>OX336388.2:455207679-457797397 GCA_946902985.2 Meconema thalassinum
AGCACAACAATCTCCGTTTTATGGTCTGCTAATGACAGCTTATGTTCCGTCATCCAATCTGTAACACGTCGCATTACCTGATTAAGTTTCAGTTGGGCCAGCTCTATATCACGAGCCACAATCAGAGCAGCAACATCATCAGCATATCCTACCAATATTGCATCTTCGGGCATCTTCAGCCGAAGCAGGCCATCGTATGCAATATTCCAGAGATCTGGCCCAAGAATAGATCCTTGAGCTGCCCCAGCGGTTAATCTTTTAGTCCTATGTCCTTCCTCGGTATCGTACTGCAAAATACGGTCCTTTAGATAATCCCTCATTATCCGCATGAGGTATCTCGGTAGTCTAAATTTATCTTGAAGTGCCACCAAAATGTCACTCCATTGGGCAGAGTTAAAGGCATTCTTCACATCTAGAGTCACAAGTAGCGTAACTTTACGTGAGTAATGGTTACCCATCTGAGCTCTGTTTGCAGTCTCTACAACTACCCGCACAGCATCTATAGTCGAGTGCCCTTTCCGAAAGCCGTATTGTTGGGCAGATAGATCTCCAGCTTATTGAACTGCCATCAATATTCTAGGCTGTAATAGTTTTTCTAATCCTTTTCCAGCCGTATCCAGCATACATAATGGCCTGTATGATGAAGGCAAATTTCCTCCCAATTTTCCTTTACTAATAAGAACTAGTCTGGCCTTCTTCCAGCAGGCACTAAAAACGCCTGCCTTCAGACATGCGTTATACATGTTCAAAAGGAGTCGCGGGCAAGCTCTTGCTGCCTCCTTAAGTGCTTCTGCTGGAATCCCATCTGGTCCAGGAGCCTTCTTGTTCCTGATAGAATTAATCGCTTTCAATAATTCTTCCTCGGTGAACAATGGTATTTCTTCAATATCAATGCAATCATCAGCTTCATCAATCCTCTCCGGATGTTCCGGAAACAGCGTACTGACTATTTCGTCCACAGTGTGTGCATCCATTATCGGATTAGAAAAAGTTCCAAGTTTCTTCAATACAATCTTATATCCTAGTCCCCAAGGATCGTTGTCAACTTCTTTGACCATTTCCCACCATTTGTCAGCTTTACTTCTTTTAATTGCATCCCGAAGCGCCTTTCTTGCTGATTTGTGGTATTTGGAGAATAAGGCTGCCTCTTCTCTTCCTCTCGCTCTATGTGCCCTTCGTCTCATCCTCAGGCAGTGTCGCCTCATATCAGCAATTTCCTCCGTCGACCAGTATGCTGGCTGTTTGTGTTTTCGCGTTTTCTTCCTGCACATGGATTTATTGCAGGCTTGATGAATAAGCTACATAGTGTTCTCTACCCATTTATCCGCCGCCTCTCTCCCCTCAAATGAAAAGCAACTCGTTTCAACTTTCACCATTCCTCTCTGTATTACCTCACAGAACTTTTCTTTATCCATATTGGTGGAATTCCAGTATGATGGTTTGCGTATGACAGCGCTTTGTTGTCGATTTTGCTGAAGTACACAGAAAATAACATACTGATGATCGCTTCCTGTGTAGTCCTCAATCACCCGCCATTCAGATATTCTTGACAAAAAATCGTCTGACGCTAAAGTCACATCTGGTATGGTTCCATTGCAGCCACGTCGTCGAAAGGTAGGCGTATTTCCAACATTTACGGTCGACAATCCTAACCTTGCAGCCATTTCCAGTATACGACGTCCTCTGGAATCTACATCCGGCATACCCCATTCCAAGGCCTTGGCATTGAAATCTCCAGCTACAATAAGGTTATTTCCCATACCACGCAATGTGTCCTCAAGGCTATCCAACTTGTTCTTGAGATCAGCAATGGGCTCGTTCGGAGTGAAGTAACAGCTCACGTACGTAAGCGTGCCATTCTTAACCCAGACGAAACCATCCTTAGAACCTTGATCTGTCACTGGATATTTTCCCAGATCCGGAATGAAAATTGCGGCTGTTCCAAGGTTGTCCGCAAACCACCCATGATGGTCCCTGTTCTGATATTGCTCACTCGGGAGAAAAATATCCACTTCCATTTCAAATGCCAATTGCGTCAAGAGATCATTGGCAGTCAAACTTCTGTGAACATTTCCTTGAAGAACTCTCACCATTTTTTGCCGATTTTAACCTTCTCGAGAGCATCCCTAAACACTATACAGGCGCCTGAACCAGGAACATGGTTCCGTTTGGTGTCATGAACCTCATTCTCCGTGCATAGCACACATCGTGCTTCACCTTTACAGTCTGATGCTTTATGTCTGGCATCTCCACACTTGTAACAGAGTTTACTCCTATCAGGGCCATTACAATTCCTTGCAAGATGTCCATATGACAAACAACGGAAACAGCGAGTTACCATTGCTCTCTCCCTTACACTACCATATATCCATCTCACTTTCATTCTCCCCTCTTCCAGAAGTTTACCGGCATCTTGCTCTGCTAAATGTATAATAGCCATTTTCTGACTTCTGCTATTGGGTTTTGTGACAAAGATTTTGACTTCTCCGCTAAGTGTTTTAATGTCCCGTCTGACCGCCTCCTCCACATCTGCAATAGTCGTGATGCAGTCTAAGTCCCGCACCTCCAGAGTTATTCGGGGGGTCAAAGTTCTGACATCTTCATCCTGACCAAGAGCCTCTCTCAACGATTTGTTGAGGTTTTCTCGACCCTCACACGTCGTAGATTTGTTCAATTCAAGAAGAACATCTCCAGACCTGGTCTTCCTAATTGACTTAATGTCCACGCCACTGTCCTCTGGTTTGACCTTGCTACGGATATCTTTAAGTACATCCGCAAAGGATCTGTCTTTTGCTGGCTGAATAAGAACAGCTTCAAGGCGCCTTCTTGGTTTAGGCCTCTTCCCTTCTTCCTTTCTTGCAGGGTTCATGACCACAGTTTGAACCTCTTCTACTCGCTGCTGAGTATTTTCAATTTCATTACTCGGTTGTTTCCTCTTCTTCTTGGGTTGAACTCTTGTCCATTCCTCCTTTTCAGTGTTCTCTGGAATTGTTCCCGAAGATATCGGAGACAATTCCTCCGCTCTTGAAGAAAGGTCCTTTTTTTTTTGAAGCAACAGCAACTCTCTGGCTTTCTTCCAGGATCTCCGACTAGTACTCCCAGCATCTAAAGCCTCCTGCAATTTTTTCAACCCAACTTGAATCTCCAACTTCATATTCCTTTGGGGGATAGCCAAAATGCTCTCCAAAAGCGCCTTAGCAATGTCAAGATACTCCTGTTCTTTGTTTTCATTGTCCGATATCTGCTGTCTTAAGACGGCGAACTTATCGGCATCCAATGCTTCTTGAATCAGTATTTCCTCCATGTCAATGCTACGGATTAAAAATGTCCGCCGAAACAGAGAGATCTAAACGCCCTTGCCGCCTCCTGGCGACAGAACCTTAACTACTACTAATACCAGACGGCTTTGGAAGTTACGGCAAGACCTTGTACTAACAATACCCTAACCTCTACTTGGACCAAAGATGATATTTCGAGCTCGTTTGTTTGAGATGATACTACCACTTCTTAACCTCAAATTGGTTATGACATTACAATATACAAGCGATAAAATAACGAAAAATGTATATTGCACCAACAACAGAGATATTTATATTAACTGAAATGTACACTGACCTGTTCCCAATTATAACACAAACCAATGATACCTTCTTCTCATGCAAATGCTCATTTTATACACACCAAATCATCAACACCACTATCGTAATCATGGCACCTAACAATCTATTAGATGGGGGCTTCATTCATTCCATTCCTGACCCGGTCGGAGACTGGAAGCAGGCTGTGGATTTTTTCATTAGTAGTAGTAGTAGTAGTAGTAGTAGTAGTAGTAGTAGTAGTATTATAACATATCGAGAGAAATATTAATAAGATAAAGGGGAATCGTTTGATATTTAGGTGAATGGATATTTATAATGAAAAATACAGCTTAGAGATCAGAGCAAAGAAAATGATCGTAGCATTTCATATCACCAGAAATGTATACAAGAAAAAGAGCATTATCATGGCACACATAAATTAAACATTAAAATACAGTGGTGAGATCTGAGGCTCTCTTTGGAACAACAAAAATAAACATAAATGCGGAGAGATGAGATGAACAAAATCATGACCATAGAAAGAAGACTGGTCAGAAGCATACTTGGTCCAAGGACAACTAAAACAGAATTCAACAGGCCACGACCTAACAAGTAAATATACTCATGTAGAGAATATAATATGCACGATGCTTAAAAGAAGATTGTCGTCTTTTAGACATTTAAATAATGGCAAGTTGACAAAACAAAATTTTTAGTAAAAATGTAAAGCTTAAAATACAACCTGCGTGGTTTACACATACATTGAATGATACTCGGCTAAATCCGCAATATTAAGGTGTTGATGGTAAACATTACAAACTAAGTGAAAGGATTTCAAAAATGAACATAGAAATTAAATTAGCACATATTTGTGAGATAAATTTAGTTCTTAAATTTCCTTCTGGCATGTTTTTTTAAAATCATATAACACTTAAAATAACACGTTCGAAGAAATTTAAATTCATTAACTTTTTGGGAATTTTTGTTTGATACTAGTGGCACTTGAGCTAAATCCGAGATACCTTGTCTAAATCCACAAAATAATATGACTAATAATATGTTTCATCACTACCACTACCGCATCACCGAAATAAACACTTCACTGACAAATAACACAAATTTTCATGATTTTACCACCAGATGGTAGCATTTGTCGTTTCGAAATTCATAGCGAAGGGAAATTAAATAGTTGACTCAACAAAACTTGTGTCATGAACTCGTTTCTTGCGCTGGGGTATCTCTGCAGACAAAATAGATTTCAAGTACTGCAGGATTTACCGTACCGTGGAGTTAGCAAAGTTTCCCCTAAAGGAAGCCAAGATTGGCATTAAGGAAATACGTAATAGGGATATATTTAGAGGCAAACTTCAAAAAGTGATCTTTAAGGCTGAAGAAGTATGTAAAAGAAAACAGCCACGTAACATCGAGCAACTCAGGAAGCAGAGATCAGAGAGGATGGAACAAATGTGATCAGACGAAAGAAGACATTTAGAAACAAGAATTGAAGTATTGATTTACCGTGCTCTGTAAACGTACTATTCGATTAAGTAAATGAATAATAAATAGAAATAGGAAGTATCACGCCACCATTCCATAGGTAGGTTACTTAAAACTCAGTACTGTACTGCCCGTGATAGCTCATTGTGCCGGGAGTAACAGTAGTGGAGCGGTGACAGAACGAATTGAGTTGGAGGTCGCACGACGCTGGCGTCGGGCCCACGCTGTCTCGCTGTCCCGTGGCTATTTCTAGAACACCACGCGAGCGTCACAACAGCAGGTGTCCATACGTCCTCGAGATACATCTCATTATTGCTGCAACTCCCAGTGTGACATCGAGTGAAATCCATTATATTTAATACAACCACTACCTAAATCTAGCGGTGAGCAGGCGCGGATTCAAGGGGGGGGGGGGGGTCACGGGGGTCATGACCCCCCCCCCCAAAACGGAGACCAATTTTTTTGCTAACTCAAAAAAAACGAAACACAATAACCAGACAAATAAAACTTAACGAATTTTAACTGAAAAACAGTTCTTTTTTCATTTTATTCAATACTGAAAATATCTTTATTGCAATTATTATGTTCTGTTACAACTGTACATATTTACAACTTCATACCTATTTCTTACACAACTAATTATTTTATATACTTGGCACAACAATTAACGGGCCACTTGGCCATTAAAATGCATTGAAAAGTGGCCCGCTAATTGTTGTGTCGAGTACATATTGGTTTATAAAAAAAAACTTTTTTTTGTCATATATATACACGGATAGGAATTCGGGGCCCTTTTTCGCACCAAAAAATTTGCCGACGTCCAAACTGCAAGCTTGGTTGGCAATTTAAGCTGTGACTTTTTCCCTTTGTCGGTACCAACTTGACTTGCCGAAACTGTAACGTACCTTGATACTTTTCTCGAGGCTCGATGTAAAAGTCACAAAACACGCCGTTGTAATTTGTTCGAATATTTTTGGTGCGCTAAACGCATCAAAATTCTATCCATGTAGCTTGCAAAAAAAATTGGTTTGGTTTTGTACGATTTGTTATTTTGAGATTGCGTTTTATCATTTTAAGTGATTATGTCGACTTCGCTGGGGTCTGGCGTTACGTTACGGTGACGGGACGAAATGTACCGAGAATGCACTGAGGTTTGTGACGTCATAGTACTGCTTGAGCTTCCTCCTTTCCCCGCGCGCTCTGGTGAGCGTGACGTCATCGAGCCAGCTACCTCCTTTGACCTTGGTTTGCACTTGCTTTTATTATTATTATTATTATTCTTTTCTTCGCTAACGGACTTTGAGTTCACGCAGCATTTGTAGCATTTAAAATGATATAACGTCTAGTCTTTCAGACTGACTATCAGTGTTTTTAGTGATACCATTTTTTTTTATTTTTTTATTTTTTACAATTTCGATTCTCTGACCCCCTCCAAAGCCAAACCCTAGATCCGCACCTGGCGGTGAGTATACTACCTTCCTGCACAGACACCCCTGGTTCATAGTATTGCGGTAGAAATGGGGTGCACTCAATCTTATAAGATCAAACGAGAAGAGAAATGAGTTCGATTCTCAATATCGCCTGTCCAATCAGTGGTTTTCCATGTCAACTCTAGAACACATGCCAGAATGGTACCTACAATAACTCACGACCACGGTCATCTCCTTCCCTTTCGTAGCTCCAATTACAAGTGGGCACAACAATAACACAGATGATCAAATTGTTCCTATGCACATTTAAGTATCTAAATGATACAACAATATTAATAAGATTTCATTAAAATATATTGTTGTTGTTGCTTATGTTAGGGGCTGAGGCATCGTGGTCATATAGCTCCGTGTGTGTGGAATTTGTGTGATACCCTGTGTTATTGTGATGGCCGTACTAGTGTGTGCAATGTAAATTTAAAATAGGATTGTGAAGGAAGCGGTTGTGGCCTTAATTTAGGAACCATTCTAGCATTTGCCCGGAGTAGAAGTGGGAAACAACGCACAACAAATTCCATGATGGCTGAGGTGGGAATCGAACCCTCCTCTTGAGGAAATCTTCGGGGGAAAATCAGCAAAATTACACTCAGGATAGTTGGAATTTGGACCTCCAATTTGCGGAATTTCTGCATCTCCCCTTCTTCACCGTGGTAAGCGATTTAATGCGCACTCTCCTCACCAGGCTTAGTGTAACCCATTCCTATCTTCATACCAGAATTAAGATTTCTTGGCAGTGCAGGGAATCGATCCCAGACCTCGGGGCGACAACCAAGAACGTTTTCCGCTGCATCACGAGGTGGTCCGTTACAACATACTGTATAAAGAGGCTTACATGACCACGATGTCGTAAATGAATCGACAACAATACGACACAGTATCTCATAAATGAAATAAAGTTTTCATAAAGTACTGTAAAACATGAGTTCCTTCGATGTTATTACTGACATTATTATACCCGCATGGCGAAAACATGCGCATTAAATCGCTCACCATGGTGATGGAGGGAAGATGCAGAAATTCCGGTGAACCTATCCTGTGTGTGATATTGTGATTTTCCCCTGGATTTTTCGAAATTTCCTCCAGATGAATGGCGGGATGGTACCTTATTTCAAGGTCCAGAATATCTATACTATCACCGACTTAATACACTACTACAGTCACCACAGAAACTGAGCTTATCAGGCAAATTGCACACACACACAAGTACACGATTCTGATGACGAAGACGTCCCAAGCCCCTAAAACGAATTAACAACACAATTTATAAATACAGCGTATGCTGCTGAATCTTATAGAGGGTTTACAAAACCCTGTGTTATTGTGATGACTATATTAGTGTGTGTACTTTGAATTGGGGATAGGATGGGTTGGAGGCGTCCGTAGCCTTGTCACGTAGATCACTGCAATCATGTGACAAACATCGAAATATATTTGTTTCCTAACTCTCTTCAACACTGTTGGAAACTTAACAGCGATAACTTACTCAGAGTGGTGTCTTCTATTGCCATTTGGACGTCGAAGCTCCACCCCACACACAACATTCACCTTCAACACCCTCTTTCAATTACACCCTGCTAGTTAATGGTCTTCGATGTAGCAAGGCCAATTTCATCCTTAATTTATCATCCTTCAGACCGGCCCTTGATCTGCATTTCGATAATTTTGCAGCTGAGCAAACTGTCTCCAGTCCTGCTGTATGCTGTACAACGAACACACCTTTGTAAGCAGTATGTTTTATTCTCTGTAGGTATTGAAAATACACAAGTGATTATGGGGTGATAGATGGACAAGCAATCCATACTGTAGATGACGACACAGATTATCAGACAGCTTCTACACACACCCAAGTACAAGGGGCTATATGACTACGATATCACAAACCCCCAAAATAATCAACAACAACAACTCCATTCTGGCTGAAATTCATCATCAGCAAAGAAATTTTGATCAACCGATAATAGCGAGAGGAAGTTAATTAGTAGCAGGTAAACCTCGTTGATTTCATAGACTGTAGAAAGCTTGAAGTCGAGCATGTTGAATTTTGAAATGAAATATCGGGTGTATGATGAGTAAATAAGATTTTCATAAACAATGGTGATGTCGATAAGTGACGCACTAACGGAAGGATTCCATTAGGTCCTGACCCCCTTCAGGAACCTTTCCCCCCAGTATAAAAAATGATTTGTTGCAGTATATATTTTATTTAAGCATCCATTAAAATGACCCCCTATAGCTTGGAAATAGTAGTTAATGCATAATTAGAACATCAGCAAACTGAATTGAATCGGGGCTTCAGAAAATGGAAACTGCTTTTCAATCAACAAAAAATATTCATAGCAAAAAGAGTCTCTCCTGGAACTGCAAAATTCGCCACTATACAACTGTAATCAAACCTGAAGCTCTCTATGCTTCAGAGACACTCAATCTCCAACACAAAACACTAAAACACCAAATAGAAGTGAAAGAACGTAAAATAATGAGAAAAATCCTTGGTCCAAGATTAAAAGATGGTGTATTATCCAAAGCCTAATACAGAAATATACCACCAAAAAAATCACAGTCACAATGCGAATGCGAAGAATCTAATTTATGGGACACATAGAAAGAATGGACCCGAACAGACTGACACACAAAATACATACTTTCTTAAAGAAAAAGGCTACTAGATCGAATTGGTATAAATTTACAGAAAAGGACTTAAAGGAATTAGGATCACCAAACTTACATGACCGGAAGGAAATCAGGAAAATCACTCAGACGCGGGGTTTCGAGGAGGAAGAGAAGAAGACTACACAACATCGATGGTCAGAGCAGCGGAAACAGACCCACTCGTTGCGAATGAAGGATTACTGGGCCAACAGGAAGGCTAGAAAGTGTTGTTTTCGCGTGGTCCTAAGCGACCCATTCGCGAAGAAGATGATGATGATGAAGAAGAAGAAGAAGAATAAGAAGAAGAAGAAGAAGAAGAAAAGAATAACAGGCGTGGGGGTTACCGTGATCAGCAAGGCGGTTCCTCTAAGGTGAGGTCCTTGTATTGAACACCCCAACTGTGGGTATCTCGGGCATGGAAGACAATGCCAAATATAGCGAATTCATAATTATATACAAGTGGCAGTAACTGTGCTGGAAAAATGGGCCAATGCTAATGAACTAGAAGTGAATCCTGAAAATACTGAACATATGATATTTAGGAAGGGTGAACGGCTATCCCCACATGATAGAGTATTTTTCAAAAAAGAGGCTTCGGTGGCGTAGTTGGTAGCATGCTAAGCTTCTATGCCCAAGAACGACGCGGGTTCAAACGCGGCCGAAGTCGTCAGATTTTTAAGAGCGTTAAAAATCCCTCAGTATGCCTTCCTTCAGAGGGGAAGTAAAGCCGGCGGTCCCATGTCATAGATTTTGGCATGTTAAAGAACCTTCCACTAATTACACCTGTGTAAAGCTAAATTATATTTTAAACATTTGACAAACGCTCTTAGGTTCCGACGTTCGTCGCCAGCAGCCGACTGCGATGGCATCTGGTGATCAAGTTCTGAACTAGTAGTTGTTGACGGTGGCGTTTGGCAGCATAAATAGGAACTACTTAAAAATGCAATGTCTGCAGTCCTTACTTGAATTGAAAACAGATAACACACACTAATACAGTCATCACAATTAACACCGGTTATCAGACAGATTCTACACGCACCCAAAGTACACAGGGCTACATGACCGCGTTGTCGCAGCCCCTAAACTGAGGAACCAACCAACCAACACATCGTAAATAGCTTCAAATACCTTGGCCTTATCCTTCAGACAACGACTAAATCTTTTCGACTACACACAATATTCAGAGCAGCAGCAGCTACGAAAGCTATATACGATATCAAGTTCCTAAATAGACTATCTCTCAAATCTGCCATGGCATTATTTCATGCAAAAATAATACCAATTATTGCTTAAGGAATAGAGATTACATAGGCTAAACTAACTAAAAGTGACCTCTTCACTTTGGAAAATGTCAAGGCAAGGCTTTAAAAGGTCATCACTGGCATATCTCGATATACACGATCACGGCTAGTCTATGAACTTGCTGGGGAACCTTTCCTCATAGAAGATTTGAGATTCAAGTTAGCTCTCCCTTCTACAGATAGCTGGAGGATATTGTTGAAAGAAGGGGAAACAAAACGAAAGTACATCAGGCTGCAGTTCTACTCGACTGAAGCCATGATGTACAGGACATGGTCAGATGCAAACTGGGACCTTCAACTCTTCTTTAACTCCATGGTCGTGCATGGCTATCATTATAGAGTTTGCAAGCTCAAGTCCTATCATGAGCCTTCAGCTGATTGTGTTTGTTAGCTGTGTGATCAGCATTGTGAACGGTACCATGTTCAAAATTGCACACAGCGGCCATGCTCAATTATTAAATATTGCACGATGTTAATATTCATTTGTTAATGTGCACAATTTGTGTTTAATAAAGTTATTATAATTAACCCGTCAACTATAGGAGCACCTCCTATTCTCCGGCGATCTTTACTTCCAACTTGACGTTTTGCCGTCACCTAGTGGCGAGGAGAAAATCACTTTTAGCCAACCAATCCAAGGGTTGGTTGGTTGGTTGGTTCCTTAGGTTAGGGGCTGCGACAACGTGGTCATGTAGCCCCGTGTACTTTGGGTGTGTATAGAATCTGTCTGGTATCCGGTGTTAATTGTGATGTCTGTATTAGTGTGTGTTATCCGTTTTTAATTCAATAAGGACTGCAGACATTGAATTTCAAGTAGTTCCTACATTTGCCGCCAAACGCCACCGTCACAACTACTAGTTCAGAACTTGGCTACCAGACACCACCGCAGTCGGCTCCTGGCAACGAACGTAGGAACCTTAAGAGCGTTGTTTAACCTATAAGTTAATTTAGCTTCACACAGGTGTAGTTAGTGGAAGGTTCTTTAACATGCCATAAATCTATGACATGGGACCGCCGGCTTTACTTCCCCTCCGAAGGAAGGCATACTGAGGGATTTTAACGCTCTTAAAAAATCCGACGACTTTGGCCGGGTTTGAACCCGCGATCTTGGGCATAGAAGCTCAGCATGCTACCAACTACACGACCGAAACCGCTCCAATCCAAGGGAATAGCATCGATAGGTCGACCTAGTGAGGCGTTCGTGCCGACGTTTCTTCCGTATAACATCCACGTGGTCAAGCTGACTCACGCAGCATGCATAGAGTTTGGATCTGTTGTGTTATTTTACCAATCGTTTGCTTCATTCTTTAGAATATCGCATTGTTAGTTGTATTCTTTCTCTTTAGTAATACCCCCCAGGGGCTCACATCTAGTGGGACGTGGGTTGGCGACCACGGGACCCCAGCTGAGTCCGGCATTCTTCCACTTATTTGTGCCGGGCTCCTCTCCGTCTTCTTTCCTGTCGACATCTCTTGGTCAACTCTTGTTCTCTTCCGACCCCGACGGTTTTAGGGTAACCGAGGCCTAGAGAGTCTCTTCCTTTCCCGCCTTAATTGGCCCTTGTCTCATCTTTCCTGATTCCCTCCTTTTGAGAGGGGTCAGCCTTCTTTTTCTTTTAATGTTATCTCTTGCCTTCTGCTCAAGGCCCTCAATGAGGCAGGGTGTATGTTGTAGCCACACCACTTCTGGTGCACCCTGGATATTGCTACACCCTCAAGGGCTCACGGCTGGTGAGTTCGTGAGTTGGCGATACCGGGGGATTCCTGAGCTGGGTCAGTTTTTTCCCACTTTTTCCACTGACTTTGGGGCGGGTCCTCTCCTCTTTCCCTTTCCTATCTGTCTTTCATGGCTCTCCTTCATTCCAAGTCTCTCACTCCTCATTCTTCAAGGGTTGAGGGCATTTCTTTTCTTCCTGTCCTTTGTGTTCCTTATCCGTTATTTGTTTACCATTTCTTCTTCTAGTACTGTATGTAAGTTTGTAGTTCGTTCTAGTTATAGTTTTCATTCTCATCTCATCTTTCACTATCACCCAAACCATTAGGGGCCGATAACCCAGATGTTAGGCCTCTTATAACAACAATTACCATCATCATCATCATCGTTAGTAATATGGTGTAGTATAAATGATCATTGCGTAGGTATAGGGTTAACATGTTTAATTGTTTAGTGTAGTTGAAGCCTAGGATAATTTTGAGTCCGTGCGAGTGTTGGTGAATTTATTGTGTGAATATGCTTGTTTTAGTGAATTACACAATAACAGAGAGCGGTTCTACCCTCAATGTAGGGAATATAGAGTTGTGTTCCATACCGAGAGCAGTGGACCATTGAGCCAAGTTATCTGTGGGTTTGGTAGACGTGGGTTTGAACCCCACCGTTGGCCGTCCTTGAAAAAGTATTCCTTGGTTTCCTATTTTCGACTCCAAGCGAATTCCAGGATGGTACCTTGTAATAGGTCGCTTCCTTCGATCTTTTTGCCCAGATCATTCATTCATTTCACCTCTCATCCCGCCATATACTGTAGACTTTCATCGCTTCTCATCCTCGGCCCAGTTGAAAATGGGAATAATAAGTGGTGTACATAGGCCTACATACATTCAGTAGCTTGCTACGTTGGGTGATTGGTTATCGTGTCGGATTTCTAACTCCCCAAGCTTTCAGGTTCGCTCCTGGCCATGGTAAGTGATTTTTTTTTTTTTTTGAAAGGTGGCAAAAATCACGACATTAACGTCATACGATGTTGGCTTGTTAAAGAACACATTTGAATTCAGTAGGCCGTGTTCATAATGACAAAATTATTCTGGGGATTTTCCGCCAACACAAAATTCCTCATTAATAGTGTGTTTGTAGCGGTTCAAAACCCTCCACCTCCACACCCTCCACACAAGATGGCGACGGCACGATATCTCGAACGCATGGTCGGATTTTGACGAATGAGGTGTCATTGAACTCGGGCTGATACCCCCTTTCCAATGGACAACATATTTCCACCCCAAAATAAAACCTACCCCTACTAGGGGGTGAAATTGTATTTTTTTAGAAAATCTCGCTTTCCAAGTACAACATGTGAGAGTTTGAATGCAAATAGGGAATTAAACGTTGTTCTACACAAGAGACATGTATACGGTGGAAAGCCACTATGAATTAACATGCTTGCTTTTGTTTTTAAGCATGCCCACTCATGGCTTTTGTAAGAGGGCGGGCTTTTTAAATAAACGTTGTTCTACACAAGAGACATGTATACGGTGGATAGCCAATATGAATTAACATGCTTGTTTTTTTGTTGTTTTTATGCATGCCCACTCATAGCTTTTGTAAGAGGGCGAGCTTTTTAAAAGATGGCGGCTGTAGTGTAACCTAACCTAACCCAACCTAACAGGTCATTGTTGATAAGTCCTTGTGGACGAGTCCTTGTTGACAGGTCCTTGTGGACGAGTCCTTGTTGATGAGACCCTTTGGACCGGTCCCTTTGGCCTGGTTCCTACGGACTAGCCCATGCATTTATTTAAATTATGTCAAAGGGCCTAACTACATTTTGCGTGTAAAGCAGTGTGTTGAACTGACGTTGTTCACCAACCCCCACTACTATAATGTGATAACGATATGAAAGGAAAGTGACGAAATACATGTGAACATACAAGGGATCTAACTTGGTGGATGGATGTGTTCTAACGAATCATTTGTAGTTGAAAGAGAATAATACATGTTCTTAAGATGTTAAAACTGTGGAGATGGTACGTGCAGTAAGACATCTTGTGATTTCCTGTGTCATATTACAGACATGGCAGAGAGCGCGCAGGTCTGTTGCTATGACTAACGCTGCAGTAATTTGAAACCGCAAGTGTTCATGAAGACAATGGGTGATGATCATGCAAAGTTAGCAGTTATTGGATATTACACAGGTGTTCCTTCCGGTGTCATGTTGCTGACATGGCAGAGAGCGCACACTGCTGTTGCTATGACTGACGCTGCAGTAATTTGAAACCCCAGGTGTTGATCAAGACAATGGGTGATGATCATGCAAAGTCAGCAGTCATTGGATACCTCACAGGTGTCCCTAGTGTACTTTGGACCCT
This sequence comes from Meconema thalassinum, assembly GCA_946902985.2. Taxonomy (NCBI): domain Eukaryota; kingdom Metazoa; phylum Arthropoda; class Insecta; order Orthoptera; family Tettigoniidae; genus Meconema; species Meconema thalassinum. The sequence continues at coordinate 455,222,265 of OX336388.2, forward strand.
CAGCTGTATTGGGAAAGGAATTGCAATGATCTGCAAAAACTGCTGACACGAGCGATGAGAGTTTATATAAGAGAGGTGTCATATATTTCCCTACTGTCAGTCTTTATTACTCGCTTTGAGTGAACAGTGCTCTATTACTGCTCAAGAGTTGTAAAAAAAGCCTTTTTGGTGGAAAATCATTAAATTATCTTGCAAGGTAAGTACTTATTATTAATGGATTGTAGTCCTTTATTACTAATTGATGTTGAAGTTATTGATTGGAATGTATTTATTGATTGATTGATTGATTGATTTGTTTACAGATAATTGGGTACCTGTAGGTTACCAGATTCCTACAATCTGTTCATTCAGTGGCAGCAGTTGATAAATTATAAAAAGGTAAGTGCCCCTCTAATAACTTTTAAACGGTTACAGTGATATTTTCCAATGTTCACCACTACATGTCAGTGAAAATGAATATTTACAATTTCCACTTTACATTTTTTTACATTCGCCTTTTTTAGTTCACACATTCTGTACATTCTGTTGTTGTTGTGAAATAAAATAAAGTTCACCAGATCACTATATCTTAATTTAAAAAATGGTGATAGCCATTTCATTTTTTTCTCACATGGATATTTACAATTTCCACTTTACATTTTTTACATTCCCCTTGTTTAGTTCCTTCTGTACAGTTTTTAAAATCTTTTTCGTAATATAAAAAGGCAAACATTTTTCACTAAAATGTATTACTTATCTTATTTTTACTAAACTACAGTAGCCTAACATTATACATTCTACTTACAGTTTTTTTTACAAAAAATATTACAATATAAAGCACACTACAAATATTACAATATAGTGATCATTAGACTTAAGTAAAGTAATAGTCGTCAATGCGACTGTTTCCCCAAGCAAGAGTATCAAATGTGTTGGGTATAATGAATCGTTTGTTGTCTTCATTACTTAAAGCAACTTTGTTCAGAAAATTGCTATGTAGCTGATGATTTTTACTTCTAAATACACACATTTTCTTATATAATACAGGTGGGTTACTAACTATACAGTTTTTATAATCACTTATATCTAACTCTCTACTAACAACATTCTTTTTCACTCCTTTTAATTTTTTTACTACTACATCATCAATTGTCATATAGCTGTATGATTTAGATTTTGTGCCTACGAAGGTGTCTATAATAACACCAGCACATTCATCCTTAAATTTCCCAAGAACCTTTTTGTTTACTAGAGGCAAATGGTAAATATTATCCTCGGGGTAGTCACTTGTATCAAACCTATTTAGCTCAGTTTTGATATCCTCATAAAAATCATCAGTTTTAATCTCATAAATAAAAGAATCTGTGTCTGTGTAGAGTAATTTAGCATTATCAAGATAGTTTTTCTTTACATAATCATAGTGAAATTCATACATAAGTGTTTTTGACAATTCCAGAATGGTGTAACCCACATATATGGGTTTGTTGTAAGTTACTTTAAGACGATTCATTTGTATTACAACTAAATCCTCATGAATAATTGAACAGCTATGAAAGTTAGGCTTGCTTATTAAGTTGCTCGCACCATACCTTTTACCATCATTCTCCCACTTTGTTATCAGCTTTACATCAACTCGTTTATCAACATTCTCCATAGTCTTTCCAAAAACACTATTATTCATGAGTTTATAAAAATATTTTTCAAACGCGTTTGTTGACTGTGTTCTTAAATTATTGTTTAGATCAATATAAGTTTTGAGCCATGCTGACTGATGAAATTGCAATACGCGATGAATTTTAGTTAATTTCAATCCATGCTGTAGACACTGTTTCAAGTTTTGATAATGTATTACATATTTACATTTATCGTTTACATTAGCAATTAACATTTTCGTTCGCGATGTGATGCATGGAGATTTCATATTCTCAGGACAAAATGGTAAATCATTATGATCACCATGTAACTCTTTAGGGTACTCAAGATTTACCTCTAAAATATATCCTTTATCATCGTTATCATTAAGAGTGTCAACATATAAGACATCAATTTCAGGTTGTGTCAGCCAGCGAAAATCTTTCAGTGGTAGATATTGACTCATAGCCCAACCATATTGGTTATTTTCATCGAGGTAGACAATATACATTGACTCTTCACAAGGGTTGTAGCTAGGCATGTATTTATTATTTGCTTTAGAGTACCGTCCACTACATTGGCTTAATCCACCTCGAATTCATGATTTTATAAAATTGATCATGTCTATATCAGTCATTAATTCTAAATTTACTTTCGTTTTTTTCAACATTGAACTGAAACTTAACCCAGGAGCAGTGAAATACTGACAAGGATCAAGGTCATAAGTTTTCATACAAACATTCCGAAAATTTTCAAAAACATCTGCTAATAATAACACATCTGTCTTCAAATATATGTCTGAAAATTCTCCTAAAGTTTGAATGTCGAACTGTGTCCATACACGATGTGCATGTTAATATTCCTGAACACTGATATGACTTGTGTTTAAGGAACTGTAAAATGCATCTTTCGGTGGTAAAGAACACTCCTCAAGACGTTCCACACAGTTAATATATTCATAAGGGAATATACCCTTTTGACGAATCAAATTAAAATCATCTTCTTTAGGAAAGACACGTTGAATTTCATGAAACTGATCTGATTTTAAATTACTAGCCAGCTTATCAAGACTACTCGGCATAAAGCGGAATGAATCTAAAAATCGCAGTTATATCGGTTTTTTTTTGATAGTTTTGATGTATTTTGTGAACGGTATGTATTGTTCCTTATTATTTGCAATCACATCAATTTTCACATCTGAAGCTCCAAATTCTTTAACGATAAAGTGGTTATCGTATTTGCTACAGTTATGTATAATGACCGGAATGAATATACTTACTCTATAATTTAAATTACATTCTTGGTGAGCAGCACCACGATATTTTCCTGTTAAATGGTCATGATCGCGAACCCTGTCTGTATATAAACATTCACCACATATAAAACAATTAGTTTCAGTTTAAAAATCCATTTGCTCTGATGAAGTTAGTGGCTCCATTGGAATGATCGTATTTATAATAGAGGATATACGGATGGCATCTTTCTCAAGCCTTTCCATAAAAACTTTAGGTCAATCAGGTCCTCTATACAGTTCAAACTTATTTAAAGAGTCATCGTAACTACATTTAATATAATATGCAAAGCTAAAAGGTTCATGAATGGGAGTAGTGTTGGTGAAAGGCTGGGCTGGATTCGATTAACATGTATTAAATGGTTTTAGCAAAGCATCGAAGTCAGCTATATAACAAATGGTACTCGAAGCTGTTTCTCATCATCCTTAAATTTTAGAATGTTATTTTTAGGAGTCGGTAATACCGTACACACATGATTACATCCCCATTTTTGATGTTGAGCTAGTTGATCCTCTTTTCCAAAATATAACAAACAACCATCACACAACCACTTCTTACCTTCATATTTTGATAGCTGACTACCAACAAGTCTACTAAAATGTTTTATCCAACAATAGTGGGCATTTTCACCTTTAATTATGTACAGTAAATTTACATGAGCGTCCTTTTTATCTTGAGTGTAATATAAAGGACCAACTATACTCTTGTTTTCAATTCCATAAACATTAATACTTACATTGTTCTGATTTTCAAAACGTTGAATGTCTTTTATCGACATAGGAAATTCTATTTCTTCTAAATCTAACACTGAAGAATAGTGAGGATAAGATGATGTTCTCTCCACATGCCCCACTGCTGGATGGAGAGCTGAGGTTACAGCCCACGCAAAACATGCTTGATCACTATTCAAAACATTCACAACAGCTCTCTTTCGTTTGATCCATACAGGTAAATCAATATATGATGATGCTCTAAGGGGGTTATATTTATTCATGTTGGTTTCTAAATAAAGTACTTCAACCAACGCCCAGCCTGACTCCCTTTCCTGGAACTCTTCACTCTTCACAATGATAGCACTAGAAATATTTTGATATATATCACTAATGTTAGTTGATTCGCTAACAATCATGTTTTTGATCCATACAGGTAAATCAGTATATGATGATGCTCTAAGGGGGTTATATTTATTCATGTTGGTTTCTAAATAAAGTACTTCAACCAACGCCCAGCCTGACTCCCTTTCCTGGAACTCTTCACTCTTCACAATGATAGCACTTGAAATATTTTGATATATATCACTAATATTAGTTGATTCGCTAACAATCATGTTTTTTGTATTAAATGATTTGATATCCGTAATTTTACCTTCGCCCCCAGTTTTTACATAGAGTCCAAAAAGTTCAAAATTCATTTTAATTGTTTTATGCTCTAATAAAACATTACCTACTGTACCCGATACCTAGTTGAGGCTATCGGCTACGCCAGTTGTGATCGAGCCATAGTTGAGATTTGTGGGCAAAGAAGAAAAGATAGCGCTCAGATCGAGTCGAGAAGAATGGTAGTAGATGACGTAGGAGGCCGAGGAAGAAGGAGGCACTACCCTCAAGCGTATGGAATTATGGGAGAAATACTGGATTATTATAAAGATCAATGTGGAATAAAACATTATATAACCTCAGAAGAGAAGGAAATATCAAGAAATCTTATTGGTGATAACTTGAAGAAAGGCAGACAACTCCTTAAGTTGTGTTATAAGTTAATTGCCAGTATAATAGTGGTCGAGGTTATAGCTGTGACGTATGACAGCGGAAGGAAGGGGAAATTCACGTGCTAGAGCCGGGCGAGACAGCCGAACGCAGTGAAACTAGCAGAACGAAAGAAGTATTCCAGCAAGTCAAGCTGAGCGGAACATATCGTGCAGTAAGGAACAGTTTTACAAGGCAGTGCAGCGCAGTAGTAGGAGTCCGTTGTTGGAGCGTACGCTATCTGCAAGGCAGGTTACACAAGCCGTGAACTTGAGAGAGAAAGCCGGTGTTCAGGCAACTTACAGTTTATCAAAACAATACGCAGCATTACGATAAGATTGAGAACATTATTTAAGCTACATTCTCAATGCAGAACAGCACAGCGAAGCGGTGTAATGAGGCCAGTATTCAACCTCGCATTATACAAGGGCAGTGAGGCGGAACGCGTCGTGCTGTGGCCGACATTTTACAACCAGGCGATAGTCAAGCAGCTGAACATTACTTCGACATTTTGTCAAGCTTAATATGTTTAGACTTGTGTTTCGACAGTCCAATTGTGCAGTCCAATTGCAATTATAAACTTCGATTGTGGACTTTTAAATGGCCTTGAACATATTTCAGCGGTATTACGGCATATTTTATGATGCATTTCAGACCGAAATATTTAAGGTGACCATGGGGTCAGTCCAACATTATTGCTTTTGGCAGATGAAAAGGTATAAGTGTATTCACTTTATGAACAGTGGCACGTGCAGCATAATGAAATATCTCAGTTATGAACACAGATACAGGGTGTGTGACAAATCAGTACACTTTTCTAGATAATTTATTTTTTCTACCAGTGAACTTCAGCCGCTGTGAAGATTAACATTTTTGTCGTATGCAAACCGTATAGTTTATGGGACAGTGGCGTGACATATTCGAAGAGTATGGGGAACTCTACATTTTTGAACTTTTATGGAAGAGTTTGGACAATATCCGTGATGGATAATCTTCAGTTCATCATGTCGGGATAGGCGGATACGGAGACGTGATGGCACCACAGAGCGATGGATTCGGTTCCTGACGAAGAGGATATACAACATCAGATTCACTTGGAATATGAAATCAAGCGTTAGTTCAGTGGGTGATACAGCGTTTTCGTCGATCTATCGAGAAATTTGTGACACACACATGGATTATCAGCGATCTTTGAATTATATTAACATCTGGAATATGAAGGTATTGTAAGAATTATGGCATTCCTGATATGATTTTTCATGAACACTCGACATACTTGTATATATTTCTAGTAGGATTTCTACTATTATTTTTCGACATGTCTTAGATACTTTATTGCTCCATTTGCTAGAATATGGTGTTACCATATGATATGGCAGGCACAGTTATATGACGTTCTCACCATTGGTTGACTTTATTAGACAGAATTTTCGTCTTTATATTTATTTTCTGTAAGGATAGTATTTCTTGATTATGGTTATATTTTTGGCGAGTGTTTCGAACTCGAGATCTGCAATTGGGTAATTTAAATTATTTCGTCAGTTCATTGCATACTTGTGAGTATGTATAATTCATCAGTAGGGATTTTTTGTTGGATTGTTTGGTGATATTAAAATTGTATTCACTCAAGGGAATGCATATCGCTTTTATGTGACAACTAGAGTCTTGTTGATTCCAATCATGTACACTCACTCATCAGTCTACGAGATGGGGCCTGTTGCATTTAGCAATGTTTGGTGGCACTCACCTTACCCATCGTTTAGGGCATTATAATGATAGTCTACGGGGCAGGGCCTGTCGCTTTAGGCGATTGTGTGGTGGCACTCACCTTACCTGCCAGTCGAGGGCCTCATTTTATCATCCGAGTGTACTTATGATCGTAAGAGGATTAAACAAGAAACTACTAGTCACACATTAGTCGAATTTTGTTAAATAAATTAAAAATAAATGTTAGCAGTGTTACATTTTGTAATTCTTGTTTTGCCAATCCAATATTTTGTTGCAATACTCTTTTTAGAGTACATTCATTTAACTGCTGATACTTTTGATACTCTTTGTGAGTGATTTGATACCTTTGAGAAGGATTTCAAGTAATTGAATCTTGTAAGATGAATCATTTATGGTCAGAATTTATTTTGAGGCAGATCAGTATTAGACATTTTTGATGTGAGGTATTATAACACATTGGTGTTTTTCTTTGAAGTAAATCTTGAGAATCATAAGAGAATTTATGCTCTATTTGAAAGCAGATCTTGAATTGGATTACGATTACTAAGGTAATTTTCCTTATTGTTTAAGAAGTTGTCTAGATATGATCAGATTAATTACAGTTCTTATAGATTGTGTGCGTTAATAATTTGAAGCCAGTTATATATTTTTGTGGATCATGCAACGTGATTATGTGAAGTATTTTTGATAGGTATTTTTGGAGGTTGCTAAGTGGAAGTTTGCAATATTTCCAATGAGTATTTTGAGGCAGACATGAGGTTGTTGAACCCAGTCTAGCATATTTTTGAAGATTCATGCTGTGCGCTGAATAGTTATGGTGTTATGTGGAATAATTATGGTGTTATATGGAATAATTATGGTATTCAAATATGGTATTTGAAAAAGTGAGATTATATGGTGAAGTTTTGGATAGTGAGGTCCAACGTGATCTTGTGAAGGCAATATATTATTTTGGCATGATAATTAAATACGAGATATAACTTGGAAGTGATAAAACTGTAAGACAACGTTCTATAACCTACATTAAACATTTTTTAGGAAATTAAATAAATAAATAATTTTGATAATCTGAGATTTTCTGATAATAATTTATAAAATAATAATCTGAAGTTTAAGCATATTAATGATCTGACCCGATGAATAAAAATCTAAATAACCAGATGAATTAAAATTTGAATAAATTGATAAATTAAAATTTGAATAAATCGATGAATTAAATAAATTGATGAATTAAAGGTTGAATAAATTAACTGAATTAAATAAATTAATAGGTGATTAAACAGATGATGATTAACTGAATTAAGAGGTGATAATTAATTAAAGAAGCTGTTGATTAATAAAATTTAAATGAATATAAATAAATTTAAATAAGAAATATGATTTAAATAAATTGATGAATTGCAACTTGAATTAATGAATTAAACAATTTAAATGGATGAATTGAGATGATTTAATCTGAATGAGATAATGAAATGAGAGTGTGTGGATAATTGAAAAATATAATGAATTGATGAATATAATATTCATTTAAACGATTTGATGGTAATAAATTAATTATTCTGACTGGAATATAACGAATATTGGGATGAGAACTAATGTGAGAGATATTTAATTTTGATATGATGATGATGATGATAACCAATGAATAGTGAAGTTTTCTTTGATTCACAACCAAGCAATAATCAGTGACAGTGTAAATATGGTGTATAAATTAATTGTTAGATTTTTAGGAGCATTTATTGAGATTTTCAGCATTTGAAGCCATGGAAATAAGTTAATATTTAAATATATGTGTTATTAGGATATTTTGTTAGACAGATTCATATTTATTGACATTCACATTTCTGATGTTAAATTAAAGAAAGGTTAGGTCTCAGGGATCACGAAATGTCAGTGACGTAAAGACATAGTGCTACGGTGACCCTGAGAACCCAAGCGAACTTTAGTAAATTTTTATATTTTATGTGGATGAAATATACTTTGAAATAGCACAGAGATGGTTCGATTTTGAGGACAATGACAACCTAACGTTTGCATTCGACCATACTCTTTGGTAGGGTGTGTGTTTATTTTCTCTGTCTGACTATCAAAGTTTAAATAAATTTTATTTTATCTTAGTTGTGATCTGAAGATGGTGTTGTTTTCCCAATCCTTTCCTTTGTCTTAATTAAGGCTTAACCAGAAAGGATGTGGTTTGCTAGGAGTTCAGTTGATGGCGCCCATTTCTATTTGTATTTTTTTATTAAATTTATGCCCGTAACGACCCTGGAGATACTTTATCTCGTGTTACCCTGTGCTTTTGTGATATTTCAACTGAATTTCCGACACATTCCTTATTTGACTTCATGTTCATTTAACTCCACTCTGGCCTGGGAAGCCAGGTATGCGATGTAATGGCAGATGGGTCATCGCATCCCTCGGATGAACGGGTACAGAGGAGGAGGGAGAATTGGCTTTACCCATCCGTGGGGCTTCGATTTTGTTTATTCTATGGGAACACATCAGATTTAGATTACGAAGAGATTGATCTCTATTTCATTTAATGGTGTTATAAAATTTATTGATCTTGGTCAGACCATATACTTGTATGCCCATTCCAGTGATCATGTTAGTCATATTAGTGTTATATCATGTTTAATTATATGTCATTTTTCTTATACCCAAGTGAAGTTAGGAATTGATACATTGTGATGTTTTGCTATCCAACGTCTCTGAAGTAAAACGTTCAGTTGAAAGGTATAATTATGTCAGCGGATGATTTGGCTAAGGAGATTTGCAGAGTAGCATGTCTGGTATTGTAGCAAATATTTCTAGAATGGAATCAGAAGTCAAAGAACAGATAAATGATTCAGAAGCTAGATGTAAGGAAAACTTTAAGTCATTACAGGCTAGTAATCTTCCACAATCTCTCTCACTCTCTCATTTCTTACTCTATCCCTTCTTGTTATTCCTAATCTGCTTCTCTGAAATTTCATTTCGCAAGCCTGGATCCTCCTCACTTGTCTCTTCTTCATAATCCACGTTTCTGATGCGTAGGTGAGTATTGGGACATAATACGTTCGATACAATACACGTTTGCTCTTCTGGGGTACATCCCTGCTCCATACCAGACCTCTCACGCGCTGCAGGAATCCATGGACTTGCCTTCCTCTCTCACTGATCTCCTTGCCATGTCTACCACTTACTTCTATTATACTCCCTAGATACTTGAAACTATCCACCTTATTTAGTACTACGCCTCCTATCATTATATCTGTTGTTACACTTCCCCTTTTTCTCGTTGTCACCATCGTTGCATTAAATTTCAAACCTTACTGTTTTACTGTCTCAACCCATACATTCAACCTTTCTTGTACCTCTGCCTCTCCTTTGCCCCATATCATTAGATAGTCTGCAAACACCATTGCTCTCATATGTCTTCTCCTATTTGTGTTGCCTCTTCTTTGTACTAATTTTAATAACTATAACTAACTAGCGATACCCGGCATGCAATGCGTTACAAGGCCAATCAAAGACAAGCAGACAGAAAGAAAGAAAGATAATAAAGTAATTGGTTTTACGTCCCTCTTAACAACTGCGGCTTTTAGAGACGCCAGAGTGACGGAATTTTGGCCCGAAGGGAATCTTTAACGTGCAAGTAAATCCACTGACACGGCTGCGCCAGGATTCGACCCGGAAATCTTGGTCACAACAGGCGAGAACGTTACCGCTGAGCCACGCAGACAGGCCAAGAAAGATAGAAACTGAAGTGCCTTTGAATTAACAATATTCTTTGTTTTTCTGTCTGGTGCCCCGGTTCTTAAATATGCATTATACGCTGTGCTGAGACATTCATGTCAGGACATGTCACCTGGCGATGAATCAGCAAGCCGTGCATTGCAGTGTCATAAGTATACAGATTGTGCAATTGGGCTACCGTGGGATTTAAGGCTTCCTGTTAAGTCCCTCGCCCTTTTGTGTTAACATAAATGATTTGTAGCCAGAAACCTTCCCGGAAGTCACATTAACATTGTTTGAATATACACCTAATATTATCATCTAAATTTAATTTTATAATGTCTGCTTTGAGGTTTTGTGGGTATATACCGACCTACCTCGAGATCTCGGGTTCGAATCCCGGACGGGGTTGATATTTTTGCTACCAGATCATCATTTTAAATTTTGTAAATGTTGTCAATTCAAATTACAGTACAGTAAGTATGTAGCTAGTTTTAATTGTAAGTATGAAGTTAATTTGTTTATTAGATATATGTCATTGTTCTATTAGACTGTGGTGTGTGAGTGTGTCTGGTGAGGGTGCATGTGAGTGGGCCTGGTGACAGACTGTTTTAGTGATAGTATTTGTTTGTTGGTGAAACTTTAGTTTTTTTTTTTTTTTTCGTTAGTAGAATTTTGGTATTTAATTGTTAGTAGAAGGTTAGTATTTTGTAGTAGAATTGCTCTTTACTTATTCTGAAAGGGAGTAGCAGCCTTTCAGAATAAATCAATTCTTTACTAGTCTAATAGACGGTTAAGATATTGATAATATAAGCCAACTAATGGCTACACTGCGTTCTGCTGCACGGCTGAAAGCAACGGGAAACTACAGCCGTAATGCTATTCCCGAGGATATGCACTTCTCTATCCATAATTACATGTGATGATGGCCTCCTCCCTTGTAAAATTTCAATCCGGAGGTAAACTAGTCCCCCGTTCGGATCTCCGGGTGGGGACTACTCGAGAAGGGGTTAACATCACAGAAGTGACAAAAAGGAAATCTGACTTTCTACGGATCGGAGCGTGGAATGTTAGAAGTCTGCTAGGAAGTGGAAAGTTAGAAAACTTAGAAAGGGAAATGGATAGGTTGAGGTTGGATTTGGTTGGGATTAGTGAAATGCGCTGGCAGGAAGAGCAGGACTTTTGGTCAGGAGACTATAGGGTCATTAGCACTAAATCAAACAATGGCCAAGCAGGGGTTGGTCTCATATTGAGTAGGAAACTTGGACAGCGGGTGGAATATTATGAGCAATACAGTGAACGGATTATTGTAGCAAAAATCAATACTAAACCTACGTGCACCACAGTGGTACAAGTCTATATGCCTACCAGTCAAGCTGATGATGAGGATGTTGAAAAGGTCTACGAAGAAATAGATGAAATTCTGAGGTATATCAAAGGTGATGAAAATGTTATAGTAATGGGAGATTGGAATGCTGTGGTAGGAAAAGGGAGAGAAGGGAAGATAGTAGGAGATTTTGGATTAGGTGAAAGGAATGATCGAGGAAGCAGGCTGATGGAATTCTGCACCGAACATGAGTTGGTCATAGCTAACACCTTATTCGATAACCACAATAGAAGAATATACACATGGATGAGACCAGGGGATACAGGGCGTTACCAAATCGACTTCATTATGGTCAAGCAGAGGTTTCGAAACCAGATTTTGGATTGTAAAACATATCCTGGTGCTGACATAAACTCTTACCACAATCTGGTTGTAATGAAATGCAGATTAAAGTTGAAGAAACTGAAGAAAAGTCAAAAGCCAAAAAGGTGGGCAATAGACAGACTGAAAGTGAAGGATGTAAACGAAAGATTCAGGAAAAGTATAAAGGAAGTACTAATCAAAACCCCTAAACAAACTTCAATTGCAGACGAATGGGCACTTTTGAAGAATGAAATAACAAAATCCGCAGAAGAAAACATTGGTAGGAAAGAAAGAATAGGTAGAAAACCGTGGATCACTCAGGATATACTAGAATTGATGGATGAAAGGCGGAAACACAAGAATCTAAGAGATGAAAAGGGGAAAGCAGAATACAGACGTTTGAGAAATGAGGTTAACAAGAAGTGCAAGGAAGCGAAAGAAGAATGGTTGAAAGAGAAATGTGCAGGTATAGAAAATTGTCTGAAATTAGGAAAAGTAGACACAGCTTATCGAAGGATTAAGAATACTTTTGGGGAAAAGAAGACTAAGTGCTGTAATATTAAGGACACAAATGGAAAGCCTCTAACAGATAGGGAAGAAAAGGTCAAGAGATGGAAAGCTTACATAGAGTGCTTGTATAAGGGAAAGGAGATTGAGAATCATGTAATGGAAAGGGAGGAGGAAATTGATGAGGATGCAAAAGGAGATTTAATATTGAGATCAGAATTTGACAGAGCATTAGAGGACTTAGGCAGGAACAAAGCACCAGGCATAGATGATATACCGATTGAGTTGCTACGCTGCATAGGAGATGAAGGTCTGATCAGGTTATTTCACTTGGTGTGTAGGATTTATGAGACAGGTGAGGTACCCCCTGATTTCAAGAAGAATGTCATCATCCCTATACCAAAGAAAGTGAGAGCTGACAGATGTGAAGATTACCGTACAATCAGCTTGATTACTCATGCTTCAAAGATCCTGTCTAGAATAATTTACAAGAGGATTGAAAGCCAGATAGAAACGGAGTTGGGTGAAGACCAGTTTGGTTTCAGGAGAAATGTAGGAACAAAGGAAGCTGTACTAAGTCTTAGGCTGATTTTGGAAGGTAGAATAGGGAAAGATGAGAACGTTCATGGCATTTGTAGACTTAGAAAAGGCTTTTGATAACGTTGATTGGACTAAATTGTTTGACATTTTGAAATCTATTGGAATAAAGTACAGGGATAGGAGGGTGATATACAATCTATACAGAAACCAGACAGCAGTCATTCGAGCTGAAGGACATGAGAGAGAAGCTGGTATTCAGAAAGGTGTAAGGCAAGGCTGCAACTTATCACCCATACTTTTCAATCTTTACATTGAACAAGCAATGAAGGAAATTGGAGAAAAATTTAAAGTGGGAGTGAAGATTCAAGGAGAAATAATTTCAACTCTGAGATTTGCTGATGACATCGTCATCTTGGCCGACAAGCCTGAGGATTTGAATGAGTTTTTGAATGGTATGGATTCCGTCTTACGGAAGGAATTCATGATGAAAATTAATAAATGTAAAACAAAAACAAGATGTTCAGTAAAGAACATATAGCCTACTTTCTCCTAAATGTATGAGTATAGTTATAACTCGTTGTTATTATCAAAGAGTATAATAGAACTATTCTTTGTTGAAGACCTTAGAAACGATTTACCTCTACCAAACGCCACAACCTAGATAAAAACTGCTACCATCATTGAAGAAAGAAAGATAAGAAGTATCTAAAGAATGTTATGGATCTGGAGACATAATCGACCGGACTGGCGGCGTGGCTCAGCGGTAACGTTCTCGCTTGCTGGACCGTATGTTTCAGGTTCGTATCCTGGTGCAGTCAGCTGGCATTTGAGGGTGCACAAATGCGAGGGAGCCGTGTTAGTAGATTTACTGGCACGTTAAAGATCCCCTTCAGGACAAAATTCTGGCACCCCGGCGTCTCTAAAAGCAACAGTAGTTAAAAGGGACGTAAAACCAATAACATTATTATTATTATTTTTATTATTATTATTATTATTATTATTATTATTATTATTATTATTATTATTATTACATAATCGGCCTGACGCGGGCAACATCCAACTTTGAGTTGAGGCATGTCTTTACACGTCTGGCTGCGTATGACTTTCACAACCCTAATTGAATTAACAAATCTTTCCATGACCCTACAGAGACGTGTGTATACCAACTATGTGGATATTTTCGATTGCTATTTGGCTGAAATAAAAGTATTAATTAATATCCTGAACTAGCACCAACGGTAGAGTTCAGATACTATGTGAAATCGTTTTGTTCTTTACTTCAATTAACATTTTCAAATAACGCACAATAGGCTGTTACAAACCCTTTAAAATAAAAAGTAAAAATGTATCGTAGTATCATCTTGTCATTCTTCAAATTCGATGCCCACGTAGACTAGTCGTGACATCTAGAGGTGAAATATCGAACAATATAATCCTAACAGAGCGAGTGCATTCTAGCGGCCAGAAGAAGAAACTTTTCAATAAAATCTGGAAGTTAATAAGTAGGTCTGCGTGCAGTTACCTTTTTGGCAGCTAGATGTCTCGAGTAAATCTGCTGGCGAATTATGTTTTAATTAAATATATATTTTACACCATAATATGCACAATATAACGCTTAATTTTAAAACATCTGAGTCATTACAAAACAATAAACATATAACATTTCAAGCAAAAAACCTGGCTATGATCGGGTTTGAACCATAGGCATTTGAGCGATAGGCTAACGCTCTACCACTGAGCTAATTGTGTCAACGTATATCGTTCTATATAAAATGACTTACATAGAAATTGTTAGCAAATAATGATTTATACTAAACGATTTCGTCACTGGAGTATATTATTTATATATAAAGCATTTCATACAACGTTTATTTATTTTGTATCAGTACGCTATATTGCATGCAATACTCAAATTAGTGAAATATAAGTCAGGCACAAGATATCCGCTGCCATCTTGTCTCATTACTGAATCGGCTCAGCTTTTTAAAATCACGTCTGCACTATAGTATTACAAAATAAACTTTTAATTTCGAACGTGCCTCTTCCTTTAGAACAGTTAAAACGATTCTCGGCTCGATAATCGGGACTGGTGGGTCCCATGATATGGATTATAAAGTTTGCATAATTCGCACGGCCGCCATCCTGAAATGGTATGGCGGACGACCTTGTAGTTTGGTCACAAGACGCATCCTATACGAAGGTATGTTGTTACCAAATTTGGTAGAGATCGGATGATTTGGTTAGTCGTTATTTGATTTTACGTTTTGAACGTTTGAGTGGCCGCCATTCAGTTTTAGTAAAGATGGCGGCGATATAAAACATGACACTGAGGAGTCCTTTGCTAGTGCTACCTTTGTACAAAATTTCGTTCTATCCGCATTCACCGTGTTCGAATTGATAGGGGGGGGGGACAGACATTCAGAGTACACACACTCACACACACACAGACACACACACACACAGACTCACACACACACATACACACACACACACAGACTCACACACACACATACACACACACAGACAGACACACTTTTTTCGCCCTGTGTTGATCTCATAAGTCTACTTTCATTTTTTGCAAAAATCGAAAGTAGGCTAATACTGGAATGCAGCCGAAATAAATCAGAAATCTCTATGGCGATCAAATTGGCAGGTGAAAAGCTGAAGGAAGTAGGAGACTTCTGTTACTTAGGAAGCAGAATAACCAGTGATGGACGAAGTAAAGAGGATATAATAAGTAGGTTGGCTCAGGCAAGGAAAGCCTTTCTACAAAAAAGGAATCTGTTGACATCGAATATAGATTTAGGTATTAGGAAGTCATTTTTGAAAGCCTTTGTCTGGAGCGTGGCGCTCTATGGAAGTGAAACTTGGACTATTGGTGCAGCAGAAAAGAGGAGAATTGAAGCATTTGAAATGTGGTGTTACAGGAGAATGATGAAGAACAGATGGGTAGATAGGGTTAAAAACGAAGAGGTATTAAGGCGAGTGGGAGAGGAGAGATGTTTCTGGCGACTGCTAATGAAGAGAAGAGATAGGTTGGTAGGACATATACTAAGACACCCAGGAATAGCAAGCTTAGTTATGGAAGGAAGGGTCTAGGACAAGAACTGTAGGGGTAGACCAAGGTTAGAATATGTTAAACAGATAGCCTCTGATGTAGGATGTGCTAGCTATGTAGAGATGAAACGATTGGCTCAGGACAGGGAGGCATGGAGAGCTGCATCAAACCAGTCAAGAGACTGAAGACTCAAACAACTCAAACAACAACAATGAAAATAATTTAAAGTCATTAGAGACTAGATTACAGTCCAGTAATGAAACTAATTTAAAGTCATTGGAAGAAAGATTACAGTCAAATAGTAAAGATGAATTAAAGTCATTAGAGACTAGATTACAGTCCAGTAGTAGAGATGAATTGAAGTCATTGCAGACTAGTAACGAAACTAACTTGAAGTCATTGAAGACTAGCACAGAAAATAATCTAAAATCATTGGAAGAAAGATTGCAGAGTAGTACTGAAAGTAATTTGAAAGCTAGTGAGGTTAATTTAAAGGATAGTTTTAAATTGTTAGAAACTAGATTACAAGCTCGTAGTGAAGAAAATAACACAGAGTTGAAAAATAATTTAACGAGTTTGGAGAAAATAGATTAACGTTAAAGAATCATGAAATAGTCAAGGCTTTACAATCAGATATAAAGGCAGTAGAAATGAAAGTAGAGAAAAATTTGCACATGTTAAGAAAAAACATTCTAGAGTTAGAAAATAGAGAAGAAGAAAATATTCTTAATTTGAGAACAGATGTTATGTCTATTCAGAAAGATATTAAATCAGATGTATCGAATTTACGATTCGACATAGATGGTTTAGTAGCAGATGTAGACAAAATACAAGAATGGTCCACCGAAGTATCTTTCGAATCCAAGATCAAAGGTTTAGAAATGAATTTAGGTAATGAAATTAAAAGTTTGAAATCAGTAATTGGGAAAGTCAAAGAGGAAGTCTTAGGAGAGGTTAATTCTAACTTGAAATCCTTAGAAAACCAATTGCAGGCAGACATTAGGAAAATTGATGATGATATAGATCAGAAAGTTAATGAAAACTTAGCATTGTTCAAAAATAGAGTCGGTGCAATAGTGGAAGAACGGTATAGTGAGGTCGATGCCGAAGCAAAAGAAAAGCGTGCCGGGCTGGATGAAAAATTAATCGCAGGTATGGCGAATTTGGAAGCGAGATTTACTGAGAATAAGGAAACGATGAAGTTAGATTCAGCTCAGTTCAGGACAGATGTAGATCAATTAAAAGAACAAGTCGCGTCAGTCAAGACAATATGCGAAGATAAGATAGACAAATTGAAGAACGATTTGGAAGAGAGTAACAGAACGCAGACTGTTATGTCATTAGACAATTTGGAGACCAAAATCAAGATAGTGGAAAAGCGAACGGAAGATAGGATGACTAAACTGGAGTCTATAATAAATAATTTTACAAGTCAAGACGTTACAACGGGGGATGTATCGATGAATCAGACACCGATAGGTCGTAATATGAACAGTCAAGAGGTTAGCGTAGGAGAAGCTAGTCAAACGCAACAGAATGTTACTTTCGAAAGGACAAGTTTAACCCCTCAAAGTAATTCGAATCAGAATAGAAGCACGTCTAGTACGAATGAACGATACTCAGGTCCGGTGCCCATAATCAGAAATCTGGATGATAAACCAAGGAAGTTTTCGGGGAACACAGGAGTCACACCAGTCGAATTTCTGAGAGATATTCGAGATTACTTGGCGGAACATCGAGTAGCTAAGGAGAGAGAACTAAGGGTAGTCGAACGCGCCTTAGATGGGCCAGCGTTGACGTGGTTTCGCGCATTTAGGAGTAACTTTGCGAACCTGGAACAATTTGCCATAGCATTTTTACGACGATTCTGGAGTGCAGAGGATCAGTTAAACGTAAGAGCAGAAATGTACTCGAAACGTTACTCTACGTCGCATCCGACGCATTATGCAAATTACTTTACATCGCAATTGGCTAAATTGTAATTTTTGATTCCTCCATTGCCAGAAGACGAACTGTTACAAGCAATAGCAAGGCAGTTGCCAGTAGAGGTACAAAGATCACTCATAGCATCGGGAGCGAATACACTTGAGCATTATGATGATATCCTACGCAGATTGGATTACACGAGCGCTCAGATGACACCCAGAAATCCAAGGAATGAAAATCGAAACACGCAAGAAGTGAATGCGGTAGTTGTCGATAATGCAGCACAGACAGATAGAAGAGATTCATGGGGGAACAGAAGGAACGAAGGGAGTAGAGGAAATATTCACAACGTCCGTGGGAATGACAGATATCAAGGACCATATGAGAGGCCATATGATCAAGATACAAGAGATAGTAGATACAGGAACTGCAATCAGAATTCCAGATACCAGAACCGGAACGGATATAATAACCGATATCGAGACAGATACAATTGGAACCAGAATCAGCAGTCCAATCAAAACAATAGGCAAGATAATAATAACAGAAATGATCAAAATGAAAGACGACAAGATAATCAAGAGTACGGGAGAACAAGGCAAGAGAATAGACAGCCTAGTGCACCATCCGAAGAGGTAATTCGAGATGTCAATAGGGCAAGCACGAGTGGTGCAGAAAAAAACGACAAATTAACGCCGAATCAGTCATTGGGAACCCATCATCATAGTTGAAACATACCAGGTCAAAGATGAAGATTTAATTGAAGAATAAGATGTAGTCCACCGAGGGATCGACATGAATTGCCAGTTATTAGTGTGGAAGTCATGGGAAAGGAAATAAAGACATTAGTGGATAAGGGGGCTATGGTGAGCTTGATATCCACAGGCTGCCTGGAAGAATTGAAATTGTCAGGAGATGTTACGATGTTGCCAACTGTTGTTAGCAAGATTCAAGGGGTGATCCCAGACAAGAGCATAAAATGTAAAAGTCAGGCACTTTTAGATATTGGAATAGGAAGCCAGTCACATCGAATCTTCAACTGAAGATATACCACAAATTTGCGCCATTGTACGCTGGTCCATTCCGAATTGATGAAACATACAGAAATAACAGCTATAAGATTGCTAGAATAGACACGAATGAAGTTGTTGGAACTTTCATCGCAGCCAGCATTAGGAAGTATCATTATGCTTAGGAAGAGGATGGTTGCAGAGCTATCGTGTACATTATATGTTGTGTATAGAGAATGCCTGAGAGGTTTCTTTTCTCAAGACTGATAAAAAAAGGAGATGTACGGGAGAGATGTACCCGATACCTAGTTGAGGCTATCGGCTACGCCAGTTGTGATCGAGCCATAGTTGAGATTTGTGGGCAAAGAAGAAAAGATAGCGCTCAGATCGAGTCGAGAAGAATGGTAGGAGATGACGTAGGAGGCCGAGGAAGAAGGAGGCACTACCCTCAAGCGTATGGAATTATGGGAGAAATACTGGATTATTATAAAGATCAATATGGAATAAAACATTATATAACCTCAGAAGAGAAGGAAATATCAAGAAATCATATTGGTGATAACATGAAGAAAGGCAGACAACTCCTTAAGTTATGTTATAACTTAATTGCCAATATAATAGTGGTCGAGGTTATAGCTGTGACGTAAGACAGCGGAAGGAAGGGGAAAGTCACGTGATAGAGCCGGGCGAGACAGCCGAACGCAGTGACACTAGCAGAACGAAAGAAGTATTCCAGCAAGTCAAGCTGAGCGGAACACATCGTGCAGTAAGGAACAGTTTTACAAGGCATTGCAGCGCAGTAGTAGGAGTCCGTTGTTGGAGCGTACGCTATCTGCAAGGCAGGTTACACAAGCCGTGAACTTGAGAGAGAAAGCCGGTGTTCAGGCAGATGTCTTTTCAACATCACAGTAATAGTTACGTGAAACAGCAATGCTTTTCCAAACTTACAGTTTATCAAAGCAATACGCAGCATTACGATAAGATTGAGAACATTATTTAAGCTACATTCTCAATGCAGAACAGCACAGCGAAGCGGTATAATGAGGCCAGTATTCAACCTCACATTATACAAGGACAGTGAGGCGGAACGTGTCGTGCTGTGGCCGACATTTTACAACCAGGCGACAGTCAAGCAGCTGAACATTACTTCAACATTTTGTCAAGCTTAATAAGTTTAGACATGTGTTTCGACATACCAATTGTGCAGTCCAATTGCAATTATACACTTCGATTGTGGACTTTTAAATGGCCTTGAACATATTTCAGCGGTATTACGGCATATTTTATGATGCATTTCAGACCGAAATATTTAAGGCGACCATGGGGTCAGTCCAACATTATTGCTTTTGGCAAGTGAAAAGATATAAGTGTATGCACTTTATGAACAGTGGCAAGTGCAGCATAATAGTTGCATATCATGAACAGTTATGAAATATCTCAGTTATGAACACAGATACAGGGTGTTTGACAAATCAGTACACTTTTCTAGATAATTTATTTTTTCTACCAGTGAAATTCGGCCGCTGTGGAGATTAACATTTTTGTCGTATGCAAACCGAATATTTTATGGGACAGTGGCGTGACATATTCGAAGAGTATGGGGTACTCTACATTTTTGAACTTTTATGGAAGAGTTTGGACAATATCCTTGATGGATAATCTTCAGTTCATCATGTTGGGCTAGGCGGATACGGAGACGTGATGGCACCACAGAGCGATGGATTCGGTTCCTGACGAAGAGGATATACAACATCAGATTCACTTGGAATATGAAATCAAGCGTTAGTTCAGTGGGTGATACAGCGTTTTCGTCGATCTATCGAGAAATTTGTGACACACACATGGATTATCGGCGATCTTTGAATTATATTAACATCTGGAATATGAAGGTATTGTATGAGTTATGGCATTCCTGATATGATTTTTCATGAACACTGGGCATACTTGTATATATTTCTAGTAGGAGTTCTACTATTATTTTTCGACATGTCTTAGATACTTTATTGCTCCATTTGCTAGAATATGGTGTTACCATATGATATGGCAGGCACAGTTATACGACGTTCTCACCATTGGTTGACTTTATTAGACAGAATTTTCGTCTTTATATTTATTTTCTGTGAGGATAGTATTTCTTGATTATGGATATATTTTTTGGCGAGTGTGTCTAACTCGTGATCTGCAATTGGGTAATTTAAATTATTTCGTCAGTTCATTGCATACTAGCGAGTATGTATAATTCATCAGTAGGGATTTTTTGTTGGATTGTTTGGTGATAATAAAATTTTATTCACTCAAGTGAATGCACATCGCTTTTATGTGACAACTAGAGTCATGTTGATTCCAATCATGTACACTCACTCATCAGTCTACGAGATGGGGCCTGTTGCATTTAGCAATTGTGTGGTGGCACTCACCTTACCCATCGTTTAGGGCATTATCATGATAGACTACGGGGCAGGGCCTGTCGCTTTAGGCGATTGTGTGGTGGCACTCACCTTACCTGCCTGTCGAGGGCCTCATTTTATCATCCGAGTGTACTTATGATCGTAAGAGGATTAAACAAGAAACTACTAGTCACACATTAGTCGAATTTTGTTAAATAAATTAAAAATAAATGTCAGCAGGGTTACATTTTGTAATTCTTGTTTTGCCAATCCAATATTTTGTTGCAATACTCTTTTGAGAGTACATTCATTTAACAGCTGATATTTTCGATACTCTTTGTGAGTGATTTGATACCTTTGAGAAGGATTTCAAGTAATTGAATCTTGTAAGATGAATCATTTATGGTCAGAATTTATTTTGAGGCAGATCAGTATTAGACATTTTTGATGTGAGGTATTATAACACATTGGTGTTTTTCTTTGAAGTAAATCTTGAGAATCTTAAGAGAATTTATGCTCTATTTGAAAGCAGATCTTGAATTGGATTACGATTACTAAGGTAATTTTCCTTATTGTGTAAGAAGTTGTCTAGATATGATCAGATTAATTACAGTTCTTATAGATTGTGTGCGTTAATAATTTGAAGCCAGTTATATATTTTTGTGGATCATGCAACGTGATTATGTGAATTATTTTTGATAGGTATTTTTGGAGGTTGCCAAGTGAAAGTTTGCAATATTGTCAATGAGTATTTTGAGGCAGACATGAGGTTGTTGAACCCAGTCTAGCATATTTTTGAAGATTCATGCTGTGCGATGAATAGTTATGGTGTTATGTGGAATAATTATGGTGTTATATGGAATAATTTTGGTATTCAAATATGGTATTTGAAAAAGTGAGATTATATGGTGAAGTTTTGGATAGTGACGTCCAACGTGATTTTGTGAAGGCAATATATTATTTTGGCATGATAATTAAATACGAGATATAACTTGGAAGTGATAAAACTGTAAGACAACGTTCTATAACCTATATTAAACAATTTTTTTAGGAAATTAAATAAATAAATAATTTTGATAATCTGAGATTTTCTGATAATAATAATTTATAAAATAATAATCTGAAGTTATGCATATTAATGATCTGACCCGATGAATAAAAATCTAAATAACCAGATGAATTAAAATTTGAATAAATTGATAAATTAAAATTTGAATAAATCAATGAATTAAATAAATTGATGAATTAAAGGTTGAATAAATTAACTGAATTAAATAAATTAATAGGTGATTAAACAGCTGATGATTTACTGAATTAAAAGGTGATAATTAATTAAAGAAGCTGATGATTAATAAAATTTAAATGAATTTAAATAAACTTAAATAAGAAATATGATTTAAATAAATTGATGAATTGCAACTTGAATTAATGAATTAAACAATTTAAATGGATGAATTGAGATGATTTAATCTGAATGAGATAATGAAATGAGAGTGTGTGGATAATTGAAGAATATAATGAATTGATGAATATAATATTCATTTAAACGATTTGATGGTAATAAATTAATTATTCTGACTGGAATATAACGAATATTGGGATGAGAACTAATGTGAGAGATATTTAATTTTGATATGATAATGATGATGATAACCAATGAATAGTGAAGTTTTCTTTGATTCACAACCAAGCAATAATCCGTGACAGTGTAAATATGGTGTATAAATTAATTGTTAGATTTTTTGGAGCATTTATTGAGATTTTCAGCATTTGAATAGTGCCATATAAGCCATGGAAATAAGTTAATATTTAAATATATGTGTTATTAGGATATTTTGTTAGACAGATTCATATTTATTGACATTCACATTTCTGATGTTAAATTAAAGAAAGGTTAGGTCTCAGGGATCACGAAATGTCAGTGACGTAAAGACATAGTGCTAGGGTGACCCTGAGAACCCAAGCGAACTTTAGTAAATTTTTATATTTTATGTGGATGAAATATACTTTGAAATAGCACAGAGATGGTTCGATTTTGAGGACAATGACAACCTAACGTTTGCATTCGACCATACTCTTAGGTAGGGTGTGTGTTTATTTTCTCTGTCTGACTATCAAAGTTTAAATAAATTTTATTTTATCTTAGTTGTGATCTGAAGATGGTGTTGTTTTCCCAATCCTTTCCTTTGTCTTAATTAAGGCTTAATCAGAAAGGATGTGGTTTGCTAGGGGTTCAGTTGATGGCGCCCATTTCTATTTGTATTTTTTTATTAAATTTAAGCCCGTAACGACCCTGGAGATACTTTATATCGTGTTACCCTCTGCTTTTGTGGTATTTCAACTGAATTTCCGACACATTCCTTATTTGACTTCATGTTCATTTAACTCCACTCTGGCCTGGGAAGCCAGGTATGCGATGTAATGGCAGATGGGTCATCGCATCCCTCGGATGAACGGGTACTCTACCAAGCCAAACACAGTGGGTTGAACATTTTTTTAAATGATTCAATACCGGTACTTTGAGTTTTTTCTTTACTATAAAGTCTATAACTAGCAATTCGACTTTTAAATGCACTACCAATTCGTTGAATATTTCCAGAATTTCTTTCATGGCAAGCGTTATTTTTACTATGAATACTGCGTAAATGTCCATGAATGATTAAAGAAGGTATATCAATATTACATACATCACAATGTGTTATCGAAGGTTCACCATTCTTCTTTCTTTTTGTTGCACATCTATTTTCACAATCTTGAGAACATTTACGCTTTTGAGCATCACATTCGTTTAAAGGTTCCGTGCTAGTTGATAGTTTTACAGTTTTTAATTCTTGTTTTTCACCATGCACTTCAACCATGTGGGATTGATATCGCTTTACAGCAGAAAAACCAAGTTCGCAAACTGAACATGAAAAAGGTGCTGAACTGACATGCATTAAATTTACATGACGTGCAAGACTATCTTGTCTGTTAAATGTGGTAGCACAATGACTGCACACAAACATTTTAATGTCATGTTTAGCATTTGCGTGTCGTTGAAGGTTGTCAGGTCTTGAGAACTGTTTCTTATAGTCACCACACTTGAACATGATGATCACTTTCGAAATTACCTATAAAAGAAAGAAATCATAAATGTTAATAAATGATAAAACAAATTAAAATATAAATAGTTTGGTTGGTTGTTTGGTTCCTTAGTTTAGGGGCTGCGACAACGCGGTCATGTAGCCCAGTGTACTATGGGTGTGTGTAGAATCTGTCTGATAACCGTTGTTAATTGTGATGACTGTATTAGTGTGTGTATCTGTTTTTTAATTCAAGTAGGGACTGCAACTTTGAATTTTCAAATAGTTCCTACTTTTGCCACCAAACGCCACCGTCAACGACTACTAGGCCTAGTTCAGAACTAGCTACTAGACGCCACCGCAGTCGGCTCTTGGCAACGAACGTAGCAACCTAGGAGCGTAGTTTACATTCTTAACCTATCCAATTTAGTTTCACACAGGTGTAATTAGTGGAAAGATCTTTAACATGCCATAAATCTATGACATGGGACCGCCGGCTTTACTTCCCCTCCGAAGGAAGGCATACTGAGGGATTTTAACGCTCTTAAAAAATCCGACGGCTTCGGCCGGGTTTGAACCCGCTATCTTGGGCAAAGAAGCTCAGCATGCTACCAACTACGCAACCGAAGCCGCCTATAAATAGTTTAATTACATTCCAGTCAATGGGTATAGCAGGGTATTTAAATCGATCATCTGTGAACTCCTAGCTAGTCTAACTTCATGTAGTTCTAACTGGGGGTTACTATATACCACTGTCACTGACACCTGGCGTCGAACATTGGAACTTGATAGAGTGGTAGAAACCAGTGGTCGCCAGTTAAGTGAGCTAAGTGTGACGTCATAGCCAGTCTTAAAACAAGTCTAAACTTGTAGAACATGTCACGTGATAGAAACCAGCGATCGCCAGTTAAGTGAGCTAAGTGTGACGTCATAGCCAGTCTTAAAACAAGTCTAAACTTGTAGAACATGTCACCTGATAGAAACCAGCAGCCACCAGTTATGTGAGCTAAGTGTAATGTCATAGCCAGTCATAAAGCAAGTTTAAACTTGTAAAACATGCCACGTGACAAGGTTAAGTTAGGTAAAGTTAGGTTATGTTAGGTGAACTGAGGTTAAGTCTTTAAATATTCCCTCTGTCACTGACACCTAGCAATGAACATTCAGACTTAATAGAGCGGTAATCAAAATCTATCCTACAAAATTAGCTTTACACACCATTGTCAAGTAGTTCCAACTTTTGACTGCCAAATATAGCATTTTCACTGACATGTAGTGGTGAACATTGGAAAATATCACTCTAACTGTTTAAAAGTCATTAGAGGGGCACTTACCTTTTTATAATTTATCAACTGCTGCCACTGAATGAACAGATTGTAGGAATCTGGTAACCTACAGGTACCCAATTATCTGTAAACAAATCAATCAATCAATCAATCAATCAATAAATACATTCCAATCAATAACTTCAACATCAATTAGTAATAAAGGACTACAATCCATTAATAATAAGTACTTACCTTGCAAGATAATTTAATGATTTTCCACCAAAAAGGCTTTTTTCCAACTCTTGAGCAGTAATAGAGCACTGTTCACTCAAAGCGAGTAATAAAGACTGACAGTAGGGAAATATATGACACTTCTCTTATATAAACTCTCATCGCTCGTGTCAGCAGTTTTTGCAGATCATTGCAATTCCTTTCCCAATACAGCTGAGGGTCCAAAGTACACTAGGAACACCTGTGAGGTATCCAATGACTGCTGACTTTGCATGATCATCACCCATTGTCTTGATCAACACCTGGGGTTTCAAATTACTGCAGCGTCAGTCATAGCAACAGCAGTGTGCGCTCTCTGCCATGTCAGCAACATGACACCGGAAGGAACACCTGTGTAATATCCAATAACTGCTAACTTTGCATGATCATCACCCATTGTCTTCATGAACACTTGCGGTTTCAAATTACTGCAGCGTTAGTCATAGCAACAGATCTGCGCGCTCTCTGCCATGTCTGTAATATGACACAGGAAATCACAAGATGTCTTACTGCACGTACCATCTCCACAGTTTTAACATCTTAAGAACATGTATTATTCTCTTTCAACTACAAATGATTCGTTAGAACACATCCATCCACCAAGTTAGATCCCTTGTATGTTCACATGTATTTCGTCACTTTCCTTTCATATCGTTATCACATTATAGTAGTGGGGGTTGGTGAACAACGTCAGTTCAACACACTGCTTTACACGCAAAATGTAGTTAGGCCCTTTGACATAATTTAAATAAATGCATGGGCTAGTCCGTAGGAACCAGGCCAAAGGGACCGGTCCAAAGGGTCTCATCAACAAGGACTCGTCCACAAGGACTTATCAACAATGACCCGTTAGGTTGGGTTAGGTTAGGTTACACTACAGCTGCCATCTTTTAAAAAGCTCGCCCTCTTACAAAAGCTATGAGTGGGCATGCATAAAAACAACAACAAAACAAGCATGTTAATTCATATTGGCTATCCACCGTATACATTTCTCTTGTGTAGAACAACGTTTATTTAAAAAGCCCGCCCTCTTAAAAAAGCCATGAGTGGGCATGCTTAAAACAAAAAACAAGCATGTTAATTCATAGTGGCTTTCCACCGTATACATGTCTCTTGTGTAGAACAACGTTTAATTCCATATTGGCATTCAAACTCTCACATGTTGCACTTGGAAAGCGAGATTTTCTAAAAATAAAAATACAATTTCACCCCCTAGTAGGGGTAGGTTTTATTTTGGAGTGGAAATATGTTGTCCATTGGAAAGGGGGTATCAGCCCGAGTTCAATGACACCTCATTCGTCAAAATCCGACCATGCGTTCGAGAGATATCGTGCCGTCGCCATCTTGTGTGGAGGGTGTGGAGGTGGAGGGTTTTGAACCACTACAATCTACTCTCATTTATCTACTAAAAAGCGCTATAGTGTCAAGAAGCTTAGATATTTAACCTCCTTGTCTTTCATAGTGCTTCAAGGAACAACTAAATTCGACATGCAAGCTGCCCTCTGGGTGTCAAATAACAGAGCTTGCACCCGGCACCTGAGGCCTTGCGATATTATTATTATTATTATTATTATTATTATTATTATTATTATTATTTCTTTCTTTCTTTCTTTCTTTCTTTCTTTCTTTCTTTCTTCGAATGAGCCAACTATGGACTACGTAGGTTAACCAAAATGGTTTTCAGCTTGATGACTTGGTATTGGTTTCACGTAGGCCTGTGCGATGTTGGGACAAAAAAGCTATTTTTTGAAAACAGTCTTATTATTTAGTTAGATAGGTTGACAATATATTCCCCTAGTTTCGTGATGATATTCAGCCTACAAGTGTGTCAAAAGTAATATTTTGTTTCGACGTGTATAAGGCCACGTCCCCTTTGTGGTAGTCATCATGACATAAACTGAAATATTTTGTTCATTTGGACGGGCAAAATTTGAAACAATTCTTACTGCGCGATCAAGAAGGCTGTGACAACTTCCGCTGTATTGCCGCGTGCGCATAGCCCTCTTCCGCTGTAAACACAGTTGCAAATTGTTGTAGTCGCCAGATTATAAACCAATTTCTGAAGAGAGCGGAGTGAGTAAGTAAGTGAGTGAGTGTTATTACTTTTGTGTGTTTCTTCGCCTTTTATAATGCCCAGATTTAGTCGGCGAGTTTTTAGAAAAGTGAAAAAGGACCGCATTTTACGAATTCGAAAGGAAAATACCAACGTCGTGTGCCAGGAACCAACGTATGACTCTGAAAATTCACCTGTGAACAATGGTAGTGCATCAAAGAAGAAACTTGGATCTCTTATATACTCAGAAGACAGCACGGGACGTAAAGCAACTAGTGGTTACAGATTTATAGATTTAGGAATTCTGAGCAGTGTTATATCTTCATCTTGTGCATGTGCTGTTTGTGGGAAAACATCACTGAAACTCTTTGACAGTGAAGACAATATCGGTGTAGTAAGCAAGTTACATCTATTTTGTGAGAACTGTCAGACTAATATACCATTTTTTACATCTACCTAACACAATAAGGTTTTTGAAGCAAATTTGAGGTTATGCTATGCGATGAGATGCATTGGGGTGGGGAGGGAAGGCACAAATTTGTTTTGTGGTTTGATGAACATGCCACCACCATCAAGCAGGTTCACTACCCTCAACAATCACATTCTTGGTGCCCTAGAAATAGAAAGAAATTAGAGTATGGCTGATGCTGCTAGAGAAGTAGTTATCTTGAACTGGGAACTTGTAGATAATGATTGTCCTGCTACTGATCTGGCCGTTTCATGTGATGGTACTTGGATGAAGCGTGGACACACCTCCCTTCACTGTGTCACCTCTGTAATAAGCATAGATACTGGAAAAATTATTGATATTCAGGTAATGAGTAAATACTGCAGTGCATGTGCCTTGAGGAAACCATATGAAGATAAGGTGGAAGAAGAAAGGTGGTTGGAGAAACATAAAATGTTTTGTGCCCGAAACCATTCAGGTACGAGCGGTGGAATGGAACCTGCTGGTATGAAACTAATTTTTCATCGGAGCCAGACACTTCACAATGTATGATACACAAGGTATTTAGGAGATGGAGATGGAGATTCCTCTTCTTTCAAATCTGTATTTGAAAGTGAACCTTATGGTTCAGATGCTCCAATCAAGAAACTTGAGTGTGTAGGGCACATTCAGAAAAGGATGGGTGGTAGACTGCTGAAATTAAAGCGTGAACTGAAAGGCAAAAAGCTTGAAGATGGGAAACCACTTGGAGGCTTACACAGGCTCACAGATAAAGACATACACAGTCTGCAGGTTTACTATGGAAAGGCCATAAGAGACAATGTTGGAGATGTCAAAGCCATGCAAAAAGCAGTGTGGGCAATATTTTTTCACAAGCTCTCGACTGATGAACATGCAATACATACTCATTGCAGCATAACCTGGTGCAAATATAAACAAGCACTTGCAGAAGGAAGATCATACGCCGAAAATTCCACGTCAGTCATCACCCCTCTGCCTCTTAACCAATCCATGTTCGCATAGTTGATGGCATAATACTCTGCGTTGCAATATTACCGCCCACGTGCGTCAGTGCCTGGTCAGCCGTATCGCTGGCTTGTACAGTTTGGCAATCTCGTTCTCAGACCACATGGCGAGACCAGAACTGTCAATCCTCTTCTGGCAGCTCACAGAGTATAAACATAAACACAATCTTCCTGAAGCTGTAATGAATGCCATCAAGCCCACATTCCGGATTCTAGTACACCCAGGTCTGTTAAAAAAAATGCACCCAAGGCAAAACTCAAAACGCGAATGAGAGTTACAACCAGTTGATATGGAAAAGGTGTCCAAAAACAACATTTACTGCATCTGATGTTGTTAAAATTGCTGCATATGATGCATGTTTGGTGTTCAATGATGGAAATAACGGAAGAATCAAGGTCCTTGAAAGGCTTGGTTTTGATGCTGGTGCTTACACGCTGACAATTCTGAAAAAGATAGACGACCAACGCATTGCTGCTTCAGAACTATCAGGGGAAATGCTCATCAAAGAGTCCAGGAAAATGAAACAGGTGAAAAGGAGAGGTTTAGAAGAGTCACAAGAAGTGACAAGCGTTAGTTGTTTGTTTCTGGTAAATAACATTTCAAATTGTCTTTCTTCATTTCCCGTAAACTACATGTTGCAACATATACGGAACATTTTCTCCTAAACTAATAGGGCTCTTCTACTGAAAGTTGGTACAGTTATTTCAAATAACTAGGTCTACAATTCTCTCGGACAGTTTTTTCCTAAATAAATTTGGAAAGAAATTATGCATGTATATATACCTATAAAAGAGGTCAATATTTTTTTCTAGAATTAAAAATGTAATTTATAAAAAAAAGCATTCTGACTAATTCTGTTCGAGAGAATTTTTCAACTGCTTTCTTACAGTCTATATACAAAAGTTCAAGTTCATAGCAAAGACATTTTTTGAGTGAATGTTCCTTACATCATGACAAAATTTTAAAATTTTGAATTTTCAGAATTTGTTGGGTTTTTTTTCATATTGTTGGAAAACA
Source organism: Meconema thalassinum (assembly GCA_946902985.2). NCBI lineage: Eukaryota > Metazoa > Arthropoda > Insecta > Orthoptera > Tettigoniidae > Meconema > Meconema thalassinum. Next base: position 455,252,617 of record OX336388.2, read on the forward strand.
TACCTCTGACACCTATTTATGTGTATACAAAGTTTGGTAAAGCTAACTCTAAAATGCCGTGAGTTATAATAAAAATGTTGTTATACTGTAATATCGCATACGTCCCCCCTGACTTGGGATTGGTTTCATATTCTTAAGAGCCTTCTTCCTAGCCCATATCTCCTTCATTTTCTGACTTTGTATTTGTTTAGCTGCTTCTGACCTCTTTGATCTCTGCCCTTTCTTAAGTTTAATCTGTGGGTCTTATTTTAACATTTTCCGGAAAGCTTGTCTGTCTTGCATAACGGATTCAGAGATGTTAAAGGTTTGCAGATCTTGTTTAATTAGCTGGTTCCACAGTGATGTTGTTTTCTTGCAGGAGCTGGCTCTATGGATTACATTATTATTATTATTATTATTATTATTCTTGCTTCTTGCTGTCGTTTTGGCCATCTACGGATCACGCTATTTCAACTGCCCTGTTCCATGTCTTTGCGCCTGGGCCTTACCGTTCGCCCAGTATTCCCGCATTCGTTCCCTATGCTGTTCCTCCCTCGCTTCAGTCCATGTCTTGCCAGTTTTTAGTTTCGGCTTTTCTTGGAATCCATGATGTTCTTGGAGTTTCGACTTTAGTGGAACACGTTTCTGGATATCCTCGTGGGTTATTCCCACTTCACGCAGATCTTTTTCTACCTCGGTGAACCACACCGCCTTGGTTTTCTTGTTAAGAAGAAAACTGAAGATCCTATTGCTCAACTTTGTAGAACTCATACGAGCAATGTGGCTATAGAAAACTATCCTTCTCTTACGAATGGTGTCCGTGATCTTTTCTACATGAGAGTAGAGTTCATGATTGTGTCGTCTCCTGAACTCACCATTTTCTTCGATTGGACCTAGTATTTTTCTCAAGATCTGCCTTTCTCTTATTTCTTGCTCCTCGATCATACCCTTTCTACTCATAGCAAGGCATTCGGCACCACATAAAGCCTCCAGTCGTATTACTGTGCAGTGTCGTATCTTGGTGTTAATGGATATTGATTTCTTCATGTAGACATTTTTAGTTAGTTGATATGCCGTTGCCACTTTTCTGACCCGTGATGTAAAGGCTTCTTTCTCAGAGGTGTTCGGATCTATCCACTCTCCAAGATATTTAAATTTCCATGTTCGTTTGATTTTCCCTTCTCCTATCTCGAGCACGTTGGGTGCTGACTTAATGGTTGTTATAAATTCCGTTTTCTCGAAGGATATCTGGAGTCCCGCATTTGCTGCTTGTGCCTTCAGTTCTCTGATTTGTTCTACGGCTGTTTCTAGCGAATCGGAAAAAATTGCAAGGTCATCTGCAAAGGCCAGACAATCAACCGTCAGATTCATACTTCTATAACCAAGTCTAACTCCAATTTCAACTCCTTTATTATCCATTCCTTTCCGCCATTCACGGATGACCTTCTCGAGAACGCAGTTGAAAAGTAAGGGCGAGATTCCATCTCTTTGCCTGACTCCCGTCGTAATTTCAAAGGAATTCGAAATCTCTCCCATAAATTTCACTTTGGAGGTGATGTTGTAAAGAGTGGGTCTGTCAATCGAGTCGTGTAAGCCTTTCTGAAATATACGAAGGTGACTGCAAATTTCTTATTTCTCTGCTTCAAGTAGGAAAGGACAAATCTAAGATTCATGATTTGTTCGGCACATGAACAGCCTTTCCTGAAACCTCCTTGGTATTCACCCAGCTGTGGGTCCAATTGTTCCTCTGCTCTAGTTGGAAGTGCCTTCGAAAGGATCTTGTAGGTTATTATTATTATTATTATTATTATTATTATTATTATTATTATTATTATTATTATTATTATTATTATTATTATTACCGTATACATTCAGTTGTGTTGCTTGATTGTTACATGTCATGTTCGAATCAACTGACCGCAATCCACCTGCGCATATGCAATACTGCCAAGCTGATCGCCGAACTGTCAAGTTGGAAGGTACAGCCGACTATAGTACGGTATCAAAATATGGGCTATTTGTTCTTCATGAAACTGACCATTTCATGTCTGCTATTGTTAGCAGCCACGGTCTTAATTGTAGAGGATATACTCCATAGTGTGTAGTGTATAGATGGCCGACAGTGATAAACACCAACATAACTCGCTTATGACACAAGCACACGCTTCCCTGGCAGCTCGTATACATCGTCGGACTAGAAGTACACCGTCACCTCATTGTACACATTTGTCGGCCGCAACTGGCATATATTCATTCACGCCACACAGTGAATATAATAATAATATTGTTATTGGTTTTACTTCCCTTTTAATAATACTTTTAAAGCAGCCAAATAGCCATCGAAAATTAAGTACAAACACGCAGCCTACACTAAAATTGCGCTCTGGCACTTTGTGTTGCATAGTCTTTGATTGATTTTTGATGTGTAACATATTTCCACTCGGTTGCTAGATATTTTTGTGGGAGTGATTTGGAAAATGGGACTGAAGTGGATCGGACGGAAGTGTGTAAGACGCACTGCCAGCTGGATGGATGCGATCCAGCTGGCAGTGGTACCACGTGGAACGTATAGGTCTATAACTTACGGATTACTTCAAGGTTTGGAGGCGCCATTACAGATATTTCTGCAATAAATCATCTTCAAGTTGTCGTTCTTTGATGTAAAATATTCATTATATTATATTTGCTGAAATTAATTATGATTTATTAAGAGACTGTTTTTCAATTTCTGGATAAAAGTGACGGTCATCCACTCCCCGAGTAACTTTGTTCAACACTTTCATACTGAACGGTAAACGCTCATGCGACCTCTGGTGTCAACTGATTGAAACACAAACCACATGTTAAAAGTCTTCGTATCAGTATTTAAATCATGATATGCTTTAATTTGGAGCATTGTAACTAGTTGGCAAAGCCGGTATTATGTTTCTGCACAATGACCATTCAGATATTAGCCCACATTGCGGTAATGCAGTGATCAATGTAATATATATCGATGTTTATATACGGTAACTGAGCTAGCCTTTCATAGACTAATATAGGAATTCCCTTTACTGTCAAGTAGGCATATTCATAAAAAATCCACAGCCTGCTTCCAGTCTCCGACCGGGTCAAGGAATGGAATGATTGAAGCCCCCATCTAGCGGCGAGGATATGAACTGTGCCGGCTGCCGAGGCCTGACGCACTCCTCTGGGGCAATGATTAAATGAATGACAGATGAAATGAAATGATAGTGGAGAGTGTTGCTGGAATGAAATTTTGACAGGGAAAACCGGAGTACCCGGAGAAAAACCTGTCTGCCTCCGTTTTGTCCAGCACAGATCTCACATGGAGTGACCGGGATTTGAACCACGGACCCAGCGGTGAGAGGCCGGCGTGCTGCCGCCTAAGCCACGGAGGCTAGGTATAACTAATTTAAAACTCAATTCCACGCAGGAACATTATCGAAAAAAAGCAAAACATTAATGGAGCATTAAAAATACTTCCATATTATTACCGGCACGTGAAAATGAGTACCTGTCTTGTCCTCTACATTTCTGTGCTTGTAATGGTTACGTGGATAGCATCTTGGTCTGCGAATCATGAGGTCTCAGGTTCGAACCCCAGTCTCGGTAATTATTTTTACTACCAGATTATCGATTTAAACGATATCTATCATAACATTAAGCGTCATTTTAACAGAATCTACATGAAATTACGATTTATCTAATTTTAATTACAATAGTTTGCACCAAGCAGGAGTTGGGTCATTTGTTTGTATTGAACAATATTTCTAGTAGTCTATAGATAGGATAAATACTATGGTTTCATTCCTCCTCTTAATTTACAATATAATATGTGATGTTTGTTCAAACAAGTGTGACAGTAGCATATCTCCAATTCAATCTATACATTCATCATAGTACCAGTATGAAAACGGAGCGTAAATTAACATTTTATGAATGTCCAAGCTGTGTAGTATACGAGTAGGATATCATGTCAGATGTTACACATCATATGCGCCTAATGTAAGGCTCGCATCCTTTTTTTTATTTTTGATGTGTAACATCTTTCCACTCGGTTGCTGTATATTTTTTGTGGGGGTGATTTTGGAAAAGGGACGGAAATGGGACGGAAACAATAAGCACGCGCGGTGGTGGAGATTGGTAACACGACGTACTGTCGGCCAGTTGTCTATGTGGAATGTATATCGCATACGGTTTACATCAAGGCTTGGAGGCCCCATTAAAGATATTCCTACAATAAATCATCTTCAAGTTGTCGTTCTTTGGTGTGAAAATATTCATTATATCATATTTGCTGAAAGGATTTGGCACTTGAGTTTTACAAGTAGTTATTTCAATGACCAACAGATTTCACTGTTAACAAGGGATTTGTGCTCCCGGCAGACCCATAGTAGGATGTGGAATGTATATCGCATACGGTTTACTTCAAGGTTTGGAGGCCCCATTAAAGATATTCCTACAGTAAATGATCAAGTTGTCGTTCTTTGGTGTGAAAATATTCATTTCATCATATTTGCTGAAAGGATTTGGCACAGGAGTGTTACAAGTAGTTATATCAATGACCAACAGAGTTCACTGTTAACAAGGGATAACATGTCACATGTTACACATCATATGCGACTGCTGTAAGGCTCGTAATAATTTAAATCGCTTTATCTTCGGCTTCACCCACTGACTATGCGAGAGATCATTCCTCTACCGTCGCAAGGACGGTGTCTGGGAGCTGAACACACTTTGTTAGCAAATACAACTGGGGATGGTGACAGGCAACTGCTAACTTGGGTTTAGTTAAGGGTCAGGGTAGGAATTTTGGAAGGAATTTGGCCGTGGGCACGTTGAAAGGAACCCTCCTAGCATTTGTTGGGGATGAACGTAGGAAACCACAGAAACCATTTTCAGGACGATTGAGGTGGGATTCAAACCCACGCTCTCTCGATGCCGGCGAGGCACGAACTAGCGCGTTAGCGCTCACAGCCACCATGGCCGGTACTTCTGGGATCTACCAGAAATAAATAAGCAGAAAAATTAATGAAAATAGCTGTTGTATCTAATACGGAAATTATACAGGGTCATTCATATAAAATAAGAACGCCAAGCGGCGGCTTTGTTCTCCGCCGTTGCGGTGACCTTCGCCGAGCAGGTGGCGCGCCACGGCCCCCTGCTGTAGTATTGAAAGCGCGCGCATAGTACATAAGAGGGCTGGGTTTTTTTCTCCTTTATTTTTTCCAAGTTCCGATGGACTGTATAAAAATAACAGATTGACATTACCAAACTTGACCTTGCAATAAGCGTGCAGGTGTTCAGTCGCCAGTCTAAACCTCAAGTGCTAACATGGTGAGACAGTTATCATTGGAACATCGTATTTTTTTATGTAAAACGTATTTTAAGTACGAGTCGGCTCGGCGGGTACGTGAAGCATTTGTTCAGCAATTTCCTGATGAAGTGCCACCTTCACTAGCACAGATTCACGTAATTGCAAATACGTTTGACACTACTGGCTCGGTGCTCAATAAAAAACATACGCGCACACGAACAGTTTTAACAGAGGATAAGTTAGATGACATTGGCGAGAATCTTGAACGGTCTCCGAATAAATCACTCACAAAATTAGCACAACAAGTAGGGGTTTCGGTTTCATCTGCATACAGAGCTACAAAGCTGTTACATATCAAACCGTACAAGTTTACACGGGCCCAATGTTTAAAACCTGCTGATCCAGCCACAAGAGTGAGATATTGTGAGTGGTATCTTGCATCATTGAATGATCGTTTATTTGACCCACAGCTTGTGTTCTTTTTGGATGAGGCCTGGTTTCACCTTAATGGGCGTGTGAACAGTCATAACTCTCGCTATTGGTGTGCATAAAACCCTAATGGTGTTTATGAAGTCCCTCATTATGATAGGAAGATCGGTGTTTGGTGTGCTGTTCGTGCCGGAAGGATAATAGGGCCAATTTTTTTCGAGACGACAGTAAATGCAGAGAGGTACCAAGATAACATTTTGAAGCCGTTCTTCAATCAGTTAACGGAAGAAGAAAAATCGCGAGGGTGGTTTCAACAAGATTCAGCCCCTGCTCATACAGCAGAAGATTCCCTTCTTACAATCTCGAAAGTGTTTGCAGACAGAGTGATCAGTGTTGGTCTATTTCCCCCTTGTTCTCCAGATCTAACAGTGTGTGATTTTTACTTGTGGGGTAAACTGAAAGAACAAGTGTATCGAACAAATCCTCACACATTGGAGGAACTGAAAGAAAATATTACGCTGGCAATCAGGAACATTACAGTGGCAGAACTCGCTCGCGTCAGCCAGAATGTGGTTACTAGATACAATGCTTGTATAACCCAGGAACCGCTCGAGCGGTCAGGCCCGTGCTCTCTACGCACACCAGATTGTTTGTTGACATTAAGACACGGAACCAGAGTGATATGATATTCAACGTTTGCTTTGGTGTGCGTAAGGGAGCACGGGCCTGACTGCTCGAGCTGAGCCGTCACCTGATCACGTCATATGTTGAACAGTTGTGGTTCACTTTTAAGGTATTTCCGAGCACTTGCGACCCAAATGTCCTATATCTAATTACTTGTCTCAATGCCATCTACGTCTCTGTAGAGAGTCTTAAACGTTAATAAGAGACACCCTTTATAGAAAATATCCTATGTGCTATGCATAATAAAAATAAAATAAACAGTTTACATCAGTGGAATATCCGATGAACCACTACTTCAAAAGGGTCTGTCACATGAGATATTGTTATGTCAGTTCAACCAAAAGCTGCGGACTCAGGTGTGAGGGGTCAGAGACGGCAGTCTGAGGGTGAGAGGTCGTTTGCCTGCCGATCGGGAGATCGGGCAAGTTGAGTCGAACGCTCGTTGATCAAGGGACACGGAGCTGAGCCGGTACTTGAGGGCACCAGCTGAGAAAACAGGTGTGAACCAATATTTCTATTTCCTTTCAGGATAGAATTATCAATTCAATCCTTGTATCCATGTGGTGGATTCCTTTACTTCCTTAAGGAATAAACTGGGAGTTAAGCTTTCAATCTCTTTCGTTGGGAGGGGCAGATGACCTCGTAGTCCCGTACCTTGAAACCTTAATAACTAACTATTTTATTACCGGGTGAGTTAGCCGTGGTGGTTACGGCATGACTGATGGCAGTCGCTCACATCCGGGAGGCGAGGAGGTTCGAATCCCCCCGCCGGCAACCTTGAAGATGGTCTTCTGTGGTTTCCCATCTTCCTTCCAGGCAAATGCCGGGGTTGGTCCCTAACTATAGGCAACAGCCGCTACCTTCCAACTCCTCGTCCTTACAATCCAACTTCCCTCCTTCCCTCCCCAACGGTACTTGTAGCTCACCCATTGGGTGTCCGTCTGGAAGCAGCTACAAAACTGGCGAGCCGAACATGTCCTCGGACACTCCCGGCACTAAAAGCCATACGCTAAAAAAAACTATTTTATTGGAGAGTATTCAATGATTCCTGAATCTCCTCCCACTCCCATTTCCGTGTGTAACAGGGGTGTGCTGTAATCGCTATCAGAAGCTATCGGAAGGACACGTTAACAATTCTGGTACTTGATATTGGAGAACCCCTGATCGGCGTATGGCTTAAGTCCGTGCCATCAGGTGAGGACGCAACAATATTGGTGGAGGTGCAACAATATATTTTCCCTCAAAATACATCTCAGACTCCAGCGTAAGCTTCTACTACCTCGAACATTCCACTAACTGAAATCGTATCTAACTATGGAAAGTTTTACAATCTATATAAAAGATAACATTTTCTTAATCTCTCCAAACAGTAGATCTCCTGTCCCTTGAGAGCCTTGTTTTTGACAGAAGATATGTCCCTAAATGTTATGTTAGCTGCAACCTGGAAGTTTCAAAACGACTTGATCATGTATACAGAAAACCATATTGCCAGGTAAACATGTGAAGAATGTTTCCCAGTAGACAATTGGAGCAATTTATTCTAAAAAGAACCTTTCTATTAGTATAAGATTAACATTGTATTCGCACTTTCAAATATTACCCAGACACCTCATTACCTACTTTAAGATAACACCTAAAGTACCACCAAACAATACCTCAAGTACCACCAGACAACACCTCAAGTACCACCAGACCCCTCAAATACCACCAGACAACACCTCAAGTACCACCAGACCCCTCAAGTACCACCAGACAACACCTCAAATACCACCAGACAACACCTCAAGTAGCACCAGACAACTCATCAAGTAGCACCAGACAACACCTCAAGTATCACCAAACAACACCTCAAGTACCACCAGACAACACCTTAAGTACCACCAGACAACTCATCAAGTACCACCAGACAACACATCAAGTACCGCCAGACAACACTTCGAGTACCACCAGACCCCTCAAGTACCACCAGACAACGCCTCAAGAACCACCAGACAACTCATCAAGTACCACCAGACAACACCTCAAGTACCACCAAGTACCACCAGACAATACCTCAAGTGCCACCGGAAAACGTATCTTGCATCACTGGGTAATAAACTCTACTATAAAGTTTCAGCGTTTCTCAGAGCCGTCATACGGTCGAGACGTAAATTCCAGTAGCGGTACCCCTTTCTAGCGGCCGTAATGTGACGGCGAATGACGCATAGTAACTGGGCACCGTCTAGACGGTGAACAATGATGTAAAGTTAGAGCTAATTATCCGTGTGTGTGTCATGACGGCATGTTGTCATAAAGTTAAATAAGAAATGAATGATCTTGACATGGCGCTCGTAATATTTTTGGAAGAAGAAGAGTCATCCGAAGACGATAGGGAACGTTAGGGGGAAAGTGACATTTTAAAAAGGCGTCCTAACAGAAGAAGCATATGAAATTTTAGTGCGTCGTCATCTGCATTGCAATGAAGATAAATAAGAATATTTTCGGATGGCACCAGTGTTATTTGATTATGTTCTGAATTACATAAAGGCTGACACAACTTCAGTGCCGTACTACAGAAACAAAAGACCAATATCTCCTGAACAGAAACTCTGTGTATTTTTAAGGTTATTCTTCACATTATAGTGATTCTTTATGAAATCGAATGATGTTTCCTCTCCTTCCATACTCCAATAGATCATCTTATCAGTCATTGTATAATTATAATTCACTACTTTCAGCACACACCGTACACCGTACAAAAACGTTGACGAACTGTTTGCTACCACACTCACCACCGTCATATGAATGACGCCACCGCAATTTTATGTGACGGTGGTAGTCAACGCTTCATAGAAAACCACTCGTCTTCGTTTCTATACAGAACGTTTTTGTGACGTCATTCAGCGTCACATTACGGCCGCTAGAAATCGGTGCCGCTACTGGAGGAAACCGCAGCTAAAAGTGTTGAAACTGATACTATTTTCAGTCTGCACCGCACAGGAATACTCATTTCCACACCACCATGAGGTAGAGTACATGGCGCGTTTTTTTAACGTGGTTTCCCCAGTAGGCCTAGTCCACGGTTACTGTGGCATTTGAGGTTGTCACATTGAAATTCGGGTTCGTTTCCTTCTGAAACTGCGTACGTTTCGCTGTAAACTGCTCGTAACGTTTGGTTATGCTGTTTGTCGTTGATAATGAGCCGTCCAAGAAGTTATAATTACGTACGTGGTTACTTTATTTTCAAAATATGTCTCTTGGGTTCATTTATTCTTCTCTCTTGTGTGTATTCTGGACTGACACAGTGCTATCACCTCAACATTAGTATTCCCTCTTCATGCAATTTCCACTTGTGTTTATATTTCTCACTCTCTCTCTTTCTCTCCGTCCGTCTTCTTGTTCTTATTTAGATGTCTCAGAATTGATGTTTATCTGCTAGCTGAAACATATGAGAATTCTCCGGTATATTCATTCAACCTTAACCCATTCACTAGAGATCGAACTATTGTACACTAGGGTATTTTTTACAGTAATACACACACAATAAGCCCATAACCATTGCGATTGTACATTATCATTTAACTATTCCATTGTGGTAGATTTGTTATGAACGATGGTTACCCTAAGAGACTATCGATGCCGCCCAACCTCTTTCCAAAAACAATGCCTGTTCTTTCCGCCAAAGGTCAAAACAGAACTTCAAACCACACAAACACACATGATATCTGTTAATAAACTAGTCACTTACCGATTCTCAAAACACTTACTGATCTTTGTTGGAAAGATACCTCACAAAAGATACTTATGACTCGCTTTCTTATAGGGGCAGATGACCTCACTGTTCCACCCCTTGGAGCAATAATAACTAACTAAACTCACTTTCTTGATGCTTGCAGATGGTGATGTAGTTCACTGAAATATTGAATCTGACAGGCGCATAGGCCAGCTGGTTCTTGTAGACCATTAAAATATTCCAAATGGCACGATAACATATCGGAAACGGACATGCGACTGGTTTGAAGTTATCTTTTGATCATTGGCCGCAAGAACAGGCATTGCTTTTGGAAAGAGGTTGGACGGCATCGATAGTCCCTCAGGGTAAACATCGTTCACAACAAATCCACCGCAATGGAATTAGTTAAATTATAATGTGCAATTACTATGGTTATGGGCTTATTGTTAACGCATGGTTTGTTGCGTTCGTTTCATGGCCCACTGAGATAATACTAATAGAGTGATCAAATAGCCATCTCATTAGCTATTTGGAGTGATTATCTAGACTCTAATAAGGCAGGGATGGCCAACCCTAGGCCCGTGAGCTATACAGGCCTGCTATATAAATGTTATTGAGTGGAACTGTTTTAGAATTGCCTACGTCGCGTGGAAACGCAAATAAAGCATAACATTCATGGCAGAAAACGATTGCTTGGCAGCCATCTTAACTAACACTAAGGCTCGGTCACACAGAAAGCGGTCTGTCGCGGCGGGAAGCAATATCTGACCGAGGCGGTACGGCGGTCCAATTGTATTACCCAAAATTGCATCAACCCTGGCACACAGAACGCGGGCTACCGTCGCCCGCTAGTCTTTGTCGCGACGACGAGCGATCCGGTTGTACATATTTACAGATTACCCGCCTGACCGCCGTGCCGCCTTCGATTGTGATGAGTGACCAAACTGAAGTATTTATAGAAACTGTGCGTAAATACACATATTTGTTTGACAGTTCACACGAATATTATAAAAATGTTTTAAAGAGAGCTGAAGCATGGAGTGAGACAGCTCAAGAGCTCAATTTAATTTGTGTAACATTTTTTGTCTTTGATACATGGAAATTCATGATGTGCTTTTTAAAACAAAAGTTTAGTGCTTTTCAGTCGGTCAACACGAATGTACCCAAAATTTATTAATCTCATGTAATTTATTTCAGGATTTAGGGCACAACTCTTTTGGGTACATTCATGTTGACCGACTAAAAAGCACTAAACTCTTGTTTACTAAGGCAACACTGAACAAAATGGCTTCAAACCCCACAATGCTTTTTAAAATGTGTAAATCGCAGGAAAATGCATAACGATCGAAAACTGGCAACAACAAAATATAGGCAACGGAAGCCAAAAAGGCAAAATAAAAACTGGCTCTGCTGTCTCCAAATGCACGGAAACTTATTTATCTAAATCTGGTTTTTAGAATAACCAGCCAGATAGAAAATGCATTTTGCCTAACTTCCGGGTTCTGCAAACAGTATGTTTCATAACTTACATTAATAATAATAATAATAATAATAATAATAATAATAATGTCGTGTGGCCTAGGGTGACGGGTGCAAGCTTTGTAATTTGACACCGAGAGGGTAGCTTGCATGTGAATTTTGTTGTTTCTTGAATCACTATGAAAGTCAAGGAGGTTAGATATCTAAGCCCCTTGAACACTGTAGCGCTTTCTAGTAGAGAAATGAGAAACTTTGTTTTGGCGGAAACTCCCGAGATTAATTTTGCCATTATGAACACGGCCTACTGAATTCAAATGGGTTCTTTGACATGCCAACATCGTATGACATGCGTGTCGTATTTTTGCCGCCTTTCAAAAATCACTTACCACGGCCAGGAGCGAACCTGCAATCTTGGGGTTAGTAGACCGACACGCTATCCACTCACCCACCGTGGCAAACATTAAACAAATGGCTAGAATTTGCCTTGCTTCAATTGGTTTTCTCCAGTTCGTTGTGCACTTTCCAATGCTCAATTGTAAAAAATAGTGCAATTCCTCAAAACATTCTCGCGACGTACGAAAATACTTGAAAAAACCTATCTTCATGTGACTCCAGTTCGATACATAAGCGGTGGTATTCTCCTAATTGCTCTCTCTTCTTATTGATGTCATGCACCCAACATTGATTTTTCTTCTTTGTATTTTGCAAAGCAAATAGGAGGAGTTGTTCTTCGTTCGAGCTCATACTCAATAATAATATCAAACAATACTTAATATGAAAACAAACTACATATTCTCTAGAACATGCTGTTCCAAATCCACGAGTTTGAGTACGCGTTCACGCGAGTAGTCAGCAGTGATGCTCGGAGCACGGTTGGAGAGGGACTGGGGTTCATAGCCAATACGTCACTGGTCGAAGGTCATAACACAAGTCCATGGGCTTCCTGCCAGTCTTGATGTATCCACCGCACAGTGACGGCAACCCCCACAGCAGAGCTGTATTGCAAGTTGCAGGTTTACTCACGCAAGGCGGCGAGTACTCATCTGCTCCCTGGCGAGCAGCTTGGCTGGAACAGCCTGCTCTAGAAGGAAGCGACCAGACTGGACCACTCACACACAAAGGTGACGCCCCCGTATCGCTTCCCGCTGCGACAGACCGCTTTCAGTGTGGCCGAGCCATAAGGCTGAGGCTAAGCTTGCGACTTTGTAGCGCGTCAGAGTCGCTCGGTTTGAGTTTTTCCCACTGGCGACATTTCTCACTGGCCAAGATAGAGCGACTGTCGCCGACTTCCATGGCCTCCAATTTTGAATGTCACCGCGAGATGACTGTCATAGTGGGGTATTCGAGGAGGCCATGGTCGAATGCAAGGTATTATTTGCTTCGCAACCATCCTTTTATTTAGGCCTACTGGGGACGGCTACGCCATAGCGTGAGGGGGCCATGCCAGAAACATGAGTTTTGTTTTCTTTGACGTTAACACACTGTGAAAATGACTCTCGAATGTTTTATTATGTTGCTTGAAATGGTCTTCTCTTCAAGTTGCTGGTGTTCATAAATGAGTTAAAGAAGCATGTGCTATGATTTGCTATCTCCTATTCTGCTCTTAATAAAATTAAACAGCAACACCTCCCCCCCCCCCCCCCCCCAATAATTAACTGAACACGTTAAACAGAGAGTCTTTGCTTTATTTGAGAAAATATAACGCGAGATCTTGTTGCTTTATATGGTGTCTGTGATTCAAATTCATCAATACCTTTTTATAAATAATATTATTTGCTACTCCTGTGGGGGTCCGGGCATGGACACCAAGAGCCCGCTGATGAGCCTATATTGGTGATCCTTGGCGGAGCTCCGCACAAGACACGGCATAAACCAAGAAAAATTGCTGAGTTTCAATATTATTATTGATCCTACCATTGACACAATTTCCTAATAGTGACACACTCTTAAGATAAAACCAAAATTTAGAATGATGTAATGTACTGTGCCCAACTCTAGGAATGGGTATTCCAAGATTCAGACACCTAGATATCAAGGGAAAGGCTACAGCCGCTTTTGAAAGTTGAGATATTTGAATATCGCGCTCCATTACTTCCAGAAGGGAATGGAAACATTATGCAGCCAAGAGCATGTCAAGTGACGTAGCGAGTAGTAGCAGAGGTCGAGACTATTTGTTGATTAAATAGTTAGCCATGGAGTAGAGACTTGAGACTTTGATCAGATTACTGGCACGGCCAAATGAAAGAGAATGCACTTAGTATCAAGTAAATCGGACCAGGGATACCAGAGATATGAGGATTTCTAGATTTCAGCGTGATGCAGCGTGGACCTGACCGTTTTGAATAAAAGCCGGCCGGCCCAAGCAACATCAGCTCACTTCGAACCAAGCTCTTGCATGACAAGGTGCTGCCACGTTGAGCCAAGGCACATGGTTGCCGGATCCACGCAGAAGATATCTTTAAATTGTGATAGTCACAAAAGTGCTGCGATACATGTGGAACTTAGTAAGTTTCCGGCAAGAGAGAATCACTAAGGTGATGGTTATTTTTCTACGGACACTGGTGAAATATTTTATTTCTATATGGACATATACTAGACTTTGTCTAGAAAGTACTTTGTCACAGTCCAGTAATAATCATTCAATACTTGGATATTTTAGTCCAATTTAGTCAGTTTCATAAATTGTAACTTGATAACCACTCCGATCTTTCAGTATATTGAAGGCCAGTCTATCACGGTGTTGTTCATTAGCCGACAAAGGGAAACTATATGTTGCTTCGCGCATGATAGATGGTGATAAGCCATGCCCAGGGAACGATCTTCAGAACAGCCGTTGATTGGATTAGACTGTCAGTGTTTTCTTGTACTGAAAAGATTACCGTGAGTTATGTTACAACTGACATATTTGAGAATAGATCACTTAGATCTGACCCCATTTAAGCGAAATGCTATGGCTTTAACAGAAGTCAACATTAAAATGGATCAGCAGTTACTTCAAACTTCAAGAAATATTTCCACTATGTCGTGTTAGACAGATTGTGGGTATATAATGGCGGCCGATACAAGGATTAGACGTGCGTGTCCGATAGGGCATGTATCTGGATAAATCTGGTATAGACCAGGTTCACTACGCTTCAAGACCAACGAGAAATGTAAGCCACTTTTGACTTTATACTATGCCTAGCTAATTGGAACAAACTCTTTTTCTGCAGATGACCAACACATTTGTTTTTCTTCGTATTTAAATCTTGCAATGATTTACGCAAGACATATTAGAGTTATTCTGAGTATTTTCAGCACTCAGAACAGTTTAGGATCGATGACCGAGCAGAACGAGCATTTATTTGAATGTTTCATATTTTTTTGATAATCACGGTAATCAGCCGATGTAACTGTAAAAGTTAATAATTATTTTTGTTGAGAGATGGATATTTTATCCATATTCGAAGAATCGAACATGTGGATTCTCACATAATGAAATAATAATTAAACACATTTAAAATAATATAACTAATAATAATAATCCACTAATAATAATAATAATAATAATAATGATTTTTATAACTTTTCTAAATAATTCTTGGATCTTATATTTTCTAATAATCACATTTATTGAGAGAGAGCCTATGAAGTAGTTTAATCATTTCTAGTTTGGAACAGGTGATTTTCCGAAGGAGAGTGGTTAGCGCAAGCCCGCATTCAACCAACATTACAGTTCTGGTTGAACAGTTAATATTTGCAATGAGCAAAGTATATTTTTCAGATAACACGGAGAGGCATGAAACGGGAAGCAAATGATATTTGTATCAATTAGGATATTTTTGTATTTATATAAAATCATGACGTAAATACACATTCGAAAGTGAAATAAAGATTATCATAAGTATGGTAACTTCACGGGTTGAACTGAATGGTAAAATAAAATAAACTTG
Organism: Meconema thalassinum; assembly: GCA_946902985.2. NCBI lineage: Eukaryota > Metazoa > Arthropoda > Insecta > Orthoptera > Tettigoniidae > Meconema > Meconema thalassinum. Next base: position 455,268,152 of record OX336388.2, read on the forward strand.
TAAGTTTATAAATCTTCCAGTGTTGATAACAAGCAGAAGCTTGATTTATTGTATAAATTTTGGGAAGAAAATGTATGTGTGTGGAGTAGTTGAAATGCCATTCCCAGGTGCGCATGTTTAAGTCGCAGGAATGAGGAGGTTTTTATTTGAGCATCAATCAAATAGCAGGTTCGATGACTCAGTGTTAAAGAAGGAGTATTGGAACTACACATTGCGTCGTATGAATGACCCAAAGGTTATTTCTTAAAAAACCATCAGTTCTTATTTCAACCTTGTTTACGGATTCCATTAAGACTTTGATTTTGCTAGAACCCGGATTTGTCATAATAGTATTTTATTCTTCTTCAGAGGAAGACCTTTGCCGTTGTTGTTGGAATGTTGTGTTCTTACACAAATAATAGAATGGGCCACTGCCAATTAAAAATAATTCTATAACCACGAATAATTTGAAGGATGTTTTCAATCCTAGTGCCATGAACTAAATGAATTTATTATGAAGCAACAATTCTTATTTCCGCATTCTGTCGAAGAATTGCAAGTTGTGAAAGTTACTAAAATGGCCACAAATATAAATATTTTTTCTTAATAATGATTCCAAGTGGAGAATCGAATAGTTGAATGGTCCAACAATTTATTGATCAAGTTGATGATTCAGAAATCATATATTTTGTTAGGAACTTGAAGTTCATAATCGAGTCACTTCTCGAAACGTTTAATGTCAGAAGAACAATTAATTTTGTTGTGCTTCGCACAGTTCTTCGATGCTATGCTCAATGGTCAGATACTTTTCAGATGTTGTTATTAATATGTGTACATTATTTGTGTTGATTCAGAGATAATAATATTTTTTGACAATATTTTTTTGAAACTGGAAAAATAAGTGAAAGTTAAAAATTCTATGAACAATTATTCTACGAGTGTTAATATTATGTAAAAATTCAACCAGTGAACTACGGTATCTCCAGTAAAGACAATTAAATTTGAACTGGATTTAATCATAAATAATGGATATAATTTTGGAACACAGTCTACAGGACTGATAATCAGACTTGTGTTTCCAAAGATAATTGTCCAATGTGTTGGAAAATTTCTGTACATTGTGTAAATAGTAATGTGGGTCGCCACACTTGAATGATGCCGCTTTGAGCATTTTATTTTGCAGTCAATTTTAAATTCAGAATAAAATGAGATAATTTTACATGATGTGTTATGCCCAGTTGAATCTCCTTCTATCCTTATTGTTGCATTGAGCCAAAAATCAGTAAAGCATTTTTTTTTTCATTTGATGTCGTTTTTGCGATTAGCTTTAACCCATCTGGCGCCCCGGGATATTTTGACTCTCGTGCTGACTGATTCTTGGTAAAATGCATATGTGGTCGTGCGGACTCCGGTCTAAACGGGCACAGTACTGTACAAACGTCGTTTTGTCCAATGGTTAAAACTTCAAATAATTATCTAAAATCGTTTGACGTAAGTAATATTTGTAAGCCAGAACATGGCCTACTGGTTAAACTCGGTACTTAATTTCCGAGTTATTTAACCAGTAAATAATAATAATAATATATATATTTAATTATCAAATATTCTCTGGAAGAGAAGAATTTGCTTTCATGACGACTTGTCCGAATGAATCCGGAAAGTGTGACAAAATAAATATTTGTCCATGCTGACAAAATTCCCGAAATGCAAATTAGTTGATTCATCGAAGTGAAAAAGGATTGAACAGAAATGAACATTACAAAACAAGACATTCTAGACAGGCTTTCATTTAGAAAAGAGATTAGAAAATTCGGGGATTTTATGAAAGACAATATAGTGCTCAACTGTTTAGGCAGATTAAAGAAGGAACGAACACAGAAAAAGGATGAAGAATTAGCCCAGTGGAAGTAAACTAAAATCAAGAAAGGAGGTAAAAACAGGAGAATTTTATTTCATGTGGCCCATAGATGACCGAAATCGAAGAAAGAAGAAGAGGAAGAAGAAATATATTTACAGTGCAAAGTTTTAAGGCCTATACGGTATATGAGTTTTGTAATTTTATGTAGATACTGGTACTGGTTAATATTTTCAGAATTGTTGTTGTTGTCTACCGTGTATTTTCAGTGTATGTGGCATCTCTCTAATGCTAATAGAGTGCGTATTTACAATTGGGGATGGAAACAAGGTGGTTGTGGTCTTAAGTTAGGATCATTCGCAGCATTTGTTTGGAGTATAGTTCTATGAATGCGGAGTGTGCCCCGTTTCAACCCTTGAAATTCTTGGTAGATTGGCAATTCAATCCTTTGACGTAGCTTCAATACATACCCCTAGACAACTGAAGGTCCAGTACCAGTACCAGTACCAGTACCTACGAACACGTGGAAAGTCCCATAAATTACCGGGTACATTTCATATGCCTGTTTATGTTCGACGATGTCGAAATGTAAATATTATAATATGTCAGAAAACTATCTCATAATGAGGGTCATTATAACACTATTTTTCATTAATGAAACAGTTTTACCCACCAATCAGAGCTCAAGAAACAGTTTTGTGACCAATTAAGTAAGGATAGAATCGCACCAGCGCTGAGTTCCACGGCCTCCTAATTTAAATTTCACTGCGTGACTACTGTCATAGTGGAGTAATCGAGGAAGCCATGGTCAAATGCAAGGTATTCTCTGCGTCCCATGCGCTTTGTTCAGTACATAAAACTGGCGAAATCTCGACAGATATTTATGAATATTTATGTTCGAACATAAAATAGTTATAATTATCGTCGAACATAAACAGTCGTATGCAACTCGGCTATAATGGTAATTAAGATACTCATATGGAAATTATAAAACTCACTTCGCTCGTTTTATACATATACTCGTGTTTTAATTATTGCCATTATAGGCTCGTTGCATAATGTACTAATATGGAACCATGAACTGGGACTCAAGAAGGCTGTGGCCCAACGCGAAGATATTTGAATTATCTAATCTTCTTCTTCTTCTTCTTCCTAGCGTTGTCCCGCTGGTGCAGGGTCCGCTTTTTTGGTCATTGACCTCCATTTTGTCCGGTTTCGTGCGTCAGCTGGATTTAGGCCGGTAATTTTTAAATCACAATTTATTGTGTCTTGCCAACGCTGCTTCGGTCGTCCTCTGGGGCGTATGCCTTCAACCTCAAAATGAAGGACCGAGTTATTAACAGTATCAAGCGCTGCACGCAGGAGCCGTTTCTCTCTCATTTTGTCCACAATTGGGGCGACACCCATTTGCTCCCGAATTGTGTCGTTTCTGACATGGTCAATAAGGGAGATGCCCATTGTCCAACGGAGCATTCTCATTTCCATGGCGTGCAGGCGACGTTCTGAAATTTTGTCGGATTGTCGACATTCAACTCCATACAGCGCAACTGGCCGTACCACTGTCCGATATATTTTCGATTTGAGACAAAGTGGCATTTTCTTGTCGCAAAGCACACCCGTGACCTCCTTCCACCGCAACCAGGTTGCGTTTACCCTGGCTCTTACTTCATCATTGAAGTTGCCATCACTCTGAAGACGAGATCCAAGGTACCTGAAGCATTCTGTCTTGACTAGATGTTGTCCAGCGACTTGAATGGTACCGTCGCTTGGGTTTAACTCCAGATACTTCGTCTTTTTCACATTCAGACATAGGCCGTACTGGGAGAGGCGGTTATTCCAGTCTTCAGCTTGACATTTGAGTTTTTCTCGGGTGTCATCTGCAACCATTATATCATCTGCATACAGAAGGGCCCAAGGAACATTCCGTTGCAGGTCACGAGTGATGGTGTCCATCACAAGAACAAAAAGGGACGGTGATAGTGCTGAGCCTTGGTGGACGCCGACATTTACAGGAAAGTTTTCCGAGGTGCCAACAGCACAACGTACTCTACTGCTGGTGTTCGTGTATAACATTTTGACCACATTTACAAATGACTCTGGCACACCATGGTTGCGGAGCGCATACCAAATCAACTCATGAGGAACGCGATCGAAGGCCTTTTCAAGGTCAAGAAAGGCAATATGCAGAGGCTTTCCTTTCTCACGGTGCTTCTCCATGAGTAACCGTGCTGCGAAGATGGCGTCAGCGGTTCCATCCCCTTGACAAATTTGCCGCAAGCAAATGGGTCACTTTTCGTCCATTCATCCTATCGATGCGTGTCCATGAAGATGGTAAATTTATGTTAGCTATAGTCATTGCGGACCACCTCGTGCCACAGTGGCTAGCATTGTTGGCTGTCACCCCTGAGGTACCGGGTTCGATCCCCGGCTCTGCCAAGAATTTAAAAGTCTTGGTATGGTCTGGTGCGGGGTCTCCCAGCCTCGTGATGCAAAATGGGAACCTGCCGGATGCTATTGCAGGAGGAGGAGTGGAAAGGAACTGGCCACCCTACCACACGCAAACTCCGGCTCGGGATGTCCGGTTAGTGATCCCTTGACAAAGTCCAGGACTCTAATTCAGGTCGCCTACGTCTCTGGAGGGGATATAGTACTCTAATTTTGAATTGAATAGTCATTGCACATTACTTACAAAAGAAGCAAGGAAAAGAAAATACAGAGTTAATCCGATCAACGAGCAAAGACACACAAGTGGACAATTTCACACTTTATTTAATACCCTATGGACCCACGATGCCATAATTTTTCAAATTTTAGAATGAGTGTAACTTCGTATGGCGAACATTGTGTGTATCTCAAGAAAGGAATTGAAAAACAACTTTTAACAATGCAATCTCAGTAGAAGGAAGACTCGCAGGTAGTCGAGGTAAGATAAAATTAGATCAATCGTAATTTCATGTAGATTCTGTTAAAATGATGCATTATGTTATGATAGATATCGTTTAAATCGATAATCCGGTAGCAAAAATAATTGCCGGGACTGGGGTTCGAACCTGAGACCTAATGATTTGCAGACCAAGATGCTATCCGCGCAGCCATTACAACCACAGCAATTTAGAGTACAAGACGCGTGCCGTTAATAATATGGAAGTATTTTTTAATGTTCCATTAATTTATTTATTTCGATATTGTTCCTGCGTGGAATTGAGTTTTAAATTAGTTATGAATACGCCATCTTGACAGTAAAGGCAATTCCTATAGTGGTCTATGAAAGGCTAGCTCAGTTACCGTATAAAAACAGCGATATATATTACATTGATCACTGCATTACCGCAATGTGGGTTAATATCTGAATAGCCATTGTGCAGTAACAAAATACCGGCGTTGCCGATTTGTTACAATGCTTCAAATTAAAGCATGTCATCATTTAAATACTGATACGAAGACTTTTAACATGTGATTTGTGTTTCAATCAGTTGACACCAGAGTTCGCAAGAGCGTTTACCGTTCAGTATGAAAGTGTTGAGCAAAGTTACTCGGTCAGTGGATGCCCATCACTTTTATCCAGAGATTGAAAAACAGCCTCTTAATAAATCATAATTATTTTCAGCAAATATGATATAATGAATATGTTTACACCAAAGAACGCCAACTTGAAGAAGATTTATTGCAGAAATATCTCTAATGGCCCCTCCAAACCTTGAAGTAATCCGTATGTTATATACATTCAACATGGTGCCACTGCCAGCTGGATCATATCCCTCCGAAAAGGTGCGAAATCGAATTCGTCCGAAGTCGCACGAAAACGCACGAAAGATCCAAAAAACGTGGCTTGGTGGGGAACCGCGTCCACAGCGTCCGTATCGTTAGTCAGTTTTTGTCCGAACAGCTGCGAAGTGCGAACCGATCCCGTTCTGTTGGGATTTTAGTTGCGAACGAGTGCGAAGAGAGCAGTGAAAAATGGATTGTGAAATGTTAATTTTGCTTCTTCAGGAAAGGAAATAGGAAAATTCGAAAAGTGGTAGTCTTCGTCGGCTAGAAGTTCATGCCACAAATGAGAAAAATCACCCAACTCCTTTCTTTTTGCGTAAATTTGATTCACCCACATTTCCCGTCTTCGTCGATATCGCCTGTGCGTGATACGTCGAATCAACGGTGATCATACTAATATATAAAAATGAGATGGTGTGTGTCTGTCTGTCTGTCTGTCTGTCTGTCTGTCTGTCTGTCTGTCTGTCTGTGTGTTACTCAATAACGCAAGAACCACTAGTCCGATTTAAATGAAATTTTGCATGGATGTAGCTGATTTACCAGGTTTACATATAGGATACTCTTGATTTCGAAATTTTGCACTATTAAAAAATGGCGACCATTTTAGTGACGTCACTACACCCTTTGGTTTCAAAATTTCATATTTCCATATCAAATAAAAAGAGAATGGTAGGAAATAGCAAACTTTTGATGGCACGTACGAGCTTTGAAATTTAATTTCCTATCCGAAAGGTCCTTATCACTTTTCGTGTATCTCCAACAGTTAGCGAGTAAAACCGACATTTGTGACGTCACTACACCCTTTGGTTTCAAAATTTCATACTTCCTTTTCAAATAAAAAGAGAACGCTAAGAAATAGCAAACTTTTGATGGCATACATGAGCTTTAACATTTAATTTTCTATCCGAAAGGTCCTAATCACTTTTCGTATATCTCCAACGGTTAGCGAGTAAAACCAAAATCTGTGCAATAAAGCACGGTCAACACCGAGCGGTGGAGTATATCTCTCTATATATAAAAATGAAAATTTGTCTGTTTTTCTCTGAATTTCTACGGAAATTTGAGTTGTTTACGCGTTTCAGACTGTTTTATGATGGATGCGCGCGAAAAAAATAAATCTGTCTGTCTGTCTGTCTGTCTGTCTGTCTGTCTGTCTGTCTGTCTGTTTGTTTGTTTGTTTGTTTGTTTGTTTGTTTGTTTGTTTGTCTGAGGACAAATATGTTCCCTTATAACTCGAGAACGGCTGGGTGTATCAACGTAAAATTTGGTACAGATATCCATCAGTGGCACGACACTAATCATTGATGTAACTCTTCTCCGTACCTCTCATAAAAGGGGGTCTACCCCCTTAAAATACATGCTGAAATTGGCGTAGAAGGACGAGACAAAGCTCATTTTCAGCCCCTCAATGTGAGAGACAAAACTCGGGACTCCGAAAACCACATTTTAAGGACCGAAGACCAACCGTTTTTTAGATATTCCCAGAAAACTAATTTAATTTATTAAACTAATGAACGAATGCAAGCCAGTAACCATGGCAACTGATTCTCAGAGATACTTCTATTGCTGTAAGACGCAATGAAATTCCATTAATTACATTAGTGTGAAAGTTTGCAAACGGCTAGAAGGTTATCACGGAACCATATTAAGCAGTAAAATTCATCAATACGTATGATGCGCATAAGGGGATCAAGGGGTACTTTAGAATTTTTTTCACGCGATTTACACCTGCGGGTGTGGTACGGCAGATATATTATATTCCTATCCCCATATTATTCATTCATTCATTCATTCATTCATTCATTCATTTCGTATAGGCCATCTATGGACCGCGTCATTCCAACCGTCTCCTACTGGCTTTGATGTTTGCCCTGTACGCCCGCATTCGTTCTCGGTGGACTTCTTTCCGTTCCTAGGTCCAAATCTTTCCCGTTTTCAGCTTCGGTTTTTCTTGGAAACCTTTACAAGCTTGAAGTTTCCTTTTGAGTGGGGCGCGCTCCTGAATGTCTGTTGGTGTAATCCCCACTTCTTTCAGATCTTTATCCAGCTCAATGAACCAGGCCCATTTTGTTTTCCTCTCCTGAAAGTAAATTATTTTGCGGTTGGTCAGTCCCGCTGGGCTCATTCGTTTCACATGCCCAAAAAATGGTAACCTTCTCTTCCGGATGACGTTGTTTATCTTCTCCACATGAGTATATAGGTCATGGTTATGCCGTCTTCTGTATTCCCCATTGTCTTTGATGGAACCCAATATCTTTCTCAAAATTTTCCTTTCTTTGGCCTCCAGTTTCTCGACCCAGCCTTTTTTGTTCATCGTGAGGCATTCAGAAGCATGCAAGAACTCCGGACGGATGACACTGCAGTAATGTTTTAATTTTGCGTTGAAGGATATTGACCTTTTCATATAGATGTCCTTAGTTAAATGGTAGACCATTTCCATTTTGCTCATGCGTGATGTGAATGCTTCTTTCTCTGATAATATCCCTTCCCTGACCCGTCCTGAAAAGAAAAGTACATGGCCATTGGCTGCATTAAAAATAAAAAATAAAATAGGTGTTATAATTTCTCCCTATTTTATATTATTATTAGTATTATATTATGGCGTACAATGACGAGACAAATCCCCTCGGTGCCAGCAACAAAACTCGGGGGCCCTAAAGGGTCCTCGAAAACGACATTATAAGGCTCTAAATCCAACAGTTTCTGAAATATTCCCAGAAAACTAATTTAATTTAACAAACTAATGAAGGAATGCAAATCGGTAACCATGAGAACATTATCTCAAGGGGTGGCATACAACTTTCCTTCTATTTCTGTAACAAGCAATGTCACTCTATTTATTACATTTCTGTGAAAGTTTGCAAATGGCTATAAGGTTATCACGGAACTAACGTAGACCGTATAATTCATCAATGCAATTAAGGGGGTGAAGAGGTAACCAAGAATTTTTTCATGCAATTTTCACGTATGACATATAGTACAGAAGGTCTATTATATCTCCAAACAGCAACATTATTTCCAAAAATTCCTGAATTTAAACAGCATTTTTTGCGGCTTTTAGGAATTTGGGCAATATGAGGCTAAAGAACCTGCATTTTCATGCACCACAAGCCTTTATAATTTATGAAAGGAGTCTTCCTGTGTATGGGCACCTAGCACAACGTAGAGGGTCAGTTTTTATGTGACGTGTATTGCGTTTCGTCTACAAGGCTTTCAATTGTATTTCACGTCAGGAAGTACACTTTAGGTGAATTTAGTCTGAGAGCACATTTTAACTTCTTTTTTTTTTTTTGTCGACATACGGGTTCATCGTAAGGATGATTTTATTTGATACTGTGTGGTAGATATACCCATATTTGGATATCTGGGTAATTTGTTGTAGACAATAGAATTGTCTGTCTGTCTTTCTGTGTATCTTTATGTACGCCTATACCTCGTGTTCGGATGCTTGGTGCATCGTAAAATTAGGTATGGTAGCCATGAGAGTCAATACACCAATCAATTATAAAACTCTTCACCGTACTTTTCATACAGTAGAAGGGTGGATAAGGAGAAAAACTTCTCAATATATGCTAAAATAGGCGAAATATAAAAATTATCCTCGAAGGACGACCAAAGCTTACGTTGCGCTTCTCAATGTGAGACACACAATTCGGGAATCTATAAAGGGTCTCCGAAAACTACATTTTAAGGGCCTTAAATTAACAGTGTGTGTGATATTCCCAGTAAACTAACTTCGTTCTGATAAACTTGAAGGAATGACAAACCGCTAACCATTGCAACAGTAGCTCAATTGATAATGTCTGGTGTTAACAACGAACACCGTTCGAAGAACGGGTACTTCTGCTAGTACTAATATATAAAAATGAGATGGTGTGTGTCTGTCTTTCTGTCTGTCTGTCTGTCTGTCTGTGTGTTACTGAATAACGCAAGACCCAATGGTCCGATTTAAATGAAATTTTGCATGGATGTAGCTGATTTACCATGTTTACATATAGGATACTTTTAATTTCGATATTTTACACTATAAAAAAATGGCGACCATTTTAGTGACGTCACTACACCCTTTGGTTTCAAAATTTCATATTTCCATATCAAATAAAAAGAGAACGCTAAGAAATAGCATACTTTTGATGGCACATATGAGCTTCAAAATTTAATTTCCTATCCGAAAGGCCCTCATCATTTTTCGTATATCTCCAACGGTTAGCGAGTAAAACCCACATATGTGACGTCACTACACCCTTTGGTTTCAAAATGTCATATTTCCATTTCAAATAAAAAGAGAACGCTAAGAAAAAGCAAACTTTTGATGCATACACGAGATTTAGCATTTAATTTTCTATCCAAAAGGTCCTTATCACTTTTCGTTTATCTCCAACGTTTAGCGAGTAAAACCTAAATTTGTGCAATAAAACACGGTCTACACCGAGCGGTGCAGTAGATCTGTACATACATAAAAATTAAAGTTTGTATGTTTTTTCGCAATTTGTACGGAAATTTGAGTTATTTACGCGTTTCAGACTGTTTTATTATGGATGCGCGCGAAAATAATGTTTTTGGTCTGTCTGTCTGTCTGTCTGTCTGTTTGTTTGTTTTTTTGTTTGTCTGTGGACAATTTTGTTCCCTTATAACTCAAGAACGGCTGGGTGTATCAACGTAAAATTTGGTACAGATATCCATCAGAGGCACGACACTAATCATTGATGTAACACTTCTCCGTACCTCTCATAAAAGAGGGCATAGCCCCTTAAAATCCATGCTGAAATAGGAGTAGAAGGACGAGACAAAGATCATTTTCAGTCCCTCAATGTGAGAGACAAAACTCGGGGGCCCTAAAGGGTCCCCGAAATCCACATTTTAAGGCCCTAAAACCAACCGTTTTTGAGATATTCCCAGAAAACTAATTTCATTTAATAAACTAATGAACGAATATAAGCCGGTAACCATGGCAACAGATTCTCAGAGGTCCATCTATTGCTGTAAGACGCAATGCAATTCCATTAATTACATTGGTGTGAAAGTTTGCAAACGGCTAGAAGGCTATCACGCAACAAAATTAAGCTGTAAAATTAATCAATACGTATAATGCGCTTAAGGGGGTCAAGGGGTACACTAGAATTTTTTTAACGCGATTTACACCTGCGGGTGTGGTACGGCAGGTCTATTATATTCCTATCCCTATATTATATTATTATTATTAGTATTAAATTATGGCGTACAACGAGGAGACAAAGCCCCTCGGTGCCAGAAACAAAACTTGGGGGCCTCGAAATCTACATTATAAGGCTCTACATCCAACAGTATCTGAAATATTCCCAGAAAACTAATTTAATTTCATTTAACAAACTAATGAAGGAATGGAAATCGGTAACCATGACAACATTATCCCAAGGGGTGGCATCCAACTTTCCATCTATTTCTGTAAGAAGCAATGTCACTCCATTTATACCTTGCCACGGTGGGTGAGTGGATAGCGTGTCGGTCTACTAACCCCAAGATTGCAGGTTCACTCCTGGCCGTGGTAAGTGATTTTTGAAAGGCGGCAAAAATACGACTCGCATGTCATACGATGTTGGCATGTCAAAGAACCCATATGAATTCAGTAGGCCGTGTTCATAATGGCAAAATTAATCTCAGGAGTTTCCGCCAACACAAAGTTCCTCATTTCTCTACTATAAAGCGCTATAGTGTTCAAGGAGCTTAGATATCTACCCTCCTTGACTTTCATAGTGATTCAAGGAACAACGAAATTTCGACATGCAAGCTACCCTCTGGGTGTCAAATTACGAAGCTTGCGCCCGGTACCCAAGGCCATACGATATTATTATTAGGCTACTCCATTTATTACATTTCTGTGAAAGTTTGCAAATGGCTATAAGGTTATCACGGAACCAACGTAGACTGTATAATTCGTCAATGCAATTAAGGGGGTCAAGGGGTAACCTAGAATTTTTTCATGCAATTTCACGTGCGACATATAGTACAGAAAGTCTATTATATCTCCAAACAGCAACATTATTTTCAAAAATTCCTGAATTGAATAAGCGGTTTTTTTTGCGGCTTTTAGGAATTTGGGCCATTTGAGGCTAAAGAACCTGAATTTTCATGCACCACAAGCCTTTATAATTTATGAAAGGGGTCTTCCTGTGTATGGGGACCTAACACAACGTAGAGGGTCATTAGCCTACTTTTCACATTTTGCAAAAATGAGGAAAAAGTAGACTTATGAGATCGGGCAAATGTGTGTGTGTCTGTCTGTCTGTCCGTCTGTCTGTCTGTCTGTCTGTCTGTCTGTCCTTCTGTCTGTCTGTCTGTCTGTCTGTCTAGCTGTGTGTGTGTGTCCCCCTATCAACTCCTAAACGGCTGCAGCAATCGAAACAAAATTTGGTAGAAGTAAAGATCTATACCTGAATATCTCACGTCCATATTTGAAAATGATGTCAGTGCTACCAACTGCTGAAAAATCGCAATTGAAATTTGAGCTCCAAATTGGATATCTTGGAAGGTATGAATGGGAGCTATTTCAAAATTGGCACACGTATAGATAATAATATTGCAGTTTAATTTCCAGGAGGCCATACATGGCAGTGTTGCCAAAATGATTATAAGCCTGATGATAGGTCCAAACTTTAAGTGCATATAACTTCTACACTATCAATTGGATTTCAACCAAACTTCGTATGTGCTATGTGTACATAAACAGATATTACTGAGCTTATTCTTAAGAACCACCAGGGCTGCCAACTGTTAATAAATGCTCTCAATTTTTTAAATCCAAATACCCATATATCAGAAAGTATGCAAGCCGACAGCTCTAAACTATGCACACGTATAGTACCTGACATTCTATATTAATTTGAAGTAACTTATATACGTCAGTGCTACTAACATGATTCTAAGCCTACTGAGAGATCCAACTTTAAATACATGTAACTTCTATACTATCATTTGGATTTCAACCAATTTTGTGTGTGCTATGTGTACCATAACATATATGACTATGCCGATTCCTAAGAGTAACCAGGGCTGCCAACTGTTAATACTGTCTCTATTTTTGTCACCCTAATATCAATATATCAGAAAGTATGCAAGCCAATAGCTCTAAACTTTGCACACGTATAGTACCTGGCATTCTAGATTAATTTGAAGTAACTTATATAGCCCTACGCCAGTGCTGCCAACATGATTCTAAGCCTGCTGATAGGTCTAATTTAAAAATGCATGTAACTTCTATACTAACTAATGGATTTCATTCAAAATTGACACAACAATAGATCATATTATTTCAGATTATTTCTGACCAATACATGAATGTCATTATTGCCAACATGATTTTACGCGCGTTGTTAGCTCCAATGTTTAACTGCATTTAACCTCCATGCTATCCATTGGACTTCAACCACATTTTGTATTCTGTACCTTAAGAGATGGAACTAAGAATATATTCAGTCACCAGGGCTGCCAACTGTAGTTCTCTATTAGGCTACGTTATGCCAGGTATACAGTATTTCGAACTAATTAGAAATTTCGATATTACCAACTTAATTTCGTCATTATTCTAGATAGATCCATAATATAGATTAATCATTGGCATGAGTCTTAAATTTTAAGAAAAGTAGGCTCTTTAGTTCGTCACGGTACTTCTTGTTTTTTATGTGAGGTGTATTGCGTTTCATCTACAAGGCTTTCAAATCTATTTCACGTCAGGAAGTACACGTTAGGTGAATTTAGTTTGAGAGCACATTATAACTAAACTTTTTTTTTTGTCGACATACGGGTTCATCGTAAGGATGATTTTGTTTGATACTGTATGGCAGATATACCCATATTTGGATATCTGGGTGATATGTTGTAGACAATAGAATTGTCTGTCTGTCTTTCTGTGTATCTTTATGTACGCCTATAAATCGTGTTCGGATGCTTCGTGCATCGTAAAATTAGGTATGGTAAACATGAGTCAATACACCAATCATTTATAAAACTCCTCACCGTACTTTTCATACAGTAGAAGGGTGGATATAGGGAAAAACTGCTCAAAATACATGCTAAAATGGCGAAATATAAAAATTATTCTAGAAGGACGATCAAAGCATATGTTGCGCTTCTCATTGTGAGACACAAAATTCGCGAGTCTATAAGGGGTCTCCGAAAACCACATTTTAAGGCCCTTAAAATAACAGTGTGTGTGATATTCCCAGAAAACTAACTTCGTTCTGATAGACTTATGAAGGAATGACAAACCGCTAACCATTGCAACAGTAGCTCAATTGATAATGTCTGGTGTTAATATATAACACCGTTCGAAGAACGGGTACTTCTGCTAGTAATTCTATAAAACTAAAACTAATAAAACGAACGGTGTTCGCCCGAATTCAATGCTTCGCAGTTCGCAGCTTTGCTCTCCCAATAGACGAGAGGCCTTTGGTTAGGTTTGTTTTTGTGTGTAAAGCCTTCTTAACATAGAAACACAGTGAAGCGGGTCTTGCATAAACATACACCACCATGGAGGAAAGAAAGGAAGGAGATGCCTTCGCTGCGCTGCCCAGCGCAAGCTGTTGAAGCCAAACGGCACGCCCACTTTGGTTGCAAGAAAATGGCTGTCCCTATGCTTAAAGCCGTAAACCACTCCAACTAGTAATGGATTTTAGTGACATAAAACTGCAATGACAAGTCAAGATTTTTTCTTGGATAGGCAGAATACACTCTGTACATCACAGTGCTTGGCACAAATAAGCTGCGTTATCGTTTTAAAAGGCAATTTAAATATAAATATGAGAGCACCTTTGCGAGGCTAGTTTGGAAGGAAGACGCGGCAAAACGTAATAATACGCTGAAACACTGATTAAATTGAATACAGGTGTCTGAAGATGCAAGTTATACCAAAGAAGGAACATCTTGGGAATTAATGATGCCGAACTAATTACGGTATTTACACCAAATTGAGTTTTATGTTCTTGTTGGTGTTGAGGCATTCATCAGTTTTTAGGCCTAATTTCGACCACAGCCACTTTCACTCATTGGTCGTACACATTTTGATATTCAAGAATACGAACCTCAAAATTAATAAACAGAACAATCAAAAAAGGACGCATAGTGGCACAATAATACGGTATAGCCTATACGTTTCGGTACCGTACGGTATTTTCTTTGTGGGGGGGGGGTAGAAACATGACGATTAGCCTCGAATTGATTAATTACGTAGGCCTACCATAATTATTGACCGACAGCCGTTTGATAATTTGGGATTTCCAGATGAATGATTTTTTTTTTATTTTTATATAGGGTAGGCCTACACATGCTGAGATTAGAATTGAAGAGGTTTTTTTTAATAACTTATCGCTACTGTTATTACGTTTCCAAAGTTGCATAACTGGAGCGCGATAAAAACCAGGGCCAAAATAAGGTTTAGCCATGCACAATGCCTCATGCAAGTTACAGAACACCGAATACGAGTTAAGGTTACGCCCACTTTGGTTGCAGCGCTTGGCTTCACTCATACGAGCTCAGGACATCTCCTCTTATTCGTTCCTCCATGTACACCACACGGCCGAGCTTATCGTATGCGTGGGGTTGGCAATATTTTATTTGTCCCATAAATCACGCCTACAATGGCCGACACAACTGAAATTTTACTACATAAGTCGTGTTATAAAAAGGGGCGGCGGGTGGTTTATAGACAGCGGAAAAGAAAACATATATTACGACATCATTTCGCCAATTCTTATTCATCACTAGCAGAAGTACCCATTCTTCGAACGGTCTTCGGTATTAATAACCAGATGTTATCAATTGATCTACTGTTGCAATGTTTAGGGGCTTGGAACCTTGGCTAAGAAAAATTATTAGCTAAAATGTGCCCTCAAACTAAATTTACCTAACGTGTTCTTCCTGGCGTGAAAATAAAATTGAAAACCTCGTAGACGAATCGCAATACAAGTCACATACGAACTGACCCTAACCGTTGTGTCAAGTGCCCAACTACAGGAAGACCCCTTTTATAAATTATAAAGGCTTGTGGTGCATGAAAATTCAGTTTTCTTTAGCCTCCAATGGCCCAAATTCCTAAAATCAGCAAAAAACAGTTTACTATTTCAAATCAGGAATTTTTGAAAATAATGTTGCTGTTTGGAGATATAATAGACCTTCTGTACGACATAAAGTCGTGTGAAAAAAATCTAGGGTACTCCTTGAACCCCTTAAGCGCATTGATGAATTTCACAGTTTTAACCTCGATAACCTTATAGCCATTTGCAACCTTTCACAGAAATTTTATAAATGGAGTGGCATTACGTATTCCAGAAATAGATGGAAAGTTCAATGCCACCTCTAGAGATACTGTTGTCATGGTTAGTGGCTTGCATTCCTTCTTTAGTTTATTAAATGAAATTAGTTTTCTGGGAATATCTAGGAAACTGTTGGGTTTAGAGCCTTAAAATATAGTTTTCGGGGACCCTTTACGGCTCTTGAGGGGCCTCGAGTTTTGTTTCTGACACCAAGGGTTTGAAAATGAGTTTGTCTCGTCGTTGTACGCCATAATAATAATAATAATTAAAATAATAGTAATACTAATAATATAACACATAGGGATAGGGATATAATAGACCTTCCGTACCATACCCGCACGTGTAAATCGCGTTAAAAAATTCTAGAGTACCCCCTTGACCCCTTAAGCCCCTTAAGCTCATTATAAGTATTGATGAATATTTCAGCTTAATTTGGATCCGTTATAACCTTATTGTCGTTTGCAAACCTTCACAGTAATATAATAAATGGAATTGCATTGCGTCTTACAGAAATAGATGGACCTCTGAGATTCTGTTGCCATTGTTACCGGCATGCATTCCTTCATTAATTTATTAAGTGAAATTAGTCTTTTGGGAATATCTCGAAAAATGTTGGTTTTAGGGCCTTAAAATGTGGTTTTCGTGGTCCCGAGTTTCGTTTCTCACATTCAGGGGCTGAAAATGAGCTTTGTTTCACCCTTCTACGCCTATTTCAGCATGTATTTTAAGGGGGTAGGGCCCCTTTTATGAGAGGTACGGAGAAGAGTTACATCAATGATTGGTGTCGTGCCTCTGAAGGATATCTGTATCAAATTTTACGTTGATCCACTCAGCCGTTCTCGAGTTATAAGGACACAAAAAATTGTCCACAGACAAACAAACAAACAGACAGACAGACAAAAAATATTTTTGCGCGCATCCATCATAAAACAGTCTGAAACGCGCAAATATCGCAAATTTCATTTTTATATATAGAGAGATAGAGATTACACAAGGTATTTCTGCTAATTTAAGTAGTTTTGTATGTTCATCACTCCCGAAGCGTTACCAGAAATTGAAGTTATTTTTAGCCTACTTTCGATTTTTGCAAAAAATGAAAGTAGACTTATGAGATCAACACAGGGCGAAAAAAGTGTGTCTGTCTGTGTGTGTGTATATATGTGTGTGAGTCTGTGTGTGTGTGTGTATGTGTGTGTGTGAGTCTGTGTGTGTGTGTGTGTGTGTGTGTGTCTGTGTGTGTGTGAGTGTATGTACTCTGAATGTCTGTCCCCCCCTATCAATTCGAACACGGTGAATGCGAATTGAACGAAATTTGGTACAAAGGTAGCACTAGCAAAGGACACCTCAGTGTCATGTTTTATATCGCCGCCATATTTACTAAAACTGAATGGCGGCCACTCAAACGTTCAAAACGTAAAATCAAATAACGACTAACCAAATCATCCGATCTCTACCAAATTTGGTAACAACATACCTTCGTATAGGATGCGTCTTGTGACCAAACTACAAGGTCGTCCGCCATACCATTTCAGGATGGCGGCCGTGCGAATTATGCAAACTTTATAATCCATATCATGGGACCCACCAGTTCCGATTATCGAGCCGAGAATCGTTTTAACTGTTCTAAAGGAAGAGGCACGTTCGAAATTAAAAGTTTATTTTGTAATACTATAGTGCAGACGTGATTTTAAAAAGCTGAACTGATTCAGTAATAAGACAAGATGGCAGCGGATATCTTGTGCCTGACTTATATTTCACTAATTTGAGTATTGAATGCAATATAGCGTACTGATAAAAAATAAATAAACTTTGTATGAAATGCTTTATATATAAATAATATACTCCAGTGATGAAATCGTTTAGTATAAATCATTATTTGCTAACAAGTTCTATGTAAGTCATTTTAAATAGATGGATATCCGTTGACACAATTAGCTCAGTGGTAGAGCGATAGCCTATCGCTCAAATGCGTATGGTTCAAACCCGATCAGAGTTATAATTTTTGCTTGAAATGTTATATGTTTATTGTTTTGTAATGACTCAGATGTTTTAAAATTAAGCGTTGTATTGTTCACATTATGGTGTAAAATATATATTTAATTAAAACATAATTCGCCAGCAGATTTACTCGAGACATCTAGCTGCCAAAAAGGTAACTTCCAGATTTTATTGAAAAGTTTCTTCTTCTGGCCGCTAGAATGCACTCGCTCTGTTAGGATTATATTGTTCGATATTTCACCATTAGATGTCCCGACTAGTCTACGTGGGGATCCATTGATTACTATACCATTATCATTCTATGCGCATCGAATTTGAAGAATGACAAGTTGATACTACGATACATTTTAACTTTTTATTTTAAAGGGTTTGTAACAGCCTATTTTGCGTTACTTGAAAATGTTATTAAGCGTTATATTGTCCACATTATGGTGTAAAATATATATTTAATTAAAACATAATTCGCCAGCAGATTTACTCGAGACATCTAGCTGCCAAAAAGGTAACTTCCAGATTTTATTGAAAAGTTTCTTATTCTGGCCGCTAGAATGCACTCGCTCTGTTAGGATTATATTATCGAAAATATCCACATAGTTTGTATACACACGTCTCTGTAGGGTCATGGAAAGATTTGTTAATTCAATTAGGGTTGTGAAAGCCATGCACAACCAGACGTGTAAAGACATGCCTCAACTCAAAGTTGGATGTTGCCCACGGCAGGTCGTAATAATAATAATAATAATGTTATTGGTTTTACATCCCTTTTAACTACTGCTGCTTTTAGAGACACCGGGGTGCCGGAATTTTGGCCCGAAGGGGATCTTTAACGTGCCAGTAAATGTACTGACATGGCTCCCTCGCATTTGTGCACCCTCAAATGCCAGCTGACTGCGCCAGGATACGAACCTGCAACCTAGGGCCCAGCAAGCGAGAACGTTACCGCTGAGCCACGCCGCCAGTCCGGTCGATTATGTCTCCAGATCCATAACATTCTTGATATACTTCTTATCTTTCTTTCTTTCTTCAATGATGGTAGCAGTTTTTATCTAGGTCGTGGCGTTTGGTAGAGGTAAATCGTTTCTAAGGTCTTCAACAAAGAATAGTTCTATTATACTCTTTGATAATAACAACGAGTTATAACTATACTCATACATTTAGGAGAAAGTAGGCTATATGTTCTTTACTGAACATCTTGTTTATATAATAGACCTATTCAGGATGGCATGATGTGGCCATACTAAATTCTCTTATTTCATGCTGGTAATTATGTCTGTAGTTTTAAGCTTCCGCTTATACTCCGTACATATGTTGTTTATCTAAGAATCTAGAATGCTTTCCGAACAACAATAAATTTGTGAGTACTATTTTCATTGCCTGACTCAAGCATAAAGAAGGTTCCTTTTTACATTTTTAGCCTATTTTCATTGTATGTAAAAATAGGCTTATGACATCACCTTTTGTCCGTGTGTCTGTGTGTGCGTGTGTGTATGTGTGTGTGTGTGATGGTGTGTGTGTGTCCCTAATAAATTCAAAACGGCTGGAGCGATTTCAATGAAACTCGCTAAGATCATAGCACCATTCTGGCCGACCCCGACCGTGCCCTTCAAATTTTATTCTGTCGCAACAAACCCAACATGGCGGTTGTGCGAAATATTTCACCAGCATTCAGTATCTCCGAAACTATTACCGAAATCACCCTGAAATTTTGTACGGTGATAAAGGGAACTACTAGAAGTTCACATATTAGACTTTCAAAAACCTGGTAACTACAAAACCAACATGGCGGCCAAGCGAAGTTGAGACTTTTAAATAGACTTTTCTCGCGATTTAACCATGGTACAGCAAATGTTTATACACATTGTAATGCACTGGGGTCTAATTTAGTTCAATTGTTTACATAACCTCAAAATGGCGGCTGTGCGAAATATTTCACTGGCATTCAATATCACCGAAACTATTTATGATATCACCCTGAAATTTTGTACGGTGATAAAGGGGACTGCTAAAAGTTTATCTATGTAACTTTCAAAAACCTGTAAAGTACAAAACGAACATGGTGGCCAAGCGAAGTTGAAACATTTTAATAGACTTTTCTCGTGATTTAACCGTCTGAGCGCAGTGAAATGTGGGACAGTAAATGATTATACATATTTTAATGCACTGGGATCTAATTTAGTTCAATTGCTTACATAACCTCAAGATGGTGGCTGTGCCAAATTTTAAAATTAAGTTTTTTTTCTTGTGTCGTAATCATGCGATCGAAGTGAAAGTGTGAATAATGAAGCTACGCAATAATTTTCCTTTAATGGTACATAACTCTATGGCCTATACATATAACAACCCAAAATGGCGAGCATCCGAAATATTTTGACGGTTCCCAATATCTACGAGTCTTTTACAGCAATCAAACTGATTTTTTTATGTTCATAGAGGCTATGAACATAAGTTCGCCTATATGACTTTTAGTAACCTAGTGAGCACAAATCCAATATGGCGGCGACGCGAAGTATAAATATTTAAATGGACGTTTCTCGTGATTTAACCAACCGAGTGCAGTGAAACTTTGCACGTTAAATGCTTGTACAAATGTAAATCCACTGGCATCTAATTTATTTCAATTGTTTTCATAACCACAAGATGGCAGCTGTGCGAAATTTTAAAATCTCGTTTTTACTTCTTGTGTCCTAATCATGCGATTGAAGTCTGAATTCCACACGTACACAATAATCTTCATGTAATAGTACATAAATAAAAATCCAACCTGGCGATCATCTGAAATATTTAGACGGTTCTCAATATCTAAGAATCTATCACAACAATAAAACTGAAATTTTGTATGTTGATAGAGGCAATTAACATGAGTAGGATATATGAAAATAGGCTGTATAGTTTTTCACGGAACTACTTGTTTTTATTATGAATATCCAGATCAAGAGATTGTTACCTTCTGAAAACTACTTACTTTCTTCCGACCTCGAAGGTATTATCCAAGGCCTAGAGTGTATTTCATGTTCCCGCCTAAAGTGGCACTTGTCTTTTGTCTCCTGACACCCTCACATTCAGAGGAGGAGGAAGAATGATTGTCGTTTTACGTGACCGTCAATCTCGCGATCATGAATCACGGGACCTTCGTTTTACGTAGAATCCACACCGCAGAACGTGACATTCACTTCGAAATTCTCACATACATTGACCGGGAATCAAACCCGGTCCACCTTGGTGAAGGGCAAGCTGCACATACATTGACCGGGAGATGAACCCTTGGTGAGGGACAAGCAGCTTGACAACTGCACCATCATGGCCCCTTTCTTAGAGGAGTAGGACTTCTTCTTCATTCTTTCTCCCTCCTTTCTTTCTTTCTTTCTTTCTTTCGCTGTATTCCCTGCCTATTGTATGAGTATCCAGCACCGAGGCTAAGTAGTTAGCTTGGTAAGCTTTGGCGCGAAGGATACTGGATTTGATTCCAGGTCAGGTCGGATCTTATTCTCATGTAGTTAATACGCTTGGCCCGATGACTGTATGTTCGTGGCGTATTTATTATTTCATCAGCATAATACGCAAACTTCCAACGGGCATCAACTGGAAAGACCTGCGACTTGCCTCCTGAGAACACGTGACATTATCATATTATCATTATTATTATTATTATTATTATTATTATTATTATTATTATTATTCTTTCTTCGATTCGGCCAACCAGGGACCACGTCAGTTCAACTGTCTCTTCTTTCGAGCTCTAAGTACCGCCCAGTGTTCCCGCATTCATATTCGGTGTTGTTCTTTTCTCTCTTGGGACCACGCCTTCCCTGTCTTCAGCTTCGGCTTTTCCTGGAAACCTTTGTGCGTACGTAGTTTTTCCTGAAGTGGAACACGCTCCTGGATATCTTTAGGGGAAATTTCCATTTCACGTAGATCTTTCTCAACTTCCGTAAACCATGCCCCTTTGGTTTTCTTATCTTGGAAGTACGTCAATATCCGTTTTGATATCCTGCCTGGGCTCATTCGTGTCACGTGGCTATAAAAGGCAATCCTTCTTTTTCGAATCGTGTCACTGATCTTCTCCACGTGCTTGTACAAATCGTAGTTGTGACGCTTTCTGTACTCGCTGTTTTCTTTGAGGGACCCAGGATTTTCCTCAAAATCTTCCTTTCTTTAGCCTCTAGTTTTTCCATCAGACCTTTCTTGTTCATTATTCGAGTCTCAGCCGCATACAGAGCCTCTGCTCGAATAACAGTGCAGTAATGTCTAATTTTGACGTTGAAGGATATCGATCTCTTATTGTAGATGTCTTTAGTCAGGTTGTATGCCATTTCCATTTTATTAATGCGTGACATGAAGGCTTCCTTCTCTGATAGGTTAGGCTCTATCCATTCACCGAGGTATTTAAACTTCTCTGCCTTCTGAACTTTTCCTAGTCCGACCTCCAGTTCCCTGGGCGCTGACTTTATATTTGTCATGAATTGTGTCTTTTCAAAGGAGATTTGAAGCCCAGCCTTCAGTGCTTGATTTTTCAGCTTGTTAAGTTGTTCTTCTGCCATTTCAATGTAATCTGAAAAGATCACTAGATCATCTGCAAAGGCTAGACAGTCGATTGTAAGATTCATATACTTGCACCCTAGCCTTACGCCATTTTCTACCCTGGAAATTTTCATTTCCTTCCGCCATTCTCGGATGACCTTTTCCAAAACACAATTGAAGAGAAGCGGTGATAGCCCGTCTCCTTGCCTCACTCCTGTCCTGATTTCAAAGGCATCAGACATCTCTCCTCTGAACTTCACTTTGGAGGTGGTGTTGGTCAGGGTTTGCTGGATAATTGATTGTGTCTTGTTATCTAAGCCAAACACTTCAAGGATTTGCAATAGGGTGGTTCGATCAATTGAGTCGTACGCTTTCCTAAAATCAACAAAGGTCATCACGAATTCCCTGTTCCTGAGTTTCAGATATGAAAGGATGGACTTCAGATTCATAATCTGCTCAGCACATGATCGTCCCTTTCTGAAACCCCCTTGGTATTCCCCCAGTTGTGGATCGATTTGTTGTTCCGCCCTATTCTGCAGAGCTTTTGAGAAGATCTTGTAAGTTATTGATAGAAGAGAGATGCCACGATAATTGTTCACATCGGTTTTCTCCCCTTTTTTATGTAGTGGATGAATTACGGCAGAGGTCCATCCACTTGGGAGTTTATCGCTCTCCCAGGTCTCTTGAATAATTGCAACAAGCTTGTCGACTGCTTTTCCCCCTGCATGTTTCCACAGTTCAGCAATTATCAAATCTTCACCCGGTGTCTTGTTGTCCTTCAGCTCTTGGATGATCTTCGTGATTTCAGCCTTCGTAGGAGGGAAGGAATCAGGGTGGATGTTTGGATTTATTTCATAAACGAAAGGGGTCTCAGGAGCCTCACAGTTGAGGAGGTTTTCAAAATAACTTGCTAGAATCTGACAATTATCTTTATCATTGTGAGCTAATTTCCCGTTGGAATCTTTAAACTGTAGACTTGGGGGGTTGTATTTGTTCAGACTGTGCTTGAAGGTTTTATAGAAGTTACGTGTGTTATTTTTCTGGAAGTCTTGCTCAATCTGTTCCAGCTGTTCCTTATTAAACATACGTCTCACGCCACGGATAGTTTTTGATGCAGATTTTCTCGCGTTTAGGAAGTTGACCCTGTTCTCTTCATTTTTGGGACAATTCCATTTCTGCCACGCAACCTGTCTTAGCTGAACTGCTGTATCACATTCATGATCCCACCAAAGATGCTTTCTTGATTTTGTGCGTGGGACAGTCTCCTTTGCTGTTCTGACTATAGCCTCTTGTAATTGTTCCCAATTCTCTGGATTTAAAGTTTCCAACTTGTGGGTGAATTCTTGGTTGCTCCTTAGCTTGTCTCTGTCAAACTTATCAGTTTTTCTTGGAGTAATATTCTTGTTATTTCTTGGAATTAGTCTAACTTTGATCTGCGATAGGTAGTGATCCGAGTCTAAGTTGCCACTTCTCAGAACCTTTACGTTCTGGATCTCTCGTTGCGCTTTCCGTGCAATGGCGACATGATCAACTTGGAATTCACCAAGGTTGGAGTTTGGAGAAATCCAAGTCTTCTGTTTTCTGGGTAGGTGTTTGAACGCCGTTGACTTTAGGACCAGATTGAATGCTCTGCATAACTCCACAAGCCTCTCTCCATTCCGATTAGTTCTCCTGTGAGCTGGGTAGTTTCCAATAATCTTCTGATATTTTCGTTCTTTGCCAAGCTGGGCATTGAAATCCCCTGGAAGAATGATGGTATGTTTGTCAGGTACCTTTGAGAGGATATAGGGCACCCAAGTGTAAATCGGGTCAAAGGATAAATCGGGTCAATTTCAAACAATGGCTTCCTCTGACGAGCATGTTCACGTGTACGGAACTGCTGCTATCTACCGGTCAACTAGGGAACTTTGCCCACATGTTGAGTGCTGTTGATGCGTGCTAGCGTGTGTATTCTTTGTGCAGCAAATGGAAGGATAAAGAGATGTGAAAGGTAAGAGGAAAGTGTTTTATATTATTTAAATTAAGCGTTAATGTTTTGTTATTAGTTTACAACTTCGAGCTTACAATAGGATAGAGAGGCCTTGGCCAGCGGAACATGGGGCCAGAATAAGATCAGCTGATGTTGGTATAAAATGGCGCCTATGCCCAAGTTGTCAGCGCGAGCGTAAAGATTATACTTAATAATTATCGATATACGAGCCCATTTTTGCAGTATAATATATTACGAATATGTAAAATACGCATTTTCCTTTATGTAAGAGGCTGAATGTGAAGTTATATAACGAAAATGGTTATATCTTGCGCTGCTTACAATTGCAGCCAGAGAATTGAAATATATGACCTAAAATACACAGACTTGATTACATACATTTCCCCAATACAGCTGGCATCCAGCGGCGTAGCCGTGCTCGTTAAATCATGCAGCACGCTCGGATATCGCAGGTCGAATCCCGGCGCTGACTGCTGCTATCTCGGGTGTGGTTTATCCCCCAGGATTTTCCTCACTCCCCCCAGGCAAATGCCGGGATAGCACCTTAGTTCAAGTCCAGAGGCACCCACCTCATCCCTGTCCCTAATAAAGTTACACACTACTACAATCATCACATCAATACAGGTTATCAGACAAGTTCAACCCACACCCAACTACACGGTGCTGATGACCAAGATGTCACAAGACCCTTAAATGAATTAACAACCACCAATGCAGCTATACACACTACTGCAGTCATCACAGAAATTTAAGTTATCAGACAAGTTCAACACATAGGCCTACTCCAGTACACAGGGCTGATGATCCGGAAGTCCCTAGCCACCAAAAATGAATTTACTAAATATGGAAGGGAAGGGGATAACATTAGGATATGTGTAAGATTTATTGCTGTAGGTGATAAATATTTGGAGTGGGGATATCATTGGTTTTCTTTTAAGATGCAGTGCTGGATATCACTTTGTACGCATAATGAAATGTATTCGCTTATTTCAGCTTCCCTTCAGACCCTGAATTGCTTAATATATGGACCATAAATATGAATTTTAATTGATAATTATCGGCAAACTTTCTTGATTTATAAAGGAAAACCAGCATAATAGAAGCATAGGGCCTACATGTTACTAAAAAAGTAAGCTAGTACTAGAATGCTTTGTAGAGTTTATTATTTTAGATATGTCAAAATATTACGAATATAACCAAGTCGGACAATTATTACGGATAAGAATTATACGTAAACGTATTTTATTCACCATTTTATAATTTCCTAACCATGTAGGCCCTACACAAGTCACCTATGCATTCCAACACTGATATGTCAACACACCAAAATATCCCATATAACGATTATACTTCACACTTTTCATACAAAAAAGAACAGCAATATTCAGAAGGAATTGTAGTTATCGCCACCTTCAACAGAAATAGTCTGTTAATCACAAGGAATACGCTTTAATCGGGATTTTAAGTCACTTCATAATGCTATTCTTATGGGAGACTTGCTTGTTTTGCCCAACATCAGCTGATCTTATTTTGGGCCCACGGTCGGCCGGTAGAAGCATAGCTGGCGCCCTCTCTATCTTATTGTATGCTCGAAGGTTTACAACCACTATTGCAGTGAATATGCGAGATTGAGTTTCAGAAGAAGTTAGCATTTGTACCGCTTCCATTGAAGCGATATTCAGCACTACCAACCTCTGATATAAAAAAGTACTAAATGTGGGTTAATAGGGTCAGTAAAATTGGGCAAATAGGGTCATTGTATTTCATCTATGTGTACTTATAATTACGTGTTAATATTTATTTGTTTATCGCAGATGGGTAAATATACGAGAAATACATCAAGTTCATGGACTAAGGACGACATGCAGAAGGCGATTAAAGCATTTCTGGAGGGAAGAAGCAAACGTCATGCTGCTGAATTGTTTGGAGTTCCCCATTCGTGTCTTCAACGACGTCTTCAAAGTGGTCAGGACAAACCTTTGAAAAATAAAGCTTTACTCCAGAGCAAGAAAATACTTTGTCAAACAAACTTTTTTTTTTGTAAAATTCCTAATTTTGGAAATATAGCCTACTTTCCAAATTTTTTGAAAAAAAATAAATAAAAAATACACTATTTTTGGACTGAGAGTGGGATAGAGATAGGTGTAGGAGTTAACATATGATGTTTTAGGATTTTTAGTTTAAACATATAGCCTACTATCCAAATGATTCTCGCTCAGGAAAATTGGGTGACTGGATTCAGTGCCAAGGGAAGTCAAAAGAATGGTATCATGAAAAATGTGTTGGAGCAGAAAGAAAAAAAAAAGTTTGTTTGTGGAAGGTGAAAAGTGTTAAATTGAACTTATCCAGTGTTGATACCAATGTATTGTGAAGGAATATATAGGAAAGAATATGACCCCATTTGCCCTAAACACTGACCCGATTTATCCTGACATGGAAGGATAAAACGGGTCAGCGCAGTTGAAATGTTTTAGCTTATATACAGAGAGTTAGTTGAGAATAAAATATGAACATTCTAAGGAAAGTGTTACTTAAATATGGCTGTAAATAATGGTATGTTCTGAATGTAATATATTTTGAAGTTGAGAACGGAATTAAGGTTTTATAATATTTTGACCCTATTAACCCTTGGTTACCCTATTCTAGCTCCTCCCAGAATGCGTCTGTTCCTTCCGGGTCCTTCTTATTCGCCTGATTGATTGGCGAATGTACGTTCACCATTGTGTAAACTCTATTTGTACACCGAAAAGAAAGAGTAGAGACTCGGCTGTTAGGGGATGTGAAGTCCAAAATCGAACCCAAAATCTTCCTGTTGACAATAAATCCTGTGCCTAAGTGTGGGATGGTTTTTACTACACGTTTACCGGTCTGGCCTTCGAAGATTCTATAACCTTGTGACTCAAAGCACTGTTCATCCGTGAATCTTGTTTACTGAATTGCAGCGATCAATATCTGATATCGGGACAAGACATCAGTAACCTGTTTGAGTTTGCCGGTCTTAAGAAGTGAGTTTGCGTTGAAAGTAGCAAAAAAATTCCGGCGTTTGAATCTGATCTTTCCTGGAGTCTCCGATACCTCCAGGCATGTCTGCGCAGGCTCCCCAGAATCCGAAGGCCTGCATGCTTCACTCAAGGTGAAGGTGGATTGGTTACCACCTGGGGTAGTAGCTTCTGCTGATTTTTTATTATCATTATTATTATTATTATTATTATTATTAGGCTATTATTATTATTATTATTATTTTCTCGATCTTGGCCATCTTAGGACCACGTAAAATAACCCACTGTAGTCACTTCCTTTCGAATCCTGCTTCCTTTCTTGTTTGCCAATATTTCTTCATTACATCACTTTGCTTTTCCTTCCTCTCTTCCAGATGAGGCGGCTTCGGTGGCGTAGTCGGTAGCATGCTGAGCTTCTATGCCCAAGATAGCGGGTTCAAACCCGGCCGAAGCCGTCGGATTTTTTAAGAGCGTTAAAAATCCATCAGTATGCCTTCCTTCGGAGGGGAAGTAAAGCCGGCGGTCCCATGTCATAGATTTATGGCATGTTAAAGAACCTTCCACTAATTGCACCTGTGTGAAGCTAAATTGGATAGGTTAATGTAAACAACGCTCTTTGGTTTCTAAGTTCGTTGCCAAGAGCCGACTGTGGTGGCGTCTAGTAGCTGAGTTGTGAACTTGGCCTAGTAGTCGTTGACGGTTTCGCTTGGCGGCAAAAGTAGGAACTATTTGAAAAATTCTAAGTTGCAGTACTTAAATTTAAAAAAACAGATAACACACACTAATACAGTCATCACAATTAACACCGGTTATCAGACAGATTCTACACACACCCAAAGTACACGGGGCTACATGACCGCGTTGTCGCAGCCCCTAAACTTAAGAACCAACCAACCAACCTGTCCAGATGTAGTTTCGTTCTTTCCTTACTTTTTCATGGAAACCCTTGAAATGTTGCGTTATATTTCTGAAAGTTATTTTGTCCCGTATTATTATCATTATTTTTATTATTATTATTATTAAATTACATTACATTATGCGAACCGGCCAAAACTAAGGACCACGCAAATATCATTTCATTTCCTACTCATAGTTCGTTCTTCCTTTCTCTTCCTCCACACTTCCTTCATTCTTTCAGAATGTTGCGCCTTTCTCTCTGCTGTCCACCTTCCTCCCCTGCGTTCCTTCTTTTCTCCCACAAGAACCTTTATGTTGGAAAGAATTTCCCAGAACTGTGTTCTGTCTCGACAGTCGTCATCTGTAATTTCTAGCCTCCGGAGTTCTTCCTTCATCTGCTTGGTATAACCCCCTTAGCTCTTCAGATTATATATTTTATTAAACATTTGTTTATTTAATCTTGTTGGAACCATTCTAACCATATATGCATAGAAACGTAAACGTCTTTTCCTAATAGTTGTTTCCAGGTCTTCCACCCTTTCATATATCTCCTTGTTTGATCTTAATCTGTAGGTTCCCTGTGCCACTTTTGGGCCGTAAATCCTCCGCAATATCCTCCTTTCAATCTTCAGAAGCTTTTCCAGGTTCATCAAATTTGCCGTCCCCACACCATATAAGATCACCGGTTTTACCACAGCATTGTAGTGTTATAGTTTGGCATTAAGGGAGAGGTTATTTTTGTTGTATATATTTTTAGTGGAGAAGTTGAGTTTTTCTAGTTTATGTCTTCTGTTTTCCATCGACTCTTTGTCCAGTCCATTGTTGCTAATGATCTCTCCGAGGTATTTAAACTGTTTCGTGACCTTTACCTTCCCTCGTCTTAACTGTTTTCTTCATGTAGTTCTTGTTGGTGCTCATCATCTCTGTTTTTGGAAAAGAGATTTGTAAACCTGTTTTCCCAGCGATTTCTTTTAGTTCATTTATCTGTATTATTATTATGAGGCCCTAAAGGGGCGGGGTATGTGCAGCCCACCACACGTGGTTCACTCAGGGTAACACTATAGGCGGGTCTACTACCGCAAGGCTCACGGCTAGTTGGCGACCCTCAGGGATTCCTGAGTTAGGTTCGCTTTCCCCTTTCTTCGTTGGCTTTGAAACAAACCCTCCCATCTTTCCCTTTCATGTTTTGTCTTCCATAGCTCTACTTCCCTGTACCTCAATTCTCATTCTTCGAAGTTGAAGGAAATGATTAACCGAATTTCGTAGTACCTTGGCATTGCTCATGGCGTCAATACTACAAGTATTTTGTGCCTTGCAGTGGCCTTCTCAGTATGTGCTGGCCGCGCGCCTTGGTGAGGTGTACCATACCAACTGACGAGCCCACTGGTACACTGGGGCGAAACACTGGCAACTTGTTTTTGAACTAGCCAGACCATTTTATCAAATTTTTGTTAAAATATATTAGCTCAAATGGACAAATCAACATCATGTTTTCCTTCTGGAACATTCGATTTCACTATTCCAGTTATGAAATATAGGCTTATGGAATAAGCTTCCGTGTGTGTGTTTATGTGTGTAATAAAATCTAAACGGCTGGAGTGATTCCATTAAAACTAAGTAAGGGCTTACTGCTACGTTGTCCAACATCGTCCGTGTCATTCAAATTTTACGAAGCTTCATCAATCCAACGTGGTGAGCGCACAAAATTGTCCTCTGGCATTGATACACGTATGTCACATTCAAAAATCTGATAAGAGGTCTGCGGGCAGCTCAGGGACATAGTTCGAGTTGGCGCCCTATAATCTAACTACAGAGGGCAGCTCAAAGGATAACCATTGGCTATGTTAAAATTGTTAGGATGTTTAGCTACGTATATCGCCTCTTGAATGATTCTGTGTGTGAAATGCTTCCCCGTACAAATGATAGATGTTTTATCAAAAGAAAAATTAATGGTATGTTCACCTACACCAGACTTCTCTAGTTGGCAAGTTAAGTACCTGCCCACGATATTTCTTATAAATGCAGGCAGATAACCTAGATGTTGTGCCCCGTAAATAGCATTTACCAACACCTGAGTCGATAGACATTGATAGCCAATTAAAGTTCGAGGGAGAGATATCTTGTTGTCAAATCATTTTAGAGGCTTGGGACATATTGGTCGTCAGCCCCATGTAGTAGGGTGTATGTTGAGCTTTTCTGATAACCGGTATTTCTTTGATGACTGTAGTAGTGTGTGTAACTGTATTAGGGACAGGGATGAAACAGGCGCTCCAGGACTTGAAGTAAGGTAATATTCCGGCATTTGCCTGGAGAAAGTGAGAAAAAACGAGGGCGAACTACACTCAATACAGCCGCTGTCAGTGCCGGGATTCGACCCTGCGATTTCCGGACATGCCGCAGCTGCCCTCGCGGCCGTTGTGCACGATTTAACGAGCACGGCTACGCCGCGGGACTGTTGTTGTTTCATTTGAGGTGCTTAGACATCGAAGTCATTCAGCCCCGTGTACTTACATGTGTGTGTTTTGAATTTTTTGATAACCTGTCGGTAGACGCGTGGGTTCGATCTCCACCGTTAGCCGTCCTTGAAATGGTTTTCCGTGGTTTTCCATTTTCAACACCAGGCAAATACTAGGACGGTACCTTCTGACTGGCCACAGCCGCTTCCTTCCACATCCATGCCCAGTTTAATCCATCTTCATCCATTCCATCTCTCATACCGGCACGCAGGTCGCCAACGGGCGTCGACTAGAAAGACCTGCACTCGGCCTATCAGGTGGCCACACGACAAAAGAAAAGTTAGGAACCATCCCGGCATTTGCCCGGACGAGAAGTGGGAAAACCACTTCCAGGTTGGTGGAGGTGGAAATCCAACCCACCTCTTCTCAGTTTTGCCTTACGAGGCGAGTGTACCCCATTCCAGCCCTCAGATCAGAATTAAATATTTTGTCAGAACCGGGAATCGAACCTGGATCTCTGGTGTGATAACCAAGGATGCTAATCACTCCATCAAGAGATGGACTGAAGATGATGCTAATCACTCCATCAAGAGTTGGACTGAAGATATTATAAAGAAAGAGTTATTAGCCCACAGTTTTTGCGGAATTATCGGTTTGATGATTTAATAACTTCATTGTAAGAAAGTGGCTAGCCTCCGTGGCTTTGGCGGCAGCACGCCGACCTCTCACCGCTGGGTCCGTGGTTCAAATCCCGGTCACTCCATGTGAGTTTTGTACTGGACAAAGCGGAGGCAGACAGGTTTTTCTCCCGGTACTCCGGTTTTCCCTGTCACAATTTCATTCCAGCAACACTCTCCCCTATCATTTCATTTCATCTGTCAATCATTTAATCATTTCCCCAGGGGAGTGCGACAGAGTTTGGCAGCCGGCACAGTTCATATCCTCACCGCTAGATGGGGGATTCATTCATTCCATCCCCTGACCCGGTCGGTCGACTGGAAACAGGCTATGGATTTTCATTGTCAATGTAGGGAAGTGGCTATGGGGACGTTACAAGTTCCAGGTGATGGGCCTCTACCTGCTGGTATTTAAATAACAAGTAACCTTACACTAATAAAATAGTCATCTATATTTAGGATTCCTTAGTTCCCTCCCGCACCTCATTCGTCTGTTCCTGCTCCAAGTTATATTTACCAGCCGTGTCTTAATTCATTGTTGCAGTCAATCTGTCACGATTTTTGAGGTCTTCTTCAAGTGCACAATGGAAACTAATACAATCCTTTAACGCTTTTTGACAAAGATAGATAATGAAAGCTAAGACACAAAGGTCTGCACATGGCCGACAGATGACTCTAGCTGACAGGTAGCGTGACGCCTACCCGCGCCGTGGAGGAACGCTTCAAGATGCGAGCAACACGCCAACTGGCACTGCCACCATGCAGTTTCATAATACATCAGCGGCTTCGAACCCAGGGCACCATGCAGTTAGTGAAGAATATCATAGTTTGAACAATATTTTAGTGTTAAAACTCGGCAATTTTTCTAGGTTTATGCCGTGTCTTGTGTGGGGTTTCGCCTAGGAACACCAAGCTAGCTCATCAGCGGGCTCTTGGTGTCCACGCCCGGACCCCCACAGGAGCAGCGAACTGTATATATATATATGGCAGTCGTTTCATTCCGGCGCATGGCTATTGCCCCTGCGGCGGTGGGCCCCCTCTTACGGTTTCACCGTCTCTTCGGGCCAGGGGGTTAAGGTGTTTGGGAGAGGTGAGAATTTTGGTGGTGGGGGAGTTTGGTTTTAGGATTTGGAAGAAAGTGTGTGGAGATTGTTAGTGGAGGCATTGTGGGGAGATTTGGAGAAGGGCTCGGGGGTGAAGTATTGTTTTGAGCAGAAAGAGTTAGGTGCAGGAATGGGGATGTTGGAAAGAAGGTAGACTGCTTCATTGAGTGTAGGGATAATTTTGAAATGTCGGAATTTTTTTCAGACCAAGAAAACGCGGAAAAACACGGAAACAACATGCTGCAAGTGCCAAGGTAGACTAAGGAACTTCTATTGCTCTGAGAGTTGTGTAAATTTGTAACGAAGTAAGTTTGGTGGAGAAAAAGAAAAGGGGGGCTGTAATTACGTCCACATCATAAGGATTTTTATTATTATTATTTTTTTATTGAGTGATGGCGATGAGAAGGGAGTAATGAAAGATGTTTGCTGAGATGAGAAGGAAAGTGGTATGGCAGTAAGGAGACGGGAAGAGAGAATTATAAAGCTGGTGATTTGAGGACAGTGGCAAATGGATAAGTTGAGCTGAGGGGAGTAGTGAACGGAAGAAGACAATGAGTAGAAGATGGGTGATGGTGTCGAAGTTGTATGATTTGCTGGTGGATGTGTGAGTAGATGAACATGATGGGTGATTTATTTATTTATTTTTTGTTATGGAGATGAGCAATGTTGGTGTGAAGGGGTAATGATTGATGTTGGTTGAGATGAGGATGAGATAGATATAGAATAGAGAGAGAGAGAAGAAAGAAAAGTTACAATAAGAAGAGAGAAAAGGAAAAAGAGTATTGCTGGCTATATGAAAACAGTGGCGACATAATGACTAGTTGAAGAGTTATAAAAAGTTATATCGGCGTGAGATGTGCGTGATGGAGATGTTGAAAGTGAGAACCATTGGTTGCTACTTGGACCGTTGGTCGGTGCTAGAGCTGGTGGGTGAGGCTCGTGTTACTGCGTGTTTGTCGCCCAACGCCATTCTCAGTCAGGGGCTGGAGGCAGTGCCAAAAGACTGTAAATGCCCAGTTTTTTCCGCACCGGGGCGCGATGTGGTTGTTGGATGAGTGGCGTGACTATTGGGTTGCCGGTTCTTCGCGCTCTCGAGAGATATCGGCGATGCCGGAGGTCTATATAGGTGGTGAGCGGTGGCAGTGGCATCCTGTCCAGCAGGTCTGCCGTTCGATATGTAAAAGGCAACCGCATGGCGACCCTTACGAGGCGGCGCTCCAGTGCAAGATAGGGGCGAAGGGGGCATTCGGGGAATCCTGCCCATGCCGGATGCCCGTACACTAAGAAAGTACGTATTAAGACCTTGTAAGTATATAATAATAACTTCTCGTTGAGGCCCCAAGTGGTCCCTGCCAATCGCCGCAGTAGATATGCGCGCTTGCGTGCATTGGGGAGTTTCAGTTTGGAGTGAGGTCGGAAGGGGAAAAACTCATCTAAGACCAATCCAAGGTACCGAACAGTGCGGGCGGGGACCAGTTGACGGTTGTGCAGGCGGATGTTGAGGTTGTCGGGATTTCGAGTAGGCACAGAGGCCCTCCGACGGGGGCGAAAGAGAATGGTTTGCGTCTTCGAGGAATTTAGGCGCAGATGCCATCTGCCACACCAGGAGGAGAAAAGGTCCAAATAGGATTGGACTTGAGTGTTTATGTGGGCGACGGTGGGAAAAGGCGCGACTATTGCCGTATCGTCGGCGAACTGCAATAATTGCATTGGAGGGGATGGTTGGGGGATATCGGCAACGAAGAGGACGTACAGAAGTGGGGAGAGGACGGAGCCCTGGGGGACGCCCTGTTCGAAAGGGATGGGGCGGGAGTAATGGCCGTTGATGCGGATTCGTGCCGTGCGGTGGCGGAGAAAGGTGTTGAGGAAGCTGAGGTAAGTGTGGGGGAGATGGAAGAAATGTAGTTTGAGGACGAGTGCGTCGTGCCAGACGGTGTCAAAAGCCTTCTGGAAGTCGAAGGCGATGAAAAGGGTGGGAGCAGGGCGGTTGTAATTATCGGCAATGAGGGTGGAGAGACGGAGGAGTTGGTCTTGGGCGGAGAGGTGGGGACGGAAGCCACATTGGGAGAGGGGTAAGAGCTGGTGTCGGTGGAGATGGGTATGGATACGCTTGGTAAGGATTCTCTCGAAGGTTTTTGAAAGGACGGCGGTCAGGCAGATGGGACGGTAGGAATCGGGCGAGGAAAGTGGTTTATCTGGTTTTGGGAAGAGGAGCATCGTGGCTTGCCGCCAGGGGGTAGGGTAGAAACCGATGCGAAGGAGATGGTTATAGAGGTGGGCTAGAGCGGTGAAGAAAGGGGGTGGTGCTTCCTTGAGGTGGCGGTATCGGATGGAGTCTGGACCAGGGGCGGTGTTAGTGGTACGGGAGAGAGCGATGGTTATGTCGATGGGGGTGATGGGGTCATCTAGAGGGTGGGGGAGAGGGCATGGTTGGGTGAGGGCTGCAGATAGGGACGTTGAGGTACCGTGGAGATGAAATCGTCATCGTCGTATAGAAACGTTGGGTCCGGTGCGTCTTGGAATAATCAGGCGAATTGGTTTGCAAATATAGCTAGTTTTGCCGAGTCGTCAGGTGGTGCGACGTTGTCATAGACAATGGGGTATTGCGGAGTGGACGACTTTCCGGTGAGTCGGTTGAGGTGACTCCAGAAGCGAGAAAGGGAGGGCGATACTCCATTCAGCTTCGAGCAAGTGTTGTGCCAGGGGCGCCGCTTGTGTGCCTCAATGTACGATTTTGCCTGGCGAAGTGTCTGTCGATGCCGCTGCAGGAAGTACCGGTTACGGGTGCGGAGGTAGGAGTTATGATAGGAGTGGGAGAGTGCTAGTAGACGCCTAGCTTTGGGTGGGATAGGTGGTCGGTTTGGGGTCAATGGGGTAAAGGGGACGTGGCGTTGTGCCGCTTGTTGGAGCGTATTCTGTAGATGATTCGTGTAGGCATCGACTGTTTCCTGGGAGTTGAGCGGTAAGGTGTCGGTTCGCAAACGCTCCGTGATCTGCAGGCGATAAGCTGGCCAATTTTCCGAGCAGAAATTTTGAACCATAACGGGAGGTGGGTTAGGTACATTTCGATTGGGAATGTGAAAAGATAATAAAACAGGGGCATGATCGCCTCCAATGAGAGGTAAGACTGAAACGTGAAGGAGGTGGAGTAGGGAGTTATGCGCTATGATGGCATCAGGAGTGGTTTGGGAGGATGGGCGCGTGGGTTGTGGAATGGGGACGAGCGAGGCGTTAATGTGGTTTAGGTAGATGTCGAGGCTCCGGAGTTCGGTAGCCGTGCGATCATGTAGATTAAGATCAGCCATGATGATAAAGTGGGGGAAGGATTCGGCCACGTGGGCAATAAAAACCTTTGGAAGAGGATGGCGAGGACGGGTGTAGATTGTTGCGAGATGGAGAACGCGGGATGGGAAATAAATCGTGGCGAAGAGGCTCTCTGGAAAATGGACGGGGGGGGGATATGTGGGCGGATGGGGAAGCGTGGTCGGTGAGCGAGTGCAGAACCGCCACGGCCTAGGTTATGGGGATGGTCCGCTCGTAGAAGGGTATATCCGGGGAGTAGTGCGTGGTGATCGCTCCGAAGAAACGTTTCATTTAAAAGTGCCACATCGACGTGGTGGGTGGATAAGGTGTGGCTCAATAGTGTGCGGCGGGCATTGAAGGAGCAGATGTTCTGGTAGAGGATGGTGATGTTGCGGGGTGTTCTGATCCTCGTTTGTTGTTGGGCCATTGTCGGTTTATACTGCGGTGACGCGGGGGTAGGGGAAGAAAGTGAAGTGAGTTAGAGGACCCGAAAAAGAGGGATGGAATTGCACCCCGAAGATCTGCTGGGCAGCGTACTGAAGTTGAGTCAGTATAAGAGGGCGATTGTACGGCAGAATGTTTTGAATGGATATGACCATGAACCTGATCACATCCTCGATGGTGGGGGGAGGGAATTGGGAAAGAGCGGGTGTGGTAGGAGGGTCAATGGACCTGACCGGGGCCACGGTTTCAGGGCGGTTGGGGAGTGGTGCAGGCTTGGCCTTACACTTATAGGAGTAAGTGGGATGGGGCTCGTGGCATTGGTTGCAACGAGGGGGCTGAGCGAGGTTAGGGCACCGTCCGGTGGTGTGCGCGGGTTGGGAACAGTGGCCGCAGCGCGGGGGTTCCCGGCATTGGTCAGTAGGATGGGCGTTATATTGAAGACACCGGTTGCAACGAAGTGCGACAGGGGCCGGTGCTTTGGAGGGCTCGACACGGTGGTGATAACGGTATAGAAAAACCCCAGTGGTAAGAAGGCGGTCGACCTCCGCCTGGGTGGCCAGGAGGATACGCACCATCCAGGTCGGACCGTCTGCATTACGGATGCGAAAAGCCTTCCTCACATCAATCTGCTCTAGCTGAAATTCCTGGAGCACTGCCTCCTCGGTGAGGTCGGGGTCCACACCCCGGATGACGCACGAGAAGTGAGGTTGGCGCTGGAGTGGGGGAAGGACTGCGGGGGTTTGGCGGGCGCGAAGAGGCTCCGCGGTGACGTTAGGGCCCAGTTCGCGAACGGTGTCCGGGCTGTGCAGTACAATGGCCGTGGCGTCGTCGTCCGTTTTTACGTACACGCCGTTGGTAGAAACTGTGGCGGTGAATTTAGCGTGGCCAAGCACACGGCGCAGTGCGTCGGTGAATAGGTATTTGTTAGCGTGCGTGTGTCCACGAAAGAGGAAGACATGTTTATAAGTTGGTTCGGAAGCCTTGGAGGCATAGGATGGGAGTGTGGAGGGGATAGAAGCTGGTGCGGCGTCGGAGATTGCAAAGTTAGGGATAGGGGCGGTGGCAGGTAAGCGTGGATCGAGCGGAGAAGGATGAACTTTGGGTGGTGGAGAAATACTGCAGTGCCGCCTGGAAGAGGACGGAGCCTCCTCCATCCCTTCATGGACCCTCTGGCGAGAGCGGTGGGCTGCCCCCTCAGTATCGGATGAATCAGATCCGGGCCGCTTTTCAGAACGGCTCGGAGTTTGTCTCACCAGACCCGGTAGTTGGAAGTGGGTTCCAGTGGGAGGTAAGGTGGGAATCCTGGTCGTGATATTTTTTGGGGGGGATTGCCCCCCCCCCCCCCCCTCCCTGAGGGGCGGGCGGAGCGTTGGCGACGTTCCCCGGAAGGCCGGGTGGGGTAGGAGTGGTTTGCTTCTGTGCTTGGCGATGTGGCGAAGTTTTCCCCTTGCCTCTGCCCATGGTGAGATGTTGAGAGTTTTAAGAAAGCGAGTTGGTGAAATATTAAAGGAAAGAAGCAAGGAAACCAGGGAAGTCGACTGACAGTGGGTAGAAGTGTAGGGAGGAGTCGAATGGGTCGCTGGGTGAAATGGGACGGAAGGCTGGATGGCGCAGCGGTATAATGTCGCCTTCAAAAATAAGGAATGGAGTGGTACGTGAAAGGGAATGCAAGGGAATTATAGACAACAAAACGTAAGATGATGAGGATATGTCGAAGAAGTGCCTACTTCAGGAGAAATATATCTCGCTGGCGAGGACTGAATGATAATGGGTGAATGAAAGCTGTGTGTATGATGAATGAGTAAGTCTGGAAAGAAATATTTCGCAGACGAGCTGTGTGTATGTCAGTGTAATTGTAATATGGATGATGAAGTTGCGTGGAGAAAATGAAGTAGAAATGAAAGTGCTGTCACTACAGCAGTACTCGAGAAGAAGGCTATATGTCTACAGGCGCTACACAGAAAGAACGTAGCTGTGTATTGCAGGCACTAGGTGTTCTGTGTAGCGTGCACTGGCGATGAAAACCTGCTGGCTCTGGTCAATCCCCTTGAAGAAACGTAGATAGGCAAGCAGCGTTGTTATTTACGATGTCACCAGACAGTTCAGTAGATTTACGATGCGAAGAGTATATAGATGTAGTGGATGTTTAAATGTATGAAATTATGAAGACGAAAGTGCACTGACTGTAATGGCGTGATGTGAGCTCCACGTGGCCAGACGGGGTCGCCTGGAAGGATCCAGAAACTTCCAGAGCGATGACGTGGCGATGACTTGGCGATGACTTGATGACGTAAATACTTTCTGGAGTTATTCGGCGAGAATGACGTTCCTCTGAATAGTCAGAAATAAGATGTTTCGAGGCGAACTGTGCACTACTTCCCTTCTTATGATGCGCACCTGCGCCTCTCAACTGCGAGAGCTAAAAGATCAAGCAGCCTTTCCTCTTCCTATAACGGCTACCAAAAGGATAGTACATTGGCTTTCACGGTCAAATAATTAAAACTCAGCACTTTTTCTAGGTTTATGCCGTGTGGGGGTCCGGGCGTGGACACCAAGAGCCCAAGAGTTATAACATACGACATTGAACTAATATGGGAAAGACTAACCCTAACGGACCTTACCAACCTTGAGAAAATCAAATCGTGATATTTGAAGAGAGCTCTTGGAGTAGTGAGAACGACCCAGACTTTTACACAATTAAACAATTTGTTTATAATCATAATTCAACATATTTATCAATTATTATTATCCTCATGGAATATTACATTCATTGTTGTTTATCAAAATTCAGTGTTCTTCCAATATAAATTTGTAGAGATATTTATTATTATTATTATTAGACTATGATTCTTTCCCATTTTCAACCCCAGGCAAATGCTGGGACGGTACCTTCTGACAGGCCACGGCCGCTTCCTTCCACATCCTTGCCCAGTTTCATTCACCATCATTCATTTCATCTCTCATTAACTCCTCTCATGAGATTGGTGTCAGGAAGGGCATCCGGCCGTAAAAATCATCGCCACAAAGACTTCCATCGCATCTCATCCCCGACCCCGTTGGAAAAACGGGAATAATAAGGGGTAGACATACATACATTAGACTATCATTAGAAAATACTTTCTGGTATTCAGAAAAATAATGCAAATGCATCTAATGTGTCATAATTCTGCTGCCTTTTATGCAAATGGCGTAGGACATCCCATATTATTTATTACTAGCTGTACCCGGCATGCGTTGCAATGCCTATCAAAGAAAGTGTTGGCGTTGTAACTTTGTTTGTTGAAGTGCTCTTGGTATCCCAATATTTTTTTTTCTTTTTCCGTTAACCACCTCTAAACTAATGTAAAATTGATTTACTATCTCCAACAAAATCATGGGAGCGTGCTCAACAACTCACCAAAGTTTCATCGCAATTAAATGAATGGTATATGAACGCATACGGGACTTTGTTGAAACGATTCGAGCGCCGTCACCCATTTGTTGAATATACTCGTACGCTACCTATTGTAAAATGGATTTACCAAGTCGAAAACCTTCCCTGGCATGTACACAACAACTCATGAAAGTTTCATCGCAATCGGATGAATGACATATGAACGAATACGGAATTTTGTTTAAACGATTCGCGTGCCATGACTCATTTGTTGAATCTACTTGTGCGTCACCCATTGTAAAACGGATTTACTAATTCATACACCTTCGCAGGACTGTACTCAACTCCCCAAAGTTTTATCATAATCGGATGAATGGTATATGAACGCATACGGGACTTGGTTGAAACGATTCATGCGCTGTCGCTCATTAATTGAATCTACTCGTGCGCTAGCAATTTGTAAAATGGATTTACTAAATCAGAAATCTTTGCGGGAGTGGAAACAACAGTTCTTCAAATTTCATTGCAATCGCATGAATGGTATATGAACGCATACGGATTTTTTTTTTTAACGATACGCGCGCTGTTACTAATTTGTTGAATCTACTCGTGCGCTACCTATTGTAAATAGGATTTACTAAGTCACAAACCTTTCCTGGAGTGTGCAAAACAATTCAACCAAAGTTTCATACCAATCGGATGAATGGTATATGAATGCATGCGGGACTTTGTTTAAGCGATTCGCGTGCCGTCGCTCATTTGTTGAATCTACTTGTGCGATACCTATCGTAAAGTGGATGTACTAACTCATAAACCTTCCCTGAAGTGTACACAACATCTCACCCAAGTTTTATCGCTATCGGACGAATAGTATATGAACGCATACGGGACGTTGTTGAAACGCTTCGCGCGTCGTCCCTCATTTGTTGAATCTACTCGTGCGCTACCTATTATAACATGGATTTACTAAGCCAGAAACCTTGCTTGTAGTGTACATAATCTCTCACCCAAGTTTCATCGCTATCGAACGAATGGTATGTGAACGCATACCGGACTTTGTAGAAACGCATCGCCCGTCGTCTCTCATTTGTTGAATCTACTCCTGCGCTACCTATTGTTAAGTGTATTTACTAAGCCAGAAACCTTCCCTAAAGTGTACACAACATCTCACCCAAGTTTCATCGCTATCAGACGAATAGTACATAAACGCATACGGGACTTTGTTGAAACGATTCGCGCGTCGTCGCTCATTTGTTGATTCTACTCGTGCGCTACCTATTATTACATGGATTTACTAAGCCAGAAACCTTGCCTGTAGTGTACACAACCTCTCATCCAAGTTTCAACGCTATCGGACGAATGGTATGTGAACGCATACAGGACTTTGTTGAAACGCTTCGCCCGTCGTCTCTCATTTGTTGAATCTACTCGTGCGCTACCTATTGTTAAGTGGATTTACTAAGCCAGAAACCTTCCCTGAAGTGTACAGAACATCTCACCCAAGTTTCATCGCAATGGGATGAATGGTATATGAACGCATGTGGGACTTTCTTGAAACAAACGCACGCCATTTTGTCTAAGCTTCTCGCGCACCATCTATTGTAAGTTGAATTTACAACGCCTATAACTTTTCCGGGACTGTGCACAACAACTCACCAAAATTTGATCGCAATCGGATGAATTGTATATGAACGCATCGCCATTACGCATTTGTTTAAACTACTCGCGCACTATCTATTGTGAAATAGATTAACTATGCCTATGAACATCCCGAAAGTGTGTACAACAACTCATCAAAATTTGATCGCAATCGAATGAATGGTTTATGAACGCATAAAAGACGAACAGACAGACATTCCTTTTTATACATATATATGATAATTAAGAGTGAAAAATTTTGAGGAACCACCTCACCTCCAAGTCTAAGCGACTAATAGAAATATTCGCCTAGTCTATATGCAACCAATTATATAAGAACGAAGATTATTAACGATTACGAAAGTGAATAGATTTAGCGGAAATTATGGGAACTCATGGCCCAAGAATAAGATCTACATAAGTCGGAAGGCTCTACCTTAGATGATCTGTGGCGGTGGGTCATCCATCGATTCGGATCGAACCATGGCACCACCGACCCGTGATGGCTGCACCCTAGGAAATAGACATATCCCAGCATTCGCCTCACGCTGCCTCCTCGTCCACAGAAATATGCCCCTGACAGGCATCGCTCCGGATCCCCATCCGGCAATCCTGGTATCGCTCGCCTCACATAGTGCCACACTAGCCGATAGTCATGTTTGAACAGTGGAGTAGTGACGTCACCATCTTATGGGGTCGTTCCGAACTCCTCCACAAATGCACACTCGGCATTCTGATTGTGTAGCCCACAGTTTTTGGAATATCCACTTACACTGACTGTCACAAATATGATCGGGTCGAACTTACGGGGCTGGATGATAATAATACTAATAATATCCACTTGCTGGAATGTCTCAACTATGCCTGATCTGATTCTAACACGAAATTTCCATGATATTACATAAGCTCTCATAGTCACTC
Source organism: Meconema thalassinum (assembly GCA_946902985.2). Lineage (NCBI taxonomy): Eukaryota > Metazoa > Arthropoda > Insecta > Orthoptera > Tettigoniidae > Meconema > Meconema thalassinum. The sequence goes on from OX336388.2 coordinate 455,310,357, forward strand.
ACTATCACTCTGCATTCTGTCATAATGCTAGTTCGAATTGGACATAATTCCAGTTTATAAACATTGAGCACTGGGTAGAAGTTTACACACAGTCAAATTATCAGTCACTTGCGTGAAACAAGTCCATATTCACATACCTGTAATTCCTGTAGTAGTTTCATAACGTTGATTTTTCACAATCACCATTTTTTGTTTTTTTTTTGTTTTACTATCGAATTAGGCCAACTAAGGACCGCAAGGAACTCAAGACTTATTGGCTTTATTTCTCTTCTCTTCCCAGAACTTCTTCATCCTGTCACTTCCTTGTTTTCTCTCCTCCTCGGAAAAGATCCGTTTGGGCCACCTGCTTGGTGGTTTCTCCTGAAATGATTTTACTCCGTCAACTCGACTGCGGAACTCTCTTCTATCGTAGGCCATCGGTGGAGTAATTCCAACTTCCGCTGCATCCCTCTTTACCTCATCTACCCATTTAGATGTGACATTTAACCCCATGATGTAGCTGAAGATCCTTTTGATCAGCCTGTCTTCATCCATTCGTAATAAATGTCCGTAGAGCTTTAGCCTCCGCTTCTTCATTAACGTACCATACATCTGTGATCTTTTCAGTACACTTGTAAAGTTCTTCATTTTTCCTCTTCTTCCATGTACCATCAGTAGTCTTCTCTGGTCCAAGTATTTTTCTCAGAATCTTCCTTTCTCTCTATTCTAGTACTTGAAGTTCTCCCTTTTTACTTAAAATATGACACTCTGAAGCGTACAATCCTTCAGGTTGTACTACCGATTTGTAGTGTCTGATTTTGGCCTTGTATGATAAATCTCGTTTGTTGTATTTATTCTGGGTTAGTTTGTAGGCCAGGTCCAGTTTTCTGGTTCTTCCTTTGATTGCTTCCTTATCAAGTCCGTTGGGTTGGATCCATTCCCCCAGGTATTTAAACTTCTCCGTCCTCTTAATCTTCCCATGATTTACTTCCATATATTTCTCATGTTGGTGTCTGCACTCCATATATTCCGTTTTTTTTTTTTTAATAGAAGATTTGAAGACCTGTTCTTCGAGCTATTTCATGAAGGCTGTCAAGCATCTTTCGAGAATCTTCTCGATTGTTAGCTAAGAGAGCAAGGTCATCAGCAAAAGCTAAACACTTGACTTCAAGATTCTGTTTTCCCCTCCCCAGGTGTATTCCTACAATTCCTCTCATATGCAAGTCCTCTTCCCAAGTTCTCATTATTTTTTCCAAGACGATGTTGAAGAGAATTGGAGATAATCCATCTCCCTGTCTGACCCCAGTCCTGATTTCAAATAGATCAGAAATTTCTCCGAAGAACTTTACTTTCGAGATGGTATCCGTCAGTGTTTGTTTAATGATTTATCTGTTTGTTTTTTTTTTTTTTTTTTTTTTTTTTTTTTTTTTTCAATTCCGAACTCTTTTAAGCTATTAAATAAAGTTTGTCTGTCAATCGAGTCGTATGCCTTTCGAAAGTCGACAAAGATGACCACAGTGTTCAGGCTCCTTAAAGTTCTTGTTCGCAGATTTTTTTTTTTTTTATCAAGTTGAAAATTTGCTCAACGCATGATCTGTCTTTTCGGAAACCAGCTTGGTATTCTCCAATGAGGTGATCAACTTGTTCTTCAATTCTGCTCAACAAAATCTTGGAAGTAGAGAAATCCCCCTGTAATTATTTGGGTCTGTTCGAGTGCCTTTTTTATGAAGAGGATGAATGAGCGCACATTTCCAGTACTTTGGAATCTGTTCAGTTTTCCATATTTCTTCTATAAGGTGATGGATTTTTCCTGCAGCGATCTCTCCACCAATCTACCACATTTCAGCCAAAATGCCATCTTCCCCTGGTGCGTTATTATCCTTGAGCTCCTTGATTACAAATTCGACCTCATCAAGCCCTGGTGTTTGGGAATCTGGGTTTTCGTGAATTTGTGTTTTGGCGTCTAGTATAGCAAGTGGTTCTTCGCAATTTAATGGCTCTTTAAAATAATTCGTCATGAGCTCGCAGTTCTCTTTATTGTTAGTTACTAAGCTACCATCATTACGCTTAAAGCAACGAGTCGGTGGTTGATACCCGTGCAGTTCCTCTTTAAAGGTGCGATAATAATAATAATAATAATAATAATAATAATAATAATAATAATAATAATAATAATAATAATTTCATGGAACACCATGGCACTTTAATTTTCACGCACTGGTGTGAAAATGAGACTATGTCTTCTGGCACAATATCGGAGTTACATGGAAAAGTTATTATGGAGGCCTAGCCTCGCGAAGTAATTGCACAGTATAACCACAGCGTAGCTACGATTGAGCACCACCGACCAGCTGATCTACACAGACAGATAGCTTGGCCCAAGGAGGATGTATGCCTAGAGCTGCATCTTAATGCAAAATTTGACACCAACCTATCGCTCGGTGCAAGTAGTTCCAACAGACAATATGAGAAGGAGCGACGATGCTCTTTCGAGCACGTTCCGGACCCGACCTGGCCTATTGGCCTTCTCCTCTCCCGGCCCGTGACTACCCGACCCTTTCCCCTATTCTATCCCCCCCACCTCAACTTTATATTCCTTCCTTTCTTTCTTTCCCCTGCCTTATAATGGTCATATTTTAGTAATTGGTCTTGTTCTCATTTGCGAATGATTAAATTTTGTGGGTTTTGGTAATGTCAAAAGTCAGACCAGAATTTGATTTCTAACCTCATTTTTCGTCACAACGTGTTCGTGACAATTAACTTTTTATTTCACCTTCCTGTTTAATTTAAACATATTTAAAATTATTTTCGTACTTACTTATTGTGATACAATCCATATCTCGCCTTGAAGACATTTTTACAAGAGTTAATAGGTCACCTTTCTCATACCTCGTGGCATTACGGCCTGTCCAGCTGTTCTCAGTAGCTACGCTCTCACTGGCCGTCTCCATGACGTGGCCTCTCTCCAGCCACTCGCCGCGCTTCTTCCTGCCAACGTGTTTGGGACTCTCCAATGGTTGGACATCGATTTTTCGAGAAGCTTGTTCTGTCTGCTATTTAAGCTGCCGGCAGACCCATTCTCGATGTGATTTCTTCGTTAGCGACATGCTAGCCACCCGTCTTGAACACCGGACGATAAACTTCAAACTTGGAAAAACTTCTCATCTATAAATTCTGCGTCAAGAAGTGTTTAATATAACCTTCGCCATGTCTTCAAAGACATTTTTCAAATGATCCAACTAGGATCACACTTCAACGTGTTCCTGCGACACGAACATTAAGATGTCAATTATACATCTTCCAGTGCTACGGAAATCTATTCCTATTAAGTGAATATTATCACTTCATCTTTGCAACAGCTAAGGTCAGCCTTACTATTCAACAAGTGTTCCACGATACGTCTGTGAAATCGTCATGTACTTTTGTGAAAGCAACTACAACTGGACATGAACTATTTCTTCTCAAGTGTTCCACGATACGTCTGTAAAATCGTCAAGTACTTTCGTGAAAGCAACTACAACTGGACATGAACTATTTCTTCTCAAGTATTCTACGCACACGTGTGGGATGTTAACCACACTTTTTCAAGTTAAGTACTAAGATGTATTATGTATTTCATACTTTGTTATGTTAATTCTAAAGCAGACCAGCATCTGCCATTGCACTTGTCTTGTGCACTATTTATTTCATGGTTCAAGTTCAGGTTATAGGCTTACTTGCCTACCTGTTTCTGCCATCTCAACTTCTCAGTAAATCGTGCATGCAGTTCACGCTTTCTGTGTCTGCAATCGCATTTATTTTGCAAGTTATTCTGTTGCATCTTGGCAACTCCCCAATCATTCTCTTTCAAGGGTACGACGGGATTTTCTCCCTGTCAGCCTTCAAGAATCTTTATAAATTACATTTTTCTTTTCAATCAGAAGACCAATTTAATTTAGTTGTGTTTAAAACATTAACCTTGTTTCAATATTTTATGATAGAAGCAATTATCATTTTGTAACGAAAACTGTTAACTTGTTTGAATGTGTTATTCTCAATAAATATATATGTTAAAGCTACTTGCTCTCTTTTATCTTTGTTCTTGTCATATTCACTATCCCATGTACCTTAACGCTCAACCTTTACTGATTCTGAACTCACTCAGAATTCTTTCTGAAAATGGAGACATTTAATTGGTCGATCCAATGGTGTTCTAATTACACCATATCTTTTGGTGCAGAAACTCATGGGACTAGTTTCACTTTGCTTAAACTGCAATCATAACTTGGAGAGCACGTTGCTTCATAATAAAACTTGGTCTAATACTGTGTCTGAATTTTCACAGCTATTACGGAGTCCATCAAAGTGGAAAAGGTGCAGGACCCTGACGAGAAGCCGCAGCCCTCTCCTGTCAAGCCTGACGTCTCCTTGCCGCCAGCAAGTTAACTGGAGGTTGGGGTGAGTAATTCGGTCTCCACCATGGCCAAAGTTGAAAAGCTATTGGGCACTCGTGCCATTCTCAAAAAGCAATTGGCTATATTTCGCTCCTTATTGACTGACAAAAGTTTGGATGACCATTCATTAAACATTTTGGTCGAAAGATTTAAATTGTTCCAAAATGACTTTAAATCATATTCCTCCTTACAAATAGAGCTTGAGCTCCTCGACTCAACTCACGATCAGGACCGAGGTGAGGTGGAGGAAAGTTATTTCGAAGGCTTCAACAAAGCGGATAACTTAATCAAAACGTTAACTGAAAAGCATAGGGACCAACCTGTCACTCCGTCTAAACCAATCCTACCCAGGATTTCCTTGTCAACCTTTTCCGGCAACGAGAAGGAATGGGATTCCTTCGAGGAACTGTACGTTTCTTTAGTGCATAATGATTCTTCAATACCTGATATTCAGAAGTTTCATTATTTGAAATCTACATTGCAAGGCCCCCCGCTTAAGCTAATAGAAGCACTTCCTCTCACGTCTGACAATTATTCTGTTGCTTTCAATTTGCTGCAACAACGTTATGGTAACCCCAAGCTTCGTATCCGCAGGCATATTACTGCTCTATTTAACCTCCCTTCCTGTCGTCCAGACAATCTTTCTTCTATACGTCTGTTAGGCGATACTGTCGAGCCTCATGTTCGAGCTCTCGAGCACTTGAAGCAACCACTTGAAGCAACCAGTCAATCATTGGTATTTGTTTCTGATATATCTCACTACTTCCAAGTTCGATTCGCAAACTTTAAAGGCATGGGAATCAGAGTTATCAGCCTGATTCCACATTTCAAACCTTAGTCACGTTTGTCAAAAACCGTTGTCAAATACTTTCCGCTGTTGCACAACAAGCCGAACTCTCTAGTCCGAGCAAAGGTGCGATCAGTAAGACTTCTTCTAATAAGACATCGGTCCACAATCAGGTACTTACAGTTCAGAGTACTGTACAAACCTGCTTTCTCTGCAACAATTTGCAGCCGCTATACACTTGTTCGTTTTTCAAAGCCATGACTGTCGATGAACGTAGGAAAGCTGTTGCCGAGCACAAATGTTGTTATAATTGTTTGTCTACCAAACATGCAGTTTCAAACTGTTCGTCTAAAGGTGTCTGCACACATTGTAAACTGCGCCACCATTCCCCGTTACACCGGTTTGAAAAACCCAAATGTAAGCATCCCCAAAATAAGCCTTTGGAAAGCGTTGTTTCTACGACTTCTCAATCCAACGTGGCATCCAGTAGTAAGTCGTACCTTACCTCTGGCACTCATGCTGACTCTAGCGCTCAGTCGTATAGTCAGACTGCTAATTCTTGGCGAAGTACTCAGGTTTTGTTATCCACGGTGAGACTTCAGGTCCAGGATTCTAAAGGCAAATGGCATTCTGTCTGAGCTCTTCTCGACAATGCTGCCACCCACGATCTCATAACCTCTTCTTTGGTTAATAAATTAAACTTAAAGCCTAATACCACTTCGATAGAAATATCTGGTATCAATAACAGTAAGTCTACTTCCTTACAGTTCGTAAAGCTCAATATTAAGGATTCGGTGCAATCTGGCACTAACCTTAGTTTAAATTGTTTGTCAATCCCTGTTATTGGAGCTCCGACTCCTAGTCATTCATTTTCTATTGATACTTGGCATTTCCCCTCTGATCTGAAATTAGCTGATCCCTACTTTCATCAGAGTGCTCCAGTTGACATTTCGCTAGGTGCTAATGTCTTTTGGCAAAATTTGCTTCCTTCTAGAATTAATATAACTTCTAGCATCTACGCCCACCACACCAAGTTTGGTTGGTTGGTCACGGGTCATATCCCTCTTGCCACTGTGCAATCTTCATCTTTATGTCACTTAACTCACGTTGAGTTGGACAACAATTTGGAAAAGTTTTGGAAAATTGAGTCTATCGATTCCACACCTTTTTCTTCCACTGAAGATGACTTTTGCGAACAGCTTTATCTCTCCACTACCACTCGCAACCTAGATGGTAGATTTGTTGTTAATATGCCTCGTATTTCTTCTCCCCCAGTTTTAAAGGATTCACATCCTCGTGCTCTTAAGGGTTTGTTTGCTGTGGAAAATCAGTTGAAACAAGATTCTTCAGCCAAAGCGCAATACATTGACTTTATGGAAGATTACGAAGCCTCTGGTCACATGGAAGTCCTTCATAAACAAAACATCTCTGAAGATAGTGTTTATTTGAATCATCACCCTGTTTGGAAGAACCCTTCCACAAGGGAAAACATTCGAGTCGTTTTCAATGGTTGCGCTCCAGATTCTAATGGTATTTCATTAAACGATACCCTACTTACCGGTCCCGCCATTCAGTCTGATCTTTCTTCCGTTCTGTTAAACTTTCGCTTGTTTTCTGTTAGTGTCATCGCGGATATTAAACAAATGTATAGGCAAATCATGATCAATTCTGAACAGCAAAATTTGCAACAAATTCTTTGGCGTGATAGCCCTTCCAAACCCATTAAGATCTTCAAATTAAAAACTGTCACATGTAGTCTAAAACCATCTGCTTTATTGGCCATCTGCACTTTAAAGCATCTCGCTGACCAAGACTCTAACCTCTTTTCGGCTAATACCTCAAATCTTCTCAAAAAGTCTTTTTATGTGGATGATTTTCTTCATTCCTTTAGCTCCCCTTCTGAAGCACTTGAGCACTCACGTGACCTCCAAGCGTTGTTTCACGGAGGAGGTTTCTTACTTCACAAATGGAATTCCAATTCTCAAGAAGTACTAGCTAAGCTCATATCCAATGGTAACAATGACACCAGTCCAGCTCTTACATACCGCTGATTCCGCTAAAGTTTTAGGACTTCACTGGTATCCAATATCAGATTATTTTTTCTATCAAGTCAGCTTGTCTCCTATTCTTCCTCAAACTAAGCGACAAGTTCTTTCAGAGATCGCCAAAATCTATGACCCCCTTCAATTTCTAGCTCCGATCATAGTCAAAGCTAAGATGTTTATGCAGGAACTATGGTCTCTCAAAACGGATTGGGACGATCCTATCCCTCCTTCTCTCTTGGAAAGATGGCTTTCCTTCCGCACTCGTCTTCTTGATCTGTCTGTCATAGACATCCCCAGGGTTCTTATCCCTGCTTCATTCTCTGCCAATCTAGAGCTGCATCTGTTTGCAGATAGCTCCGTGAAAGCTTACGGATGTTGCGCTTATGTGGTCACTCGTAACACTCCTTCTTCATTCTCTAATTTAATTTGTACCAAGTCAAAGGTAGCTCCTTCGATAACAGTATCATTGCCTTGCTTAGAGTTATGCGCTGCCCTGCTCGCAGCCGAATTATCTCAAAAGCTTGTCTCCAATCTCAACTATCATTTCAGTCATATCTACTACTGGACTGACTCCGCCATCACTTTAGCTGGGATCTCGAAGCCCCCACGCATTGGCAATCTTTTGTCGCCAATAGGGCGGAAAAAATCCAAACTTTATCCGCATCTTCTCAATGGAAACATGTCTCGGGTAAGGAAAACCAAGCAGACATAATTTCTCGTGGATGCCTTCCACACCAGCTAGCTAAATCTAGTCTTTTCTGGCATGGTCCAACTTGGTTGTTGAAGAACCTTCCTTTTGGCCAGCTCTATTTTCTTCTGCTTTAACTAATGTTCCTGAAACTCGTAAAGTCGCCTCTTCTCTTGTAGCCACGGTTACTCCTTCATTGCTTGAAAGATATTCTTCTTTTCAAAAGCTAGTTCGTGTTGTAGCCTATTTGCTTCGTTGGAAATTTTTGTGTTAGAAAAACCATTGTTTCCTCAAGCATTTCTTTCTGCTGTTGAATTACAGTCTGCTACTACCACAATCTTATTGCTCACACAACAAGATTTTTTTCTGATGAAATTAATTCTCTATATAAGGGTCTACCCCTTAAAAAGCGGAATAGACTATTCACTTTATGCCCCTTTCTTGATGATAACGGATTGTTAAGAGTAGGTGGTCGGTTATCTTTTTCTGATTATCCTGAAGATAAGAAACACCCCATAATTCTCCCCTCAAAGCATCACGTTACTAAATTGAACAAACGTCAATTTCACTATCAGCACTTACATGTTGGTACACGCACTCTCTTGTGTTTACTTCGTGAGCATTACTGGCCCATTAATGGCTTGCACGAAGTCATCTCCGTAGTTAGAAAGTGAATTCTTTGCTTCAAGACCAAACCTAAGTTTCCTCAGCAACTTATGGCTGACCTACCTTCGTTCCGTTCCGCCCCCAGCAGACCGTTTCTTCTAACTGGGATTGATTAAGCTGGTCCGTTCCTATGTCAAACCAATAGTCTAAAAGCTAAACGCAAATTTCTTGCCAAGCTTTACATAGCACTTTTTGTCTGCATGGTCACTGGTGCTATTTATCTCGAATTGGTCACCAATGCATCTACTTCATACTTTCTTTCTGCTTTTTCTCGCTTTGTTGCTCGAAGAGGAATTCCCTGTGAACTTTTCTCTGACAACGCCAGAAACTTTCTTGGTGCTTCTAGGCAATGGCAAAAGGCACTCTGCTCTCGTTCTGCCAACGAGCAACTTTCTAACTACGCTCATTTAAAGGGCTTTAAATGGCATTCCATCCCCCCATACGCTCCTCATCATGGTAGGAGATGGGAAGCTTGTGTCAAATTGACTAAAACCCATCTCAAAAAAACTATAGGAAAATCTATCCTACCGTTCGAAGAATTCAATTCTTTTGTTATTCTTGTCGAAGGCACTGTCAACTCCCGTCCCGTGTCTCCTGTGTCTAACGACCCCTCCGATTTGCTTCCTTTAACCCCTGGTCATTTCTTGATAGGTAGCTCCTTAAATGCTCCGCCGCCTCTCATCGACCGCAAGCTCGATATTTCTTTGCCCATTCTCTGGAAAAGAGTCGAAGCTCTTAGGGATAGATTTTGGAGACGGTGGAGGCTGGGGTATTTGAACTTGCTTCAGAGGAGAGGGAAGTGGCAGCTCGCTTAACCAAACCTCAAGGAGGGAGATTTGATTCTCCTTAGAGAATCCAGTCCTCCTCTTGTTTGGCACACCGGAAGAGTAGTTAGGTGCTACATCGGTCATGACAACAGAGTCAGAGTGGTGAAATTAATAACTCCTTTTGGACAGTGTGTTCGTCCAATTTCTTCTGTTGCTCCTTTGCCACTCTAGTCCTATTTTCTTTGTTTTCTTTCTTGTCGCCCCTCTGGCAGTATGTTCGCATTTGCGAATGATTAACTTGTTAATTTTGTAGGTTTTGGTAATGTCAAAAGTCAGACCAGAATTTGATTTCTAACCTCATTTTTCGTCACCACGTGTTCGTGACAATTAACTTTTTATTTCACCTTCCTGTTTAATTTAAACATATTTAAAATTATTTTCGTACTTACTTATTGTGATACAAACCATATCTCGCCTTAAAGACATTTTTTACAAGTGTTAATAGGTCACCTTTCTCATACCTCGTGGCATTACGGCCTGTCCAGCTGTTCTCAGTAGCTACGCTCTCATTGGCCGTCTCCATGACGTGGCCTCTCTCCAGCCACTCACCGCGCTTCTTCCTGCCAACGTGTTTGGGACTCTCCAATGGTTGGACATCGATTTTTCGAGAAGCTTGTTCTGTCTGCTATTTAAGCTGCCAGCAGACCCATCCTCGATGTGATTTCTTCGTTAGCGACATGCTAGCCACCCGTCTTGAACACCGGACGATAAACTTCACACTTGGAAAAATTTCTCATCTGTAAATTCTGCGTCAAGAAGTGTTTTAATATAACCTTCGCCATGTCTTCAAAGACATTTTTCAAATGATCCAACTAGGATCACACTTCAACGTGTTCCTGCGACACGAACATTAAGATGTCAATTATACATCTTCCAGTGCTACGGAAATCTATTCCTATTAAGTGAATAATATCACTTCATCTTTGCGATAGATAAGGTCAGCCTAACTATTCAACAGGTGTTCCACGATGTAGAAACTTCTAGAGCTATCCATGGGTTTCTATACACGGGATAAACGGATTGATACACACGAACACATGTTGACATGAATGTATTTAACAAGACACTGTGACACATGATACAGAGTACAGTCTATATACAAAAAAGGTCAAAGACAAATGACATGTAGAGCGAGATTAGAAATTACGAAAGGTATTCATTCTCTTCTACACTCTCCCTTAATCGAGCAATGCTACATTATGCTGCAATTAGGATAATCCAATGTCAGTAACACATTTCACATGACCATGAACTGGCAGACCTTTTGTCAATACATCAGCAATCATTTCAGCAGTAGGCACATAGGATAACTTTACTTTGCATTTCTTTAAGATGTCCCTAATGAAATGATAGCGCACATCTATGTGTTTTGTTCTCTAATGAAAACCTTCATTCTCAGCCAACTTCTGAGCACTCTCACTGTCATTACACAACTGAATTGGTCCTCCTCTCTTACACAATTCAAAGAAGAAACCTCTAAGGAACAGAGCTTCTTTACATGCTAAAGTCAGACCTATGTATTCTGCTTCAGTGCTAGACAATGCCAAACTGGCTGCTTCTTACTTTCCCAACTTATTCGGCCTTCTGCATATTTGAATACAAAACCACTCACAGATTTCCTGTCAGTTAAATCGTTTCCAAAAGAAGCATCAACAAAACCCTTGACGTCACATTCTGATTTTTTATACATGATACCAAGATCCACCGTACCATTCAAGTATCTGAACACTCTCTGGACACATGTCCAATGTTCCTTACCATAACAATTATTGAATTGACTCAAATAATTAGTTACATATGCAATATCTACCCTGGTACAAATGGAAAGGTATAACAAAGCAAAGGCCTGTTGATATGGATAGGATTTATCACAGGATGTGGATTTCTCCAACAACAAACCTGTTTCCCTTGGAGTCTTCACATGAGTACAATCTGACATGTTAAACCTATCCGACACATCTAACAGATAACACTTCTGATCCAATTTAATACAATCTTTGCTTCTTTGAACTCTCATCCCCAGACATTCAGAGACTTGTCCCAAATCTTTGATCTTAAAATGAGAATGCAACACAGACTTCAGTTTCTCCACTTGGACATGATCATTAAAAAGTACAAAAATTCATCAACATAGAGGGCAATAACAACAAAAGATGATGAATCTTTACAGTAATATACGCATGGTTCATACAGAGACTTCTTATAACCAATTTCAGTAAGAATTTCATGAACCCTCTCATACCAAGTGCGAGATGCTTGCTTCAAGCCATAAACAGCTTTTCGAAGCTTACAAACTTTAGAACTGTCACACTCATCGCCCTCTGGGGGGGGGTACATATAAATATCATTTTTAAGAACGCCATTCAAAAAAGCTGTTGTAACATCTAGGTGATGAACTTCCAGATCCATATTTACAGCAAGAGCAAAAAATAGTCTCAATGTACTATACCACACTACAGGTGCAAAAGTTTCCAGATAATCAACCGCATACCGTTGAGATTAACCTTTAGCCACTAAGCGTGCTTTAGATTAAGACACATTGCCTTCAGTATTATGTTTCACTTTAAACACCCATTTGCATCTTACAATATTTGTTCCCTCAGGTTTCTCAACTAATGCCCATACATCATTATCATGAAATGACTTGAGTTCTTCCTCCATCGCCTTTTTCCATTGCATGCCATCCTTACCGCTAAGTGCTTCAGACACAGTGGTCGGTTCCACATAACCACCACTTTCAGCAAAATAGACTTCATAATCAGGAAATTGTTTTGGAAGTCTCTCCCTTAAAGGGTACCTCCTATCTGCATCTTCTGGAACATCAACCTGGTTAATCTCACCATTTTCATTATCATGAATTACAACAATGTTTTCATTAACCTGAGCAATACCTGGACCATCAATGTTGTCCCTAACCTGACCAGCAACCGAAACTTCAACGACTGGCAGGTTATCATCCTGTCCAATTCTGTTTTCATCATCATTTACAATGGCATGCAACGGACATACATTACATCACTCATTTCAACATTTTTCTCAGCACACCTGGTGAATTTATGTTCTACAAATTTAACACTGTGCTCTACAAAAATTACTTTAGGCTTACTGGGATCAAACAGACGGTAACCTTTCATTTCCCCACCATACCCAACAAACACAAAACATTTGCTTCTGGGTTCCAATTTGCCACTACGCACCTGTTTTGGAACATGGGCATAAGCATCGCAACCGAATATTCTCATGACTTACAGCTTTACCAGTCCACAATTCCTCTGGTATGGCATTATCAACTTTACTATGAGGACACCTGTTCAAAATATACACTGCCGTATTGGCTGCTTCCGCCCACAGTTTTTTAGAACATCCTACTCTAAACAACATGCATCTAACCCTTTCCATAATAGTACGATTGTGACGTTCAGCTACGCCATTTTGTTCAGCTGTATACCTTACAGTTCTCTGTTGCACAATCCCTTTTTCCTTGAAATATTGTTCAGGTCAGAATTGACAAATTCCTTACCATTGTCTGATCGAAAAATCTTTGGTGTCTTACCTTTCTGAGTTTCACAATATGCAACAAAATTCTTGACTTTCTCCTTGGCTTCAGATTTTTGTTTCAAAAAATAAACAAAAATCTTCCTGGAAAAATCGTCAATTATTGTTATCATATATTTAACACCATTCCAGGTCTCAGGGAGCGGCCCACACAAATCACAGTGCACCAAGTCCAAAAGACTTTCACTCCTCGAGTTACTTACTTGTGGAAATGACTGCCTTTGCTGCTTCCCGAGAACATATGGTTCACACAATCCCTTTGGGATTTCCTTAAATTTAACAACATCAGACATTTCACTTAAGACCTGTAACTTCTGTCGCCCGACGTGACCCAACCGCTCATGCCACAAATTGTAATCAGAAACATCACTAACAAGGGCAGACATATCTTGGTTAACATTCAGCTAATATAGACCATTCAGAACTGAACCAGTAGCTAGCACGCTACCATTCACTGAGCAATTCTCTGAATCCAAGATTTCACATCCAATTTTGTTAGATACAACAACAGCATCCCTTGTAACCATCTGACTAATCGACAGCAAGTTAACACTCAGTCCTGGAACATGCAACACATCTGACAGATTATTAATACTTTCGCTTACGTTCAGTGCAATGTCACCAACTCCTTGTACAGACAACTTGTCATTATTACCAATTACAATCTTAATATCTGGATCATCATTGCATTTATAATTTGACATAAGTTTAACATTAGGAGACATGTGAGCACTACTACCAGAATCAATGACGAAACAATTCTTTGGTACGTGAGCAGTTAAAGCACAAAACAGACTTTTATTGGATTTTGGACAGTTCGGCGCACTTTGAACTTTTGTCTTCTGAGGACAAGTGTCTCTTCCGTGACCCTTTTCACCACAAACCCAACACTTCCAACGACTTTTGTCAACCGATTTTTCACTACCGGTAGAGCTCTTTGGTTTCTTGACATACCTGAATTCCTTCTTGGTGTTGCTGTAAAGGGCTGCCCCATCAGCTGACTTCTCACCTTGACTTCGGCGAAAGCTTTCGTCCAACAAGATAGACTTGATGCGGTCCAACTGTAGTTCCTCCGATGTTGAAGTTACGGCCATAACCAAATTATCGTATTCATCAGGAAGACCTCGAAGTATCATAGCAGCAACAAACTTATCAGCGACAGGCTCATCAACAGCTGCTATCTTCTGTGTAACAGACATAACCTCACTAATATACTTGTCCATGGAATCGAAATCTGATAACTTGAGCGAGCACAGATTTCGCATCAGCGTGATATACCTCCACTTTCCTTTATCTTCAAAAGCCTTTTCAAGGGCATGCCGGGCGTCCTTAGCTTTTGCACAGCCTCGAACATGGGGATAATTGTGAACAGTCACCATGAGGCATGTATCCGCCAGCGCTCTCTCGTCACGCCGTTCATGTCCCTCCGACACATCTGTGCCTCGGACACTGGCCCACAATCCATGCTTTTTGAGACAATTTGACATCCCAAAAGACCAGTTCGAATAATCCTCCCGAACATTCAATTTCGGAAACCCATAAGCACAAGGACTCGAAGCATGTTCACTCATTTTGCCTTCTCACTTTAAAGTTCACTGAAGAAAATGATAACAGAACACCGTTATGACTGGGCCCATAACCTGTAGAAACTTCTAGAGCTATCCATGGGTTTCTATACACGGGATAAAAGGATTGATACACTCGAACACATGTTGACATGGATGGATTTAACAAGACACAGTGACACATGATACAGAGTACAGTCTATATACAAAAAAGGCAAAGAATTTAAAGGTCAAAGAACATACATGTGACAAAAGACAAACGACATGTAGAGCGAGATTAGAAATTACGAAAAGTATTCATTCTCTTCAACACACGATACGTCTGTAAAATCGTCAAGTACTTTTGTGAAAGCAACTACAACTGGATATGAACTATTTCTTCTCAAGTGTTCTACGCACACGTGTGGGATGTTAACCACACTTTTTCAAGTTAAGTACTAAGATGTATTATGTATTTCATACTTTGTTATATTAATTCTAAAGCAGACCTGCATCTGCCATTGCACTTTACTTGTGCACTATTTATTTCATGGTTCAAGTTCAGGTTATAGGCTTACTTGCCTACCTGTTTCTGCCATCTCAACTTCTCAGTAAATCGTGCATGCAGTTCACGCTTTCTGTGTCTGCAATCGCATTTATTTTGCAAGTTATTCTGTTGCATCTTGGCAACTCCCCAATCATTCTCTTTCAAGGGTACGACAGGATTTTCTCCCTGTCAGCCTTCATGAATCATTATAAATTACATTTTTCTTTTCAATCAGAAGATCAATTTAATTTAGTTGTGTTTAAAACATTAACCTTGTTTCAATGTTTTATGATAGAAGCAATTATCATTTTGTAACGAAAACTGTTAACTTGTTTGAGTGTGTTATACTCAATACATATATATGTTAAAGCTACTTGCTCTCTTTTATCTTTGTTCTTGTCATATTCACTATACCATGTACCTTAACGCTCAACCTTTACTGATTCTGAATTCACTCCGAATTCTTTCTGAAAATGGAGACTTTTAATTGGTCGATCCAATGGTGTTCTAATTACACCAGGTCTAATAATAGGCGATTTCTTCCCCCTGTGATATCAGGTAGAGAAGAAAAGATAGGCTCTATCAGAATAGTTGTGGATGTTTCAAAGTTATCAGCCCATGTTTCCACAAAGCACATAGCATGACATGGCCTACCCCACAGATATGTACAAATAGACAGAGTAGGCTACTATACTATAATATTAAAAATGAATTGTAAGACAAAATTACAGCTGCACTTATCACACACCAGTATTATTTAATTGTCAGTGCGGTACATCCTATCAATCGAATGGAGAAATATCACGTTTGAATTACGGGAAGCGTCGGAACAACCAGCTCTTATTTTGAATTATATCGATAGTATCTGATATGGTTTTCGAGCGCAGTGTATCGACTAAAATCGATGTGTGATTCAATATAATTCAATTTCTTTGTATAACATTGTTCGAAACCGATTGTATTCTTTTCTAAGCACTGCAATATGTATTTACTATGGATACATATTCAAATATTTATTAAATATGTAACATTAACAAGAATACTCACCAATTTTCCGATTTTGCTGCCATCTATTGAAGTACAACTTTACTACATCGTCGTACGCGATGACTGCTAGCGTTTTTAACGTTGTCAGCAGGTACTACTACAAGGCAAGCTAGCTTTGGCACCAAAACACCCTATAAAGTTTCACCCACTCGGCCTGGCCTCCTAATAATAACCGGTGTATATACTGCCACAAGGGGCAGATGACCTCGTAGTTCCGCCCCTTAAAACAACTATAACTAACTAACAAGGTCAAATATCGATAGCTGCAGTTGCATTACGTATTGCGAGTCCTCCACTTCTATTGGTTCTCAACATAGAACATGCTGGAAGGTTATTGAGATCAATTGAAACTTTGTGAATTAAACGGGAGAATTATTCCAAATAAAATTCTGAAGTGCTGATGCCTTCCTCTTCCTTATCTAAATACAAACAAGTACCGTATATTGTGTTTCGACATTCCCTAGCGGTACTCAGACCACGCGCCTGTTTCCAAACATGGCGAGTCAACAGCTTGTCGCGACCTTGGTGTCGCCTCAGCGCGCTTAATTCAAATCACGCCATCATCCACTCCGTCGTATAAGGACACAGTATGAGACAGGTGAGGTACCGTCTGATTTCAAGAAGAATGTTATCATCCCTATACTGAAGAAAACAGCAGCTGAGAGATGTGAATATTACCGTACAATTATCTTGATCACTCATGCTTCAAAGATCCTGTCTAGAATAATTTACAAGAGGATGGAAAAACGGATAGAAACGGAGTTGGTTGAAGGCCAGTTTGGTTTCAGGAGAAATGTAGGAACAAGGGAAGCTGTACTAAGTCATAGGCTGATTTTGGAAGGTAGAATAAGGAAAGATAAGAGAACGTTCATGGCATTTGTAGACTTAAAAAAGGCCTTTGATAACGTTGATTGGGCTAAATTGTTTGGCATTTTTAAAACGACTGGAATAAAGTACAGGGATAGGAGGGTGATCTACAATCTATACTGAAACCAGACAGCAATCATTCGAACTGAAGGACATAAGAGAGAAGCTGGTATTCAGAAAGGTGTAAGATAAGGCTGCAACTTATCACCTGTACTTTTCAAACTTTACATTGTACAAGCAATGAAGGAAATTGGAGAAAAATTTAAAATAGGAGTGAAGATTCAAGGAGAAATAATTTCAATTCTAAGATTTGCTGATGACATCGCCATCTTGGCCGACACGCCTGAGAATTTGAATGAGTTTTTGAATGGTATGGACTCCGTCTTGCGAGAAGAATGCATGATAAAAATTAATAAATGTAGCCTAAATCAAAAATATTGGAATGCATCCAAATAAATCAGAAACCCCTATGGACGTCAAATAACAGGTGAAAAGCTATAGGAAGTAGGAGACTCTGTTAGTAAGGAAGCAAAATAACCAGTGATGGACGAAACAAAGAGGATATAAAAAGTAGGTTGGCTCAGGCAAGGAAAGCATTTCTACAAAAAAAAGGAATCTGTATATATATATATATTTAGTTACAAGAGTTTAGTGCTTTTCAGTCGGTCAACACGAATGTACCCAAAAGAGATGGGTTATGCCCTAATCTTGAAATAAATTACATGAGATTAATAAATACACTAGGATGACCAGTTTCGATCGTCAAGTGATCATCATCAGATCCATTACACTTAGGCTATAAAATCTATGTTTGAAATACAGGTGAATATATTTACAATATGTACAATTATTTAGTTGCAGTATTGGTACTGCAACTGTCGGTGTATGCTAAATGCAGTATATATGATGTTAGGTGAAATGCTAAATGGTGATAGATATCCGGAGTTTGTACTTTGGAGAAATTATAAGGTTGTAAAAATCAACTATGATTAAACTATAATATTATAGGCTAACTACTTATCTGATTGTCTTCCTTACTAGAGCTGCTCGCAGTTTTCGTGCTCACTGTAACTCACGGTGCGGTCGACTGCGGTGGTTCTTATCTTAACGACTGGTTTTTCCCTGCCTTCTCCCCCTGTCCATATGTACTGTGCGGAGTCATAGCGATGTGTTTATGTGAGGTGTTGCCAACCTAGATAAAATGTATGTTATTGAATGAGGTGGGTCTACAACTATTAAAGACCGTGGATTAGCCCTCGCCACGCGTGGACCATAAGCCATTCAACTAAGCGCTGCCCGGTCTTATGAGGACGTCCCGGCACCTTTAATACTGCCGCGAATATGGGCCTTGGTTTATTGAAGAAGAAAGTACATCGTACACCTGATCCAGATAACATTTACCTATTAAAAACCCCTAATTCCCCCCTTTTTTTGTCTAGCTTGGCTGTGTCGCTAAATTGTGTCTTGTTTCCGACAGGGTGTGTTTTTTAGTAGCGTGAAGAGGGGTGAGCTCTCCAAGAACGTGTGTTCATTTAGATTGCTGGGATTGTTTCGTTTGGCTAGGTGTATCTCGATTGCTTCCTTTATGTCAAGAGCTCTGCCTTTCGATTCGTGATAGATTATTTTAAGGTCCGACTCTATGTTGGTAAAGCTGTGCCCCGCGTCACACATATGTTCGCATACGGCTGAATGTGTTCCGTATCGTATCGCATTCCCATGTTCATTATAACGTGTGTCTACTCGTCTTCCACTCTGCCCGATGTAATTAGCTTGACAACCGGTGTCTTGACACGTTATAGAATAGACCCCTGACCTTGAATACTGGTCACGTTTATTTACATTACTATTTAGGAGGTGCCTTCCAGTTGTGTTTTTCGTTGTGAAAGCTATCTTTATGCCTTGCTTTTTGAATAGGTTAGTGATTTTATATGTATTCGCATTCACATAGTTGAAACGCGCAAATTTTGTCTCATTACTGTCCGGTTTGGGAATCGTTTTATCTTTATTTTTATGTTTGGCTATAATTTGGTTTATTTTGCTTGGCGGGAAGTTGTTTTCCTTTGCTATTTGCTTAATAGTTCTTATTTCCTTATTATAGTTGTCTTTTGACATGGGTATGTTTAAAGCCCTGTGCACCATTGAATTGAATTCCCCTAGTTTGTGCGTACTGGGGTGATTAGACTGATTGTCGATTGCATGCGAGGTTTGTGTTGCTTTCCGGAATATGGAATATGAAAGGTCGTTGTCTTTACGTTCAATAGTTAAGTTATATCGAGATAATTTATTTTTCGGTCTATTTCGGATTCCTTAGTGGATTTGATTGAGTGGTGTAGGCTATTAATGGATTGGAGAATCGTTTCTTCGCTTGTTAGTTCAGTATCGTAGATGCAAATTACATCATCTACGTATCTTTTCCATATTACTATTCCCTTTGTTTCTTGAAGTTTTTTCTAAGAACGCGTTTTCTAGTGCATTGATGAAGATGTCAGCGATTAACCCGCTTAGTGGCGATCCCATCGCTAGGCCTTCTCTCTGTGTGTACATTTTATTGTCGAATTGAAACACGTTTTGGCTGAGAACGACCCTCAGTAATCTCACAATCTCTTCAGTTTCTTTTACCGAATTGATGGATTTTAAGTTGTTTTCGATAGTGTTGATTGCTTCAATAATCGGAATATTGTGATTAGGAAGTCATTTTTGAAAGCGTTTGTCTGGAGCGTGGCACTCTACAGAAGTGAAACTTGGACTATTGGTGCAGCAGAAAAGAGGAGAATTGAAGCGCTTGAAATGTGGTGTTACAGGAGAATGATGATCAGATGGGTATATAGGGTTACAAACGAAGAGCTACGGTATTAAGACGAGTGGGAGAGGAGAGATGTTTCTGGTGACTGCTTATGAAGAGAAGAGATAGGTTGGTAGGACACATACTAATAAGACACCCAGGAATAGCAAGCTTCGTTATGGAAGGAAGGGCCGAGGACAAGAACTGCAGGGGTAGACCAAGGTTAGAATATCTTAACAGATTGTCTCGGATGTAGGGTGTGGTAGCTATGTAGAGATCAAACGATTAGCTCAGGATAGGGAAGAATGGAGCGCTGCATCAAACCAGTAGACTTCAGACTCAAACAACAACATACCGTACTATTTGAACAGGGATTATTTTTGCACTCGTTTTCTTTATCCATCCCCCTTTAATGACATAAAATTTCAATGTGTCCATGTACTTGATACTCACAGTAGCGTTGAGCTACTCTTGGCCCGCTGCTCCGCTGAGCGCCTGCTCGGAGGGACGGCCAAGGCCGACCCCTTCCGGGGTGGAGCCCAGCGGGCGCCGGGCCCTCTGCACGATGCCACTGGCATGTAGACAACTGTCCTTGCTCTTCTTCTTCTTGTCTTGACAACTTTTAAGTACCCCAGGAGCTTAGGCTCACCTTGATTTATTAATGCAACCTGCATACCTAACCTACCCTTCCTAAAATCCTTCTCCTTCCCACTACCTTCCCTCAGGTCATATTCTGGCCAATTAACGACTCAGTTGTACCAAACCCTACATCCCTAATCCATTAAGTTAACACGAATCCTGTCCTTACACCTTGATAAAGCTCTAAAGGCCCCTAAACGGGAGCTGAGAGGCTAAAAACCACGCAGCGAACCCGGCTACGCCGGCTTCGCTTGCTTGGGTCCTGAAGGGGAAGAAGAAGCACATGTGATGGAGGATTACTGCAAATTTTAAGAGTTATGCAGCTTCATTCAGCAGTAATACAGTATATATATTGTCGAAAGATTATGCTTTCACCGATATGATAATGAGGATTTTGATGACGACAACGGAATATATATCATTATTGTTGTTAGGGATTTTTAATTTCTTAGAGGAATTTTAGAATCGATCTGGCGCACGTTGGTCATGGGCCTGGGAGTTGGCAACACTGTGGAGTTCTTGACTTGACTTTTTATAATGGTGGATTAGGCCCAACCATTTGAAACTGATGTTTTTAAGATCCTTTTGAGGCTGGTGAAGAATTTTATTTGTTGAATTACACTTCGGTGGTTTGCTTGTGACATGGCTTCTGGGATTAAAAAGTCAAGGCTAGTCGTGTTTGATTTGGGTAAGTTAAATAAAATTTGTATCGATAGCATGCAGTCGATCCTAACCTAATTTTTCGCTTTGTGGATCGAGTCATTATTTTTGATTTTGCAGTTTGCTACTGTAATTTACGTGGTTGATTCCTCAGTTGGGAAACACGATCATGTAGCCCCGGCAGTTTAAGTGGGAATGGTGTGTTCTTCTTTTTTTTTATCACAGCTATCAATCGTAAATCTCACATCCTGATTATTAAAGTGCAACTTGGTTCAATATGGACTTCACAGCTGAGATTAGCTATTATGATAGGCTAGTCATTATTCTTTGGTGCCAGTCGAACAAACTAAAGGGGGTGATGGTCGTAAATAAAATATAAACATTAAGTGTCTGTAGTTACTTTCTTTTCTATGTCTAGGGTTTTAAAGTCGACCGAGTAGTTCCCTTCAGAGATCCGAGGTTCGAATCCCGTAGTTGACAAAGGCCATTTTGAGTTTGATTTTTTCCTCATTTAAGTCCCGGCACTAACGTCAATTCTAGGCCTCCAAAATTATTAAAATTTCACACATGCATTTAGGCCTACAGTCATAATAACACAGGTTAATTGTATCATCTAACCGCATACACACGTAAGTTCGCGGGGCTGATGAGCAATGAAAAACTAGGATAGGTTCTCTTGAAAGGAGAAGCAACAAGATTAATACATCTATTTGTCACATAAGAGTAGAAGGTTGAAAAAGGTAAAAGTTACATTTTAAAGTTTCTTGGACCCCTGATGTCCGAGATGATTCCCGGCTCTGCCAAAAAATTTAATCCTGGTGTAAGTGCTAGAACAGAGTTCACTCAGCCTCATGAGCCAAAACTGAAAATAAGTAACTTACTAGTCACCAGACAAAAGTGCACTTGTCCAAGGCCCTAAATGATACAGTAACTTACTGACATTTGACCAACAGCTTTTAGAATGAACGGTCAGTAGCCAGGACGCCGAGAGGGGGACAAATGCATAGGGGCCCGTTAGTGGTACATGTTATAGTGCGGGACAAACCATTGGAAGCCTGAAGGTCACGCCTAGTCGGTGCGCTGTTGTCCTGTACGTTCTCGCGGAGCGGAGAGCCGGTTGACCTTCAGGCTTCCAATTGTTTGTCCTGCACTATAGTTTAAGTTTATTGTAGCTACTTTTGTATTAGGCTATAACTTACAACCTGTCCAAGGCTTTGCAGAGTAAGGATGTCGATTTGTCTACAGCTCTGCAGAAGATATCTCACGTTACCAAACTTTTATCTGTTAAGGGAAATGAGGCAGAAAAACACCTTGAGAGACATTTATATGAAAGTGCGAAAGTATTGGCAGGAACCATTCGTTTGGAAAAAGAAGTTCCTCGATTCTGAATATTACAAAAACTAGGCCTACGCTGTAATGTACCTTATTCTACCCCAGAAGAGTATTAAATTCTATGACTCTGAGTTACGAGTTATAACTGTTTTGGAATAGGCCTAATGAACTAACCTATAATTTAGTGATGAATTTGCTATCGAACTATTGCAGTGTTTTAAAATGCTATTTATTTTTCAAAGAAAGGAAAGGAGAATTGTAGTTTTACGTGACCGTGAATCTTGTGATTATGAGCCACGGGAACTTATTTTTCATTACGTACTGGTAATTAAAGTGAAGACTTACAAAATTGCAAATATATTTCCCTATGCATGTGAAGTTAACTAAAATTGCTCAAAATCACAAATTGTTTTGTGCACTTTGCAAAATATATTTCGTAAAATGAATGCTAAAATGTTTTCTATGAAATAAGATGAACCACCGGACCTACAGGAAATTCGTGAAATAATCCAATCCATGAAAAACAACAAAGCGTCGGGAGAGGACCAGATCGTTGCAGAACTATGGAAAAATGAAGGTGAAAACCTCAAAGAAATTATTGATGAAATCTGGCAAACTGAAAAAATTCCTCCAGATTGGAAGATAGCGATCATCTCTCCAGTATACAAGAAAGGTAGCAAAACGAACCCAAGCAATTACCGAGGGATCTCATTACTCTCGGTAACTTACAAAATTTTGTCCCAAGCCCTTTTGAACCGTGCCTATCTTCAACTGGATCCTCAGATTGGTGAATACCAAGGTGGGTTCCGGAAAGGCCGATCGTGTACAGAGCAAATTATCAATTTGAAAAACTCAGTGTCTTACTTCTGTAAAATGTCAAACAAAAATTATTTCATTACTTTTGTTGACTTTGCAAAGGCTTATGACAGCATTGATCATGAATCCCTTGTTGCTGTACTCTCAGAATTTGGATTAGATCGCAAGACAACATCAATCATCAAAGATACCCTCTTGAATACAAGTTCAAAGGTTAAATTTATGGGAGGACTGAGCGCAGAATTTTCAATTGATACAGGAGTGCGTCAAGGAGATGGGATTATCTCCATTGTTATTTAATTGTGCGCTCGAAAAAGTCGTCCGAGAATGGAGACGAGCTGGTGCACCATCCCATAGACTAGGACCAAAACTCAAAGGGATAGCACTAGACTGTTTGGCATTTGCGGATGACATGGCGTTAATTTCTCCAAGCATTTCTGATGCCCAGAAACAACTTGAATTACTTCAAGAACATGCAGCAAAAATCGGCTTACGGATTTCTTTTGACAAAACAAAATTTATGACGGATATTAAAACTTCTCCGAATACACTGCGCATCGGTAATTGTCAGTTCTCCCGAGGGAAAGACTTCAAGTATTTGGGTGAATGGATCAATTAAACTGGCAACAAAAGAAAAGCTATAGAAGCAAGACTACAGAAAATGGAAACTGCTTTCCATTTGACAAAACAAGTTTATAACAAAAAATGCCTCTCTTGGAATTGTAAAATTCAACATTATAACACAGTAGTCTTGCCTGCAGCCCTTTATGCAGCCGAGACACTTAATCTACAACATAAAACACTGAGAAATCAATTGGAGATTAAGGAACGCAAAATCATGCAAAAAATTTTGGGACCAAGAATTAAAGATGGAATTCACCTTTCGAAACCTAATGCTGGCATCTATTTAAAAATTACTAAAATCACAGACACAATCCGTATGAGAGGGATCCAATTCACGGGACATTTGGACAGAATGGACCCAACCAGGTTAACAAATAAAATCTATACGTTTTTGCAGAAAAAGGCAACAAGGTCCAATTGGTACAAACGGGCGGAAAAGGACTTGACTGAATTAGGTTTTCCCAATCTCAAGGATCGAGAGGAAATTAGGAAAATTACTCATACACGGGGTTTTGAGGCAGAAAAGAGAAGACCTACCAGACACGTCTGGTCGCAGCAACGAAGACTAGCTCAATCGTTGCCCATGAAGAGTTATTGGGCAAACATCAAGGCCAAGAAGTGTTGATTCCGCATGGTCCTAGGAGACCCATTTGCGCCGAAGAAGAAGAAATAAGATGAGGTGTTTTTTTATTTTATTTTTTATTTTTATTTGACTGTGTATCAGATGCTTTTCTCAAAATGACATTGTCTTTCCGGAATAGCTAGTAGTGGATAGGTATAATTAAAAGTATTTCAAGCGGGGCCCGAGAAAAAATTTCATAGGGGCCCTTAAATCCTCTCTGTGGCCCTGTCGGTAGCTAAGCACATTATAAATGATTTTTATTTTTAAACTAAACAATGGTGCTGTTGATTCAATCAGATGCTTAGGACATCTTTGGTCATCAATCCTGTGTGCTTGTGTGTGTGCTATCGCATATGTCTAATAATCTGAATTATTTAGAGTGTATGATATTGTAATTATTAGGGTCTAGATTGGTTTAGATGCCCAAGAACTTGAAATATGGTACCATTCCAGCATTTGCCCGATGTGAGTATGGTAAACCACAGGATAGCTATTATCAGTGCCAGGATTGAACCTCGCTTTTCTGAACTGTAGCTCCGATTCGAGTCATGGACATGCCCAGCTAAGCTGCTGGGTAGAATTAAGAGAAGTCTGTGAGACAGAAGAAGAATTGTATCAAAATATAAGCACACAGATTTATTGGGGAAGAGACATCCCCTCTTATCAGGCAAGCCAAATGATTATACATTTCCAAAAAGATAAAATTTTTAGTATGCGCCAAGTTATTGAGAAATGTTACATGAGAGGAATAGACGGTTGTGTTTGTGTTTTGTAGAGGAGGTGTACGATAGAGTAGGCCTACCCAGGGAGAAGATGCTAAGCATCCTGGGGGATTACGGTATCCAGGGAAGACTGCTACAGGCAATCACAAGTATTTATGGTGATAATCAGGCTGCAGTAAGAGTTGATAGTAGGATAAGTTCTTGGTTCAAGGTTGTTACTACTGTTAATTTAATATATGGACCATTTGCTGAAGGGCATTAACTGCCTGGGTGGGATTCAATTAGGTGGAATCCAGGTAAGCAATCTGGCCTATGCTGATGACCTGGCTGTAACGACAGACTCCGCCTAAGGATTACAAACCAACGTGTTAGAACTTGATCAGAAATGTAGGAAGTATGGTATGTAAATCAGCATTTCAAAAAAAAAGAAGGTACAACTTCCATTAGGCTTAATTCTTCCCTTGACCAGAATCAAAGTATAAAATTCTTTAACTACTGAAATTAGCCAAAATGCCTGTAGTAAGGGTAAAAATCTGAAGATGATATAGTAATAGATGTTAACTCCTCCGCTGTCTATAACCCATCCGCCGTCCCGAATTTGATAACAACTTATATAGTAAAAATTTCATCTGTGTCGGCATTAACTATGCACAAGTACAGTAAGTTATTGCCAATCCCACGCATTCGGTAGGCCTACTATTTCTTATCTGGTATCGTAAAACAAAAGAGTGTCGTCAAGTTAATATGAAAGTGTGCCAAGTTTCATTACAGTGGTGAATACTGTTCTACATACAAAACAAACCTAACCTGGGGCTGCCCCAGACCCCCTTGCTTGTAGTGCAATCAGTAATTTTCGTCCAGCCAGTCATCTAACCAAGTAGCGACCAATGATTTCGTCCAGACAGTAGTCTAACCAAGTAGTAACCAATGGTTTCGTCCAGACAGTCGTCTAACCCAGTAGCGACCAATGGGTATGGAAGAAGCCAGATAGTAGGAATTTAATTGGAGCAGGTGGAACCTTTTAAGTACCAGTACATATGCTGTGTATTCTCTCAGAATGGTAATAAAGGGGAAGATATAGTCGAGATGTGGAAAAGCTAATGCAGTGAGTTCTCACTTGCGATCTACAGTATTCTGCAAGAAAGAAGTTAGTGTAGTGACGAAACTCGTCTTACATCGCTCAGTATTTGGACTGACCTTGCTGTATGGAAATGAGAGCTGGGTAGATTCAGTATATCTGATAGCTTACATAAGATAAGGGCAGCTGATATGACGGTACCAAGAATGATTTCTGGGACAAATAGATACGAGCAATGGTAGAAAGGTAGGCCCTACTCGTAATGAAGCGATAAGGCTAAGTTAGAAATGAACACACTAGATGAAGCTGTTCGTAGGAGCCGACTCAGTCGGTGGGGTCATATAAAGAGAATGGGGGAGAACTCCAGAGTGAATCCCATCGAACATGCCTGATATATGCTGAAACCGACTGTATGGCGACAACAGAATCAACTTCTTATCCTGGCTGACCTCCGGAGGACAGCTGTCGAAGAGTGGGACAAGATAGACCAGGACAGCCTCAACCGCCATGTGGAAAGCATGCCACGATGGAACCGATCATGCTTCACTGCACGAGGTGGAGTAACACCATACTGAGAGGCAGAATCGGTCCAATAGGCGGATGCACATTGCCGAAGAATAGTGTTTGTGTTGCTCCTGCCGTTGTTTGTTCGTTATATCAATCATGTTATGCTTGACGTAAAGTGTGTATTTGCATTCCATGCATTCACTGGGGTCGTGAGAAACCTAGACACCCGGAGCACCAGGTGATGCAAAACTTTCTTTGAATTGTGTATTAAAAATTAGCTGTTAAGCCCTAACCGTATTTACAAATATACATGGAGTCTGAAAATGCTAATTGATCCCTTAAGAGTTTCTACAGCCATGGTGTTTTAGGTAGATTTCATTAGAAAGCTAACTATTGCAATGGGTCCCATGTTTCGACTTCCGGAAAATTTCGACATATCTTCGCGTTTCACATCCCCCAGACCCCAAAACCACCGTCAGTTCAAAAGTTTATATATAATTTATGTATATATATATGTATATATATATGTATATCAGTTTCTTGTGGACACGATAACTGCCGTAATTTTGCACCAATTACTTCGAATTTTTTACCGAAGATGTATACCTATAAAATCTCGGTCGAGTTCGTTACTGGGCTAAATCGGTCGAAGGGGGTGAAAATGGGGGGCTTTTTTCGAAAAAGTGAAATTTCGCTATAACTCTCTTAATACGTGCAATATCGAATCCATTCAAAGTTCATAATATGTGTCGGATAAGTGCCAAAAATTTATGTCAAATAAGATTTTTGATAGCACCAACCATTGACCAAAGGGGTGGAAAAAAGTGGGTTTTTCGGGAAACATTAATCATATCTCTCTTAATAGGCACAATATCAAAACCGTACAAAATGGACAATATTCCCCTAATAATTACCTAAAACTTTTGTCTGAAAGAATTTTTGATATGACCCACCATTACGCCAAGGGACGAGAAAAATGATTTCGGAATTATAAGAAAATGCCAAGAGCTATCAGTGGTTGCCATGGCAACACTACTAAATTGATGAGGCATGGACCATCAGACGTTGCCATGACAACGCACTTGCACGAGATCAGATTCAGTATTTCCATCTGATTAAGTGGTTGGTTGGTTGGTTCTTAAGTTTAGGGGCTGCGACAACGCGGTCATGTAGCCCCGTGTACTTTGGGTGTGTGTAGAATCTGTCTGATAACCGGTGTTAATTGTGATGACTGTATTAGTGTGTGTTATCTGTTTGTTAATTTAAGTACTGCAACTAACAATTTTTCAGATAGTTCCTACTTTTGCCGCCAAGCGCCACTGTCAACGACTACGAGGCCAAGTTCAGAACTGAGCTACTAGACGCCGCCGCAGTCGGCTCTTGGCAACGAACATAGAAACCTAAGAGCGTTGTATACATTCTTCACCTATCCAATTTAGCTTTACACAGGTGCAATTAGTGGAAGGATCTTTAACATGCCATAAATCTATGACATGGGACCGCCGGCTTTACTTCCCCTCCGAAGGAAGGCATACTGAGGGATATTTAACGCTCTTAAAAAATCCGACGGCTTCGGCCGGGTTTGAACCCGGTATCTTGGGCATAGAAGCTCAGCATGTTACCGACTACGCCACCAAAGCCGCCTGATAAAGTGGGAAACGGCTTCGGTGACGTAACTGGTAGCATGCTGAATGTCTATGCCCAATGTCGCGGTTTCAAAGCCGGCCGAAGTCGTCGGATTTTCTAAGAGCACTAGAATCCCTCAGTATGCTTTCCTTTGGAGGGGAAGTTCCAACGTTCGTTGCGAGTTGATGGTTGGGGTGGCATCTAGTAGCCAAGTTCACAGCTAGGTGTCGTTGACGGTTGTACCTGGTAGCAACATTAGGAACTACTGCTTGAAATTGACCGTCTGCAGTACTTACATGAATTAAGACTAATACAGCCATTACAATTCACACCGTGTATCAGACAGATTCTACACTCACCCAAAGTACACGGGGTTAGATGACCGCGTTGTCGCAGCCCCTAAACTGAGGAACCAACCAGAGGTAGATTTCGTTAGAAAGCTAACTATTGCAATGGGTACCATGTTTCGACTTCCGGAAAATTTCGACATATCTTCGCGTTTCACATCCCCAGGCCCCAAAACCACCGTCAGTTCAAAAGTTATATATAATTTATGTATGTATATGTATATCAGTTTATTGTGGACATGATAACTGCCGTAATTTTGTACCAATCACTTTGAATTTTTTACCGAATACGTATACCTATAAAATCTCGGTCGAGTTCGTTACTGGGCTAAATCGGTCGTTGGGGGGTGAAAATGGGGGGCTTTTTTTTTCGAAAAAGTGAAATATTGCTATAACTCTCTTAATATGTGAAATATCGAATCCGTTCAACATTCATACTATGTGTCGGATAAAGCCCAAAAATGTATGTTTGAAGAGTTTTTTTTATAGCACCAACCATTGACCAAAGGGGTGGGAAAAAGTGGGTTTTTCGGGAAACATTAATCATATCTCTCTTAATAGGCACAATATCAAAACCGTACAAAATGGACAATATTCCCATAATAATTACCTAAAACTTTTGTCTGAAAGAATTTTTGATATAACCCACCATTATGCCAAGGGATGAGAAAAATAATTTCGGAATTATAAGAAAATGCAAAGACCTATCAGTGGTTGCCATGGCAACACTACTAAATTGATGAGGGATGAGCCATCAGACGTTGCCAAGATAACGCACTTGCACGAGATCAGATTCAGATTTCCATCTAAGTGTGAAGCGGCTTCGGTGACGTAACTGGTAGCATGCTGAATGTTTATGCCCAAGGTCGCGAGTTCAAAGCCGGCCGAAGTCGTCGGATTTTCTAAGAGCGCCAAAAATCCCTCAGTATGCTTTCCTTTGGAGGGGAAGTTCCAACGTTCGTTGCGAGTTGCTGGTTGCGGTGGCATCTAGTAGCCAAGTTCACAGCTAGGTGTCGTTGACGGTAGTACCTGGTAGCAACATTAGTAACTACTGCTTGAAATTGACCGTCTGCAGTCCTTACCTGAATTACAGACTAATACAGCCATCCCAAAGTACACGGGGTTACATGACCGCGTTGTCGCAGCCCCTAAACTGAGGAACCAACCAAAATCTCTGCGGTAGATATAATTTTGCGTGAAGAAGTAACAGACCGTTACATAGTTGCACATCAGTGTCGAAACCTAGCATAAGGACAGTGTGACCACAAGTATAAAAATGGACCCCAAATGACAAGAAGGTTACCGTTCCCATAAGACAATAAAATGTTTAAAATAAGCATAAAATGACGAAAAACAAAGTTA
Organism: Meconema thalassinum; assembly: GCA_946902985.2. Classification (NCBI taxonomy): domain Eukaryota; kingdom Metazoa; phylum Arthropoda; class Insecta; order Orthoptera; family Tettigoniidae; genus Meconema; species Meconema thalassinum. Next base: position 455,340,459 of record OX336388.2, read on the forward strand.
ATTAAGCTCCAATTATAAAATACCTTCTCGCATTAAATGAGGTCTGATCCTTCTACGAAAATCTGCATATTCTGCCTATTTTCGCCTATCCCCAAGTTTGTCCGGTGAAATCTACCTCCGCCTTCCGGCGTGCCGAGAGGACTTTTTTATGTTATTGTTTGAATCTTTAGTCTTTTGACTGATTTGATGTAAAATTTTAAATGTCAGATTTGTAGGTGTAACTTAATTAGGCTATATTTTAAAAATGTTGTAATTATTTAATGAACTATTTATTTTTGTATTTATCATTATTTTCTTTGCTGAGTCATCATCATCATCTTTGTTGACCAACTTCAGTTTCCCGGGTGTGGTATACGAGCCCCCTCCATCTCTGTCGATCCATGAACCATTCTTCGTTCACAATCCTCTCCCAATTATGGGCTCTCCTGTACATCCTTCTTCACCAGATCTGTCCATTGTTTTCTAGGTCTGCCAACTGGTCTCCTCCCTCCTAGGTAGTGATGTGGGACGGGTAAATACCCAGTGGGAAGGTAAATATAAATTGGGTATTTACCCAGTGGCCTTTTAAATACCCAAAATGGGGGTATTTTCAGTTTTTGAGCTTTGTACAACACTTTCTGATGTGTTGATGAAGTGTTGGACAAACAAGGACTGAAATACAGGTATTTGATGCCTTAAATTGAAATCAGGAACAATATTGATCCTTCAAAACAAAACAAAAAACTAAAAAAGGAAATTGGATGTCCAGGTATTTTTGGGTATATATATGTTATGTTTTGTAACCTTATCTTTAATCAGTTTTGTTTTTCCTTAAACTAAAGTAAAATATTGAATAAAACCTTTTGGTTGTTTTGTGTTTTAAATTTTTAATAAATACCAAGATATTGAGAAGGTCGAGTTTTATTACAATACTGGAAATGAGCAACAAAGATGTGGGAGGGAAATGCTACTTTTGTAGTAATAAGAGTAAGCTATTTGCATATTAATTGAAAGTGTATGCCAAAACTCAAAAGGTAATAAAATATATTCAATAGAAAGGACATTTGGAAAAAAAATATGCTCAGTAAAAGTGCTTTTAAGTTATTTTTCATTCAATTTTAAATATTAAAGCAATATTTTTTTTTAAATCATACTCTAAATAACACAAATGCATGTCAGGATGTTTTTGTAGTATGTGGGCTCTATAATTGGTGAAGATGTACTGTATGCCAGCAAGCTTATGGGTTGGCAACACTGCTTAGCTCATCCTACCCAGAATTCAAACTGACACTGTACTTCCCTCTCATTTTCTATTCTATTTACTAGCCTTTTTGGTTATTTGATTATTTATTTTATATATGAACTAGCAAACCACCCCGGCTTCGCCCGGGAACAGTTATGAATGCAAGGTGATAGGCTACTTCTAACGGAGGTCTTATAAGATATCCTTGTATACGACATTAGTCGTTTTCCCTCCAGCAGTAAACACGAAAAGATTTCGGTTTGATGTAACAAGCGATAGAGCCACGTAAAGCTGTCCATGAGAAAAACATTCTCCATTAAGATCAACTCCAGTCAGGCTAAGTGTCTGATCCTGTGCTTTGTTTATAGTCATGCCAAAGCAGACTCTTACTGGAAATTGTACTCGTTTGAAACGATAAGGCAAATCTGAAGGAATCATAGGGATTCTGTGTACTAAGTCTTTTTCTCCTGTACCACAGCTAGTTAAGATAGTTGATTCAATGAAACAGTATTTCAAAGTTTTCACTACCAATCGTGTCCCATTGCATAACTTTGGTGGTTGTAAATTACGTAGCAATATAATAGGCACTCCTACTTTTAAAATAAGCTTGTGTGGTGGCAAGCCAGAAGGAAATAACGAATTTAGGAATTCTGTAGGGTTATGAACAGCTTCTTCACTATCGACTACTGCGTTTCGCCTACTGGGCAGTGAATTTGGAGAACACCAAGTGATTAGTTTTCAAAACTTGTTCGTTTGTCGGCGATAATATTGCTCTTTCTTTAAACCATAAATGAGACTTGTTAGATAGGCCATGGATTTGAGGATAAACGCTATCAATCAATTCTTAAATACTGCTTACTAAAGCACAGAAATCGTCACTGAGGGTAATTTTCCCGTCAATGAACGGTAAATCTCCATTTCCGACTCTAAGTAACAAATTAGCAAACAAACTATTATCTTCTGAAGATAAGAGTAGCCTACTCTCATGTTAGTTTTGAGTGCCAATAGGTTATATCTGGCCAGATGTAAGATATTTTTAATGAAGCGTTCACTTCGTCGGCTCTCGTTCCTCTGGTAACAACTGGTAAGATTTGACGAAAATCTCCGGCGAACAAAACTGTGCATCCACCCATAGGTGTGTTCCGATTCCCTAGATCACACAAGGTCCTGTCTACAGCTTCAACGGAAGTTTTGTGTGACATTGTAGCCTCATCCCATACAACTAAGAACAATTTTGGATTAAACTGGCAGTGTTACTTTGTTTTGAAATATTACATACATCCCACAAGTCCAACCCCTCCTCCACGTGGTGGGAGACGGGCAACGGCATGAAGTAGGGGATTGCCTGTAGGGGTGAAGTACAGTGGGGACTTTGTGTGCCCCGGGACCGCTACGGTAGCTGTGAAGGCTCTATGGGAACCCTGAAAAGTGACGGCTGACGGGGCTCTGGTGAAGCTACGATAGGCCTAGCAAGCCAGTAGTGGATATCGTATTTGCTTTCAAAACAGGAACAGGCCTCGGAAAGGACGGATGCAAACGACGACGACCCGGATATGCTAATGGACTACGAGTTGGGACATTAAACATACAGACACTGACAGGAAAAGTGGAGGAGATTGTAGATGTGATGGAGAGAAGAAAACTGGATGTACTGGGCTTGGCAGAAACAAGATGGAAAGGAGAAGGTCGCAGAGAACTGAGGAAAGGGTACCGGTTGTACTGGAGTGGGAACAGTGAAGGAAGGAGCAGCGGAGTAGGAGTAGTTGTGAGAGATGGGATGAAGGAAGAGGTAAAGGGAATAAGTGACAGGATCATGAAGATCAGAGTAAATGTAAAGGGAAGAAGCCTGGAGATAGCCCAGGTATATGCCCCTCAAGTTGGATGTACAGCTCAAGAGAAGGAAGACTTTGAGGAGGAGCTACAACAGCAGTTGAATGGGCAGAGCATCATTGTCATGGGAGATTTGAATGCACATGTAGGAAGTGAAAGGCAAGGATATGAAAATGTATTGGGAGCAGAAGGATGGGGTAGCAGGAATGAAGAAGGGAGAAAGTTGCTGGATTTTTGCAAGAGAAACGGTTTAGTGGTAGGCAACTCCTGGTTCCGGAAGAAAGAAAGCCACAAGGTAACGTGGTACAGCAGTGATTTAACAAAGAAATCTTTGGTAGATTACATGCTGTACGACTGGGAAATGAAGAGAAGTGTCAGAGATATAAAGGTAATACCATCAGAGGCCTTAGATAGCGACCACAGAATACTTGTAATGAACTTGGGAGTTGTTAAGGATAGCAAGAGGACAGAGTACCAGGAAAGGAGAATCAAAGTATGGAAACTGAAGGAAAAGGAAGTCAAGGAAGAATTCCAGAAGATAATAAGGGAAAGGATGCCAACAGACAATCCTAAAACAGGGGAAGAGGAATGGAAGCAATTCAAAAACACAATGGTGGAAGCTGCAGTGGCAGTATGTGGAAGAACAAGCAACAAAAAGCGGTGTAAAGAGACATGGTGGAATGAGAGAGTAAAAGAAGCTGTGGGAAGGAAGAACAAGGCTTTCAGAGTGTGGTTCCAGGAAAGAACTGATCTGACAAGGGAAGATTATAAGATAAAGAAGAAAGAAGCAAACAAGATTGTCGCAGAGGAGAGGAAGAAGTGGATGGTAAAGTGGACAGAGATGATGGAGGAAGACAGCAGAGGAAATAAGAAAGTACTTTATGGGATGGTCAAAAGTAAGAGAAGAGGTCTGCGAGAGGATGTGGTAATGATGGACAAAAGCGGAAATGAGGTACACAACAAAGAGGCACTCAAGACAGTGTGGAAAGAGTACTTTGAGGATTTGCTGAATCCAAATGGTCATAGGGAGGAAGACAATGTATTGGAAGATGGAGAAGACAACACAGGAATGGAAAAGGACCTGACTTGGAGAGAACTGGAAATGGCTATAGACAAGATGAAAGGAGGAAGGGCACCAGGTGTGGATGAAGTGAGTGTTGAAATGGTGAAGGCAGCAGGGGAGGTTGGGAAACAGTGGCTGTACCGTGTGATGAGGGTGATATGGAAGGAGAAAAAGACCCCAGAAGATTGGAAGAAAGGATTAATTGTCCCAATATTTAAGAAAGGAAGCAGGAAGGAGTGCAGAAATTACAGGGGAGTCACACTCATACCTCACTGTGCCAAGATATATGAAAAGATATTAGAAAGTAGAATACGAGCCAAAGTGGAGAGAAAATTGAGAGAGGAGCAGTATGGATTCAGACCTGGGAGATCAACAGTGGATCTCATATTTTCAGTGAGACAGCTCCAGGAACACCACTACGAATTTGGAGAGGATCTGCTGATGGCCTTCCTGGACATCGAAAAGGCCTATGATAGTGTGTGTAGGGAGAAGGTTTGGAAAGCAATGGAAAACATGGGAGTGGAAAAAGAGACTGTAGCCAGAGTGAAGGAGATGTATTGTGGAAGTGTGAGTTGTGTGAAAGTTGGAGGGGAAAGAACAGACTGGTTCAAACAAATGAGTGGCCTGAAACAGGGTAGTGCACTGTCACCCCTTCTCTTTATTGTGGTTATGGACGAGTTAATGACACGGATAGCAGGAAAGATAGGAGAAGATAAGATGAAAGCAATGGTGTTTGCAGATGATCTGATGGTCTGGGGAAACAAGGAGGAGGAAATTCAGGAGCAACTGAAGGCTTGGGAAGAAACAGTGGGAGAGTACGGATGGAAGTTCAACATCAGTAAATGTGAGATCCTGTTAACGACCAGGAAAAAGGACAGACCAATGAGTGGGATAACACTTGGAGGTGGACAGCTGAAGAAGGTGGAAAGCCTCAAGTACTTGGGAAGTATAGTGGAGGAAAATGGGAGAAATGACAAAGAGATTACGGAACGTGGCAGACAGGCAGAAGCATTTCTGAGAAGCATTAGGAGCTTAGTGTGGAATAAAGATGTCCCACAAAAAAGCAAGGAAGTGTTATACAGAAGCTACTATATTCCGATACTGACCTATGCTTCAGAAACGTGGACAATGAAGAAAAGAGACATAAGCAGAATACAGGCAGGTGAAATGAAGTTCCTGCGAAGTAGGATCGGAGTAACAAGAAGAGACAGGGTGAGGAATGAAAAGGTCAGGGAAATGGTGAAAGAGGAGCCCTTGCAAGGTAGGATTGAGACATCAAGACTGAGGTGGTATGGACACTTAAAGAGAATGGATGAGAAGAAGATTCCCAAGAGGATACATGAGATGCAGGTACAGAAGAAACGACCAAGGGGAAGACCAAGAGATAGATGGCTGAAAGGAGTGGAGGAATGTGTCAAGAAGAGAGGCGAGGACTGGACCAGAGTGACAGCGGAGAGGTGGTGGGAAGAAAGATCTAAGTGGCGAGTCTTATGTTCCAAACAGACCCAGCCTGGGGCTGGAAACTGTACAAGATGATGATGATGACATACATTTCCATCATTACTGCTGACTTTCAAAGAAGTTTACATGTTGCATGTGCTGTTCTTCCTCCTTCCAAAAGAGTGGCTGCAATTCCAGATGATGCGACGGCAAGAGCAATATTACCACCATACCTCACTTTGGCGAGCAACACATAAATCAAGAACGTTCGGCCTGTGCCTACAGGGGCATCGAGAAAAAATATCTTACCTTCCTTCTTAGTGTTATAAGCTTGTTTCTGATCGTGGTTCAGACGGTGTTCTTCTTGAGCAACGGTTTGAAGGTGCCGAGAACGAAGTCTTTCTTTCTCTTGTGGCAATCTAGAAATTATTTGTTGCTCTGTTTCATTGGTACGTGATAAGAACTTGTTTATTTTGCGATGTCAATGAACTATGACCTATATCCGTTTTACGTCCCTGCATGATGGCTTAACATCACTGACTGGACTATTAATTATAACGAATTCTTGTCAGACGTAATTTAAGAATGGCGAGGTGCATGAAACACAAATCCCCCTTCACGTAAATCCACTGTGTATTTTGCGGAACAGAAAGTTCACAGGCGAAGGAAACTCCAAACACAACCAACCTTCTCTGAAGTCTTAACTCAACACGACTCGACGATTTGCTGCTGGCTGTATCTGGGTAATAGGTTCGCCCGCTAGTTAGGCTGTAACAGGGGTGATAAGACTCGCCCTTAGCTAGCTCGTAAACTGTCGCCTCAATATTAGAATGGACATGGTTGGAAGAAATGAAAACGTAAAAATACTTATCATGGGCGATGTATTGAAGATAGAGATATGCTCTCCTGGATTTTATGTAGAACTTTTCATGCTGAACAATTCTTACACCCATAGTATTTAGATATGTTTAACTGTTTGCCCAAAATAAACTTAAAAAGGGCTCGGATGCCAGGTTTTTTGGTTTATTTTTTCACTGAAATCGTTACTGCTCTGCTTCCTTTGATCATAAATAAATTATTTTCTACAGAAATCATCCTCGAGATATCCTTTACAGAATTGTGAAACCCGCATCAAAATATATCCAGAGGTTCTCGAGATTACCCGTGACATCCAAGAATCGGGGACTTAGTTTTATACTAAGTAGAGATGATTTTACAAACGGTTCTGAAAAACTGTACGTTACACCTTTTGTAGAACTTGGCCAATGCTCTGAATAAATTTCCCCCAACTTTTATCTCAATGTTTGCAAAAAAAAAAAGCCTAGGTCAATTCTAACCCTGAGTTTTTACGGTTATAACTATTGAATTTTATATCCTGATCTAATTCCCAATTCTAATTCTGTTTTTAAGTCCCAATGCTAATTAAATTTAATTTTATTAACTATCTAATATTGTTACATTTCTAAAAAGTTAATGTAGAATAGTTTGCATAGTTTAAGGTTCAAGTTACCACGACACAGGATTTTTAATGAAAAATCTAAAATACCCGGGTATTTACCCAAATTGGGTATTTACCCGGGTATATACCCTGGGTATTTACCCCGGTTTATAAATACCTGGGTATTTTACATCACTACTCCTAGGTCTCTTTCATACTCCCTTCTTGCAGTTTTATTGGCACTCATTCTTTTCACATGGCCGAACCACTTCATTCTAGCCTTCTGGATCTTTTGTAGTATAGAGTCTTCTATTCTCACCTTTTCTCTGATTTTATCATATCTTTGCTGAGTGATGACAAAAGAAACATAATTCTTTAGATGAATGATCATTAACTATCATCATCATCATCGATTCTCCACTCCAGCAGGCCAGGTGTGGGAATGAACAAACCCCTTCCATAGCTATCATTAACTGTATGAAGGTAAAATGGATATGATATAGTCCTTGTATACAGTATTTTAAGCACCTAAAGTTACAGTTTAGGAACCTAAGAAACAAGGGTCACTGATAAATCGAAAATGTTCACTGTCACAAATACTCTCCTAGGAAAGGAGCAATATAATACAAGTAAGGGTACAGAGATGGAAAACAACAATTTGCTTTGTTAGTGTGTGATGGAGAAAACACTAAAAACGAAGACAACATCTATTGTTCCAAAATTTCTAGCTGATCATCGGTAGAAAAGAAAAGATGACTTTATTAATGAAGGATCAGCCAAAATATTCTGGACCATGCAATATCTTTTATAAGTTTTGTCCACCATAGTCACTTACAAATCACTGTCTTCCATCCTTATCCTGTATCAAAGGAGTTGGTATGGTTGTAGCTTTAGTTTCTTTAGTTTAAAAGAAGAAAGTAAATTTTATGCAGTAACAACTTATGACTTCAGTTAATGATTTTTGATAAAACTTAGTTGAGCATAACTGTTTGATAAAATAAAATAATGTTGATTTCAGATTACACTTTATGGCCATTTTGGGTTGATACTCATGTAACTCCACCATTCCGTAAAGACAAGTAAGTATTGCCATACTATATTTCTAATAATAATAATAATATTGTATGGCCTCGGGTGCAAGCTTTGTTATTTGATGCCCAGAGGGCAGCTTGCATGTCGAATTTTGTTGTCCCTTGGAGTGCTACGAAAGTCAAGGAGGTTAGATATCTAAGCTCCTTGACACTATAGTGCTTTCTAGTAGAGAAAGGAGGAACTTTTGTGTTGGCGGAAAATCCCGAGATTAATTTTGCCATTTTGAACACCGCCTACTGAATTCAAATGGGTTCTTTAACATGCCAACAACATATGACATGCGTGTCGTGAGTTTTGTCGCCTTTCAAAAATCCCTTACCATGGCCAGGAGCAAGCTTGGGATTGGTAGTCTTGACACGATAACCATTCACCCACTGTGGCAAGCACTATACAGGGTGAACAAAAAATGCCGCACTTGGAGGTCGGCATGCGATTCCTCATCCAATTGCAAGACAAAAGTTTCAATAGCAAAATCGGATTGGGTGCTGTTTGAAAACACAAGTATGAAAAAGAGAAGCTGGCAACACTGTCACATCCTGCAGTGCATCGGAATGTACAGAGAAAGCTCCAGCAGAGCGCCAAGTTCCTGCGACCTGCTTTTGGCCATGCTGCATGCAGTTACAGCGTTGCCAGAGCCTCGTTTCTTAACATGCATTTCTGTTAAACCTATTGGCGGTACTAGGTTTTGCAATATAAACTTTTGTCGTGATTTTCAACGAGGAACCGCATGCCGACCTCCAGGTGCGGCATTATTTGTTCACCCTGTATTTCTTAAACATATGACATTTATGATTTCCAAGTGCAGTCAAATTTGGTTGACTCAAGGTTGAAGGGACTGATATGAAATTCGAATTATTTTGAATTCGGCAAGTTTATTTTTCATGTAGGCTAAATGGAATGCTATTAAAGGACCATCCAGAAAGTTTGAATTATGGTATTCACAAGTTTCATTTTATGAAGCCATTAATGCATTTTATAAAAGAATAGGCCTATATGACAGTAAGATAAATATATTTCCCACTAAGTGCAGAAACACCCAGTCTATTTGGAGCTGAGAGTTCCTGGGAACATTATTTACAGAAGAAGTCAGGAAATACCAATTTGTGAATCAGTGATGTCAGAAAGTTGACAGGAGCATGTCGAGAAGATAATTGTCTTTCTTCTCCTGTCCCCAAAATTTATCAGAACATGCAGAATAGTACTAAGTTACTCTCTGCAGTTTTTATTGGGATCCAAATTTTTGATGAGAAATACAAAACTGAAAATATACAATACCATTATTAGGCCAGTATTAACTTATGCTGCAGAATCATGGAGTCTAAAAAAAAAAAGGAAGAACATCAGTTACAGGTTTTCGAAAATAAAGTGTAGGCTATAGGAAAATTTTTGGACCCTTTTTTGACTCCACATCTCAAAGCTGGAAAAGAAACCAAATAAAGACATACACACTATCACAGCAAGCAACATCATTAACTCCAGAAGACTTCAATTAGCTGGTAATTTACTAAGGATGGGAGATAATTGGATGGTCTTACAAATCTTTAAAGAAGAACCAAGAGGAAAGAGGCCGATAGGAAGACCACGAAGTTCCTGGAAAAATGAAATCTCCAAACTTTGCGGAATGTGGACAACTGGTAAGAACTCGCCCAAAACAGAGTTCAGTGAAGGCATTTTGTGAGATCGGCGCGGGATCTTCGTGTCCCATAGAAGTCTTCTGAGTGAGTATGCAAAATAGTTTACAGCAGCAATATGACGAGCTGGATGCTTGGAGTGAAAACCCAGCTGCCCACTGTAGCAGGCAGCATAGGAACTGCTCATCCCAGATTTGGTTATGTATGATTAGTTATCATTATCAGTTATTACCCGCCAACAATCAAACTGTTCATTCTTGAATTCAGCTCCTGCATTCTCTTCTCTCACTCTGTCCCCTCCACATCCTATTACTGTAGCTGCACCTTCCCTCATGCTGTACATTCTCTCCTTTGGCACAAAGTTGATAGTCATTGCACAGATGTCGGGTAAGTGATGACCAATTCAATTTCCCAGCAATGTCAAATAGTTATTCTAGCTGAAATGCACAAAAGGATGTTTCTGCACAGGTTGTTTTGCTCCTAGCCCCATGATAGGTGTTAGGACATGTCACAGCCCCCCATTACAGTAGAGTCTTGATTAACCGAGGTTCCATGTCAACTGAGCATGAACTGGATGTCTTAAAACACATTAGTTACATGATGTAACAGTTGTTGATAGTCTTAAGAATAAACCTTAATGATGTAATTTTCTAAGTTACAGAAAAGCAGGAAAAACATCCCTTCAAAACATGAGGTCTTGGGGTCTTCGGAAAATAGGGACAGTTCAGATAATGAAGACAATTTGTCACTAGGCCATCTTTTAAATCAACTTCCTGTTGCTGAAACCATCATGAAGAAAGATGTGAGCAATTGGTTGAATGATGACGAACGGTGCGAATTTTTCGATGAAGCAATCGCAAATTTAGTGTCACAAACCAGAGTGACGATGAAGATGACACTCCAAGTGATGTACGTCTGGAAACCAAAATCAGTCACACTGACGGATTGAGCGCTATTGAGAAGGCACTGCTCTACGCAGAACAACAAGAAGACAAAACACTAGCTGATATCATTATGTTATGTCGTCTGCGCAGTTTGGCGGCCAAGAAACAAGGCAGCGCAATCAAGCAGAAAACTGTAGAGGACTTTTCAAACATTTGTAATTTTGGAGGTGGGTGTACATTCTGTACTATACTTCGTATACTTTTTTATGTAAATAGTTGTTTTGTATGTTTTGAGCCAATCCAATAATAGTACCGCTGCTTTGGTATGTTTTGGTTTTTTAAAATAATTTTCCTTAATCTCTTTCTGAGTATCCGTGTTAACCGAGGATTTCGTTATCCAAGGTGGCTTAGGTCCACATTACCTCGGTTAATCAAGACTCTACTGTACCTCTGTATTGTCTTAAGTAGATTCTCTCCCTCTCCACCTCTTTATGTGTTGCTAGTGGTATTTAAGTTATGCCACATTACATAATGCAGCTCCACTTTCTGCTAACCACTGATTTACAGTGCTGCTCCACAATTGATCAATCAACAGAATTGCTCTCCAGTCAGTCAACACATAAGTGCCTAAATAGATTGGGCGGAAAGTGACGATTATTTTATGGCCCTATTATCTGAAAGAAATATTATGAGAACCATCCAGAAATTAAGTTTCCCTATTTTTAAAATTAAAAGAAAACATAGTTCCATGCAAAACTTTATTGGCACCAGATACAGCAATGTTTGAGAACTATTTTTCGACATAATCACCACTAGAATTGAGACACCTGTCATATCGTAGGATCAACTTTTGTATTCCTGCCGCCTGAGAATAAAACCAACGTGCAACATTTGTCTTCAGTTCTTCATCAGTGAAAATGTTGATCTGAGGACAGGAATTTCATGAGGTGCAAGAAAATATGAAAATCACAGGTAGCAAGATCAGGACGGCAACTGGTTCTGGAGGCATTCGGCTGGGAGCTGTTTGATCATCCACCATACAGTCCTTATCTTGCTCCCAGCAATTTCCATCTTTCCTTGCACCTCAAAAATTCTTGTCATCCGGTCAGCATTTTCACACTGACAAAGATCTGGTCGGGGATAAAATATGGTGAATTTAAATGGATTTTATGGCTATTTCCTTCTAACTTTTCACCCATTTTCATTCATCTTCAGTCATTGCATCTCTCATTAATTCCTCTCATGAGGTTGCCAGGAAGGATATCCAACCTTAAAAACCACCCTCCTCATGTAAATTTATCATGTCTCCAAACCTGTTGAAATGGGAAATAACAAGGGAAAGACACATATATACAATCTTGTTGCAGCCATAGCCTATTAGAAGATACTGTCCGACATTTGCCTGCAGTTGAAATGGGAAATCACAGAACGACCAACCCACTCGTCTACCAATTCCAGAGATAGTCTGGCCTAATAGCCTTGCGCCTTAGCACGTGTTTTGCCGCAGTCAGGAAAAGGAATAGTAATACCGCATAGTGATATCCAGCAGTGACGCCTTTCTGTTTACTATTGACCCTATAGATTGTTAGATCACATTTCTTTAATGCTGTATGTCATATGTATTATCTGCCGCCAGGAGAAGTCAGTTGGGTTTGAACTATAGATGCCCTCCCGCATACTGCATACCGCACATTCAAAAAAAATCAAGTCTGTCACTGCCAGCTTCGCTCATTCATGCCTCTTTTTTTGTACTCTGCAAATGGGACAAGTGGAAAGGGGCCTTCAGTGACAGACTACATACTTAAAGCTGGATGAACAACAAGCACAATGCTGGAGGTAGACTGCAATTAATACCTAATGGTGCAAACCTGCGCAAACCCATGAGCAAAGAGGGGAAAGGAGGAGAAGGAAGGTAGTCACTGCTGCTGTGTTCCTGGGCGATGCACTAACATACAATACAGCTACAGTTAGGGCAATGTGACATTTCCTTATCAATGAACGAATTGAACATTCTCAATCACGCTGCAGCACATGAACTAGCCCGCGTTCGGATCCCGTTTCGTACATATGTGCCATCAGGTAATGTTTACATTATAGCAGTAACTTACTGTCGATATATTTAGGCTAGGAATAGACCGACCCCACATCGTACAACCGATACCCCGCTCCCCATTGCAGCGTGTCAAACTGACATCTCCTGGCGTGCAGACAATACCCTCTAATGCTCCACATCTTATGTGTATTTGTCCCATGTTTTATCTCATCTTTGTTCAAGCTTGCTCCAACTGTTGACTTGCTTTGAATAATAGTGCTTAGTAGTGAGTTGTGCATCACTACTGCTGCTTTCCATCATCTGTGTTGATAGTGATCATTAATTACAGGAAAGGTGACATTGTGGATTCTAGAGGTGAAAAAATACGATATTATCCAGAAGCACCTGCTGTGCTGGAATTTCTTCGTAGCGAAGGATATAAAATGGCAGTTGCTTCAAGAACTAGTGAAATTAAAGGGGCCAATCAACTTCTTGAACTATTCGACTGGAACAAATATTTTGAATACAAAGAAATCTATCCAGGCTGCAAAATCTCACATTTTAACCAGTAAGTATTGTTGAGTTACACCTTCTTTTCTCTTGGATAGTACTGAAGTTAGTTATTGTTGTTTTAAGGGGCAATTCACTGGCCGTGAAAGACAATATACCATCTTTTTGGAAGCCTTCATAGGGAGGTTAAGGCTGCTTGAGCTTTAGTTATAAACCGCACTCGTTCCAGGTTCCGTATTGACCATGTTTACAAGAAGTATAACACAATTTTCACTCGCCAAATCAATACTTTACTTTACTAAAAATACTATAGGTACATGTTTCGGAAACTTGATATGTTTCCTTCTTCAGCCCATAATTATGTTGGTGTGAAACATCATGTTGTTGTTTGAGTCTTCAGTCTTTTGACTGGTTTGATGCAGATCTCCATGGCTCCCTGTCCTGTGCTAATCGTTGCATCTCTACATAGCTACCACACCCTACATCCGAGGCAATCTGTTTAACATATTCTAACCTTGGTCTACCCCTACAGTTCTTGTCCTCAACCCTTCCTTCCATCACTAAGCTTGCTATTCCTGGGTGTCTTAGTATGTGCCCTACTAACCTATCTCTTCTCTTCATTAGCAGTCGCCATAAACATCTCTCCTCTCCAACTCGTCTTAATACCTCTTCGTTTGTAACCCTATCTATCCATCTGATCATCATTCTCCTGTAACACCACATTTCAAATGCTTCAATTCTCCTCTTTTCTGCTGCACCAATAGTCCAAGTTTCACTTCCATACTGTGCCACGCTCCAGACAAAGGCTTTCATAAATGACTTCCTAATACTTAAATCTATATTCGATGTCAACAGATTCCTTTTTTGTAGAAATGCTTTCCTTGCCTGAGCCAACCTACTTTTTATATCCTCTTTGCTTCGTCCATCACTGGTTATTTTGCTTCCTAAGTAACAGAAGTCTTCTACTTCCTTCAGCTTTCCACCTGCTAATTTGATGTCCATCGAGGTTTCTGATTTATTTCGGCTGCATTCCAGTATTTTTGTTTTACATTTATTAATTTTCATCATGTATTCTTTCCGTAAGAAGGAGTCCATACCATTCAAAAACTCATTCAAATCCTCAGGCGTGTCGGCCAAGATGACGATGTCATCAGCAAATCTCAGAGTTGAAATTATTTCTCCTTGAACCTTCACTCCAACTTTTTCTACAATTTCCTACGAACTGTATGTTTATTTTTGGCTAGGATTTCGATGTCATATGATGTTTCACACCAACATATAGGCTGAAGAAGGAAACATATAAAGTTTCCGAAACATGTACCTATAGTATTTTTAGTAAAGTAAAGTATTGATTTGGCGAGTGAAAATTGTGTTATACTTCTTGAGCTTTAGTTCTCGTAGTAAAGAGCTGCAGTTGCACTCTATATAAAGGGAGGTAGCATGCAGTTCGCTACTCTTGTGGTGGTCCGGGCAGGGATACCAAGAGCCCGCTGATGAGCTAGCTTGGTGTCCTAGGCGAAACCCCACACAAGACACGGCACAAACCTAGAGAATTGCTGAGTTTTAATTCACTGGCCGTGAAAGCCAATATACCAAGTAAAGAATAGCTTGGCTACCCACCGAGGGTGGACCTAGTAGCAAGAGATAGATTAAACGAGAAATAGAAGAAGGCAGGGGCTACCGAGGCCACTTAAAGTTGCCACGCCAATGAAGCGATACATAAATACAAAATGTTAGCAGTAACTGCAAATTCACAACTCATTTGTTGTGGTTAAGAAGCCCCTTAAGTTAGGCAAGAATAGCCCAGCTTAAGAACACAATAAAAATACACAAAGCTTTCTTAAAAAGGCTAAGTCATCATCATCTTGCACAGTTTCCAGCCACTGGCCGGGTCTGTTTGGAACACAAGCCTCTCCAACGTCTTCTGTCTTCCCACCATCTCTCAGCCTCCACCCTTGTCCAGTCTTCTCCTCTCTTCTTCACGCTTTCTTCCACCCCCTTCAGCCACCTGTCTCTCGGTCTTCCTCTCGGTCTCTTTCCTTCCCACTTCGTCTCGTGTATCCTCCTGGGTATCCTCTTCTCCTCCATTCGTTTTACATGTCCATACCATCTAAGTCTAGACTTCTCTATACCATCCTGTAATGGTTCCTCCTTCATTAATTCTCTGGTCCTCTCATTTCTTATTCTGTCCATCTTTGTAGCTCCAATACTGCTTCTCAAGAACCTCATCTCACTGGCTTGTATTTTGCTCTTCTCCCTTCCTTTCATAACCCAGGTCTCCGAGGCATACGTCAGGATAGGGACATAGTACGTCCGATATATGATCTTTTTGCTGTTCTGAGGGACATCCTTGCTCCATAACATGCTTCTCACACTCCTCCGAAATGCTTCTGCCTGCCTCCCCCGCTCATTTATTTCTCTATCGTTTCTTCCATTCTCTTGTATCAGGCTTCCTAGATACTTGAAACTCTCCACTTTCTTCAGCTGTTCCCCACCAATTTTTATTCCCGTTGTGGTTCTTTCCTTCTTCCTCGTTGTGATCACCATCTCACTCTTATTTATGCTAAATTTCATCCCATATCCTTGTATTATTCCTTCCCACACGTCCAACTGTTCCTGTACCTCCTCCTCCTCCTTGTTTCCCCAAATCATCAAATCATCTGCAAACACCATTGCTTTCATCTTTCCTTCCCCAATTACTTGTGCCACTCGGGTCATTATGTCATCCATCACCACAATGAAAAGTAACGGTGACAAGGCACTTCCTTGTTTCAGGCCGTTTCTCTGTTCCAACCAGTCTGATCTCTCTCCTCCCACTTTCACACAGCTCACGCTTCCCTTGTACATCTCCTTTATCCTCTTTATAGTCAATTTCTCTACTCCTCTATCCTCCAGGGACTTCCACACTTTGTTTCTGCATACACTGTCATATGCTTTCTCAATATCCAGGAAGGCCATCAGTAGATCTGTTCCATACTCATAGTGCTGTTCTTGTAACTGCCTTACAGCAAAAATCAAATCCACTGTGGACCTTCCTGCTCTGAAGCCATGTTGTTCTTCCCTCATCCCTCCTTCTATCCTTGTCCTAATTCTCTTTTCCAAAACTTTCTCGAAGATCTTTGCACAATGACTCATCAGTGTTATTCCCCGATAGTTTCTGCAATCTGTTCTACTACCTTTCTTGAAGATCGGGACAATTATTCCTTTTTTCCAGTCCTCTGGGGTCTTCCTTTCCTTCCATGCTGTCCTCATCACTCGGTACAACCACTGTATCCCCACCTCTCCTGCTGCTCTCACCATCTCCACACTCAACTCATCCACACCCGGTGCCTTCCCTCCTTTCATCTTGTTCACTGCATCTTCCACTTCTTTCCATGTTAAGTCCTTTTCTGTTTGCAGTTCATCTTCCTCTTCCCCGATTTCTTCCTCCTAAAAAGGCTAAGTAATGAATGGAAAGAGCATAAAATACAAGAATTTGATTGCTCTTAAAAAATTGGGCGAAACAGCCTTGAACAAGAAATCCCATATACAACGAATGGGGGGAAAAGGCTTAAACACTTTAGCTTAAAAGGTGGCTAAATATACCACTGGATTATTTACGCAGACTTTAATTTAAGGTAAATTCAAAAAAGAGGAGAGGTCACTTCACTGAAACCTCAAATTTGCAAGAGAAAAAAAAATACAAGGTTATTTACCTAAATTTAAATGTTAGTAAATGGAAAGAAGAATGGGGTTTGTTTTGAGTTTGTCTGTTCGCGTATTTTGGGTACCCAACACACATGGTTTACACTGAAAACCAATATAGAGTTTTATATCGTTTGTTCTGATTTGGTAATTAGCGGTAGTTCAATGTTGATAGGATTTTGATGAGTTTGCCAACGTAACTTTGTATAATTCAGAGTCGATTGCTTGATTCGAAATGTCACGAGTTGCAAGAAGCGTTACATGAGGCTAGTAGAAATATCCCTCGATGAAATTAAGAATAGCTAGGTACAGTTTTAAGACCCAGTAGAAAATCCCTCGAAGAAGCAAAGCCTGACTTGCAAATTGCTACAGGTTTAGTAGCATAATTCCCATGATGGGAGAAAAAGTATACCCTTTTTGACAGATATAGCAATGGAAAGTTTTCGTGACAATTCAAATTGCTAGCTTACTTAAGCTTTGGCAAAGCAAGGTAATATTTCCCTCGTTGAAGGCCGTTAGCGATTACAACCAGCATGTAAAGTTCAAATTTTGCAGACAATGTTTATTTAAAATGTTCAGATTAAGAAATTCACACAGGCCCCATAAAATTGGTTGATAAAAACACTTCAGTTATGTACTTATCTTGTCATCGTTGGTTGATGCAAATTTTCACGGCCAGCCATTAAAAAAGTTTTATGTCATGGTGACTATTTGAAAATAACACACATCGTTGAGATATATAGACCCCTCCCAGCAGGAGAGACCTTCAGTCAGGTTGAGGCACTAGCGTAGAATGACAGTGTGTATTCCGAGTGTGTAATCGAGAGGCGGCGGAGAGTGAAAGGAGGGAGGAGAAGGGGTAACATAAAGGCAACATATCAGAAATAAAATTATTATAGTCAAGCAAATTTCTTTTTTCAGTAGTTTGATCTTGAAGACAGGAAGTTGATGGCAGAGACGTCTGTAGTGGTAACAGAGAACTTTCAGCTATAGCTAGCTGGGTGAGTAGTTCAACACTTTGAGCGCTGGCAATCGTACTGATGTGAAGGTGTGGCGCTAGATTGCGTGACATGTAGATATTCGGTGCACACGAGGTGCAGACAAGAAATAAGTAATTTTCTGGAATCAGACTAAAGACAGAATAAGGAAATGCATAGAGAGAAAACAGAAATACAAATGAAGTCTCTGTTGGTGTTTACAAAGAAGGGAAGTTAGAGAAAAATCCAAAAGTAGTGACAACTATTTAAAACTAACAAGCTGTATATTCAGGAGAATTTACCTACAGTCCCCTATCTAAACTGCAAGGCAGCAGCGTTGTGATAAATTGTGTGTCATTTCCTACACACAAGTTTCATCAAATCTGCTAAAGGAAGACTCCTCCGCCCATGCCGTTGGTTCTCCCTTAGTTTGCCTGGTTCGGTACTGGCCGCCAGACCCTCGGCCAGGCAGTCTACTGTCGTACGGTAGCAGGATTTCTCCTGACCTGACTTGAGAAAACTTGTAATGACAAAAATTTGGTATCCAATAATATGCTTATATTTTACATTTTAAAGGTAAATGATATCTACAGTATTTTAACTCCAAGTAATAATCTTAGTAAGTAAAAATTATAATTAAAAAGCTAAAATGACGTTCTGAATATTAATATATAGTAATTTGTGTGGGTTTAGTGTGTTAAGGTGGTTTTATGAATTGAAAATCCAAATCGTGCATCTATATAAGAATGGACTTGATTTCCTTACTATAAGAATAAGAAATAAAATTGAGATAATTTGTAGTTATTATAATGATACATTAGAAGAACTGACCACCAAACTAAAATCGATGGCAGAAGAGTTAGCTCCAACAAATCCTAGGAAAAAACATGAATGGTGGAATGAAAAATATGACCAGGCAATTGAGAGAAGACAAGCTTGGATAAATCATCAAGCCCAAATATCCGACAAATCAAATTTAGAACTAATAAAACAAAGAAAGTCAACCCTTAAAATCATCAGACAAACCAAACTAAAACATCTTAAAATTACCTTACAAAAGATACAACCGAGTTTCAACAAAAAAACAATCACGAGATTATTATAAAACCTTTGGCAAATACCTTACAAAATATGAGCCCCCTACATTGATGCTGAGGGATAAATCTGGAAGGTTGGCTCATAGTACAGTAATCAAGAAAATGCAGAGATCCTCACAGAGACATTCAACAAACTGGAGACGTTGGAAGTAACTACTGACACACCCATTTTAACCACCTCAGATCTAATTGATCCACCTAATATCAATGAGGTAGAACTAGTGATTCAAGAACTAAAAAATTATAAGGCATGTGGTGAAGATTTAGTATTTGCAGAAATCTGGAAAAATGCAGGGAAAGCAGCAATCATAAATCTACATCAGCATCTAGTCAAAATGTGGATCACAGAGAAAATCCCAGAGTATTGGACCTCTGGTGTAATCCATCCGTTATTCAAACAAGGAGATAAAACTAATCCAGACAATTAGAGGAATAACCCTTCTAGACTGCACTTACAAAATTTTCTCCCGCATAATTTTCAATAGGATTAAAAACAGTCTGGAACCACAACTTGGAGAAAACCGAGCAGGATTTCGCCCATACAGAAGTTGCCCAGACCAAATTCTCAGCCTGAAACTAATAATGGAATATTACAAATACAGAAATAAACAACTGTTTATTTCAATAAATAAACAACTGTTTATTTCATTCATAGATTTCAAAAAGGCTTATGATAGTATACACAGACCTACTCTTTTAACCCCCCAGGGGCTCACATCTGGTGGGTTGTGGGTTGGCGACCACGGGGCCCCAGCTGAGTCCGGCATTGCTTCCACTTACTTGTGCCGGGCTCCTCTCTTTCTTCTTTCCTGTCGACCTTCCTTGGTCAACTCTTGTTCTCTTCCGACCCCGACGGTATTAGGGTATCCGAGGCCTAGGGAGTCTCTTCCTTTCCCGCCTTAATTGGCCCTTGTCTCATCTTTCCTGATACCCTCCTTCTGTGAGGGGTCAGCCTTCTTTTTCTTTTCCTTTTACCTCCTGCCTTGTGCTCAAGGCCCTTAAGGAGGCAAGGTGCATGTAGCCCCATCCCTTCTGGTGCACCGTCGACAATGCTACACCCTCAGGGGCTCACGGTTGGTGAGTTCGGGAGTTGGCGCCCCCGAGGGATTCCTGAGCTGGGTCCGTTTTCCCCTTTTATCCCTTCCCTTTGGGGCGGACCTTCTCCTCTCTCCCCTCCCCTCTCCTCTCCTCTCCTCTCCACTCCTCTTTTCCTCATATTTACTTTTCTCTTTAAGATTCCAGCACTGTTTTTGTTCCTTGGTTCACCGTGTGTCTACATTCCCTTCTACCATTTTTTTTAAGGCATTTTTAATCTACGTTGCATTTTGTAAGTTTTTTCGATCTAAATTACATCTCGCGATTGTTTTCAACTTCAATTGCATTTTGTAAAGATTGACAATCTAAATTGCTTTTTGGTAAGTCTTTCAATGCAGGTTGCGGGGCCTTTTAGTGAGAATTTTGAATTTCAATTGCATTTTGTAAGTATTTTCAACCAAAACCGCCTTTCGCACGAATTTTGAATCTAAATTGCATTTTGTTTGGTGGGCATTTTGCACATATTTTGATTCTTAATTGCATTTTGTGGGTATTTTGAATCTAAATTACATTTTGTCAAGTATTTTCAATCTAAATTGCATTTTGTAAGTATTGTCAATCCACATGAGTCGTTTGAATCTACCGTACATTTTGTAAGCATTTTCAATTTCAATTGCATTTTGTAAGTATTTTGAATTTCAATTGCACTTTGTGATTAATTTGGATTGGAACTGGGATATTTCAATCTGAATTGCATTGTGTATTTTCAATTTCAATTGCATTTTGTAAGTATTTTGAACCTCAATTGCATTTTGTACGTCATTTCGATCTCATTTGCATTTTGTGAGTATTTTGAATTTCAGTTGCATTTTGTAAGTATTTCGACGCTACATTGCACTTTGTACGTATTTTGAATCTAGCCTACGTTTTGTGTGTGTTTTACTTTTCGTCCTAAATTCCCTTTTTTCAGACCATATTGTGAGTTGTTTCCATCTGAGTTCTTTTATATACGTATTTTCCGTCTCAGATAATTTTGTTCTGGTTTCCATTTCATTATCATTTTCGCTATCACCCAGATCATTAGGGGCCGATAACCTCGATGTTAGGCCCCTTAAAACAACAATTATCATCATCATCATCTACTCTTTTAAAAATTCTCAGATCATATGGCCTTCATCCTAAATTAACGAAAATTATTGAACTAACCTAAGGGGAGGTATGACTGAATTTTTCGGATTTTCAAGCAAAAACTCGTTTTTTTGTTTTATTTATATAAAAATACCCCAATTCTTCCTCTTTCAGAAAATCATCTCAGTTTAGTAATTCCGGCTATTTTGAAGCTTGTAGAGGCCATTTAATGTGAGCGCGCATGGCATTTAATAGCCCACTACCATGCCCACTTTTCCTGTAATAGCATAATGATAGTTTTCTGTATGTTTTTTTGTCGATTATTCAAGTATTCCGCGGCGTATGTGTCGTAGAGGCACACCTGTGCAAGCTGACAGTCGTTTGTTTACTACGTAGTCCATATAACTACGTTATGTCATTTAATAGTTCAATTTTAACTAATTTAGAGAACGATTTCTCTCTTCTAAATTGCATTCCATTTTTTTTTCACACAACTATACTATGATAGTTAATATTATATATATATTTGTATTATTTACATTCTGAATTTCGTATTTGTGTTGACTGTAGTAGTACAAGCATGGCTTCCCTGTTTGTTTATGTTATTGTAATGCAAAAGTAACATGTGGTTTCAGTACAGCGAATTACATATCCAAACTAGTGATTATTCAGTGATGTGTTTCGTCTTATTTCCTTTGTAGTTGTGTAATTTATAGTGTAGAGGTCTTAGTGCGTCGTTTTAGTGTATATATAAGTAGTGATTATAGTTTTTAGGTTAGGCCTATAGCAATAGTGATTATTATTATTAGTGAGAAACCATGGAAATTCAAAAGAGTCCTAGGTGTAGCTATAGACCAGTGAAAAAACGTCCCTCAAAGAAAAGTAAGGCTGCCAAATTAGCTATAGCTAAAAGAAAGAGTCAGAAACCAGGACAAGAAGTCAGTTCAGTTAGGCCTAATGAAGAAGTGAATAACGTTTCTAGTAGCTCACTATATGCAGATATGTCTGCATCTGAGAGGAAAATAAATTTATTTTCTGTTTCTGCCAGTGCAGAACAAAGTGTTGGGTCTGTGATCTATACCTTGGTGCATAAGGATGTTTGGCAAGAACTAGTGAAGGAGCTACTGTGTGGTGAGTGTAAGAACAAATCTATTTTTATTGAATTTAGGGAAACTCATGGGTTCTCCTCTAAAATTATAATTAAATGCAGAACATGTGGTTATGTTTCTGCTAACACCTACACTTCACCAAGAATTAAAGATGATAATTCTCAAAGACCTGGTTTCCATGTGAACAATGCTATGGTTGAGACATTTAGTAGTTCAGGTAAAGGCCAGCGTGGGCTGGAGACATTTTCTATAGGTATGGGTATGAACACTTTAGGTCGAAGGCCTTTTGCAAAACACCTTAGAATTCTCATAGATGAGGGAAAATTAATGAGAAGAGAAGTACTTTCTATGGCTGCACAAGTAGTACACAATGCTCATGGGGCTAGTGATGAACAGACCATTGACATAGGTGTTTCATATGATGCAACATGGCAGAAACGTAGCCATACATCGAATTATGGTGCAGGATTCGTAATTGACATTCTGACTGGAGTTGTGTTAGACTACCATGTTCTGTCAAAGTATTGCCATCAGTGTGTTATTGCAGAAAGGGACCTGGGAAAAAATAGTGCAGAATATAATATTTGGTGGGAGGGTCATAAGAGCTCAGATGAATGCCAGAAAAATTATGATGGGTCCTCCAATGCCATGGAAAAAGACATTGGAGAGATCCTGTGGAAGAGATCCATTGACAATGGTTTTCGATACACATCGGTGTTGTCAGATGGGGATGCCAAGACCTACGCCCACTTGAATGAGATTGAGGTGTACGGTCCAGAACAAAGGATTGAGAAAGAAGAATGCATAAACCATATTTCTAAGCGACTTGGTACTGCTCTTCGTAACACTGTCAAGGAATGGAGGGCGAAGGGTGTGACACTGGGTGGGCGTAAAGAGGGCAACTTGAAAGACAGCACTATAACTAAATTGACCCATTATTATAGGCATGCCATTGTCAATAATATTCCAGATGTAGGAAAAATGAAGAGGGCAGTTTTTGCAACTCTTAGACACTGTATGTCAACTGACCGCAAGCCTCAGCATTTGACTTGTCCTAAGGGTATCAACTCCTGGTGCTTCTATAACCGACAACAGGCAGAAGGAAAACCAAATGATAGCCACAGTAGAATGAGTTGCAAGCTGAATCCTTCTGTTGTTGAGAAGA
The DNA here is from genome assembly GCA_946902985.2 of Meconema thalassinum. Classification (NCBI taxonomy): domain Eukaryota; kingdom Metazoa; phylum Arthropoda; class Insecta; order Orthoptera; family Tettigoniidae; genus Meconema; species Meconema thalassinum. The sequence continues at coordinate 455,363,796 of OX336388.2, forward strand.
TAGCACCTGTGTATCTGAGACAAGCATCAGATCGGATATTGCAGCGTTGTACAGCGGGGAAGACTCAGAATGCTAACGAGTCCCTCCATAATGTAGTGTGGAGTAAATGCCTTAAGGAGATATTTGTTTCCAAGACAAAACTGGAACTTGGTATCCTCAGGGCTGTCTCAGAATTCAATATGGGGCACTACAAAACTCTGGAAACCCTTCATTCCATCAGAAATTCGACCATCCCTATAACCTCAAGTTCTCTATGCTAACTACAAGATGTTAGACGTGTTAATCAGGCACAAAAGAGGGGCTGTGAACGGGAGAAAATGACTAGGAGGCATGTAAAATGGCAGAAGATATCTAAGGAAGAAAGAACGAGGAGATGTGAAGGGGAAACATATGGGGCAGGGCAGTTTTGAGTGAGTAAATATTAACTTGCCTTTTTCTCGCATTGCTCTTTTCCAATGTTTTTCTGTGTACAAAATGCTCCTTGCGATGCAATTCTTTTCAGATGTTGTTGAAACTTGGTAAAGTAGTTGCAAAAGGTACACTAATGTAAACTTGTTTCTGGTTTTGAACCTCTCTGAGTTTTAGTATGAATTTTGATAGATAACTTTAAACTATTAATGCTGAAATTTTAAAAATATATAAAATGAAAGTTTAAACTTTTCTGGAAAGAACAGTATTCATCTAACACAAAAACCCAAAGCAATTATTGTTTCTATACATCTTAACAACATTTTTTTTAAACATCAGCTTGGTCGAACAAAAACTTTGTCGCAAGGGACTTTTTTATGTGACCACTTTTTGAATACAAAAAAGTGCAGTATCTCAAAAACTAACAAAGCTATTTAATTACAAATTAGAACATTAGATGCCAGCAACTGTTTATGCAAGTGGTTTAAATTTGGTAATGATATGATAAAAACTGTGGAAGTTGAAAAACTCAGTCATACCTCCCCTAACCAGCACAATTTCAAAGGTTAAGTTCCGGGGGGAAATGTCAAGTGCTTTTCCAATAAAAACAGGTCTTGGACAAGGTGATGGATTATCCCCACTACTTTTCAATGTGACTCTCCATTAAATCATAAACCCACCTAAAATCAAAATTGGAGCAAAACCCTCAATAAGAACAAACTGCACAGGGTTTGCAGATGATTTAGCTCTCTTAGCCCGTAACATGGAAGAAGTTAGTGCTCACATCACCAGTCTCCAGAAAATTGCATTAACAAGATTGCAAATATCTTTTGAGGAAACTAAGATCATGCCAATGAAACCTCTTGACATAAAAGAAGTCATCGTAAATGATCAAAAAATTACAATAGTACTACCTTGGAGAAATCATTATGCATAAGTTAAGAGAAAAAAACAACATGGATAAATAGAACCAACAAAATGAAAATAGCACAATTTCTAACCTGGTCAACTTATAACAAAAAAATGCTTGTCAATAGTCACTAAGATCCAACACTACAAAACTGTAACTTTGCCCGAAGCCACTTATGCTTGCGAAACCTTGTTCCAAATTAAAAATGAAAGAAGTACTGATCTGCTCCTCAAAACTGAAAGAAGAATTATCAGAACCTGCATAAATAAAAAGTACCAGGTTGAAGGAGTCTGGAGAACCCTCTCCAATGAAACAGTCTATCGAGAGATTGGCCCCAGTTACCAGCACGATGAAGAAGAAAAGAATCTCTTATTTCTTTCACATCCTATGATTGCTAGAAAACAGGATTTTACGACAACTAGTGATTAGAAGACTGGAGGGCATTGGATCAAAGAAATTCAAGAGGATCTCAAAACAGTTGAACTCGAAATTACAGATGCAGAGAACAAGAATAAAATTACCACCCTTCTTAAGAATCACAAATTTTCAGCAGAAATGATGCACAGACGGCCTGCAGAGATTTTAGACGAATTAAGAACACTGTGATCAGAACGAATGAAGAAGTGCTGGGCAGATAAGAAGAATCAAACAATACAACCTTCAAAGAAAAAGTGTACATGGAAAACTCAAGTGGTCCAATGTGGCCAATAAAGTTAATAATAATAATGATGCAAGTTGATAACCAAATAGTTTGAAGAAGTGAGTTGTCGTATCATAATAAAATATTTATTTCGGAAGACGGCATGCGATTATATTGTTGGTAAACCAATCTGGTGGACTCAACTTAATTGGTCATCTATGTGATGTATCTGATCTTCATAGAAGAATACAAATGGAAAAAATTATTTAGTCTGTGTCATGTGGGAAATAGAACAGCCACTCCAGTTGGCTGTAAGAAGATGATTAGGCTGTCAGTGGAAGAAGGCTGCATTGATCAGCCGAAACATGTACTGTAGTAAATAAATAAATTGAATAATAAAGTATTGATCAAGGTGGATAAAATTTGTGTTCTATTTTCCTTAAAGTATATATTTTAATTTTTATGTCAAGCACTTCATTACCAATGATTTTCAGATGGTATGATTAATTCCTTATGGATGTAGAATGGCCTAAGCCTAGCTGTTGTGAGCAAGCAATGTTTCCTTTTGTCCCTTTCAGATCGAGATGAAGTGGAATCCCTGAAAGATAGTCCCATGTAGTTAGCTGTCAATTTCTAGCATATTTTTGATTGTTTATACTTACCCTGTAGTTAACTGTCAATTTCTAATCTTAGCATATTTTTTATTGTTTATACTTATAAAATTTTATTTTCAAAATTTATTCCAGGTTCAAGAAAAAATCTGGCATTGAATTTGCAGATATGCTCTTTTTTGATGATGAACAACGAAATATAAGAGACATAAATGGCATTGGAGCGATGTCGATACTTGTTCGGGATGGCGTAACAAAGAAAGTTATTGAAGAAGGTTTAAAAGCATTCAATACAAACAAGAGAGCTTAGATCTTAATCTGCAATGGTTTTGTAAATATTAAGTTAAAAGTAACTTGTAATTTAACTGTGATAATTGTCTATATAATCATTTATATATATATTTATTATATTTATGTGAAATAATTTTCATCCTCAGCAGGTCTGATAAGTACTGTACGCCAGGGTTTTTAACTGTAGTATTTCACACTTTTAATGAACATGGCTGAGCCATTTATTTTTAACAAAGAGCAAGAGGCGCATTTTACAAGACAGGAGGCCATCATCACATGTAATTATGCATAGAGAAGTGCATATCCTCGGGAATGAACAATGATCTTTTGCACATATATCTCACATTGTTTCATCCATTTGGTAGATTGGCAAAAAATCATCTTTTAAACTTTTAGTTAAAAATCTTGAAGTTCTTTTCATTACCCCCTTGAAAGTAATACAGTGAAACCTCATTCATTCCCAGATTTATCATCCAAACTTTGGGGTCCCAAGAATGTCACTTTTCAACCTGGATTAATAAACCCCACACCTATCATTCCTTGTAATGTTGTCTTGCCATATCTGTCAGCTTGGAATATTGGTAACAACTGCAATACCTTATCATTCTCAAGAAAGTGCATATTAAAAATCAATGTAATAGTAATTAGTGCACACATGATATGAGCACCCTGTACTAAACCTGAAAGGTGTTAGCCATATTGCTTATTTTTACCAAAGTAATTACAGAATAAAAGTTGTTTCTAAACTTAATTTTCTATTTATTACTATAAAATAACAGATTTCATATTGCATGCAGTTCTCAAAAATAAGCAGGTTGATTTTCTGCTTTCTACTGTGGAAATCCTGCCTAGTGGAAAAAAATTGGAAAAATTGCATCGAACAGGAGTGAATAATTATGATTTTTTTTCTCAATGGCAGCTTTTGTGAAGATATGGTTTTTCTGAATTGATCCCATGCAAAGTATGGCCATAATTTGCGTCCATCTCGAGTGCACACTTAGGTCAACCACTACTCGTGCTTTTCCCACCAACATCTGCTGTTAGGAGCCTTTCTCTACATTTGTTGCATTTGAGGGAACAGCCACTTCACTAACATCATTGCCTGTTGTGTAGATATGTTGATACCTCATCTTTTTTGTGGAAAACAAGTGGCATTTTATTTGAACTAAGGTACTCTCCCGGCATTTGTCTGGAGGGAATGCGAAAAAAAAACACAAAAATCACACTCTGATAGCCAGCACATTTTTTTTTTTTAAATAGTGCATTGTGATATTGCTGTGACTGGTATTGACGAACAGCCCATAGATTCATTTGCATGCTTTATTATCCCCCAAATCCTTCCTCTGCACAATCATAATGCTGATCAACTCTCATAGATTAAGTTAACCCTGCTAAAGCATGTGGTATGCAATCTGCAAATGAAAGCTTTTCAAACTAATTTATTTACTTCCACCATACAAGACATGGCTGCCAATTAATGAACATTTGTGAATATACTGTACATGGTGACTGAAAAATGGCAGCCTTTTGTAAACTCTCTAATTTTTTATGTAGATAATGTAATTTTAAAAAATCCCTCTCGGCCCGCCGGAAGGCTGAGGTAGATTTCACTGGACAAACTAAGGGATAGGCGAAAATAGGCAAAATGAGGAGGTTTTCGTAGAAGGATCACGCCTCATTTTATACACCTTACTGCAAGAAAGTATTTTACAATTGAAGCTTAATAAACTTTGTTTTTAGTCTTTTTAACATTTTATTGGTTATGGGAGACGCTAACCTTCTCGTCATTTGGGATCCATTTTTATACTTGTGGTCACACTGTCCTCATGCAAGGTTTCGACACTGATGTTTAACCAACGGTCTGTTACTTCTTCACACATAATTTTATCTCCCGCATTGATGTTGGTTGATTCCTCAGTTTAGGAACTGCGACAATGTGGTTATGTAGCCCTGTGTACTTTGGGTGTGTGTAGAATCTATCTGATAACCGGTGTTAATTGTGATGTCTGTAATTCAGGTAAGGACTGCAGACGGTCAATTTCAAGTAGCAATTCCTAATTTTGCTAACGTCAACGACACCTAGCTGTGAACTTGGCTACTAGATGCCATGGCAACTAACGTTGGAACTTCCACCCCGAAGGAAGGCCAACTGAGGGATTTTTAACGCTCTTAAAAAATCCCACGACTTTGGCCAGGTTTGAACCCGTGACCTTGGGAATGGAAGTGCAGCATGCTACCAGTTATGCCACCGAAGCCGCTTGCACAGAGACAGATGGAAAACTGAATGTGATCTCGTGCAGGGGCGTTGTCATGGCAATCTCAGATGGCGCATCCCTCATCAATTTAGTAGCGTTGTCGTGGCAACCTCTGATGGCTCTTGGCAATTTCTTATAATTCCGAAATCATATTGCTCATCCCTTGGTGGGTGGGTCCTATCAAAAATTATTTCAGACAAAAGTTTTAGGTAATTATTAGGGGAATATTGTCCATTTTATACGGTTTTGATATTGTGCTTATTAAGAGAGATATGATTTTTGTTTCCCGAAAAACCCACTTTTTCCCACCCCTTTGGTCAATGGTTGGTGCTATCAAAACACTTTTCAAACATAAATTTTTGGCCCTTATCCGACACATAGTATGGTATGAACTTTGAATGGATTCGCTATTTCACATATTAAGTGAGTTATAGTGATATTTCACTTTTTCGGGGGGGGGGGGGGGGAAGAGCCCCCCCCTTTCACCCCCTCGACGAACTCGACCGAGATTTTAAAGGGATACATATTGTAGCGGTTCTTTATATGTGCCCTTCGATGCTGTAACAAATGTAACTGTTCGATATAAGACACTAATGGCCCGTCGTTGTGGTGACAAATGTATTGGATCAAATAACAAACAAGATACTAATAAATACACTGTGGTGTGCACTTACCTTTGATAGTATAATAGGATATAATTAGGGCGCCAGGTTCAATATTTAAGATATAGATCCAAAATTTATAAATATATCCGGCTGTCAGCAGTAGAGTTTGAGAATACTTACCCTGGCCGTAGTGTAACTGAGTTGACTAACCATTCAGTATTTATTTAAGGAGTATGATTGATTTGCCTATAGTATTTACTAACTACTATGAAAGAAATAGGCATTACATTAAAGAAAATGAATTTATTAAATGCAAAACAAATATCAAAAACAGAATAATGAGTCACGCAATTGAATTTAAATTTACTCAATGCGGCAATAAATTTAAAAGAAAATAACAGAAAAATGAATTGAATATTAATTGAAGTTAAGACAGATCACCTTGATATTCTGTCACGTATGTAAAAATGTGGTGATATCTCATAAGATACAGCATACCATGATCCATTCTGTTGCCACCTTATTATAGTATTATAGAATTATTATAGTATTGAACTATAAGCCATTGTCGGCTTCTGTATATTGGCCAGACATCGTTATAATAGTCGAATCTGTACTGTAGTTGAAAGCTATGATAGAACTCCGCTCAGTCCTTAAGAGGCCTTCCTCTCCACTAATGACCAATCTCTAATTGAAAGCTGTCGGTGAGTGAATGAACACTAGAGTGGGAGATTTACTATGAGAGAGGGAAGTCGAGAGACCACGTGACAGAAGAGATATTTAAACCCAAACCCGCGTCTACAGAGTCATTAGTAAATGACAAGTCATTATTGACAGATTATTGAGAGGGAGCAGCGACTGAGGTCCACCGACTGCTATCTGAAAGCTCATTCATAGCTTTAGCATACATCATGTCTCAACATTAACCACAATGTTGACAAGATATAGACAGAAGCCGACAATGGCTTATAGTTAAATACTACAATAAATCTATAGATGGCAACAGAATGGATCGTGGTACGCTGTATCTTACGATATATTACAACATTTTTACATACGTGACGGAGTATTAAGGTGATCTGTCAGAACCTTATATATGACGAATTAAATATCCCACGTCTCTATTATCATTTAACTTCAATTAATATCCAATTCATTATAATGTTTATTTTCTTTTAAATTAATTGCCGCATTGAGTAAATTTAAATTCAATTGTGTGACTATCACTTTTCTGTTTTATTAATATTTTGTTTTTGCATTTAATAAATTCATTTTCTTTAAAGTAATGCCTATTTCTTTCATTGTAGTTAGTAAATACTACAGGCAAATCAATCTTACTCCTTGATTAAATACTGAATGGTTAGTCAACTCAGTTACACTACGGCCAGGGTAAGTGGTCTCGAACTCTGCTGCTGACTGCCGAGGATATATTAATAAATTTTGGTTCTATATCTTAAATATTGAACCTGGCACCCTAATTATATCCTATTATACTATCAAAGGTAAGTGCACACCACAGTGTATTATTATCTTGTTTGTTTAACCGACCCGATACATTTGTCACCACATCGAAGGGCATTGTTAATCGACCCGTTACATTTGGCGCCCAACGTGGGGGCATTATAAGGAACCGTTACATTTTGCGCCACAGCGTGGAGCACAAAAACCGTTCGGTACTTACGGGAGGAGTGGATGGTTTCAGTGCAAATTGTCAGTGCTTTTGGGGGACAGTGAAGGGAGTGAATTTTTGGAGGGAAATTTTTATATGGTGTACTTCGAGATGGCGGAGGAGGAACAAAGGCAGCTGAGAAGTAGGGATAAAGTCGAGAAAGTTAATTATACGGAGGTTGATAGCGGTTGCGATGTTGAGAGTGTAGAGCATAATATTGTACAGTCCCCCAGGGGTCTGCACCCCCTGGAGGCCATCCCCCCCATCATCTATTTAAACTACCCCTAACTGGCAGATCTCGTAAGTCCAGAACAACATCTCTCACACCGCAAGGGCAGCTAACCAGCCTGGAAAGCTTGCCAAATACTTGCATCACACCACAAACAGCTACACATAATTAACTGGGGCATCTATGCCATTGGAATGCCGACGAAGCAGCACCGAAGCCTATAAGAGGTAGGCTTTAAGGATGACAAGCTCTCTCTCAATTACCAGTCTTACAGTGCATCAGCCGAAGGCCCTAGCCGTTATCATCAGGTGAGTCAGCAGTGTTCAGAGTTCCTATATTTTGTGACCTACTCCACAGACTTGTACACTTACATTGTGACATTTATTACATCCCCTAAAAGGGACTCATAATTTCATATTACTGACCAATAAATACTTGGTCAATACACTACACTTGTCTTACTGTTTACACGCCTCTTTACGTCCTAAAGCCCTTCCTAATTCCCGTCACGATTAGACGTGACATAGTAGCCAAACAGTGCTAGCTCATACTTCATTGTATTTCCCGTAGCGGCCCGACTGCCAGAAGCAGCGTGCCGCCATATAGCTGACGCGTGCACGTCGGTTATATAACCAGCCAGCCTGCTGAGAGATTAGCACGTTGACCTGTACTCTAAGTTTCATCCCCTGGAATACACTTACGTCTTTTATAAGAGCACCCCCTAGCATTCTAACACTAAACAACACTCCACACTGGTCAGCTTACCCAACTACGGGAAGCTACCCCCTTTTAGGCACCCCCTTATAAATTAACACAATAACACTTCCGTTTTAGATCTAACTACCCCCCCCCCCCCCCCCCACTAAGGGATCTAAAACAATATCAAGATGTCGGAGGTAATCTTGAGAATAATTCTGAGGTTAACCCTGACACGAATACATTAGTAAATCTCGGGATGAATACAGAGGTACATCCTGAGACTAGTGGTGGTCAGGAGAAAGAAAAGTCTATAGATATCCCCGAGGATAAATTTGAGGCACTTATGAAGGCCATGCAGACTAGTAGTAGGGAGAGAAGAGAAAAAGAGAGATAATTTGGAAAGTAGGAAGGAATTAAGTAGAGAACTGAATGAGAAGTTTAATGAAAGTAAGCAAAGTACGGAGGCCTTTCTTAATGAGAAATTGGAAGAGAATAGAAGAAAAATTAATCAAAAGTTGGAAGAGAATAATGTAAAGATAGATATTGTAAAAAAGATGAATAGAGAATTAAGTATGAAGTATGATATGCTGCAGGAGAGTATTCAGGGGGTGAAACAGGAGATCGGAGATGAAATTAAGGAGGTGGTAGAGATGAAGACTAAAGATGTTATTAAGACAGTAGATAAGAAATTAGAAGCAGCAGAAAGTAGGATTGAGGAAAGAATAGTAACTGTGATTGATGATAAAATAGCAAGTCAAGGTGAAAATTTTAGCAAATTGGTAGAAGCGGAAACTAGGTAGGTGAGAGCAGAGTTGGGGGATAAGATTAAGGAAGGTAAGATAGAATCATTCAAGACTGAAGTCAGTAAGCAGATAGTAGAAGCAGTAAAGACAGCCCTTAAGGAAAAATAAATTGAAAGTAAAGGAAAAGTTTGAAGTTATAAATATGAAAGTAGAAGAGAATAATCAAGAAGTAAAGACAGAGATTATGGAATGTAGTAGAAAAGAGGAGAAAAATAACTGTTAGAAGAAATAGAAAATATGATGAAAGAGGAAAAGGAGGAATATGACGTGCAGTGGCGTACTGCAGTAGTTAGAATTGGGGGAAATGATAGGAGGAAAGCCGAAGCACAGTTTACTATGGATGAATATTGTACAGAGGAGGTAGAAGTTAATGCTAGAAGGAAAGAAGAAAAAGGGATTATAGAGAGAGATAGAATTGAAAATGAATGTGGTAAGAACTGTGAAATGCCAGAGAAAGTAGTGATGTAAATTTGTATTACTGCTAGTTGCTGTTCCGTATGACCTAAATATTAGTAGTAAAGTTTTATATGATTTAACAGAGGTAGATAAGAAACCTGCTGTGAGTAATTTTAATTCAGTCGTGAAGTTGGGATGGTGAGGGACGCGTAGTGCCTACGCTTATTGATTTAGGTTGTCTAAAGTCATTTAATTTGGAAGACTTAGGTTGTAATGCTATTAGCAATTCAGGTAAGATGAATGTGGGTCCTTAAACTGCAGGTAAGTTGAAGCGAGGATTAAATTTAAAAAGTTAGGAAGATTATTACAAAGGTAAGTAATCTAAAGAAAGTAATAATTATTATGGCAACCATAGTTATGAAATTAATAATAATACTGAGAAGAAGTATAATGATGATAAAGATTTAATTCAAAAGTGAATAAAGATGATGTAGTACAGTGGTAATAAAATTAATGAGTTGAAGAAGTAAGTATTGATATAATAAAGAAGTTTCAGTTGAGGACAGCGAGGTTATCAGTGGATATATTTGGAGAAATTTAGAAGTGGTTTAAAATAGATGGTAATGCGTGGTATGAATTAACCAACATCTGGTAGAAATGTGGAAGTAGTAACTAATTAGGACATCTGGTACTTGGTGATAGGTATGTGTGTATTTTCACGTAAATGGACGTGAGTTTGAAGAAGTATGCCAGCAAAGGTATTATGCTCTTGAGCAATGTGGTTTGAAGTTTTTGGTAAGATGCCAAATGAAGTTTTTATTGGAGGAAGTTCTTTTTGGAGGATGAAGTACGGCAGCGAGGTATATTCCGTTGAGCAATGAGATTTTTGTGGTGTCTACGGGACTACGTGAAGTTATGTTGGAGGATTTTTAAAGTATGAATGAATATGGTTATATGCATGCAAAGGTAATAAGGGATTATAGAGGTAAGATGGTCTAAGGTTTAGTTACAGTTACGCACGTTTTAAAGATATTACAAGGCTTGTCGAGCTAAACCACTCTGTAGCATGACGAATGGAATACATAGTGTTATCACTGACCGAGTTCAAGCGCGCCCCGCTCGGCTGGCGCTAGCGGCGTAGATCCCCAACGCTGCACGGTCAGCTGTTCAAAAGTGGGATACGCGCTGGGCTACGTAAACCTCTTTACGAAGGCTGCGGTTACACTGATTATAACTAATTGTTTGTTTAGACTTATGAATAATACTGTCAAAAGGTTATTAGTAATATTCTCAGTCCCCATGTAGTACTATCTTTTAAAACCCTCCGTTAGTCGCGCATTGGTCTGACAGCTCCATGGTTCGTTTTAGTTTTAATATCAAGTCAACAGGTCAAGTTATGATCTTATCGTCTCGTGACATCTTACACCAAACCTTAGTAAGCATTTTCCTGGAGTTGTGAAACGATGTGTCTAAAAATAACTCTCCACGTATAACATTTTGTCAGCGTGGGATTGATAGTACCAGCGCTCCCAATATCAGTAAGGAGATTGCGCCTTACGAAAACCTAAGGATGCAGATGAAGCGTGACGCCTTCTGCTGAAAGATAACAAATAGCTAGTTCATGATTCAGTAATTTCAAAGGAATTTGTGACTCTGATACTGAAGACAAAGTAGAAACAAGATCTGTAGATCAGGGGGACGGTAACGGAAGCGAAGAACTGGATGGCCGTTTATTTTATTGGCAGTTTGGCCATTATCATATGTCCGTCTCATTCTTGGCTATCACAGTGGAGGTCCGGGTTCGATTCCCAGCTCTGCCAATAAATTTAATACTGGTCTGAGGGCTCCTTGTGAGGCAAAACTGATAAGAGGCGCGTTCAATTCCTATCTCAGCTATCCTGGAAGTGGTTTACCGTGGTTTCCCACTTCTCCTCCAGGCAAATGTCGGGAAGTACCTAACTGAAGGCCTCGGCCGCTTCCTACCCAAATCCTACCTCAATTCCAAATACACACACTACTACAGACATCTCAGTGACACAGGTTATCAGACAAATTCTAAACACACCCAAGCATACGGGGCTACGTGACCACGATGTCGTTAAGTCCCTAAAGAATAAACTATTATTATTTTAGGCCTATTATTATTATTAATACGGATTATATATTTTTTCGTTTTAGGTAAGGATGGCACGAAGTAGAACTAGTAACGATGGAAGGCTGCCTTCATTCCGTATCCTACACTTTTCGTGATTTTATATAAGTGGATAGATATTTCGGTATATTTTGAAAAATGTGAGGTACTGATCCTGGTTTTAATTTCCATTTTACGCGAATAAGTTCCATGTTCTCACAGTTCACTACGAAACAGTCCGCCTTAAATCTTCCGAAAAACACACGTCACAGATTCTATTTTTGATTGGCAATTGCTTATCTTTCGCGGAATAACTCTCGCCCATTTCGCAAACAGATTTGTTTCTTTTGGCGGTGTGAAAAAATGTCCACCGTCAGATTTTCTTCCTAACCCGATTTACATCCAGTTGTTTGCACACACAAAGCACTGCACAGACATTCGTAAACTATTACAAAGAAACAAATTCCCTCGCATAATATGATTTCTCGCGCACAGGATATTACAGTACTAACCTCGTGGGTTACTGGTCACACCTGCTTATGGTTCGGCGCGACTTCCGCGCCACACACTGGCTGGACCATGAACTACAATGCTTAAGTAGCGGAGTGATGACACTGTTTATTTCTATTCGTCATGTTTGTAGTAAAAAATTTACTGGTGATTAATAACGAATTAATGATGTGGTAGATTGTTGTCCTACACACAGGTAAAAGTAAAGATAATAATTAGATGGTTGGCATAATATATATTAGTATATAAAGGAATTTGGTATAATTCAGAGTTTGAGGAGTTTAAAGTTAAATCATTTGTTTAGAAGAGGAAAAATTAAGTTTTATTTATGTCATACGGAGTTAGTAAAGGAGAGTGTGTAATTTTTTGAAGACAAGGGTAAGTTAGTAAGATAAGTATGTAGACGAGAGTTTAGTGCTAAACTCTTGTTTACTAAGGCAACACTGAAAATATGGCTTCAAACACCACAATAAGTATGTAGCTAAAGATAATAATATTGAAGTCTCAATTCAAGGCAGGTGTAATTTATGCATTTAATTTGGTAGAGCTTTACGAAGTGATTATGGGAAAATACTGTATATGCCAATTAGGAGTGTCAGTGTTATTGACTACTAATTAAAACTTTGTCATTATTTGAGGAAGAAGGATAGTTAGGAAAACAAAGTGTGATGTTATTATTCCAAGGAGTTAGTCGAAGCATGTGAGGTTATGGCTGAAATTAAGGGTGTTATTGGTCAGTAAGAGATGACCTGTAACAGTACGAAGATGCGGAATTATACCACGAATAGGGGAGGTTTTTGTGTGTGACGAGTATGTCACGGTAAGTTGTTTTGAGTTTTGAGAGATTCTGGTGTAATTGAAATGAGCTATAGTTCAGACGATCGAAGCAAGTAGGAAGTGGTGTCAGTAGGACGCAGTATATTGGTTAGAGTTTTGAGAGAAAATTGGTTTTTTTTTAGGTATTCAGCCAGAAGTCGAATCATGTATAGACTACGTTTAAAGTATAAGATCATATATTTTGTGGAACGAAATATTTTATTCCGAGGAGTTTGTCATTGTTTTTGTGAAATAGTTGAGTAATATACGTAATTCAGGTATTGGGTAGTCCAAGTCTTAATCATTTTGTTGTTGTAGGTAAGAATGACGATACAGTCAAGTTATATCTTGATGCTAAGTTAACTTTAATAATGTGAACAAGAAGTCAAGTTATGTTTTAGAGAAGTAGTGAAGTGGAATTATGGTTTTTAAGACGTCGTGGAGACTTAGGAGGTATTAATTTGAAATGAGGCGGCCGTGGCCTAAGAAAGAAGGAAGCCACGTAGGCAGGTTAGTAGTAACTTGTGTATTTAATGAACTGTTTACTAACTACTTTGAGGTATTTTCATGTCATTTTATGTATTTGGGGAAGTATTTACATGTATGAGATATGCACAGAAATTTGAATTGCCTTAGGAATCTTGCTAAGTTATTTTTTCTTCAATTATTGAAATTTTACTACATTTGAGTAATCCCTTTATAGAGACGAAAGGGATATTACATTGATTGTTATCACCACATCGCGTGCAGTGATATGCGTGTGCAACAAAGTAATTACTTCGAAGAATATAAAATAAGGAACAAGGAGAAAGTGGAAGACTTTTGGGAAACACTCGAAGATGAGACATCAAAAATTCCCCTTGGAAATGTAAAAATCCTGGTTGGTGATTTCAATGCCCAGATAGGAAAAGAAAGAAAATACAAAAGGATTGTTGGAGAATATCCTGCACATAACAGAACAAATCGAAACGGCGAGAGATTAATCAACTTTTGTAAGCAGTTCAACCTAAAACTTATGTCTACGAACTTCAAAGCCCTCCCAAAGAAGAAGAAAACATGGATTTCGCCCAATCCAATATTAGGCGAATTTCAAATTGACCACGTTGCAATTACAACAAAAAACAGATGCGAGATCATGAACGTAAAAGTGAGAAAAAGTTTGAAAATCGACACAGACCACTTTCTGTCAGAAATTAAAGTAAAATTTCAACCGAATAGGCATCAAAAGAGAGGTAAAAGGAAACCAAGGATCGACACGGAAATTCTGAAACAAAACAAAAATATCTATCAAGAAAACCTGTCAAAGTTGGAAATGAATAACTGGGAAGAAATTAGTGAATCGTTAACTAAAGCGGTCGAAAATGTGGGGCAGCGAAAAAGAAAAAAGAAACACAGGTGGTGGAACATACGATGTGACAACGCTGTTGACGAGAGGCTGAAGACATGGAAGAGGTGGTATTCCAACCCAACGAAGGAAAATTGGAATGATTTCAGTCAACAAAGGAAAGCCACTGCCAAGATCATCAGAGGAGAAAAGAGACAATATGATAAAGACCGGTTAGAAAGTATAGAAGAAGACTTCAAGAAAAATAATACCAGAAAGTTCTACAGAACTTTTAAGGAAGAATTACAACAATACCAACCTCCAAGTCTATGTTTTAAAAGGAAGGATGGTACACTCGCATTGAGTAACAACGAAAATTGCCACCTGTTGGCCAAGTATTTCGAAAGCCTGTTAAACTGCAAGGAACCACTGGAAAAACTGAAGTTCGAGAAGCCACCTAAGATGAATACACAGTCTAAACCACCAAGCCTCATAGAAATACAGAAAATCATTAAAGAACTCAAAAACGACAAAGCACCAGGAGAAGATGGTATAGTAGCTGAAATGTGGAAAATTGGAGGAGATAAGCTAGCGGAGAACTTACACCGTCTAATCTGTGATATTTGGGAAAATGAACAAATACCCAAAGACTGGAAAGGCGCACTTATACATCCGCTCCATAAGAAGGGAGATCGGACTGACCCAAACAACTACCGGGGAGTTTCGCTACTATCTATTGCTTACAAAGTACTTTCCAAGGCGTTGCTAAACATCGTAGAAGAACAGGTGGATCATCAAATAGGTGAATATCAAGGGGGCTTTAGAAAGGGAAGATCCTGTGTGGAACAGATCTTTGGTCTGAAAAGTATTCTGAGAGTAAGAGCTCTACGAAGCAAAAACACCGTAGTTGTGTTCATTGATTTCAAAAAAGCATATGATTCCATCGACCGGCAGACACTCTTCAATGTTTTGGAGGAATTTGGAATAGATGGCAAAACGCGAGCAATTATAAAACAGACACTAACAGAAACCGTCTCCAAAGTAAAATTTCAAGGAGAAATCTCAGAGGCTTTTGAGATTAAGACAGGAGTCAGACAAGGAGACGGACTATCACCAATTTTGTTTAACATCGTCCTGGAAAAAATAATGAGAGTATGGAGGAAAGCAATAAAAGAAGAAGGTATAGAAGGAATCTGTTTAGGAACAAAAAAGCAAGGTGTAAAGGTGGATTGCTTAGCATTTGCTGATGACATGGCATTGCTAGCCAAAGGAAAAGACGAAGCTCGAATAATGCTTGAAAAATTACATGAAATAGCTGAGAAGACTGGACTCAGGATCTCATACGAAAAAACAGAGTACATGGAGTACAAACACAATAAAGAAAAGCATCTGGAAACGAGATATGGGAAAATCAAGAGAGCTGATAAATTTAAATATCTTGGAGAATGGATCCAGCCTAATGGACTTGATAAAGAAGCAAATAGAGGAAGAGCTAGAAAGATGGAGCTAGCCTATAAATTAGTACAAAATAGATACAACAAGAGAACTATATCCTACAGGGCAAAGATAAGACACTATACCACGGTTGTCAAGCCAGAGGGACTCTATAGCTCAGAATGCTTGATATTGAATAAGAAAGGGGAAATCAAGGATTTAGAGAAGAAGGAAAGGAAAATCTTGAGAAAGATCCTAGGACCTGAAAAACAAAAAGATGGTACATGGAGGAAGAGGAGAAATGAAGATCTCTACAGACAGGCAGAGAAAATCACAGACACCATCCGTAAGAGGAGATTGAAGTTTTATGGACACCTCATGAGAATGAGCGAGAGTCGACTAACGAAGAGAATCTTTAACTACATCTCCAAGATCAAGGCAACTACATTATGGATAGAGGAAACGAGAAAAGACATGGAGGAAGTGGGGATAAATCCAGAAGACTTTTGGAATAGAGATGTGTTTCGAGCTAAGATTGATAAATTCAAGGGGTTCCAGGAAAAGCAATGTAAAAGGGCCAAAAACACCTGGTCAGATGAGAGGAGGAGGAACCACAGCGAAAGGATGAAGAAATTTTGGGAGAAGAAAAAAAGACTAACCAACAAATCAGTTGTTTTCCGTGGTCCACAGTAGGCCAAAATCGATGGAAGAAGAAGAAGAAAGGGCTGATAAATGCTTTTATTCTTCTCAGAAAATGTATTTTATATACAGAATGTATGTATTCAAACGAAAAGTACTATGAGCATTTTAAGAAATGATAGTATAAATATGTAAAGTGAAAAGGGTATTTCTTATATTATTGTATTTTGTAGGGTATTTGTATATTGTCTTTTGGGGGGTTATAATATATATATTATTATTTCCGATTATTCCCCTTCAGGAGAGCGCGAGAACTTGAGCCAATCACAGCTTCACTTCCTTTTCCTCTCTTCTTTTCTTCCCAAAACCTCTTCATTAGTTCACTGTGCTTTTTCTTCCTTTCCTCTGTCCATTTTTTCCCTGATGTATCTTTCCTTGAAACTAGTACAATTTTCGTGTTTCTGATTTTATTTCTAAATTGTTCTCTGTCTTTAATGTCGTCTTCAGAGATTTTAAGTAATTCCATGTCTTCATGTACTTCTTTAATCCAACTGGTCTCTAATTTACTTGCATTCACGATATTGAAAATCATCTTAGTGAGTCTGTTCTCATCCATCCTATATATGTGTCCATAGAACTGCAGACGTCTCTTCCTAAATTTATCTATAATAGTGTCTGTATTTTCATTAAGTTCCTTTGTTGGTCTCCTGACCCAAATTCCATTACGGAAAACAGCGCCATGGATTTTCCTAAGAATTTTTTGTTCCTGTTTCTCAATATCATGAATTCTTGTCATTCCTCTAATGACGGTGGTTTCTGCCGCGTACAAGGCTTCAGGCAAGACAACTGTGTTATAATTGCGCAATTTTGCATTGCGAGATACTGCTCTTTTGTTATAATGATTCCATGTCACCTTGTACGCCTTCTGCAATTTTACTATTCTATCTGCATTAGAAATTGTGTTCAATCCTGTGGGTTGGATGGCTTCTCCTAAATATTTGAAGTGAGTGACCTGCGAGATTTTTCCATATTGCGTTCGCAAGGTGATGTTTCCTGTTGATTTGGTATCCATATACTGTGTTTTTTCATAGGAAATATCAAGTCCCGTTTTACTGGAGATTTCATGTAGTTTCTCTAGCGCTAATATGGCTTCATCCTTGTTGTTTGTTAAGATGGCCAGATCATCTGCAAAGGCCAAGCATTTCACAGTGATTCTTTTCCCTTTCTCCTTTCCAATTTGGATACCTTTCACATTCATTTCCCATTCTGTGATGATTTTGTCCAGTACGATGTTGAACAAGAGTGGTGATAAACCATCCCCTTGTCGAACTCCAGTATGTATTGCAAAAGAGTTAGAGATTTCTCCCATGAATTTCACCTTTGAGGTAGTTCCCAATGTTTCCTGGATGATGGCCCTGGTCTTCCTGTCAACTCCTAATTCTTCTAGTCTGTTAAACAAGGTTTGTCTGTCAACCGAATCGTAAGCCTTTTTGAAATCCACAAATGTGACTGTAGTGTTCCTGCATCGTCGGATGTGCAGTATGGTCTCGAGGTTCCAGATCTGCTCAATACAGTGTAACATTAATTAGTGCCCCATATTGGTAGCGACAAATGTAATGGTTTCTATAGCCCTCACTTTTGCGTGACAAGTGTTACGGTTTGACTTTGCCTAAGCTATGTTGTTTTAATGGGCGCCAAGACCTCAACGCAATGCTGAAATCTAAATTTGTATTTAACAACGTCTAGCTCTGGTAGAACACCTTCAAGAATCTATTCACTCAGATCGTGGTATGATTTGATCATTAACCCAACAAACAATTGTATCAGGAGAAGGAATTGGTCTATATCTAATGCTACCTACTGAAAGCAAAGATTGCATTGTAAAAGAATTGAATTTATTATATAAAACAAGAATAGCAACATTAATAATAATAATAAGTTTAAAATTTAAATTGGAGCGTTGCGATTTTAATATTACCGATAGAAAATTACGTGAAAACGGAGTCTGATAAATTATTGATTTTACTCTTATTCCCAAGCTATGAAGTTACTGAAATATGAAATATAAAACAAAGAGAAATGAGAGATTGCGTATTTCTGCGTCATTCGCGCTTACCACTGGAAATTGCCAAAGCATTTCCCTCGTACTGGATGATGCTGTGTGCTTCCCACAGTCTCCTGGACGTCGTCATCTCCGTCGATATTTGATGATATACTTGTAGATTTGGTGACTTTATGGTCCTAACAACGGAGCCATACCCTCGTACAACCAAACTGGTTAAGTTTTAAACAGATAGTTCTCCACTCCACGGAACATCGGAGCGACACACACTTGCAACCGAACTAGTCAAGTCTTTCAAGATTCTCCCCCACTCCACGGAACATCGGAGCGACTCCCGCGTGCAACGATACTCGGCAAGTTCTACACAGATTGACCTCGTTCCACGGCGCGCCGAACGATATATCTACCCTGTCGGCTCCCCACCTCGGTACCGACTTCCAGCTTACGTGGTCTCCGCTGATTGGCTGCTCCCCACGCTCTATTTCCCCTTCTCTGGCTCAATACACACGGCGCGCGGATGATGAAGTCGATTTCCGTTCCAACTATCCGCCTTTTCTTGACGCTGCAACCCCGCTTGCGTAATACTTTTTGACAAGAATCAGCCCGTATCTGAATTTCCAGTGAGTCATGTCTCTCATAATATCCTAACTGACGAAACTCCGTAAAATCCCGTAATCACATAATTTTCTATGATATTGTCGTTCGTAATAATTTGCTTGATAGCGTTTTCTAAGACATAGAAAACCTATCTGTATGCTTATAATTTTTATAAAATGCTCCGAAAAATATCTTAATAATGATTATAATAAATTAATAATAATAATAAATTAACATGAAAACTTCTCTTGGCTGAACAATTTGCCGCGTAAATAAATATAGAATGGCTTCCTACTGACTTATGCCAGTGGCATAAAAACCCCTCGAAAAACACGTTACATATTCGCCTCGGATCATCGGATGATTTACCGTGACGACGGTCCATTATCCGATTATCCCAGACACGTTAATAATCCCCATCCAAAATACATATTACATAAATGAAATCACCCTAAATTACAGATATTTACACTCATAATTTTTCTTCACGCACTTTGCGTCAAAGTTTGTTGTCACTATGGATTGCACTTTGCAACCAGTCCAATGTTTCTCATATAGAATAGTGTTCCACGGATATTTCCGCCTCTCAAATTTCTCTATGTTGGAGAAATAGACATAATTAATGTGTGAGCACTATGTATTTATGATGTCATATCACACGCATTGAAGATGTTCTGATATATTTATATCACCATAGAACTTCCTAATTTCACTGGAGGTCCCTTCTTTATGGTGAAATTTAATCTCACTTATCACTGAGCACACGATCACACTATTGTGCCAGCGCATCGTGACCATAATACTTGATCTCTCTTTATAAAAGATGAAATTAATATTGACTTCTGAAAAAAAAACAGTAAGTGCGCATTACATAGAACACCAAATATTTCTGTGCCGTAATCGCCCTGTCTTGTTAAGTTCCCGTAGACCATATTCTACTTAATACTAGTTCTCAACACAGAACAGTTCTCCTCACACAAATGAAACCATTGTACAAATTACCTTAAATTACTCACTTAAAATCTTACATGGCGAGGCCGTAAACAGAAATCACGTGTGCCGTTATGTATGAGTTTCATGAAGGACTGTCTCGCATTCTGATGGCCCATCTTTTGTCCCGTGGACGCCTTAAGCAAAAATACCCTGTCCAAGCGCTCACCCATCTCTTGGGGACAAATGGGAATTCACCAGCGCTACCAAATTCTGGCCTTGGTGTATCGAGACATTTTAGTGCTCAAGAGCATCCGACAATCCCGTCATATTTCCCTGCCCCTTAAAAACTCTCATTTACTTACATACTACCCCCCCCCCCTGTGTGACTTCTGATACGCCTGCCTGGAAGACCATCTCCTCCCACGCACCAAATACCACACTTACTCATTTGATAGGCTGGCTCGCCAGCTAAACATCCTCACTTTATGACACATACTTTCGGAGACTTTGTATATTATACGTCCCGTATAATCTGTTTCCCTCACTATTCTCCAGCACATATGCTGTTTTGCCAATACGTTTGGAAACCATAAACGTTTCTGTGTCACCTGCTTCCAACCTTGCAAGTGGCTCCCTTTAAATGAACGTCATCACGTTGCTCTACTAGCATATTTCTCAGTGTCTGTAACGATGCCCTGTTGCTACTGTCCACACATGCTAACCCTACTTTCCTCTGGTGTCACCCCTCTACTGGACACTCTATGACCTAAAAATGTCACTTCTGACTGACAGAATGACGACTTAGACAGCTTCAAAGTGAACCCTGCCTGATCTAACTTCTGAAAAACTATATCTAAATGACGTAGATGCTCCTCAAAACTGCGTGAACTAATTACCATATCATCTATGTAAATAGTTACAAACTCTCCTGTGTCATCCCCTAATGCGATGTTTAAAGCCCTAATTAAAGCTGCTGAACTACTCTTTAACCCATAAGGTGTTCTACAAAATTGATAAAGGTTATATTTATGACTAAAAGCTGTAAATGGTCTATCTTCGTACATAAGTGGCACTTGCCAAAAACTGGAACTCAAATCTACACAAGTGAAATACTTCTTCCCCTCAAATGTTTGCATTAATTCCTCTATTGACATAGATTTCAGCTGATCTGAACTAATTCTACTGTTAACCAAACGAGCGTCTAAACAAATATGAACAGTGCCGTCGGTCTTGGGTACCGTGATCAAAGAATTAACATATGGACTGTTAGAGTGCTCAATAATCCCATCTTCAAGCATCTGGTTAATTTGTGCCTCAACTGCACTCTGATAAGCGAAAGGTACAGGATATCTATGTCCTGTGAATACTGACCTATCAATAACGTTCAATGAATGTGTATAGCAATTGGCCATACCAATGCGATCCTCAAACACTCTCCTATTACACAATAACACATCATAGAGCCGAACACATTGTTCATCCTCTATATTTCCCTGAAATGCAGCATCACGTAACGAGTCCTTTAGACTACCGTTCGTAATCACACTGCCCACAAAACATGGAGAACCCCGCTCTACGGCTGGCGATATCTCATTTAAGATACAAATCACACCTACAATACTACTCCTCTGAATATGGTCATTGAACGCTACTTCTACTTCAGAATCTCCCCATTTAAATTTCAAACTCCCTACATCATAACATAAGTTACCCGACACTCTACTTAGCCACTCTGAACCCAAGATAACACTGAATACTAAATTTGGAATTACAAGGCAAATCTGCTTCTCTACATGATTATTAATTTTAATGTCTACTAAAACTTGCTTGGAAATTACTTTAGACCTCTTCCCAACAGCTGTGATAACAAAAGTGCTCTTAATTGGCATCTCCTCAAAATTTACTCCAGTTCCTTTCATTTTATCATAAAATGCACTACTTATGCAACTCTTCATACAACCACTATCAATTAAAACATCTGTGTACGCCTCGGACACGTTAAATTTAACTATGGGGCTCTTACTAACCACTTCCTGAATAATACCTTCATCATTTAGTTCATGTAATAATTCATTTCTTACATTTAGGTCATAGGGTTCCTGTATAATTGTATGGACAGGGCATGCTACAGACTGAGATTCTGACCTTACTTCGCAGCCTGGTTCGCGTTTAAAGAACCGCTACAGCTGGCCGTAGTACTACTAACTACTGAACTGGTCTGGTTGTTCTGGGCTGTGTTGTCATTGTTTGGCTGTATATTACTACCACTAGGCTGTCCTCTTCCTTGACCCCTATTCTGGTTGTAATTATTGTCATTATTGTCATTTCTCCCTTGATTTCCCCTGAAATCATTGTTTCTCCCTTGATACTGATTACCATACCCATTTCCTCTGTTCTGATTTAGCTGATTATTATTATTTCTATTTTGAGCGTTGGCCCCTTCGCCACCGTTCCCTTGAACTTCTTGATGCCTGGCTTCATTAGGTCTATTATTATTATTACCCTGGTTCCGATTGAAATTGTCCTCATAACCCCCTCTCCCTAGTGCATCAAATGTGCTTAACAAATTTTCTACTTGTGATATAGTCTTTACATTCTGGATACAAGCAGCCTCCTTGATCCTATAGGGAAAGTGCCTAAGTAGCAACCTTACCACATCACTTTCCTCCTTCAACCCATCCAGATATTTACACACTAATACCTGCCCTAAAAATTATTCGGTCATGGTGGAGCTTCCTTTAGGGTTATATTTACCACACACTACTCCCTCACGATGCTGCGACTGAATAATCTCATTCCAGAACTTTTCCCAGAATTTCATTTTAAAGTCATTAATATCAGTAAACTTGTCTCTGTAGACAGCAAACCAATTCCTCGTTTCCCCCACAAACACTTGTTCTAAAATTTCAACTACCTGGCACCACTCAATACTACCATCTTCCAACCTCTCCCCAAATTTCTTTTCTATAGAATTCATGAACTTCATTGGGCACCCTTGTCGATTGCTGAACTTCCCCAATTCTACCTCCCTGTGTGTGCTATTCACAAAAACTGGCCTATTCTGACTATTTTCTTGCCTGATCCTAGCTTTTAATTTTAATTCTGCGATTTTCTCCTCAGCCTTCCTCTCAATACTGTTTACTGTTAATTTAATGTTTCCTTCTGATTTTCTACTTTATCATATAGCTTTGCTTGTTTCTCCTCAATCTTGCTAATGCTCTCTCTATTACTCTCTCTTAAATCATTTACTTCTGCAACTATTTGCGAGTGGACTTTCTCAATTCTACCCCCCAGCTGTTCCTTAACCTCTTTAGTTGATACCTGAATTTTGTCAATTTCTCCCCCCAATTGCTTTTTGACCTGCTGTTTTTCCAGTTGCACTAGTTCTTCTAAAATTTCAGCCTGTGTACTGATTCTAATTTCTAACTCCTCCTGTACTTTTCCTAATTTCTTGTCTACAACTGCAATGATCTCTTTAACCTTCTCTTCCATTACTTCTCTGATTTCTCCTCTAATCTGCTCCATTTTCACACTAATTTCCTTGTTGTTCGTATCTAATTTTGCATTATTCTGTTCTAATTTTTTATTTAAAGCTTCTGTACTTTCTTTATTTTCCCTACTGTTTTGTTCTAATTTAGCGTTGTTTTGTTCCAGTTTAGCATTTAAAGCGTCTGTACTTTCTTTATTTTCCCTACTGTTTTGTTCTAATTTTGCATTATTCTGTTCTAATTTTGCATTTAAGGCATCACTACTGTACCCGTTCGTCCTGGGGATGCTATGACCCATCTGCTATTACATCGCATTCCTGGATTTCCAGGACAGAGCGGAGTTAAATGAACACCTAGTCAAATAAGGAATGTGTCGGAAATTCAGTTGAAATATCTCAAAAGCAGAGGCTTACACGAGATAAAGTATCAATGGGCGCCATCAACTGAATCCCTAGCAAACCACATCCTTCCTGGTTAAGCCTTAATTAAGACAAGGAAAGAAATAGGAAAATCACATCACCATCAGATCACAACTAAGATGAAAACAAATTTATTCAACTTTGATAGTCAGACAGACATATTAAACACTCATCCTACCTGAGAGCATGGTCGAATGCCAACGTTAAATTGTCACTGTCCAGAAAATCGAACCATCTCCATTCTACTCAAAGTGTATTTAATCCACATAAAATAGGAAAAATTTCTAAAGTTCTCTTGGGTTCTCAGGATCACCGTAGCACTATGTCTTTGCGTCACTGACATTCGTGATAACTGAGACCTAATTTCTCTTTAAATTAACATCATGAATGTGGATGTAAAAAATATTATTAATCTGTCTAAACACACATATTATAAACACATATTTAAATATCACATAATTTATGGCTTGCATGGCATTATTCAAATGCTGAATATGTTAGTAAAATGCTCCTAAACATCGAATAACTAATTTACACTATTTACACTGTCATTAATCATTGCGTGCTTGTGAATCACAGAAAATCCACTACTCATTGGTTATAATTATCATCATCATCAAAATTAATTGTTTAATTCATCAACACAAGTTGCAATTCTTCAAATCATATCTCAAATAAATTTATTTAAATCCATTTAAATTTATTAATCATCAGCTTCTTTATGTAATTATCACCTTCTAATTCAGTTATTCATCATCTATTCAATCATCTATTAATTTATTTAAATCAGCTCATTTATTCAATCTTTAATTCATCCATTTATTTAATTCATTCATCTATTCCAAAATTTAATTTATCAACTTATTTAAATTTTATTCATCTGGTTATTTAGATTTTTATTATTTCATCGAGTCATTCTGATTTTTATTTCATTAGGTCAGATCATTAATATGCTTAAACTTCAGATTATTATTTCATTAATTATTATTATTATTATCAGAAAATCTTGTATTATCAACACTATTTATTTGTTTAATTTCCTAAAAAATTGTTTAATATGGGTTATAGAACGTTGTCTTACAGTTTTATCACTTCCAAGTTATATCTCGTATTTAATTATCATGCCAAAAAATATTATTGCCTTCACAAATTCACGTTGGATCTCACTATCCACAACTACATTATATTTTTTTACTTTATCAAATATCACATTTGAATACCACAATTATTCCACAAACTCCATAAATATTCAGCACACAGCATGGATCTCAAAAATTATGCTAGACTGGGTTCGACAACCTCATGTCTACTTCAAAATACATTAGCAATATTGCAACTTCCACAAAATGCCTATCACAAACTTCACTTAATCACGTTGCATGATCTACAAAAATACATAACTGGCTTCAAATTATCAACGCACACAATCTCCAATAACTGTAATTAATCTGATCACATCTAGACAACTTCTTAAACAATTAGGAAAAATATATTACCTCTGTAATCGTAATCAAATTCAAGATCTGCTTTCAAATAGCATAAATTCTCTTAAAATTCTCATAATTCACTTCACAGAAAAACACTAATGTGCTATAATCTCTCACATCGAAATATGCAATATTGATCTGCCTTAAAATAAATCTGACCATTAATGATTCATCTTATAAGATTCAATTACTTTAAATCCTTCTCAAAGGTATCAAATTCAATCATAAAAATTATCAAAAGCATCAGTTGTAACAGCTGTTAAACTGAAAGTACTCTCAAAAGAGTATAGCAACAAGATATTGGATTGGCAAACAAGAATTACAAAATGTAACCCTGCTGACATGTATTTTTAATTTATTTAACAAAATTCGACTGATATGTGACTAGTAGTTCCTTGTTTGATCCTCTTACAATCTCAAGTACACTCGGATGATAAAAATGAGTTCCTCAATGGCAAGTAAGATGAGTAACCACCACACGATCGTATAAATACGAAAGGCCTTGCCCCGTCGTCTAACATGATAATGCCCTGAACGATGGGTAAAGATGTGTACCACCACGCAATCGTATAAATACGAAAGGCCCCATCTCGTCGTCTCATGAGTGAATGTACCAGATTGGAATCAACAAGTCTCTAGTTGTCATATAAAAGCGATATTCATTCACTTGAGTGAATAACATCTTAATATCTCCAAACAATTCAATGGAAAAATCCCTACTGATGAATAATACACACTCGCTAGTATGCAATGAACTGACGAAGTGATTTAAATAATCCAATTGCAGATCACGAGTTCGAAATACTCGTCACAAAAAATAACTATCCATGAAAACTATCCTTACTGGAAAATGTCTAAAAGACCAAATGTCTGCTTAATAAAGCCAACCAATGGTGAGAATTTCGTATAATGGTGCTGCCATATCATATGGTAACGCCATATTCTAGCAAAATTTGGAGCAAATAATGTTTCAGCCATGTCTAAATAATTGTAGAACTCCTACTAGAAAAATATATATACATGTATGCCCAGTGTTCATGAAAATATCATATTAGAAAGTCATAACTCTTACAGTACCTTCTCATATCAGCTGTTATTATATTTCAAAGATCGTCGATTATTCTTGTGTGTAATAAATTTCTCGAAAGATCGACGTGAATATCGTATCACCCACGCGATAACGATCGCCTTCATATCCCAAGTGAATCAGCTGTTAGACCTCCTCTTCTTCAGGAATCGAATCCATCGCTCCGTGGTGCCATCGCGTCTCTGTCTTCGTTTACTCCGACATGATGAACTGCATGTTATCCATAATGTATACTGTCCAAAATCTTACGTAAAAGTTCATAAAAGCAGCGTACCCCATATTCCTCTTCTATGTTACGCCATTGTCACATATAATGTTCGGTTTGCTTGTTAAAAGTTCAATCTCCACAGCGGCTAAGTCTCACTTGCAAAAAATAAATTTTATTTATGAGAGTGTATAAGTTTTTGAAACACCCTGTAGCTGTGTTCGTACTCGATATTTTATGACAATTCATGAAAAAAGAATTCTATTAATGCACATGCCAATGTTCATAAGTGCATATAATTGTAACAGTTCGTTTGCTTAAAAGCGTTAATGTTGTTTGGACCCCATGGTCGCTCTACATATTCCGTTATGAAATGCATAGTCGTAATGTAATTTGAATATCTAAGTTCATAATTGCTGTATATTGTAACTATCTGCCTGCACAATTCTATTACTGAATACAAGTCCCAACTCAATGTTGTAACTGAATGTTGAAATGAAGTTCAGCTTCTTTAATGTTGCCTGCGTATAAAAGTCGGAACTAGCCCGCTCGGATCTACTGCATTGTTCCAGAATGAACTATGCTTAAAGCCGACCTCGCCATGCCGCTTTGCTATACTGTTCTGCGTTATAAAATGCAGCTCGAAATAAAGTTCTCAAACTCGTATTACAATGCTGTTCTGAACCCCGGCCTTTCTCCTCCGTACACGGCCCGTACAGCTTGCATCGGAACCGGTCTTCTCGCCGTCTGCCCTGCGTTGCTCGCCTTGGCTCAATGACCTACTTACTGCTCTCTGCTTGGTTAAGTAATACTGTCGCCTTCGCTTTACGTAACAAGTGCTGTTCACCGCTCGACTTTACCGTACGCTCTGCGCATGTGTACCACTTCAGCTCGCTGGCTGAACTCGACTGATGTCTCTAAACTGCATTGACCAGCTCCTACCTGGCGCGGTCACGTGATTCTCTCCCACTTTCTGCTGTCGTGCGTCACAAATATAATCTCGACCATCTTCATCTCGGCTATTAAGTTATACAATAACTTAAGGGATTATCTGTCTTTCTTCAAGTTACTATCATATATAATGCTTGTTATTTCTTCTCTTCTGAGATGATTAAATATCCTGTGTTCCGTTCAGATCTTAATAAAACTTTAATATTCCTCCCATAATTCCATCTACTTGACTGGCAGTGCCTTCTTGATCCTTGGCCTTCTACGTCATTTTCTAGCATTCCTCTCGACTCGATGTGAGCGCTATCTTTACAACTTTTCCCATAAATCTCAACTACGGTTCAATGTCAGCTGGCGTAGCCGATAGCCTCAACTGGGTATCGGGTACATCTCTCCCGTACATCTCCTTTTTTATCAGGCTTGAGAAAAAAAATACACTCTCAGGCATTCTATACACAACATATGTACACGATAGCTCTATAATCCTCTTATTCAGCATAATGATACTTTCAAATGCTAGCTGCGTTAAAAGTCCCCACAACTTCATTAGTATCCATTCCCTCGATGTACTATATCTCCTTAAATTAGATCCTCTTCTTTGACTTGCTACGTTTCAACAATGATGATTGATTCCCAATGATTAGTATTCTGCTTTGAAATTAATTTGTCGTTTTTTTTCCTTCGCCACTCGTGCTTGCTCGATTAACATCTCTAGTTATCTCTTCGGGTGGTGCACTAGGCTGTCTACTTTCTTGCCTTGATCTCCCATATTCTCGATTGTCTTGTCTTTCATTTGGATCATTTCTTCTGCTATCCTGCCTATCGTTCTGATTAGACTGCTGACCTTGGTTCCAGTTGTATCGACCTCGATATCTATTATTGTACCTATTCCTATTCTGGTATCTGGAATTCTGATCATAGTTCCTGTATCTACTGTTTCTTGCGTCCTGATCGTATGGCCTCTCATATGGTCCTCGATATCGATCATTCCCGCGAACGTTGTGAATATTACCTCTATTCCCTTCGTTCCTTCTGTTTCCCCAGGAATCTCTTCTATCAGTCTGTGCTGCGTTATCGACAACTACCGCATTCACCTCTTGCGTGTTTCGATTCTCGTTCCGTGCCTCATCTGTCTTTCTTTCTCATCCCCCATAATGATATACACTGATAAAGACAAATAACCCCCAAAATACCGGCACAGAAATATATACCCTTCTCCTTCCACAAATGTTATTAGGTTTTCAGCCCCAAGTTGTCGGCGACAAGTGTAACATTAATTAGTGCCCCATATTGGTAGCGACAAATGTAATGGTTTCTATAGCCCTCACTTTTGCGTGACAAGTGTTACGGTTTGACTTTGCCTAAGCTATGTTGTTTTAATGGGCGCCAAGACCTCAACGCAATGCTGAAATCTAAATTTGTATTTAACAACGTCTAGCTCTGGTAGAACACCTTCAAGAATCTATTCACTCAGATCGTGGTATGATTTGATCATTAACCCAACAAACAATTGTATCAGGAGAAGGAATTGGTCTATATCTAATGCTACCTACTGAAAGCAAAGATTGCATTGTAAAAGAATTGAATTTATTATATAAAACAAGAATAGCAACATTAATAATAATAATAAGTTTAAAATTTAAATTGGAGCGTTGCGATTTTAATATTACCGATAGAAAATTACGTGAAAACGGAGTCTGATAAATTATTGATTTTACTCTTATTCCCAAGCTATGAAGTTACTGAAATATGAAATATAAAACAAAGAGAAATGAGAGATTGCGTATTTCTGCGTCATTCGCGCTTACCACTGGAAATTGCCAAAGCATTTCCCTCGTACTGGATGATGCTGTGTGCTTCCCACAGTCTCCTGGACGTCGTCATCTCCGTCGATATTTGATGATATACTTGTAGATTTGGTGACTTTATGGTCCTAACAACGGAGCCATACCCTCGTACAACCAAACTGGTTAAGTTTTAAACAGATAGTTCTCCACTCCACGGAACATCGGAGCGACACACACTTGCAACCGAACTAGTCAAGTCTTTCACAGATTCTCCCCCACTCCACGGAACATCGGAGCGACTCCCGCGTGCAACGATACTCGGCAAGTTCTACACAGATTGACCTCGTTCCACGGCGCGCCGAACGATATATCTACCCTGTCGGCTCCCCACCTCGGTACCGACTTCCAGCTTACGTGGTCTCCACTGATTGGCTGCTCCCCACGCTCTATTTCCCCTTCTCTGGCTCAATACACACGGCGCGCGGATGATGAAGTCGATTTCCGTTCCAACTATCCGCCTTTTCTTGACGCTGCAACCCCGCTTGCGTAATACTTTTTGACAAGAATCAGCCCGTATCTGAATTTCCAGTGAGTCATGTCTCTCATAATATCCTAACTGACGAAACTCCGTAAAATCCCGTAATCACATAATTTTCTATGATATTGTCGTTCGTAATAATTTGCTTGATAGCGTTTTCTAAGACATAGAAAACCTAGCCTATCTGTATGCTTATAATTTTTATAAAATGCTCCGAAAAATATCTTAATAATGATTATAATAAATTAATAATAATAATAAATTAACATGAAAACTTCTCTTGGCTGAACAATTTGCCGCGAAAATAAATATAGAATGGCTTCCTACTGACTTATGCCAGTGGCATAAAAAACCCTCGAAAAACACGTTACAACAGGACCTTCCCTTCCTGAAACCTGCCTGATATTCTCCAATATGGTGGTCCACCTGTGGCTCGAGTCGATTCAGCAAAGCTTTAGAGAGAATTTTATAAGCGACTGGAAGAAGCGAAATTCCTCTATAATTATTCGGATCAGTTTTGCTTCCCTTCTTATGGAGTGGGTGTATCAAAGCACTCTTCCATTCTTTTGGGATTTTCTCTGTTTTCCAGACATCTGATATTATTCTGTGAATTTTTGGTGTTATGTGTCCATGGTCCAATTTCCAAACTTCTGCAATAAGTCCATCTTCACCAGGGGCTCTATTGTTTTTTAATGACTTGATTATGTCCACTATTTCTTCATGTGTTGGTGGAAGTGAATCAAGGTTGGGCACTGGTTTTGCAAATTGAAGTTGTTCAGAAGGTCCTTCGCAATATATACAGGGTGTTACAAAAAGGTACGGCCAAACTTTCAGGAAACATTCCTCACACACAAAGAAAGAAAATATGATATGTGGACATGTGTCCGGAAACGCTTAATTTCCATGTTAGAGCTCATTTTATTACTTCTCTTCAAATCACATTAATCATGGAATGGAAACACACAGCAACAGAACGTACCAGCGTGACTTCAAACACTTTGTTACAGGAAATGTTCAAAATGTCCTCCGTTAGCGAGGATACATGCGTCCACCCTCCGTCGCATAGAATCCCTGATGCGCTGATGCAGCCCTGGAGAATGGCGTATTGTATCACAGCCGTCCACAATACGAGCACGAAGAGTCTCTACATTTGGTACCGGGGTTGCGTAGACAAGAGCTTTCAAATTCCCCCATAAATGAAAGTCAAGAGGGTTGAGGTCAGGAGAGCGTGGAGGCCATGGAATTGGTCCGCCTCTACCAATCCATCGGTCACTGAATCTGTTGTTGAGAAGCGTACGAACACTTCGACTGAAATGTGCAGGAGCTCGATCGTGCATGAACCACATGTTGTGTCGTCCTTGTAAAGGCACATGTTCTAGCAGCACAGGTAGAGTATCCCGTATGAAATCATGATAACGTGCTCCATTGAGCGTAGGTGGAAGAACATGGGGCCCAATCAAGACATCACCAACAATTCCTGCCCAAACGTTCACAGAAAATCTGTGTTGATGACGTGATTGCACAATTGCGTGCGGATTCTCGTCAGCCCACACATGTTGATTGTGAAAATTTACAATTTGATCACGTTGGAATGACGCCTCATCCGTAAAGAGAACATTTGCACTGAAATGAGGATTGACACATTGTCGGATGAACCATTCGCAGAAGTGCACCCGTGGAGGCCAATCAGCTGCTGATAGTGCCTGCACACGCTGTACATGGTACGGGAACAACAGGTTCTCCCGTAGCACTCTCCATACAGTGACGTGGTCAACGTTACCTTGTACAGCAGCAACTTCTCTGACGCTGACATGAGGGTTATCGTCAACTGCACGAAGAATTGCCTCGTCCATTGCAGGTGTCCTCGTCGTTCTAGGTCTTCCCCAGTCGCAAGTCATAGGCTGGAATGTTCCGTGCTCCCTAAGACGTCGATCAATTGCTTCGAACGTCTTCCTGTCGGGACACCTTCGTTCTGGAAATCTGTCTCGATACAAACGTACCGCGCCACGGCTATTGCCTCGTGCTAATCCATACATCAAATGGGCATCTGCCAACTCCGCATTTGTAAACATTGCACTGACTGCAAAACCACGTTCGTGATGAACACTAACCAGTTGATGCTACGTACTTTTGTGCTTGATGCTCGTACTGTAGAGCAATGAGTCGCATGTCAACACAAGCACTGACGTCAACATTACCTTCCTTCAAATGGGCCAACTGGCGGTGAATCGAGGAAGTACAGTACATACTAACGAAACTAAAATGAGCTCTAACATTACGTCAACATTACCTTCCTTCAAATGGGCCAACTGGTGGTGAATCGAGGAAGTACAGTACATACTAACGAAACTAAAATGAGCTCTAACATGGAAATTAGGCGTTTCCGGACACATGTCCACATAACATATTTTATTTCTTTGTGTGTGAGGAATGTTTCCTGAAAGTTTGGCCGTACCTTTTTGTAACACCCTGTATATATTTCAGTGCAGATCAACACAGGACCAAGACAATTTGGCACAGGTTTTGCGGTTAGCAAGTCCGTCACAGATTCAGTAATTGATTTTACTTCACCATCAGAAAGACTCTCAACACACTCAATAAAATCGGGAAACAAGGTATACACACTGATTAACGTGCATGCACCAACGAATGACTACAACAGGAAAGACCCTCAGGTAATAGAAGACTTCTGGGAACTTCTGGAGGAAATCACGAACGAAATTCCCAAACATCATGTCAAAATTATACTGGGGGATTTTAATGGTCAGTTAGGAAAAGAAAAGAAATATAGGAGAATTACAGGACCATACACTGCTCATAGCAGAACCAATAAAAATGGTGAACACCTTATAAGCTTCTGTCAAAATTTCAATCTCCAAATTATGTCAACACAATTCCAGAAGCCTACGCTTAAATTAACAACATGGATATCCCCCAATGAAACACTTGGAGAATTCCAGATTGACCACGTTGCTATCTCTAGAAGGAACGCTAAAGAAGTCCTTAATGTGAAAACCAGGAGAGGATTCTTTGACTCAGATCATCATTTACTACAAATCAAGGTAAAATTTCAACCCAAAAGACAAAGGACAAGGGGAACCCAGCTTTTCCGAACTGATCCAGAATACCTTGAATTCAACAAAATCATTGAAGAAATCCGTCAAATGGATACCACGAGCTGGTCTGAACTTGCAGAGAAAATTAAACAAGCAATAAAATTCGGTCAACCTCCGAGAAAGAGAAAACATAGGTGGTGGAACATCACATGCGATCATGCTATTGAATATAGGTTTAAAGCATGGAATAATTTCAATAGCCATAAAACAACAGAAAAATGGCAAGAATTTGTGCAGGTTCGGAAAAACACTTCTAAAATTATTCGCCGAGAAAAGCGCAATTATGATAATAATAGGCTAAATGAAATAGAACAGGACTTCACTAAGAACAACACCAGAAATTTTTACAAGACCTTTAGAGAAAATATAGCAGGCTTTCAACCTCCTAGTTTATGCTTCCAACGACCTGATGGATCTCTGGAAACAAATACGAGCAATAATTGTGAAATTCTAGCTAAATATTTCAGTACACTCCTTAATTGCGAAGAACCTTCTGAACAACTTCAATTTGCAAAACCAGTGCCCAACCTTGATTCACTTCCATCACATGAAGAAATAGTGGACATAATCATGTCATTAAAAAACAATAGAGCCCCTGGTGAAGATGGACTTATTGCGGAAGTTTGGAAATTGGATCATGAACACATTACACCAAAAATTCATAGAATAATATCAGATGTCTGGAAAACAGAGAAAATCCCAAAAGAATGGAAGAGTGCTTTGATACACCCACTCCATAAGAAGGGAAGCAAAACTGATCCGAATAATTATAGAGGAATTTCGCTTTTTCCAGTCGCCTATAAAATTCTCTCTAAAGCTTTGCTGAATCGACTCGAGCCACAGGTGGAACACCATATTGGAGAATATCAGGCAGGTTTCAGGAAGGGAAGGACCTGTATTGAGCAGATCTGGAACCTCAAGACCATACT
This sequence comes from Meconema thalassinum, assembly GCA_946902985.2. NCBI lineage: Eukaryota > Metazoa > Arthropoda > Insecta > Orthoptera > Tettigoniidae > Meconema > Meconema thalassinum. The sequence continues at coordinate 455,397,762 of OX336388.2, forward strand.
GCACATCCGACGATGCAGGAACACTACAGTCACATTTGTGGATTTCAAAAAGGCTTACGATTCGGTTGACAGACAAACCTTGTTTAACAGACTAGAAGAATTAGGAGTTGACAGGAAGACCAGGACCATCATCCAGGAAACATTATTGGGAACTACCTCAAAGGTGAAATTCATGGGAGAAATCTCTAACTCTTTTGCAATACATACTGGAGTTCGACAAGGGGATGGTTTATCACCACTCTTGTTCAACATCGTACTGGACAAAATCATCACAGAATGGGAAAAGCATCTGAAAGGTATCCAAATTGGAAAGGAGAAAGAGAAAAGAGTCACTGTGAAATGCTTGGCCTTTGCAGATGATCTGGCCATCTTAACAAACAACAAGGATGAAGCCATATTAGCGCTAGAGAAACTACATGAAATCTCCAGTAAAACGGGACTTGATATTTCCTATGAAAAAACACAGTATATGGATACCAAATCAACAGGAAACATCACCTTGCGAACGCAATATGGAAAAATCTCGCAGGTCACTCACTTCAAATATTTAGGAGAAGCCATCCAACCCACAGGATTGAACACAATTTCTAATGCAGATAGAATAGTAAAATTGCAGAAGGCGTACAAGGTGACATGGAATCATTATAACAAAAGAGCAGTATCTCGCAATGCAAAATTGCGCAATTATAACACAGTTGTCTTGCCTGAAGCCTTGTACGCGGCAGAAACCACCGTCATTAGAGGAATGACAAGAATTCATGATATTGAGAAACAGGAACGAAAAATTCTTAGGAAAATCCATGGCGCTGTTTTCCGTAATGGAATTTGGGTCAGGAGACCAACAAAGGAACTTTATGAAAATACAGACACCATTATAGATAAATTTAGGAAGAGACATCTGCAGTTCTATGGACACATATATAGGATGGATGAGAACAGACTCACTAAGAAGATTTTCAATATCGTGAACGCAAGAAAATTAAAGACCAGTTGGATTAAAGAAGTACATGGAATTACTTAAAATCTCTGAAGACGACATTAAGGACAGAGAACAATTTAGAAATAAAATCAGAAACACGAAAATTGTACAAGTTTCAAGGAAAGATACATCAGGGGAAAAAATGGACAGAGGAAAGGAAGAAAAAGCACAGTGAACTAATGAAGAGGTTTTGGGAAGAAAAGAAGAGAGGAAAAGGAAGTGAAGCTGTGATTGGCTCAAGTTCTCACGCTCTCCTGAAGGGGAATAATCGGAAATAATAATATTTCAGTTGTGTAGGATGTGTATTGATATAAATGCTGTTTCATTTCATTTTAAAACATTTATATCAGGGGAAAATGAAGTATTTCGATCCCTAAGCTGTTAATTAATAATGAATATGATAATTACTATAAATAAAGTTCATCGGTGTGATGACTTTTTATATCATATAATTGTAAGTGGTTTTATTATTATAGTCAGATAGTTTTATATTAACATTTATTTGTAAAGAGACATATATAAGATATTGTAATATATGGCAATAGTATAAACCCCAGTGACGCAGTAGTTATTTCACCACGGCAGGCAGTCATTGTCACAGGAATATGGAAACCCATGACTAAGGAATCACATGTGGACTATCTGGATTCTTCTGGAAGGAATAGAAGCTTGATATTTCACCTTATTGTTAAAGTAGCGCGTCACCACTGTATGTACGCTGCTAAATTATTTCAACTCATGGTGCAAGATACGCGTCAATACTGTCTCGTGAGCGAATGAACACTAGAGTGGGAGATTTACTATGAGAGAGGGAAGTCGAGAGACCACGTGACAGAAGAGATATTTAAACCCAAACCCGCGTCTACAGAGTCATTAGTGACAGATTATTGAGAGGGAGCAGCGACTAAGGTCCACCGACTGCTACCTGAAAGCTCATTCATAGCTTTAGCATACATCATGTCTCGCATTAACCACAATGTTGACAAGATATAGACAGAAGCCGACAATGGCTTATAGTTCAATACTACAATAAATCTATAGATGGCAACAGAATGGATCGTGGTATGCTGTATCTTACGATATATTACATTTTTACATACGTGACGGAGTGTTAAGGTGATCTGTCAGAACCTTATATATGACGAATTAAATATCCCACGTCTCTATTATCATTTAACTTCAATTAATATCCAATTCATTATAATGTTTATTTTCTTTTAAATTAATTGCCGCATTGAGTAAATCTAAATTCAATTGTGTGACTATCACTTTTCTGTTTTATTAATATTTTGTTTTTGCATTTAATAAATTCATTTTCTTTAACGTAATGCCTATTTCTTTCATTGTAGTTAGTAAATACTATAGGCAAATCAATCTTACTCCTTGATTAAATACTGAATGGTTAGTCAACTCAGTTACACTACGGCCAGGGTAAGTGGTCTCGAACTCTGCTGCTGACTGCCGAGGATATATTAATAAATTTTGGTTCTATATCTTAAATATTGAACCTGGCGCCCTAAATATATCTTATTATACTATAAAAGGTAAGTGCACACCACAGTGTATTTATTATTATCTTGTTTGTTTAACCGACCCGATACATTTGTCACCACATCGAAGGTCACTTATATCGAACCATTACATTTGTCACCACTACGAAGGGCACTGTTAATCGACCCGTTACAATATTATGTAAAACATTCAAAGCGATTGGTGCAAAATTGCGGTAGTTATCGTGTCCACAAGAAAGTGATGTACATACTTACATATACAGTGAGATTCTTTTGCTGGAGAGGGACCGGCAGTCGGGCGCGCCTGCCTTCCACCAGCCAACCAAGCTCGGGCCGCGGGATTACGTGAGATAACCAGGGTCATGAAAGTCCATTAAGTCACTAAACTTTCATCAACGAGGGTGTGTAGTGTCAGCGCACAAATAGGAAGGAAGCATTAACAAGAGCTGCAAGATTTAATTAAAGAAGCACAGATGTTCTTTTTTTCTTGGGAATCTGGATGACCTCACGTCACCAGTTAAAGGTTAGAACTTATCTTTTCACAGAAGATAATAAATATGTTCTCCTTCAGCTGACAGACAGACATCGTTACATCATGTCGCTACTCCTGCACCCCCTGCGTGTTTACTGTAATCAATCGAAGCACGGACCTAAGCCCGTTTGTTGTCCAATTGTGGGTTAATTTAACATTCAAAGTGTACAGATCAATTACCCGTACTCTAGTGGAGCTGGAGAACAATATACGGCAGCAGATATCCCTCACAACAGAAGGGAATTATGTGTTAACGCTAATTTATTTCCACGGTACAACGCCTGTCTGTCAGTTGAAGGAGAACATTTTCAGCATCTTCTGTGAAAAGATAAGATCTTTAGTCATGATTTGCTGGTGAATTTACCATTAATTAATGTACTTTCTTACGGTTTCCACTTGCGCACAATCAGCGGTGCGAGCTTGGTTGGCTGGCGGCAGGCAGCCGGTTGCCCGTCCCGCTCCAGTAAAAGAATTACCCTGTATATATACATAAATTATAAATAACTTTTGAACTGACGGTGGTTTTTGGGGTCTGGCGGATGTGAAACGCAAAGATGTGTCGAAACAGGGTACCCATTGCAATAGTGAGCTTTCTAATGAAATCTACCTAATACCTTATGGTCAGAGAAATACAGAAATTAAGAAGAAAGAAATGAAAGCATCAGTGTATCATATGGGATTTACTGGCGTATCTTCCATTGTTACTAAGATGTTATTGGAAAGTTCAATTCGTATGATCAATTAAATATTAGGCTGATGTTGGTTGGTCGATGGATTTCATAACTTGAGCCAGATAACAGTTTGCATTAAATCGGAAAGGTGACACTTTTAAGAAAGATTAAATATTTGATCCCTTATCGTTCCCAATAAGGGGCATATTAAAACTTAATGGATTAGCAATTTGTGCACACTTTGTGATATTTTAGGATCGCCCTGTACTAAACCTGAAGTCATAATTTCATACAAATGAGATTGTTATGCATTTTAATTAAAGCTGTCGATTTAATCGATTAATTGGACTGACTAATCTAATAATACGATTAACCGATCAATGTGCTTTAGTCGATTAATCGAACAGATTAAAAAAATAGTAGTGTGGTGTAGGAAAAGTAATTGTTTTGCATAGCACATAACCTGTGTATTGTATTACTATTTGGCATGCTAGCATCAGCTATTGTAAAATTGACAGGTCATTCAAGTTAGCTGATGCTCATGCCTTTGCTTCAGAAAGATAAAAGCGATAATATCGAGAAGATGACTTCGCAGATCCTCGACAATGGTGGAAAATACAGTCCATCTTCCACATCTCTCACGCATACCGAAAAATTGCTTTGCATTCCAGCTACTTCAGTTCCGTGTGAGAGAGAGTTCAGTGATGCTGGAAATAGTGTTACTAAGTGAAGGGCAACCCTTAGTTCTGAGCATTTTTTGAAGTCCTGGAGCAAAGAAGTGTGACTAGGTAACTGTGAACTTCAACTTCAAACTCTTGTCATTAAATAATCAGTATTGAAATGTATTTTAAATAATAGGCCTATTATTAACTTAAAAGCTATTGAATTTATATTTCACTTGAACGCCACCAATACAATTAAAATTATACCTTCCTCATAGCGAATGGAATTGTAAACATTTTATTCAAAGGTTTTTTTCTTGAACTGGTACTGTGTGAAACCGACTAAAATTCGACTAATCGACCGATTAGCCAATTAAGGAAATTCGGTTAACCGATCAAAATGTTGAATCGATAGACAGCTCTAATTATAAAATTCTTGATCTTTCATTCCCCACATCCATTGTTATTTTGTTGGAGTCCCACTGAAAATGATAAATTATTCCACTGCAATACCATTTCTAATTATATTATACAACCAGCAATAAGGTATCTGTTTCCTTCACTGCATCTACAAGTAGCAGTGAGATTTTAATGATAGTTCAATGAGAATGGACCATGATGCATGATAGTATTACCAGTAATCAACTGATGAACTAGGTCCATTGCATTCTTATAATTAAAGGGCTGCTGCACATACATTATTTATGGATAGATTATTTTAAATATGTAATATGCTGAGTTTCTATACACTTGCTTTTTGGAAACATGATTTCAGTGTACCATATCTTAGACCATTTATCTAGTTATTTCAATCCTTAAATGTATTGATCTGGATAGCAAATGACTCCAATTAATTCATATTAATGATGTTTTACTGTATTTGTAGTAGGCACTGCCACCTACTGCTAATCAGTGAAATAATTTCAATGGGAAAGCTCTTTGTAAAGCACATTTATCTTTCTTCCATTGAGCACGAGTAGTTGTAGATCACGCAGAAGACCCTACAGAGAGTTCAACTAGCCACAGAAGAGGCAGAGCAATGTTATATGAATCCCAGTAATTTTGAATAACTGGCCCTATGATTTACTGATTGTCATCACAAAGCACAGTTTCACTAGGAACCAAGTCTTTCTAACAGGAATGGGACAATCTAAAGGTACCAGGATTTGAAGACTACATAACTCTCTCACCTCTGTTGGTGCCTGATATTATACCTGCCTCAAACACCCTGGCCATTAACTTGCAGCTTTGTTCCATTGCATAGAGAAGGGTGCTTCAAATTCCCAAGACACATGTTGGGTGAATCAACCATTAGAATATGTTTATTTCAAGGCATCTAGGTGTCAGGGAATGAAGAAACTGAACGGTGTAATTGGCAGATGCTGTCCTTGAACATGTGATAAATTGGCAAAAACATTGCAAAGGTTTGGTCTGAAGGTTGCCAATGTTTAGACTCACTCTCAAGTGTTCGCCCATCTTGACCACCTTGTTTCCAGTTCCTTAATCTCCTCATTGGTCTTTAGGATATTCCCATGCCCTATCTGTAGGAGTAAAACAGTGAACATTTGTGCATCAAGGACTCCTGATCTCTGGATTTACATGTTTGTTGTGAATTTTAGAGAGTCTACAAAGGATGAGTCGCATACTACGTAGGAATGGTCTACTACAAAGAATCATGCAAGGAAAAAGAGAGAGAGAAAGAAGAAGGTTTGGAATGTTAACAGATGTGAAGAAGTTACAAGCAAATGAAAAAAGATGCTCAGGACAGAGTTGAAACCTGTCTGCGGACAGATCTACTGAAAGAGTACACAGGACCAAAGATGAAGGACCTTCATGGATGTCTCGACTCACCAGCACAGATGCCTTTTGGCATGACAGGCAACATCTGCCAAAATAAAACCAACCTTAGAGCAGAACTGTTGGTTATCAACCATCAAAAGCGAACTATTCATCTAGATCAGGGGCGGCCAGTGTTTGCACGCTCGGCGTGTGAGCTATGCTGGGCGAGACGCCGGCAGGCTGGCTTCTGCCTCTCTTGGCTGGGCTGCCTGCCCTGACTGCCGGCATGTCAGGCAGAGTCAAGTTGGGATCGCCTTCGCACCGAACGTATAGTAAACAAACTGTTCGTCCAATGTGTTGGTTATGCGACACATGTATATTGTGTTTCGCGTGTTTCTCCGCGTACCGGCACTTGAAGATTACGTGCTTAGCATTAAAACACTCAGAAATATTGATAGAGTATCATCGGAGTCATTTAAGACATTGCAATTTCGATCACAACCAACCGGAGGCTGTTTCGCAGGTTATCGTCAGACATCCGAGTGTGATGCCGTGATTTTGTAAGTTTCATTGTAGAGCAAAACGTTTCGCAGACATACGTTGCTCCAAATATTGATAACTCATGTTGCCTGTGCAATTTTGGATATTCTTGCTGCAGTAATGTTGAATAGATGTTATTGTTCTTGATTCATTTAGGGGCTTTGCGACACCGTGGCCATGTAGTCGCTTGTACTTGGGTATGTGCGAGAGAAATTTGTACGATAACCTGTGTGATTGTGTGTGTACCCTTAATTCAATTGAGGATTGGGAAGGAGACTACCTTGGCCTTAAGTTAGGAACCATCCCGGCATTCGCATGGAGTAGAAGTGGGAAACCACGGTAACGATCTCCAAGATGGCTGAGGTGGGAATCCAACCCACCTCTTCTCACTTTTGCCTCACAAGGCTGAGTATACCCCGTTCTACCCCTCGGACTAGAATTAAATTTCTTTGCAGAGCCGGGAATCGAACCCGGGCCTCCGCGGTGACAGCTAAGAGTGCTAGCCACTACGCAACCAGGTGGAAAATTTGAATAGAAATCAGGCAGATTTTTTACAGAGTTAAAAATATCCTTAAGTCGATTGCTACCTTGCAAATGGCTTGACAAACAAATAAAAAGCAGATCAAAGTTTTTTAAATTCTTGAAATCTGCTAGAAAAAAAATCAGCCAAAAACAAACGTTACGCTACATATCCCCACGATCAAATAGTGTCAAGTGGCACTACAGCTAGCAAAATAAGGAACACCGGTGCGTGACTGTTTGATGTTCGACACAGTGAAGGGCTGAAAGCAGTACAAGAGGGAGCGAGAGTCAGACATATAGTCAGTCTCCACTATCGCTGCAAGGCCATATGCACCAGATGCATGCTGCGTGAAGCCAGTGCCCCCGGCGTGCGATTTGGCCACCTCTGATCTAGATTCTGAGATTGTACTTTGCCTGTAATTGCTAAGTACCAATTCCTTAGACTACTTTTTGAGAGCAAGTTAACATGGGAGTCACATGTATGTTACACCTGCATTTTTATAGGGGCAATAATTTTACCCAGGTTAGATTTATAGCATGCGCCATCCACCACGGTACAACCAGTGTTGCTGCCATAGAAATCAGATTGCAATAAACAGTATTACATGTAATGACACTTGTATTGAAGAGGATTCAGTTCAGGTTTTCTTAGTCCCCATCTACAAGATGTTAAAGAGTGGAAGTTGCAAATAACATCGCACTAGGCCCAATGACTAACGAAGCTAAGCAGGGTGAAGGGGACCAAGAAGCCAAAAGAACAAGTTACCAGCAGAGGGCAGGATTGAATGTGTTCTCCCACAAAACGGAACAAGCTTGTCTGAAACCACAATTATAAAACATAATGCATCGGCTGAACACTAGTCTTAGAGGGTAGGAAACATGAGGGGTTGTGGTGACCAAAGTATTCAAGTACTGTATATGCCCCTACTAAATGAGGAATACTGAAAATTACAATATAAGGCACCAAAGACTATGAAACATATCTATACTGAACCCTTTATCCTCTGATGGATAAATGATTCGATGTTTTATTTCTACAATTAATTAATATTTCCACCAGCGTCATGAAATAGCCAGACGAAGATGAGGAAACTTCAAGCATTTGTTGGAGACAGTGGGGACATACCTGCAGCAGTTTGACAAAAGGCTAAATACTTAAGGTTTGTGAAAAGAAAGAGCCTAGCAATGTTTCAGAAGGACAGGTGGTGGCTACCTCAAAATAGAAGGGACGCGTGGTGAGACACGCTTATGGCATGTTCATTGTACTATTCGCGCCTAGAAAAAATATAATGCAGTAACGTGAGTGGCTGATGGTACTACTGGACACTCCTACGAGGCCGAGGTCTGATAAAAACCGCGAAGTTAACGAAAAAGTGGAACCAATGAGAGATGAATGCTTACGAACGCGCCAAGTCTAGCTTGGGCACGCGATAGCTAGCATTAACGCGGGAGATCGGCTAGACAACATCTCTACGATCGATTCTAGAATTAATGGGCATATTCTTGACCTGCGCAATTTTATGAGATCAGTGATATTTGTTTCATTCCTGTACCACTATTATTTTGAGAAATTTTTATATAATTCCCCCCCCCCCCCCTATCGATACCTAGGGCCACTTCATTTATAAGTGGCGTGTCGGGAGACACAGGTTACTTATTACATTGTGTGTGTCGGGAGACACAGGTTACTTACTACATTGTGTGTGTCGGGAGACACAGGTTATTACTACATTTTGTGTGTCGAAAGACACAGGTTATTATTACATTTTGCGCATCTGAGGACGTAGGCACATGTACTTTGCGTGTCATGAGGACACAGATTTTTATTAATACAAATGTGTTGTAAATTCAGTGTGATAGATAGTCACAGTACTATTTTGTAGGGACAGTATCATCGACAATTCGCCAACAGACTGTTTGTTGTAAATTCAGTGTGATAGATAGTCACAGTACTATTTTGTAGGGACAGTATCATCGACAATTCGCCAACAGACTGTTCTGGGGAATTAAGTACCTAAAACGGTGAATTTAGAAGGCAGATATCGAGTACTTTTTGCATCAGCACGAGAGATGACATCGCTTATCCTGGAAGAAGTTTGGAACTGTCAACACTCCGTCGAGATGTTTGAGATGAGCTAAGCAGCATTAAGTAGGGAGATGGCTGCAGATGTTCGATGACGGGTGACTGGCCGAGGATGAGTACTGAATAATATTCTTATTATCTGACAAGTTAACTTATGGTATATGGGACATATTTTGTTTGTAAATATCTTGCTTGTGTTGATTAACGTAGTGTATTTAATTTTGGTCTGACACACCTTTTGCATGGAAACAGCTCGCACAATTATTCATAGTCGTAAGTCCTTGTTTGTTTGTTTTAACTAACGTGGCTATGTGGACAACCGTGTTTGCATATGTTTACGCAATGCGGTTAAGAAACGTCTCTCGGAGATATATTGTGTTTCAGAAGTAGGACTGATTTAATATAATCATACAGTAGATTGGAGGGTAAATTAATCTCTGTAATGTTTATTATTGATCAGATTCAGTGAGTTTATTGCCGTTGGAGCAATGTGAGTTGTGGCGAAGAGCCGTCAGCTCTCTCGTAGGTTTTAATATTCTTAAATAGATTGTGAGCATCCGATTCAACCGACCTGTGTGAAAAGTGTTATGTCATTCCCAGCAGTGTGTGTGTGTGTGTATTTTATTGGTCATTACAAGCGGGAATTTCAGCTTAGACTGATTTCTGTCAGCTTGGTGCCAAGTCCATATCGTTACCTTGCGAGGACATATGTGGCTATATCGATTAATGTCTTACCATATGTTTATGTGGTTGAGATTTGTTGCTGTTGATTCTACGAGATAACGGGACAGTTGGTCAAGTTATTTTTACACACTGGAGCTGGACGATGACAAGAGTTGAGGAAGGGGGGAAGCTGTTTTCACAAGGCGGGCTGAAAAGATTGCATCGAGGTCATTAGTGGAGTGCTTGTTGGCTCCGTAATAATACTTGAAATACAGAATAAGAACTGATCAATGATAAAAATTGTTTAAATAAATGGGAGTTGCCTACGAATCACTATAATCTCCGAAGCGTTAGCTTAACGTGCATTTTTGTTCATATAAGGTAATCTCAGCCGGTGAGGCTTTTGTTGTTGTTGGTTCCATTCCATGTTTATGTTCCGTATTAGTGACCCGTGCAGTCACGTGCGATGCTGTCTTTTCCTTGTTTGTGTATTGAGCAATTGGCCGTGTTGGCAGCTCATTTGTCAGATGCGTCATCGCACTGAAGGAGGGTCTCGAGGGAGATTCCTGTAAATATTAGATTTTAGATTGTGTGTCAGCATTAATTTTAAGGGTTTTTATTAGTGTTGTGTCCTATATCCGTAAACGTTGATTTACGAGATGATTGTTCGTAAGCATCGTGGCTGTTACCCGCTGTAAACGAACAGTCATCCAAGTACTCATTCCTCGTAGTTAGTCATTACGCGTACATAAAATCCCAATGCAAGTTAGTGGAATTTGGATCCACATTTTTATGAGGGGGAGATCCGTCTGACTCCTCAACGTTGATAGATATTTCTGTCATGGGAAGATTCAGGGAGGAATATTATTATTGTTGTTGTCTATATTCATTTTTTTGCACTAATAGTCATTAAATTATGTTATTATTTTACGTCTTGTCACTTCCTTTCTTAATTATAGTTTTAATCCTATGACCCTTCCCTCAGTAGAGCATGTTGTTTGGCGAACGTAAACATCACACTATGAACTGAGCGCGACCCCTTGATCAAGATTCTTGCATATAAACACTGCGATACTGAAGGGTTCATAGGAGGTAAACTGGCGCGGCCAAACGTGGGGCGGTTCACTTTGGCGTAGCGGCAAAGAAATTGCACATGTCAATGTAAGCGTAGTTGGGTTTACAAACTGACGCAACAATGAAGGTGTATTTTTGTTGCTGGTTCGCTGCTGGAACACATTTAGTTGGCGTATTTGGGTAAAACTGACATGCCACAAGTGGAGGCAGATATGACAGTATTTTAATCACCGGAAAGTGATATTTTATTAAAAGTAATTGAGGCGAAGAGGATACCGCCAACTGTGTGAAATATAAATTAAAATCAGTAGTTTGCAATGTAAAATACGGTTCACGTTTTTGTCTATTGAATTAAAGTAAAAGTAATATACGTGATATCGGGCGCCCAATGATTAAAGTTAAAACTAGATTTGTTTAGAAAGTCAAACTCATGAAAATGTTAGGAGGCAGGTAGCCTTAAATGACAATTAATACTTTGTTAATTAGTCGATGTTAATATCAGATCAGGATGACAATTTAATGACTGAATATGTGTTTAAATTAAATTGAGTAAAATTAGAACCACTCAGAGATGCAATCGACTAGTGGGATTAAATGTTAAATATAAATGAACTGAGTAGGGTAAAGAAATTAAATGTGCATGGGGATTGTATGTGTGTGTCAGGGGGCATTGCTTTATGCCATTTCCCTAATGTCTCATATAAAGTATATAACATGGCAACAGTGGAACAGATTCAAGAAATCATTGAAAATGCGGCTAGGAGGACACAGGAATTGTTGGACACAAAATTGGCGGAACAGAGTGAATCATTAAACACTAAACTATCGGAACAGAGTGAGTCATTAAACACTAAACTATCTGAACAGAGTGAATCACTAAAAACTAAAATATCCGAACAAAGTGAATCACTAAACAATACTATGTTAGAACAAAGTGAGTCTATAAACAAATTGTGTGAGCAGAGTGAATCACTAAAAACTAAACTATCCGAACAAAGTGAATCACTAAACACTAAACTATCCGAACAAAGTGAATCACTAAACACAAAACTATCTGAACAAAGTGAATCATTGCGGACACAATTAAACAACAGTAGGATTGAACAAAATGAATATCAGGCGGAACAAGCTAGATTATTAAAAAGTGAAATCAATGACACTATAAATTCGCAGTTAGAGGCACAGTGTTAAAAACACGAACCAATTAGCTTCGTTAACCGCAGAGATGAAGGATCACACTAATTAACAGATGGTATTGCTGGCCCTAGATGTTAGTAAAAACAATGAAAAACAATTAGATCAGATTAAGAAAATGGAAATTATATTTGATCAAAAACTTAGCATTCTGGATGAAACGGTGTTAGGTAAATTAGAGCAAATTGAACTAGCATGCACTATGAGTACGAGCGAGGTCAAGATAGCTCAGGATAAGATGGAAGGACGATTTAAGGAAATGGAAAAAAGCGGCAAGGTCATTCAGCAACAATTATCAGCGGTAGATGAAAATATATCCGGCATAATTAAAGATATGGACCGTCTCGAAATAAAATCAGCGGAGAAATGGAAAAGCCTAGAAGCGGATCAGGATCAAATAAAGAATACCATCGACGAAAATAGCGCGAGATTGGAAGAATGGAAAAGCCAGATAGAAAGCAATCAGGATGACACGAAAAGCCAGATTGAGGAGAAAGTGAGCACAATTAAGGAGCAAATAAGAAAAGATTGGCGAAAAATGAATATCGATTCTAAAGAGGAAAGATCAACCATCCTTAAGACAGTAGGCGAAAATCATACTCGTATTCAAGCATTAGAACAAGAAATTAAGAGTAAACTTAAAGAACAAACAGACAGGATCATTAAAGCTGAACTGAGGTCGATAGAACAATCCTCGATATTTAAAACGGGAACAATGAAAGATAAGCAGGATGACTCAAATAGCCCGGAGGGGACGAGCACAGCAGGAAGTCAAACTCAGACAGAGAGCCCATTAACGACAAACACGGAGGGGTTTCGCAAGAATATTGAATGGAGTTCCACGCCACAGGACGGTCATCAGCCCACACAACTTATCCAAGTAATTCGCTCGAACGATTATAAACCGCAGAAGTATACGGAGAATTCAGGGATGACACCTAAAGCCTTTATTAAAGAAATTGAAGATCATTACAATGACACTGGGGTACCTGAAGCACGTAGGTTAAGGATGATGGAGAAATTTTTATCAGGAAATGTCCTTACATGGTTTTTAAGCTTCAAATATACATTTGGAACTATGGCAGATTTTAAAATCGCGTTTCTACGCAAATACTGGTCTCCGGCATTGCAACAGAGTTTAAGAATGGAGCTTTACTCTAGGAAATACCAAACTACCTAGCAAACGAAATACTCAGATTTCTTTAACATGCAAATGCTAAAACTTCGCGACCTTGATTACCCTTTAAATGAAGCGGATCTGGTGATGACTATAGCGCGGCAATTACCAGTCAACGTGCAACAAGTACTAGTCGCAGCGAACGTTAGTACGGCCTTACATGCAGAACAGATATTACTCCAGATAGATGAGACTACATCTCATAATCATTATAGAGGAGGAAGACAACTGGAGTTAGTAAATACGACAGAGGTCATAAAACCAAAACAGGCGAACACTAAAACGCAGGGTACAAATACAAGCACATCCACACCTAGGCGAAACCAGGAAGAGGTAGAAAACAGACCGTACCAACGTAACGAGAATAACTATAACAATAGGTCATATCAAGGCAACAATAGATATCAACAGAGAGGGTATCAACAATGGCGTGAAAATCGAAGAAATGAGGGGCCTTATGGAAGATACGGTGATTACAATGGGAATCAAAGATGGAAAGGAAGGAGATATCAAAATCAAGGAGAGGCACGTAATTACCGAAATGACTGGGATGATAGGCACGCTCAATCACAAAATTACCTAGAGGAATTACACGCTAGTCAAGGTGGAGAGCAAGGACGATGGGAAAAAGCCATTGGGATTATGAAGAATCCAGATACACATACTGAGGAAGCTGGAAGTCTACTGAGACAAGAGGAATGTCAGGGGCGTGGGCGACAAAAGGATGATGGGAGTCGCAGCGGAGCTAAAAAAAAAACTAAATTTGGATAAAGGAGACAGTCTACAAACGCAACAGTCGAAGTTGAAGATGGATGGATAGTAGCGAACATACAAGAATGGATTGCTTTGCCAGAAGATTGCCTGGAGGAGACGGTGAAACCACGGAACGATGAAATTAGGCAGTTACCCATTATTTACGCGAGGATTGGTGGAATTAATATAAGATGTTTATTGGATACGGGGTCGCAGATCAGTCTGGTATCGGAGGCCTTGGTTCGAGAGTTGGGACGGAGTCAGAATATTCCTGTGATTCCCGTACCACAACTCAAAGTGAGGGGTGTTATTCCTGAACGCACCGTCACTTGTAAACGTCAGGCATACTTAGAGCTGAAAATATTGGAACACACTTTTGGGCAAACATTCATTATCATGGCAAAGATGAATTTCAATATAATTCTTGGTGCAAATTTCATTTGTGACTATCAAGCAGTGATAGATTTGCACAAGAACACAGTCAGTTTTAGAGAGTATGATCAACTGAAGAACGTGGGATTGCATATGGATGAAATCACTACCGGAAGAGATGTAAATTCTTGGGCATTGGAAGCAATATCTGAAGAGACGGAAGAGGAGATACGAAAGGCAGAAGATAACATCATAGAAGGAGCTGTTGTGGAACTAGATGAGGAGAGTGAATCCCAGGAGATATGGTCTTTATTAACAGAAGGAGATGACAGTGATGCACAATTTGAAGAGTTACTACAGGAGCGGCTCAATAACATTGAACTTGGGGTGAACATAGAAAACAATTGGAAGAGATTTTAAGGAAGCACAAAGCAGTATTCGATACAGTACCTGGAAAAATATTAAATTTCAAATATTCAATGCAAGTCGTGGATTGGTCACCTTTCAAAAGTAGATTGTACCCAATTCCGGAAAAATATCGTGGTCAAGTCAAGGTCATTATAGATGAGATGTTACAAGCTGGAGTGATAAGGAAGACACCTACACCTTATCTAAATGCGATTTTGGCAGTCACAAAACCAAATGGATCTATTAGACTTTGTTTAGATGCCAGAAATCTCAACATGAGACTCATTTTTCCTGAGTATGACAGAGCGCCAATTATCAGAGACGTACTAAAAGGCTTTAAGAACAAGAGCATTTATTCATCAGTTGATTTGACGACCAGTTTCCACCATCTTGAATTGGATGAGAAGTCACAGCTTCTAACTGGCTTCTTATTCGATAACCAAACGTTCTGCTTCGTCCGAATGCCTTTCGGAGTCAAATCAGCGGGCTGTGCTTTAATCCGAGCCCTGGATCGGAATCTAACCGAGGAAGTTAAGGAGATGACGGTGCGCTACATTGATGACATTCTGCTGGCATCCGACAACATTGAAATTCACATGGAAAATTTAGATAAAGTATTCGGCAACCTTAATGCATCAAATTTCAAAGTAAACCTGAAGAAATCGCATTTCTTCAAGAGCGAGATCTTATATTTGGGTCACATCATTGACAAGGAGGGAGTGAAGCCAAACCCAGCTAAGATCGAAGCGATAAAGAATTTCCCTACACCAACGAGAGTCAAGCACATTCGGGCTTTCTTAGACGTAACGGGATTCTTTAAAGAAAACTGTCCAGGTTACACGGAGACTGTAGCTCCAATGCAGGAAATGCTAAAAAAGAATAATAAATGGTTCTGGAATGCGAGAAGGCATTCCAAGCAACAAAACAGCTACTGGAAGACTGCATTAAGTTAGGATATCCAGACTTCAAGCACAAATTTATAATCCAAGCAGATGCTTCACTAATTGGTATAGGTGCCGTGCTCTACCAAGAAGATCCAGCTAACCTGCAACATAAAACATATTTGGCATTTGTCAGCCGAAAATTGCGTAAGCACGAGCGCAATTATACTGTAACGGAACTAGAGCTGTTGGCCATCCTTCATGCGCTATAACAATGGAAACGAATAATTTATGGATACCCCATTGTTGTCAGGACTGATCACAAGGCACTAACATTCTTGTTTAAGACGTCGATGGCAAGCGAACGTGTGACACGTTGGTCTATATATATTCAGCAGTTTAGCATTGAGATCGAACATTGTCCAGGGAAGATGAACGTGATTCCGGATGCACTCAGCAGGAACCCAGAGCCTGATGTTGAAGAAACAGCGATGGTACAACACTTGGAGTTAACACCGAAGGACCGGGAATTCTTGGAGGAGTTACGTGAGATACAGCGAGAACAGGAAGCGGAACCATGGATGATGCTATTAATTCAATACTTCAGAAAGCAGCTACCTACAGGAACACCTGCATTTCGAGAAGCGAAAGCAAAAGAAGGAAGATATGTTTATGTCAACAATTTGCTGCACAAATGGGTAGATAATGACCACACCAAGTTACGCATACTTGTACCTGCATCTTTACAGCGAGGATTGACATGGCATACTCACGAAAGTTACGGACACGTCGGAGTAGACAAATGCGAAGCGACAATAAGAGAGACATTTACATGGCCACGTATGAGAACAACTATATGTGACGTCATTACGACTTGTGATCCATGTCAGAGGACAAAGCCCAATAACTATTTAATGAGGCAGTATCCTAGACCATTGCTACCTCAGAAACCCTGCGAGCTAGTGGCCCTGGACTGTTTCGGTCCAATCCCGAAAGGTAGGCGAGGTTGCCGTCACTTGCTAGTGTGCATTGATGTGTTTTCTAAGTTTGTCGTATTATGCCCCATTCAGAAAACTACATCGAAACAAGTACTCAGTCGTATTCGAAATAGAGTTATTCCAATCCTTGGAAAACCAGAATTTATATTGTCAGACCATGGCAGCTATTTTACAAGCGCCGAATTCAAGAAAGGTATGGAGGACATGGGTATAAAACACGTTTTAAGCAGTATCCGACATGCCCAAGCTAATCCAAGTGAGCGAGCAATAAAATGTGTGACATCATACTTGAGAATCTTCATTCCCAAAGAACATAAGTGGGTGGATAAAATTAAGGATGTAGAGACATGTATGAATTCTACCAGGCACGAGTCAACAGGACAGATCCCTATGGTCTTACACAAAAACGAGTATCCAGTGAGAACGTGGAAAAGCATCATTAACTGCCCACAAGATCCCATGATAGCACCTGACCTGAGAATAGGGAGAACGAGAGCCTACATGAGAAAACAAGCAGATCGCAGATTACGGCGAGTGAGAAATAAGAGATTTCACCGTGATCTAGAAATCAACCAGCTCGTTTTGGTGAAACGACCCGCTACATCGGATCCAGAGAAGAAGATCTTCAGCAAATTCTGTGAAAAGTTCGTAGGACCCTATTCTATTGTAAGAAACCTAGGAAATAATGCATACAGAGTGAAAGAGTTAAGCACAGGAACAATGTCGGTCTACAATGCAGCCAATTTAAAAACGTATCGAAGAAGTGAACCATGGGAGCGCCGAAATAATGATGCAGTTTAAATATATGGACATCCTATATCAACCAAGTGGACGGGGGGCAGTTGAGTACGGCACGTGAAGGAGGAAGTGGAGATGGTGTTGACAAACATTAACGAGACGGGCAGAGTGTTGCCTAAGGCATCAGCGCGTCACGCAAACAGTTGAGAGGGTGAGGTCCAAGCAGGAAATAAAACTAGTAAATGCCATTCAAGACAGGAGCGGCTAGACCAAGTAATAGAAAAGGGGTGATTCTGAAATAAAACAAATTGGCCTACGGAAGTCTTTTAAAAATTATCGACTTTATCCTAAGTTCGAAATTTTGTGAGTGAAGGAGTTGTGAACCCTTGATCCTCTGATGGATAAATGATTCGATGTTTTATTTCTACAATTAATTAATATTTCCACCAGCGTCATGAAATAGCCACGAAGGTGAGGAAACTTCAATCATTTGTTGGGAGACAGTGGGGACATACCTGCAGCAGTTTGACAAAAGGCTAAATACTTAAGGATTGTGAAAAGAAAGAGCCTAGCAATGTTTCAGAAGGACAGGTGGTGGCTACCTCAAAATAGAAGGGACGCGTGGTGAGACACGCTTATGGCATGTTCATTGTACTATTCGCGCCTAGAAAAAATATAATGCAGTAACGTGAGTGGCTGATGGTACTACTGGCCACTCCTACGAGGCCGAGGTCTGATAAAAACCGCGAAGTTAACGAAAAAGAGGAACCAATGAGAGATGAATGCTTACGAACGCGCCAAGTCTAGCTTGGGCACGCGATAGCTAGCATTAACGCGGGAGATCGGCTAGACAACATCTCTACGATCGATTCTAGAATTAATGGGCATATTCTTGACCTGCGCAATTTTATGAGATCAGTGATATTTGTTTCATTCCTGTACCACTATTATTTTGAGAAATTTTTATATAATTTCCCCCCCTATCGATACCTAGGGCCAGTTCATTTATAAGTGGCGTGAAGAGCCAAGACATTATTACTACATTGTGTGTGTCAGGAGACACAGGTTACCTATTACATTGTGTGTGTCGGGAGACACAGGTTACTTACTACATTGTGTGTGTCGGGAGACACAGGTTATTACTACATTTTGTGTGTCGAAAGACACAGGTTATTATTACATTTTGCGCATCTGAGGACGTAGGCACATGTACTTTGCGTGTCATGAGGACACAGATTTTTATTATTACAAATGTGTTGTAAATTCAGTGTGATAGATAGTCACAGTACTATTTTGTAGGGACAGTATCATCGACAATTCGCCAACAGACTGTTCTGGGGAATTAAGTACCTAAAACGGTGAATTTAGTAGGCAGATATTGAGTACTTTTTGCATCAGCACGAGAGATGACATCGCTTATCCTGGAAGAAGTTGGGAACTGTCAACACTCCGTCGAGATGTTTGAGATGAGCTAAGCAGCATTAAGTAGGGAGATGGCTGCAGATGTTCGATGACGGGTGACTGGCCGAGGATGAGTACTGAATAATATTCTTATTATCTGACAAGTTAACTTATGGTATAGTCCAGGACACCTTAAATAAGTTACTAGAAAAACCAACATGGCCACCACATCGGTGTTACCAACTTACATCATTCAACACCAAATACTTCCATGTAACAACTAACCCAAAGGAAACCAAATAATTAAAGACCTCCTTGCCCACATACATTTTTCATAAACTTGTGAGGCAATACTTGCTCGAGCAAGGGACATCTTGATCATCAGTCCCATAACCAGTGTTATGGTTGTGAAGCTAACTTTGGGTTTCTTCATTTAAACCACCTTATAAAATGCAAAATTTAAGGAATATTAATACTTACTCAAGGCTTCTTCAGTTTTGCTGAGAAGCTATAGATGAACTTGTGATTTTATTTTCTTCTGGTTGGTTGGTTCCTTAGTTTAGGGGCTGCGACAACGCGGTCATGTAGCCCCGTGTACTTTGGGTGTGTGTAGAATCTGTCTGATAACCGGTGTTAATTGTGATGACTGTATTAGTGTGTGTTATCTGTTTTCAATTCAAGTGAGGACTGCAGACATTTAATTTCAAGTAGTTCCTACTTTTGCCGGCAAACGCCACCGTCAACGACTACTAGGACTAATTCAGAACTTAGCTACTAGACGCCACCGCAGTCGGCTCTTGGCAACGAACGTAGCAACCTAAGAGCGTTGTTTACATTCTTAACCTATACAATTTAGTTTCACACAGGTGTAATTAGTGGAAAGTTCTTTAACATGCCATAAATCTATGACATGGGACCGCCGGCTTTACTTCCCCTCCGAAGGAAGGCATACTGAGGGATTTTTAACGCTCTTAAAAAATACGACGGCTTCGGCCGGGTTTGAACCCGCTCTTTTCTTCTCGCACATTTTGTATAGTATAGTATTTTTTTTAATAATTTAATAATTAGTTCATATTTTTAGGATGAATGATCAGGAAAGGAGAAATAAAATGGTAAATATTTGCAGATTATTATTATTCATTATATTTTTATTTCTCTAGTGCTCATTCCTTCCTTGCATATACAGACCTTCCTGGAGACGGAGCCCTTTTGTCATGCAAGATAATAAAAGGCTTTTCCAATGCTTAGGCCTAAATCCACTCTAAGTAGTCTTGTATTTTAGGGATGATTCTGAAAAAGAGAAAGAATAATTCTAAATTCCATGAAATGAGGGAAGATCATGATAAAACTCCCAAAGACGTCAGGTGTTGTGTTGTTAAAACGAGGATTCTATCTCTAAGAGAGCTTTGCCAATATTACAGACCAGTGCAACTATTGACGAGTCGAAACGATGAATGGTATGACAATAAACAGCATCAGTAGCCTTTTTAAATACTGTTGAACCTCTTACTCATACTTTAACTGGCTTGAAGCTGGTAACTCGCCTCTTAATTATGCAACATCAAAAAAGAAAGGGTGTGGGGAAGAAAAAAAGGCCCAAGTATAAAGTCAAATTTAATTTATGAACATATTATCAAAATGAGAGTTATTCTTTTATTTTTATAGGGGGGGCACCCGTAGCCCGCTCCCCCGCGTGACGGTCAACTCAAGCTACACCGCCTCCGACATGCCATTAGTCCTAGATAGCGGAAGAAAACAGTCAAGGGATTGGAAGGATTTGCCCTTTGAGGCTTAGTGCCTGTCCCCATACATTGCATGTTACAAGGCATATGGATATATGGTAGAACGAAGGGCCAGGTACAAGTCCTGTAGGAAGAAATGGAAAGTGCCTACAGGTGAAACCTGGCAGATTTGGAGATAGCACATGCAAGGATAATGTCCAGGATAGATATGGGTTTTGTTAGTGTTGGTGAGGTGTCATGCATCATTTCGAAGTTTCATATCCAAAGCCAGAATGAATATGGTGGTCCATTCTTCACTGGGACAAGCAAGGACCTGCAACTGGGCTTGACACTCGGCCTGGAAGACTTAAACTGAAAATTAATACCGTAGTATCTTAGAACTAAGAGGAGTCTTAAAATCTAACAAATTAACATCCTACATTACCAGAAGATTATTAGAAGTACGAGTGAACAATGTGAGGCATACTATTCATCCCTTTTGATACACTAGATATGCAGAAGTGGACACGAACTAGCTGCCTGGAGTTTAAATGCAGTCACTCAGTACAATTCCTTTTGGATGGGAAAGGAGAAATAGAAAGAACTTACTGCGACGAGTATATGATAGACTGTGACGCAGGACATATCAGAAATATAAATTTGACTAAATCATTACTTATGTTAAAAAGAAGATAAGATAGCCTTTGACTAACAGGAGAAAAACCATACAAAGGCTTTAGGTAGGCAACACTGGAAAATATGACGTACAGTACATATGGCTTCTATACTGAAGAGGAAAATTAACTTTGCAGCAAATTGAAAATAAATAAATAATAATGTTATTGGTTTCACGTCCCTTTTAACTACCCTGGCTTTTAGAGACGCCGGGGTGCTGGAATTTTGCCCCGAAGGGGATCTTTAACGTGCCAGTAAATGTACTTACACGGGCAGCAAATTGACTGAGGGACTGAAGTTCACTTACACTACGCAGGAAGTTTGTGTCCACTGCTTGAAAGCGTAGAAAGTAGAAGATTGGGGTGCAACTTAAGACTCACCCGGGGAGCACTATACTCTACCCATCCCACCTGACATACATATCAAGTAGCAATAACAATATGCCTAAGATCACAATGGAACAGCTAACTCCTCGTCATCGTCTTCTTCTTCTGCTGTATCAGTTTCTTCCTCAGATTCAATGCCTCCGTGACAAATGACGAGATCATCTACCTCGGGAAGGTTTCTAACCTCTTTGTCGAAATGCTCCATTATTATCTTTTCTGTATGTTGTACCTCGTTCCTCCATATCTCATCCGTCACCTAGAGCATATTTACACATCAATTTTGAGAAATTGTAGATAAACTTTTGCCTCTTGTCCTCAATTTATTGGTACTGCGCAATTTTCTTCAATATTAATAAAACCTACAGAGAATGAGCAGGCGTTTAGTAAAAAAAACATGGATTTTGGTTGAGAAAATACGAAAGTTACTGGCAATTTTCTTTTAAGTTTGGCACAAAAATGAACACTCGTATGCATGGAAATGGGGGCACGTATGCATTTGAAATCTGGTATATCAATAAACCTCATAAAGACCTATCAAACGTGTAGTGTAAAAATATTGAGGAAAAATGTGAGGATGAGTGATATATTTCTTTGAAATTATTAGAAATTTTCAGGAAAAGTCCCAATTTTTCATGATCTTTTTAAAATTTTATGTTTGGCACCAGCGCTAAAATGTTGTCACAGCTACTTGATACACGTCTGTTTAGGCGGGAAATGATGTTTTGGAACAGCTCATTGCTTTGTTCTCTGAACAGCTTGTAATATTTTTAGGCTAAGTGCGTACTTCGTTGAGTTCAGGAATTTGTTGTTGAAGATGGATCGTCGAAGTGTTCCAGCTGAAATAAAGTGGCAAATTGTAGGTATGCATAAGGGTGGTATGAGTTATCTACAAGTACCGGTATAATCCGCATTAGAGGTTCGAATTTCGGTGCTGACAGCAGCCATCCGGAGTGTCGTCGAATCACCCCAGTTTTTCCACACTCCTGCAGATAAATGCAGAGATGGTACCTAATTTCAGGGCGGCTGCACCTATGTACTGAAGTGCTGTAGCACATTGTTTTAATTGAAAATAAATTACTTTAATAATATTATCTACAATCAAATATAGCGCATTAAAACACGTCAGTCAAACCATAGGAGACAATCATCTCTCATCGCAACGACATAGCCTAACTACTCGCGGGCTCCACTCCGCGTCCGGTACTGGCTGTGCAGATCGCAGCTCAGCGAGAATTCCTACGTTTATTGCCAGCAAGCATGAACTCTGCCTGTTGCGCATTCGTGCCAAACCTTTCCGTTGTGCTGTTGGGACAACAGCCATGAACAGAACCAAGACTTCACAGCGATTCCTAGCTCAAACACAGAGGGGCAGCACTGGTCAAACGAAATAAGAACGCGGCAGGTGGCTCCCTCTTGAGTATGCGGTAGCATTTAAGAGGGATTCGCTCAAAGCAAACGGGAGAAACTATTAGAGGTAGGCATCGGCTGTTCCCGCCAGAAGGTCTTTTAATCTCACAACTTAGGTCTACAGCCACATTTTGTTAATCGATGCACTATAACAATTTGTTTCTAATTTATATATTTTGTAGGGGGTATGGGTTACAGCACTCGTCTCATTTTCTGCACCAGCCGCCACTGCCTAATTTCACACTCCAAAGCACATACCTCTATAACTACAGTCACCACAGAAACACAGGTTATCAAACAAACCCAACACACATACCCAAGTATATGGGGCTAGTACTTAAGATGTCACAAGTTCTTAAAGTGAATGGGAGTAGTATAGATTGTGATACATTTCACTTCATAATTCCCCTACACCAAAATTGGCAGCATCCATGATTTCATGGACGACACATAAGGTTTAAATAACATTTACATGTTTATTCTATGCTCCATTTCCAGGCTTTGTATAATTTCATTACCAACGGTGCGGCGCTGCCGCCAGACCACTACTGGCACGGATGGGCGGCCACGCTGCACAAGTAGCGCTGCTTCGGCAGCGGAGTTCGAAATGTAGTCCGTCTAAATACATGTGGAGCGGTAGTGAGCTTCCTCAGGCGCGCCAACTTTGCATCGGCTTACGCTCCAAACACCAGAATTAAAATTTCTTAGCAGAGCAGTTTGTCCCAACAAAATTTCTGTTAAAATACAACACATCCACTTAACCTACCTGTTCGAGGGCCTCCTTCCAAACAGATTTTGCTCTATCCCAACGCTGGCCGGGCTTCGAAGCCACAGTTTTGTTGTAGTATTGCTTTGCCACAGACCACACCAGTTCTATAGCATTGAAAGTAGAGTGGTAAGGAGGAAGTCTCAGAACAATATGCCCTGCATTCTGCAGCATCTCGTCTACAACATACCTGGTAAAAATAATGTTGTTTCATTACTGTACTCTGATTTTTTGGGGGGTTAACAATAAGAAATCTTGTATAGTGCTAAAATACCTCTTCAGATGATTTCGATTCATACTGCACAATGTTTGGAGTTCAACCTTCGTCGCCTTTTCTGGAGGTACAACACCATTCTGTCTCAGCCATGACTGATATAAAAAAATAAAAACATACTGAGTATCAGTCAGTACAATTAATAAACTACATAAATAATCATAAGCAATAACATTACCACGGAGGAAACTGCATGCTGTATTCATTGACAAAAAAAAAAAAGATTTTGACACCCTTAACAGACAAATTATCATCGACAAACTAGAGAAATTGGTAGGCGAGTTTAGCTACTTAGCTAGATTCATCAGAAGAAGATTAGCTTATGGGAGGATTTCCACCTGTGTGATGCAATGACTAACCGTGCAAGGACGCATGGTGGTTATCAGTTGAGGCACGTTATGATTCGAATATCGGTGCATGGTTTTCACCACCGTATATGTAGGACGATGAAAATTCGCGAAACACGTCCTGAGTATAGGTGCACAAAAATGTGACAGCCCACGTGAACGATATCACGTACTATCATGTAAACTGAGGGTAGAAAACCTCAGAAAAGTTTGTACTAATGATGGATCGTAAGTACCACGTTCATGCACATTGTGCGCAATAAAGTATTTATTATTATAAATACGGTAATCACCAATAGTTGATCTTTCCTCCACTTGGTAGATGGTTGTTGCTCCACAACTTTGCTATGATATGAAGCATTGTCCATCACAATGATACAATCTCCAATGGTTCTGAGGCCAACAATCAACTTCTTTTCCACCCATTGCTGAAATGTATCGGAATTCATTGCTCCATGGTAATCTTGATCTCGCTTCAAGTCTGAAGCAAATATTAAATCAGCACCTGGAAATTTAAAAGAAATGGTAATTTGACAGTGCAAAACTTAAATTATTCTTAAAATTATTTATGAATTGCATTGAAGGAACATATTTCTTTTGATATTAAAATCATAAATGGATCACCATACTAAATGAAATAATAATTTACCAGGTACAAATCCCTCCTTTGTTCCAGCATGAACAATTACCAGTCTACCTCCTTCTGAAACAGGTCTACGGAGCACTCCTCTGACACCTCCACTCTTTCCTGGCTTGTTCCACGAGTAAGTGGGAGATCCTGAAATAATAATTCACAATAAATAAATGTAACAGCGAACAAGGTGTATTAAAAATATATTATTATATACGCATATATCTTCATGAGTAGGCTATAAATCTTATTTCCTGTTTCTCATAGAGTAATGTAGAGCCTCACCATTCATAAATATCCATGTTTCATCCAAGAAAACAACAGGCTTAGGGTGATCACTCTGCAAGTTCCTAACATACTCTCTGACAAAGCACGTCCTCTTATAGCGAATGATATCGCTCTCTCGAATGTGAGCAAAGCTATCCCCTTTGCTCCAAACGAATTCCATGTCCCTCAATATCCTTCTGACTGAACGTAACGATCCTTCAAAAAAATAAGTCTCGTAATTTTCCTTCAGATGGTCGAAAACGTTTGAAGCACTCACTGCTTCTCCTACGAGATAAAGAAAATACAGTAGTACAAATTAAAAGAAGCACTCAACGAAGCTTACAACATATGTACATAATAAGCCTATTAGAGAAGTAGAAGTAGTAGTAGGCCTACAATATCCTTACCTCGATCTAATTTGGAATATATGAACCTTGCAATGGCATCCTTAGCAAAATCATCTACTCCAGTTGCAATAAACCTACGCTTTCGATGTTTGCCTGGTGTAACAAGGAGCTCCCCTTTCCTAGACCGTAATATAACCTTCTGGACAGCAGAAAATCCATGCTGTAATAACATAAGTACCATAGATTAAAATTTCACAAATATGACTAGGTCCTTCAGCGAATAAAAGGTCCCAGAATGGAAATAAGTTACAATGACTTAAAAATAGCACACTTAGAAGTCTACAATAAGATACATCAATCAATTCCTATGCTGAATGACAATAGTGGGAGGCTAATGTAAGCGTACATTGCATAAGGCTATGATGTTGTTGTGTTTATGTTAGGTTATGTTAGGATACTAAGAAATTAACAAAATACTTACTCCCACCAGACCAGCAATTCTTACAATTATTTCCGTATCACTACACTTAATTGCTTTTTAGTCATCTTCCTTCTTAAAGCAGTTGTACATATTTACTATCGCCAATTGCAGTGATCGCTGTAGGGCGTAGGGCCTTGCAGGCCTAGTCTTTTTCCGTGGCGTTTGTAACTGTTTCTGGCTTCTTTTAGGCATTTTGAAGAAATCTAAATAACAATAACAATAACAATTTAGGCAAAAATAAAGATTACGAACATTAGGCCTATATAGGAAAGTTCCGACGACTGGAAATGTAAACATACATATTATATAATCTATAAGTCTAAAATAATCATAATAACTGTTCTAATTGACGTATTTTTGTAGCACCTACCTGGTACAGCTGCTCTAGACGTAATATTCCAAAGAAAAATGATGATTTATCCAATTAATTGAACAGACACGTGCGTGTGGTGATATTAGATCGAGAATGTTGGTCACACTCGTTACAACATTTCCCGCGTCTACGTGTTTCAAAACTGTTTCAACTGTATGGGAAAAAATTTACTGGTATTGTAGCATTTGTAGATGGCGAGATTTTAAGCAGGGTTGGCGACAATGTGCTCGCACCTGAAAACAACGTAACTTCAAGAAATGCAACCAGAAACCAACATTTACGTAGGCATAGGGGACGGCTGGTATTGTTGCCTACCCTGTTTTGATCTAGTAACTTACTTAAGCTGTCCCGGACTATATATGGGACATATTTTGTTTGTAAATATCTTGCTTGTGTTGATTAACGTAGTGTATTTAGTTTTGGTCTGACACACCTTTTGCATGGAAACAGCTCGCACAATTTTTCATAGTCGTAAGTTCTTGTTTGTTTGTTTTAACTAACGTGGCTATGTGGACAACCGTGTTTGCATATGTTTACGCAATGCGGTTAAGAAACGTCTCTCGGAGATATATTGTGTTTCAGAAGTAGGACTGAATTAATATAATCATACAGTAGATTGGAGGGTAAATTAATCTTTGTAATGCTTATTATTGATCAGATTCAGTGAGTTTATTGCCGTTGGAGCAATGTGAGTTGTGGCGAAGAGCAGTCAGCTCTCTCGTAGGTTTTAATATTCTTAAATAGATTGTGAGCATCCGATTCAACCGACCTGTGTGAAAAGTGTTATGTCATTCCCAGCAGTGTGTGTGTGTATTTTATTGGTCATTACAAGGGGGAATTTCAGCTTAGACTGATTTCTGTCAGCTTGGTGCCAAGTCCATATTGTTACCTTGCGAGGACATATGTGGCTATATCGATTAATGTCTTATCATATGTTTATGTGGTTGAGATTTGTTGCTGTTGATTCTACAAGATAACGGGACAGTTGGTCAAGTTATTTTTACACACTGGAGCTGGACGATGACAAGAGTTGAGGAAGGGGGGAAGCTGTTTTCACAAGGCGGGCTGAAAAGATTGCATCGAGGTCATTAGTGGAGTGCTTGTTGGCTCCGTAATAATACTTGAAATACAGAATAAGAACTGATCAATGATAAAAATTGTTTAAATAAATGGGAGTTGCCTACGAATCACTATAATCTCCGAAGCGTTAGCTTAACGTGCATTTTTGTTCATATAAGGTAATCTCAGCCGGTGAGGCTTTTGTTGTTGTTGGTTCCATTCCATGTTTATGTTCCGTATTAGTGACCCGTGCAGTCACGTGCGATGCTGTCTTTTCCTTGTTTGTGTATTGAGCAATTGGCCGTGTTGGCAGCTCATTTGTCAGATGCGTCATCGCACTGAAGGAGGGTCTCGAGGGAGATTCCTGTAAATATTAGATTTTAGATTGTGTGTCAGCATTAATTTTAAGGGTTTTTATTAGTGTTGTGTCCTATATCCGTAAACGTTGATTTACGAGATTGTTCGTAAGCATCGTGGCTGTTACCCGCTGTAAACGAACAGTCATCCAAGTACTCATTCCTCGTAGTTAGTCATTACGCGTACATAAAATCCCAATGCAAGTTAGTGGAACTTGGATCCACATTTTTATGAGGGGGAGATCCGTCTGACTCCTCAACGTTGATAGATATTTCTGTCATGGGAAGATTCAGGGAGGAATATTATTATTGTTGTTGTCTATATTAATTTTTTTGCACTAATAGTCATTAAATTATGTTATTATTTTACATCTTGTCACTTCCTTTCTTAATTATAGTTTTAATCCTATGACCCTTCCCTCAGTAGAGCATGTTGTTTGGCGAACGTAAACATCACACTATGAACTGAGCGCGACCCCTTGATCAAGATTCTTGCATATAAACACTGCGATACTGAAGGGTTCAATACATATATAATGCAGAATAGTGAGGAATCTGGCTGATAATCTGAGTTATTTTGGTATGTGTCCTTATACTTGTGGCTAAGACCAGCATCCAATTTCTTATGTTCACAACTGTGCAAAAGGTATGGATATACAGGATCATCGAAAAAGGTGGCTTTAATTTTGATTTGTAAGAGCTCAGGCTGTAATAAAGATAATTTAATTATTTTTACACCAAAAGATAGAGAAAATCATAAAGTTTTGTTTGCCTATTTAGTAGGTTTCAATGTGAGCTCCGCCTGTGGCACGAATCACCGATGTGATAGCAACTGTGACTCCTGACTTGATTCGGCGGACCTGGACGGAGGTGGACTATCGCTTCGATGTGTGTCGTGCCACAGGCGGAGCTCATGTTGAAACTTACTAAATAGGTAAGGGCCTTATTTTTTGGTGAAATAAAATCGTTGATTTTGGTGTTAAAACTGACATTATTTTGGTGGGTATTTCGCAAAATAAATAGTCATAATGATCGATGTTTCTTCTGAAATCTTCCTTATAGAATGGGGTAAATCTAACAAATTATGTGATAGGAGGGTTTTTCAACTTCTTTGCAATGTGTCGAGTGTCGCCGAATGTTATTTGCCGCTTAGAATTATGTTCATTTCCTTCTTTCTTCCTCTTTTTATGCGTTGCTGAATCCCTGCAGTGTATATCGCACGTGTCTTTTCGTTCCCACTGAATACAAACATTTGAGTATTTACACATTATAATCTTTCTTGCAGCGTCAAATACACAGAACCCCTCACAGTTGTATTCCTCGGCCCTCGAGAAAACTGTTGCGACTTTAATTTTCGGCATTTTTATACGTAAATGCTGGATGTTTGCCGATAGTTTCATCAGTTGCGAACTCGCACTGCTCTATCTACGACCACACCACCATTTGATGTAATCGATAGTAGATATCGATTTTCATCGATAGCCTTAGAGATCGCGGAACTGAATACACATACTTCCGGCTTTGTAGGCAGTTGTGTAGAGCAGCGTTTCCCAAACTGTGGTACGCGGTGATGTTACGGAAAAAGTAATATAAAAAATATTAGATACCGGTAAGATACGAAAAATATACAATTTAAAAATATAAAAACATTGTTGTGTTGTCGGAGCACTTAAAGGCCAAAGATAAGGAGCTGTTTTATGAATTGAATTGTGATTCAGAACTAAGGCAAACGTTTTTAAAAATGGCTCTTGTGAACTTTTGGGTTGAGAGGCATGCAGACTATGCAGACATTGACGACAAAGCAGTTAGATTTTTACTGCATTTCACTACTTCGTACTTGTGTGAGACTGCATTTTCTTCACTTGTTTATCTCAAGAATAAATACCAAAATAGGCTCCTTACAGTGGAAAACGATCTTCGTTTTAGACTCAGCAATCTTAAACCAGACATTCCCAAGTTGGCTTCTACTGTAATTTTCAAGCTACCCTTCACATTGAAGTTGTTAGTTGAACTTTTTTTAATGTTTAATTATTAAGAGTTTTTTTATTAATATTATTTGTACAGTGTCATTCCTGAATGTTTGAATTGATTACTTATTGTAATAAATAAAACAACTGGACACACTTTTTTATAATTTGAATTTTAACTTTAACAGTCTAACTCTAACAAACACAATTTGCAATCCATCATTTGGTCTGCTACGTAGTGGTGGTGGGGGATTATAGTTACTATATCTACCAACCATTAGGTGGTACGCGAAAGATTCTCATCTCTTAAAGTGGTACGCACACAAAAATGTTTGGGAAACACTGGTGTAGAGAATATGCAGCACTTGGTGTTGACACTATCAATCAAACGAGAAGGAAACCACGATGGTCAATTCCTCAGAAGCATTTAAACGTTTATTGGAGAGCTTTTTCGATAATATTTAGCATTTTCGCATCAAGTGGAGTATATTTCGTGATTATTCGTGCAATTTGCGCAATAAATCAGATTTCGTGATATTTCAAGAGTTCATTTTGCTAAAATATGCTACTTTAAGTACCTACAAGGTCATATATAGGCAAGAAAGGAGATATGATAAAATTTCGCACGTATCGCTATTACCAAAAAATACGGCCCCTATAAATAGGTAAACAAAACTTTATGATTTTCTTTATCTTTTGGTGTAAAAATAATTAAATTATCTTTATTACAGCCTGAGCTATTAAATCAAAATTAAGGCCACCTTTTTCGATGACCCTGTAAGCATCTAGTCACCATTATATTCCCTTCTTGAAAATGCGAAGGCCAAGACCATGTGACAAGGAAGCTCTGTTTCATAATTTCCCTACAAATACAGATAGTGCAATTAAACTTTGTAATGAATCTGATTTTATGAAACATTCATTTTATTTACTATGTTTATTAACAGTACAGTATAATAGATTGTTAAACAAATAAAAACTTTATTAATATTATAATCCACCTTGTCAATATATGATTTTTTTCCTCTCCTATACAGTTCCGGGATCTAAAAAGAACCAAAAGTTAAATTTAATTTCAACAAGGTGGATTGCAATGTTAATAAAATTTTCATTTTATATAATCAATATGGACCCAAGAACCACATAATGTATAAATATATATATAATATCGTATGGCCTCGGGTGCCAGGTGCAAGCTTTGTTATTGGACACCCAGAGGGCAGCTTGCATGTCGAATTTAGTCATTCCGTGGAGCGCTATGAAAGTCAAGGAGGTTAGATATCTACGCTCCTTGACACTTTCTAGTAGAGAAAGGAGAAACTTTGTTGGCAGAAAATTCCGAGATTAATTTTACCATTATGAACACTGTCTACTGAATTCAAATGGGTTCTTTAACATGCCAACAGCGTATGACATGCGTGCAGAGATTTTTGTTGCCTTTCAAAAATCACTTGCCACGGCCAAGAGCGAACCTGCAAGCTTGGGATTGGTAGTCCGACACGATAACCACTCACCCACCCTGGCAAGCACATAATGTATAACAATATAACAGTGATTGAGAATACTGTACATAAATATTACTTTTTATATAGGGTGACCAGCCTAGTAACGGACACAAAACCAATACCTTCACTTCTTTAGGTTTGAATTTCTCAGCAATGTTCATAAACATCTTAACTACAAGAAATGGAGAAATGAGATTAAATTGACACACCTGTGACAATAAAAAGAAACATGGATGAAAGGGCATGGATGGCAGTGTTTACTGTATTGCTTGGTAAGGTACGATTTTATTTAAAGTTAGCTTATTGCTATTTCTTAGCATGTCACCCTTTAAAACACAACCTCTACCTGAAAAAAAAAAAAGGCTTCAATTCTTCTTTTGATATTGTCAAGTATTTGGATTTGAATCTTCTTTTTTTTTGGGGGGGGTGGGTGTCCATTACTGGTAACTTTGTTTAACCTTAATATTAGCGACAGACACTTGGGTGTCATCTTCGGAAGAACAATTCTAGTACTCGACATCTTAGGAAAAAAGTCTTTGTCAACTCAATATTGTTCGTTCTACACAATTTAAATCCAAGCCAAGATGGACATCATCATCGAAGGGTTTTATTTTCATATAGTGAGGATAAACGAAGGCCACCAAAATATTTTGATTTCCCAAGAAAGTGTTTGATAATAGATCTAGAAGTATGTAAGCTAGACATAGACATAATCTGAAAAGTTTTCAATATCAACTGCTTTTAGAAAAGCTCCTAAAATTAAAAGAGTGATTTGTGAGCGACTACATACAGTTTTTCTTTACATCAGAAAAAGTGGTGTAGACATTCCACAATTTCAGATAAGTCTCCATATCAGATCTTTCAACACATTAATTAGTAACAAACACTGTTTTTGTATGTTGCTGTTCTAGCTTTTACCATCTCAGCAGAGTACTCAGGTCATCTCTGCATTAATTTACAATTCTACAGTAGTTTAGGGCTTATGCTTACATATATCACAGCAGTAGTAACTACATTCTTCATACACTAGTGTTCCAAAGTTGAGCGTAAGTTACGAATAAGCAGGGCAACAGGAAATATACCGCAAATCGCATGACATATGCACCAACCAACCTTACGTGTTCGCTCTGTATAGGAAAGGAGTATTCCCTGCTTTGACTAGCGGCGTAACCGCAGGGTAAACACAGCCAGTGCCTGCGCACCATATTCCCTCAGTCGTGTTTGCCCTGTTATAGTGTGCGGAGTGTAAACTCGTGGTGAAAGTGACAACATAATGGCACAATGATGCCATTTGGACCACGTTTTGCAGGGTAAAATACTCGGTCGCCTGGAGGCACCCAGACACAGACCGAAGTCGCCATATCCTTGAATATGCCACAAAGTGTCATTTCCAGGCTTTGGAGATGATTTCGAGACACAGGAGATGTTAGTCGTAGGCCAGTACCAGGTCGACCAAGAGTAACCACCCCACAGCAGGACCGATATCTGGCGTTAACCGCTCAACGAAATCGGAGTGCACCTGCAAGACAATTGTCGGCGGAGCTTGGAGCCATCTCAGGGGTTGACGTTTCCTGGCAAACTGTGTATCGGAGGCTCAAAACAGCGGGGCTGTTTGCCAGACGTCCAGCGGTGTGCGTCCCGCTCACTCCAGCACAGAGACGGGCCCATTTACTGTGGAGCCGTCAACATCAAAACTGGACCAAGAATGAATGGAGGCATGTGCTCTTCACAGATGAATCCCGTCGCACATTAATCTGGAGAGAACCAGGTAGCCAATACAACCACGGGAACATCATGGAATGGGACCAGTATGGTAGTGGTGGCGGCATCATGTTAAAAGGCCGTACGGACCTGCACATCTTCATGGGTGGTCCGAGGAACACTGTGAACGCTTGGATATACAGGGATGAGGTACCGAGACCACATGTTTGACTCTTCAGAGGTGCGGCTGGTCCAGACTTCCTCTTAATGAACGATAATGCCCAACCGCACCGCGCTGCTCTGGTGGATGAATTTCTGGCTGGGGAAGACATTCATCGCATGGACTGGCCAGCGAGGTCTGCAGATCTGCATCCTAAAGAACATGCCTGGGATGCATTGGGGAGGCGAATTGCATCCCGTCAGCCTCCACTAAGGACCCACCTAGACCTTCGCATTGCCCTTTCGGAGAAATGGGATCGACTACCACAAGAGCTCTTGGACCATCTGATAAAGAGCATGTGTGGCTATTAGGGGTAACCATATAACCTATTTTGTTGTGAAAGACATTACCAAGTTTTGTTTGTTGTTGCTATCAGAACCTTTCTGACACTTTTTTTTGGACAAGTTGTGTGACATAAGGTGTGTGATTCAGCTTCTGTTTGTTCAGCAATCCGTCTGACATTCCTATCAGGTGGTATGGCCTCGTTTAGTGATTATGCTTAACTTTTGGACACTAGTGTAGATTAGTTGGTGGAGGAGTGTTTGTTGATGGATTGTCATTTCTCTGTCCTGCAACAAAGTAGGTACTATATATAAATAGTTCTTTCTTTTTTTCTCAGATGCATTAATGCTTTAGTATTTTATCAGTAATAGTTGCCCTACTTCTGAAGTTTTTAACAGGTTATTTTGTTTTTGGAGGGCAGTGGGTGTTAGTGGGTGTCATTGTAGGTTTGGTAGTGTTTTATAGAGCTATTTTGCCCAACGGCAACACGGGCGGATGAGGAGCCTATTAATTTTTGAGGTCCCCAACGGCCGTCTAGGCGGAAGAGGCCATGCCAGATGGACTGGCTGTAAAGGCACAACTCACCTTTTCCCGAGTTAGCGGCAGTCCATTGCAGTTCTGGTGCTGGAAGCTGCATGTCTCATTCTTTATGTGCTGCAGATAATGGTTCCAGAATCATAGTGTGTGGGTCACTACCTGGCAAGTAGAGATCCACCTTTAACAAAGTCACACCTGTGGCACTCTTTCTTGCCATTCCTCTTAGTAGGTTATGAACATTCCCGAATGGGAATATGATGTTATTTCCATTTGATCAGATAAATTATCAATTAATATGATAAAATTGGTCCAAATATATCAAACATAAAATGCCAGCGTTTCGCCCCGGTGTGCCGTTGGGCTCGTCAGTTGGTACAGACACACCTCACCATACCTGCCAACCTTCGGAAGTCAAAAATAGGAAGATTTTTTAAATTATAGATTTCATCAAGCGCAGTATACCGTGGCGAGGGCGAATGAGGGTACACGAAAGACCTGCATGTCTTAATTGGCAAAGTATGAATTCAGCATAAAATTCACAAAAATGTAAACAATCATCAATCATCGAGTAGTATGTTTGGCTAATATTTAAACGTAAGAGAACATAATTGTGTGTTTAAAAAAAATGCATACAATCATTCGTGTGGATTACACGTCGAATTCGCTACCAAATATTCATTCTACTTTAGATTCCGCCATGGTCCGTATTGACAGATTATAAACCAATATAAGACAATATATTTCCGTCAATCAATACCAAACGGAAATATATTGTACTATATTGGTTTATTACCACATATTCACGTAGGCTTGACGACTGTCTGTAATATATCACCAATCAGTATGCGGTACGGCGATCAGCTGACTCACCATTCCGAAATCGCAGCTGTGGAGCTCACAGCCAAGCGAGGAACTTACACAAACTTGCACAAAAAACCAAGGTTACGCAAATCACCAAAGAAATTATGACTTACGAGAGAATCTCCTTGAGCAGGGTGTCTACTGTAAGGATGAAGTAAAAATTAGTTACTTTTGAATTCAAGATATGTCTGCGGTCTGCATGTAAAGGGGCTTATCACGAGGTGAAGAAAAACAACAATGAACTGTGTTTAAAGCGGTAAATACAATTCACTTAGGGAGTTATAAAAAAATTAAAAATAATGAATACATATTAGCCACGAACCTACTACGCTGTCGTAGCAGGCGGAGAGGTGATACTCCGACGTGGCGCGTCCCAGGTGGCGGATAGGGGGGTCCTCACCGGCTTGCCGGCGGACTTGAGCGAAATAAAATATCTCTCGCGGACCAAACACACTTAAGCCAGAGAACACCTAGAGGCACCTCTCGATCTCAACAATCGAGTAGTAATTTCGTGATCTTATCTTAAGATCACCACTAGTTGTATATTCAACTTGTAACTAAGGCATGATGGAACACACACTACTAACGCAACTACCCCAGGCCCCGGACACACGTCCGGTCTTTCCCGATCATCGGATTCTGGGGGATCGGGAACGAAATCATGCTTCAGAGAAGGATCGGAGCTTCTCAAAATCTCTTCGCCCCAAGAAAAAGAACTTCTTGGGTACTATTAACATCAATACCCTGTTGAAAACAGGAAAGCTCAAACAACTGACTGACGTCCTGGACAAATTTGATATTCAAATCCTAGCAATTCAGGAAACACGATTCCAAGATGAGAACCATTTCGACACTGAAAACTTCAGGATATTTAAGGGTAAACCAGCCATTAATATCACAGGCAATTTATTAATGTTTGGGACGGCTTTTGCAGTGAGGAAAACTATCTTAGATTCAGTTATTGACTTCACATCGCCATGCGAAAGAATTTCAGTGCTCACAGTAAAATCAAGCAACAAGGCATATGCCTTGATAAATGCCCATGCTCCCACTAACATAGACAATAAGAGAAATCCACAGAATGCAGAAGACTTATGGGAATTACTAGAGGAAACTACCAGTAAAATCCCCAAACATCACATGAAAATCTTATTAGGGGATTTCAATGCACAGGTTGGCAGAGAGAAGATATACAGATCAATAGTAGGACTCCATCCCGCACATCGGCGGACTAATAAGAATGGAGAGCGTCTAATAAACTTTTGTACATTATTCATGCTGAGACTCATGTCCACGCACTTTATGAGACCATTACACAAAAAGAAAACCTGGAGATCACCTAACCCGTTATTAGGGGAATTTCAGATAGATCATGTGGCTATTTCCGCAAAGAATATGCTGGAGATTCAGAATGTTAAGGTACGAAAGGGAGTGGTGGATTCGGATCACTACCTCACGCAAATCAAGGTTCGGTTTCAACCAAACAGATCCAAACCTAAAGGCAACCGGTTTCCAAGAGTTGATCCGGACTGCTTGAGGAAGAACGCCGAGGTTTTCGTACGAGATTTACAGGAAGAAAATCCTAGGGAGTGGCCAGACCTTCGCAAAACATTACAGTCATCAGCCATGAAATTAGGACAACCACCTAGGAAAAGAAAGCACAGATGGTGGAACACAACGTGCGATGAAGCCGTCAATGACCGAGTCAAAGCAAGGCATCAGTGGAATGGACATCGGACAGTGGAAAGATGGGAGAACTTCCTAAAAACTCAAAAACTGACCTCTAAAACAATCCGGCGCGAAAAACGTGCCTACAACAAAATCAGACTCGAAGGGTTAGAACAGGATTTCCAGAAAAACAACACTCGAAATTTTTACAAGACATTCCGTGAGGACTTGTCAGGGTACAAACCACCAACTCTAAGTTTCCGTCGACGTAATGGACGACTAGAAACAAACAGTAAGGAGAACTGCAAGATACTGGCTGATTATTTCCAAACTCTACTGAACTGTGATCCTCCAGTGGAAAGACTGCAGTTTGAAAAACCTGTACCAAACCCAGACTCACTTCCCCCAACAACTCAAGAAATAAAAGAGATAATCCAATCGCTCAAAAATAACAAAGCCCCTGGGAACGATGGAATAACTGCTGAGATGTTGAAAATAGGAGGAGATGACCTCATAAGGAGAATTCATACACTCCTAACAGAAATATGGGAGAGCGAAATAATTCCGAAGGACTGGAAGAATGCCATTATCCATCCGTTGCATAAAAAGGGCGACCGAGCGGACCCCAACAACTACAGAGGTATATCACTTTTACCAATTATATACAAGGTATTATCTAAAGCACTCTTAAACAGAGTAGAACAACAAACTGATCATTTGATTGGTGAATACCAGGCAGGCTTTAGGAAAGGTAGATCGTGTTCGGAGCAGATTTGGAGCCTAAAGACGATATTAAGGATACGCCGCAGTACCAACACATTTGTCACCTTCGTGGATTTTAAGAAGGCGTATGATTCTATTGACAGACAAACTGTTCTGAACACCCTAGAAGAGCTCAGAGTTGACAGGAAAACCAGGGACTTAATCCGCCAGACTCTCACTGACACAACATCTCAAGTGAAGTTCCTAGGTGAACTATCAGAGCCTTTCGAAATACATACCGGAGTTCGACAAGGTGATGGCCTCTCCCCACTGCTTTTTAACTTAGTGTTGGACAAAGTCATCAGGGAGTGGGAAAACAACATCAAAGGCATAAGCATTGGTACTCTGGAACAGAAAATAAAAGTAAAATGCCTAGCTTTTGCTGATGATCTAGCTATCTTTACCAAGACTAGTGAAGAAACCAAGTATGCCATAGAGAAGTTACATGAGTTAGCATCAAAGACAGGACTCCAAATAACGTATGAGAAGACGCATTTCATAGTAAATGGAGACCAGAATATCCCGAGATCTCCACTATAGACCAACTATGGAATAATTAGACACGTACCTTCCTTCAAATATTTAGGAGAAATTATTGTACCGTCTGGATTGGACAGGAAAGCTAATTTAGAAAGAGCTACCAAACTTCAGAAAGCATACCGAATAACATGGAATCACTATAATAAAAGAGTGATGTCACGAAATGCAAAACTACGGCACTACCAGACAGTTGTTCTTCCGGAAGCATTGTATGCCTCCGAAACTATATATCTAGGAGGCCACTCTCAAATTGGTGAAATCGAAATCCAGGAACGTAAAATTCTCAGGAAAATATATGGCCCCGTTTATGTTAATGGTATATGGATTAAAAGGAAAACCACAGACTTGAACACAGTAATCAATAAGTTCACTGATACCGTGCGTAAGAGACGATTGAAATTTTATGGTCACATCTGCCGAATGGACAACACCAGATATGCAAAAAGACTGCTTGATATAATTAATTCAAAGAAGGTCAAAATCAGTTGGTTAGAAGAAATCAAACAGGACTTAAAGGAAATAAACATTACAGAAGATAGCATCATGAATCGCAAGACTTTTGGAACCCGAGTTACAAATCACTCTTTCGCCGAAAAAGCTAAAAAGACCACTGGAAAAAAATGGACGGAGGAACGTAAGAAGGGGCATAGAGAGTTCATGAGGAGATTTTGGGAGGAGAAGAAGAGGAAAGCTCCATCAACCCGAGAAAACAAGTTCAAGCGCGCTCCCTAAGTGGGCAAAACGAAGATAGAAGAAAGAAGAATACATACTAGATATTTATTATCAAATGAGTTGTTTCAGATAATATGTCGTCTTGTGCACAAGGCGTTTTTATAATTGCCAAGAGGTTGCTCTGCTCTTGACCGTTTGGCGAGATTTCCTTTGTCACCGCGGTAGATCACGAAGAAATTTATGGGACGTTATGTGATTGTAACCGAATTCTGTCTTCGCAGTCAGGTACGGAGAAATTTCGAGATGTTACACGATCGGCGCTGGTCTCACCCGTTTGTCGAGATTCCCGTAGTTTTCGCGATAGAACACTGATAAATATCGCGATTTAGATAATCGGTGTCACTTTTAGTCGTTCGACGAGATTTCCATTGTCCTTGAGGTCGGGCACGAGAAAATATAACATTATTACGCAATCGGCGCCACTTGCTGTCCGTTTGACAATAATCCAGTTGTCCTCGTCATTGAATGCGGATAAATATCGCGATGTACCGCAAATGCTGCCGCTCTCGGCCGTTTTACGAGATTCACGTTGTCCTCGCGATATTGTGCATACCGCGCCGCACCCGGCCGTTGAACGATTGTCTATTCGTCCTGACAGAATGGTGGAGGCAAGCTCAAGGTTGGACATGGTTAAAATTCACGAGTAGTTATGGACAAGTTGTATGGCCGGCGCCGTGATTCCCGCCGTCCCTATGCTGTGGTTGGGAGTTCAGTTCAGGGTGGATCACGAGGAGAAATTGTATTGCGACGCTACGTAGGCTGTCATATCTAAGTGGGTTAATGCACTTCTCGCTCCCCGTACGCTTTTGAGTATACGGTCATGGGAAAAGTAGCGAGTAGGTTTCGGAATGTTCCGTGATTGGTGCCCGATTACCTTTGACGGGATTCCCGCAGTCCTCGTGGTCACAAGTTCACGCTAGGGTACGGGTTTTATGATTTTACGTAACTGACGTCGATTTCGGTCCATTTGACGAGATTTCCCGCAGACAAGTCGTGCGGTCAGCCGGCCGTCTTGAATATGAATGTTCGAAGAAGATATCAAATGTTAAGAATTATTCTGAGAGGATTGCACGAATAATACGACTAGAGGACACTTTTTCTTTCGAATGCGAATCACGAATTATACAAGTTTTCGAAATAACCGGTTAGATTATAATATATCCGATGGAACCAAAGTTCGAAGGAAAAATCGACATACAACGGAATTTCGAATTAACCATACTGGATGTCGCAAATTTACGAGACAGATTTTTAAAATAAGTTATAGCCCAGGTATTTCGAAGCTTTTTCATAATTCTTTTTCGAAACGGTAACATTTCGCAAATTGCGACATTAAATTATTTTTCGTTATTTCTGGACTTCAATTTGACAGTCTCCAAATAAATGCGAGATTTCTGATTAGTTTCAGAAGTTTTCGCAAATAAACGTCTCGCGAAAAGTCAGGTTTCCTAATAACACAGATAAATATTTCACACAAAACTAAAACGTCTTCTTGATGCCGAAAATATACGCTGAACGATGTATACCACTCAAGGTATCCTCAGTATGCATTTCCTTGAGCTCAGGCACGGGGAAATATAGCTTATGCAAACGGCGCCGCTTGCGTGAAACTCGCTCCATCGCAATCTCTGGGCCTAGAGGCGCGAGATTAAACGATTCAATCCGCCTTCAAAAAAATTTCGTTACCCGAATGTAAAATTCGTTACTTTTTCGTTACTTTCGTTACCCATTTGTAAAATTCATTACTTTTTCGTTACTTTCGTTACCGGTAGACACCCTGTTGAGAATGGAAATTATTTGCAGTTCCTTTTTCTTTTACAATATATCACTGGGGCCCGAAATTCGGAAGAAATAATAGTAATTAAGAAGATCGGAAGACGAGGTGAAAATTCGGAAAGTTTCCGAATAAATCGGAAGGGTTGGCAGGTATGCCTCACCAATACGCATGGCTAGCACATACTGAGAAGGCCATCACAAGACACAAAATACAAGTAGTATTGACGTCACATGTGATGCCAATGTGCTACGGAAGTCAAGCTCCCTTTCATAAAACAAAAACCTTACCTTGGCAATCCAAATAGGTTATGAACATTCCCGAATGGGAATATGATATTTCCGTTTGATTAGATAAATTATGTGAGGTGAGGTGTGTCTATACCAACTGACGAGCCCAATGGCATACCGGGGCGAAACGCTGGCATTTTATGTTTGATCTAGCCGGACCAATTTTATCGTATTAATTGATAATTTATCTGATCAAAAGGAAATAACATCATATTCCCATTCGGGAATGTTCATAACCTATTTGGATTGCCAAGGTAAGGTTTTTGTTTTATGAAAGCGAGCTTGACTTCCGTAGCACATTGGCATCACTCGTGATGTCAATACTACTTGTATTTTGTGTCTTGTGATGGCCTTCTCAATATGTGCTAGCCATGCATATTGGTGAGGTGTGTCTGTACCAACTGACGAGCCCAACGGCACACTGGGGCGAAACTCTGGCATTTTATGTTTGATCTAGCCGGACCGATTTTATCATATTAATTGATAATTTATCTGATCAAACGGAAATAACATCATATTCCCATTCGGGAATGTTCATAACCTATTTGAATTGCCAAGGTAGGTTTTTGTTTTATGAAATGGAGCTTACTTCCATCGCACATTGGCATCACTCGTGACGTCAATACTACTTGTATTTTGTGTCTTGTGATGGCCTTCTCAGTATGTGCTAGCCATGCGTATTTGCGAGGAGTGTCTGTACCAACTGACGAGCCCAACAGCACACAGGGGCGAAACGCTGGCATTTTATGTTTGATCTAGCCGGACCAATTTTATTATATTAATTGATAATTCCCCTTAGTCCAACGGCGATGGGACAAGGGCGACGGAAGCAGGTTTGGGTAAACTGGAAGCTTCTAGTCTGGACCTGCACGTTGGCGGCAGATGTGTGATGGTCGCTTCTCTGAGACCCTGTGACTACTCAGGGATACGGTCTTGCATCTGTGACTGGGCAGGCCTATTTAGGAGCACCGCTGCCCATCCCGAATGGGGAAGGCCCTAGAAAATGTGGGCTCAACATTGGAAGTCACTCTCCAAACCTGTCTGGGAACCGCACCCAGAGGGTCACCCCTTTTTGCGGTCGAAAGAAATGCAAATCCAAATCAATAATAATTGGCACATGGAACGTCAGAACGCTTCTTGATCTTAACAACAATAACAGACCAGAAAGAAGAACTGCTCTCATCACCCATGAACTGGATGGACTCAATATCGATGTTGCTGCCCTGAGTGAAACCAGACTTGCGGGGGAAGGTAAAATCAGCGAGACCTCAACAGGGTATACCATCTTCTGGAAGGGAAAAAAGGAAGAGGAATGTCGCATTCATGGTGTTGGTTTTGCAGTGAAAACTAAGTTGGTGCAAGAACATCGACTCGCTCCCTCAGCAATAAATGAAAGACTCGTGACTCTCCGTGTACCTCTTTCGAGAGGCAGGTTCATTACACTTATTTCCTCATATGCCCCCACTCTTATGGATGATGAGGGAGGACTCCAAGAACTATTTCTACCACCAACTAAGCACGGTCATCACCAGAGTGCCTTCTACTGACAAACTCATACTACTAGGAGACTTCAATGCCAGAGTGGGGAGAGACAGTCAATTATGGGGAAGAGTCATGGGAAATCATGGTATAGGGAACTGTAATGCTAATGGCCTATTACTCTATCCCTTTCGCAAACCCCATGCTCCAGCGAAAAACAAAAGAAATTTCAAGAACTAAAGCAGACATGTCAAGCAAAAATTCGTGAGATAAAAAACAACTGGTGGCAACTAAAGCCAAAGAACTTCAGAATTTTTCAGACGCTAGAGACCTACGCAACTTTTATGCGGGACTGAAAGAGCTGAATGGACCTATCCGCTCCTTTTCAGGTACTCTAAAAGATGCTGATAACACCACCATACTTACCGACAGCCAGAACATCTTAGAACGATGGAAAGAACACTTCAGTTCACTCTTAAATCGTCCCTCTACCGCGGCTGAAGATTTTCTACGTTTTGTCCCTCAACATCCTCTTCAACCCTGGATGGCAATATCTCCGACTTTCCGTGAATTTGATAAAGCTTGCAGTAGCCTGAAACCAAGGAAGGCTCCAGGTCCAGACAACATCCCTCTGGAACTCATTCAAAACGGAGGCTTACCCCTAAAAACCAGGCTCTTTTACCTGATCCTCTTAATCTGGGAAACCCAAAAAATACCTGCCGACTGGAAGAACGCCACCATTGTTACTACCTTCCAGAAAGGCGATCGCAGTATCTGTGGAAACTACCGAGGTATTTCCCTCCTTTCCATAGTAGGAAAAGTTTTTGCCAGAATCCTACTGAATCGACTCCAAACTATTTCAGAGAGAATACTTCCTGAATCACAGTGTGGATTTCGTACTTCCCGAGGAACAGTTGACATGATCTTTTGTATAAGACAACTGCAACAGAAATGCAGAGAACAAATGACACCTCTGTTCTTAGTCTTTTACGATCTCGAAAAAGCCTTAGATACTGTTCCCAGAAATGCAATGTGGTTGGTTTTGGATGTCCGGAACATTTCGTTGGATTGATTCGGGCTCTTCATGATGGTATAATCGGACAGGTGCTGTATCAGAATGATGTCTCAGAAGAATTTCCGATCACAAATGGGCTGAAGCAAGGCTGTGTTCTTGCACCTACTCTTTTTGCGCTATACCTGACGGCCATGCTCTATGAGACAGCATCTGCAAACAACACAGGTGTGGAAATTAAATATCGGTATGATGGAGGGCTATTCAACCAGACCAGACTTCGTTCCAAAAGATTAACCAATATTCACCAGGTTACAGAATTGCAATATGCCGATGACAATGCCTCACCAGCCCATACATCTGAAGAGCTGCAACAGTCTGTCAACTGTTTCAGGAGTGCATATGAACGTTTTGGCCTTACCATAAACATTCAGAAGACCAAAGTATTAGCTCAACCTGTTCCTGGAACCTCTATCCCAGGTTTTGATATTACTATCTCTGGCACATCTTTGGACCAAGTCGATCACTTCTCATACCTTGGGAGTATTCTGTCTACGCAATGTACTGTTGAGAAGGACGTGGATAACAGAATCCGTGCTGCACATGCAGCGTTTGGACGTCTCTTAGTAAAGATCTAAGAATCTGTAC
This sequence comes from Meconema thalassinum, assembly GCA_946902985.2. Taxonomy (NCBI): domain Eukaryota; kingdom Metazoa; phylum Arthropoda; class Insecta; order Orthoptera; family Tettigoniidae; genus Meconema; species Meconema thalassinum. Next base: position 455,441,768 of record OX336388.2, read on the forward strand.
AAAACTAATGGTATACCAAGCTGTTGTCATTTCTACATTGCTCTATGGATGTGAGACCTGGACCCTATACCGCCAGACCGTCAAAAAACTGGAACGCTTTCACCTGCAGAAACTCCGTTCCATTATGCACATCAAATGGGATGACTATATAACGAATGCTGCGGTTCTCGAGAGAGCAGAGATGAAGAGCATAGAGGCCATCATCATTAGTCACCGGCTTAGATGGATCGGTCATGTCCAACGCATTAATGACGACAGACTCCCATGGAAAATCCTGTACAGCGAGCTCAGCATGGGCAAGAGACCTCTAGGAGCACCTCGGAAGCGTTACAAAGATCAGCTTAAACAAACCTTGAGGAGTGTAGCCATTGATCCTGATAATTGGCATACACTTGCGGAAGATCGCGCACGTTGGTGTGCAGCCACCTCAGCTGCGGTTTCACATTTTGAAGAACTCCAAAGGCAGGAAATGGAAACTCGTCAGAGAAGAAAGCTGTGCCAGATATTGCCACGTCCTCCACCTTCCATCATCTGCATTGTGTGCGGCAGTATGTTCTATGCCAGAATTGATCTGTTGAGTCACCAGCGACATCACCATCGAATACAAATTAGTAATGCAGGAAAGAAACATACACTCGGATAGGAGTATTGGCCGACGACGATATTTGAATTTGGCGATGCTTACTTGACGAGCAAAATATGTCTTCCCTTAGTTTTCTCCCTCTTCTGTAGTCCAAAACAATTATATATATATTTTAATCACATGTAATTTTTTCAGGTTATTTATCCCATGTCCCAGTAACTGGGATTACATTGTGTTTACCGACTAAAAAGTTGTAATATCAATCCACATTAAAATACACCCCCCACATCAAATTGCCATCTCCTAACTTGCAATGTTGGCACTAAACATTAGTGAGACAAGCATTACACCCAAAAATTGATACTGTGACGAGTCCATTCTTAGCTTTTAATTCACAATTTAATCGAGATATTTGATAGGGACAATTCAAACATGAATCATTTAATCCACATGTACATGAAATCTCTTATATCATTAGTGCTAACCCTGTATATATAGATTAACTTCCCTCCATATATATTGGAAAATGGAAGAGAATCATGGTAACTTGCGTAAAATCAGTATTGATATTTCCAGTGTGAACTTGTGCAATCATGTTGGGCTATTAGATGTGGGACTGATGACATAGGTTTGAGAGCAGTTGTTGGTTGAGCCCCACTGGTGGGGCAGAAGTAAAACTGGATTTATCGGCTTGGGCAGGGAGTTAGACTGCAAATTTAATGGCTATAATGTCTCTCCAGAGCTTGCGGAAGAAGGATCCAACTGGGGAATGTCCAGCTGCCCCAGACAGTACAACAAAAGAACACGGCGGATTCAGTGAAGGTGAAGATGTTCCGCTTCAGCATTAAGATGGCCGTTACTACTTAGGAACCATTGTGGTGGTGGAATCTGGATCGATATACTCAATCGACAAGCCAGAAATGGGCTACCTCAATTATTATTCTTGGGAATATGACAATTGAATATATAGTCTTACGAAGCAATTATTTTGTCACTTGGCATGTGCTACGAGCTCGATACATTATCGTCTTATAAAACGGAATAAGGCAAACCATCATGTTTCTACTAAATTACTTGAAAGATCATATCTGAAGCTTCAAAACTTATCAACGGAAACAACACATGAATCCTTACTTCCTTACTCTAGGCTGGAGTTCACTATTGAAAGGAGCTGTCCCAATTACTTTGTCCACATAATGTAGATACAAGCAGCAACAACAAATAATGTAAGTTCATAGACATTGTGGTAGACAACATTGGTATGAAATTTGTATGGGAATGGCAATCTGCACTTAATTTGAAGTATGTCCATGTCTTGTAAAGCAAACAAAATTACTATCGACCCCTAACAGAAGGGAGATACCCTTAGCTTCCAACAAACTAAGCTTGGGAACGAGAAAGAAAATAAAAACAAATGAAGACCACGGGTGCACTCATAGTTCTTAAAAACATTCATAGACCAAGCTACAGGCATCTTGGGACTGCCTGATCCCAAAATCACAATTTTTTAACTGCTTGAGGAAGCAACACTTACGAGGCTTTTAAAGATAGATAATAATGGGCTGGATTGTAGTTCTTCAACAATTCATTTCTGCTATCTGTTCTGAAATGAGATGTCAATGTCTCACTACTATAAAGTGCCAATAGATAAGCTTGGCATGCCTTCATAGGACTAGATTTCTTTTGATTTAATATATTACTGAGCACAGAATCATCCTTCATTAGATGAGGTGGGAAATAGGACATCAATTTCTCTTCATCAAAGTGCTTAAAAGGACAGCCACCCTCTGCTGACGGTTGTAAATTTGTTGCCTGCAACATAAAATCAGACAAACTTACACAGAAAGATTTAAACATATTGCTTTGTCATCACTTGATGTGGTAAAATCAGGATCAGGTTATCCTTCAGATAAAAATATGATGTAGGTGAACAGAATTACCGTATATACTCGAATACCACCCGCACATTTTTAAACAAATTCGGACGTAAAAAATTGGAGTGCGGGTCTTATTTGAGTCATCCTGATTTTAAAGATTTAAATTGCCCGCCACGCGCGATATCGGGTGTTGCGAGTATCCGCTAGATGGTGCTAGCCTTCTTCCGGCTATCACTTTGTTTTACCGTAAGCAGGCGGCGTCATACAGTCTCGCGCACGTTTTCCGAGTGTAAACATGAGTTCTACGAAGTGTTTGCGGTCGTTTACTGTGAGTGAGAAGCTGAAAGTTGTGAGGGAAGCTGAAATTATTATAATCGTGCCGCCGGTAGGAAATATGATATTGACGAGTCATGTATTCGAGATTGGAGAAAGAAAAAAAACGTGTTGCTAACAAGTAGTGGTGCTCGTAGAGCTTTCCGCGGACTGAGTGTACAGTTTCCGGAAATTGAAAAACAACTTTATAAATACGTAACAGAAAGGCGGGAATTGGGGTGTCGACCGAAATGTGTCAATTAGAGGCATTACAGATCGCAAAGGAACTTTCTACGGTAGGGTTTAAAGCAAGCCGAGGATGGATTCAAAATTTTTATAAAAGAAATGGGTTGAGCATACGAAGGCGTACCTCAATTTCGCAGCGTCTTCCTGGTGCCTATGAAGAAAAGTTACTTTCCTTTCAGTGTAGCATAATTCAGTTGCAGAAGGAAAATTCATATTTGCTTTCCCAAATTGGTAATGCAGATCAGACGCCAGTCTACTTTGAAATGCCACTGGACAGTACTATGAATGTTAAGGGATCTAAAAGTGTGACTATCAGAACAGGTGGTAATGAAAAACAACGGTGCACGGTAATGTTGTGTATACTCGCTAATGGAACCAAACTTCTGCCGTACGTTGTTCTCAAGCGAAAGACTCTTCCAAAAAATATACCCGCTGGTGTTATCGTTAGAACTCAATACTCTGGTTGGATGGACAGGTCACTGGTGGAAGACTGGTTAAAGTGTGTCTGGCAACGTCGCCCTGGTGCATTATTACGACGAAAGAGCTTGCTTGTTATGGACAGTTACCGCGGCCATACAACAGACGCTGTGAAGAAATTCGTCAAGGATGGGAAAACCGACCTAGCAATCATCCAGGGTGGGATGACGTCTATGCTACAGCCACTGGATGTCTGCGTGAACCGACCGTTCAAAGCAGCCTTGAAACAGCTGTATACGGAGTGGATGGCGGCCAATAAGCACACACTGACCCCAACTGGTCGTATTCAGCGCCCGGAAGTTCAGCTGCTCTGTTCGTGGATTTTGACGGCATGGAATCGTATCTCGGGAGATCTCATACGGAAGAGCTTCAAGAAATGTAGTATTTCCAATGCTATGGATGGCAGTGATGACGACATTTTGTGGGAAAGTGATGGTGAAAAAAGTTCCGAAGTTGGTACTTCTGATGATGATGAAAGAAGTGTTTGTGTCTTTTATTTGTATTTTTAATTGTTTCTGTGTGTTATTTTAGGACGACTTCAGAACTGTTGGAAACTATTTTGTAGAAATGCTATTCTGTTTATTTAGTAAAGATTGTAAATAGTTTTGAGTATTTTTTTTTTTTTTTTGTTCTTCAAAATTAGGGTGCGGGTCTTATTCAGGGGGCGGGTCGTATTCGAGTAAATACGGTAGTCTTAAACAGTGAAAACATAAAAATCAAAATAAGTCATGGCAAGTGCAATAAACAAGCTACTGTAACAGTAAGTTTAGTGATAAACTGCAAGTCATCTCATCAATACCAATAACTAAGAATATGTTGTAAAACTCAGTAGTATTTACTGTAAATATCATGTATCACTGATAAACTCTGGTATAATACAATTTGATTTCATCCTAAATATGGAAGTTTCTATTCACAGTTCCTTAATGAACCGTAATTTGATATTACTTTGCTCGACTTGAAACTTTTATAGAAGTCAATACAGCTCATGTAACTCCATGGAAATTTCATTCCTTAAAGTAACACATTAGGGTTGGCAGCCTTGCTTGTACACATCAATTTCATCCGAGTGGAGCAAAATGTGGCCGCATGAAGTAAAGTCACCTCATCTTACGGTAATTGGTATTCAAAAACAATAATAATAATGTTATTGGTTTTACGTCCCTTTTAACTACTGTGGCCTTTAGAGACGCTGGTGTGCTTGAATTTTGCCCCAAAGGGGATATTCAATGTGCCGGTAAATTTACTGACACGGCTCCCTCGCATTTGTGCACCCTCAAATGCCAACTGGCTGCACCAGGATGTGATCCTGCAACCTTGGGCACAGCAGGGGAGAACAATACTTCATAAAAACATATTGGTAATGTAACAGCTAGTCAAGTCCCATGCACATCAGGTCAACGTTAGTCTTACCTAGGTACATGCAATTCTCTTCAAATATAAGAAAACACGTTGTAGAGGAAAATATGAAATACACAATAGACTATAATACTCACACCAGTAGCATGCATTTTGACAAACAAAATGTTATCAACTAATCATGTTATTCTGTGATTTAAAAAAATGGCCCCCCATTCATCCCAGGAAGATGATGGACATGTGAAGACTTGTCAAGTGAACGGACAAGATCAGGAAGACATGCTGTGGCTTCAGAGGAGGTTATGGCGCAGGCACCCTTGACATCAGCCCTTCTTCATGCAGCAGATTGCGCACTGTCTGACCTGACCCATTCACTCCAATGGCCCTTCAAAGATCCTGGCAGAAGGACGTGGCAGTACCAATGGGCCTACCATGTGCTGAAAGCAACAGATACTGATCCTCCCTGCGAGCGGTTTTGCGGGAAAGTCCAGTTCTTAGTCGATCACCAACTGTTTGGGTCTCCCTGAACTCTTTCCAAACCCTTGTGACATCACATTGACTCACTCGAACACGAGTAGCAACATCGACTTATCGGAATCCCTCCTGAAGCAATGTTACAATTCGAATGCGGTCTGATGTACGAATGCGAACTCTCGCCATGTTTACAGTAGGCTACAGGACGTCCTTCTTCCCCGTGCACTCGAAACCAATTGTACAGAGTGGTGGTGTTGTTAAACGGATGGACATGAGTCGCGCCCTAGCAGACAAATATTGAATGATTCGTACAGTACACAGTCATTGTGTGGCTCTAAACATGACGTACAGTGCATACTGTAAACTTGTTTGCAGTATCGTCCCATCTCCCAAGTGTAATCGTCAGAAGCAAAACTTATTTTGAGAACTGTATTATTTAAGAGAACAGCTCCAAATTTAAAAAGATAAACTTTCAAAATCACGATTATAAAATTGCTGTTCATGTCTACATAAACCATTTTTTTTTTTAAGCCACAGAAGCTTTAGTCATTGACCACAGCTTCAACCATAACATCAAGAGTTTACAAATAAACTACCTCAGGTGTGGACCCTTAGTGGTAAAATTGGTTCACGCACCTGCCTGGAATGCAGAAGACTCAAGCTCAAATCCCGACTGCGGTAACATTTTTAACTGTTAAACTTTATAACATTTCTTTCTTGGCTAACTCCTAGAATTAATATTGTATACAGCTCTCAGTCGGTCAACACAAATCATTCCAATCACTGGAATATGTGAAAAACAGCCTGTGTTCCTCTTCTGAAAGGACCCTAAAAAGTATCTGAATTCATGTTTAAGAGCATCTGGGAGATGTACAAGGTTTCTCTATATGCCTGTAGGATCTACATTGTGGTGGTGAATCATGCAAAATGCCAGTACTGGTTTAAGTCTAAGCACTGCAGGCACACAAAAAGCTTTTAAAATGTGGTCTTAGACTACCAAAAGCAAAGCAAAGCCAACTCCATACAGGCCATGGAGGCCCTAGGAGTAGTGGAAGGTAGAGGCTTCCACTTTTTGTGACATCGGCACTAGACGGGATGGAGTTGTCAGCTTCATGCCCGGCCGTCTTTGCTCCCAGGAATTGCCCTGGTACTCATTTCTGGTGTAGGCTGAGTGAACCCCAGGGCTATATGCTTTTCCGAAAGTGGTAGTTTTGTTTCTAAAATCCACTACCTGGGTGGGGATCGAACCCACTCCCTTTCAGTTAGAAGCTCAGCGCCTCTACCGACTGCGCCATACAGCCCCCGGTCTTAGACTACCAGTACCTCAAATCAGAATTTAAAAAAAAAAAAAAAAGTAAACAATGTGCATTTCTCGTTAGGTTAAGAGACACAATGATTAATCAATTTTTGAAACTTGAAAAAGAGTTTCTTGAAAACTGACGTAACATTTGACACTTACAGTATTTATGAAATTCTGCTTTAAGTTTCTTGACTTTGTTTCTATTCTCTATTGAATGCTCCCTCCCTATCTGAATAATTTCTTGTTTGCAAACACTTTCAGAATACAGTATTTGACATGCCATCTTGACTCTGGCATTTCAAGACAGCCTTGCACCTTCTAGTGAAATACTATGTCCCTGAATAACTCCATTTCAATGTACCAGACTTCCATATCATTCCACTTTCATGTAACTATCAATGTAATTAGGCTAAGTTCCCTTTCACCCTTACCTGCCAGCATCCTCTAAATTATAGGCCTCAGAATATGCAAGCCATTGCAAAATCTGTGTCATAGAAAAATCCTCTGTGTACACATATGGTATTCCTGATATATATCCCGAGTTCAAAGTTGGAAATGAAGTTCTGTTATTAATCTGATGACAAGTACAAATAAATGCTCTTGTGACCGAAGACTAAACCATAGGAAACCAATTCCATGCCATCGCCAAAATTCAATAAATATTTCAATTTTGATCATTAAGATCATCATCATCAGCTTCTAAAGGCTAAAAGCCTTGTCATTGCAGCCATTTCTTACGGTCTTCAGCAGTTCTCTTCATATTGACATACGATTCACATTCCATTTCCTTGACAATGTTCTTGAGATACGATTGTCTTGGTCGTCCCCTTGGTTTCTTCCCCAAAATTTTTCCTTCAAAAATGACCTGGAGGAGAGTGTCATGTATGAGTACGTGTCCCATGAATTTTGATTTCCTTTTCTTGATGGTGTTCAACAGGCATCGATTCTCCTGAATTTGGTTCAGAACAAGCTCATTTCTCTTTCTTTCCACCCAGCTTGTTCGGGTCATTCGTCTCCAAAACCACATTTCAGCTGCCTCAAGTTTTGATTCTTCTCTTTTCCCCAGTGTCCATGTTTCACAACCATAGGTCAACACACTCCAAACAAAGGTCTTGAGAAATTACTTCCTTATCTTCAAGTTGAGGTGCTCATTGAGCAGCAAATTCTTCTTATTTTGAAAGGCTTTCTTCGCCAACACTATTCTTTTCTTAATTTCTGAGATGCATCTGATGTCATAATTAATCACACTTCCCAAATAGCAAAATTCCGTTACTTGTTCAATGGCACTATCATTTAACATTATATTAGCTAAAATTGGTTGTTAATTAAGATAATCATTAAAATTGTCTTAACATTGTTCATAACACCATACTGTAAGCATTATTATACAGTATGAAAGCTCAACCAAATTTTCTACCAGCTGGACAAACACACACATTGGCTAAGCATTACAAATAGCGAGTAGTAACACTAAATTGGGACACTTCCAGGAGGTAGGCTTGGTATACAACTCTAATAAGAAGTCACAGGAGCTAATATAGCAAATTCGAAAACACAACAACAAATTGCATTAAAAATGAATACTCATGAATTCCAGCATGAGACAATTGCTATACAGAGGTGTTTGGCAAAGGATTTACTTCTGAACATCAGGATTTAAAAAAAAGATCCTGATAGATATTTTCTTACTTGAAGAAAATTCTAAAAGCAGCTGTCAATTGAGTCCATCTATTATAATATCTATAGCACCAGAAAAAATATTAAGCTGCACTTACTCAAAATGATGTTTTGACTTTTACAAATCTCCATATAAAAGATGGGTGGCAGGGCGACAGAAGCTCTCAAGATTTGTGATGAGCTTTACCAAGTACTGGCAAGTGTTCCTTCACAAGAACTGCCAAAATTAGATGTTACTTGACCACTTAACATTGCACTGCCAAACAGGGTGAAAATGAAAATCCACAGCCTGCTTCCAGTCTCCGACCGGGTCAGGAATGGAATGAATGAAGCCCCCATCTAGCGGCGAGGATATGAACTGTGCCGGCTGCCGAGGCCTGACGCACTCCTCTGGGGCAATGATGAAATGAATGACAGATGAAATGATAGTGGAGAGTGTTGCTGGAATGAAATTTTGACAGGGAAAACCGGAGTACCCGGAGAAAAACCTGTCTGCCTCCGTTTTGTCCAGCACAGATCTCACATGGAGTGACCGGGATTTGAACCACGGACCCAGCGGTGAGAGGCCGGCGGCCAAACAGGGTAACTATGCTAAAATGGTCTCAACTGATGATAGATTATACAAAATTGGATCTACCGATTAAAATTTGTAATTTTTATATTCCCTGAAAACTTGCACAAAAAAAACTATACTCACAAAAAGATGCCAATATTTGCATAAAGTTTCACATTATCATAAGTGCAAATTATGCATGCCACTTATTTTCATATTTGTAATTATGCAATAACTGAGAAGGACATTTGCATTATGACTAAATTTTGCATTTTTCATGGTTTCAAAGACGTGAAATTTATAAGCCTTGAAATATCAAATTTAGGTAGGCTATATGAAGACAAATTTTTCCCTATTCGCAATATTGCAGCTCGCAAAGTAATCATTCCTCTAGTATAGTAAAGCCATCATTACTTCCGACTTGACATTTCAGTGCTAGGCTAGAGTTTCGTTCCTACATTACGAACGAAACTCAATTTGTCGTGATATATTGATTTGAATGGTTGCCTGTGATTGTCTAGTTAAAGTGATTTTCCTTTTGACCGCTAGATAACTCTAGGGTAACACTGAAACGTCAAGTCTGAAGTAATGATGGCTTTACTATAATCATGCATATCACAGAAATATAATAGAAAATAAAATACAGATACAAGAATGTCTGATTACATAACTAAAAAATAGTGGCATTTATAAGAGACAGTCAAAAGGTGAATTTGAACATACCTGCAAAGCCCTGCAACTTGCAACCACATAATGGTACCTGCCTCCTTCCAATCCGTACATGTGTCGTATGCTATAATGGATACGTTTAGCATCCTTTTGCCAGGAATGGCAGCAGCCACCACAGCCATTTACTTTTGGCAAAGAGTATTCGCTACTCCAAAATGTAATGGCCTCTTCAATTGGCATGCCAATATCTTTGAGAAACAAAGTATATTGTCGGCGCCACTCATGGCTCAACCTATGGCGACTCCTCAACACGTTATGTAAATGACCCATGCATAATGGGAAGAAGACACTTTCAGTATCCACATCGCATGCTTTTAAAATAACTGGGGAGCGGTATGTTGGACTGCGGAGAAGAAGTTTCTCTGATTCTTTTCGCAGTTCTCTCATTCGTGGGTCTTGCAAAGCTTCATCAAAACATCCAGAGTTCACCAACTGTTCCATACCAATAATGATGTGCTTTTCAAACAACTCAATCAAGAAGATTTTCCAAACTCCACAAGGGATCTCACCAACTCCATCTTTCAGGGATACTTTACGCTGCCTTACAAGTGATAGGCACATGGTAAATGGAGCTGAAACAGATTTAACGCTTCCATTGAATATGGTAATTATTCAAATTCAATAAGTAGAGCAAGAAACAAATAACATTGCACATTATCCACAGATCCTAAAATTGCCCCAGTATAATAGTGACATAACGGTTAATACATGTAATTTTTTCCAGGAGTGGTTTTTACTTATTATTCATATATTATGTACATTGTACCCCACCCAGTCAATGGGAAAATTCGTGTTGACCGACTGAAGAGTTACAACTGACAGATTGCACATTATACCATATACCATTTTAGATCTCATGGTCTTCAATCAACAAATGACCACATGTTCATAATCTGTACTGGATGAAAGTATGCTAAAAAGTAACGCCTCCTCATTCTTTTTGTGTTACTGAGAATATAGTTGGAGGACTAATGATAGTACGTTCTGCTCTGTAACATTGTCCACTGTACCTCTCCACTAGAGAGCAATGGATTATAAGCAGAAATATGGAAGTGTATAACAGCACTATGTCAGGGTAACGAAAGCAATGTGATGAGTTTTTAACGGCAGAAGATGTGCCTCCGATAGTCATTCTTTGGAGACTGAAGGCTGTTTATGGCGATGAATGCGACGTCGGCACTGTGTGACTCTGTGTTTGTGCAAGTAATGAAACTGGTGCATTTTACTTATATGTTCATAATCTGTACTGGATGAAAGTATGCTAAAAAGTAACGCCTCGTCATTCTTTTTGTGTTACTGAGAATATAGTTGGAGGACTAATGATACAGGGTGTCTACTGTAAGGATGAAGTAAAAATTAGTTACTTTTTAGGTACCTTTTAGTTACCTTTTAGTTAATTTTAGTTACCTTTGAATTCAAGTTACGTCTGCGGTCTACAAGCATAGGCGCTTCTCACGCGATGAAGAAAAACAACAATGAACTGTTTTTTAAAGAAGTTTTTTATTTATCGTATGGCCTTTTAATGCCGGGAGTGTCCGAGGACATGTTCAGCTCGTCTGAGTCTGTAGCTGCTTCCAACGGACATCCTTAGGGTGAGCTACAAGTTCCGTTCAATTTCAAGTTGCTACCAGATATCAATGATACCTAGTGGTGAACGTTGGAACTTTGATAGAGCGTTCCGACGAAATATAACCTAACAATTTAGCTTCACACAAGTTTAGTCTGTGGAAGAATCCTTTACATGCCATAAATCCATGACATGGAACCGCCGGCTTTACTTCCCCTCCGAAGGAAGGCATACTGAAGGATTTTTAACGCTTTTAAAAAATCCGACAACTTTGGCCGGGTTTGAACCCGCTATCTTGGGCACAGCAGTTCAGCATGCTACCAACTACACCACCGAAGCCGCTTTAAATGAAATTCACATGATGTTATAAAAATTTAAAAAATAATAAATATATACTAGATATTTAATATCCAATGAGTTGTTTCAGCTAATGTCGTCTTGTCCATAATATATTATTACGGTACCAAGAGGTTGCTCAGCTCTTGACCATTTGGCGAGATTTCCTTCGTCCCCGCGGTAGGTCGCGAAGAAATGTACGCGATGTTACGCGATCGTCACCGAATTCTGTCTTCGCAGTCAAATGCGGAGAAATATCGAGATTTACACGATCGGCGCTGGTCTCAGTTGTTTGGTGAGCTTCCCGTAGTTTTCACGATAGAACACGGAGAAAAATCGCGATTTAGATAATCAGCGTCACTTTTAGTCATTCGACGAGATTTCCATTGTCCTTGAGTTCGGGCACAAGAAAATATAGCATTATTACGCAATCGGCGCCACTTGCTGTCCGTTTGACAAGAATACAGTTGTCCTCGTCATTGAATGCGGAGAAATATCGCGATGTATCGCAATCGCTGCCGCTCTCGGCCGTTTTACGTTGTCCTCGAGATATAATGCAATCGTCGCCGCACCCGGCCGTTCAACGATTGTCAGCCTGTCTATCTGTCCTGATAGAATGGCGGAGGCAAGCTCAAGGTTGGGCATGGTTAAAATTCACGCGTAGTTATGAACATGTTGTTCGGTCGGTGCCGTGATTCCCTTTGTCCCTATGCTGTAGTTGGGAGTTCAGGAGTTCAGGGTGGATCACGAGGAGCATTTAGTATTTCGATGCTACGTAGGCTGCCATTTTTAAGTGGGTTGATGCACTTCTCGCTCCCCTCACGCTTTTAAGTATACGGTCATGGGAAAAGTGGCAAGTAGGTTTCGTGACGGGTGCCCCGTGATGGGTGCCCAATCATCTTTGACAGGATTTCCGCAGTCCTCGTGGGCACAAGTTCACGATAGGGGACGGGTTTTATGATTTTACGCAACTGACGTCGATCTCGGTCCGTTTGACGAGATTCCCGCAGGCAAGTCGTGCGGTCAGCCGGCCGTCTTGAGGATGCGATTTTGGAGGATGAACGTTCGAAGTAGGTACGGTATCGAATATTACGAATTGTTCTGAGAGGATTGCACGAATAATACGACAAGAGGGCAAGTTTTATTTCGATTGAGAACCACGAATTATCAACAAGTTAGAGAAATAATCGGTTAGATTATATATCCGATGGAACGAAAGTTCGAAGGAAAAATTGACTTATAACGGAATTTCGAATTAACCATACTGAATGTCGCAAATTTACTTGACATATTTTTTAAATAAGTTATATGTATTTCGAAGATTTTTCGCATTTTTTTCGAAACGGTAACATTTCGCAAGATTGCGACATTAAATTGTTTCGCGTTATTTCTGGACTTCAATTTGACATAGTTTCCAAATAACAGAAACGAGAGATTTCTTCTTAGTTTCGGAAGTATTCGCGAATAAACGTCTCGCGAAAAGTCAGGTTTCCCAATACAGTAACACAGAAAAATATTTCACACGAAACTTAAGACTTCTTGATGCCGAAAATATACGTTGAACCGATGTATACCGCTCAAGGTATCCTCGGTATGTATTTCCTTGAGGTCGGGCACGGAGACATATAGCTCAGTACTATGCAATAGGCACGGCGCCGCTTGCGTGAAACTCGCAATCTCTGAGCCTAGCGGCGCGAGTTTAAATGATTCAACCCGCCTTCAGAAAATTTTCGTTACCCGTTTGTAAAATTCGTTACTTTTTCGTTACTTTCGTTACCCATTTGTAAAATTCGTTACTTTTTCGTTACTTTCGTTACCGGTAGACACCCTGTGATAGTACGTTGTGCTCTGTAACATTGTCCACTGTACCTCTCCACTAGAGAGCAATGGATTATAAGCAGAAACATGGAAGTGTATAACAGCACTATGTCAGGGTATCGAAAGCAATGTGATGAGTTTTTAACGGCAGAAGATGTGCCTCCGATAGTCATTCTTTGGAGACTGAAGGCTGTTTATGGCGATGAATGCGACGTCGGCACTGTGTGACTGTGTGTTTGTGCAAGTAATGAAACTGGTGCATTTTACTTATATAAAGGTAAGGAATTTTCCCAATCTCAAAATACCATAAGATAATAGCTAAATGTTTTGAAACCTGGGACGGCTATGGAAACTATCCTGCACGAGTTATGATTTTACACTACTATCGGATTTTTTATTATGGATACTCGAGTTTAGGCCTTAATTACAACCAAACCAATAGACCTATTGAAAAACGAGTTATACCAATATTTTCCTTGTTTAATTCTGCGTTAGACTATATAAGCCAATTATTTTCAAGTTAATTAATTATTTATTTATGGTTGTATGAAAAATTGTCCGTGTTTTTGACGTCTTTTCTAGGAACCGCTCACTTAAAACTATATACATGGAAAACTACTCGGCTGAGGGTAATGAAATTTTTATATGTGATAGGCACAAGTATTGGTAGTGCAAATCTCAAGTTCCAATTTTTTTTCAACTACCCGAAAAAAAGTTCTTATACTTTTTCTGACGTAACGTTTTCTCAGCCCAGGATAATCGTACAGCAGGAAACTTGGTCTCATTTTGAAGCTCTCATTCGTGATTATCGGAAACTACGACCACTGTAAACGTACAGTGTGATGACGAATTTATGAAGAGTAATATTAATGGGAGATTTTGTGCTTTCCGGTCCGTGCGATTAAAAGCGGGTGAGCCGGTGAATTCGAGTGCTGCGTTGCCGGGCAGTTGTGTAATGGAATGCGAGTCACCTGGCTATGTACACATGCTATTTTCAGTCTTCTTGTTTACTACTTATATGCCACATCACATCACATCCAAATGCCTCAGAGACCACCATTGTCTGAGGGCGAACTTGCGCTAACATATTACAAAATGGTAGAAGTATGGAAGCAATGAATGTTTTATGCCGAGAAGCCTTGCTTACCGTTGCTCCTGAACTCTGGGAACAATGTATTAAAACACCCTAAAAGAATTGAAGACCACAACTGGGAGATAGATGGCCTGTCTGAAAATGTCCCTCATTTCGAGCAGGTCATAATTAACATGAATGCCAGTAGTTCTGATTAATTGGAACAGAGCCATTCTTCAGACGAAGAATACTGACTGAATTAAATATTGAAAAGATATTATGTAAATAATGTAGATAGCCCATCTAAAAATTGTGTAGTCTGACATTTCCAAATTAGGAAGACAAACCACTGTTAAACCTGCCATTCAAGGTCTAAAGCCCTTATGTGAAAAAGGTGATGGAAAATGAAATTTGTACGAGGAAAGAAAATAAAAGGTTGAAAGGAAACTTAAAGCAGTGTTCGTTCGTTCGTTGCGAGCCTCGACGACTGCAACTTAACGCGGCAACGCTGCACCGGATTTCACAAGCCCGCTCGCTTTTAATCGCACGGGCCGGAACGCACAAAACCTCCTATTAATATTACTCTTCATAAATTCGTCATCACACTGTACGTTTACAGTGGTCGTAGTTTCCAATAATCACGAATGAGAGCTTCAAAATGAGACCAAGTTGCCTGCTGTACGTTTATCCTGGGCTGAGAAAATGTTACGTCAGAAAAAGTATAAGAACTTTTTATCGGGTAGTTGAAAAAAAATTGAAACTTGAGATTTGCACTACCAATACTTGTGCCTATCACATATAAAAATTTCATTACCCTCAGCCAAGTAGTTTTCCATGTATATAGTTTTAAATGAGCGGTTCCAAGAAAAGACGTCAAAAACACGGACAATTTTTCATACAACCACAAATAAATAAATAATTAATAAACTTGAAAATAATTGGCTTATTTAGTCTAACGCAGAATTAAACAAGGAAAATATTGGTATAACTCGTTTTGCAATAGGTCTGTTGGTTTGGTTGTAATTAAGGCCTAAACTCGAGTATCCATAATAAAAAATCCGATAGTAGTTCTCCTGCATTTTCAGGGTTACTTAAATATGTCAAACATTCTAGCACATGCCTGTTAAAATAATGGACAAGGAAGGAGAGGAAGGACGAGACATTCTGGTTGCAAACCCTGATGTTTTTGTACCCCAACTCAATACCTCCCCCATCCACGAAGTGGAATGAGAGTTACCACCTCTGGTGTCGTAATTACAGATAAATTAAGATGACATCCCATAAGGTTTTAATGCACTAATGGTCTCATTGTTCAATATGTGTTATTGTGATGGCTGTAGAGTTAAAAAAAGAAGGAAGTAAGCATGTATTTTAATGTGACCGTTAATCTCTCAATCATGAGTCACAGGACCTCCTTTTTACGTGGAATCCAAACAACAGGACATGGCATTTCACTTCAATAATCTTATATGCATTGATCAGGAATCGAGGCAAACATCTTGACCACTGTGCCACCACGCCCCATGACTGTAAGTGTGTATTTGTATTTGAAATTCAAGTAAGGGTTGGGAAGGAGGTGGCCGTAGTCTTAAGTTAGGAACAATCCCAGCATTTGCCTGTAGTAGAAGTGGGGAACCCACGGAAAATCACTTTCAGGGTGGTTGGGATGGGAATCGAACCCACCACTTCTCAGTTTTGCCTTGCAAGGCTGAGTATCCCATTCCAGCCCTCAGACCACAATTAAATTTCTTGGCAGAGCCGGGAATCAAACCCACACCTCCGGGGCAACAGCCAAGAATGCTAGCCGCTACACTAAGAATGGGGAGTTTGGAAGAAAGTAGTGGTGGAATGTGGAAAGGAAAATCTGAAAGACTTCAAGTCACTAGATAAAGAGGGAGAACCACCTCAGAAATCACTCGGGGTCGCCAATTCCTAAGCTCACCAGCCATAAGCTCCTTAGGATGTAGACCACTTTGTTGTACCCACGATGTAGATGTAACTAAACATCAAAGACTCCCATCAAGAATAACTTTGTACGACGTTTGGTCGTAAGTTGTGAATGTTTATTAATTACTTTTAGTTGTTCAATTTAATTGGATGAAGTTTTAAAATCAGTTAAAAGCAAGGACAAAGAAACTAATGCCTTAGTTTTTGCTGATGATGTCTTGGTGTGGGGCGAGTCAGAAGAGGAGATGCAAGCTAGACTAGATCTTAGGCAGAATGAATTTGCGACCATGGGTCTTAAAATCAGCAAACCCTTGAATGGTCCATCTAAGTCTTGGAGATGAGGAGATTAATGTTGTAGACAAATTCCAGTATTTAGGCAGTATTCTTTCCTCGAACAATACCATACATCAAGAAATTACCAACAGAATACAGAAAGCTTCTAATTTCTATCAGGCAGTGCATCCGCTGTTTTGGGACAAAACATTTCCACAAGCTTCCAAGATTAGTTTGTTCAAGATATACCTACTACTTATACTAACATATGGACTGGAAGCATCAACCCTTACTGGATCAACAAACAGTCTTCTCCAGACAATAGAAATGAAGTTCCTCCGTTCATGCCTTCAAAAGATGAAAATGGAAAAATAAGGAATGAGGATATCCGACAACAACTGGGATTGGAAAGGAGCCTGCGGAAAATACACAAACTCAAGAGATTGAGATGGTATGGTCACATGAAGAGGATGGCTCCCCACAGGATACCTCGAGTGTACTTTGGCCAGAGTGTCCCTGGGAAGAGACCAAGAGGAAGACCTAGTGATGTGTGGGAGAAGCAAATTTATAAGGACGTTGAAGCTACAGAGAACAACTGGCTTCAAATACAGGAACAACAGTTATGGATGGACAAGACAAATTGGAGACGGCTCATATATAACCGCACTCAGCTTGCTGGAGCGAAGAAACGATGATGATGATGTATTTAATCAAAAGGTAGCACCGCACTCTTCAAAAGCTTGTATTGCCTATATAAGGTATTAGTCAGACTGTTGCCATCTCAGAATGGCCTGGGCCACCTGGTTGGTCACATTTCCACTGTCTCTATTTGTTCAAGTTACATACATGTTAAATTCAATGTGTTAATAAGTCTTGACATACAAAAACAAACCTGTGAACACTCCAGCTGAATGTGGAAGTAGACTACCACACTATCACCATTAACTCGTTTTCCCCCTTTTTTTTTCTACAATATTGACCAATATTATTTCTATCTATTCAGCTTAAGCCCCCTATTCAGTACTGACACGGTTTTGGCCAGTTTCTCCAAGAATGTAAGTTCGTCACAGTTTTTTTGAAATATTCATCCCATTTCAGTTTTGTTTTTTTCAAGTAATGGTTTTACTTTTTATCCAGGTGCTTACTACCTTGTTCGCCAATGCATGGACCCATATTCGACATAAAACAGGAAGAAGGCAACCCTGTAATATGAATGAAAATATCCACAGCCTGCATTAGGTCATCATACTTCAAGAACAAATTATCCTAATTGTCTTTTTAAGTATTTTAAAGTCTCACAGTCATGTTGACAGACTAGAACAACAAGGGTTCCAGAGACATTGCTTTTCCTCAAGCAACTGTTGTCAACAAACTGGACTGCAATTCATTATCATGAATATGACCTCAATCTCAACATTATGTATCATATCAAGAATATTTTATACCATTGTGAAGAATATTTTAATTTTAAGTATGCTTGCATGCATTTTAACAAGAGTATTTTACTTATATTTACAATTTGTTTGTGAAAATATGTTCAGCCGAGGAATACATGTTTGTACGTCAAAATATGTCCTGATTGAAGGATTTTAATAAAGCATTGATAAGGCTGAAAATAATTTTGAATCTATTTTGTTGTAGACATGCAAGTCAATATGTCCCCATAATGATGCGATTTCAACAAACAAATCTAACCTAAGGCTTGCACTCCACAAGCCTTGCTTGTAGTACAAGCAGTAATTTTCATCCAGACAGTCGTCGAACCTAGTAGCGACCAATGATTTTGTCACACCTTAGTTTTAGAAGTGCAGTGTAATCTTTCAATTAAATTGAACAACTAAAAGTAATTTATAAACATTCATAACTCACGACCAAACATAGCATGCATGCATGCTGTTGGACTTGAACACATGTGATTCAATTCGCATGTGACCTCATAAACCTCATAAAAAAAAAAAAAAAAAAAAAAAAAAACAGAGTTACATAGCTGTGATTCAAGGCACTAGGTATCAAACAAATCAACATCTGTACATCATTGACTACACCAAAATTCCCCTAGATATGTACGAATACGGTATATATTTGGAACAAAAATTGCTTGATAAAATATAACTGTGAAAGAATATCTGGTACAAAGAAACCAAACCAGACACCACAGAGCTACTAATTAGAGAAGTGCAGAGGTTGTCAAGACTGAAATTATTATACCATTATAAGGCAAAATACAAAATATGCTTCTTTATTCCTTGCACTACCCTTTGCATCCCCAAAACTCTCTACTAAATTACTAACCCTAGAAAAACTACACTCTCTTCTAGAACTAACAAATTTATACAGATAATTCAAACACAGGGTTGAAAAATGGTCTGACTCAAAATGATGCCAAACTTACCTTCTAGAGTATACAGCTCACATTCTGAGGAATGACCTTCAGAGAAAATATGCTCAATAACATGCCTAACACCAATTTTTTCAAATATTGATTTTACACTTATTAGAAACTCCTCAGGTTTTTTAGAACACATTAAACTCTCAGATACATGTCTGGCAGATATTCTTATATGTGTCAGTATTTCTCTGGAATTCAGTAGTTTGATACGAGTTGAGAACAACTGTGATTCAGCTTTCACAAAAAAATCCTTGATCTGAATAGATGATATTGCCAGCAACCTGTAAAAATAAAAATTTATCTTTACCCTTGGGAAGATATTTGCTGCACACCAAATGGAAAAATAAGGGGTTAAACATACATTATACACAGATAAAATAAATGCAACATTATCGATCTAGGAAGGAAAAATAGAGAGAAGAAGAGTGACTTATCAGGGCAAGTGTACCACAGACACAGTAGAGCAGCATATCACAAGAAAACAATGTCCTAACTTAAGAATTTTTCAATGTTGGTTTAGATTGGTCTTCAGGCCTAAATAGAAGTCCAATTACATTCGGCAGACAATAATTATATAGAATAAACACTTATGAAACAAATATATGACTGAACACTCAAAATTTTGAAACGACGGCACATATGATGGTGTTATAAAGAAAAAACTGTATTCAATAATCACTGTATTAAAATATTTGAAGTGTTGACCTACTGAGCAGCAATCAAAACAAAGGGCAGAAAACAAATACCATAGGGCATCAGAACGGGCCTTGGAGTTCCTCTCCCCTCCAGCCAGCAATGGAAGGAACACAAAGCCCAAAGCTAGCAACTTCACACGACACTGTGTAGCCCGAGACAGAGTGTACGTGAAACAAATGTATAGGACACAACAATTTGGGGAGAGCATGCGGCTAGCTGCAATGAATAGTGGAATAGTGCTGCGTGAATGTATCAGTAGGGCAACCTTCCCTCCGCCTCATTTCATACTCATTTTGTTATTTAAGTGGAAGTAGTTGTAAGCTTCATATACTCATACATGAAATTAAAGAATTGTATTAATAAATTAAACACATTTAATATGAAATCACCACAACACTTGTAAATATGTAATTATTATAAAATAATGTGTTTACATGTCCAACTCATTCCATTTCCCCTCTTTCCCTGCATTCTCATGTAAGCTAGCTAGTAGTCTTGCCTGTGCTCTACTCTATGAGTACTCTGCAAGCATGAGGGGCAGATGACCTCGCTGTTATGCCCCCTAAAAACCTCAATAACTAACTCTGCAAGCATGGATGGCAATATGCCCTTCACTCAACCAAGTACTGTCAGTGTTAGAGAGAAAAGACAAAGAGCAAGTTCTCTCATCATTGTAGAGTTCTCTCACTATTTATCTTAGGACTTCATTGAAATAAACTGCACAATTGCTTTCTTGCAACATCTTGCTCTACTACAGGGGTGCAGAAATCCCAGGTGCCAGATCAGCATGGCAACTGCATATTTGCTAATGGCACCTAAGTTTCAACACAAAACAAATCAGATGTTTATTGCTTTTCCTGCCAGTCAATCTACAGTGAGGGCCATACCTAAAGAACGGGGCTTTCCAAATGCCATGCCGCCGACACGTCGCAATGACTAACAGTCACATTTATAGCATGTGCCGATTACAACAGCGCGTCACTAAGCCCTGGATGCTGGCATTGCATTTATTAGATACACAGTTGGCAAGATACCTTAGTTGTGATAATTAAGACTTGCTGTGAAGTACTGTAGCCTATGTCATATCACGTGAACATGGTCAGATATAGAACAAAACATCGAATTTTGCTACTGGAACTTATCACTGGAAACTTACCTTCTCAAGAAGTCTTGATCGTACGTTTCAGTGCCGTGCGATTTTTACTTGTGAGGGAACCTCAAACAAAAGGTATACAGAAACAATCAGCATACTCTGGAGGCTCTCAAGAACGAAATAATTGTACTGATACGAAATATTAGTGAGGATGAATTACAAAGAGTGTACCAAAACTTTCCAAGTTAGTGCAATGTGTTTTTAGAAAATGAAGGACAGCATTTCCAGCAACTACTGTGAAATTCATGTAAGTAAATATGATTATTAAATCTGTAGAAAAGTGTAAATGTGTTAAACTAGTTCCTGCTAGCGCCAGAGTCTTGCTCGACAGGCGGCTACACGCTGTGGCACGCCGTTGTGCGGCGCATCTAAGGCTTCGTCCTATAGGGATGGTCCTCGCTGTATAACATACAGTATAGTATGACATCACTGAAGAAGCTCAAACCATACAAGATCTCAAATTATAACAGGGAGTCAGAAAATAAGTTATGGAAATTTATAAGCATAATATTCCTAATAATCTGTCACCTATTTTTGCTAAACCATTTGGTTAATTGCCAGTGGTAAATACTTCATAACCCTTATGACCTGTGATTTAGTGAATTTGCAAGAAAACTTGAAACAATTTGAGTTTTAATATTAGCATTTATAAGTCCCAAGGAAAATACAAGGAGTATGCAGAAATGATCTCCGACATTTGCTGCAGTACAGAGTTCAGACATGCATGAGAGATTGAGGACCACTTGGAATCAGCTGTTTACATGGGGAGTGTAGTTGACTATTAATACAGTTAAGTTAATTGCATGACTCAACAAATATAGTGAGGGGAGTAGACAAACAAGTCATCGAAAAGGAGAAATTCAAAGCAGTAGAGTAATCCTTTCTTGATTTTCTGACGAGATTCTCGGAGGACAAAACTGCTGGAGATCAATTTTTGATTCAAAGCTGCATGTCCTCTTACAATTTCCATAACTTGTTTTCAGATGCACTAATAAAATAATAGCATATGTCCAATATTTTCTTGCACTAGGTAAAAAGAAGCCGACTCTAACATTAGTTCATTAAAAGTCATACAGAGATCAATTCCAAGAAGCAATTTGACTATTGATAGGTATCAGGTTGGTAGGACCATTGCTGGCTCCTGAATTCTGAAAACATTCATGCACCTCTGCTCTACTAGGCCTACGTGTAGGGGCTATTATTATAATACAGAGTCTGTCCTGAAAGTAGTCGGACCGGATTTCCCCCGCGCAGACGGACAGACTGCCCACAGCTTCTCTGCCTGGGGTTGGTGGAGGGGAGTGTGAGGAAGGCTGGGAGCCAGCCACACAGTTGGTTCCCAGCTGCAGTGGAGTGTAAATCGCTCGTCTCCATAACCTCTGCAAGTGCACTCATCACGCTGAGTCATGATTCGTCTGTTGAAACAGCGCGCTACGCCATCAAATTTTGTGTTAGGCTCGACAAGACTGGAAAAGAGACTCTCGATATGATCATGACTCCTTACGGTGATAACGCCTTGGGCAGATAAAGTTTTTTTGACTGACACAAGCTGTTTCGGGAGGGGATTGATTTGATTTTCACGGATACACTTAGAGCTTAAGAGGTCCTTTACAGTAGCCCCTATATAAAATAAAATTAGGGCTTATAAAAATTAAACATTTCACTTACATTCACAATATAAATAATAATAGTCTAACAATTATAGTAACAAAAAGACAGTAATAATACAATAATAATAATAATACTAATGATAATGGTAAAATGATATACAAAAGGGTGCATACAAACTATCAGCCCGAAAAACAAACACCATATACAAGAAAAGCTATTAAAGTAGGCAGGTTGTCAGCTATTGTCCTGATTATAATTGAACTAAAAAAGAAATATTTTTAACATAATGCAATAATCAGATGTGAGAGGTATACTGTTCCAAGAAGCAGGATGAAAGATGTCTTTTGAGAGCTGCAGTGCTTGCAATGTTGACGAACTTATATAAATCAAAGGTGTTAAAGAGGCGTGAGGCGGTGCAAACAAAAGATTTATTGAACTTCATGGTTCGGTGCATAGGAATCTGGAGTGTTAATTTTGTGTATCTTTTTTCTCGATTATGAACAGAATGCATTGGTGTAAAGGCATTGTAGAGATATAATGGGGTCTTGGTATGTAATATTTTATGTGTCAAAATGGCAACTGATAGCTGCCTGCGCTCATGGAGTTTCAACCAATTCAGCTGCACGTAGTAAGATGTGATATGTTCATCTCGCATTACATCCAGAATGTACCGAACACATGCATTCTGGACTCTTTGTAATTTGATGTTCTGTGTTTCTGGTAAATCATTGTATACGCACAGCCATATACTACGTTTACATACATTAACGATAAAAACGTGTGCAAACAGACTACGCTTATCAACCACGACAGGAACACAGACAGTAACAAAGAATATGGACAGAAAGTAAAACAAGCGATTCGAGAGTCAGGCGACAGACGAAAGTAGGCTTAAATTAGTTTAATAATGTAACGCGAGAGCGCGCAGAATCGCTTTCAATACAATCCGTGTTTACATGTTCCTGGACACCAGTTTGGATACGATCCGATCCCACAATTTTACCGTATCGACCTTGAAACTCAATACGATCTGAGTCCCGTTTACATGACCGTATTCAATACGGTAAGTGTACTCAAATCGATTTGAGTTCGCCATGTAAACGCAGTAATAAACAATGATTGGAAAAATGAGAGTTTGGACGAAGAGCTTACGTATGTTAGGAGGGGTGTAAGAAACAGTTCTTTTCAGGAGATGCATAGTTGATGCAACCTTCCTTACCACATTAGACATATGCTCTGCCCACGACAGTGTTCTATCAAATATCACTCCGACATCAATGACAGTGTTGCTATATTTAATATTATTATCTAGTATCATTCCCGGTCACTCCATGTGAGATCTGTGCTGGACAAAACGGAGGCAGACAGGTTTTTCTCCGGGTACTCCGGGTTTCCCTGTCCAAATTTCATTCCAGCAACACTCTCCACTATCATTTCAGTTCATCTGTCATTCATTTAATCATTGCCCCAGAGGAGTGCGACAGGCTTCGGCAGCCGCCACAGTTCATATCCTCGCCGCTAGATGGGGGATTCATTCATTCCACTCCTGACCCGGTCGGAGACTGGAAGCAGGATGTGGATTTTCATTTTCATCTAGTATCATGATGGGAGATAGTGAAATAAAATCTACTGAATTTAGAAGTTTTGTATATCCAATGGATATAAGTTGTGTTTTAGATATGTTCAAGTTAAGATTATGATTTAGGGCCCATTCAAAAAGCCTGTCAATGTCTTCATTAAACAGATTTATACGATCACATACAGTGTTAGGCGTGAGGTGAAAATAGGCTTGGAGGTCACCAGCGTATATATGAACACAACTATTTCGGAATTCATTAGAAACATCGTTTATATACAGGGTCCGGCAAAAAAACCTCCCCGGTTTGAGCAAGCCACCGCGTGAGTTGTAGTGGGGGTAGAGATGTGGAGGGGGTATTGTTCCGTAGCGGCGTACGTGCCATTTTCAGTGTTCGCCATGGCTTGGCTCGGTGAGCATCGGGCGTTTGTTGTGGAGGAGTTTACTAAAAATGGCGGTTCTGTGATTTCTACTCAACGAGCGTTTCGGATTCGATTCGAACTTGGCCGACGTGATAGTGTTCCTGACGCGAAAACGATTAGACTGTGGGTGTCAAACTTTAGGCAAACAGGGTCAGCACTAAAAAGAAAGCCAACTGGCCGACCTCGTACGGCAATAACACCGGAGAATGTGGCGCGAGTGAGAACATCCATCCAACAGTCTCCAAAGCGTTCAGCGGTTAAACATGCAGCTGCCCAGGGATTGTCAGAAAAGAGTGTAAGGAGAATTCTGCATAAAGAACTTCATCTGCATCCCTACAAAATAATGGTTGCCCAAAAGTTGTTTGAAGCAGATTATGAAACTCGCAGGGCTGCATGTGATGACATTTTGCAGAACATTCCCCCAGATGCTGTCTTCATTTCTTCTGATGAAGCCCACTTCCACTTGTGTGGAACTGTTAACAAACAGAATTTCCGCTACTGGGCTGCAGAAAATCCTATGGAACTCCACCAACAACCACAACACAGCCCAAAAGTCACAGTTTGGTGCGCCGTTGCGGAATTTGGTGTGTGGGGACCGTACTTTTTTGAAGAAGATGGACAAACAGTAACGGTTAATGCCGATCGCTATTGTCACATGATAGAGACATTTCTCCGACCCAAGATCAACCAGTTTGTTTTAGACCATGAGGAAGAAGTTTGGTTCCAACAGGACGGAGCCACAGCTCGCACTGCTCGGCGGTCCATGGGAATGTTAAGAGAGTTGTCCCCTGGACGTCTTGTTTCTTCAAGAGGAGACATTTCCTGGCCCCCAAGGTCACCCGACTTATCACCTTGTGATTTCTTTCTGTGGGGCTACCTAAAGGCTGAAGTGTACAAACATCACCCCATAACTCTGCAAGAACTAAAAGATGCCATTAGGCAGGAAGTGGCAGCCATTCCAAGGGAAGTTACTCGAAGAACTATGGACAACTTCAGGGAAAGACTTCGTGAATGTCTTAACAATGGGGGACATCATTTATCGGACATAATTTTCAAAACCAAATAAAGTGTACTAAGTGATGTCAAATGGCATCATATAGGCTATTCACAAATACACACATCAAAAAAAGTTTTGCATCACCTCGGTTCCCAGATCTCCGGCATATAGACGTTGACTGTGTATATTGTATCCAAGATACAGTCCCTTTGACTGTTCATAGATGTCACTAAAACTGCTCAAAGATGTAAACAACCATGCATGAGCAGGACCTATTAGACGGAGGGGGTACGACAGCCGATCAGTTCCAGTCATTCCACCAGGACGAAGGTACGCTGCTCATGTTGTCTGTAGTTCTACCATGCCTAGAAGGTCAATACCGCAGTTCGATCGCGTCCGCATTGTTACTTTGTGTCAAGAAGGGCTCTCAACAAGGGAAGTTTCCAGGCGTCTCAGAGTGAACCAAAGCGATGTTGTTCGGACATGGAGGAGGTACAGAGATACAGGAACTGTCGATGACAGGCCTCGCTCAGGCCGCCCAAGGGCTACTACTGTAGTGGATGACCGCTACTTACGGATTGCCGCTCGGAGGAACCCTGACAGCAATGCCACCATGTTGAATAATGCGTTTCGTTCAGCCACAGGACGTGTTTCAACTCAAACTGTGCGCAATAGGCTGCATGATGCGCAACTTCACTCCCGACGTCCATGGCGAGGTCCAGCTTTGCAACCCCGACACCATGCAGCGCGGTACAGATGGGCCCAACAACATGCTGAATGGACCCCACGGAATTGGCATCACGTTCTCTTCACCGATGAGTGTCGCATATGCCTTCAACCAGACAATCGTCGGAGACGTGTTTGGAGGCACCCTGGTCAGGCTGAACGTCTTAGACACACTGTCCAGCGAGTGCAGCAAGGTGGTGGTTCCCTGATGTTTTGGGGTGGCATTATGTGGGGCCGACGTACGCCACTGGTGGTCATGGAAGGCTCCGAAACGGCTTTACGATACCTGAATGACATCCTCCGACCCATAGTGCAACCATATCGGCAGAATATTGGAGAGGCATTTGTCTTCATGGACGACAATTCTCGACCTCATCGTGCACATCTTGTGAATGCGTTCCTTCAAGATAACGACATCGCTCGACTACAGTGGCCAGCATGTTCGCCAGACATGAACCCTATCGAACATGCCTGGGATATGTTGAAAAGGGCTGTTTATGGACGTCTTGACCCACCAACCACTCTGAGAGATTTACGCCGAATTGTCGTTGAGGAGTGGGACAATTTGGACCAACAGTGTCTTGATGAACTTGTGGATAGTATGCCACGGCGAATACAGGCATGCATCAATGCAAGAGGACGTGCTACTGGGTATTAGAGGTAGTGGTGTGTACTGCAATCTGGACCACAAATGCTGAAAGTCTAGCTGTATGATGGTACAACATGCAATGTGTGGGTCTCATGAGCAATAAAACGAGCTGAAATGTTGTTTGTGTTGATCTCTATTCCCTTTGTATTTAACGGTTCCGGAACTCTTGGAACCGAGGTGATGCAAAACTTTTTTTGATGTGTGTATAAGTAATTGTTCCGTATGTTTCTTATTCTTTTTGCAAATGCCTATTGAAATCAGGGAGATTTTTTTGCCGGACCCTGTATATATCAAGAAGCATAGTGGACCTAAGACAGATCCCTGAGGTACTCCACTTTCTGAAGAATAAGACTTTTTCAATTTCCACCTATTCAACACATTTAATTTTGCCACATTCTTATGGGTACATGTTTTGGGCCCTGTTTGGTCCCTTCATCAGCCCATGATACTATATTTTGGATGCATTGATCATAAGTAACATTGAAGCTCTCAATAATAGCACAAAGTACACTTAACATATTACAACATTAAAATACTGGTTAAAAAACTAAGAAAAACAACATGCAATGTGTCTCAAATTCTCAGGTACAAATTAATTGCCCATGTTTATGTCCTGCGTTTCGAATAACAAAGTCATTTGACGCACATGGTTATGTTGAAACAAAACATAAAATGACCTTTAAGATTGATCACTGTCATGATAACATGTTCTGTTATAATCACTGTTTGGTGAATCTTAGGCTGAGTTAAAGAGACACTTAAAAACACTTCTTTAAAGTGGTGTGGCTGATGGGTGAATTGTATGGCGCTTGGTGAACATTGTGGTTGAACATTCATTACTTCTAATGTACCAATTGGCTTAATGCCTTGCTAGTAGAAAAATTTTCTTCTGCCCACGGCATGGAAGCAAGTTTTGTCTATGCGTTTTGTTCCACAAGTCGTGATTATAAGTTACTCTGGAGCCTATGTCAAATGAGACTTGTGGAACAAAACGCATAGACAAAACTTGCTTCCATGCAGAGGACAGAAGAAAATTTTTCAACTTTTTTAACCAGTGTTTTAATGTTGTAATATGTTAAGTGTACTCTGTGATATTGAGAGCTTCAATGTTACTTATGATTAATGCATCCACAATATAGTATCATGGGCTGATGAAGTGACCAACAGGCTCCGAAACATATACCCATAAGAATGTGGCAAAATTAAATACATTGAATAGGCGGAAATTGAAAAAAGTCTTATTCTTCATATCAAACTGTCAATACGGAACCGAAATGAATATCATTTCCAATAAATACTCCACTTTCTACCGATTTCCAGTCTGAGGAGGAGCCATCTGCAAGGACCACTCTCTGTGTACGCATGGATAGGTAGGATTTGAACCAGGAAAGTGCACTTTGAGAGAAGCCAAAAGATTTCAGCTTTGCAAGAAGTATACTGTGACAGACTGAAAAGGATGTAAACGAATGATTCAAGAACAGTATAAAGGAAGCACTAAAAATAACCTAAACAAACTTCAATTGCAGACAAATGGGCACTTTTGAAGAATGAAATAACAAAATCCGCAAAAGAAAACATTGGTAGGAAACAAAGAAAAGGTAGAAAACCGTGGATCACTCAGGATATACTAGAATTGATGGATGAAAGGCGGAAACACAAGAATGTAAGAGATGAAAAGGGGAAAGCAAAATACAGACGTCTGAGAAATGAGGTTAACAAGAAGTGCAAGGAAGTGAAAGAAGAATGGTTGAAAGAGAAATGTGCAGGTATAGAAAATTGTTTGAAATTAGGAAATGTGGACACAGCTTATCGAAGGATTAAGAATACTTTTGGGGAAAAGAAGACTAATTGCTGTAATATTAAGGACACAAATGGAAAGCCTCTAACAGATAGGGAAGAAAAGGTTGAAAGATGGAAAGCTTACATAGAGTGTTTGTATAAGGGAAAAGAGATTGAGTATCATGTAATGGAAAGGGAGGAGGAAATTGATGAGGATGCAAAAGGAGAATTATTGAGATCAGAATTTGACAGAGCATTGGAAATGAGTAGAGATAAGAAAGAAGGAAAAGGAGTAATCAAAGTAGGAGATAAGGAATTGGAAGTGGTGAAACACTTCAAATACTTGGGAAGTGAACTGACTAAAGATGGAAGACTAGATTTGGAAATTAGCAGAAGAATACAACTCGGGGGTGCTTTCTACCAACAGGTACGGGGACTAGTATGGAACAAGGATATACCAATTAAGGTTAAAGAAGTTATGTACAAAGCATATTATGTTCCTATAATGTAGGGGTCGACGGTGCACCGATTTTTCGGTTTCGGTACGGTACAAAGGAAATTACCGACCTCAATTCGAGACGATAAAAAACTCGGTAAAAAGTTAGGTTCGGTTCAAGAGACATAAATACCGTAATTTAAGGAAACCTTTTTTTAGACATCCTTATCATCAATGTTTTACTTCAATAGTTAGTTAAATACAGTAAAACGTCTTGTATACGGTTCATATTTATACATTTTCTATACGATTTTTTCCTGGTCCCGGCAAGCCTATATTTTCCATGTTAATTTATCTCCGATATACGTTTTACATTTATTCGTTTTTCACGCTTATACGATAATATTTTAAGTCCCTTGCAATATAAAGCATCATTTATACGTTGCGTGTTCTGAGGAAGTAGGTATGTTCGAATGCAAACTTTTGTTACCGCCTGTACTTCCGTTCGGAAGGATGCACCGCGTGCTATATTATGTTACGATGGCCTTGAGCGACACCGGTGGTCACGGCGACACTAGCTTGCCAGAGTGTCGTAACAAGGAAGAACAGCTTGCGTAATAAGCAAGCGCTATTATTGTGTTAGCCTTTCAAAATAACAGGAAGCAGCCATAAAACACAGTTAGACAGCATCTGAAGCTTATGTTAAGATGAGCGGAAGTGTTTTACGATCGCCGATATATTAAAAAATATATTATTTTCGATTTTATAATTTTCATTCGTGTTTTTTTTTTAGGACTTCTCGTCAACCCATTAAAATACGCGATTGATTCTGTGTTCTAATAATCTTGCGTCTTCAGACAAATGAAAATCCATTAATTTAGGCCTACACTACGGCATTTTATTAATGACGATGAAGAGCCGCAGAATAATACAGTGGATTTTAATGATGCTGTCAATGCTCTATGGACTATCAAACATTTTGTGACGCACCATAACGTTTCTGAGGAAATAATGGCCGAATTATATCGGTTTGAAAATACTGTTCACGCCGTGGCCTCGGCCAACAAAAAACAAGTCAAGATAACAGACTACTTCGTAAAGTGACTCAATTTTCTTTGTTTTGTTATATCTGGGTGCATTTCTCTTGTAGTTGTTTTGTTACATATTGCCGATTATAGTTAAACAATCGTATTGTTATTTCTTGTTTTTCATTTCATTTCAACGGAAACCCTCGCTCGCCCGCCGCCCGCGTTGCTAGCCTGTCTCCCGCCAGGCACTTGCCGTAATGCGTAGCTCGCGCGGCACAGTCATTGAGTAGACTATAAACTATAGTTCACAGCTGGTGCTGAAAATGTTCGCCATTCATTGCTACACATCGCTGGCACCACTTCATGAAGTTGTCATTTACGTTCTGAAGTTCCTCAGCACCGATTGACTCTATTTCAGCTGTAATATACCTTAGTCCAAAGAATATGGACTGTTAAAGACGTGGCGTCAAGAAGCGCATACGGCAAAGTGCTTGGCGAGAACCAGCTCGCGACGCGAGTGAGGCTCCCTGTCGCTTTTAAAATAAAGTCCCTGTATAACCCATATTGTCACATAAATTTTGCAGTTTTTATTTACCAACTTTCATTTACGCGTTTTTCACATTTATGCGTGTTCTTTTTTTCCTTTGGTCCCCTGGAAATCGTATAAGTGAAGTTCTACTACTAGAGCACAATAACTCTTCTGATTAATAAAATTAAATTATGGACTTAAGTGTTCCAGTGTGAGCCTAATGTCTATTTAATGTGTGCATCAATTGGCTTACTCCACTCTAAAAGGGCAAGTTTGAAAGTTAATGGAACATTGTACGAGATTATTAGCTGTACATTTTTTCTGTATTTTAAATAAAAATTGTGCTATTTGGCAAGTATTTGGTTTACTGTATAATCATTAGAACTCATGTGTTACTTTTTTTCTTAATGGTTTACAAATTACTCTAATTTAACATGTTAAAATCAGCCGAGCTGTACCGAACCGATTTTGTACCGAGAACCGAAGTACAATTTTTTTTACCGAACCGAACCGTACCGAACCCAAATTTTCAGTACCGAAGACCCCTACTATAATGACATATGCAGCAGAAACTTGGACAATGACTAAGAGGGATGAGAGCCGAGTACAAGCAGCTGAGATGTGATTCCTGAGAAGTATGGTCCAGAAAACGAGGAGGGACAGAGTGAGAAATGAAGATATACGGAAAGAACTGGGAGTACAGAAACTCAATGATAAACTGGAGCAAAACAGATTGAGATGGTTTGGACATGTCAAAAGGATGAATGAAGTAAGGCTACCAAGACGAGCACCGGAACGACGGATGACAGGGAAGAGAGGACAAGGAAGACGAAGAATGCGTTGGATGGACTCGATGGAGAATAGTATTAGAAAACGGAACCCGGATTGGAACACTATGTCGGAAGAGGAATGGTGGAACGACAGAACAAAGTGGAGAGGAACCATATTTGCCCCCACCCAGTGTCAACTGGAAAAGGGGAAATGATGATGATGATTGGAAGACCTAAGCAGGAACAAAACACCAGGCATAGATGACATACCGATTGAGTTGCTACGCTGCATAGGAGATGAAGGTCTGATCAGGTTATTTCACTTGGTGTGTAGGATTTATGAGACAGGTGAGGTACCCTCTTATTTCAAGAAGAATGTTATCATCCCTATACCGAAGAAAGTGGGAGCTGACAGATGTGAAGATTACTGTACAATCAGCTTGATACTCATGATTCAAAGATCCTGTCAAGAATAATTTACAAGAGGATGGAAAGCCAGATAGAAACGGAGTTGGGTGAAGACCAGTTTGGTTTCAAGAGAAATGTAGGAATAAGCTGTACTAAGTCTTTGGCTGATTTTGGAAGGTAGAATAAGGAAAGATCAAGAGAACGTTCATGGCATTTGTAGACTTAGAAAAGGCTTTTGTTAACGTTGATTGGACTAAATTGTTTGACATTTTGAAAATGATTGGAATCAAGTACAGGGATAGGAGGGTGATCTTCAATCTATACAGACAGCAGTCATTCGAGCTGAAGGACATGAGAGAGAAGCTGGTATTCAGAAAGGTGTAAGGCAAGGCTGCAACTTATCACCCATACTTTTCAATCTTTACATTGAACAAGCAATGAAGGAAATTTGAGAAAAATTTAAAGTGGGAATGAAGATTCAAGGAGAAATAATTTCAACTCTATTTGCCGGTGACATCATCATCTTGGCCGAAACGCCTGAGGATTTGAATTAGTTGTTTTAATGGTAAGGTCTCCCTCCGTCTTGAGGAAAGAATTCATGATGAAAATTAATAAATGTAAAACAAAAAAATTGGAATGCAGCCGACAAAAATCAAAAACCTCTATGGACATCAAATTGGCAGGTGAAAAGCTGAAGGAAGTAGGAGACTTCTGTTACTTAGGAAGCAAAATAACCAGTGATGGACGAAGCAAAGAGGATATAAAAAGTAGGTTGGCTCAGGCAAGGAAAGCATTTCTACAAAAAAGGAATCTGTTGACATCGAATATGGATTTAGGTATTAGGAAGTCATTTATGAAAGCCTTTGTCTGGAGCGTGGCACTCTATGGAAGTGAAACTTGGACTATTGGTGCAGCAGAAAAGAGGAGAATTGAAGCGTTTGAAATGTGGTGTTACAGGAGAATGATGATCAGATGGGTAGATAGGGTTACAAACGAAGAGGTATTAAGACTAGTGGGAGAGGAGAGACGTTTCTGGCGACTGCTAATGAAGAGAAGAGATAGGTTGGTAGGACACATACTAAGACACGCAGGAATAGCAAGCTTAGTTATGAAAGGAAGGGTCGAGGAAAATAACTGTAGGGGTAGACCAAGGTTAGAATATGTTAAACAGATTGCCTCGGATGTAGGGTGTGGTAGCTATGTAGAGATGAAACGATTAGCTCAGGACAGGGAGGCATGGAATGCTGCATCAAACCAGTCAAAAGACTGAAGACTCAAAACAGAACAACATATTGTGATTCACCCAGTCAAAAGCCTTACTGAAATCGAAAATACATAAGATTGTAAGCTGATGCTTGTCCATAGCTGAGCGTATATCATCGCTGACCTTTAACAATGCGGTAGCGGTACTATGTCCCTTTTTAAACCCCGATTGGTAAGGATTGAAGATATTAAATTCAGTTAGGTAGTCACATACTTGTTCATGAACAATTTTCTCAAGCGCTTTACTAAGGGCATAAGGGATATTTATTGGTCGAAAGTCACTACAACTAGTGGGGTTTTTATTTTTTGGCACTGGACGTATGTTGGCACACTTCCAAAGAGACGGATATACTCCACTTTGTAGAGAGAAATTAAATAGATGGATAATTGGGGGTAGAAATACTTCAAGACAGTTAGAGATAAGAGAAATTGGAATGCTTTCAGGGCCTCTTGCTTTTGTACGAATTGATTTGATGGCTTTCACAATCTGGCGGGGGTAAACATACATAAAGAAAAAATGTTCATGGGCAGGGGGAGGGATGGATGTGTATTTCATGATGATCTCTGATACTCTTAATGCATCACCAATTGACACAACATTTGAATAATGTTCATTTAATTGTGATGCAGAGACAGGCATCTCAACATCAGTGATTGAACTGGCACCAACTCCCAATGATTGCAGCACGCCATCTGGCGGAGGTGGTTTAGCAGTCACTTAAGAGGTTGTACATATATTTCACATTTGTGTTCCTGATTGTTTTGTCTCATTACGCAGAACTCTGTACTCTTCATAGTCAATGGTAAGTTTAGATTTAATAAATGTTATACGTGCTTTATCAAGTTTCTTTAAGAGCGTTTTGATTTCTTTATTGATCCACGGAGCTATGTTTTATATCCACTTTCTTTTGCGGTGCATGCTTATCATAGAGTTTAATTACACAATCATTAAATAGAGTCACTTTCTCATCTATGTCAGTGGATTGGTAGAAATTCTGCCAAGGGAGTAGTTCTGAGTCCGTTTTAAAATCATTTAAGGTAAATGTACCGGTTTTCATCACTGAGCCAGTCGTCGTCACTCTCGTATATAAGTACAATAAATAAGCATGTCAACGGGTCTTTCTCAACGCACGAAGTCTTACGAGATGCGTCATACCTTCGTTGCCGATAAGGAGCAACTTTGCGAAATCATGCGTGCGATGTAATAGGTGATTCCCAGCGTCAAACATCTCCTGTGAGCTGAGCTGTCTTGACGCGCCATTTGCTTCTAGCATGTGCTAAGCAGGTAAGTGATTTAATTATGTGCATATGTATTATGTTCTGACATTTTAAAATGTTACAAGTGTGTGATATAGTTGGTAATTGTTTCTGTAACACATGTGATTTGTTATTTCGTGCTCACGTGCCTAGTTTTGTTAGAAATACCGGCGACGAACACTGGATTTAAAAAAACGCACTTTACCAATGCTCGTCATTTGTGACGAAAACTGCCACACTGTAATTTTGTAAGACCTAACAGCGGCAATATACTTACCCTGTATTAATTAAATTATCATTTGATCATCGTGTCCAGTAGTCGTCATAGCTGACGATCTTTAGAGCACATTCGTGACGAACATTAGTGCACGATAATGTTAAAGTTTGTGTTAACGTTTTGCAACCAATAAACATTTACAGTGTATTGTTATTATTACGTAGGTCTCTCTTCTTGACGGCCGCACCTCAGTAGGCCTAGGGTTTTTTGGCTAGGCGTGCAACAGAGGATTTTTTAATTTTTTATAGAGATGAAAAATATTATATTATTCTAAGACTAAATCTTCGCCTTTAGGCAATATGTTGAAACGCACAGTTCTGAATTATGATATTCAGCAAATGGAAGCTGCTATTAAGGCCGTTGAGGAGGACGACATTAGTATTAAAAAGGCCGCGGAGAGGAATGGTTTCCGAGAAACACCCTCTCGGACAAAATTAAAGGAAAATCTCCTAGAGAGAGGAAGATGGGGCTAAGTTCCCTTTTAACAGAGGAAGAAGAGGCTATGGTAGTTCAGTGGGTAAACTCACTAGGAAAAGCGGGGTTCCCGGTACCAAAGGATGATTTGCAAAATAGCGTCCAGTGCCTAGCACAACAATAGATGGGGGACTTTCCTTTCAAAGAAGGACGGCCAGGAAGGAAATGATGTGAATCTTTCCTAAAAAGAAATCCAGGTCTATCTTTACGAACCCCTCAAAATTTGGCAGTAAGCCTTGCTGCAATTACAGAACATCAAATTAAAACCTGGTTTTCAGAAGTCTACAACTATTTGGTGGAAAACTACTTCCAGTCTATTTTGTCTGACCCTCGGCGACTGTTCAACGCAGACGAGATGGCTTTCTTTCTCAATCCGAAAGATAACAAAATGCTGGCGAACAGGGATGACAAGACAATATATCAACAAGTGAATTCGGATGAGAAAGAATGCTTAACGGTACTTGTAACAGGCAATGCCCACGGCGATATTTCTCCTTCCCTTGCAGTGTTCAAGTATGAACGTCTGCAGCAAGACATCATTGCCGCAATGCCAGCACACTGGGGCATTGGCAAATCGCCAAATGGGTGGATGACGGGGAAAGTGTTTTACGAATTTCTCAGTATCATATTTCATCCTTGGTTGGTTGAGAAAGAGATTCCTCTCCCTGACATTCTATTCATAGACGGGCACTTCTCACACTTGACCATACATACTAGTAAATTTTGTGAGGATTATGGAATTGTTTTGGTCACTTTACTATCCAATGCCACACACGTACTTCAACCCATGGATGTAGGGGTTTTTAAGCCACTGAAGACTGCCTGGAGGGAAAGTGAACATGAGTGGCGAATTCAGAGGGTTGCTAATAGCGAAGATACTGCACTGAAGAAGAAGGATTTTTCAAAACTTTTGTCAACAACAATTGGTGTTAAGCCTCGGCGAAAGGTCATTTTCCGTGCTGTTATGCCATGGTCTCACTTGTTTAGAGCAAAATTACGAATATTTCATTTTTTATTAAAAAAAAAACACAATTACTGGTACTGTTTCATTCGTCAATGTTAGCCTCCAAGTCGATAAATCGGTGTCTTACGCAACAATTGACAGAAATGCATTATAAACAGCAGACAAGGAAAACTAACAATGTGACGGCAATTGGTGCAAATAGGGTGACGAATATAGGAAAAATCCAAAGACATCATGCCGAGGACTAGCGCAAAAACACACTTCTTTAAAAAATACGTAATTTTTCCTAAAACTAATATCTTTGATATTTAGACTTTCCTAGTGTTTGAGTAGAGTTTGAGGTTAGGTACAGTGCTTTTGTTGATTAAATTTACCAAAATGTATAAGGTATATATATATTCTTGACTCTGTCTTAACATGACGACTATTGGTGCATTTACCTTAAATTGAATTTGCTGAAGTCACGTACAAAGATTGCTTTTGGTCGAAGTTTCAGGGTAGATAGAGAAAACGCTGCATACAGGAGATCATGGGCTGAGAATCCAGCAGCTGGTTCTTGTCCGTAGTTAGCAAAGAGGTCATTACAGTTTGAAGAAATAATATCGAGAGAGCTGTCACCAATAGCTGTGTGGAGAGAGGAAGTTGAAGACGACGCACGTTCAGGACGAACTTCGAGCACCAAAACGGATGAGGATGTGGCAAGAGTGAAGAATTTTTTGGACAATGAGTGCAGAGTAAGGTTTTTACGTGGAGGTCCTTAAACGGATGAGGAAACACATCGTCCGTGTCTGCCCAGCGATCGCCAACTCCTGGCAGCTCCATCACGACAATGCGCCGCGCCACACAGCCTTCCACGTGCTGGCGTACCTGGCCCAACGCAACATCCCCATCCTGCCTCAGCCACCCTACAGTCCCGACATTGCCTCAGTAGACTTTTTCCTCTTCCCCCACCTCAAAACCACCCTAAAAGGAAATCGTCACAGCTCCATGGGAGCGTTGCAACAGACCGTGATGAGGGAGCTCGACAGCATTCCGGTTGCCGCCTTCCAGAAAGCGTATGAGGGTTGGAAATCCCGCTGACAGCGGTGTGTGGATGCAGAAGGGCCCTACTTTGAAGAATATTGAGCCTATGTATCATTTCTGTCAATATTCATTTTTTTAATTGACTCAGTCTCACTACTTTCAGGACAAACACTGCATGTTATAAAAAGTTTTTGTATTTGTAATATATAGCCTACCTGTAAGTTCTTTTATTTTATAGATGTAATTTCTGAGATGTCCTATATCCAAAATGTATTGTATACATGTACTGTAATTGATCAAATGGATAAATAAAAAAAATCGAGCCTGCACTATTAAGTATCTCTTCATTTCTATTTTCCAATTCAAGCTTGATAAAATAAGAGGATACTAGCGGACCCGTGCGAGAACTCTTGCAAAATGGATTGTGTGTGCCCCGTGTGTACAGACTCTAGTGCTATGCGGACTGTACGCGAGACAGTTCTGCCAGGGGCTTCGTCTTGCTTATCTGTTTCAAAGCACGTTATAAACAAATAAATATATTTCCGTTGACTTTTCAAGAAAAGCCAAGATTTTGCCTGTACTATTGAGACGATTTGGAAGATTTTGGTACAAACCACACCTTCTAACTCCCTCTGGTTTGGAAGCTTGAGTTTTGTGAAACTTACACCTTAGCGTATTATATAATAAGATCATTATCCTGTACCTCAACATGTAATGAGCAGCTCTGTCCATTGAAGATCCTGTAATTAAGTATTCCATCTTTTCAGGCTCATAAGTAGTGTCACCGTCCACCACTGCCATTAAATATTGCAGTCTCTGGTGCACACAATTCTTGATAGTGTGTAATGCAATGTTGCCTCTAGGTGGTTTGAAGAAAAAAGCCATTGTATTCCTGAAACCAGATATAAAGACTTGGTATGAATAACATGCTATACAGTATTTTCTTATACTAGACAGTCTTCAGTTATAGGTACAGGACAAACTTCTAATATGGAGCACCAACTGACACCCAGTTTCACACCAGTAATGACACATGGCCTCCAGAGAGGCGTGGAGCAGGTCTATCATGCGACATCCATTAGCGATCTGTGCATTATGATGGGGATGAAATGCATGATAAAGAAACAACATACACCCAGTCTCCGACCCAGATAAATTAACCATGCAAAGTTAAAATCCCACAATCCAGACGGGGATTGAACCCAAGGTCCCTCTGATTTCACTCAAGCGTTTTAATTACTTTGTCGAAGTTGAAGTTCCAAAGTCTGGCCTAGAACAATTCTTAGGCAAAGAAGATGACCAACACATTTTGGCAGTCTAGTTTCTTCTTTTTCTTTAGCGTTTGTCCCACCTTGTGGTAGGGTCCGCTATGTGGGATCGTAGTCTCCATTTCCCTCGGTCATGGGCCATGTCTGGATGAAGATTGACAGCCTTTAGATCATTGTGCAATGTATCGGCCCACCGTTGCCTTGGTCGCCCTCTGGGCCTCTTTCCAGTCTCTTGGCAGTCTAGTTTAAGTTATGCAAATTAATGGTTCATATTTTGCATCATGCATTTAGTGATCTTCCTTTCCCAATGTGAAGGACACTTAACCACATTAGGGTGAATACCGAGGTGCAAGACCATCCTGCATAAATGGGGCTTCCTGCTACACAATACAGACATCCAGTGTGAGTGTGGTGCCATTCAGGAACTTAGCCACCAGCTAACCTATCCCGGCAATGAATAACATCATCCCAGCTGCCTACTTTTGGAAATTTATAGTTTGATTAGACATGGAAAAGTTATTTAATTTTACTGAACTCCCTTACTCTTTTGTGTAACCACACTATAAGCCTACCAACAACCTTGACAATTTCACTCCGAATGATTAAAATGAGTTCACTGGCTCCAAGGACTGCTAGGTGTAAATATGCTACGTGCCATGCACAATGGGGAATAGCCTCAGAATATTAAGTGTATTCGGGTGAGTGGCAATTAAAGCCAAAGAAGTGCACCCATTTGTCAAGGCAAGTCTTACTCCATTGATTACTTTTTTTTTACTTTCAGAGTGTTGCATTGCCATAACCAAATGTGTGGGTATTCCTGTTCATTGCAAAATATGGCTTTGTGCTTCTAATAATTTTTATTCTTGAAGAGGACTATTTTCGACATGACTTAATAGCCTACTTCATCTAGTGTCCATCGGCTTGAACAATTGATTCAAAAAGCTTGCTTAAGTATTTCATGAATGGTACAGTGCAATCTCCTCCCATGCGTGTGTTTCCTTGAATTAAGTTTCCACTTTGCGCACACATGTTCAATGGGGTTCTAGTCTGGAGTTCGAGGGTCCCAATTGAAGAGTTCAATGAAGTCCTGGTTAGAAACCTAGCATTGAACACTACCGCTCATGTGGATTTGGGAATTGTCTTGCAGAACTGTATTATATCATCTGGATAGCTTTCTCTTACATTCAGTACTGTAATATTCTGCAGAATGTGCAAATATTGGTCTGATATGAGATGATCATCTATCCGTGAATTACTCCAGCCCCATCAACCCCTGAACGTGACACAAATATGCGGTCACGCATTAATCTTTCTCTAGACCAATGGGTTTAGTCACGTAAGACCTCATGTGGTGGTGTATTATATATCTTACCCCGCTATGGCCATTGGATGCAATTTAAATATATATAGTCTCCCATGGAGGGAGACTGGTAACGGCATGAAGTAGGGGATTGCCTATAGGGCTGAAGTACAGAGGGGACTTTGTGTGCCCCGGGACCGCTACGGTAGCTGTGAAGACCCTATGGGAACCCTGAAAAGTGACGGCTGACGGGGCTCTGGTGAAGTATATTTGCTTTCAAAACAGGAACAAGCCTCGGAAAGGACGGATGAAAACGACGACACGGATATGCTAATGGACTACCGAGTTCAGGCATTCCATTGTAACGGGTGATACAGTTGACAATTTTAATGGGTTAAGGGGGTCTCCGCCCAATCAATACAAATTTGTATTGATTGGGCGGAGACCCCCTTAACCCATTAAAATTGTCATTGTACACGTCAATACGGACCTTGCGAAATGGATAATCCTCCAATTAATCTTGATACAGTTGAACCGTTAAAAGGACACATTTGGAGAATGAAATAACAATTAATCAAAATCTGATAAAATGCAAAAGAAAGCTCTTACTTCTGTGTGTACTATGGGCTATTATTTTCTGAAATGAAACTTTTCCCAATATTTAAAATATTTAAAAAACACACTGTAACGGGTGTTACATAAATGCAACCCACTTGTTGAGGTAGATGGTAAAAATCAATAAACTCTGTGAGATGACAGCTAATAGAAACTTACAAATTTTATTGCCAAACAAAGAAACTCGAGAAAAACTAAACATATAATTTATAAAAGGACAATCACTGTTTTTTTCTTGTTATTTACCTCTTTTTTAATGTAACGGGTGTTACATGAATTGTAACAGGTGTTACACAGTTGATAGAAAACATCATAACTGAGCAAAATTGGCAAAATGCTTATCAGATTAAAGGAGATAATAATTTATCAGGGCAAATTAATGTAAGATTGTTTGTTTAATTGAGAAAATTAAGCATTAGAGTCCATGAACAAATTTAACAGCTTCTTAAAAATTATTCTGAAACTCCCTGTATTCTAACTGTTATTCATTATTAAATACACATTAGAATCATATTTATAAATAGACCGAAACATAAGACAAAATCTAGCTGTTAATATTGTTACAAATTCTACTTTTCTCATTTTGCAACATCAAGAACTGCATTTCTAAATTAGTAAAATAGTCTGTTTCCTCTCATTTTTATGTCAGGTGTTGGCAATTTGCAATCTGTTGGAACTGAACGAATGCAACATCATTTTCGTCAGGACTAAATATTTTTCTGTCTTCACCAACAGCCTTTAAGAACATAATTTTCACGTCTTCTTCCTCGTCAAGTTCGTTTTGGCATAAAAATATATGATGCTTGCCCAGTTGTTATTTTAGTTTTCATTTCAGTCTCCTTGCTACAAATGCTCGATGTGCCCTCCTCGCGTCACACGGAAAATATCAATATGGAAGTCCAACTCCGACCAAACACGCTGGAGCATATCCTGGTTAATATTTGCTATAGCCGCATGGATCCAATTCCTTAGTTCAACAATATCAGCAATATTAACTGGCATAGGTGGTACATAAACTTCATCTTTGATAAACCCCCTTAAAAAGAAATCACACGGGATCAGATCCGGCGACTGGGGAAGCCAGCGCATAAGACACTCATCTGTGATCGAGGTCCATCCAACGTTCAGGATGTTGTTCATTAAGATAGTGGCTCACTGCAAGGGGGTAAGAACTCAACAGTTTCGTTGGAGGCAGACGGGCGACTGGTGGATTTTTCTTACACAGACATCCTGTGGTTACAAATTTCGAATGTCGTGCACGTATAGTGTTTTTATTTGGAGATTCCTTGTGAAATTGTGCACACCTAAAGTTCTTTGTATAAATATTAAATGCAAGGGGTGTTACATTATACCAATGAAACACCCGTTACATTGACATTGTAACACCCGTTACACTATTTTTTAAATCTTAATTTAAACATTTCTGAAATGAAACTTCAAAACATTGTTGAATATGTGCATTAAGTTACCTCACTTTAGAAGAAAACCACAGCATAGGAATGTACAGTTAAGCTGTAAAACTAACTTATCCACTTTTTTTGTAACGGGTGTTACACAGTGCAGGTACTGATTCAAACATGCATAATATAAATATAAAGTATAATATAACTGTAATATGTATATCAGTTGATTCTAGAAACTTCACTGGATATATACCTACAGAAGGCAAGCTGTTCATTTGTTTATTTAACCACAAAATTAATCCTGACAACATTGCAAGAAAGGACACTCCGAGCTCCAACACCAAACACATTCCAAGAGAAGCTTATAAACATTAATAATAATGATTTAAAAAATATATTCATCACTAACTTAAATATGGTCATTTATAATATATACTATTTATATAGTTAAACATACCGCTGTTTTTTGATAGATTACGAAAACATGCCAAGGTTGCACTTTTTCATGGAATCCATGAGTTGGCACATTAAACATTCAGACACTGACAGGAAAGGTGGAGGAGATTGTAGATGTGATGGAGAGAAGAAAGCTGGATGTAGCCTACTGGGCTTGGCAGAAACAAGATGGAAAGGAGAAGGTTGCAGAGAAGGGAGGAAATGGTACCGGTTGTACTTGAGTGGGAACAGTGAAGGAAGGAGCAGCGGAGTACGAGTAGTTGTGAGAGATGGAATGAAGGAAGAGGTAAAGGGAATAAGTGACAGGATCATGAAGATCAGAGCACGGCCGAATGAATGCGAGCTGCGCTCTATACCGGCCTTGACATTCCCAGTTAGAACCCATGTATAACATGTAATTGGAAAGTTTCTACTCGTTGCCGGTAGAGCGCACTCCCCTCCCATTATAGGCGCGATAAGGAATCAGCTGTACAGTACGTATATTAAATGTGTAATCTCAAGAACCACTGGATGGATTTTGATGCTGCTTTCACCATTCTTTAAAGGTGATCTCGAGGAAGATTTGTGTAGAAAATAATTTTTTATGACCAAAGGGAGCCAAGCAGTAACGATTTCAGTGAAAAGGTCGAAAAAATAGCCTGGCGTCCGTGCGCTTTTTAAGCTTACGCTGGGCAAACCGTTAAAAATATCATTATATTATGCGGGTAAGAATTGTTCAGCGTGAGAAATTCTACAAAAAAGTCCGCGAGAGCATATCTCTATCTTCGATACATCGCCCAATATAAGTGTTTTTAGTTTGGACGGAAGGGGGATTTGTGTATCATGCACCTCGCCATTCTTAAATTACGTCTGACAGGAATTCCTTGCACATTCATAACTGTTCCCGGGCGAAGCCGGGGCGGGTTGCTAGTGACACTATATAATTGTTATCATTATAATTTCCGCATTATCAAAATTAAAATTATATCACAA
The DNA here is from genome assembly GCA_946902985.2 of Meconema thalassinum. Classification (NCBI taxonomy): domain Eukaryota; kingdom Metazoa; phylum Arthropoda; class Insecta; order Orthoptera; family Tettigoniidae; genus Meconema; species Meconema thalassinum. The sequence goes on from OX336388.2 coordinate 455,484,809, forward strand.
AATAAAATAGCGTGCTAATAAATCTAAGAGAAATTAGACATACCTTGCACCTTCTTCGGGTACAAGGACACAACTCCAGCACCGTCTCATCAAAAGGAAAGAGAGGATGAAAATTACAGCCGGGAACAAGTAGCAGCCAATCGTGTGTTGTGTTTTGTGCTAAGAGATCTTTCGACAAATTATCAGATACCGTGTGCCTTTTTTTCACGAAGCAGCTGTCAGGACGGGACTTAAATAAACTCCTGCTGGACGTTATTCTGAGGTTGAACAATGCGGTTTCATAATTATAATAATTGTCTCTGATAATCACAAAACTAACACTACAATGATGAGGCATTTAGGGGGAGGGAATTTGCAACCAATGGTCAATCACCCATACGACGAGTCTAGGAATGTATTCCCTAGTTTTGATCATTGTCACATTCTAAAAAAAAAAACATTAGAACGCAGTTTCTGTAACGAGAGATGACTGATGGTACTGGAATAATTTCAGGGAAATACATGTCATTACTATACACAATGCAAAAGGGTGAGATCGTCAAACCGGTCAGACACCTCACTAAAAACACATCGAACCCACTAAATTTGAAAAAATGAATGTTCGGCGTGCCAAGGAAGTGTTCTCGTCAGAAGTTATTGGTGCCATTAGTACACTGAAAGAAAATATAGGCATGCACCCGGAAGCGTACACATTCATGGACGCAGAAGCAACCATATTTTTTTTGAAAAACGTTAATAAATGGTTCGCTATGCATGACGTAAGCATCACATATCATCATATTCAGTCTAGAAATCCAGATAAAGGGCATTTTTTCTCATTAAATGTCAGTCGCCTAAACTGGCTAGAGGAATATTTTCTTTCTTACCTTGAAACTTTGAAGGCTGCCAGTAACGCTGCTAGAAAGGACTTCCTGAGTTCTGAGACTTACGAAGCTACCTATACAATTAATCACGGATTCAACTGTCCAGTTCATAAGGTATCTTCTAAAAATGGGTAGAGGAAAGTCGCCAAATATGGGGAGGTTTTTTTATAGGGCTCATATTAGACATAAGAAGGAACGGAATAATTTTGGTTTTCTCACCAATGTAAATCTCAGGCAATATACTATGTATATTACAAATATGGGCACGTTTGATGTTGTAATACCCTCTGATATTATTGTTAACTTTAAAAGTGCACTTTCCCCGTATTAAGCAACCGGGTTGCGTAATATGGGGAGGTGAGAAACCTCACGGTTTTTATTTATAATCTGTCTGTCTGTTAGGTAGTCAGCCCGAAGGCTGGTTGGATCCTCAAAAAGTACCGCCGTTACGTTATGTGAGTAGATACCCACAAAAACCCAAAGCAGCGCTATTTTGAGGCGTTCTAGGCAAGAAGAGGAGTGAGGTAGTTTGCCATTGCTTTCCTCACTGAGTCAGAACAGTAGTCCTAACCCTATGAGTAGAACCTTTCACAGCATTCACAGGCACTGACTGTGCCCCGAATGCCATTACTAAGCACCACCCATACCTCAGTAGCTTCCATATAATCACAGCCATGAGTGAGACTGAGTCATCGGTGAAAAGCCACCTTTTACTCTAGCCTGTGCCAACTGACAAATGCAAATGTACTGTATTCATCAAGAGATGGCAAACAGGCCAGTCAAGAGATGGCAAACAGGCCAGTTATTTATAATAGGTACACTGAATAGTATACCCTACTAATTAAAGCATTAATTCTGACAATTTTTTTTTCGTGTGGCCTCCTGAGAGGCCGAGTGCAGGTCCTTTCTAGTCGACGCCCGTGGGCGACCTGCGCGTCAGGATGAGAGATGGAATGGATGAAGATGAATGAAACTGGGCAAGGATGTGGAAGGAAGCAGCCGTGGCCTGTTAGATGGAACCGTGTTGAAAATGGGAAACCACGGAAAAACATTTCAAGGATGGCCGACGGTGGGGCTCGAACCCACACGTCTACCGAGTCAGCAGAGAGCTTGGCCCCATGGCCTAACGCTGCGCTTTAGCCAGCGTAGCCACTACTGTCGGTAATTCTGACAATGTAATGAAATCATGAACACAAATAGTACAAAAATACAAAAATGAATATTTTAAGTAAATAACAGTCCTAGTTTCCTGTTGCCGAACTTCCAAACCGTTCAGCAGAAAAATGCATAAACTTTAATGAAAACCGAGTGATTCTGATTGAATTCAACTGTAACAAGGTGCAAGGTATGTCTAATTTCTCTTAGATTTATTAGCACGCTATTTTATTTTGTGATATAATTTGCATTTTGATATTGTGGGAATTATAATGATAATATAATAGTGCCACTAGCAACCTGCCCCGGCTTCGCCCAGGAACAGTTATGAATGTGCAAGTAATTCCTGTCAGACGTAATTTAAGAATGGCGAGGTGCAAGCCAAATCCCCCTCCCGTCCAAACTAAAAACACTTATAGTGGGCGATGTAGCGAAGATAGAGATATGCTCACGCGGACTTTTTTGTACAATTTTTCACGCTGAACAATTCTTACACTCATAGTATATTGATATTTTTAACGGTTTGTCCAGCGTAAGCTTAAAAAGCGCACGGACGTCAAGTTCTTTCTTCGATCTATTCACTGAAATCTAAAATCGTTACTGCTTGGCTCCCTTTGATCATAAATAAATTATTTTCTACAGAAATCTTCCTCCATATTACCTGTACAGAATGGTGAAAGCCGCATCAAAATCCATCCAGTGGTTCTCGAGATTACCCGTGATATCCAAGAATCGGGGACTTAGTTTTACACGAAGTGGAGATAAGTCTTAGTCGTGCATGCTTGGTGAACAGCGCTGTGTAAGCAGTTGAGTAACTAACAAGATTTCATGAAAAAGGTCTCATTGTCTAGGCCGGTATGAGCGCAGTTCGCATTCAGTCGGCCGTGATCAGAGTAACTGTAAAGGAAAGAAGCCTGAAGATAGCCCGGGTATATGGCTCTCAAGTTGGATGTACAGCTCAAGAGAAGGAAGACTTTGAAGAGGAGCTACAATAGCAGTTGAATGGTCAGAGCATCATTGTCATGGGAGATTTGAATGCACATGTAGGAAGTGAAAGGCAAGGATATGAAAATGTAATGGGAGCAGAAGAATGGGGCAGCAGGAATGAAGAAGGGAGAAAGTTGCTGGATTTTTGCAAGAGAAACGGTTTAGTGGTAGGCAACTACTGGTTCCGGAAGAAAGAAAGCCACAAGGTAACGTGGTACAGCAGTGATTTAACAAATAAATCTTTGGTTGATTACATGCTGTATGACTGGGAAATGAAGAGAAGTGTCAGAGATATAAAGGTAATGCCATCAGAGGCCTTAGATAGCAACTACAGAATACTAGTAATGAACCTGGGAGTTTTTAAGGATAGCAAGAGGACAGAGTACCAGGAAAGAAGAATCAAAGTATGGAAACTGAAGGAAAAGGAATTCAAGGAAGAATTCCAGAAGATAATAAGGGAAAGGATGCCAACAGACCAATCCTAAAACAGGGGAACAGGAATGGAAGCAATTCAAAAATACAATGGTGGAAGCTGCAGTGGCAGTATGTGGAAGAACAAGCTACAGAAAGCGGCATAAAGAGACACCAATGTGGTGGAATGAGAGAGTAAAAGAAGCTGTGGGAAGGAAGAACAAGGCTTTCAGAATGTGGTTCCAGGAAAGATGATGATGATAATTGTTGTTTTAAGGGGCCTAACATCTAGGTTATCGGCCCTCCAGGAAAGAACTGATCTAGCAAGGGAAGCTTATAAGATAAAGAAGAAAGAAGCAAACAAGATTGTCGCACAGGAGAGGAAGAAGTGGATGGTAAAGTGGACAGAGATGATGGAGGAAGACAGCAGAGGAAATAAGAAAGTACTTTATGTGATGGTCAAAAGAAGGCAAGATGGTAAGAGAAGAGGTCTGCGAGAGGATGTGGTAATGGTGGACAAAAACGGAAATGAGTTACACAACAAAGAGACACTCAATATAGTGTGGAAAGAGTACTTTGAGCATTTGCTGAATCCAAATGGTCATAGGGAGGAAGACAACGTATTGGAAGATGGAAAAGACAACACAGGAATGGAAAAGGACCTGACTTGGAGAGAACTGGAAGAAATGACTATATAAATAAAACTTTATTGCAGTCGAACGACCATAGAGTATAACAGTTTAGATTACATGTGCATGTAAATATCGTTATTCTTTGCTGTATTCCTTCAGTGATTTTGTGTGCTTTTGGCACAGAGTGAAATGGTAGCGCTCACAGGCCTTCCCGCAGAGGATGCATACAGACACTGGTGAGGGATCGTGAAAACTGTTTCTCGTTCATATTTTGTGATGGAAACCGTGCACTGAGAGCCTAGTTATGGCGCTTCGTAGGTCCTTGTTTGCTCCCGTCCAGTTCCTATCCAGCATCGCGTCTGTTGTATAGAAATCGAGCCAGATGTCCGATCTCTTGCTTTGTCTGTCCCGAAGTAGGTCTGACTCTTGTTTGGTCGCTGGTAGCTGTTTTCGGAACCTCAAGTCTTCTAAGAGGAAGCACGTTTTTGCAAGCTCATAAGCCAGTCTTGAAGGAGTGTATTTTGATATGCCTAAAATTCTCTTCAGGTATCTTGCTTTAACACTTTCGAGGGTCAGTAGGTCTCTGTTTGTCAGGTTGTTCCATATTAGTTCAATGCCATAGGTCAAGACAGGCATTATCTTTGCGTAGAAAAGTGTTATTGCAGTGTCTAGTGCTAGTCTTGTCGGATTCTTAATGTCGTAGATAGCTTTGATGGCAGCTGCTGCCCTCTCCTGTATGTGAATTCTGTACGATGAACCTGATGGATGTAGAGTGATTCCCAGATACCTGAAGGAATTTACAATCTTTAGCTCTTCTGCTCTGTAGTATAATTTGTCTTTTACAGATGATCTTCCTCCCCTTCTGAAAATCATTTGCACTGTCTTGTCGGTATTCAGCTGGAGTTGGTTATTCTCGACCCATTCCTGAAACCTATCTAGAGTGTCTTGCAGGGCCTTCCTATCATGCGAGCCTAGTACTATGTCATCTGCATAGAGGTACATTTTCACTGAATTCTTTTGTAATATGTCAGTGACGTCAGACATGATGATATTGAATAAGGTAGGACTAATCGGGTCTCCTTGTAAAACACCGTTGGTCTGTATAATGTTTCCTGAGGTCGATACACCATCTTTGATTATGATTTCATTGTAAGTTAGCAGGGTTTTGATAGCAGCTGTTGTTGGGTTATCCTTTCCTGTCATATTTTCAAGTTTCTTCATGAGTATCTGTCTGCTCAGTAGATCAAAGGCTTTTGTAAAATCTACGAAAATTGCGTAGAATTTCCGAGAAGTGTGTCTTAGAGCGTTTTGAATATCTTCCAGGAGGTTGCCAACCGCATGGAGGGTTCCTCTTCCCTTCCTGAAACCAAACTGTGTTTCCGGTATGAAGGCGTCTGTGAGTGAGTAGTCTTTTCGTCAGGAGTTTGGAGAATATCTTAAAGATGTTGTTCTCGAGTGCGATTCCTCTGTATGCATTGAGGTCCTCTATGTCTCCCTTTCCTTTGTATAACAAGATGATGTTCGACTTTCTCCAGTCCTCTGGTATTTTTCCGGACGTAAGGCATTTGTTAAACATCTTCGTCCACAGCTGGGCGAGTTTCTCAAGAGTGTCTTGGAGGTTTTCGTTGAACACCTCGTCTGGTCCTGTAGCTTTTCCTTTTTTAGTGTCAAGGATTGTGCATCTTACTTCGTCCTCGGTTATTGGTTCAAATTCTTAAGTTTGATGTCTCTTCTTTTTCGTAAGCTTGTTCTAGATTGTTCTTGTTGTAAATCTGGGTGAAGTGTTGCTCCCAAACATCCATGGCTATAGACAAGAAGAAAGGAGGAAGGGCACCAGGTGTGGACGAAGTGAGTGTTGAAATGGTGAAGGCAGCAGGGGAGGTTGGGAAACAGTGGCTGTACCGTGTGATGAGGGTGGTATGGAAGGAGAAAAAGACCCCAGAAGATTGGAAGAAAGGATTAATTGTCCCAATATTTAAGGCTAAATGTCCCGTTTTTTAGTTTGTAATTCTGACATCACGTAGCAGCACCCAAGTGAGACAATTACTTTTTTCAGTTTTCTCTTGAACGAAAGCTCGTATTTGCGATCTGAAAACTACTATGTATACTAGACTGCAATTGAATTGATATTAATTCGATGCATTTTCCAAAATGTGAAAAACAAAAAAGTTACTGACAGTTTTTTATATTTCTGCTTAAAATATGAAAAAAACCTGGTAATACGAAAACAAGAGATTTATTTCCTGATTCCAATGCATTTTTCAGAATTAAAATCGGGTGAATGGAATCGACAGCATTAGTTTGGGATTGTTTTGAGAAGGGTGTGAGGGGTAGCGGCGCGGCTTCACAAGATCTCTTGCGCAAGGAAAATGATGAACGCGCTGACAGGGCCGAGTGAGAATGGGACGATTTGACGTCAGGCAGGAGTTGTCTTCCTCTTGTCAAATATTATACTTCGGTGAGTTACATGTATAAGTGCCTAGGCGTGGAACAATATCTGAGCAATAAAATTATACTGTAGTCTTGTCACGCTTAGCCTATGTAACGTCGACACAATGTGTTACCTTTCTTACTTCCTCAAACATTCTTGTTGTTGTCGTTCTTGTTGATAATAATACATTGTAGGGGCTTGGGACATCTTGGTCATCAGTACCTTTGGCTGGCTGCGTGGCTCAACGGTAACGTTCTCGCTTGCTGTGCCCAAGGTTGCAGGATCGAATCCTGGTGCAGCCAGTTGGCATTTGAGAGTGCGCGAATGCGAGGGAGCCATATCAGTAGATTTACTGGCACGTTAAAGATCCCCTTCGGGGCAAAATTCCGGCACCCAGGCATCTCTAAAAGCCACAGTAGTTAAAAGGGACGTAAAACCAATAACGTTATTATTATTATTATCTCAGTCATGTGTAGTTGATTATGTGTGTAACTGTATTAGAGTCAGGGATGGGGCACTTGCCCTGAGACTTCACGTACTGTACTATCTCGGCATTTACCTGGAGGGAGTGTGGAATAATCGGTGAAAACACACTCAGGATAGATGCTGACAGCGCTGGATTTCCATTTAGGTAACTGTTTTAGAGTTATTTGAGGATAAACTCCCGAACAAAAACCGTATTGTACCGACATTAGTAATGCTTTGTATGGCATAATTCTTACCGCACAGGGCAGGAACTGGTTTCACTCTATGCAAAATTGAATAATGTATAGAATGATATGACTTGATATTTTAGAAAAAAAGATGGACAAGATATGTTCATGTTCAGGTTTATTGGGAATATCTATTCTAAAAACCATCCGATGCGGACGTCCAACTCTAGGTATCGTCTTCTAGACATAACAAACAATACCACAAACCTTGAAAAAATCAAATCAATGGAGCCAGCTATTATTGATTTATAAGAGGCCAAATGCGCACGCACATAGAGACCTACATACATAGGTCTACATACATTTTGGTGATTCACATGGGTCTTTAGTTCTTTTGAATTTAAATCCCCCCCCCCCCCCCTTTTTTTTTTTCATTTCATGAGATTTGAAATGACTCCGTGAGGCCAATCACTATATCTTACTTCAATTTTTCATGGAAGTAATAATGAAAGTTCATTTATGAAGGGCATTTTATTACAACAAACAAATTATGAAACTGCATACCAAGAGCAAAATTATTATGTACTGTACGTATATAGAATTAAAGTTCCTAAGATATTCTCATCTGCCTATTGTTAGCACAGGCACTAGTACTGCATACCAGAAACAAAAAAAGAGTATTATACCTAATTATTTCCTGTTCTTGAAATCAATACTTCAATTGTTTCCATATCAAAGATAACATTTCATGATTTACACACACTCAGTATTTTACTTCACCTCAGGTTCTCTCACATCCATTGATCCATTCTCGTAGCAGAATGCGAGTTTTGTCTCCAGAACTCTTCATCCCTCTTTATTGTTTCTAAGTGAATGTCCTTAGGCGTCCATACCACAAAATAACATATTTTCCGACTGTGTTATTTCCAACTAGCCCTGGATCTGGAAATAAAAATCATGTGAGTGTAAGAGAGTTATCAATCTGTTTTCTTCTGAATGGCACTGTTCTTGACATTCTCTAGGCTTTCTTTTTCGATTACTTTCTACGAAACAAAATCCCTTTAGGTTTTTGCAGGCATCCAGTATGGTCATATTCCGTGCGGAATAAGGGCACTTGACTTAGACTAGAGCATCGTCTCCTATTAATTCATCTGGGGAGGCACCTAAGAACCCATAAGTTTTATGTACGAAAAGACCACATTCTTCGACTTTTCTACAGATTTCTCCTCTAAATTTCATTTTGCAATTCGCTCATTATCACAGTCATACTGCATTGCTTTTGAGTGAAATTCGCCGTACATAATGGCTTTTGCTACTGGAGCCCATTTCGAGGTAGGTTTCCTCTTGCATACATATCCACAATTAAATGCCATAGGTCTGTCCTTTCTAGATGTGTGCCACTTTTCATTTTCCCTTTGGCCCCTTTTTCCTTTTCCAGTTTTTTTATATGGCCTTCACTAGGCGTTAGTTGCTTGATCTTCTCATCACTAAACTCTCTCAACAGTACCTCATCGAAATCCAACTGCATTGATCGGTTTCCATAATCACGTGAGACAGTACGTTTCATTTCATTTGACTGTTGTCGGGACATTCTATTCCCTTCTCGCGACGCAAATAAACTTTTTCGGCAAACTGCTCTTCTCTTTCTGCCGAGTGCAGTGCCCTTCACTATTGTGGCAGATTTTTTTTTTCTAAACTAATTTCATTGTTTTATAGTGCCAGGATGGCCCAAACTGAAAGTCCAGCCCAGCAGCTTTGGTTCTGAGTGAAGGAACCTCGTTTCCCTCGATTGATCTGCTTACCTCCAGTGAATTTTGCAACAAGGGACATATAATTTTCGTCAGCATTGCTGCTGGTGTTAGAAACTAGCTGGGAACTTTTTTTTAATTAGGGGCTGCAAGCAAGAACGCATTAGTTTGGTTGCAGTTAGCTGTTTGTCTTCACCTTGCCCGCTGGTAGTTCAAAAGTACCATTTGCAGTCTTTATGGATCCCAATCCAGTATTTCCGGAAACCAATTTTCCATTTTCACAATCGCTACGCCTTTATTTTTCCACACAACGCATTATTTTCATTTGAAGTCGAACTTGCTTCTCTGAAAAAAGTTGACACTGAATAGTTCGTGATCTTGTACTCCTACACTTATGTATTAGAAGTAAAAAACGAACTACACCCATGGTGCGACAGCCCATGAAGGGCCTAGGCCTAGCAAGCAACCACTGCGCTGTTCAGCCATTTAGCCTGCAGATTGCGGGGTGACGTTTAGTCATCCAACTTGTAGGCTACAAGTAAAATATAAGTGAAATCATAACTGCTCAGTGCATTACAGATTCTCTAATGCAAGCGTAAAGAAATATATCATTCAAATATAAACTAGGGGAAAAAACTTACGGGTGTGTAGAGGTGGTTCTTTTTTAGGGCCTGTCTTCCTTTTCTTGGTACTTAGTCGCAATCTCCCCTGGGATTTAGTGGAACGCCCTTGAATCAGTTTTGGTGGCGGCTCTATTTTTCAACAAAAACGAAAAAATAACTCACGTGATGACCGTAATGCTCTCCACCAGTCGTAGCCTACCTATATGTACATGTATCTATTCTACCAGAAATACTGTCCGAAAAATAAAGTGCCGAAAATAGAACACCTAATGGGCATTACTGTTGCAGGTAAAATAAATTAAACAAAAAGTAATTTAACAGGTCGATGAACTAAAAACAAGAAGTTGTAACTAGGAACTGGTAAAATATCAAAGGATCACTCAGAAATATCCAGACCTTGACAATACATCAGAACTAACCAGCACAGTCAATCGCAACATTGGACTAGATGCTCGGGAATTCGATACCGTCAGGTATAAGAGGCAGTAAGCCCATTGGTCATCTTCTAATTATCTCCAAATATTTTTTAAACATTTTCAATAAATATTTTAATAGCACTTTGAATTGGGCATTATACCAGATCAATACATTAAGAAGGTCACTAAGACCACACGTGTCACTTCTAGCTGTACTTGTTTTTTTATAATATGGTTAAGATGATGTTTTAGAAATAGCTTTTAGTGTGTTACTTTTAATGTTTTTCTCAAAATATGCATGACTTGTGTCTAATTAATATGATGGATGTGAATATGTACATAATTTATGCGGCTGAAGAAGGGCCCATGAGGCCCGAAACATGTCCCCAGAGGCAATAAATTGTTAATTGCCAGTAATAAATTGTACTGATTGGGCGGACACCCCCTCACCCCATTAGAATCGTTACCGTCAGGTAAGGTCATCCATCGCTCACTCAAATCATTCGAGCTCCGCTCCGCTCCCTCAACCCGCTCACCATGACCTTGTTCTACTGCTGCGCCTTTCGTTGCAAATAGAGTAATACTTTTATTCACAAACTTCCCAAAGTGATCCCGACGATTCTATTCAACCGATTTAGGTTTTCGATACGGCTTTGGAATCAGTAAGCAAAACTCTTCCTTCCATATCCTTTCCCAGTTTCATTCATCCTCATCCATTCCATCTCTCATCCCGAGGCGCAGGTCGCCCACGGGCGTCGACTAGAAAGACCTGCACTCGGCCTCTCAGGAGGCTACACGAAAAAAAAAACTTTCGTATTACCCGTTTTTGTTCGAATTTTTATCAGATATTTGAAAAACAAATAGCAATTTTTTTGTTTTTGAAATTAGAAAGTAAGTAATGAATTAATATCAATTCTGCTACTAGACAGAGTACATAGCAGTTTTCAGATCGCAGCTCCCCTTCGATAAAAAAAAGTAAATAAATTCAGCTTTGCTTGCGCTGTCATCTGTTGAAATATTTTCTTACCAAAGTGTTGGGACATTTAGCCTTAAGAAAGGAAGCAGAAAGGAGTGCAGAAGTTACAGGGGAGTCACACTCATACCACACTGTGCCAAGATATATGAAAAGATATTAGAAAATAGAATACGAGCCAAAGTGGATTCAGACCTGGGAGATCAACAGTGGATCTCATATTTTCCGTGAGACATCTCCAGGAACACCACTACGAATTTGGAGAGGATCTGTTGATGGCCTTTCTGGACATCGAAAAGGCCTGTGATAGTGTGTGTAGGGAGAAGGTTTGGGAAGCAATGGAAAACATGAGAGTGGAAAAAGGGACTGTAGGCAGAGTGAAGGAGATGTATTGTGGAAGTGTGAGTTGTGAGAAAGTTGGAGGGGAAAGAACAGACTGGTTCAGACAAATGAGTGGCCTGAAACAGGGGAGTGCACTGTCACCCCTTCTCTTCATTGTGGTTATGGACGAGGTAACGACACGGGTAGCAGGAAAGATAGGAGAAGATAAGATGAAAGCAATGGTGTTTGCAGATGATCTCATGGTCTGGGGAGACAAGGAGGAGTAAATTCAGAAGCAACTGAAGGCTTGGGAAGAACGAGTGGGAGAATATGGATGGAAGTTCAACATCAGTAAATGTTAACAACCAGGAAAAAGGACTGACCAATGAGTGGGATAACACTTGGAGGTGGATAGCTGAAGAAGGTGGAAAGTCTTAAGTACTTGGGAAGTAGGCCTATGAAAAATGAAAATCCACAGCCTGCTTCCAGTCTCCGACCGGGTCAGGAATGGAATGAATGAAGCCCCCATCTAGCGGCGAGGATATGGACTGTGCCGGCTGCCGAGGCCTGACGCACTCCTCTGGGGCAATGATTAAATGAATGACAGATGAAATGAAATGATAGTGGAGAGTGCTGCTGGAATGAAAATTTGCCAGGGAAAACCGGAGTACCCGGAGAAAAACCTGTCTGCCTCCGTTTTGTCCAGCACAGATCTCACATGGAGTGACCGGGATTTGAACCACGGACCCAGCGGTGAGAGGCTGGCGTGCTGCCGCCTAAGCCACGGAGGCTTTCTTGGGAAGTAGGCCTATAGTGGAGGAAAATGGGAGAAATGACAAAGAGATTACGGAACGTGGTAAACAGGCAGAAGCATTTCTGAGAAGCATTAGGAGCTTAGCGTGGAATCAAGATGTCCCACAAAAAAGCAAGGAAGTGTTACACAGAAGCTACTATATCCAGATACTCACCTATGCATCAGAAACGTGGATAATGAAGAAAAGAGACATAAGAAGAATACAGGCAAGTGAAATGAAGTTCCTGCGAAGTAGGATCTGAGTTTCTTTTTCGTGTGGCCTCCTGAGAGGCCGAGTGCAGGTCTTTCTAAGTGACACCCGTGGGCGACCTGCGCGTCGGAATGAGAGATGGAATTGATGAAGGCGAATGAAACTGGGCAAGGAAGTGGAAGGAAGCGGCCGTGGCCTGTCAGTAGGTACCGTCCCAGCATTTGCCTGGTGTTGAAAATGGGAAACCACGGAAAATCATTTCAAGGACGGCCGACGGTGGGGCTCGAACCCACGCGTCTACCGAGTCAGCAGAGAGCTTGGCCCCATGACCTAATGCTGCGCTTTAGCGCGCGTAGCCACTACTGTCGGTAGGATCGGAGTAACAAGAAGAGACAGCGTGAGGAATGAAAAGGTCAGGGAAATAGTGAAAGAGGAACCCTTGCAAGGTAGGATTGAGACATCAAGACTGAGGTGGTATGGACACTTAAAGAGAATGGAAGAGAAGAAGATTCCCAAGAGGATACATGAGATGCAGATGCAGAAGAAACGACGAAGGGGAAGACCAAGACATAGATGGCTGAAAGGAGTGGAGGAATGTGTCAAGAAAAGAGGCGAGGACTGGACCAGAGTGACAGCGGAGAGGTGGTGGGAAGAAAGGACAAAGTGGCGAGGCTTATGTTCCAAACAGACCCAGCCTGGGGCTGGAAACTGTACAAGATGATGATATATATATATATATATACCTGAGGAACAATTCGGCTTCCAGAAGGGAAGATCAACTCTTCAAGATGTGCAAAATCTGCTAGACAATATCCAGGAAGCACTGAGAGATCCACGAGGCAAACTGTACGCTGTGTTTATAGACTACAGCAAGGCGTTCGACCTGCTTGATAGATAAGTTATAATAAAGAAACTGAGAGCAATGATTGGCAACGAGCACTATCTGACAAGAATCATCAAAGAGATTCTAGATTTCAACAACGTTATAATTTACGCCAATGACGTAATCCAAATCACTGACCCAACAAATGTTTTTTTTTTTTAAGTCCCATTTTATTCAATATAGCGACAGCTGACATAGTGAATATCAAAAACAGCAACTGTATGCTGATGACATGGTCATCTCAGCAACACAATTCAAGACCTACTGGAATGCTTCACTAAACTTACGAATTGGGCCGAGGGAAATAACCTACAAATAAACATGAACAAAACGCTGCAAGTAGTTTTCCGATAAGGAGAGAGAGTGGCACGACAAGACCACACACTGTAGTTTATGGAGCAGAAACGCTTCTCACCGTTAACCACTTCAAATACCTTGGAATGACGTTCCAATCCACCGGAAGGGCATTTGGTATCCACCTAAAGAAAAAGGATCTCAAAACCTGGAATGATGTTAAAGCCACTCTCTTAAAAAGAGCAATGGGAGTCTCAAAATGTACCCCTTCCAGACTTGTATATATACTGTACTTGCAAGAGAACCTTTCCTTATAGAAGACCTATGACTGAAGTTTACTCTACCAGCAACGGACGCATATAAGGACCATATACGGGAGCGATGTGAGAAAGCGGAGGACATCGATGAAGAATTTTACTGCACCAGCGCCATGACTGACAGGAATTGGTCTAAGCCAAACCAGACACTGAGACATGGTGTGACAAGGCTTGCGGTGCATGGGTTCCATCATAAAGTGTGTTTCAAGGCTAATTATCATATCCCAGATGACAATTGTGTTTGTAAACTCTGTAAATTGCAATGTTCCAAATACCATGTGTTATGCTGCAAGCAAAAATGTAAGTCAGTGGCAATGTATAGTGTAGAACCTGATTAATGTCCTGTACATTCTGAAGTTCTCATGTACACTTTTGCGAATGTATTAAATTATAATACCCTATATCTTACATGTTGACAACACTACAGTGCGTCATGTCTCGTCAATTGTCTCCACCCAGAAAACAGTTGACGAATGCTCACCACTTAAGCAACATGGCTGCCGTCGTTTAATGAACAAGAAACAGAAGCAGTGCATGACTTATCACTCCCTCATAACTTTTAATCAAAATACCTGTAACTTAGTAAAGGTCTGGAAAAAATCTGGAGATAATGTAGTAATAGATATTTACTCCTCCGCTGTTCATAACCCACCCAACCATCCCAAACAGGATCACAACTTATATTCGCCATTAATTATGCACTAGTACAGTTTTGCCAACCTCGCACTTACGGTACGACTTTGTATATGAGCGGTACCGTGAAACAAAATAGCGCCGAGTTCACTTCACAGTGCGCTGAGTTTGAACCAGTTCGCAATGGATTGTGCAAGCCGTCCCATTGCTATAAGTAATTTCAATCGGCGTTGACTGAAAGGAGTGTTTCTTGTTTTGTTTTATCCACATTGAATGTGTGTTTTTTTGTGTTGTTTTTCCCCCACTGTAATAATTTCTGTTCTTTCAATAATAATGTTCATCCAAACCAATTCTGTTCGTAACATTTCGGGAGTGATGAACCAAGTACAAAAATATTTAAATTAGTCGAAATACCTTGTGTAATGTTTCCTCCTCCGCATTCTATAACCCGCCCTTCATCCCCATTTTATAACACGACTTATGTAGTGAAATTTCCGTTGTGTCGGCCATTGTGGGCGTGATTTACAGGATAAATAAAATGTTGCCAACCCCACCCTTACGGTACCGTGTGCTATTTGTTTTATGATGTGCTCGCTCCACTCGCATCAGCTCGATTCGTTCGCTTCGTTGTGTTTCTAAGGTTTAATGAGGCATACAGTACTGTACATGTTAAATTCTGTGTGTTAAGGCTTTACATACAAAAACCAACCTAACCTGGGGCCAACGCCCCCGGACCCCCTTGCTTGTAGTACAAGCAGTAGGCCTAATGTTTGGCCAGACATTGCCTAACCTCGTAGCAGCAGTAATTTTCGGCCAGACAGAAGCAGAAGGGATGCAATGGTTATACAGATTGTTTCGGGTGATATGGAAAAATAAGGAAGTACCAGAAGAGTGGGGTAAAGGTCTAATAATCCCGGTCTTCAAGAAGGGAGATTAAAAAATACTGTAACAACTACCGAGGAATCACCCTCATCTCACATGTGGCAAGGGTATTTGAACGGATACTCGAGGGACGACTGAAGATGTAGTGGAAAAGGAAATGGAGGAAGAACAATATGGATTTCGAAGAGACAGATCAACTTTTGATCTTATTTTTATGATGAGGAATGTGATGGAGAAAAGGTGGGACTACAGAAAGGATTTGGTGATGACCTTCATAGATATTGTGAAGGCATATGATAGTGTGCCAAGACAACTGGTTTGGGATGCATTGATAAGGAAAAAAGTAGGTAGAGCTGAAGTGGAAATGATTAAAGCCATGTATCGGCAGTGTGTCAGTAGCGTGAAGACCAAGATTGGACAAACAAACTGGTTCAATGTAGAAACGGGTCTCCGACAAGGGAATGTATTGTCCCCCTTACTTTTCCTCACTGTCATGGATGGAATCCATAAACGAGTGAAACTGAAAATGGGAAGCAAAGGGACGAAGGCCTTACTCTTCGCTGATGACATAGTGAATTGGAAGTCCAAGGACAAGTAAATGTTTGGAAACAGGAGATAGAAGAGCATGGAATGAAAATCAGTGTGGAGAAGAGTCAGACGATGGTGATGTCAAGAAATGTGCGAGATGGTAGGGGGAATATTGCAGTAGATGGAAAACCATTACAAGTTGTGAAAAGCTTCAA
The DNA here is from genome assembly GCA_946902985.2 of Meconema thalassinum. Taxonomy (NCBI): domain Eukaryota; kingdom Metazoa; phylum Arthropoda; class Insecta; order Orthoptera; family Tettigoniidae; genus Meconema; species Meconema thalassinum. The sequence goes on from OX336388.2 coordinate 455,500,778, forward strand.
ATACTTAGGGAGTGTCCTAACAGATGATAGAAGGATAAGTGAGGAAGTTGGTAAGAGAATCCAACAAGCAAATGGGTTTTACCAGAGTGTGAGGGGTCTGGTGTGGAACCAGGAAGTTCCGGAGAAATGTAAAAGAATCTTGTTTTCAACATATTACACTCCTATATTGACGTATGCAGCAGGCACGTGGACAACAACTAAACGGGAGGAAAGTAGAATCCAGGCAGCTGAGATGAAGTTCCTTAGAGGTATAATTGGAAAGATCCGCAGACAAAATCAGAAACAAGGAAATTAGGAAGAAAACAGGATTCTCAAAGTTACAAGACAAAATAGAGATCAGTAAGCTAAAATGGTATGGACATATGATCTGAATGGGAGAAGACAAGAGTTCCGAAGCGATTATTTGCTGAGAAAGTCACAGAAAGGCGCCAAAGGGGAAGGCCGAGGATGAGGTGGATGGATGTAGAGAGGGAGAGCGTTCAGAAAAGAGGAGTGAAAGTGGAGGATGTACTGGAAGAGGGACGAGAGTGGTGGAGAGACAGAAGAGTATGGAGGTCCTTGATTCACACCCCGACCCAGATCACTGGAACCGGGAAATGAAGAAGCAGCTCCACATCGTAGGTCAATAGTTTCTCCCTACGCATGACCTGTGTCGTGTATTTTGTGTACCATAAATTGGCAGCAGCGAAACACGCCTAATGCGTAGCAGTTGAGCAACGACAAGCAATGATAACTGCCGTCGTTGAATAAACAATAAATAATGACTAAAGTCGCGAATTTATGTAATTTAAAACATTTTTTCTGTGCAGTAGTGACAATAATAAAAAGCCTCCGTGGCTTAGGCGGCAGCACGCCGGCCTCTCACCGCTGGGTCCGTGGTTCAAACCACGGTCATTCCATGTGAGATCTGTGCTGGACAAAACGGAGGCAGAAAGGTTTTTCTCTGGGTACTCCGGTTTTCCCTGTCAACATTTCATTCCAGCAACACTCTCCACTATCATTTCATTTGTCATTCATTTAATCATTGCCCCGGAGGAGTGCGTCAGGCCTCGGCAGCCGGCACAGTCCATATCCTCGCCGCTAGATGGGGGCTTCATTCATTCCATTCCTGACCCGGTCGGAGACTGGAAGCAGGCTGTGTATTTTCATTTTCAGTAGTGACAATAATGGACAGTAATTTCAATAGATAATGACTACTAGAATATCAAATAAGGTATGAAAATCATATATATTAGCTAAGTGAAAGTAAGTTATAGGATCTTGGTTCATCACTCCCGAAGAATTACCAACTGTTCTACATACAAAAAAACCTAACCTGGGGCTTACACCCCAGCCCCCTTGCTTGTAGTGCAATAAGTAATTTTCGTCCAGACAGTCATCCAACTAATTAGTGACCAATGATTTCGGCCAGACCAATGGCTTCGTCCAGACAATCGTCTAACCAAGTTGCGACCAATGGTTTAGTCCAGACACCCATTTTAGATCATCAGTATTTTTCGGCCAGTCGCCAAATCTCGCTAGGCTACAGGGGATTGTGGTAAAGTGAAGTTGGCACCATTGCCTCATACAAGCATTATTTACAAACAAAAATAATACACTAAAGGCCAATTATCTCTTTTCTCACATAATTACGTTACGTGCGTAGTCTGGCTTACGCCCCAGACCCCCTTGCTTGTAGTGCAATCAGTAATTTTCGGCCGGACCAATGGTTCCGTCCAGACAGTTGTCTAACCAAGTAGCGATCAATGGTTTCGTCCAGACCAATGGTTTCATCCAGACAGTCATCTAACCAAGTAGTCTAGCGACCAATGGTTTAGTCCAGACACCCATTTTAGATCATAAGTATTTTTCGTCCCGACAGTCGCCAAACCTCGCTAGGCTACAGGAAATTATGGTAAATGAAGTTGGCACCATTGCCCCATACAAGCATTATTTACAAATACAAATAACTTAATACACAAAAGTCCAATTATTTCTTCTCTCACATAATTATGTAACACGTGTCACCTGGTGTACTTTGTATCGGACATGTTGGCACTACTGGTGCCAGTGTGTGCGCATCGTTGTGAGCGCTCACCGGCAGTTTCACATACTAAATACGCTGACGAAGATGGCTGCGGTTATTAAATAAACAATAAATAAAAACATATCTTTACGTGATTTTTCCGGTGCAATAGTGATCAAGGTCCTAGTAGTTACATTTGATATTAAAACTACAGAACAGGAGACCAAGCCGTCGTAACTTTCAACAAGGTATATTACTGATAATATAGCATTTATGATTGGCAAACCTTTCTCGGAGATGTTGGGACTCGTTTTACTTTCTCAATTGCCACTGCTGCACCGGAATAATTCCTTTTAATTGATTATTTACGAAAATAATGCTTTTAGCATTGTCTTCATTTCACTATGGACGCCATCTTGGATACTACGTCATACGTCATGTGACACCCGAAAAACGAACATCTGAGTACGTTACCAACATGTCCAATACAAAATTCACCATACGACACGTAAAGTATGAAATTGTTACAAATTTCCACCAAGTTAAGCACTGTCTTGCGGAAAATTACTGCTAGTACCACAAGCAAGGGGGTCTGGGGGCAAGCCCCAGGTTAGGTTTGTTTTTGTATGTAAAACATTAATAAGATAGAAATGTCCGCTACTAGGTTAGGTACTGCCTGGTCGAAAATTACTGCTAGTACCACAAGCAAGGGGGTCTGGAGCGTAAGCCCCAGGTTAGGTCTGTTTTTGTATGTAAAACATTATAAATACATAAATAAACACTGACAATTGGCGCAATTTTTCATTACATTACTTTATCGACGCTCTTTTGTTTACTCGTTCTATACCCGATGTGAAATAGTACCAAATGCGTGGGGTTGGCATTCCTGACTTAGTAAGCAAGATGGCTCCAAAAGACTTCATTTCTGCTAGGCCTATATAAGTTGTGTATCTATTTGGGATGGCTGGGTGTGTTTATGGCAGCGGACGAGTCAACATCTATTATTTTAACATCTCCAACTACTTGAAATTGAACGGAACTTGTAGCTCACCCTGGAAGCAGCTACCGACTCAGGCGAGCCGAACATGTCCTCGGACACTCCCGGCACTAAAAGCCATACGGTAAATAAATAAATAAATAAATAAATAAGAAATAAACGCACATATTTACGTAATTTAGCACTTATTTCCAGTGCACTAGTGAAAACAGACGGCAATTTCAATTGGTATTGTCTCCTAGGAAGAGATGAAAATCATGTCTTATCCCTATTAACTTAACGTAATTGTGAGGGTCAATTTTTAAATGTGGAGCTTAGGTTCTATGACAGGTTTGGTGCATCTTAGGTCTATCCATCATTCTTTCGAAACACTCACGCGGTGGTAGCCTATAGAGTGCAAATTTGAGTTGTAAAAGTCTAGTACTCACCAATCTATAGTAAAATTTAAATTGAGAACTCCTGTTATGTCATTACTAGCTCTTCTCGGCTCGGCAGAAAAATAATAAGCAATGCACATCAAAACCAATGTGATAAGGAAACCAAACACGCAAATTCCTCAGGAAGTGCATCTCTCTTCGGTTTCTACGATACTTTCAGACAAAGAATATAGGACATTCAGATACTCGATCATCACATGCTAGGCGAGATCACTCTTTCCAAGAGATGAACTTTCTTTTCTTGTATACTAGAATCCATATCTATCTTAACATTGCAGCACTTAAAACATAACATTACGAACTCAATACGTTTTGACCACGAACTGATGAAAACATATTTTAAAAGGACTTCCTTGCACATTCAGAGAGTGTCCATAGAAATCACCCTCATTCGACACCTCGACACTCAATGAGATGTGAGGCAGTTCAAACACACGAACATAGAAACGCTGTCATCGCATTCGAACTGAAACCTGAACTCAGGGACAAGGAGGATATATGGGAATTGAGACATTTCTATCTTTGGATATTCGGAGATTTTCCTTCTTAGATTTCCTGGGCACAGTATGTTAAAAGTGTTTATGACTCTGGTAATAGTAATAACTAAACAATAATTTTGACTCGCATAGTCAGTAGCGTAGCGTGAGGAAAATAATTGGGTAGACACAAATAAAAAGAAAAACTGCAGTAACACATTTTAAAGAAAATGTTTAGGGGAAGATGGGGAATTCCGCCATCTTGGGTAATTCCGCCACCCAAGGATGATGTAACTATAAGCCGCCACCCCTTAAATTCGAATAACTGCACGACTTATACATGCGCACGAATAAGCGTGACCTCTAGTGGATGACTAGCAAAACACAATCACGTGTGTCACTTGCCGTTGCGGAAGCGTGCGTTTGCTCGGGAATTAGAAATCTCCAGTCATCCTTTTTGATCTAATATTGTACCATCAAATGAATCAAGTTAAGGGTAGTTTAATTAGGTGATTGCCTAATTTTGGTTATATTTCATGAAAGTATGAGTATTACTGATCATTTTATGCTATTCGTTTATGTCGTTCAATTTGTTGGTTAAGTAGCATTTCGCGCTTAAACACTCAATGCGCTCATGGGGTAATGCCACCACAGGTGGCGGTATTCCCCCATTCAACTTTCCAACAGTAGAAATTGCTTGCTTTTATTATCAGATGCGGCGAAATAGAGGGAGAAAAACAGAAAAGGCGAAATGGACTGTGGACGATCTAAAGAAAGCTGTTGAAGCTGTGAATGATGGTATAGCTCTGTTAAAAGTGTTCCAAGTTGTTTAATATTCCAAGAACAACACTAGGCTACGTGATAGATTCAAAGACAGTAAGTTAGACCATCGCCGTCTGCTATGCTCTAACGCCTCCCCACTTCACTCCAAACAGCGAACATGCAGGAGTACTAAAATGCTCCACCACTTACCTCGCAACGCTAGCAAGCTGATACTCCAGTCGCCCGTATCTGTTGTTGTCATCTAAACTCGACGAATCTTCCGACTTGTTGGCTTTGTGTTCAGATATTTAACATGTTCAAATCGCTCTGTCATTTCACACGCGATCTTATCAATAAATGCTGGTATTGCAATTTTGCAAATCAACTTACTTAGCACTTCCTTGTGGCCGCTGTCAGACGATGATTCGCCCATCATCAAGGGGGACTTACTCAAAGCAGGCAGAACAATTGCAGTCACGTGTTCACATATTCGGGTGGACATAAACTTTGCAACAGCACACACGAACTGAAAAAATGTTGTCATAATCCACACTAGTTGTTCACTCGGATAATGCAGCTTATCAGAAGTGTCCCTCTTGTAAATTAAATCCGTCAGTGGGGAGCTAAATGTCCTTCTTCCAACCAGCTGATAACATAGTTCACACTAAATTTCCTTTTGGACTTGTTGCACTATAAATCCTCCGATGTACGTCATCGATGCTTGTTCCATTGTGACAAATCCAAGACCTGAAAGTTTATGTAATTAATAAATGCATTCAAATGATGTTTTAATGTAATAAAATATTTATAATAAATACTGTAAAATTTGGACTTACGTGGTGGTTCACTGAGGTTGTTTAATATACTCTTGACTGAATCAGGATTAGAAGTCTGCTCTGCAGGTCCTTACTGGATATAAACATGTTCGCTAGGCCTGTATGGGATGAGAGGGAATAAAAGCCGGTTTTCAATATTCGGTTCAAGCTGAATATTACAGCCCTACAATCTAGCGTGGCATTGCTTCCCGAGATATGTCTCAATTTGCTAAAGAAGTTCTCTATGGAGTCACTGTTGAATGCCCTTGTCAGTACGAAATGAAATCCAGAAGACAGAAGATAACGTACACACAGAACGGTCGAAGAAGTAGTCAGTAGAATAGCTTCATAAGTTTCTTTACTCAAAAATCCCATGGCCTTTTCATGACTCGATTCCTTGATCTTAGCTAGATACGACGGAGATTCCTCTTCTAACCATAAAAGTCTCTCGTCGCTCTTGTCGAAGAAATGCATTTTATCGCGATGTTGACTAAGGTTTGTACTACTTACATCGTGAATTCCAAACCATTTCTTAATTACTTAAAAAAAAAAGTAATACTGTAGTTGCACTGCAGTTCTGAAAGGCTTGTGCTTTAACATGAGAAGAATTGTCCTTCAGGCATTCCAAAGCAGTTATGACTTCCGTAGAAAATAATTCTTTTGCCCTTTTTACGTTCATTTTCTCAAAGTTGGTCGGTGCAACATGCTTTCTTGTAAGGAAGGGGACGGGTTTGATTATTTCCTTGGACTGCAGTTTATATAAATTTTCTACATACTCTCCAGTTATTTCTTCATGTCCATCTGTCATGGTCTTTTCTAGGAGACTGTCTCTTACATTCTTTAAAATGTGACACTGATCGAAAGCCATAAATAAAGGCCTGTTTTGATTTTCAGGATGGCATATCTGTGGCTTTATTTCTTTTCCACTCGACAGTCTTCTCATCATATTTACATTAGTTTTATGATTGTCAGTAACTAATCTTAAAATCACAAAGCCACACGTTTCCACCTCTTTAATTACTGACAGAGTTAGAGTGTAAAGTTCCAATCCCGAAAGTCTTTTGGAGAAGAAATATGCCGCAGGAATTCTGTAAGTGGTTGATAAGCCACATATCAGGAAGCACAGTAGGTTGTTTGCAAGAACCGTCCGATTTTCTTTTGCAACTGACGGGTTGGAACTGTTTTCACACCTGAGAGCGTCGGCATGAGTAGAGGTGTCTTGTCGACCGAAAAGTGCGTCGAGTTTCTTGTCGTACTGCAATTGCTGCTTGATTGACATCTCATCAATAATTAGAGAGCACATTTTTTCGACTTCGTTCAGCCTTTCAGACTCTAGCAGAAGCCTGTTTTTCACTAAGTCTGTTACTCCTGTTTCAAATGAAGTGTCCCCTATGTAACGGCTAAGTGTGCTCTTCGATAGTAATTTAAATAAATTAATTCTGGCGAAATTGTTTCCCCTAGGAGAAATGAATTCCCATATTACACATTGCTTTACTGAATCTTCTGTCCATCTGGGTGATTTCTTGTTATAGTTTACAGTTTGCTCTAAAATGAATGAACATTTGGAATTGGAAGAGTCACGCTCGTTAATATTTAGTATAGATTGTAAAGATGCATGGTATTGCTTATCATACTGGTGTAGTTGTCTCTTTTAGGATTCTAGTTCCATTTCCAATTTTTAAATTTTATTATTGGCACGCCACAGTTTTGCTATAAGTGAAGATAAATGTCTTCCAGCGTCAGAGAATGTATAACGTGCGTGACTATCCGTCTGAACTTCAACAGACTTGATACCATGACCTCGCAATCCATAAACTTGGCCATCGTAAGGGATATCAACTGATTCAACTCTCTCAGTTAAATAGGTCACGTTGGCTATGGGCGTGACGTCATTACCATCGTGAAAATATCCCACGGTATCGTTATCTCGCTTTCTTTTCTTGCCATGGTTTCCGTCATATTTCATGAGTTTTCTTCTCTCTAATGTTGGTTTCAGTACTTTATGTGCAGGATAATCTTCGAATACCGTGGGGAAGACACTGTCCTTCAATTTCTTTATTTTCAGCCCTGGGCGATAATCAAGACTCAAGAAAATGCCGCCCACATACGTGAGAAATTTTTGACTCAAAATTCGGTACAAAATTGTCCCGAGAAATATTGTTAAGCCATTTCTGTCTTAATTCTGCATCACACGGGAATTCATGAAACGAAATGCCTTTTATTTTCCCGCTCTTGCTCTTGCAGTATGGAACACAGCAGTATACCATAGTGGCTAACAATCACCTACGACAATTAAAAGTATTACTTCTCTTCGACAGGATTATCAGCTATCACAATACTGAGCCCGAGTGAGCTCATGGCTCGGTGATATTCAATGGAAATAATAGGGAACATGTCATGCCATTGCAACCGAACGCGCCCTGTAGCAGCGCAAAGCATGCAGGAAAAATGGGAGATGTTTTGACTTTGGACACTCACCTGTATAAATAATTCTGAGCACCAACTAACACATTTTTGCAACTTTAAAGTCTCAGAACATTCCATTATGTAGATCTGCTTAAAGGAAACATTGAGATGATTACCGATTTTTATGTGAAGTAAAAGGTATTAACACCGCAGATTGGCAGCAGGAAATGGACCGTCAACGACTCCACTTTTGACCTGCACGAGGCAGAGACTCCGTAGCACACTGCGTGCTTTTCTGTTCCGCAGCCGAGCAAGGCTGACGTGATTATTCTGTTGTACAGCCGTCCATTGTAGACGTGCTTGTGAATTGTCCGTCCTGTGAGACGAAGAAAGTCTTAGAAGTCCACCTAGTGGTGAAGAATATTTTATTAAGTGCTTCCGACAAGTGAACAGTATTTTTGAGCACAAATGTGTGCAGTGCTTCGCTACAACTTTCTAAGAAAGCCAGGTAACATTTCCTCCACGAGGCGATAACCACAATTTGTCACACACGAGGTGTACTGATTATATCTGCGAACATCGATAACAAGCCGTAGTGTTAATGCGAATCAATTAACTGAATTGTAATAAGTGACAAATGATCTACATGCACGTGCCAGATGCGCGATTTTTCACGCATTTTTGGTGATTATTCTTACATTTGTAACGCCATATTTCGAATCTGTGATAGCCGACATTAAGTGTCGAGTAGATTCAGTGAAGCAGACAGTGCAAAGGCCAATTTATTGAAAGTCTGCAAATAAAGCCAGTGTTTTATTATACAAAACTGTGCTAAGATTAAATTCTGTTGAAATCACGTGTGAGATCAGTGACATGTATAACCACGTTGACCACGCGTACACCACAGTCAGTAGTATGGAGTAAGCACCTATAATGTGAGAAATATTCTACGAGGAGACGACTACACCATGGCAGGAGGATTATTCATCTATTCTCTGGGAATGGGAACCCAGGAGACCTTCAACCCAACATTTGTTCATGAGATCAAGATCTTTGCTCGACAAGCCACGTGTAAGAAGAGGAAATGGGATGGTATAAGCTTGATGCCCAAGCTATTACATAGAACCTTGACCAACCATCCAAGTCTCTGTTATACCATGATATTTGTGGATATGCCATAATGGTGAATACTATGTGAGTATGTACTTTATCTCATTGTTCGGGTTGAGCTGTGGTGGAGTAATAATGTAGAGTAGTTTAACCGAACTCGTGACATCCAGTCAGGTAGGGCTGTAGATAGTATAATCTATTTCTTTCAGAAGTTAGACACCTATGTTGGTGCGTTGTGATGGTGATCGCAGGACGTTATGTCCTAATTACAGGGATAGGAAGGACCACAAGTTATTTGGACTTGCTTTGGCCAGCCCTTAACACGGGCCAGATTAGACTTTGAGTGATGGACAGCCACCTCTTTGCCACTCTTTTATTTTGTGAACCCCTGTCAGCGATTCTCCAATTCACGCCCCTGTACAATTTATTTTTTGGCTTTACCATAAGCCGTATCAGTTCATGACCGACAGAAGTCATGCCTTTTGTACAAGTTTAATTTATGGTTTATTGTGTGCTTTGAAGCCACATTAGTTCAAGTTTGAACTTACTTGGGAACTTCGATAACGATGCAAAGCCAAGCATCGAACCCCAGATTGTCCCGTATCATTTTTGACATCCTGGCAGTTAGTAGGATTGTCGCCTGTTAAACTATTTTGTTTGTGTCAAGTGTTGAGACACGTTAAAGTTATCTGAATGCCCAAATGTACATATTGTAGGAGTGGAGTATCTTCCACGAATTCCCAAAGCCAACTATTCCGAATGGAATATCTGTAAGATATTATCTTTGCAATTTTTTTAACATTGCCTATAACTTTAAATGATATTTTCACGTGGTAACGTAGCCACGCACCATTGGTTGCTACCTTGTATATTTTAGAAGCCAGCGTTATCCACTAAAGACTTCTCTTATATGTTTTAAACGCCTGTGGAGTATAGAATCGCCAGACGCGATAAGGTTATAGCGTGCTGTGACACGCCAAGGTTGAATGTGAACCATATTTGGATCCGAGCACTCGTTGCGAGACCAACTGTTTGACTGATAGACTGTCCGCGCATGTGGACGGACACATTTTGTGTGTGGAATGGATTGATCGATCCCCAGACCAAGGCTTGTGAAGTATTCAATGCAGGCATCATGTTTGATTACGTCACGGGACGTGAAATGTAACTTTTTAACGCTTTAGAAAACGCATTGTTGAGCACTAGGAGTATGCTATTGTGAGATGAGAAGCTATTATCGGTAATATTAGGTATTTTTGTGACACTATTTTTGTAAGCTTCTAAGTTTGTAGAGTGCTTTTGCCGCTATGTCGTACAGATTCAATCTGCGACCATTTTTCCAGGATTTTACCTGAAGGACTGTTTAGGAGAGCTTCAGGCCCCTTCAGTGTTATTGTGAAAACCGAGTCTAGTAACTCGTGTTGTTATTGTGCCGGCCAGGTATGAGCCGATGTTGATGTTAGGTGATAATCTTTGTAGACTTCACTTTAGTTAAGCTTAGGTGTCCATTGAGAATGAGCCAGTATTCTATTAAACCTACGACAATAATAATAATGCTTCTAATAATCAAAAACTAATTATGTTAATTAAGACGACCATAAAAGCCTCCGTGGCTTAGGCGGCAGCACGCCGGCCTCTCACCGCTGGGTCCGTGGTTCAAATCCCGGTCACTCCATGTGAGATCTGTGCTGGATAAAACGGAGGCAGACAGGTTTTTCTCCGGGTACTCCGGTTTTCCCTGTCAAAATTTCATTCCACCTACACTCTCCACTATCATTTCATTTCATCTGTCATTCATTTAATCATTGCCCCAGAGGAGTGCGTCAGGCCTCGGCAGCCGGCACAGTTCATATCCTCGCCGCTAGATAGGGGCTTCATTCATTCCATTCCTGACCCGGTCGGAGACTGGAAGCAGGCTGTGGATTTTTTCAAGACGACCATAATGATAGTAAGATTTCTGTGACTTGCAATTTTATGCGAATAGGCCTTCTCTTTGGATTAATCACATTTCCACCTGGAAATGACACGTAGACTTTTCCTTACACATTCTTGAGACGACAGAGCCGCAGCGGACCATTAGTTCTCAACTAGTGGCGCTCGACCCTGATGTAATGTAAGTCATGATGTTGATGATGCATTTGCCGACCTAATCAAACACTAGATGACCCAAGAATACAAAGAGTGTTCTTGCTTGTACGCAGGCTGTTGAATAAGACGTTTTTTTTTAACGCTGTGTTTTATTTATTGATTTATTTATGTGAATTTGTATGTTTACCTGATGTACCCCTTAGTTAGTAAGAGTGTTTTTGATATTTTTTTCAACTGATTGTCACATAGCTTTTACTTTAATTGTTTGTTTGCTACGGTAGTAAGTCACCGTATACTTTTTTGTAATTGTCAGGATTTAGCTAGATTTTAACTTATTTAAAAATAAATAAAGGAGTGGTACCATCATAAATTCTTTATTATAATAATATCGTATGGCCTCGGGTGCCTGGTGCAAGCTTTGTTAATTGACACCCAGAGGGTAGCTTGCATGTCGAATTTCGTCGTTCCTTTGAACGCTATGAAAGTCAAGCAGGTTAGATATCTAAACTCCTTGACACTACAGCGCTTTCAAGTAGAGAATGGAGGAACTTTGTGTTGGCGGAAAATCCCGAGATTAATTTTGCCATTGAACACGGCCTACTGAATTCAAATGGGTTCTTTAACATGCCAACAACGTATGACATGAGTATCGTGATTTTTGTCGCCTTCAAAAATCACTTACCATGGCCAGGGGCGAACCTGCAATCTTGGGGTTGGTAGTCCGACACTATAACCACTCACCCACCGTGGCAAGCAATTCTTTATTGATTAATGCTGTTAATTTAACTTCTTTCACAAGTAACCCGTTTCATCAGTGTATGGTGTACTTAACGTTCCACTGGCCTAGCTTGCCGCTTTTGCTTTTCTTGTAATTAGATCTTTCGCGGGGGGTTTCCTCTTACAATCAGTTTAGGATTTTCAATACTTGGATTTTTTTTTAAATTTTGCTTGCGGGATTAGCCCGAAATAACCCCTCAGAACTAGGCTAGGTGTTTGTTAATTCTTTAATAAATTTTATCTGAGTTTTCATACGTCTGGATATTATTATTTTTATAATCTAAGTGTTTCTGCGGTGTACTTCTTGGGTCCTTTCACCGTATTCTCCGTGTCTGCCCGATCGCCCCGGGATGCTGCGTCTTCGTGCGCATTGACCTATAGGAAGTACATCCAGTTCCTTTTTGGCTTATGTGTCTTAACGGTGAGTCGCCTGGAGAGTCATCTCGGTTAATGGCAACCCAAACAACTCGTCTGATGGGCTCAATACAGAATACCGATGCATGCTCTAGAGACTATACATAAGAAGATAATACGTCGGCACAACATAAGATAGGTATTTAAATTAAATAAACATACCTGTCTGTAAATTCCATAGGCATGACAAAATTATGGAGTCGTAGTGAAAATGCTGTAACTACTGTAAGTAACACAAAATATCAACACTTAGTGAACGCCACTACACTTCTCACATTACACTACTCAAGTGACAAATAACAAAGGTGTTATATATTAATATTAGAGACGTAAGCGGAATATTGCGCGCTTGAACAAGCTCACAATCGGTTCAGCTTAGCAGTGCTCCTGTCGGCAAGATCGTCAAGTAGGCGATGTTCGCTGATTAGCACACAACTCGCGCTGAATGGGAAGGCGTTAGAGCATAGCAGACGGCGATGGTTAGACAAACCTACATTAGGACGTAAACTACTGTTTTCTGAAGAGCAAGATAATGACACTCGTTACCATCTTTTGTTTTTATAAAAAATGAACTATGGTGCAGATGCACTAAGTGCTCAAAGTGGGCCCATTCTGAATGTAGCGGCCACGATTCTCCGAAAAACTAGGTATGTGACTTCTCTCTGTGTAATTAATAAATATCGTAAATGGCACTGTATGTATAGTAATCGTTTTGTAGGCTTTTCGTGATCCAAAGTTGTTTGCATAGGCGTATATCCATTAAGTTTAAATATGGTGGATTTGCGCCATTAGTATGGCGGAATTGCCCACTTAGTGAGGGCAATACTGCCACTTGCACTGGTCAAGGGAAATTAAAGTTACTTGATAAGAGTAATGATAATTAGCAGTATTGAAGCCAATGTAATAAGGGGCTGTATTTTCTATTTCTTTCTTTTCTACAAGAAATTGTATCAGCACAGGGCAACATCTTCCTTAAGGTGGCGCCATTCCCCCATCTTCCCCTCAAGTTTTAACTTAAATCTTACATACTACTCTTTGCCCCATGTAAAAAGAACTAAGTTTAATTGATGAGCGTAAAAATGTAGCCTACAAATAATACCATAGGACAATGCAGTCTGATAATTGCTTGAAGACCATTGTTGCTACCCGACATGACAGTGGCTCCAGCATAATAGTCTTGTACTCTTGCTAGTTAGTTATTGAGGTTTTAAGGGGCGGACTATTTTCTTATCTATTTTATATTCTTCCAGATCGAGAATTATGTCTGTATTGCCGAACCCTGTGCACTTTAATCTAATGATACATCGAAGAAACCTACAAATATTTCCTCAACTCTCGACTTACAGAAATATCGCACAATTACACTTAATTGAGCTTTGAAGGACACGTCAGTAGTCTCATCTGCCTGAATGGCCACAAATTCACATGACGATAGCTCTTCTGCAATTTTTGGTCGTGTGGCCTCCTGAGAGGCCGAGTGCAGGTCTTTCTAGTCGACGCCCGTTGGCGACCTGCGTGCCGGGATGAGAGATGGATGAAACTGGACAAAGTTTTGGAAGGAAGCGGCCGTGGCCTGTCAGTAGGTACCGTCCTAGCATTTGCCTGGTGTTGAACCTGGGGGAACCACAGAAAACCATTTCAAGGACGGCCGATGGTGGGGCTCGAACCCACGCATCTACCGATTCATAAGAGAGCTTGACCTCATGACCTAATTTCACTGCGCTTTAGCGAGCGTAGCCAACGCTGTTGGTACTTTGTGTGCTGAGAACTACATAACCATATATATTTTGAATGGCAGCTACTTTGAAATTTTCTTGTAACTTTGCCATCTTTTTGGGACGAATCCAACTGAGGGCGATTTATTTTAGATCTTAGTTTCAACTTTTGTTCAAATGTTAATGATGATAGTGAATTAGACTACTATGAAGAAATCTTACAGAATCAAAAGTTACACTGTTCATGTCAACCAATAGCTCATCACTTTCCATGGTTAATATAACTAGAAACTAGGCACAGTAAACACAGGATCACCAAACGTTCACCACATCCCCATAGAAAAGACATGTCTACTATGTCCACGGCAGGCAGTGTGGAGGAGCATGGAGGGGATGGTGGCGCGCCCACAGTCTTGCACGCTTTAATAAGAAGGCAGGGAGGGGGGGGGGACATCCTCAAAGTGTCTATATGCCTCGTTATTCGTACGCAGGATGCAAGCGCTGAATCTTTTAAATCATGAAAATTACTATTATGGCTTAAGAACTCGGAAGAAAAACTACATTATAATAAATAATAATATAACCTGTAATTTGTTTAGTAAATTTGGATAGACAGTGTTCATCTTGTCTATCCTGACGCTACACTACTGCGCGTACTACTAGCACGGTCGCTTTCAATTCTGTTATTCAAATTTCTGGCGTCAATGCACAGTCTCACCGAATTATATTTCTTGGCCACCACGATTAAGGAATTCAAACAATGACTAACTGAAGGTTCGATGATATCAAATTCCAACATTAATTCTATCTGTTCTTCGACGGCTTTGATGTATTTGGCTGCAACACGATATCTCGGCCCGACAAAACTACTTCGGTCTTTAATGACAAAGCTATGCTCATACAAGTGTGTTACTCCTGGCCTAGTGCTGAAAATTTCCTTATACTGTAATAGTATCCCCTATAACTGATGACATTAATGTTTGTTAAATCTAGCAAGTTAACTAGCAATAGAATGACACGTTGGGCGTTAGCCCTGAATGAATATGATTTCAGTATTAAGCACATTAGCGGTAAATCCAATAATTTGGCTGACTACTTAAGTAGACATATGTATAGTGAAGAAGGTGACATCACTATAAGAGTGAAAGAGGGTATCTTGGTATATGCAGGTAAACGTATGGTACAGGAGGATGAGAGGGTACGTTTACGTAACATATCTGCATAACAGGTGAAAGACACTGTATTAGGGGACATTTTACGCTCAGTGATAAGCAGCAGTGAAGAAGAATTCTTAGTAGGGAGGCTCAAGTACAAATTATGTCATGGTATGCTATCTAGGAAAGATAGAGATGGTGAGTGGAGACTATGTGTACCAGAGTCTTTACAGGGAGATTTAATTTGGTTTTTCCATGCTCAATTGGGTCATTTTGGAGCTAGGAAGGTTTTATATGGCATTAAAGGGCATTTCTTTTTTAAAGCTATGGGAAGGAAATGTAGGAAGATCCTTGCTACGCGTGACCTCTGCCAACGCGCTAAGTATTCCAACAGGCATCTGGCTGGAGAGTATCAGGCGGTAATAGCCACAAAGCCTGGAGAGCTGGCATGTGTCGATCTGTATGGACCATTGGTTAAGTCTCGATTTGGTTACCAGTATATCTTGGTAGTATTGGACGAATTCAGTAAATACGTCAAGTTATATCCCTTGAGACAAGCCACGGGTAGGAGTTGTGTCAAACAGATGGTAGACAAGTATATTCCTGAGTTTGGATGTCCACTGAGGATACTTAGCGATCATGGAAGCCAGTTCACGTCTAAAATATGGACTACCAAGCTGACGGAACTAGGTACCCGGATTATCTACTCTTCAATTAGATATCCACAGGGCAATATGGTTGAAAGGTCTATGCAGTCTATTTGTAGGATATTCCGGACCTACGTGTACGACAAACACAATGCGTTGTTTTCACGGTTGGGTGATGTTGAACGCTGGTTAAATTCAATGTAACACGAGAGTACGGGGTGTTCGTCTTTTGAAATTTGCTATGGAAGGAAGCCTTGCGGCGAGATAGCAGAGCTGATAGGCGTACATCGGGGTGAGTGACGCTTCACGGAGTATTATCTTCTGTTAGCCAGAGATAATTTAGTAAAATCAGGTGAGCAAAGAAAAAGCCGACAGAAGGGTGTTTTCGATGAACTGGAGGTAGGTAGCAAAGTTTTGTTTCGAACGTCACTGCGGAAGGACATATGTCCAAACTATTTCTATTGTTTAAGGGACCATATGTGATTGAGAGACGCATAGGGAAGAGCGCATATTCGTTAAAAGACGGGGAAGGGAATATATTAGGGACATATAATATCCAAAATTTGAGAATGTACAATGTTAAGAAGTGAACTTTGTTGCAAGGAGAATACTTCAAGAATTGCGTGTCAAAGTGCTTACGACACCTTAAGGTGTATGGTTTGAAGAGAGCTAAGGCACTAAGTTCAGAGAGTGAATGAACTCTCAGTATAATGGTGCTGCGTTGTGTTATGTTTAAAGGGGCAACCCAGAAGTTTGTTCATTAAGGGCACAGGACAATAAAAACAATTAACTCAGAATAATTGCAAGAATAGTGCCGATATGCAATGTGTGAAGGGTAAAATGTATAATTGAAGTATTTATGTAGTGTATTGGAAGAGCCTCCGTGGCTTAGGCGGCAGCACGCCGGCCTCTCACCGCTGGGTCCGTGGTTCAAATCCCGGTCACTCCATGTGAGATCTGTGCTGGACAAAACGGAGGCAGACAGACTTTTCCCCGGGTACTCCGGTTTTCCCTGTCAAAATTTCATTCCAGCAACACTCTCCACTATCATTTCATTTCATCTGTCATTCATTTAATCATTGCCCCAGAGGAGTGCGTCAGGCCTCGGCAGCCGGAACAGTTCATATCCTCGTCGCTAGATGGGGGCTTCATTCATTACATTCCTGACCCGGTCGGAGACTGGAAGCAGGCTGTGGATTTTCATTTTCATGTAGTGTATTGGATATTTGTTTAGAGTATTTAATGTTTTTATGGGTTTACAGGACGTGGCTGTACATTAAATTAGAGGGGCGTTTGTAATGGATATGTGATCCATTACAATATAACCAGGATTAAGCAGTGTGTGTACATTACAAGTGTTCTTCTATTGTGGCGTTTATGTCAATTTTAGATGTATGATATTTAAATATTCGTGTCTGCAGAAGGGAGTTTATGACATTCGCCACTACATTGAATAGAACTTACGAGGTCCATTGTATCTTAATGGACGCATAAATCGCCCATCATGTCTCAAGTCCGTCACAGGTCAACTTGTTGAAGCAATTAAGGCCTGATGGATGTGCATTATGCCGAGAAAGGGGGATTTGTTAAAGAACACCAGACGCATATAAAATGAATGCGTCGTCAGTATTGATTCTTTAATTCTCAATATTTCGGTGGGAGCCGAAGCCAGCCATCTTACCACCATCAGCCATCATTCTGCGCTAGAGAATGTACTGCAATTAGTAAAGTACTTGATATATGCAGGACATTCAGTATACTAGTCAGCAATCTTGTTGGCAAATGGAAGAGGACCCATGTACAGCTACCAGCCAACCATCCAGCCAACCGCCTGCTTCCATGACATAACAGCAGTTATGCATACACCAACGCCGGTCATCGAAACAGGTATTACCACTGTCAGCAAGTCCTCTTATTTAGCAAGATTAGCAGTCAATACTATTGTAAATTGTTCAAAGTCTCAATGTGGATATTATACGAATTAAATACCGATCATGTTTTATTTCTGCATGTATCAAGCCAATATGATCTTGTATTGTATTTGCCACGACAGACTAATTATTTGCAAAGAGTTGTCATGTGTAAGCTTCATTACCCCACACCTGAGAAGAGAGTGTTGTTAAATAGGAAGGAGCAGCCCGAGGCAAAAGTGTTCCTTTTTCCACTAAACTAGTGGATGGCGCCCATGGGAATACAAAGTGTATGTCGTCCGTCAGTGGACCATTGTTGTTTATTGTTAGTAGCCGTTACAGTACCACGAATGAACCCGTAAAACGAGCACAGATACGCAGAACACGTACTTGAAAACAAGAGGTGCACGCACAGACCGAGAGCAGTTATTGTATAGACTGGGAAGTGCGAGCTGTAGGTCAAGTGTCGCACTAGCTCACATGGCAAGCGCGCAGTAGGATGTGCGATAGTTGACAGTGTTCGACGGTTCGAAGGTTCAACACCCATGCATTTTATATTGTTACGTGTTGCCCCTAGTGGCAAGTTCGTTAACTGGATTACGGTGGGTAGAAGCAAAACACAATTGGTCCTTTTAAAGAAATATAATTTTATTACAGGTCTACAAACATACACCGTGCACACACACACTCACACACTCTCACACACACACACACACACACACACACACACACACACACACACACACACACACTGAGTCTCATTTCATAAAAGACTGAAAAATCCACAGCCTGCTTCTAGTCTCCGACCGGGTCAGGAATAGAATGAATGAAGCCCCCATCTAACGGCGAGGATATGGACTGTGCCGGCTGCCGAGGCCTGACGCACTCCTCTGGGGCAATGATTAAATGAATGACAAATGAAATGATAGTGGAGAGTGATGTTGGAATGAAATTTTGACAGGGAAAAAAGGAGTACCCGGAGAAAAACCTGCCTACCTCCGTGGAGTGACCGGGATTTGAACCACGGACCCAGCGGTGAGAGGCCAGCGTGCTGCCGCCTAAGCCACGGAGGCTTATACTTCATAAAAGACTATTAGTCACTATTAGTATCCACACTTAGCCTACTTTCACACCACTGTCCTTGCTATATATGTTCTCTCTGTCTGTGAGGCGTTACAGTGTCCAGCTCACACTCACACGTACAGTCTACACAGGTTCTCTACAGCCTTGCCCCTGCCACTTCACTTACTTCCAGAGTCCTCTTGCTGCTCCTTGAGCGCTCTTGCTCGTCCCGTGTCGATCCCACGACCACGTCTTCCACGAAGCACCGCGACACCTCCAAGCACTCACAGTCCTGACTCAAAGTTGCACCCTGGCAGACAGGCTTCCACTCTGTTACCGTAGACGTCCAGTAATAATCGCCGTACTGCACCGCATTCACTCACTCGACCACACACCAATACACACTAACATTGACCAATAGTGTCCAATACTGTCCAATACACTGCCTCCTCGCCGCGGCTCGCTGGTATATATGGAAACAATCCCTGGCCTGGAAAGTTCTAAAAGTCACAACCTATTGCCGCATTGAGTCTGTTCTCGTTGGTTCTAAGTCTAGACTTTTCACATATTCTCTGGCCGGCCCGCGATGACTCACAGGTGCTCCGCTATTGTGTCTGCCGGTGGGAGGGGCCGAGAGGGTGTGGGAACTTTCTCTCTCCGGCTGATGGTTCTGTCCAAGGCCAACGAGACAGCTGCTTTGTTCTGTCACACTGTCACTCACCCGAAAGTCTCCTGCCGGTCCGCGGCGGTACGTAACACTGCTCCCCTCTTTAAAGCAACTCGCCTCGAGTTCTTCGTCGTAAAGGCCGTCCGAGGTCCGAAGGGGTGGCATCGACGGCGCTGACAAGCCCCTGTCTTGGCTGACCCTGGCCCTCACTCGCTTTTCTAACTGTGAGGCTGTTCCTCGCCGACAGCTGCTCATTAGGTGGCCCCTTTCACACCGTAGCCAACAGGTGACTTTCCTACTGCAAAAGCTTCCCGGTGGTGGTTTACGCCGCTTTGGTGGAGGGTAGCCAACCTCCACTGCCTCTTCGTCTCCGGAGGCGTCAGTCCTCCTCGTCGCCGCCATTCCCAACGCGATGGTCTTTACCTGCCGCGGGTAGCGCCTTCCAATGAACATCGAACGCTCACGTACCATAGCGTCGCGATGCCCATCCACGAAGATGTATGCTGCCTCGCGGTGCACATGCTCGGGAGGCGAGCCAGTCAGCGCGAGGTCTTCAATTGGCTTACTCACCCGCCCGTTCCTCCCTTCTAACCGTAGGTAGTACATGGCAGGTAGCTGGTAGTCCCCACGATGCTCCTCCAGCGTCGCGACGATCCCGTTGTACCCAGTCCCCGTCCGGACGTCGTGTAGCACCTCCGCCATGCGAAGACCTGTGATGAGCTGAACGGCTACGTCCTCCAACGTGCACCTGGCATGGTCCACCACAGTGTCGAACCCGGTCCCGCAGATCTGCCATGATGTAGTCTCATCGACGTGCGTGGTCCTCAGCCTCGTGACACTGTTCCTGTCTTCAGAGCTGCTAAGCCTCGTCCCGATTTCCATGCCCGTGACGCTTCCCAGTTGCTCGTCCCTGACTCGCTGAGCATTCCGAACTCCGGACTCCACGAACTGTTTGTCTTGGCCATCAGCATCCTCTGCAGCGCCACTTTCCATACCACCCCCAAGCTTGTTTTACTCCGGTCTTGATTTCAGGTCTGATTTCAGCTCGTCCTGACTAATTTCAAACTCCACTTTCTTTTCAGAATTTTTGGAACTTTCCCCAATTTTCTTTTCCAAATTTTCCGAATATGCCACCATTTTCTTTCCCCGGTTTTCAAAATGTTCCATTATTTTCTTTCCAAAGTTTTCAAAATGTTCAGTCATTTTCTGTCCAAAGTTTTCGAAATGTTCTTCCATCTTCTTCTGGCCGTCCTCCATCTTGGTTTCCAAGCCACTTAACTTTTCCAGCAGTAGTTGTATTTGCTCTTCCATTTTAGTTGTTTGACTTGTGACGGGCATGCACTCGCAGGAGAATTAGAGAACTGTGGTGAAATGACCTGCTCGGGTTTTGAAACCAGGACCTTCAGGTGTTGTGCTTGTGCTTGATTTCGTAATCCCGCTTCTGACACCAGTTGTTACTTGTTGCCCCTAGTGGCAAGTTCGTTAACTGGATTACGGTGGGTAGAAGCAGAACACAATTGGTCCTTTAAAAGAAATATAAATTTTATTGCAGGTCTTAGCAAGTTACAATACACAGCACAATAAACAGATACAAGCAATTAGTATCTCACTCTAGTTCCTCTCTGACTGGGAACACTTCCCTTTCACTCTCTCGAGCAGCTGTCCGTTCACTAATTAGGCTGACCTGTGTCTGGCCAGTCTGTCACTCACCGAAATACCTGTACACTCCCTTGAGTACACAAACTATCGTTAGGCTACGAGTCTGCTACACACTGGCTCGGTAAAATTCTCACTTGGTTTCGCAATTCACACAGCACTTCACTGCATGCAATAGCCTTACTTGGCTTTCGCAAGTCACGTCGCCTCACTACTGTCACTCAGGAAAAAGCACGCACTAGCTCAAACTCACAGTCCCTCCCTCGTGATGAGGCCGCTTATATAGCAGGCTGGTGACTCAATGAATGCTTCTAGAATCGTCCAGAATTCACGGCTTCTCGAGATTTCCATAACTAGCTGGGTCACGAATATTCTGGACCGTCCCTTTGTCCTCGCAGCCCGTTGCGTAAGGCGCAGGTAACACACAGAGGCAGAGCATAGCCCGGGGCAGCTGTGACTCACGCGGTGATGCGACGAAACAAACTCACAGCCGTAACACCACCCCCTTCCTAAAAGGCTGATCGTCCCGATCAATCATTGGTCCGTCTGTGTCCCTCCGTAGGCTGCCAGGCGATCTCGATGCACGATCTTCATCTTCGCCCTCGGGCTCCGCTGGATCTTGTAGACGACATTGTTGATCCGTTTCACGACTCGGTACGGGCCCACCCAGGACTTCTGCAGTTTGGGTGACAGGCCTTTCTTCCGTAATGGGTTGAAGAGCCAGACCAGGTCGTCCTCGTGGAATCCACCGGCATCCGTCTGCTGGTCGTATCGGGCCTTCATTCGGTCGGTCTCGATCCGCAGTCTCCTCTTTGCGAACGCATGCACGTCCTCCAGTTGGTCGACCAGTTCTTGACAATACTGGCTTACCGGGACCGGATCATTCCCAGGTCGGCCGAAGGCTGGTGTGCACCCGGTGGCTTCAGGCACGGCGGCGCGGTAGGCCAGGAGAAATAGTGGAAGATGTTTGCCCCAATCCCTCTGGTGCTCGCTGACGACTATTCGGAGATAGTTCTCGATGGTGCGATTGAATCGCTCTACCATCCCATAAAAAATTGTGGCAGGGTGACAACATTAGAATAAACATGCTTAGCTACGATTGAAGATGGTTAATTCAGTACCTTAGATGATTCTTGTAGACCACGAAAGAACACAGTCATGTCCTTCATGACTGTTCCCTCCATGTAAGCAATAGAAGTCTTCACTGTCCAGGAAAGCGAGAAACGAACCCTGGATCTCCAGACATCTCCCATCCTGACTGAATGTTCCACTCTAATACCAACGACAGTTCCTTTCATCTTCGGATAACGTCGTATCAACCGCAGCACGCAGTGATGTCTATAACGGCTCGAACACCAAAGTTCACTGGCCTCGCGCAATCGGGTCATTTCGAAACACACTGTATTGCAATACAACAGCTGTGTTCGCACTCACCAGCACGGGCCGCAAGACGTATAGCATCAAAATGAACGTGACTTCGCTCACACAGTGACACTCATGTCTATATCGCCTAACCGCACATGGTTAAGTCACTGAGGCACATAGCATAGCACATGAAATTGCTCAACATAATTGCAAGATCACGAACATATGAGTTAGGCCCTGTATATATATGAAGTATATTCAAAATCCAAGCACTCGTATTGAGAAATGCTTCTCAAATGGAGGTGCTAATTGTTCTGACAACTCACGAAGTGAGTGTATCGATACGGCCAGTTCCAATGCGAAGAATGTCTACTGAATGAACATTATGATTGTATGCTTGTAAAAGCAAGTATCCACCTTTCACGAACACTATACGGCTGGCCTATAATGAACAGTTATCTAGCAAGACAAGCTGCATTTTCATTTCGATCGCAATGGCCTAATCGGTACTGAAACTGGAGTCCTTTTCGGCACTAAGGAAACTCCCTGCGGTACAATAGTGGTACACTACTCAAGACGAACTTTCACTCACGGTTCACGTATCATTTCGATACATGTGTAATCGTGTGTGGTATAATCCAATCTACTCTCTCCGTTGTTCAAGCCAGGTCACGACTGCGAGGTCACCTACCGTCGCGCCACGAGTGCTCAAAACTGGAACTGATAAGATGCAAATATCTTATTTCCGTGTTCCTAAGAATTCAATTATTTGAAAGTAGTTAATAATCCAACACCTGCTATAATTACGGACATGTTAAAAACGCCAGAACATATAAAAACTTGAATTCCCATCCAAAGGGCATAATTTATCTCTTGTTGCTAGTCGATAAAATAATCAATACCCCTAACCAATCAGCTGTGATAACAGTACTTGCAACGCATGCGCGCCGCTTCTCTCGTCGAGATCGCTATCCAAAGACAACTTGTGGGTCGCGAAACATATGATCCTGACTCTACCTTCATGTTCAATAGTAATTACATATTACCTTCCCATAAAGGCATTCCAGTCATGAGAATGAGGGTACAGTAGCTCATGTTAGTATTCTTTATTATCATTGTTAATTATTTTCGATGTATTTGAAATTAACGTTTGAACTTAGCTTCATTGCTCAGTCAAATAGGCCAGAATATGATTACAATTTACTGCTTTGACGAAATGAAAGAATATGAAATACATTTGGTGATGATATCAGTATGAGGAATTTCGTTGTGATGAGGAAATATGAATATGTAAATTAGTGTATATATTGTTGTAATATATCTACGTTATTATTGAAGGGATTAACACTTCGAACAGCATTGACTTATATCATGTTAAGCTACGTATAAATTTATGGTGAGTGTTGTATAGTTTTGAGAACTTTAATATCAACGTGTAATTCTGGGATACTGGCGGACCCGTGCGAAAACTCTCGCATATGTATAAACCATCCGCCTGGCTTTACTGTTATTCGGGCTTCTATAGATATGTTTATTTGTTTAAACGCACTTTTTAAACAAATTGTCGATATTTATGAAATCAAAGAGCAATTCATCACTGCTGCTGATTGCACAATCGGTTATGTGCGCTTCATGTGTACAGAATACCCGCCCAGCGCTAGTGCTATACGGCTATACGCGACACAGTTCTGTAGGGGGCTATCGTATTGTTTATTTGTTTAAAAGCACTTCATAAACAAATACATATATTTCCGTTGACTTTTATAGAAATGAAAAATATTTCCTATAGTATTGAGACGATTTGGAAGAATTTGGTACAAACCACACCTTCTAACTCCCTCTGGTTTAGGAGCTGGAGTTTTGTGAAACAAACACCTTAGCGTATTATATATAGAGATTCTATTGAACTTCATGCATTTTATTTGTTTCAAGCGTAAAACATTTCTACGACCAGTTCATGTCACGTAATATAGTATTTTGATTTTCTTTGACTAGGAATATATGCTTGTTCTAGCTTCGAATTAATAACTTTAGTTATATTTTTATGGAAATTTGACACTGCGATTTATAATAATTGGTGAGAGTTTGTGTTAGGCAGACCAGTGATAAGTGTTAATCCCATATTAGTCCCATTGCCTTGAGATTTATTTTTCTTGATTCTCGATTTTTATCGACTGAGCTAGTTCCTTTTTTCATTGGTAATTTTCTTAACGCAATCTTGATAGTGTGTTCCCTTACATGTAGTGCTTGTCGGTAGTATTTTGAGGGTTTTTCTAGTCGGGGACTTTCAGGTCCTACGATCCAGCCATTCCATCGGATTCGACAAGTTCTGTTCATGATTAATCGGGCACAGTACTGAGACAGTATTTTGAATTGAGTTGGAACTAGATCAGCCGCGGCTCGTGGCGTTGGAGCCGGGGAAGGCTCAGCACGTAGTGTCAAAATGCTGGTATAACGCATTTCTTATATGACACCCACATACACGGCTGCAGGATTTTAAATTTCACGGTGAAAGGTGGGGGAGCTCGGAACAGATTTCTTGTTGACAAACAGATTGGCTCGTAATAAATAATATATAAACAGATTGGCACCATTATATTATTTTATGAAGCATTTTTTCCTAATAAAAATGAATTTATTTACCTAGTTTCGAAATACTGGAAGAAGCAATGCATTCGTTTTCTAATTTAACCTAGTCCCCATTCTAATTAGTCCCGATCAGAGAAGTCTGTTTCACGGTTGTACACTATCAAACAATCGCATTTTACTTAGAAAGCAGCGTGCTTACCAGCTAGAACTGTAAGGGAATTGATCTGGAACATAGGCCGAAAGTGTACCCGATCTTGAGGGATAAATGGAAACAAACACAATTGTAGATATTAAGAACAATGAAGCTACTTGCTATTACTTTATATAAACAGATGACCTACCTTAATTCATTGGTTTGTAAGTGAAGTCTGCCCTCCTCTCCTTTTGCGCTGCAAAGTGGTCAATGACAAGCTCATTGAAGTTCGGTGACTCCAAGAACTCCTTCTCTGTGGAACACATTGCAAGTGCACAGAGTCCGCCTTCTTTCATTGTGTTACGTAAAAATGTTTTCACTCGTTTTAGGGTAGAGAAACACCGCTCTGCCTCTGCTGTGGTCATTGGAATGGTCACTATGATCTGTAGGAGTTTAACGCTTTCGGGCAAAGCTCCCGCCAAGTTGTTTTCGTAAAGAAAATTCAACAAGGTCAACGCACCTGATGCCTTTGCAAAGTCAGGTCGGCTGTATAGCACATTCAGCTCATGGCGCAGCTCTGTAGAGTTTAACCTAAATAAGTCGACTGCTATTTTCAGTTCTTTTTCAGGGAAAACAATGCGATGTTTAGGGAACAATGACGGCTCAAACAACTTGGCAATTGTCAGGTGGTCACTAAACAGAAAGCGATCACTGATCTGCGTCATAATGATATCACAGACTTCTCTCGCACACGCACTCCGCGACTCAGTGAAACGCGCACGTTTTATGGACGGTCCCTCCCCCTCACAGAGTTGATCAGTATCAAGCGAAGACCTAGCCCGCTGAATGCTTGAAACAAAATCCGACACATACATCATTGTTTTCACTGCATCAACACACTTTTGTTGAAGTTGATTGAATAAAATGTCACAATGAGGCATGACTTTGTTAAAAAACTCCAACCAAAAAAGGAAATCGTCTTCTTGTAGGAAACCCTTTATTCCCATAGCCTTATTAACTGTCTTATAGTCATTTGTAATATCGTCAATAATTTTGACCAGGCACTGCACTATTTCATCCTTGTATTTGTGCACAGTGGTCACGCAACGGGATTTGAAATTCCATCTGATGGACTGAGGACAGCTAGGAATTCGCTTTTTTACAATCTCATCAAGAACAGCTGTTCGTTTGGGAGACTGCGAAAAGAAGGTGGAAATCCCTTCCAAGTTGCTGAAAAATAGTCGCACTTGCTTATTCCCAGTTACACAACGTTCAACAATTAAATTTAACTGGTGTGCGTAACAGTGAATGAAGTGGGCGTTCTGATATTTCTCTTTAACCCTAACTTGAACCCCACTCCTTTGACCACTCATGACTGGAGCCCCATCGTAGCTTTGAGCAATGAGTTTTTCAGGGGTCTCACTTACTTTCATTTTTACCAGCTCACTAAATATAGCTTCAGTGACACCTTCTGCACTATGGTCTTTTGGCTGAACGAAACTGATGAATCTTTCGTTTATTTTTCCCATTAACTCGTATCGCATTATCAAGACCAGCTGTGATAGAGAGGCACAGTCTGTGGTTTCATCAACTTCGATTGCTACATAATTAGTCTGTGACAGTTCAGTTCTAATCAAATGAAGGCAAACTTCGTAAATCGAGTCCAACAATTCATTTTGAATTGTTTTTGAGAGACCTAGGAAAACTCGATTATCGGTCTTTTCTATGTGTTGCTTTAAAACACTGTCGAGTTCGGACATTAGACTAACTAACCCGCGAAAAATTCCTGGATTTTTGGAATTGTCTGTTTCGTCATGTCCCCGCAAGGCGAGCTCGAACTTACCGCAAAACTTGATGCAATCTATGAGCTTGCCTAATATATACCGGTTCTTCGATACATTTTCATTATATTTCTTTACATTCAAGCGGTAAGCACTGTCTAACTGGCACCTTATGTCCACTTTCCCTAACATGGCAAACTCAATAAAGCCATTTAGGTGATTTTCACTGGAGTTATGTTTTTTAACTTTGGCATGAAAATTCTTCAAGTCCGTAATACCTGTCTCAGTCCATGAACTATCATTTGAATTGGTAACAAGGCAGGTGAAACAAAAGAAGGCATTTTTTTCCTCGCAACCACACAACCATTCTGCTGCATCGTACAATGCTCTATTAAAATTTCTAATATAACCCCCCCTGGATTTACAATGTTTCTGAGTTTGAGAGATTGTAAGATCTGGTTTAGGTGCCCCAAGACCTTTCACAACGAGTCTAGTTTCGTGGTCAAGAATTTTGCCCGATACGCTACTAACTGAATTCATTGTCTTGAAGACATACACTTACCACTAATGTAGCCCGTAACACGCAAATTAAGACTTGCCACTGACAATCAACAAAATTAATAAACTTGTAAGTTACACCAACGATTTTCACGCGCGAACACTTGTTTACAATACACAGCATGCATGAACAGCGGCTGATTTTAAACAGAATACTTCCGTTAAGTCTCGGTAGATGGCTCTGCTACTCCTCGCCACCTCATGGTGCTATCTGGCGGAAGTATTTTAGTTATTATCTTTCAAGGAATGCCATCTGAGTTCTCAATAATGAATATCACTTATTAGTCGTCTAACTGTTTCTGGTAACTTGTTAATTAATAATCCTTCGGAAATTAAAAGAAGGAAAGGATAAACTTTCTCGAGAGTGGTATGAGTCTTCTAGAACTAATTTCAATGCATTCCACTGAATAGAAACATCCTGTCGGCGTTGGCAAGCCTGGGTTAGGCTGTAGCCGCTTGAGCCTTTAGCGATACAATGTAAACGAATGGAGCTTTCCAAACCACGCCCCCCAGCCCTGTTACATGGGAAGGAATGGCACAGTTAAGGCGCAGCCTAACGGCGCTACTACCCATCATAAGAACATGCTTTTATCAACAGTTCCAAATATATTGACTCGTGACTTAATGGATTAGTGAAATGTATAAATGTTTCTAATTAATATAAATTATAAATTCCTCAATTAAATAGGTATATTTATAGAATCTTACAAGAGAGGCTCCGCCTAAGAGCCTTTAATCACCAGCCGCGCCTGAACTAGATAGTGTTGGGGAGGAACACAGATGGCATTCCTACCGCACTACTTCATCTGCATGCAGCGCAGTGATATTGTGGCGAGCTTAGGAGTAGTACCAGCAACCCGCATTACACACCTTGACCACGTGCGTTGTCTAAGGTATAATTGATGTCTGAAAGATATAGTTCGCACTAACATCACTCCGATTCATGCCATTATAATGTAATACAGAGCTTACAGAGTGGAACAACAATGGGCAAATGCATTATATTTCATATGGAAATGACTTGAGAACGTTTTTGCAAGAATAAATCCACATTTCAGAATACCAGGTGATAATCGAAATCAGGCTGTATCCATATCGATTGTCATATCGTTTTGAACCCAGGACCATTGGGTGAAGTCAGAAGTACAGTATGAAACATCTCGCTTGAGAGAGAGTTCATTATAAGATTCGTTGGCATACACTACGTTAATATCAACCGAGAAACGCGTTCGCTGGCGTGATGAAATATAGGTGTATTTCGTGAAAGTTATACTGGTGCGAAGTAACACAGTTCGGAACGTTTTATTTTCAGTCTGGATTTGTTATAGTCCAAGACAGTGTTAATTCAGCACGGAAATATTGATAAGCCTATTGAGGTATATTTCGAGTGAAGGTAAAGTGAACTCAGTCTTCATACAGACTGGTAACATTTTAATGCCATTAGAAGACATTCAAATAGTACAGTACAATCAATATACTACAGCAATGACTACAGATATGAGACTGTATGGATCTACATTTCAACACAATACAATGATGATGCAGATGTACTAAATGAATAATAGGAATGCAACACTTTAGCAGAGCTGAACATTTGGAATAACTACAGAGATGAACCATGAATTTCAACAGCAGAATGCTTTATAAAAAGAGGTTAAAGGCACTATGGAGACATTGACTTCGTACTTCTACAATATGAACAATCAATGGCTATTTTCAACCAGGCTAGTGTGCATCTTAGGACATGTCGGGAAGATGAATGTGGTAACGCGATCAGCTGATTGTTTCGGATCGGTCGGGATCGGGTTCGATTCTTCGCGGATCCAGACAGTACGAAAACTACGCAGCCAAATGGACAAGGGTTCAGTCCATTCCAGGAATGGGTATTTCAAACATATTCCCATTTTCATCAAGACGACAAAGAACAAGGTAGCTGGAAAACTTTCATATTAGTAGACAGTATGAATTAGTCATACTTTAGAATGTCCTTATTCACCAATTTTTTCATTATGTAGATAGAAAGTGCATTATAGGGCTAAATTTGATACTCTTATCACTTCTGTCCAAGCATGTATTTTTCCTTGTAGTTAACATTAATATTAATTGTGATGCTATTTTTAAAACATTACTTTCTCTTTTCTAAATTCAATTTAACTTTAAATAGAGCGTTATACTCAGTTGAGAAGACACAATATAAGAAGATATAAGAAGAAGACTACGGTAAAATTATATAAGAATAATCGTTAGGAAGAAGAAGACCGTTATCCCACTTATACTTGAACATCATTTAAAATAAATACGTATGATTTTTTAAAGCAACGAATTAAAATATTTTGGCAATTTTTGTAGCATTGTTTGATAGACGTGTTAGTCCGTTTTTCATCGAGTTTGATACTGATATGGAAACATAGTGATTTCCAGTCTGAACATTTACGATTTTGGATTAGGCTTTGACGATACACAGTTTTAGAATTTTTCTTGAATTTAGACTCTTTTTCGAGTTCATTCAGTTTTTCGATTTTCTTTATTCTTTTGGAATACTCCAACTTGTTTAAGCGTTCGATTCTAATGGATTATGTGTACCTTCTTAAGACCGGCTCTTTTTCATGGTGTAATTTCTTACGGGTTTCCTTGGAGGAGGATCTCCATCTCGAATTTTGTTTAGACGAAAACTGAATCGTTCTTTTTACAGTGATCACTCTATAATTCTTTAATAGAAATATTTATGAATATGATATTACAATGACAAACGTAATTGAAAGAAAAGAAATCAATGTATAAAATATTTTCGTCATAAATCGAAATGATATTTTGAAAAATCACATACACGGTTATTTGAACATGTGAGTACAACATATTTATCATAGTTCTCATAAAAAATGTTCATGACACTTTAACTTTTGTTTTATATGAGGCATGGTATTTTACGATTGTTGTATAAAAGCATTTTGGATCTTTAAAATGTTTGGCAATTATTTATAGCGATTGAGAGCTGATATATGAGTAAAGCAATTATTGTTTGCGTAATTGAGTTGTATTTAAGTGGATATTAGACATCGATGGATGGTCAATATCAGATTTCCAGTATTAAATTAGCTGTTAAGCTATTACTGTGCGCACTAATATGTATTTTTGAATGTGAAGTATACTCACGGTTGTAATTACTAAGAGGCTAGTAATATCTTTGAATCCAACATGCCACATTAAGCATTGTAACAATTAATCGAAAATGGATTGTTTATAGTAACATTTATTTCAGAGGAAAGTTCTGATTTGAAATACGAGTAATAATATTTGTATAACACTAAAATAATAATAATAACTGAAATTTTAAGTGATAATAATTGAAATATTTTTGTGAATAATTATAAATGAATTGTCATAATTAATTGCAGCTACTTTACGTTCGATTAACTTTATTGTTCGTCGAATATGACAAATTAAGAATTTAATGAATCTCATTTGAACACTGATCGTTGGAATTGAATAATATAGGAGTAATTCGAACACTGGATTAAAAGTTTAAAATGTATATAAATTACTAAGGATTTATTAGGGTTTTGACATTTGTGTATTTAATGTATACGATCATGTAAAATTAACAACAATTAATTTAAACTTCGTTTAGGATGCTGTATTTTTGGACAGTATAATTAGCCAAATTTGAAGTCTAATGTCACCTTTAACATTGACATGCTTCAGTTGAGGCAGGCATATCTTGTTTTAGTGGAGAGTATTTCCGAATTACAGCAGTTTTTGGTCAAAAAAACTGTTGATATATTTTAAATTTCTTCGGATGACTTGATGATTTATATTAGAAACAGGATGTGCTACGAGGACCAGTGGGTTACTTTATTGAATGCTTAGCCTTATGCCCGAGATTAATGTAATTTTTAAGAGTCTTGTTAGTTCACTTTGAGCTATTTTTCGTTTTTATTTTGTCGACCACTGGAATCTTCTTATCACATTCTTTGAAAGTGAGGTATCCTTATCCATGGTTGATCCTAGTTGGTAGAGTTTTGGGGGTTATTTCAGCCGGGTACTTCCAGATTCTACGATCCAGCTCTTCCATCGGATTTCAACAGGTAAGACCACGTTGATACGGGTACAGTACCATCCCGGCATTTGCCCAAAGACGAAGTTGGAAACCACGGGAAACCACTTCGAGGATGGCTGAGGTTGGAATCGAACCCCCTCTACTCTTCTCCCCGAGGTTGAGTAGACCCCGTTCCAGTCCGCATACCACTTGTCAAATTTCTTGGCAGAGCCGGGAATCGAACTTCGGACTTCCGGTGTGGCAGCTACGCACGCCGATCACTACACAACGGAGGTGACACGATTTGTTTATTAGGCTCTGTAAAAGACCATGTCACCGCGGAGGCCCGGGTTCAATTACCGGCTCTGCCACGAAATTTAATTCTGGTCTGAGGGCTGGAACGGGGTTCACTCAGCCTCGTGGGGCACACAAATTTGGTAGAGGCAGGTTCGCCTCCTGCCTCAGCCATCCTGGAAGTGGATTTCCGTGGTTTCCCACTTCTCCTCTAGGCGATTGCTGGGATGGTTCATTTCGACAGGAACACGGCCATCTTTCTTCCCACTCCCTTTGCTGCCCTCACCTTCATTAGACCCAAGTTCGTGGTCGCCTGGGTTATTGGCTTGTCACCATCCCCAGTTGTGTCTGCAGACAAGGTGTGTTCAGCTCCGAGACACCGTCCTGGAATTCGACGGTAGAGGACTGATACCTCGCAGAGTCCGAGGGTGAAGCTGAGCTTGGAGGGTAAGCGGTCAAATAAAAATAAAAATAAAAAATACCGTATGTATCGTTGCATAAGCTATGGTGCTGGGCTGGACGAGGATGAGGAGGTGATTGTCTGTGGCTAGGGCACAGGCAGCCAGTTAGCTACGTACATGTTCCAACCTTCGTAGACCACAGGTAGAGCAAAGTGTGCCCCATTGGAACGATGACAACATGCGATGGCAAGTCAGTATGTAGCTGCGCGAACTCCCCTCCTTCGAAGCAATTCACAACACAAAGCTTATTCATTGCCTCGAAATGTATTCCAGCGACGAGTATATGGATATGTTACTTATCTATGGAGAAGCTCGACAGAATGCATACCAGGTACAACGCCTGTACCAAGAACGCTATCCGGATAGACGACAACCGACAGGCATAGTATTTCGGAGTGTGGAAAGACGCCTGCGGGATACTGGATACCTAGGAAGGACACGGCCTGTTCGAGATCATCGCGTGACGTCTTCTCACAATGAAAAGTTTGTGTTTGGTACTATCCGGCGTAACTCTCATACTAGCACACGGGCGAACATCAGCCAAGCGTCTGTTATGCGGATATTGCATACCAACCAGTTTCACCTGTACCATCTGCACTTACACCAGGAGCTCTTTGGCCATGATTTCGATGCCGGGGCAGCGTTCTGTCAATGGATCATGCAGCATGTGGACACTGATCCTGCTTTTCTAGCGACCATCTTATTTACGGACGAAGCGCGATTCCATATCAATGGAACAGTTAATCGCCATAATATGCATTACTGGAGTGTGGATAATCCCCATTAGATGCGACAGATTACTTTTCAGGTACAGTGGGGCGTAAATGTATGGAGTGGCATCATGAGTGATCACCTCATCGGTGCCTATCTCCTTGAGGGACATCTAACGAGACAGCGCTATCGGCGGTTTCTTCAAGATGAACTACCCACGTTTTTGGAACATGTGCCACTCCTTGACCGCTTCAGTATGTGGTCTCAACATGACGGAGCTCCACCGAACGCGGCAGTGGTCATCCGGAACCATTTCCATGCGACGTATCCTGATAAATGGATAGGACGGGGAGTACCTCTCCCCTGGCCAACCAGATGGCCCGATCCTACGCCCCTGGATTTTTTCTGTGAGACCATGTAAAACAACTGGTGTATGCACAGGAGCCGACCGGTCCTGGTCACCTTAGGCAGCTCATCACCGAAGCATGCCGGTCCATTTCGGCAGGAATGTTGCAACGAACCAGACAGTCCTTTCAAAATCGCGCAGTGTCGTATCGACCATGGAGGTCGTCACTTCGAGCAGGTGCTGCGTTAAACGCCTTGTATAACTGAAATCCTGTCACATGCTTCCTAGCCTGAATCAACTCAGCTTCACACCAACAGCCTTTCTCAAGACCAAATAAACAAATAAGTCTGTGAAAAACTATTAAGTATACAACCTTGCCACATCCCAAGCAACTGAAAAAAAACATTGCATGGGACTTGAAACTTCGAACCCTCGAGCTCTGTTAACTATCGCACATCCTACCGCGCTAATGCGACACTTGACCTGCAGCGCGCACGCCCCAGTCTATACAATACCTGCTCTCGGTCAGTGCGCGCACCTCCTGTTTTCAAGTACATGTTCTGCGTATCTGTGCTCGTTTTACGGGTTCCTTCGAGGTACCCATACTGAATTAATAGTGGCGATTATGATTCCTGCTGTCTTCTAGCCCGTAAACACACATCTCGTTATATTACCCCAGTTTAGGGAGAGGGACCGATGTATTTCAGAATTGTAGTACATGTGATTGGATGCATAAAACTGGATATCAAGGGGCTGGCGGACCACCCGGTTTAACACTTTGTGCAATGTAACTAGAGCTCTTCTTTGCTTTGTGTGTGATGGAGCGCCATATCTGTGAGAGAGCTATGTGTTCAATAATAAACTAGCCTAAAACGTAAATATACTGTGTTATAGTTTATCGTATACGTGCTATACAAAAAAAAGGTTATGGGCACAGGAACGCTGAGAGGAAAGAAAGGTGAAAGAGTTTGAGCAGTGTTTCTTCGAGAAGTGAGAAAAGTGCTGTCGAGTTGTGAGCAGTTGATTCAAGATGTCGGAAGAAAACAAGGAACGAATGTACAAACTTTGTTTTTTCTACCTATTATTCATTGTCTAAAGTGGCCAAAGCAGAACTTATCGACAAACACTGTTGGAACGCAATTGATCCTGGGTTTAATGAAGAGGAAATCAACGATTTGAATGTTGAATTCATCGCAAGGCTGGATATCGTTGTGACCGTGGAAACTAGTCATTTGTGACGATGAATAATTTGAATTTGTTGGCAAGTTTGACTGCGAGTACAGAGGATGCGTCAAATGGCGGCCAGAACACGGGTGACCAGAGCAACGTCTTTAATCAAGATACCGACCAGTTGGTTGACGATAAGCAAACGGAGAACGGTGATGGCGGTTTCGCCGGCGGAGGTGGCCCACCAGGTATGCAACAAAACATTGGGATGAACGTGATTCCTATGACCTTGGGGAAAGCAACGGTAGACAACGCGAGGTTGATGCAGACAATGCAGGTGGCAAATCAGCAGCGGCAGTACAGCGTGTTGCCAGATCTTTCACACAACATAGCCAATTTCAACGGCTTGGAAGGTTCTGCAGCCGCTATCTCGTGGGTAAGCCAACTTGAGTCGACCGCAGTTTTACATCGCTGGACGCAAGAGGTGGCATTTGAGACGGCCCGCTCACATCTTGTTGACGCGGCGCTCAATTGGTATATCAGCCAATTGGTTGGAATTGTCAGCTGGGCGACATTCCGGACAACTTTCAAAGGGATGTTCGTTGGGCAGAAGGTGTTGTTGCATCGCTGTAAAGACAGGGCTCAAAAGCAGAACAAAAACGTACGGGAGTACTTTTTCGACAAGATTCGTCTGTGCAAAGACGTCGGGCTCGATGGGAAGGAGACAAAGATGCAGGTGTCGATCGGGCTGTGCTCGAGGGAGATCAGACACGTGATTTCCAGCAAAACGTATGCTGATCACAACGCCATCTTACGAGACATCGGGAAACTGGAGGTGCTAGAAGAGGCCCGCAGGGGACGCATTGGCAGCAACCGAGGTTCATCGTCGGCAAGTTACCGGCAGAAAAAAGGTGGTAGCAGCGGTAGCAGTGGCTTCAAGCTAGAGACAAAGACACTGGCAGAGGTTAGAACGAACTTGTCAAAACTGTGGACAGCGCAAGCGTAGAAGACAAATTTGTGAAGTTTATTAAGTCAGTTAAAGTTGGGAACACGGATTTGGACGGGTTGATTGAAACGGGGTATAGCGAATACACAATTAGAGCTTCAGTCGTGATTCAGCTAGGGTTTGAGGTTATGCGTAGAGAAAATATTTTCAAAGGATTTGGCAAGAAAGAAAACGTAGTTACATCGCCCGGAGTTATCACTGAAACATTAATGATAGATGGAATCACGGTAGAGAATAGGAGATTTCGAACTGTTCCTGATGATGTGCAAATGCATGATGTGATTGTTGGGTTGAATTATATTTTGAGTCCGGGAGAAGCTTTCGTTCATTCAAAAGGTAATTTCCGTTTCATGAATGAGTCAAGTGATGATGGCTTGTTTGATATTCTTGAATGGAATTTTGAGAAACCAAAAGCAAAAGAAAATGTGACAATTGGACCGGGATAGGTTAAATTCATAGATGTTATTGTTGACAAGCGTGAGTTTAAGCTACCGGTAGCTAACTATAGCGATGACAAATGTGAAGTCCAGGCGAGTCAATTTCTTGATGGGAGCGCAGTTCAGATTGTAGGCGACGGTCTGAAACTTGAGAAATTAGTAGAGCCTATCGTAGTGGAAGAAAGAAAAAGGTAGACGAGAATACTTCAGTTGAACAGAAAAATCAATTACTCGAGCTTTTAAATAAGTATATATATTATTTTGCGAAGAACGTGTCCGAAATTGGATGTATGAAAGACTTTGAATTTGACATTGTTGAGATTCCAGGCAGTGTTCCTGTCAGCGCGAAACCGTACCGAGCAAAAAAAACGCGAGTGGGATATAATGCGCGAGATAGTTGATGAGTATAAATCTGCGGAATAGTATTTTCAAAATTGAGAATGATCAACACCTCTCACCATAAACTAAATTCCTACAAGTGCTCAAGAGAGTGATTTTCAATTGTAATGCTTCAATAAATAGCTACCAACATCAACGCAGATCAAAATATCAATTTGAGATAAATTTTGAAAAGTTCGTCAAAATTTTCACCAAAAGTTTGTCAAATTTACAACTTAAATTTATTTTCTTCAAGAATACGCATGGATTCCTACTAACGGTTTTCTTCACAACGATTAAAATATTCATTTTGATTTAATTAAATTCAAACACCCGAAATATGAATATTAAAAATAATTCCATAAAGTCGAAATCGGAATAAGGATGCGTTCGTTATTCGAATCAAAATCCGATTGAAAATGTGACCAGCCACGAAAGAACATCAAACCTGAACCACACCTCAATCATGCTAAAAAGAAAAGAAATGGCAATTATGGTTACAACAAAATACCATAGTCTACTACTACTGAGATGATAAATTTCCTTCTACCTTGAGATGATTCTGGAAGTCGGCATACAATGGGATTATATGCCATCGTCTCGTTCTAATGCCATACTGTGGTACAGTATGCTCATCCAACCATCCTGGAATCGAACTGGAAACCCTCTCACATTCCACCCGTTCAACCCTCGAAATC
Organism: Meconema thalassinum; assembly: GCA_946902985.2. Classification (NCBI taxonomy): domain Eukaryota; kingdom Metazoa; phylum Arthropoda; class Insecta; order Orthoptera; family Tettigoniidae; genus Meconema; species Meconema thalassinum. Next base: position 455,537,836 of record OX336388.2, read on the forward strand.
GTACTGCATCTCTGCTACAATATTGGCCTCGTACTCCCGATAGTTGGCAGCATCTCTCTTGACAGAAGTTTTCAATCTCGTAGAAGTATTTCACCATTTGAGTATTGCCGTGGTTTGTACCCACTCCCTTCATTATTTCGAAAATCTTAAATTCCATGCTCGAAAACAGCTCTAGTTGCATCAAATACATTACTAGTAGTTGTAGACAGCATTGATTACTCACGAAGATTCATTGTCAACTTTACGTGTAGTGTTCATGTCATAACTTAGCCCATCGTGGACTCTCTCATAATTCGAACTATTCATCTCGACGTCTTAATTTTAAACATCTCGGAGAGTTGTAGACAACGTAACTATAAGAAATGTTCTTTCATTTAAATATATTCTAAAAATTAAATGTCACAGCTGATATCATTCACTTATTCAAATACAGTGTTGGAATGCAAGTCCATCGTAACATATAATAACCAAGTATCGCTGCTCGTAAGTACCAATTCAAAGACACGTACATTTGTAAAGTGTTCCAGTCCACACACTCTCAATATAAACTTCATTGCGAATTATTAAGTTTCAATGCACAAATATAGCTGAATATTTTAAGTGGCACGCTGGCGTACGTGAAACTTCATCACTCACTTTATAAGTAATTTCTTCTATCACATAAAATTGCCAATCTCCGCGATCCTTTTCGCCCCCACACGTCATAGTACATTTGCTTTAAGATGTGTTTTGTTTCAAGACGCGAGAATATCTAACTTGCCTGGTGACACTGCAGGTTACAGGAAGACAACAACTTCCCCCAGTCCTATGTGTCTCAAATCGATGTATATCGCACATAAATAAGAATATGTACAACTTATGCCTCTCACAGCGTCAATTCTGGCGAAAACTCAAATATATAAACATCATACTATTATGTGCTAGCTTCTCGTACAAGTAATACTGCAAATACAGCTCTGGGTTCTCCATAATCAATATAAAAACACTCCAATCGTGCGTTTCGATACATGTGACAAGCATATCTATTGCGGGAAGTCTGAGTTCCAATCTCTGTCTTCTGCTGTGCACGTGGGTTAGCCTTAAACTTGCACAGGGTTTCGTAAATCTCTTTGGTTTCAATTGTTCTCACCTGGTTGTGTCGAAACAAAATACTCTGAAATCTTGCGCTCTGCAGCGGCTCAATGCACTGTCTGATCAATTCCTTAACTCGTGACTATTAAATAACGTCACAGTACCATCCCGGCAATTGCCTGCAGTAGAGGTGGGAAACCACAGAAAACCACTTCCAGGATGGCTGAGTTGGGCATCGAACCCTCCTCTGCTCAGTTCCTCATGAGGCCGAGTGCACCCCATTCCAGCCCTCACTCCAGAATTAAATTTCTTCCCAATGTGTATGTCAGTCCAATCTATGGCTCAAATGACACAAATTTTCCATTTCTGGAGATCATAAGGAGTTTCATTGATGACTGTCATACGTCATAGACTGTTGCATGGATGTTGATTCATTTAAGGCCTTTGCAACATCGTGGTCATGTTGTCACTTAGGGGGGGGGTGGACTCTGCCTGATAACCTGTGTCATTGTAATGACTGTAGTAGTGTGTATATTTGTAATTGAAGCTAGGATTTTGAAGACGGTGGCTGTAGTTTTAGTTAGTCATTGTTTTAAGGGGCAAACCAACGAGGTCATCTGCCCCTCTAGGCATTTGCCTGGAGTAGAAGTTAGAAAACCATTTTAAGGACAGCTGAGGTGGGACTCAAACCGTCTCTTCTCAGTTTTGACTCACGAGGCTCCAACCCTCAGAAGGGAATTATATTTCTTGGCAGAGTGAGGAATCGAACCTAGGACCTTTGAATCCACAGTCTCAATGCGATCCCCGAGACCACATAATGCGGAACATACTGTTACAATCTTATCATAATGGTAGAGTTTACATTTTACCATTAAGAATGATATTTGAAAACACCCAATACCACATCCTTTTATAGAAACAGATGATCATGTTATATCTTTGCTTTGACTGATACGCCTCTTGAGAATAACCCATATTAAAAGCTCTAACGAATACTGGATTTGAGTTGCAAGGAAACTTAATTTCCATTATACCAGTTTCACAATCAAGACACAAGGCATCCCTTACCAACATTTGCATCATATTAAAAGTATATATAAGTTATTGTAATTAGAAAGATGACTCACCAAATATTGTCCTGCTTGGTCCACCTGTCATTGCAGTATCCATTTACATTTCTCCTCATGTACATGGATATTCTTTTAGAATGCATTTATATCCAAAGAATTAGACACTTTAAAACTCACACTGACGGTGTGTCATTATGCCTGTCATCATCATGTATCGTTATAACTGCGAAAAGAACCACCTAGATATTATCAAGCTAATTTCCAAAGATGACGAAAGTAGAAACTCCATCCTGTCACAAGAACATATACTTTAATAATTGCTCATGGATTATGTTCATCTGGCTTATTTGCTTTAGACACCACTCTGCGAAATGTTCCCCATAATTTACACACGTTGTAAACGTTCTCATGGATTTTTTCTGTCTTTGGGAAGTGTAATTGTATAGTAAGACGGTTGATAAGGAAAACTTGTGGGAATAGCACCAGGTGTTAATTTAAGAGTTTTCCTGGGAATGCGTATTGGTTCACCATTTTCAGTTGGGAATAGACTTTCCCTAACCATGAATTTACTGTATGTTCAAACTGTCAAAACACACACAACTATTGGCGCTTAAACTTCGAAATCATCCCTGTGTATATTTCTTATCCGCTACTCCTTTACTGTTTGGTCTTTATGAAATGTAAATATTGAAATAATCTGCAACAGTCTACAGCTCGTCACACAGCACATGCGACCCGTTTCATGACATATCACAACACTTCTCACATTATATGGTACCGGAAATTATTATTCGCGATGTTCTACACTACCTACACTATTAACATGTTAAACAGTACGAGATCACTCGAGATATGTACTATTTATACGAATTCCTGGCAGTAGAAGCCACTCTATATCTGAACAACAAAAGTAAGAAAACAGCCGTTGCCCGATAGCTTCCCCTACAATTACCATAAATTGTACTCAATCGATTGTCGTATTACGGTCTGATATTGTAGTCGGTCTTGGTGCAGCCAAGACAAACTACAATACTCAGACCTTAATGCAGGTCTCGAAAGTGTGAAAATGGCGTATGCTGAAGCCCCGGCATATTGTTTGTTTACATTCGTTGCTGGGATACACTATTTAGCTTTGATTAGCTTCGATTGATGAAAGTTGGGATAAACTGTCGCTTATCTGTAATGATTAGTGTCTTCTGTAAGTCTGTAAAGTCCAGTTCGCGTTAATGTACTGCAATCGTATGTAAATATGTGATAATACGCTTAATATGGACTGGTTCGTTTGTGTGATGATTGTCCAGTCAACCGATGGCATTGTGTCATTTACTTCGGATGTTGAAGTACCGGTACCTAAGACTAAAGCATAATAGAAGTGTCTCAAGAATATACACCGCAATGATTTGCTGGTTAGTGACAATATAATAATAGCTTAGTACACTTCAGAAGTGTCGAACTAAAGTACGTAAAGGGAAAACGCAATGAGCATCTACGGCTAGACAAAACCATTGACGTTATCTTGAACGCTCAGCAATATGTGCCTCCGTAAATCCCTACCAGTCTGGCAGATGTTCTACACTGCCTTGTATACACGCCAAATAATACAGTGAACTTCTGTTTTATTGGTTAAGGAAGATGTTCCCCCTGTACCAAACAGTGAACTCATTGAGTTCCGTCATTATTAGTAGTGTGGTAAGGGGCGTTCTGTGAATCTCCCTACTTTCATATAACTTTTGGCGATATCTCCCGAACGCATGATCGGATTTTAACGAACGAGGTGTTATTGGCGTTGGGGTGACGTCCTCTTTGCTAAGAATGTGCGTTGGTACTTTTTTTTTTGAAAATTCTTGTTTTTGACATTGGCGCTATTTTGGAAACGGTGAATTTTGAAAAAAGTTTGTTTGGCGTTAATGTAAGGTCCCTAGGCCCTCTAGGCTAACAGCAAGTTTCAAGTGTGCAGGACAAAAAATGATAGCCTACTTTCTCGCGAACATTGGCGATAATTGGCGAACGCCTGGTCGGATTTTAACAAATGAGATGTTTTTGGCATTGGGGTTACGTCCTCTTTGCTAAGAATGTGTGTTGGTATTTAATTTTTTTTGAAAATTCTTGTTTTTGAATTTTTGATTATTTTGGAAACGGTGAAGTTAAGAAAAAAGTTTGTTTGAAGGCTAATGAAAGGTGCCTATACCCTCTAGGCAGAAACCAAGTTTCAAGTGTGTAGGCCAAAATAAAGTGAATTTTGAAAAATGGTCACTATTTTGGAAACGGTGAAGATGAGAAAAGAAATTGTTTGACATGAATGGTTGGTATTTACCCCCTCTACCCGCACCATAAATTTGAAATTGCTAGGTGAAAACCTATGCACGTTTTGGGGGTTTAACCTATGTTTTTTGTTATTTTGTTATTTAGAGATATTTTGAAATCAGATTTCAAGTGACGTTGGCTTACCATGTTATGCGCTATTAATGTTGCTAAAACATACATACATGATTTGACCATACTGAGCTTTACTGACAAAGAAATAGTTTGCTAACAGAAGTGAGTGCGTGTTGGGGAGGCCAACATGAGACCGAGCTTATCGCAATAAGAATGTCGTAGGTACATGTGTGGGCAGGCTGGCTTTGCAACTTTGTTGTTGTTGGGAACAAAGTGAGATAACGACAGTAGCTGTTGCTAGTTATGATAACTTGATACTATGCTCCAAGGTTAGTACGCTTTCAGAGCTTTATTTTGAAAATGCTGTTGATGAAGTTCTCATAGGGTGCGCGCAGTGGGAAGTTATGTAGGCGTACAGTATGTGTGAAGTGCTAATGTCAAGAGTTCTCTAACTCAGACAGTCATTAATTGCAAGGTTTTTTAATACACTGTGAGAAATAACGCGTTTACAATTTATAGACACATATGTATATATGAGGCGAGACAGACCATCACGAGCATTACTTGCAAGATATTCTTTCATACAGACGGGTCAGCTGAGCCAATAGCCTGCGCACGTTAATAATCAATTAATTAATTAATTCATTCATTAATTTAATTAACTTAATAAAACATATATATTGAACATCAAGTAAAAAGACAAAGTGTGTTATTTGTTCTTAATAATAATGTTATGGAATAAATTATTGTTATTTGGTGCATTAATTGAAAGTTGATTTAATAACTTAATGCTATGAATGTATTTTTGTTGCAGATAAAACAACAACAACAACTAATTTGCTGTATATATGAAGTAAAAAGGACAAATTAAAGCAACTGTGGAATATTAGTTTCAAAAATAAAACATATTATTAATTTGCAATAGTTATGTACATATTGTTTATTACTTACGCTAAAATGAATGAATGCTATTTTATTTAATGGTAATGCGTAAACTTATGGAATATATTTATTTTTGTTGCAGAATTAAACTGTGTGTGTATGCGTGCCAACAGACGATCGGGAGTAGCAGCGTAGCCACTGAGCTACAATTTTAATATTGAAAAGGTACGGTATGAAGATTTTTTTGTTTGTGCAAAATTAGCTTATTATTTCCCGAGTGAGTGTGTTAGTGTATGTGCGTGCGTATGATTAATCCTATTGCATCCCCTAAACCTTTTTGAGAGTTTTGTTATTATGTGCTAAAACTGAATAAATGAATGCATATGTTTACTGAATATATATATATATATATATATATATATATATATAACCATGACTAATAAAGGGTTTTATTGCTTTGCTTTTCAGATATATCTATTTTTTTTTTAAGAAAAAGCATTATCCCACATTGCGACGAATTGGCTGTTTGCTGAAGCCCCACCTACCTACAGTTGGAGAAACAACAACAACAGTTGCAACGACTTGTGTTTGTGTGTGAGTGAGTGTGTACCACAGTGTTAGAAAAAATCTGTATTTGCTGGTTTTTTGGATTATCCTATTAATAAGGTGAGTTAACATTCCATTTACTGTTGATTATGTCTATGTGTCAAGAATTAGAATGGCAACCATTAGCCAAATGTTTTAAAAGTAGAATATGTTCCGGCCGAATTTATAATGAGAAAAACTGTCTATCCCCTAAAGAATTTGACGAATCGTGTTTGTATATTTTCTGAATGAGAGCAAGCATGGGTTAACATCGCATCACGCTTAAAAATGAATTTTGAGCTACTGTGTGAATTTAATTTGATAAAAAATAATGTTGAAGAAAAACATATGTTTACTCTTTGTACAAAAATGGAGAAATTACTGATATCCAATAATTTAGAAATGTGGTATCAGGAAAATGCTATTAAAAGACTTATCTGTAAATTTAAAGACGGACCCAGTGACCTGGCTCTGAATAGCATTGCATATTTGCAAATTAATATTTGTAAATACAATCCTTTAAATGCAGGAAGTAGCTATATTACCACACCGAGCTTTATCGCTTCGAGAAAGGCAGGGATTAATGTGTGCAACACAGACGATTACTAATTTTTGTGGAGTGTAGCTAGTTGTTTGCAACCCTGTGAAGATCATCATCAAAATGCTGGTAGATCAGGGACGTACAAAGCTATGTTTAACCACTTAAAACAAACTCTGAACAGCGTGTTTCATTTCCCATGTCTGTAGATAAAATTCATTTATTTGAGAAAGATAATCCAAATTTATCCTTCATGGTATATGGCGTTGAGGGATCCAATATTGTGGGCCCCTTGTATGCCTCCAAACAGGTAAAGCAACATCACATTCACTTGCTTTTCCTGTCTCATGGGGATAAAACCGAGTATTGTTGGGTGAAGAATTTGAGTAGATTGGTAGGTAACCATGTGTCCAATCATCATCCTAAAAAACATATTTGTGAGCGCTGCCTTTTGTATTTTGGAACTGCTGAACTTTTGGAACGACATACGGGAGACTGCGAATGGCAGGCAGTAGTAAAGCTAGTCTTGCCCGAAGGGAATGACGCAGTCTTAAAATTTAAGGCCACTAATAAACAAGATATTGTACCATTTACGGTTTATGCCGATTTTGAGGCCCTCACTGTTCCCCTTCAGGGATGTGAACCAAACCCCCATACAAGCTCAACCTATCCAGTGCAGAAACATGAGCCTTTTGCTTTAGGCTATTATGTTGTCTGTCACTATGATAAATCCCATTGTGAGTATGTAAGTACAAAGGTTCGGATTGTGCGCGGTGATTTGTTGATCAAATGGCGGCTTTAGCGGGCAAAGTAGCAAAATTTTTGAACAACCCTGTACCAATTCAGATGAATGACGTACAGCAAAAAGAATATGATCAAGCCACCACCTGCCACGTATGCGAAAAGCCAATTTTAGGCGGAGAAACAAAAGTAAGAGATCACTGCCACAGGACAGGGCATTTTAGAGGTGCCGCCCATAGGGAATGCAATTTGAAGTATTCTACACCTCGCTTCCACCCCATCTTCTTACACAATTTCTCTCGCTACGACCTTCACTTTATTGTTAAAGAATTTGCTCATGTAGATAAGAGTCAATTCACCATTTTGGCTAAGAACCATGAGAGCTTCATTTCTCTTTCATGGAGAAAAGGAACAATGAGCATTCGTTTTCTCGACTCATTCAAGTTTGTCTAGTACGCTGGATAGCCTTGTGAAAGGCTTAAGCGAGGATGAGTTGAAACATACTCAATCCCACTTAACGGATACAAAACAATTTAAATTGTGTGTTCGTAAAGGTCATTTTCCTTATGATTACGTGGCAAGTTATGACGTGCTTAAAGAAATGTCTTTGCCCCCTCGAGAAAGATTTTTTTCTGAGTTAACTCAAAGCACCATCAGTGAAGAAGAATATGCCCACGCACACCATGTTTGGTGAGCGTTTGGTATAAAAACCATGGGACAGTACGCTATGCACTACTTAAAATTAGATATGTTGTTATTGACAGAAGTATTTGAGACGTTCCGTCAGCTATGTCACTCGATAAACGGGCCCGACCACGCCCACTACTATACCAGTCCGGGGTTAAGTTGGGACGCTGCGCTGAAATACACCCAAATAAAGCTTCATTTACTGACGGATCCTGATATGGTACTGATGAAGGAAAAAGGGATTCGTGGGGGGTTCGTATCGCTCAATCAGCGACATGCCAAGGCAAATAATCATTACATGCATGATTATTGTCCTGAGGAACCAGATTCCTACCTAATGTATTTCGATGTAAATAATTTATACGGTTTGGCTATGAGCAGACCGGTGCAGTACAAAAACTTTGTCTGGCTGTCTCATGATGAAATTAAAGATTTTAATGTGCATAGCGCAAGCGAACAACAGGACGTAGGATATGTCTTTGACGTTGACTTAGCTTATTCCCCCGATCTCAGACAGCGACATGGTGATTTCCCCTTTTGTATAGAGAAAATGGTGCCGCCCGAGAGTAGGGGTAATCATAAAAAAATGATGGGCACCTTGTATGACAAAAATCACTATGTATTGCACATTGATATGCTGGTAAAATGTTTAGCCCAGGGCTTAACCCTGAAAAAAAATCCATAGAGGTATCTCTTTCTGTCAGAAACGGTGGTTGAAACCGTTTAAAATTTAATTGGTTTTCTGCCCGAAGGCAGGTCTGAGCCTCCGAAGAGGCTACCCCCAGCCGGAGATTAATTGCGGGAGGGTGGCCAGGGCCTTTCCACACCTCCTTATGTTGGCCAACAGCGCGCTGTACCTAGAACCGGCATACCATCCAAGTTCTGACTGCGCCCGATGTTGCTTAACTGCGGAGTTCTCATGGGATCCGGTGTTTCAACACGGCTAGGCCGTTGGCGTTTAAACCGTATATGGATTTAAATACCAGTCACAGACAAAGTGCCACTCAGCCATTTCAAATATTTTTTTAAGCTGATGAATAATTGTATTTATGGGAAGAGTCTTGAAAATATGCGGCAGTATAGGGACACAAAGTTGGTCAACACATGGCATGGCAGATGGGGTGCGCAAAAATACGTTGCAAAACCAAATTTCAAATCTTTCAACATTATTGATCATGATTTAGTCACCTTTGAACTTGCTAAAACTAAAGTGGTCATTGATAAACCCATCTATTTAGGTCAAGTTATTTTTGATTTTTCTAAATTGCACATGTATGAATTTCACTATGGTTTTGCAATGAAGGAATTTGGTTCCATTTCCTTGTTATATACAGACACAGATAGTTTCATTTACCATATCCGTGACTGTGATCCATATGTCGATATGAAAGAAAACCCAAAATGGTTTGACACGTCCTCGATTAGTGAAAAGAACGTGTTCGATATCCCCCGTCTGAACAAAAAATAAATTGGTTTAATGAAAGATGAGTGTTCAGACACCATGATGTTAGACTTTGCAGGTCTCGCGCCAAAAATGTATAGTTTTCGACAGTTGAATCAATGTGAATCTATGAGAGTCAAAGAAATTAGCCAACATGTGGTTAAACGCCTTTGTGTGGATGATTATTTACATGTCCTTGAGACCCACGCAGGCATGTCACATAGTCAGTTTAGGATTCTATCGAAAAATCATGATTTATTTTTAATGAAACAGCAAAAAAACACTCGCCTTGTTGGATGATAAAAGGCAGTGGTGTCAGGATATGATGACAAGCGTTCCCTTTGGTTACAACCAGTAATGGTTGTTGCTATTGTTATTGTACAATACGGCAAGTTTGTGGTTTGGTTGCTATCAAGTGCGTGATGCCATGTTAAGCCTTGTAATAAAAAAATAAAAAATTGTAGTGTATCATATAATTTTTGTTTTTAACCTGTGTGCATGGATGTATGCAAGGATGTGTGAATGTGTGTAAATAGTTGTATATAAACTGTATGTCTTGTGCTATTTGCCTGTCAACGCATAAAGAGAGGCATACTTCAACGTTTGCATGGCTCACTGTGCACAAACTAGATTAAAACATGTTGGCTTTTTTTTATCTAGTGGCTTAATATGCCTCATGTTTCAGCAAAGTGACCACCCACCCTCAGTAGGCATGCAGCTTAATAGGCCTCACTAAGTTGTGGCTTAATAAGCCTTATGTATGAGCAAACTGACCACCCACCCTCAGTAGACATATGGCTTAATAGGCTTCACTAGGTGCTAGCCTAATAAGCCTGATGTTTCAGCACACTGACCACCCACCCTCAGTAGACATATGGCTTAATAGGTCTCACTAGGTGCTGGCTTAATAAGCCTCATGTTTCAGCAAACTGACCGCCCACCCTCAGTAGACATGTGGTTTAATAGGCCTCACTAGGTGCTGGCTTAATAAGCCTCATGTTTCAGCAAACTGACCGCCCACCCTCAATAGACATGTGGTTTAATAGGCTCACTAGGCCGTGGCTTAGCAGGCCTCAAGCAACAACAAAAAATAATCTGCTGCTTTTACTGTGAACTATCTGACTTTATGATTAGTGTTATGAGTGGTGATATATTTCAAAACAACACACCAGTCAAATATCTGAACAGAATTTTTATAGACGTAATGCATGTTAATCTTGTAGCCTACAGCTAAAAAGCCAACAGACAGATGGTTATTTATTTTGTGTTTTGCGTATTTTTTATTTTCTTTTTGCTATTCACTTAAGGGACAGACAGTGTATAAATTGACATTTTTAAAAATATATATATACTTAGTAAAACGTCTATAACTACTTTTCGGATTCAACGATGAGCTATGATGAAGATTCTTTTATTGTTACCAAACACACTACGTTTAATGAATATGCAACGATAGTAAATTATAATCCACAACGTGTGGCCTATTTTTTAGAGCAGCGTTTCCCAAACGGTGGTACGAGTACCACTGTTGGTACGCTCGTACTGCTGTAGTGGTACGCGGTGATGTTACGAAAAATATAACAAATATTAGATACGTTACGAAAAATATAAAAATTAAAGCATTGATATGTTGCCAGAGGACTTTAAGGCCAAAGATAAGGAGCAGTTTTATGAAATGAATTGTGATTCAGAACTAAGGCAAACTTTTTCTAAAATAGCTCTTGTGAACTTTTGGGTTGAGAGGCGTGCAGACTATGCAGACATAACTGACAAAGCAGTTGGATTTTTACTGCCTTTCACTACTTCGTACTTCTGTGAGACTGCATTTCCTTCACTTGTTTATCTCTAGAGTGAATACCGGAATAGGCTCCTTACAGTGGAAAACTATCTTCGTTTGAAACTCAGCAATCTTAAACTAGACATTCCTAAGTTGGCTTCTAATCTTCAAGCTCACCCTTCATACTGAAATTGTTAGTTGAACGTTTTTTGGTTTAATTATTACGAGTTCTTTTATTAATATTATTTGTACAGTGTCATTTCTGAATGTTTGAATTGAATACTTATTGTAATAAATAATAAAACAACTCGACACACTTTTTATTATTTGAACTTTAACTCTAACAAACACAATTTACAATCCACTTTTGGTCTACTACGTAGGCCTAGTGGTAGTGGTGGGGGTTATAGTTACTATATCTCCTAACCATTAGGTGGTACGCGAGAGATTCTCATCTCTTACAGTGGTACACGAACAAAAAAAGTTTGGGAAACACTGCTTTAGAGTATAAAAACACTTAAGTGCGCATTGATACCACTTTTTATAACAGCATCATTGATCATGATGATGATGATGTCTTGTCTCAAGATCCAAGTCATCACTATTGCAAATCCTGTATGCTAAATTTTGGATTTCAAAATAATGTATCTACAGAAGTAATTCATAAATCATGGTATGGTTTAACGATGAAACAAGTGATTGTTAAATTAGCGGATGAGGATGATTTTCCAGTTTTTTGGTGTACGCTATGTACAAACCCCTTGTTTAATGTCTATTTTGCAGTAACGTCAAATATGTTTTGTTTCCACTTTTATAAATTCCCTGTTGAGGAAGGAACCACTTCGTATCGTCAACAAGCATTTCGTCAACTTTATTTAACGTTACCTATGAATCAATATTCACCACATAGAATAAGGTATATTATAAACTAATCGCGAGATAGGTGTATTTAAACTTTTCAAATTCGCTTGGCCACCATGTTCGTTTTGTAGCTAATCGGTTTTTGAAAGTCTTATAGATTAACTTCCAGTAGTGCCCTTTATCTCCGTACAAAATTTCAGGATGATACTGCTAATAATTTCAGAGATATAGAATGCCGGTGAAATATTTCGCACATCCGCCATCTTGTGGTTATGTAAACAATGGAACGAAGTTAGATGTCGGTGCATTAAAATAGGTATAAACATATACCGTACCAAGTTTTATTGCGTTTGGTTGGTTAAATCGCGAGAAACTTCTATTTAAAATTCGCAAACTCGCGTGTCCGCCATGTTGGTTTTGTAGTTACCTGTTTTTCAAAAGTCACATAGATGAACTTCTAGTAGTTTCCTTTATCACCGTAATAAACTCCAGGGTGATATCGGTAACAGTTTCGGAGATATTGAATGCTGGTGAAATATTTCGCCCAGCCGCCATGTTGGATTGGTGAGACGTAACAAAATTTGAAGGTCACGGTCGGGGTCGCCCGGTATAGTGCTATGAACTTACCGAGTTTCATTGAAATTGCTCCATCCGTTTAGAATTTACTAGGGACACACACACACACACTCCTCACACACACACACACACACAGACAGACACACGGACAAATGGTGATCTCATAAGCCTATTTTTTCGAAATTGAAAATTGGCTAAAAAAATCATAATCACTGCCCATCCGGGCAAACTTAAAAATATTCCTGCAGAATTACACAGTTTATCAATTCACAGTTTATAATACAATTGGATGCGTTTGCGTTTGCGTTGCACGCTTCCATAATTTTCACTCCGTGAATCAAAATATTTCTCAGATTAAATGTTATTAATTGTACACAATTATTTGATTATCAGTTTATGCCCTGATGGCTGCCCATTTGACAAATATACTCGGATTACTCCATAGCACATGGATTCCTTTCACGGAACGTGTCCTTATTTGTGCTTCTCATTCACATAGATGTTGCTTCGGCAAACGATGAGTAAGTACTGGCTTCACAAAATATGGCGTTCACTCTGGACATGAGTTAACCGCGTAAATTGACGGTTTCGCTCATAAGCGTTGTATACCGTATTTTAAATAAGCAGAATTACGTTGATTAAATAATTGTGCATTTATGGAATATCTAAAGTGCATAAAATGTAATTATAAGCGATATTGCTTCGGCTTCTTCCCGCCGCTCGCAGGGTATGTTCAATTACTTTTCAGCATGGAACTTGGTCTTTGTTAGCTGTGCAAATATGCACCAACCATGCGTCAACATGCGTCAATGGGCGCAATACCTATTTACGTCATGTGGACCATGAAACACACAAAAATTGGCTGTTCATGTTGGTTCAACAGTTATCGCATACCTCTTACAAACATTATTATATTTTTGTGAATTTATCCAATACTATCTACAACTTTAGGCATTAAATGCTCAGGCTTAAAAAACAACATGCTTTAATGTATTGGCAATGTTGTTGTTGTTTTTGTTGTTATATATAAAGATGAGAGTGTTAAAAAAATAACACTCTTTTCTTTCATTATAGCCAACCCAAGCATGGATGCCTTGAACGCCATTGGCCAAGATTGCGGCTTTGCACGCAAGAAAATGAGTGAATTGCTTACACAAACACCCTTTCGCATACATAAAATACAGAAATTAAAAACCAAATTTGGTGAACGAGCTCTTTGCATTTGTCAAGACTTCGAGACATTTCTTCACACACGATTCAATAACCTACCTGGTAATGTCATGGAAGATGTCATTCGAGTATTCACCCTGTGTATTTAATCTATGACGGTGAAAAAAATAATCGTTGCATCAATCGTTTTGTAAAACTAGAAAATGAATAATCATTGTACGCTAGCCATGACTTGGTTTATTGATGTCTTACTATAACAAAAATATTTTTTGGTGCTCAACCGTTTTGACGTTTATTAATTGTTGCTCATGGTTTATAATGCTAAATAATAATAATACGAGGCACGTCCAGAGAGTAAGTTCCGTTTGGTAATAAAATTAAATTGTGTACAGATACAGAAAAATTATTTATTGCACAACATTCTACACCTCTTAACCTACTTTTCCACATAACTGACGAACTTTTGCAGGCATTTGTCATAGCGTGGCACAAGTTTTTGGATACCTTCTTCATAGAAGTTTGCCGCCTGTGTCTTCAACCAGTTGGAAACATCTTCTTTCAGCTTGTCGTCAATGTTGAAGTGTTGACCGCCAAGGAAAGACTTGAGATGTGTGAACAGATGAAAGTCGCTAGGAGCGAGGTCAGGGCTGTATGGAGGAGGGTAGTCAAACACGTCCCAGCCAAATCCCTGTAGGAGGTTTTTCGTCACATTTGCCGTGTGTGGTTGTGCGTTGTCGTGAAGAAAAACAACACCTTTTGACAGCAACCCTCGGCGCTTATTCTGTATTGCGCGGCGCAATTTCCTAAGTGTCTCGCAGTAAGCATCTGCGTTGATTGTTGGACCACGCGGTAAGAAATCGCTGAGTAAGATGCCATTCCAGTCCCAGAACACTGTGCACATCATTTTCCGAGGAGTCAAGATTTGTTTCGGATTAACCTTTGCTGGGGATGAAGTGTGCCTCCATTCCATTGATTGCCGCTTACTTTCAGGGGTGTCGTAAGAAACCCAAGTTTCATCTCCTGTGACTATCTGTATCAGAAATTCTTCGCCGCCTTCATTGTAACGGGTCAAAAACTGAAGTGTTGACCGCCAAGGAAAGACTTGAGATGTGTGAACAGATGAAAGTCGCTAGGAGCGAGGTCAGGGCTGTATGGAGGGGGGTAGTCAAACACGTCCCAGCCAAATCCCATCCGTTTTGTTTTGTGTTGCTCCTTAAGAATCTTTGGTACCCAACGTCAGCAAAGTTTACGAAAGTTCAGTTTTTCGGTAACAATTTTATGAATTAGTGATCGTGAGATTTTGGGAAATTCCATAGCGAGAGCACTAATTGTAAACCTGCAGTTTTCCCGGATCTTGTCATCAATCGCGTGAACCAGTTCTTCTGTAACCAAAGATGGACGCCCACTTCGTTCTTCATCGTGCACTTCACTACATCCTTCATTGAACTGTTGGACCCATCCTCTCACCATTGAATCACTCATCGCATTTTGTCCATACACTTCGCAAATTTGCCGATAAATTTCAATTGGTTTAACTTTCCTAGCATTCAGAAAACGAATCACAGATCTGATTTCACAGGCGGCGGGATTTTCAATCAACACCGACATTGTACGAGTAAACATGCACAACAAGGCATACGTGGCTGACAGCGCTCTCCAAATGGCGCACGTTTCTTCTCCTTGATACAGAGCGTCTACCGCGCATATGCGGAACTGCGCTGCAGCGGAACGTACAACTAGTTGAAGACACAGGCGGCACACGTCTATGAAGAAGGTATACAAAAACTCGTGCCACGCTACGACAATGCCTGCAACATTTCGGCAGTTATGTGGAAAAGTAGTTTAAGGGTTGTAGAATTTTGTGCAATAAATATTTTTTTTATCTGTACACAATTTAATGTTATTACCAAACGGAACTTACTCTCTGGACGTAATTCGTAATAATTTTTGAAACTTGTTTGTTTGTTTTAGCCTTAAGCTATGGCAATACAATGATGTCTATAATGGCCATAGGTGAATGGTATTTTTTTTTTTGTAAGTTGACTCTTTAATGAGATAAATTGTTTAGCCTTTAGAGCTACGTGAATAAAAACATGCCTATGATGCATGACTATTTTAACCTCTTTATGTTTGTTTTAGCCTTAAGCTATGTCAATACAATAATGCCTATAATGGCTATAGGTAATGGTAATTTTTTGTAAGTTCACTGTTTAATGATAGAATTTTTTTTTTAGCCTTTAGTGCCACGTGAATAGAAATATGCCTATATTGCATGTTTTACTTTCTTTTTAAGTGCATGTATAGTTTTCAAAATAAGTTTAAACGTCATGCGCTTAAACATAGCTTGTTAATTTAGCATACGAACTTATGCAATGCAAGCACAAGTAAAAAAAACAGAGAGAAAAAGAAAGAGCAAAAAACTTAAAAAGAAAGATAACAAATCAACACTATTTTTACTAATTAAATAAATAATTTAAAGTTAATGTCACATTGTCTTAAATGGTCACATGGTTTTGTACAAACAAAATCATAATGACCTGTTTTATAACATAATAATAATAATAATAATAATAATAATAATTTAAAGTTAACGTTACATTGTCTTAAATGGTCACATGGTTTCCTACAAACAAAATCATAATGACATGTTTTATTACATAATAATAATAATAATAATAATAATAATAATAATAATAATAAATAAATAAATTTAAAGTTAACGTTACATTGTCTTAAATAGTCACATGGTTTTGTACAAACAAAATCATAATGACATAGTCCTAGACTTGTTAATGATTTCATACGCTACGATGACTACTTTTAAAACATGTTTTTATTTTATTTTTTTCTCTGTTTTTTTTTTACTTGTGGTTGCAGTGCATGAGGAGGGTGTTTAATGAACAAGCGACCCTTAAGCCCATGACGATTCAACTTATTTCATAATTTTGTACAAATACCATTTATACCAACATTTATAATGATTATAATCAAACTATTAGTCAATAATATTGCAGTGTCATCTTTTTTACTGTTTATAATAATTAAAAAAATCAAATACCATTTATATCATTGTTATCATGTTCATATTCAAACTAACAGTCAATAATAATACACTGTTGTACTTTTTTAATGTTTATAATTTTAAAAATAATTTTAAATTGAAACACCATTTATATGATTGTTATGGTTCATATTCAAACTATTAGTCAATAATAATACACTGTTGTCCTTTTCTTTATTGTTTATAATTTTAAAAATAATTTTAAATTCAAACACCATTTATATGATTGTTATCATGTTTATATTTAATAAATTAGTCAATAATATTATTAATAATAATAATAATAATAATAATAATAGGGTCCCAGGAATAAACCTGGGAGGAGTCATTGTGACTCTGGCAAATGGGAGTGAAATGCGTCGTTGCTAACATCTGCAACATTAACCTATTGGATTCAGCAAGAGAATCCAACTTAGCCTCTTTCACTCCAACTCCAGCACGTAACCTACACGAGGTGCCCCTGTTAAGTCGAGCAACCCAGTGGAAGGTTGGGTAACCAATCCCAGCGGGAAGCTGGGTCGACGAACCGATCAGTGTTGGGAGACTCCCAGGCTTGAAGCCTTGGTAGTATAGAGAAGCCAGAAAACACCTTGAGGCAACCTCTTGGGCTAACAACCTTAGTTGCAACATGGATGCGTATGCGTCCAAAACAAACTCAAGTCAAGTGAGCATGATGGCAAAACATTTCAACATTTCTTTTACCCCAGGGGGTAAGTCTTCGGATAAATCCCTCGTCGTGAAACCTGCGACGCACGAGTCTCATTCGGATTCTGGGGGAGACTCGACATCATGCGAGAGACGAGTCGGAGCGTCTCGGTGTACCCCAACCAGTCAGAAACTCAGAACCAAATCAAAAACCTTTCTAGCAACGTTCAACATTAACACCCTTACACAAATTGGCAAACTGAAAACTCTCACCGACGCACTACATGAAAATCAGATATGTATCATTGCCCTACAAGAAACACGTTACCCAGACGAAGAGACTTTCGAATCTGAAGGTTACCGCTTTTTCAAGAGCAGAGCTCAAAAGAGGGTCCTCAATGGATCTGTGATGCTTGGAACAGCGTTTGCTGTGAGAACCAGAATCCTTAAGTCGGTCGCAAATTTTGAGCCAGTTAATGACCGATTATCCATATTAACAATCAAATGCGCCAACAAAACCTACAGCCTAGTTAACGCACATGCCCCCACAAATGACAAGAACAGATCTGACCCGGACGAAGTGGATAACTTTTGGGACCTACTGGATGAAAAGCTCGCCAAAATTCCTAAACACCATGTTAAACTTCTTATGGGGGACTTCAATGCTCAACTTGGTCGAGAACACAAGTATAGGAAAATCATTGGAAACTATCCTGCCCACAAAAGAACTAATCAAAATGGTGAGAGATTGGTCTCCATTTGCGAAAACCATAACTTGCAGATCATGGCGACACACTTTCGCCATCTTCCCAGAAAGCAAACATGGCGATCTCCTGTCGACGCCATCGGAGAGTTTCAAATATATCACGTCGCAATCTCTAGGAAAAACAGCCCTGAGATTATGAATGTTAAGGTTAAAAAAGGCATAAACGTGGCTTCAGACCACTATATGTCCATAATTAAATTCAAACCGGTCCCTTCAATCACCAACAAGACGCCCAAACAAATTATTCGCTTCGACACTGATAAACTCAAACAGAATGTAACCGAGTTCCAGGAAAAGGCTCGACCAATCGACTGTGACTTTAACAACACAAAAAACCGCCTGATCGAGGCTGCCAAGGAAATTGCTGAAATTAAAAGAAGCAAGAAACATGCCTGGTGGAATGATACATGTGTTTCAGTTCTCAAGAAAAGGCTCGATGTATGGAAACAATATTACTCAAAAAAATCGCAAACTGATTGGGAAACCTACAAAGCCCAACGAGTCCAGACAGCTAAAGTGATCCGAGCTGAGAAACGTAAATATGAAAAATCACTTATTGAGAAGATCGACCAAGACTTTAAAAGAAACAACACCAGAGATTACTATGGAACGTTCAAAGGGAAACTTACGGGTTATAAACCTCCGTTGTTATGCTTTCAGCGAAAGGACGGTACACTGGCGACCTCAAATGAAGAAAATTGTACCATCCTAGCTGATTACTTTAAGAATTTACTAAATTGCGACCAACCCAAAAATCCCATCAAGACCGAGGAACCCATTCGCAGATGCCCAGAATCAAGACCACCCAACAAAGACGAAATCAAGCGTCACATTGCTCGACTAAAAAACAACAAAGCGCCCGGGGAAGACTCTGTAGTTGCAGAACTTTGGAAATATGCTCCCGAAGAAGCAGTTGAAATCTTGCAGAAGCAAATAGAACAAATTTGGAAAAATGAAATTCTACCAGAAGATTGGAAAACGGCCTTGATCCATCCGTTACACAAGAAAGGCAGCATGAAAAATGTCAACAACTACAGAGGAATATCCCTCCTACCGGTATTATACAAAATTCTCTCTCTTGCTATCCTGGAGCGATTAGAAGCCGAAGTCGAGCATCAAATAGGAGAATACCAAGGGGGATTCAGAAAGGGTCGTTCAACTGCCGAACAGATCCACAACCTCAAAACAATCATTAGATATTGCAATCTCAGGTCCAAATCGTACGTATCAGTCTTTGTGGACTTTAAGAAGGCTTACGATTCGATAGACCGCGAAGTTCTGTTGAATATCCACAACGAATTCGGGGTTGACCTGAAACTGCTGGCATTAATTAGAGCCACCCTAACTGAAACAAAATCCAAAGTAAAGTTCCTGGGATGTCTGTCGAATTCCTTTGAGGTCAAAACGGGAGTCAGACAAGGTGACGGGCTCTCTCCAATGCTTTTCAACTGCGTCCTCGAAAAAGTCATTCGAACCTGGCGAAAAAATTATTAGAAACTGAGTATAGCCCTCTGAGAATGGGAGCAAAATCCAAGGGGATCATAGTCGACTGACTAGCATTCGCTGATGACATCGCCATTATGTCGAACGACGTAGAAACTGCTAAGATGCAAATCGACCTTTTAAAAGAAATCGCTGAACAAACTGGCTTGCAGATATCATTCGAAAAAACAGAAGTAATGACCAACATCAAAGACGCCCCTGCAAAACTGCAGACAAAATACGGGAAGATCAACAGAGTGGAAAAATTTAAGTACTTGGGAGAGATCATCATGAAAAGTGGACTGGACAAAGAAGCACTCAAGGAACGAGTACGCAAACTCGAAATAGCCTATCAAATATCGCGCTCAATATACAACAAAAAATGCCTGTCCAAAAATACTAAACTACGTCATTATGAAACTGTTCTGAAACCAGTAGTTATGTATGCAGCCGAAACCCTATCCCTAAATGCTAATAAAGGACTCCTTGAAGAACTGGAGAAAAAAGAGCGCAAAATCGTCAGAGGTATAATGGGATCAAATTACAAGAATGGTATCCACTATAAAAAATCCAACAAAGAAGTCTACAGTGAAATAGAGAACATTTCAGAATCGATCCGTAAAAGGCGGGCACGGTATTACGGTCATCTCAAACGAATGGACGGAAACAGGCTGACTAAACAGATTTTTCATTTCTTTGACTCCAAACCCAAAACCACAATGCCCTGGTTTATGAATACCAAAGACGACCTCAAAATGCTGCATCTAAAACCCGACGACGCCTTCAATAGAGATCTCTTCCGCAAAAAGATACTGACTAATGGGCTAACCCGAGACGAGACCTCGAACCCGAAAAGAAGACAAGGTACCACTTGGACAGCGGAGCGCAAGATGGTCCACTCACAGAGAATGAGGGAATTCTGGGCTCAGAGGAAGGCGAAACAAATTGCCAAGTGTAGCAAGACTTAACGTGGTCCTAGATGGCCTCAACGAATTATATATATATAATAATAATAATAAAACCACACATGGTGTCGTGCTTATTTATTTATTTATTTATTTATTTATTTATTTATTTATTTATTTTTGAAAATAATAACAGTGATACTATACATTTTTAAAATAAATTGATGATGTTAAAGTCCATATTTCGATAAAAGTAATTTGCTTTTCATAGCAGCAATAACCATAAATGCAGCCATTTGTTCCGATAGAGTGGCATCTGAAGCTGTTAATCGTTGCTTGGCAATCCTTAACAAGACTTTGTCGGCAATGTGTCTTAGTGTGGGATCACTGTTTTGATAGGCTATATCATGATTACGACATGCATGGTCCAAAGAATTTATCCCCATATTCCCTCTTCTTAAACGATCTTCAAGACGAGTACCAGGACCACTAAAGCTGTACGCAGGTAGGTGAACTTCGAATGGTAAATTTTTAATGATGTTATCAATAATTTTACGGCCAGTACACTTGCTGCATGGAGGTTTCAATCGGTGAAAAACACTTTTTTGTTGTTGTTGTTGTTGTTCTTCTTCTTCTTCTTGTTCTTGCTGTTGTTGTTGTTGTTGTTTGTCGGCGGCTGCTGACGAGCATGGTAGGTGGTTGTTTTCCGCATGACAGCCATGGAATGATGAAACAATGTATTTACAGTGAGTTTTATGACCATGATATAATTTCATCAATTGGCATGTGGCACACTGTCGAATGGAGGGTATTTTTGCCATCGTTAATTGCCTGTGATGGGAAAAATGGCTGCATGGTTGTAGTTCACTCAATACAGGGTCAGTAATCCACTCGGCAGGCGCCTTTTCCCAAATTTATTTCACAGCGTTGGCAGCAACATAAAAAAGAAATTATTTAGTTAGTGCTAATAATTCATATTGTGTAAAGCAAATAAGTTTTTTCTTGCACACAAACAACTTTCCAATAGCCTTGTCGATTGTAGTGGCGTCCATGTTTATAACGTTGATGTTATCACCTCATATGAACAAGTCTCACTGCTAACATTGGACGATAAACTTTCAGTTTTAATTTTATTCAACAACTCCCAACATGCACTGGTGGTGAGCCAATGAAACAATTGCCAGGCATGCGCTAAGGCTTTATTCTGAATATTGTCGCAATGACAAGTGTCCATAAGCGTTTGCATGGATGGACAACCCAGATCAAAAAGGTCAATACATTGACAGTGAGAGGGTAAAAATTGTTGGAGCCACTGGCGTTTTTCACCCCCTTTAACAAATAAGACATTGGCCGAGGACAAATGGGCTTTCATGACTATGTCAAGATACTTGTAAGAAATATCACCCTTTATCCATACTAATTGCAAATGATTTTCAATCCATTGGCTCTGCTTTTTATCTTTTTCACTAAGCAACTCAAAAGCATAGGGAGGTTTAAACACCAAATGAATGGGGTTAGACACCCAAAACGTACTACAATCGATAAAAGCTACTTACTTAAATATAAATTTGTTGTCTGCAATTTTAAACCCCTGACAATCCACGATGAGTGTACGCATGATGTTTTTATTTTATTTTTTACTTGTTACCTCTTTGACGTCTAATCAACAACTTACGCATGTCATGGTTTAACAATGCAAAAGTCAAAGGACTTCAGAAAAAAAGGAACAAATGAATTGAACAAGAGCTAAATATTTTTTTACAGGTTTTATTCATAACATAAAAAAACACTTACAATGTTATTACAAGTTTTTTTAAAATTGGGAACAACATTCAAATGAATAGTTTGCACATACGGTCCACAGGTATCTCCTAGTTTTGCAGGGTCTGGTACAATGACAGGGTAATTCAAACTCCACGGAATATTGCCCACATCATAGCGATTTAGGTAAGGACAGGATGGACTCAATCGCTGATGATCGCTAAATGGTCGATCCCCTATATCCCAGTTTCCTATTTCAATGTTGCAAAAATACACTTGACCACATCCCCAGGGTTTAAGTAATCAAATCCGCTCGCTGCCAATTCTCCATAATCCATAAAGGGAACTGTCCATGTTTCAAAAGTTTTCAGACGATTAAATTCACATTTTAAATTCCATGGTTTGTCTATCACCTTGTTGTTGTTGTTGTTGTTGTTGCTGTTGCTTATTGAGGGACACATGACGTTTGTTGTTGTATGTGTGTACAGTGCCAGAGAGAAACAGATAGTGTGCATGCAGACGCTTATCATCAATCCTATGAATGATATTTTTTTTCACCTGACAACAGGTGGCTTACATGCTGGTGACATAATTGGACAAAGGATGATGTTTCACTTGTCTGGCATGAATAATCAAACATTAGGCACTGGTATGGACTGGTACATTTTCTTGTGTTTCAAAATCAACTCTTAAATCAATGGTGGTGATTTTCATAGACTCTTCTAGATAAGAACAGTCGAAAACAATCAGTGGTGCTTTTGCTTTAAACCCTTGTGGCGACAACATAGGGCAATCATGTTTTTCATAATAAGATGATTAAAATTTAGCAAACATATCATAAAGGGGACCAAACTTATTTTTTGAAAAGTTGAGTTCCAACCCCTCATAAGGAAAGCAAACATTATTTAAAAATAGTCGTATATTTCTCAAGTGAATGTGATCAAACAGGGTGATACCTTTGCTTTGTTCCTATTTACTATTGGTTTGAAAACCAATAATAACATAGAGGGGTCTCTCGGTAGAGCGAACCAATTTGTCACTCCAACTATGAGTGTCTGTGGTAGGTAGCAAGGGGTAATCATGTAGACTCCAACTACGAAAGGCGATATGAAAGGCTTTATCTTTTTGCACCAAATTTAACATGCTTAGCTTTTTACGATCCCAAAGTGTCACGTGGGGCACTTTACATAGTAATCGAAGCAGTTGAATTTTTGAGTCTATCGCTTGGTCAAAGGCTCCTTTTAGTGCATTATAATCACTGCGGTCTCTCACCAGATACAAACATTGTCTTGCGTTTAAAATAATACGCTTATGATTTTCGGCAAAGCCAAGGAGTAATTTTAAGGGTAGGAAGGCTGTAAAAGTGCCGTCGGTATGAACTAGCCAGTCATTTCAACTGTTGGGGCAGCACTTTCTTCCTCGCTATAGGAAGGATATAATTTCATAAGACTAGTCATGCCCACATTTCGAGACATATCTATGACAATATCATTTGTCACATAGCGAATTAAAGAAAACAGAACAGCCAAACCATGATTCGCCAACGTAGACGTCGTGGGTGTGCTGCCATCTGCTTTCATCAATTTACCCTCAATTTGAAGGACACTTTCATGAGGTAGAGTAAAAATATCTTGAGTGTTAATGATGAATTGAATCTCGTCATTGTTATTCAGTCCTGTTGCTTGAGGTTGATAGGAATGCATATCAATGCACACGACGCCATCTTCCAATTGTATGGGATTTACCACTTGCAACAGCTCCTTGTTCATGATTGGGGTGTAACGTATAACCAATGCGTTCTAAACGTTGTCCGTTTACTCGTGTCAACCGTTTCATACACGGCGGGCAACTAACCGACCTCGTAGACGTTGTTGTTGCTTTATAGATAAATTTCATAGCGTATTTAAAACCAACTTGTAGGTCACAGGGGTGTTGGCGTCCAAAGCAATCAGTTGTTGCTTTCTATTCACTAAGCGTAAGGTAATATTACTAATATCGCTGACACACACAGGATGATATAGAACCACTGAAGGGATTTTATGAATAATATAGCCACAAGGGGAGGTAACAATAAAATCATACAGGGAATGGCTTTGTTCTTGATTCATGAATACGTCTCTAATAATATTGCAAGTCACAGAAATGTGATGGTCATCGATGAATTTCACTGGATAATCTGAATCATGGGGTTGGTGAGCTGCCAGCACTCTAGGTTTAAATCCTTGTAAAGGACCAATAGAATGAACTCTTGTTTCAAAGTCAATGTTAAACGCAGAGAAAATACGACAGCGATGATTAATCGTATTGGCTGTAAGTTCAAATTTGTGTGTCCCATCCGCAAATGGTTTGACACCAAATTGTTTTATCATCAACAAGCTAATGGCTTCGTGCACATCGTCTATGGTATAACCTCCAGGGGGTAGTCTCAACATATAATCATCATAATGAAATATGTCATTAATATCCAGTTGTATATTGTAAATCCAGTTGTAACTTTCCAAAGAAATTAATCCTAGCACATAGGATTGTTCGGGATGCAATTCAATGGGGGAAAAATCCAGGGACACTTCAGGCCCGTGGCTGTGCACGGTAAAGGTCTTGGCGTTGACATTCATAATGATGAAACTGCTGGCTTAACGCGACCTCTTATATAAAAAATGTAAACACAAACGTCCACACTCTTGACAGTCAAAGGTTTGTTGACGATTCACATTATAGAATATATTTACCCGGTTTCCTAAATAACGTAGCAACTCGGTCGGGGGTGGTAAATTTCCATAACTGTCAAAGTACCAAATTGTGGAACATTGTTTCACATAGGCTAAAAATGGGTTCCTTAGCCTGCAACATCATCTAAATTTATCATGGCTCGTTCTTCTTTCCACGGTGCTTTGGGTAATTCATTTCGCATAAATACACCTCGAAAATGAGAAATCTTCTGTTGTTTGGCATAGCTTTCCACTTGTTCATGGGTCATGGCATGACGTGGCAGTTGCCTTAAGCGCTTATCAAAGATGGATTTTTTTTCTTAGACGATAGGCCATGGCCTTTTTGAAAAAAGACTGGCTTTAAAGTATTGCCGATTCTAGCTCCCATAGCAATGGCTTCTAACGATTTATTGTGTCGCTCGCTTTCTTTGAGTTGTTGCTTGCCTTGTTCGACGGCTTTTATGGTTTTCGCCACGGTAGTGGCACCAACCAAAAGTGAGCCCAAAGCTGCCAACCCCGCAAATAAAGACGGCAAAAAAAACCACGTTTAGCAATAGGAATGACACGCCCACGTTTTTTTCTTTCTTTCTTTCTTTTTTTTTATCAAAGCAATATGGTGGGATTTTGGTGCTGTAGACAATTGCACTGCCTGTAATGCTTTTTCGATAGCCACCTTTTTTTTTTAGTTTTAACACCGGGTGTGAGGCAGATCGACTTGGTTTCCGGCCTGGCTTTCTTCTCATTTTGAGATTTGCTTTCTTCATGTTCATTGCATATCTTTTTTTCACCATGGTGCTACTTGGTGAACCTTTCACAGCAAGCATTCGGTAACAACTAACGTAGAGAACCTTATTTCATAGCAGTATATTCCAATTCTATATAAAGCGGAAAATCATTCACCGTTTTCCCAGCTTTCTTTTCCTCAAAGGTAAGCATAAGATGAAAGGATAACTCATCTACAACATTTACTGTTTGATGGTTGTGAACCAACAGTCTATCACCGTTTATTTTTATTTTTAAATGTTTCTCATCAGGCATCGCATATTTAATATGAATCACGCCATCATAATGCAATCGATAATGACTTAAACCGGAATCAAGTATATAGGTAAGGCGATCATTTACCAGTGGTGGTGGGGAATGGTTTCTGCCATTGTCCAGTTTTTGATTTGAGAAATACACTAAAAATACAGATGGGACAAATTTATAAAGCCTTTTCATTTGGTAGGTGCGTAACGTTTCGTGCAGACGTCATTTTCGTCTCGAGGCTCTTGCACATCAATTATTCGATGATCATCGGCTGAATAGCCCTCAGCGGTTAGTCTCGCGGCCATGTGATAGACACTTTGCACTTTGCGATCGACATAGCTATTTGTAGCCACCTCTCAAGACTCTTTTGACTAAGAGGCGGCCGTGGCCATGGTTACACAAGCTCGCCCAAACACGTCCATGGTGATAGACGTTAACTAACCTATCCTACTCACCGCTTGTCTATGTATAAACCTTATACTCATATGAAAAAACTCAGCCGTCGTCACTATGGAATTAATGAAACAACCCCATGCTTTGCCCGTCTCTGATTTGGTTTCAGAGCTATCACTATCCGTGTGCAAACCTAAACGTCATGGCACCCTATTCCAGTGGCGACTCCTGATTTTTATAATGTGTAGGACGTAATAGGATGAAGTCCAAAGATAAATTAATGAGAAAGGTTGAAAATTACAGTTTCCGGTAGGCTATAGCCTACTGTAGTTCGAATTTCTAAAGGGAAGAGCATGATAATAATAATAATAAAAGTAATTTCAGTCTGTAAAATATATAGTGAACAACACAAAACATACGTGGTTAGTGGATTATCTGAATTTCAGATCGATTCTCCTGTCCTTATTTTCCGCGAAGATATCGATGATTGTGTCGTGGAATTGACGTTGTTTTTTTTTCAAGTCCCAGAAGAATGCTTCCTCGATAGAAAGTGATGCTAGACCATTGAGACGTTCTTGTGCTGTTTAATTTCTGCAGTATGATTTAATGCGCTTCAACACAGAGAAGCTCCTTTCTGTTGAGGCACTAGTAGCGAGAATAGTCAGAATTAAGTTGATGAGTATTGACACTTCCGGTAATGTGTCAAGGAAATCGTTTGATACAATGTAGTCATTCAATTTTGCTATGGAATTTAATCTGAATGACGGTGAACTGAAGACGTAAGACAATTCAGAATTTAGTCCCGGACTGTCGAAAAAGCTGCCATATGGCGATTTCATTAGAGAATGAAGATGATTAATGGGAAAACAGTGAGAATATTCCTTAAATTTGTAGACATTTAAAAGAGCGAAAAATGTCAAAGAATGAAGGTCTCTAAATCTCTCTTCAATACGTGCTGAGAAGTGATCAACTATTTCAAAGTATAGGCGGCGAAATGAGGTTTTCATGTCATCTTTATTGTCAGTTCGTTGCTTCTTTGTAACAGGAGCGTCTTTGTTATGCAGTTTAGCCCACAATTCATCGAACTCCTCACGACATGACTTCAGAAACTCTTTAAATTCTTGGATTTTACTCTCACAAAATATAACGTCACATATCTTCTTTTGCAAAATTTTGAAAAGTATTTCTGCTTTAGGTAGAACCAAGTGAAAAATTTCCAACAGAAAATTGAACTCAAAATCAAGAAGGTTCTTAAGAAATCCTTTTGCACAAAATCGTGTTTCAGGATCAAACGGCATTGTGTCATTCTCAATTATTTGACTGAACAACTGAATCAGTTCTGTTTTGTGGTTGTAAATCATTTCCACTAGTCTATTGTTGTATAACCATCTGGTTGGAGCAACAGAAGGAAAACGGACATTTACTATCTCGTCAAGAGCATGAGTTCTTTTGCTTGAATTGGAGAAAAACGACGCGAAAC
The DNA here is from genome assembly GCA_946902985.2 of Meconema thalassinum. Taxonomy (NCBI): domain Eukaryota; kingdom Metazoa; phylum Arthropoda; class Insecta; order Orthoptera; family Tettigoniidae; genus Meconema; species Meconema thalassinum. Next base: position 455,565,841 of record OX336388.2, read on the forward strand.
CGGAAACGGTCGAGAAAATTATTTTACAATTTCTGATCACTTTTACACAGTCCTGCAATACTAAATTTAGTTTGTGTGCATAGCAGATAGTGAGAAATGTTCGTGGACACTTTGACTTTACTCTCGCGGCTAGCCCGTTATATTGGCCAGTATTGACAGATGCGCCGTGATAGGTTTGAGCAATTAACTTATTACTGCATTGAAACCCATCTAAATGATCAAAGACATGTGTTGCTATTCTTTCGGAAATTCTGTTACTGCTCAAATCAAGGAATCTTATGAACCTTTCTTGAATTTCGCCCTTAGGATCAACATATCTGAACACTATACTTAATTGCTCCTTCCTTGATATGTCCATTGCCTCATCTACAATAATTGCAACAAACTGCGCAGCAGAGATTTCGGCTTTTATATTCTGCATTAAGTGTTGAGCACAAGCGTCGATAAGTCATTTTGTATCATTGAACCTTGGCCTGAGAACACAGTACAATTTTGTAGGTGATTATGCAAATTCACGTCGCGTTTTGCCATGTATTGAATCAACTCCCAGTAATTGCCTTTATTAGCAGAATCTTCCGATTCATTATGGCCTCTAAAAAGTAGCTCCTGAAGTGCCAGGAAGCAAGTAGCATCTATTAAACACTTCATAACGTACCTATTACCTTTCACTTTTTCATTGTTTTTGTCTATTGACTCTTTATAGGCTTTGCTAAGACAGCAGTCAATTCTAGTATCTGAGTTTTGAAATTGTTTCAGTGAGATTGCCGCTGCAATGTGTTCCTTACTTTGTTGATGCCGCTTTCGTAATATATTTCCTAAATTATTCAAAACAGCTACGCCACTGCTGTTCCAAACATTTTTCTGAACAGAAAATAGTAAACAAGGCCAACAGTAAAACTTATTTAATGCCTTGCACCCACATAACCAAGGTATTTCTGCATATTTGGAAACAAAAAAATTAAATTTTACTATTTTCCCACTTGTTGTTTTTTTTTTTTTTTTGAATTGACATAAGTTAGGTAGGGGAGGAGTAGGTCGTCCCTTCGAGATTAGTTCTTTCTTCTCCGCATGGCTAAATGAACTGAAATGGTGCAGAAAATGCCACTCGATAACACAGTTACGGTCACATGGCTCCTCTATTGCACCTGTTAGGCTACTGCTATTTGGTTCTGGTCCCGAAGTACCTGGCGTATTCACGCTGGCCATCATTTAAAAATACTACACACGAGATAAATCAACGCACTTTAATAGGCTACTTATTAATTTAAAATAATTATTATAGCTGGGCTAAATTGAATACAATCGAACTACAATACTACTCAAATGATGTGCACACGGTGAAGACAGACTGCCGTATCCATTCTGACCGCGCGAAATTGTAACCAATAAGCCTGTAGTGCTGGTTTGAATGTAACCAATAGCGAGACTTGAGGATCTCAGTAGACGTCCTCAGAGCGCCATTTAACAGACCATACCTGCCCCTTCCCCCTCAAGGTCCTCCATGCGTTTCTTAAGCTATAAATACGTGCTTTGAGGATGCAAGGCTCTCTTCCTCAGTTTCTACTCCGGGTGGTGAAGGTCACACTTCACCCATCTAGGGATGAAATGTAGAACTAGTTACAAGTCCTGACAGTGACAGTGACACAGAGCTTATCGAGAGGGCGCGCAAGTTAGCCCCAAATACCATTTTACAAAACATTTTTTTAAACAGTTACAGCTGAGAGCTGACTGTAGGATGATCCTCACATCCTACATGGAGGAATCGCCACTGCCCTATTCCCATCTAACGTTCGATGTATTACGGTGGGGCCTTTGGGCTGTGGAAAGACCAATGTTTTGTTGAGTATTATTACCGCGCCTCATGGCCTACGATTTCAAAATATTTATATTTTTGCCAAATCCTTGTACCAACCTCTGTACGTGTATCTGGAACAAATTATGTGATCGTTAAATAAAGAAGCCATGGGCTATTTTACATTCACCTCACCTCAAGATGTCTTTCAACCAGACCGCATTCCCCCAGATTCCATTATAATTTTTTATGATATTGCCACTCAACGACAGGCCATTATTCAAGAGTATTTTAGTATGGGACGCCATAAACAAGTGGATTGTTTTATCTGGCTCAGACCTATTCTAAAATCCCCAAACAGTTGATTCGTGACAATGCCAATCTCATCGTTGTCTTTCGCCAAGACTCTAGAAATTTCTATCATATTTTTCAAGATCATGTGAATCCAGATATGTCCTTTACAGCTTTCACGCAATTGTGTGCCTCATGTTGGAACCTTCATCCCCATGCCTGTTTGGTCATTGATAAACAAAGTGAACGATGAGAGGGACGTTATCACTTGGGTTTTGATCATTTTATTTCTGTTTAAAAAGACCCAGGGATTGACATTTCCCGTTAGTGTGTCTTTGCCTTCAACATGGTGAGCGCCATAGGGTACAAGACACATGTTCAAATCATCCAGCGTAATAATGAGGCACGAAATACGATTCGACATAAATTTCGTAATTTCTTGTTTTTGAATTTTAGATTATTTTGGAAACGGTGAAGATAAGAAAAAATTGTTTGACGTTAATGAAAGGTGCCTGTGCCCTCTAGGAAGAAACCAAGTTTCAAGTGTGTAGGCCAAAAGGAAATGAATTTTGAAAAGTGGTCACTATTTTGGAAACGGTGAAGATGATTAAAAAAAGTTTATTTGACATGAATGGTTGGTATTTACCCCCTCTACCCGCACCATAAATTTGAAGTCGCTAGGTGAAAAACCTATGAACGTTTTGGGGGTTTAACCTATGTTTTTGTCATATTTGGGATATTATTGGAAAACGGGAATGAGTTATTGGTATGATGGAGATTATGTTCTCTTTATAGCCATAATGGATTGGATTGGATGGGGAGGGGAGTTACACGCATTTTTTTCGTCTAAATAAATGAATAAATAAATAGGGTTTTATTACAAAAAATCATGTTTAGTTTATTGACCCATGAATTAAACGTGGAAGGAAACCCTAACCACTTTACAAAACATTTTGCACGTTTGACTTTAATTGCTCGTTCAATGAGATAATCGTTGGGATATAATGTGTTTTGCACTTCTTCATAATAGAATCGTCCTTTGATGGGTTGACCGCTTTGATCTTCTAAAAGATACGTCACTGGTTGACCTAGTTTGACTTGGCGAATTTTAAAAATTTCTGTCGACCACTGTGGAGTCTACAATTTTGAAAACACACTTCTATGTTTATTGATGCGAACAAAATCCCCAATTTTAAGCCGATGTCGACTTGGGTCAACCCTTTTTATAGGGTTAAACAGTCTATTGAGTCTGCGTAGGTTCTTGGTGTCGAGACGTGGTTTCATGCCAATAGTGGAATGAATCGTGTTGTTGTATCGTGTCACAAGTTGAGGTAACCAGTCTATCCATCGATAGGAACCATGTATTGTAAACTCTTTCCACATATAACGTTTTAATTCCCGTTTCCCAAAAATATCTCAAATATGACAAAAACATAGGTTAAACCCCCAAAACGTGCATAGGTTTTTCACCTAGCGACTTCAAATTTATGGTGCGGGTAGAGGGGGTAAATGCCAACCATTCATGTCAAACAAACTTTTTTTTCGTCTTCACCGTTTCCAAAATAGTGACCATTTTTCAAAATTCATTTTCTTTTGGCCTACACACTTGAAACTTGGTTTCTTCCTAGAGGGCATAGGCACCTTTCATTAACGTCAAACAAACTTTTTTTCTTATCTTCACCGTTTCCAAAATAATCTAAAATTCAAAAACAAGAATTTTCAAAAAAAAAATAACAACGCACATTATTAGCAAAGAGGACGTCATCCCAATGCCAACAGCATCTCATTTGTTAAAGTCCGACCAGGCGTTCGCAATTATCGCCAATGTTCCCGAGAAAGTAGGCTATCATTTTTTTGTCCTACACACATGAAACTTGCTGTCAGCCTAGAGGACCTAGGGACCTTACATTAACGTCAAAAAAACGTTTTCCTAAATTGACCGTTCCCAAAATAGCGCCAATGTCAAAAACAAGAATTTTCAAAAAAAAAAAATACCAACACACATTCTTAGCAAAGAGGACGTCACCCCAACGCCAACAACACCTCATTCGTTAAAATCCGATCATGCGTTCAGGTACGTCCACACCAAGATGTTTTCGTTAACTTTGTTAATGAACACTGTTCATGAACAATGTTCATGAACATTTTTGACTGTTCATAAACAAAATAGAGTGTTCGTTAACTTTTCGAGCATGTTCATGAACAAAATCTCTTTGACTTTTGTGAATGAAACTTTTCATTAACTTTTCGTGTTTTCGTTAACATTTTCGTTCGCGCATGCGCAAAGACGCAATTAAGGTTGTAAATTCGTAGCGCGGAATACGATGCTCTTTTACTTCTCTAAAAATCGACTATCGAATCGCAAGCGACTCGTATATTGCGCGGAATTATGAAATACCAGGAAGCCCATGAGAATATTAATTCACTTAATTCTAAACGCCTTTCCAATATTTTTCTTTTCCGTACCTTGCGTCCGCGCTTTTCTCTAATTTTGTACTCACTAAAATAATGAAAGATGCAGCTGTAAGTACTTTCTTCTTCCTGACCCTATCCATTATAACCTCACAAACAGTTTAATTAATGTTGAAGATGTTTGTTAACAAAAGTTTATTTGGTGTGGACATAATGTTGAAGAAGTTTGTTAACAAATGTTTAGGAAACATGTTGAGAAATGTTTTCATTAACATTGTTCATTAACATTGTTCATTAACATTGTTCATGAACATTGTTCATTAACTTTGGTGTGGACTAGCCTTTCGGGAGATATCGCCAAAGTTTATATGAAAGTAGGGGGAGTCACAGAACGCCCCTTACCACACTACTATTATTCATACTTTTGTGATTCTTACAGCTTGCAAGTTTGATGTGTGTAATAAAGTGTTGTGAGTGCCTTGCCAATTATGTACTTATATTGCGAGATGGTGTGCCGCGATAATTCCGTAAGAGGGAGATGGTGCTTTCCACCTATAGTACTTCACTAAATCAACTATTTCCAGCGTACAACTATTCCAAACGGTAACAGCGACTGTTTAATAGGTTAGATGTAACATATTATCGTGTCCCTTGTGTGTAGTATCACTGCCATCGTAATGTACAGGCCATCATGCAGCGACTCTTAATGATTGATCAGCTGATAGGTAGAGGGTAGAGATGGCGACCATTTTACATTGTGCTGTGTTGTTTATATCTTTTATGATTGAGTATCCGCGTGAAAAGTGATACTTGAGAACGCTTCTACTTACGTCATCTAGAATGAGGATTATTTATTTTCTGAAACAAATGTTCATTTTGTAGGTAGGTTATTGTATCTACGCAAATTTTGCGTTGCATGTTTGTCATCACACAGAAGGTTATGTTTTAGTTAGGACCTCTATATCACTTATTATTTCGACTCATACAAGGTTTTTTGGATGGTAATAAAATGTTGTTAGTTCAGGAAACCTCCTTCCCCGGTCGCAGGTATGTCAAAAGTTTGTTTATAGCAAGTACCGGTATTATGAAAGAAATGATAATGTAGCTTGCGTCTCCTTCCCCACTACGACAATTTAAGAAAGCAATGCATACACAACATTCCTAGAAATTATTGGTAGGTACATTACGGGAAATACAAGAGTGTGTGTTAACATTTCCGTGAAAGTAAGATACCCTTCTTTGGGATAGAAGAGCAAATCGCCTTGATGGTAGGTTGTTAGTTAATATGGTTTCAATTATTGTAAGAAGTTCCCAAACTGCAGCCTATGCTAGGACTGGAAACATTTCTAATATGATAATGCTGAGGTTAAGTTACTTACCGTATGTAAATCAGAGAAGCGATATCCAGTATTCAGTATCTACTGAAGTCAGTCCAAGTTGCATTATTTGTTAGAATGGTCTCTCGATCAACCTCAAGTGAATATGGTAATGTTTTCTTGGCAGCATTTGTGTAGGCTACTGTATTTACATTAATGGGATTGTTAGCACCTGGTGTATGTACTGTAGGTTATTGATACCTGATTTCAAAATTACAACCCATTGTAAATTCCTGATGCAAGAAACAAGTTAGATTGAGTCATAGAAAATAAGTGCTGTTAGGATAGGCCCTGTTTAAGTCACATTGAGGGTGGCCTGTGCATTGATTACAGTTAGATATAGGTTACATTGTGCGTTGTCATCCACGAGCAGTTTAGTATGTGATCTGTTGAATAGCCAAGAGTGATGTGGGGTTTTCTCAGGCATCTACCATAAACCTTTTAAAAGCGGTGAACAACGAGAAAATGGCCAAGAATAGATCTTATTCTCGACGTCAAAATACTGCAATTTAGCCCTATTTGTGTGTTTCAACGTCCTAGTAAATGTACCGGCAATGTACCATTTTGTTCACTCTCAAAATCGGCCGGATTCGGACAAGCGGAGCGATAATTAGGCGTATTTAGTGGTAACGGATGGAAGTACCAATCAGCCCTAAATACTATTGCTATTTTTCTACGTCTTGAAGCGGGAGCGTAATTTATATTAGGTTTGAAGAGACTGCGTGTGAAGGGAGCTATCTGACTGCTGCTGCGACTATAACGACCCTAGGCGTGACGTCACAGTAGGCGCCTTAAGGCCTGTACATTACGATGGCAGTGGTAGTATTCTCCATAATTATGTTCTGATATCCACACGACGACTTCTTTGCATATTTCAATCAACTAATTCGGTGTGATGATTTACCCGAGATTTTAGACAATTCCACGAGAGGTCTTAATTGAATTGTATCTCTATGGCGTTGGTTCGATTATTTGAGGCAACTATTCTCATTCCGATTGTGTACACAAATACTCTGCATGCGCTGGGACATCACTTCAGTAACCGGGTACTTTATTCTCTCCTACTTCAGAATCTGTTTGATTTTTTCTAATAATATTAATCTATAATTACTGAACTTAAATACAAATCGTGATAACTCGCCAAAAAGCTTCTAATTCAACCACAGAATCAAAGAGACTATTGTAGCTGCCCCTTGGGTGAAGACGAAGAAATCTATAATTCGAGGCCAGCACTATATAGATAAATTAATTCAGGTAAGTCTACATTACTGATGCATATTTCTTCGGAACCTAGTCTCGTCTTGTGATATCTTTTATGCTCTTAGGTGAGTAAAAATAATAATTTACACGAACTGTAACAAGCCCGATGACATGATCTTAGGTATTGGTAGGGCAACCATCGCCGCCATGTTTTTTCTACATTACGGTCTGAGGATTGTAGTTGGTCTTGGTGCAGCCAGGAGACACATATCGAGTCTCGAAATTAAACGATTCCGATAAGCGGAAAAGAGACACCACCGTGCATGTGAGCCAGCTTAAAATCTGGCGAGGTTGGGTTGCAGATAGTGATTGTGAAGTTGAGGAAGAGAGTGATGACAGTGAAGAGCAGGTTGAGAAAGTTTTCGAGAAAGAGCGATATCAGACCGAAAATGTACCAAACGAAAAAGTAGATTTAGAGATTGAAACTAAAGCTGTGAATCAAATTAAATAAACTGCTAAGCGTAGCCAACGAGAGAGAAAACTACCAAAGCGATTCAACGACTACGAGTTGAAGGAGTTTTAATATCAGTATTGCGAGATTATAATTAGCTGCAAGAGAAAGTTTGTAATATGAATAAGATGAAAATGTAAAAAGAAAAAAAAACTATTTTGTCTCCGTCTGTTAGGTAGTCAGCCTGGAGGCTGGTTGGATCCTCAAAAAGCACCACCAAAGTTATGTGGTAAAAAGACACAAAACCGAGACAGCACTACAATGAGGCGTACTAGGCAAGGTGAGGAATGAGGTAGTTTGCCATTGCTTTCCTCACTGAGTCAGTACAGCTGTACGGTACTAGCCCTATGAGCAGAACCTCTCACAACATCCACAAGCACTAGTTGTGCCCCGAGGCCATTACTCAGCACCACCCAAACCTCAGTAGCTTCCATATAATCACAGCCATGAATGAGACTTGAGACATTGGTGGAAAGCCACATTTTACTCTAGCCTGTGCCAACAGACAAATGCAAATGCACTGCATTCATCAAGAGGTTAGATTTAATAACGCTCTATTAGCTCCAACGTTTGACGCTAGGTGCTAGTTGCGATGGCATCTAGTAGCCAATTTCACAGCTAGGTGTCGTAGACGATAGCATTTGGTAGCAAATGTAGGAACTACTTGAAAATTGATCGCCTGCAGTCCTTACCTGAATTACAGATAACACACACTAATACAGCCATCACAATTAACACCGGTTATCAGACAGATACTGCACTCACCCAAAGTACACGGGGCTACATGACTGCGTTGTCGCAGCCCCTAAACTAAGGAACCAACCAACATCGCCTTAATTTAAAGATTATCAAGGAAATAAATATTATGAACATCAAAAGAAAGAAATTAATAAAAATAATTGAATTTGCAAAGAATAATGTAAGTAAATACGTTATAACCTATTATTTTGAAAAGCAATATAGGAAATGTTTTCATTTTCTCCAAAGGATGTGGTTTAAGAGAATTTATTTACATGTAACGACATGTAAATCTTTATTGGGTAGAATCATATTGTCCCAATTTCATTGGGCTTTGACTCATTTTGAACTGCAAGTTACCATCCAATTGTAAGTGGAATACAGGCAGAAAGTGTGAGACAAGCAAGTTGACCTCTGCACCACCACACCATCTCACACGTGGACGATGACAGCAAATATGCTATTTCAAACATAAAACAATTCAAACTTCAGCATTACGGTACCCACACTAATTATTACCATCATCCACTTATGTAAACTACCTCAAAAATGCCCTCCTTAATCAAAAATTTAAATTCGTGATTACGTCAGGACTGGCTGAATGTTAGGAATATCTCTGAAAATACAAATGAGTTGGTAACTCAGATACTAGTGTTGAGAGAAAGGTAATGGTGGAGAGCGGAAGAAGAAGTTGTACGGTCAGTTCGGGCTCGTTTAAAGGTCATATATTGATCGTACTAAACATTTTTTTAAACATTAAACCGAGATGTTCAGTTTATGCCTGGCTATCCTAATAACACGTTTGGTGGCGATTGGATCTGAACGACAAACAGCTAGCTGGACAACCAGATTCACATCGTGTCACCATAGCGATCCTTGGTGGTGACAAGGACCTGACGACTAAGAGAGTGAAATCGGTACTACTTCAAGAATATGAGGATATCCAAGAGAAGCCGAAACCAGTGCAGGGAGCATTGGCGTCCAACTACGGTCATGTGCCGAGAGGATGCCGGGGCGGACATAACCAAACTTTCCAAACAAGACAGCAAACGGAGCAGAAGGATAACAACTTCAGCAATTATAGGAAGTGCTTTAAGTATGATAAGTGGGGGCATATCTCTCGAGATTATCCTCTGATAAAAAATTAGAAAATATTAAAATAAGGAAAACAAGAAAATAAGAAATGCACCGAGAATAGATAGAAAGATGATGATACGGTAATTATAAAGATGAAGGTAGTGGTAAGTCTGTATTGGCTTGCATCAGTGCAGTGCGTTTAGCAGCTATGAAAGTGAGTGATAACGAGTGGATCTTAGACAATGCATGTACGGATTGTACGAGTACATGGCAGGAGAAAGACGTCTGTGCGTATATGCAGTATACATGTTTAATACGAACTGAACCACAAGGTTACATACAGGCGTATATATACAAAAACAGACAAAAGAATCAACGAGAATATTCTCGTAACCAGAACCGCCACCAATGGCGTTGCGCTTCCTGGCGCTGAATTTAAACCATAGATCACCTGTTGGGTTACATATTTCTAACACACCCACTTAAGCCAATAGCTGATATAGAATGTAATAGACATTTGTCAACCAGACTTCAATCATAGAGTACCCTACATAAACATAATACAATTCCTGAAAACATTTTTTGAACGCAATGTATACTTAAAATACTATTTAACAATTCAATCCCATTCCTTGGGTACAATACACATGCTTCGGCTTAGGTAAAGGTTTGGTGAGAATATCTGCAATCATTTCTTGTGTGGACAAATAGTGCAATGAAATGATTCTCTCTTGAATCTTTTCCCTAATGAAATGATGTTTGGTGTTTATGTGTTTAGCGCCTATGAAAAACAGGATTTTTTGCAATATTCTGTGCACTTTGACTGTCATTATACAACACACACTGCAAATCACATTCACCTTTAACAAATTCAATTTTTATTGGACCTTGATTAGAACTAATCAAATCAAACATCAGATTCTTAAGATAAACTGCTTCCTTCGCAGCCTCTGACAAAGTTACATACTCAGCCTCTGTCGATGAGGTAGCAACTGAGCTCTGCTTGCAAGCTTCCCATGATATGGCAGCATTAGCAAGCATGAAAAGATAACCAGTATAGGACTTACTATCACTATCTGTGGAAAAACTGGCATCTGCAAACCCTACCAAATCCAAACCAGTGCTCTTAAAAATGAGCCCTTGATTTATCGTACCTTTGAGATACCTAAGTACCCTTTTGGCTGCAAGCCAATGCTCCTCACGTGGCAAGAATTAAACTGACTTACATATGACAATGCATAGGCAATATCTGGTCTAGTACACACACTCAAATACATAAGTGAACCTATCAGCTGTTGATAAGGTTTATCGTCCACATTTTTGGCTTTAGACAATTTCATATTTACATCCATAGGAGTACCGATGGGATTAACATCAGTCATCTCAAACTTATTGAGCAGATTCTTTATGAACTGCGTTTGAGAAATTTTGAGTATATTGTTATCTGTGTCCCTTTCTATTTGCATTCCAAGAACCTGAGCAGCAGGTCCAAGATCTTTCATCATGAAATTTTGCTTTAAGATATATTTTAGTTTACTAACTTCCTGTGGATTATTGTGGAACACAAAGAAATCATCAACGTACAGATCAACAAGAATTACTGTATTGCCGATACTCTTTACGTAAACACATGCCCCATTATGACTGTTTGTGTAGCCCGAAGCAGACAGAACTGCATGAGCCTTTCTGTGCCACGTGTGTGCAGCCTGCTTTAGTCCATAAATGGCCCTTTTGAGCAAACAAACCTGTTGGGGCACCACCCTGCCATAGAAAGCATTTTACTTTCTTCCTCGCTATAGGAAGGATATAATTTCATAAGACTAGTCATGCCCACATTTCGAGACATATCTATGACAATATCATTTATCACATAGCGTATTTCATAAAACAGAAAAGCCAAACCATGATTCACCAACGTAGACGTCGTGGGTGTGCTGCCATCTGCTTTCATCAATTTACCCTCAATTTGAAGGACACTTCCATGAGGTAGAGTAAAAATATCTTGATTGTTAATGATGAATTGAATCTCGTCATTGTTATTCAGTCCTGTTGCTTGAGGTTGATAGGAATGCATATCAATGCGCACGACGCCATCTTCCAATTGTATGGGATTTAACACTTGCAACAGCTCCTTGTTCATGATTGGGGTGTAACGTATAACCAATGCGTTCTAAACGTTGTCCGTTTACTCGTGTCAACCGTTTCATACACGGCGGGCAACTAACCGACCTCGTAGACGTTGTTGTTGCTTTATAGATAAATTTCATAGCGTATTTAAAACCAACTTGTAGGTCACAGGGGTGTTGGCGTCCAAAGCAATCAGTTGTTGCTTTCTATTCACTAAGCGTAAGGTAATATTACTAATATCGCTGACACACACAGGATGATATAGAACCACTGAAGGGATTTTATGAATAATATAGCCACAAGGGGAGGTAACAATAAAATCACACAGGGAATGGCTTTGTTCTTGATTCGTAAATACGACTCTAATAATATTGCAAGTCACAGAAATGTGATGGTCATCGATGAATTTCACTGGATAATCTGAATCATGGGGTTGGTGAGCTGCCAACACTCTTGGTTTAAATCCTAGTAAAGGACCAATAGAATGAACTCGTGTTTCAAAGTCAATGTTAAACGTAGAGAAAATACGGAAGCGATGAGTAAGCGTATTGGCTGTAAGTTCAAATTTGTGTGTCTCATCCGCAAATGGTTTGACACCAAATTGTGTTATCATCGTCAAGCTAATGGCTTCGTGCACATCGTCTATGGTATAACCTCCAGGGGGTAGTCTCAACATATAATCATCATAATGAAATATGTCATTAATATCCAGTTGTATATTGTAAATCCAGTTGTAACTTTCCAAAGAAATTAATCCTAGCACATAGGATTGTTCGGGATGCAATTCAATGGGGGGAAAAATCCAGGGACACTTCAGGCCCGTGGCTGTGCACGGTAAAGGTCTTGGCGTTGACATTCATAATGATGAAACTGCTGGCTTAACGCGACCTCTTATATAAAAAATGTAAACACAAACATCCACACTCTTGACTGTCAATGGTTTGTTGACGATTCACATTATAGAATATCTTTACCCGGTTTCCCAAATAACGTAGCAACTCGAACGGGGGTGGTAAATTTCCATAACTGTCTAAGTACCATACTGTGGAACATTGTTTCACATAGGCTACAAAATGGGTTCCTGGGCCTGCATCATCATCTAAATTTATCATGGCTCGTTCTTCTTTCCACGGTGCTTTGGGTAATTCATTTCGCATAAATACACCTCGAAAATGAGAAATCTTTTTTTGGTTGGCATAGCTTTCTACTTGTTCATGGGTCATGGCATGACGAGGCAGTTGCCTTAAGCGCTTATCAAAGATGGCATTTTTTTTCTTAGACGATAGGCTTTCTTTTCCTCCAACATTTACTTGTTGATAAAGGACTGGCTTTGAAGGATTGCCGTTTCTAGCTTCTATAGCAATGGCTTCTAACGTTTTATTGTGTCGCTCGCTTTCTTTGAGTTGTGTCTTGCCTTGTTCGGCGGCTTTTATGGTTTTCGCCACGGCAGTGGCACCACCCAAAAGCGAGCCCAAAGCTGCCAACCCCGCAAATAAAGGCGGCAAAAACCCCCACTTTTAGCAACAGGAATGACTCGCCCACGTTTTTTTCTTTCTTTCTTTTCTTTTTATCAATGCAATATGGTGGGATTTTGGTGCTGTAGACAATCGCACTGCCTGTAATGCTTTTTCGATAGCCACCTTTTTTTTTTAGTTTTAACACCGGGTGTGAGGAAGTTCGACTTGGTTTCCGGCCTGGCTTTCTTCTCTTTTTGAGATTTGTTTTTTCATGTTCATTGCATATCTATTTTCACCATGGTGCTACTTGGTGAACCTTTCACAGCAAGCATTCGATAACAACTAACGTAGAGAACCTTATTTCATAGCAGTATATTCCAATTCTATACAGGCGCGGATCTAGAGTTTGGTTTTGGGGGGGGGGGGGTCAGAGATTCGATCTAGAGTTTGGCTTTGGGGGGGGGGGTCAGAGAATTGAAATTGTTAAGAAAAATGGTATCACTAAAAACGCAATCACAAAATAACCAAACGTACAAAACCAGACCAAATTTTTTGCAAGCTTCATGGATAGAAATTTGATGCGTTTAGCGCACCAAAAATATTCGTACAAATTGCTACGGCTTGTTTTGCGACTCTTACATCGAGCTTCGAGAAAAGGATCAAGGTACGTTACAGTTTCGGCAAGTCGAGTTGATACCGACAAAGGGAGAAAGTCACAGCTTAAATTGCCAACCAAGCTTGCAGTTTGGACGTCGGCAAAAATTTTTGGTGCCAAAAAAGCCCCAGTTTCCTACCCGTGCATTGCTGCACATTCATCGTGACATCACTATAAACATCGATTCGGTAATCACAAGGTTTGCTAAACAAAATAGACGAGTTGATTTTGTTGTATAACTAATAGTTTTTATACAAGAGGTTTGAAGTTGTAAATATGTACAGTTGTAACAGAACATAATAATTCCAATAAAGATAATTCAGTATTGAATAAAATGAAAAAAAAAACTGTTTTTCAGTTAAAATTCATTAAGTTTTATTTGTCTGGTAATTGTGTTTTCGTTTATTGAGTTTGCAAAAAAATTTGGTCTCCGTTTGGGGGGGGGGGGTCATGACCCCCGTGACCCCCCCCCCCCTTGAATCCGCGCCTGATTCTATATAAAGCGGAAAATCATTCACCGTTTTCCCAGCTTTCATTTCCTCAAACGTAAGCATAAGATGAAAGATGAAAGGATAACTCATCTCCAACATTTACTGTTTGATGATTGTGACCCAACAGTCTATCATCCTTTATTTGTATTTTTAAATGTTTCTCATCAGGCATCGCATATTTAATATGAATCACGCCGTCAAAATGCAATTGATAATGACTTAAACCGGAATCAAGTATACAGGTAAGGCGATCATTTACCAATGATGGTGGGGAATGGTTTCTACCATTGTCCAGTTTTCGATTTGACAAATACACTAAAAATACAGATGGGACAAATTTATAAAGCCTTTTCATTTGGTAGGTGACGTAACGTTTCGTGCAGACGTCATTTTCGTCTCGAGGCTCTTGCATATCAATAATACGATGATCATTGGCTGAATAGCCCTCAGCGGTTAGTCTCGCGGCCATGTGATAGACACTTTGCACTTTGCGATCGACATAGCTTTTTGTAGCCAACTCTCTAGACTGTTTAGACAAAGAGGCGGCCGTGGCCATGGTTACACGAGCTCGCCTAAACACGTCCATGGTGATAGACGTTAACTAACCTATCCTACTCACCGCTTGCCTATATATAAACCTTATACACATATGAAAAAAATCAGTCGTCGTCACTATGGAATTAATGAAACAACCCCATGCTTTGCCCGTCTCTGATTTGGTTTCAGAGCTATCACTGCCCGGGTGCGAACCTAAACGTCATGGCACCCTATTCCCATCTACCGTTCGATGTATTATGGTGGGGCCTTCGGGCTGTGGAAAGACCAATGTTTTGTTGAACATTATTACCGCGCCTCATGGCCTACGATTTCAAAATATTTATAATTTTGCCAATCATGTTTATATCGCCGCCATCTTGACGGAAACGTAATGGCAGCCACACATATGTTCAAAGCTTAAATCAAATTACGACTAACCTAATCATCCGATCTCTACCAAATTTTGCAACAACATACCTTTATGAAGCATCCTTTGACAAATCTAATAGGTCATTAGCCTAATAGTTTGCGGATGGCAGCCATCTTTGTGTCAAAATCGATTACCCCTATTAATTCGAACACGGTGAAACCGAATGGAATGAAATTTGGTACAGAGGTAGCACACATACTTGGCCACCATCTGCAAACTATTGGGCTGATGATCTAGCAGTTTGGTCAGAATATGCTTCCCACATAAAGATCTTGACGGAAATAGCGGCCATGTATGTGTGCAAATCCATTCCCCAGATCAATTCAAACACGGTGAAACCGAATTGAATGATTTTTTTTACAGAGGTAGCACTAGCAAAGGGCACCTCATATTCATGTTTAATATCCCTATAGTACGTTGTATTTCAACAAGCTACTACAACCAACATTCAATTATACTCCTTGAAAAGGACAAAGAGTTATAACAATACCCATGCATTTAGGAGAAAGTAGGCTATATGTTCTTTACTGAACATCTTGTTTATGATATTGCCACTCAACGGCAGGCCATTATTCAAGATTATTTTAGTATGGGACGCCATAAACAAGTGGATTGTTTTTATCTGGCTCAGACCTATTCTAAAATCCCCAAACAGTTGATTCGTGACAATGCCAATCTCATCGTTCTCTTTCGCCAAGACTCTAGAAATTTCTATCATATTTTTCAAGATCAGATATGTCCTTTACAGCTTTCACGCAATTGTGTGCCTCATATTGGAACCATCATCCCCATGCCTGTTTGGTCATTAATAAACAAAGTGAACGATGTGAGGGACGTTATCGCTTGGGTTTTGATAATTTTATTTCTGTTTATAAAGACCCAGGGTTTGATATTTCCTGTTAGTGTGTCTTTACCTTCAGCATGGTGAGCGCCATAGGGTACAAGAAACATATTCAAATCATGTAGCGTATTATTGAGGCACGAAATACGATTCGACATAAATTTCGTGAATTACAACGTTTAAAAAACGTCAATCCTTTACCCATGATAAAACATGGTCAATCATCGGTTTATCCCATGAGGTTCAAACCGAATGCTTCTGCTGCTACTGCTGCTACCTCTCAAACCAAACCCTTAACAAGTTCAAAATTTACTCAAACAGATTCTACACAAGAGGTAAAATCCTCCTCCAATGTTAGTGAACATGAACACGAAAAGAAGAAGAACAACAACAACAACATGGACAAAGTGAAAGTGAAAGTGAAAGCGAAACCGTATTTAGTCCTGAAAGAAAAAATCCTCACCCCTTCAACAGTTTCTAAATACAAAACAAAATCATCCGTCATAGCGGCAACACCGTCTTCCTCCACATCGTCTCCGTTTTCACAAGTCTTGGCAACCCCTCAAAATAAATCACAACTCAAAAACATTTTAATCAATCATTATGGGGCAAAACTGGAACCGCATCTGACCCTTCTATTTTTGGGAAAGACAGATACCACATATGGTGTTCGCTATGAGAATGATAGTTTTAAAACTGGGGATTCATCCATTAAATTTGCTCGTACTAAAGCTGTCATTAAAAAGATAAACTATAAATTAACACGAGGATTGTTAAAGCTGCTATTCTCTCGCTCCACCTCTCTACAAGATTTTATGTCCGAGGACCTTGCTAAATATAAATCCATTTTATTAGACACCAACGCTCACAAAAGAAACTATAAATCCTCTCAGCAGCTCAATGCCAATATATACCAAAAATATAAAACCATTATTGCAAACATGTTTGGTAAGCGAAAACACCACTCTGCCTCTGGTGTAAGGTTTAGGAAATTAAAACCCTACATAGATATAACCTATTGGAATAATCCCAATCAGTTAGTATAGCGCTTATACTTGCTTCATGCGTCAAAACAAGCCGGGCACACAGGACATGAGGCAGAAATCGCCCACATTGAACAACAACTCCGAGATGCCCAAATTATCTTATAAGCCATCGCCCATCAAAGTGGGCATCGCTCATGAATTGCATAAACCAGCCCGACGCATTTATGAACGTTGTAGTGTCATTTCCAAAGGAATCGATGAACTTTGGCAGGCAGACTTGGTCGAGACGATACCTTATTCTAACGTTAACGATGGCGTACGCTATATGTTGACCGTCATTGATGCCTATTCCAAAATGGCTTTTGTTGAAGCAGTAAAAAATAAACTGGTGTCTTAGTCACAAAGGCCATTCAACATATTATTCAACAATCAAAACGCCAACCCCAATTCTTACAAACCGACCAGGGAAAACAATTCTTCAACAAGGATTTCTCCAGTTTTCTCAAATCTAAGGATATTCGCCATTACACCACGTATAGCAATCTCAAAGCTAGCGTAGTTGAACGCTTCAATCGAACATTAAAAAGTTATATGTGGAAAGAGTTTACAATACATGGTTCCTATCGATGGATAAACTGGTTACCTCAACTTGTGTCACGATACAACAACACGATTCATTCCACTATTGGCATGAAACCACGTCTCGTCACCAAGAACCTACCCAGACTCAATAGACTGTTTAACCCTATGAAAAGGGTTGACCCAAGTCGACATCGCCTTAAAATTGGGGATTTTGTTCGCATCAGTAAACATAGAAGTGTGTTTTCAAATACGTACACTCCACAGTGGTCGACAGATTTTTTTAAATTCGCCAAGTCAAACTAGGTCAACCAGTGACGTAACTTTTAGAAGATCAAAGCGGTCAACCCATCAAAGGACGATTCTATTATGAAGAAGTGCAAAAAACATTATATCCCAACGATTATCTCATTGAACGAGTAATTAAAGTCAAACGTGCAAAATATTTTGTAAAGTGGTTAGGATTTCCTTCCACGTTTAATTCATGGGTCAATAAATTAAACATGATTTTTTGTAATAAAACCCTATTTATTTATTTATTTATTTATTTATTTAGACGAAAGAAAAGGCGTGTAACTCCCCTCCCCATCCAATCCAATCCATCATGGCTATGAAGAGAACATGATCTCCATCATACCAATAACTCATTCCCGTTTTCCAAAAATATCTCAAATATGACAAAAACATAGGTTAAACCCCCAAAACGTTCATAGGTTTTTCACCTAGCGACTTCAAATTTATGGTGCGGGTAGAGGGGGGTAAATACCAACCATTCATGTTTAATAAACTTTTTTTATCATCTTCACCGTTTCCAAAATAGTGACCATTTTTCAAAATTCATTTTCTTTTGGCCTACACACTTGAAACTTGGTTTCTTCCTAGAGGGCATAGGCACCTTTCATTAACGTCGAACAAACTTTTTTCTTATCTTCACCGTTTCTAAAATAATCTAAAATTCATAAACAAGAATTAAAAAAATACCAACACACATTATTAGCAAAGAGGACGTGATCCCAATGCCAACAACATCTCATTTGTTAAAGTCCGACCAGGCGTTTGCGAGAATGTAGGCTATCATTTTTTGGTCCTACACACTTGAAACTTGCTGTCAGCCTAGAGGACCTAGGGAGCTTATATTAACGTCAAATAAACTTTTTCCAAAATTCACCGTTTCCAAAATGGCGCCAATGTCAAAAACAAGAATTTTCAAAAAGAATGCCAACACATATTCTTAGCAAAGGGGACGTCACTCCAATGCCAACAACACCTCGTTCGTTAAAATCCGATCATGCGTTTGGGAGATATCGCCAAAGTTTATATGAATGTAGGGAGGGTCACAGAACTCCCCTTACCACACTACTATTATGCATACTTTTGTGATTCTTACAGCTTGCATGTTATTTTTTTATTATGATGTGTGTAATAAACTGTTGTGAGTACCTTGCCATTTATGTACTTATATTGCGAGATGGTGTGCCGCGATAATTCCGTAAGAGGGAAATGGTGCTTTCCAATCTATAGTACTTTACTAAATCGGGAGAGCGTGGGTTCGAATCTCACCTCGGCCGTCCTGAAAATGGTTTTCGTGGTTTCCCATTTTCACCACCAGGCAAAAAAACTCAGGTACTGCTCATGTCCAATCTCTTTGAACTTGCGGGTTGAGGTGACGCAGGAGGCGGGAAGTCAAGGGCCTGTCAACAGCCCACCGTGTTATCTGGAATTCATGTCTATTCCAATACGGTACTGTTATAACATAGGGCCGTTGCCTATACCACTGTGGTGTTGCGAATGAGTGAGTGAGTCACCAATCAATGTACTTGGTTCATTTACTACGCACGGACCGAGAACCTCGCACGTCTCTGATCGTCGTCCGCGATCCACATTCCTCTCAGGTTCACGAAGCTTGGACTCGAGCAGGGCCTATATTCATTGTAACTGGATCCAGTGAATAGACTACAAGAATAAAACATGAAATTTGTAAATATGTTCATATCTTCACTGGAAAAGAAATATAATATAATTATAATAAAATTGTCAATTCAATTTTACTTCATATGATTGTGAAAATCGTTTGACTTACTATAGTAATGATGAATAGAATACATAGTGTTATCACTGAACGAGTTCATGCGCGCCCCGCTCTTGGCCAGCACTGGCGGCGCAGACCCCCAACGCGACATAGTCAGTTGTTCAAAAATGGTATACACCGCAGTCTACGTAATCCTCTTTACGAAGACCGCGGTTACGCTTATTACAGCAAAATTGTTTGTTTAGACTTATGAATAATACTATCAAAAAGTTATTATTAATGTTCTCAGTTCCCGTGTAGAAATATATTTTAAAATCTTCCGTTATCGCACATGAGTCTGACAGCTTCATGGTTCGTTTTAGCTTTAACATGAAGCCAACAGTTCAAGGTATGATCACATCCTCTTGGGACATCTTACACCATACCTTAGTAAGCATTTTCCTTGAGTTGTGAAATGACGAACCTAATAAAAAAGAACTCCACACGTGTAACTTTTGTCAGCTGTCGTGAGGGATTGATAGTTCCAGCGCGCCCAATGATGTAACATTCTGTCAGTGAGTTGCAGCTACGCTGTAATACAGCGGTTATTTGGTTTGGAACGCTGCCTTAGTGAATATCAGTAAAGAGATTACGCCTTACGAAAACTTAATGATGTAGATGGAGTGTGTCACCTTCTGGTGAAAGATAACGAATCGCGAGTTGATATTATTAAAAAAAAAAAAAAAATGTTGACTCTGATACTGAAGACAAAGTTGAAACAAGATCTGAAGAGTTGGATACTGAATTCATCAGGAGGATGGTAACGGAAGCGAAGAATAGGATGGCAATTTATTGTATTGGTAGGTAGGCCATTATTATTATTATTATTATTATTATTATTATTATTATTATTATTATTATATGTCTACCTCATTCTTGGCCCGGGTTTGATTCCCAGCTCTGCCAAGAAATTTAATTCTGGTCTGAGGGCTAATCCCCATTTACAAATACACGCACTAGTACAGCCATATAATATCACAGGTTATCACATTAAATTCCACAAACAGCCAAATACACGGAGTTATAATATGATCACGATGACACAGACCCTAAAATAAGCAACAACTAGGCTATAAAAGAATTTTTTAAACAGAGCTTGTCACTTTGAGCACATAAAACGAACATCAGATTGCAAATAACACTGACATTTTTCTCAATTGATGTACCTAGCGTTCTTGGCTGTCGCCCCGGAGGCCGCGGCCCTGCCAAGAAATTTTGACTCTGGTGTGGGGGCTGGAACGGAGTACACTCAGCATCATGAGGCAAAATTGAGAAGAGGATGGTTCGATTCCCACCTCAGCCATTCTGGAAGTGGTTTCCCACTTCTACTCCAGGCAAATGCTGGGACGATCGTAACTTAATGCCACGGCCGCTTCCTTCCCAATCCTTAGCTGAATTGTGTCCTGCTAGGCTCCTTTCGTGATTTTACATCATTGGATAGATATTTCGGTAAATTTGGAAAAATGTAAGGTAACTAACTGATCCTGGTTTTGATTTACACTTCATATGAGGAAGTTCCACGTTCTCACAGTTCACTAATTAAATCTTCCGAAAAATGCACGTCACTTATTCTACTGTACTTTTGATTGACAATCGCTTATCTTCCGCAGAATAACACTCGCCTATTTCGCAAACAGATTTGTTTCTTTTGGCGATGTGAGAAAAGGTCTAACTTAACATCAGCTTTTCTTCCGTAGCCCGATTTACATCCAGGAACGAAATAGTACGGTACGACATTTTCTTGAAGCAGTAGAGAATTTAGTTATTTGCACACACAAAGCATTGCACAGCCCCTAACACAGACATTCATAAAATATTACAAAAACAAATTCCCTTGCATTTATTAGTTTTCGCGCAGGATATTACAGTACTAACTTCGTGGGTTTCGCACGTGTTGAGGTACGGAGCGAATTGATTGAAATAAAAAAATAAAAAATGATACGGTAGGCCTACCGGTACAAAGAAATAAAGATAATAAACTTAAGTCCACTGAGGTTTTATTTATGTATTTATTTGTTTTGGAGGAGGAGAGGAAATGAAATATAAATGCAAGCTTGATATATACTTCTAGGACGTTGGGGACGAAGAAAACTACGGCACGGTACCGGAATACGATAGAAATATGATACGCAATAAATGCTTATAACTGAATAATAATGGTATATAGCCTAAGCCTAATCCACCGAACCTAAAAAAGAGGTCTAAGTGAATAATGAGATTTGATGATGTTCAACTGACGAACGAAACATGTCATCCAATTGAGACCTCCGCCCCCCTCCCCCCCCTTTCCTTTTTGAGAAATGTAGACCTATAGGCTAATTTTATTAATTCACATACCGTACGGTTGATGGAACTACTAATGAACGAGCCATCCAACTCTCAAGTTGTGAGCAACTGGGGGAATATTGTAGTAGTTTATTTTTATTTTCCCTCAAAGTTACGCCTAGGCTGCTGAGTGCTGACTATTTCTTTGATTGAAATCACAGTGCTGTATTCCACATTGTTATGAATAGCTGTGAAGGCCTCGGTCAAGGTCACTCATGAATTCGAATAAGCCATTCACAATAATTACTAGATATCAATAATTCGTAGCACATTTATAAATACACGATTATTCTGCCATCTTATTTTTTACGAGGAAATTTTCACGATTTATTTCAATAATAAGTTTATTAACTAACTGTTCAATTGACTAGTGTTACCATGACGTCATTACAACTTACAAGGGCGTCATTTGGACATCATAGCTAAACATCAAAAAAACACGTTACATAGGTAAATGATAACATCTATTTTTTGTTAGTTTCTCGTACTTAGTAAAGTGAAGAACATGTAGTTACGTTAATTTATGTATGATACCTTTCACTTCCTTTAAACAGTAGGCTGCCTTTGCTTGTTAAATGTATCTCCCTCCCCCTTTTTATAGTATCGGTGTTTTTATGCGGTATTCGGTATATTTTAACAATATTTTGTTGCATGACAATTGTGCAAATCAAGGCGTTTATATACATAGACGACAAATACGCGGTTTTATTATAGAACAATAATTTTAAGTTAAGATACGAAGTATTGACCTTGGTTGATTTTATCGCATGTGATTCTAGTTTTTCTTGTGAAGAATTTTGTAAACAGTAGTTCCTTTTTTTTGTTTTTGTTTTTTCTTTTTCTTTATACCGATATACCTGTTGGATTGTTGTGTTTTCTGTTGGTTGACTTACTCTTCAGGCCTACAGGGCTGGACTTGTTGAGCACAACTACGTTATTGATTAAAGTTACTGTGCAATATTGAAATACTCTCCTCATGTATCAGTGGCAGGGTGAGAAAGTGAAAGACAATCCTTTTTTTTCTGTACGATCGGCTACCATGACATTGTATTTCGTTAATGTTAATAATGGTGGTGGTGAAGGCCGCTTGCTTCAAAGGACGGAACATCAAGCTTATCTGCCTCTTTAATATCATTAGTTTATGTCTGTAAATATCGCAAAATCATCATAGTTCATCGGTTTTTAAGTTGTTGATTTGATCCTACCTATTGGCCAGATGAAATAACAGTGGAAATCCGGAGTTCTCTAGATCAGCACTTGATTGGGAATTCAGATTTCTCATAGGCTCAATCCACAGATAGGCCTACATACAGATAGATTTATTTATTTACAGATGGGGACATGGTCTCTGGTGGCAAAATTGCAATAATTATGAAATAGGCCATGTAGGCTACCCAAAAGATGTGAAATGTAGCAAAATGAAACAATAATTAAAGTTTTAAATGAGAATAATCAATCCCACCCCTTCCCTCCAATATACATAAACTCACTGTTACCAACTAATAATCACTTCTTGTTTATTTGATATTGCTTGACTAGCTTTCAAAAACTCCCAACATTTAGAGGCATAGGGCTGAAAATGTCCTCTGGCAAACAGTTTTATTCTATTTCCATCCTCCCCAAAAGAAAACTTGCCCCAGTTATTATTCCAATGGTGTAGATTAACTTGATGAGAATGATCGAATTGGTCCCAGTCTCACAAATGTCTGTAAAAATTCAGAAGAGGTCCTTTTCGGTACAAAATTAAAGTACTGAAATTAACCAAATAAACTTACATGATGGCCACTACTCCAGGAAAACCTGAAAATCCTGAAAAACTCCTGGATTTTTATTAGGTCTCGGAAACTCCTGGAAAATGACAAAAAAAAATGAAAACTGGAAAATAGCCACTGTTAATGAATTATAAAAATCTTCCCATCTTAAATCATACTCCCGCTGCGGTTTTGGGTGAGCACTCTTATCGTTAACGAAAGAAATTTTCTCAGGCTACCTGTTTCTGTGTGTGAGAACACGCGATAGTATTTTTGTAAAACATAATAGAGTATATAGACAACTTCACCGCAGTAAAATTGTAGGCGGCATTCTTTTCTCTTTCTTTTTAAAGTGGATATTTGAGTCACAAAGGCTTAACATCAGTATAAGTAAACCAAACACAACTGCTTTATTTTGGTCTTGAAGCAGGCAACCAATAAAGCTCCCCCACACTCGCACTTATTTTTAAATCTGGAAAAATGAGAACTACTCCTGGAAAATTCCTGGAAAACTCCTGGAAAATCGTTGACCGATTTGAGTGGCCACCATGATTACTTACTTGAATTAATAGTCGGGAAAATATCTGGAGGTGATGTAGTAATACAGGGGTTCTCAACCTTTTTCAACCATCGTACCCCTTTAAAAAAAAAAAAAACTTCCTGCGTACTCCCTACTAACCTTTCTTAGGTAGTAATAATGGTTATTAAAATTGTAAAAGGTATGTAGTTAATATGGTTTAACCTTTGTAATTTTATAAGGAAAGATATTTTAATAAAACAAAATATAGTTATTGTTTTTCAGTTCCTTTTCCCAAAGGGTGATTTTTGCAATCATTGCGTTAGTTTTCATTTCAACATAGAACATATCAGAAACACTACCTTGCATACTCTTATTCCAAATGTTCAGTTTTTCAAAAATATCACTTAAATAGGCCAATTTTAAAAGCCAACCAAAGTCATTGAGTACTAATGATAAATTAGAATTGTGCTCGGTAAAGATGCAATACTTTGTGGAGTTCAAATACACGCACAGTAGTCACGGTACGAAGCTCACTGCGCATGTGGATCGAGTAGAAGGATGGCCTGCCGCGTACGCCCTGAATTGTACCACAGGTTGAGAACCCCTGTAGTAATAGATGTTTACTCCTCCGCTGTCTGTGACCCACCCAGCCATCCCAAATATGAACACGATTATTAAAACTACAGAACAGGAGACCAAGCCGTCGTAACTTTCAACAGGGTATATTACTGAAAATATATTATGTATGATTGACAAACCTTTCTCGGAGATGTTGGAAGTCGTTTTACTTTCTCAATTGCCACTGCTGCACCGGAATAATTCCTTTTAATTGATTATTTACGAAAATAATGCTTTTAGCATTGTCTTCATTTCACTATGGACGCCATCTTGGACACTACGTCATACGTCATGTGACACCCGAAAAACGAACATCTGAGTACGTTACCAACATGTCCAATACAAAATTCACCATATGACATGTAAAGTTTGAAATTGTTACAAATTTCCACTAAGTTAAGCACTGTCTTGCGGAAAATTACTGCTAGTACCACAAGCAAGGGGGTCTGGGGCGTAAGCCCCAGGTTAGGTTTGTTTTTGTATGTAAAACATTAATAAGATAGAATTTATGTCCGCTACTAGGTTAGGTACTGCCTGGTCGAAAATTACTGCTAGTACCACAAGCAAGGGGGTCTGGGGCGTAAGCCCCAGGTTAGGTCTGTTTTTGTATGTAAAACATTATAAATACATAAATAAACACTGACAATTGGCGCAATTTTTCATTACATTACTTTATCGACGCTCTTTTGTTTACTCGTTCTATACCCGATGTGAAATAGTAACAAATGCGTGGGGTTGGCATTCCTGACTTAGTAAGCAAGATGGCTATAAAAGACTTCATTTCTGCTATATGAGTCGTGTATCTATTTGGGATGGCTGGTGGGTTTATGGCAGCGGACGAGTCAACATCTATTATTTTAACATCTCCGGATACCATTACTAATGGTACTTCGGCAAATTTCATTACCTACATTTTTTTTATACCTTTGGTCTCCTGTACTGTAGGCCGGAGAGTCTTATAATGGTGTTTTAACGACGTGTGCATGCATTTTATTCTGTGTTTTGATCTGTTATTAACGAAGTTTTTATACATGTTTTAAAGTTTTCATGTTTTTGATGTTTGTGAAATTGTTTCTTTAAATTCATGATGTGGCTGATGAAGGGTTATATGTAGTGCCCGAAACATGTACCACTGTTAAATATAAGTGATTTAAAGTATTGATTGACGGACTAGTACATTTATAATAAATCTCTTTGTAATGTTTTGGATACTATTCACTGGCTGTATTTACATTGAACAGAGTCATATCAGAAAATTTCATAATATTTAAGACATTAAATAAAGTTGACCACTCTAATTCCTTTTACCACCTTGGGCCCCAGGACAACAGCCCCACTTGCCCCTCCCTCTCGTTAGGATCTTGTTAAGATTGGCTAAGTTAAAACCAGAATAACATGTACCACTAATGTAAACTTTGGTAAAAGAATTAATTTAACAAGGCTGTCTGAATCATGACAGTTGACAAATAAAGATATTATTCTATTTTTAATGTCTTCTTCCGCTTAGAGAATCTGCCAGAAAACAAAAATTACATACATTACAATGAATATCAGTTAAAATTAAGAACGGTTGTGGAAATACCTTCTGTAAAAGAAAGGAAGCTTTTAGATTTTAGTGACCGTTAATCTTGCGATCATGAGCTATAGGACCTCAGTTTTCACATGGAATCTGAACAACACAACGTGATATATCACTTCTAAAATCCCACATGCATTGCCTTGGTGAGAGGGAAGCAGCTTGACAACTGCACCTTATTCTTTAGTACTTAGACTGGTTTGATACAGCACATACAGTCTTTTATATTATTATTATTATTATTATTATTATAGATTTTTTCCCCTTTGGGAGAGCAAGTGAACTTGAGCCAATCACAGCTTCACTTCCTTTTCCTCTTCTCTTTTCTTTCCAAAACCTCGTCATTAATTCACTGTGTTTTTTCTTCCTTTCCTCTGTCAATTGTTTCCCTATTGTTTCTTTTCTTGAGACTTGTTGAAATTTCTTGTTTCTGATTTTATTTCTGAATTGATTTCTGTCCTTAACATCGTCTTCAGAGATTTTGAATTGTTCCAGGTCTTCCTGTGTCTCTCATCCAGCTGGGCTTTAATTTACTTGTATTAATGATGTTAAAAATTTTCTTCATTAGTCTGTTTTCATCCATCCTCCGCAGGTGTCCGTAGAACTGTAGGCATTTTTTCTTAAATTTCTCTGTGATGGTGTCTGTGTTTCCGTAGAGTTCCTTGGTAGGTCGTCTGATTCCAGTTCCGTCTCGGAGAACAGCGCCGTCCGTGTATCTTTCTAAGAATTTTCCGTTCTTGTTTCTCAATGTCATGAATTCTTGCCATCCCTCCAATTAATGTTGTTTCTGCCGCGTACAAGACTTCTGGTAAAACAACCGTGTTGTAGTGCCATAGTTTTGCATTACGAGACACTGCTCATTTGTTGTAATGATTCCATATCAGTTTATGTGCCTTTTGCAGTTTGACAATTCTTTCTGCATTGGAGATTGTGTTCAGTCCTGTGGGTTGGATGGTTTCTCCCAAGTACTTGAAGTGAGTGACATGTGAGATTTTTCCATGCTGTGTCTACAATGTGAGCTACCCTCTTGATTTTGTGTCCATATACTTAGTCTTTTCATAGGAAATCTCAAGTCCATTTTTAAGGGAGATTTCATGTAGTTTATCTACACAGGGCCAAAATCGCCATCTTTACCGAAACTTAATGGCGGCCACTCAAATGGTCAACTCTTAAAATTAAATTATGACCAAACTAATTAACGGATCTTTACCAACTTGATAGAAAGATACCTTCGTATGGGACGCATCCTGTGCTCCAAATACAGTACTGTTTGTAGAAAAAGAAACACCTTGAACAAAAGATGTGACCACATTGCACTTTATACCACAGGGACATGACAATACATTCCTGATTAGAAGGACAGTCCAGTGCATGCAAGTTGACGGTCGACCTTCAGAACGGCGTCGCGTCACCACGTGCTGCACTCGGAGCCGCTAGACGTCTTGGCATGGAATCGTACAGCGCTTGAATACGCTGCTGGGGAATACCGTCCCACGCGGTTTGTAGGCGCATCCACAAAGCATCAACAGTGGCGGCAGGTGGGCCTGAACGAACAAGTTGCCGACTGACCATATCCCAGACATGTTCTATGGGCGACATGTCAGGCAAACGGGCTGACCAGGGAAGCAGAGGTATCCGTCGTTCTACGAAGAAGGCTTGCACATTCCTCGCCACATGCGGGCGGGCATTGTCCTGCTGAAATATGTCCTGTGGAATGTCCTGCGAGAGGGGCAGTGCCACAGGCTGTAAAACTTCCCTGATGTAGCGGTCACTGTTCAGATTGCCCACGAGACGTATGAGGCGCGATCGCCTGTTGTAGGCAATTGCGCCCCAAACCATTACACCTGGTGTTTGTCCCCTATGCCGCTCAACAGTATAGTCTGCCTGATTGTGTTTTCCATTGCGGAGGTGTATGCGACCGTCACTGTAGGACAGGTTGAAGCAGGACTCTTCCGAAAATACTACATTTCACCACTCAGCCTGCCAGTGTCGGCATGCACGTGCCCATTGTAGTCGGAGGCATCGGTGGTTCCCAGTCAATGGAAGCTGACGTAGTGGCATGCGTGCTACCAGTCCAGCCATCAAAAGACAGCGCCGCACTGTCGACGCAGACATGTCCACCCCCGTTGCAGTGCTCCAACGTCGAGGACGACTCGGTTCTGTCCGATACGGCCTGTGGAGGGCGGTCGTCTCGCGCTGTGGTCACATTGCGTCGTCCTGTACCCTGTCGTCGCTGTGTACGACCCTCCTCTCTCCACTGGATCCACATATGCCTTACTGTTGACGCAGCGTGCCCTGTACGAGCCGCAATATCCCGGAACGACAGACCCGCCTCCCGGAGCCCAAGTATTCTGCCCCGTTCAACCGAACTCACATGCTGATAGTCCACTCTGTGATGTTGGCAAGGCATCGTTGCATTTGCTTACACGTTTCCACTTGTTATGACAGCCCCATGCCGACAGAGCTGTGCGGAACACTGACCTGTCCGGTCCCACGACAGAGGGCACTTGGGGCCAATGTACACTTCATCTCTCTGCGATTTCAATCACTTAGTATGGTACTGCAGGCCTACACAACCCCTGTTCTGGGAGTGTCTCCGACCATTTCTTCTGAGTGTTTCACTTTCTACAAACATTAGTGTACAAGGTCATCAGTCGTACCATTTAAAGATGGCGGCCGTATGAGTTACGCAAGCATTATAATTTATAACTTATGACCCACCAATTCCGATTATCGATCCGAGAGTGGGTTATGCTATCCTAAAGGACATAATGCGTTGCTTATTATAATTTTATATTCTAATATTACACTTTATCAGTAACTTAAAAGAGCTTAGCTGTCTCTGTCACATGACAAGATGACATCTGACCTCTTGTGTCTGTCCTATGTTTCAGTAGTTTGAGTATGTTGCATGCGATATAGCCTACTGATATAAATAATATAAACTTTATACGAGGGTTGGTGCAAAAGTCATGTCAACTTATTTTATTTTTTTCATGAAGTTACCAGTCTGGTTGGAAAATGTGACATATACAGACGAAAGGACAAGGTGTTAACTACATGTGTGGACAATGAATAGCACTAAAATATCGTAACACACTAATTTAATTTAATACGGTACTATACAGGGCAATATGGCCTTCACGGTGCAAAAGAATGACAGCACAGTACACATACAGTTGACATGACTAACCTGGGCCTAAAGACCCTCAAAGTAGTCCCCTGCTACTGTCACCACACGCTGCCAACGATGTGGGAGGTGCTGAATACCATCTGCCTCAGCATTTGCCGCACCATGTGTGAATCGGGTCACCTGTTGGCGCACAGCATTAGCAATGTCCTCTCGTGTTGCAAACCGCCTACCACATAGTGGTTCCTTAATCTTTCGAATGAGATCAAAGTCAAAGGGCGAAATGTCGGGAGAGTACGGTGGATGCTCCAATTCTTCCCATCCCCAACGTTGCGGTAGCTGCCCTACACACCCTGCTTTATGTGGCCTTGCATTGTCGTGCAGGATTATTGCACTGTCCACAATGATCCGGACGTTTCTCTCGAACGCCACGTCGTATCTGTCGCACCAGTAAGTCCCTGTAGTACTGTGCGGTCACTGTTCTGCCCTGTGGAACAAAGTGGCCAACAATGACACCCCTGACGTCATACGCGACGATCACCATCAATTTGACTGGGGAAGGATTCTGACGGAACTTCTGCCTCCTTGGTGATCCAGCATGTCGCCACTCCGCGGACTGACGTTTCAGTTATGACCTGGCCCAACATTCATTGATGGCGATTATTCGTGACAAGAATTGATCGCCGTCCTGTTGCCAGCGTGCAAGGTGGTCGGAGCATATTGCATAGCGCACCCACCTTTGAACTTCCGTCGGTGCATGCGGTACCTATCGTGATGCGATTTTGCGTAGTTGCAGCTCATTATGATGTATCCTGTGGACGGTGTGTTTCTCGATGCCACTGGCCCTCGCTAACTCCAGTAGCGTCCATCGTCTGTCTTCATCCAGGAGCTGCTCGATGACGGCACGTGCCACGTCGGTCCACACACTGACAGGTCGTCCCGAACGTTGCTCATCACTGGTTGACAGTTGTCCTTGCTGAAACTTTCCTACCCACCGTGCTACTGTACTGTATGGTAGGGCATTATTCCCAAGGGCTTCCACTAATTCACTGTGACATTCCATCGCATTTCTCCCTCAGAGAACGGCTATTTTGATGTAAGCGTGCTGCTCAACATGGGTTACTTCCATCTCGTACAACACTCACCAACTGACTGATTTCACAGCCCTCGCTGCGCTACTACCAGCTATCACAGAGCCATCTGTGCTCCAAATACAGTACTGTTTGTAGAAAAAGAAACACCTTGAACAAAAGATGTGACCACATTGCACTTTATACCACAGGGACATGACAATACATTCCTGATTAGAAGGACAGTCCAGTGCATGCAAGTTGACGGTCGACCTTCAGAACGGCGTCGCCTCACCACGTGCTGCACTCGGAGCCGCTAGACGTCTTGGCATGGAATCGTACAGCGCTTGAATACGCTGCTGGGGAATACCGTCCCACGTGGTTTGTAGGCGCATCCACAAAGCATCAACAGTGGCGGCAGGTGGGCCTGAACGAACAAGTTGCCGACTGACCATATCCCAGACATGTTCTATGGGCGACATGTCAGGCAAACGGGCTGACCAGGGAAGCAGAGGTATCCGTCGTTCTACGAAGAAGGCTTGCACATTCCTCGCCACATGCGGGCGGGCATTGTCCTGCTGAAATATGTCCTGTGGAATGTCCTGCGAGAGGGGCAGTGCCACAGGCTGTAAAACTTCCCTGATGTAGCGGTCACTGTTCAGATTGCCCACGAGACGTATGAGGCGCGATCGCCTGTTGTAGGCAATTGCGCCCCAAACCATTACACCTGGTGTTTGTCCCCTATGCCGCTCAACAGTATAGTCTGCCTGATTGTGTTTTCCATTGCGGAGGTGTATGCGACCGTCACTGTAGGACAGGTTGAAGCAGGACTCTTCCGAAAATACTACATTTCACCACTCAGCCTGCCAGTGTCGGCATGCACGTGCCCATTGTAGTCGGAGGCATCGGTGGTTCCCAGTCAATGGAAGCTGACGTAGTGGCATGCGTGCTACCAGTCCAGCCATCAAAAGACAGCGCCGCACTGTCGACGCAGACATGTCCACCCCCGTTGCAGTGCTCCAACGTCGAGGACGACTCGGTTCTGTCCGATACGGCCTGTGGAGGGCGGTCGTCTCGCGCTGTGGTCACATTGCGTCGTCCTGTACCCTGTCGTCGCTGTGTACGACCCTCCTCTCTCCACTGGATCCACATATGCCTTACTGTTGACGCAGCGTGCCCTGTACGAGCCGCAATATCCCGGAACGACAGACCCGCCTCCCGGAGCCCAAGTATTCTGCCCCGTTCAACCGAACTCACATGCTGATAGTCCACTCTGTGATGTCGGCAAGGCATCGTTGCATTTGCTTACACGTTTCCACTTGTTATGACAGCCCCATGCCGACAGAGCTGTGCGGAACACTGACCTGTCCGGTCCCACGACAGAGGGCACTTGGGGCCAATGTACACTTCATCTCTCTGCGATTTCAATCACTTAGTATGGTACTGCAGGCCTACACAACCCCTGTTCTGGGAGTGTCTCCGACCATTTCTTCTGAGTGTTTCACTTTCTACAAACATTAGTGTACAAGGTCATCAGTCGTACCATTTAAAGATGGCGGCCGTATGAGTTACGCAAGCATTATAATTTATAACTTATGACCCACCAATTCCGATTATCGATCCGAGAGTGGGTTATGCTATCCTAAAGGACATAATGCGTTGCTTATTATAATTTTATATTCTAATATTACACTTTATCAGTAACTTAAAAGAGCTTAGCTGTCTCTGTCACATGACAAGATGACATCTGACCTCTTGTGTCTGTCCTATGTTTCAGTAGTTTGAGTATGTTGCATGCGATATAGCCTACTGATATAAATAATATAAACTTTATACGAGGGTTGGTGCAAAAGTCATGTCAACTTATTTTATTTTTTTCATGAAGTTACCAGTCTGGTTGGAAAATGTGACATATACAGACGAAAGGACAAGGTGTTAACTACATGTGTGGACAATGAATAGCACTAAAATATCGTAACACACTAATTTAATTTAATACGGTACTATACAGGGCAATATGGCCTTCACGGTGCAAAAGAATGACAGCACAGTACACATACAGTTGACATGACTAACCTGGGCCTAAAGACCCTCAAAGTAGTCCCCTGCTACTGTCACCACACGCTGCCAACGATGTGGGAGGTGCTGAATACCATCTGCCTCAGCATTTGCCGCACCATGTGTGAATCGGGTCACCTGTTGGCGCACAGCATTAGCAATGTCCTCTCGTGTTGCAAACCGCCTACCACATAGTGGTTCCTTAATCTTTCGAATGAGATCAAAGTCAAAGGGCGAAATGTCGGGAGAGTACGGTGGATGCTCCAATTCTTCCCATCCCCAACGTTGCGGTAGCTGCCCTACACACCCTGCTTTATGTGGCCTTGCATTGTCGTGCAGGATTATTGCACTGTCCACAATGATCCGGACGTTTCTCTCGAACGCCACGTCGTATCTGTCGCACCAGTAAGTCCCTGTAGTACTGTGCGGTCACTGTTCTGCCCTGTGGAACAAAGTGGCCAACAATGACACCCCTGACGTCATACGCGACGATCACCATCAATTTGACTGGGGAAGGATTCTGACGGAACTTCTGCCTCCTTGGTGATCCAGCATGTCGCCACTCCGCGGACTGACGTTTCAGTTATGACCTGGCCCAACATTCATTGATGGCGATTATTCGTGACAAGAATTGATCGCTGTCCTGTTGCCAGCGTGCAAGGTGGTCGGAGCATATTGCATAGCGCACCCACCTTTGAACTTCCGTCGGTGCATGCGGTACCTATCGTGATGCGATTTTGCGTAGTTGCAGCTCATTATGATGTATCCTGTGGACGGTGTGTTTCTCGATGCCACTGGCCCTCGCTAACTCCAGTAGCGTCCATCGTCTGTCTTCATCCAGGAGCTGCTCGATGACGGCACGTGCCACGTCGGTCCACACACTGACAGGTCGTCCCGAACGTTGCTCATCACTGGTTGACAGTTGTCCTTGCTGAAACTTTCCTACCCACCGTGCTACTGTACTGTATGGTAGGGCATTATTCCCAAGGGCTTCCACTAATTCACTGTGACATTCCATCGCATTTCTCCCTCAGAGAACGGCTATTTTGATGTAAGCGTGCTGCTCAACATGGGTTACTTCCATCTCGTACAACACTCACCAACTGACTGATTTCACAGCCCTCGCTGCGCTACTACCAGCTATCACAGAGCCATCTGTTGTTCTGCATACACACTATGCCTGCAGAACGTCCACACGACACATATACGTTTGTGATCCGTTCACATATCTACAAGAAAAAAAAATAGTTGCCATGACTTTTGTACCAACCCTCATATGAAATGATTTTTAATGATGATGTGCTGCAGTGAAGAAATCTTTTATTTCAAGACATTATTTGCTAAAATGTTGTATCTCAGTGGGTTAATAACACTGAGATGTTATGGACATGCTTGGCTCTGTGCTAGAGCATTAGTCTCTCACGCAGTCGGCTGGGGTTCGAAACCTACTAGAGTTAGCTTTTCTTAAACTTGAATTCTTTTACAAATGATGTGGACGAGCTCTCTCCACAGATACTAAATAAAATGCTATTTAGCTCAAAGGAGTGGCTATTGTAAACACAGCCCCAGTATCGCATATAAACAGAAGACAAAAGAAAAAGGAGAATAGAAAAACAACATTCACGTTGTCATCCTCAGCCTTCTCAATGTCCCTGTACGGTGCTGTCCTCTCGCTGGTTACGTGGGTAATTGTTCCAAACATTCCGCTTTGCAAATCTCGGGCCTCCTGAAGTATCACAATTTTGTACTAGTTCAACTTCTAGCCATGACCGTGCTCCGATTACCTTTAAGCACTGCCAGCTGGATCGCATTCCTCCTGGTTGCTTAAAACTGCTTTCCCATTCAACACTCAGAGGCATACAAGATATATGTTAATTCACCACTAGGTTGCAGTACCAGCTACTACAACGAACATTCAATTATAGCCTACTCCTTGATAGGGACAAAGAGTTATATGTATACCTATATAATTAGGAGAAAGTAGGCTATATGTTCTTTGCTGAACATCTTGTTGCTTCATCTTTGTTATTTGTTAATATAGGAAGGTCAATCGCAAAGGCCAAGCATTTCACAGCGACTCTTTCCTTTCTGTTTTCCAATTTGGATACCTTTGACATGCGTTTCCCATTCTCTGATTATTTTGTCCAATACAATATTGAACCGGAGATTGGCGACAAACCATCTCCTTGTCTTGACTCCTGTGTGGATTTTGATTGAGTTTGAGATTTCTCCCATGAATTTCACTTTCGAAGTGGTTCTAGATAGTGTTTCCTGGATGATGGCCCTGGTCTTCCTATTGACTCCTAATTCTTCCAAGATATTAAACAGTGTTTGTCTGTCAATTGAATCGTAGGCTTTTTTGAAATCCACAGTATATTATATTATTATAGGCTATGTATACTGTATACAGTAGAAGTCCGATAATCCGGCACGTTCGGGACCGGCTCGGTGCCGGACTACCGAAAATTCCGGTCTATCGGGCGGTGCCCCTTCTTTTTGGTGTAGGCTTTGCCGTAAAACAAATGTACTTTGTTTTTTTAACTACATACATAAATCGTAATTATAAGAACAATTAGGTTAATACATAATTAAGGACTAAGCCCTATCGGGTGACCTGTCAATTGGATTTAATAAATTTTGTCTTGTAGATACCAAATTGACACGAGAGGCCTTTCACGAGCCAGCATCATATGACTCAGAGTGCCATGGATTTTTCTTCCCTTCAAAACTTAAGCTGGCCATGTGGTGTTGGTATAGCATGCTTGCCTCTTGCCTACGAGGTCCTGGGTTCGATTTCTGATTCATCAGGGATTTTAGAACTGACGAAAGGGCTGGAACGAGGTGCACCCGGTTTCATGAGGACAATAGGCCATTTGACAGTGTGAAAATAATGTCATAATTATATCCGCATAGATTATGGGTTTTAAGAGTGATTTGCATTAATCTGACTATAAAATGATGTTTTTTTTTTGTTTTCTTTTTTAAGCTTAATTTGTTATTAATTGGCACCATGTGATCGAAAATGGTCTGGATTGGCAAAATCTATGATGACTTCAAACGTCAGTAAATATGTCTGTCATTGTTTACTGTTCCTTTGCGTTCCTTGGTGTCTTGTGATTATGAAACATTTATTATAATAATCTAGTGTCATTAGATCACAGACACAATAAGGAAGCGGAGGTTAAGTTCTACAGACACATACTAAGAATGGATGAATGCAGACTGACCAAAAGGATCTTCAACTACATCATGGGGTTAAAGGCCACATCTAAATGGGTAGATGAGGTGAAAAGATGGTCCACAACAGAAGAGAGTTTAGAAGGAGGGTAGACAGTATAAAAGCATTTCAGGAGAAACCAACAATGATGAGGCCCAAACGGATCATTTCCGATGAGGAGAGAAAGAAAAGAAGCGAACGCATGAAGAG
Organism: Meconema thalassinum; assembly: GCA_946902985.2. Classification (NCBI taxonomy): domain Eukaryota; kingdom Metazoa; phylum Arthropoda; class Insecta; order Orthoptera; family Tettigoniidae; genus Meconema; species Meconema thalassinum. The sequence goes on from OX336388.2 coordinate 455,601,884, forward strand.
GTTCTGGGAGGAGAAATGAAGATAAGCCAAAAATTCTTAAGTTCTTTGCAGTCCGTAGTTCGCCAAATTAAAAAAAAAAAAAAAAAACTAGTGATATTATATTTTACGATTTCCATATTGCATTTTTATGTAGTTATCGATCATGGAGAGCAACTTCGTGAAAACAGGCAGCGGAAATCTGCCTAAAGTTGATGTTATGGTCAGTTTTCTTTTAAAAATAACCTTGATTTTTATGCTGCTGAGCGTAGAAATGTGAAAACAGCCATTCAAGTAACTTACCACTTACTTAGTAACCTACCATAAACCTAAAGTTATGAACTTCTACATTTTTCAACGAATCAGCTCCAAATTTTTATCACTTAACTTACATATGCCCTCAAGAGAAATCATCATACTGAGTTTTAGGAAAATTTAGTAACTAGTTTTTGAGTTAAAATGTGTCTTCTTAGTTCAATTTACGATGCAGCATGAGAAAAACTCATTGCGTCACAGTTTTTTTTTTTTTTTTTAAGCTGAAATTTACAGAACTAGGCCTAAACACACATATAATTAATTGTTACTATGCATTTTTGTTGTCAGACAATATGTGTAGGAGATATGAATTTTTAATTTTCTCTGACTTGAAAAATTGGAGAAAAAAAATCAGTTCACTGCTATTTTAATCAGCGAAGAGAGTAAGTAATTTTCACTTGACCCTAAATAGCAGACTACCATTCAACTCTTACATGTACTGGAAGATGTACTGAAAGTTTCACTTGGATAAGAACTTTACCGCAAGGAACATTTTGCATGTGAAGAAATGTTGAAAAATATAAATCTGGGAAAAATAGCAATTGAAAGTGCAGGCGAACATACTCATACCCTGTACATACTCGCTCATTCAGCGCTCAGCCCCTCCCTTTAAAAATGGTAGTACGGCAAAATATATATTTTGGAAGAGGAAGGACACAGGAATGTTTTAAGGACAAAATCTAAAAATTCCTTAAAAAAAATGGGCAAAATTTCAGTCAAGCCTCCCCTTAAGGTGAAATAATATGCATGTATAGCACAAACTTGGGTTGTTATGATGTAAAAAATCATAAGTTAAGTTAGTTCTGTAGGGCTAAATTCCGGCACCCTAGCGTCTCTAAAAGCTGCAGCAGTTAAAAGGGGCGTAAAACAAATGATAAATCTTTGGAATTTGTGTCTGTAAATAATCTAGTTGTTAAGATTCTAAATTCTAATTTAATCATTCTCAAAGATATATTTGTATCATAGAGAATACCTTGCCATTATTTTAAGACCTAGGTGGAGGCCAAGATTCTTGGAGAAAACTTAACGATGTCTTTTCGCCTGATAATTGGACTGTTTCACATGGCTTCCCAAAGTGGTCAAGGAAAGAATGAAAGGAAGAAGGCTTAATACGGACTGTGTTTCAACTCGTTTTTTGACATTTGAGGCAGCTAGGTATTTCCACATTTCAAGACCACTTTGAGATGGGTATAAAATTATCGATGTTTGGGAATTCTTGTCCAGGACGTTTGGTCCATCTTTGATGTTATTCATGAATTTGGTCAGTTCTGCCTTGCGAGGCAGAGTGTATCCCATTCCAACCCTCAAGCCAGAATTAAATTTCTTGGCAGACCCAGGAATCGATTCCAGACTTTAGGGGTGACAGCCAAGAATGCTAGGCACTATACCACGAGATGCTCTCATCATGAAGATATCAAGGATAAATTACAAAACACATTAGATGAGGCTGTTTGTATGAGCTAACTCTGAGGGAGGGGTCAAGTGATGCAGATTTGGGGGGAGAGATTACCTAGGATGTCTATGGCGGAGAAGATAATTGAATGCCAGTATGGGGAGCTAAATTGGGACAGGCAGACCATTTGAAATGCCAAATGTGGTTTTCAGCTATGGTCGCACCAGATAATTTAACTCTCTAGTTAATATCTTTGGGTTTGTACTTCATGTACGCAACATGAAATAATACCTAAAAATTGCATTTGGTATTCAAATGGTCATGAAAAATGCAAATTTTATTTCATGTATTTGGGCTGTGTATCCTTGCGGGTGAAATGTTCAAAGTGAAATGTCACGTCCTGTGGTTTGGATCATGCATTATTATTATTATTATTATTATTATTATTATTCCCCGAGTTAGGATTGTGGAGATAACCATGTCTTAGCTTTCCTGGGCAGTTTCTTGAAATGTGTTGACATTAGTTTCAACTGAAATGCTTCGCAGGTCCAATGAGCCTTTCCCCATTTCTATTTGTCTTCCTGTGTGCTGAATGTTCTCCGATGATGTATCTGTACTTCTTTTGTTCCCAATATGTGCATTGAAGTCTCCCAGGAGGATTTTTACGTTGTTCTCAGGTATCTGGGTCTATTTTGGTTTCCAGATCCCTAAAGTCGTTCACCTTCTGTGGGTTCTTCTTGTCGCCTTCATTGATTGGGGCGTGGCTGTTGACGAGAATGTACTTCTTATTCTTGCCTTTAACAGTTAGTAAATACCATCTGTCAGATTTTAATGTGAAGTCTGTGACATAGTTTGTTATTATTTTGTTTTTTGTTCCAAGCAGTGGCATGCTGGCTGTTGTTCGTATCACCAGCTTTCCTTTGATTATTCTGTAGTGATTGGTGTCCAAGATGTTTTCACCCGGGAATCTAGTTTCTTGTACAGCTATGATCTGAATTTGGTTTTTGTCCAAAAGCTTGTGTAGTTCTTTTTGTTTTCCGACTTTGGTAAGTGAGTTGACGTTTATCGTTCCAATGAAATAGTTCTTTGAATTTGAGTTTATGTAGAAGCACAGGGTGTCGAGCGATACGGGATATGTGGGAAATTTACTGGAATTTTAGTAACCTGGGAAAAGTGTGGGAAATATATGGGAGTTTTGCATTTGATTTAGGAAATCTTGAAAAGTCTCATAATACCCAACTTCTTAGCCTCCGAACGCTCGGTAGAATCCAGCCGCTCGGCCTTCTATTTCGCCTAAGACCGTGCCGCCACGCGGATTTTGCGCCACCGCCTCTTAAGAGCGCTAAGCGGGATAAGAGCCCAGCCAATGTAATGACGCGATAGCGTTTTCGCGTCAAATGCGACTGCTTTGCCTGGCCGACCGCTGGCCGTAAACGGTACTTATTTGTGTTTGTAGCTTCTTATCCAATCTGCGAGAGAGTTCAACTTTCTCGCGCACACACAATGCTTACGCTACGGACTTAGCCTAAATCTTGCCATCTCCCCTGGGGAAGTATTCTGCAAACATGCAGTTACACTCAAACTAGAAAAACTTGATTCACGCTTTTAAGATTTTTCAGCCATTCGGTATGCGAATTCTAGTCTCAAAGAGTTCTAAATTATATGGGAATTTGGTCGATATTCATTCGGGAAATATACGGGAATTTAAACTCAGGTCACCACTCGACATCATGAAGCAGGTTCCAAGCAGCTTTCCTTTGAATATTCTGTAGTGATTGGTGTCCATTATGTTTTCGTCTGGGAATCTGGTTTCTTGTACAGCTATGATCTGAATTTGGTTTTTGTCCAAAGGCTTGTGTATTTCTTTTTGTTTTCCGACTCTGGTAAATGAGTTGACATTTATCGTTCCAATGAAATAGTTCTTTGAATTTGAGTTTGGAAGGTGTTTCAAGACGCTCCAACTCGTCTTTGAGGCAGAGGTTGGGACTCCCCGAATAACTAGGTCCTGATGCATTGCATAGTGCAATGGTGGATTTTTCCTCCGAGCTGCCATCAGGGGTTGTGCTTGCTTTCACGGCATTTCCATCTTGTGAATAATGCTGTTAGGGAAGGAATTTAGCTTCCAAAGTAAGATCAGTTTGTTAGTCTGAAATGATTTCTTTTTGTGGTTTACTCCTCTAGATTCTTCCGCTCTCTCTGCTGTTGGGAGTTAAGATTCCTCTTCCGCCTTTGAGACCGTTGACCAAGCATTTGCCAGAATTCAAATAGGCCGCCCTTAACATGGAGTACAGACGCCTTCCATAGCCACCCCTAACATGGAAAACAGATGCTGCCTGTTGTACAGTAGAACCTCGGTAATCCGAGGTAATTGGGACTAAGAGGAGCTCGAATTTGGGAAATCTCGGATTATACAAAGTTCATCATCATCATCATGTTTTTCAGTCAAGCGACTGGTCTGCCCCTACAATGAGTCTTTTCCACGTTGTTCGAAATTTAAAGACCTTTAATTTAAAATTTGATGCACAAGAACCTTGTGTTTAAATATTCTTACAGTAAACGGCATTATTTCATCAGTTATCGTATAATGTTTTGCATTTAGGCTTTGTTTCAGAAATAAAAACAATATTCTACAAAAGAAATGCAAATATGTACATATTTACTTAAAGTACAGAACGATATTTATTATTCTGTACATATGTACAGTACTGAAAATACGTAATAGGCTACTGTACCCTACTTTCTAAAAAAAGAGTCAATGGGTTTTTATTTCTGAAAAGAACATCTGTCCTTAGCAGCATAATCCCGCCACCTTCATAGAAGCATGACGTAAGCTGGTGTCGCTGCACCCTGTTGTTCCACGTATCGCAGAGCTAACTCCAGTGCCACCGTCCCTTCAGTATGACTCACATTGGCCACGCGTAAATCGTCTCCTTCCCCTTCATCGCTGCTCTCTCTGCTTTCTTCGTTAATAGCTTCCACAATAGCAATGTCGGTCACTTCATATTGTTCGTCTTGGCACAAACAGTCTTGCACTTCATTTTTGTCTGCATTCTCACACTCAGGAAGCTGCTGAACGAGATGTAACAACTGTTCAACGCATGCGCGCATCTCCGCCAAAGACCTCACTGTCATCCACCTCGGATTAAACGGAGGCTCGGACTACCGGGGTTCTACTGTATGTGTGTCTGGTCTGTGAGAGACTATTTCATTTTGCTCAAGTCCCCCAGCAAGGCAGTTAGGACCCACCTATCCGCCACCTGGGAGTATCACCTCTTGCTCTGCTACGACACCGTACTAGGTTCGTGGATCATTATAATAATTTACTTTTGTTAAGACGATATAGAAACAACAACTTTTGGCCCCTTAAGATTACACACACTTAGGTGTCCTCTGGGCATCTGTATGTTGTCTGATCTCTCCTCCTCCCCCCCTCCCCTCCTGGGGTTTCCAACTAGATATCATGGTTACCATGGGGCTCCATCTGACTCCAACACTGATTACACCTTCTTTTGTCAGGACCCCTCTCTTTTATCTTTTCCTGTGAACCTCTCTTGGGCAATTCTTCTTCTCTTCTATCCCTGATGGTATAAGGTTGTCCAAGGCTTAGGGTGTCTCATTTTCTTGCCTTAATTGGCCCTTATCTTCTCTGATTGGATAACCCCATTTCTCAAAGGGGCAGACTTCCACTGTTTTTACCTTCTTGTAGGGGATTAAATACAACCATGGTATTCCCTGCTTGTCATTAGAGGTCACCAAAGGGACAGCATGAATGAAGTCAATGGTACACCCTCAGTAACACTGAGTTGTCTACATTTCCAGGTGCTCACAGCTAGTGAATTTGGGGCTTTGGTGTTGTTTCCATTTTCCACTTTTTGTAGTGACTTGGGAGACAGGCCTTCTCTTTCATATTTTTGTCTACTTCGCATGGCCTAATTTCTTTCAGGCCCCTTTAATTGTCATTCTTTAAGGATTGAGAGCATTTCTTATCACAGTACAGTGAGTTATTGATTGATTGTTGTGGCTTTAAAGGGCGGAAAGTGAGGTGAGTTCGTGGTAGTTGCTATCATCATAGTAATAATCATTATCCTAGTCATTGGTTATATGTACTAGGAACCAACAATCTAGAAGTTAGGCCCCTTAAAGCAGTAATCATCATTATCACTTCATAAACCAAACATCCTTGGAGAATTATCACTGGAAAACAGTGTACAAAAGTCAAATGATATTGTAAAGGTGCTCTTTTTCATATCTGAAGAATTTAGTGGAAAAGGGCCCATGCAACAAATTTAATTTTAAGCAGAAAATTAATAAAATAAATGTCAAAAGCTCATGGAGAAGTGTAAAAAACTGAAGTCAGTGATATTGGCCCCCCTTTCCACTGAGGACTCATCTATTGGGTATAAATCATTGTGGTCATGTTCCTGTATTGTCATTTTGTTGATTTCTCTTTTCCTTACATCCTTTATATATGAGCTTTTAAGTGCTATAAGAATTATTTTTGTATTTTTCAGATCCAATCCCGTGAAAATAGGTGATAACTAAAGAATTCAACAATGTCCATCCAGCAGTTCTGTCTGCGGTGGAATAACCACCAACCCAATTTTATTTCTGTATTTACAAATCTCTTGAATAGTGAATCATTGGTTGATGTAACACTGGCAGCTGAAGGTCGACATTTGCAGGCTCACCGTGTGGTGCTTTCAGCATGCAGCTCATATTTCCAGGTAATGAATGTGGGTTCTCTCTCCTCCCTCATATTACTGTACTGTAATTTGCTTCCAGCATTTCATACATATTGATTGCTGTGTATGGTGAATATTGCTTGAATTGGTTGGTTGAGCAGGTGTGGTTGCACAGGAATCAATAAAATATTTCGAAGGACACCATTTATTTAAACAATGTGTTTTAGGTTTTCACAGTAATGATTGATATTACAGCTTAGTTTTGGGATTTCCCGCCCTCCACAGAAGGGAGGGTGGAATGGGAGTAGGTTGGTCTGTTCAACAGCACACAGCAGAAAATAAAAATAAAATTGTCTTTTATTTAATGGTTTGATGGTTGCATTTTGCGAAGAAGCATAATTAATGCTATTGGTTCCTTAGTGATATCGAAACAATGCCACTGTTGCCAAGTGGAATAATACCAAGATTTTATGATAAAGGGAAACTGAACATGTATGATGATACCTTTTGTGGCAGTCTCTGCAGTACAGTGTTACTTGTTCAAAATGGAAGAGATATTGCAGATATACACAACAAACAAATGTTCTCACTGAAGTTGTCATTGGTGTTTCAAGAAAAAAAAAATATCTTTCTTGCAGCTAAAAATGTGGTTGTAACATGTACTTGCAGCCATGACAAGATTCATGGTGAGCTGACTTTATATCAAATGTCTCATTGTAGACAGAGTCCTCTCAGAAGCACCCATTAAATTATGTGATGGCAGTATGTTTTCTTCCCTCAAGCCTGAGGAAAGCATCAAATACCTAGATGTCGCTTTTCTTTTTAATCATTGATAGGATAAGTGTAGGATATCTCTCTGTTAGGTGATGAAGCCTTATCTCCAAGAACAGGTTTGTGAGAAAATTATATTTCTATACTTAAATAGCCTACTGGTAGCTGTACCAAGCATGGTGAAACAGAGTGGTTCCCTATTAGTAAAGGTGTGCGACAAGGCTGTATACTTTCGCTGTACTTATTCAATCTGTATGCTGAGTACATCATGAGGAAGTCTGGATTGGATGAGTCACCTCATGGTTTTAAGATTGGTGGATTGAATATAAACAACTGGTATGCAGATGACACCACTTTGGTTGCTGAAAGCAAGGAAGAGCTCGAGGATATCATATGAAAGTTAAAGAACAGAGTGAAATCATGGGCTTGTACTTGACTATCAACAAGACAAAACTAATGACAACAGGTTTACCATCAAACATTATGATAGATAATAAGTTAATCACAGAGGTGAATAGTTTCTGTTTGTTGGGTTCAACCATTAGTAGTAGTGGCTCATGCAGTCAAGAGATTCACTGAAGACTTACTCTAGGAAGAGCAGCTTTTAAAGGCCTGGATTTGATCTTCAAGTGTTTAGATGTATCTTTGCCTACTAAAATTAGAATGATTAAGGCACTAGTTTTTCCCATAGCTACATATGGTTGCGAAAGGAAACGAGATAGGAAGTATATTGATGCTTTTGAGCTCTGGTGTTGGAGAAGGATACTGCGTATTCCTCGAACAGCCAAGAAGACAAATGGGTAAATCAAAAAATCAAACCAGATCTGTCTCTTGAAGCACTGATAACACAATTACAGCTGTCATATTTTGGACACATTATGAGACATTCTGATTCATTGCAAAAGACAATTATGCTTGGAAAGGTGGAGTTTGGAGACGAGGGCGGCCAGCATTGAGGTGGATCGACTTTTATCAAATCCAACATGAACATGTCAGTGAAGGATCTGAAGTATATGGCTGAAGACCGAATCGTATGGGACAGTCCATCCATGCAGTCGCTAGGAGTCGATGCTGACTTGATGGTACCTGATCATCAGCTGTACTAAGTGTTAGGGTGATTTTGGAAGGTAGGATAAGGAAATATAAAAGAACGTTCCTGGTATTTGTAGACTTAGAAAAAGCTTTTGATAATGTTGATTTGAGTAAGTTGTTTGACATTTTATAAACGATTGGAATAACGTACAAGGATAGGGGGGTGCTCTACAATCCATACAGAAACCCGACAGCTGCATTCGAGCCGATGGAAATGAGAGAGAAGCTGGTATTCAGAAAGGTGCAATGCAAGGCTGCAACTACCATCCATACTTTTCAATCTTTACATTGAACAAGCAATGAGGAAATTGGAGAAAACTTCAAAGTAGGAGTATAGATTCAAGGAGAAATAATTTCAACTCTGAGATTTGCTAATGACATCGTCATCTTAGCTGACACACCAGAGGATTTGAATGAGTTTTTAAATGGTATGAATTCTGTCTTGGGGAAAGAATTCATGATGAAAATTAATAAATGTAAAACAAAAATATTGGAACGCAGCCGAAAGAAATCAGAAACCCCTATGGTCGTCGAATTGGCAGGTGAAAAGCTAAAGGAAGTAGGAGACTTCTGTTACTTAGGAAGCAAAATAACCAGTGATGGATGAAGCAAAGAGGATATAAAAAGATGTTTCTGGCGACTGAATGAAGAGAAGAGACAGGTTGGAGGACACATACTAAGACACCCGGGAATAACACAGGCAAGAAAAATATAGATCTAGGTATTAGAAAGTAATTTTTGAAAGCCTTTGTCTGGAACGTGGCACTCTATGGAAGTGAAACTTGGACTTTTGGAGCAGCAAAAAAGAGAAGAATTGAGGCATTTGAAATGTGGTGTTACAGGAGAAATATGAAGATCAGATGGGTAGATAGGGTTACAAATGAAGAGGTATTAAGACAAGTGGAATAGGAGATTGTTTCTGGCGACTGCTAATGAAGAGAAGAGATAGGTTGGTAGGACACATGGTAAGACACCCGGGAATAGCAAAGATGGTTATGGAAGGAAGGGTCGAGGATAAGAACTGTAGGGGTAGATCATGGTGCTTATCCAAGTGCTCCAAGATAAAGCCAGATGCGATAGCAAGCAGATTAGTTAGTCTGACAAGAAAACCTGCCGATACTGACAAGAAAGAGGCAAAACGAATTCAGTTAGAACTAAAATCTAAGATGTTCCATGCAGAAACAACATCCCAGTTTACAGTTGATATCACGGCTGCTGAAGTTTCAACTGCGCTAAAAGAAGTAAAATCAGGAAAAGCAGCTGGGTTGGATGGTCTTTATCCAGAATTCCTACAACGTTGTGGTCTTCGAACAATTGAATGGCTTGCTAAATTTTATAGCAACATCTTACGCGATGGTCAACTTCCACCAGCACTCAAAAGAACTAAAGTAGTTGCTGTACTCAAACCTAGGAAAAGTGGAGATAGTGCAGAAGATTACAGGCCTATTGCCCTCCTGAGCGTCTGTTACAAGCTGCTGGAAAGAATAATATATAATAGAATCTCAATTACAGTTCTTGAGCACATACCAAATGAGCAAGCTGGCTTCAGACCAAAGCGGAGTTGTACCGACCACGTGTTTGTCCTAACCACTCACATAGAGAGAGGATTTCAAGATCGAAAGAAGACCGTATCTGTGTTTGTGGATCTCACGGCAGCATACGATACAGTTTGGCGAAAAGGAATGATCCTCAAATTCCTGAAAATAATCCCTTGCAAGAAACTTGCCATCCTGCTGAATAATATGCTGGTCAACAGAGTGATTGAAGTTCTCCTAAATGGCTACGTAAGCAGATCTCACAATGGATTACTACAAGGATGGGTCCTTGCCCCATTGCTGTTCAATATTTACACAGCAGACTTACCTCCTACTAGTGCTAGAAAGTTCATATACGTTGACGATCTTGCATTGACAGCTCAGTCCAACGACTTTGCAACAGCAGAAACTGTACTTACGGAAGATCTCTGCAGACTCGACTAGTTCTTCAAAACCTGGAGACTAAAACCAAATTTAGCAAAAACAGAGGTCAGCTGCTTTCATCTGAGCAACAAACAAGCCAACTACATTCCTAGGGTTCAATACCAGGGTCATCTACTGAAATTCAATCCTCATCCTAAATATTTAGGCGTCATCTTGGATCGATCCTTGACTTACAGTGAACATCTAGGCTAACATCTGCTAAGATCAAAACCCGCAACAACATCCTGCACAAACTCACAGGAACGGGCTGTGGCCCAACTGCATCCACCCACAGAACTTCAGCACTTGCCGTAGTGTATCCAGTAGCAGAATATTGCTGCCCAGTATGGCTTAACAGCGCCCATGCAAAGAAGATAGACGTACAGCTGAACGACACAATGAGGACTGTATCAGGAATCATCCAATCTACACCTTTGGAATGGTTACCAGTACTCTCCAACATCCCGCCTCCTCATCTTCAAAGACAAATGGCACTGAAGAGACAATGGCTTAAATGTTGTGACAACCCTCTTCTGCCAATACATCTAGACTGCTCACCTAAAGATCTCAGGCTGAAATCCCGGAATCCTTCTTGGAGACAAGGAAGGAAGTTGGTCCAAGAGCAGTTTCAAGTGAATGAAGCTTGGCGCAATGAGTGGCTGACTTCAAATCCAGACAGATTAGGTCTTATCTCGGATCCAGTTAAACAGCCCCCTGGTTTCGATCTTCCCAGGAAAATCTGGATGTCGGTGAACCGTATAAGAACTCAACATGGTAGATGTCAGTTCTGGAAGCACAAATGGAAAATTGCCGAGAATCCTTTCTGCAACTGTGCAGATGTGCCTCAGACCATCAGTCACATCGCTATGGGTTGCTCACTCCGAAGGTTCAATGGTCCCTTGAAGGAGATTCATCAAGCCAGTTAGAATATGTTAAACAGATTGCCTTGATGTAGAGTGTGGTAGCTATGTAGAGATGGAACGTTAGCTCAGGACAGGGAGGCATGGAGAGCTGCATCAAGCCAGTCAAAAGAATGAAGACTCAAACAACAACATACCGGTATCCTACTTTATACGAAGTGTAGCACCTATGGGTCGTCAAGCATCTTTCCTCTGGAGTTCCTGTAGATAATGTCAGTTGTGTTTCTTTAATACCACTGTTCCTAGTGTCAATCCAAATACAGTACATATTGTTTATCGGTTACGTAATGCAACAGCCAGTTTAAATGGAAAACGTCTGTGTGTTGGCTTTTGCAAACAAAATGTTATAAGTTTTAATCTATTTACCAGTTGATAGAATTGTGTCAAATTAGCATTCTGCGGTATCAATTTAAGGCTATCAATTGAGGTTACTGTGCAACAATTTTTTTCTCTTTCAAATAGCTGCTGAGATCTGCTTATCAATAGCATGGCGCAGTGCAGCACAGCAAGACTGGGGAAGTGGAGCAAGCAGCCTCACTCAGCCACTATTTGAAATACAAACAATTTCCCCTTTTGCATGGTCATTGTCAATAAATATCATTAACCCTCTTAGTGCCAAGCCATTTCCTGAAATACTTGCCAAGAATGCCAAGCCTATTTCAAAGTTCATGCAGACTATTCGAAGAAAAAAAAAATCATAAATACCACATTTCCAACGATATAATTATTATTTTTGCTTTGCATTATAACCTATACCTCATTCTTTCATACATTATGTTCATAAAAGTAAATATGGCATTTAACCCTTTTTAATTGAGATTATTCTCATAATTATTCGATTTTTTTGAAATAATCGGTTTTGAGCCTAAATTAAGGACACCTAAGGGTCATATTCGAAAAAAAAAACCTACGTTTCCAGCTGTAGAACGTTCTTAGATTCATCTGTAGGCAGAAAAAGTCAACTAGAAGAAAACAACTGCCCCGCAATTTTGGCGGTAACGCGCGTGATTGGGGGAGCGCAAACGGAGGGCGTGAATACAAACTCGTACCTACCGCGTATCGGACTTCGAAGGAAAAAAGTAAACACCGAACAGGCAAGCTTGAAACCTCACCTTTCCAACGGTATGAAATAATCACGGACATATCTTCTTCTTCTTCTTCTTCTTAGCGTTATCCCGTAGGAACGGGGTCCGCTTTTCGGATCAATGCACGCCATTTCTTGCGATCTAATGCTTCGCGTGATTTCAAGTTTCTTGATCGTAAATCGGCGTTAATGGTGTCGAGCCACCGCAATTTCGGTCTCCCACGCTGTCTCTGGCCGTCGACCGTTAGATGGTAGGCCGAGCCGATGACTGAACTTTGTGGTGCACGGACAACGTGCCCATACCAACGGAGTCTCCATTCCTGCATTTTCTCATTGATTGGAGCCACGCCAGCTGTATGTCGAATCGTTGTGTTGGGGATATGGTCGAGCAGAGATATGTCTAATGATCTTCGCAGCATCCGCATTTCCATGACATGAAGTGAGTGCTCAGCACTTCTAGGTGCTGGCCAACACTCTGTACCATATAATGCAACTGGTCTCACCATTGTGCGGTATATCTTTGATTTTAAGCGGATAGGCATCTTCTTATCACAAAGAACACCGGTGACATCTCTGAATCGCATCCAAGTCGCATTGATTCGTGCTCGCACATCTTCATTCACAGAGCTGTCGCCATTCAATCGTGAGCCTAGGTATCGGAATGTATTTACCTTGGTAAGAGGAGCTCCATTAATACCTATAGTTCCAGGGGATGGAATCGTTTCGAGGTATTCAGTCTTGTGGATGTTCAAACGAAGACCAAATCCTTGCAGACGATCATGCCATGTCTGCACTTGGGTTTCAAGATCCATCCTGGAGTCTGCCGCAATCATCACATCATCAGCGTATAGCAATGTCCATGGGACACACTTCTGCAGGTCTCGCGTTATGGAATTCATGACGATAACAAAGAGCAGGGGAGACAGAGCTGAGCCTTGATGAACCCCAACTGTCACAGGGAAGCTGTCAGTCAGTCCTGCAGGGCATCGCACGTGGCTTTTGGTGTTGTTGTACAGCATTTTTATCCAGTTTATATACATTTCTGGAACTTGATGATCTCGGAGAGCGTACCAAATCATCTGGTGTGGTACTCGATCAAATGCCTTCTCGAGGTCAAGGAAAGCAAGATGTAGTGGCCTCCTTTTCTCTCGGAATTTCTCCATCAGCTGGCGCACAGCAAAGATTGCGTCTATCGTGCCACATCCCTTGACAAACCCACATTGATTTGCTGAGAGCTGTACGATGTTCCTCAGCCTATTGTCTAGGATACGTTCGAATATTTTCATAGTGTGGGAGAGAAGTCTAATTGGACGGTAATTGGTACATTCAGCTGGGTCACCCTTACCCTTAAAGATAGGTACTGTGATACTAGTTGACCAATCTGTAGGTATTTGACCACAGAGAATAATTGAATTGAAGAACTCTGTCAGCCAGGTGGTCGCGTTGTCACTAAGTTCCTCAATTTTCCAGATGTCTGCAGGAAGGTCATCTAGCCCTGGGGCCTTTCCATTTTTCATGCTACGAATGGCAACTTTGACTTCATCTTCAGTGATACAAGGTACTGGTCCAGCTGTAACATTGTTGTCTGGTATTTGTGGGTGAGGGAATTCAGTGTTGAATACTTCACTAAAATACTCTCGCCAACGGTGCAGAATCATCTTGCTATCGTGAAGTCGTCGACCATTCTTATCCTTCACACACATATAGTGTTCTATATCCTGACCTGCTCTACACCGTGCTCGGGCTAGTCGGTAGATAATTTTGTCTCCGTCTTTAGTTGTCAGTTGATCATATAAATGTTTGTAGTGATCTACTTTAGCCTCAGAAACTGCTATTTTTGCCTCCTTCTTGGTAGCTTTGTATTTCAGAAGATTCTCCTCAGTCGGTGATGTTCGCAACTGTTTAAAAGCTGCTTTTTTTTCATGCACCATTTCCTGTACCTTGTCTGTCCACAACCACGTCTGTTTGTCAATTCTACGTGTGCCGGGCTGTGTTACACCAAGCTCAGATTGAGCTATACTAGTTACGCAGTTGTTGAATGATGCCCAAGTATAATCCGTATTTACAGAATCAACTGGAGGGAACACAATCTTCTCACTGAATGCCACTTTATGGTCTTGTAGCTTCCACCATTTGATTTTGGCATGACCTTTCACATAGGGTTTTCTTATGTAACCTTTCATTCTAAGATCGGTAACTAGCAGTTTATGTTGAGGGGCTAAACATTCAGATGGTATGACCTTAGTGTCTATGACAATTGGGAAATCTCTCCTACGAAGTAGTACATAGTCAATCTGAGTATTGTGCCCTCCGCTAGTGTAGGTGATCAAGTGTGATTTGCGTTTCTTAAAGAAGGTGTTAGTGATAATTAGATCATTTGCTTCGGCAAATTCAAGGATCCTGTTCCCGTCTTCATTTCTGAGATCATAGCCAAAATTTCCATGGCATTCATACCCCTCGCTGGTACTGCCAACATGTCCATTAAGATCTCCACAAAGTAGAAATAGGTCTTCTTCATTGCACGTTGTAACGGCATCTTGAAGTTCGTTCCAGAATGTGTCTTTAGCTGTCTCATCACAGCCTGTCTGTGGGGCATACGCTGAAAATATATGTATACGGCGAGTTGGGGTGTCGATAACTGCTGACATGAGACGATCGGAGTAGCGATGTACAGCTGATACTTGGTTGCGAAGTTTTTCATTCACTACAATAGCGACTCCCTGGCTATTAGTCGTACCATGATAGATCAACTTATACCCTTCTCCAATATCTCTAGATTTCTGCCCTTTCCACCGTGTCTCTTGTAGACACGCCAGATCTACGCAACGAGATTTTAGGATTGCTGCCAATTCGCGACTGCGACCTGTCAATGTCCCAATGTTCCAGGAAGCAATACGCAATGGTTTATTTTGGACTCGCTTCTTTAACCAATTTCGTCCTTGAATTGGTAGCCCTTGCTCTCTTCTCACGTTGGCCGGGCGAGACCATCGCGCGTCGCTTTCGGGGGACGCCCTAGCATTTTCCGATAATTCAACTTGTGCCATTGATCCATGAGTTGCGACGGTGATAAACCGACCGGCCTGTCGCCCGGGCCTGTCATCGGGCATTTTAACGCTACTGCCAGCATATAATTCGGCCGCCCCTAACATGGGGTACAGACGCCGTTTGTAGCCGCCCGCTCCGGATCAGACGCTACAGCTGATATCTGCCCTCAAGTGAGGACGATACCTTGTACTCAATCCCGAGCACTGGGCTGCCCCTTCCGCCATCTACACTGTACCAGAGAATATCCCCTCCACTGTAGCTGCCGTTGAGGTCTTCACCGTAACCCTGGCAAGGGACCCTTACATGGTACTACCAGCCGGGTCAGCTGGCCCAAGGTTTTTTCTAAGAGGTATTACTCCTCTATCACTCCCCCTTTGTCCTGACTTGTGACAGGCAGAGCCTGGCTGCCCAAAATAATGGGTCCAGGTTGGTGGGACATATGCCTACAGAAATATATAAATATAAGATAAACAGCGCGCCGATTCAATCGGCTTTGGCACTTTTGGCGCGAGCAGCGAGAGCCGATCTGATCGGCGTGTGGCACTGAGAGGGTTAAATTAACCTTGAAATAGACCAATCTGTGACAGCTACACCAGAAATTTTGTGTTATCAGATCATTTAGTTTATCTTATGTACCTATTTTATATAATGCCACCAAATGTCATACCTAGCAAGTTTTTAAATGATGCTGTTTTCCCGGTTCAGAACACATTGAAGGAAATTCTTCAGCTTCCCTGGCACATACTGAGCGATATGTTGCATGCAGAAAGATGTTCACAAATAACTTATGTACTGTATATAAAACGCACAAGCAATTGGATATAGCAGGCCAGGCCAACAAGTCGAACGCAACATATGCATACCTGCTTACTTTTACGGGTTTTCCATAAAATTTACGGAAAGGCAGTGTGTTTTACGGTTTTACGAATGAACTATAATATTTTACGGATTTACGTACCAAGATGTTATTTTTAAAATTCGCGACAGATTAAGCTTTCGCATGCCGCCGATACATGCTGTGTACCAAGCGCACATTCGATACGGTACATCGCTCTGAACTATATTCACCAGATGGTTACAGTCTTCGACTAGGAATACGAGATGCGTCCTGATTTGCCTGAATCCTAGTCGATCAATATCGATTTGTTTGTGTTGAATGAAAGATCTAGGATAACCGTTTGCTTGTTCCTTAATGCGTTGATTATTTCGATAACCTTTACCGTTCTGTATAAAAAATAGTTCTCTTCATCATGAATTACAAAGCGTAGGTCGTGTTGTTGTAGTTACGGAATAACATGTGAATTATCAGGGTGTCTATCGGTAATGAAAAGAGCTAATTTTTGTCTGGATATTTGGAAGTAACGAAAATTTGCTGAGGTCGGTTTAAATCATTTAAACTCGCACCGCTAGACTCACAGATTGCGATGGAGCAAGATTCACACAAGCGGCGCCGATTGCGTAACCTATTTTTCCCCGTGCCCGCCCTCAAGGAAATGCATACTGAGGATACCTTGAGTGGTAAACATCAGTTGAACGTATGTTTTCGGCATCAACAAGAGTTTTTAGTTTAGTGTGAAATATTTTTCTGTATTATTAGGAAACCGGACTTTTTGCGTCACGTTTATTTGCGACAACTTTCGAAACTCAACAGAAACCTCTCATTTCTGTTATTGACCTCTAAATTTGGAGACTATCTCAAATATAAGTCCAGAAATAACGCTAAATAATTTAATGTCGCAATCTTGCGAAATTATATAGTTTCGAAAATAAATCGCGAAAAAAGCTTCGGAATACATTTATTTTACCCAGCCGAAGTCATCGGAGTTTTGAAGAGCGTTAAAAATCCCTCAGTATGCCTTCCTTCGGAGGGGAAGTAAAGCCGGCTGTCCCATGTCATAGATTTATGGCATGTAAAAGAACCTTCCACTAAATTATAGGTTAGATTTGACTAAGGCTCTTAGGTTCCAACGTTCGTCGCCAGGAGCCGACTGCAGTGGCATCTAGTAACCAAGTTCAGAACTACTTATTGTTGACGGTGGCATTTGGTAGCAAAAGTAGGAACTACTTGAAAATTGAATGTCTGCAGTCCTAAGAATTAAAAACAGATAACACTCACTAATACAGCCATCACAATTAACACTGGTCATCAGACCGATTTTACACACACCCAAAGTACACGGGGCTACATGACCGCGTTGTCGCAACCCCCAAACTGAGGAACCAACCAACATTTATTTTTAAAATCTATCCGTCTCGTAAATTTGCGACATCAATTCGAAATTCCGTTATATATCTATTTTTCCTTGGAACTTTGGTTCCATCGGATATATAATATAACCGGTTATCTCGAAAACTTGTATAATTCGAATTCAAAAGAAAATGTGCCCTATTGTATTAATCGTGCAATCCTCTCAGAATAATTTGTAAAATTGGATAGCTTCTTCGAACGTTCATCCTCCAGAATCACATCCTCAAGACGGCCGGCTGACCACATGACATTCTTGCAGGAATCTCGCCAAATGGACCGAGATCGATGTCAGTTGCGTAAAATCATATAACCCGTGCCCGATCGCGGACTTGTGATCACGAGGACTCCGGGAATCCTGTCAAAGGTGATTGGGTATCCATCACGAAACATTTTGAAATCTGTTCGCCCCTTTTCCCATGACCGTATACTTAAAAGCATATGGGAAGTGAGTTGTGCATCAATCCACTTAAAAATGACTACGTAGCATCGCGATACTCATTTCTCCTCGTGATCCACCGTGAACTTCCAACTACGGCGTAGGGACAGCGGGAATCACGGTGCCGACCATACAACATGTCCATAACTGCTCGTGAATTTTAACCATGCCTAACCACGAGTTTGCCTCCGCCATTCTGCCAGGACAGATTGACATGCAGACAATCGTTGAGCGGCCAGGTGCGGCGTCGATTCCATATTATCGCGTTCTCAGTGTCCAACCATGAGGACAACGTGAATCTTGTAAAATGGTTGAGAGCGGCATCGATTTTGATACTTCACAATATTTCTCCGCATTCGATGACTAGGACAACTGGATTCTTGTCTAACGGACAGTAAGCGGCGCCGATTGTGTAATGATGCTAAATTTTCCCGTGCCCGATCTCAAGGACAATGGAAATCTCGTCGAACGACTAAAAGTGACACCAATTATGTAAATCGTGATTTTTCTCCGTGTTCTACCGTGAACACTACGGGAATCTCGTCAAATGGCTGAGACCAGCGCCGATCGTGTAACATCTCGATATTTCTCCGTACTTGACTGCGAAGACAGAATGTGAACGAATTTTTAGCCTGATTAAGAACAGGACTCAGTTCAGGTCATCGATGTCCAATGGAACTCAGGAAGCCATTTCTATTTTGAGGACCAGAGATTCTGAAGCATGTTATACAAACACATACTTTATTGACTTTGTGGAGAAAGCAATGCAAGCCACAACTTTAGCTCTTAAGTCAGACCCTTATTATGTCATTGGTTACTGCGGTGTTTTATATTAATGCTGTTGAACTCTTAATTTTCCGAAGTGAAGATAATACTTGAATTTTGTCATGTCAAATGAATCTCTGGACTCTTTATTTCTATTTTGAAGACCAGGAGTTCTGGTTCCTGTTATGCCAGCACTTTTTCTCCAGACTTTTGGCAGGAAGCTAAAAAAGCCACAGCTATGAATTTAAAAGTGCAAGTAATTTCCAGTGAGTGATAAGTGTTTTACCTAGGTATATTATTTCACGGAAGTCCTTTTATATCTATGCTCCAAACCAAAATTCACCACACCTGCTTCTTTGAGGGTCATGATCGTCTACAATTACTGTATTTTGTAGCCGAGGAGCATTATTGTTTCAAGCCGGGGTATTTCAAAATTTGTTAGATATTTTGGCGCGTGTGAGTTTTGCTGAAAGGCCTTTTTGAAAGTTGGCAGGTATGGATATGTTTTTGTCGATCTTAATGATAATGAATGATATGCCATTTTAATACAACAATGTTAAAATCCACGAACACTTTCAGAGTGTGACTCATTAGACTGATTAACATGGCACTGCAGTGCTAGGAACTTTCAAGATTTGAACTCTGAACAGGTAGTAAATCTGCTCTGCTCATGACATAGAGAAGGAATGGATTACATTGTGAAATACCGACTTGGGTGAGTTGGCTTTGTGAAAAGGAGGAGGCAGGATGGGTTCAATGAAAATAATGAGGAAATTCTGGGTCATATCAATGCCAAGTGGGAAGCCTAGCTAGCCCATCCGTCCTGCACAAAGAAAGACTATTTTCAAGAACTCAAGCAAAACTGTATATGCGTAGAAATGTATAGGTTATGATTGATGTGATATTGTATGGGTAAGAATATATATAATTGTGATGTTGCTGTGAAATATAATCAATGAAATTGGGTATTTCAAGGTATAGTTAGTTAACAAATTCACAAAGAAATTTGATACAATGATCCGGCTAGCTCAAAACAGTTGCCAGCGTTTCGCCCCAGTGTACCAATGGGCTCTTCAGTTGGTTATGGTACACCTCACCAAGACGCGTGGCTAGTACATACTGTGAAGGCCGCTGCAAGGCACAAATGTTGCCACGAGCAGCGCCAATGTACTATGGAAGTCAAAACTTCCTTTCAAAAATAATGTTAGCTTACCTAGCTAATCCATATTGGAAATATCTGTTTCCGTAGGAATTTGTTAATGTACATAGCTCAATCGGACAATTTTACACCTGTTTCCTATGGGAACAGATATTTCCAATATGGATTAGCTAGGTAAGCTAACATTATTTTTGAAAGGAAGTTTTGACTTCTATAGTACATTGGCGCTGCTCGTGGCAACATTTGTGCCTTGCAGCGGCCTTCACAGTATGTACTAGGCACGCGTCTTGGTGAGGTGTACCATAACCAAATGAAGAGCCCATTGGTACACTGGGGCGAAAAGCTGGCAACTGTTTTGAGCTAGCCGGATCATTGTATCAAATTTCTTTGTGAATTTGTTAATGTAGATTGCTCAATCGGACAATTTTACATCCTGTTTCCTACGGGAACAGATATTTCCAATAGGTATAGTTAGGGCATATATAATATCCACATTACTGTTTCTACTTCAAGCTGGCTTTTTTAAATCAAGATTTATATCTTTCATCTCTAATACATATTGTAACAGATCTGATTTTTTAAAATTTGGACGATTAGTATTTTTTAGAAATAATTTTGGTAACAACCTTTGATATGGAACATTTTTGAAAGTAAGTCTTGCATCTCGACGTATATTATAATTTGTCGCTGAGGAGAGTCACAATGTGGCCGAAACCGGTACTATAGAGCGATCCATATAAACCTGAACCACTTTAATGAGTCACAACATTTGAACAAATAATGGGACACATGTGCAACTTTGGGAGATGATAATACACAATTCGGAGATTGCATACATACACAAGAAAAAGTCCACTGAGGTTAGATCAGGTGATCGGGGGGGGGGGGGGGGGGGGGGGGGGGGGCACTTATTTTTTGAGCATATTCGGTCACTAAAGAAACTGGTTACAATTCATAATGTTGAATTTTGGGCTGGTTACAATAACTTGTTCGGAGATTCCTCACAGTAAATGTTGGAAGTGCTCTTCACCAGCATCCATACACAATTGTACTTGTTTCACCATATTCCGTGACGTTCTGTGAAGTGTATCTTTACCAATGTTGTTTATTTCATATCTAATGACCTCACGGAGTTCAGCAGTTTTCCGAGGTATTTTTTTGTACATTCTGTTTTTAAGATCCCCCATTAGAAAGAAAAGGGGAGGTTAGGTCAAGTTAATGGGGGGGGGGGGCACAAATGTTTTTTGAGATTATTCGGTCACCAAAGAAACTGGTTACAAGTTGCCTGGAAGCATTAGAGTATGACACGTTGCTCCATCTGGGATGGAAATTAGGCATCGATTTAATGGGAGACTTTCACCGTGACCTGTGGAACTTCTGTGAAGGAATTCACAGAGTTGCACGGTCTCATTCGCTCTTCATCAACAACTCTTGAGAACTGCTAACAGAAAATCCCGGATTGTTGAAAAGAATGTTCCTGTACACTTGTAATTCGAAGTTCTACCACTGGAGAGGACTTAATCTGCGATGTACCGCTTCTACCCCAACAGCCATGGATTTCAATCCCACTATCTTCTTGGGAGATCAATGTTCCCCTTTAAAATAATATACCTATCAATACAATAATTCATGAAACATATATTGAATTAAAGTACATGTTTTGACCCTTCGATGGAGTCTTCTTCAGCTTATATCTAAAGCAAAATCTATTCTAATTAAAACTTAAAGCATGACGAATAGAATACATAGTATTACCATCGACTGAGTTCAAGCGCGGGCTCTTGTCCGGTGCTAGCAGCGCAAAACACCCACGCTACATAGTCAGCTGTTCAAAAATGGGTTGCGCTGCAGCCTTCGTTAACCTCGTAAACCTCTTTTCGAAGGCCGCGGTACCGCTGATTACAACACATTGTTTGTTTAGACTTTTGAATAATACTGTCAAAGAGTTGTTATTAATATTCTCAGTCCCCAAGTAGAAATATCTTTTGAATTGATTAAGACAACACATGAGATAAAATGAAACATTACGAAAAGCGAAAGCAATATTGTGCATTACCATACCTTATTATTAGAAAATAGGACCAACTCGTGATGTAGTGGCTAGCAT
The DNA here is from genome assembly GCA_946902985.2 of Meconema thalassinum. Taxonomy (NCBI): domain Eukaryota; kingdom Metazoa; phylum Arthropoda; class Insecta; order Orthoptera; family Tettigoniidae; genus Meconema; species Meconema thalassinum. The sequence continues at coordinate 455,623,835 of OX336388.2, forward strand.
TGTCGCCTTGGAGGTCTGGGTTCGATCCCTGACAAGAAATTATAAGTCTGGTGTGAGGGCTGGAACGAAGTAGGCTACACTCAGTCTCGTGGGGAAAAACTAAGAAGACGATGATTCGATTCCCACTTCAGCCACCCTGTTTTTCCGTGGTTTCCTCCACTTCTCCAGGAAAATGCTTGGATGGTTCCTAACTTAAGGCCATGGCCAACTCCTTCCAAGTCCTATCCCCAATTTACAAATACAAACACTAGTACAACCATATAATATCACAGGTTATCACACAAATTCCAAACACACCCAAATAATTAGGGCTATATGACCAAGATGATGCAGCCCCTTAAAATAAACAACTAGACTATAAGAGAATATTTTTAAACAGAGCTCGTCACTTTGAGCACATAAAACAGAATCCAGATGCAAATAACACTGACACTTTTCTCAAATGAAGTACCTCGTTATGTAGCGACTAGCATTCATGGGTGTCGTCCCAGTTGTTTGGGTACGATTTCTGGCTCTGCCAAGAAATTTTAATTCTGGTGTGAGGGCTGGAACAGGGTGCACTCAGCCTCGTGAGGCAAAACTGAGAAGAGGAGGGTTCGATTCCCACCACATTCATCCTGGAAGTGGTTTTCCATGTTTTCCCACTTCTACTCCAGGCAAATGCATGGATGATGCATAACTTAATGCCACTGCTGTTTCCTTTCCAACCTTACATGAATTACAAAGACACACACTACTAGAGACACCACAATAACATCGGTTATCAGTTAAATTAACTGGGGGAAATATTATATATATACACACCCAAGTACACAGGGCTAGATGACCACGATGCCCTACTTCTACTTAGGGCAAATGGTTTCTAACTTAATGCCACGGCCGCCCCCTTCCCACTCATATCCACAAGTTACAAATACACACACTAGTCCAGCCATCACAATAACACAGGTTATCACACAAATTCCTCACACACAAATACACGAGGCTATATGACCGCGATGTTGCAGCCCCTAAAATAAGCAACAACAAAACAACAACTCAAATGAAGTAAATCTGTCTCTGTAGGACATTAATCCTAACCTTGGCTGAGGACGGACTACATTTTGCTCGCATTAAATTACGATTTGAATTCTTTAGTCGCCTTTTGAGAAACAATATTGTCTTTTCGGCATCAGTAAGAAAACTAGGTTGGAATAGGAATCTCCGTTTCGCGGGCTTATAGGTCGTGTTCCAAGGACATTTTGTCGTCCTGACGTTTCGCTGATACTGCGTTCAGCATGTTCACAGGTTACATAAAGCGAGGTAAAAAAAAAAAAACCTATAAGCCCACGAAACGGAGATTCCTATTTCAACGCCGGTCGTGAAAGTCTACATTTTTACTTAAACTAGGTTGGCCCTGAATTTGACTTCATCTAGGCTGACCTTGAATGTCACCGCTTGCTGTTGCAAACATTGTTTCACTCACATTGTCTCTTGATGCTGCCTTCATTCCGTTTCCTACTTGATGCCTTTCGTGATTTTACCTCAGTGGATAGATATTTCGATATATTGGGAAAAATGCGAGGTACTGCTTCTGGTTTTAATTTCCACTTCACACAAGGAAGTTCAATGTTCTCACAGTTAACTACGAAACAGTCCTCCTTTATAATTAAATCTTCCGAGAAATTCATGTCACAGTTTCTACTTTTGGTCAACAATTGCTTACAGTTCCGCGGAATAACCCTCGCCCATTTCGCAAACAGATTTTTTTTCTTTTGGTGGTGTGATAAAATGTCTACCATCACCTTTTCTTCCATAACCCGATTTACATCCAGGAACGAAATAGTACAATATTTTCTCAAAACAATAGCACGCTACTTGATTGCACATGCAAAGCACTGCACAGATACTGACACAGACATTCGTAAAATATCAAAAAGAAAGAAATTCCCTCGCAAAAAATGACTTCTCGCACGCACAACATTATAGTACTACCCCCGTGGGCTTCTTGCCACAAGTGCTTGTGGTTCGGAGCGACTTCAGCGCCACACTCAGGTGTGGCCATGAGCGGCAATGCTTAGAGAGCGGAGTGATGACACTATTTATTCTATTAGTCATGCTTAGAATAAAAATTTAAAAAAAAAACTGTCAATAAATTAATGGATATCCTTCATTAAATTAAAGAAATGAATTGAAACATTATAATTCTGAATTCTGTTGAAGATCTCAAAAGCTAATGAATATTCTCAAAAAACTATGTGCAGTCAGAGATCAAAAATGATTTCTAAAGTGCATTCGGTTATCAATATGGAACACATCTTCAAAGTTTAAAATATTTATCTTGTGACTTGTTGCAAATTGATAATATTAGTTAGACCTTGTGACACACTGGGTTGAGGGGCAGATGACCTCGTAGTTCCACCCCTTAAATCAACAATAACTAACACTGGGTTGTCCTATCATCATATTATTTGTACTAGATTTCATTTAAAGAGCTGCAAATCAAATAAATTTTAACAACCCAGGTTTATTGATCAATTTAAGATTGAAATATTACACAAATATACATACATAACATATTAATCAAGGAGGACGGGAGTTAACCTCAAGACCCTCAAGACGTATACAGAATAATCAAAATTTAATGTTTTTCAGTCGGTCAACATGATTGTTTCCAATTGTAATGGGTGGTTCCCTAATCCTAAAAATGTTTTACATGCGATTAATAAATACACTTGGATGACCAGTTGCGATCGTCAAGTGATCATCATCAGATCCTTTACACTTAGGCTATTAAATGTATGTCTGCAAGCATGGGTTATAATTGGCAAGAATATTTTACATGGTGCAAGATCTTGTTGATAAATACCATCGCCATCTGGGAAGAGATTTGTAACTCGAGCTCTACCTTACTTCAAAGAATTTGTATGTACCTGTTGTTGTTCATCATACCCTTAACAGGGATTATAGGTCCTGGCTCCTTGTAGGTAAAACATACCAAGAATATTATTTTTGAGGATGTTGAGGTACTTGTTAAATATGACGTTTCTATATACACATTCGCCACAAACTTCGAAATGACTTTCATCTGATTATATGACTTTCTTCCAACCTACCACAGTCCAGTGGAATTTAGCCTAAGGTGTTGAACTTATATTAATCACTTTTCATGCATGACATCCATCAGAAGCTGGTTCTTTGCTGGTCTATGCGCTCTTCTTCCTGTCCCCAATAGTCTGAAACAAACTGTTGTAATGTGAACTTTTTGCCCACTGTAACTTAAATTTCAGTGTAGGTCAACAGCTGAGAGCCCGGAGTTTGTTTTATTTCTAATGAGTTAGCAGTCTTCTTTTGGTGTAATCTTGCCTTTCCGATTACAGTTTCCATTCTTCAGTAATTAAGTGCACTCATTCCTTGTATTGCTTCAAAATTGTATTCACTTTTTTTTTTTTTTTTTTAAGCGTATGGCTTTTAGTGCCGGGAGTGTCCGAGGACATGTTCAGCTCGCCAGTTTTGTAGCTGCTTCGAGACGGACACCCAATGGGTGAGCTATAAGTACCGTTGGGGAGGAAAGTTGGAAGGGAAGGGCGAGGAGTTGGAAGGTAGCGGCTGTGGCCTATAGTTAGGGACCAACCCCGGCATTTGCCTGGAAGGAAGATGGGAAACCACAGAAGACCATCTTCAAGGTTGCCGGCGGGGGGATTCGAACCTCCTCGCCTCCCGGATGTGAGCGACTGCCATTAGTCATGCCGTAACGACCACGGCTAACTCACCCGGTATTGTATTCACTGTTAAGTAGCCACACTGACATCATCATGCTGTGAAGCAATTTGTCTTTTCGTCACAAATTTTTTACATTTATGCGGGGTGGTATTCAATATCAATTTGCAGTACAATACCACAAAACAATATTGGAAACCTACAAGGCTCATCCAGGAAATAAGTTTCCCTAATTTTTTAAATAAAAAGAAACATAGGTATATGAAAAACTTTATTATTAAAGATAAAGCGCACAAATTGTGCATAGTGATGATTACAAACTGTCATTCACAAAACATCACAATGGATGATCCCCGATTTGTACAAGAAATTACATGGTATCTACTAAATTGTACATCGCATAATTTACATACGCAGGATTCATCAGGGTCATGAAAGTATTTGGTATTGCACAGTTTATGGTGATACCCAGGGCTAGATTTGTGACGGCACGCACCGGTACGCCGTACTGTACGGGGGAAAGTCGAATATATAACATAATTTTTAGAACTGTGGAACGTTAGTTGTAAGTCAAGGTCAATTTGGTCTTCGACTGGACTGTACTTCAAAGTACATGGAATCTTGGCTGCTTTGGGGACGGCACTCCGCTAACAGCAAGGTGAGAGAGAGGAGGTACATACAACGAAAACTTTTCTAAACTTGGACAATTTTATAAACTGTGAGGTGAAACATGTTTAAGTATAGTACCTTTTATAATAAATAATTATTTCATAAAACTGTAATGACAAAATTATAAAACAAGAAATAAAAGATTGTTGGTGAACATGTGTGTATTTTCAAATCGAATGTATTACATTTTTTAAATTACGTAAAAAATTAAATTGAAATAATGTACATTGTTTGAATGGTAGCCTAGTTGGCCTACATTAAAATTTAATATAGGCCAACGGCTATGGTAAGAAAAATGTTGCTACAGCAGTCTCAATTTAATTTAAAATTGCAATCAAAATTAGATTGCTATTTTGTCCACTGATTAATTTTTAAAGATGTTCAGAAAAGCGTAAAAATATCGTTTTTAGAACTCTCTATTTCAATATTCCATAAAGTCCTCCCACCACCAGCCGGTAGCCCACAGTACCGGAACCTCTTTTTTTTACAAATCAAGCACTGGTGTTACCCATGTACCGCCATGGAATTAACAAAGTGTTGCAAGTCTTGGTTAGTGTTCATCCTTGTCCTAGTCAACATGGCCTCCGTTGTGTAAAACTCGAGCCATATTTCGTCCCTCTTCTGTATTCTTCTGCATTGGTTTTTTCCAGGCATCTGTGGGTGGTAGCCCTCTCTTCATCCGAAGGTCCTCAATAAAGAAGGTCTCCCTGGCTAGTTCATATGCAAATCTAGATTTTGTATATTTCGATATCCCCAGGGTAGCCTTCAGGAAGCGCGACTTGACTGCTTCAAGCGTCCTCAAGTCTGCCAGGGATAATTTCTCCCAGATGATCTGAAGTCGATATGTGGCAATGGGCGTTATTTTCGCATCAAATAATCTCATAGCAGTTCCCAATGAGGGCTTCGTGATTGTTTTAATGTCATATATGGCTTTGGTAGCGGCTATTGATAGAGACTTGATGTGAACTCTGTAGGCTCTTGCTGTTTGCATTGTCAATCCTAGATTTTATATGTATTGACTGACTTGAGGGGATTCGATCCTAGGTATATCCTGTCTCCTGAAGCCTCTCTGCCTCCTTTATTGGCACCAGATACAGAAATGTTTGGGCTATTTTTCGACATAATCACCACCAGAATTGAGACACCTGTCATACCGTGGGATCAACTTTTGTATTCCTGTGTCATAGAAGTCTGCCGCCTGGGAATGGAACCAGTGTGTGACATTTGTCTTCAGCTCTTCATCAGTGTGAAGATGCTGCCCAGAGAACAGGAATTTCGTGAGGTGCAAGAAAAGATGGAAATTGCTGGGAGAAAGATCAGGACTGTATGGTGGATGATCAGACAGCTCCCAGCTGAACTCCTGCAGAACAGTTGCAGTGCGCCGAGCTGTATCTGGGAATATTAATATCCATTGTGGTCCGTATTGATATAATAATTAAGTTGAAAAGAACGATTAATTTCCGCCCAATCAATACAAATTGGGTTAGATCAAACTTTAATTAGGGACATGTTTCGGGATCTACAATTTTCCCTTCTTTAGCATGGTCAAGCATTGCCATGGATCAGCACAACACCTGCACTGAGCATTCCACATCTCTTTTTTTGAATGGCATTAAGAAACTCCATCATAGACTGAACCTCGCAGGTAGCGGGAGACAGAATAAGAGCCGCCATTTTGAGCCACTGCTGCTGAACTACTGACACCATTCAGGACTTGTCCGGCCTGTATATGATTGCTACATCATAGATCTGTTGCACTTATTTTACCTACAGTGCAATACACCTGAAAGGAGGAATAGTATTTATTAAGAAATCACAATCCCGCTAACATTAGTTATAAAAACTCTTAGAAATGATGTTGCGGCATACTACTGTATGTGTTCATAAATTTTCCATAATAGCCATTTTCGCTAATATAGAAAAGATTAATAATAAATACTGAATCTATGCATAAATCCAAAGGTCATTCAGCTGAACAATAAGAAATACTGCTCCACACTCCAGTAAAATAATAGTCTAACCAAATAATCCCTAAAAAATTAAAAATGATAATCCAGAGGATGGGAATATTGTAAACGAACAAAGTTACAATGCACTCTGTGGATTGATATCTGGGTTTGTTTGATCACATGTATTTTGCTTATCCTTCACCAAATACGTTTAATGAGCTGCAGTTCAGCTCTTTGACTTCTGTAAGACTCATGCATAACATAATGAAAGTTTGTGATAAAATTCATTGGTAGGTTTTTCTTAAATTATTTTTTATTTCACTTGGTGAGAATGGCCTGGGTTTATTTGAAATGATTAAACTGAGTTAGAATGCTTTTTTTTTTTTTAATATATCTTGCCACCTGTGCACGAATTGCTGAAAAATAAATGGTGGTAATAAAATCACATTACCTAGATTTAAGTGTACTGCCCTGTGTTCAATCGATTCATAATAAAACACATGTTGCAGGTTTAGGTATTGTCTAGCCAAGCTGTTGGGTGCTGGCACCACCAAACAATTCACATACTTCTACCCCATAATCTAAGGTTTTTGAGTGCATTTCCTATTGGTTAAACCTCATTTATTACTATTGAATGGTTTAGAAATTTCAGATTTGAACAATAACATAAGTTATTATTTTACAGTCGTTGTTTACGGTGAACCCCTGCCAGCATCCCATCGTAATATTAAAAGACGTCAAGTACGATGACCTGAAGATAATGGTTGATTTCATGTATTATGGAGAAGTAAATGTGTCTCAAGAACAGTTACCTGCTATATTAAAGGTAAGTTTGATATTTACACTGGACTAAAATTTGTGTATAAAGGAGACACAACCAACTAATGATGATGATGTTATTTGTTGTTTTAAGGAGCATAACATTGAGGTTATCGGTCCCTATTGTGACCTAGGTCTTCCTAAATCAGGCCTCTTATCTGCGGAGCATGCTCAGTTCTTACTCTTTCTATTATGCTGTCCAAGCTATTGGAGATATAGGGCTTATAACAATGAATAAACACACACAGGTTCCTACTTAAGACATATAACAAAAATTTAAACAAGGTCACGAGTTAACACCTCCACAAAGAATAATGTATTGAAAGTAGCAGAAACTATAAAAATAAAAAATATAAAAGTACAAAGAATAAAATATTCAGTCAGCTGGTCCAACGTTATCGTTCAAAAACCAACTGCTGATTTAAATATATAAGGACAATTGCACATGGGATTTGAATATTGTTGCGTGTTGGGTAGCTCAGGTTACACTAATCTATTAACCTCCAGGCGCTCGCGCCTATAAATTTCTCGTTATCACTCGCGCTGCGGCAACCGGACCGCTCAAGAAAACTTTATTTTTTTCTGTATTTAAGATTTCATTATCGTGCAAATTGGGTAATTTTTAAAAGGACGTGTATTAGACATATATGAACAATTCTTTGATTCATTATTGGACAAGAAATAGCAAAAGAGAAAAAATAAACCAAGAACAAATAGTTCCAAGTACAAAGATATAAACCTGATTAAGTTTCACAAGATACTATTGAAATACAACAATTTGTAGCAAATTAACATTTACACAGCACTGAAACGTCTCATTCCTAACTGACAAAAATATCAAAAAAAACCTATGGTTCCTGATTCTATTTAATCAGATTCTGGTTGGTTGGTTGGTTCCTTAGTTTAGGGGCTGCGACAACGCGGTCATGTAGCCCCGTGTACTTTGGGTGAGTGTAGAATCTGTCTGATAACCGGTGTTAATTGTGATGACTGTATTAGTGTGTGTATCTGTTTTTTTAATTCAAGTAGGGACTGCAACTTTGAATTTTCAAATAGTTCCTACTTTTGCCGCCAAACGCCACCGTCAACGACTACTAGGCCTAGTTCAGAACTAGCTACTAGACGCCACCGCAGTCGGCTCTTGGCAACGAACGTAGCAACCAAAGAGCGTTGTTTACATTCTTAACCTATCCAATTTAGTTTCACACAGGTGTAATTAGTGGAAAGATCTTTAACATGCCATAAATCTATGACATGGGACCGCCGGCTTTACTTCCCCTCCGAAGGAAGGCATACTGAGGGATTTTTAACGCTCTTAAAAAATCCGACGGCTTCGGCCGGGTTTGAACCCGCTATCTTGGGCATAGAAGCTCAGCATGCTACCGACTACGCCACCGAAGCCGCTTAATCAGATTCTCCCTCGTCATTAATGTTGCACTTCTCACATGTAACACTGTGTTGTTTGTGACTTTTGCACACGTGCTTCAGGCATGTACCACACGTGACTGTAGTCTTATTGTTTTTGTGACTTCCACATATGCAACAAAATTTTTTGCTGGGAACTGGAATTTGAGGATTCGACTCTTCCTTGAATTTTGAAAGAAAAGCGAAAATTTCCATCAGGCTCATAGCTAATTTGTAGATGTATTCCCCTCTCCGACAGGATTCTTGTGGGCAATTTGCAAGAAAAATCTTGTAGGAATTGATGGCTGCGAATTCAAGGTCCCGGAAGAATAGTGCCATTGGCCATCTTCTTGTTTTCTTAGAGGTGTTATACGTTGCACAAAGTAGGTAGACACTGTCAACACCTCCCTTTGTTGAATAGTAGTCGGTGATCTGCAAGGGTTTGTTTGTGTCATGGTCTAGCTCATTAGTGTCATGCATTGAAGATAATAAAAGTACAGCCTTCTTCTTCTTGGTGATAAAAGACACTAAGCTTTTATCATTCTGAAAGCCAAACATACTAGAACCAACTTCACGTAATTTTGTAACATGTTTTTCTAGGGGGTTTTATGCCACTAACACAAGTTAGTTGGACTATATCATATTTGTTAAACGAGGCAATAATCCGGCCAAGTTAAATTGAAATGAAAATCCACAGCCTGCTTCCAGTCTCCGACCGGGTCAGGAATGGAATGAATGAAGCCCCTATCTAGCGGCGAGGATATGAACTGTGCCGGCTGCCGAGGCCTGACGCACTCCTCTGGGGCAATGATTAAATGAATGATAGATGAAATGAATTGATAGTGGAGAGTGTTGCTGGAATGAAATTTTGACAGGGAAAACCGGAGTACCCGGAGAAAAACCTGTCTGCCTCCGTTCTGTCCAGCACAGATCTCACATGGAGTGACCGGGATTTGAACCACGGACTCAGCGGTGAGAGGCCAGCGTGCTGCCGCCTAAGCCACGGAGGCTCCCCAAGTTAAATTATTTCAGTTTATTCAATTTCATATTATTATTATTATTATTAATATTTATAATGTCATTTTTTGGAGCTTTTAAAATTTGGAAGATTACAGATATGATTTCTAATAGTAGAAATCCGTATCTATATTGGATGATTCCAATATAATGTTGCACGGCAAATCATTTCATACGTAAAGTCGGGATTTTATTCATTAGGGTTGAGAGTGGTGTGTGACTCACTGGGTATTTCAATACAAGCATAGATTGGAGTACAATAAAATTACGAAATCCGAGGGAACACTTCAAAGCAAGAAAACGTGTATGATCTACGTCTTGCCCGGATACGGAAATATAAATACGGGGAGGCAGGCTCATGGCGGGAATAGCCACGTGAGGTGACCAGCCAATCAAGGAAGAAGAAGCAACGTAGCAGGGGCATGGGGAGATACGTGACACACGCGGATTGGTCGAAGCAGCGAGGCCGTGGTATTAACCTAGACCCTGGTGGGAGAAGATTGAAGATATAGTGGACGTGCGGTGTGTGTGAGGACATTCATTAAGACATTACGCTTGGAGCAGTAAGGAGGTACTTTGTTCATTAGTCCCAAGTGGGACAATTTAATTCACGCTTACTCCGCTGATCACATCAGATCATGAGTTCCACGCGTCTTGGAGTGTTTAGCCAGACGACATGTTGTGGTTCATGGAATAGACTCCACCACAAGCTGTAACGATTACTTTTGATCAACGAGGAAGAATCTGACGCCGTCAACACCAATGCAGAGCATCCGACGCTACGAGACTTCAACCACGTGGAGACAATGTTTCCGTTGGTAAGCACAAGTAATCTACGACACACACTCTCTGTTTTTCAATAGGGCTATATAAATTCTTTAAGCATTAATTTGGAAATAAGTTAAATTCACGTTATTCTCCCGACCGGCGTATTAAGTAATTTTGTTCGTGGCAATGTTTAAAGTAGTGTGCTCCGTTAACAGTGTTAATTTTATTCATGTTGCCATCAGATTTTCTAAGTGTATTAAATTCAATTATTACCAAGTAGATTCTTTAATTCCAGTAGGTAGCAATAGTTATAATACCTCATCCTTCTCCACAATCTAATGTTGTCTGGGTTGATGATTCAATCATCCCACGGCCTAGTCATTAAGAGTCTCTCATATGTTCTACTCACGCTAGGGGTCGATATTAAATATATAAATTTAGCTTGGAACACAGTGTATCCAGCTTGGCGCCCAACATAGATCAAACTTAGCAGTAGTATTTTCTGGCGAATAGTCCGCCCAGGTAAAACACATTACATTTGTTTGCTCAACGTGGAGCTTAACAAATACCATTACATTTGTCGCTACCAACATGGGGCGTTAATTAACATTACAATTTGTCCTGAAGGAATTCGGGTGGTATCTCTTTTTTGTTTTTCTTCAAGGTCCCCAAGAAGGTCAGTCCGTTTTTCAAAAGGTGTTCGGCCAAAGGATAGCTGCTGAAGTAGTTATCCGTGGTCACGGTTCTGTTTGATCTTTTAATTGACTCAGTCAATCTGTCGACAACATCGAAAGGTTTGTTTGAAGAGATGTATGGCCCCACAGTCTGTTTCACACAGTATATCTCCAGATTATACGTGTAAAACGTTCGGCTATCACACATTGCATACAACTTTATGCCGTATTTAGTTGGTTTCTTCGGCATATATTGTACGAAACTACAACGGCCACGGAATGCAACTAGCATCTCATTAATAGTTACGAACTCGCCAACTGCGTAGCTCTGTTGGCAATTGGAAACAAATTTAGTACGAAATTCTCTAATAACTGCCAATTTATCATACTGTTGGCGTTCAGCTCTAGTGGTGACATCGTAAAATCGGAGGGACCTCATCAAGAAACGGAATCGGTTTTCACTGAAATTAGCCCGAAGGATAGTCATACCTGTCCCATCAGAGCTAAAGTATTCCAGGCTAGTAGCACGATTCCCTGTCTTGACAGCAATTTAAAAAAAATAGCACCAAAAAGTCCCAGCACTTCGGTGGGAGACGTTAGTCTGTAATGTCTTTCCTAATATGGACGTATTTCAGATAGTTTTTTAGTTATAAAAAGTTTGGTGTACTTTACAATGTCGCCAATCAAGTCAGGTGTCATAATTTGCATAAAGCAATCAACGGGCGTACGAGCTTGTCGAGTGAGTCCCTTTGCCCGGAAATGTCTTCACTATGATTTTGATTGCGTTCTGGCACTAGTATTAGTAACAACTCACTACACCACAGTGTATCCTTATCCTAGCCTATATAGACCCTCATATTACTATCATCTGTGTCTTTACTTGCCTCTTCATCGCTTTCCACAGAAAGATCGGAACAACTACTGTGGATGTCTTCTTCGACTGCTTCTGATTCATAATCAATGTCATGAGGATCGTCCAATATTTCCTCTTCCCTCTCTTCTTCTGACAAATCATTGAGTCATCCACAAAATTTCATCAGGATGTGTTAATCTTTCCCTATAAAAATGAAGAAACGCTATTCATTTGAAACATACATTTAGGCTATATTTTATAAAATGTTTGCAATCTAACATACTAATCCTAAACTCTCCCACGGCTCTCGCTGCACTCACCATTAATGTAATTACCATCTAAACAGTAAACTCTGCACAAAAGTCCTGAGGAAAGAGGAATTAAGTAAGCAAGAGATATGTACTTACATTGTCGCTCGCACTGCTGGTTGTAAAACATTTGTACTCACGCAGCGGCTTCCGGACCGCACCTAACGTCCATTCATGAGTTCACTAACATTCACACTGATTGCCGTAAATATAGAGATTCGCTGCTAGTGCCATCTGTCAGCCCACATCGTAGTTGAGGATTAGCAGTGGGTCTCGTTGGTCTCCCTCCCGCTGTGAAGCAGCAGTTTCGAAAATTATAAATGTGCGGTCTAAATGCCGCGTGCGCGAGCGCCTGGAAGTTAAGTACCCTTTCCCAGACTCAGCTCAGATCCTAGCCTCAGTGTGAGTCGGTTACTAGCGGAAGCTATGGAAATGGAAACAACAAAAGTTGTAAAGCCTATAAAAGTATTAGTTAGGTGGAAATCAAGATAATTTTGTCATTTGTCACATCAACAAAAGGTAAACATGATGCAGGCATCCCAAAATCAAGAATAATTTTCTTCACGAGCTCACAAGTACCAATACTCCCGACCATGGCAAAAACAAACAACAAGGCATATCCCTAAACTGAACGGGTCTACATAAACAAAGGGGGACCATGAATTAAAATGACATACCTTGGACAAACACACTATACAACAAATGACGAAACATCAGCATATCATGGTCTCAACTTATCTAGCACCTCCCTCGTGCCTACTCTGAAACGAAAAATTACTCTTACGAAGCAACACACAGAAACGTGCATAATTTTTAATATCGTGGCATGAAAACATGTGACCAGCATCAAAACAAACTCTATAAACACCAAACCCGTCTGCTCAGAAACGAACACAAACCTGTAATAAAACGACATCCTACCTCAATCAGCTGACGGTGGTGCGAACTAACAGATGCGTGGTGAACCCACTCTATATGCTGCAGCTCTAACATAATTTATGATGGTTGCTTATATGAATAGACCAAGACCTCTCACAGTGTATGTATACGAGTAACTATTGCAGAAAATTTGAAATCCCTTCACATAATGGCTACTTAGACCCAAGGGAGACTCAAACCACTCCCCTCGCGTGTCAGCAATAACACAAATACACAACAAAACACAAAGCCAAACACCATGGGTCACTGTACCTAGGCCCCATGACAACAAATCGAAGAGAAACCAATATCTGCCATTGCAAGTGTTGAAGTTATGCACTTCATAAGCTTTATATTGGCAAGATATAATTTCAGCACAGTGACTTCATTGGTTTTATTATCATCATCGTATATATTATTTCAGTAGTATGCATCCCTCCTGCGGCGCTCACAAGAGACCGATCGTGAAAAATGGGCATTCAAATGAAAGAGAATATACATTACCAGTGACGCGTTGCACTCTAATTTCATAAATATCTATAATTTCTTTAAAAAATGACTTTTAAAAAACTGTATGAAGTGTGCGATTTGCAGTTACTGTTGCTGCAGGAACATACGCTCCATAATTGGTGTCAACTTCACATTTTGGCCGATGTGACACCTATTTTTATGTCATTTATCATTTTCCATCGATTTCAGAAACAGTAAATCAAAGGACGGTGTACTTAAATCGTATAATTTCATAAATTAGCAGTGATGAATTGCATTCTAATAAATATCAATTTTTGTAAGAAGTGTGTGATTTGCAAATAATGATGCTCTAAGATGCTGCAATTATGAGTTATCGTCTAAACCCTTAAAACTATTAAACGTTAATTATTTTACAGGTTTTTCTTCTGCATTCTAATATCTTAAATATCGATCATTTCGCATGGTTTTAAGAAACAGTAAATCAATGGATTGAGTACTCTAAATCGTATAACCGGCGTGTGTTACGGCGTCTAAAACCTTAGAACTATTAAACATTATTTCTTTTACAGTTTTTTTTCTATCATTTCCCATTGTTTTCAGAATTACTAAATCAACAGATTGGGTACTCAAATTGTATAATTTCATAAATATCGAATAACCGATGAGTTGTGCTCTGAAAGAAGTTAATTTTCCTTATTGACAGATTCACTATATAACAAAGAAGAAACTGTTCCGCCTAGTCAGTACATTTATTTACAAGTTATAAACTTGCTATTATATGGTACATGTTTCGGGGCCTCTAGTACTGGTCCCTTCTTCAGCCATAAATTAAGTTGCAAAATCCAGCATAATTAAAGATATCATAATAAAAAATACATAAAATGATGAATGAATGGATGAAATGAGGTGAAAAAGAACATATTAATCATGAGAAGTAATATGAGTGTGCATCAGTAAAAAGTAACACCATTGGTAGTGCTAGGATCTTGAGAATACACTTATATAGCACTGTTCTAATGTTTGTGCATGTGGAAATCACTTCACTTGGGATGTATGGCCTGTTGTTTACAATGCTGTTGACTGAAACTTGCTGTTCAAGCTGGGGCTTCTGAGCTTATAGTCTTGTATTAGAGGGAAAACACCGATTGTCAAGCATGGAAAAAACATATTTTACTTAGACCAACTAAAACAATTTTCTTTGTTGATCTAATTCACAGAATCTCAAATTACTTCATGGCCCCATTATTGCTTCAACCAGTTGCTTAGATACCTTGGATCTAAGGCTTCTAGATTATATGCATTGCCTAGGTCATGAAGTATCTAAATTTGTAACCATTGCACTCTCATTATTAATATATTATTACATTTAAAAAATAATGACAATAAAAATACTCATGAAATACAATATGAGATTAAAATTAAAATAAGGTGAGGTAATATAATTTTATATCTTTGTGACCTGGAATTGTAGAAAGGTAGATGGGCTTATAAGGGTGGGAGGATATGGAAAGGGGGGGGGGGGAATATTGGGGGAGTTTGTGTTGGGGAATTCACGGTGGTTTGTTGTTGTCAACAATTTTATTCTTTATATATTCCGTTAGGGTGTTGTACAGGATGAAATGAAAATCCACAGCCTGCTTCCAGTCTCCGACCGGGTCAGGAATGGAATGAATGAAGCCCCCATCTAGCGGCGAGGATATGGACTGTGCCGGCTGCCGAGGCCTGACGCACTCCTCTGGGGCAATGATTGAATGAATGACAGATGAAATGAAATGATAGTGGAGAGTGTTCCTGGAATGAAATTTTGACAGGGAAAACCGGAGTACCCGGAGAAAAACCTGTCTGCCTCCGTTTTGTCCAGGACAGATCTCACATGGAGTGACCGGGATTTGAACCACGGACCCAGCGGTGAGAGGCTGGCGTGCTGCCGCCTAAGCCACGGAGGCTTAGATGTTGTACAGGATATTCGTTTCAAAATTTATTTCATTAAGATTATGAAGAGGAGATAGTTTCTGTGCGGTGTTAATTTCTATCGCTTCTAGTACATTCATAGTGGTCCCCTTTCCTGTAAAATGGAGGATTTCTAGGTCTTTATCGATGTTGGTGAATTTATGATATGACTCCTCCATGTGTGTTGCCATTGCTGAGAATCTTCTGTATTTTGTGGCATTAAAATGTTCGTTGTAACTGATTGTGAATGCTCTACCCGATTGTCCCAAATAATTCGCATCGCACTTGGGACTGATCTATGGAATTTCTCTATAGAATTTACTTTGTTCAAATTAAAGAAGAAATTGGCATTGGTGTTGGATGTTTCATAAGCCATTTTTAAACCGTGTTTTTTGAATATGTTAGAGATGCTGTATGTACGTGCATTAAAATAAGTGAAAACCACGTATACAGGTTTTTCTTTATGATCTGGTGTTAAATGGGTGGGAGGTCTATTTCTTATTTTGTTTATAATGTTGGAGATGAATTGATAGTTAAAACCATTAACTTTCGCTATTTGGCGTATGGTCTTTATTTCACTGGTGAGGTCATTTTTTGAAAGGGGAAGGTTGAAAGCTCTGTGAATCATACTGAAGAAGGCCGCCTTTTTGTGGTTGCCAGGATGATTAGAACTATTGCTTATGGTAGTATGAGTTTGTGTAGGCTTTCTGAAAATGTTGTAGGTAAGTCTATTGTTCTGTGGTATCCAAAAAATTAATCTGACTGAAATGTATCGAATAACCGGTGAGTGTTACGGCTAAGCTCTCAATCAATGGACTCAGCACAGAACTGGAATCAACAGTGACGAATCTTACATATTAAAATTGTTTTCAAAAAAATTCATCCTTTACTAAAACTGAAATATCTCGGGAAGTATTTGCGCTACGACGACGTTTGTTGTCTTAAAATGTAATGCCCGTCAAGCACCGTCGATTGATACCCACCTTACTTGATTATATCATTTGTGTATTAAAATAATTGCGAATATTACTTCCTTCAAGGTCTCACGAAAATAGAATCGAATTACTTGACGGACATATTGTCGCTAGGCGACAACGACTAACATTGTATCATGATATTCAACGCCGCCCCAATAATAAATCTAACTTGATATTAACAGAGAGTTCCCTAATTACGTCATGCTATCGTTTACTTCTACCTGCTCCACTCGGGCGCTAATGTCGCATGTATCCATACATGCTATCGTTAACTTCTACCTGTTCCACTCGGGCGCTAATGTCCCATGTATCCATACAGTAAGCAGAAGGGGATTCTGTGCACATAATTTAATTAAAACTTCTCAAAGAATGTATTACTTTGAGACTGAAATGCTCATGCACAATCAGCAGTCATTTTGCTAATGACACTGTCATGTCAACATCTCTTTGAATGATAACAAATACTGTATACGAAAGACAACTAATTTCACGAAATTCCGCTGCAGTCGAATGTTGGAACTGCCATTTTGTATTGTGTATCCGATCTTTCTGTTATATAGTCTTTGGTCTCACCATCTACAAACTGTCTTCTTTTTGTTTCATCATTCGTCCTTATAGATTGTGTGCTCAATCAATACAATGAATCATATTATGATGAATGAGAGGCGACACTCATTTACAAATGTTATAAAGATTAAAGGTGATGGTAATTGTCTGTTCAGGTCATTGGCATATTGTGAGTACAACAATCAGAGTTTATTTACACAGGTTAGAAAGCGAATTGTAAAACATGTTACAGACAAGTGGAATAATTATTCTTCCTTTATTGTTGGCAACAGCGATATGTACGAAACTGCTATCAATACGAGCGATGATTACAAAATGTATATGTCTATGAATGGTGTTCATGGAGGTCATGTTGAGTTAGTTGTCGCTGCTCAAGTTTGAAAAATGGATATTTATTCGTGGATTACTACTGTCGTATGGAAGGTGACCGGTTAAAATATATACGTCATCAACAAACGAAGTTACGAGTTGATACATATGCCGGTTTAGCAGACGCCTTGCATGTACGAGCAGTAAATGAAAATCTAAGAGTCAGTCGTATTGTAGTTTTGCCATCTTCTTTTACAGGTAGCCCAAGAAAAAGATTGCAAAATTATCAGGATGCGATGGCGATAGTGAGGTAGTTTGGAAAGCCAGATTTATTCATTACGTTCACCTATAATGCGGGCTGGCCAGAAATACTTAACAGCATTCATCTCTGGGAAACGGCTAATAATAGGCCTGATATTGAAGTGAGAGTTTTCCATTGCAAAGTAAAGGAATTGCTACAATTGATTAATGTTAAGGAAATTTACGGTAAAAGCATATCCTTATACAGTGGAATTTCAAAAACGAGGTCTCCCGCACATCCATTTACTCTTAACATTAACGGAAGATTGTAAGTTTCGAGAAATTTCTGACATTGAGAGTGTGGTTTCAGCCGAAATACCAGATCTCGAGGATGAAGTGCTATACGAGTTGGTAAGGCGTCATATGGTACATGGTCCTCGCGGATCTTTGAATCCTTCTTCAGTCTGCATGAAAGATGGCGTATGTAAGAAAGATTTCCCTAAACAGTTTCCGCAAGAGACCAAAGATAGTGCCAATGGTTATCCTTCGTATAGGAGAAGAAATAATGGACGGATTATTATAAAAAGAATTCTAGGCACTGACATTGAAATCGATAGTCGATTCATTGTTCCCTACAATCCATTTCTTTTACTTTACTTGCAAGCTCATATTAATGTTGAAATATGCTCAAGTGTTCGGAGTGTTAAATACATCCACAAGTACGTTATATATTAAAATCCACAAGTATGTGTATAAAGGTCATGACTGCTGCATTGTTAAAATATGTCCTGAAGGCAAAACGGTGAACTACTATGAAATTTCTTCTTTCCTAAATGCTAGATATGTTGGTCCAACAGAAGCCGCATTCAGGATATTTTCATTTCACATGCATGAACAGTCACATTCTATCGTGCGATTACCAGTTCACTTGCCAAACTTGCAAAATATCTATTTTAAAAATGATAACGCTCCTGATATTTTATTTCAAGCACAGTTGCGCAACACGGAATTACAAGCGTGGTTCAAGTTAAGTCATGATTCTCAAGCCAGAAGTCTGTATATATATATCCTGAAACACCACATTACGTCTGGAATAAGAGCAACTGCCAGTGGCAGAAAAGAAAAAATGTTTCAAAAACTACAGGCAGAATGGATAATGTTTCGCCTACAGAAACAGAAAGGTATTATTTACGCCTGTTATTGCTTCACGTCATAGGTGCTACCAGCTTCCAGGATCTACGAACATACAAAGCAGTTGTCATTCTACTTTTAAAGAAACAGCTAAGGAGCGAGGTTTGCTGATTGACAATTCTGAATGGCAGCGTTGTTTGGCAGAAGTGTCACAGTTTCAGACGCCTTCTCAGTTACGACAACTGTTTTCTTACATAAGTATCTTTCAGACCCCTTCAAATGTAAAATAGTTATGGGACATTTTCAAGAATTCATTATCAGAAGATTATCTGCAGTTTCACGAACCTAACATTGCATATCTGTTCACTCTTATACATATTTCTAATACATTTAAGTTCCATGGTCTTCCCATTACTTCTCTCGAATTGCCAGCTATTATTGTTAATTTCCCTCAGACAAATTTACCTATGAATTATCCAAAACTTAATGAGGATTAATTAAGTAAGATGATAAACCAAGCAAATCGAAACCAAACGGCTATAATTACAGAAATTTTGGGGTTAGTACTGTCCCCGTTTACCTGGATAGTAGGCTGTCAGATATCCGCCCCCTCAATCGGATTGCCAATTATCAATCGCACCGGCACAGTTACATCAATAAACATGGCACTGACAGATACTATCGAGATAAGAGCACAGAAGTTCACAGGAAATCATTGTGGAACACACCAAAATAGACGGGGGTTCATACTTACCGTTACTTACCTCTTAATTATCTCGGGGTTTGAGTTGACAACAGGATCACTAAAGTCTGTTCACACAATAACCTCCACCATGACATTTAAAAATGAACCAAGACGAAGACGAGAACTTTGAACTGTACAAAAGCTTTATTTCTAATAAAGGGTATGATTTTACTAACACAACAAAATCAACGTGGCTATCAGTAGCCCAAGTCAATCTGACTACGTCCTCCTATATGACTTGCAAAATTATTATACAACATGATATAAAACATTTTAGCTCCCACGAGCTCCAAATAACGTAATATTCATAACACTATTGGATTGGAAAAGGACGTCAGGGTGTGACATATATAGAGCATTTGGTTTCCTTTTAATAAACATGAGAATGGTATTTATAGTCGCAAGGCCAGAGTGTGGACGACCTCACTCTCTGAGAACCAGATGTTGGCACAGCTGCGGGCTACCCTCCAGCCTGTTGCATACTGGTCAAATGCACTCCCTTCTCACATGCTATGTTACGTAAGAATACAGCTTGTTCTCTCAAGCTTTTAAATGTCTACAAGACAACTCACATTATTTACGCAAATCTTTCAAGTACTTTACTCACATCCTATTGGATCATTATGTTAATTCCTTAAACTTGTTAAGTTCAATCCAAATGTTTAATTAGCTCTTAAATGTTTATAACAAAATCACATAAATTATTTATAACAATTAGAAATTGTTTATAATATTTGTCAAAGACAATAAAAATATTATAAGCACGCCTTTAACATCACTCTCGTTTCACATTATTTTCAAAAATATTTACAGCAATTAATTTACAATATTAACATTTAAATTGTTTAAATTATTAATTTAAGAAATACATTAACCACAGGTTCATCCGGTTGGTAATTTTCATAATCGTGTTTAATATAATCGACCAATGAAGGTTAGTTATACATGTTAATGTCACAATCTGGTTTAATAAAGTTTTTAATAATGATTTGTGACGGCAACCTTCATTCAAAATCTTATCTCAAATTCTTTCAAAACTCATGTTAATTATAACAGTAAATCACTTGATTAATTTTCAACGAACTATGACAATCTTACTCCAGCGGAAAATCCTTCGCTAACAAGTTAATGCACAATCTGCATTAAAAATATGCCCAAAATCATCATATATTAATCTATATGGCATTAAAAACTTCCACATAACTTACAAAACTTCCACAAATAATTCTTTAACATTAATTCCTGTGGGAACTTCCTTCATATTCAAGGGCTTTATACATCAGCGACTTTCAACACGCGCTGCACTAGCGATTATACATTCATAGTTCCACTTAAAAATTTTTATAATCATTAATTGTTTCAAAACTGTTTTTCTATTTAACCTTCGTGGATTTCATTCATGAACCGAAATGAAGTCAAAACTTGCCAATCACAAACAAATTTAATAGTGAATACGCTTATATACGCCTGTCTGGTCTATCAAAATTTAAGATTAACATCTTAAAAGAAATTGTAGTATGAAAATACTATCATCAAATAAAGTGCGACTAAAATGCAAAGTAGTCGAATAGAATCCAATTAGACTGGGGAATGCAAACATCGTTATATAATTCTCTAATTGAGAAAAACTCCTAACAAAAGTTCTTGACTTTAATGCATTCAATAATTCCTTATTAAAGTTACTCTTTCACAAAAGTGTCAATGATGCAATGTTCATTCATAACTGACGATAAATGTCTGTGTTGCAATCAATTCAAATAACGACTAGTATTTCCAAGATCGTCGACAATGTAAGAGATTTTAACGCTCTAAAATCATTTAAATGTTCTTCCTTCTTGATGATGACAGAAAATTGGTCAAAGTAATTAAACTGGGGTAGAATTACTTTAATAAAGTGACACGCTGTCTGAATTTAAATCTGCCATTAAAAATCATAAACTTACAGTCAAATCGTGACTACAAAAATATTAATTACTGAATATTCTAAATATCAGTCTCAACTGATTCAAAATCATTAACTATGCCCATGACATAACAATGTCTTAATAAATCGTCGAAAAAGGCATAACTCATCAAGGTGTACTGAGAATAAGAATCTCAACAAGAAAATAGGGCAAAAAACATGAGGATAAAAATATGGGAAAAATGGTTGCTCAAACATCATTAGTAAACTCAAATACAATAAACGTTCACGACTACCTTATCTGCCGATTGACGTTCCAGAGGAAAATTCCCCAAAGAAGACTGCTGATGGATCCATTTCACCACGTTAAAGCTGAGCTCCATCCTCGAAATAGGAAATAGCACCCTCGGAGAATCGAACTGCTTCCTTCTCCGGAAATCGCTCTGCTCCTTGAAGACGAATAGACATCCTTCCGGCAATAATCTTCTTAGTGAGTCGGGACACCCCTGACCTCTCTTGAAAAATTCCCTGAAGTTCCAGTAGACAATCGCCATGAAGTTTTGTAGAAATTTCCGAAGAAATTATTCATATACAGAGTATGAAATTGTTTCTATGGCTGTTCGATGGTATTCAGCCTTTAATTACGAAACATGGGTGTAGATGGTATTCACCGCATGTTCGCTTGTGTGGAATAGCAATTAGCGAAGTTCCATGTCGCTATCTTACTCCGTTGAAATATGTCCCAATTGCAATAAGCCCTTTAGCCTTCCATCTGCTCTTCGGTTGTAGTGTTAGAAGAACAAACTGCCGTATTAAATTGCTCCATTATACTGTATCGTTGTGTAACCAAGCAATCTGAAGTCTTTCTATTCCACTCGCAGCGTCAGCCGTTGCGTTGATTCTGGCTATACAAAAGTGCTTCTCTTGTGGCGAGATAATCACTTTTGTCAGTCGTATAAAACTGCTAATATCTTTCAAACTACTCGGTCGAAATTGTTCAGCTTTTCTCTATAACTGCATGTAGCACTGCACAATACAATTAGCTTATCGGCGACCGCTAACTGTTCGAAGCTAAACTTGTAGAAGCTTTCTAAGGTCCGTTTCAACTTCACCTAGTTTGACTTGGATCTCGTTAATATAGTGGCCTCGCCACGCGTTATAAAGACGATTCTTTTCACTGCTGTTCACTTCGACGTCTTACTATAATGAATGTATAAGAAAAGAACTTTCACAATAGACTTCGATGATCTGAGAATGAGATCTCAGAATGATCAGAGAATGAAAGAGACTCCTCTCTTCTGCGCAAGCCCTTTTATTAACTTCACGAGGGGCGTTTCCATCCCTTCCAAAGCGTGATACTACGTCATCGCTAAAAGTTCCAACTTCGTTAATACATGACGGATTTTCAAAATTCAAAAACTGAAAATAAATTTCACCAAAATTCCAAATCAATGCTTTTACTGCAAATGGATTTCCACAATTCTGCATTCCAAAAGTAATAAAAATACCATAGTTTCAGCAATCTCCGTCTTCCTTTAAACTATCGTTGATTGGTTCATGCCTCTCCTCCAATAGCATAGTTTCTTCCTCAGCAGAATTCCTCGTTTCCTGCGACTGCGTCGTAAATCTTGGAACATTCTCGACTAAATGCTGACGTCACTGAGAATCTCGGCTCAAGTAGCCTGCTGGCATAACATTTACGTCATCCGTGCTTACGTCATGACTACCCACGTCATAACTATGACAACCATAACTCTCCTTATAATTTCAAATATAGCCACCGTGGTCTCTATATAATTCAATTACGGGGGCAGTACCAAACAGCAATGAAAGGATGAGTAATGCATATTTCATTGACGGTCCAGGGGGCATCGGGAAAACATTTCTTTACCAATGCTTGATTCACAGTTGCACAAACTTGGGGTTAAATGTAGTTTCTGTTGCATGGACTGGTATTGCAGCAATGTTACTACCTCAGGGGCGCACTATACACAACCAGTTCAAGTTACCTCTACATTTACATGAAAGTTCTGTATCAGGAAAAAAAGTTTACAGCAAGGAAGCTATTTATAATCGTTCAGCAAAACTTATCATCTGGGATGAAGCCCCCATGGCTAATAAGCACGTGTTGATGTGTGTAAATCGGTTGCTCAAGGACATCATGATTAACGACGTGCCTTTCGGAGTAAAAAATATCGTTTTAGGTGGAGATTTTAGGCAGGTATTGCCTGTTGTGCCTCACACATCTAAAGCAGCATCAGTCCAAATGTCAGTAAGGTTCTCTCCTTTGTGGCCATTATTCAAAATTTTTAAACTCAACAAAAATATGCGAGCGGATACAGATCAACGTGAATTTGCAAACTTCTTGATACAAATTGGTAACGGTGAATACCCTCACGTCGATGGAGAAAATTCAGAATTAGTCCCACGCTGAAAATTATTTCACGCTTTTCAAAAATAGCGATTTTAGCACCTAAAAATGAACATTGTAAATAAATCAATGACAAAGTGTTAGACCTAATCCCAGGATCATCGAGAACTTACATCAGTGTGAATAATTTGATTACTGATGATGAGAGTGAACTTCTACAATTCCCAATAGAATTTTTAGACAGCGTAGGCATAAGTGGATTGCCACCTCATATCCTTCGACTAAAAGAAAGCTCAATTGTTATTTTGTTGAGAAATATTGATGTTACCCAAGGTCTGTTAAACGGTACTAGACTGTTGGTTTGGAAGATGCATGACAATTGCTTACACCTGGAAATTATTACTGGCGTAAAAGTTGGAAACAATGTCCTACTCCCTCGCCTTGACCTTACGCCATCAGATACTTCTATGCCATTTTCCTTCAAAAGGAAGCAGTTTCCAGTACGTTTGGCTTTTTGTATAACTATCAATAAAGCTCAAAGTCAAACACTAGATCAAGTAGGAATTTATTTACCTCAACTGGTGTTTAGCCACGGACAACTTTACTGTATGTCGCACTATCGCGAGCAAAATCCTTTCATGACGTCAAAGTTCAAATAGAACCAAAAGACAAGCGAACAGCAAATGTCAGATGGAAGGAAGTACTATTAGAATTTTGAAACGAATGTTGCGGAGGAGCATAGACCTCAGCAAACGGGGCACAGATTAAATAACAATTATACAAGGAAGTCCACATCTCTAATACGATAACTGTCCTGTGGTAATGGTAAAAAAAATACTATTGTCCTCGTCGTCGGCCGATACTCGTATCCAAGTCGACGCTTCTCGCCTGCAGTTCCATAATCTTTAGTCCAGACGATGAAGATGGCGCTGATGGCTTATCAGGCCAATTCTCGCATAGAACATGCGACCACATATGTTGCATCCGATGGAGGGTGGAGGACGTGGTAGTATTTGACGTATCTTCTTCTTCTGGCGAATTTCCTCTTCCTGTCTACGATGTTCCTGCTCAAACTGTGCAACTGCAGCTGAGATGGTAGCACGCCAGCGAGGGCGATCCAGTGCAAGAGTATGCCAAGTATTTGGGTTTATCTCTACTCTCCTCATGGTCGGCTTAAGTTGGTCTTTATATCGTTTTAAAGGAGCACCACATGGCCTCTTGCCAGTGTTGAGTTCACTATACAGGGTTTGCCGAGGTAGTCTGCTGTCACTCATACGATGGATATGGCCTGCCCATGTAAGCCGATGACCAACAATGGAGGCTTCAATACTGTTTATCATTGCTTTCTCAAGGACTGCTATATTAGTTACATAGTCATCCCATTTGATGTTCATGATTGATCTAAGTTTTTTTTGATGAAAGCGTTCTAGTTTCTTGATGTCCCGGCGATATAGGGTCCAGGTTTCACATCCGTAGAGTAGCGTAGAAATAACAACAGCTTGGTACACCAATACTTTCGTGCAGATACTTAGATCTTTGTTCAGAAACACACGATGTGAGAGACGTCCAAAAGCCACATGGGCAGCCTGAATTCTGTTTTCCACATCCTTCTCAGAGGTACAGTTCGCTGATAGAATACTACCAAGGTACGAGAAGTGTTCCACCTTTTCCAGAGCTGAGCCAGATATGTTGATATCAAAATCTGGGGGAATGGTTCCAGGAGCAGGCTGAGTTAGCACTTTGGTTTTCTGAATGTTGACAGTCAGGCCAAAACGTTCATAAGCTCTGTTGAAACAGTTGGCAGACTGCTGAAGCTCTTCTGGTGTGTGGGCTGGAGAAGCATTGCCATCTGCATATTGCAATTCTGTGACTCGAGTGGAATAGGTTAATCTTTTGGAACGGAGTCTGGCCTGGTTGAAGAGCCCCCCCATCATATCAATATTTAATTTTCACACCTGAGTTGTTTTCAGGCGATGTCTCATAAAGCATAGCTGCCAGGTACAGGGCAAAAAGTGTAGGTGCAAGTACACATCCTTGCTTGAGTCCATTTGTAATTGGAAATTCCTCTGAGATATCATTCTGATATAATACCTGACCAACCATGCCATCTTGGAGAGCTTGGATCAAACTAACAAAATGTTCGGGGCATCCAAAGCGCCTCAAAACCATCCACATAGCGCTACGTGGAACCATATCAAAGGCCTTTTCAAGGTCATAGAACACTAAGAACAGAGGTGTCATTTGTTCCCTGCACTTCTCTTGGAGTTGTCTTGCGCAGAAGATCATGTCGATTGTACCACGAGAGGCCCGAAATCCACACTGAGATTCAGGCAGTAACTTCTCCGAAACAACCTGAAGTCGATTTAGTAAGATTCGAGCAAGTATTTTTCCAGCTATGGCAAGCAGGGAAATATCATGGTAGTTGCCACAGATACCGCGATCACCTTTCTTGTCCTACATCGGTGATTACTATCCTACATCCTGTTATTTCATTCCCTCAGTTCTATAAAAAAGATGTACTCAATCAAATTTACAGCTTAATAAATATTAATTCCTTCTGTGTGAGTTATCTTTTCATTTCTCATCAATCGCCTTTACTTACTATTCTATCTGTAAGGGTGGAGGCGATAACTGTCTTTACAGAGATTTGCAAATTATTAGATTCGAGTCAGTTTTCCAAAATTGCATTTTTACTTTTCACGGTTTAATGCACTAAGTATGTTTACAAGGCAATGAAATTACTTAAAATGTTTAACCAAGACTCCTAATTATATTTTCATTTAAGAAACTCAAATTAAAATGATTTTTTAGAATTTCCACTGACAGAGGAGCCTTGCAAATGCAAAATGCCACACGTTTTGTTTTTATTACTTCACTCTACTTTACGTATGAATTTAGAGCGGAGGGGTTTGGGGTCTTTTAACTGATGAACGCTATTGTACTATTCAAAGATTCATGAACTATGCATTGAAATCACCTGACTTGAATTCTAAAGTCTATGAAAAATTGAAAATGGACCCAGCTCAGATATCCCTCGGAATCCAATAATCTGAAAGTTTCCAGACGCAATTCCTTATGGGAAAAGGTGTAATTCCACGGGAGAGGAAACACTACTAAGTAGGACAACAAAAGAAGTTGGTCAATAAAATGATTTTGAATAAAAGTAATTATGACTAATTAAAATTATTTATTTAGTTGTATTAATTTGCACACCTCTATATGTTAACTAAGAGTTACATCTCTAAATTCAAATATAAGAGGCCCACCTTTTATTTTAAATTTATACCATTGTTCATAAGTAGACAAAACACCATATTGTACCGCTGTAGCCTTAAATTGTGTGGATATCTCTATCTGAAATGAAAAAATTAAAATCCACAGCCTGCTTCCAGTCTCCGACCGGGTCAGGAATGGAATGAATGAAGCCCCCATCTAGCGGCGAGGAAATGAACTGTGCCGGCTGCCGAGGCCTGACGCACTGTGGATATCTCTATCTACTTAGTATAAAACAAAGTTCCCAATTCTTGGATGTAACTGGTAATCTCGAGAGCAACTTGATGGATTTTGATGCGGTTTTCACCATTCTGTAAAGGATTTTTCGATGAAGGATTAGGTAGAAAAACATTTATTTATGACCAAAAGAAGCCGAGCATTTACGATTTCAGTGAATTGAGTTGAAGAAAAACCTACGTCCGTGTGTCTTTTAAGTTTACACTGGGTAAACCGTTAAAAATATCGATATTCTCTGAGAATTGTTCAGCATGAAAAGTTCTGCAAGAAAGTCCACGACATCTCCCACATCGACCACTGTATGTGTTTTTATGTTTTCATTTCTTTCAGCAATCTCCATTCAGTGGAAATTTAAATTACTAGCTTCAGAGTGAGTTTACGAGTTTGCCAGCGACCTATCACCCTAGCTTCAGCCACAGCCAGCATTGAACTGCCGAGTCATGTCGAGTTAATTCTTCAGAGAAGAAGCTTATGTGTTTGGAGTTAGCTGTTCACCTCGGCTTTTCAGAATTCCGTCTGGAACCTGACGTCCGTGCGCCTTTTAAGCTTACGCAGGGTGAATAGTGGGACACACACAGAGGACAGGCAGACACCCTCACATTTGATCTCATAAGTCTACTTCATCATTTACCCAAAAGCGATGATACCGTAAATGTCTGTTCAGGTCACTAGCATGAAGACATACAAATGTCATATGGACAGAAGTGCTGTAGGATTGTTGAAGTGAATGCTGCGGAGCAGCACGGGTCTTCTAGTTGCATTTTAATTTCATAAATATCAAAGAAATAAACCAGCCACAGCATGCTCTCATGCTGACGCTTCACTCGGGAAAGCAAAAGCACCCCTGTAGGCAGTGGCGTCACTAGGGTTGGTGTCACCCAGTGCGGTAACTCATGGTGTCACCCCCCTCACGACACCCCATAGATCTCCTCCGAGTCCGCCAGTGCCAAATAACGGAAACATACAGAATCCTTAGTAACGTTTATAAACGTAGGTCTTACAGTATATTTACAAAGGCAATAGAAGAAAAGAATAATTCAAGTTCGGTTGGTAAAAGATTGTACGAAGTTAAGAACTAAGAACTACATAGAAAATATGTTACATTTTTAATTGTTATTTTAACTTTAAATTTTATGTCATATTAAATCTCGACTAAATCAAAACTTTCCTCTCCTGGCCTTTAGAGCTGCAAACTTGATATTTACTTCATCGAAATCAACTCTTTTCGCCAAATCACTTTCAATTGATAATATTGCAAGATCAGAAAGCCTTGACTGTCCCAAGAAATTATAGATATTTATAAAATTAGAGTGCAATGCGTCACTGGTATTATATATTCTCTTTCATTTGAATGCTCATTTTTCACGATCGGCCGCTTGTGAGCTCCGCAGGAGGGATCTATATTACTGAAATAATATATACTAGCGGACCCGTGCGAGAAATCTTGCATGTTCATAAACCACACTTTCCCCAATGGGTTTATAATTAGAGACTTAAGGAGAAAGGTTGTTATGCTTTTATTTCAACCAAATGATTATAGAACACTATTTACATTTCAGTTAGAATTCCAAGTTCTACGTTCCCTAACTTATGAAGGCAATTACTGAATATTGGATCATCATAAGATTCACCAGTTATTCGATAATTATGAAATGATACGATTTGATTACCGGTACTCATTCCTTTGATTTACTGTTTCTGAAATCCGTTCAAAATGATCAAGGAAACACCTCATAATGTTAAAATGACATGATACAGGCGTCACAGCGGCCAAAATGTGGAGTTCCATTATGGAGCGTATTTTCCTACAAAACAAAGACATTTTTAAAGAAATTATAAATATTTATGAAATTAGAGTGCAATTCGTCTCTGCTAATGTCTATTCTCTTTCATTTGAATGCTCATTTGTCACGATTGATCGCTTGTGAGCGCCGCATGAAAGATCTATACTACTGAAGTAATATATATGATGATTTGGTTTAATTGATAAAACAAATTATATTTGAAAGTCTTATATTTATTGAACAACGTCCTTTAATAAGAATAATTTCATGGAGTGACATAGAATCATAGACAGTGATATTTTGTTTGAAACGAAACATACATACAATTGAATAAAATGCAAAAATACTCACATTTATGTACTTGATGAAATCCAATAATAAACGTAAGCCACATACATACATGAGCTAAATGATAAATTCACAATTTTTTATAACCAATGAAGTGGAGGCAGACAAGACAGACACTTAGTAGGCCTACTGATAAAAAATCTATGTTCTACTGTACTAAATTTGTTTAAAAATGAAATTTTTACAAACCGCCCTAATTTTGGTGTCACCCCTTGTGATGGTGTCACCCGGTGCGGTCCGCACCCCCCTAGTGATGCCACTGTCTGTAGGTAACGTGCAAAGGAGTTTAGCGTTGAGCGCTACACACAGGACAAGGAAAGAACCCCTGTAGGTAACGTGCAAAGGAGTTTGGCGCTGATCGTTGCACTTAGGAACAAGGAAGCCTCACTGTAAGAGAGGCTTGAAGAAGTTTTCCAACGAGGGCTGTCCTGATAAGGGAGAAGGAGGCTCCTCAGCCAACAAGATAAAGTAGGAAATCTTGACCAAGATGCTTTCATAAATATCGAATAACTGGTGAGTGTTATGATGATAGAATTTTCAGTGATTGCCTTCTTAAGTTAGAGAACATACAGCTTGGAATTCTAACTGAAATAAAAATGGTGTTCTATAATCATTTGGTTGAAATAATAACATAAGCTTTCTCCTTAAGTCACTCATTATAAACCTATTAGGGAAAGTATGACTTATGAACATGCAAGATTTCTCGCACGGGTCCGCTAGTCTTTTTATATTTCTACATTGCTGATGAAATATTGAGATATTAAGTGTTCCATCATTACTGCTGATTCCAACATGTTTTCATGGTGTTCTGAACTGTTGCTGCCATACTGAACCCGTACATTTGTGTTTTCAATAGCTTCTAAAGACCACAGTGAGGCGTGTATTGAAAGTGTTTATGGCCTAGTTCTTAAGACTATTGAGAGCACTCATATTATGCGTAAAATGTTTCAATCTCTCTTTATGGTGCACCATACAAGATTCAATTTTAAGGGAATTTTTAGTGTTACGTCAAACAATTATCTTGTATTGTTTTCTGTCGTATCGGCTGATGAAGGGGCCAAAACTATTAATTAGGCCTCGAAACATGTCCCACTAATGACCACACAGTGAGCATATTTAATAAAAGTATTGATCAGGCGGAACCTTTAACCTGTTTATGCTAATTAGTTTATCAATACAGAACAAGAATGAACCTTTTAAGTTCTAGAAACATTCCTCATTGCGAAGTATACACTGTCACACACATGTGCTTAATAACTGCAAACAACATGGTCTTATAAAACGAAGAACCTGGACACCCCTAAATGGGCCCGCGAATTAGTCATATCAGAAAATAGACTTGCCCTGCTCAAGACTCGAATCTGCGAATCATGGTCGTGCTACAATAACATGTAGCTTGAGCTACAAAACAAGACCTCAGTGGCATTAATCATCACTGAAATACAACGGCTGATAGCTGCAGTGTCCTCAACTTAACAATACTGGACATATCACAAATTAACTGGGCACTTCTAACTGACATTAATCTAAATGCCCTAATTAAAAACTAAATCTAAAGTCCTTACTTAATTTACCTACATGCTACTCACAAATCCTAACTTAATAAATTTCATGTCTAATACCTGGCAAAATCCCTGATATGCTGTATTTACATTCATCATCATCATCTTGCACAGTTTCCAGCCACTGGGCGGGTCTGTTTGGAACACAAGCCTCTCCAACGTCTTCTGTCTTCCCACCATCTCTCAGCCTCCACCCTTGTCCAGTCTTCTCCTCTCTTCACCCTTTCTTCCACCCCTTTCAGCCACCTGTCTCTTGGTCTTCCTCTCGGTCTCCTTCCTTCCCACTTCGTCTCGTGTATCCTCCTGGTAATCCTCTTCTCCTCCATTCGTTTTACATGTCCATACCATCTTAGTCTAGATTTCTCTATACCATCCTGTAATGGTTCCTCCATTAATTCTGTGGTCCTCTCATTTCTTATTCTGTCCATCTTTGTAGCTCCAATACTCCTTCTCTAGAACCTCATCTCACTGGCCTGCATTTTGCTCTTCTCCCTTCCTTTCATAACCCATGTCTCCGAGTCATATGTCAGGATAGGGACATAGTATGTACGATATATGATCTCTTTGCTGTTCTGTGGGACATCCTTGCTCATAACATGCTTCTCACACTCCTCCGGAATGCTTCTGCCTGTCTTCCCCGCTCATTTATTTCTCTATCGTTTCTTCCATTATCTTGTATCAGGCTTCCAAGATACAGTACTTGAAACCCTCCACTTTCTTCAGCTGTTCCCCACCAATTGTTATTCCCGTTGTGGTTCTTTCCTTCTTCCTTGTTGTGATCACCATCTCACTCTTATTTATGCTAAATTTCATCCCATATACTTGTATTATTCCTTCCCACACGTCTAACTGTTCCTGTACCTCCTCCTCCTTATTTCCCCAAATCATCAAATCATCTACAAACACCATTGCTTTCATCTTTCCTTCCCCAATTACTTGTGCCACTCTGGTCATTATGCCATCCATCACCACAATGAAAAGTAATGGTGACAGTGCACTTTTTTCAGGCCGTTTCTCTGTTCCAACCAGTCCGATCTCTCCTCCCACTTTCACACAGCTCACGCTTCCCTTGTACATCTCCTTTATCCTCCTTATAGTCCATTTTTCTACTCCTCTATCCTCCAGGGACTTCCATACTTTGTTTCTGCATACACTGTCATGTGCTTTCTCAATGTCCAGGAAGGCCATCAGTAGATCTGTTCCTTACTCATACATGGTGTCCACAGGCAGGAAAAGTCAGGAATTTTGTTTTTGGTCAGGAAAAGTCAGGAAAAGGTGTAAAAAAAATGGCGTGAGTCAGGGAAAAATGGCGAAAAGTATTAGAAAGTCAGGAATTTTATATTAACCATACAGTATTTTGTGTCTTTTACCTATTTTTGTATGCTTTTTTTGGTGTTGGTGTGGTGACCCCATCACTATAGTTTAGGTTATTAAGTACTTTAGTTATATCTTAATTATTGTTGTTTTAAGGGGCGGAACAACGAGGTCATCTTCCCCACAATAAGTACTTTGATTTATTTATTATTGCATTATAATTTGCTTTATTTTCTATTTTAAATGAATAAAGAGGCGAGCGTTGGGCAAATTCTGCAAATGAAAATATATATATTTGCTGAATAAAACCTTTTTCCGATATTACGATGACTTCGCGAGTCAGGAATTTTGTTGAAAAATGGTCAGGAAAAGTCAGGAAAATTGACATTGAAAATTCTGTGGACACCATGTCATAGTGCTGTTCTTGTAACTGCCTTACAGCAAATATCAAATCCACTGTGGACCTTCCTGCTCTGAAGCCATGTTGTTCTTCCCCTCATCCCTCCTTCTATCCTTGTTCTAATTCTCCTTTCCAAAACTTTCTCAAAGATCTTTGCACAATGACTCATCAGTGTTATTCCCCGATAGTTTCTGCATTCTGTTCTACTACCTTTCTTGAAGATCGGGACAATTATTCCCTTTTTCCCGTCCTCTGTGGTCTTTATTTCCTTCCATGCTGTCTTCATCACTCGGTATAACCACTGTATCCCCACCTCTCCTGCTGCTCTCACCATCTCCACACTCATCTCATCCACACCCGGTGCCTTCCCTCCTTTCATCTTCCTCACTGCATCTTCCACTTCTTTCCATGTTAAGTCCTTTTCTGTTTGCAGTCCATCTTCCTCTTTCCCGATTTCTTCCTCCTCACCATCTTTTCCATTTGGGTTCAGAAGTTCTTCAAAATATTCTTTCCACATTTTCTTCAGTTCTTCCCTATTTTCTATCTCTTGTCCCCTTTTGTTCACCATTCTAACATAATCCGTAGGATCCTTCCGCCTCTTATTTTTTACCATCCCATACAGGACCTTTTTTGTACCTTCACTAACGTCCTTCATCATCTTTGTCCACTCTTCCAGCCACTTTCTTCTCTCCTCAGCCACTACTCTCTTTGCCTCCTTCTTTCTTTCCTGGTACTCTTCCCTTGTCTCTACCGTCCTATTTTGATACCACCTGCTAAAGGCTCTATTCTTTTCCCTTACTATATCTTTTGTCTTCTCATTCCACCATGGTGTTTCCTTCCACCTCTTCTTACTACTTGTCCTCCGACATACTGCTTCTGCTGCACCTACTAGTGTCTTCTTAAATCTAGCCCATTCCTCTTCCACTCCTCTTTCTTCATCTGTTGGAATTCCTTTACCATTTTGAGGTACTCGACCCTTCTATCTCCTGCTTTCAGTTTCCATATCCTTATACGTCTTTCCTGGGGCCTGTTCCACGAATGAACTTTGCAACTTTTCACTTTGCACTTTTCAGTTCAGATTTTGTTACACCATCACTTGTCAGGTTTGCCTTGCAAAGTGAAAAGTTAGGAATATTTTCACTTTTGAAGCCTGTTATTTTCCTCCATTGGTGCTGAAATGCAAAGTGCAAGGGAATGAAGTGAAAAGTTTTCAGAGATCTTGCAAAGAGATGATTCCCTTTTCAGCTCTTAATGAACAAGTCACTACACTAGTTTCTCAGCGCAGAATTTGGTTTAGTGTTATAAATATGTTATGGGCGATTCCATGGTTACGGGTGTTACATTCGGACACTTAAATTGTACTTTCTTTACTAAACTGAAAGTTTTCAACTAAATATAACAATACTAAAATTTTTACCATAAAATTCCAATCAATTTGATACAATCAAAACTGGTTTTTGTCCTTTCATAAATGCAGGAAAAAACTAAAAAGAGGTGTTACGGGTGTTACAGAAAATGGACATGTGTTAATACCACAAACTCTGTGAATGTTGTAGAGCAAAATTTATATTTACATTAATTTGTTGTGTATTAATGTACAGACTATACCATAGTGCAGTTTCTATGTTTTTAAATGTTTTGCATTCCACTCAGTAAATTAAACCGTAGCGTTACGGGTGTTACGAACATTGTTACGGGTGTTACGTAGTACAACAATCTTCAGTTTATGTACGTGTTTTATATTAATTTAACACATTTTGGTAGATGAAATGCATATACTAACACTAGCAAAATGTTGTGAGGGATATATAGAGGTTTAAATGAACTTTTTTTGTGTAAATTATTACACTTTTACTCAAACAACACAATGTTAATACAAAAAATACCCAATTGTCTCTATTTTTTTTATAGACTTACAGTTAAAAAGAGACCTTAAAACCTATTGATAAAGTTGTACAGAGTTCAATTATTTTTAAAGAATTAGATTGAAACACAGAATATTCTCTAGTAGGCTACTTGGATAACACACTTCTTGGTAATAAATATTACACAACATTTTGCAGAACAATAAATTGTATAATCACAAAGAGTTCATAACTTAGTATGATACTTCGGCATTCTTTTACTCATGTTCTTCCACCTTTCCTCTAAAAGAGGTTCTACCACTTTAAAAACTCCACGATTTGATACAGGAATAACTGAACTACACTCAATTTTCTTAAGAATTTCTTCCCTCGAATAAAACATTTCATCAGGAGGTGAAGGCCATTTCCAATTTGGTCCTGACTTCATCATACACTGTACCTTAAACAGAGGATGGTCACTCTCCAGTTTAACTTCAGATATTTGTCCTGGGAAATACTCTCCCTCATATACCAGCACGACAAAGTCTTTTACTTTTATGCCCTCAGAAATGAAGGAAATTTCTTGTCGGGAAGGGTCGTCATTTTCATAGTCGGACAGTTCCGAGTCTGTGTAGACCTCGTTAAATTTCAGACGCCTCTTGGCTCCTAGAGCTTCATCTAAATTTAAGAAAATTGGAACTCTCTTCATCAAGGAAGTTGCAGTTTTAGAAATTAGAAGATCTTGATCATCTTAAGGGCGAAAATGGTGGCAACTTTGAACTCCTGTTATGGGGACGACTTTCTCCCATCTCTTGTTCAAGAAAGGTACACATTTTTCGACATCTTCTTTGTCGAGGTACTATGACTTAATTTTTGTTTTGAAGACTTGGTCAACATACTGGTGAAAGTGTTTGGCATTATCAATTAAAACATTCCTTGATTTTACAGCTGTCCAGACATTTCTTTTGGCCGTGCCACCAATTCCATCCATAGCTCCTTTGCCATGAGAACTAACAAAGAAGTTCCAATTTAAACATAAAAACTGGATTTTTTAATTGTTTATTACCAATTACTTAACAATGATGAGTACCTACCTGTTAAAATATACAAATAGCTTAGTTGTGAGCAAAGAAAAATATTTTAGTTCATGTTACGGGTGTTTCATTGTTATATTGTAACACCCGTAACATTAGTTTTGTAACACCCGTAACACCAAATTTCAGGTGAAATAAACTTTTAACACATCAAATTTATAATCTTGATGTTTGAAAAGATCATAACCTCACTTTCACAAAAGGTTTTTGTAAACAAACATTTCACCTTGTTGATAATTAAACGTTTACATGTATTTTGTTACGGGTGTTACAAGCTGCAATGCCTTACAAAAAATATTAATAATACATTAAATCCTATACTTACTTCAATGAAAGTAGTATCAGAAGTTCATATAATGTTGTAGACTCTATTCACATGTTTCCCAGGCTGCCAACTGTTTTTATTGTTTATTTACAAACAAACAAAGATCTTTAAAAAACTAGTCCTATATCAACCAGCATGTGTATGTAACAACGTAGGTGAAAAACACTGCCAAATAATATATATATTTTTTAATCGCTTATGCCATGTGAACGAGTATATATTTATGAGTCCAAATATCAATAAAACAAATTTAATAAAAAAGTTTTAAAAATTACTTGTTGGCTCACTTTTCATGGAATTGCCCTTATGACGAGAGCTTTTGTTATCATCAAGTGAGGATAGTGATGAAGAATCCAACATGAGGACGTACAAAGACTGGATGAATTTTCATAACGTCACTTTGACGGAATTTCGTGAGTGTTTTCATATTACCCCAATACAAGCTGACTATATTCTTGAAATAATTGGCCAGTTATTGAAACCTGCAACAAAAAGAAGTCGATCGCTTTCCGAAAAAGAACAAATTCTTAAATGCTTTCATTGGTTAGGAAATGGTGCCCAACACGGTATAGCAGCAATGCATGGGACATCAAAATCAACTATTTGCAGAACTGTTACTAAATTCCTCAAGTTCACCACGAAAAATAAAGCATTAAATCATGGAGTATTATAAAGTTTGTTCAAGGAATAAACATGATCGGATCATTCCTACGCAAAGACTTTTCACTTTGCAAAGAAATTGAAAAGTAATACATAGATCATGGTGGAACCGAGAGACTTTGCACTTTGCAAGAATTGAAAAGTGCAAAGTGAAAAGTTGCAAAGTTCATTCGTGGAACAGGCCCCCTGGTTTTCAGTCCCTTTCCTCTCCTTAGTCCCTCTCAGGTTCATTACCAGCAATCGATGGTCGCTATCCAAGTTCTCCGATGGTATAACCTTGATGTCCGTGATGTTCTTATTTAGTTCTTTCTCATACAGTATATAGTCGACCACTTCCTGGTCAAGTCATCACTGTACCCTGTGATTGTGTGGCTCTCTCTTTTCTTGAACCAGGAGTTCCCAACTAGCAGGCTGTTCCTTTGACAGAAGTCCAACATCCTCTTTCATTCCTCATTTCTTCTGCACCAACCCTCTAGTCCAAGCACTCTCTCATACCATTGTCTTTCTCTTCCTACATGGGCATTCAGATCCCCCATAACAATCATATTCCTTCCTCCCAGCTGCTTCTGCAATTCCTCTTCAAACTCCTCCTTATCCTCAGAGGCGAAGCCTATTTGTGAAGCATACACTTGCACTATTTCTACAGTCTCTCCCCTCAGTGCTACTTTCACTTTCATCATCCTATCATTTATTCTCTTCACTACTTCTTTTAAACCATCCCGTACTACTACTCCCACTCCATTCCTCTTTCCCTCTTCATTCCCACTCCAGTACAGTCTATAGCCTTTTCTCAGTTCTCTCCTTCCTTCCCCTTTCCACTTTGTTTCTGCCAATTCCAATAAATCCAACTCCTCCTTTCCATCATATCCACTATCTCCCCCACCTTCCCCGTCAGCGTTCTTATGTTTAACACATTGCTGACCGGACGACATGTCACATCCCCTGTGGACCGGACATTTTGCTACTGAGAATCTTCCAGTGCACTAGATTATAAAAAAGCACATAATTGTGGAAATAACCTAGATATTATCTTTCTAGTTGATATGAGTATACACATACCCCCAGTAGTGCTCAAGGGGGGTGATGTATTTGGAAACATGACACAATGTGCAGTGGAGGCTTACAGAAAGAGCAGATGGAGTATATTTGAGGTTAGATTGGTCAACAATCAAAGTACGATATGTACTTTGGTTGTTATTACGTCTTTTTTTTTTTTACACAAATAGCGCTAAATGTTCCGGCATAACTCAACAAAATAACAGCGTTTCGCCCCGGTGTGCTATTGGGCTCTTCAGTTGGTTAAAGCACACCACACCACGACACTGTCAAGTACACACTGGGAAGGCCATTGCAAGACGTATTTGATACAT
Source organism: Meconema thalassinum (assembly GCA_946902985.2). NCBI lineage: Eukaryota > Metazoa > Arthropoda > Insecta > Orthoptera > Tettigoniidae > Meconema > Meconema thalassinum. Next base: position 455,661,788 of record OX336388.2, read on the forward strand.
GTGTATCCGCGTCACGAGCAAAGCCAGTGCACTATGGGAGTCGAAACTCCACCCCAAAGCAATTATAACCTTACCTTGGCATTGAATATACAATTTTCAAAAGAAAATGATGTATTGCCCGTTGAGCCATTATATATTTAAACACAAATTGCGCTAAATGTTCCGGCATAACTCAACAAAATGACAGCGTTTCGCCCCGGTGTGCTATTGGGCTCTTCAGTTGGTTAAAGCACACCTCACCAAGACACTGTGAAGTACATACTGGGAAGGCCATTGCAAGACGTATTTGATACATGTGTATCCGCGTCACAAGCAAATCCAGTGCACTATGGGAGTCGAAACTCCACTCCAAAGCAATTATAACCTTACCTTGGCATTGAATATACAATTTTCAAAAGAAAATTATGTATTGCCCGTTGAGCCATTATATATTTAAACACAAATAGCGCTAAATGTTCCAGCATAACTCAACAAAATGACAGAGTTTCGCCCCTGTGTGCTATTGGGCTCTTCAGTTGGTTAAAGCACACCTCACATTTAGCGCGATTTGTGTTTAAATACACTGACCGGCAAAAAAAAGTGGAACAATTATAAAAGGTAATATAAATAGTATAAATCTAGCCTTGAAAAAGATTTAATCACATTTTAAAAGCTTTTCATGCATTAGAACAAACATCTGAAACATCCGTGAATAGAAATTGATAATATGACATTTCTTAGGGTGGTTTATTACCACCAATTACCCCCAATCCTCGATGAGCCTATCTTAATGGTTTTATGGCGGGAAGTGGACTGGAAGCGTTTAAGGTTTATGAGTGTTGCCGCTCGCTTGTTGTTGTTCTAGGGATAACAACTGGCACTTGTTGAACACGTGTGAACCATTGTCACACATTTTAGCAAGTTATCCATTTGCAGTTCACACTAAAACATGCCTCTTAGCCTTGAAGAAGCTGCACAGGCAGTTGCATTGGTGGAGGATGGTCGCAGCTTCCGTTATGTTGCTGAGGTCATTGGATCATCTCTCGGTAGCATACATCGTGCAGTGCAACGTTACAGAGAGCTCCGAACATACGACAGGAGACGAGGGTCAGGCCGTAGAAGAAGCACAAGTGCCAGGGATGACAGATTTCTCACCCTCCAAGTTCTGCGTGATCGGCATACCACAGCACTTCAGGCACGAAATCAATTGGAAAATGTCAGAAATGTGAGAGTGAGTGAGCGAACAGTAAGAAGAAGGTTTGAAGAAGCTCATCTTTCGTCCAGGAGACCTGCACGTGGACCCGCACTCGAACGGCATCACAGAGAGGCGCGTCTTCGCTTCGCAAGGCAGCATCTGGGATGGACCCACGAGCAGTGGGCCTCTGTTCTCTTCACTGACGAGAGTCGCTTTAACCTTAGATCTCCTGATGGAAGAGAAAGAGTGTGGAGAAGGCGCGGGGAGAGGTACAGCCCTGTTGCTTTCTCCTCCAGGACTCCATTTGCAGGTGGCTCGGTTATGGTGTGGGGTGGCATCAACGTTATGGCCCGCACTGAGTTGGTGTGCATCGATCACGGGACGCTCAATTCCCAAAGGTACATCGAAGAGATCCTGATGAACCATGTGATGCCCTTTGCGCCTTTCATTGGTCAGAATTTCATGCTGATGCAGGATAATGCCCGCCCTCATACTGCTCGCTGTGTTGTACAATATCTGCAGGAAGTGGAGATTCAAACCCTGGACTGGCCAGCTCGTAGTTCTGACTTGAACCCCATCGAACATGTATGGGATAAGCTTGGAAGGAACGTCAGACAGCATGACCACACCACCTTGGCACAACTGAGAACATCGCTGCTGGAGGAATGGGATCGCATCCCGGCAGATGCCATTCGACGAGTTGTGAACAGTATGCCTGAGCGTTTACAAGCTGTCATAGACGCTAAAGGTGGAAACACCCGTTTTTAGTGACCAGTGTTCTCTTGCAGTGCAGTGCAAACATTAATACTGTTTTGTTTGGCAATACGTTTGATAAACACCAGCCCAAAAGAGCATTACTAAAAAATAGAAAATTGTAAGATTTGCAAAATGTAACGAAATTTGTGAGTTAAAGCGTGTTGTAAAACATGATTCGGTATTTCATGTTGCCAACCATCTAAATTTACATGAATAATGCAAATATTGGAAAACCGATACATTTTAGTGGAATAAATTAAGAAATTACATAAAAAATTAAAGGGTTCCACTTTTTTTGCCGGTCAGTGTATATAATGGCTCAACGGGCAATACATAATTTTCTTTTGAAAATTGTATATTCAATGCCAAGGTAAGGTTATAATTGCTTTGGAGTGGAGTTTCGACTCCCATAGTGCACTGGCTTTGCTCGTGACGCGGATACACATGTATCAAATACGTCTTGCAATGGCCTTCCCAGTGTGTACTTGACAGTGTCTTGGTGAGGTGTGCTTTAACCAACTGAAGAGCCCAAAAGCACACCAGGGCGAAACGCTGTCATTTTGTTGAGTTATGCCGGAACATTTAGCGCTATTTGTGTTTAAATATATAATGGCTCAACGGGCAATACATAATTTTCTTTTTAAAATTGTATGTTATTACGTCGCCTAGAGACCTGAGTATCACTCTCTCATTCAGTTTCTACTAATTCACTATAACTTGTGCCATTTGAACGATAATATAAACGATAAATCTTATCATCTGATTATACAAGTCCTCCATCTTGTCATTGATTGAACCAACAGAAGGAAGTTCGATGTTTCAAAACAAAATCAAATAATAAAAGAAGGCCATGAATAGACGGAAGATGGCACATATACATCTACAAATGTCCTTCTCAATGTGCTGGACCGAAATAGTTCAATACATGGTCAAGAGATCTCGCAGGAAGACCGAAAATAATGGCGTGTATAAAACCGAGATTTCTCGGGGCCCGTCATCTACCGCTGGCGAGCGTACTACGAGATTTCTCGGGGCCCATCTTCCATGTGTTAAAGTTTCAAATCTTAGTTCATGAACACAGCTAGGTCGTCGTCCATTGTATCCATCCTGTCCGAGGCCTGTTCCCTTCTTGAAAGCAAAAGTCTTATCCACTACTGGCTTGCTGGGCCTATCGTAGCTTCACCAGAGCCCCGTTAGCCGTCACTTTTCAGGGTTCCTGTAGGACTTTCACAGCTACCGTAATGGTCCCGGGGCACACGAAGTCCCCACTGTTCTTTGCCCCTACAGGCAATCCCCTACTTGGTGCCGTTGCCCGTCTCCCACGACGTGGACGAGGGGTTGGACTTATGGGAGACCTGTATTTACATTACACAATGCAATTAAACAGGATACTTGCTCATGTAAACAAAGGTCTGACATTAAAACAAACATAATAAAATCTAAAATTTTACCTATTTATAATATTTCCATCCCATGCTTACAACTAACCCTTAATTAATGAAAGGTACTTAACAGACAGTGGACTACATGTGGAATTCACGCCTTTGCATGAATGCTGGGATCTACCCCATCTCGAGTTGAAATTAGAACATTACAACCTTCGTCATCACAGGTCCATGTCCAATCTTCTGAGATCAGATACCATCTTGATACTTAATCTAACACAATAGCAAGGATTATACCATCACAAGAATACATTTATAACATATACACCAGACCTATGGCTCTTCTTGCACGCAGGTTGAATTCTATAGCTTGACTACACTGCAAATTATAGTCTACCATTTATTTATGTTGCAAGAACACTTGCAATCCTGGTGTGCGACCGTAATCTGTATGACTTATTGGAAAATGGTCCGCGTTCACGTGGCTTAACTTTATTACTGTATTTCTTTGGGCTATCGCAGCTAGCTTATGTGACAGAAATATGACACTGTTCTCTAACCTAGACAGCATATTATTGCGCTGGCTTCACTTATAGGTTTCACACCCTAACACACTGTAGTAGAAACTGTCTGACTACATAAACTCAGAATTAGTATTGTACCCTTCAGTCAGGAAACTCAACAAAGCAGCTAGACCTGATGGAACACCTGAAGGAAGCACAGCAAGAACTACTAGAACCACTGACGGAACTTTTTAATGAATTCCTAAAGAACAACTCAATTCCAGAACAATGGAGAAAGTCAATCATACGGGCCGGACGTTTGTTTTAGACGAGTGAAAAATCTTAATGGAAGCCTGGAGGCGAGTTACTACAGTACCTGTGTTGTTATCAGCTGCCCCAAGCGGTCCGATGATTGACAAATCTTGCTCACACTTCTACTGAAGTACAGTCATTGACAAATATAATGACGTTCTGTTCGTAAATACGTAACGTATACTTCCGTGTCACACAATACTTCGACGTTTACTGTACTGTCAGCAAGTCGGTGTCGCCATGTGCTCAAGTCTGGAATTCCATTACATCAGATCGGTGGTGACAAATGTGAAGCGATAGGGTGAGAGAATGACTGTGTATAGGCTCACCCGCAGGCTTCAAGGTCAAGGGCAATCGTCTAAAACAAACGTCCGGCCTGTAATTGTGTTATACAAAGGGAAGGGAAGAAAGGATGACCCAAACTCCAATAGGGGAATCGCCCTGGAAAATGTCATATTCAAACTGTTTTCCAAGATCCTACTAGCATGTATAGAACATACACTCACTGGCAAAAAAAAAATTAAAAAAAAAAAATGCAACACTTGATTTTTAAAATTAAAACTTGCGTATTAGCTACATTCTGACTCAATTATGTCACCTTATACTGTTATCAGACCTTTCCCTGTACAGAGTGTTTGTTTACCATCCATTTCCTTTAAATTATCGATATAAAGTTTGATTTATGACATCCCAGTTCGCTATCTACCCCAGGCAGATGGTACGCCTCCATTTCCATTAGTTCATTTCCTGCAATAAACTTAAACTGCTTGGGTGATAAGTCTCATCCCTACACACCAAATTTGCTTTGTTTGATAAAATGTATTTTTCAAATGATTTCTCATCAGTTTTTAAGTTCTTCTTGCAAAGGAAACATGTTTCTTACACGCGAAGAAGCTGCAAGAGCTGTAGCCTTGATTGAAGATGGAAGAAGCATGCGATATGTTGCAACAGTTAAATGTCAATGTTTCGACCATCCAAAGGACATACCAACGGTATAGGGAACTTGGAACATACTTATAAACCGCACTCCAGGAGGCGTGGATCAGGCCGCAGAAGGGCAACATCAGACAGGAGATGACCAGTAGCTGCGACTCCCAAGTTCTGAGGGACCGACACGCCACAGCTGTAGAGTAAGAAATCGGCTTCAGCAGGCGACAGGTGTGAATGTCAGTGAGAGGACAGTAAGGAGAAGATTAAGAGGTGTAGAAATCTTCTCTAGAGAACCTGCTACCGGCCCCAGATTGGAACCTCAAAATCGCTCGCCTCCATCAGCAATGGACACAACAGCAATGGCAAGCCGTTCTCTTCAGAGACGAGAAGAGGTCTTAGATCGCCTGACGGAAGAGAGAGAGTGTGGAGGTGGGTTGGAGAAAAGTTTTCTCCTGTAACCTTTTCGTCCAGGACTGCATTCGATGGGGGTTCTGTCATGGCCTGGACCGGGGTCAGTATGGATGCCAGGACTGAACTTTATGTAATTGAGGATGGGACTCTCACAGCTGACCGGTGCATCATGGAAGTCCTTGAAAACCATGTTGTAGCATTTGCTCCATTTGTCGGGGATGAATTTCGCCTGAAGCACGACAACGCACGAGCACACACTGCCCAATGTGTTCTGCAGTACCTGCATGTGGTTGGAATCTACGCACTGGACTGGCCAGCTAGGAGCCCTGACCTCAATCCAATTGAACATGTTTGGGATATGTTGGCCAGAAATGTTTGGCAACGTGCTCCTGAGACTCTCCAGCAACTTCGGGTGATGCTGCATGAGGAGTGGGAACGCATCCCACAGGAAAGCATTTCACAAATCATCGCAAGTATAGCAGAGAGGTTAAGCGAGGTGATTCGTGCTAGGCGTGTAAATACCCGTTTTTAAGTGTTCAGTTCTTGTGTCAGTACCCAAAGTAATGGATGAATTTTGTAATGATACATTTTGGAACTCGGATTAACATTTTTAAACGACTATGTAATTTACTCCAAATTTAAGACATTTTCACTTTTATTTCTTATTCTAGAAAATTAAACAGATTTTTCATTTGAAGCATTTTTTTGTATGTGAAGTGGTTTTCAACTGTTCAAAAAACAATTATGCATAATTTTTATATAAGAATGATATCAGTGCAATAAATTATGAGGATAATTGAATGGGTGAAAATCATAACGGTATAAGTGACATTTTTTAAAAAAATGAGTTAAGTGCGAGATGTAACTCAGGAAGGATGCAGCTTTTGAATAGCAGAGAGGGACAAGTGATTGCGGTATTGTTCTGCCCTCTAGTGATAGGTGGTATAACTACAAATAGCCTGCTTCCTCACGACTTCACGCGCCATAACGGTACAAGTAGCAAGATGGCGGAAGGAGCTGACTGCCATAAAACTGGCTTGCTTTACAAAGAAGAATGTGCACATCAAATCGGAAAATCCGCTTTAGAAATGATTTAGTGTTATTCTGAAACACGTGAAGAAGACGTTCCAACAGAAGATTCAGCCGAGGATGACGATTGTGTTCCAGATGAAGATAATGTTCACAGGCTTAGTTTGCATGGAAGTGCATGAGTTTTAGTGTCTGTCGTTACAGTTTTTTTGTGACAAATTTACATGTACAATTACCGAGTGAATATTTTTTTATAGAGTGATATTTACTTGCAGAATGTTATGGTACTCTTAAAATATGTCAGAAAATTTCTGAACACCAGAGGGAGGCTACTTTCTGTTAAATACTACTTATACCGTCCTGACAGTGAAATACATCTCACGTTGACATTCGCCTAAATCCCATTCTACACAGTGTGAATTGCTAACAATTCTTGTTCTAATATTTTATTTTATTTGATAATAAGGATAATATTCGGGGGGACGGTGATTAGCTCAGTGGCTTAGCTGCTGACTTCCCACCCAGAATTCCGAGGTTCGAATACCGGTGCTACGAAATGAGCAAAGAACCCTCAGGGTCTCTTGGCTGTTGGTATGGGAATTGGCAATTCCAATGATACTCCTGTTTCCTTTACTCTTTATTCTTTCCTTCTGCCACCCTTGACCTTGTTGTTTTATAATAATAATAATAATTATGTCCGGTTCCACAACTAACAAGGTTAGCTTGCTGACTTTTATTATAAGGGGTCCCAGGTTCAATTCCCGGCCGGGTCGAGGATTTTAACTTTCATTAGTTAATTTGTATGCGTTGGGGGCTGGGTGTCTGGTGTCTTCAACAATAGATTCATCTTAGGTACAGCCCCATTCTCACAGACACACAGGTCTCCTATACGGCGACAATTCGAAAGACCTGCTCCAGGCATCTTCGGAGGTCGTATACCATAATAATAATGATAATTTTGTGTGGCTGTCACAATCCTGGTGCAGTCTTTATAAGCAGACCCTTCCGAGAGGATTGGGTGGCATCTGCAGCTATAATGGGATGTAGATGATGAAAATAGACCATACAAACACCCAGTCTCCCAGCCAGAGGAATTCACCAAATGTGGTTCACATACCCTGGCTTACTAATACAGTCATCACAATTAACACTGGTTATCAGACAGATTCTACACACACCCAAAGTACACGGGGCTACATGAACACATTGTCACAGCCCCTAAACTTAAGAACCAACCAACCATACCCTGGCTTCACTGGGAATCGAACCCGCAACTAAAGAAACCAAAGCTGGATGACTTAATGTCACTGTTGCCTTTCATTCCACCAGTTTACCACCAGTTCTATAACAATCTCAGGGCAGAAGGGAGCCGAACAGACAGTTGTGCATCTGTGTCCTCGGTCCGTCCTCGTGGTCGCCCTCCAAATCGAAGATGTCGGTCACTATTCACTGAAGGCAAGAAACGACTAGAAGGATTTACAGCGTTGGAAGTAGTAGTAGAAGAAGTAGTAGTAGTAGTAGATGAAGAAGAAGTAGTAGTGATTGAGTGACAGAGAGAAGAGTGATGAATGCGAGGAAGAACAGTGATTTTCCAATGTAATAGTTATACTTTCGTAATAGCTATACTTTTGGAAACAGAGTGATACAAGTGACATTCCATAGACGAATTTTTGTGTCATAAGGGTACAAGTGAACTATATTTTCTTTGTCTGTGTATCTATATGAATGGAAAAAGTTTATTTTTAACTCTCTGTTAAGCTAATAACTTGCCCATTAAACTTGTAATATTTCATTTTTGTTTTATTTCATCCCCGACTTTATATGAGTGTTTAAATGGCTTTTTCTCTGAAAGGGCCTTATTTTTTGGTGAAATAAAACCGTTGATTTCGGTATTAAAACTGACGCTATTTCGGTGGGTATTTCGCGAAATAAATTGTCATAATGATCAATGTTTCTTCTGAAATCTTCATTATAGTATGGGATAAATCTAACAGATTATGTGATAAGGGGGTTTTTAAGCTTCTTTGCGATGTGTCGAGTATCGCCGAATGTTATTTGCAGCTTAGAATTATGTTCATTTCCTTCTTTCTTCCTCTTTTTATGCGTTGCTGAATCTCTGCAGTGTTTATTGCACGTGTCTTTTCGCTCCCACTGAATACGAACATTGAAGTATTTACACATTAGAATCTTTCTTGCAGCGTCAAATACAAATAACACTGTTGTATTCCACGGCCCTCGAGAAAACTGTTGTGACTTTAATTTTCGGCATTTCTATACTTAAATGCTGGATGTTTGCCGATAGTTGTATCAGTCGCAAACTCGCTCTGATGTATCTACGACAACACCACCATTTGATGTAATCGATAGCGGATATTGATTTTCATCGATATCCTTAGAGATCGCGGGACTGAATACACATAGGCCTACTTCCGGCTTTGTGGGCATTTGTGTAGAGAATATGCAGCACTATCAATCAAAGAAGGAAACCACAACGGTCAATTCCTCAGAAGCATTTAAACGTGTATTGGAGAACTTTTTCGATAATATTTAGCATTTTTCGAACCAAGTGGAGTATATTTCGTGATTATTTGTGCAATTCGTGCAATAAATCAGATTTCGTGATATTTCACGAGTTCATTTTGCTAAAATACGCTACTTTCCATAGAAATTGTACCCAGCTTGAAATACCTAGGTAACAGGAACCACCTTCTCTCTGCATACACAAGAGAGAGTGATGGCTGCAACGAAAGCAACTTACGACATCCCTAAGCTCCAGAAGCTATCCCTGCCAACCGTGATCGCGCTGTTCAAACTGAAAGTTGCTCCGACTGCAACGTACGAAATCCAAATAACATGGCCCTACCTGACGGCAAACAACCTTAGGAAAATAGAAAGCATTAAAGCCAAATTTCTAAAACGAGCCCTCTCGATCTCTAAATCCACAAGGAACAGCTACGCATATACAATAGCACGAGAGTCATTCTTCATAGAGGACATAAAACTCTGCTTCGGATTACCGGAAACTTAAGCATACAAAACAGTCATCAAGGAAAGGTAGAACAAAGCCAACGAGGTCCCGGAGCAAATAATGGACACTGAAGCCTGGAAGGGACCGAACTATGAGCTTCGCCATCTGTACACAAGATTTGCCGCACACGGGTTCCATGGGAAGACATGTCGGAACAAAACTTACCAGAAACCGGAGAACGACTGCGTCTGTGAATTATGCAACAAACCAGTATCACTTGCTGAAATGTGGAAACAGAACCCACCCGCTAAACACGCTAACGAAAGACTGGTGAAAAACAGTAAATATGTAAAGTAATGTTTGTAAATTAATGTACACATTGTGTTTAATAAATTATTTAATTTAGTGATAGGTGACACATTCCTTACCTAGGAAGCTTAGAATAGTCTCTTCTATCACCAGTGTAACGGACTTACATTATGTCAATTACACCCTGTATATATATATATATATTATTATGATTATGCCATTTGCACCATGCAGCTTGCTTATTTGCACCTATGGGTTTTTGTATGATGTGTAGCATAAACTGTGTAAATAATGGGAATGACCTAGTTTATTTTAACCATAGGTTCTTTTACTTGAAGTAATTCTGATACCATTCTGTAAATTTAGAGGTTTATGACTTGAAGTGTCCCTGAATGAGAACTGATTCCTCCTCCTCCTCCTCCTCCTCCTCCATCATTCAGAAAGTGGAAATTATTCCTAAAACTTTTGATTTATTTAAATGTATTCAAGTCTCTATACATACATATTTTTAATTCTTTCTCTGTTTGCAGACTGCTGAAATGTTGAAGATCAAAGGGCTGGCTGAGATGCCGGAACATAGTATGTCAGGTTCAGTCCATATGTTGAAATCTCAGAGTTCATCGTCTGATAAGGCTGAATTATTGACACCTGGTGAATCAACTTGGGGTTCAGACTCAGTCAGGAGGAGTCCTTCTCCTATGTCTCCCTCCATGCGAAGGAAACGTCTTCGTAAATGTTCAACAGGTTCTGGATCAGGTTCGACAGGTAATTAGACATGTATAGAATAATTTTTATTTTTAGTATAGGTTGCTCTTCAGAGGTTAACACGTTACGTGAATCCAATTATATTGGGCAATCAGAGTTAAAATATAAACCCCAAGGCCATTACTGTATGTTGGACATTCAATATTATTATAAACAAAACCCATTTGGATTCAAATATGAAGTAAACTTACTAGAGATAAGATGATATATTTCACGCCACAGTTTTTGGCCGGTCAGCCCTGGTTGCGCAGTTGTACAGAGGACTGTCAGTGAGCTTCGGATATTTGCAATTGATATGTACTGTACCACTTTTTCTTGATACTTTATACTTCTCTGCCTTAAAAAAAAGTAATCTTGGTACTTCAGGTAAGCTCTGTTTGAGCCTTGGCTATGAATGCAGACTTCAATTATCTTACAGATAAAAAGAATACCGATAAGTATTGTTCAAGGCTTGAGTGTGAGATTGTGAAACTGGACATTGCTCCTGGTGCTAGTTCAAATCTGACCACAGGCATGAGAGTGGGCCCTGTCTTTAATGTGTGCATGCACGTAAAAAGATACCAGTTCTCAGCTTGTAATTAGGAAGATATTGATGTTTAAGCTGGAAACTCGCAAATCTTTAAATCTGTTTATTACTCAACCTTGGTTTTTCTGGTTTAAAAATAAATGCAGACTGAATAATAAGGTAAAAATCAAGTGCCAATTATTAGCCCACTCAAATGTAGAAAATAATGGAAAGTCTTGGAGTACTTTTGATATTTTGTTCTATGATGTTTTTTGGCTTCCTGAACAAGAATTTCAAGTTTGCCAACATATATCTTTGCCACGAATAAGTTATAGGGAAACAAGGGGGTAAAAGGAACCAGACTTTTATAATTGTTTTAATAACTTGGAAAATATAAATTTTCAGTAAAAGTTGCATTTAAAAAAATGAGAACAAAATTCTGCCCTTTTTATGTAACTTACTTACTTTTTTTTTTTTTTGTCAGGCGAACAATTCTGCTGTGAACACATATCAAAATCAAATGATAAATGCACAGCACACAGTAGCAATGTTCCTGTGGCAATGACCTTCCCCCTTATCCTCCCTGTCACTCTCCCTTCTAGTTCTCCAGGGTGTAGTGGATGCTCTCTAAAAGCTGCAGTAGTTAAGAGATGTAAAACCAACCATGATTGACATAACAATAAGGTTACCTGCTAATAAATGCGAGGAGTTTTGAACTAGAGTACTGCGCCCGAATTCCACAAAGTCAACGTCCAGAATCCGCACGGATGGGAAAAGGATCGTAGGGATGTCAATACCCGGCTAAGAAATCAACATATTCCTACCGGACTGATGACTAGAGAACCCTTGACACACATAACGCATATCTGACCATACTACTAAATAGTTGCACACAGAACAGCCTAAAAACAAAATTGAGCAACTCGGCTCTCGGGGTAGATAAGGCATAGTTATGTTGAAAAGAACTGCCTGCATCGAACCAGTAGTATCGTTATAGTGTAATTCAGCATTGAATCAAAAACAGATCTTATAAAAAACGAATCAAGCAAACTAAAAAGTGCCTGCAGTTTATTCAACTAGGACAATACATAATATGTCCCTAAAAGTCTGAATAAAAATAAAATAAACACTCAAATAAAAATTATATGTCTCCACTAGACATACATGCGACTTTTAATAAGTCTCCCTGCACCAGAACTTATCTTCACTACGAATGCTCTTTCTTAGAAAGATTTAAAAAAATTAAAAACACTTATTAAACTCCGTGTGTCTAATCTCCAAATAATGTACTTCAAATTCTATAGTAATTTACAAACGTTCTCCCTACATAATACATCGTATTATTTTACTCCGCATTATTGCGTCAAGTCTACTAATTATGTTTAGATTAATAAAATTACTATGATAATTATTATTATTTACAACTGCTAGATATACACAACATCGCATCCTGCATGATTTTCTTCCTGCTTTATTTAAAAAGTTCATTCCACTCTTCTACTCTTTATCTCATACAACACTTAGTTTAATCATGAATATATATACGACGCAAGACTTTCAGATAGCTATACAATTTATACATGTGCGTGGCATTAAACCCTCACTACTCACACTTGCAATTCCTCACAACTTCATTTTCCAACTTACTTTACTGACATATTGTATTTCCATATTTTCTCATTGTAATCTCTTTATCTCACACTCTCTGTGAATACCATTTACGTGTCTTTACTACACTTCTTTCAACAATAACTCTTCGCATATATTTCTTACTTAGCATTTTCTCAAATTTCTAAAACCATCTCAAATACTTTCGACAAAGTAAGAGAATCAGTATCCCTACTAAATGTTACTACTGGAATACCTTTCCTTCCTTTACTTTACTTATACATCTCTGTTACAATTTAGCTTCTGTCTGAATTTAAGTCTGCTCGTGTTCGTTACTCAATAAAAATACACTTTACCTCACGTTCATTAATTTCATCTTATATGAAATATCTTTACTGTAGTCTTTCAAGACTTCTTTATGACAAAAGATTGATCTAGAATATCACATTTCTCCTTCTTTTACTCATCAGCTATGATTTAAAATAACGCATACTGTTTATACTGTCAGTATAAAATTCTGGGTTTTACAATATTCTTTTACTTATGGTTGAGTGTCTCCAACGCCATTGTTGAACACTCCTGACAATAGTTAACGTTTCTATTTACATTTCATTTCGTTCCTCTAACGAATTAGCTTTACTTTGGATAACAATATCCCTTCTGTATCTCTCATTGCAATTTTGACAAAGTTTAGCTTGTTATAACTCATTGCGACTTACATTCATTAGTTGTACCACGTTAACGAAATTACATCACTCACCGTTATAAATTTATGAATAAAAATTCTAAAGACGTTAGTTTACTAGAGTGAAAAATATATTAACGTGAAAATATTAACAATAATCGTTCGAAAAAATACGTCACAAACTAAATTCGTTGACTTGTAGAAAAATTTCATCATTTATAGCAACAACAATAACATGAACTAGGAATAAAATAATCAGATGTTGGTCAAACACTGGAATAACCCATAACAAGTGTTAAAAAATCACTGTTCTACCTTGAGTCTGGAACGCCTGAAAGAGATTTTGAGGACCTGCCAGCTGAGGAATCTGCCCACATGCGCCACGCGCCGTCTAGCTCGCGTCTGCATTCTTCACGTTCCTCTCCGCTCTGTCCCGCGTGCAGGTGAGATTGCTGCCTATACCGGTTTACAGCTGATCCGCGCCAGCCTGTGTCCATGTCTGCTGCCAATGACCCTCGCTCGCGTTCGCATATTCTTGTTTCACGGTCGGGTGACCTAGATTCTGCATACGCTTCTTTCTAGACAAACTCTTCATTTGGCCGCTCTCTCGAAGCTCCTGATGTTAATTGTAGGTAGTGATTATGCTTTCGATGAGGAATCGCCTCCTCAGGTGACTTTCCTTTCGTTGTAGTAGACTGTTTATGGATTCCAAGTGTACTGCGGATTTTGTTGCAGTTAAGTTCCATTGTTGAATCGCTATGATCATCGCTGGACTTCGCTTGTTAGTGTAGATTTAACCTCCCGTCATGTTGAACTTAGAACATCATCCTCCGTTCACTAAAATTACTAGTTGTTACTTGTCCCCTCTGACCTAATCTTGAAGACATCTTATTTGAATGTAGGAGATGTTTTTCTAAGATGTTGCAGCATATTAAAATTACTTCCTTCTGCGTAGTAGTATGTCAGGCTGAAGTTTCACTAATGGGATAGTGAAAATTTATAGAGTATCTGAACGTGTGTCTTCTTCAATTCTGCTTCTTAAATTTCTGTAGATAAATTCTGTAAATTCTTTCTATATTCTTGTTTCCAATATTTATTCATTTACTCTGTAGTTCCTTATTAACATTGTAGTTCTTCCTTCTGAAGTCTATTACTTTTCTTAGTTGCCATTGCATACAAATTGTAGAGCGATTTTCTATACGTGTTACCTCGTTGAATACTTGAGTAATAAGAACCTCGTTCCTTGTCTTCTGCTAGCCTCCTGAGTTCAGTTTCCCTCTCAAATTTGGCATGCTAGCCTCTAGCTAGTCTATAAACTCACTTATTTGCTCATATCTTCTCTCACAGTCATCTAATTTAATTTCTGTTTTGCCAATTAAATTTCTTCTTCCTTCCTTGTAAATTTGATATACTCCATGTTATCAAATTTGTTGTCCACGAGCCATCCCCACCTAAGGACGTGTCTGACCTCCAAGTCTCCTTGCCAAGTCAACTCGCTAACCAAAACTGGTTTGTCTCTCCTAACTTCACAAAACTGTGCACTTTCCTGGTCGCTGTTCTGATCACACTGACTATAAAATTTCCATTTCTTCTCCAAATAACAATCTTTCTTCAAGCTAAAATTTTACAAATTGCTTCCTTGCACATAATCTGCCTTCCTATGCGTATAAATAGTTCAAATCACGAAAAATGTTATACACATATTTTTCTCTAGCTCTCCGTTCGAATCTCGGTCTGTTACTTTCTCTTGGCTTCTCATAATTTCGAGTGCAGTACCGTATTTCCTGGCATAATCATTGCATATTTTTAGCCTAAAATTCTTAGAAGAAAAGGAGGGTGCGACGATTATGCAAAGAATATTAAATAAGAAAATACCGTATATCATTGTTTGCCTAATTTGTTATCCCGTGTGTTCACTTTCAAGGTCACCGTATAATTCTTGTATTTTCTCATTGTGAACACCATGTGTGTAATATCATGCATGGGTCTCTGTTGTAATGTTTCCATTGTAGTGCCTGATGCTAGACTGTCACGCCTTGTCAAATTGTTAAATTTAACCGTGGAGTCCCTTGCGTAAGTTTCCGCCAATAGCAGTCAGGCCTATTTTCATGTGGACAAACAGGAGCTAGCAGCGCTTCGTACAGCTGCTTATGGATGCTCGTCATTCCGAGGCCAGATCGCGGAAGTGAAAGGTCTACATATACACATTTCACTCACCTGGTCTAGCGCCTCTGTCTAGCATGCCATGTGCCGGCTGTTTGCATAGAGTCATAGCTTGCAGACACAGAGACATTCTCATTTCTTCTAACAAGGTCACCCCACGTTATAAGCTCGTGGGAGCGTGAGCAACCGATCGGCACTTAAATACAAATGTGCTATGTGACGTCGGCTGCTTGCATAGCATGAGGCATAGACCTAAAGCACAGAGATAGTTTTCTATATTGTGATAAGATCACGCCAGCAGCATGTGCAATCAACTGACGCACAAATATGATTGTGCTATGTCATAGCCTGCAGGCAGAGAGACAGAGACTTCTTTCTTCCGACAGGATCATTCCAACAAAATTATGTTATCATTCCAGGTTATAAGCTTGTGGCAGCATGTGCAACTGATCGGCACACAAATAGATGAATGTGTTATGTGACGATGTCGGCTGCTCTCGTAGAGTGAGACATAGAATTCAGGCACAGAGACTCCTTTCTTTTGATAAGGTCATGCCAGATTATAAGCTGTAGTATACATATTTGAAGCCATTCTTTTTCAGTGTTGCCTATACAAATTGTCTTTTGTAGCTTTTCAGTCGGTCAACACAATTGTGCCCAATGGATAGGGAAGATTTAAATACGTAAATACACTCCTGGAAAAATTACATTGTATTAGTTAATTATCACAGCACATGCAAACAACCAGAGCACAAATACGAATGTGCTATGTGAGGATTATGAAATGACATTTTTTCAACCAATTTTTTATATTTGAAAGGAAAGGTGCGACGTTAGGTCGAATATGCCAGGAAATACGGTACAATTTTATTTTTAAAGTAACTTAACTACATATAAGTGTATTCAAAAAGGAAGTAATTAAAAACTTTTGCAATATTTTTATTGTGTAAGATAGATGGGTGTCTTGAAGGCCCTGGCTTCTCATCGTTTGCTACAACATAAATGACAAATAAAGAACAGCTGGTGTTCTTATTAGTATTAATATTATGAAGTAACGAAGACATTTTGCATCTCATCAACATCAAAAGGGAAGCCTATCTATCTCATCTTCAAGACCCATCCTCCAATACGAAGAAAGCTCTGTATTTAGAACTCAAGAGTAAGTGACAGACACAAATAAGAGAGATAAAGAATACTTGGTGGCAACAGAAAGCTGAGGAACTTCAGAGGCTATCTGATACTCGTGATCTGAGGAACTTCTATGCAGGGATTAAAGAGATATATGGCCCACTTCGTTCTTCATCAGGTACACTTAAAAGCACTGACAACTCTGCCACTCTTACTGACGGCCATGATATCTTGGAGCGTTGGAAGGAACATTTCTCCATCCTTCTAAATCGTCCTTCAACAGCTGCTGAAGACTTCCTTCGTGATGTGCCGAAATATCCATGGCTGTACCTTCTTCTTACAGGGAATTCAGTGTAGCTCTCAATCAACTGAAACATAGAAAGGCACCTGGCCCAGATAACATCCCACTGGAATTAATTCAAGCTGGAGGTCAGTCCCTCAAAACGTGGATTTTCACTCTTATTCTCAAAATTTGGGAATTAGGAGAAGTACCTGGTGACCTAAAGAACGCCACTATCATCACAATCTTCAAGAAAGGTGATCGTAGTGTTTGTGGCAACTGTCGCGGTATATCGCTACTATCTACTATGGGTAAAATTCTTGCTAGAATTTTACTTAACTGCCTTCAGGTTATCTCAGAAAAGATCCTCCCTGAGTCCCAGTGCAGATTTCGATCTTCCAGAAGCACAACTGATTTGATTTTCTGCGTACGAGAAAAATGTAGTGAGCAACAGAATCCACTCTTCTTAGTCTTTTATGATCTGGAAAAGGTCTTTGACTCGGTTCCAAGATCTGCTATGTGGGCGGTGCTACAACGCTTTGGCTGTCCTCGACGCTTTGTTGATCTAATCCAAGCTCTCCATGATGGCATGACCGGTCAGGTTTGTCATCAAAATAAGATCTCTGACGAATTTCCTATCACACATGGACTAAACAAGGCTGCATACTTGCTCCAACACTGTTTGCATTGTATTTGGCTGCAATGCTCTATAAATCGCCCACAAACATCCCAGGTGTAGAGGTCAGGTAGCGTTTTGATGGAGGGCTCTTCAACCTAGCTCGATTTCGCTCCAAAAGGCTAACTCGGGTTACAAATATAACCAATATGTTGTATGCAGATGATGTTGCATCACCTACACTCAAGCCAGTGAAGTTGCAACAGACTGTTAATTGCTACAAGAATGCATGTGATCGTTTTGGTCTCACCATTAATGTTCAGAAGACCAAGGTTCTGGCACAACCTTCACAGGCACTTTCCTTCTGCACTTCAACATTTCTATCTCAAATACTCCATTGGAGCCGGTAGACCACTTCTCGTATCTGGGCAGTCTGCTATCTGTACACGGTAATTGTGAGCAGGATGTTGAGAAGAGAATCGGTGCTGCCCATGCGGCATTTGGGCGACTATCGCACCCGGGCTTCTTGAATAAAGATCTGACCGTGAAGACGAAGCTCATGGTGTACCAAGCTGTTGTCATCTCAACATTGTTGTATGGCTGTGGCAAGGAATGCCTATCTTGCCCATCTTCAAGACCCAACTTCCAACACAAAGAGAGATAAACTACTGGAACTCAAGGGTAAATGCCAGACGCAGATAAGGCAGATTAAAAATACTTGGTGGCAACAGAAGGCTCAGGAACTGCAGAGACTATCGGATGCTCGAGACTTAGGAACTTCTATGCAGTACTCAAGGAAATATATGGACCATCTCGCTCATCATCAGGTATACTGAAAAGCGCTGATAATTCTACTACCTTTACTGATAGTCAAGAAATCTTGGAACACTGGAAGGAGCACTTCCCCAATCTCCTAAATCGTCCATCAGCAGCTGCTGAAGACTTCCTTTGTGATGTGCCGCAACAACCTGAACAACTGTGGTTGGCAGTACCTCCTACTTATCATGAATTCAGTGCAGCTCTCACCTAATTGAAACCCAGAAAAGCACCTGGCCCAGATAACATCCCTCTGGAACTAATTCAAGCCGGAGGTCATTCCCTCAAAACAAGGATTTTCACCCTTATCCTCAGAATATGGGAATCAAGAAAGGTACCTGGAGACTATCTTTAAAAAGGGTGATCGCAGTGTTTGTGGCAACTACCATGGTATATCACTGCTATCGATTGTGGGGAAGATTCTTGCAAGAATTCTACTTAACCGCCTCAAGGTTATCTCTGAGAAGATCCTCCCAGAGTCACAATGCGGATTTAGAGCTTCCAGAAGCACAATTGACTTAATTTTCTGTGTGAGACAGCTACAAGAAAAATGTAGAGAACAACAGAATCCACTCTTCTTAGTCTTTTATGACTTGGAAAAGGCATTTGATTCGGTTCCAAGACCAGCCATGTGGGCGGTGCTGAAGCGGTTTGGTTGCCCTCAGCGGTTTGTAGATCTAATCAAGGCTCTCCATGATGGCATGACAGGTCAGGTTTGCCATCAGAATAAGATGTCCGTTGAATTTCCTATTACCCATGGACTGAAACAAGGATGTGTACTGGCTCCAATGCTTTTCGCCCTGTACTTGGCTGCAATGCTTTATGATTCACCCACAAACATCCCAGGTGTGGAGGTCAAGTATCGTTTTGATGGAGGGCTTTTCAACCTAACTCGTCTCCGCTCCTTGAGGAAAACTCAGGTTACAAAGGTTACTAACATGTTGTATGCAGTTGATGCTGCGTCGCCAACTCTCACACCAGAAGAGCTGCAAGAGTCAGTTAATTGTTACAAAAGTGCATGTCATCGTTTTGGTCTTACCCTTTTTTTTTTTTTTTTTTTTTTTCGTATGGCTTTTTAGTGCCGGCAGTGTCCGAGGACATGTTCCGCTCGCCAGTTTTGTAGCTGCTTCGAGACGGACACGCAATGGGTGAGCTACAAGTACCGTTGGGGAGGGAAGTTGGAAGGTAAGGACGAGGAGTTGGAAGGTATCGGCTGTGGCCTATAGTTAGGGACCAACCCCGGCATTTGCCTGGAAGGAAGATGGGAAACCACAGAAGACCATCTTCAAGGTTGCCGGCGGGGGGATTCGAACCTCCTCGCCTCCCGGATGTGAGCGACTGCCAGCAGTCATGCCGTAACGACCACGGCTAACTCACCCGGTGGTCTTACCATAAATGTCAATAAGACTAAAGTCTTGGCACAACCTTCACCAGGCACACCTCTTCCTCATTTCAATATCTCCATCTCAAATTTGCCATTAGAACAGGTAGACCACTTCTCGTACCTGGGCAGTACCATTTCTGTGAGCTGTACCTGTGAGCAGGATGTGGATAAGAGAATTGGCGCAGCCCATGCAGCATATGGACGATTAGCGCACCGGGTCTTCATGAATAAAGATCTGTCCATGAGTACAAAGCTTATGGTGTACAAAGCAGTAGTCATTTCTACATTGTTGTATGGCTGTGAAAAGTGGACCCTTTACTGACGTGATCTGAGGAAGCTTGAGCGTTTCCACCTACAAAAACTTCTATCAATCCTGAGGATTAAATGGGAAGACCGCATCACCAATATTGCTGTTCTGGAAAAGGCTCAAATCAACAGCATAGAATCATCCATAATAGGTCACCAATTTAGATGGATTGGTCATGTCCATCGGATGGATGATGTGAGATTACCTCGTCAAATGCTATATGGTGAGTTATGCTATGGCACCAGACCTCATGGTGGTCCTAAGAGGTGCTACAAGGACCAATTTAAGCAGACCCTGAAAGTGACAGGTCTTGATTCACAAACCTGGGACATGCTGGCTGAAGACCGCTCAACTTGGCGCCGTACCATCTCGGATACTGTAAAGACGTTTGAAAGGGATCGAAGCACACAATGAAGAGGCCAAGCGTCAAGCTAGGAAACTTCGAGCAGCCCAACCACGTCCTCCTCCAGCAATACTATGTGACTTGTGTGGATGCTTGTTCCATGCCAGGATTGGACTCGTTAGTCACCGTAAACACATCCACAAACTGGACTGAAGGAAGAAGATTTATACTCGGATTCGAGTTAAAGCCGATGATGGCTGTGAAACCTGTACCCTTTATCGACATGACTTCTGAAAGCTTGAGAGCTTCCATCAACAGAAACTTCGATCCATCCTTAAGATAAAGTGGGAAGACCACATCACCAACCTTGATGTTCTTGAGAAAGCGCATGATAATAGTATAGAATCATCCATCATTGGTCATCAACTTAGATGGATTGGTCATGTCCATCGGATGGATGATACGAGACTACCACGCCAGGTTCTGTATGGTGAACTCAGCTCTGGCACCAGACCTCATGGAGGCCCTAAGAGACGTTACAAGGACCAATTTAAACAAAATATTAAGTTGACAGGTCTCAATCCACAAAACTGGGATGAGCTTGCTAAAGACCGTTCGACTTGGCGCTAGACCATCCCGGCTGCTGTCAAAATGTTTGAAGAAGGACGTCGTAGACTTGTTAAGGCCAAGCGACAAGCACGAAAGCTCCGTGCAGCACAGCCACGCCCTCCACCATCAGTTCTGTGTGATCTGTGTGGACGTTTGTTTCATGCAGGCATTGGGCTGTTCAGTCACCGCAAACATGCCCACAGACCTCAACCTTAGATTATATTAGACTGTTTTGGAAGAAGATCTATACTCGGAAACGAGTTAAAGCCGTCAACGACGAATATTATGAAGTAAAACCTTGCTGTATAACCTTGATAATTGAAAGTGATTGAGATGGTTTCGATTTAACTCCAGACTAATTCCCCACACTTACACACACTCACTCACTCACTCACTCTCTCTCCCTCTCTCCCGTTCGCTTGCGACCCATGCAAACATGCAATTACTGGTACCGTATGCCTTTTTGCAACTCTTGATTGCCGATCTATCCAACCTAATAAAAGGAGAAATCATTGGATGATGTGAATCATAATCCATAACTTACTTGTGGAAATTACCTCCATCATATTAAAAAAATATTCCAATGCGAGGAGAAATCTGTGGAGAATGTAATATATAAACAGGTTAAAGGTTCCGCCTGATCGATACTTATATTAAATATGATCACTGTGTGGACATTAGCGGGACATGTTTCGAGGCCTGATTATTAGTTTTGGCCCCTTCATCAGCCGATATGAAAGAAAACGATACAAGATAATTGTTTGTCATAACACTAAAAAGTTCCTTAAAACTAAATCTTGTATGGTGCACCATAGATAGATTGAAAAATTGTTAACGCCTAAAGTAATAACAATAAAGATAGATTGAAAAACTTTTATGGCGGTGATGCATGAGCTAAAGTAATGCTTAGGATTTTAATGAGTTCAGATTAAGAGAAATACGCACGCAGTTTACTTCTCAAGAAGTACAATTCTAGAAACAGCAGAAAGAATTTATTATCTGGTATTAGAATAATTAAACAAGTTCTTCGGGTATTATAAAGGGACAGACATTGATACGGGATTCCTATTTCGAGGTTAGGTTCGACACGGGTCATAGATTATACCAACATCTATAAGGTGAGAGAAATTCACAGCCTGTTTGATCATGCCTGACAACGAACAACAAACCGAAACTATTTGTAATGACGACTGCCCCATCTGCGGGAGAAAGGTAGTAGAAACGGATTCAGCCGTCGAATGCGATGGGATTTGTCAAAGATGGCATCACATTGCATGTGCCGAGCTACAGCAAGGCCAATTCAATGCACTAAGATCCAGCAACAAGAAAAAATCTAAGGTTATGTGGCTATGCCACGGTTGTCAACAGGATTATGGTCTCTACAAGGCGGGCAAGACCGTTCAAAGGGAGATAGAATCCCTAAGGGAGGAAATGAACTTAAAGTTAAAGGATCTAACAGATATAATATACTCTGTAACATTAAAATACAAGGCACCCATTCCGCCAGAGCCAAAAAAGGTCGATCCGCCCAAAGACAGACCACCCAAAGGTACAAAAGCGTCCAGGAAACACTCGGATGGTAATCATGGAGATTACATACAGGAAATATACACTCAAGGTACGTCCGTAGATTCAGTGCAGACCACTATTCCTATGATTAGAAATGACACTTCCATTGGATTGGACAATACGGTCGATCCGTCCAAAGACAGACCACTCAAGAATACAAAAGCGTCCAGGAAACACTCGGATGGTAATCATGGAGAATATAGACAGGAACTTACCACTCAAGGTCCGTCAGTACAGACGACTATTCCTATGATTAGAAATGACACTTCTATTAGATCGGACAATGCCTCAACAAGGGACATGCTAGTCCTATCTAAAAGGGGAAGTTTTACCCCTACCCACAATGATACGGATAACACGGCTGAACGTGAGGAAGGATTTCCTTTCTTATCTCAACAACATTCGGATGATGATGACACTCGATGGACTACCGTTGTGAAACGAGGAAGAGGAAACAAATTTTCTTCCCCACATACACCAACAATTATTGGGACGAAACGCATTCACTCAGACAATGAAGATGCGGTACAATCCAATGAACTTCAGGCGATATCACCTAGAGCGTGGCTATATATAGGCCGATTACTTACGACCGCTAACACAGAGAAGATTGAGAGACATTTGAAGAATCTGCACGTTACCGAGATATATGATTGTGAACAATTACAAACGCAAGGAAATCTCAAAGCCTTCAAAGTTGGCATTCCCATGACAGATCTTCACAAAGTCATATCACCGGAACTTTGGCCAAAAGGGGCTCTCGTCAGACGATATCGTCTTTTTCGTTCCCAAAGACGAGGGGCGAGGTTCAAATATGAATCTTCTTCTATGGAACGTGGAAGGGTTGAGGAGCGTTCTAGATCTAGCTCAGAGTGATCTTCTAGATAAGCAGGATTTCCTAATTCTCACTGAGACTTTCGCAACAAAGGCAATAGACATTAATGGATTTTATTCGGAACACGTCTTCGCCACTCAAGGACCAAGGGGTCGACCCGTCAGGGGTATATCTTGTTATTTTAAACCTACCCTAGGGAGTTTTTCAATACGGTGCAAAGACGAGGACACCATAATCCTCCAATCAGCTAGCTTAACAATAATAGGCATATACATCGATCCATCAACACTCCCAGAAGATATTATAGCAACAATTATGATTTCACTAGGAAAAATGCACCCCGGGAGTAATATTATCTTTGCAGGGGATTTCAACTGCAGAGTAGATACTGACAACCATAGGAAACATGTACTACTGCAGTTGATGGCGGAAGAAGGATACACTCTTGTTAACAAAGCGGCGGACAGAAAATATTTCGCATGCAACGGCTCAAGTACGATAGACTTACCGTATATACCCGAATGTAAGACGAGGCCTAGTTATCAACTGCCTCTTACAGATTTTTTCAAAAAAATACTCGCTAACTCATAACTTGCACAATAAATGCCCTCAAGGTCGTGCTTTCATTTTTATAACGTCTCGTGTTATCGGAAATCCCTCTGCCCGCTTCTCCAAGACAGACTCTATAATTTTTTTGTTCAAGAATGGGAGACATTATTAAATTAAGATACGTTGATCACTCAATTACTGCTCGTAACACTGACTGGTTGTTCTTGTAAAGATTGTTTTAAAACATATTTCCGTATGCTTTCGAACATATAATTTATCCGCTTAAAATGACGTGTATGCGTAAATCCTAACCTCAAAATGTACGCTATTCATATATGCATTGTAATTCAACATAACAAACCATATTTTAATCTTCATTAACACATTGATTTGTTGCGAGTTACAAGATGCCAACACCACATACTACTTTGCAAATAATAATAATAACATTTTTTTTTTTAATACCCTGAATATAAGACAACCCCAAATTTTTATAACACAAAAAGTGGGAAAAAACCTCGTCTTACATTCGGGTATATACGGTAATTTTCTTCAAGGGTGCTGGGATCGAGTTGTCCGAATATAAGGTGTGTTATTCCAGCTCCGAAGCTCCACTTAAAAAGCATTGCCCTGTTGTAGCGCACTTTACTGTGGCTGCTCGTATTCCACTCAAGATAGAGTCAAAACGCGTCCTAAACATTTCACGTAAACTGAATGAAAGCCTACTGACTCAAAATACCAACAAGTTAATTCACTTTAACAATAGAATTGAAGCAAGTGATCTTGACTCTGCCGCCTCTGCCCTTGAGGACATTATTAAATCATCAGTTCCACTATTTCGCGAATGAAAATCACAGAACTGATTTAACCACACCTGCTATTTTGAGAGAAAACGAGTATTACAGGCCCTTCACGTAGCGCGAGCAAGCAATAGACATGAGGACCTAGATATATACGGCACTTTGAGGAAGAATTATAAGGAATTACTCAAGAAGACAGGAAAGGACTTTATTGAACTTGAGGTGGCCAAAATGGTGGAGAATGCGAAAGCGAACCCTTACTTAGCATTAACGCCAAGGAAAACGCAAATGGTTGGGAAAATTGACATGAGTATTTGGGAGCAACACTTCACTGCCATATTAAATCAGAAGGGAGCCTTAACAGCATTCCAAATGAAACCATCTGAACAAGATGGCACTGCTATCCCCTTGTTCACACCAGATGAGGTTCATAGTACTCTAATGACTCTGAAGGACGGAAAAGCGTCTGGGCCAGATGGCATCTTTAATGAGCACATTAAAACAGCAGGTACCGTGCTATTACCGGTATTTACAAATTTAATGAATCTTTGTTTGAGATCAGGAGACGTTCCTTCCACGTGGAAATTGTCAACATTGAAGATGCTCTATAAGGGGAAAGGAGACCAGTTTGACCCCAATTCCTGTAGAGGGATCGCGTTAGAAAATAATCTTCTCAAAGTGCTCACCAAACTTGTGGCAAAACGGCTCACCGATGAAATTGATAGTAAGATACCAGAAGAGCAATTTGGATTTAGAAGGGGGAGGAGTACAATTCAGGCCATTAAAAATCTCAAGGATGATGTTGAAAACGCCCTTAAATCACCACGAGGCAAATTTCACGCAGTTTTCATTGATTTTACAAAGGCTTTCGACAACTTAAACCGGGTCATAATTTCCTCGAAACTAGATGAGTTGGTGAAGGACAACAAACCACTCAAAATCCTGATCCATAATATATTAAGGAGTAACTACGTTCAAATTTCTGACAATGTAACAGTATCGAAAGAGATATTGCAAACAAATGGCGTGCTTCACGGAGACCCCCTGAGTCCCTTTCTTTTTAACGTCGCAACCCACGATGTTGTTCGAGTGATTAAAGAAGACTCACCGGAAATAAAACTGTACATTTATGCGGATGATATGGTTCTGGGCTCCCGTGACATCAGTGAGCTACAATCGGCTGTTTCCTCTCTGGAGGCATGGGCGTCTACCAACGATTTGCAGGTTAACGTCGAGAAAACGAAATATATGATCTTCAGGAAAGGCGGACGAGCGTCCAAGGACGACAGTATAATTTTGAAACAAACTCCCCTTCAAATTGTAAATAGCTTCACCTATCTAGGCTTGACTCTGCAAACTACCATGCAATCCTTCAGGATTCACATAAAACAGCGGGTGGCATCGGCCACTAAAGCTATTTTCGATATTAGAAACATATCTCGACTTTCACTGAAATCCTCCTTAGCACTCTTTGATGCCAAGATTGTTCCGATCCTCACATATGGGTTAGACATAGTCTGGGATAAATTAAGCTTGAGCGATCTCAGATCAATTGAAAAAGTCAAAGCGTGATACTTAAAGACTGCCCTGGGAGTATCAAAATACACGCACTCCCGACTTGTTTATGAACTTGCCAGGGAAACTTTTCTTGTTGAAGACTTAAGATCTCGATTGCAGTTGCCTTCTACTGGACAGGAACAGGAATTCCTTAGGATGAGACGAAGAAAGCGAGCGGAAATCGACATAGAATTCTATGGGACTGATGCCATGTCTCAGAGAAATTGGACTGAACCAAACAATGAAATGAGGAGTGCTCTGAATAGACTTGCTGTGCACAGCTTCCATCATAAGCTGTGTGTGCGGCGTGGCTTTCATGGACCTTCTGAGCAGTGTGTGTGCATATTATGTGCTAAACAGTGTGGTCGATATCATTTTAGTAAATGCTCTGAGAGAACACTGTCCTTATTGGAGTACTCGAAAATGTAATGCACATTTTTCCGCAGTTCCTTTATTATTATGATATCGATCACATACCAAGGATCATGTAATGTGGGGCGCGCACTGGTCGGTGGGTTGGTGGGATCCGGGTCTCGAGCGCGGTTTGTGGTGGAGGCCGGTGGAAACCATGCACCGCTGGTCTATTAAACTTCTCATCTGACAGTAAATAATAATAATAATAATGTTATTGGTTTTACGTCCCTTTTAACTACACTGGCTTTTAGAGAGGCCGGGGTGCCGGGATTTTGCCCCGAAGGGGATCTTTAACGTGCCAGTAAATCTACGGACACGGCTCCCTCGCATTTGCGCACCCTCAAATGCCAGCTGACTGCGCCAGGATACGAACCTGTAACCTTGGCCCAGCAAGCGAGAACGTTACCCCTGAGCCATCATCTGACAGTGTTTGTGATATTAGCCTATGATGTATTCATTCCAAATGCACTTTCGTGTGCAATTATACTATTAAAAATTTTTAACGCCTAAAGATTTCTCCTCGCATTGGAATATTTTTTTAATGTGATACAGGTAATTTCCACACGTGTATAAGTTATGGATTATTACTTTAGGCATTAAAAATTTTTCAATCCATCTTTAGTTTTAAGGAACTTTTTAGTGTTACGCCAAACAATTATCTTGTATCTTTTTTTTTTCATATCGGCTGATGAACGGGCCAAAACTAATAATTAGGCCTCGAAACATGTCCCACTAATGACCACACAGTGATCATATTTAATAAAAGTATTGATCGGGCGGAACCTTTAACCTGTTTATACTAATTAGTTTATCAATACGGAACCAGAATAAACCTTCATATTTTATTTATTTATTTACATATTTTACGCCCACATTGGAGCACTTAAATCAATAAATTTGAGTAAATTTCTTCTTCTTCTCCTCCCAGAACTTTCTCATCCTCTCCGACCTGGAAGCCCTTTGTGTGTCCGATATAGTATATTGTTCCTGTTCAACTGTGTTGAGTTTGAGACTTATGCTTTTGTTCTTCAAAACCTTCATATAATATAATACATTGAAAATCTACACCAAAAACTCATCAACCTTATTGGAATCACCCTTAAGAATACTAAATCAAAAGTTAAATTTAGAGGTGAATTGTCTGAACCTCAAATTATAATAGCCATCTTGTCAAACATTTAAAAAATGTTGAATATTTAAATTAATACTTACATGTTTCGGTATATAATGATACCCTCGTCAGCGTAGATTGAAATAATAAGAGAATCTTGAAATGTTAACAAATACCAATGTGAAAATGAAATAAAATTAAAGGTCACAAAAAAAAAAAAAAAAAACAGACTAAAGTTAATATAAATCTACCTTAATAGATTGTCTATATTATACTTCTTCATTATGGTTCAATATAATGAATCGGATCTCCTGTTGATTGCAAAAAGATGTTGTTTCACGTATAAAGAATTGGTGAAATGCGTAACTATTTTTGACTGATTAAGTCCTCTAACCTTGAAAAACGTTCTAGTTGAACCCTAATTTTCTGTTATGGGACAGCCTATATTATATTTCTTCAATACGGCTCAATAATATGTTGAAACGGATGTCGCTGCTGAGTGCTATGGGATGTTGTTTCCAGCCAGGTATACTGATATGGAACAATGATTAAAACTTTTTAAAGTCATCTAACCTTGTAAAGAGAGTATATTTGTGTTCACAATATGTTGTTTCCAGATGGTCAAACACCGTAAAAATGTTTTATAAATGGTAAAACCAACTAACCTCAAATAAAACCAGAGGATACTACTTCTAGGTTAGCTCTGTAGAACTAGCAGTCCAAACGGGTGATTTATTTCATATCACAATTTAAATTGCCAAGTATATTTATAGGTTTATGAAATACTTGGACATTGATGGGCCAGAATATAAGGATAAGTCGAGAATAAACTCAATTAAGTATCTTCAAGAAACAGTGTGCACCAACAAGGAATACGCAAATACAGAGCTAACCTAGAAGTACGATGATCTGGTTTTATTCGAGGTTAGTTAGTTTTACCATTTATGAAACATTTTTACGGTGTTCGACCATCTGGAAACAACATATTGTAACCACAAATATATTTCAATTTTGGAAGGGAGGTCCTATATCCGGGTAAATACAGTAATTACCGGTAGTTCATTTTATTTTTTTACATTCGAATTGAGCCACTATGGATTACAAGTTAATAATATCATTTTCAGTGTTTAGCTCTTGTTCGTCTGCCAGCTTTGATGTCCTGCCAGTATCTCTTGAACCCATCACTCAGTGCCTTCTTCTGATCTTCTGAAAGAGGTTCCCTCCGTCTTTTGGGTTCTGCCCCTATTTAAAACCCTGGTAGTTTTTGATTTGTCTAAATTCATTCCTGTTCATAATTTTGTCCTCCAAAATACTGATTACTGTAAGATCTTTATTTACATTCTTGGAACCATCCCAATTATTTTGTCTTTGGTTTCTCGAAATTCCAAATTTTCTGTCTCAGTCAATATTGGACATTCGAGTTCGTATTTAATTTTTTTTTTTTTTCTTTTCATCCACAGAAAGAACATCGGAAGAGATACCTAGTGAAATAACTTTGATATCATCACCTGCCCTGGTCAAGCATGAACCAACTTCATTTACACCTGATGGAGAAAGTGGGGGTCATCGAAGTGATGGTTCTTTACGAAACAGTGCACAAGAGCCCAGCACCGACTCAGAACCTCGAGAGGGATCGCAGGATAGTGTAGAAGAGGATCCACTCAATATTGTAAGTGTTAATGAAGAAAGCCTATTAAACAGCAGTGTTGAATACCAAATTTGCTTGCATATAACTTGCCATCGTGTATATCTCGCACCCCAGTTTTAGCCTATTTTCATTTATGAAAAAATAGGCTAACGAGTTCATTTTTGTCGTGTGTGTCCGTCCGTCCCCTCCAATAAAATCTAAAGGGCTGGAGTGATTTCAATGAAACTCAGTAAGGCTATAGTACTATTTTGTCTGACCCCGACCGTGTCCTTCAAATTTTAATAAGTCTCACAAATCCAACATGGCAGCTGTGCGAAATATTTCACCGGCATTCTATATCTCTGAAACTATTATTGATATCACCCTGAAATTTTGTACGGTGATAAAGGGTAGGCTACTACTAAAAGTTCACCTATGTGACTTTCAAAAACATGGTAAGTACAAAACGAACATGGCAGCCAAGCAAAGTTGAAACATTTAAATAGACTTTTCTCGCGATTTAACCATTCGAGCGCAGTGAAACATAGTACATCAAATGTTTATACACATTGTAATGCACTGACATCTAATTTAGTTCAATTGTTTACATAATCTCAAGATGGGAGCTGTGCGAAATTTTAAAATTAAGTTTTTATTTCTTGTGTCCTAATTATGCGATCAAAGTCAATGTTTGCATAATGGACCTATGCAATAATCGTCATCTAATAGTACATAACCAGGGTGTCTACCGGTAACGAAAGTAACGAAATTTACAAATGGGTAACGAAAGTAACTAAAAAGTAACGAATTTTACAAACGGGTAACGAAAATTTTCTGAAGGCGGGTTGAATCATTTAAGCTCGCGACGCTAGGCTCAGAGATTGCGATGGAGCGAGTTTCACGCAAGCGGCGCCGTCCCTATTGCATAGTACTAAGCTGTATTTCCCCGTGCCCGACCTCAAGGAAATACATACTGAGGATACCTTGAGTGGTATACATCGGTTCAACGTGTATTTTCGGCATCAAGAAGACTGAAGTTTCGTGTGAAACATTTTTCTGTGTTAATGTATTAGGAAACCTGACTTTTCGCAAGACCTTTATTCGCGAATACTTCCGAAACTAAAAAGAAATCTCTCATTTCTGTTATTTGGAAATTATGTCAAATTGAAGTCCAGAAATAACGCGAAACAACTTAATGTCGCAATCTTGCGAAATGTTACCGTTTCGAAAAAAAAAAAAGCGAAAAATCTTTGAAATACATATAACTTATTTAAAAAATATGTCTAGTAAATTTGAGACATCCAGTATGGTTAATTCGAAATTCTGTTATAAGTCGATTTTTCCTTCGAACTTTCGTTCCATTGGATATATAATCTAACCGATTATTTCGATAACTTGTAGATAATTCGTGGTTCTCAGTAGAAATAAAACTTGCCCTCTTGTCGTATTATTCGTGCAATCCTCTCAGAATAATTCGTAATATTCGATACCGTACCTACTTCGAACGTTCATCCTCCAAAATCGCATACACAAGACGGCCGGCTGACCGCACGACTTGTCTGCGGGAATCTCGTCAAACGGACCGAGATCGACGTCAGTTGCGTAAAATCATAAAACCCGTCCCCTATCGTGAACTTCTGACCACGAGGACTGCGGGAATCCTGTCGAAGGTGATAGGGCGGGGAGCGAGAAGTGCATCAACCCACTTAAAAATGGCAGCCTACGTAGCATCGAAATACTAAATCCTCCTCGTGATCCACCCTGAACTGATGAACTCCCAACCACAGCCTAGGGAATCACGGCGCCGACCGAACAACATGTACATAACTACTCGTAAATTTTAACCATGCCCAACCTTGAGCTTACCTCCGCCATTCTGTCAGGACAGATAGACAGGCAGACAATCGTTGAACGGCCGGGTGTGGCGACGATTTCAGAATATCTCAAGGACAACGTAAAACGGCCGAGAGCGGCAGCGATTGCGATACATCGCGATATTTCTCTGCATTTAATGACGAGGACAACTGTATTCTTGTCAAACGGACAGCAAGCGGCGCCGATTGCGTAATAATGCTATATTTTCTTGTGCCCGACCTCAAGGACAATGGAAATCTCGTCGAATGACTAAATAAAAGTGACACTGATTATATAAATCGCGATTTTTCTCCGTGTTCTATCGTGAAAACTACGGGAAGCTCATCAAACAACTGAGACCAGCGCCGATCGTGTAACATCTCGATATTTCTCCGTATTTGACTGCGAATACAGAATTCGGTGACGATCGCGTAACATCGCATAGCCTACATTTCTTCGCGACATACCGCGGGGACGAAGGAAATCTCGCCAAATGGTCAAGTGCAGAGCAACCTCTTGGTACCGTAATTATAACAACATATTGTGCACAAGACGATATATTAGCTGAAACAACTCATTGGATATTAAATATCTAGTATATATTTATTATTTTTAATTTTTTTATGACATCATGTGAATTTCATTTAAAGCGGCTTCGGTGGCCTAGTTGGTAGCATGCTGAACTGCTGTGCCCAATATAGCGGGTTCAAACCCGGGCGAAGTCGTCGGATTTTTTAAAAGCGTTAAAAATCCTTCAGTATGCCTTCCTTCGGAGGGGAAGTAAAGCCGACGGTCCCATGTCATAGATTCATGGCATGTAAAAATTCTTCCACAGACTAAACTTAGTTATTGTTGTTTTAAGGGGCGGAACTAAGACTAAACTTGTGTGAAGCTAAATTGTTAAGTTAGATTTCGTCGGAACGCTCTATCAAGGTTCCAACGTTCACCACTAGGTATCAATGATATCTGGTAGCAACTTGAAATTGAACGGAACTTGTAGCTCACCCTAAGGGTGTTCGATGAAGCAGCTACAGATTCAGGTGAGGTGAATATGTCCTCGGACACTCCCGGCACTCAAAGCCATACGATAAATAAAAAACCTCTTTAAAAACAGATTGTTGTTTTTCTTCACCGCGTGATGAGCGCCTATGCTTGCAGACTGCAGACGTATCTTGAATTCAAAGGTAACTAAAATTAACTAAAAGGTAACCAAAAGGTACCTAAAAAGTAACTAATTTTTACTTCATCCTTACAGTAGACACCCTGATAACTCTATGGCCTACATTTATATAAAAATCCAACATGGCGACCATCCAGAATATTTAGACGGTTCTCAATATCTGCTATATATGACAGCAATCAAACTGAAATTTTGTATGTTGATAAAGGCTATTAACATACATTCACCTGTGTGACTTTCAATAACCTCGTGAGCACAATCCAACATGGTGGCGACACGAAATTTGAATATTTAAACAAACATTTCTCGCAATTCAACCTTCTGAACGCAGTGAATCTTGGTACGGTAAATGCTTATACAAATTTTAATCCACTGACATCTAATTTATTTCAATTGTTTCCATAACCTCAAGATGGTAGCTGTATGAAATTTTAAAATCTCGTTTTTATGTCTTGTGTCCTAATCATGGGATTGTAGTTTGAATAATAAACCTACACAATAATCTTCATCTAACAGTCATAACTCTATGCTCTACATATTATATAAAAATCCAACATGGCGACCATCCAAAATATTTAGAAGGTTCTCAATATCTGTGAATCTATTACAGCAATCAAACTGAAATTTTGTATGTTGATAGAGGCAATTAACATGAGTAGGATATATGAAAATAGGCTATTTTGTTCTTCACGGAACTACTTGTTAAATTTGAAATTGCAGGGGAAAAAATCCTCACATATATCTCGCACTAAATTCTGATTTATCATTCAGCAACTTCGGTGGCATAGTCGGTAGCATGCTGAGCTTCTATGCCCAAGATAGCGGGTTCAAACCCGGCCGAAGCCGTCGGATTTTTTAAGAGCGTTAAAAACCATCAGTATGCCTTCCTTCGGAGGGGAAGTAAAGCCGGCGGTCTCATGTCATAGATTTATGGCATGTTATAGAACCTTCCACTAATTTCACCTGTGTGAAGCTAAATTGGATAGGTTAAGAATGTAAACAACACTCTTAGGTTTCTAAGTTCGTTGCCAAGAGCCGACTGCAGTAGCGTCTAGTAGCTAAGTTGTGAACTTGGCCTAGTAGACGGTGGTGCTTGGCCGCTAAAGTAGGAACTATTTGAAAAATTCTAAGTTGCAGTGCTTAAATTGGGAACATGCGTTATTTTCAAAAAAATAATTTTTGAAAAGTACACCCATTAAATAGTATGGAAACATATTGCATTGTGATAAGTTGCTTTGTTTTCTGTCATTAAGAAAATATTTAAAAGTCTCTTTCCACAAGACGAGTAAAACGTCCTGTGACGTAAGCGGCGGGATGTGACGTCACCGTTTAGCACCGCATGAAGCTTCGCCAGCCATCGTGCATCTGCTTCTACTAAAAGCCGAATAATCATTATTCGTGATTGCGAAAAAAAAACACAATTGATTTCAAAATGACAGAAGAAGGCTTTAAAAGAGCACAGTCTGACAATCGACCATGTGTGGATGCCATCATGGTAGCATCATTCTTGAAAACTAATGACTGTTTTGTGGCTGCAGAAATTCGCGGATCAAAAGCAAATAGGTAAGTGGGATCTTGTATATACGTTCTGTAACTCTTAGTGTTAGGATAACAAGGAACGTGAAAAGAAACATATCACTTAAGTCCCATTTCCCATATTTCTTTCTAGATTGGTTCACATGTTAGAAAATACAATCAATTTTCACCATTACCAAGGTATGGTACTGATCAAGACGGGCCTAAAACTAACATAAAAACGCAAATTTAGGCCTAAAAACTTTTTAAACATAACTCTTATGCTTAGGAGTACAATTATTGTACAATTTCAAAAATAAATGCTTCTATAATCTATCAATCTTGAAAATAGGTAGATTTTTAGTTGGGGCAACTGCCCTCCCCCTCCAAAGGCCAATGAAAAGGAAACATTAAGTAACTTCAGTTAATTTCCTTGCATCTATATTGTACAATAAAATATGATATTGTTACAGTGCTGGCAGAGAAAATTTTGGTGACAGCGCTATAGGGTATGTTCAAGTGAAGCGACAAAGTGGGAAATGCACAGTAAAATGCAAAATATGTCCTGAGCACAAGGTCAGATCCAAAAATTATGCAGTCACACTAATTGTAGATGAGGAACAGTACTGCATAGATAGTGTAGAATGCCATGACTGTGCTGCATCATCTGGTGAGTAGCCTATATAAACTCGGTAAACAGCATATTTAGGCCTAAAAATTTTAACTCTTATGCTAAGGAGTAGACCCCTTCGAGGAAAATAAAATGATAACAATAATAATTGCAAGTACTGGTAATCTTAAGTTTGAAAAATTATAATATAAACAGAAAAAAAGAAGATAGCCTACAGTATGTAGGCCTACATAAAACCACCCAAGAGGAAAATATAAAATTCTGTCATACTATTATTTGTATTATTATCTTATAATTTCATCATTTCGTACATTATAATTTTTATTGTTATTATTTTCAATATACAAACACAGCCTATGGGTTTCTCTCCCTTTGCCCATTTATATGTAAATCCATAGGTGCTGTCATTTTGATTTCTTTCCATACAGGTGGTTGTAAACATGCAATAGCATTTCTGATGTGGGTGCTCGTCGAAGTGAGGAGAAAGCCACGACATCTGTGAAGTGCTACTGGAAAAAAATCAGAGCTATCTGCTGTTGGGACATCGAAGAAATTTATCACTGCAAAGGACTTGGGTAAAAAGAAGCAAAGTACTGAGGTAACAACTGACAGTAGTTCCTCTAATGGCAGCTTCTTAAATGCTGTAGTTGTTGCAGGTAAAGAGCTTAAAATTGAAAACCAACTGTGCAGGTATTTCACTGAAAGTGACTGCATCAAGAAGCTGTCATTGCACTATCTTGCGATTAAATTTGCAGAAAGAGGTGGAGATAGTGATTCTTTTCTCACATTTGCAAAAGAGAACATGGACTTCGAGTCTATTAAGTTGGCAGAAAGGCAAACTTTGAAACAACATAATGATCCAGCTTGGCATGAACTCAGATATATGAGAATCACAGCCTCCATGCTCCATGAAGCAACTAGGTGCAGAACATCTGATGGGACATTTGTGGAACGAGTGATCGGTGCTGTGAAAACCACACAGACTAAAGCAATGAAAAGGGGATGTACACTTGAAACTGAAGTCATAGCCACTTTACAAGCCCTACTTGGCACCAAAATACAAAAGAGTGGTCTCCTGCTTTCTGCATCACATCCTGTAATGGGAGCTTCACCAGATGGCATTGGAAAGGACTTTGTTGTGGAAGTTAAGTCTCCAGCTAGAGAAGCTTCAGTAGGAAATTATGTCAACAATGGCAAAAGAAGTGACAAGTTCCTACTGCAGATTCAAATGCAGATGCATTTTTCAAAAATGGAAAAGGGTGTTTTTTGTGTTGCTGATCCAAGTTTTGAAGCAACAAAGCATATTTCTATTTTTTGGGTAGAATACGATGAGGAACTGGCTATTAGAGCCATTAATGAAGCTGAAAAGTTCTGGAAAGAATGCATATTTCCAGTACTAATGAGGAGTGTTAAGCCCATAGCCTAAGTGGTTAGTAGGCTGATCATTGTTTATATTTTGATTCATATTATGAACTTCCTTTTGTAGTAAAATAGGCCTACTATATTTCCCCATATGTACTCTATAAGATTATACCATATACTAAAATGGATTAACATGAGAATAATAGGCCTAAACTGTTCTTCGTGTAATACATGTGTGTGTTAAAAGGCTCCACAGAAAACATTCCTAAGAAAAATTAAATAAGATTGTGCCATTAACACCAATATGTAAAATAAAGTAAGTAGGCTTAACTTACTTCAAAATGTAAATACAATTACAATTACATACACATATATATGTAAGCCTACATGTAGGTTTATACAGTATGGACAGACTGACTATATACGAATGGTTTCATTGATTACTCGTCTTAATACCTTACCAGTGATGCTTGCAAATTAATCAGTGCACTAGCTATTACAATGACTTCATCAATCACTGGTATTAAATTATGGTCAACACATGCATGAGGCTTCAACATGTTGAATTCTCTTAGTCTTCTAATTAAACGTTCTATATGAATCCTTAAGCTGGCTATTCTCTTGGTCTGCATTACATCTTCCTTTGATATTTTTTCTCCATTACCTACACTAGGTGGTCGAACCAGCGAGCATCTATTTTGTATCAGAAGTGGTTCCACATGTTTAAACCCCCTGTCAGCCATAACTGCACAGTCAGAAGGTAGCTTTTTGAGAAAGTCACATCTTTCAAACAAGTGGGAATCACTTATACGACCACTATACCCTTCAGAAATGAAATTAATGAAACCATCTGGTGTGGAAGATATAAGGTACTTAATAGTATTGCAGTGCTTATATTCTGACCAAGTAAGTGCTTGGTGCATTGAATTGGATGGTTTCTCAATTTCTATTTCTAGACAGTCAATAATAGACTGGACATTACTGTATCTTGCTCTGAAAGGCATGGGCATAAGTTCTACAATTTTCTTTCTTTCAGGCCTGAATATTAACTCCTTAAGACACAGTGCTAATAATGGGACAGTTTTACAAAATATGCGACTAGCACAACTGGCTGAAATTCCAAAGTCATCTGCGAGAATTGAGAATGGTTCAGCTAGCCTAATTTTTTTTAGTGTTAGTAAAATGTGGTTCATTTCAAGGTTCATTTGCTTGACAAGTAAATCCAGTACATATAAACT
Source organism: Meconema thalassinum (assembly GCA_946902985.2). NCBI lineage: Eukaryota > Metazoa > Arthropoda > Insecta > Orthoptera > Tettigoniidae > Meconema > Meconema thalassinum. The sequence goes on from OX336388.2 coordinate 455,699,016, forward strand.
TTGCTCTGGCAAACCAAGATACAATTTAGTATTACGCTTAATTATTACTTCAAGTCGACCCTTGACTACTTCATTTTTGTTTAATAACGTAATTTCACGTGCAATTTCCTCATCTAGTTCTTCGTCACTGTCACCATCTGCGACTTTAAAATCGGAGTCCCTACTCTCACAGTCAGAACTACAGCTTTGCTCGAAAGTGTCTGTTTCAATTGGAGGTGGAATTGGACACTTAAATTTAATTGGAGATGAGGCAGTACTTGTCACAGGGAATTTAGTTTGAATAGCCTTACTTCTAAAATGAGGAACTAGGTTTACTTGAATTCCAACATCTGAACTACCAGTAGGCCTACTGGTATTTAGTGTACACTTTTCATAGTTTTGTGAAGACAAGGTACTTCCAGTATCTACTTCTACACCCTCAAAATCACTTTCCATAGCTACGTTCTGTGATAGGGGTATTTCTTGTGTTTCCTTTGACCTAAGTGCTTCTTCAATCACCTCAGCTCGCAAACGTTTGGCAGCAGCAGGCCTTGGTGAATGAATCATTGTTCTCCTGTCTGACTGGCATTGAAATATATGGGGGATGACTCCAGACTTCATTTTAATTGGACATCCAATGATTCTGAATTTAACCCAGTTTTCCATATCATTTTCCAGCTGGAAAAACAGGATTAGCACAATGTAAAAATCCTAACAAAGTTTTCATGCATAAATGATACAAGCTTTGCTGACCATGTGCTACTTTTCTGAAGATGAATTTGACTTCATCTAGCTTTTCACACAGTTTTAGCATATCAAGCAAGAACAGTGTCTTGGTGGCATTAAGTCACATAATATAGGAATGCCTTTGGGTGCTGTGATTTTATTTATTGATTTACCCTTTTTTTCTTGTAACTTGAACTAAGTTAGGACAATATTTTTAACTCATCACCATTATTTGTAGTATGGTAGGCCTAATGTAGGAATATGTATTTTGTTAAAATTACTGTGCTGTGTAATTAATAAAAATCATTGTAATTCATTATTGTTAATATTATTAATCAGCATATTTCACTTATAAGACTTGAGACCACCCGAACTGACAAGCATTGTTTTTTTTACAGATGTTGCCTACACTTGTTCTTTATAAATTCTTTTTCATGCTGTACATAGGCCTACTTTGCTTTTTGTTACATTAGGCCTAAAGGCCCTAGAGTAGGCTACTGGTATTTTGTTGTAGCCTAAATGTGTTTACAAAAGTAAACTTTTCAATAACTACTTACCTAACTGTCACATGCCAAGATAAATTGGTATAACTTGAGAAATCAATTTGGATCGTGAAACCTTGGTTTAGGCCTATTATTAGGGACATGGAAAACTCTAAAAGTTAGGTTAGGTTGGAGAATATTTTAACAATCTCCATTAACTTATGGACTGTTCATTACTTTCATATTTCAAAATTTAATTCAAGTATCATAGATTCAAATTCAAAATCACCAGAAAAGCAGACGTGGTTAAATGATCAAGAGTCCTTTCAAACTAATTCAACTTACATTAAAATGATCTTCACAGCAAAAAACTGTAGACTTCTCCGATATATCACTGACATTTCTCCAGCACGCCAAAATCCATTTCTTCCTAGTTTTTGGGTCCTTTGGAACATTGATAAATAACTTATCTGGAGTAGCATGCGATGTATTAGTGCACATTGGAACTATACACCATCTATAACCTTTCTGCTTCACTAACTGCGCTGAATTCATGTTAAGTACAAAACTTCACACTTAGAATTACTCAACGCAATGCAGATTGAACCGAAGTTTACTGGTCACTAAAATATAACAGAAATACGAGTACTGTGTCTCAAAGCACAACATCTGTTTATTCCGCCTCAAACGCCACCAACATAAACGATGACGTCAGACCAATAAGATCGTGTACTCGCGTCACGTGACATTTTGCGTATTTTATTTCGGATTTTTATCATGTTTGGAGTTATTATTCGTACATTCTGACCACATTTTTGAATTCTGCATGACATTTTGAATCAGATTAGTGCATTTTAAATAAAAAACCCGGATCATGCATGTTCCCTATTTAAAAAAAACAGATAGCACACACTTACAGTCATCACAATTAACACCGGTTATCAGACAGATTCTACACACTCCCAAAATACATGGGGCTACATGACCGCGTTGTCGCAGCCCCTAAACTTAAGAACCAACCAACCAACCTGATTTATCGTAGGCTGGCCGCGTGGCTCAGCGGTAACGTTCTCGCTTGCTGTGGCCAAGGCTGCAGGATCGAATCCTGGTGCAGTCAGCTGGCATTTGAGGGTGCGCAAAGCGAGGGAGCCATGTCAGTAGATATACTGGCACGTTAAAGATCCCCTCAGGGCAAAATTCCGGCACACCGGCATCTCTAAAAGCCACAGTAGTTAAAAGGGACGTAAAACAAACAACATTATTATTCGGATTCATCATAAAGATGATCGTAGTACGAGGGCCATCTGGAAAGTGGTACCCGTTTGTGCAATAAAGACACAGGAGTAAATATGAACAACTATACACATTTTTATTGGAAAGAGCATACTTTACACTACTTCTCCACATACTCACCAAGCAAATTGAGGCATTTGTCATAACGTGTGACGAGTTTTTGTATTCCAGCGTCATAGCCCTCCGCCGCCATCGTATTGAGATACGTAGTCACGCCTCGTTTAAGTTCTTCATCCCTGTCAAATCTTTTTCCCGCCAGAAAATCTTTAAGCTTTGTAAAGAGATGAAAATCCGAAGGGGCCAAGTCTGGGCTATACGGTGGATGGTTGAAGGCTTCCCACTTCAATTGCTAAAGTTGTTGTGTTATCGCAGCTGCATGAGGCTTAGCATTGTCATGAAGGAGAATGACGCCTGTAGACAATAGACCTCGCCGTCAATTTTGTATAGTCTGCCGTAATTTCTGTAATGTTTCACAATACGCATTAGCATTAATTGTGTCTCCACGGGCCATAAAATCAATGAGCAGTACACCTCGTCGATCCCAGAAAATGGTTGCCATGAGTTTCCTGGTGGAAAGAACTGTCTTGAATTTTTTTGGTTTGGTTGGTGAATGAGCGTGATGCCACTCCATTGACTGTCGTTTACTCTCAGGTGATGCATAACAAACCCATGTTTCGTCCCAAGTGATGATGCAAGTCAGGAAAGAGTCTCCTTCATCGGAATAACGTCCCAGAAACGTCAGTACTGCAGCCGTACGCTTGGTTTTGTGCTCATCTGTAAGCATGCGAGGGACCCACTTTGCAGAGATTTTTGAATAATGCAGATGGTCTTTGACAATTTCATTAACAATTGTTCGAGACACATTAGGAAAATGTTCACATCATCATCATCATCTTGCACAGTTTCCAGCCACTGGCCGGGTCTGTTAGGAAAACAAGCCTCTCCAACGTCTTCTGTCTTCCCACCATCTCTCAGCCTCCACCCTTGTCCAGTCTTCTCCTCTCTTCTTCATGCTTTCTTCCACCTCCTTCAGCCACCTGTCTCTCGGTCTCTTTCCTTCCCACTTCGTCTCATGTATCCTCCTGGGTATCCTCTTCTCCTCCATTCGTTTTACATGTCCATACCAAATAGCTTATAAAGATAATAGCGGAAACTCGGCCGTAAAAGCATGTGCTCGTTTGGAGACAGCGATCACAGTGCCATCTCTTGGTGCGAGTTGACAGCATTACTCGCCTTGCCACCCACAGCTAGCATTTTTGAGTGCGCACCGACCGAAATTGCATTGTGAAATTAACATATTATGTCTCGGCTTGATATTTAGGCAGAAAATAATTTTTAAGATTAGTGTTAAAAGACACAAAAGATACTTGGTTCTGTACAATATTTATATAGAATTCTAAGAAATACTGGACTGCTTCTGCATATGGTTTGCTTTGCCATAGGCAGTAGAACTGAAGGCAAGGCACCAGGCCAAATACTGATAATTACAAGGAAATATTAGCACATTGGTTTTAATCTATCCTTTTTGACATACTGGTATTTAAAAACGAGTTGAACACGCTTAATTACATTAAAAAAACAGTTACCTTCTTATATACAGGGTCATTCATATAAAATAAGAACGCTAAGCGGCTGCTTTGTTCTCCGCTGTTGCGGTGACCTTCACCGAGCATGTGGCGCGCCACGGCCCCCTGCTTTAAGCGTGTGTACAATCCAGATATGCTACAGATACTAGCGTGTGTACAATGCTGAAATCTTACTTCAGTTAATTAGTTAGTTATTGTTGTTTTAAGGGGAGGAACTACGTGGTCATCTGCCCCTCTTAACACAGATTGAAGTATACAAATTTGGAATTAAATTTAAAATTTAGAGGTGGAAAGACCGAAAATTAATGAAACAAAAAAAAAACCTAATAATTATAAAAATAACTAAAATTTACGGAAAAACAAAAATTCATCATTAAAAAACGAAAAGTCGTTGAATCATACCTTATAAAAGATGTTGGAAGTGTCGTCCTTCCTGGGTTATACAAGCATTGTATCTGGTAACCACATTCTGGCTGACGCGAGCGAGTTCTGCCACTGTAATGATCCTGATTGCCAGCGTAATGTTTTCTTTCAGTTCCTCCAATGTGTGAGGATTTGTTCGATACACTTGTTCTTTCAGTTTACCCCACAAGTAAAAATCACACACTGATAGATCTGGAGAACGAGGGGGAAATAGACCAACACTGATCACTCTGTCTGCAAACACTTCCGAGATTGTAAGAAGGGAATCTTCTGCTGTATGAGCAGGGGCTGAATCTTGTTAAAACCACCCTCGCGATTTTTCTTCTTCCGTTAACTGATTGAAGAACGGATTCAAAATGTTATCTTGGTACCTCTCTGCATTTACTGTCGTCTCGAAAAAAATTGGCCCTATTATTCTTCCGGCACGAACAGCACACCAAACACCGATCTTCCTATCATAATGAGGGACTTCATAAACACCATTAGGGTTTTCTGCACACCAATAGCGAGAGTTATGACTGTTCACACGCCCATTAAGGTGAAACCAGGCCTCATCCGAAAAGAACACAAGCTGTGGGTCAAATAAACGATCATTCAATGATCCAAGATACCACTCACAATATCTCACTCTTGTGGCTGGAGCAGCAGGTTTTAAACATTGGGCCCGTGTAAACTTGTACGGTTTGATATGTAACAGCTTTGTAGCTCTGTATGCAGATGAAACCGAAACCCCTACTTGTTGTGCTAATTTTGTGAGTGATTTATTCGGAGACCGTTCAAGATTCTCACCAATGTCATCTAACTTATCCTCTGTTAAAACTGTTCGTGTGCGCGTATGTTTTTTTTTTTTTATTGAGCACCGAGCCAGTAGTGTCAAACTTATTTGCAATTACGTGAATCTGTGCTAGTGATGGTGGCACTTCATCAGGAAATTTCTGAACAAATGCTTCACGTACCCGCCGAGCCGACTCGTACTTAAAATATGTTTTACATAAAAAAAATACGATGTTGCAATGATAACTGTCTCACCATGTTAGCACTTGAGGTTTAGACTGGCGACTGAACACCTGCACGCTTATTGCAAGGTCAAGTTTGATAATGTCAATCTGTTATTTTTATACAGTCCATCGGAACTTGTAAAAAAAAAAGAAGAAAAAAAAACCAGCCCTCTTATCTACTATGCGCGCGCTTTCAATACTACAGCAGGGGGCCGTGGCGCGCCACCTGCTCGGCGAAGGTCACCGCAAAGGCGGAGAACAAAGCCGCCGCTTGGCGTTCTTATTTTATATGAATGACCCTGTATTTCCTAATAAAGGCAGTAAAATTAAAATTTGCGTTTCTGAACTTGTTAGATTACACCAACCTCCTTAGCTTTAATAGTGCAATACGTCCACTTTAGAGACAGATGACCTCGCTGTTCCGCCCCTTATAACAACAATAAATAACTACGTACACTTTCAATCGGAAATATTGAAGCATGTTGTTAAATGTTTGGCCTACTGTACCGTAGTCACCACGTTTTATAAAGGCTGTTATTTCAATATTAACATTAGGCCTACTATCAACAACCTACAAAGATCTTACCCTTGACTTAACAAGTTTTTGTTCCTGCTTGACTTAACAAGTTTTTGTTCCTGAAATCTTCTCCACAAAGTGGTCTGACCATACAACATGAGTTCTGTTTAAATGTTTTGGGCCATTCCTTTTCAATAAGTCAGCTCTTCGGCTTCGAATAACCCACAGCGTGCATCGATAAACATATAAAGAACAGACTAAAATATGCTAAATTATATTGTAAAAGCATTCTATATTAAAAGAAAACCGAACTATCAGTGTAATGGTAGGCTACTTGTTAACAATAATTTCTTGGGAACCTGAAGAAAGATTTTGGGTCACTTTGTTGTTTATAATTATTACAGCCATATATGGCACAAATACTCCCAGTACCAACCATTACAATTGGATAATTAGATCATCCACAGGTCAATAATTTCTTATAATTGTTTGGTTGGATCTCACGGTTGTAAATCAGCTGGTCTTACGTTGCCAACTCGGACCGCTAGGCGGTGCTGGGGAGCGCTGTCTCCTGTTTTGGCGATGAGTTTCCGCTATTATCTTTATAAGCTATTTGTCCGTACCATCTAAGACTAGATTTCTCTATACCATCCTGTAATGGTTCCTCCTTCATTAATTCTCTGGTCCTCTCATCTCTTATTCTGTCCATCTTTGTAGCTCCAATACTGCTTCTCAAGAACCTCATCTCACTGGCCTGTATTTTGCTCTTCTCCCTTCCTTTCATAACACAGGGTTGCAGGTTCGAAACCTGGTGCAGTCAGCTGGCATTTGAGGGTGCGCAAATGCGAGGGAGCCGTGTCAGTACATTTACTGACACGTTACAGATCCCCTTCGGGGCAAAATTCCGGCACCCCGGCGTCTCTAAAAGCCAGGGTAGTTAAAAGGGACGTAAAACCAATAACATTATTATTATCATAACCCAGGTCTCCGAGGCATACGTCAGGATAGGGACATAGTACGTCTGATATATGATCTTTTTGCTGTTCTGAGGGACATCCTTGCTCCATAACATGCTTCTCACAGAGTTCATCAATTGTGATGCACCGATCGTTCCTCACGCATTCGTCTACTGAGCTCAACAGTTGGTGTGTAATGACAGATGGTCTCCCTGAACGCTCCTCGTCGTGTGTATTCCCCCTCCCCAGGTTGAAGTTGCGACACCAGCGCCGAACAGACGACTCGTCCATCACTTTGTCTCCATACACCTCCTTTAATTGGCAATGAATATCACAAGGTCGAACGTTTCGTGCATTAAGAAATTTAATCACGGCCCTCACTTCACAACTGGTGGGGTTCTCAATTTGTTTAAACATTATAAACGATCACTGACATAACACAGGCAATGCTAGTGTCACGCAACCTCGCACAGAGCAGGCAGACAAGCCACTGACGCGGCCTGACCTTGCCCAGCGGCTACCCGAGTCGTCAGCGGTTCATGCGGCGCTAACGGGTACTACTTTCCGGATGGCCCTCGTAATTTTAAGAAAGCACCCCCACCACTGGACTTCACATATCTTGCCCAGGATGTTTCAGTTCATTTTGGTGGTGTGCTAAGGTGCTATCCTTTCCTTCACGTTATTTGTTGCCCTTCTGTTGCATTGTCGATCGGCATTGTTGACGCCGCCGGGCTCATGGTAGTTCCATCACTGTATGTAGACAATTTGGCTCTGCATTACAGCTCTGGAAGTATGGCAATCGTGGAATGGCAATTGCAGCTAGCTATTAACCGGGTTGACAGGTGGGCTCACGACCAAGGTTTTCGGTTTTCAGTAGCGAAAACCTCTGTCGTCCAATTTGTCGGATCCGGAGACTACATTTACATGCTGAATTACACCTCAGGGATGCTGCGTTGCCAGTGGTTGACACTTATCACTTTCTGGGGCTCCATTTTGACAACAAGAACGTGGCAGCACCGTACTGTATACGGCAACTAAAACCGAGATATCTCAGGAATCTGAACATGCTGAAGTTTCTTAGTGGCGCTATGTGGAGGGCTGACCCTGCGGTGCTGCTACGATTTTACCAAGCCCTAGTCTTGTCCCGGATTGACTTGTTCTGCAGCGTACGGTTCAGCAAGGCCGACAACCTTGAAAATGCTGGACAGTATCCACCCTAGTGGTGTTAGGCTGGCTACCGATGCCTTCCAGACCAGCCCAATACCCAGCCTACTCGCCGAATCGGATGTTCCACCTCTTAATTATAGACGCCAGCATATGCTGCCAATGTGTGTCAAATGCCGCAACATCCGAGCTACCGAGCTCTCTTCAGTACCCAATACCACCAGAGGTACGCCAACCAGCCTTGCACCACGATGCCGGTTGGTATAAGACTCGATAGCTCGTGTAATGAATTAGGAGTGGTTGTAGGTCCCTGTATGATACGGACACCTAGCAAGGTGCTTCTGTGGCAAGTCTCGCGTCCGAAAATTCGGTTAGAGTTACACCGAGGTCCTAAGGTGAACACGGATGCAGTTCTACAGCATAGTTCACCAATTTCCAGACGCTGGCATTCTCTACATGGATGGGCGCAGCGGTCAAACTGTATGCCTCTCACCAAGGCGGACCGGGTTCGATTCCCAGTCAATGCTTGTGAGATTTTCGAAGTGAAATGCCATGTCCTGTGGCTCGGATTCCTCGTAAAAAGGAGGTCCCGTGGCTTATGAACGCGAGATTAACAGTCTTGTTAAACCACAAGCTTCAAGCTTTTTTTGCTTCTACATGGATGGTTCGAAGGTGGACGAGAAGGTGGGTTGTGCATACGTTATTGATGGTGCAAATAACAAGATCTCTTTGCCTGAGGCCTGTAGTGTGTTTACTGCGGAGCTTGTTGCCTTTTTTGAAGCTCTGCAGTTTGCACTACAGGATGCATGAATCCACTTTGTCGTGTGTACTGACTCTTTGAGTTCGTTGCAGTCAATTGCTACATGATTCCTGCAACACCCCCTATAGTAAAGTCATCAATATTTATGACTTGACGTTTCAGTACTAGGCTAGAGTTTCGTTCGCTAAATCGCAACATCGCGAACGAAACTTGATTTGTTGTGATATATTGATTTGAATGACTGACTGCGATTGGCTAGTTAAAGTGATTTTCCTTCTGACTGCTAGATAACTCTAAACACTGAAACGTCAAGTGTGAAGTAATGATGGCTTTACTATAGTTCAGCGAATCCACGACCTACTAGCCGGGTTGTGCTGCGCTGTCACTCGAATCACCTTTCTGTGTCTTCCAAGCCACATGGGAATTATGGGAAATGATTTAGCGGATCAAGCTGCAAAAGAGACGGTATCTCGACCACCTCGACTAATGGAGGTACCCGCTAGAGTTATTCGCTCTCAGTTACGCCGACAGTACTGTTATTTTGGGAGAGTCAGTGGTCAGCTGCTCCAGTGCCCAGTTAACTGAGAGCGAACAAGGTAACAACCACGTATGGCGGAGCTCGTTCCGGTCACGGAGGGAGTCCGTCATTTTGTGTAGGCTAAGGATAAGTTATACAAGATCCACCCACTCATAGCTAATGAGAAGGGAGCCATTTTCACCGAGGCTCATATTTTAACTGAGTGTGTGGATCTTGTAGACTTACGAAGAAACCTTGGTTTGCAGATGACACTCAAAATTATATTAGCCGATGACGTGGTGGCTGCTGATCTCGTCATCCTCTTTATAAGTGAGAGTGGGTTAGGGCCAGCAATCTAAATTTTCCAGTGTACATTGACTCAAAGACTTGTTCTTTATTAGAATTCTGAATATTTTTTCCCCCGTAATTTTCATTTTTCATTATAATTCTCTTCTTCTTCATTTCCCGTTTCCAGTTCCCTGGGTCGGGTTGCGAATCTAGGACCTCCACAGTTGTCTATCCCTCCACTATTAATTTCCTTCTTTCAATACTTCTTTTTCTTTTACTCCTCTTTTCTGTAGGCTTTCCTTTACCGTATCTATCCACCTCTTTCTGGGCCTTCCTTGTGGTCTTCTTCCTGGTATTTTCTCCATATATATTATTTTCGGTACTCTATATTCTTCCATTCTCATCATATGTCCTTACCACTTCAGCTTACTGGTTTCTATCTTGTCTGGGAGTTTTGGGAACCCAGTTCTCTCCCTAATGTCCACATTTCTGACTTTATCCCTCCGTGTCTTCCCAATTATTCCTCTAAGGAACTTCATCTCGGCTGCTTGGATTCTGCTTTCATCGCATTTTGTTGTGGACCAAGTACCTGCTGCATATGTCAAAATTGGTGCGTTATACATTGAGAATAGAACTTTCTTGCATTTCTCTGGGACTTCCTGGTTCCATACTAAACCTCTCACACACTGGTAAAACCCATTAGCTTTTTGGATTCTCTTTCCAATTTCTTCATTTATTGTACCATCTTCTGTGAGTATGCTCCCCAAAAACTTAAAGCTTTTTACCATTTCCAATGGTCACACTCTTGTGGATTTCATCCATGGCAGTTATAAACAGTACAGGGGATAACACACTTCCTTGTTGAAGTCCTGTTTCAACACTGAACCAGTTTGTTTGTCCTAGCTTGGTCTTCACACTACTTACACACTTTTCATACATGGCTTTGATCATTTGTAATTCTGCTCTGCCTACCCTTGTTTTTATCAATGCGTCCCAGACCAATCTTCGTGGGACACGGTGGTATGCCTTCTCATTATCTAGAAATGTCATCACCAAATCCTTTTTGAACTCCCATCTTTTCTCCATTATGTTTCTTAGAGCAAAGATTAGATCAAAAGTTGATCTATCTCTTCGGAATCCATGTTGTTCTTCCTCCATTTCTGCCTCAACTTTTATTCTCACTCTTTTCTCTAATATCCTCTCAAAGATCTTTGCAACAAGGGAAATAAGTGTGATTTCCCGATAATTGTTGCATTCTTTCTTATCACCCTTCTTGAATACTGGAATTACCAGACCCTTCCTTCCAATCTTCTGGTACTTGTTTCTCCTTCCATATTACACAAAATAGTCTATAGATCCAATGTAACCCTACTGGTCCAGCTGCCTTTATCATCTCTATAGTCATTTCATCCACTCCTGGTGCTTTCCCATTCTTCATCTTCCTTAGGGCTTCTTCTATTTCCAACATTGCTATGTCTTCAATTCGGTTTTCTTCCACTTCTTCTTCTTCATGTTCTTCCTCAGCCAGTTCCTTGAATTTGACGTTAAGTAATTTAGCGAAATACTCTTCCCATTGCTGAAGTATATCCTCTCTTTGTGTCAAAATGTGTCCACTGTCCGTCTTCACAAATTTTGTTTCTTCTTTATTTCTCACTTTGTTTCTAACCAATCCATACAGAAGTTTCTTACTTCCTTTAACATCCTGTAGGGTTTCTGTGAAGCTTTCCCAGCACTTCCGTTTTTCTTCCTGTATGGTTTTCTGGCATGTCTTCTTTGCTTCGTGATACTTTTCCTTACTCTCTGAGTTTCTGCCTCTGATCCAGCTCCTCCAAGCCTTTTGTTTTTCCTTCACTGCATCCTTTACTGTGTCATTCCACCAGGGTGTTTCCTTTTCCTTCTTCTTCCCTGAAACTCGACCACATGCATCCTCTGCACATTTTACCATTTGTAGGGGACCTAAGTGGGGACCCTCTACAATGTAGTGTCCAGGGGGAGGAGAAAAGGGAATTTGGGGGATGCTGGAGATTAGCGTGTAGGGAAAGGGGGCGTTGGAGCAGTCCAAGAGCGTGGACGGGCTCGAAAAGGAGAACTCCCAATGGTGCTGTCTGGTCGGGTAGTTCGAGGGAGCTGTCTCGGGAGTTACGGACTGCAAGAGGTTCTGAGCAGCTGAGCGGCTGCTACTTGGAATAATGCAAACGTGGGCGCGCCTCACGCTAAGATCGGCACAAGTAAAGAGTGACGTGGGCGCGTGGCTGACTACAGGCGTCACGGAACAATTAATTAAGTGCTCCCTGAATCCTACCGGGGATGGGGGATGAAGGGTAGGATCTTACCACTAAGCAAATAAACTAGATGACTAGATACTTGTAAAAAGTATGGCTTTAATTGGTACTTCCAACTGGGAGTACTTCTAGAACTTGCAGAGCAGTTATTAAACTTGATGCTATCACAATTCAAACAATAAGGTAGAAAGTGTGACTGTGTGTGGGGAGTGTAGATCGCTTAGACACTTACCCTTCGGCGGAGCGGCGTTCTGCAGTGGTCTGGCACAAGATGACACTGAGGCAGACTGACCTCAAGTTACCTCACCTCCACAGTTTTAGAACCTTTTATTGGTGAGTGTGCATAATTGGAATTTTTCACAGGATGTGAGGAGCTGGCGGGGGGTCATTGAAGTCCAAGTTGCAGGGTCATTGAAGGTTGTTGCTATGAGATGTGTAGTGGAATTTCTATAAGGCATTTATGTGGGGATGGATGTATTTGTAGATAATAGAGGGATGAGGGTGCATCCCCCGGATGCAACACATTCCTTGTTTGAACTTAGTCCATTCTTCTTCTACACTGCCAAACCTCTCCTTTGGGAATTGGTTTTTTCACCTCATCTTGGAACTTTTCCTGCACCTCCTTTCTCTTTAATTTCCATACCTTTATTTTTCTTTCTCTTGTCTTTTTGAACCTAACTATTGTACCAAGTCTTAATTTAGCCACTATAATTTTATGGTCTCCTTCAAAATCTGCTCTTGGGATAACCGTGACAATTTCCAACTGTCTGCGTTTCTCTCTCTCAACTAAAATCAGATCAATCATTGATTTTGTTTTCTTTTTCCCCCATCCATATCTTGTTATTTTCTGACTGTTCTTCTTTCGGAGCCATGTATTGCCTACAATTAGTCCATTCCTCTCACAAAAATCTAGTAGTAACTCTCCTTCAGTATTTTTATTGCCATAACTGAAAGGACCGATTATCTCTTCTTTACCTTGCCTTTCTGTTCCTATGTGTGCATTCATGTCTCCCATTACAATCACTTCTTTATCTTCAATGCACTTCTCCAGTTCTTCCAGAAATTCCTCAAGGCTCTCTTCGAGATTACCTGTCTGGGGGGCATAGACCTGAATAAAATCTTTCTGTCAACTCTCTAGGCCAAGTCTAATATTAATTATTCTATCATTTACCTGGTACACCTCTTCTATATATTCTACCAGGTCCTCCCTCACAATGAACCCTACTCCATTTTTGCAGTGCACCCCTCCACTCCAAAACAACTGAAACCCTTTGCTCAAATTCTTCTGTCCCTTTCCTTTCCACTAGGTTTCACTCATTCCCAAAACTGCAATGTCTTTTCTCTCCATATATTCTATAAGTTCCTCTATCTTGCCCTTGAGGGTCAAGACATTGATGGTAGCAATCTTCGTCACTGGTTGCCCACATTTCACAGCTCCCCCAGGACCAGAACTCCAAGAGCTGCGCGCCGCTTGTGGGAGACGCTCTAACTGTTTCCGAGGCCTCGATTCACTTTCACTCATTTTATAGGCTATTAGTACGATGGGCTCGCCACACTCACACTCAAAGGTATTTTATACCTACTGCCAGGTTTAAAATAGACCGCCCCTAACATGGAGTCAGACACCTTTTGTAGCCGCTCCTCTGGAGTACAGACGCTATGGGTTTGCCTCTTCCGCCATCGACGCCGTACCAAAGCTCATCTTCTTCGCCGCCGGTGCCGTTGAGGTCTTTACCGTAACCCTAGCAAGGAGCCCTATTACAGGGTGCTAACATCCGGAGCCAGATGGACCTTGTTTTTTTACGAGGTTGATACTCCTCCCGCTCCTCCTTCCTCATCGCTTGCGATATGAGGCCCCGGGCTTGCGACTGGTAATAGCACTACTATACTCAGTAATAAACACTGTATAACACTACACTATTATAATTATTAGTTTTTATTTAATTTTTTGTTTTATAAACTTTCGATCTTTTCATATTTAGGTGTCCACCTCTAAATTATTAATTCCATTCAAAATTTGTATACTTTAATCTGTGTTAAGTGGGGCAGATGACCTCGTAGTTCTGCCCCTTAAAGCAATAATACCTAACTGCATTGTCAACGAGTACCCGTATTCTGTCTTCTCGTTCCAATGTTGTTCCTCAGTTAAGTGTGATTATTATCTTGTGAAGGTCGATCTTTAAGTTTGTAAAAACGTGGAATTTATACGGCTTGCTTTAAACTTAAAGTGATAAAATATGCAGAAGTCGATGGTAATCGAGCTGCCGGTCGAGAATTCAATGTGACTGAATTTAATACTCTCTTTTAACAACTATATTTATATCAATCTGAGCTGATAACCTACATGTTGGGCTCTCTTAAAACAACAGTATGATAGCTATTTGACCTTATAACCTGGATGTTGTACTCACTTTAAATTTGCTGTTAGTAGAAATTTAGTATTTTATCATTAGTAGAATTTTCATATTTTAACGTTAGTTAATTATTAATATTTTGTTGTTAGTAAAATTTTAGTATATAATTATTATTAAAATGTTAGGATTTTGTTGTTAGTAGAATGTTAGTAGTTTTTCTAGAAGAATTGCTTTATTACTTTATTCTGAAGGGGAGTAGCAACCTATCAGAATAAATCAATTCTTTATGTGTCTTTTAAATGGTAAAGATATTGACAATATTATCCAACTAATGGCTTCACTGCGTTCTGCTGCACGGCTGAAAGCAATGGGAAACTACAGCCGTAATGCTTTTCACGAGGATATGCACCTCTCTGCATAATTACATGTGATGATGGCCTCTTCTCCTGTGCATTCCAAATCCGGAGGTAAACTAGTCACTCGTTCGGATCTCCTGGTGGAGACTACTCGAGAGGGAGTTAACATCACAGACATGACAGAGGAAATCAGATATTCTATGAATCGGAGCATGTTAGAAGTCTGATAGGTAGTGGAAGGTTAGAAAACATAGAAAAGGAAATGGATAGATTGAGATTGGATTTGGTTGGGATTAGTGAAATGTGCTGGTTGGAAGAACAGGACTTTTGGTCAGGAAGCTATAGGATCTTTAGCACTAAATCAAACAATGGCCAAGCAGGGGTAGGTCTCATATTGACTAGGAAACTTGGACAGTGGGTAGAATATTATGAGCAATATAGTGAATGGTTATTGTAGTTAAAATCAATACAAAACCTAAGTACACCACAGTGGTACAAGTCTATATGCCTACCAGTCAAGCTGATGATGAAGATGTTGAAAAGGTCTACAAAGAAATAGATGAAATTCTGAGGTACAGAATGTTAAGGGTGATGAAAATGTTATAGTAATGGGAGATTGGAATGCTGTGGTAGGAATGGAAGAGAAGGGAAGATAGGAGAATTCTGATTAGGTGAAAGGAATGATCGAGGAAGCAGGCTGATGGAATTCTGTACCGAGCTGAGTTGGTCATAGTTAACACCTTATTCAATAATAATAATATTGTATGGCCTCAGGTGCCGGGTGCAAGCTTTGTAATTTGACACCCAGAGGGTAGCTTGCATGTCGAATTTCGTTGTTCCTTGAATCACTATGAAAGTCAAGGAGGTTAGATATCTAAGCTCCTTGAACACTATAGCGCTTTCTAGTAGAGAAATGAGGAACTTTGTGCTGGCGGAAACTCCCGAGATTAATTTTGCCATTATGAACACGGCCTACTGAATTCAAATGGGTTCTTTGACATGCCAACATCGTATGACATGCATGTCGTATTTTTGCTGCCTTTCAAAAATCACTTACCAGGCCAGGAGCGAACCTGCAATTTTGGGGTTAGTAGACCGACACGCTATCCGCTCACCCACCCACAATGGATGAGACCAGGAGATACAGGGCGTTACCAAATCGACTTCATTATGGTCAAGCAGAGATTTAGAAACCAGATTTTGTGTTGCAAAACATATCCCGGTGCTGACATAAACTCTAACCACAATGTGGTTGAAGAAACTGAACAAAAGTCAAAAGCCAGAAAGGTAGGCAATAGGCAGATGGAAAGAGAAGGACGTGAACAAAAGATTCAAGACGTGTATAAAGCAAGGACTAATGAAAAACCCTGAACAAAGTTCAGTTTCTGAGGAATGGGCACTTTTGAAGAATGAAATAACGAAATCCCTAGAAGAAAATATTGGTAGGAAAGAAAGAAAGAATAGGTAAATAACCATGGATCATGCAGGATACACTGGAATTAATGGACGGAAGGCTGAAGCACAAGAATGGAACAGATGAAAGGGGCATACCAGAATACAAGGATTAAGAGTACTTTTGGGGAGAGGAAGACTAAGTGCTGTAATATTAAGTTGGTTCCTGAGTTTAGGGACTGCGACAATGCGGTCATGCAGCTCCGTGTACTTTGGGTGTGTGTAGAATCTGTCTGTTAATTGTGAGGGCTATATTAGTGTGTGTTATCTGTAATTCAGGTAAGGATTGCAGACGGATCAATTTCAATTAGTTCCTACCTTTGCTACCAAATTCTACCGTCAACGACACCTAGTAGCGAACTTGGCTACTATATGCCAACACAACCAGCACATGGTGGCGAATGTTGGAACTTAGCATTAATCAACTATAACCTCAAATTTAGCTTCACACAATTGTAGTCAGTGGAAGGATTTTTTACATGCCATAAATCTATGACATGGGCCCGCCAGCTTTACTTCTCCTCCGAAGGAAGGGATACTGAGGAATTGTTAACGCTCTTAAAAAAATCCGACCACTTCGGCCGTGTTTGAACCCGCAGTCTTGGGCATAGAAGCTCAGCACGCTACCAACTACGCCACCGAAGCTGCTTTGTAATATTAAGGACTTGGATGGAAAACCTATAAAAGATAGGGAATAAAAGGTTGAAAGATGGAAAGCTTACATAAAGTGTTTGCATAAGGGAAAGGAGATTGAGAATCCTGTAATGGAAAGGGAAGAGGAAATTGATGAGGATGAGAAAGGAGATTTAATATTGAGATCAGAATTTGACAGAGCATTGGAAGATTCAAGCAGGAACAAAGCACCAGGCATAGATGATATATCGATTGAGTTGCTACGCTGCATACGTAGAGCCCTGCGCGGATAAACAAAACGTTATCCGCAACCGCCCAGCATCCGCATGAATGTTATCCGCCCCGCATCGGCACGACTGTTATCCGCATCTGCCCCGCATCCGCGTGACTTTTATCCAAATCCGCTGATATTTTCAATATTATGTTTAATTTATTAGAAAAGCATAAAGTGTTAAACCAACACATTTAGACATTTGAGGAGAAAGTCTTTCCTGAAAATTTGCTTCATTGCAAGGGACTTCAAGTAGGATGACACTTCTGGTTCCTTGACCTCCGCTTTAGAAAAAAAAAAACTGGCTATACTTTAATGGCTACTTTTGCACTTCTGCCTCAGTAAGTTTGATGTGCCTGATTTGTGTCCTGAGTATGAATACACTTTTTACAGGTAAAACATCCTACTATATCATTCACCTTTGCGTTTCCATTGAAAACGTAACCAAATGTCTGCCATATCGTTGACTTGAGCTTTGTTTCACGCGTTATTGAATATTCACCTTGTTTTATTTTAATACATAGTTTATCTATGTTGGTGAAATGATGTTCATACTCACGGCCTGCTCACGGTCGCGGTAACATTCACTAAGTGAACTTCTCTTGACGCTAGGAGAAAGGGATTGACATTTGGCCGGAAATTCCAAGTCAGTCATCATCCTTTTGCTTCTTGACCCATCCATGTTCGCACATACAGGCCGGACGTTTGTTTTAGACGAGTGAAAAATCTTAATGGAAGTTGGGGGCGAGTTACTACAGTACCTGTGTTGTTATCAGCTGCCCCAAGCAGTCCGATGATTGACAAAGCTGTTTCACACTACTGCTGAAGTACAGTCATTGGCAAATATAATGACGTTCTGTTCGTAACTACGTAACGTGTACTTCCGCATCACATAATACTTCGACGTGGACTGTACTGTCTGCTCAAGTCTGGAATTCCATTACATCAGATCGGTGGTGACAAGTGTGAAGCGATAGGGTGAGAGAGTGAATGTGTGTAGGCTCACCCGCAGGCTTCAAGGTCATGGGCAGTCGTCTAAAACAAACGTCCGGCCTGTAGTTGATGTCATAACTCTCCGTTGTAATATCACAGCCAACGTGCTTCAGTGCCAAGTTGGAAATAAATCTACAGATAAACCTGGAACCAAATCTTCCAGGATAGATTAGACGGCGAAGTAGCTGACTTCAGGATAGTTAATGATGTCACAGCGATGAACTAACAAGCTTATTGACAGCATTATATCTCGTACGTATAGTAATAATGGCAGTGAGAATTGATGATGATGAGATGTCAAGACCATCTACTACAAACGTATAATAAAATGTAGTTGAAAGCAAAATTAGTAAAATAATCTTCTCGTGTATGAGTGCAATACGTGCCTGAATATTTCGTACGCAATAGGCTATCCTCTTTTAAGCATGAATCAGTAGATTGGCTTATCAAATATGTGATATTATCGTAAGTTTGTATTCTAAAAACTATCCGCAAAAACTAGCCCATCACGCCTTGCTCGGAAGTGATAAGCTACGTATCAGCAACACTGTACAGCATTTCCCGGAGCGGCTAGCTGGTGAACCATGTCTTAATTCCCCTTAAAAATACAAACCGATATAAAATAAGTGAATTAATTTACGTATTTCACAATCATACAGCATACCTTTTTGTTGTATAAGGATTACAACGCTACCAAGAACTACATTTTCCAATCACCCCGAGACGAGAAAAAGTTACCTTACAAAAATGATAACAACTTGGTTTCTTGGACACACACAATTCTGAAATTAATAAACCAGGTATACAACCTTCCAGTTGGTTGGTTCTTAAGTTTAGGGGCTGCGACAACGCGGTCATGTAGCCCCATGTACTTTGGGTGTGTGTAGAATCTGTCTGATAACCGGTGTTAATTGTGATGACTGTAATAGTGTGCGTTCGTTATCTGTTTATTAATTTAAGTACTGCAACTTAGAATTTTTCAAATAGTTCCTACTTTTGCCGCCAAGCGCCACCGTCAACGACTACTAGGCCAAGTTCAGAACTTAGCTACCAGACGTCACCACAGTCGGCTCTTGGCAACGAACGTAGAAACCCAAGTGTGTTGTTTACATTCTTAACCTATCCAATTTAGCTTCACACAGGTGCAATTAGTGGAAGGTTCTTTAACATGCCATAAATCTATGACATGGGACCGCTGGCTTTACTTCCCCTCCGAAGGAAGGCATACTGAGGGACTTTTAACGCTCTTAAAAAATCCGACGGCTTCGGCCGGGTTTGAACCCGCTATCTTGGGCATAGAAGCTCAGCATGCTACCGACTATGCCACCGAAGCCGCCTACAACATTCCAATCTGTGTTGTGTTAAAATTTGGATTCGATATGATGGGTTTGTGAGATAATAATTCTTAAATGTGACGTATGGTTGAAACACGTTTAAAAATGGGCACTTTTTGTGTTCCAATTGCGATAAAAAATATTGAAATATAAATTAAAAATTCCAAACCTACATGAACTAACGTAAAATAGAACGGCGAAAATGATGATGTTATTGGATTTTATGTAGGTCTATTGGTTACTTCACAAACAACCTTCAAACTTGAGTGCACATAATATTTTGGTCGACCGTAGGATCACATTTATTCAACTGGATGGTCTTGATCTTCGCCCAATATTGTCGCTTTTTCTGCCGGTAGTACAGGGGGTACCTTTCTTCCTAGGTTTCTCCTGAAAACCATGGACTTCCTTCAAAGCACGGCTCACAGCCTGTCTGTCATGCAGATCTGGTATTTCCAGTTCGTTAAAATCCTTCTCAGTTTCCGTCAACCACGTGGTTCAAACATTCTTATTGTGCCGGAAACTGAGCAAACGATTGGTCAATCTTGTGGAAGGTAATCTCATGATATGGCCATCAAAGGCTATTCTCTTTTTTCTCGCACAATCAGATAGTTTCTCTATATGTTCGTAGAGCTCGGAGTTATGTCGCCTACAAAATTCTTCATCTACCTTTACAGGATCTACCTTTACAGGACAGAGGATATTCTGGAGAATTCTCCTCTCTCTAATTTACATCAACTCCATCAGACCCCTTTGGTTTAAAGAAAGACACTCTGTCTTCTAACCTTATGACTGACTTATAATGTTTCAATTTCTAGTTATGAGATAGGCACGTCTAGTTGTCTTGTTCATTAATGCAATTTTTTCTTCTTTCTGGGAATACAGTCTTTCGCACACAAATCCCCGCATGTATCACACACTAAACATATACACACATATTTTAGGTCAAGAAAGTGTGAGTTATATGCAAGCAAATATGGTACAGAAAAATAGTGACAGCTAATTTGGAACATTAGTGATTCCCTGTACCAATCCTGTCCAAAGTACTGTATGTCCTTCATGGCATTCTGTTTGACCTATGAACTGCACTTATACAAATCGATGCAAACAAGCCCACGCTTCTCGCATTCGATTCAGATTTTATTTACCTCAGGTTAGAACAATGAAATTGTTTGGAGTATAAGATACATAAGTACATTTTTTCCCATATGAAGGATGGGTGACCAGCTAGTATATAAATTTTATATAAAATTACAAACCCACGCCCCATTTTAACAAAAATATTAGTCTTTCTTGAGAATGCTCCAAAAAAAGAACCTGTATATACTATGCATTTATATAGCAGATCATTTTGTGACATTTCAAGGAATATTTTAATGGTATAACCCCTTTTCAACATTCTTGCTTTTAAGAAAATCTCATTTAAAAGATATTTCATAAGTCCTGGCAAATTCGCTACAACGACTTTGCTTATGAAAACCACATTAAGAAATCGTGATTTTAAGGAACAAATCTGTACTAATGCAGTATATAGAAGTCTAGTGGTGTCTGTATATCTGTTACCCTTTCATGCAAAAACTAATCAAAAACTAATCAATCAATTTAGCTGAAATTTTGCATGAATATAGTTTACATGATATGTTTCACTGTTTCAATATGATGGCAAAACTATCATTTCAGTAGCAAGTGCTACCGCTTCCTGTCCAGAAAACAGGTATCCATGGCAGGTTGCATGCATTCGTCCTTGTCCATGCTTCTTGCTTTTGATTCAGAGTTTATTTAAATTACTCAGGTTAGAACAATAAAAATGATTGGGGTGTAAGATACATAAGTACATTTTTTCCCGTACGAAGGACGGGTGACCAACTAGTTTTATGTAAAATTACAAACCCACACAAACATATTTGAGACTCAATTTTTCTTTTTTGTAACGAAAATATTCTAGACTCCGTAAAATTTCAATAATTATTTCACTTCTTGCTTCAAAGAGGGTCTGAAAAACTCAGACTTGATTCCTACTTCATCTTTAATTTCCTTCCTGGCTTGTTCAGTGTGCAGTGGGAGATGCTTTGCAGCATTGCAGCTTTTGTAGTTGGTTAATTAGGACTTTTGGACATCACACACAGTACCCTGTGTCTCAAACACATCACAAAGCTGTATAATTGTCAAGTGTGTTGGAGGATTTTTGCAAACCATCTTTGGTCATTTTAAACCCCTCCACGAGCTTTGCAGTTTTTCTTTTTTTTATTATTAGATTTTTTTTTTTTTTTTTTCCCTCTCTAGTTCAATGGTAACCATATCCAATATTTGCTCTTGAGTCAGATGTCATATCCCTGTATCTCATTCTGACCTTCCTTTTTGTCTCTTATTATCAAGTTTTGTCTCAAAATTTTCTTGGTAATCTGCTTGGCTCCATTCTTCACCCAAGTGTGGATTATATTATGGTGTCCTGTAGTCTAACAACATGGGCTCTTGTTTCTGAGATCTGTATTCTGTCACAGCTTACTTTTTCAACTATGGTTCAATTAAGTTCTCATTTCGGCTGCTTTGATCCCATTCTCATTCTCCTTTCTCATTATCCAAGTATTATACCCTTATGTAGAATTGGCATGTACATTTTGGTACATTGCTCTCTTGCATTTCAATGAAATTTTTTATGTTATGTAATCCAGCTTGGATTTGATTTACGGTAGTTCATTGCAATTATTATGCCGAGACATTTGGATCTGGTTGTCATCATTAGCTGTTCCACTTCTGGTTCATTGTTGTACTTCTGTAATGCCTCAAATTTAAATACCACTTTAAAATGGTCTTGTGTTCCTCAACGGAAGAGTCACTCAAACAAAAGATACACAAAAGAAACAGAAGGTACAATATTTACTACACAACAAAACTAATTATACAAATCTATTTCAGTTAAAGATTTTCCTTAAATTTAAAGAAAGCAGATGAATTGTATTGTTCCTTTCTTAATATTTGGTTTTCACAATGAACCCAACATCACTTTCTTTAAATTGACCTCTCATTTCCTGGTAGTCTCCAAACAGCCAACTTAGTCAGATATATTTATAATTCGCTGGGCCATCAAGGACCACATTAAGTCTTGTTGCATTTGGCACTGAAATTGACCTTCTTCAGAACCCAGATTTCCCTCATTCTTTGTGAATGGGCCTACTTATGCTCCTCTGTCCAAGGGGCACCATGGCTTCTCTTCGGTTGCTCATCTCGGTTTAGCCCGTTCGTCAATATTTTCTTGCGGAAAAGATCTCTGTTAAGGGCGTCTTCAGCTGAGATATGTAACATTTTCAGGTCGTCTTTGGTATTTCTAAACCAGAGAATTGTGGTTTTTAAGTTTGAACCAAAAAAGTGAGAGATCTCTTTAGTTAACTTTCTTCCGTCAATTCTTCCAGGTGACCGTAAATTCGTACCCGTCTTTTTTTTTTTTTTTTTTCTTTCTTTCAACTACAGCACTTGCCCACTGTTTCTAATGTTACAAACGAATCACATATTGAATCCCCCCACAGAGGTCAATATGTTATGCCACAGAAGGCTGCACAACAGCGAGTTACATCAGAGTCAGAAAAACACATCGATATATCTGTCACAGAGTTTGGTATATCATTGAACATAAATCACCACGCCAACTACAATTGACAAGCTACAAGTCACAAGGAATAAACAAGAGGAAAACAGTAGTACAGGGAACTACTGTCACAGTATATGTCTTTGCAGGAAGATGTTTAAGAGTTAATTTAAATATTGTTCTTCTTTTCAGCAAATGTCGCATGACAGTAGCACTGGTGCAGTGGAAACACCTATAGCAGATACTGGCCCTGTTCCATCTACTTCTCAGCAGCCAGTGGCTTCTCAAGGAGGTAAGATGAAAATTATTAATCTGTGTTCTCTTAACTTATTTTCATGTTGAAGCTTTAAAGATCTGCAGTAGGCCTGCTGTAAATAAGTTTGTCTGGGGGTGTCATGCAGCAGCATTTGTACATATTAGCCAATGTAATATGACATGGTTCAAACTGGATGAAGGATTTCATATATTTTGCTCCTCCATCTTGATATTTAATTTCAGTTATTATTATTATTGCCCCAAGATGCTGTCTTCAGTAAAATGAGCTAAAGTATCTTAAAAAATGAGCTGGGAGTTACTCCTGAAGCAATTTTCAATCACAAATTAAATATAACACTTGCATGGATTGTGTCTCATTATGGTATGAAGCTATTTCCCAAAATATGTACCGTATGTACCCGAATAATCCCCGCACCCTCATTTTTGTATGGAAATTTAAAAATAAAACATTTTTTTCACTTAATTTTAAACAAATGTATACTATTAATACTGCACTACATATCATTAAATTAAACATAAGAAGGTACACAGTCATTACTTATTAAGGTCCGCCTATAACACCCTCTCTTTTTCTTTCAAATTTTCGGCTTCAGAAATAGGGGAGGATATAATAGGTGAAAATTTCCCTTCATTGTAGGTTAGGATGGCGTGGTACAGGGAGTCCTTTTAAAATCTTCTTGACGGAGTACCGAGGTTTAGGAGTGTATGCAAGCGGAGACAGTGAGCACAGTGGCAGCAAGGGCCAGCAAAGGTGAGCGGATATTATTGAGCAATTGCTTCCGCCTGCAACTGTCACCCGTCAGCGGCCTATTATCGACACATGACATATGGTCTCGCACGGAAATCCCGCGGGTCGCAGCCTGAAAAGTGAAGTCTTGAAAAGAACTCCTGTATAAAGACACACAAAGGAGCACCTAGTGTCCTTAAATCAACACACAAATTAATTATTTTAACCGATACTTTTATTTACAAAAAATTATAATAGCCCATTTAAATAGCCACTCTCTTACATCATCACAGCTGAATGGTCACAGGACAAAGGCAGCGCTGCAGCCGCACAGCAGTGCGTGTACTGAGTTCAAGGTTACGCAGTGTTGCAATGTTACGTGGCAACTACCTGAAATACAAAAGATTTGTTTCCGTTCATCATCATCATCATTGACCAACTCCAGTTTCCCGGGTGTGGTATACGAGCCCCCTCCATCTCTGTCGATTCATGAACCATTCTTCGTTCACAATCCTGCCTCGCTCCTGTACTTCCTTCTTCACCAGATCTGTCCAGGCTTTTATAAAGTACTTTGCAGTGTACGACCTATGATGAGATTTCATGTTAGTTATTTCAAACACTTGTTATACGTTTACTAATGCCATGCCATCACGCAACTCACGAAACTGATGCTTGTGCTAGGCTTTTGCGACCGGTGAAGCCACTAGACGGAAATAAACAAGTACACCAGAACAAATACTAGCACCATATAGCGGATACTCGCGCTTGGAGGGCAATTTAAATCTTTAAAATTTGGATGGCTCAATTAATACCCGCATCCCAATTTTTCACGTCCGATTTTGTATAAAAATGTTCGGGTATATACGGTAGTTATAGAGGATATAGTTGTGCATGAATTGGTTGTTCCCATTATAAAATTTGTATTATTTCATACTGTATTCATCGAATTGAATGGCACAGATTTGTCGTAGTATCTAAGCTGATGAGTTGTAGCAGCAATATCCTGTCGAAGCACATGATGGAAATTACATTGATCTTGTAAGTCTCAGACCAGATTTGTTTGTGTTACAGTACACAAGTATCTGTCGTAATAGATTCTCCTTAAGAATTTTATATTAAAACTCCACTTCATCTCTTTCATGCACCATCTATTTCATAGCCAGCCCATAGTCCTTTCAGCTTTACATGGCATACAGATACGTTGTAATATTTGTGGTCTTAAAGTTAATGCAGTTTGGAGACTATAGTTTTGCACAGTAGTGCTGATCATGAATTTTTGAAAGTTGACCATTTGATTCTACGACGTATCTGTGCCATGTAAATGCTGTGTTCCCTCTATCCCTAACACCTCTTGTACGCCCCCAGGCTTACAGTGGACGTTGCTGGAGCACGGTTATCCCCGCTTTGCTCTGTCATCCTGTCAAGGTAGTATTTCGGTCCAGGGAACATCTGCCTTCTGTGCTCCTGAGCCCCCTTCTACTCCCATGGCACGACGGGATGGTTCCCAGTATGCTGGGCCAGTTTTTCAACCACACCAGATGCTACCTGCTACCTCATGTGCAACAGTAGGCCCATACAGTTCATCACCTTCGGCACCTCCAAGTCCGTGGCCCAATTCTTATATTAGTCAATATGCTAGCCCGTGTGCAAGTCCTGTTGCTGCAGGTCAGAGTCCTCAGCACAGGCGGAAACGTAGCAGTAATCCTCAAGCTGATGAAAATTTTGTGCGTGCATTGGAAGCAGTTCGTTTAGGTGGAATGGGTTTCTGTAAGGCTGCTCGTATGTTTGGTGTCAACAATCGAACGCTATGGCTGGAATACAAGAAACGTGGCTATCCTATCACACGTCCTAGCCTCAAGGCCCGTGTTAAACAAGAGACACCCACTTCCTCTTCCCCTCCTTGTGTCAAGCAAGAGGTTCCTACCTCCACTTCACCCCCATCTCAAAACACCAGTAACCCGTCTGAACAAAACATGCCAGTGTCAACAACATCTCCAGTGATGTGTCCACCTCCTCCAGCAGCGGAGATGGTTGGAGGATTTATGGACACACGCCATGTGGAGTTTGCACATCCTCAAGGTCCATCACCCTCACGACCAAGGTTCCAAGACAGTGATGCAAACTTAAATCCTTCACCAATGAATTATCATGGGATGAGCTTTAACCCAATGTGATAAATTCCTAGAGATTACTCCCTAGATTGAAACTGTAGTAATAGATTATAGAGAATGAAAAGAGCATGAGTTATAAGGCCATCAGTCTTGTTTGAATAGTTGAACACACTTTTTATAAAAGTTTTGACTAGTTCACTAAGAGAACAATGAAAAAAGAACTATAGTGTTACTTGTATTATTTTGTACGCTTATTTGCTGTATGTTTAATCTGTGTAATGTTACCGTAATCTTAGAATAATGAAAGGTAAAATAATTTTCTTGTATGATTTTTTTGCCCTGGAGTGTGTGAAAGAAAATTTAGGATATTTGTTCTACAGAATGTTTTTATTGAGAATGTACACTGGCATTTTATCATTTTCTCTGAAAGTATTAATTATTTCCATTTTAAGCATGAAGGAACCTACCAGAAATGTGAAACTAAAATCAGTTTTCAGTTATGGTTTCTAATTTTTATTTTATTTTATTCTGTTTTACTGCTTTGTAATACACTGGTAAAAAAAAGTTTTGCGTATTGCAAGCTTATGTATTTGTGGACCAAATATAATACACGTGCTTTATCCGATAACCGTTTTTATTTATTTATTTATTTATTTAGCATATGGCATTAAACATGCAACACAATAATAATATCAAGTACATACAGATATTAACCTTATTACGACCTTATGTCCAGTCTATTTTCTCCAGTCCAGGCTCGATGGTGTAGCACTAAAAGTTTTTAGGTTCACCTAAGTACACTCTTAGTGTGCAGTCTTCGACAATGTGCCTAATGGTCTCGTTCGATGTACCGCAATCAGAGCAGGGGTTTGGCCACTTCCCCCATTTGTGCAGGTTGTATGCACAAACTCCATGTCCGAAAACAGTGTACGGTACAAACAAACCAACGTGTTATCTTAGAGTTAACACATAAACCAATGTGCAAAAACGAAATGTCGTCATACAGCAAAGAAAATACGACATCATGCAATATGCAAAACTTTTTTTGACCAGTGTATATTACCACATTTCAATGTGGTGTAAATAATAAACTAAACAGTACCTAGTGTTGTCAAAAATGCTGTTCCAAATGTTTAGTTGAACATGTGCAGCAGTTATCTGGAATTTTAATCTGCCCTGCTGGGGAATTCCTTTTTAGGCATTTTGAGTTCAGCCGCAATAGTCAAAATATGTGTTTGCTTTCCACAAATACCGTATTTCCTCGCATATTTTTGGCTTAATATCTGTAGAAGAAAAGTGGGGTGCGACAACTATGCAAAGAATAACTTTTAAAAATGTTATATGTGATCTTAAGAAACGTATTATTTGAATAATTTGTCATAACTATTTACTACACGAACAAAATAAATGTAAAAAACTAATAAAAATAGGTCATCTATAAGTTATCTTCATTCCACGGCAGCCATCTTGCCGATCTGAGTTTATTACCGTGCTGACGTTACTGATATTTGTTGAAAATTTTATATTGTAAAGCGGGCCATACACGCTGAGATCTGTATCGAGAGACTGTCTCATGAAACGCGTATCTGATACCAGCTGTGTCGTGTGTAGCGTTGTCACTGCTGGTCTCACATGGTATCATGACGCAACGGAGTAGGTATCACGACTCTCGCTTTGGACAAGAGACCTTGAGATAGATACAAGTATCAGCAAGTTTACACGTGTGTAGGGAAGTATCGCGTGTATCACAGAGCACGGCCGACGATGCGAGCTGTGCTCTATACCGGCCTTGACAATCCCAGTTAGAGCCCATGCATAACGTCTAATTGGAAAATTTCTACTCGTCCCATCCCATTATAGGCGCGATTAATAAACAGCTGTAAAGTACGTTTATTAAATGTGTAATCTCGAGAACCACTGGATGGATTTTGATGCGGCTTTCACCATTCTGTAAAGGAAGATTTCTGTAGAAATCCATCCAGTGGTTCTCGAGATTACCCATGACATCCAAGAATCGGGGACTTTGTTTTGCACTAAGTAGAGATAAGTCTTTTGTCGTGTAATGCTTGGTCAACAGCGCTGTGTGAGCAGTTGAGTAACTAACAAGATTTCATTAAACGAACACCAAGAACTATCCCCATAGCAAGTATTTCTTCTACTGGAGGATCGGACGCCATGTTATTTCCACTAAAACTAACAACAAATCTCGGCGTGTGTAGCGCCACGGAGACGAGAGACCTTGTATCTAGAGTCCGCCTCATGAGACAGACTCTCGATACAGATCTCAGCATGTATGGCCCGCTTAAATGTTATAGTGGATTGTTCAAATATAGGGACTTACCAGATCTAATCTACTACACCGGATGAATTTTTGGCTCTCCTCACTGCTACTTGAGAGGGACTGGTCGTCATCCTGTTCCTCATCACTCTGCCATGGTTTGTCGTCCTTGGTGCCATCTAAAGCGTTCGAAATTCCTGTTTTGAAGCTCTTCACCGCCGTTTCAAGTGGTATCAGATCCCAGCTCCTAACAACCCACGTGCAGATGCATTCCGTGGATGGCCATTTAAATTTTTCTTTGGGTGTCACCTTGTGGTTGTCACTGATCATCCACTCACTGTAAAACCAGCACAGATTGTCCTTTGAAGGTTTATTTATACAAACGTCATCATCATCATCTTGCACAGTTTCCAGCCACTGGCCGGGTCTGTTTGGAACACTGGCCTCTCCAACTTCTTCTGTCTTCCCACCATCTCTCAGCCTCCACCCTTGTCCAGTCTTCTCCTCTCTTCTTCACGCTTTTTTCCACCCCCTTCAGCCACCTGTCTCTCGGTCTCTTTGCTTCCCACTTCGTCTCGTGTATCCTCCTGGGTATCCTCTTCTCCTCCATTCGCTTTACATGTCCATACCATCCTGTAATGGTTCCTCCTTCATTAATTCTCTGGTCTTCTCATTTCTTATTCTGTCCATCTTTGTAGCTCCAATACTGCTTCTCAAGAACCTCATCTCACTGGCCTCTATTTTGCTCTTCTCCCTTCCTTTCATAACCCCAATGGCTGAAATATGGAAGTCAATCCACCAGGAATAACCACCTGTTATGTAATCATGTCCTGAAGGATTTCTTTCACTTCACTCACAAGGTGAGCCCTAAACTGTTCATAATGAGCATCACTCTTTATTTTAGAAGCACCCCTGGTCGCCGGTTCCACACAGTCTTCACTCAGACCCCCATGAGTTCCTGGTCCTTCCAACCTTTTTCTTGCATGTGCACATGTATGCAATGTGGAAATTTCATGCCCTTCGGCATTGTGCTTCTTTTTAAAATGATATAAGGAGACAACTTCCGCCCGTCTGCAGTATCGATGAGCATAACTGTGCAGCCAAGTTTCTCGTTGCTTGTTGTTATAAGTGGTATACTTGCAGCACCTCTCTTTGCAATGGTCTTGCATCTGGTATCTGGCATCTAGTTAACAATTCCAATTTTTGACTGAAGAAAAGGATTTTCCTGGCACTGACAGTTCACAAACCAATGGAACTCTCATTTTGTCCGTATAGTCTGTCGGCAATTTCTGACAAATGGTCGTCCTCCGCACAGATATGCCTTGTCGCTGTAGAAACTTCAATGCACAGCCATGACTATAGCTTTTAACTGGGTTTCACACTTGTGGCGACATGCTGTTTCACGCCCCTTCATTTGAAGCATATCGTAACACTGTTGCCGTTGTTGGCACTTCCTTAACATATTCCAGCACTTCCTTATCAATTTCTGGAAATTTCCCAGGTTTTTGCCCTCGAAATGCACTTCTGTGCGGGTTGGTGTCTTTCATCTTATTTTTAAGTTTCCACCAGTTCCGAACCAATTTTTCACTAACGGTAAATTCACGTACTGCAGTTTGGATCCCATATGTTTTCAGAGTACATTATCACTTTTATTTTAAAACTTGCCGTATAATTCTTATATTTTCCCATTGCAAACACCACGTCCCTAATAACTGAAAATAACGCCCACTGGTCCTTGTTACGAGTTTCCGCAGAACTGACTGACAATGTACCCTGTATTTCTAAAGAAAGAATTGAAGTGTTTGGCGGTAGCGATATCAATTGACCACCGGCGAGCTCCTATTGGCTAGAATTTGACAGGTTGCAGAATATATTTTCAACGCATGTTCATTCAATTGCATATTAGCCGTTGTTTCCTATCGTAGTGTTCAAACATTACTGCCTGACAACCAATACAACTCAGCCATGCAAAAACACTGCAACAATATTGCCACAGGGTGGCACGTTTGAATATTCAGTGCTAAATATTCTTTTACCTTAATATAACTTCTCCGTCGTTAAGCCAGAAGCAACATATGCAAGTGAAACTTTATTTAAACTAAGCACCCGATCAACAACTGACAAACTACAGAAGGTTGATAGACGGATTCTTCGGACAATAATCAATAAAAAACACCAGGTTGAGGGCCAGTGGAGACTTTTGCCCAATTCAATACTTTACAAGGAAAATGAATCTATCATTGACACGATGCGAAAACGAAGGATTGTGTTTTTTTGGACACATCCCGCTTGCCAAATACTAGACTCCTGAGACAACTTTTTGACTTCTTATGGAACAGTAAAACAAAAATCACATGGTTTAAAGAAATACAAATGGATTTAGACGAAGTGAAAATTACTAAGCATCATATTGAACATAGAGAGGAGAAACGGCTTCTGAATAACAAATACACTCTACTAACATTCAAAATTTCACAGCGTAAGCAATATGTTATATCAGCAGAAGAACGAGCTGCAAGATCTTCCAGAATGAAGAAGTATAGGGAAAGGAAAAAATTATCAAGAATTTAGAACTGAACTTAGTATTTGAAGACTCTGTATATAAGGCTTGATTTTGGTGCTCCAATGTGGGTGTAAACAGTGTAAATAAATAAATAAATAAATGATTTGCTAGCGATTATTAACAAAGAGTTGTGATAAACTGTGTGCTTGGTGCTTTCATGACCCGTTATTTTAATATCAACCATACTTAAAATGATCACCGCCCAGATTTCTTTTATATTAAAGGATAGTCATTAATAACACTGTTCAACTATGAAATTTTTACATAAATAAAAGTACCCAATCTTTATAGATTTTGGTACACTGATTTCAAAAATGACAGTAATTATCGTTTTTTAGCTCCCATTTTTGTGCTATATGAAGTTTGTTATGTCCTTATTTATGTTTTAGCTCTCGTTTTTTCTTATTTCAGGTATACCAATGAATGCTGTGTTTTATTTCTAGCTAACACAGTCTAAGATTGCTTATCTTCCATAGTGCTCCATTATGTATTGTGACACGATTTTCTGCGTTACTGTATGGAGTCAAAACTGCTCCTTTTTGTATTATGACTTTTACGTAAGTTTTTGAGTTACAGTGTGGAATCAAAACTTATGTTATAATGCCCCGCATACGTGCTAATAAGCCCAACCATTTTTGTCCCATTATAATATGTGAAAAACATCAAACAATCAACAATGGATATGCATATTGTAAGAGATTTTATCCCAGGGAGTAACCAATCTCCATTTTCCAAGGAAATGAAAAGTAGGCACTCAGATTCGGGGGGTGTGCAAAGGATGAGAAGGATGATGAGTCGGTGCATCTTGAAAACAGCATTACGCAAATCACCAGTAAAATTAAGCACAAGAACATAAACTTTTTGGCTACCTTTAATGTCAATTCACTCTTAAAAACAGGAAAACTTAAAACTCTAATAAATTTCATCAAAGAGAAAAGGATTATGATAACAGCTCTTCAAGAAACTAGATATACTGGTGAACATCCATTTGATTCAGAAGGATATAGAATATTCAAGGGAAAACCTGGAAAGAGAGTTATGAAAAATGTACCTCAATTTGGAACTGGATTCATTGTAAATCGGAACATATTAAATTCAATACCAGAGTTTAAATCCATTAATGAAAGATTAACCCTCCTTTAAATCAGTAAACAAAGTTTATACTACTGTTGATACACAAGCACCAACTAATGAGAAAAATAGGACTCAGAAAGAACAAACGGAAAATTTTTGGCAAGAATTATCAAACACCCTAGATCAAATGCCATCAAAAAATATAATACTACTTCTTGGAGACTTTAACGGTCAAATCGGCAAAAACGTCAACATCGGTCCATAGTAGGCAATTTCCCCACACATAAAAGAACCAACACAAATGGAGAAGAATCATTAGTTTATGCAGAGAGCATAACATAGTCCTGAAATCTACCTTCTTCAAAAAACTTCCTAGGAAACAAACTACTTGGGTTTCCCCAAATCCAGTTTGTGGAGAGAAACAACTTGACCCTGTTGCTATTAGCAGACAGTCTACAACGGAGATACTCCATGTGAAAGTTGCTAAGAGTGCAGATTTAGATTCAGACTACTATCTGTCTCTCATTAAATTAAAAATTAGACCAGTATATAAAAAGAAAAATCATTATCAATCCAAAAAGTTTGACATACAAACATTAGCTACCGAAAATAATTTCAAAACACTTTTGGAAAGCAGAGCACCTAAAACATGGGAACAACTTCAAAGAGACTTAGTACAGACAGCATAAGAAACCATTCTCCTTAAAAGAAAACTAAAACATGCCTGGTGGACTGCTGAGTGTGATGACCTATTCTTTAAAAGACAACGAGCTTGGAACATCTGGAATGCAAATAAAAATGAGCCTACTAGGAACAGCCTTATAGAAACCTGAAAACATACATCTAAGGGACTCAAAAGAATAAAAGTGCAACATATGAAAAGACCAATTTACATTAATAGAATCGGACTTCTACAAAACTTTCAGAAGTACGAGGGCTGTTTTTTAAGTAAGGGCCGTTTCTTTTTTAAGCCCGTAGTTAGTGCGCACGCTGCAACAAGCGTGCGCGCTACCTCCCGGCAACCTTTGCGAACAAGCAGGCATCAGTTGCAGCTGTGTAGCTAACCTGTACACTGAACTGGGCATCTATACAATGTTCAAGATTATTGATTCGCCCGTCGTGTTTGAGGTACGATCTGTGATACGTTTTTTGAGTGCAAGAAACATGTCGACTGCAGACATTCATCGTCAGCTTTGTGAGGTGTATGGTGATAATGCAATGACGGAAGGTAAAGTGCGAAAATGGGTACGCGAGTTCAAAAGTGGCCATGAACATGTTCATGACGATGAACGCTCAGGTCTGTGATCACATATTACTTGGTGACTGCAATTGACACGAAAATTCATGAGGACCGAAGATTCATGATAACCACTCTATCAATGGATTTTCCTCAAGTGTGAATTCTTGGTTGTCAGAGCAGGCGGCAAACTTTTATGCAAAGGGATTTCAGAACTTAGTTTTAAGGTATGTGCCTAAATCAATAAGGCAATTATGTAGAAAAATAGAGGAAGGTATGTAAAACCTAAAAATAAATGTGGTTTCAAAATAAAATTTTCAGTTAATTAAAAAACAAAAAACACCCTTACTTAAAAAACATCCCTCGTAGTTTAAGGAAGTATTCTCCACCCAGTCTACTTTTCACAGATCCAAAGACAGAAAACTGCATATAATAACGCTGATAATTGCAGAATACTTGCGGAATATTTTGAAGAACCCCTCAACTGCGATCCACCAAAGGAGACATTTAATTTTGATAATATACTCTCCATTCCTCTAGATTCAAAACCACCAACAACATAATTTTAAAAAATATAAATGAACCTAAAATTAACAAAGCATCTGGAGAAGATAGTATAGTTGCTGAATTATGGAAATACTTGTGTGACAACATGATCCTATGTTTAACGGAAATCACAAATGACATATAGAAAACACACAGTTTACCATCAGAATGGACATCTGTCTTGATACATCCACTACATAATAAAGGGAAGAAAACAGATCCTAACAATTACAGGGGAATCTCTCTCCTGCTAGCGACTTATAAGATTTAACCAAAGCACTTTTAAAAAGAGCAGTAAATATACTCGACCCACAATTGGGAGAGAATCAGGCAGGATTTAGGAAGGGACGATCGTGTACGGAGCAAATACTAAATTTAAAGAACATAATTAGACCTGAGAAAAATCAGGAACTTGAAATATGTAGTTACTTTTGTGGATTTTAAAAAAAAACCTATGACTCCATTGATGAAAAGGCACTTATTAACAATCTGAAGGAATTTGGACTTGATAACAAGACAACTGAAAAAATTCAATCAACATTAACGAAAATAACTTCCAAAGTTAAATTTAGAGGGGAACTTTCAAAATCTTTCAAAATAAAGTCAGGTGTGAGACAAGGAGATGGTCTGTCCTTCTGCTTTTCAATTGTGCATTGGAAAAGGTAATTCGAGAGTGGAGGAAAGCTGTCAATACTAAAGGCGTTCAACTAGGAAGACATCCAAATAAAATCACTGTAGATTGTTCAGCTTTTGCGGATGACATTGCATTGCTTACTGACTCACTGGATACTGCTCAAGAACAAATTAGAAAGTTGCTAAAACAAGCAGCCTAAGTTAGACTACAAATATCATTTGATAAAACTAAGTTCATGACAAACATCACCGATGCCATGAAAAGTATCACAATATTCATGACATTTCAATATGTAAAACAAATTCCTTCAAATACCTAGGAGAGTGGATTATGAACGACTCACAGGAAAAGACAGCAATAGAAACGTGTATGCATAAATTACAAAGGTGTTTTCATATGACAAAAGATATATATTTAAAAAAAAATCTTATCC
Source organism: Meconema thalassinum (assembly GCA_946902985.2). Classification (NCBI taxonomy): domain Eukaryota; kingdom Metazoa; phylum Arthropoda; class Insecta; order Orthoptera; family Tettigoniidae; genus Meconema; species Meconema thalassinum. The sequence goes on from OX336388.2 coordinate 455,733,842, forward strand.
TGGAACACTAAATTCAGGCACTATCAAACAGTGGTCAGACCTAAAACTCTGTATGTGGCAGAAACCCTTAAATTAACGAGATTTGGTGATTTAGACAAATTAGAGAAGACTGAAAGACGAATTCTGAGAAAAATTCTGGGAGCTAAACAAAATAATAATGTAGAATATAAGTTATGACCAAATAGAGAGTTATATTTAAAATGTGAAAAAACAAATGATGTAATGACAAAAGGAAGATTACAGTTTTTCGGGCACGTTTATAGAATGGAAAATAGTAGACTAACTAAACATATCTTCAACTTACTGAATAGTTACCATCCAAACCCACATGGTTCATTGAAATTGACAAAGATTTGACAAACGCCAGAATTCAGACAGACACAATAGCAAACTGATCACTCTTCAGAGAAGCTATTCAAAAGGCAGAATTTCAAGAAAGAAAGAAAGAAAGAAAGAAAGAAACATACAAACAAACAACTCTCAGAAAGTGGACTCGAGAGGAGAAAGATCGACACTCTAGAAGGATGAAGGAAATTTGGAAACAAAGGAAATTGAAACTCAGCAATTCTTCTAGGTTTGTGCCATGTCTTGTGTGGGGTTTCGCCTAGGACTCCAAGCTGGATCATCAGTGGGCTCCTTGGTCTCCCCGCCCGGACCCCCACAGGAGTAGCGAACTGCGCGCTACCTCCCTTTATATGAAGTGCAACTGCACCTGTTCACTGCGAGAACTAAAAGCTCAAGCAGCCTTAAACTCCCTATGAAGGCTTCCAAAAAGATGGTATATTGGCTTTCACGGCCAGTGAATTAAAACTCAGCAATTCTTCTAGGTTTGAAATTGAATACAATGGACAATAGCCAAAGTTGATTCATCGAACCCTCCAAATGGGTTATTCGAAAGAAGAAGATGTGAAGAACATAAAAATTTCAATAACTTCCAAACCTGAGCTAATCTAGATTTTTAACTGTCATTTTCAACTTCAGCACTCTCAAATCTATATGTCAACTATTTTGGCCTTTGTAAAAAACAAAAAGTTAAAATTTGCTATCTAGAGTTGATATATATGCCTACAGTACATCAGATTACTTAGCATTAGCTGTAGAATATTTGCACTCGTCGTATTTATTGAATTGAATACAGGTGATAAAGGTAGCGTGGCTTCAGCATGTAATTTATTTATGTATTTCTCTATTTGAATGCACTTGGCGTTGACTCAAGATCGATATGTAAATTACTGACTGACTCATTCATTCATCACGAAATCTCACAAACTACCGAACGGATTGGAATGAAATTTGGTATGCAGCTTCCTGAAGGGCCGCAAACGCCCACTAAGAGAGGATATTTGGATATTCAGGTTCTAAAGGGGTGTTAAGGGGGTAGACCTGCATTTCATTGAATAGGAATATCTCCCGATTGGTTTCATTGGTGGATGTGATACTCGGCATATAAACAAAGTATGGAAGTCCCTGGAGGATAGAGGAGTAGAGAAATTGACTATAAAGAGGATAAAGGAGATGTACAAGGGAAGCGTGAGCTGTGTGAAAGTGGGAGGAGAGAGATCAGACTGGTTGGAACAGAGAAACGGCCTAAAACAAGGAAGTGCACTGTCACCGTTACTTTTCATTGTGGTGATGGATGACATATTGACCCGAGTGGCACAAGTAATTGGGGAAGGAAAGATGAAAGCGATGGTGTTTGCAGATGATTTGATGATTTGGGGAAACAAGGAGGAGGAGGTACAGGAACAGTTGGACATGTGGGAAGGAATAATACAAGGATATGGGATGAAATTTAGCATAACTAAGAGTGAGATGGTGATCACAACAAGGAAGAAGGAAAGAACCGCAACGGGAATAACAATTGGTGGGGAACAGCTGAAGAAAGTGGAGAGTTTCAAGTATCTGGGAAGCCTGATACAAGATAATGGAAGAAACGATAGAGAAATAAATGAGCGGGGGAGGCAGGCAGAAGCATTTCGGAGGAGTGTGAGAAGCATGTTATGGAGCAAGGATGTCCCTCAGAACAGCAAAAAGATCATATATCGGACGTACTATGTCCCTATCCTGACGTATGCCTCGGAGACCTGGGTTATGAAAGGAAGGGAGGAGAGCAAAATACAGGCCAGTGAGATGAGGTTCTTGAGAAGCAGTATTGGAGCTACAAAGATGGACAGAATAAGAAATGAGAGGACCAGAGAGTTAATGAAGGAGGAACCATTACAGGATGGTATAGAGAAATCTAGACTTAGATGGTATGGACATGTAAAGCGAATGGAGGAGAAGAGGATACCCAGGAGAGTACATGAGACGAAGTGGGAAGGAAAGAGACCGAGAGACAGGTGGCTGAAGGGGGTGGAAGAAAGCATGAAGAAGAGAGGAGAAGACTGGACAAGGGTGGAAGCTGAGAGATGGTGGGAAGACAGAAGACGTTGGAGAGGCTTGTGTTCCAAACAGACCCGGCCAGTGGCTGGAAACTGTGCAAGATGATGATGTCCTAAGTGTAGCCCAGTGTACGGTAATATTCAAAAACTCTGCAACACTGCTCATCAGTTCCTAACTCTCATCATATCTCTCAGCTCTTTCTTTTGAAATACACTACAGAGTATAGACTGGCGTGCGCGTGCTGGCCGGCCATCTCTCGCCAAGCGAGTCATAGCCTGTATGCACAGAGGGAATGACAGAGACTTCTTTCTTCAGACAAGGTCATGCTTGGTTAGCAACAGAGCTCGTGTACGATTGAAATATGGCAGCTTGTGCGACGGACTGACGCAGAAATAAAAATATGCTGTGCGACAATTATGCCATGAAACTTTTAATCGAAAAGTAGGATGCAACGACTGTGCAATGTAATTTTTATAACCAAATTTTTATTCGAAAAGTAGGGTGTGGCGATTATGTGAGGAAATACGATACAGTTGAGGGCCAAAGAAAGATGCATCACAGGCTAGCATTTGGACCACACTGCATTATATCATGACTATAATCAAAACTTTTAAAAAATAGATGGGTAACAGCCAGGTAAGAACATGATTATAAACATGCACAAATAAGCTACATCACACAGTGCAAAATGTGTAGTCGATCTTTGATGGTGGGGGAGAAAAGAAGACTGACTTTTTGATTCATGTCGCTGGAGGGAAGAAAAGAGAAAGTAGCAGATGTTAAGGTGGGGGAGACAGAAAGATCATCTAAAGCAGTGTTCCCCAACCTTGGGGATACCACAGCCCGGCAATTTCATTTTGAAAAACTGTCAGTGTCCAGTACCGATAGGCACATAGCATACCGTGTTCAAGCCTGCAACATTGTGTGTGTTTTTCTTCTTTTATGTCGACACATTTTAGTGGTCGAATATCTATTTCTTTTACAATGTGCCCAAGAATTTAAGGGGCTTAGATATCTTAAGAGCTGCCTGGGAAACCAATTTGCAACAATATAATATCGTCAAGAGATTGCTGCTGATAGAGGATGCTCATTAGCACAAAAGTCAGGATTTTCAGGATGAAATGAAATCTTCAGTAACCAAATTTGAAATTCCTTGTAATGAGACTACACTGTTGTAATCTGGACGTCAGCTGAGAAAACATCTTCAGCAACAAGTCTTTGTCTCATTGAGCCTACTTCCCAATAAAGGTGTAACCATACATGAGGATGATCCTTCAAGCAATTCCTGGATTAGTAATGGCAATGCATGTCCTCTTCCGAATGGACAACTGCAATAAAGATGTTGTATAATACAGCAGCGGTATGATCAGTTCCCAGAAGAACATCTACTACCGATCACTGCCGTTTCTCAGGATGCGAAGACGTTGAAACACTGGGCCATGTCCTGAGATGCCATCCGAAAGGCAAGCGGATGAAGAATACTCGACATCGCATGGTTCGGTCTCAAATCACAAAAGCTCTACAGAAGGTGAAGTGGGAAATTTTTCGAAGAAGTCCATTGCTTGGAGAGGGATGGCAGCACTAGATAAACAGATATTGTAGCTCTTAATAGGCCTCTGGGGAAAGCTATGATACTAGACCCCACAGTTCGATTTGAAAAGCACGTCCAGCAAGCTATCAATGTCGATGAAGAAAAGAGGGCTATCTATCTCCCATGTAATCCTCACAGAGAGTTATAATGCTACTGATTATACATGGGAGGTAAGAGGTCTTCTCTTCGGTGCACATGGGACATATAATTTCTTTACATTAAGAAATATCTGCGTCTTGTTTAGAGTGCCCAGCTGTACATGGAGATGCTTCGGAGAATTCTGAAAGATTCTATTCATACTTTGAATAGCCATCTGTATAACAACTTGTGAATTTTCTCAGCTATGTTATATATATGATCTGTGTCGCTGTAATTTTGTATGGTAGGTGCTGATTTCAGATAAATTTTCAAAATCAAAATTATTACTAAAATGTTACCCCCTATTATTCTATTCTACATGTTAAAATTCTGAACCATCATGCTTTTATAATGCAACTAACTTATCAGTTGAAAGCTGGTCTCAGGAAAATATTAATTTTTCGTATGATTTGTGTTATCTTCTGCTGTTTATTTCGTTATTTCAGAATAGCCATTAACTGGAAATCTAAATAGTAGATTGTGAAGTTTGTATGGTATACCAGCTTTCTGCATAGTTTAACTGTCATTTAAGTATTCATTACTGCGAGACTCCATTGTAAGCACAGCCCAGTTATTTGAGCTAATATCAAGTTCAGAACCTTTCTTTGATATTTTTATAAGAAATAATTAAATGTCTTTTAAACTTGTAAGTTTCATTAAAGTGGATTGTGAGAACAGTCCAGTAGATTTCATCTTAGGGCACGGTTGCGGGCTTTTACCCGGTGGTTGAGAATCACTTATATAAAACTTTCAACACGAACCAGCCACTTTCAGAAAAGAGATATCTATCATCACTGTTCACTGATTGAAAATCCACAGCCTGCTTCCAGTCTCCGGCCGGGTCAGGAATGGAATGAATGAAGCCCCCATCTAGCAGCGAGGATATGTACTGTGCCGGCTGCCGAGACCTGATGCACTCCTCTGGGGCAATGATTAAATGAACGACAGATGAAATGAAATGATAGTGGAGAGTGTTGCTGGAATGAAATGTTGACAGGGAAAACCGGAGTACCCAGAGAAAAACCTATCTGCCTCCGTTTTGTCCAGCACAGATCTCACTTGGAGTGACCCAGCGGTGAGAGGCCGGCGTGCTGCCGCCTAAGCCACGGAGGCTTCTGTTCACTGATTAACTTATTGAATTATTAACTGTAGACAAATAATTGACCTACATGGATTTGCTGTCATCGGCCAACACTCGTATGCAAGTTAATGTGTCGCCAGTTTGTCCTTTTTTTCATCTTCATAGTCTATGACAATGTCATTGATGACTAAGGTCAATCCTTGCATAGTACATGCGGTTACACATGTTGCACCTGATGGAAGGTAAAGGACCCGGCTGAGCATACCAAAGATTTTGTTGCTCATGAGCCATGTTTCATGTCTTCGATGCTGCTCTTCCAATTGTATGCCAGCTGAGGTACTTGTGTACCAGCACTCTGCTGCAAGAGAGTGCCAGGTATTCAGGTTTATACCTTTGGGTAAAATGGTCTTTTTAAGCTGGTCTTTATAACCCTTCAGAGGAGCACCACAAAGTCTTTTGCAAAATAATCTTGTATCGTTCTCTGTCATATCGGTTGATAAAGGGGCCAAAACTATTAATTAGGCCTCGAAACATGTCCCACTAATGACCACTCAGTGATCATAATTAATAAAAGTATTGATCAGGCGGAACCTTTAACCTGTTTATACTAATGCTTCCAAGATGGAAGTGGTTTACTTCTTCCAGAGATGTATTTGAGATGTCAGCACTAAAAACTTGAAAATCAGTTCCATGAGCAGGCAAGATGTTTGTGTGTAGTCTTTAAGTTGACTTAGAGTTACAGCTGTAGGTGAATAGACTGGAGAAGCATTGTCATCTGCATACTGTACTTCAAGTTACCTTTGTGAGATTAGTTAGTCTTTTTGAACAGAGTCTTTCGTGCTTAAAAAGTTTTCCTTCAAAGTGATATCTAATTTCCTCTCCTTTGATGTTTGCCAATGATGTCTTGCAGCCTACAGCATGGCTGTGAGCTATAGCGCAAAATGCATAGGAACAGGACACACCATTGCTAGCCCATAGAAACTGTGAATTATCCTGAGATGTCTTTTGATTAAGAACATGTCCAACCATACTATTGTGAAGTGCTCAACTAGTCTCACAATCCTGGTTCCAAATAATAAGTATGCACTGCAGTACATGGGACTGATGACCATGATGTCTTTAGCCCCATAAATGAAACAATATTTTATTTTAAAAATATGTCGCATAAACCTTGCATGTGAAATAGAGATCAGCCTTTGATTAGTATGAAAAAGAAGGAAAAGGAAGCTTGTAGTTTAACGTGACCGTTAATCTTGAGATCATGAGCCACGGGACCTCCTTTTTACGTGGAATCCGAACCACAGGACATGGCATTTCACTTCGAAAATCTCACATGCATTGACCGGGAATCGAACCCGGACCGCCTTGGTGAGAGGCATACAGCTAGACCGCTGAGCCACCACGCCCCGTATGAAAAAGAAGGTATGATAATGAGAGCTGTTATCCACAAGTGAGTCTTTGTCATTTCCATCTACATGCTTCCTCAAGAATTATTTGTATCAGTATCTCCAATTAGGTTCTATCTTGCCCTAAATATTTTATTGATTTAAAAACAATTTAGGGTGTATTTTTTTAGTAAAATGCTGGTGGATATGGAAATCTATGTTTATTTGCACCAAATTGCTAAATTATATACTGTTTATTTACACTAGTGTCCAAAAGTTAAGCATAAGTTACGAATAAGCAGGGCAACAGGAAATAGACCGCAAATCACACGACATATGCACCTACCAACCTTATGTGTTCGCTCTGTATAGGAAAAGAGTATTCCCTGCTTTGACTATCATCGTAACCTCAAGGTAAACACAGCCAGTGCCTGCACTCCATATTCCCTCCGTCATGTTTGCCCTGTTATAATGTGAGGAGTGTAGCCTCGTGGTAAATGTGACAACATAATGGCTCAACGACGCCATTTGGACCCTGTTTTGCAGGGTAAAATACTCGGCCGCCTGGAAGCAGGCCAGACACAGACCGAAGTTGCAGTATCCTTGAATGTGCTACAAAGTGTCATTTCCAGGCTTTGGAGACGATTTTGAGACACAGGAGATGTTAGTCATAGGCCAGTACCAGGTCGACCAAGAGTAACCACCCCACAGCAGGACCTATATCTGGCTTTAACCGCCCGACAAAATCAGAGTGCACCCGCAAGACAATTGTGGGTGGAGCTTGCAGCCGTCTCGGGTTGCCGTTTCCCCGGCAAACTGTGTACCGGAGGCACAGAACAGCAGGGCTGTTTGCCAGACGTCCAGCGGTGTGCGTCCAGCTCACTCCACAGAAACGGGCCCGTATACTGTGGAGCCGTCAACGTCGAAAATGGACCATGAATGAATGGAGGCATGTGCTCTTCACAGATTAATCCCGCTTCAGTTTGCAGAACGATTCCCGTTGCATATTAATATGGAGAGAACCTGGTAGCCGATACAAACACAGGAACATTGTGGAATGGGACTAGTATGGTGGTGGTGTCATGGTGTGGGGCGGCATCATGTTGAATGGCTGTACAGACCTGCACATCTTCATGGGTGGTCCGAGGACCACTGTGCACGCTCGGAGATACAGGGATGAGGTACTTGAGACTACATGTTCGACTCTTCAGAGGTGCGGTTGGTTCAGACTTCTCTTAATGGACGATAATTCCCGACCGCACCGCGCTGCTCTGGTGGATGCATTTCTGGCTGGGGATGACATTCATGGCATGGACTGGCCAGCAAGGTCTGCAGATCTGAATCCTATACAACATGCCTGGGATGCATTAGGGAGGCGAATTGCATCCCGTCAGCTTCCACCAAGGATCCTCCTAGACCTTTGCATTGCCCTTTCGGAGGAATGGGATCGACTGCCATAAGAGCTCTTGGACCATCTTTTAGAGAGCATGCCACGTCGCTGCAAAGCATGTGTGGCCGTTAGGGGTAACCATACACCCTATTAACAGCATATTTTATTGTGGAAGACATTGCCAAGTTTTGTTAGTTGTTGTCAAAGGTGAACCTTAGCTATCAGAACCTTTCTGAAACAATTTTTTTGGACAAGTTGTGTGACATATGGTGTGTGATTCAGCTTCTGTTTGTTCAGCTATCCGTCTGGCATTCCGATAAGGCAGTATGGCCTCGTTTAGTGATTATGCTTAACTTTTGACCACTAGTGTATTTAGGATAGCATAGCATTACTGTACATCTTAGAAATGAAAGATTCCCTTCAAGAATTTGCTTGTTATTCTTTCATCTGCAAAAAGAAATGTCCTCCTATTATGTGATTCTTTGAGAAACAGAAGGGTTTGCAAAAATATTTTTGAAATATGTGCTAAATGCATTACCGTATGTGATAATTACACTAATAACAGTACATTTAGCATAGTTTATAAAAGTGGGTTAGGCCATCCTCGTTCTCAGGAACTTTTGTACAAGGTTGGTACAGGAATGAAGGAAAATTTGGATAAACAAACTAATTAGAAAGCAACTTGCCCAGGAAGGATAGTTAACGTAGGGACACATTAATATAGCTAAATAAACATTTAATATTCCTAAGAGGCACGATGGCGTCAGTCTCCAAAAGACATCTTACCGAAATGGTTGTTTCAGGTCATTAAACACCGCATTGTTGTAAATGTTGTCCATTTAGAAATTCACATGACGTTTTGATGTCGGCATGCAGCAGTTCAGTCCATAAATAAGTATGTTAAGTATGTCAACATAAGGTGTGTAAATAATTCAATTTGCAAGGAGCTGGCACGTCCAGAATGGTCAGTGGAGAAATACTGTTATTGGGCAGTTGCTGAACTGTCCGACAATCAGTCAGCATCGTGAGGGAAAGTCCCCAGACACACAGGATGCATCATGGACACATTACACAACATTACCACCACCTGATGTAGTTTGGTAGAGGTTGTATTGTGGTTTTACGATGAGGCCAGATGGATCGAAGCAAATATGATATGGATAGATTTCGACAACGATAGACAACACCAAGGATGAAAGTTGCAAGGTGATAAATCTCCACTGAATGCAGGATGTTCAAGGACCTCCCACTTTTTCTTCTGTAGTGCAGTAACAACAATGTTGTTGACATGCTGACATGTATTATCGTAATGAATGATGACTTCTGAAGACAGTTTGCTGTTGCTGGGTCGCAGGTTTTTCAGAGCGGTATATATACCATCAAATGTATTCATGTAGCCCTGGATATTGATGGTAACTCTGGGGTCCTTAAACTTCAGTAAATTGGGGCCTTGCTAATAGAAAAATTTAGTCAGCAGACCTTTCCAGCAGACACCTGTGTTCGTAACTTTTTTTGCTTGGGCTAGTCTGTATGCTTTCAACACATACTGGCAGTCTTTCTTTCCGAATTGTAGGTCAACATTCAAAGTATCCATTGGCTATGTACTTTACAGTAAGTATTTCAGTTTATGGGAGACAATGTTGTGTTCAGTAACAACAGAAATGCCAATAAATGCTTCATTGAGAGTCCATCTTGATAGCATTGTCAATGTCTGCCATTAGTCTTGGTTACATATCTGTGCGACTCATCATCATCATCATCATCATCATCATCATCATCATTTCCCCTTATCCAGCTCCTGCCGGGTCAGGGTATTTATGGCACTTCTCCACTTTCCTCTTTCCTTCCACCATTCTTCTTCCACGATCTTGTCCCAGTCCAGATTTCTTTTTCTTACGCTGTTCTTCACTGAATCAATCCACCTTGTTCTAGGTCTTCCTCTTGCTCTCTTACCCTTGCACTTCGCCTCCAGCATCTGTCTTGGTATTCTATTTTCCTCCATCCTCTTTACATGTCCAAACCACCTTAGTTTATTCTTCTCAATTCTCTCATTTAGTTTTTCCATCCCAACTTCCTTCCTAACATCTTCATTCCTCACTCTGTCTTTCCTTGTCTTTCCTATCATACTTCTTAGGAATTTCATTTCACTGGCTTGGATTCTACTCTCTTGCCTGCTTGTCAGGGTCCAAGTCTCAGCTGCATAGGTTAATATGGGTACATAGTACACTTTATACATTACCTCCTTGCTTTTCCTTGGTACTTCCTTATCCCAAACAAGTTTTCTTACACTTTGATAGAATGCATTGCTCTGCTGTACCCTCCTGCCAATCTCCATGTCCAACCTACCAGTTTGCATCAATTCACTTCCTAGGTATTTGAACGTGTCCACAATTTTCAAACTCTGACTTCCAATTTTCACAGTGCCCTTTCCTTGTCTTTCCCCTCTTGTCATCACCATGGTCTTGCTTTTCTCTATACTGATTTTCAGGCCGTACTTCTGAATATTTTCGTTCAGTGCATCTAGTTGTTTTTGCACTTCTTCGGTGTTCCTTCCCCAGACCACAATATCATCTGCAAATAACAGTAACTTCATTTCTTTATGTCCATATGCTTCCTTTGTTTCCTTTACAATTTCATCCATCACCATTATGAACAAGAGAGGTGACAGCACACTCCCCTGTCTTAGTCCAGTCTTGTTCCTAAACCAATCTGTCTTTCCAACTGGGGTCAGTACCCTGCTAACACAGTTGTTGTACATTGCTTGCACCATTTCCAACATTTCTCTTCCCAGTCTCTTCTTAATCATGGTTTCCCATACCGTCTCTCTGGGGACACTATCATATGCCTTTTCTAGATCTATGAAAGCCATGATCAAATCCTCTCCATATTCCCAGTTCTTTTCCATCACCTGCCTCAAGCTAAAGATTGGGTCCACTGTGGATCTTCCACTCCTGAAGCCATACTGTTCCTCTTGCAACTCTTCTTCCACCTTTCTTCTCATTCTTCTTTTTAATATCCTTTCCGGTATTTTTACTATCTGTGATATGAGGGTGATCCCTCTATAATTATCACACACCTTATTGTCCCCCTTCTTAAACACTGGTATTATTAGCCCTTTCTCCCAGTCTTCTGGTACCCATTTCCGTTTCCACACACACTTGAGCAACAGGTCCAGCAGCCTTTATCATTTCTACACTGATTTCATCCACCCCTGTTGCTTTTCCCATCTTCATTTTCTGTACTGCTAATTCCACCTCCAGCATTGTTATATCATCTTCTGTTATAGAGTCGTCAGGTTGTGTCACTTCAATCTCACCAGTACAACTGCTCACATTCAATAGCTTATCGAAATACTCCTTCCATCGTCCCTTTATCTCTTCTGGGTGTGTTAACAACTCTCCATCTTCCTTTTTCACTAGCTTTGTAGTAACTCTTTCTTTCCTCTTACTTCTTAGAAGCCCATACAGCATCCTTTTACTGCCACTTACATCTGTTTCCATTCTTCGTGTAAATTCTTCCCAACTTTTCTTCTTTTCTTCTCCTACCACTTTCTTACACCTCCGTTTGCTGTCGTGATACTTCCTTTTGCTTTCTTCTGTTTGATCTCGGTTCCATTCTTTCCATGCAGGCTTCTTTTCTTTCACTGCTTTCCTCGCTTCCTCATTCCACCACAGTGTCTCCTTCTCTTTCACTCTTGTTGACGTCCTACCACAAGCACTCTCTGCTGCACCAACAAATGCCTCTTTAAAGTGGGACCATTCCTCTTCTATGTTTTCCACTTCAGTAACTGGGATTTGTTGCTTCAATCTCTCCTGAAAATCTTCCTGTACAGTTTTGTCTTTCAATTTCCATACTTTTATTTTTCTTTCTCTGATCTCCTTTAAGTTATCCAATTTTTCCCATCTAAATTTTGCCACCACAGCTCTATGGTCCCCATCAAATGCTTCTCCTGATAAAGCTGTCACATCTATCAGCTTTCTGCGATTAGTCCTTTCCACCAGAAAGTAGTCAATTACTGATTTTGTTCTTCTATCGCCCCAACCATATCTCGTAATTTTCCTGCTGTTTTTCTTCCGAAACCATGAATTACCCACTATCAGTCCATTCCTTTCACAAAAGTTTACAAGTTCCTCTCCTTCCCGGTTCTTTTTCCCATATCCATATGGTCCAATGACTTCTTCCTTTCCTTGTCTCTCGTTTCCGACTTGTGCATTCATATCTCCCATGATCACCACTTCTACATCTGAAATTACTCTTTCTACATCCTCCAGGAATACTTCAATATCTTCTTCTCTGTTTCCAGTCTGTGGTGCATACACTTGTATGAAGTCCATCACGTCATTTTTCATTCTAATTTTCATTATTCTGTCACTCACACACTCGACCACTTCAACATACGGTACTCCTCCAGTTGTTTCGAGGTTATCAGTCCCACACCATTTTTTGCCTCTTGGCCACCACTCCAGTATAATGTGTATCCTTTCCTCAATTTCTTCCTTCCTTTACCTTTCCATTTCACTTCACTCAGCCCCATCAATCCAACATTCTCCCTCTCCATGAAGTCTACCACCTCCTCCACCTTGCCTGTCAGGGTCATGACATTCATGATTCCCACTTTCATTTCGGTTACTGGTCACCCATTTCTCACAGTTCCCCCAGTTCCAAAAGAACTGCGCGTTGCCTGCAGGGTACGCCCTAACCTCCTCTCGGCCATTGTGGAACATTCTTGACTAATCCGTAACAGTTGCCTTTGACATGTTCAAACACTTTTTCCCATATATAACAACCATTCTCTAATGCCTCTCCCCTGGCTTGCAACCATCTGCCGTTAAAAACTGGATTACTGCTTGTTGGTGTTGCTTGGACGGGTTCTGAATCGCACCAGCCATCTCAATGTAACGTCACATGTCTGCAAACAAAATATTGTTATTAATTCATTTCGAGGCTTGCAACACCATGGTCATTCAGCCCTTTGTTCTTGGGTGTGTATATATGTATGAATGAATGATTTGTATGATAACCTGTGTTATTGTGGTGTATGTAGTAGTACAAACAAAATAAGCGTGAGTATTCAACTACAGCACATGAGCCACACACTCAACTCCACTTGTGCACGCGTATTTCCAACCTCAAGTAACAACACGTCACGTAGCATGTTTTGAATGAGTTTCAATTGAATATACATTCTATAAAATCAGCAGTCAAGCCTAATGAAACACAGTTCATAATCTAATGCCCACATTTTCGTCGGTGAGCTGTTATAACCAGTATTGTCCCCTTTTGTTGCTGCTACGGTAAGAAATACTTGGTCTTTTCCTGCATTTCTGCCTCAAATGAAATCAACCTAGTGACCTACCTCATGACATTATTTTTCTAAATTTACCAACTTGACAAGTTTTTTAACCCTTTGACCGCCAACGTCCGATTGATAAGATGATCGGAGTTCAGCTGTAAAATGCCAACGTCCGATTGATCGGACGTTCTGAAAAAATGTATTTTTCAAGTTACTTATTCGTTTTAATAGTTCACAATATATGTTTTGGTCTAGTAGTGGATTAAATAAGACTATATACAACAAATTTTAAAGTTTGTCACACTGAGGAACTTGCTGCTGAGTAACAAAGTGCAAATTCAGATATCGCGGGCGGGCAACGAACCCTTTTACCGGAAAAAAAATGAACGCAATTGTTCCGTATACAGCAAGATTAGTACAATTCGAGGTGGTAGAAGGAAAAAGACCAGATACATTTGTAATGAATGTAATAAGAGTGTTCATCCTTTGTTCCTCTCTAATCACAATTGCTAGGGCATGTAATAAACATGTGTAAATATTAGGTAATTAGTTTCTTTTCGTCCAAAAAGTGAATTCTGGAGTGTTCAGTTTGTGTGAAGTAGTAAAATAGACATTAGTAAACATTTTTACTTAAAACTAGCCTGGAACTGCAGCCATTTGCATATAATGTAAGGATTAGAAAATTTCATATTACAGTAATAAAAATAATAATAAATTTTTTCAGCTGTAATATTTTATAGAAAGCTCAAATTTTTATAGACTGTGATATTGGAAACATCACCTCTCTAAAATGAAGCAGTTTTTTATAGTAAAAATATTTTTTATTCTTAACGATTTTCGATCATGAATTTCCTTTTAAAATTTTTAAAGTAAATATTTATTTCAATTATCACTCCATTTAATATGAATTATAGAATAAGAGTACATTAAGTTACATTAATAAAACACCCAGAGCATTACCTTCAAAACAAAACAAAAAAGATCATCCAATATACATAAATAGTTCTGAAGTTATTACGTATAATTTACCGCAGGGTAAAAAGTGCAGATTAGGCCTTGGCAGTATAGGGTACGGACACCACGTATATGGCTGGCGGTCAAAGGGTTGATAAATATTTCCAGATCATTACTTTATATTATACTCATACAGCAGAAAAATGTCAATATTACATGCAAATTTCCAAATCCAGAATTTTAGAACAGTAAAAAAAAAACAAATTTCTTGCTACATATTAAAGGTCAATACTACTGTACTTGTGAAATGAACATGCACATACATGTGTAGAAGCTTCTTAAGATGCGTTCAAGCCAACTTTATAATTATCGTTGTTTTTAAATGAAATATACAGTAGAATGTCGTTTATCCGGACGTCATAAGAACCGGAACATCAATTATCCGGACGAACGAAAAATTAAGAAAGACGGGGAAGTGCGCGCTGCCTACTGTAGTGGCTCGGTTCGTTTTCAATTGTTGTCTCCTACCGTTTGTTTACTCTATAATGTTTCAACGTGTTACAGTATGTGTGCCTGCTGTACTGTATTACTTAGTGAAAATGGCTACTACGAGTGGCAAAAAGGAAAAACGAAATTGCAATGTTTAATCGATTGAGAACAAGGTGGAGATCATTAATAAACTAGATCAAGGTGAGTGTGTGCAGTGTCTAATGAAAACCTACAGGGTTGGAAAATCCATAAGTTATGATTTGAAGAACCGAAAAGGTGAAATTCTGAATTATACACTGAAGTTTAGATAGTGAAAAGGGGTCTAAAAAGAGAAAAACCATGAGATCAGCTACGGATGAACAGTTGGAAGAAGCGGCGTACTTATGGTTTATTCGGACAAGAAGTAAGGGAGATCCCATTTCTGGAGCTTTATTATGTGAGAAAGCGTTTCAGCTAAATGAGATGCTTGGTGGTTCTCCCTATGAAATAAACACATGTTCGATTATCCGGAACATTTCCGGTCCCAATTAGTTCGGATAAACGACGTTCTACTATATATATATTATCTCGTAAGAGCTAAAGTGTAATTGGTACAGTATGTTCGTTCGTAAAACTGCTTTATAAAGTATGGAATGCCACCACCAGATTGCACCTGTGTGCATTGGTAGCTAGTTGACAGCACATGCAGAAGTTAATAAGCTAGAGGCTGCGCTTTAAGATGAATGGAAGTTAAGTTGAACTGTGTTCAATCTACAGATCATTCCTGTTTATGTACCATCTGTGCTGGACAATGCCACAATCCTTCACAATAATACAACAGCTTATAATGAAGCTCCTGTCAGGAACCTTTTGCAAGGGTGGGGGTGGAAGATCTTGGAATATCCTCCGTACTCGCTTGATCTCGGTCCATGCAATTTTGATCTCACTCCACAAGTGAAGGAGCCACTGCATGGGAAGCAGTTTGCAAACAAGGACATCATAATAGTTTTTCGACAAGAGATGGTACATACTCAGTCGATGGTATTCATTGCCTTCCTCAGCATTGGCAAAAATGTGTGGAGACCTTGGGGAATTATTTTAAAGGGTGATATATGTAAGTGAACAATAGAACAATGATTTCTATTTACACATCCTGGGCTCCTGTACTTGGACTCTATTTGGTGAAGCACATTCCAGTGACCTTCAATCACATATAGTGAATTTCTCCCGTGTGGTCTTTGTTATCACGTCAGAACCGAAGTCTTCACCAGATTTAACGAAGAAGCGTGACACAATAATTTTGATAATTCTTCCACGCATGGTTGTGAAACAACTCTCCCTGATTGGCTGAATACTAGTCTCGAGGTCATCGTCATACCCGCCACGCATTTGCATTCGTCCTGCACTCATTCCGTCGTTAATCACCATTCACCTTACGCTGCTTACAATAAATGTTGGTGAAGGGTGAGTGACTAGTTGGTATAGACATTTTAGAAGCCGCATTTAGTGTTGCATTGAAGCCTCCGTGGCTTAGGCGGCAGCACGCCGGCCTCTCACCGCTGGGTCCGTGGTTCAAATCCCGGTCACTCCATGTGAGATCTGTGCTGGACAAAACGGAGGCAGACATGTTTTTCTCCGGGCACTCCGGTTTTCCCTGTCAAAATTTAATTCCAGCAACACTCTCCACTATCATTTCATTTCATCTGTCATTCATTTAATCATTGCCCCAGAGGAGTGCGTCGGGCCTCGGCAGCCGGCACAGTCCATATCCTCGCCGCTAGATGGGGGCTTCATTCATTCCATTCCTGACCCGGTCGGAGACTGGAAGCAGGCTGTGGATTTTCATTTCATTTAGTGTTGCATTCTAGAGTTTAGTGCGTGGCATTGTGGTTTTTGGCAATCTCGTTATATTGTAGATATTAAAATAAATAGTTCTGTTTCGGGGGCTTATCGCTAAGTATATCACAGCAGTAGCCTACCGTACTATTATGAATAGCTGGACTTTATTGAGACTTTGCCACACCTTCACAGATTAGTGTTGGAGGGCTGAGACTATTTGTGATTAATGCCCGTTGCTCACGGTGAAATGTTTCTTAAAATTTATTTTACAACTAATTTTATAAAAAATTGACGAAAGCAAGCTGTGTTGTTCACAGTAAAATTATTTTATAACATCCGTGGATGTATCAGGATCGTCATCTACCGATAAACTTCTGAGCCAAGAATCAGCTGTTCAACACACATTGGTTTGAGAGTATGGCTCCAACAAACAAAGCAAAAATTGTAAAAATTGCTACTTTAGCTACAATTATAGTCGTACAGTGGTAAAAAGGAAGAAAGGAAATGCTAGGAAGTCCTGGATTTGGGAATGGATAAAAGGAAGAGTAGAGTAGAGGACTGCTGTCCTTGGTCGAAAATGAGTTGAGGTTAGAAGATCAGAATTCATATAGGAATTTTCTAAGAATGGAGGAAAGCAGTTTTTAAAAACTCCTAGATCTTGTTGGTCCCAAAATTATTCGACAGGACACTAACATGAGGCAAGCCATTTCTCCTGAAATGAGACTGAAAGTGAGTTCGAAGCCCGTTTATCTTCGCCTTCACATCAGGCTGGCTTGTGTTCGGTCGAATTTGTGAAACATATTCGGCGATTGCGATTTCTGCCTCCCTTCTTGTATTTCTATTGTGGTATATGGGCTTTTTAACCTCATACTTTAACACTGATATTTCTGGTAATCGTCCAGTAAAACACTAACAGCTACCTTAGTTCAGCCGGAGCCTGCCATTTTCGAAGTGTTTGTTTACAAGCGAGCTTCACAATCTTCTCACTACATGGCGCCAGCATCATCATCATGTCAGCTTCCCTGATTAATTTTACGGAATAGAAGATGTCCTATTTTATGGAAAGTTTTATCAAAGGTTTTATAAAACTTGAATTTGACCGTGAGCAACAGAAATGTTATATAATTAAATTATTGTACAATACATTTGAAGGAAAATTTTACCGTGAGCAACGGACATAACATTATGAGGTTTAATAGTGTTTCATAGAGCAATTTTGTTATCTTGTATGTACAATATGATCGATTTGACAGATTACATGTAATTTTTTTCTAGTTTTGGGAATAACACCCATTACAATAAATTGGGTACAATCTGTAAAGCATTTAATATTTCTTATACCAAGGCAACAATGAAAAATGGCTTCCAACACGATTAAGACTTGGATCTGATGTTCGCTTGACGAACAGTACCACGGTCGACTCTAGACAGGTCGGAAGGCTGAGACTTGGCAACATGTTCATCTGTCATACCGTTGTCAGGCGGGAACAGGAGGGAACGTTCAATCTGGCAGGTGTTCTTGTTTATCTCATAGGGATATTTCCTTCTATATTTTGTTTCTTATGTGTTGTACGTTTAAACGCTTTATAGTACCGGTAGCGTTTATACTACCCTTCCAGATGAGTTTTTTTTTACTGTAATCCCTAATCGAGAACATACTGACGAGTGTGCTTTGTATCTGGCAAATATGGTATTTTTAAATGTCTACGGTACATGGAATTATCACATATCGTACTTCATATTTTAAACTTTGATTTTCCTGGAATGTTTCGGCACCGTAACAATGCCAGATACATGTTGTATCCCCAACTGTAATGCAAATCAACCAAGTAAGGTTCCCAAGTGACGAAAATCTGCGCCAGGCCTGGATTAGGGAACCTTCGAAATGGTTCGTAGATTAAATAAATTAATCAATTAAGTGAAAAAATACATTCAGTTATTGCCACTGTATTGCTAAACAATTATTCACAGGCATGGAATGATGCTCTTGATGTCAGCAAACTTGGTTATGGGAAGAGAGAGTTGCAGCACTTTAGGAAGGAAACAGAAGTAATCTGATACAGTTATGGAATACCACCAGTAACAGACTATTTCTATAATAGTAGTAAATTATCTACATACCTGTGGGGCGGAATCGAGGGTTTATAGGCTTACAGTGTGAAGATGTTATGGAAGATAGCCTACATTTTTGCATCACATACCCCTCAATTGCATCTACTTATTCCATATTATTATTATTATAACACCGCCAATAGTTTTATTACCATACTTCAGAGTAGTAAAATACGAAAAGAAACCAAAATAATTTTCTTTATTTTGCTAAACACTTTTATGTTGGTAAATTATTTCCGTGTCACTCATGCCTAATACCGTAAAACGAGGTGAATAGGATCAGTGGGGTGAAAGGGATCAAAACTTTGGTACAACGCTATGCTCAAACAAGAGTTTAGTGCTTTTCAGTCGGTCAACACGAATGTACCCAAAAGAGATGGGTTATGCCCTAATCCTGAAATAAATTACATGAGATTAATGCAATACAAATTTTACTGGTGGAGTTTTGTCATCTAGTTTGAATGCAGATACCTATACACTTTCTTTAACATCCCACAAATCATTCACTATGTTGTGCACATGTGGTCCCGGAACGAATTAACATGTGTTTCGCAAGATAGTCGAACCTTGTGAATTCCTTGTAACCGGTGATGCAGTAAGGTTATTTCTTCCCCAAGTGAACACGATGATGTTTCCTCAAATTAGAGCGCGAGACGGATCGCTTTGGGTACAACAAACAAACATGCGGCCTCTCCCCTGAGTGAACGACAAAATGTTCCATGAGCTCTGTTCGCCATGCAAATGACTTCTCACAAGTGATACAATTGTATTCCTTCACTCCAGTATGAACAACGCTATGCTTCTTGAGGTCACTGCTCTGTGAGAAGCCTTTATTGTACACCGGACATATGTACCGTTTTTACTGCATGTGCACCGAACGGTGTCTTTCTAATTGATGCATTGTTTTATTGGTCACTGCATGCCAATTTCCCTAGGTCTTTCCACTCCTGCCTCATCTTTGCTGTTCTTGTCCATTGTTTTCCTCCCCATTTTACGAACATGTCTGCCCATCTGATTCTTTGTCTCCCAACGTTTCGTCTTTCCGTTCTTGGGTCCCACATCGTCATTTTGTACGTCCATCGGTTGGGATCTAATCTCGCTACATGTCCACCCCATTTCCATTTAAGCTGGTCTGCTGATGTCATAGTGTCTTTCTTCTTATATCTTCGTTCCGTATTCTATCTCTCAGTGAGACATGAAGTATCTTCCTTTCCATTTTACGTTGACATCTCTGGATCGTTTGTCTTGGTTTCGATGTTAATGCTAAAGTTTGGCAACCATATAGTAACACCGGTATCACACTTTTTTCCAGAGCTTCAGCTTTTATGGTGAGTTTTTGGGTCTTGTCATCCAGTATAAACTTTAGGAACCAAAAGCTCTTCCATGCTTGTCTTATTCTCTGTTTGACCTCTTTCTCTGAACGACTTGAAAATGACATGTTCTGACCGAGATATGCATATTCTTCAACATATTCCAATGTTTCTCCGTTCACATTAATTGGGGCTTCTAACACATAGGTCATCAGCTTCGTTTTGCAGGTAATGAGTTCCAATCATCAATACCATGATATATGAAAGAATATTTCCCATAATTTGTATGCTGCAGTTGGCCCTTAACTTTATGTGGACGTTCTGCTTGGATTTCGTTCTTCTATCTTCCCGAGATTCCCACCCAAGTTTTTCTATCATTCGAGTTACACTACTTCTAGGATTAAAATTGTTGAGCACAAACCTAGCACCCTTGCTTTGTACCATCTCCAGCTCATTGATGAACCCTAATTGATATGGGTCCCGCTGAGCCGTATTCCAAGATTGGCCTCACTAGGGTCAAATATTTTTATTTATTTTTTACATTGGAACTACTGCCTTTTAATACCCTTATTACGAAATGAAGTGATTTATACGCTTCGGAGACGACACAACCCACATGGGAACTCCATTTCATATAATTCCTTTCATAGATGCTAAAGTATTTGCATGAGTCTTCTTCTACAAGTATTTTCGAGCCGATATTATATTGAAAATCATGCCTTCGCCCTCTCCCTATTCTCATGAGGCTACCTTTACTCATATTTATCTTCGATATGTTGTCAACCGCTCATTTATGAACCGGGTTGTGGTCAGTTTGTAACAGAGCATTGCATTGTGAGCTATGGATTTTTCGGTATGTTACACAATCATCCGCAAACAATCGGCAGTCGCTTCTAATTCTTCAGTAAGTTGTCTAGTAAGTGCCAGAAATATCAGGGGCCCAACCACACTACTCTGAGGGACATCTGTCGTTATCAAAATGTCCTCCGAGAATACATTACCTATTTTAACCTTTTGCGAGCGACCAGTCAAAAATTCTTGAATCCATAAAATTACTCTTTTATCAATCTTTGTTGTCACTAATTTACGGAGTAGTATGTAATGTGGGACGACATCAAATGTCTTCACAAAATCTATAATTACGGTGTCAACTTGCTCTCCCCTGTGTAGCGAATCATTAATATCCTGAAAGAGTGATAACATTTGGCTCTCGCATGACTACCCTTGTCTAAATCCGTGTTGTATTCCATTAAGCCATGATAACTTTTCAATCTGTTCCCGCAAGTAATCAGAAATAAGGTGCTCTATCAGTTTTCATATCTATGGGTAAGAGGCAAAACATCTTAACTGCCAATTTTGTCTAATTATACTTTTTAACTTGAATTGAATAGCATCACTAAATATTTCCTCCCAGCAAAACATATTATAGGAGTTCCTTCTCTGTTCACTGTTAAAAGCTGGTGTATTTTATTTTAAGAACCTAACACCCAATAAAACATCTTAAAAGGAAATAGTTCCCGCAATTTTATCTTAACAACCATCCCAAAGTGGCGCATAAGATAATAAATGTGGCTCTTAAGATTATCTTTTCGGGTTTAATTTTGTATGCAGTATGTTAACAGAATAATCTTTATAATTATTATGAATCCAGGTGTATAAATGTACTAAAATACCCTGAACAATCATAACAGATGAGCTGCATGAACTGCAAAACAAGCACCCGCTGAGTGGTCATGTGCCACTCCAAAAGCGTAAGAAAATGTGTGCGCTTCACTCAATGTGGCGTCATGGTACCTATCAACTTTGACAGCTCACAGACCACTGACACGAGGCAGATCAGCAATTACATTAGTTGAATCCTAGCATACCTTGGCTCTCAAGGCGGGTTAATTTAAGAGAGTGAGAAGACTTAGAACAGTGATTTAAAATGAGCAATTATAGTAGAGGAAGGTACAGTACTTAGTTTCTTTGTGTAGAGATATTTAAAAAATGACAATATAAACTCCAGTGTTCTGCCACCTTCTAATGGTAAGTTATTCAGCTTTACTATGAAAAATTGTGCAGATTGTGCTCGAGTCCAAAACCGTGATGAAGTGTAGCCTGGTGACAATAGGCTTTCATTTACAGAAGAAAGACATATGTGCTCAATTTGAAATGTTTAACACATTGTTGCCCAGGCGCGCGCTACTCTATTCCTTACTGCAGGCCGGGCAACTGAAGTACATCAAGCATGAGAAGTAAGATGAAACATAAATACGTGCAACTTGACTTACTTGTCCATCCATCAACCTCATCGTCACTACTTTCACTGCTATCATTGTCAATTTTACTCGTATTATTATCGCAAACAGACTCGTCTGAACTGATTATCGCACTGTCAGTTCCACGCGCACCATGCTAACACTTGACAATACACACGGTAACTGAGTGTTATAAAACCTCAATTCCTGTATCGAGACAACAATATACCTATCTGCATTTCGTTCAAGAAAGCCCTTAGTTTGTAAATAACACCTAGTATTTCGATTAGTGAACGGTGGAGAGGAGAAAATTACTCAAGAATGAGGCACTCTAAAAAAATGTTAATTTACGTAGCCAGTCGCCCGCGTACCAATACAAAACTATGTAAATTAACATAGCCCATCATCAATGTATTAAGAACAAAGAGAAAAGCTCCATTCTATGCAGGAACACAAACACCAAGAAACAAATCTTAATGAAAAGGAATTGGCCAAAGACTTTTTTTTTTTTTTTTTTTATCAACAAAAATCAAAATTGGCAAATGTCTTTTTATGCTATTTTGATTTGCAAAAAGTTTCAAACAGTCCCCAAGGAGACAGTATGTTATTGTACTATTCTGGAAAGTACTCAGTTTACAATGAAACTGTGTATGAAAGTGGAAGTGGGAATGCATTTTGTTACATTTGGGGTCAAGCTGATGGTCAAAGAGGGAGCAATGAAATATGTACAGTTATTCACAAACATTTGTCAATGGTAGATCAGAGGAAGTATCTCTGTATTCAGATAGTTGCACTGGCCAAACTCGCCAAGACAGTCTGAAGTTATGACTCATCGTGACTTCTTTGTTTGGAAAGAATTTTCCTTTAATTTCTCCGAATGCAAAGACAATGAAAGGTAGCCCATTGGAAATAACAGAGATTAAAACTGCCTTTGTCAAGAGAGGAACATATAAAATCGAAATTAACTTCACCTATGAAACCATTGGAGAGGATTAGTTTGGTATTGGCACCAAAGAAGGTCTCAGAAAATGTGTGAAATGGATTTGAACCCAGCTTATTTAGCTCAGCTGCCAGTTCCCCCTTTGCTCTACAACGACTTGCGACGACTGTGCTTGAAAGGTGTCATCAAGAACGTCTTTAACTACCAAACTCTCAATTCAAGAATGTTTACCAGAAATGACCTAGAAGATGAAATTGAAATAGACTTTTAATTAATTTATTGCATAAAACCCAAAATGTTGTATTTTAACATTTTTTTACTATTTTTTTAGATTATTCTACCCCAACCTTAAAATGAATTAAATTACACATTGCAACCATCAATATTAATTAATGAACTTTACTTGAGAATCGATTTCTGTTATTAAGTTTAAACCTTAGGATCCACAATTACTGTTACTCATCCACAGGCTGAAAAATCAGATAATTGTTTGGTTAATAAGGTAAATACTGTTTTTAATAATAGTTTGGCAGAACATAGTAAGTGCACATCATAACATCTTAAGCAACCTTAAGATGATACAAACTATCTTATGAACCATATCTACTATTAATAATCTACTTCAAGAAAAAGCAATGTGTATACATAAATCCATGCTAAATTAGGAAACACAATAATATATTTTTGTGAAAATTAATTCAACAGGAAATGTAAAAACATTTTTTTTTTAATTTTTTTGTTGTTGTTGTTGTTGTTGTTTCTTGAAAAAGAGACTAAATAGTGGATAAGATGTCCTTCCTTTCACCCAACGATATGGTGGATGTAAGGCTAACAGGCCTATAGTTTCCTGTTCCCTCCCTTGAATATTGAAACTATTGTAACTCTTTTCCAATCTTTGGGAATTTGCGTGTTATTAATTGATACATTAAACAGCACCCCCAAGTATCGCCCAATGGCTGTACTTGCCATTTTTAGCACATCTTCACAAATATTCTCTGGGCCTTTCGATATATTTCTACGTAGCTTTTTAATTCTTGCTGGAATTGACGATCGGTTTATTCGGAAAGGTTGGCTATCAGAATCATCGTTTAGGTCCAACATAAGGCAATTAAATTTATTGAACACACTACCATACCTTGCATTTAATTCATTAGCAATTGCCTGTTTCTCAGTAGTTAATTCACCATCTCTTGGCATTATGATTGACAAATCATTGGAATTTCCTTTTCGCCTTCTAACGTAACTATAAATTTTTATCCACCCATCACCCCCTCCCCCAATTATGTTTTGCATGTAATTATCGTGAGCAGCTTTCTTTTTGAGGACTAGCTCTTTCGATAATCATTTAAACTTTCGCATATGCTCGTAACTATCGTGTCGTTTGTTATAAGTTTTCCTTAATTTCTTTTTGTGTCCCCTGATTTCCCTTGTGTAATATTCCGGATCCGGGTTTTTGATTCAATAATTTAAACGGCACGAAAATCTCAATAGCCCAATCTACGATATTAAGAAAAAAATTCCACAATATATCTACTATATAAAGCTCAAATACCACTCACTGACTGACTCACTCATTCATTCATCACGAAATCTCAGAAACCACCGAACGGATTGGAATGAAATTTTGTATGCAGCTTCCTCAAGGGCCGCAAACGCCCACTAAGAAAGGATTTTTGGATATTCAGGTTCTAAAGGGGTGTTAAGGGGATAGACCTGCATTTCATTGAATAGCAATATCTCCGGATTGGTTTCATTGGGGGATGTGATACTCGGCATATAAACTCATCATTAAAAATAAGAAGACACGTGTCTGAGTGTTTTTCGATGTGGTGTATATTATGAGGTGAAAGGAGTGAAAAGTGGGGGTTGAAGGATTCCTAACGGAGCGTGTATCTCTTAAACGACACAGGCGAGGAGTTTGGAACTCAGCCGAAAAATATCAGCATAAAAAATAACTAAACAGGTGTTTGACCGTTTTTTCCTAAATCCAATTTAAGGGGCCCATGGGGAGGGGGGAAATTATGGGGGAGGGGGGAAACATAATATGTCTGAGTATAAAATTATACATGACCTATGTTGTAGACAAAAACACATTACATCTTTTTTGTCTCTTGCTATTTTATCATACGACGAATACTTACGGAGTTATTAATGATTTTGTACTTTTTGGCCGGAATTTTCTAAGTCCCAGGAATGACATAAAAGTTGATTAGAATGAAATTTCAAAAAATAGTTTTTTTAATTCTTTTATTATATTTTTCACGTCTTTTAGGGTCCGAAACCAACATGATATTTTGATTATTTTTTTCGTCCCATGCATTTTTGGTTTCAGGGGATAGAATTTTTTTCCACTAGGACCCATGCTAATCTATCTATTTAACTAATGTTATAACGGGATTCCAAATGTTATTGCGGGCGAAGCCGCGGGTAACAGCTAGTTTTTATATATATTTACATCTCTCCGACGCCCATCTTACAAATGACTCATTCCTGTATGACTCATGAAATTTGCTCTAAATTGCTCTGCTGTACTGAAATACTTCAACTGCTTCGAATGAGTGTCACTGTGTCTAATATTTAGTGCAGCACCGGAGTGGTCACTAATTGTGGGAATTTTAAAGTTAATCATTGATCCGTATTGACGATTATTAATGTTTGATAATTATACAAAATTTCTGCCTAGTCGCTAATTCCAGAAACTTTCATACAGCTAATATACAGAGCCACAGGTCGTACTGAATAAACATCTAAAGTATTATTAAAGTATTATTCCCTCTCTCTCGTGGGGCAGATGACCTCGTAGTTCTGCCCCTTAAAAACTCAATAACTAACAACTACCTGGGAGAAACCCCCCTCCCTAACTAGCTTGTTTGCTGCAAGTTGAGCCTGGCTACTGCTAGTTGAATCACCGGACCAGTTCACGCTTGGAGGATTTAAATCCCCGGCAATTATAACATTCTTTTCCATAGCCTTACCCGTACAGGTGATGTCATAAAGAGTATCCAGTAGCGAGAAGTTGTCCTTCAGTGCTCGATACGCCCCTATCACCTGAAGGGATTTGAACTTTTCTTCATCGAAGATTTCTACACATAACAACTCATGACCTTATCGGCCCATTTTAAGCCACTAATGATGTCCCCACGAACACAAATAAATATACCACCACCTCTCTTGCCTCAGTCTCTTCTGTACATCCTCGTATAACCATGATTCAGTAGCTTTGACAACGTCCGGTAAATATGTCTACTAGATTCCAAACTTCTGTTATTTTATTCCCTGTACTCTGACAATTAACCTGCAGCAATCTTAGAGTCTTACTCCATTTCGAAGTTTCTGAAATCGCTTCTCCCGCTCGTGACGGCAGCCTTCCGCCGGGCCAACTTCTCCTCACAAATGCCGGCAGGATTCGGTGACTCGTGCAGCTTCCCCAGGTTGTAGGCGCCTCTTCGATTTAAATGTAGCCAATCTCGAGCGAATTCAGGTCCCCGATCCAGAAGTTAGCGTCCACATACTAGTCACAATTGTGCACACACCTAGCCCATGTTATAATTAACGGACTAGACTATTCGTAAAGAAGTTGATAGCAAGGATTTTTAGGTAGATTTCATTAGAAAGCTACCTACTGTATTGTAATGGGTAACATGTTGCAGCTTAAGGAAAATTTCGACACATCTTCGCTTTTCATATCCCCCAGAGCCTAAAACCACCGTCAGTTCAAAAGTTTATACATAATTTATGTATGTATCTATCTATATACTCGAGCCTCCGTGGCTCAGGCGGCAGCACGCCGGCCTCTCACCGCTGGGCCCGTGGTTCAAATCCCGGTCACTCCATGTGAGATCTGTGCTGGACAGAACGGAGGCAGACAGGTTTTTCTCCGGGTACTCCGGTTTTCCCTGTCACAATTTCATTCCAGCAACACTCTCCACTATCATTTCATTTCATCTGTCATTCATTTAATCATTGCCCCAGAGGAGTGCGTCAGGCTTCGGCAGCCGGCACATTTCATATCCTCGCCGCTAGATTGGGGGCTTCATTCATTCCATTCCTGACCCGGTCGGAGACTGGAAGCAGGCTGTGGATTTTCATCTATCTATATACTGTATATATCTATCTACATCACTTTCTTGTGACACAATAACTACAGTCATTTTGCATGAATCACTTTCAAATTTATAAATAATATATAACCCTTTAAAATCTCGGCTGAGTTCTTTACTGGGCAAAATCGGACCAAGGTGGTAAAAATGGTGCCCTTTTTTGACATAGTGAAATATCGCCATAACTTCCTTTTTTTTCCCCCGTAGTCAGTTTACCCTCCAGGTAGGCTTTTCCCACGGACTCAGCGAGGGATCCCACCTTTACCACCTCTACGGGCAGTGTCCTGGAGCTTGACATCGGGTCGTGGGATACAACTTGGGAGGCGGGACTAGCGCCTCGCCCAGGTGGCCTCATCAGCAAGCAAACAGGGGGCCTCATGAAGGGTGGGATGGGGGAGGGGGAGAATGGGAGGGATAGACAAGGACGAGTGAAGGAGGTGGCCGAGGCCTGACGGTAGGTACTGTACCCGTATAAATCAAGAAGACACTTGCTTGTAATCCGTAGATCGACAGGATCGCAGAATCTTGAAAGTTCCCGCCTAAAAGAAAACCCAAAATCCTACCAACAAGCACTTCATGATCATACACAGTATCTACGATCGTGTTACGGATACTGTATATATAAAATTATAAAGGTGGTCGAGTGAGAAACTTACCAAATTCTCGGGTCAAATAGGGTATAGGACGCCTTACCCGTTCGGGATTCCACTACACAATCTCCTCTATAATTAAAATAATTCACGCAACACCAGACGTAGAAAAAAAGAACGAAATAATTTATTAATAAAGAAAACAATTTAAAATATATAATCAAAAATCCATGAAGTAAGATAATGAGGTTCGCTTTCCCCTCATATGACAGAAATGAAGTCCAACACGACTTCCCTACATGTAAGAATTACATTCATACCCATATCAGCTGTTGACTGATAATTCATAATGAAATAACAAAAATTATTGAAAATGACAATCTTCTTACTTTAAAACTGCATATATGTGTCTCAAGTCACAGCTGGACACAGTGTTTACATACGTCAAGGCTGTGTTCCTTTGCCCCTGCAGTATATACACCTCTGCCATACTTGTTATATAAACCCGCCGTTACATCATAACAGGTTCAGTCTCTTTCCTCCCAGCCGATCAAAACATTCAATTCATTTAACACGTAAAGTTATTAACCCTCCAGTACTCGCGCGGAGTTTGTCACGCCAGTGCTCGTGTGGGGTAATGACTTACCCCCATTCTTTTGTGAAATTTATCGTAACGAAAAAATAAAATTATACTTTTTTCATGATGTTTCTAAATAAGGACCTTATCTATAAAGAAAACAATAGAAATACTGTATCTAATTTTATTGCCATTAATATTACATACAGAAAATTAATCATACTAGGCTACATAACTTCAAAGCAGAGAAAACGCATCCATAATAACGTTTGAGTTTATGCAGTCGTAAAAGGTTGAACTACTGTATTAAAGTCAATCACACTTCATTACCGTCTAAACTCTAAGGCTTAGTCTGTTTTCCTCATGGTTTTCTGGTTGAGACATTCCTCGCACACGGTACTGAAATGATCGTGGCAGACGTACTTTTCACACAGCACGCAAGAGTTTCTGTTTTTCTCTCCCGGTTTCTAGGACATACAGCACATCTTCCAGATGATCCTGGTGTTTTTCTCTTCAAGTGTGGAGTCTGAGAGCCCAGAGGAATTTCTTCTCGATCCTCTGATCTCATTCGCAAGGCTTTCTCTCAGATATTGCAGAGCAAACGTGTTTGCGTCGCTCTGCTATCCGAGGCTTCAACAATTCATGGCGAATTAGTTCCTAGTCCTTGCTAATGTTCCCGGCTATATCACGACTCATATTAATCGGTTACACTGAAGTAACTTCACGTTCTCACAATAGAAACACGCGCAAGAATTAAAATTAACTAAACACTAGTTTGCCAATGTAGCCTCGCCAATGCTCGCGTGGGGTAAGATATTACCCCAGTCAACTTTGTCTCTTTGCCGAAAACGAACTGACGCGCTAAGGTTTACGACAGACAGCTCGGGTGGCGCCCTACAGTGTCCTTGGAAGGTACACAAGAGCCCAGGGCACAGTCCGTGATAGAAAAACATCAGCAGTCGTTTTTCAAGAGTTGGGGATAATTAATTACCCCGCGCGACTACTGGAGGATAAACTCCTCTAATAGTGACAATATTGTTTCACTTCTTTTAAAAACATACTACCATTCACATGTATGAAGTATTGTCGTATAATACACTTGACAAAAACGATTCACCTCATTTAATATACTTACGTCGATCACATTTGACGTAGATCCACACACACTCATTCTAATACACAAAATTGCTTACACATAATGAACCTCACGTTCTCAAACGATCTGCACATATTTATAACACGCGAAAATATTATTTATACAACAAGAAACACCAATACTGTATAATTAAATATTATTAAAAAGTAAATACAATGTTTACAACGGTCTATCAATTCATGTTTAATTGTTTATATCTGTTTCTAATTCACTATTCTTAATATTTAGCAATATTAATACTATGACTGACTTTATTTAAGATATCAATGCCACCGAGTCTTATTTAGGTTTAAATTGTTTATATCAGGCTAATATGACCGATCAGTTAAGATGAGTGCATATGATTAGTACTCAAATCAAGTTTAATAATATGTTAATAATCGTTAGTCGTCAAAGGTTAATTTCGTTTCCCAGATACGTTTCCGCCAGCACCCTGACTGTCTACCCTTCAATCTCGTTACCAACTTACACATCTGAGTTATACTCAACATCAAAATAACAATGCCTAAAACTTCCATACAACAGTACAGTATTATAATGCATAAACTTCTCAATACGAAAACACTCTCGTATTTTATCAAATATGTATCATCGCAGACTTCTATATTTCAATACAACCTCGTATACAGCATTAACAATTCCTTGTATACCCATAAACAAATTACTGTAACTTTCTTACCATTTTTTCTATCAACTTTCACGTAGTACTTGCATTAATTCAATATTACATTCACATATCTGTTGCCTATACAACTGCTTACATTGTTACCATAAATATCTGTTGTTACTTCGTAGCTTTCATTATTATAACGACTATTGAAGTTTATATTGGAAGACCTAACGAAGGTTTAATCCGTATAGTTACTTTGTCGTTAACCCTTTGTTACTAACATATAATAAGAATACAATAATATGTCGCACCATACTGATTTCTCCCTGAATTACACTGTTGCAAGATTATGATAACAATATTATGTAACATTGCAAATTGTTTATAATAACAACAATGTTATTTAAGTGTTTGATAGATATCAATGACAACTGGATTAGGATGTCCCTGAAATCCCTACTGTCGAATCAAATTATCTTCTAAGAAGATGTACCTGATTAAAAAGATTCATTAAAGAAAGATCAATGCTTTCTATCAAATAAATGGTTTGTCAAATCATGAATATATCAAGAACGTCGTTGAATACATAAAATCATAGCATAATCATGTTGAATATTTCTTGCCAGATCGACGCAATGTTACTCGAATAATCTTATGATATTTTAACAGTATATCACACGTAGTTTTCTTCTCCTAGTAAAATATCTTCTTACAATAAGATGCCTAATTCATTTAAGGTGAGAACCACCTCGCTATGGGTGAAAAAATCCGAAATTTACTTTTTTTATTGGTTTTTAATAATTACTATGTGGAGAACTCAAATACGTTGAGAAAATGAAAAAAGTCTTAAAAATGTGCATGTCATGTCACTTTTTGTAATCATGTTACTCTTTGAAAGGGCACGCCCACTTTTACCTCGGCTCATACTTTTGCGGATAATTTCTGAACTACTGGAGGTAAATTTCAGAATGCACTACCATTCCGCTTGGTAAAGATCAATCTCCAAGTTGGTAGCCCTGTCAAGCCCCGCCTTAGTTTGTTTGTGTTTACATTCCTGAGTTGAAAGTAGTGAAGTGGTTGTGAGTTTGGCGTCTTTTGTATTTTTTAACGCAATGGGTCGTTTGAAATCTTTTGGTAAGAGAAAGTCTACGGGAAAACGTTATACAATGAAACTACAATGTGAAAATATCGTTGATGTAGATGGAATTTCGTCTGTTGAAGAGGTTAGTGTTGTAGGCAACATTGCTACGTGCTCCCCTAGTGACAAGCAATAAGCTGTAAACAATACTAATTCTTCACTTTCATCGAAGAAACTGTTGCCTTCTCAGAATTAGTGGTTGAAGACATGACTAAAAGGGCAAGGAGAATAAAGAGGAATCTTAAAAGGGCTAAGGAAGATGCAGATAATCCAGATTATGGGGCTGGAAAGTTCTGAGACCCTTCACAGGTAAGAAATTGCACTGAAAAACTTTAGCATCAATTTTCTCACTTGTATATTTTTTTGTACGTTGGTACCAGTTTTGAGAAAAGATATTATGCTAGGCCAATGAAAATTTTTCTGTGGTTTAATAATTCCTCTGTGAATGGTAATAGGAAGGGAAATTTCAGTATGTTACCTAAGAAGAAAGTTATGAATTTTTTAAAGGATTTTTTGGGGAAAAAATTTAATGTATTTTTTTAAAACTGCATTCTGAAAAAAACTATTCAACTTCCATAAATAATCCTTCCTATTATTACAGAGAAAGGTGCATATAACGATCTCTGAAAATTTCATTGTAATAATACAAAGAGGTTTTGAGTAATCTGTACCACAAAATTGAACATTTAACATGGGCAAGATAGGGAGGTGGTTCTAACCTTAACCATAATGAATTTATAATAGACATCCATGATGAAACTGATTGAAATTCAGTTTAATGAAAACGAAAATGTCGAAAACAGTTTAAGAAAATCTTAAATGAGAAAATTAAATTCCATAACATTTAATCATGTCAAAGCAGAAACTGCAAAGTTGAAATTTCATGTTCAGATGAAGAAAGTCAATCCTCTAACATGATATTGAAGCACACAAATTAATAAATGTTTAATTGAAAACATAATACAAAACGTAGAGAAATAATTGCCCAAATGTTGTCAAATACTCTTAACTACTGTAATGAAATTTGGTCATTCTACCTTGGTGTTGACTCTTGAAGTTCATAATAGGTATTAGGACAATACCCAGATGTTCCACTTTCCATAGAAGATGATCTCGAAACTAGGTCTACATCCTCCATGAAGCTGCTACCTCGGGTAAGGATGTCATTCCTCCCGGTAAACTCCTACATCCTTCGGGCATCGAACTGCACACCGTCCCTTCGATCCTCGAGTACTTCGACGGGATAGCCCTGTCATCTTCATTCTTCCAGTGATGAATCTTCTTTCGTCGTCTCCGTTTGAAATTCCAGATCAAACTTGAGCAATATTGTCGATCGATCTCCATTGTTGCAAATAAATTTGTAGATTGAATCACAATTATAGTTGGAAATGTTCATGTAGATGTTCGATGAATTGTAATAGTTGCTCGTAGTTAAATAGTAGTTGTACATAATCATACATTAATGTACATGATGGTGTAGTACATAATGTTATAAATGTACTTGACATTGTAGATGAACATGATGCTGTACATAGTTTCTGTAGTTAACGTTGCTCCATGTCGTCAGCACATAACTCTGTTAAACGTGTCCCAGTCGCAACTTAATTTTACTCCATATCGACTTTCATCTCATTCCTTCCAGCTTCAAATTTGCATTCATAGTGTAGCTCAAGTAATAGTAGGCTTCAATATTCATAAGAATCACTATATTGTTCGATTACTCACGTTCTCTCGTAGTATGTGACTTCACTCTAAAGTTGAAATGTTCATCAGCTCGTAAAAACGATTCTTCTCCATTGCAGAAAAATAATGTCTATAACTCGACTAATTTCCATAATCTGCTTCTTAAAATTCGAATAACTATTCGTAGATGCTTAAAGCTGTATATTATAGTTGGTTTCACTGTATTAAACTCGAAGAAATATTCACGAAACACTAGAATGCGTATCGGCTCAACTTACAATAACTTCAACTTATTTGATCAGAATACGTCCGAACATGATTCCTGCCCGCGGTGGCTAGGCTTCAGGTAGACCCTCAACTCCGCACTCGGGTAACAGGTCGCCGGGAATACTCTTCTCCCTGACCTCAACTCTCAAGACAGAAGACCCCTTCTTCCTACTCACAATCTTCCAGCAAAACTCCAGCTGGCGCGCATACATGTATGAACACAAAATACAGTGTACTGCGTACTTCCAGCGACTTTCAAAGTACTGATACTTTCTTCTTATAATTTTGTGCAGTTTTCCAAATAATAAAAAGACTTTCTAAGGGCCTAAATACAATAATCTAATTAGATTAATGAGGCTTTGACAGTCCCTCCTTCCATTAGACCTCTTTCTCATTGGCTATCTTCTCATATCCAATAGCATAATTTATAACAATATGAAGCTTCAATTCGTGGAAAACTTGCTGTTACGGGGCGAATACGACCTTGATAGAGCATCATTTAGTATCACAAATCGCGTGAATAGGCTTCTACTCGCCAACTAAACCGGTTTCTGTCACCTTTCCAGCGACAAATTTCCAATGTTAAATTTTAACATGGGCTTGAAAAATATCATCATTTTTACCAGAAATAATTCAAATTCGGGCTCATTACCATCCCTGCATTTGCTTGAAGACGAAGTGGGAAACCACTGAAAACCACTTCGAGGATGGCTGAGGTGGGAATCGAACCACCTCTAATCATTTGGACCACCCGAGGCTGAGGAGAGCCCGTTCCAGTCCTCATACCAGTTTTCAAATTTCGTGGCAGAACCGGGAATCGAACCTCGGACGTCCGGTGTGGCAGCTAAGCACGCTGACCTCTACACTATGGAGGTGACTCTTAACTTTCTTAATATGTGAAATATCACATCCATTCTTCAGATAAAGGCCAAAAATGTATGTTAAGTTTTTTGATAGCACCAACCATTGACCAAAGGGGTGGGAAAAAAGGGATGTTTAGAGAAACATAAATCATATCTCCCTTAGTAGGCACAATATCTCCTAATAATTACCTAAAACCTTTGTCTGAAATAATTTTTTATATGACCCACCATTACGCCAAGGGATGAACAAAATTATTTCGGAATTATAATAACAAATTTATTGCGCTCAATGTGCAAAATATATACATTACATCAGGCTTAAGAATCAAAGCAAAATTCAGTCAGTGAAACCGCTCTCTTCTTGTACTCCATTACTTGAAATGTATCATACTGTTCTCCACACAAAATATGTATACTCATGGCTAGCCTGGTGAAAGGATTTCCTGGCACAAATACGATGATGAAAACCGTGCATCGCAAAGCGCGTCATCAGGTGTCTCAGCTCGTATTCTTCTTTCATCCAATCTTTGTTGATCATTGCATCTGTTGTGTAGAAGATCGAGTCCCTTCACTGTGAGACATCGTTTTATCCTTTTGTTGTGCAATAAATTGTTCTTCTTCACCATCTTCAGTTTCGTTAGCATTCACGAAATCAATAATATCAGGGTCAGTTCAAACAGCTGATCTTGTGCACACCACTTACATCTTGAGTTGTAGCATCCTCACAGCCAGGAATTCAATTCAGTAAGGGAACATTGTCGCATGTCTTCTTGTAGCACCTACTCTTGATGTTCAGCCTCAAGACTTGGCTAATATCATTGTTTTAACTTCTTCACAAGTATGCTATGTCTTTCATGTTGATTTGTTTTAACTTTTCTATCATGCAGTTGCCATTGTCCATTTCCTCTATCAGGGATGCAAGGAGTTTCCACCGATATTTTCTCCTTGATGTTTCCAGCACACCTTGGTCCATAATGACGTCACGTTAGGAGGGAGGAACATGACTTTGATGTCACCACTTCTAAGTTGCTCTTTTCCAGTAGGGGACAGATGACCTCGTAGTTCCGCCCCTCTAAACAACAATAACTTGCCCAGTAAAAGAAGAACTTTTCTTGAGATATTGTTTGAAGCTAGAATTTTTTCTACATCGGGAACAAACTGTGTAAAAAAATCAGTCTTGAAAGATGTCAGCAGACATCCAGGCAGCCTTCTGATTCATGTAATGCACTGATAAAGCATTAACAGGAATGTTTTAAGATGCTCTAGGCTTCTTTGCGTTACCGATCATAACCAATTTTGCTTAGCCCAGTCTCATTCGGTTAATCCTTCAGCAAGAATTTAGTCCTTGAAATTCCTTTTTAAATTTCAGAACCTCATTGGATTTAGCTGACAGTTTTTCTCTACAGATATTAAGCTGCCTAATGTCGTACCATTTTTTCCAACGATCAGGCCACCCAGCATTGGCAGTAAAATTAGGGTCCCCTTCATTGAACTCCTGGAAATACACCGCCTCTTCTTGCGGAATGGGGCCAGATATTGATTGGCAGGCCTTTATCCCGGTTTTGAGTGAACCAAAGAAATAGTGATTCACTTACTTTTTCTTAGGCCTATTCATATTTTCCTATTTACCCCGTCCGGGATTCGAACCCAAGATTTCTAGATTCACAGTCTTAAGCACTAACCCCACGGCTATTTATCCATGCACATTGTGCGAATTATTATCAATTTTTTTCCTTTTTTTTTACCAGTCTCCAACTGTAACACGTCCAACATCATAATTTGAAGCCACTTTTTGAAGAGCTTCCCCTTTTTTCAGTCTCTTAAATACACTCAACCTCCACACCGGTGTCCCAGAATTTAGTGTACACCAAATTCTCGGATAACACGGAATGTCGGTTGAGCGGAACTCTACTATAATGCTTCCTTTGTTTGTGAGGGACTGTGTTTATAAACACACTTATCAACATTAAATTGAGCCCATTAGTATTTTTAAACATCTCGCTTTTAATGTGGAACTTTTGACTGATTCTGCATGTTTGTACAACCTACTTCATTTTTTTTATTTTTATCAAACAAGCTGTTGCTTAATACAACCACACCTCTTAAGTGTTTCTCTAAATTATTTGCTCCAATAGTCATTTAAACGGTCGCTTTGCTGCTAGCGCCTCAATCCCCGTGAATTAATGCTTCCCAGTTGCTTTTCACCCTTCCAAGGCAGTAATTTTGTGTAAAGAAAGTAAATAAACGGTTCAGCTGTCAGAAAAGACGTATGAAAGCTCAATGCCTGCTACATTAATGTATCAGACACCTACACAAAGTTTCAAAGAATGCTCGTTGCAGTATGGTGGCTTCACAGCTTTCATATTGAAATTCTCTTGTGCAGCCCTACCTTAGATTTTACATACATTACTCCTTGCATAGTCTCTTCAAGGATCTGTAGGTAGATCCTCTAGATATTGAGAAATCTTTGTATAGTATTGCTTAATTGTTTGTTGTACATACTTCCAGTTCATATAGTAGTTGGAAAATTTGTCTTTTGAAGGATGAAGAAAAAACATAAACCTTTATTTTTACCTTTGACTATTCAGCAAATCGAATTGCTTATGTTATCCTCACTTATCTTTGTAAAATATTTCCTGTTATTTTTGGTAGTTGTGCAACAGCATCTCTCGGGCCATAGCATGTTCTAGTATTGACACTCGCCCATTGGCCAGTGTGAGTAGTCTCTCACCTACCTTGCATAACATTAAAACAAAGACCCAGAATTTTCCCATACAAGGCTATTGAGGTAATTTAATTTGTAATTTTGTGATTAGAATGTTCATATGCACATGTGTATTTCTGTTTATTTATTTATTTATTAATTCATGATTATTATTTTTTGTTATTTTTCTTTTTTTCCCTTCACAAAATATTGTACATCAATGCAATAACTTTCTGGGGACTATCAAGTACTCTTATATCATTTCATCAGAGTTCTTATTCATTTGAAATTTGTTTTCATTATGAATATATGGTACTAGAAATGAATATTGAACAGCATTAAAGGTCTATAAATAAGGTAAGTTTTCTGTCTGAACATTTTCAATTTTCTGTTAAAACTTTATATTTATCCTGGATGAGGTGTATAATGACCAAATTAACCATAGCCTCAGTATAACTTTTGTCTGTTTGTCGTTGGTTGTGGATTGGCATCAGAACTACTCGAGTGAATAGCATGAAAGTTTTATTTAAGTAGAGGGCATCCCTAAAACAAAACTAAACAAATTATTTTTATAGTTTTAGGTGATAGTTGGGGAGCGTGATGGCGCAGTGGCTTAGCTGCTCGTCTTATCACCCGGACGGCCGGAGATCGAATCCCGGTGACACCTAGGTCGAATTTTCACTTGAAAAATCACGTGGCGTCAGGAAGGGCATCCGGTCCTAAATCCCCAGCCAAAACAAAAATGAGGCAGGTTGGCTCCGGCGACCCCAATCAATTGGGATAAGCCGAAGATAGATAGTTTTAGGTGATAGTCACTGTTTTCACTAATTCTGTGTTAAATAAATTGAGATTAACTGGTACATAGTATGGGATGTAGTTTAAGATGCGCTACCTCAGAGGTGGCCTAGGTAGAGTGTGTAACTTTTTTGCTCTTTTCTTCAAAGCAGTCAGTTTAATTTAGAACCTGTACTGAACAAAAGTAATTGGGAATTTAATTGTGAACATTTTCAGCTAATAATAACTATGGAATGAATCCTTACCGAGATGAATACAAAAATATGTCCAGTTAATTTAGACAATTGCACACTCTGCAATCACTTCCTTTCTTCACACATGAACTTGTTTTGATGTCAACAGCTCATGCCATCCATCTGTACATCTTGAGTTTTTAAGGTGAGATAAATACAAAATATGAGTACATAATTATGTTGATTCTTTATTTCTTTTTTCTTTTGCAAGCATAGGTCAGCAGTAAAGGGTTGGTCATGAAATAGAACTCTCACTTAGCTGCTGTTTTAAGGGGCTAAGCCTGTAGGTCATCTGCCGCATGGGTGTGTGTTTTTAATTATAAGCCCATTTAATTTCTATGATATAATATATGTTACAAACTGGATGTACCGACGATGAAAAGGATGAATTCTGGACTATCCTTGAAACTCACGTACAATCTCTTGAGAAAAACAAGTTCCTGAATGAACAGCGGTAAATATATAGATGGATATGCTAGAATACATGGTGGTCGGGCTTTTGGAGAGAGAAATGAGGACGGGAATAGAATATTGGATTGTGCTGCGGCATTTGACTTGGCAGTAGCCAACGCCTTTTTCAGAAAGCTTCCATCGCACCTCATCACTTTTAGCAGTGGTGGAAGAAGTACATAGATTGATTACGGGTTAGTACGAAGGCATGACCTGAAGTCAGTAATTGACACGAAAGTTATCTTGGTTAGATCAGGTTTGAAAAAAGGTGCTATCCCAGCATTTGTCGGAGCAAGTGTGGAAAAACATGGGGGAAAACCACACTCAGGTTAGCCATTGTCAGCTCCGATATCCGAACTTGCTGCAGTTTCCTCTTATGGTCCAGTGAGTGATTTAATGCACATGGCTACACCATAGGGGCAAGTGCCAGTCCTATCTGTGACAGATCATCAGGAAGGCCAAATTTACAGGAGAAGAATTTTCCGACAATCTGTCTTTTGACTTAGGATGCAGCTGCACCTTATTATCTCTTCTGAAATGTCTCAGCTAGCTTCTTAAATTCACCGTCTGAGTTATCCTTTTCACATACTGTTTTTGCCTTGTTTAAAAAAGTGTTAAAGACAACATTTCTGACAAGGATGGCGGTGAAAGGACCCATGATAATATTGATTAGTGTAGGGGTGTTTACAGTAAAATGTATGACCTAGGTTGCCATTTGCCTATTTGTATGGATCGCCTAAACGATTTGCATCCAAATATCAATTTTATCGTGTAGACATGGAGGTTGCTGCTCTTCCCTGTATTTCTTGGTATCAGAGACATCTTAAGTGCAACACCATTGGTATAATGCTCAACTATTTAGAAATGTAAATATTGCAGA
Source organism: Meconema thalassinum (assembly GCA_946902985.2). NCBI lineage: Eukaryota > Metazoa > Arthropoda > Insecta > Orthoptera > Tettigoniidae > Meconema > Meconema thalassinum. Next base: position 455,773,011 of record OX336388.2, read on the forward strand.
TTTTCTTGGAGATTAAGTTCAAGAAAATGTAAAAATGATCAATACTTCATGTCATATCTTAATAAATACCTATTTAGTTAGCTGCATGCATAATTTGGCTGTTCCATGACAGTATGACATGGGGTATAAAGTATACAGTACTAGTGATCTTATTCAAAAATTATCAGTTTTACATTTATTTAGTATTAGCCTATCTCATATCAGTGTTCCTTCATGAAAGGAATTGGTTTTGATTACACTCGGAAAAGTAGAAATAGCAATAGCAATGCCACAAAGGGGTCTGCATACAAAGCTCCAACTGTTCATGGAGGGTGGATGGTAGGCCAGGATGCAATATTAACACTTCAGGTTACTCCGCACACTCAGGGTGCACCCACCTCAAGCTGCTAGACATTGCTGAATTCTGAAAAGCATGAAATCAATAAGAACAGATCTTCCACAATTCGGAGCAGCTGAGGGGAGGTGTGTGGTTGTCTACTGATCATCAGTTAAGTAGGACTTATGGTAAAAATGTAATGTCTTAGGAAGATGACTGCAGGTGGGCATTGTCCTTCTAAAACATCCTATTTGCAACATGTCCCATCAGTGGATTGATAACCCTGTCAATGTACTGGTGAGGAGTCTTTATATTGAAGTCAATGCCTAAAGTGGGCCCTGTGCCTCTCAATATTAAGATCGGGTTGGCCCCTCTTTCTGGGTTGCCACCGGACAAGATTGCGACAATTCTTGTGGCCAAGACAAAGACATGATTTATCACTAAAGATGACGCAATGCCATTTGTTGTCCAGCATGCCTTTCCTGACACCAGGCCAGTCTGGCCTCTCTAAGTGATGTTGTGGGATCAGGGGAACACTTGATGCTGGGACAAGGGATTATAACCCAGCTAGCTGCGAGCCATTTACGTGTTATGCCACAGTAACTTCAATTTTCACTGCATTTCCTGGGGGGGGGGGCAACCGGGCCATCCAAATTATGCAACGAACCTCCCATGTTAGACATCAAGCCGCTACAGTCTGTACAGATAACCCGCTTTCACACAGCTCGATTGTCTGCGCCCTCTCATTTTGTGACAATTGATGATATCCTGCACATATCCATTATCAAAGTATTGTACACAAGTGAACACATCACTTCATCTCTACATGAGGTGGCTCGTCCATATCCAATCAGCTGAAAACAGTATCATGCTTGCCAAAGCTAACACCATCCATATCTCTAACTATAACACACACAACCAATTCGTTCCTGGTGTTGCTGTTTCCATTCTCCCGAGCGTATATCTGATTATAAGTTCCCAACTGCTCAAAATTATTTTTTGAGTGTGTGGATATAGAAGTTATAAATACTCCGTGAATTGGTTTAAAATGGCTAAATCTGATCTTTCACAGGAGGACCATGCTCTACATGCTATGAATAATCAACAATGTCATCAGAATTTTAATGTTGTATCTGACTATTTATTTTAACTACAGCATTGTGGAGTGTGGTTCTCTGTGATAGTTTAAAGATGTATTAATTTTAAATCCATTGTTATGGAATAAATGCATAATGTCAGCAAAAATATTGTTCTAGAAAGCAGGCCAAAATAGTTGGCTAAGCTATTCGCTTCTATCATTTTTAAGTGGAAAGGAGGGTTACTCATCATCCTTTATTTCCCGTAGTGATGTTAGATTTAATAATAGTGCTCAGATAATGGTTTCTGCAAAACTGATGAAGGAAAAACAATTTTAAAAAATTATTAATTACCTTTATGACTATTTAAAAACATGTATGTTTGTAGTTACAAATTATTTAGAAGACAAATGTTCAGTTGAACTTTTTCACTACCTGATTCCTTCCAGTCCTCATATCACCGTGTGTGAATGGAGTGCAACAACTTTCCTGTCCTTTCCTCTCAAAATAATTTTCTTTGCAAGCACACAGGTGAACATATTCCTGTCAATGTTAGTTATGTAATGATGTAGCAAGTTAGTTTGTAAGAGTAGTTCCATTGTATATACTTGTTACATGTAGGTTTACTTAAATTAATGTAGATTTTTGTTTTATTTTATTTTATTTCGTTTTTTGTTTCAATGGGTGAATTCGGTTAATTTCTATGTTTGTTGGAAATGTGAATTTCAAGGGTAAATATACTATCAGTATTGTGTTATTTCTTTGTCATTTGTCAAAAATTCCAGCCTTTCAATATCTTAATAATTCAAGAAATTATTAAAACATGTGTTCCCTTTTACTGTAATTTCACTGTCATTACTTCAGAAAAGACTTATGGCATTATGTGCATGTGAACTTCTTTCAAAAACATCTGTGTATTCTGTATGAAAGATTTTCGGATCATAGAATAAATATAAGAGAAATATGGACTGAGTCTTTTCTTTTCTTCAGGAGTCTGGGTTAAGAATCCAGACATCTTTCAGGATCTTAGCTTACGTCCATCAGTCCAGAATTGGTTCTCACCTGTCTCATGCCCAATGCCCAATCACTGGGGTTTATCTGTGCCATCTAACTCGCCTCGAGCAAAACTCGTTGAGACGCCTCATGGGAAGAAACTCATCGTCTGCAACAAGGAGGTGCCAAGAAATATGCTCAGAGCAATCCGTGCTGTGATTCTAAACAACTTTTCAATAAACAAGGCTTCTATAATGTATAGAGTGTCACAGTCAACTCTATGGCGCTATGTAGGTTTGTTGCCAATGTGTGTTGAAGAGAGAGAATTGCGGGATTTCATCACATATGATGTGCCCCCTGGTGATGAATTTCAAGCTACACCAAATAGTTCAGTGACTTGATTTCTTTGTGTTCTGTGTTTAGACATTAGAACGTTATTTACATTCTTGATTCTTTCCACCTGTGTCTTATGTAATATCCAGAAACATCATGTATTATTTATTTTGTGTTGATAGTTACAGAACTAGGTTATGTGTACTCATTGGTGACTGCTCCATCTCTCTTTCATTGACAGACTATGTGCCACCATTCCGGCAGATGGGAAGCCATTCAGTTCTCACTTCTCTATCCAGGCGAAAAACCCGAATCTTTAAGTTGCGAAAAGGAACCACGCAAAACTTTATGCAAGCCATCCAGGAAGTCCGCGAAGGAAAATGTAGTTTTCTTGCAGCTGGCAAAAAGTATGGAGTTAGTCATATGACTCTTTATAGATATTATCTCAGCATGGGTTATCCTATTAACAATAGACCTAGTAAGTTCTCCTATGATACTTCGTACGTGCGGGGTTTGTATGGGCAGTCAGAAAAAAAAGGATCATTAAGTTTTGTATAAGTTTGTTATGTTCAATTTTGGTTAAATTGTTATAATAATAAAGACTTTATTTTTATTGTCGGAGAGTATTGTTTATAACTGTCAGGATGTGTTGCTGACCATTACGTGCAACTATTTACCATACAGTGGACTGCTGAAATGTCCAGGCATGGATATATTTTCTTTGTGGAGTTTTCACTTCATGGCTTCATGCTATTTAGAATTTCCCCCACCCTCATCAGTGTTTAAGGATGTTAAATTTATAAATTTATGAGCATTTTAGCTTAGTCTTACCATGTAAAGAGAGGTGTGTATAATATATATATCTCTGGAGGGCAGTGAATTACCAGCTTAAAGAAGAAGGCATCACAGCTGTCTAGAATTTTCTTTAGATGAAAGTCTTTTCTCTACATGGATTAAGAATCACTGAAAAATCTAGTATGTTGTAATGTTTGTGTACTTTAATAAAATTCTTATGTAGTAAATCAATATTTTCTACATGTATATGCCTTCATGTTGCTATGTCCTGCCCTGTTAATTAAGAACTACTTAGAGAAGAAGTTTGTTTTTGCTTGTTTTTTTTTTTCCTTTTCTTGATTAATAAATTCCATATTGAATGGCTATTGCTACTGGCAATAACATTATTTAAGTTGTATGGTGTTAAGACATCTTGATTGTTATTAAACTTTAAGATTCAAGAAGGGGAAGTCTTGGATTTTTTTGTACTGGTAGGCAAATTCTTGTTCTTTATATATATATATTTTTTTTTACTGTCAAAACTGCATATTAATTCATGAATCAGGGATATGTTTTTATATGAATAAATTGAAAAGCAACATACTTGAGAAACTGTTTGTAAGTCACCTTTTCTTACTGAAAGTTAAAAATATAGTTAATGTTATTATTGTTCCCTGTAAGAGGGTTTATTTGAATAACTACATAATTTCAGTTAGGTTCAGTATATTTCTTTAAAAGTATGTATTTAAATTTATATATATATAAATCTAGCCATTCATTCTACTTCCCTAATTAACTGCAAAAAATCAAATCACTACTGAAAGGTTTCCAAAGGTAATTCTTCAACAAGTAATTGATAGAATGGTATTTCCAAATAAAACAATTTAAAACACTTTGGAAATAAAAGAAACATATAACACAATAAAGTAAAATCAAAATATCAAACCAACACAGAACCCTTAAAATACTCAACACACTTCCATAGCAACAAGTAAGAAGTGAGTGAAAATATTGTGGCCATCTCTCTGGTGGTGTTTCTTCCAGGAAATTTTCTCTGGAGGGGTGAACCCATGTCAGGGTGGGCACATTATATGTAGGTCTCACTTCCAATACAACATTAAACTATGGTGTTGACCCCAAATTATTTCGCATAGAGCTCTTCTATTTGGCAGTAGTTGTGTCATAGAACATCAATTGTGAGCACTAAATTTCATTTTTGTTTATATACTTTGGTATTATTCATTTAGATTTCATTTCAAATATGCAAGTTCCTCTTTTATATATCTGGGAACATTTTATATCGAAACTTTACCTGTGTAAAAGACCTCTACCAGTGGCACAATTTGGAACTTAGAATTCGGTCAGTCTTGTCAAATGCAATTCTCTTAAAAATAATATGAATTAAAGAAACGCATCCTCAAGCATGTTATAAAACACACAGTCCACATCAGGAACTGGATTAGGCATAATCACTCAGCTAATTTCAGTTTAATCAATCGCAGTCCATTTTTTGATGGACATTAAGTACACCTCTCCCCCCTCCCGATGTAACTGTCTTCGTAATTTTATATACCACCATTTTAAGCATGTTGTGATTCAAGCATCTTTGGAGTAGCATATTTAAATTCTGTCTCTAAAATTTTTGGGAAGTTGGTGGGGGCAATGCCTCATGTGAAGGGAGTAATGGCTTCTCTTGAAATTCCAGAAGTTTATTTGCAAAATTTTTATCTATACTTTTATTTTCCAGCATATCAAGCTTTCAAATCGAATCCCCTCCGAGATGCTTTGGTGGTCTGAAGTTGTAGACAATTCATATTGCTTGATCTTCAAAGATTTCATCTAAATCAAAATAAACTTAAGCCTGTGCAGAAGCACAAGCATTCTTGCTTTCTCATAGGCAGTCGTCTGCATTATCTTCTGCCTGTCCACTTTCCCCACAACATTGCGACTAGAGTTTCACTCTTCTTCAATCTTCCGACTGCTTTGACCTATATATTTATAGTCGCTATTGTTTATCTGGCTGCTTCTTCTTCATTTCCCGGTTCCAATGATCTGGGTCGGAGCGTGAATCAAGGACCTCCATATAAATCATGGAAATGTATAACCTTGAAGTTTTAGTTTAATCGCTGGACTGCCTTCTGTCTCCTCCCAACTTTTATCACTGTCGGTACACTGGGGTGAGGGTAAGGCTGCATTGTTTGCTACAGCAACTAGCTTGCACTTATGGGGGTTGTGAGCATGAGCAACCTTCATGAACTGCTCACTGCTTTGGGATAGAAATTGTACTGTTGAGAATAACTATTTGAGGGGGGAAAGGAAACTAGATGTTTCAGTAACTTGACACCTTTCTTATAAGAAATATGATGAAATTTTCACATTTAAATGGAAGAGCAAATTGTGATCATATCTGGTTAAGAAAACTTATTTTAAGCTGCTGGTTTTCCCCCATCTCATTCGTGGATGCTGAAGAAAGTGGAGGAAATTCCACTAGAATTCATCCCTGTCTATAAGCTGCTTCATTATCTCTGATGGCGAGGTCACTGCAGTGCTTAAGAGTCGGTGGCAGGTGAACCATATATGGCCAGTGGCAACACTCAGGTCTTCCAGGAAGACCACACGATCTTGACGTCAGGTGGCAACCGGCCCAAAAAACTTGTTACCATTATTAACACTACTCATGAGACACAAAAAGAAAAGATTGCATGTCAAAGTTTGGGCATCCCCCATAAGCACCAACGCCGGAAATGACGACAAAAGGGACGCAAGATACTTCCAAAATTAAGAATAACATGGAATGGTGGCTCTAATACAGGATGCAGTACTGAACTGAGTCAGGTGCTTAGAAGGTGAACTATTAACATTATGTAGTGTCCAAGAAACAAAATAGAATGGAGCAACATCTTATGAGATTGGAAGGGAGCTATAAGTTTATACAGTGGAAGAAAGCACAAGAAATAGTATAGAAACAGTAGTGGACCAGAACTTCAGTGATGGAGTTGTGGGCTTGTTAAATTGATCATGTTATATTCATTAAACTGACATTAGAGGATCAATATTATCTCAAAATCATTACAGGATATGTTCTACAGAATAACTGCCCACACACAGAAAAGTGGACTATTGAGGAGAACTACACTTCTTAGTACTGAATCTAATGACAAAATAAAGATTCTCTGTAAATGGGTATGTACAGAAAGATGCTGGCATCTACTACACATTTCATGGTGGCTTCAGTTATGATCCAATTCTGGAGTTGGCAATTTCTCATCACCTTGAAATTAAAAAAAAACATACTGTACATTTTTATATTTTTTTTTAGGAGAACGATTAATATATAATAACAAACAAGGTCAACAGGACCCAAAACACAATTGACTAAATTTTAGCCAACAGGTCTAATCTTTAAAAGATTATGAATTGCAAAGTAATGCCAGGAGAGCCCATGACTACTCAGCACAGACTCCTCTTGGCCAAATATGAATTTGGATCAGCTCTTAAGGTATATCTGAAGCTGTATATTAACAATTTGAGAAAATTTAGTTGCATTTTGTGCACTAGGATAATTCAGAGCATGAGGAGAATATGACACAATCCATCTGACCATAATAGTATAATTGAATTTCAAGAAATATTGCATAGAGAGAGGCAAAGAAATAAATGTATCTAAAGAGTCTTGAGCCATAGACAGGAAACATATTTGTGGAATGAGACTGTAAAATAGGTCATATCAGACAAGATTAGGATGTTTTAAGACCTGACAGAGAACAGGTGCAGATAAGTACAATGAGACTTATAAGCAAGCAAAGAAACTTGCCTGAAGAGCTGTGACAGGAAAAGAAAGAAATCATGTGGAAGATTATACCAGTGGCTGGAAACGGCAGTTTAAATTAAATTTTCAAAATCACTAAATACATCATCAGCTTCTAAAGGCTAAAAGCCTTGTCGTTGCAGCCATTTTTTACAGTCTTAAGCAGTTCTCTTCGTATGGGCATACGAGTCACATTCCATTTCCTTGACAATGTTCTAGAGACACGATTAGTTTGGTCATCCCCTTGGTTTTTCCCCCAAAAGTTTTCCTTCAAAGATTATCTGGAAGAGAGCGTTATGTCTGAGTATGTGTCCCATGAATTTTGCTTTCCTTTCCTTGATGGTGTTCAACAAGCATCGATTCTCCTGAATTTGGTTCAGAACAAGCTCATTTGTCTTTCTTTCTATCCAGCTTGTTCAGGTCATTCATCTCCAAAATCACATTTCAGCTGCCTCAAGTTTTGTTTCTTCTCTTTCCCCAAGTGTCCATGTTTCACAACCATGGGTCAATACACTCCATAAAAATGTCTTATGGAATGACTTCCTTATCTTCAAGTTGAGATGCTCATTGAGCAGTATATTCTTATTATTTTGAAAGGCTTTCTTCTGCCAACACTATTCTTTTCTTAATTTCTGAGAAGCATCTGTAGTCATAATTAATCACACTTCCCAAATAACAAAATTCCATTACTTGTTCAGTGGCATTATCATTTAACATTATATTAGTTAAAATTGTTTTTTTTTTTTTTTTTATCAATCACTATTAATTTTGTCTTCCAAGAATTAACTTCTAGCCCAAATTTTCCTAAGGATTTCTGAAAAACTTTTTAACATTCTATTCATTACACATGCAGAGTTTGCTAAAAGTGCAATATCATCTGCAAGGCGAATGCTATGAACCTGTACTCTATTAAATTTTAGTCCTTTTGATTTCTCTTTTATTGCATTTACTGCAGCTTCTATATAGAGATTAAAAAAGATATGGCGATAGAGGACAACCCTGCCTTACACCTCTTCTTATTTTTGCTTCTCTTTTATTGCCATTAACTGTTATTTCAGTAGTTTGATTTTTATATAAGTTCAGAATAAGGCGCCTGTCTTTCCAGTCAATCCCGACTTACGCCATTGTAAGAAATAAGGTTTTCCAATTGACACTATCAAATGCCTTCTCTATATCAATGAATACTACATAGGTTTTTCGATTAACTTTCTTTCTAAAATCTGATGTAATGCTAGGATAGACTCCCTAGTCTCTTTCCTTGTTCTGAATCCATACTGATCATTATCCAGATGTTGTTCAATGTTTTTGCTTAGTCTATCTTTGATGATGATCACTAAATACAGAAGAAATAATACAAAATATTTCCAAATGACCAAGTACATCCAAGACAGTAGTGGAAAACTTCTCACTTTAGACAAAACAGTCTTCATACACTTTTAGCAAGAGTAATACAGTCACCTATTGAGTGAAGAATTCTATTTTCTTGGAAATATAGCTGGAATGCATAGACTAGGTCCAGTGCTAAAAACCATTATAAGAGAGGTAAATAAGTCAGTATCTGCAATGAAAAGTGATAAAAGCATTGGCTCAGACCAAATATCTGTCAAAGCATGGAAAATGCTTGGCGAGGACTGTACAACCTGGTTGCCAGGTATATTTAAGGGCGGCACTATGCTGATGCCTGGAGGAAAAGCACATTAATACCCTTTACAAAAATAAAGGTAATATTCTTGAATGTGGAGACTTCCAAGGGCTAAAGTTGACTTCTCATAACCTTAAAATATGGGAATGCATTGTTTATCAGCTTCTACTTCACATCATAAAGTTGACCAATTTATTTAATTATTTATTTACCCAAATCAGAAGCTATGGCAATTTTAATATTATAAACAAGTGTCCAAAAGTTAAGCATAATCACTAAACGAGACCATACCGCCTGATAGGAGTGTCAGACGGATTACAGAACAAATGGAAGCTGAATCACACACCATATGTCACACAACTTTTCCAAAAAAAAAAAAAAAAAAATGTCAGAAAGGTTCTGATAGATAGGTACACCTTTGACAACAACTAACAAAACTTGGCAATATCTTCCACAACAAAATATGCAATTAATAGGATGTATGGTTACCCCTAACGGCCACACATGCTTTGCAGTGACATTGCATGCTCCCTATCAGATGGTCCAAGAGCTCTTGTGGCAGTCAATCCCATTCCTCCGAAAGAGCAATGCAAAGGTCTTGAAGGGTCCTTGGTGGAGGCTGATGAGATGCAATTGGCTCTCCATGCATCCCAGACATGTTGTATAGGATTCAGATCCACAGACCTCGCTGGCCAGTCCATGCGATGAATGTCTTCCCCAGCCAGAAATTCATCCTCCAGAGCAGCGCTGTGCAGTCGGGCACTATCGTCCATTAAGAGGAAGTCTGGACCAACTGCACCTCTGAAGAGTCGAACATATGGTCTCGGTACCTCATTCCTGTATCTCCATGAGTTCACAGTGTTCCTCGGACCACCCATGAAGATGTGCAGATCCGTATGGCCATTCAACATGATGCCACCCCACACGATGACTCCACCACCACCATACAGGTCCCGTTCCACGATGTTTCTGTGGTTGTATCGTCTTCTCGGTTCTCCAGATTAATTTGCAACAGGAATTGTTCTGCAAACTGAAGCAAGATGCATCTGTGAAGAGCACATGCCTCCATTCATTTATGGTCCAGTTTTGACGGTGACGACTCCACAGTATACGGGCCCGTCTCTGTGCTGGAGTGAGCGGGATGCACACCGCTGGACGTCTGGAACCAGCTCTGCTGTTTTGAGCCTCCGGTACACAGTTCGTCGGGAAACTGCAACCCTTTAGATGGCTGCAAGCTCCGCCGACAATTGTCTTGCAGGTGCACTCCGATTTCGTCGGGCGGTTAAGGCCAGATATCGGTCCTGCTGTGGGGTGGTTACTCTTGGTCGACCTGGCACTGGCCTACGTCTAATATCTCTTGTGTCTCGAAATCATTTCTAAAGCCTGGAAATGACACTTTGTGGCACATTCAAGGATACTGCGACTTCAATCTGTGTCTTGCCTGCTTCACTGTGACGTAAATCTACAATCTTCCTTCCATTTTTGCTTCCAGGCGGCCGAGTATTCTACCCTGAAAAACGGTTCAAATGGCATCGTCGTGCCATTATGTTGTCACGTTCACCCCGAGGCTACACTCCACACATTATAACAGGACAAACACGACTGAGGGAATATGAGGCACAGGCACTGGCTGTGTTTACTTTGCGGTTATCCCGCTAGTCAAAGCAGGGAATACTCCTTTCCTATACAGGGTGAACATGTAAGGTTGGTAGGTGCATATGTCGTGCGATTTGTGGTCTATTTCCTGTTGCCCTGCTAATTCGTAACTTATGCTTAACTTTTAGACACTAGTGTATGATAGTGTAAAATAATGGAATAATTACATCATTAAATTAAAATAGTGATTACAAATTGACCAATAACCAGTTTGTGTCTACTCCAGGTAGGAACATTACACAAGCATGCTTTTCATACAAATTCAATAATTTATTTATTTATTTATTTATCGTTTGGCGTATACATGAATTACAAATTAATATTTACACTATTTACATAGTCAATCGCTTGTGGCGTTCCCAGGAAAAATTCGCTTCTATCTCCATTGAAACGACTCAGTGGGCATTCTTGGGTGATGTGTTTCACAGTTTGCCTCTCCGCACCACAGTCGCAACAAGATGATGACTTTTTCTTCCATTTGTATAGCAGATCTCCACACACACCATGGTTAGTTCGGATCCGGTTTAGCTTGGACCATACTTTCCGGGGTTGTTCAAAGCCAGGTACTTTCTGTGTGATGCATGGCATTTCCAAAGACACTGCTGGGGCGAATTGTCTCCATTCATTAGACCATTTCTCAGTCAGGTTGAAATTACACATTACAAGATTCTCCACCGTACAGATGGGTGGATATCTTGACTTCAGTCTATCTATATGTAGGTGGTGGATATCCTGATGAATGGGCAGTCTTTCATTAATCTGGATGTTCTTGTATTCATTCATCAAAGCATTGCATCTGTGGAGGTGGGGTGGGGGAATATGGCTTAATACAGGCAACTTTGTAAGAATAATAGATTTTCCTCCTTCAATATGGTTTATTTCTAATTACTTACAGGGACATGTTTTGGGGGCTAATTAATACTCCCCCTTCCTCAGCCTGTCCTACAAAACTTCACAAAGGAAAAACTTTCCTTGTATAAGCTCATACAAAACACATGAATTAATACAGGCAGCTACTGAATAGGAGTTGATCTTATCGTGCCTGAGATCATTCTCATTGTGTCATTTAATTTAACATCTATTCTCTTCACATGAGGGCTGTTTATCCAGACAGGGGCACAATACTCTGCAGTAGAGTAAACCAGGCCAAGAGCTGAGCAACGTAAAGTAGTTGCACTTGCACCCCAAGTAGTACCACATAGTTTTCGAATGATGTTGTTCTGAGTCTGAATCTTGGCAGCGCTCTTTCTCAGGTGTTCTTGGAACGACAGTGTTCTATCGAGTGTAACACCCAGATATTTGGGGTGTCTATTGTGGCGGAGAAGGGTGTTATCGAAGTATACCTTGAGATCCCTTGAATCCATTCGGCTGTTCAGATGAAAACAAGAAACTTCTGTTTTACTCATGCTTGGTTGGAGTCTCCATTTTCGGAAGTAGTTTCCTAAAACAGCGAGATCTTTTGTCAGCGTTTCCTCTATTTCCTCGAAGCATAGGTCGTTAGTGGCAAGTGCCCAATCATCTGCATAACCATATTTCCTGGATTTTGTGAGGGGTATATCGGAAATATATAAATTGAACAGAAGTGGGGCAAGCACTGATCCTTGTGGAAATCCATTGTTTACTTTGCTGGATCTGCTGATTTCACTTCCCATGACTACGCGAAATGTTCTGTCACTCAGCATGTTGTTTATAAGGTGAGCCAGACTCCTGCATGGGATCACTTTAAGGAGTTTACTGATAACGCCTTCTCTCCACACTGTGTTGTAAGCTGCCTTTAGGTCTACAAATGCTACTGAAGTATTTAGTCTTTGTTGGAATCCCGCTTCGATGAAGGTAGTTAATGACAGGACTTGATCGGCACAACTTCTTTGTGGTCTAAATCCTGCTTGTTCAATAGGGATTGTTTCGAACACTTTTGTAGCAATTCTATTGAAGATTAGTCTTTCTAGTAGTTTATAGCATGCACTTAGCAATGCTATTGGTCTATAGTTCTCTGGTGTTTCACTAGGCTTTCCTGGTTTTAGGATTGCAATGACTTGACTCATTTTAAATAAGCGAGGTAGGTTGCCAGTTCAAAGAATGTAAGTTAGAAACCTAGATAACCATAGTTTCGTATTTTCTCCACTATTAATCAGAAACTCAGGGTGAATCCCATCAAATCCCGGAGCTTTACCAGATTTCATATCTTCTAAAGCTGCATCGATATCTTGCACACTAAATGGTCTAGTGTATTCCGAATAAAGGAGGCTTGTGGCCTTGAGACTGGTTAATTGCTTTTTGATATTTCTTGTATGATTTCTGTCTCTCGGTGTTCTAGACAAAGCAACTATATGAGCAGCAATATGGTTTGGAGTGACTGCAGGGTTTTTACGAACAATGGGAGTGGCCCACCAAGCTTCCGTAACAATGACCATGCCTTTCTGCTCGATTCTCTGAAATTCATAGATGTTACAGTTTCAATCCATCTTTCTCTTCGGGCATTATCAAGATTATGAAGCATTCAATAATGATGATGAAGGGTAAAGGAAACAAGGAAGATGTAGATTGAATGTTCATAGACCTGGAGAAGGTATTTGACCACATACTCAAAGATGCCATTTGGCAAGCTCTTAAGAGCACACAATGTCCTGGAACAGTATATGAAGACCATCATGGACATGTATGCTGCTGCCCACACCTGCATACTAAGCCTGACTGGTTCATCAGATACGTTTGACATAAAGAGTTGGCATATACCAGGAATCAGTACTTAGCCCTCTCATATTCATTGTAGTTATGGCCCATATAATGGTGCATTTTTTTCTTTAAGACATGATAAACACCATGTTGATGCTCTGTCAACACCAAACACTCTGTACTTGTTTTGTTTTGCATCAACAACCAGTGCTAGATGTGTGACGGTACGCACCGGTACGCCGTACCGAAACCTCTGATCGGAGGGAAAAGTCGAATAAATAACATAATTTTTAGAACTGTGGAACGTTAGTTGTAAGTCAAGGTCTACTTGGTCTTTGACTGGACTGTACTTCTAGCCTTACACAAGGTGCTAGCTAACTCATCCTTCCCCTCCCTTGCCGTGCAACAGTTCAGTTTTTACTTAGCCGTCATGTCAGTTCAGTCAGAACATTCGACGGCCTGTCACGGTTTTGTTCTGTTTAATTGTGTAGTGTTTTGGAATCAAAGTGCGTAAATTTCGCTAATTGTGTGTTGTTGTACGTGCCTTTACAATGCATAAAATAACTAATTATTTTAGTAAACCAAAGCTAGACAAAGAAACTGAAAAATGCACGACACTTCCAATAAAATTAGATCAACCGGACTCAACACAGCCTACATCTTCCAGCGTTACTTCATCTTCTTCTAATGACGACATCAAAGGAGGTGATGAACAGTGGCCAGACTGCTGGACTTTAGAAAAAAAGAACGAGTTTTGTAAAAAAAATACAGTTGGTTTATTGTACACAACAAAAAGCTGGGATGTGAGGTTTGCCAGAATGTTAGATATTTAGGTATAGAAAAAAAAATCTAAGTTTTAAAGGTGATCAGAAAAATGTAAAAATATAGTTTTTAGAAATCTATATTTCAATATTCCATAAACCCCTCCCCTCGCCCACCACAACCTAGTAGCCCACAGTACCGGAACCTCCTTTTTTACAAATCAAGCACTGTCAACAACTCTTGTCCTTCCTCAGCTATCTAGAATGTCAAATTTAAAAACTACTGCTAAAAATAAAAATAAAACTTGCATTTGCAAATTTCACATTGAAAAAATGCGTTGTTTTTTCTTAATACATTTTGGTGTTGACAGGTGGAAGCATATTAATAACCAACACCTTGGAATAAATATCCTTTATGCAAATTACATTTTGTTAATGACAGAAACCTTACCAGAGATTCAAGAGTGAATTCCTCTTCGATATACATTTCTGTTAACACAAAATGTGATAAAAATGTCCGGCATAACTCAACAAATTGCTAGCATTTTGCCCTAGTGTTGCTCTTCAGTTGGTAAAGGCACACCTACCAAGACGCGTGGCTGGCACACACTGAGAAGGTATTGTAAGACGTTTCACTACATGTGTAACTACGTCACGAGCAAGCCAGTGCACCACGGGAGTCAAAACACTCCAAAGCAATAAAATCCTTACCTTGGCATTGAATGTAAAATCAAAATGTTCTCGAAAGAAAACGTGTATTGTCCGTTGAGCCATTATATATTAACACAAAATGTGATAAAACTGTCCAGCATAACTCAACAAATTTCTTCTAACAAAGAAAGTGAATGTTCCAAGGTATTCTAAGAAGTGATTATCCGGGCTGTTAGGCCGTGGTCCAGTAGGGCTGTTGTTTTCCGACGTTTCAGCGAAAACTGCGTTCGCCATTATCAAGGGTCTTCTCTTTCCGATGGTCAGAGGTAGACTGAAGTTGCGCTTGTCCGCCACCGCTATATATTGTGTGCGACCAGGTCAGTTCACTGCGCGGTCCGGAACTTTCCGCGCCAGGAGTGGAGCGCGCTGATTGGCTGCCAGTACCGAGAGGTGTGCAATGCTCAGCCAATGGTTTGATGTTAGTTGATCTGAGGACGGGATGCCAGATTTTGTTCACCCGTTCGCTCTCTTCTTTCCGGTTGAAATTGTTAGGGTGTTTGAAAATTTCAATAGCCTCTCGCTGCAGCCTCGCGTGGTAGTGGACGGTGCTGGACAGCACCTCTGTGCACCCGTAGTGAACATCATGGCCTTTAAGAAGGGAATGCTCTGCCACCGAGGACTTCTCCATCTGGCCCAGCCGGCTGTGTCGCTCGTGTTCCTTCAGCCTGATGGCAATACTGCGCTTCGTGGTACCAATATAAACCTGGCCGCAGCTGCAAGGTACCCTGTAGACGCCCGCACTGGAATGGGGATGGCGCTTGTCCTTGGCAGATCTGATTAAATCGCGTATCTGTCTCGTAGGCCTGTATACGGTCCTGATGTTATGATGGCGGAGTATTTTGCCTATCCGGTCAGTCACCTTGTGAACGTACGGGAGGTACGTCACTGCTGTCGGCCGATCCTGTTCCCTCTCCGTGGACGCCGGTCGTCTGGGATGACATGCCCGTTGGATCTCCTTACTGGTGTAACCATTGGCGCGGAGAGCTGTGTTGAGGTGACGTAGTTCCTCTTTCAGGTGGTGGGACTCACAGATACGCTTAGCACGGTTGACCAGAGTCTTGATGACGGCGTGTTTTTGTTTAGGGTGGTGGTTCGATGCCTTCTGTAGGTACCGGTCAGTGTGGGTAGGCTTCCTGTAGACAGTGTGCCCCAAGCGAAGGTCCGGAGTTCTCGTAACTATGACATCAAGGAAGGCGAGAGAGTGGTTTTTCTCCTTCTCCATGGTAAACTGGATGCTGGCATTTAGGCTGTTTAGGTGATCCAGGAACCGTTGTAGCTCTTCCTCTCCATGACTCCAGACCACAAATGTATCGTCCACATACCGTAACCAGATTTTCGGCTGGAGCGGCGCAGTCTCCAGGGCCATGCTTTCAAACTTCTCCATGAAAAAGTTAGCAACAACCGGGCTCAGTGGACTACCCATGGCGACGCCATCGGTCTGCTGATAGAAGTTACCATTCCACAAGAAGTAGCTAGCAGTGAGGCAGTGACGGAACAGATCAGCGATGTCAGAAGGGAAGATCTGGGAGATGTGGTCCAGAGTGTCTCTCAAAGGTACCTTGGTGAAGAGGGACAGCCCGGATAATCACTTCTTAGATTCTAACGCCGGCCGTGAAAGCCTAAGTTTGTATATACGTCGACTCTACGGGGAGGAAACTTCAGTTTCAATTCGACGCTTCGAGAAGCTTCGGAAGAAGAAAGCTACCCTGCTTTCGACGCTTACATTTCTTCTCAGATGCAGAGATTCTCGGACAGTTCCTAAGTTTCTTAGGATGAAAAGACACTTCGGTTCAGCGCAGTCGCACCGCATCTACGACCGGGCCGAGCTCTCGCTATTACGGGAACGGATTCACCACACTCGCAAGGAACTTGCTGGCACTGACAAGACACTTCTGGAACTCCACTTCCGACTCAGCACAGAACTCTCACCGCAGGATTGGGATAAAGTAGACAGCATAACTAACTACTCTATGCAGTCCACCTTCGACCAGGCAAGCAAACGCCAGAAGAACAAATTCGAGCGCTGCCAGACGGCTCCATCTGCATCTGGTACGGCACTCGAGACCTCCAGCACGGTCGTCAATCTGACGGACCGTAACTTATCTGAAGCGGAAAAGACCCTCCTGGCTAAAGGTGGGAATTTTGCGGTCACTCCCCGTATGGTTCCTGTTGAAGACATCATCGCGAACGTTGAAGCAGCTATCCGCCATCTCCCTGCAGCGCAGGCAGAGGAAATCCGAGGCGAAACTTCCCGAATTCTTCGGAAAGCACCTGCTACCAAGAGTAACCTCACGGCGATGGAGAGGAAGGCCATAAAAACGCTGAACCAAGATGAGACCATCGTTATTCTACCGGCTGACAAAGGAAACGCCACTGTCGTCATGAACACCGATTCTTATACCGCCAAGATCTCGGAACTGCTGGATCCTCAGACTTATCAACAGCTGCCTAAAGACCCCACAAACCGTGTAGTAAGGGAAACTAACATTCTGATCAAAGCCTCTTCACTACCAGATGATGCCAAGAAGATGACCATCAAGAGTGAAGCCCTGCCTCCTAGACTTTACGGCTTGCCTAAAATTCACAAGGAGAACGTACCATTACGGCCCATCGTAAGTGCCATTGGTTCACCGACCTACAGCCTGGCGAAGCATCTGGCATCCTTGCTCCAACCTCACATTGGCAACACACAGACTCACATCATTGATTCCGGCCATTTCATCCAGAAACTCGAGGAGATTGAACTGGAAACCACTGATCGTCTCGTGAGCTTCGACGTGGTGTCCCTCTTCACCAAGGTACCGTTGAGAGACACTCTGGACCACATCTCCCAGATCTTCCCTTCTGACATCGCTGATCTGTTCCGTCACTGCCTCACTGCTAGCTACTTCTTGTAGAATGGTAACTTCTATCAGCAGACCGATGGCGTCGCCATGGGTAGTCCACTGAGCCCGGTTGTTGCTAACTTTTTCATGGAGAAGTTTGAAAGCATGGCCCTGGAGACTGCGCCGCTCCAGCCGAAAATCTGGTTACGGTATGTGGACGATACATTTGTGGTCTGGAGTCATGGAGAGGAAGAGCTACAACGGTTCCTGGATCACCTAAACAGCCTAAATGCCAGCATCCAGTTTACCATGGAGAAGGAGAAAAACCACTCTCTCGCCTTCCTTGATGTCATAGTTACGAGAACTCCGGACCTTCGCTTGGGGCACACTGTCTACAGGAAGCCTACCCACACTGACCGGTACCTACAGAAGGCATCGAACCACCACCCTAAACAAAAACACGCCGTCATCAAGACTCTGGTCAACCGTGCTAAGCGTATCTGTGAGTCCCACCACCTGAAAGAGGAACTACGTCACCTCAACACAGCTCTCCGCGCCAATGGTTACACCAGTAAGGAGATCCAACGGGCATGTCATCCCAGACGACCGGCGTCCACGGAGAGGGAACAGGATCGGCCGACAGCAGTGACGTACCTCCCGTACGTTCACAAGGTGACTGACCGGATAGGCAAAATACTCCGCCATCATAACATCAGGACCGTATACAGGCCTACGAGACAGATACGCGATTTAATCAGATCTGCCAAGGACAAGCGCCATCCCCATTCCAGTGCGGGCGTCTACAGGGTACCTTGCAGCTGCGGCCAGGTTTATATTGGTACCACGAAGCGCAGTATTGCCATCAGGCTGAAGGAACACGAGCGACACAGCCGGCTGGGCCAGATGGAGAAGTCCTCGGTGGCAGAGCATTCCCTTCTTAAAGGCCATGATGTTCACTACGGGTGCACAGAGGTGCTGTCCAGCACCGTCCACTACCACGCGAGGCTGCAGCGAGAGGCTATTGAAATTTTCAAACACCCTAACAATTTCAACCGGAAAGAAGAGAGCGAACGGGTGAACAAAATCTGGCATCCCGTCCTCAGATCAACTAACATCAAACCATTGGCTGAGCATTGCACACCTCTCGGTACTGGCAGCCAATCAGCGCGCTCCACTCCTGGCGCGGAAAGTTCCGGACCGCGCAGTGAACTGACCTGGTCGCACACTATATATAGCGGTGGCGGACAAGCGCAACTTCAGTCTACCTCTGACCATCGGAAAGAGAAGACCCTTGATAATGGCGAACGCAGTCTTCGCTGAAACGTCGGGAAACAACAGCCCTACTGGACCACGGCCTAACAGCCCGGATAATCACTTCTTAGATTCTAACGCCGGCCGTGAAAGCCTAAGTTTGTATATTCCAATGTATTATTTCGAGCTTCCAACTGTGTTATAATAGCAGGTATTTTGTTGGAGAAACGGTTATGGATGTACTCTTATCTTGGATGCCAAATTCACATTGTGTGTTAATATATAATGGCTCAACGGACAATACACGTTTTCTTTCGAGAACATTTTGATTTTATATTCAATGCCAAGGTAAGGATTTTATTGCTTTGGAGTGGAGTTTTGACTCGCCTGGTGCACTGGCTTGCTCGTGACGTAGTTTCACATGTAGCGAATCATCTTGCAATGGCCTTCTCAGTGTGTGCCAGCTACGCGTCTCGGTAGGTGTACCTTTACCAACTGAAGAGCCCAATTGGTACACTAGGGCGAAACGCTAGCAATTTGTTGAGTTATGCCGGACTTTTTTTATCACATTTTGTGTAAATATATAATGGCTCAATGGACAATACACGTTTTCTTTCGAGAACATTTTGATTTTATATACGTTTCTGTACCAGAAAGCTTTTTAGAAATCTTACACGGTGTTTCGTAACCAGGGTTTTCGTTAATACCTTACTGAGTTTCTCAAATGCAGTTTTAGCAATACCGTGAGTCTCTGAAGACGACTTTACTGAAATTTCTTCAATCAAAGAAAGTGAATGTTCCAAGGTATTATTTCGAGCTTCCAACTGTGTTATAATAGCAGGCATGTTGGAGAAACGGTTATGGATGTTCTCTTATCTTGGATGCCAATATTAGCAAAACATTCCCGTGCTGTGGCAATGCTGGTTGCATCTTCTTCATTTAAGGAGTCCAACACTGTTTTTACTTCATTGAAATGTTCTGCGTAGTATGACACAGCCTTTAACCACGAACCCCATCGAGTTAAAACTGGCTGAGGAGGTCAAGACAAATTTGGAAGGACTTCATGAAATTTTTGAACTCTAATCAGTGAATTTACAAACACTTTCTTCACGCTAGAGACGAGAAGATCCACGTCTTTATATTGGCTTCTAACTGTTTTAGCGACATGATGTAAACCATGAGCAAGACGCCTCAGGTGAACTACCTTAGGATAAAGGACTTTTAATCCAGTTCCTGCTTTAACAATACTGTATATGGAGCAGCATCACTCAGAAAAATCAATACATTGTCATACCTTGCCCCCTTCTGGCCACAAGATAGCTAACGAATATTATTTTAAAAATTTGCAACAGTAGAATGGTTTACTCGGCCAAGTACTTGTATATTAAGAAGATAATTATGGTCTACTGCCTGCTTTCTTAGCACCAACTACAGCACTACATACACATTGTCCTGCTGCATCTGTGGTTTCATCAATAGAAATCCATATTTTTTCGTGCTTTAGTTGATCCCGAACATGACAAATAACGTCTTGAAAACAAACACTTCCAAACTCGTTTACGTATTTGCGCAGCAAAGCCTATTGAGATGTTTTTGTGGGTGGCATTTCTTAACTTACTGCATGACCGATCGCGATCATATAGGCCTACCTACACCTTATCACACAAACACGTATTGCACGACTGAAAGAAGAATACTGATTGCATCAGCAAACTGCGTCCTAACAGCTTGGGAAGCAGGGATTCACCAACCACGTGACAACATGCTGATAACGGAACAGCTTAGTCGCAGTAGAAGATATTCGGCGGGGCATACCAAGTTTCTCAACTACGGAGTGTTATTTCACAACATCCTGGGGCTTCCCCCTTTTACACTTATACTGTATTGCTTATTAGTCGATATAAAATGGGGGAAGAATTATTTGAATGATAAAATGAAGGCTAGGAGTGAAAATTTACTTTTAAATTTACATGTTTTGGGTAAAATGAGCTATTCTAATTAAAAATCATAAAATAAGTAAGCAAACCCGTATTTCAGCGAAAAAAGCATTTATAAGCATTTTGCTTAGAAATCCAGGCTCTAGTAATGACTAATGATAGAGGGATGAAATTACCAAAGTTCACACCTCTACAAATCTAGGGTCATTACTGTCATGTGTTTGTACCATAGATCAGGAATGATGTTAGCTTTGAAGCCCCTTTTCAGTGTTGTTTTGCCTTATTAACAATTAATATTATAGCTTGAGATCAGGAAGTCGCTCACAAAATAAATGCTGCCGGAACTAAATGGCATAGCCTCAGTAAAGTGCTGTTAAAAGTATATAGAAATGCTGTTGACCAACCATGCTCTAACGTAGTGATCACTGGGCTATTAATAAAACACATGAACTCGGCTTGCTGAGTTGGTTAGGAGGAAGGGATCTGAAAAATCAAGAAAGGGACAAGTATTTTGGGGAAGTTTCAGGGCAGCACCCGTCACAGTAAAGCTAACTTGAGACATGATTAAGGTGGTATTGTCATAAGACTCCATCCCCGTCAGAATGTAACCATATTATGTGCATTCTGAAATGATGAGAAACAACGGCTTTAGGCTAAGCTTTTAGGTCATGTAATGCACAATTAGTGGAAGTCATGTAGTTGGAAGTAAGAGGATTAAAATATCTTACCCAAGCGGGACATGTGCCAGTGATCTTTGGCTTTGTACACCCGTGCTATGACCACTTAGCTAATGGGGACTCTTTAATTCTTATTTGCTGATGATATATCTGTGATGCTGAGCTGCACCAGCTTATCATACTGAATTGTTGCCTGCTGTGGACTATGTGTAGATTCCAAGAATTAGAATGCACTATTTGTGCATTACACGACCCAATAGCATAAAGCCATCATCTCATCATTGCAGTTGTAAAAATACAATTCTTGAGATCTTGGAAACATACAGGAATGAAGTAAAAATTTAGACTTTCACGACCGGCGTTGAAATAGGAATCTCTGTTTCGCGGGCTTATAGGCCGCGAAACAGAGATTCATACAGGAATGACTTCTTCTCCACTCATTAATATTGAAATTTGCTTTGAAATTGCAGGGATACTGGAGCTAATGTTCAAATAATGTCCTAGTCTCTAATTGAAGCAACACCAAGGGGACCAAACAATTATACCAGTATTGAATTAGATAAGTTGAAGATTTGTGCAGGTCAATGGTTTCATTAAAGAGAGTATTTGGGTTTGAAGCATAAGAGTTGAAAACAAGACAAGGGGCTGATGGATTACTTAAATTGCTCCAACATTAAATATTCTTTTGTCTTTTAGATTCAGAAATGTTTGGTTCAGCAGTACTTCTAGTATGTTGCTCAGGATAGAAATACAACTAATAGCTGCAGTGGTGCTTTAAACATTTTTGAAAACATATTTCATTAAATATATTTGTGAACAATTGCATATGCATATCATTTATGATAAAATAAATATTTAGGGTGATGAGCATTTCAATTTCAAAGGCATTTTTGAAGACTTTTCCTGAGAAATGGTGTAGACATCAAATATTCCCCAAGAGTGAATTAGGGACATAAATATTTTATGACAGGTATACTAATCTAAGGTGTGCTAGCTATATGATAGTTTGTTATGGGGTGGTTATATCCTAAACAGTTGAGAAAGTGTTGGTCCATTAAAGTATTTTTATGCTGATACATTAATTTGTGCCTAGTGTAATTAATGTTTCACATAAATTTTTCAGTCTTCGCTTAATAATTTATTAGATAGTTTTGTCAGTTAATTCATACTTTGTTAGTCTATATAGGAACAAGGTTCACTATGATTTGTATTAGCACTATTTCTTAGCATTGGATCTGTGTGTGTCTGTTGGTTCTCTTCATAAAGATCTTCCATATCTAAAAGAAATATGTTGATACAGTTCTTCAAATTAGAGCTGGGGAGGAATCAAAGTTAATCTTATTCACATATGGAGTTTTGGGATTAGAGGACTCCTGTGGCATACCAACAGGGAGGGGTTAGGGTTAAACTTCACCATTTTTTTTTTTACCTGAATTCTTATATTGTCCCATCTATCACCTGTTAAATGTTTTTAACTACTGCCAGTGAGGCTTCTTTACTCATAAGGAGCCCACTTGGTTTGCCTTGTACATTTATTTAGTTAATTGTAAAGATTGTATGCAGATAAAGCCATTAAGGTAGGCAGATTTTGAGAGTCAGTAGTAATGGCAGTAAGAACATGCACAGCAAAACTTTATTTTTCTCACACATAATATCACATAAGTCAAGTGTGGACCAACTGCGGTAGCTACACTCGCTAACGCACAACTCCAGGCCATGGGGCCAAGCTCTCCGCGGACTCGGTAGACGTTGTTTCGTGCCCCACCGTCGGCCGTCCTTGAAATGGTTTACCATGGTTTCCCATTTTCAACTCGAGGCAAATGCTGGAACGGTCTCTTCCTTTCACATCCTACCCATCATTCATTTCTTATATGTTGCTGTTTTCCATAATTTTTTAAAAATTAATTTTGGATATTTTCCATAGTATTTACATTTATTTTTTTATTTTATTTTTTTCCCATATTTTACACCCTCATTGGAGCGCTTTAATCAATCCAAATACAATTAAGTCTAACAACGGTATTTGGAGATTAGCGATTTTGTTTATTGTGTTAGAAAATATAATAAATATAGTTTTCATGCAAAGAAGATCTTTACTTAATTGTTGATTTTTATGAATAATAATAATCAAGATATCATTTTTAATAATAATGCACACAACTATAAATGAAACACGCTCACACACTCGGAAAGAAATCCTGTGTATGCCACTGCAGGACTCATATATGAAATCAGGAGTACTATGTACTACAGTACTTGTATATTATTGATTTACAGTCAATATAATTAAGTGGGAACTCCGGTTTGCTTTTATACTTTTATTTTTCTTCTTCATTTAAATGCTTCTCCCTTCCCATATTGGATACTGTTGTGGTAGTGTCAACAGTTTTCTTTATATTTCAGGAATTCTTTGTCTGAGGGAGCTACGAAGTATATTATTTTGTGTTGATCTTGCTAGTTGAGCCAAGACTTCATAATTGAATCTCATTTTATTATTTATTCTATGAAACATGCAAAATAATGTATACTGTTTAAAAGAACAAACAAAATTTGCTTGACAAGTGTGGTAAAATCGGCTTGACAAATGTGGCTATTCTAAACTGTTCAATTGGATTATTATGCCTAAGAGTATTTTTCTATATGGCGTATGAATGAAATACATATACTGGTAATTCTGGCATTACAGTATATGATGGCTGTTACAACTACCGATTTTATGAGTCTAGAACATTAAGGTTTATATGCCAGTTACAGTATAATTATCCAGTGTCTCAAAATTTGCTGCCATGTGAATTCTAGAAAAGAAAAGGGAGTTGAAATTATTAATGACAACATTCCATCCAACATTTTACTTGCACCTGATGACAATACTGCATGATGAAAAATATCTGATCTTTACTGCTATAGGCCTGTCTATAACAATGTTGCCTTCATAGGTGAACAACTAAACGATGGTGCTCGTTGAAACTCAAGCAAGCTCGTAGATTTAGGGGACTTGAAATTTCTATATCACATGCCTCAAGATTTCCTCGAATCCAAACCTCCAGATGTAATCACGGTGTTGACCGGAAACGAAAGTAGCTATATTTATATGTGGGCAACGAAAGTAATGAAAAGTAGTGGATTTTTATGTCTAAATATTTGGATGTAACGAACATTTGCTGAGGTCGGTTAAACCATTTAAATTCGCGCTACTTGGCTCTCAGATTGCAATGGAGTGAGTTTCATGAAAGCGGCGCACGCAATGTAGCTATATTTTCCTATATTTTTCCATGCCCGAACTCAAGGAAATCTATACTGAGGATACCTTGAGTGGTATACATCGGTTCAACGTATATTTTTGACATCAAAAAGAGTTTTTAGTTTTATGTGAATAATATTTTGGTATTATTAGGGGCACTGACTTTTCGCGAAAACTTCCGAAACCAACAAAAACCTCTCATTTCTGTCATTGACCTCTAAATTTGGAAGATATCTCAAAATTAAAGTCCCGAAATAACGCAAAATAATTTAATGTCACAACATTTGCGAAATAATATTGTTTCAAAAAAATATTCGCAAATTATCATCAAATTATAACATAGCCCTATATTTTTAAAATCTCTCGGTCTCGCAATGGCTCCATCCTTCGTCTCACGACTCGCGTACAGTATCGTTAATCGAAAATGTTATGATATGAATTTTCTTTTGAACTTTGGTTCCATCGTATAGACATATAATCTAGCCTATATAAAATTTAACTGGTTACCTCGAATACCTGTATAATTTGTAATTCGAAATAAAATCTGCCCTTTTGTGATATTATTCAATGCAATTCTCTAAGAATAATTCGTAATATTCGATACCTACAGTACTTCGAACGTTTATACGGCAAAATCACATCCTCAAGACGACTGTCGGACCGTACGACTTGCCTGCGGGAATCTCGTCAAACGGACCGGTATCGACGCCGGTTGCATAAAATCATAAAATCCGTGCCCGATCGTGAACTTGAGACCACGATGACTTCGAGAATTCTGCCAAAGACGAGTGGGCGCCCGGCACTATACCTACTGTACTCGCCACTTTTCCCATGACCGTAAACTTAAAAGCGTACGGGGTGCGAGAAGTACATCAACCCACTTAAAAACGACATTGACTACATAGCATCGCGATACTCATTTCACCTCGTGATCCACCGCGAAGTCCCAACCACAGTATATGAACAGCGGGAATCACATCACCCCACATGCGGGCGTCGTCGACCGTATAACATGTCCATAACTGCTCGTGAGTTGTGGGAATCACATCACCCCACATGCGAGTGGCGTCGATCATATAACATGTTCATAACTGCTCGTGAGTTTTAACCATGCTCAACCTTGAACTTGCAACCACCACTCTGCTAGGACAGACAGGCAGACAGTCGTTGAATGGCTGGGTGCGGCACCGATTGAGAAATATTGCATTATTTCTCAGTGTCCTACCCCGAGGACAACATGAATCTCGTAAAACGGCCGACAGTGGCCGCGATTGGGTAACATCGCAATATTTCTCCGCACCCGATGACGAGGACAACGTGATTCTTGTAAAACGGCAGCGGCGTCTGTTGTGTAATAAAGCTATTCCATCCCCTACCTGACCTCAAGGACAATGAAATACTTGTTAAACGACGAAGAGTGACACCGATTGCGTAAATCTCGATGTTTCTCCGTGCTCTACCATGAAACTATGGGAATCTCATCAAATGGCCGATCGTGTAACATCTCGTTATTTCTCCTTACTCGACCGCAAAGACAGAATTCAGTGATGACCACGTAACGTCACAATATATCTTAGTGCCCTGCCACGGGGATAAAGGAAATCTCGTCGACGTCCAAGAGCAGAGCAACCTCTGGGTATTCATAACAACTGCTTGTACACAAGACAACACACTGTAATATAAGCTGAAACAACTCATTTTATATTACAGTAAATATCCATTATATATTTCATTTTTATTTAGCTATCAATTATTTGGTATATTGGCTTTCACAATCAAGGAATAAAAAATCAGCAATTTTTCTTGGTTTATGCCATATCTTGTGTGGGGTTTCGCCTAGGAACACCAAGGTAGGCTCATCAGCGGGCTCTTGGTGTCCGTGCCCGGGCCCCCACAGGAGTAGCGAACTGTGCACTACCGTCCTTCTTATGAAGCGCACCTGCACTTCTTTCCTGCGAGAGATAAAAGCTCAAGAAGCCTTTCACCTCCCTATAAAGGCTTCCAAAAAGATGGTATATTGGCTTACACTGTCAAGGAATTAAAACTTAGCAATTTTCTAGGTTTATGCCATGTCTTGATTGGGGTTTCGCCTAGGAACACCAAGGTAGGCTCATCAGCGAGCTCTTGGTGTCTGTGCCCGGACCCCACAGGAGTAGCAAACTGTTCACTACCTGTATTTTCTTTCTAAAATTTTCCATAAAATGTTCTCTTTTAAATTGTGTACAGAATAAAGTGCATTTTTAAGCCTAATCATAAAATATGATCAGAAGTTGTGTGCATTATAACACAAGAAGTAATTTTTATTTACAGCTTTAAACCCAGTTCATTGGGTTTGTTTTCACCATATAATGGGCTTCTATGCTTACAGACTGCAGAGACTTGTTGAACTACATGTGGCTAATTTTTACTTCATACTTACAGTAGACACCCTGCTGTGATTTTTCATCTTGAAGATCACATGTATATTGCCTGGAAATGAAATCAGGCTATCTTTGTGGGATGAATCAGCTGCTACTGTTCAAAACAATTTTAAGATGTGAAGTAGTCTGATTGTTATAGTTGTTGGTGGAAGGGGCTTACTTCTTGGTTATCAAACCCCGATAAGGGTGAACAAGATAAATAGACTGAAAAAAATATTCTTTACCCTCATAAAATGGGGGGGAGTAGATCTTTTCATCCTAAGTGTAGCCATATTTTTTTAGGATGTAATTTTGTCATTAACATTATCATCTACTGTAAATTTTATCCAGGATTCATATGTCACAGGTCTTTGATGAAGATTTGGACCTCCTGTCTGTTAATAATATTTTCATATGACAATAGTATGGCAAGTGGACCATCATCATCATATATCGATCCCTCAATCCTGAGGATCATGATCTCTGAGGAGGCTATTGTTTATATCCTTAGGTCTTCTGAGTAATGCACTGTGTGAAGAAATGGAGATATGAGACTGTAGAAATCAAAATATAGCTATTTTGTGGAGATGAACCTCTGATGCTGAGGTTTACTGAGATATATTATGTAACAGTTTGTATGGACACATTTTCAGTCCTCTCATAGAAAATGTAAAAAGAATGTTTGAAGGATTGGTCAAAGAATGGCTAAAAAAGGAGGTGAGAGGAGAAAATGTGTAAAGAAAATTGTATGTTATTGAGAGTATGTGTATGCATGCTTGTGTGTGTGTTTTACTTATTTTATTTTATATTTTATGTTTTTTATGCAGTATGGGTTATTAACAGTGTATGTTTTGTCGCAGAAATTAAACTCGAATAGAGAAAGTGCTATTACATCTTATGCTTTGGTTGTTGTGGTGCTTGCATAAGTTGAGAGCCAGATGTAACCATATTATTGTCTGGAGCAATTACCAAGGCAACATAATGTGATTATTATTAGCAGCTAATGTTGTTCTGTACATTAGGTAAGAATAAGCGAAGGTTTTGTTAGAATTAGCAATCCGTATAAATGAATGTGAATAGTGAAAATTATGATACTGTTTTTTGTTTTTTTGGCCCATTAGTAATTTTCATGCTAAGGGAATCTCTCAATATGTTGAGGATAGGGCAGCCATGTTATGCTTCTTTTTGTATTAAGGATTGTTCCTTAATATTGTGACTTGTGATTGGTTATTTCTGACTTTCATAACCATTCTGTGCTTTATTCTTGTTAATTAAATAGTCAAAACTATTGCAAATAAAAGATATTCTCTAAATATATATGTATATTTTTGCTTACTTTGCAAATTCATTTGTGTGTTTGCATTCCTTATGTTCCTACTGTAATGATGCTGTGAATTTCTCCATCCTTTTCCTTTCGGCATTTGCACAGAGCACTTGGTTCATTAACTTCGAATTAGGACTGAATGCATCTCTTCAAGTGAATTTTAAGTCATATGGGTTACAACTGAAGTTGTGTGATGGTGTCTTACCTGAAAACAAGTTTGTTGTTAACGTTGTTAATTCATTTAGGGGCTCTGCATTATTGTGGTCATTTAGCCCCATGTACTTGGGTGTGAATAGAATTTGTCTGATAACCTGTGCTATTGTGGTGTCTCTAGTAGTGTATGTATTTGTAATGCAGGTGAGGATTGGGAAGGAGGCAGCCCTGGCCTTAAGTTAGGAACCATCCTGGCATTTGCATGGAGTAAAAGTAGGGAAACCACAGAAAACCACTTCCTGGGTGGCTGAGATGGGAATCAAACCCACCTCTTCTCAGTTTCGCCTCACGAGGCTGAGTTGAACCCAGGCCAACAGCCAAGAATGCTAGTCACTACACCAGGAAGTGGAAAAAATAAACAAGTCTCCTCCAGCAATTTGTGAGGGTTCATTGGCATTTTCCAGCTAAAGGTTGGAGATGCTGATGCGTATTGGAATAGTCCATATGAAAAAGTCTCAATTCGATATTGAGATGTATGTGACAGAAGTGTTTCAGCCTGTGTTCAGTTCTTGATCTATATCTTTTAGAGTTAGTCCTTAATTATTGATATTTATAAGATCCTTTGTGCAATGGTTGAGAACAACTAGTTCATAACTACAGTATCTATTATACATACTGTATATGATTAGAGGCTGCTAGTGCTGGAGAATGTTTATACAATTAATTCTATAATTAATAGGCTGATTAAGACAATACCGTAAGTATTTAACAATATGTGTCTTGCCTTTAAATCATCCACATGCCACAGACTTCATCTAGGCCACTTTTCCTCTTCAGATTCATGAAACTGCACTGCTATGGATGTTTAAGATATTTTATTTACAGTACACTCATGAGCCAAAACATTATGACCATCTGCTTAATAGTGTGTTGGTCCACCTTTGGAACGCAATACAGCGGCGATCCAGCGTGGCATGGATTCGACCCTGGTAGATTTCTGGAGGTAAATGGCTTCCAGATGTCGACATAGGTCCTGCAATTCCCTTTAATTACAGACCAGTGGTTTGTGGGCATGGAGCTGACATCCAATAGCATCTCAGAAGTGTATTGTTGGGTTGAGACCCGGCAAATTTGGTTGTCAAGATTCAACATGAGTTCACTACCATGCCCCTCAAACCACTATAGTACGATTCTGGCCTTGTGATATAGACAGTCAGTTAACCTGCTGGAAGAAGCCATCACAGAAGGCATTGAGCATGAAGGGTTGTAGTTGTCCTGAAATCTTCTTCATATAGTGCACAGCTTTCATGGTGCTTTTGAGCACTACCACGGGTCCCATGGAAGCCCAGATCACTGCCCCTACCAGCCTGTGTCCGTGGTGCGGTGCTTGTTCCAAGCAGTCATTCGCTTGGAAGACTGCTTATCTGGACACGACCTGATGTAACAGGAAACATATTTCATCCGACTAAGCGACACATTTCCATTGATCCACGGACCAATTTCGATGCTCCCATGTCCACTGCGGTTGTAGTTGACAAAGTCGTTGGGTGAACATTGGAACACACAGGAGTTGTCTGCCTCGGAGCCCCATGTTCAACGATGTGTGATGAACGGTGTGCTCCGAAACACTTGTGTCTGCACCAGCATTGTACTTTGCCATCAAATCGGCCATAGATTACTGCCTATCCTGCTTTACAGTGCGGGCAAGTATCTGACCTCCACGTTTGTTGATGAGGCATGGACGTCCAACACCTTGTCACCCACTCGTGGTTTTACTGTCCTTCAACCACTTTCCATTGATGCTCACAACAGTAGCATGCGAACAGCTGATCAACCTTGCTGTTTCTGAGATGCTTGTTCTCAGTCGCCGGGCCATAACAATCTTCCCTTTGTCAATGTTACATATGTCAGTGGTTCTCACCATTTTTAGCACGTTTCATCATTAGACTAATTCTTTATTCACCTCTGCTAGGTTTAAATACTTTCCTTACCGTGTTCTTTACCCAGCGTCAATAGGCGTCATTCAATCTCATGGTGGGCAGTAGTCATAACGTTTTGTTTTATGAGTGTAAATCCAGACACAAATTGCAAACAAAAACTCTTCATTTTTTGTTTCTTTCTTCGTGTGGTCTCCTGAGAGGCCCAGTGCAGGTCTTTCTAGTCGACGCCCGTAGGCGACCTGCACTTTGGGATGAGATATGGAATGGATGAAGATGAATGAAACTGGGCAAGGATGTGGAAGGAAGCGGCCCAGCATTTGCCTGGTATTGAAAATGGGGAAACCATGGAAAACCATTTCAAAGACGACGGTGGCGCTCTAACCCACGTGTCTACCGAGTGAGCAGAGAGCTTGGCCCCGTGACCTAACGCTGCGTTTTAGCCAGTGTAGCCACTGCTGTCGGTTCTTCATAGATGACTAGTTATAAATACTAGATATGAACCAAGATTTGAATGAAGTGGGGAGAGAAAGGTACATACAGAATAAAGCCTATTTTAGTTTTTAACATTTGAATATACAAATAAGTACAATATTGTTGAATGGCTATGGATGTAGTAGCGTTGATGTTACCATTCAAGACTTGTACAATTTATTTAGGATAATTAGGATAGATCATTTTTAGATTAATCCACTTTTCTCTATTGCATTACTAACAAAAGTTTGACAAAGGCTATTACCAACCTATGCAGGAAGGGGGAGGGGGAAATCTGAAGGAAGATTGTTTTGCTGAGGATGTTATTAAAACATACACGAGCTTACAGGACAGTGCACGGAAACAAATGTTCCAACATTACTTGCTTAATGCTGCGTGTAAATCCTTTGATGTTGTTATGCCATATTCTCTCACTGATGAATATATGACATTGAAATATTTCTTTTCCTTTGATGCAACATTGTTCAGTATGTCTTTTGCATCCTATCTCAGCTAGGTATTATTGTTTTCTATTTTATTTCTAGACGTCAACATTGTCATGCTTTGATTCACCAGAATCATAGACAGCAATTATACGGGTACCCCAGGGGATATTCAATGGGAACTCGGGGGTATTAGGTACTAACTAAAACTTTGTTGAATTTCAACTAACATTGCATCTTGGGGTTAATGTTTAACCCCAGTGTGACTTGAACCCGCTATCTCCGGCTTTGTACACTGGTTTTCTGACTCCTGAACTATAGATGGACACTTTGATTTTCTCACTTGGCTGTGATACATCTAACTTCCATCTACACGGCTTTCACTGTTTGTGCTTACACGACCTAATAGCTTAAAGCTTTCATTTATCATGAAAATCAAATCATTGGAAAAAATAATATTTTACTCATGTTAACTATAAAATGAATCGACCTTAGAATAACACTATTATCAGAATTCAATACAAATCTATATAGCAAAACTCAAGAAGTTGTGAACACAAACAATCTATGAACAGGGAAAAGAGGATAGAAACACTGAAAAAGACCATATAAAGTCACGGGTAGTTGCAGCCAAGGGAGAGACAGAAGGGAGAAAGATGGTAAAATACAAAAAAGATCAGGACAAACTCCACAGCCAAACCCTGACTTCGACCTTCCAGTCTCATCAAGAGGGCAGGCAGGAGTTCAACTTTTGCTCAAAATATTCCATAGCAGTGGGGATTTCTTCAGAGAGATCTACGGTCATGAAGTGGATGGTATAAGATGGAGTGAAAACCAGACACACAGAAAGTAATAGAGTAAAGTAAGAACACACAGGACAAACATGGAAGGAGGAAGTACCATGGTAAGGTTATCTAGATAGGAAAACACAACAAGGTGGACAAATAATCAGTGGATAGGAAAAGGATAGAAACATGGTAAAATGGCCATACACAATGGTGGACACCTTTCCCTGTCCATTGATTGTTTGAATTCCATCTAGTTATGTATCACTGTAAATGATATTCTCTTCCTGCTTCTTGAGTTGGTATATGAATACAATAGTCAGTAAAATATATACTTAAGGTAACAGTAAAACTGGAACAGATAGTAATAAAGGTTGGATTAGATTTTATTTTGAAAAGATAAATGAAATAATGCCAACCTTCCTCATTAACACAAGTATAGTATTAAGCAATGGCAAACAAGTTAGGGTTGTAAAGAAATTCAAATATTTGGGTGAAGTTATAACTTAACACTAATGAGAAAGCATCAATAGAACTCCAACACTTTAACTAACACAAGCACAAAGGAATACCTGGCCAACGTACATGGCTTCGGTGGTATGGGCATGTCACTAGAAGTGATGAGAACTCTGTGGCAAGAACAGCTCTCCATTACGATCCAGGAGGAAATCGTCCCCGTGGACGTCCAAAGAAAAGATGGCTGGACAGAATCAAGGAAGACTTGGTGATGTGTGGACTTAAACCTAAAGATGCCCTTGACAGGAAGAAGTGGCGAACAGCAACCAAACAAGCGGACCCTGCACCATCGCAGGATACACGCTAGGAAAGAAGAAGTACAAAAAAAAGTCCCTTTCGATAAATGCAAAACTTAGAGGCATTACCACACCGTCATTACGCCTGAGGTGACATGCGAGTGAAACCTTATTTAAAATAAGCACACAATCGACAGATGAATTGCAGAAGGTTGAGAGAATCATTAGGACAGTTATTAACAAATAACATCAAATTAATGGGCAATGGAGACTTTTACCGAATGATGTAGTATACCGGGAAAGTGAATCGGTAATTGATACAATGAAGAAAAGGAGAATATTGCTTTTTTTGTTCATATAAAAAGGTTAAAGAACACGAGAATTTTGAAACAACTTTTTGAATACTTTTGGAAAAACAAGATGTTCATATAAGAACATTTAGTGTACTTTCTCCTAGATGTATGGGTATAGTTATAATTATAACTCTTTGTCCTTATCAAGGAAAGAAAATCCACAGCCTGCTTCCAGTCTCCGACCGGGTCAGGAACCTTATCAAGGAGTATAATGAAATGTTAGTTGTAGTAGCTGTTGAAATACAACGTGATGTATTGTACGTTATACTATGCTAATTATTACGGTACTTACTGAATCTATTGTCGACTGTGTAACTCAATGTGGTACTTTAGCCCTAAAGCCTGTATGACACAACACTCGTTGGGATGGAAGCTTCTGCCAGTATGGATAACACACTGGTATAGACGCATCTATTGCCGTGTGATTTGTACCTTCTAGGCTAGGTTCTGCCTTCCATGATAGCTTTCATGCAACTTACGGAATTGAATAGGTGCCAATTTTCCCGGCGGTTTTCATGGTTGATTGAGTACAACAACCAATCAGATTGCTTTTCTTGTAGAAATAAAAGCGGCAAAATAAACAAATAGATTTTTTATGTGGGTAGACCTACGAAATAAATACATCAAAATGAAACTATATTTTCTTTAAATGGCGGCTGTGCGAAAATCCTTTTTTAGATACAGTCAATACAGAACATGTATGTAAATAACTTTCTTGAAGAACTGGAAACACATATAACACAACACACCAATAAGTACAACGAATATGCTATTTTAGGAGATATCAACATTGATACTGTATCAAATGACATCAGTTTAACAGCTATCAAATATACAAATTTTATGGCAAATTATGGTTTTCTACCACTTATCACTAAATGTACTCGTTATGATCCAAATTTAGACTCATAAACATGTATTGATCACATAGATGAATATACTTCTGCAGTCATACAGTCAGACATCTTTGACCACTACATAACATATGCAGGTATTTGGCCAAAAACTTATGAAACACAATCACTAGATAATGAATCGTACATTACGATAATGAACGATACTATAATATGCACAAGCCTTACCAACACAGGCTGGACAGATTGCCTTGAATTAAATAATCCTAATGACATATACAACAATATAACAACCAAATTTAAGGAAATCTACCAAAAATCGTCTTGCATAACCACACGTTAACACAGGAAAAGCAAGCAATGGTTCACTAATGACCTAAAAATACAATGTAAGGAGACAGACTTTACAAAACATTGCTGACAAACAAGAATAATATTGCAATAAGAAATGAATACAAAGCATTCAGAAACAAAGTAAATAAGCTAATAAACAAAACTTCAATATTATAAATATAAGATAAATAATTGCAAAAACGATTATAAAGGAATGTGAAAGTCATTAAGGATACAACAGGTCTGAAAACCCAAACTGACAATGAAGTCATAAACAAACATTTAAGAATACATTATACTAATGAAGTGGATAGTCAATAAATTCAACAGTACTGTTAGTAAACAAATAAACAGCCTAGCTCAAAACTGTAATATCACCACATGGCATTGAATAAAAACACATTAATGAATTCTTTTACATTACTTGAAACTGATGAATATGAAATAGAGAACATTATTAAGGTATTAAAAACAGACAAATCACCCTGTGCAGACAATATTCGCTTGAAAGACATTAAGGCAACATCTAAAGAAACTATACCCATCATAACACATCTTATAAGCAAGATATTCGAATCAGACATAATAACAAATTATCTGAAATACATAATTATTAAACCAATATATAAGAATGGTGATCACTTAGACTTTGGCAACTATAGACCAATATTCATTTTATCAATCCTACACAAAATAATGGAAAAATGTTTGGATAAGAGATTGAACAATTTCCTAAATACATATGATATTTAAAAGTGACATCTATATGGTTTTAGGAAGGGAAAAAGTACTGAACTACTTCTGGCTAAATTTGCCAATATAATAAACAATGCTTTAAATAAGAACAATCTAATTATGGTACTTTTTTTGACTTTTCTAAAGCATTTGACACAATAAATCACAATAAACTACTTGCTAAATTACACGATATTGGTATAAGAGGTACGACTCACAAACTATTTGAAAGCTATCTTAATAACAGGGAAATGGCAGTTATGATCAATAACACTATCAGTGACACATCAGAAGGAACACAGGGTATTCCTCAAGGCAGTATTCTCACCTACACTATATAACCTGTTCGTAAATTACATGAATGAAGCCATTAATCACAGTAAAATATTTATTTATGCTGATGACACCACTATATTTACCATACATAAAGACTCTAAAACAGCTTTTGATAGCGGCTTCGGTGGCGAAGTCTGTAGCATGTTGAGCTTCTATGCCCAAGATAGCAGGTTCAAACCCGGCTGAAGCCGTCGGATTTTTTAAGAGCGTTAAAAATCCCTCAGTATGCCTTCCTTCGGAGGGGAAGTAAAGCCGTCGGTCCCATGTCATAGATTTATGGCATGTTAAAGAACCTTTCACTAATTACACCTGTGTGAAGCTAAATTGTATAGGTTAGGAATGTAAACAACGCTCTTAGGTTTCTACGTTTGTTGCCAAGAGCCGACTGCGGTGGCGTCTAGTAGTCTAGTTCTGAACTAGGCCTAGTAGTCGTTGACGGTGGCGTTTGGCGGCAAAAGTAGGAACTATTTGAAAAATTCAAAGGTGAAGTTCTTACTTGAATTAAAAAACAGATACACACACTAATATAGCCATCTCATTTAACACCGGTTATCAGACAGATTCTACACACACCCAAAGTACACGGGGCTACATGACCGCGTTGTCGCAGCCCCTAAACTAAGGAACCAACCAACCAGCTTTTGATAGACTTCAAGAAGACTTCAATAATATCACAAAATGGTGTCATTACAATAATTTGTAACATATAAATACAACCAATTCTAAAATAATGCACATCAGAGTTGATCACATCACACAAGAAAAATACAAACTGGCACACCACAGCATATCATGCATACACCAAAACATCCTTGCAGGTTGCAAATGTAACACCTTTATAAATAGTACTTCGACACAAAAATACCTAGGAATTACCCTTGATGAACACTTTAAAATGAACACACACACAGTAAACATGATAAAAAACTTTTACAGCTTCTACAATCTCCGATTCTATGTTGATAAAAATACTTCCAAACCATTTATAGTGCTTTGATTGAAAGCAAATTAAGATATGCTATGGTAGCTTGGGGAAATCAAAACACAACTTTCATTAATCTGCAAGATAGCCAATACAGGTTATTTAAGTATTTTAATGGTATCCCTTATTTTAATATTAAAGAACTGTTTCAAATTACTGTACTGAATCTATACTACCATGATGCAAGATTCAGGCATAAGGTCTCTCACAACATAGAAACAAGAGCCATAACAAGTACTAAATATGTAAAACCTTTATGTATAAATAGCTATGGTTTCAAATGACTAAATTATATTATCAATACTTAATGAACTACCACCTGGATTGTCGAACATGAACAGCAAACAACTGGCTATGCGTCGCATTAAAAACTAATACCTAAATAAACATTAAGTTAAAATAAACTACTATAGTGTAACTATTTGTTTTTTTAACTATTTACATTAATATTTTTATCATTATCACTTAACATGTTAAATCAAATTATATACTGTAGGCATATATATATATGTATATATAAAGTAAAAAAGAATATTAAAACAAACAAAAAATCAATAATTATAATTAAATATTTAAATATAAAAAAAATTGAAGAAAAAAAATTGCAAGCACTCTTGCATTGAAATACGATCTGTATATATGTTGTAAATAATAATAAAATGTCGCACAGATTTTACTGGACTGCAGTCAGATTCGTGAGACATATCACATTAATGCACTATCAGTAGTACTTAATAAATAAATAAAATTACTATGGGATAAAAACTGTGCTATTTACATTCTAATAGTTATCACGAATAGTATCCATCCATGGATTTGAACAGGAAGTAGGGGAAATACAAATTTAAATAACAGAAGAAAACAAATTTCCCTATCAGTGTTTATGATTTAAATCATCCTCGTAGGTCATGTAAATAAAACTATGTTGAAAATTTGTTACGAGGTAGGGAGGAAATGATAAAATAATTTAAAAAAAGTAAAATCATTGCACGCTTGAATAATCTTGAACCCAGGAGCTTTAGTTCAGTAGGCAAGCGCAATATCACTCGAACACGTTTTCGGTAGATTTCGGAGCTCTTTGTTACACATTACAACACTTATGGCAAAATATTCAATGATTTCAGATAAATGTCTTAAATACTGATTGGAATGCATTCATTCAGTGTCTGGCATGTTGGCACATGTACTGAACAGAATCATACAGCAGCTTAGGGAAAAAGCTTCTTAGAAGGGACTGTAGGATTTAGACAAAGTCTGTAGCTTTGACAATAATTAATTTAATTTGCACAAAATGTGCATTTAAGTAAAGTATGGTACAGATTTTAAGCATGGAAGAAGAATACTAGAAAGTGGAGCTCCCATAAGGCCAATGGTTATCACTTTCTAATTTCGATCTTCAGCTGTTACTCCTTACTGCACCCTGGTGTGGGTAGGGTACCGCAATATGGCGCAGGATTTAAATTACTAATGTATGCTAAATTTTGAGGTTAGTTAGTTACTTTTGCAAGTAATTTTGTTGTAGAATTGCCTACGTCGTGTGGAAATGTAAATCACATTGTTATAATTATTTTATTTCTCCGGCGAGTGTTTTCGGAGTCCCAAAATATAAAGCTTCAATTCTCTAACATGCAGCATCCTCATAATCTGGGACAATAATCAGTGATCCAACCAAACCGTTGTCACACATTAGATTCCATGGTTTAAGTCTCACTTTCACAGAATAGGAATATCCTGAACTATGTGTGATCGTTTTGTTCTTTAGTTCAAATAACACACAATAGGCTGTTACAAACTCTCTAAAATAAAAATTTATTGTATTATCAACTTGTCATTCTTCAAATTCGATGTGTATAGAAGGCAAACCAATGGAGCCCTACATAGAACAGTCATGACATCTGGCGGAAAAGTTTCGCATAAGGTAACCCTAATGCGTCAGAGATATTTCTATGCGTTTGCATTTCCTTACGTGGTATCTGTCGCATGGGCCACCGCAAAGTTGGCACCACGGCTGGTGCTAGCTGCACTCTCCTCTATCGGCCTAGACTATGAGGCTTTCTACTAGAAACCTACTATATCCTTGATTTCTTCTCGCCTATCCTTGGTGGCGAGTGCATTCTAGCGGCCACAAGAGGAAACTTTTCAATTACACCTTTATCATGGGTTCCAACTAGGCCGGTGTAGAGCGCACTCGCATCCAGTCGGTCATGATTGACCAACTCACATAGTTCATCTGGTTGCTGTTAGATGTCTCTCATGCAGATCCGTTGGCGATTGTTGTTTTATTTAAATATATATTTTCCATTGTAAGATGCACAATATAACGCTTAATTTTAATAAAGGAACTGCGCATAAATGCGCATTACATTTTGGAGTAAACCAATAAGGAAAGTATTCTCTTAGAATATTCACTATAATGGTCTCAACCACACCGTTTAATTTTATAATGGCTGAGTGATTAAAAAACAATAATAAAAAAAAACAAGCCAAAATAACTGATAGGTATTGAACCAACGCTCTACCACAGAGCCAAACTTGTCCTCATAAGTTTAACGTTATCAATCGACTTACATACGTCTTACCAAATAATGACTTGGACTATACGATTTCTTCAGTGCAGTATATTTTTTTCATTGTATTGTAAACCATTTCATACAAAGTTTATATTATTTCTATCAGTAGGCTATATTGCATGCAACATACTCCAACTAGTGAAATATAGATCACACATGAGAGGTCAGCTGCCTACTTGTCTTGTATCCAAGACGGCTCAGATTTTTAAAGTCTTTGTTACAGTATAATATTATAATATAAACTTATAATATCAAACAGGCCACATTCTTTAGTTTAAATCATTCTCGGTTAGATAATTGGAACTGGTGGGTCCTAAGTTATGGATTATAACGCTTGCATAATTCACACGACCGCCATCCTGAAATGGTACGGCTGATGACCTTGTAGTTTGGGTGTAAG
The DNA here is from genome assembly GCA_946902985.2 of Meconema thalassinum. Taxonomy (NCBI): domain Eukaryota; kingdom Metazoa; phylum Arthropoda; class Insecta; order Orthoptera; family Tettigoniidae; genus Meconema; species Meconema thalassinum. Next base: position 455,812,518 of record OX336388.2, read on the forward strand.
ACGCATCCCATATGAAGGTATGTTTTTACCAATTTTGATAGAGATCTGATTTTATTGATTTATTTTGTATGGCAAATAATTGTGAATAACGCCAGGAAGAAGAAGAAAGATTTTGTATGGCAAAATTAGAATACATGCGGCAAAGAATTCAAAAAAAAACTAACAGATAACAAGAGATCTGATGATTAGTTTAGTCATAATTTGATTTTATGTTTTAAACATTTGGTGGGTGGCCGCCATTTTGTTTCGGTAAAGATGGTGGTGATACCAAACATGACACTGAGGTGCACTTTGCTAGTGTTACCTCTGTACCAAATTTCATTCTTGATAGGGGGGGGGGGGGGTGACAGACATACACAGACACACCACTTTTGGCCCGTTCAGATCTCATAAGTCTACTTTCATTTTTTGCAAAAATCGAAAGTTTGCTAATAACTGGCTCAAGGAAGTAAAAACAGATTTTGATAATTAAACATTACAATGCAGCACATTGAACAGTGAGAAGAAAAGCATAATTTGAAAAACAAGTATACAAGACTTCCTTTACAAATTCTAAAACATTAGCAGTATGTCATATCTGAAAACGAAAGAGCGACAAGATCGACTCGAATGAAGAAATTCTGGGAGGGAAGTAAGATGTTGAAGAAATAAGTTATATTGTGGAAGACTTGATATGTATTTGGTTGGATTTAAGTGCTCCAATGTGGGCGTAAACTATACAAATAAATAATAAAGGTAACAGTGGCACCAGTGACAGTGCTGGTGTGCATGAAGCATGTTGAAATCTCTGTTGACTTACTCTGCTGTGCTTAGCAATGTAAAGAAAAACTTTTTAAATTTCTAATACTTAACTACAGGGCTAAACATTCTTACATGTAAATGTTATCAGAAACAACAGCATACTGGGTCTTTCATATAAAGTAAGAACGCCAATGGGTGGTTTTGTTATCCGCTGCTGCTGTGGCCTTGGCCGGGCTCGGGTCGCACCGCAGCCCCCTGCTTTAAGCGTGTGTACAATCCTATATGAAATATTACCTTATAAAAAATGCTGGAAGTGTCGTCCTTCCTGGTTTATACAGGCATTGTATCTAGTAACCCCATTCTGGCTAACGCGAGTGATTTCTGCCTCTGTAATGTTTCTGATCTTTTATTTTATGCTTCTTATTGAGCACTGAGCCAGAAGTGTCAAACTTATTTTCAATTACGTGAATCTGTGCTAGTGAAAGTGGCACTTCATCAGGAAATTGCTGAACAAATGCATCATGTACCCGCCGAGCCGACTCGTACTTAAAGTAAGTTTTACATACGATGTTGTAATGATAACTGTCTTACCATGTTAGCAGCGCTGAACACTTCCACCAAGTCAGTATGTACTATGCGCATGCTTTCAGTACTACAGCAGGGGGCTTTAGCATGCCACAAGCTCGGCCAAGGCCGCTGCAGCAGCAGTTAACAAAACCGCCGCTCGCCATTCGTACTTTATATGAAAGACCCTGTACTTGAAATTCCTCTGCCCAACAGAAAGTCAGCCCGAGAAACATAACAAGAAGTTCCGTGACGAACTAAAGAGCCTACTTTTCTTAAATTTTAAGATTCATGCCAATGAATAATCTATATGGATCTATCTAGAATAATGACGAAATTAAGTTGGTAATATCGAAATGTCTAATTAGTTCGAAATACTGTATACCTGGCATAATGTAGCCTAATAGAGAACTACAGTTGGCAGCCCTGGTGACTGAATATATTCTTAGTTCCATCTCTTAAGGTACAGAATACAAAATTTGGTTGAAGTCCAATGGATAGCATGGACGTTACATGTAGTTAAACATTGGTTCTACCAGCGCGCGTAAAATCATGTTGGCAACAATGTCATGCATGTAATGGTCAGAAATAATCTAAAATAATATGATCTATTGTTGTGCCAATTTTGAATGAAATCCATTAGTTAGTACAGAAGTTACATGCATTTTAAAATTGGACCTATCAGCAGGCTTAGAATCATGTTGGCAGCACTGACGTACTCCAAATTCATCTAGAATGCCAGGTAGTATACGTGTACAAAGTTTAGAGCTATTGGCTTGCATACTTTCTGATATATTGATATTGGGGCCAAAAAAATAGAGACAGCACATATTAACAGTTGGCAGCCCTGGTTGCTCTTAAGAATACGCATAGTCATATCTGTTATGGTACACATAGCACATACGAAATTTGGTTGAAATCCAAATGATAGTATGGAAGTTACATGTATTTAAATTTGGACCTCTCAGCAGGCTTAGAATCATGTTGGTAGCACAGACATATAAGTTACTCCAAATTAATATAGAATGTCAGGTACTATACGTGTGCATAGTTTAAAGCTGTCGGCTTGTATACTTTCTGATATATTGGTATTTGGATAAAAGAAATTAAGAGCATTTTTAACAGTTGGCAGCCCTGGTGGGTCTTAAGAATACGCTCAGTCATATCTGGTTATGTACACATACAACATACGAAATTTGGTTGAAATCCAATTGATAGTGTAGAAGTTATATGCATTTAAAAATTGAACCTATCAGCAAGCTTATAATCATTTTGGCAACACTGCCATGTATGGCCTCCTGGAAATTATACTGCAATATTATTATCTATACGTGTGCCAATTTTGAAATAGCTCCCATTCATACCTTCCAAGATATCCAACATGGAGCTAAAAAATTTCAATTGCGATTTTTTAGCAGTTGGTAGTACTGACATCATTTTCAAATATGGCCGTGAGATATTCAGGTATAGATCTTTATTCCTACCAAATTTTGTTTCGATTGCTCCAGCCGTTTAGGAGTTGATAGGGGACACACACACACAGACAGACAGACATTTGCCCGATCTCATAAGTCTACTTTTTCCTCATTTTTGCAAAATGTGAAAAGTAGGCTAAAAAGGGGAAATACACTTTGTGGCCAAAAGTTTCTGTACACCTTTCTGAATGCACACTTTGTGATGTCAGGCTATGCACCAGAGGTTATGAGTGTAGACGCAATGCATCAATATAGATATGTTTTCTGTCAGAATGTCAGCGGAAAGAATGGGGCATGATTGTAGTTCGGGCATTCCGTCATAGAGATTTCTCTGGAGTTACAGAGCCCAGATCCACTGTTAGTGATGATATTGTGAAGTAGAAATGTCTGAGAAGCATTGAATCCAATCATTGCTCTGGTAATCTTAAGAAATTAACTGATAAAGATTGCCATACTGTACAGCATACTGTACGCCAATCATCAGTGATGGAACGATCCATTGAGAGGCGAAGGACTTGGTTCTCATGGTTGTGCTGCAGCCTGTAAGCTACTGATCATAAGAACAATTGCACAATGTTGTGCAAACAACACCATTATTGGTCTGTGAAAGATGGTTTTATGGAGTGACTAGTTCTTCTTACCCATCGTTGATGGGTTTCTGTTGTAAGGGTAATAATAAATAGCATTCAGGAGACCAGTGACAGGGAATAGCTTCGTTATGGCTAGACTGTCAAACCTTGTTTAATTTTGCAATTTCACCCGGTACATTGGCCTGCTTAGAATTAGGAACTGATAGGAAGACTTCTTGGGACCGACAGCGGTAGCTACACTCGCTAATGCGCAGCGCTAGGCCATGGGACCAAAACATCTTGGGTTAATAATAATATAAGCCTTGTCACAGTTTAGCATATCTGGCTGGGCATAAGAAGGCTCGCGTTCTAGTCCAGGGTCTGATTTTAGTTTAGTTTGATTTTAGCTAGAATGTGATCATAGGTGTTTTATAGATATTAGGAATGAGGTGGGCTTTTTTTTCTGTTCTAACCTATAATAAAACTATTTTGTGTTCTTCTATTCCGTTGTAAATTGACACAAACAGAGATAATGTTGATATTCTGCTCTTCACTGTAGACTACTGACATTTAGACACTTAAAAGTCGTATCATTATGTTAATGCCAGATTATCCAACATCAGTGTATTTTTCTTGTTATTATTTTCAGTACTCTTGGTTATCCATGGATTTTTAATTCTCAATTACTGCAGATAATCCACAAATATAATAGGATTTTGACAAAATTAATTGTTACATTACACAATTACAGTACTGTATATAAATAATATTACATCTCTTGATGAATGTAGTACATTTGCATTTGTGTGTTGGCTAGAGTAAAATGTGGCTTTTCACAGATGTCTCAGTCTCACTCATGGCTGTGATTATATGGAAGCTACTGAGGTATGGGTGGTGCTTAGTAATGACATTCAGGGCACAGTCAGTGCCTGTGGATGCTATGAAAGGTTGTACTCGTAGGGTTAGTACTGCTATACTGACTCAGTGAGGAAAGGAATGGCAAACTACCTCACTCCTCTTCTTGCCTAGTACGCCTCAATATAGCGCTGCCATGGGTTTTTGTGGGTAGTTTTTGTGGGTATTTACCCACATAACCTAATGGCAGAGCTTTTTGAGGATCCAACCAGCCTTTGGGCTGACAACCTAACAGACAGACATTACTCAAAGACACAGCATGTACTGTAATACAGTACCCAAATTAGTTCATACCTTGGGATGAAGGGTAGTTTTGTGCACTGATTATTGTTTCACCTTTGCCTAAGTCAAAGACAGTTGCTGTGTTCTTGAAAAGTTTTTTTAAAAATCAAAGTGTCCCGCTGATAAACAACAAAGCAGATAACCAAGAGTGTACTGTATTTCCTTTTAACTTTTTTTTTAATACTATCTGTATTGTGTTTGACCCCATATCGTTACAGCTTGTGTGTCGCCAAGCAAACCTGGAAAACGTGGTCGTCCACTGATCCGCCAACCTCGTATCAAGAAGGAGAGTGATCCCCTTCATACATCTCCTGACAGTGAGCCTAGCTCTCCTCAGTTAACTGTGCCTAACGTTCGTGTGGAAAGGTCAGGCTCCGCATCGCCTCTTACCACCTCTGTATCAACGCCCAACCTTTTGACAGTACCACAGCCATCTTACCTGGTAAAACAACACTCAGACCCCTTGATTCCCACTCATCACCATCAGTCCTCATTATCAGCCACTCTAGTCATGCAGAGACAGTTGTCTCAACCCACTCCCGGCCAATCCAGTCATGTTCAACCTCCATCCTACCATGTCCACTTGGTCTCTGAACTTTCCAACCAACAATCACTTCAGAAAACATCTGAACAGTCAGGACGTGCCATCAGTCCATCTGTGCCGCTTGAGCATGTCCCTGTGCTGCGAGTTATTCCCGACCATGGTGGTGACGTGGCGAAGTCTTCACAGTCAGGATTACGAATTCGAACCGACGAATTCAGACGCACTGCCTCATCTCCCCAGGCAAGTAGTTGTATTTAATGTTATCATTCACGCATTATTGACACTGAGCTCATATTGTATTAATTGTGAACAAAGTCTTCTGGTAATTTAGATGCAAAGAACTTATGAGGAAACTTCAGGTATCTCCTACTGTTCCCAAAATTTGCAGGATGGTTCAAGCTATATGGAAATGCTGGAGGAAACTACAAACTATATGTCTAAGATTTCAAAGCACCATATCTCATTTTCATTCTCATTTTCTTTCCTTGAACGAAGTATCTCAAACCAAATAGTCTATAAAAATTAAATGCTTCTGTATCGTACTCTCAAATTGAGTAAAACTTACTAGGGAGCTTTTTAATTATCTGGCACACTTCATAAGTTTTGTGTACTGTAATGCTCAAGGAATATTGGATAGATCGGGGGATACAGAGGGCAGGAAGAGTCTGACTGCTCTTCATAAAGTTTGCGGAGTGTTTAAATTATTATTATTAAGAAGTTGAACTTGTCTTAACATGAACACTGTCACTAGGTTTTCATTGAGTTTACATACTGTAAGATGCTGAAAGATATGTATAATTCATATGCTGTGTATGACATATCGCATTACTTGGGACATGCAAAATTTGCATTAGCAATAAATTTTTACACATATTTCCATGTCTTTTCAGGAATATCACTAATTTGAACTGATAAATCATATTTTGTTATTTTCTGTCATTTGAGACAGCTTAAACTCTCTTTCCCAAATTGGCAACATCTTATTCTGGTTCCTTAAAATTCTGAGAATGTTACTGTATTTTATTCCCAGGCAATTCTAGTCAAGGAACAGTGTCACTTGGTTAAGTTCATCACAAACATGAGGGCTCCAATTACCCTAAAGCTCATCTTGTAGATAGAGAATCGGAAAAGTTTGTTTTAGTCTTGTCCTATGCACAATTAGGATAGGACTGTCTGATCACTTTACAGTATTTACCCGAATTATGTGGTTTTCTGAAAAATGCAACTTTGTCAGTATTTAAGAGGAAAACTACGAAAGTATTGTGGGAAAAATTCGATGCATCGTAATACATCAAATAAGCTTAAAAATCCTGTGCTTATCATTTTAAGAGACCTTGGTCTAAACAATCTTAGATATAGTATCAACTTTACTAATAGGCCTATGCCCTTATTCATCAATTTGTGTTACCTTCAGAATTTTCTTCCTGGTGTGTAAACACACATATTACTGTACAATTCCTCTGTACGAGCCTCTGGCTCTTTGGAATTAATTGAATAAATATCATTCATTCATTCATTCAGATGCAAGTATGTTATAGCATACTAATAACCCCTGGCTCTACAGCCCATGAAGGGCCTAGGCCTACCAAGCGACCGCTGCCCAGCCATTTGGCCTGCAGATATTGGGGTGACGCATGGTCAGAGCATCGGATCCCCTCGGCTGATAATATTGGTTTTCGTGACCGGGGCGCTGCCTCACTGTCAGACAGCTACTCAGTTGTCCTCATGAGTCTTGAGTGCACCCCATTCCAGCCCTCACGTCAGTTTCTAAAATCCCTGATGGATCTGGGAACTGAACCTTGGACCTCCGGGTGAGCGGCAGGCACGCTATCCCAACACCTTGGGGCCGGCGCAAGTATGTTCACCAGGTTGTAAATCAGCTTGATATATAGCACGAATCCACTTTTCTCACCTTTCCTTTACTTGAGAAAAGGCAAATGTTGAGATGGGTCCCCTTTTATTGGAGTGGTAATAAGATGTGCAACCTGGCACACTACACGTTCTTCCCATTTTATAGGAATGAACCTGCACTGCACTGACAAAATTAATAAGTTAAGAGAAATCCACTTCATAATGGTTTTAAAATAACAAATAGGAAGATAAATGTACTGAAATGGAAGGCACAAAAAGCACATGATTAAAAAACAGTTTATCTAATTCTTTAAGTAGAAATAGTAGGGTAATCCAATCCTCGATTGATTGTACGATACTACAGTTCTATTAATATTCTGATGCAGAAAGAAATTATATTTTAATGGTTAAAACTCACTACAAATACTGAAAGTACACAACACCTAACAGTGCTTATTATCGAAACAGCGAGCATTACAACTGAAGTTACAGTACGCCTGTATAAACACTACATTTCGTAAAACAATATTTTCCGTGTCGTTTAACACGTTAATACGTGCTCAAATTGCCATAGAACACATTTAACACGCGTTAGAAATACTATCACGCCTGCCCTTATATGCATTGCGTCTCACTCTCAGGCTGCCCAACTATCGTGACATCATACTCCTTATACGTCATTTATATCAAGCCAGACCTTTACGAAGGCTGCGACAGGACTCAATGATGATATAAACAAAACTCAAGAGCATGCAACAAGGTAATTCTATTGCAGCTTAGTGCTGCCATCTTTCAAGGACTGTACGTTTCTAGTCATTGTTTGCATGCCCTACATTTGTTGTAATGTATTGTATTCATTGCCAAGTCCTCCAATTCTTAGCTTGATTTTAATTTTAGTAGAATTTTGTTGAGCTTTAAGAAATGTGTTTGGTGTATGTTTAGATGGTCGTCATATTGTATTTTAGTTTTACATAATATATCCTAGGTATAAATATTAAATCAAATTAATTAATATTAAATATTATGCGGCTTTGGTGGCGTTGACGGTAGCATGCTGAACTGCTATGCCCAAGATGGTGGGTTCAAACCCGGCCGAAGTCGTCGGATCTTTTTAAGAGCGTTAAAATCCTTCAGTACGCATTCCCTTGGAGGGAAAGTAAACCGGCGGGCCCATGTCATAGATTTATGGCATGTAAAAGAACCTACCACTGCAATTGGTGGTGTGTAGCAAAATTTGTAGGTTGTATTTGGCTGGTTAGGAAATGCTCTATCAAGTTTCGCCGCTAGTGTTAGTGACAGTATCATCTCTAGCTGCCAAAGTTGGAACTACTTGAAATTGAACTTGTTGGGAGCCCTTGGGCATTCAATCAAAAATGCCCAGCTTATGGCCATTGGCTGCAATTCATATATCATATTAAATATTATGCCATAATTATCCAAGCTGATGAAATGTCAAATTAGCTACTGGTCTTTGTGTTACAAATGCTGTTGTTGTCGTTGTTGTTTCTAACCAATAATATTGATTTACCTGTGTCAATTTTTATTTTTTATAGATAATTTGAATTTTTATAATAATACATTTTACTGTACAGGCCTCTTCTCCAAGAGAAAAATTTGAACCTATCCGGTCAGGTCACTGCCCTGTGTTACGTCCAGGACCTGCTCTGGGCTGTAATTTCTGTTGGAACACAATTGATGGACATGGACGTATACTGCGCCGCAAGACTAAGTACCATTGTCCTGAGTGCCAGACTAATCTCTGCATTGTGCCGTGTTTTCAAGAGTATCATGAAAAATATAGTTCGTCTGACAACAGACCCCCTTCAAGACCACTTTCTCCATTACCCACTAAAGTGTTTCCTAAGACTAGTTCCATATAATATGTATACATTTAGGATATTGAAGTGTACATGTTAAAAATACAATCAAACCTCACTTATATGTTACTCATTTATTTGTTTTGTGCACTTATATGACGTATTCTCTTTAAAATTTAGCTCATTAACATGTTTTACATGCATACATTTTTCGCTTATACTCTTCTGCACTGTTTATATCATTGAAATACTTTCACCTGTCAACAGCTACATTTTGGTGTTGCCAGACAGAAGTTATAAAGTGTCAAGTCAGCATGGGTCCAAGACATCAACATGATGTTTATGATGTCTTTGTACTCTCCTAAACAGACCCAGCCTGGGGCTGAAAACTGTACAAGATGATGATGATGATGATGATGTACTCTCCTATGCTGACTCAAAAATATAATGTAACACCTCGATTTCGTAGAAATTTTGTCATTTTACTGATCATTGCATACTTATGTTCACGACTTCACTAATTACTTCAAAGCATTATTAATATTTTAAGAACCTCTACTCATCCAGATATCATTTTGAGCCCCCAGTTTCTTAGGTGGTTCAATATGTAAATTAATTTAGGTTATTCTCATTCTATCAATTTATGGATATGGCATAAAAAGTTGCTTAAAACCCTAATGTTTGTTCCTATGGGTTTTTATTTATACAACATAAGGACACACATTTTAATTCCCACTTACACGCTCAAAAGTAGGTGTAGCCACCTCGTGCTGGTAATACAGCCTCAAAATACTTAAGCATTTTCCTGATCAAAGTTGTTATGCTCTCCTGACTTATGCGCTTCCATTCTGGACGTAATTTGTCTTAACATGCATTTAAAGATTCTAGAAAACACCTTGATGTACGCTCCATCCCAAATATCAGCAGTAGGGCTGAGATCTGGACAGGGTGATGGCCAAAATAGCACCTAAATGCCCACTTCATGCTGTTATGCATGACAATCTGGATCATATGTGGACATTCTGAATATAAAAATTGTCCCTAATAAGTAGAGAATTGGGAAAATATGGTCTTGAAGGGTTTCTTCAATGTTGGCTATGCTTGTAGAACTCCATTTTCCACATATGCCAACTCTGCCCTGCGGCATCCCTACTGATGTCAGCTCATACCATGATGGATCCATGTTGAAATACTGTACAGCCCATGAAAGTAAAGACGAACAAGATACCTTCACCCAACCCTGCTTCTGTCATTATGTGATCTTAGACAGAGCCTTAACTCGTCTCAAAGTGAATAATCTGTCTTTGCTTCTCAGTCCAATCCTGATGCTGAAGAGAAGACATGTTCCCCGGTGACAACATATCGACAAGGGACATGTGAGTGGACTTTGCAAGGGATGAATTTCCTTCTCACTGATTTTGATTGACTCCCTTCACCAGTTCCTTATCCATATATGGCCTGGATTGTGATGCAGTATAGCATGAAGCAGGGTTGCACTAGTTTGGCCAGTATGTTGTCCAGATCTTAACCCTACTGTGCATGTTTGGGAGATAATACTGTGAAATGTACCTCAGGTTCACCAGAACCTTAAAATGTACGCTGAGACATTCTGTGTGGGGAATGGAAGCACACAGGTCAAGAAAGCATAATGACCTTGATCAGGAATATGCCTAAATTTTTGGGGCTGCATTAGTTGCTCAAGGTGACTGAACCCACTTCTGGGTATGCCAGTGAATGTTAAAATGTGTCCCCCTTGTGATGTCACATGAATATAAACTTACAGGAACAAAAATCAGGGCTACAAAACAACCTTTTATATCAAATTCTTTAATTGATAAAATGAGATTATTTTACGGTAATTAGCATAATAATGAAATATGCACAAACTGTGCAAGTACGAGGGCTGTTTTTTAAGTAAGGGTCCTTTTTTTTTTTTACTCAAATATTTTATTTTGAAACCACATTTATTTTTTGGTTTTACATACCTTTCTCTATTTTTCTACATGGTTGCCTTGTTTATTTAGGCCCTTGTCATACCTTAAAACTAAGTTCTGAAATCCCTCTGCATAAAAGTTTGTTGCCTGCTCTGACAACCAAGAATTCACACTTGAGGAAAATCCATTGATAGAGTGGTTATCATTTATCTTCGGTCCTCGTGAATTTTCGTGTCAATTGCAGTCACCAAGTCATCTGTGATCACGACCTGAGCGTTCATCGTCATGAACATTTTCACGGCCACTTTTGAACTCGCGTACCCATTTTCGCACTTTACCTTCCGTCATTGCATTATCACCATACACCTCACAAAGCTGACGATGAATGTCTGCAGCCAACATGTTTCTTGCACTCAAAAAACGTATAACAGATCGTACCTCACATGCGGCGGGCGAATCAATAATCTTGAACATTGTAAAGATGCACAGTTCAGCGTACAGGTTTGCTACACAGCTGCAAATGACACCTGCTTGTTCGCAAAGGATGCCGGGAGGTAACGCGCACGCTTGTTGTGACGTGCGCACTAACTACGGGCTTATTAAAAAAACGTCCCTTACTTAAAAGACAGCCCTCGTACATACTTTTCTGTATTAGATGACAGATTTATCTCTTTCCTGTGTTCGAGAATGTGGTATCTCCTTTTCCAAAAGCCCATAACAATATATATATCTATCTTTCCTGTATTCGAGAATGTGGTATCTCCTTTTCCAAAAGCCCATAACGATATATATATCTATCTTTCCTGTGTTCGAGAATGTGGTATCTCCTTTTCCAAAAGCCCATAACAATATATATATCTATCTTTCCTGTTTTCGAGAATGTGGTATCTCCTTTTCCAAAAGCCCATAACAATATATATATCTATCTTTCCTGTGTTCGAGAATGTGGTATCTCCTTTTCCAAATGCCCATAACAATATATATATCTATCTTTCCTGTATTCGAGAATGTGGTATCTCCTTTTCCAAAAGCCCATAACGATATATATATCTATCTTTCCTGTATTCGAGAATGTGGTATCTCCTTTTCCAAAAGCCCATAACGATATATATATATATATATATATCTTGTAATTTATTTCAGGTTATTTTTCACATATTCCAGTACCAGTAATTAGAATTATTTTGTGTTGACCGACTGAAAGTTACAATATCAAATGTGGTATCTTCCACATAAAGGCTGCATAGTTCATATTTCTTTTAATACTCTTGTCCAGCATGATGTATCTGGCAGGTCCAATTTCAGTCATAAATCTTCAATAAGGAATGTCTCCTTTTCAAGCTTTTAGAAAAGTCTGAAGCACATTATACTTTGATACATCAACATCAGCTTTTAAGAAGTGCCCTTTCACGGCTTCTAAAGTGCGATATAAACATTGAGCTGTTAAGGAAACTGGAGGCTGAAAATGACACTTTGGTGCATAAAATTTGTTGAAGTATGAATAATGTTTGTAAAGCATTAGTGAAGTATCAGTCTACACTGATAAGTAAAATGGAAGAAAAAAAAAACAGTGTAGCTTTCACGGCCAGGGAAGGAATCTTCAAACAGCTTTTAGGTGCATAAGCCATTTTAAATGTTTTTCTTTTTTAAAATGTTAATTGAAGCACAAACTACAGCTATGTGGTCCCTTGTACTAATAACTAAGGCTCGGATTTTTAGGTGCTAAAAATCGGGAAAATATTTATTTTTTATGTATTAAAAATACCTGAAATATGTGTTAAAAAAGTAAAAATATTTAATTAAGTTATAATTTAGTTTATAAAGGTGAATATAAACAATATGCAGTACTCACGAATGCAATTTATGCTATGTCTCACTGACTGCTGAAGCATTACAATACACAACGAGATACATCTTCAGGTTGTCCATCACAAATGACCGACGATTGTCGCGAAACACTTCTTCTGAAGGTGCGAAACTTCGGCAATATCTTTCTTGCCCTTGAGGTGTTGTGTAACTTGAGATCGCTGTTCAGCCTTGATTGCTTTTCCACATGGTTGACAGAACAGAACGCCCCCATCAGAAGTAAAATTATCTTTAAATACTGCAACAGATGATAACTTGTAGTTGGTTTTACTTTAGGCATAGCGGGGGGGGGGGTCTTAGCACATGGTGCAATATGACTATGGACAAGGAAATCCCCGGCTTTCACAGTGAGTGGCACGGGGCGACAAGTTAAGAATAACACAGTTGCAAGCTGACATATGCTCTGCATGAAGATTAGACAGCTCACAGGTTCTTCCCCGTTGAAGTAACACAGAACAAAAATGCAATAAACTCAAAGATCTAGCATACTGATTTCTTTTTAATGTAAATATTTATGTATATTTATGTGTTAATAAGTGAAAAGCAGGAATTTATGTTTTTATAGAAAAATTGTTTAAAATATGTATTTACATAAAAAAATATTTATTTACCTAAAAATCCGAGCCCTACTAATAACAGATGGTATAACAATGAGATAAAATTAAAAGGAAACTAATTTGATAACAAGACATATCCAAATCAAAATCAAGAGCTGGCAGAATGTCCGCATATTCAAAGCCTAGTTGTGTCACTGGCTAAGATGACAGTCTAGCACTTCTGTGTGCAGTTTAAATGTTTGTTGACACTTTTATGGGATTTATATATACTGAACATTCAAACAGGCTCTATAAACCCCCTATGACCTTTACTTTAAACCATTTAGAACAAATATTTGAAAATGCCAGCTGCACTTGCTGGAAAAATGTCAGATATCAAGAAGCATATTGCGACCCAACAACCCAAAAAGCTATTCTAATATTTCCTTGTAACCGTTGGAATGAGATGGCACTACACTGTTTATCTGTCTGCATGTGTCACCAGAAGACCTCTGCCAGGCACAACATGTTAGAATTTCAAAATGGCTTCAAAGCTATCAATAGCATGGAAAAGAGTGCCAACCAACTTCAAATAGTTAATCATGTGAAAACTGCTATAGATCGGTGTGTAATTGCTGTTTTATGAAGATCAAGCAACAGGTCACTTGTGAGAAAGGAAAATTATTGGCCATAAAAGGTGCAGATTTCTTAGTTTCAGCCAGAAACATGGTGTTCAAATGGGTATATTTGCTGTACAGTAATCATTCTCGTAATAACATATTTTGATATTGTATGAGAAAAAGTTATGATCTTAGAGTAATACAATAATTCAAAGAAACATTTATTTTCTGAAAGTTTTGAAGCATTAAAGGTTATTAGAACTGGAGTACCATATGCAAAAATTACAAAAACAAAACAAAAAGTACTGTCTTTATTTATTCAAACTAATACAGCAAATATACCAAGTCTTATATTCGGGGACATGAAAACCTAACTCAGAAATAATAATGCAAATTGTTCAGTGACACCTTTTTTCTAAGTTCCACCTCTGTGTTTCTGTCATTTAAACATATTTCCCATTCTCCCTGAATAATATGTAACTGAGGTTTGACTGTGTACTTTTAAAACTATATGAGGAATTCTCACTAGCCTTTATGGTGGTCAACATTTAACTTTGACTGCATCATATGTCCAGGAATGTGATTCTTTCAAAACAGGCTTGTTAAGTAATATGACAATTGGTTTTCAAATAAAGTCCTGTGAGGTGATAGCTAAGTTAACAATATTTTAAAGAAATTGTGAAAAATGGCACAAATATATCTTCCACAAATGTTAAATCAGCACAAATTCCTTGCAATGGTAGATTATGATTATAATGTTGATACAAGACAATAATATAGAACACATTGCCATATTTAAATCCACTGTTTTACAAACTGTTTTTCTCTAGTTGTTCTTGTTGGTTATTCAGACTAAGATATTTAACTGCATTCCTCGGATTGGTGGATAGAATTGCCTGCTATGAATTTTGGTAATTGTTTGAATTGTTGTATTCTTATTAAGTTTAGGATTTTAAATTTTGGAACAAATAGGCTACTTAACTGTATTTCAGAACATTAGTTTATGTATCCTTGTTCTGTAAAAATTTAGGATTGTCTGTTTATATTATCATCTACTGGATCCATTTTTACAGAAATGTATTGCCTGGTGTTGTGTTTATCTCAGTTATGCAGGCAGTAAAGGCTGTAAAAGTATGGTCTTTTTTACCATTGTCTCTCAGTTATAATGATTGATTGGTAATATGAAGGTACATATTAGTTGTGCTGTCTTCTAGTCCAGAATTTGTTTTATTGCAGGCTAATTTTGTTTCCCCAAGTGACAACTCTTTTATTCTTCTGGGGTTTTATGAGGTGGTAGTTGTTTTAAGGATTTGCATATTGTGAAGTTCCAGACCAAAGATAATTTTATGGGAAGATGTTAAAAAGATATGCTATTTTGTTAACTTCTTATTAAATATATAGTTTTAGCATCTGAGAACGTTTGTTGGAATGTGTTGCAAAACACAGTTGAGAGACTGAAGGCATGATCTCTGCTTTATGAAATTCATCACAAGTCATACTCTTAATATAGGTTACAATAGTTTTTAATGATGAATATTTAACTCAGATAGTTCACAAAAGTTTTTTCAGAGACAGTAGTGGGAAACAAGATGGACTATGTGTTTGCTTAAAAATTATTTTATTTGGAATACATGGGAGAAGAAAGAGGCAAGTCAGAAGGAAGCAACTTAATCCCCAACTTAATTTCTACTAAAAAGAAAAGGCTCCTAGTGGCATTATTTTATATGGTCACATTATTATTATTATTATTATTTTTTTCCATTTCTGTTGTCAGATAATTTATTAATCATATTGTTAAGTACATTCAGAGAAGCTCTATAGTTTGAGTTGGATCTTGCAAACTTAGATGAAAGTATATCAGAATATAATTAGCATGTTAATATATTTATTTATACAATTCTGTGTTTTTTTTATTTCTGTTTCCTTGCGATAAATGCTTGTTTGGCATGCATGATTATTACATTTTAATAAGCCCCCCAAGGCAGTTGAAGGTAGCTCTTCAACTTTGTGGCACAGACACTTCTGAAAGGGAGAATACGAAGTTGACGGTGCCACCAGTAAAATGAGAGACTGGCAGCATATTATCTACCCACTAATTGTATGAGCATTACACAAGACAATGCTTAGTGAGTGTCTCTTCATTTTATGATTTGCTTTGCTTATTGAAAACACATCAGTTCATTCAGTTCAATTATCTACATAGAGACTCATACCATTGTCCAGCATAACTCGCTGAAAATCTAAATTAGGTCCTCAGCACTGATAGTGCTAAAGCATAGTGTGCTATGAAAAGAGTATAGATCCATTCAGTTCACTGACTTAAAGGTGTCTGTGTCCTAGAGCATGACCAAGACATACATATCTCAAGCAAATCCAAGAAGATACCGAACTGAGAAACTGCATAACAATGAAAAGAACAGGAATCAACCGTACTTCTTGGTATCATTTTGTGACAACAGACCAGTCTGTTCACTGAATGCTTGATGGTGATGATGATGTATGCATGTGGTGAAAGAAAAAACTTAATAATTCATACTTAGGCTGTGTCCCAATACTCAAGTTGTCTGCTATTGACTAGCTGCTAGCTACTATGTGCTATGCACTACGGAGATTTGGGACATGTTTGCTTGATCACAGCCTCCTTCATAGTCTTGTGTTCTGAAACGCACTGGACTTACATACTGGTACCAAACCAACACTCAAGATGGCGGTGATCTGCTCCTCCTTGTAAGCTCTTTGCGCTTTCATCAGCTGTTTTAAATAAACAATACCTGAACGATACGAACATGGATGCACCAAGATCACTTTTTAGCCGAGCCCTAATTATGGTTTGTGTTTGGCTTAAGTCAAAGACAACCTACAATTTACATAACCTACAATTCTGATAAGCTACAATTTCTATAACTTCCTTGACGTAGTCGACAATCTAGCATGCACTTTCGTTCACTAGCAACTACAGACTTGATTGCTATGTGCTAAGCAGTATTGGATCACGACTTCTGACGTCACATCCGGTAAAGTAGTCGATTATATAGTTCACTACGGCTGAAATTGTACTATTGGGACACAGCCTTACTGTTTGAAAAGTTCATAGAATGTCATAACTATTGAAAAATTCACAAAAATATATTGAAGGTTCAAATTATAACTTTATAACATTCTAATCTTTGACATTCTATGCCATTAAAATACAGGAACTTGTGCTCAATATCAGCTGTTAAAAAATAACCATTGTTTCCCACCAAAGTAACTAGTAAGCTATCCACTTTAAAATCTAGAATTAGAAGTCCATAGAATGAATTTAAAATATTCCTTTAACACGTTATTTCAATTTTCACATCCTATCTCAGAATTTACTTTTAGAACAGAAATATTACTCATTATCTCCAAAGAGAGGTAGGCATGCCTGCTGGCTCGTTTCATACAATCTCTTTGATCCATAAATTATAATTTGAAAAATAATATTATATTTTGCTATCTACAGTAGAAACAAATCCATATAGGTCATACTGTAGCTAACACATAACCATATTCAGCAACCACAACAGAAGAAACACACATGGATGAGACCAGTATTATTATTATTCCAGATAAATTCAAGCTAAAATCCCAAAACATGATTTTGGAATGAAATACATTTCACAGGCCAAAATAAATTCTGACCACAATCTGAATCTGTACAGAAAGCACACTGCAGTTATTGGAGTTGGAAGGACACTGAGGGAGAGGCTGGTATTCAGAAAGGTGTAAAGTAAGGCTGCAACTTATCACCCAAACTTTTCAGTCTATACATTGAAAAAGCAATGAAGGAAATTAAAGAGAGTTTTAAAGTAGGAGTTAAGATTTAAGGTGAAATTGTTTCAAATATAAGATTTGCTGATGACATTACCATCCTAGGCGATTCATCAGAAATTTGAATGAGCTGGATACAACTCAGCCTTGAGGAAGGAATTTACTATGACAATTAATAAATTTAATGCAAAAACATGGAATGCAGCCAGAAGAAATCAAGGCACCCAGGAATTGCAAACTTAGTTATGGAAGGAAGATTGAAGGCAAGAACTGTAAGAGTAGGCCAAGGTTGCCTCAGATGTAGGGTGTGGTAGCTATGTAGAGATGAAATGATTAGCTCAGGACAGGGAGACATGGAAAGTTGCATCAAACCAGTCTAAAGACTGAACACTCACATCCAAATAGAAATCAAGCATGCATTAGGAAATAAAGTGAATTCTGAACCTTGAAGTTTAATACTTTAACATCATTAACAACATTAGTGTATTTTCCTGCACTTTGATATCCTTACAAAATTATATGTGTAGCACAATGGATTGCACAAACACTTCAGTAACCCTTTAAGAGTTTATCTTTCAAACAAGACTACTATATCATATCATACTTCACCGTTGGTACTGTATAAAAAATAATGACTGAATTCTTTCAACACAAATAGTTATATGTATTTAATACATTAATAGTACATTATGCAATGAGCCTATAATGGCAATAATTAAGACACGAGTATTTTTATAAAACTAGCGTATGCGAGTTTTATAATTTCCATACGAGTGTCTTAATTACCATTATAGGCGAGTTGCATACGACTGTTTATGTTCGACGATAATTATTATAACTATTTTATGTTCGAAGATAAATATTCATAAATATCTGTAGAGATTTCGCCAGTTTTATGTACTGAACAGAGCGCATGGGACGCAGAGAATGCCATGTGTTTGACCATGGCCTTCTCGATCACCCCTCTGACACTAGGCAATGCAGTGAAATTCATATTATAAGGCCTTGGAACTCAGCGCGGGTGCGATGCTAACCTCATCTAATTGGTCAAACAACTGTTTCTTGAGCTGTGATTGGTGGGAGAAACTGTTTCATAATGAAAAATAGTGTTATAATGACCATCATTATGATACAGTTTTCTGACACATAATAGTCAGGGTCGAACATAAATATTTTTAAAAGAGCAAATTACACAAATTTTCAGATATGAATAGTAAGTTATTGAAATTTGTGAATTATACTTAACTTGGTCCATTCTAATGTACATGTCAAAATATATTTATTTAGCATATGACATTAAATACAAAGCACATACACATTAAAAAATAAAGCTCATGATGGACACGGTCAACATACAGTACAACATTATCTCAACATCGTGTAACTTTTCACCAATTTGCAGGAATTTTACATTGTATTCTACTTTCCTGGTGGCACCGAGTCATCTTGAGTATTGGAGGGAATTCCTCTGAAGGGTAAGACTGGTCGAGATGTAAGATTTAACAACACACTCATCTCCAGTATTAGAGGAGACTTAATATCCACATCCCACATTGGCTAGTGTAGAAGGGGTGCTTGACCTTACCTCTACCTATGTATCAACATGACCGATCTACCTGAACTGGAATCAAACCTGTTTCCCTGGGAAAAAAAGTTTATGTAAAGATTGTCTTTTCCAATCAGTTCAACGTGCCAAATTATCATGGGCAGTTGATACTAATACAATCTTCTCAATATAACCTCTAGAATACATAAAATTAATAAACAAATATTGTATGCATTGCACTACATAAATGATAAATGGGTGATGTTTCATTCACTAAGCAAACATCTTCAGATCTATATTAAGCTGAAGCTTGTAGATTTCACATGACCGTTAATCTTGCGATCATGAGCCTCTCAATTTTTGAAGTAGAATTTGAACCACAGGAAGTAATACTGTATTTCACTTCGAAAATCTCACATACATTGACAGCGATTCGAACCTTGTTTGTCTTGGTGAGAGGCTAGCGGCTTGACCACTGCACCTTCACGCCTCTTGATTAATTAGGTAATATGTTTATATGACGTTCATCAAGCGTGCCCTACCTTATTTAACTAAGGGCCACATTGTAAATAGTTGGGGTACATTGCGGGCCAATGACACTCCGGGTGGTTATAGGGGAATAGAATTTTGTTAAAAAACATAGGTGCAATATGGTGAGTTTTGTGGCTGACTGAGCTTAGTTTCCTTAGTATTGTTGCCATTTTCTATATTTATTTGTAGGGGATAAAAAAATAAAAAAAATAAAAATTTAAATATTTTTAATAAATCCCATTAAAATAGATGTATGATGATATTCAATACACTCATACAGCATGAATGACAAAGAGTGAGTATTTATGTTCATTTGACACAATTAACAATCACATTATGAAATAAAGCTCATGATAATTTAGTTTAGTGCGACGACTGGAACTTGTTTCAAAGTTTTGGCGACACGGCGCGGGCCGGACAAAATAGTTGGGCAGTCCTGCCGTAGATCATGGATTTCTTTTTAAATGGGGACAAAGTCCCTGGGGAAAAATTATTATAAATTTACAATTTAAAATATATACACAAAGAATGATAAACAGTTAAATTTTCTGAAGAAACAAATAAATAACAATTTTTGAAATGAAAAGATACTAATCCAACCTCTTCCTTCCAACATACATAAAACTGCTACTCACTAACCTAATCACAACTTTTTGGTTTGGTCACACTCGTGCTGACTGACTGAAAAGCTTCTAATAAACATTTGGAGGCATGGAGCTGAAAATGTCTTCTGGCAAATGATTCCATTCTATTTCTCCTCTCCCCACAAAGGAATATTTGCCCATGTTACTATTGCAATGACATAGTTAAACTTAATAAGAGTAATCAAATCGACCATTATATACGCCAGCGCTCCCGATCTCCCATGAATATATTCTCATGCTTTCTCTTCCTTAAAAATAAAAAAACCCTAATCTTGGAATTGTTATGTCAGCTTACATAAATCAACAGCACAGTGCATGTTTATATTATGGAAGGTGTGATTGCATGGCAGGCAAGCTGCTTACCTCTCACCCAGGCAGACTTGGTTAGATCCCTGGTTAATGTATGTGAGATTTTCAAGATGAAAATTCATGTCCAGTATTTTAGATTCCAGGTAAAAGAAGGAGTGACTTATAATCTCAAGGTTCAGAACCATGTAAACCTGCAAACTTGCATGCTTATATATTTAATTATTATGTGATCTCTGATCTGCAGTGTATCTTATTCCTATTAATATTCTGATACAAATTAAGTCTTTTTTAAATGACGCATTTTTATTATCTGGGTAAGGAAAACAGGTGTATTTTGAGTTCATCATCATCATCATCATCATTTCCCCTTATCCAGCTCCTGCCGGGTCGGGGTATTTATGGCACTTCTCCACTTTCCTCTTTCCTTCCACAATTCTTCTTCCACGATCTTGTCCCAGTCCAGATTCCTTTTTCTCACGCTGTTCTTCAGTGAATCGATCCACCTTGTTCTAGGTCTTCCCCTTGCTCTCTTACCTTGCACTTCGCCTCCAGCATCTGTCTTGGTATTCTATTTTCCTCCATCCTCTTTACATGTCCAAACCACCTTAGTTTATTCTTCTCAATTCTCTCATTTAGTTTTCCCATCCCAACTTCCTTCCTAACATCTTCATTCCTCACTCTGTCTTTCCTTGTCTTTCCTATCATACTTCGTAGGAATTTCATTTCACTGGCTTGGATTCTACTCTCTTGCCAGCTCGTCAGGGTCCAAGTCTCAGCTGCATAAGTTAATATGGGTACATAGTACATTTTATACATTACCTCCTTGCTTTTCCTTGGTACTTCCTTATCCCAAACAAGTTTTCTTACACTTTGATAGAATGCATTGCTCTGCTGTACCCTCCTGCCAATCTCCATGTCCAACCTACCAGTTTGCATCAATTCACTTCCTAGGTATTTGAACGTGTCCACAATTTCCAAACTCTGACTTCCAATTTTCACAGTGCCCTTTCCTTGTCTTTCCCCTCTTGTCATCACCATGGTCTTGCTTTTCTCTATACTGATTTTCAGGCCATACTTCTGAATATTTTCGTTTAGTGCATCTAGTTGTTTTTGCACTTCTTCGGTGTTCCTTCCCCAGACCATAATATCATCTGCAAATAATAGTAACTTCATTTTTTATGTCCATATGCTTCCTTTGTTTCCTTTACAATTTCATCCATTATCATTATGAATAAAAGAGGTGACAGCACACTCCCCTGTCTTAGTCCAGTCTTGTTCCTAAACCAGTCTGTCTTTCCAACTGGGGTCAGTACCCTGCTAACACAGTTGTTGTACATTGCTTTCACCATTTCCAACATTTCTCTTCCCAGTCTCTTCTTAACCATGGTTTCCCATACCTTCTCTCTGGGGACACTATCATATGCCTTTTCCAGATCTATGAAAGTCATGATCAAATCCTCTCCATATTCCCACTTCTTTTCCATCACCTGCCTCAAGCTAAAGATTGGGTCCACTGTGGATCTTCCACTCCTGAAGCCATACTGTTCCTCTTGCAACTCTCCTTCCACCTTTCTTCTCATTCTTCTTTCTAATATCCTTTCCAGTATTTTTACTATCTGTGATATGAGGGTGATCCCTCTATAGTTATCACACACTTTCTTGTCCCCTTTCTTAAACACTGGTATTATTAGCCCTTTCTCCCAGTCTTCTGGTACACATTTCCGTTTCCACACACACTTTAGCAGTCGATACAGCCATTGCATACCAACAGGTCCAGCAGCCTTTATCATTTCTACACTGATTTCATCCATCCCTGTTGCTTTTCCCATCTTCATTTTCTGTACTGCTAATTCCACCTCCAGCATTGTTATATCATCTTCTGTTATAGAGTCGTCAGGCTGTGTCACTTCGATCTCACCAGTACAATTGCTCACATTCAATAGCTTATCGAAATACTCCTTCCATCGTCCCTTTATCTCTTCTGGGTGTGTTAACAACTCTCCATCTTCCTTTTTCACCAGCTTTGTAGTAACTCTTTCTTTCCTCTTACTTCTTAGAAGCCCATACAGCATCCTTTTACTGCCACTTGCATCTGTTTCCATTCTTCGTGTAAATTCTTCCCAACTTTTCTTCTTTTCTTCTCCTACCACTTTCTTACACCTCCGTTTGCTGTCGTGATACTTCCTTTTGCTTTCTTCTGTTTGATCTCGGTTCCATTCTTTCCATGCAGACTTCTTTTCTTTCACTGCTTTCCTCACTTCCTCATTCCACCACGGTGTCTCCTTCTCTTTCACTCTTGTTGACGTCCTACCACAAGCACTCTCTGCTGCACCAGCAAATGCCTTTTTAAAGTGGGACCATTCCTTTTCTACATTTTCCACTTCAGTAACTGGGATTTGTTGCTTCAATCTCTCCTGAAAATCTTCCTGTACAGCTTTGTCTTTCAATTTCCATACTTTTATTTTACTTTCTCTGATCTCCTTTAGGTTTTCCAATTTTCCCCATCTAAATTTTGCCACCACGGCTCTATGGTCCCCATCAAATGCTTCTCCTGGCAAAGCTGTCACATCCATCAGCTTTCTGCGATTTGTCCTTTCCACCAGGAAGTAGTCAATTACTGATTTTGTTCTTCTATCACCCCACCCATATCTCGTAATTTTCCTGCTGTTTTTCTTCCGAAACCATGAATTACCCACTATCAGTCCATTCCTTTCACAAAAGTTTACAAGTTCCTCTCCTTCCCGGTTCTTTTTCCCATATCCATATGGTCCAACGACTTCTTCCTTTCCTTGTCTCTCAATTCCGACTTGTGCATTCATGTCTCCCATGATCACCACTTCTACATCTGAGATTACTCTTTCTACGTCCTCCAGGAATACTGCAATATCTTCTTCTCTGTTTCCAGTCTGTGGTGCATACACTTGTATGAAGTCCATCACGTCATTCTTCATCTTCATTCTAATTTTCATTATTCTGTCACTCACACACTCTACCACTTCAACATACTCCTCCAGTTGTTTCGAGGTTATCAGTCCCACGCCATTTTTTGCCTCTTGGCCACCACTCCAGTATTATTATTATCTTGATTGGTCACATTGGACCACTTGAGTCGTTCCACAATCACTTCTTCTTTGAAGGTAGTACTGCTTGGTTCTTGCGCTCTTTCCAGTACTTTTTCATTCTTTCAGATCGGGATTTTCTCAACTCATCTGAAATCTCCATAGGCTTTCTATGTGTCATTTCTGCAGAAAATTTGTGAGTTTTAAGAATGATGTTAATTTTATTTTTCTCCTCGGCATCTGTTATCTTAAGTCCAACTGCTTTGAGATCTTGTTGGATTTCTTGGATCCATTTTCCTCCAGTTTTCTTTCCTAGATTTCTCATCACCAGTTGGCGTACAATTCTGTTTTCTGGAAGCCGTAAGATGTGAAAAAAATATGAAATTCTTTTCTTCTTCATTGTGCTGGTGATTGGATCAATCTCACGATAGACAGTTTCATTTGGGAGAATCCTCCAGACTCCCTCAACCTGATACTTTTTATTTATGCACGTTCTAATGATTCTTCTTTCCGTTTTGAGGAGCTGATCAGTTCTTTGTTCATTTTTAATTTGGAACAGTGTTTCACAAGCATAAGTGGCTTCTGGGAGAGTTACAGTTTTATAATGTTGGATCTTAGTAGCTATTGATAGGCATTTTTTATTATATGTTGACCAGGTTAGAGATTGTGCCTTTTTCATTTTATTTGTTCTATTTATCCAAGTTACTTTTTCGTTTAAGTTATGTGTTATAATTTCTCCAAGATACTTAAATTGAGGAACTAGGTTAATTTTATGATCATTTATATAGACTTCATTTATATCTAAGGGTTTCATAGGCATGATCTCAGTTTTTTCAAAGGATATCTGTAATCCTATCCCTTGAGCAATCTCTTGGAGACTAGTGATCTGAGTACAAACCTCTTCCTTGTCTAGTGCTAAAAGAGCCAAATCATCTGCAAATCCTAAGCAGTTTATTTTTATTGATGGTTTTGTTCCAATTTTGATGTTAGGAGGGTTTTCCTTTTGCCAAACCTTCATGATATAATCAAGAGCCACATTGAAAAGCAGAGGGGATAATCCATCACCTTGTCTGAGACCAGTTTTTACTGAGAAAGCTGTTGATATTTCTCCCCTAAATTTAACTTTCGAATTTGTGTTTGTTAATGTTAATTGAATGATTTTTATCAATTTAGGATGGAGACCATATGATCTGAGGATTTTTAGCAGTGTCAGTCTATGAATACTATCATAGGCTTTTTTGAAATCTATAAAAGAGATAAAGAGTTGCTTATTTCTGTTTTTGTAATATTCCATTATTAATTTCAGGCTAAGGATTTGGTCTGGACAACTTCTGTAAGGGCGAAATCCTCCTTGATATTCTCCAAGTTGTGGTTCCAGAATGTTTTTGATCCTGTTGTAAATTATGCGAGAGAAAATTTTATATGTGCAGTCCCGAAGGGTAATTCCTCTGTAGTTATCTGGGTTCGTTTTGTCTCCTTTCTTAAATAATGGATGGATTATTCCTATGGTCCAGTGTGCAGGAATTTCTTCAGTAATCCACATTTTAACTAGATGTTGATGAAGATTTATAATCGCAGGTTTACCAGCATTTTTCCAGATTTCAGCAAAGACTAAGTCTTCGCCACAAGTTTTGTAATTTTTTTGTTCTTTAATTGCGAGTTCTACTTCATTAATGTTTGGAGGATTTATTAAATCAGGTGAAGTTAAAATAGGTGTATCAGTGTTTACTTGCAGGGTTTCCAGTGGATCATCACAATTTAACAGTTTCTCGAATGCTTCTGCAAGGATCTCTGTATTTTCTTGGTTAGAATGTGCTAACTTTCCCGTTTGATTTTTCAACATTAATGTTGGAGCTTCAAATTTTTTAAGATATTTACCAAATGTTTTGTAATAATCTCGAGATTGTTTTTTCTTGAAATCGTCTTCTATCTTTTCCAGTGTATTCTTAAGATGATTACGTTTCGTTTGTCTGATGATTTTATGGGTTAATTTTCTTTGTATAGTTAGTTCTAAATTTGATTCTTCTGACTTTAGAGCTTGATGTTTTATCCATGCTTGGTGTCTTTTCTCTATTGCTTGATCACAATCTACATTCCACCATTCATGTTTTTTCCATGGATTTATTGGTGCTAACTCCTCTGCTATTGATTTTAATTTAGTGATTAATTCGTCCAATGTTTTAGTGTTGAGAGATTCTTCTCCTGTTCTTTCACAGTACTCTATATTTTTTATTAAGGTAGATGGATCAAATTTCCTCCTATTGTTATTATTAGGTTTTTTCTTAGCCATTGGAGTTAATTTTATTTTTATCTTTACCACATAGTGGTCTGATCCTGAGTCAACTCCCCTTAGAACCTTGACATTGTGAATTTCGCGATGGTGAAATTTATCCATGCAGACATGATCCAACTGCCATTCACCCCTTCTGAAGTCAGGATGTTTCCAAGTTTTCAATTTATGGGGCTGTCTTTTAAAACATGTTGATTTAGAGATTAATTTGTGGTTTCTACAAATTTCGACTAATCTTTGACCATTTTTATTGGTTCGTTTATGTGCTGTCCATTTTCCAATGATATCTCTATATCTTCTTTCTTGTCCGAGTTGCGCATTGAAATCACCAAGGAGAATTTTGATGTTTGATGAAGGGATGTTTATTAAAGTTTGATCCAAAAGATCCCAGAATTTTTGTACTTCTTCTCTGTCCTTAATGGTGTTGTTTTTTTGATTAGTAGGAGCATGTGCATTAATAATTGTATATGTTTTATTTGCCAATTTCAAAGTTAGGGTCGTAAGTCTGGAGGATTGAGATTTAAATTCTGTTATCGAGTCAATGATTCTGAGATCTATTAAGAATCCGTTACCAAATTGTGGATATACTCCAGTATAATGTATATCCTTTCCTCAATTTCTTCCTTCCTTTACCTTTCCATTTCACTTCACTCAGCCCCATCATTCCAACCTTCTCCCTCTCCATGAAGTCTACCACCTCCTCCACCTTGCCTGTCAGGGTCATGACATTCATGATTCCCACTTTCATTTCGGTTACTGGTCGCCCATTTCTCACAGTTGCCCCAGTACCAAAGGAACTGCGCGTCGCCTGCAGGGTTATTTATTTCAAAATGTTTCTATCAAGAAATATTATTCTGGCAGCTGATTTATCTTTATAGGCTAAGCTTGTCTCTGTATTATTATTATTATATTCGTTCAGCACCCTAAGGAGCACATGGAACCATTAAATAGCACTGGAATTCATCTTTTTGAATTTCATATTCGCCCAAAATTCTTCATTTTTTCACTCTGGGCTTGCCGTCTTTCTTGTGTCCATGAGTTTTGGAGTTTCAAGCTTTTCTCAGATGGATTCTTGGGTGCAAATTTGTGGGTTTTGATCATTTGTCTGTATGTAGTCATTGGATCAATGTCGACTTCAGTAAGGTCCATTAGTGTGTCTACTAGCCAGCGAATATTGTTTTGTCGGTTCCCATTGATGATAAGAAATATTTTCGTAGTCAGACATGAATCATCCATTCGTTTTAAATGTCCATAAAATTTCATACGCCGTTTGCGTTCGACTGAATGCATATAGTTCTCCCGAGCTTTTTCTCATCCATATACCCTCTTGAAACTTGGGCCCGAATATCTTCCTTAGTATCTGTAGTTCAATTTTCTCGATGTCCTTGATATGAACTGTGAGTGACGATGTCTCAGTTGCATAGAGTGCCTCTCTATTATATTTAAACAATTGTCGGGCACTTCCCTTATACCCCCTCCCACCACTCTCAATGTTTGTCAGTAAAGGTCCTCCTCCACAAACCCACCAGTTCTCCCCACTCCATGGTAGTGCAGGCAGATACCCAGCTACCTCTCCTGTCTTCTTTACTGTATTATTAGAAGCTTTTCAGTCAGTCAACACGAGTGTGACCAAATTAGGTTGGATGGAAAATTACAATTAATTTCCTAATGTCTGAAATAAATTACATGAATTACTTATACACTTAATAAAACTCATCTAACGTATTGGGGGGGCTGTATTGGATGACTAATTCCGTTCGTGAAGCGAATATCATCAGATCCTGCTCACTTAGGTTTAATTTAGGTTCAGTGTATATGTATATAACATTTATGTACAACAGTAGGCCTATTTACAATTATTAAGCTAAAGAAGTTTTTAATTAAACTTTGTAACAAGTTGGATTTTTAACCAATTACTGGTATATTTTTAATTCTGTTAGTCTATTATACTTCTGAAGTGTTGCGTTTTTTGTTAGTGCTTTTGTGAAACCTTTTTGAATCGCTAACTTCTATCGTTGTGATCTATTGAAGTGGTTACATTTAAGACTGTTTTGTTGTTAGCAGTTACTTTTCAATTTTTTATTTACTTGGTGAGCTTTTGTAGTTGGTTAGTTATGTTAAATACTTAAACAAATACTTAAATGTAACTGAGTTGACTCTGTGGTTTTGTAGCTGATTTGCAGCTGTTCCTGTATTGATGTTCACTTCACGTCTTCTGTATTGTTCTGCTTTTTGCCTCTCATGTCTTGTGTATGCTCTACTCGAACCTGTTTCATGAACTGAAACTTTCCTCCCTCATTATCTGCTGTTTAACTGGCGTTGTCAGCTATGATTCTAACCTCACTCTTCTTTACATTAAACTTCATACCCAATTGCTGCTCATAATTCAAAAGTTGTCCAGGTGAATGCAGTAAGTGGTGAAGTAAATTTTTGTACCTTTGATCAAAGGACTTTTCGAGATTACTCTCCATGACTACCTTCTTCACACTTAAAATTTGACGAAGTGATAATTGCTCTTTACAGTTGTACTGCTCATTTGCTTCTCTCAGTTTAGTAATTTCTTTCTGTCTCTTTTTTTTTTTCACTGTTGCAATGCATCACCTTAGAACAGAGCTATCTTAAGTCCTAAAACACAACTTTTCAGGAGAGGCTGGAGAACATTTACTTTGTGAATAACTTCTTTATTAGAAAGACTTGTCCAGTAATTTTTGTTTTGTTAAACTGTATTTGATGTTTGAATAGCTCCGTATAGCCTCTTATTTGAAAAAAAAATTATTTTTTCGAAAATAATTGGACTTAAGATAGCATGGAAATGAAGTGATCACTGCAAAACTATTTCAACTCCAAGTTAAGATAGTTCTGCTTTGCTGCAATAGGAGTTAATTGGTGTGGAAGTATCCTAAGAGGAAGTTACGATAGTTCTGCACGAAGTTTTCTGGAAAATGGATCCAAATTGAACGGACATGGTACTCAAAACCTAAAAAAGACAGTCATGTATTGTACGGAAGGTCGATGAGAATAATATAACAATTTTGAGGCGAACCATCTTTAATATTATTATTATTATTAGGATCAATATGTTGCATAATTTAGTACACTAGTAATTTTATGACCTCGTTTAATACATCTTAATATTTCTTTCTCAACTGTCTATACAACAGGATTACTGATAAAAACAAACCAGAATGCTATCCATAACACGGACGTTATTGAACTTGCAACTACACCAGACCATCTTCGAATAATTGTTGTTACACTGACATCACTTTACATTAAGTGTGGTAACTACTTAATCACTGTGAATAGCAATATTTTCATCATCAGCAACTCCAGAAGTATCATGTTTTAAACTTAAAATATAATCATGGTATTCCTTTGGAATAGCGAAATTCTTGCACAGACTGACTAAATCATCATATTTTCTGAAAGTGTTTAGCAATCGTGGATCATTTTGCTTGTAAGCCTTCTCTAGTTGTATGCTCCTGAGTAGCGAGCGCCTCTTTCGTTTAGGTTTCAGACCAATAGGTTCAAAATCGCCATCATAATCATATTTCACAAAAACTCTCTCTTCCTCTCCTGCAACTACCTTAATCACTCGGACTTTTTGCCATTTCACTGCCTTTCCGTCTGTGTGCTTGTTCATTTCACTGAACACCTGTTTTCGAAACTTGAGAAAATCCTGGAAGTCTTCCATTTCTACCACCTTGTACGGATTCTTTCTTCTAGCAGCTCTGATGACTGCATACCATTGCCCTGGCGTGTATATGGGAATTTTCTTGGCCGATCGCTCTATGACACTATGGATGCTATCTCCTTCGTTTTGGGTGTGTCCTCTTTCCAGAAAATGATGCAGAATGTTGATGTTGTGATGCACAGCTGCATATATGTACATGGAAACCATATTACTGTTTAAATTTTGACCACCACAGTTGTCCGAGAAAAAACAAAAGTCCTTCTTACCTTTTCTCACATTTTCCTCTATGAATTCTTTCACACATGAAGCGATTTCATTGGAGCCACGCTGTCCCTTACACTCTGGCCACATGTAGCACCAGCCTTCACGAGAGCTTAAGTCATACACAGACAGATTGTAAACACATAGTTTCCTCTTGTAGTACAGTTGTGAAATATCGGCATGTGGAGCTTGTAACACTTGCTGCAAATCAAAAAACAGCACCACAAAGTGTGTCATCTTGTTGGGCTTTAAGTTTTATCATTTCCTTCTCAGCTCTTGCAGCAACCTTATTCTTCTCATGTTCGAGCATCATCTCCTTCAGTTCTGGAGTTTGTTCAAAATTTCTGTATTTTTCACACAAATCACATCTGGTTTTATTTTTCGGCTGAAAAAAGTCTAGATTAAATTCCGAATTGAATATGTGACGATACATTGATAGCTTTGCCTTCTTTTCAATGCCATTCCTAAGACAATATTCTTCATAAAGCTCATACATCTTAACAACGTTTAGCTCCGGAGATAAGTACTGCCGGCTTGAATGTTGCCGACAGTAGTGACTCTCGATTTTAGGAAAAGATTTAATGTGATTTCTCACTGACAGTTTTATCGAATTCTCTATTCTGCTACAGTGATTTAAACCTCGCTTGTCTTTTTCCACGAATTTGTGTGAAGAATCGGCTTTGTTTACTACTGTTTTCACCATTTGTTGAGACACTGATAGTGTATTTAGAAAAAAAGTTTGGCAAACTTTCTCCTTAATGCCACCCTTTCTAAAATAATAATAGCAAGACCAAGCTCTTTTTGATGCTGGGATATCTGAAACCATGGGATAATTACTTCTGGGACCAGTTTCTGGATTATCAGAATTATTATCTACACAGCCAGCACTATTTGAAGATAGAGGTCTCTTCGTTAACCTGCTATGCATAGTTGGTTTTATGTCAATATTATTTATAATGAAATCACGCTGTCGATTGATATCACCATAATCCCAGAAACGTTTGAAAATGTGATTCCTTTCCTCATCTGTAAACTTTGAATAACATTTTAAACGGCAGCTGCTGCTGCAAGGTGGTTTCATTGATCTCTCTTGTACAATTTTGCCTGTCCACGAAGTATAGGTTTGACCAGAGTTCCTCTTCTTTTTAATAACATTTCTCTGCCACAGATCTTCACTTCTTCTCTTTCTAGATCTCAAAATTGCTGTGGACACTTCTGTGTCACCTGCGAAAGAGTAAACAAGATGTTCAGTAAAGAACAAATAGCCTACTTTCTCCTAAATGCATGGGTATTGTTATAACTCTTTGTCCTTTTCAAGGAGTATGATTGAATGTTGGTTGTAGTAGCTTGTTGAAATACAACGTGCTATAGGGATATTAAACATGAATATGAGGTGCCCTTTGCTAGTGCTACCTCTGTACCAAATTTCGTTCAATTCGGTTTCGCCGTGTTTGAATTGATAGGGGGAATCGATTTGCACACATACTTGGCC
Organism: Meconema thalassinum; assembly: GCA_946902985.2. NCBI lineage: Eukaryota > Metazoa > Arthropoda > Insecta > Orthoptera > Tettigoniidae > Meconema > Meconema thalassinum. The sequence continues at coordinate 455,843,850 of OX336388.2, forward strand.
ACCATCTGCAAACTATTGGGCTGATGTTCTTGCAGTTTGGTCAGAATATGTTTCCCACATAAAGATATGGTGTTGCAAAATTTGGTAGAGACTAGATTATTAGGTTGGTCGTAATTACATTTTAGCTTTTAACATTTGGGTGGCCTCGATTACGTTTCAGTCAAGATAGCGGTGATATAAAACATGACACTGAGGTGCCTCTTGCTAGTGCTACCTCTGTACCAAATTTCGTTCATTCGGTTCCACCGTGTTCGAATTAATAGGGGGAATCAATTTTGACATAAAGATGGCCGCCATCCGCAAACTATTAGGCTAATGACCTATTAGATTGGTCAAAGGATGCTCCCTCCATAAAGGTATGTTGTTGCAAAGTTTGGTAGAGATCGAATGGTTATGTTAGTCGTAATTTGATTTAAGCTTTAAACATTTGTGTGGCCGCTATTACGTTTCTGTCAATATGGCGGCGATATTAATCATGACACTGAGATGCCCTTTGCTAGTGCTATCTCTGTACCAAATTTCGTTCCATTCTGTTTCACCGTGTTTGAATTAATAGGGGGAATCGATTCTGACACAAAGATGGCCGCCATCCGCAAACTATTAGGCGAATGACCTATTAGATTGGTCAAAGGATGCTCCCTCCATAAAGGTATGTAGTTGCAAAATTTGGTTGAGATCGGATGATTAGGTTAATCGTAATTTGATTTAAGCTTTGAACATTCGTGTGGCCGCCATTACGTTTCAGTCAAGACGGCGGCGATATAAAACATGACACTGAGGTGCCCTTTGCTAGTGCTACCTCTGTACCAAATTTCGTTCCATTAGGTTCCTCCGTGTTCGAATTAATAGGGGGAATCGATTTTGACATAAAGATGGCCGCCATCCGCAAACTATTAGGCTAATAACCTATTAGATTGGTCAAAGGATGCTCCCTCCAAAAAGGTATGTTGTTGCAAAGTTTGGTAGAGATCGGATGGTTATGTTAGTCGTAATTTAACTTAAGCTTTGAACATTTGTGTGGCCGCCATTACGTTTCTGTCAATATGGCGGTGATATAAAACATGACACTGAGATGCCCTTTGCTAGTGCTACCTCTGTACCAAATTTCGTTCCATTCGGTTTCACCGTGTTTGAATTAATAGGGGGAATTGATTTTCACACAAAGATGGCCGCCATTCGCAAACTATTAGGCTAATGACCTATTCATTTGGTCAAAGGATGCTTCCTCTATAAGGGTATGATGTTGCAAAATTTGGTAGAGATCGGATGATTAGGTTAATCGTAATTTGATTTAAGCTTTGAACATTTGTGTGGCCGCCATTACGTTTCCGTCAAGATGGCGGCGATATAAAACAAGACACTGAGGTGCCTTTTGTTAGTACTACCTCTGTACCAAATTTCGTTCCATTCGGTTGCACCGTGTTCGAATTAATAGGGGGAATCGATTTTCACACAAAGATGGCCGCCATCCGCAAACTATTACTCTGATGACCTATTAGTTTGGTCAAAGGATGCTCCCCCCATAAAGGTATGTTGTTGCAAAATTTGGTAGAGATCGGATGATTAGGTTAGTCGTAATTTGATTTAAGCTTTGAACATTTGTGTGGCCGCCATTACGTTTCCGTCAAGATGGCGGCGATATAAAACATGACACTGAGGTGCCTTTCGTTAGTACTACTTCCGTACCAAATTTCGTTCCATTCGGTTGCACCGTGTTCGAATTAATAGGGGGAATCGATTTTCACTCAAAGATGGCCGCCATCCGTAAACTATTACGCTGATGACCTATTGGTATGTTGTTGCAAAATTTGGTAGAGATCGGATGATTAGGTTAGTCGTAATTTGATTTAAGCTTTGAACATTTGTGAGGCCGCCATTACGTTTCCGTCAAGATGGCGGCGATATAAAACATGACACTGAGGTGTCCTTTGCTAGTGCTACCTTTGTACCAAATTTCGTTCAATTCGCATTCACCGTGTTCGAATTGATAGGGGGGGACAGACATTCAGAGTACACACACACAGACACACACACACACACACAGACACACACACAGACTCACACACACACATACACACACACACAGACAGACACACTTTTTTCGCCCTGTGTTGATCTCATAAGTCTACTTTCATTTTTTGCAAAAATCGAAAGTAGGCTAAAAATGTTAAATATGAGACACATTCCCCCATAGTAGTTAGCAAAAATATGTGCTTAACACACATATTCACAAGTTACAATTTTCGTATTTATTTAGATAAAATATTACCTTCTTCGTAGCCTCCGTGGCTTAGGCGGCAGCACGCTGGCCTCTCACCGCTGGGTCCGTGGTTCAAATCCCGGTCACTCCATGTGAGATCTGTGCTGGACAGAACGGAGGCAGACAGGTTTTTCTCCGGGTACTCCGGTTTTCCCTGTCAAAAATTTCATTCCAGCAACACTCTCCACTATCATTTCATTTCATCTGTCATTCATTTAATCATTGCCCCAGAGGAGTGCGTCAGGCCTCGGCAGCCGGCACAGTTCATATCCTCGCCGCTAGATGGGGGCTTCATTCATTCCATTCCTGACCCGGTCGGAGACTGGAAGCAGGCTGTGGATTTTCATTTAATTTTCATTACCTTCTTCATTTCCGTACGTTGTATCTTCACGAACTGGTAGATTTATATCTGCTATCTTTTCTACCACAGTCTGATCATGAGCAGTTCCAGAGCAATCTGAAGACAGTAATGATCTTGTTTGAGTATTCTTTGAAAAATGGTTATGATCTTGGGGATCGTCCGTATTAGATGCATCTAAGACAATTCAGAAGTTGACTAAGTTTACTCCTAATAAAACTGTAAGAATTTGTTTATTTCAATGACACCACTATGAAGAAGCTGTAACTTACCTATGGGAATCCAGTGGTCACTTATTTCTGTTTCGTTTTCCCTTTCGACAGGCACTAGTTGAACATTTGTGTAAGTCTCATTATCAGCAGCGATAGGAACCATCTAAGTGTTTTTGCCTACATCTTGGTCTGGTGTAATTCGAATGTTGTCATCATATTCTGTGAAAATGCAAGGATATATTGAGAAGAGCATTAAACAAAATATTTTGTAACTATCCCGAGGTTTGTTCGATACTCAAGATTCACCCAAAGATCTGTGTTTGAGTATCCAAATAATGAAAAAATATTATATTTACCTTCAATGATTATAAAGTCATTCATTTGCAGAGGTTCATTATTCATTAATCCTTTTGCGCAGTCCTCCACTTGTGAGGATTCGTAATTAGCTTCTATATCATTATCTTCGGCAAATACTACAGGACAGTTTTCTAGATTGATTTATTTATTTATTTAATCGTATGGTGAATTACATAAAAACAAATCACAAATCCAAGTTCAAGTTTTGGAGCCATTCCACAGTACATTCTCGAAGATGAAACAGATCACTAGGGCTCCCGGAGTAGGCGTGTAGAGGGCAGCGCTGGATGATATGGTCCATGGTCTGTTCCTCCTCATTGCATTGACACAATGGGGAATCTATCCAACCCCACTTATGGCATAGGTAATTGCAACGGCCGTGCCTGGTTCTCAGTCTATTGAGGCGACACCATAATTTTCTAGGAAGGTCAAATCCTTGTATTTTCACCGTTGGGTTGATCTCCTGGGCACTAGTTCCAGACGTTGAGTTTGACCATTCGTCCTGCCAGCATTGGTTTAGGTTGAATCGATTTGCCAGAAGTTGGTCGGCCAATAAACTGGTTGGTCTCCTCGAATGAAGTCGCTTCGGTGGTGGGTGGCAGAATTCCTGGTGTATTGGTAATGAGGGAGAAGCATAGATCTTCTTTGCTTCTCTGATCAGAGCTTCCTTCCTCAGGTAAGGTGGTGGAATGTGGCTGAGTACTGGTAGCCAGTGGCGAGGGGTTGATTTTATGGTGCCGGTTATGCAACGCATAGTGTCATTCAGCTTGGTATCCACTTTATGCACATGTACACTTTCCAACCATACTGGAGCACAGTATTCCGCTGCAGAATAGACTAGACTGATACCCGTTAATCTTAAGCAGTCCGCCGTGGCTCCCCATGAACTACCGCAAAGCTTGTGCAGGATGTTATTTCTGGTGGAAATTTTGTGAGAGAGCTTGGTGAGGTGTTCTTTGTAGCTCAGAGTTCGGTCCAGCGTGACACCTAGGTATTTCGGGAATGGGTTGTATTTCAGTTTTTCACCACGAAATACAACATTTGGCTTGTAGTTTGCTAGTCGGTTGGCAAGATGGAAGCATGAAACCTCTGTCTTAGACATACTTAGGATCAGTCGCCAGGACTTGAAGAACGTTGACATTTTCTCCAGATCGGTTGTAAGAGTGCCTTCTGCATCTTCAAAAGTTCTGCTTTGAGCTACCAGTGCAATGTCATCTGCATAAATAAACTTAGTAGCTGTTGTTGGTGGCAAGTCATGAATGTATAGATTGATAAATCCATCTGAATTATTCTGTGTGCTCCATGTGAAAACATTATCATTGACCGATGTTTTCAAACATCCAGTCTCCGTATCTGAAATAGATTTGAAGAGGTTAAAGAGCAGGAACCGTTAATTACGTTCGTATCAGTAAGAATAATCATAACAAGCGACTAATATTCACTAACGTAATCGCCATTTAATGCTCCCTTATATAGCGTGCAGAGTGATTTCTAGTAGAAATGAGTAACTCACCTGGTGTTGCTGAGTCATTGTTCAGTCGTTCATTATTTATTTTCTCTAAACAGAGAGAGACTAGCAGTTTACCACGATTCATCGCGAGCACTACTACGCATGTAGATTAACCATACACATTGTTCGGAGCTGTTGCTCAAAACCCTTCTGTTCTGCTTTTGGTAAACACAAGGCAAATACAGCTTATTAACACACGTTCCATATATCTTCTCCCGCTCTGTGAACTAACTTACCCACCACGTGGTGCTAAGCAGTGCTAGTGGCGCTCCCTGCAGAACTATCTCAACTTGGACATCAGCTATCTCTGCTCTGTCTGCTTATCGCTGGTCGATCGCGCGGGATAGCTTGATACGGACTTAAAATTGTTCTGCACCAACAATTCATACTCAATACAGTCAGAGTAGGTATCTTAACATGGACTTGAGTTAGTTCTGAATCACCTGTTATTGCATTAACAAAAAGCAGAAGTATCTTAACATGGACTTAGAATAGTTCTGTATCCTTTCCTTTGTGGCTTTGTTAAGGCAGAAGGATGTTAACATGGACATGAACGCGTTCTGCTCTAAGCATTTTCTTCTTGATGTACATAAGCTAGTTCGGTTATTCGCATATTATTCAATACACGTGTTTCTCAGACATAAGATAGTGTGTTCAGCCACTAGATAACCATATGCTTTTGTGTAGGACTAACTTAACTCAAAATTGCATTTTTTGGACTTAAGATAGTTCTGTTCTAAGGTGACGAATGGATAGTCCAGAAAGTTCTTAGTATTTCCTTTGGTGAAAGCAATATAAATGTTTTGTGTTTGTCTCTAATTATGACATCCCAAATTAATTTTCAACTCAAAGAATTCTACACAGATCAAAAACAAATGGCTGTCATTACACAAATCAAAAACAAATTGCTGTCATATGATGCAATGTCTGGTGAATAAGGGGCTATGTTAAAGACATCCCAGCCAATCTCATGCAACTTTCTGCAGTTACCAAAGTAATGTGAGGTCTTGCATTGTTTTGATGGAACACAATACCCTTTATGTTTGTTAGTTCTGGTGGTGGGACATTGAATGTATGTTAACTTCAAGAAAGTTCGACAAATAAGTCTGACCCCTAGCAAAATTAAAATATCAGAAAAGGAAGGGATGCGCCATGACAGGTGAAAAAATGAAAGGCTCTATAGGCCTTCTTGCTTTGTACTATCACGGTTGGAAGAAAGATAAAAGAGAGGAGTCTGCAGAAGTAAGAGGAATAATGCCAGAATTGGTTGGAGTCTCAAGGTCACCAACCCACATCCTTGTGGATTTCTAGTTCTGGACTTTCTGTTGACTGTTCTGGTAAAATTTTCCACCTGGTTACAGCATAGATTGATCATTTGATTGTATGGATGTAGACATGCATTGCAACTTTCCTTGCATGAATATTCTCTTCATTGTCTGTTTTGATGGTTTGGCAGCCCAATCCCTCGATTGTTTCTCCTCTACATTGCCAAAGACACTCCAATTCTTTCTTAAATCTTCAGTTTTTCTTTCAAAATTAGTTTTAGCTTGTTGTGGTTTAGGAGCATATTGTAGATGGAATACAACCCATGTTGTTTTCCTGTGACAGGTTTTATTAGACCTAAACATCATAACAAGGTGAATCCAAGTTTTGACCACTTCGTGCTTTAGTGGCTAGCATTCTTGGCTGTCACCCCTGAGGTCTGGATTCAATTCCCGACTCTGTCAAGAAATGTAATTCTGGTCTGAGGGCTGGAAGAGGCAGAACTGAGAAGAGGTGGATGCTATTCAGCCATCTTAGAAGTGGTTTTCTGTGTTTCCCACTTCTACTCCATGAAAATACCGAGGATGGTTCTTAAATTAAGACGATGCCCCCTTCCCAATCCTAATCTCAATTATACACTACTAGAGACATCTCAGTAACACAATTTATCAGACAAATCCTACACACGCCCAAGGAAACCAAGTTTGACTAAATACCTAGTCATGAACAATCATTTTGGGAATATTCTGAGTCTTTGCCAATTCCCTGATTGTTAATTGTATGTTGGCCTCATTGTGTACCTTTATAGATTGTCGTCCTTTGATCAAAGTTTTCCAGAACAATCTGCATCTTCAGAGCTGAAAATCTTGGTATAGAACTTTTCAAAAACACCAACAGTACTCGCTCCATTCACTTCATAAATATATCCCCCGCCCCATTCTTATAAAGGAATAGCATCACATATCAAATATATTCCTTCTGTTCCTCCATATTTTAAACTTGATAAGAACACATATGTTCAATGTTCATGAGAGCCACAGTCAAATCTGGACCACCCAATAATATTGCTCAGAATATCCACATAGTTTGTGAGCAAGGATATTTTCGAGATGAATAGTTTCCCCACCCCTTAAGTATTCCTCATTAAATATATACTAGATATGGTTGTTATTTTGACTAGAATGTTTTTTATTAAGCACATAGAAGGTATGAATTTTACATCACGGGAAAGAAGTATTACTCTTCTTATTCCTGATCCTTATTTTAGTAGGCATCCTACCTCAGAGCCAGTTCTCGCAGATGTTCAGAGTGTGCATGCATGTAGGAGGCCCAAGTCTTTGGGAAGCCAAAAAGAAGAAAAAAAAAAGGAATATATGGCAGTCATCACACTCGTTCTCAGCAAGGACAGAGAAGAATAGAGAGGACAAGGTGTAGCGAGTGCCTGTGCGGCACGTGAAGCAGCGAGAAGGTTGCTTCCCCCACCACTATGAGACCAAGCAGCGAAGTGCTAGCCACATTCTGCATAGTCAGCGATCAAGTTTATGCTGTATTACTGCTGAGATTGCTGTTATATACTGTATTAACTTTATTGCCACTAATATCTGCTTCATATGTAAGGCTCAAGCCATTGGGTTTGAAGAGAGAGAGAACGGTACATAAAAAAACAAAGCATGAAGCTCTAAGTCAGTGGTTCTTAACCGGTGGTCCGCGAGTACCTCGGGAGTGGTCCGCGGGAGAAAAGGGTCCACCAGCACGTATAAAAAAGTGGCCAATAAATGGGGATTTCGGAAACAATGTGCGTTGAACGAGAATCGTCCGAATGTATTCGCGGCAATGACTATCAGGGTTTGAATTGAAATATCTTTAAAATAAGGGTTATTGTGGAAGGGTTACAACTGATGAGGTGTATTGGGGGGAGGGGGTGGTCCGTACATGATTCAATTTTAGGCTGAGTGGTCCTCAGACTTCTACGGGTTCAGAACCACTGCTCTAAGTGATGTATTTTCCATTTAGTAATCTTTGACTGAGCATTCAATGGTCCAATGGATATTAGGGAGTACAGTAATACATATACCTTACATATATATATTGGTGAAATGTAATCAACATAAATTATGCAACTGTCGACATGCTTTCATCTTTCAAGAGTAGTTATACTGCTTTAAACAACGATTTGGTTGGTTGTTTCTCAGTCACTTACCTTTAACAAGTTCTATAATCAAACCGAAATGCCTCGAAGGTTTTGTTTATTTCTTACAAAAACTCAACATATATTTGATGTACCTTCCGTATTTGTCCTCGTGTTCATGAATTATTTTCAATTTGACAGAATACCTTAAAATTCCAAAACACTTGACAAAATCAACATAAAGAAAATAAATTTTGTGACACACAGAAATTATCATTGGCTTTGGCTTTCCTTTTGTGCCAAAACTGAGGAGAGGCGGATTCGATTCCTACTTGAGCCATCCTGGAAGTGTTTTTTCGTGGTTCCCCCACTTTTACTCCTTGGCCGCTTCGTACCCAATCCTACCTCAATCACAAATACACACAATAATACAGATATCACAAATACACAGGTTACCAGACAAATTCTAGACACACCCAAGTACATGGGGCTACATGACCACGATGTTGCAAAGCCCCTAAGTAAACAACGTTCAGATTAGTTATTAAACCTGAATGCGTCCCCGGCTTGAATAACTTTTCGTCTATGCAGAACTGGCACGTTAACATATAGCACTCAACACAGGAGCTTGTCAATCACTACGGCGAATTGCAGAATACACAGTGAGTTAACACGGCGGGAAATGACCAGACTTGGCTTGGCAGTAACGATGGAACGAGGGTAGCCTGCTTCAGCCGCGTTTCACCTTTGCCCCCTCTATTATTCTCTCTTTGCTAGTTCTAGAGAAACAGAGGATCTGGATACAAGCCCTTATGGTGCCTATATTCTTCCCATTCCATTTAAAAACCGTTGGAGTATATGGGTCCTAAGTCATTATTAACCTTCCATTGGGCATGGCTGATCAGATTGATACAAGTGGACATTGTCTGTCAATTGCCAGTTGACAATCAGGAATAAAAGTTCCTTTTCGATAATAGCTTCCTGTCTTTCACATCATGATGAACTGCAGAAAGTGACTGACTGCTCTGTTGTCAAGATATCTGCTAACTGATCAATTTGACACATTGCACCCCTTCCTATTTTCTTTACAACAATGTGTTTATTTTGTTATCTTCTGTACACCACACGGTTAGTAATACAACACTACATACTTTAGAATGTAGAATGCGTTTATTTTCTTTTGGGGTCGTATTAACATTGTTTTATACCTAATATCAAATTGAGATACTGTTTCTGTCAGTGACATTCAATGCATTTTTGTGATATAAACACCTTCAGTTATTTGAGGTATTCTTTGTTCAAAGAAGCGTTTGAAATGTGGTGTTACAGAAGAATGATGAAGATCAGATGGGTAGATAGGGTTACAAACGAAGAGTTATTAAGATTAGTGGGAGAGGAGAGATGTCTCTGGTGACTGCTAATGAAGAGAAGAGATAGGTTGGTTGGACACATACTAAGACGGTTCAATTACACCCAGGAATAGCAAGCTTAGTTATGGAAGGAAGGGTCGAGGACAAGAACTGTAGGGATAGACCAAGGTTAGAATATGTTAGATTGCCTCGTACGTAGGGTGTGGTAGCTATGTAGAGATGAAACAATGAGCTCAGGACAGGGAGGCATGGAGAGCTGCACCAAACCAGTCGAAAGACTGAAAACTCACACAACAACAACAGAAACTATTACAGGTATATGTACGTAAATGCTTAATAAATATTTCCAAACATAATTTAAGTTAAGTGAATATGTTGTGTGATCATTTTGATGCACTGCGCTCGATCTTGTCCCGCATAATACCACACCTGACGGAAGGTTAATACAGAACCCTACTTTGTAAAAAGTTCTGACACAGGATAACAGAGCATACTCTCAATTGATTTAGAAAAAAATAGTTCATCCCCTACTTAGCAAATCTTCAATGAAGCTGTGTTTTGGTTTCACTATGAGTGTCTCCTATAGCATTTTCATTATCATACTAATTATAGAGATCTGGGTTCAAGTCTTAGTGGTGGTTGAACTTTCATCTCTTTCATTTAAGATAAGCTGCATTGTTAATAATGTAGTTAATACATATCCTTGCTATTATTCCTAAACAAATATTAGTTTCATTGTTTCAAATATATCAGTAACCAAAGGGAAGTTGACATGTTTGCCCAACAATCAACACCGTTACTGTTTTCATAATATGTTAGTGGTATTAAAAAGACATTTCCTGCTCAGCTATCAGCAATAAGTGTGGCTACCCTCTTCTTGATCACATACCACATTAGTGACTAGCTGATTGTCGTTTCTTCATCTTTAAAATGTTTCCACATTATCGGTTCATAGAGCATCAATATCAGATAAAAGGAGTTTCTAAATTAAAAATTATAAAAACATATTTAATAAAGTCAAAGATTCTTGGTGATTTTTATGCTACAGTGAAGAAATTTCCCCATTAACATCTGTTGCATTATTTATCATCTTGGCTTACAGAATTGAGCCGCGTCGTATAGCAGTTATTATTTCCCGACGTTTCGGCTGACATTGCAGCAGCCTTAATCATGGGTAGATACGAGTTGGTGTCGGTACTCAAACTAACGGTTATTGTCAGTCAGATGTGCTTGCTTGCCCTGCATTGTCGTCACGCTGTTCCCTGATTGGTCCCCACCCCTGGCAGTCGCGTGCTAGGAGAACTTTCCAAATGTTGCTAAGTTTGAAACCATCTTCGTGATTGAAATTATTGGGATGCTCCACTACCTCTATTGCCTCTCTAATTAACCTGTTTTGATATCCGGGAAGGCCGAACTGTTGCTTAAATTCCCGGATATCAAAACAGGTTAATTAGAGAGGTAATAGAGGTCGTGAATCATCCCAATAATTTCAATTGCGAAGATGGTTTCAAACTTAGCAACATTTGGAAAGTTCTCCTAGGGCGCGACTGCCAGGGACGGGGACCAATCAGGGAGCAGCGTGACGACAATGCAGAGCAAGCACATCTGACTGGCAATAACCGTTAGTTTGAGTACGGACACCAACTCGTACCTACCCATGATTAAGGCTGCTGCAATGTCAGCCGAAACGTCGGGAAATAATAACCGATATACGACGCGGCTCAATCCTGTAAGCCAAGATGATAAACTAGACACCGGCCGCAAAAGTCTATGATCTAAATATGTTGCATTATTGATTAATTGTCAAGTCAAATAGCTGAAAGATTGCTTTTGGATTTGGTACATTTTTTGTTATTTGGCTTGCTGTGATGTATTTAAATAAGTTTTTGTTTTTGTTTTAATAGAAATTGAAGTAGTTAGAAAATGTAATTCCATGCTTTTATTTATATATATACTGTATAGATAAATTTTCATCCCTGCAAACTAAATAGTAAAATCATAAAGCATGCTAGTTAACTCTTTCGGTAGAAAGGTAGAACCTTAAACCTTAAAATATAATTACTTGTGTCACCACCAGCCCTTCTCTGCCTTTGATTCCGAATGCATTCTGATGCATTTCCTGAATTCAGTTCTGTGCCAACAGTGCCTGAATGTGTTGCTTTCATTCTATTAGCCTTTGTAAATTTCCAAATGTTTTTTGTGTAACTTTGCAAAGGGAAGTCATCGTGAGATTTTTTCTGTATGTCCAATTATTCTTCCCATATACTGTATTTTTAAAAAGATAGTGGTTGTGTGAAACCTTTGTCTAAACTTTAAAGCTTGAGAAACAAAGTTTGTACAATGAAAGGTTTCTATAAAATACTCAAGTTCAACTCTGCAAGTAACTTTCTTGTATCATATTTAATGTCTCAGAGGTTGATTCAGAATCAAGAAATAGTAATTAGACACATACCTATTATAACCATCTCTTATTAAATACTATGTAAATAAATTTATCATATTGTCACCTATTTGTCTATAATATAATTATGAGCACCAGGTGGAATTGAAAATGTAACCAATAAAATGTGGCAAGTATTTTTTGGTAAGATGATCAGTCCTAAAATTAAAATTCTTGCTGTACTCTATTGTTTGACTTGACCTTCTGGTATACATGACATTCAATATTGAAATGCTATTGATTTAAAATAAGACAGATATTGAAAACATTGAGGAATATTTTTCTAACTTTTAAAACTTTTACAAATACCGGTAACCGTTATGTTGCTGCAAAAATATTTTGTGCAACTCTAGAAGCTTTTTCTTAGCATTCTTGTTTCCATTGCAGACTGTGTCAAATTATGTACAGTAGAGTCCTGCTATTCAGAAAATCTGCCTATTCCGAACAGAGTTCAGAAAAATACCGATTGTTCTTTTTTACTTTTTCTCTTTTACTTAAAAACAGGAGAAATCAGGTAGAAGTTGTTTTTTTCGTGTTAAAACATGCTTTTATTGTTATACAGTACAAGGAAATTAAATAAATGCTATTAGAGAATACAGTTCAACAAATTTGCAATAAGCACACACAGTTCATCAAACTTCGCTAGAGTAAACACTGACGTGATAGATAGGACTAGACAGAGCACAGTGCAGTGAGTCGTGTGTATGGAATGCGGGACGAGAGGGATAGGTAGGGTGGGTGGACGAGAGGGATATGTAGGGTGGGGTGACGAGTCTATTTATACAACACAGTCGATTGTCTGTGCTATGAGTAGTCGAAGGTCACTGTCCTTCCCTTTCGACTTTCACTGAACCTGTTCACGGGCTGATCAATACTGTGTAGAGCTGACACTAGCAGATGTCCCCCCACTTAATTGACTCCTTGACAAGTCAATACTTTGATATTATTAATGAAATCCGCCTATTCCGAAATTCCAGCTAAACAGAACAGGGTTTGGTCCCAATTAGTTCGGAATAGCGGGACTCTACTGTATATACTCTTGGTAATTGTTTTGGCTAAAGTCCCACGAAAAGCTAGAATTGAGCCTTGGAAAACAAAAAACAAAAAAAACAGTATGATGGAATAACTATAGTTAAGTATTGACACTCATGTGGTAACATGGACAGTAACTAATGTATAACATAGTCTTTGAAATGTACATGTTGGTAGAATTGGATACGAGCTAAAATGCATTGATATAAAATACTGTATCACGGTCTTTAAAAGAATCACTTGGAATATGGTTTGTATATTTATAGAGCTACACCAAGGATTATTGTAGATAAAATCGTATCCATAACATTAATTGTAATCCAATGTTGTTTCTTACTGCTGGCCCCATGGTGTTGGGGTAGCGCACCTGCCTCGCACCCGGAGGCCCTGGGTTTGATTCCCAGCTCCGTCAGGGATTTTAGAAACTGACATGAGGGCTGGAACGGGGTGCACTGAGCCTCATGAGGACAATTGAGTAGCTGTCTGACAGTGAGACAGCTGCCCGGTCATGGAGACCAAGATTAACGGCCGAGGGGATCCGACGCGCTGACCACGCATCACCCTATAATCTAGAGGCCAAATGGCTGGGCAGCAGTCGCTTGGCCCTTCATGGGATGTTCGAAAAATTTCCTATCAACATTTTCTGAAGAAGCCGTTGGGTTACACCAGTAATATGAGGGTGGCAGTTGTCATGAATCAGAAGAACTAATTTTTTTGATGAATTTCCACTGCACGATTCCCATAAACTTGAGGAAACCGAATTACACTTTGCTACTTGCACTTAAAGGGGGAATGAATTGTAGCAGCCATGTTTCTGTGCTTGTGCCTCAACTCACTACGGCAGTGGTTATAATGGGGGGTAGATTTGCAGTCAACCTCTGAGCATACCCTCCTCCTACCACTCGACTAGCCGTTGACCGACACAATCAGAGGTTGAAAAAAAAAGAAAAGCCCTCATATATTCTTTCATTACTCAACAAAATACAGATCTTCACATATTACGTTAAAAATTTAATTTTTTGTGTATTTTGTCAAAATAATTATTTTTTTCATTGATAATTATTGCTTAAGATATTTTTTACCAAAATGAAGTATAGTGATGTTGTGCAATCATAACATAACATAACATGATTATTACTTATGATCTTGTACTTGAACATCATTATTTATTTTATTTTCCGGCCAGTGGCTGGAAACTGTGCAAGATGATGATGATGATGATTTATTTTATTTAGCTTCTATAATTTATTGAGTTACAAAATAATATCTGGGCTATAAATATAGTCTAGTGATCTCTGTCAACATCTGGAACTCTGTTGGGTCACCACGAAGAGCTTGTACAGGACATTCCTGAATGATATGCTGAATAATTTGCCTATCATTGCCACAGCTCCGAGAGAGTAATTTTTTTCCACTTATGCAGAGAATCAGCACACCTTCCACAGTGAATTCAGATTCTGTTAAGGTCTTCCGTCGCAACTCAAAACCAGGTGGCTCAGTTGAAATGTACAGTATTTTTATTTGTATGGGTCTGACGTTTGTTTTTGTCCAGTGGCCGACAAACCTCTCACTGCACTGTGCTAACCATTCAATCCTTCCTTCCCTTCCTTCGTTCCTTCTGAGCTTATGTGTGTGCATGCAGTTGTTACTGCAGATGCTCCCACTAAGAAGGCTTGCCGGCTGGCCGGAGACTTCTATGCAACAAACAAGCGCCGGCCAAAAACAAATGTCAGACCTGCAGGTGTAGCAACATAATTAATACCGTATGTAGTCAAAGTAAAAGTGAAATCTAGTATGGCTACGAAATTGCATATCATTTAAAAGATTATCCTGCCAAATCAGAGTTAATTCATAAGTACTGTTTAATGCTTGTATACTATTTGAAGGCAAGCCAAACTTCTGTTTGATTATGTGAGAAATCCTATCTACAATCAATATTGTAAGTGTCATTTATGTCTATTCTGAAACTTTTCCATGAAATCATACATGACACAGTTATTTGTATACCAGAGTATGGTACAAGGTTTGTATTGTAACTAGTATATTCAAATATATGTGATATTTGTTGAAGTGTTTCACTGTTTGTGTGTGTATATATATATATATATATATATATATATATATATATATATATATATATATATATGTATGTGTGTGAAGAATGATATTGAATATTAGAAAACAAGTATTGTACCTTGTAAATAGCATTTCAAGAAAGAACTATTTATTTAGATGTTGGCTTGATGCCAGAGTCCAAAGATGTGCACACTGGCTGTGCACATGGAACTCATAAAAAATAATATATTTTGTAGACTTTTAAACCTCTCCTTATATTGTACCTCTTTATTGTGCTTGTATAGAGCACTACTGTTGTATGGTCCATTGTACATAATCAGATATTTTCTGTGAGATATTGGTAATTATTTTTGTCTGGTGTTTAATTCACCTAAAAATGAATGGAAGTTTATTGCTCAATTGAAGATGTCTATTTTCTGTTTGTTATTTATCTAAAATTTTATGAGAGATATTATAATACTATTTTTAATATATGTAGCAATGTGTGAAAAAATGTGGATGGGATTGACAAGCACAGTTTGAGTTATTATTAAAGCTCTGGTTGAAAACTAATTAATCTTTTGGATTTCATAAGAGTTATCAAAGTAACTGGTGAGATTTATTTCCCCTGCCCCCAAGTTAAGCCAGAATATATGTGAGTCTAACAATTATTTTTGTACAAGGTTGGTTTTATCGGTTGATTATCTTGATCTTAAACCTAAACATCAATGATTAGTCACAGTTGTGTTTGTTGGTGTTAGCAACTTCTACCTCAACAATCCTGAAAGAACTTGGGGTCACTTTTCAAATTTAAAAACAAGTTGTTCAGTAAACAGCATATATCCTACTCCACCTAAATGTATCTCTTTGAGAGCTTGACGGTGCCTCTCTACCAAGGTGGACCGGGTTCGATTCCCAGTCAATGCATGTAAGATTTTCAATGTGAAATTGGTGAGGTTACCAATTCACTGTTGTGGCAACAGTGCATATGGGGTACATGAAATGATTAAATATACAGATCAATAGGTCAAGCGGTTCAGAGATACCAGGTATCGACCCATGCTGAAACACGCATATTAGTACGAGGTTTAGCCTCCACGGGCGGCAATGAAGGCACTGACTCTTGCATCCAGTCGATTATACAGATGGCGAATACTGTCTTGGATACGTTATTCCAGGCCTGCTCGACTTGTTCACACAGTTCTGTAAGAGTTGTGGGTGGACGAGTCGCACGAGTCACTTGTCGGCCCATCCTGTCCCACACGTGCTCGATTGGCGACAAGTCCGGCGATCGTGCTGGCCAGGGAAGTTGTTGCATGTCTTGCAGTGCACGTTGAGTTGCATGGGCAGGTATGGGCGAGCATTATCCTGTTGGAACAACACATCCCCTTCCTGTTGCAAGAACGGCAAAAGAACGGGTCTAACAACATCCTGCACGAACCAAGTGCTGGTTAGCATTCCCTCCACAAACACCAAAGGTGAACGAGAGTTGTAGCTTATCGCATCCCAGACCATAAGGCCTGGGGTGGGGCCGGTGTGTCTAGGACGAATGCACTCTACGAGACAGCGCTCACAAGGTCTACGTCGAACACGCCAACGACCATCACTTGCTTGAAGGAGAATATGCTTTCATCACTGAAGGCCACGGCACTCCATTCCATCTTCCAAGTGATTATCTGACGGCATCAGTCGAGCCCTGCACGTCGATGCTGTGGCGTGAGTGGAAGAAGGGCTAGAGGTGTGAGTGCCCGTAGTCCCACTGCCAGTAACCGGTTCGCAACAGTTCGTGTTGACATTTCTGGGCTCACAAACCCTCGTATCTGTGCTGTGGTAGCTGTATGATCTACCACTGCTGCCCTTACAATACGACGATCCTGGCGGACGTCTGTGCTGCGTGGACGTCCAGAACCTCGTCTACGGGTGTGAGAATGTTCACGTGACCACTGATACCAGCATCGTTGCACAACGGACACATTGCGTCCAACTTGTGTGGCAATTCTCCGAAAGGACCATCCCGCCACTCGGAAGGCCACAATTTGACCCCTTTCAAACTCGCTCAGTTGGCTGTAGGAAGCACGAGTGCGTCTCTGTGGCATTGTACCTGCTTGCTTCACACGTTTGCACCACAATGAGCCGTATGGCTGTGGGCTTTCCCTATTAATTGGTAGACACAGATGGCGCTCTGGTAGCTATACCACTACGCTATCTGTTGGTGGACGATGTTGAAACCCTTATCAGTACATCTACTATCCCCCAGGTGGCATCTGCTGTCATCCGATCAAAATCGACGTCGTCTTTTCAGGTGACCTATTTTTTAAATTCCAGCAGTGTATATTAGCCTACTTCTGTGATAAAGTATTAAAAAGAAAAAAAAATTGGTATTCTGCCCGAAGGCAGGTCCGAGCCTCCGAAGAGGCTAACCCCAGCCAGAGTTTACTTGCAGTAGGGTGGCCAGGGCCTTTCTGTTCCTCCTTATGTTGGACAACAGCGCGCATTGCCTAGAACCGGCATACCATCCAAGTTCCGACTGCGCCCAATGTTGCTTAACTGCGGAGTTCTCATGGGATCTTGATAAAGTATATCGGTTCAGTTTTATAACGTATAGAGGTAATAATATAAGAGCAGTAGTGGTATATCTCATCAGTAGCGAAGGACTGGAAATACTTTGGCTTGGTCTCCTAATCTTATTTGAACTGGCCAACATGTAAGTTCATATGATAATGCTATAAAATTTGTTGCTGACAGACTGAGATAAAGCAGCTATACAAGTTTTAAATTTGTACCATTCAAGACCAACTCGATATCAGTCATCAGGTCAACTTGCAGCCTCTTACGTCCACAAGCTTCTGCAGGTGAGGTGGTGTTACGTTTTAGCATGTCCATGCTGGTTCGTGCTTAGAAGCTTCCCCAAATTGATTTTGCTGTTAATTACGGAACATAGTGAAGCTCCCAGGCTTCTGCAGCTTAGCAACATGTGTATTTAAACAAAGTGGAAGAGAATCAAAGATCATTGCTGGTCACGTAACAATTCTACATAAAAAACAAGTAATGTTTTAAGTTACTACAATGGATAGAGCTGGTAACTGGTGGATTGAACATTAATGACTAGTATTCAGAGCAGCTAACAGAGCACAGCATGAGGCACCACAGGTGTCACGATTAACATAGCGTACACACGGAGCAGTCAGTCCGCTGGAGACACGCAGCGGAACCGGACCACGAGAATCAGCTCTAAAAATCAGATAAGTTGACATCACTTCATTACTTACAGTGCATTTGTATATTTTTAACTGTGTATTTGCCATGCGAGACATTGCAATACAATTAGGCCAATGGTTTAAATAGGAACGGTTGATTTATAACAATAATAACGATATAGGCAGATAATTTCAATACTGAGATTAATCGATTATCCATAATCACAACTCAATAGACAACATGAAACATACTTAATCCACATTAATAATAATAGTAATAACGCAACAACCATAGACGTGTAATATACTGTTTGTAAATAGTTGACACGTTATACGAGGTTTTACAAACTTTTGTAATATAAATAGTGTATATATTTGTGTTTAATTGTGATTCATACACATCATATACTAGTTAAGCCTAAATGAACAGGATCTGAGGATGGACGCATGACTTTCGAAACATGTCATACAAGTACAGTAGGTATTTGTGCATAAAGAGTGTGTTAGTAGGTTATGTAAATACTTGTTTCCCATCTAATATAATTGGGCACAATTCGTGTTGACCGACTGAAAAGCTTTCTTTATTAGAATTAGGCAACACTGAAAAATGGCTGCTATAACTACAACTCGATACTCACACAGTGGCATAAAAATATATTGATATATTGGAAGTGTACCAGTCTTAACTGTTTCAATTACACAGTTGGTGGTGCTGATTGTTGTTTGATGGGGTGAAACGTTTAGGCCATCTGCCCCATATTTATTTATTTATTTAATCGTATGGTGATTACTTACAATATACCTTACATAAGACATAATTACACTTCAAAGTCCATGCTTTTCTGCCAACTAATTATATTTGGAGTGAGACTAAACAAGTCGTCAGGAAGTCCAGATTACGAATGAAGAGGGCAGCATTGCACTAGATGAATCGTCTGTTCTTCTAGATTACACTCGCACATTGGTGAGCTGATCCATCCCCACTTGTACATAAAGAAGTTACAGCAGCCATGTTCAGTCCTTAGCCTGTTGGGACGGCACCAAAGGTTCCTCGGTAGGTCAAAACCTTTTGGCTTCTCAGTGGGATCCTAATAAAGGTGTTAATGAATGTGAATGATTGCAACTAAAATATGTACTAGAATAAGAAAAAACAAAAGGAGTAAGGAAAATAAAAGATAGGGAAAAAAGAAATGCACTCGACCCTAAAAAAATGAGAATTGAGCGACTTGAAAGGAAGTAGAGCCATGAAAGGCTCATAGGGAGGGGAGGAAGAAAGGGGAGGATCCACTGCAAAGTCAGTGGGGCACAAACTCTCAAGGCTACTCCACTAGCCATGAGCCCTTGAGGATGTAGCACTAGCCAGGGTGCACCTCCTTTAGGTTCCATTACAGTAAGCAGAGATACCATGACAAAAAAAAAAAAAAAAGAAGAGGACTCAATCCTTGAAAAATAAGTGTAAGAGGGAAGAAAAGGCGGGAAAATTGAGGAAGCCCTAGACCTCAGATACCTTGATACCATGGGAGTGGAATTTATTTCACTCATGCATTCTAGTACTAGTGTTTGTAGTATTATAGATGGGGTGAATGGGATTTTACTTGGCTAGGAATTGTCAATTAATTCATGCAAGTATTTTTTTTACCCAAGTTTAAATCCTATGTAACATATTGTTTCTAATTGGTCAACACAGGAGCCCAATTACTGTACGTGTAGGCTATCATTTGTGTATTTCAGGTATTTGAGTAGATTATATTAATATTAACCACCTACGATAACGTCTACATGTTGACTGACTGAAAAACAATATTCTACATAGAATCTAACAAGACAACACTGAAGAAGTGGTTTCTAAGTTATCTGTAACCAAGTAGTATCCGAGTCTTGGGCTGCTGTAGATCGGAGGTCTCCTTTGCCCATTTTGCTTGTGGTAGTGCCTTTATTTTAGGAAGGGAATCATACCTTGTTGCTTTATTTCTATGATTATTGATAAGTGACCCATATAAAGTTGACAAGACAAAACATGTTTTCATACTTCCAAAAGGCATTTTTAGTGCTGTTTGTGGGGTACTGAGAGAAGAGGTTGCTGGCTATCTGTATTTCATGACTGACTTTTCAGGTCTTATAAGTTGCATTCATTGTTTCTTGTGATCCTCAAGTAATTTCAGGAAACGTACAACAATTCCTTAACACTTTTGACAGTATTTTAGTGATATCCTTGACAAGTCAGAAGGGAAACTGAGAACTTGCTTGTCCATCCTGTGTTGCTACCTCATCCTGCTTGCACTAGTTATGGCAGTGATGGTTTGTTATTCTTGTGACATTTTAGTTACCTACTCTTTCTAATTTGTATAGTGTTAATAAAAGATTATAACTTGTTAACATAGACAGCTTTAGAATATAACTTGACACATTTACGGTACTTCATTTTAAATTGTTAAAAGTTCTTCAACTATACTGTCTCTTCAGTAATGCAATTGATCACTAAATATGCATAGCTATATTACCATAATTAGATGATAAGAATGACAAGTGTTTAAAAATGGAAGGTCCAAGAATTGTATTTTCTGTTTGTTACCATTCTCTGTGTTTCTTGGTCAATTAAACCTCAACAAAAGTTTGGAATCCCATAGATTCAACTATATTGGCTGCATATTTCAACTCAGTGATGTATATACAAGAAGTTTGGAACAAAATAAGCATCTTACATACGGGTTCTGCGAGTATAATTTACAGCACCTAGGACACGAAATATCTCCAACTACACTTTATGATAGTGTTCCAAACTTTTGTTGATGTGTACAAAAATTAACAGAAATTAGTAAACACTATCAGTGGTATTACAAGAGACCAGAACAACTCTGCTCATGAGCTCGGGTGATTGAAGTCCTTGGTTGGGGTATAAATCTTAAATTGGAATTCTCCATAGTATAGTGTTGTTCACCTTTATGGTACATTTACCATTTTGAACTGTGAGCAGAATGGATGGGGTGTATTATATAGATCTCTTGCTTTTGGTAGCAGATCTCTTAGTTATAATGGTGTGTGGACAACCTGTGTATTATGGTGGAGATGAAGCCCTACCTAAAAGACATCTTAGTACCAAGTTTCCGAACCAGGGGAATTAACCATTCAAGATTCAAATCTCATAATCTGGCTGTGAATTAAAACTAGGACATGCTGACCAGGTAGCATGGAGCTAGATTTATTTCCCATTACCTAGTATGACATAAGATAAAAAAAAAAAATGCAACATTATTATAATTATGTCTCTTGTTTGTCATAAGGTTATTCTGATGGACAACCAGAAAAAACATTCTGTGTCTAGGCCTTATATAAGTACATTGATGCAATATACCAGGTGAATCAGCTGCCCCTAATAATATTGTTTTATGCACCCCAACTAGTGTTGTTGTCAGAAAGGTCAATGTTTCCCTGCTTGCATCCCATATGGTCGTCGTCGGCTTTAACTCGTTTCCGAGTATAGATCTTCTTCCAAAACAGTCTAACATATCCTTAAGGTTGAGGTCTGTGGGTATGTTTGCGGTGACTGAACAGCCCAATGCGTGCGTGAAACAAGCGTCCACACAGATCACACAGAACTGTTGGTGGAGGGCGTGACTGTGCTGCACGGAGCTTTCGTGCTTGTCGCTTGACATTAACAAGTCTACGACGTTCTTCTTCACACATTTTGACTGCAGCCGGGATCGTTTGGCGCCAATTTGAAGGTCTTTAGCAAGCTGGTCCCAGGTTTGTGGATTGAGACCTGTCAACTTCATATTCTGTTTAAATTGGTCCTTTTAACGTCTCTTAGGGCCTCCATGAGGTCTGGTGCAGGAGCTGAGTTCACCATACAGGTAATTGTGGGTAGGATGTTGAGAAGAGAATTGGTGCTGCCCATGTGGCTGTTGGGCGATATCGCACCGGGTCTTCTTGAATAAAGATCATATTTTGGTGTGAGATCAAGTTTAATCTCTCTCTAATTCCTATCCAGGGTAACATAACTGATCTGGTACTAACTTTCTTCGGCTTTTCCCAATTAATTGGGGTCACCGGAGCCAACCAGGCTCATTTTGATTTAAGGCCGGATACCCCTCCTGACGCCATGTGATTTTTCAGTTGAAAATTCCACCCCGCTGTCACCAGGATTCGAACCCTGACCATCCAGATGAAAGACGAGCAGCTAAGCCACTGCGCCATCACGCTCTCCCATAACTGGTCTGGTACTCAGAAACCAAATCCTGTACTCCAAGGTTCCAGGTTTCATTGCCACTTAGGTACTGGTAGATGATATTGGTTGTCCCTATTGAGTCTGAGTGATCAATCAGTTTCTGGAGACACATGGTATACAGGGAATGGTGTGGCTGTCATATTCTCCAGACATGAACTTGCATAAAGAGTAATTGCCACCTGACCAGAACCCCTGAAATTGACTTAAGCTACTATTGAAGAATGTGACAATTTTTCCCGGATATGTACAAGTCTGTGGTACTTAGCATATTTGAAGGCCTGAGGACGCTATGCACGGTATTGAACTGCCATATTATGGACGGTCATTTTGTGTTCAAACATTCGCATTAGTAATCGTGTGCTTCTGTTGCATTTCTGTTTGCTTATAGGTGATGAATGCATTTTGTTTATCTTTGTATGTGCACTCTGTGCTGTGATTATAGAGTCAAACCCATGGCTAAGTGGTTAACATGCTAGACTTTGGCTGAAAGATTACCGGGTTTGATTCCTGGCTGGGCCATGGGGATTTTAAACTCTAATGGTTAGTTCCCCTGACTCAGGGACTGGTGTTTGTGACTTCATTCATTTTATCCTGATCACACGCACATGTCGCCTATGGGCGTCAATTTGAAAGACCTGAACCAGACCTCCCTAAAAGTCACACATCATTATTAATACTGTGATTAGATACATATAAGAAATTAAATCTTCAGTGAATCTAGAATAAGCAAAACTCTTTTTACACTGTATATACGGTATATTGATAATTGTTGTTTTAAGGGGTGGAACAGCAAGGTCACCTGCCCATACTGTAGATACAGTCGACACCTGTACAGTGAAGGTAGTGCTATAATTATCCTATATAGACGTTTCTTTTGTTATTTGTATGTAGAATTAAAATTACAAATGACATTATTATTTATTTATATAATCAACTTTCAAAATTATTGGTGTTGTAAATAATATTTACTTCTAAAGAAAACATGATGAAATAAAACAAAGCAAACTTTCCTTCTCAAAATAGCATTGTGGTTCTTAGCACACTGTGTGTAGTTTAATTCCAACCAGTGTTTCTTCTAGGCACTCCTCCCTTAAAACAAAATCCATCCCCCCTGGAGATTTCTGGAAATTAGTTTGCTTGAGATCCACCAAGATTACTGAAGATATATAGCAAATTGAAAATATATTATTTTGAGTAGGCCTATGTAAATTATGAAAATATGGTACCTCTGGTATGTAAAAACTTAGGAGGTGTCTGCTTTCAAAATAAATTTGAATAACAGTATGCTTCTCAGGCACTTGGTTTCTCAGTGTAAATATCAATCATATACAAAGATATACTTTCGGAACATGCCTGCTTGTATACCAAAGAGGTGGAAAAATTCATGTCAAGAGGTTAGATATTGGTGCCGGAAGTTACTATAGTGCATCTGTACCTTAAAAGACAGTATGCGTTAAATAGAGGGCGCTGATGTCAGATCTACTGCTGCTCATACTAAGTTCTTCAATCCCAGGCACATGATGTAACATAACTCTTATATAGGCGTGTTTTTAGTTAAAACCCTGGAAATTTCCGATATATTGATTTGTTTCATATAATTTTTCCTCCCACCCTTCTTTTTTATTCTATATATTAACTGTTTTGAACAACCAATAGCTTCTGCTGTTTTTCTACAGCCTTGGTAAGGTTCATTTCCTTTAAGAAATAATTAAATATATTCAGTACTATAATTCGTTCTTTACTGTGCAATTTGCCAATACCACCCCGCTTTGTAGTTTCTGTATTCATAGTTAATAATAATAAAATTAACACAATTTATAAAGAACATAAGGGATCACTTCACTTCATCGTTGAATTTCACCCCACAACTAATTTAATAACACTAAGCTCTGGGGAAGTACAGAATCTTTCCTTGCCCTCCTCAAGTGCAGTCCGAAAGATAAGGGTCACCTGAGTAAACAAACTTTCAACTGATTCAGGCAGCACTGTACGATAACTTATGAATGCTATCTGATACTGAGCTCTGGTTTGTTTTAAAAACTATTTCAAACATTTATTAACATTTCTTCTCGCTTAGTCACCGACATAACGTCAATAGCAAAAACGTTTCTCGCTACCTAACTTTTCTGTGTTACCCTTAGAATTTTCAAGTAGCATTTAACACAAAAAAAACTTTCATATTATGAAAAAATTACTGCCCAGAGAAAGAGAGTTTCTTCTATCAACATCGAGCAATCTAAAAATAAAATCTGAAACTGTTTTGATCATTAGTTCTTTATTTATGGTGTGATAAATTTTATTTCTGCATGTCAAAATAACGTGTGTGAAAATTGAGCCATGTGTTAATTAATTATTTATGACTTTTAATTTTACATCATCAGAAAGAGCGGGATATTCTCTATAAGACCATACAATAATTTTATTAGATCTATCACTTTGCATTATTGGGAAATGGCAACATCGCTGGGGTAGAGGAGGATGAAGCTAATTGCAGGATAAACAAGTGTGAGTGAGAGGCAAATACTACATTTAATTCCATACTGTCTTTTAAGGTAATTTTGCATTAGGGATTCTTCTTCTTCTTCAAGTGCCTCGTCCTCCAAGAACATTGGCGATCAGTAGCATAATCTGCTGTT
Source organism: Meconema thalassinum (assembly GCA_946902985.2). Lineage (NCBI taxonomy): Eukaryota > Metazoa > Arthropoda > Insecta > Orthoptera > Tettigoniidae > Meconema > Meconema thalassinum. The sequence continues at coordinate 455,868,893 of OX336388.2, forward strand.
TGTCCATTGCTTATCTAAACAGTGGCACTGTATTAAGTCCAAACCATTGGCCTAAGTTCTTTAGCCAGGATATTCGTCTGCGTCCTGGACCCCTAATGCCATCAATCTTCCCTTGGACAATTAATTGCAAGAGGTGGTATTTGTTGTTGCGCATAAAATGACCAAAGTATTCTAGTTTTCTCCTTATCATGATACTGAGAATTTCCAAGTCTTTGTTCATACGCCGCAGTACTTCCACATTTGTGACTTTAGCTGTCCATGATATCCTTAAAATCCTGTGATATGTCCACATTTCAAATGCTGTTAGTTTCTTATTTAAAACCTCGGTAAGTGTCCACGATTCAACTCCATAGAGCAGGACACTAAAAACGTAGCATCGAAGCAGTCGGGTGCGTAATGACAGACTTAAATCGCGTCTGATCAAAACTTTTCTCATTTTCATGAAAGAACTTCTGGCCTGCTCAATTCTACAGCGAATTTCTTGATTTAAGTCCCAGTTATCATTGATTTGACATCCTAAATATTTATATGATGAAACCCTTCCAATTCTTTCATGACCAAGTGTAAGAATGCCCTGAATTTCATCTTTGTTTCTACTAACAACCATCCACTTAGTTTTTTGTACATTTAAATGTAATCCCATGGCGTTAACTCTCTTCAGAAATAGAATCCAGTAGTGTTTGTAGATCATCCATACTTGTTGCAAGGATGACAGTGTCATCAGCATATCGGATGTTATTAATGATAGATCCATTTACTACTACTCCTTGAGACTTTCCATCAAGAGCATCTTGGAAAATCTTTTCAGAATAGATGTTGAAGAGGAGTGGAGAAAGAATGCAACCTTGGCGAACTCCCTTCATAATCGATACTTCTTCAGACAGCTGACCGTCAACACGTACAGCAGCACGTTGATTCCAGTACAGATTTCCAATTAATCGGATGTCACGTCCATCTAGTCCCAGGTCACATAAAATGTTCATCATTTTATCGTGTTGAACAGTGTCAAAGGCTTTTTCATAATCTTTTCGATGTGAAATGCCATGTCCTGTGGTTCGGAGGATTCCACGTAAAACGGAGGTCCCGTGGCTTATGATCGCGAGATTAATGGTCACGTTAAACTACAAGCTTTTTTTGCTTTTTCATAATCGATGAAACACATGTAAACATCAACACGAACATCACGGCATCGTTGAATCAACACCTGAATTCTCAGCAATGCCTCCCGAGTTCCGAAACCACTCCTGAATCCAAACTGTGCCACCAATGTTTTCCTCACATTTATGATATAACCTTAAGTGCAGGATTTTAAGGAATAACTTCAGGGCATGACTCATTAAACTGTTTTTTTTTCTTTTTTTGTCGTGTAGCCTCCTGAGAGGCCGAGTGCAGGTCTTTCTAGTCGACGCCCGTGGGCGACCTGCGCGTCGGGATGAGAGATGGAATGGATGAAGATGAATGAAACTGGGCAAGGATGTGGAAGGAAGCGGCCGTGGCCTGTCAGAAGGTACTGTCCCAGCATTTGCCTGGTGTTGAAAATGGGAAACCACGGAAAACCATTTCAAGGACAGCCGACGGTGGGGCTCGAACCCACGCATCTACCGAGTCAGCAGAGACCTTGGCCCCTTGACCTAATGCTGAGCTTTAGCCCGCGTAGCCACTACTGTCGGTATTGAACTGATCATTCTATAGTCATTGCAGCACGTTGCATTGGTCTTTTTGGGAATCGGTATAAAAGTTGATTTGAGCCAATCATGTGGTATGTATCCACTTCGATAGATGTTATTGAACAAACCCACCAGCAAGGAAAGAGATCGTTCATCCTTTAGAAGCTTTAGTATTTCAATGTGCAATTCATCTGGACCTGGAGCCTTTCCACTCTTCGATATTGTTATGGCATGTTCAATTTCAGCCCTTGTAATGTCTGTGCCATCGCCCGTTCGAATACCATGATCAACACTTCTGTTGTCTTCGAATAGAGTTTCAATTTAGTCCTTCCATTCTGTCAACTTCTCTTCAGTACTAGGGAGAATGATGCCATATCTATTTTTGAGAATCCCAATCCCTCTGCTCTTATAAATCCCAGCTGCTTGCTTAACCTTTTTATACATGTTGAACGAGTCATGCTTTGCACACAGTTCTTCTATTTCGCTACATTCCTTTGAAAGGTGTTGTTCTTTGGCAGTACGGATTTCCTTCCGTATTAATTTCTGCAATTCTCTGTACTTTATCAGGTCATTATTCTTGAAAGGTCTTCTGCAATCGATCAATTGTAGAATTTTATCTGTCATCCAAGGTTTGTTTTTCCTACTCTCCGTGGCCTGTAGTTTTTCTCGACACACTTCATTCACTGCGGATTTGAATTGGTTCCAAGTGTCTTCAATATTATGTGTATCCTTGTCCGACTGGATATAATCTAGTTTTGTACTCAATGCTGTTTGGACATCATTTCTCAATACAGGGTCTTGGAGCTTATGGATCGCAAAATGATTGCTGTGCCTCACTGGGTGATATTTTTTCAAGTTCAAATTCATTGTGGCTAACAAAACATTATGATCGGAGTTAATATCAGCACCAGGATATGTCTTCACACTTTTTAGGGAATTTCTGAATCGCTTATTGACGAGGATATAGTCAATTTGATTCCTGACATTATTGTCGATGTTTGAAGTCCATGTGTAAAGACGACGTGGAGGAAGCTGAAAATGAGTGCTTGCTATGATGATCTCCTCCTCTTGGCATAGCTGGACCAATCGATCACCTCGATCATTGCCACTCCCTAATCCGAAATTACCCACTATATCAGCGCGTCGACCATGACCTACCTTGGCATTGAAATCACCCATCACAATGGTAATCTCATGCGTTTTGGTGAAAGACAAGGCCGTTTTGACTTGGGTGTAGAACTCTTCAATGTCTTCATCTGATGCATCACAAGTTGGAGCATACACCTGGATAATATTCAGTAATATCGGTTTTGCATTGAATTGTAGAAAAATTACCCTATCGGACACAGGTACAAAGGTCTTCACTGTCGCAGTAATATCTGGGTGCAATATGAACCCTACGCCATTATAATGGTGGGGATTGTCAATACCTGCATAATATACCTGGTAACCATTGACGTTACATTTTCCACAATTAGGCCAGCGCATCTCACTAATTCCAAGGATGTCAACTTTTAGTCTTTCCATTTCTCTGATGGCATTGTGAGTCTTTCCACTTTGAAATAAACTGCGGACATTCCAAGTGGCTATCCTTTTCATGACTGGCCCAGAGATTCTTAGCACCCCCTGCCCACTTAAGGACTGCCGGGGACTAGGGGCCTTGGCTTTAGATTGTCCAGTCATGCTAATGATTATCCTGGGGAAGATAATGTGGTGGTTTCCCGTTGCCTTCCACATTCCCATGCCGTTGACCAATTGTTATTGGTTCCTCCGCCTTTAAGAACAATTTCTTATCCTAAGGACAAGAGAGTGCCCTGCCTCATCATGAAGATGAATTTGGAAGCATATGCCGGCCTCCGTTCGGTCTCCTCCCATCTGATACCTGCCCCAGCCTTGGAGCAGATACCTTTTACTCCATTAATCCCGAGCACTGGGCTGCCACGTCCGCCAACTACACTGTACCAAAGTCCAACTTCTCCACTGTAGCTGCCGTTGTGGTCTTCACCGTAACTCTGGCAAGGGACCCTTACATGGTACTACCAGCCGGATCAGCTGGCCCAAGGTTTTTTACAGAGGTGTTACTCCTCTATCACTCCTTATCCCGGGAGTTAATCGGATGCCAGAGCCTGGTTATTTTACAGCAGGGTGCATCATTTGGATGATTTACACTTGCTTCACTTTCCCCATCCTGGGTTTCTTCTCGCATGTCAACTCTCGCATCTCCGCCACTTGATGAAGTTAGTGCTTCCGTTTTGACATGTGCGACTATCTCTGCAGTCACATTCTCATTAACCGTAACTTCCTTGTTGTCCGCGGTACCTTCCATGATATATGCTCCCTGGTAATCAAGTTCTTCTTTAACAAATGCATCTTCAAATAAATCATCAGGTTCTTCAATTTTCATCCCCACTGGTCTATCAGAAGGTGGCTGCTCATTCAAATCAATCTCAGAGAATTCTTCTGGTTCACATTTGATAGATGGTTGGCCCTCCATAATGTTGAGAAATCTCGTTTTTCCCGTGGAGTCTTCAATTACGGTACATGTAATTTTCTTAGAATTATTTACAGTTCAACTTTAGACTAAAATATAGAGAGAAAAAACACTTTTCGTTCGGTTCTTTAGGAAGGACCCGGCGTAAATACTCGCATTAAAAACCGCACTTTACTCCCATACAGTCGGCATTCCATTCACCACACATATTACAGGGAAATTGAAAATAATCTTATTCTTCTAAAGTACAATATGATATTAAAAGTGATGCCTGATTTCTTGTCTCAAACATCTTTCCTAAACCTTGTCAATTACAATTACATACTAGCACAGAAAACAAAAACATATGTTATCATACAACATATAACTCACAGGTTCAATGATTTAAATTTCTCATAATATAAAGCAGTATCCTATTCAAGAAACCTACTTTCATCTAAATTTTCTTCTTCAAAAACTAGGGCAAAATAATTCTTTCAACATAAATACAGTATAGACAATTTGTACTGCCACCATGATGATACCTGCTGACACTCTTCCCTCAAAGGGAGGTCATTATCGCTCCCTGAAAATGAGTCTGCTTGAGTTCCAGCAAAAATCTCAGCTCTGTTGTTCATTTGTGCCTAATATAAATTTTATTTTAACCAAATAAAAATAAAATAAAAAAAGACTAGACAGGAAAGGAAGGAAGGAAGGAAAAAACACACACAAAAAGGACAAACACAATGGCAGGCAAGTGCGGGAAAGGATATACACCACCATTCTAATCGTTGATGCATAGCTCCCAACATTAGAAGAGTGTGTAGCAGGGTGGGATTTTCTGTCTTCAACTGGACAAATACAGGAAAAGAAGACTGAGAAAATAAAAAAGACAATAGGGCAAATAAAGTACAAATAATGGGAGGAGGAAAGAACCATGCATATTGCTTTATTGAGTTCATGCTTTTGTAATTCAGAAGGCTGTGGTGGATTCATGAGCCAAGCATACTGAGTGTCCTACTTATAGAGTTGTTCTTCTACAGGGTCATTAGCTTGGCTTAGCTTGCTGTGTTTATCAGGGCGCACATATATAATGACCCTGTATATTAGTAGATGGTTTTAACCATAATAGTATTGTGATAGTGGATTTTTGTATTAATTTTTTATTAGCCTTGTTTAGATATAATTAATTTGAGTTGGATGTGTGTATACCTTCAGTCAGGGAAGTCATATTTGGGTATTTACTTATATTATGAATATACCGACAGTAGTGGCTGCGCTCGCTAAAGCGCTGCGTTAGGCCATGGGGCAAGCTCTCTGCTGACTCGGTAGACGCGTGGGCTCAAGCCCCACCGTCGGCGGTCCTTGAAATGGTTTTCCGTGGTTTCCCATTTTCAACTCCAGGCAAATGCTGGGACGGTACCTTCTGACAGGCCACGGCCGCTTCCTTCCACATCCTTGCCCAGTTTCATTCACCATCATTCATTTCATCTCTCATTAACTCCTCTCATGAGGTTGGTGTCAGGAAGGGCATCCGGCCGTAAAAATAATCCACCACAAGACTTCCATCGCATCTCATCCCCGACACCGTTGAAAAAACGGGAATAATAAGGGGTAGACATACATACACTTATATTATGAATATACCATAGTATTCTGATGGTCAGTTGCTAACCATATGCTTGGATGAATTTATGCTATTGTAGATTACAATCCATATCCTATCGGCTATCTAATAACAATACGTTATTAATGTGCAAAAGTATTAGCCTGATATGTTTCTATGGAATATTAATAATCATATGTGGGAAACTGTGGCATTTAGTTAAATACAGTACTGGTAGCTTAGTAGTAGAAATGAATCGTGGATCTCATTTTGCCTCATGTTACAAATCACTGGTACTATTAGAGACCAAATACACATGGCTGATGATGTATAGTTCTGTAGTTCACAGTGCGGGAAACGCATTCGTAGCCCACATGGTCTTAATATTCTTCAGTTGAAAGTCCACAGGAAAGTTACCAAAGTTAATGATGAACAAAATCAATGGCATAAAAGAATCTTGCACAAAGCTCTCATATTATCTGTAAGGAATGAAGTTAATTCAATTGCTGGCAGCGGTATGGATTCCAGTTCCAGGTATATTAAGCCTGATTCTACTGTAACTTGTCATAGAAGTTGATCCCATTTGTTCACTGGTACTGGACTTCACATGAGGCTGCTAACCCGTTCTCGCAGTTCACACTATGGGAAGAGGCAAGTGTCCTTCCAACATCAATAAACTTGAAAACCTGACCATTTAATGTTTTATTGAGGTGCTTTGCAGATGATAAGGGTTTAGATGATGATGATAATTGTTGTTTTAAGGGGCCTAACATCAAGGGTTTAGAAGACATTCCTAAGCAGAATGAATATATTTCAGGTAGAAATTCATAAACCTGAAAGGCCATGCAGCTCATGCGCATCGAGAAATCATAGTTGAGCACCGTGTGCCTAAAGTTCTCATGACAGATGATTGTCATGAGAACACATCTGACATAGCTGAACCAGACCATAACATTTTATAAGTCTGAGACTAACATTTCTCAGATATTTTAACTCATGATAAGGATGAAGAAAATTTTGAAAAAACTCTCTCCGATTTTCTGTCTTTTCTCCAAAATGCTGCAACTCAAAGGTCTAGAACACCTTGAAGTCAAATTTTACATGGTCAGAAAGAGTTGGAAACCAAACTACAGATCAAGTGATATTTTCTCATAGTAAAAATCCTCAATGTTCAGATTTAAATGCGTCAGAGAACAAAGACAAATTTACCATTATGAAGTCGCACAACATTGTGCCAACAATTAGCAGCGAAATTAAGAATGCTGCTCTATATACTAAAATTATTTATGAGGGTGCAGCTTGGACATCTAGTACCACAGTGTCAATTTGGAAGGGCAAAGATGATGTGACTGAGTGAGCAACTTATCAGCCAATTCGACGTCTGTGCCATAATGAAAATATTTCAACGGGTCATTGATGTCAGGCTTTGCTTGATTGTTACCATCACTCCTAACTAGTGTGGTTTTGTTAAAGGGTGTGGAACAACAGACACTATTAATGTTACTGTTGGAAAAACACTGAGAAAACCAAGCCCAACCCTGCGGCATGCCCTTACCACCTAAGCCTTCCTCCATGCAGTTTTGCTATGACTGGTGTGACTCCTAGTTGTTGTCGAACATCATTATTCATAACATTAATCCAAGAGACCATAGTCCCATTTCCATTGCATGCAGGGCCTGTTTATGGTATATCGTTGCGAGCCACCACTCCGACCCATAGAGAACTACTGGACATACAATCGTTCTATATACCTTGGACTTGAGGCACAGGGGCATAAGGTTTGAAAGGCGATTCAGTCAAGCAAAGGCAGTACACGGAGAAGGAGCCCGGAGCCCTATGATCCGTGCTGTACCGACCTAAAGAAAAATTCAGCATTCACAACTGGGAGGTGCAAGGCCTATTATTTGAAGCTTCAGAAACAATTATTTGAGTTACTCGGCAATGTGTATAATCATCTGAACTGCTTGCAATAAAATAAAACTCTCCCGCAACGAGGATTGCTACCCTTGCAAATATCGTAAATGATTTCAGATATTCGAGTAAACTTTTTTTTTTTTTTTTAATTCCATAATTTGAGTCCATTGCTTCTATTTTTGACCTTTATCTTCATGACTGAACAGTAGGCAGCTATCATCATTGGGATTTCCACTCTCTGGAATTTAGCTGTTAGAACTTTGATACTGTGGATGTAGGGCACAAATAAAATTCCTGTCAAAGTGTTCTTTGCAAAATGTTATTTTACCAATTAACACTTCTCTAATATAATTGTTGCATTCTTTTTTTATTATTATTATTTTGGTTAAGCGTGAAGTCTGAGAAAAAGAAAAAAAGTAAAAGTGGAATAAAAATAGAAAATACAGTCCATTCAGATCATTTCTCAGCAATGCAGTCTTTCTGCCAAGATGATGAGGCTTTAGTTATTTACAGTGCCATTCTGTCGCTTCCAGGCCGAATTTTCAGGTATAATGGTTTGTGCTATTTTGCAAAGTTATTGATTTTATTTCTTAACTGCAAAAATATCAATTGCAGTTTTTGAGAAGGAGATAGATTCAGTAAAAAGGTTCAAGAATTGTTTCATTACCCACTTCTGACTGCTGCTATGCCACATTGTGATACAGTTCATGATTTGATGGGCAAATTTCTAAATCCAATTTTGTGGAGCATGACCCAGAAGATAAAAAGTTTAAAAAAGAAATCAAATATCGCTGATAAAATGTTACAGGATTCTTCAAAATTAATAAGGAAAATGGCAGAAGAGGCTGATATTTCTATAGGCACTGATTATAAAGCCGTCAGAAAATCTTCAGCCTACGTCTATACAAAATATATGAAAGACACCTCAGTGCAAATCTCAAATCTCCAACCATGTAAGTTTCCCCTTCTTCTACCACAGCCCACTTGGCTTTACTGATGGTTATTAAATGTGAAATCATTCAGATAATTTGATCACCATATTTGCTTGCATATAAGACACTGTTCTTCTTGTTTTTCCACTTCAGATTTTGGTGCTGAAAATTTGAGGAGGTACCTACGTATCTGCACATATTTAAAAAGAGCAATAACGTACCAGATTTGATGATTTGGGGAAACAAGGAGGAGGAAGTACAGGAGCAGTTGGACGTGTGGGAAGGAATAATACAAGGATATGGGATGAAATTTAGCATAAATAAGAGTGAGATGGTGATCACAACAAGGAAGAAGGAAAGAACCACAACGGGAATAACAATTGGTGGGGAATAGCTGAAGAAAGTAGAGAGTTTCAAGTATCTGGGAAGCCTGATACAAGATAATGGAAGAAACGATAGAGAAATAAATGAGTGGGGGAGACAGGCAGAAGCATTTTGGAGGAGTGTGAGAAGCATGTTATGGAGCAAGGATGTCCCTCAAAACAGCAAAAAGATCATATATCGGACGTACTATGTCCCTATCCTGACGTATGCCTCGGAGACCTAGGTTATGAAAGGAAGAGAGAAGAGCAAAATACAGGCCAGTAATAATAATAATAATATCGTATGGCCTCGGTGCCGGGTGCAGGCTTTGTTATTTGACACCCAGAGGGTAGCTTGCATGTCGATTTTCGTTGTTCCTTGACTAGGAAAGTCAAGGAGGTTAGATGTTAGATATCTAAGCTCCTTGAACACTATAGCACTTTCTAGTAGAGAATTGAGGAACTACTTTGTGTTGGCGGAAACTCCCGAGATTAATTTTGCCATTATGAACTCGGCCTACTGAATTCAAATGGGTTCTTGGACATGCCAACATCGTATGACATGCGTGTCGTATTTTTGCCGCCTTTCAAAAATCACTTACCACAGCCAGGAGCGAACCTGCAATCTTGGGGTTAGTAGACCGACACGATATCCACTCACCCTCCGTGGCCAGTGAGATGAGGTTCTTGAGAAGCAGTATTGGAGCTACAAAGATGACAGAATAAGAAATAATGAAGGAGGAACCATTACAGGATGGTATAGAAATCCAGACTTTGATGGTATGGACATGTAAAACGAATGGAGGAGAAGAGGATACACGAGACAAAGTGGGAAGGAAAGAGACCGAGAGACAGGTGGCTGAAGGGGGTGGAAGAAAGCGTGAAGAAGAGAGGAGAAGAATGGACAAGGGTGGAGGCTGAGAGATGGTGGGAAGACAGAAGACGTTGGAGAGGCTTGTGTTCCAAACAGACCCGGCCAGTGGCTGGAAACTGTGCAAGATGATGATGAATAACGTACCAGAACTCTTAACACTGGGATTATTTGAATCCATTGTCATTTGTCAGACCAGAACCCTAAATAATAAGAAGATACTATCTGTGAAAATACATTATAAGACAATTAATTTATTATCTTAATAAAACATTATAAAGAAATTACATATTTCATTTTGTCCCATGACTGGAGCTAATACTGTTGGCATGAGTTTCTTGGTAGCCAACGTTTTGCCATCATTACATTCATGGCTGACTGGCTTGCTGGCAACCTGTCCCATGTTTTTTTAGTGAACAAAGAGAATAGTGGGGCTGGGGCTGTTCTTATGCTTCTGCTTGACCCCTCATTTTCCATACATTGGGGATGTGCCGTGCTCATGGTTGAAATTGATAGGATTCTTTGAATCTTTGACGGCCTCTCTGATTTTTTTTTCTGTGTTAGAAGTGGCTGTTGGGGAACTGAAGTGGTCTGGAATAAAGAAAAGCATATTCTGTCAAGATGGAGGCGTACCGGAAATCAAAAGAGCCTGAGAAATGTTAGCCGTTGATAAGTGGTCAAACCACTCTGTAAAGAATGTACTGTATTATGGGTTTAACATCCCTTTTTACTGCTATGTATTTTAGCCATAAGTTTGCCTACGAGGGGTTCTTTTTAACATGCTAGTAAATGTTGTCATGTTTAAGCACCCTTAAATGCCACCAGACTGAGAACCCCTCGAGAAGAGATTTACCTCCGTCGTAGTAAAATATATTGTTACATTCTATGAAAATGCAAAGTACTTTTCCCACTTCTAACTGCACAAAATAACTTTTCCTCTCGACACAGATGGCCAACCGTTACATAATATTTCACACGTGTGGTTAAGGATTGGGACCACTCTACATCAGGACACTCTTTGGGTTGATTTAATCAAACTTCAGGCTTATCATTAGTGAAAGAATCAAATGTCAAAAATTTAAATAAACACACCAGAATGAAATGTTATAGATCATTTTTATTTCCATAGCTTGATTTTTGCCACCGTAAGATCCCTTTACTAAACCATTTGTATTAGAGCTATGGCAGTAAATAGTAGGACTTACAAAACTGAGATAATTTAGAATACAATAAATATTTCACTTCAAATGGCTAATATCACACAAATATTTCCAAATTCACAAAACAGTTTCATACAATTTTTGGTTGTTTCTTTATTTTAAATCATTAAAATTTATTTTCACCCAAAGATATCACAAAAAGAATCACTAATTTGTGCCTAAATTTTGAAAAATTTTCTGGGGGAGTTTCTTTGCAGCCCCTTTTTTGGCTTGGGGGTATTCAAGACCCCCGGTGTGTCCGCCCCCCACAATAATCTTGCCTTAAATCCGCCACTGAACTGGGCACGGTAACTCAGCACTTGAAAGGTTTTGCACCACCTTGATATTTTTTGTTCTTGAAGGATGTTTGCTTTGAGAGGTGTATCATTACAAAACATCTGAATGAAATATAATGGCACCTATTTACATGTATGTAGACTTAATACAGGCAGTCTCAGTACTGTCCTGAAGAGTGCACTGTTGATAAAACATGATAAGAACACAGTTTATGTCCTGTTCAGCATGAAACATGCCTCGACGAGTCAATATTGTATTGTACCAGTATATTTTATTAAATGCAGGTACTTTTAAATTGTACTAGATTTTGGTCAAGTGTGCATTCCATTTGCTTGCATTCTTCGCTTTATTCAACGAATTCTTAACAGTAAAAAAAATCTGACAGATGCAAATATTTCTTATTTGAAAGCTCAAAAATTATTCTTCTCTACATAATTGTGAATTTTATTGTACATACAGTACTACTATTTCATGTGTGTCCTACCATGTCTGGTTGGGTTGTGATATCCACGTATTGTATTGTAGTTTTAATTTATTAATCCACAATATTCTTTAATTGACTTCCTTGTTAATATTTGTAATCATTGTTTGCTGTATTTTATGTGTGTCTAGATGTCTGTGTAACCACTTCCTTTATTGTTGTAATATTGAAAATTACAAATGTATGTAATTGTATATAGCACATTTAATGTACATCCAACATTCATATAACTGCTAGAAATCAACAAAGAACAAGCAAAAAAAACAAATGCATGTATATATGATAATTGTTGTTTAAAGGGGTGGAACATCGAGGTCATCTGCCTTAATGTAGATATTATAAAACCTAGTGCTTCATCTTCTTCAATTTTTTCATGTTCCTCAACATTGAATGACTCAGCCTCTTTCTTTCTGACCTTTACAAAAGAAAAAGAAAAAAATTGATGTAATATTTTTGTCTATTAAATGTTTATTCAATGTAAAGATTCCTTTGCATTTCATTTAATAAATCAATAATATCCTTAATGTGTTGTCTAGCTAGATCCTAAGTAAAGGTTGCTTTTATGTTGGTCCATGCAGTACAAGACCAATTAACCCATCGAGTGCTTAGCCCATCTATAAACGGTGCACAAGAACATTTTTCCTTCATTTCTTTTCATATTCCCCAGTCGATCTCTGGCATGTTCTGCCATCTGTTGGGCATTATATAGTACTACTTGAGTTTGGATCCCGAAGTAACTAACAGAGCATTTTGTAGTTGTCTGTCCTCTACAGCTGGAGTGGAATAACGAGCAAATTCTTCTCGACACGTTATTTCAGATCAAATAATATTAATTTTTGTGCTAGTAAGGAGCAGCAATTATTACTTGCCACTGATTTTAGGAAGTAATATTATTTTCGGCCCTTTACCTGGTATGTTAATGATGCGTGGGAATTTTTTTTTTAATTTTAAATTTTTATTCCTCTCAAAATGAAAATTAATACAACTGTAGGATTTTGAATTTACATTTAGATTAACAAACACCCAAAAACCTATAGACATTTTAACCCTCCTGATAAGTTAAAAATATGACTTCTACAATGTTTTCTTTAATGCAAATGAAGAAACTCAGCACTGCAGTACCAAATAGCTAACTGGGCCAGGGGCGGATTTAAAGGGGGGAGACCGCCCCCCCCCCCACACACACACCTGGACAATTTTTACGAATTTACTAAACCATTCCTATTAGAGCTAGGCAGTAAATAGGCAGGACTTACAAAACTGAGATAATTTAGAATACAATAAATATTTCACTTAAAATGGCTAATATCATGCAAATATTTCCAATTTCACAAAACAGTTTCATATAATTTTCGATTGTTTCTTTATTTTAAATTGTTAACATTTATTTTCACCCAAAAATATCACAAGAAGAATCACCAATTCAGGCCTAAATTTTGCAAAATTTTCTGGGGAAGTTTTCTTCGCAACCCCTTTTGGCTTGGGGGTATTCGAGACCCCCGGTGTGTCCGTCCCACCACCACCATAATCTTGCCTTAAATCCGCCACTGAACTGGGCACGGTAAGTCAGCACTTGAAAGGTTAAGGAGGTTAATACACACCTCATTGCACCACCTTTATTTTTTTGTTCTTGAAGGATGTTTGCTTTGAGAGGTGTATCATTACAAAACAACTGCATGAAATATAATGGCACCTATTTACGTGTATGTAGACTTAATATAGGCAGTCTCAGTACAGTCCTGAAGAGTGCACAGTTACGGTAACCTTTTGATAAAGCATGATAAGAACACAGTTTTTGTCCTGTTCAGTATGAAACATGCCTCGACGAGTCAATATTGTATTTCATCATACATGCATAGTAACTTTGTGTTAGCAAGGTCTCTCCATGAGGGACATTGCCAACCTGGTTGGTATACACCACAATAACATTGTTAGGAAATACAGCCTCTATTGTGTTGCACATAGTCTTGCAGACCATCCTCCTAGTGGTCATCTGTGGTCAACAACAGAAGCTGACGACATGCAAATCCTGGCTCGCGAAACCAATGAGACTGCAACCAATCTGCGTAATGCCTTCCTGCAGGCAACTGAGATGGCTGTGTCTATTCAGACAATCTGAAATCATCTCAATAGGGACAACCTACACTCAAGAGTTCCTTGGCGAGTATCTGTACGTACACTCCCAACACTGTGGTGTCAGGTACAGATGCGCAAGGACAGAAGCACTTAGGCTGGATCGTGGCATCAGGTATTCTTTGCTGATGAGTGTTGAATGTGTCTGACACCTGATAATATTGTCAGAGGAGAGTTTGGAGAGAGTGAGGTAACACCAGACGAGTCTTGTACACCATCCCCTAGGTCCAGCAGGGAGATAGATGTGTCATGTTTGGGATGGCATTATGTATGATACCATCATTGTCGTCAACAAATGAGATGTGATGTGTACAATATCAGGAGAGAATCCTTGGACCCTTTGTTCAGACGTACCGACAATATATCAGTGACAGATCTGTGGTGCGCTCCCATCTTGTTAAAATCTTCCTCTGGGAGGCCCAAATCAAGCGGATGGAATGAATGGCCTGCAGTGTTTGTGGACATGAATGCAATTGAACATGCCTGGGACCAGCTGATACAGGCAGTACACTGATACAGGAATCTACCTATCACCCTGGTCAACCTCCGGAGGACTCCTGTAAAAGAGTGGAACACAGTAGAGCAGGACAGCCTCAACCACTTTGTGGGCAGCATGCCACTAAGGCTCAGATTATTCTTCACTGCATGGGGTGGCATCATCATCATCGGCTTTAACTCGAATCCGAGTATAAATCTTCTTCCTTCAGTCCAGTTTGTGGATGTGTTTACGGTGACTAAAATGTCCAATCCTGGCATAGAACAAGCGTCCACACAAGTCACATAGTATTGCTGGAGGAGGACGTGGTTGGGCTGCTCGAAGTTTCCTAGCTTGACGCTTGGCCTCTTCATGTGTGCATCGATCCCTTTCAAACGTTTTTACAGTGTCCGAGATGGCACGGCCCCAAGTTGAGCGGTCTGCAGCCAGCATGTCCCAGGTTTGTGAAATGAAGACCTGTCAATTTCAGGGTCTGCTTAAATTAGTCCTTGTAGCACCTCTTAGGACCACCATGAGGTCTGGTGCCATAGCATAACTCACCATATAGCATTTGACGAGGTAATCTCGCATCATCCATCCGATGGACATGACCAATCCATCTAAATTGGTGACCTATTATGGATGATTCTATGCTGTTGATTTGAGCCTTTTCAAGAACAGCAATACTGATAATGCGGTCTTCCCATTTAATCCTCAGGATTGATTGAAGTTTTTGTAGGTGGAAGCACTCAAATTTCCTAAGATCACGTCGGTAAAGGATCCAAGTTTCACAGCCATACAACAATGTAGAAATGACTACTGCTTTGTACACCATAAGTTTTGTACTATGAACAGACCTTTATTCATGAAGACCCAGTGCGCTAATTATCCATATGCTGCATGGGCTGCACCAATTCTCTTATCCACATCCTGCTCACAGCTACAGCTCACAGAAATGGTACTGCCCAGGTACAAGAAGTGGTCTACCTGTTCTAATGGCAAATTTGAGATGGAGATATTGAACTGAGAAAGAGGTGTGCCTGGTGAAGGTTGTGCCAAGACTTTAGTCTTATTGACATTTATGGTAAGACCAAAACTATCACATGCACTTTTGTAACAATTAACTGACTCTTTCTTGCAGGTCTTCTGGTGTGAGAGTTGGTGCCGCAGCATCATCTGCATACAACATATTAGTAACATTAGTAACCTGAGTTTTCCTCAAGGAGCAGAGACGAGTTAGGTTGGAAAGCCCTCCATCAAAACGATACTTGACCTCCACACCTGGGATGTTTGTGGGTGGATCATAAAGCATTGCAGCCAAGTACAGTGCGAAAAGCGTTGGAGCCAGTACACATCCTCGTTTCAGTCCATGGGTAATAGGAAATTCATCGGACATCTTATTCTGATGGCAAACCTCACCTATCATGCCATCATGGAGAGCCTTGATTAGATCTACAAAACGCTGAGGGCAACCAAACCAGTTCAGCACCGCCCACATGGCTGGACTTGGAACCGAATCAAATGCCTTTTCCAAGTCATAAAAGACTAAGTGGATTCTGTTGTTCTCTACATTTTTCTTGTAGCTGTCTCACACAGAAAATCAAGTCAACTGTGCTTCTGGAAACTCTAAATCCGCATTGTGACTCTGGGAGGATCTTCTCAGAGATAACCTTGAGGCGGTTAAGTAGAATTCTTGCAAGAATCTTACCCACAATTGATAGCAGTGATATACCACGGTAGTTGCCACAAACACTGCGATCACCCTTCTTAAAGATAGTGATGATAGTGGCATTCTTTAGGTCTCCAGGTACCTTTCTTAATTCCCATATTCTGAGGATAAGGGTGAAAATCCTTGTTTTGAGGGAATGACCTCCGGCTTGAATTAGTTCCTGAGGGATGTTATCTGGGCCAGGTGCCTTTCTGGGTTTCAATTGGGTGAGAGCTGCAGTGAATTCATGATAAGTAGGAGGTACTACCAACCACAGTTGTTCAGGTTGTTGCGGCACATCACGAAGGAAGTCTTCAACAGCTGCTGATGGACGATTTAGGAGATTGGAGAAGTGCTCCTTCCAGCGTCTCAAGATTTCTTGACTGTCAGTAAAGGTAGTAGAATTATCAGCGCTTTTCAGTGAACCTGATGATGAGCGAGATGGTCCATATATTTCCTTGAGTACTGCATAGAAATTCCTCAAGTCTTGAGCATCCGATAGTCTCTGCAGTTCCTGAGCCTTCTGTTGCCAACAAGTCTTTTAAATCTGCCTTATCTGCGTCTGACATTTACCCTTGAGTTCCAGTAGTTTATCTCTCTTTGTGTTGGAAGTTGGGTCTTGAAGATGGGCAAGATAGGCATTCCTTTTGGCATTGATGAGAGACAGAATTTCTTCATTGTTGTCATCAAACCAGTCTTGTCTTTTCCGCACTATAAAACCAATGGTTTCCTCAGCTGACTGTGTGATAATCTTCTGTAGTGTGGCCCATTCTTGCTCAATGTCATTCGTTACTGGGTTTTCTGATAACTGGGTGACGATCCTGTTTCCAAAATGTTTATAGATGGATTCATCCTGAAGTTTGGATGTATTCAACTTCTTTCTTGGCAAATTTTTGATGTTCCTAGGTGTGTTAGGACTGATGGATATCCTGAGCTTACATATAAGAAGCTTATGATCTGTTTAACAATCGTCTATATTCCTTGCTGTTCTGGTAATAAGAGTGTCCTTCTTATCACATTGCCGGGTAATGATATAATCAAGAATGTGCCAATGTTTGGATCGAGGATGCATCCACGTGGTTTTGAAGCGGTTAGGTAGCCGGAACTGCGTGTTGGTAATGAACGGTTCGTGTTCTGCACAAAGACCAAGAAGCAACAGTCCATTGGGATTACGTTTTCGAAGTCCCTGTTTGCCCATCACATTATTCCATAGCCTGTGATCTTCCCAACTCTGGCATTGAAGTCACCAAGGAGCAAGAGTTTATCTGCAGATGGTACCTTGGAGATGATTTCACTTAGCTGATCATAGAATTGAACCTTTACTTCATCATCAGAATCTAAGGTAGGAGCATAGGCAGAGATGAGTTTCATAAAGGAACCTCCTGAGAGTGGTATGCGGCGAGTCATGAGTCTTTTGCTGATTGCAATGGGCGTAAGTTGGTGATAATTTACCAGTTTGGTCGTCAGAGCGAAGCCCACACCATGAATACGACATTCACCCTCCTCCTTTCCTTTCCAGAAGATGGTATATCCTGTTCCAGATTCAGTAATCTTGCCTTCAGAAGACAGCCTAGTTTCACTGAGAGCAGCAATGTCAACGTTGAGTCTTGATAACTCATGGGTTACAAGAGCTGACCTTCTCTCAGGTCTACCGTTATTGTCCATATCAAGCGAAGTTCTGATGTTTCATGATCCAATAATCAATTTGTGATTCTTTACCGTTTTTGAGTTTCGACCGCATGAGGGGTGACCTGCTGAGTGCGGTTGCCCAGCCGGACCGGGGTGGCATAACACCATACTGAAAAGCAGAATCTTGAGTCCCACATTTGATTGGCGGATTTACGTTGAGAATATTGCTTGTATTTCTTTTGTGTGTGTGTTTTTTTTTTTAATATTTGCAGCCATGTTATTCTTTACAGAACGTGTATATTTGCATCGCACACTGTCACTTGAGTTGTATGCTACCTAGTACCTCAGCAATCCCGGTGATGCAAAACTATTTTTGAGCAGTTTGCTGTATTAATGTAGACACTAAATACCGGTAAACACAAACAGGAAATAAAATATTGTTGTTTCTTATGGCTAGCCCGGATTCCAATCCATCAGCTTTCTTGCATTCCAAATAGAGTTGTGTGAGGTTTCCTGAAGTTCTAGCAGTCACATCAAGTTTGTTGCAATGTAGCAGGTGCCCCTTATCCATTTTACTTCCAGGTTCATGACAAAGTGTGCATTTTTCAGATCTCAGGATGTTGATTCGTTTCAGATGAGCTGCATGGCAGTCATGGCCAGTGTTAAGTCTGAAGAAGGCTACAGCTTCTCTTCTTGGTGTTAATTTATATTGATCCCATTTAGCATCAATATCCTTCCATAATTTGGTTTCTGCTGTTTTCTTTGCCATTTCTTCATACCTGTTTTTGATAGTATTTTTCAAAATCCTTTTTGCTGACATAAAATCAGTCTGACTGACAGGTTGTTGTAGTATGGTACCATTTTTTGCCAATCTGTCTGCCTCTTCATTACCTGCTATTCCAACATGTAAAATAACACTCATGTAAAATTAACAAGCTGAAGCTATGGTCACTGGAGAATGAAATTTTAGTCCCTCTCTCTATAGGACGTCCACTGTATGTAGGCTTCAGGGCAGACCGAACAAGCATGTTAGTATATTATTGTACCATTCCCAAGCTGCCAATGCAGGTTTGCACTCTGATATAGAGACCAACGTTGAGGTGCTGGATGTCATTCTAGAGAATCATGGATCACGCTAATTCCACCTGGTGGTCAAGAATTGTCGTCAGTGGTACAGACTGGGTGAAACACCATCCAATCGTATTCCACGAATGCTCAATGGGGACAGGTTAGAACGTCCTGAGAGTTTGGTGTGTGAGTGGCCACTGACCAATGGGAAGAGCAAATCCCCCCCCAATTTTATACACTAGTTAGTTATTTATTGTTGTTTTAAGGGGTGGAACAGCAAGGTCGTCTGCCCCTCTTAACACAGATAAAATGATACAAATTTGGTTGTTTAAAATTTAGGTACCTAAATATGAAAAAGAGTCTAATATTAATGAAACAAAAGAAAAATATATGCTGTGGAATTGCATCCAGTAAACTGAGGCATTTTCAACTTAGGATCTCGGTGTAGATCTAGCCGTATTTCTGGACATGGAGGCACCTCGCTAGGTGTCTGGATTATATAGAGACCTACAACCACTCCTATTTCATTACACAATACCAACTGGCTGGGTGACACAAGGATGGTTGGCGTACCTCTGGTGGTATTGGGTACTGAAGAGAGCTTGATAGCTTGGATGATGTGACATTTGACGCACCATTGGTAGCATATGTTTTTTGGCGTCTCTAACTAAAAATTGGAATATCCAATTTGGCGAGTAGACTGGGAATCAAGCTGGTTTGGAAGCCACAGGTGCCAGCCGTATGCCGCACAACCGTAGTCTACTAATAAAACTATCAATTCTCCGTCTTTTCAATACAATATTAATAGTCTATTTATACAATTGGGTACATGTTTCGCACAAACGTTAGTGCTTCCTCAGCCCAAATATGCATTGAGACATAAACAAATATTACGCACTTATCAAATACACACATATTTCCTGAGACATTATGTTTTTAGTTGCCATATATGGTGCTGCCATGTTAATTGCTGTCAAAATGGATCCCCTGGAAGCGATAAGTGTAAACTGTTACTAATTTAACATGGTTAACATATACACATTTTAGTGAAAACAACCAGCAACTCAGCATCCCTGAGGTCTAGTTCAGGGTGTAAATGTAGCTTCCGGAGGCAAGAAAAACAGAGGTTAGATTGCGAGAAAAGAAAAGTCCATTTAAATCTTTCAACTTCGCTTGGCCACCATGTTGGTTTTGTACTTAACAGGTTTATGAAAATCACCTAGGTGAATTTATAGTGGTGCCCATTATCACCATACGAAATTTCAGCGCAATATCTGTAATAGTTTCGGAGATATAGAATGGCAGTGAAATATTTCTCTCAGCTGCCATGTTGGATTCTTCTTCTTCTATGTGCCCTGCCCAGTCTCCCGGACATTGGTGATCAATGTGGATAGTGTTTGTCTATCTTCAGCAGAGCGGTAGAGCTGTTCAACAGATCTTTTTCCAGTCCAATCTTGAATATTCCGAAGACAAGACGTCCTTCTCCTTCCCGCTCTTCATTGCCCATCAATTTTGCCTTTTAAAATGAGATGTTAATATTGTATATTTTTCACCATGTAGCACATGACCCAGGTATGCAATTTTCCTGCATTTGATGGTGGTCAGTAACTCTCGTTGAGAATTTGCCCTCTGCAGTACCTGGTCATTAGAGACATGATCTATCCAAGAGACTTTCAGCATCCTTCTATGAAACCACATTTCCAGAACTTCAGGCCTCTTAATGTTGGACGATTTCATAGTCCAGGCTTCCACTCCATAAAGCAAAATGGACCAAACATTTTACAATACGCTGTCTTAGTTTTAAATTTAAGGCATCATCGCACAATAAAGGTCTCATTTTCTTAAAAGTTGAACTTGCCATTTCTATCATCATCATCATTTTCCATCTCCAGTTTCCCGGGTGTGGCAAACAAGCGCTCTGCATCTTGCCCGATCTTGGTACACCATTTGATCTTGGACATTGTCCCAGTTAAAACAATTCTTCTCCACCTCTGATCGAGCTGTCTCTACCCATCGTCTCCTTGGTCTTCCACTTGGTCTCTTCCCTCTGACATCCAGGTTGAAGTACTTCTTAGCTGTTCTAGAGCTATCCTTCATTACATGGCCACACCACTGAAGTCTGCGTTTCTCCAGAAAGTTGATAACAGGGACCCTGATGCCAGCTGTTGCTCTGTGTACCTCATTTCTGATCTTGTCTCTCCTGGTACTTTGGTTCATAGTCCTAATAAATCTCATTTCTGTGGCTTGAATTCCACTGCAATCCTTACTTAGCAATGTACATGTTTCCATACCATAACTAAGGATTGGAACAAAGTAGGTGTGATACAACGTTGCCTTTGCTGCCAAGGGTATATTTTTGTCCCAAAGTAAGTGCCGAACTTGGTTATAGAAATGTGATGCTTTCCGTGTCCTATTTAGAATTTCTTGTTTGGGGGTGTTATCCTTGGAGATCATACTTCCAAGATACTGGAAGTGAGAAATGGATTCTTAATTTCAAGGTCTGGATTCAAATCCTCGACAACCAACAACCAAGGTACTTAAATTTATCAACTTGTTGGATTTGTTGTCCTTTCAGTATTAGAATTACTTTATCTCTTCTTCGACTGAAAACCGTAAGTTTTGTTTTCTTGGTGTTGATCGTCAGACCCATTTCTTCTCCAACTATTATTAAGCTTATCAATGTAGAGTTGTAGACTTTCAATACTGCTGGCAAGAAGTACTGTGTCATCAGCATATCTAAGTGTGCATATTAATTCTCCATTGACCTTGATTCCCACTTCTGTATCTTCTACTGCCCGAAAAACAGCTCCCGAATAGATGTTGAATAATAATGGGAATAAAATACAGCCTTGTTGTACACCTCGTCTGATGTTCAGAGAATGTGATGTATCGTCATCAATCATGTTGGATTGGTGAAACATTAATATTTGAAAGGCACGGTCAAGGTAGCATGTATTTACAGTGTTTCATTGAAATCACTTTGGCCGTTTAGATTTCATTGGGGGGACACACAGAGATGGACAAAAGGTGATCTCATAAGCCTATACAGTATTTTCATAAATGAAAATAGGTTAAAATGGATAATATATTTACACATGTAATAATGGAAATAACTTACCTTGTTGAAATATAATGAATATGCCTTATATTTGTTATTTCTGGTATAATGTTGTGCACAAATTTTAAAAAATGAGTGTGGGGGGCAAAGATGATTAGTTAATAATGTAGGTACATAGCTCAATCGGACATTTAACATCCTGTTTCCTTTGGGAACAGATGTTTCCAATATGGATTAGCAAGGTAAGCTAACACTATTTTTGAAAAGAAGTTTTGACTTCCGTAGTACATTGGCACTACTCGTGGCTACATTTTGTGCCTTGCAGCGGCCTTCTCAGTATGTACTAGCCACGCGTTTTGGAGAGGTGTACCATATCCAACTGAAGAGCCCAATGGTACACTGGGGCAAAACGCTGGCAACGGTTTTGAGTTAACCTGACCATTTTATCAAATTTCATTTTGAATTTGTTAATTCTAAAAAAATAAACTAAATAGGTGTCTGTAATAGTGTTTGTATTTGTTATTCAGGTGAGGATTAGGAAGGAGGCAGCCATGGCAATCAGTTAGGAGTCATCCCAGCATTTGACTGGAGTAGAAGTGAGAAATCACGGAGAACCACTTCCAGGATGGCTGGGGTGGGAATCACACTCGCCCCTTCTCAGTTTTGCCTCACGAGGCTAAGTGTACCCCGTTCCAGCCCTTAGAACAGAATTAAACTGTGGGCTGGGAATTGAGGCTGGACCTCCAGGTCAACAGTCAAGAATGCTAGCCACTACACCACGAGGTGGTTGGAGGTGCGTGTAACATCCTATCTGGACAGTCGTGAGGAAGTCCAATTATCTCCTTTACTGTTCTCCTTATAGTGCAGGAATATTAGACAGAATATGGTCAAATTGAGGAAAATTAGTTTATCGAGCTAAAAATTGGTGGAGAGGTTCCTTGAATAACCTGGATTAAAATACTAAAAGTCCCAAAAAATCCCTCTTGAGTAACATGCCGCCATCTTGGAAAAATGGCCGGCATCTTGGATTTCGTATCCAGCATCGCATTGAACGTCATAACTCATTACCTAAGGGTGATAGGGACATGTGGTTTGGTCAGGACAACTTACCAGAATGCAGGCTATCATTTTGACACTACTTAACCTAGATAACAATCGAAATAGTTCTTAAATAAACTCTCATAGGGTAGCATTAAAAGCCATCTTGATGTTCAATGTCGATTTTTCACCTTTTACAGTCATGGGATTGAAAAAAATACTGAAATAAATGTTGTTAAGCACATCAGAACACACAAAAATATGTAATAATCACTTTCGTAAACCAAAAATTACGGGTGTGAGAAGTTGTCAAACATGCGCATGCAACTCGAGGAGCTACGCAGCGATGAGGGGGGCATCTCAAAGCCGGTGCAACTGGTGAAGTAAACATATTCTGTTTACTAAGCCCCTTTTTTAATGATAAGTAAAAATTTGACACTTTTATATAGAAGGATAGCATCTTATAACCTAATAAATAATAATAATAAAAAAAAAACAATTAATTTGTTAATACAGTAACTTTTCATTCTAAAACTCTTTCTTAGCTACTTACATTGTATGTATAAAGAGAAAGGAATATTTCCTTTTAATTTTAATAATTAAGTATTTTTTGCGCTACGCTCGTATGTAATTTAACTAAGAATGGACTGTCCGTCCACGCGTTGCCGAGCGACATCCCTGCCGCTGCGCCGTCAGAGCGTTCTCGTTCCCCCACTCCACCTTCCCTGTGTCACTTAGCAGTGGTGCCGGCCGGCCGACCGGCCGAAATGAACGTCTTTACGGTAACGTTTATCATAAAATTTATCTTAAACGGTACGCCACAGAGAATAATAATAAAAGTGAAAAATGTGTGTTTCAGTTTGAACTGTCCCTTTATGCTTATTTTGCCGATGTTTACCATCCGGTTTAAAAGTTAATGCCGTTTCCTGTACTTTATAAATGTCCTACATCACAAGCGAGTTTACCATTAAATTCTATGCAACACGTGGAACTTGGGCAAGCTTGCCAAAGGCGAGAGTTCAAGCATCTCGAAAAATTCACAGAATGGCTACGTATACATTCTCCTTTCGACAAACCTCAGGATATTTTGGTGTCCTAATCAACCGGTGTTAATAGGTGACGAAACGGTGACCTGCGACTCAGCTTGGGAGATAGGAACCGCGACTTTGAAGAAACTGGAAGGGAAATCGTTCGCCGAAGTTAAACTTCAACGAAAGGACAAAGTTGTCACTCTTGCAGCTCTTGTTGTCCGAGGTGAGACCGTGCCTGTAAATCCGAACTAGCTGTTAGTCTTGTGTAGTTCGCGAACGAACTAGTTCGGAAGAGCGGGTCCCACAGACGAACTACCGAACTAGTTCCCAGATCCCTCGCTTGTTAGTTCGTTCGATCCTTTGCCGCTGACAGAGTTGTAACAGCGCGAGAGCGCGGGTCCGCCGTAGCTCGCCTCGTCATCACTCATTGCACAATCACATGCGATTTGTTTCGTTCAGTCAGTTTAGTTGATTGAGTGTATCTATTGTTAGTGGCAAGATTGTCAAGTTTTGGCGCAGCGATTGTTCAATGTTGGTTTATAATCAAAACAGTATAACACACTAGTAGTGCTAACACGCTAATAGGTAATAACTACCTTATATTTGCAATGTAATGCAGTGGCGGTTCATAAATTCAAGTTACTGATAGTTAACTGATTTAGATATGGGGATAATTCCACAGTTTTATTTAACTTATTGGATTAATATGTCCAATTATTTAGAAAATTGGCGAACTGGATTTTACCATTTTAATTAACTGGTTGATATTTATTTTTCTTGATACATGGTGATACTACTACTTTTACCTGTTTTTAAGAAATGAACATTATGACGATGATTCACAAAGAAAAGCGAACTTCTATGGACAAAAACTCTGAACTAAAAAACGTATTCCTCCCGTTCATGCCATAAAGATAATGTACCCAACGGTTTCAGAGCAGCCAAATAATGAATATCACGAAGCAAGTAAGAAATGAAACGAAAATTGCGGGTGGGGGGTACGCCTTATCATCACCTAGTGACAAGTAGGAAATGGAATCGGATGGTGACGAGCCGATATACGCGAAAAATGATGATAATTGTTGTTTTAAGGGGCGTAACATCTAGGCTATCGGCCCCAAACGAGAAAAAAAATAAAGAGAATAATAAGTGTATGCTTCTACGAACACATCGTCCATACTGTTATTCTTTTAGGTAAGGTACCAGTATTTCACTAATGATAAACAAATGACGACTTTTGGCTTTATAAACAATAGAAAGAGAAGTTTTCTCAGAAGGAAAGACATGGACCCTAATTAAAAGGATGGCCAACAATAGAGTGAGATGGAAGAAGTTTGTAGCTACCCTATGTTCCTACAAGGAATAAGAGGAAATAAGGAAGGAATAAGGAATTTCACTAATGTTTCAATACTCATATTTTTTTATTTTTTTATTTTCGAATATCAAAATGTAAAACGCATTACTACACACGCAACATGTCAATATCTAACACACGAACTGCACGTGCAGCGAGCCTGTTACAGTAGCCTATAGTATTGCTTGAAACGAGAGCAATGTGGATGAGCAATCACTGGTGACAGGCTGCTATAACAAACAAAGAGTGCGTGCAGTGGCAGTAGCAAGGCGAGCGAACGATCTGTCTTACAGGTAATTCGAGATGGGAGCTAACGAACTAAAAGAGCGAACTAGTTCACTAAGGAGCTGCGAACTAAACTGATCGCTCCCAGCCGCGAACTATTATGCGCAAGACTACTAGCTGTTTCATCGAATTGCGTGTGTCGCTCGCAATGAAGAGGACCTTGAATCTTGCTTTGAATACGAGTTGGCTTTATTGCCGCCAGCGTTGTTCGATGCTTCAACTATCAGAAAAGGTACAAAATCAACTTTACGGACAGTGATAGAGAATGACCTGTCTTCCCGAAGACCTTACCTACGTGTTTGACGGTGGAGATCTCCTGCACCGGGTGGTATTGCCGAAATTGGGAACCTTCGATGATGTTTGTAAGAACTACACTTCGTACATCAAGGCGAACTATCAAGGGAAAGCTATTGTAACTTAGTGTTCGATGAAAGACGTGGAGCATATGAGACAACGTGCCAAGACGTCATCTTCTGAAGTTTTGGTGGGTTTGGAAGTGCAAGTGGTCTCGTCGCAGAATCAGTTCCTAGCCAATACTTCAATCAAATCAAGATTCGTCGCCATTTTAGGTCGTTGTTTCGAAGAAAAGGGGATTCCAGCTATTCATGCCAAGTCTGATGCTGATCGTCTCAT
Source organism: Meconema thalassinum (assembly GCA_946902985.2). Lineage (NCBI taxonomy): Eukaryota > Metazoa > Arthropoda > Insecta > Orthoptera > Tettigoniidae > Meconema > Meconema thalassinum. The sequence goes on from OX336388.2 coordinate 455,895,104, forward strand.
CGTGACAACAGTGATCAAGGAAGCAGAGAAGGGAGGTCATGTGGCAATTGTTGGAGAGGATACCGATTTGTTGGTATTTCTTTCGAGCCTTGCAGAACGCGATAGAAACGTCTATATGCTGGTGCCACCATCAAGAGCCCATCCAAAGAAACTCTTTGGCTCTACGGAATTGCAGAAGGCTCTTGGGGACATGACCGATAATCTTCTCTTCCTCCATGCCACGTCCGGTTGCGACACAACTTCGGCTCCCTACAGGAAGGGGGTACACGCATTCAAGACTTTGAACAATAACCCAGGTCTTCGCCAAAGAATTGCTGTTTTTAACAGTGCAGGCGCTGAAGTGGAAGAGATCGTGAAGGCAGGGGAAGAATTCTTCGTAGCGTTATACGGAGGTAGAACTACAGATAGCCTAAACAAGACAAGGAATAGTCAGTACCTTAAGACCATTGCCAAACAACGTCTCCATGCAGACTTCAACCTCTCAAGTCTTCCACCAACATCAGCAGCATCTCGACAGCATAGCCTAAGAGTTTACCACCAAGTGCAGGAATGGCGCAGAATCTCTCTTCCACCTACAGAATCGGCAAATTTTTACCGATTCCAACAGAATCTCCTCCCGCACCATACTTCCTCCTAAACCTCATCAGCTGAGAGTGCAAGACAGGATGCGGCACCAGATCTTGCGGTTGCCGAAGACAAGGTCTCTCCTGTTCAGCAATGTGCAGCAATTGCACTGGTGATGGTTGTTCTAACATGCCAGAGCCAGATACTCTTGACGATATGGTGAGTGAGGAACAGGAGGACAACCCCTAAGAATTGCCATGCAGATCCTCGCCACCTCTTCGCCACAGAGTAGACTCTTCTGAAAGTTCAACCTTACCAAAGGAAAAGCGTCAAGATTAAGGCAAGGGTCACGTTTTTTTTTTTTTTTTTACCAACACATGACCAATATTAAACGTGTACGATATAATTAATAGTTGGCTTTATTCCTTTACAGGCACACCACACTACAGCCTCCCCTGGCAGCAGAATATCCTCTTTTCCGTGTTTTTCGTGTTTGTACAAAAGAAATTGTAATGTGCTTAAACGTTAGTGTGTTGAAGGTGTGGTATAAGATAGCAAATAAGCAAATAGCTGCTTAATTTATTTTCTAATAGTAACGTTTATCATTCCTTTTCTATATAAATATAATATACGTAGCTAAGAAAGAGAGTTTTAAAGCGCTAAGTTACTGTTGTGTTGGCAGTAAGCACAAGAGTGTAGTGCAGTATCTTTGACATAGTCTTTGATATCAGTGAAGTTCAGTGCCAAAAACAATATGGTGTGTGTCGTGTGAATTGTGAATCTTTCCACAACAAATAATAAAATATGCATTCTAGAGGAGTCTATGTGATTTATTAAGAAGTGAACCTAACATTTTATGGCGACCGTGACAGGACTCATTCATAGTAAAAGGCTCCCGTGAAGAAAGAAGATGGAAAGACTCGCTAAAGAAAGAACCGTAAAGCGGCGGTTATTTACGCGCTCACACAATCAACTAATGGCGTTGTTAGAAGATGATCAAACTGAAACGGAAAAAGTGCAAGTGCAACTTGAAATCCTTCAAGAAAAGTATGATGATATCTCTAATTTAGATGGACTAATATTTCAACAGATGATAGACGACGAGTGTGAGGATGACGAAATAGAAACGGAATGTGAATCAGCTGATGATTACAAACACAAATTCCTTAGCTGTAGAACAAAAGCAACACGTTTTATGAATCCCGTTGTTTCCATTAACCCCCCACAAAGTGTAGTGAATGACAATGTTTGTGATAAAAAGAAATATAGACTTCCAAGAATAGAATTTAAGAAATTTTCTGGTGAAATAATTGATTGGTTATATTTTTGGAGCCAGTTCCGTAAAATTCACGAGGATGAGGACATTGGGAAGGAAGATAAATTCCAATATTTAATTCAGGCTATGACAGAAGGTTCCAGAGCATATGAATTAGTTACTAGTTTTCCACCCACTGCCGAGAATTATGACAAAGCTATAGAGAGTCTTCAAGCTCGATTTGGTAGAGAGGACTTGCAGGTGGAAGTTTATGTTCGTGAATTGCTCAAACTAGTATTGACGAATGCAGTCAATTCCAAAGAAAGGCCAACACTGAGTAGCTTGTATGATAAATTAGAGTCACATCTCAGATCGCTGGAAAGTTTAGGCGTTACTACAGAAAAATGTACTGCAATGCTGTATCCCCTAATTGAATCATCTTTGCCAGAAGACCTATTAAGAGCATGGCAGAGGAATACTTCCTTCAGGTGTGATTCCATATCCAAAGATCGTTTGCAGCAGCTCATGGCTTTTCTTCAAAATGAAGTAGTAAGTGAAGAAAGAATTTCATTGGCTATGAAAGGGTTTAGTATTAGCACATCCCAAGGATCTAAGATTAAGGGAGACAAGAAACCAAGGGATGTCATTGAACCAAATATACCTACTGCTTCTGCTTTGTTTGCTGATGTTTCTAAGAGACAGGAGTGTGTTTTTTGTCTTAAACCTCATTCGAGCCCAGAGTGCATTAAAGCTCAAAAAATGACTGTAGGGGAGAAAAGGAAAATCTTAACTGATAAACACTGTTGCTTCAATTGTTTAAAGAAGGGCCATGCAAGTAGAGCTTGTAAATCGATTGTCAGGTGCATTGTTTGTGGTGGTAAACATGTGGTATTAATGTGTTATAAGCTCCGTGACAAAGAAAATGAAAGTGTGTCCAAACAGAATTACGAGGGAGACAGGAATTTGGTTCTCCAGGATGTCAATAATGTGGATAAGGCTTTAGCTAATGTGTCTTGTTCTCCTGAGGTGTACTTGCAAACCCTGGCAGTTGTCGTTAAAGGAAAGGGTAAACAAAAAACTGTACGAGCTGTCTTTGATACTGGGTCTACTAAATCCTACATTGCACGTGACCTAGCCGAAGAAATGGGGTATCAGTCAATCAGGAAGGAAACGTTAATACATTCCTTGTTTGGTGGAGTACGTTCTCGAGAAGCAAAACACGACTGTTACAGAATAAGTTTAAAGCGATTGGAGGGAAACTATTCCAAGGAGCTGGAAGTTTTAAGCCAAGATATTATTTGTGAAGATGTCCCATATATTAAGAATGGTTCTTGGAGTGAGGAGATAAGGGATCTGAAAATATGTTTAACTGATGTACGAGAGCGAGGGCCTGTGCAGATTCTGATTGGGGCCGATAAGGCGGGTGAACTGCTCACTGGGAGGAAACATCAACTAAAATGTGGCCTAGTTTTGGTGGAGACTTCCCTAGGGTGGACACTAATGGGAAAAGTCATAGGTAACAAGGCCCAAAGGGATTCGGCATCATTAGTGTCATCATTGTTTTCCCAACATACAAGAATTTCTGATCTCTGGGACTTAGAAATTCTTGGAATTACTGACCCTGTTGTGAAAGAATCTATCGTCGAGAGGAATGAGCGTGTTAGAAATAACTTCCTTGAGACTGCACGACTGAATGAAGATAACAGATATGAAGTGTGTCTGCCTTGGAGTGAACAACATCCACCTCTCCCTGACAACAAAGAAATTGCTCAGCACAGATTAGAAATCACTACAAAGAAACTACAAGCTGAACAACATTATCAGGAGTACGATAATGTCTTACGAAGTTGGTTGGAGCAAGGAATCATCGAGAGGGTACCTGAAGAAGAACTGAAGAATAGTGGACACTATCTACCTCACCGACCTGTCTTCAAAGAAAACAGCACCACCAAGATCAGGCCTGTTTTTGATGCCTCGGCGAAGCAGAGAAACGCTCCATCTCTGAACGAATGTATTGAAAAAGGGCCTAACTTCATAGAGTTGATCCCTAGTGCGCTACTGAAGTTCAGAGAAAATGAGATCGGTGTGACGGCTGATGTAGAAAAAGCATTTCTTCAAATAAGTGTCAATCCTAGAGACCGTGATTTTCTGAGATTCCTTTGGTGGGAGGAGGAATGTACAGGGAAGGTAGAAGTGTTCCGTCACAATAGAGTTGTCTTTGGACTTGCATGTTCTCCGTTCCTATTGTCGGCAACCATCAAACTCCACTTGAACGAGTTGAAGAGACAAACAGTCGATAATAGTTCCTACTCAACTTCAACAATAGAAAGATTGGAAGAATGTTTTTATGTGGATAACTGTGCTATTAGTGTTAACAACAGAAATGACCTTCATTCATTCATGCGAGAGGCAAGCATAATAATGGATAAGGCATCTTTCAATCTCCGAGGGTGGGAGTATTCTCAGGATGGTACAGCTGAAAATCTTACTCATGTGCTAGGGCTCGTTTGGAATAAAGGAGAAGATACCATTGAACTGAATCTAACTCATGTTAACGATTTCAAATATGATGTAATCACCAAAAGAGCTATACTAGGAGCTGCACATAAGGTGTTTGACCCTATTGGCTTCTCATGTCCAGTATTTCTCTGTCCAAAATTAATCTTGCAAGAACTATGGGCCACTGACTTGGGTTGGGACACCAGAGTAGACGAAACAACAAAGAGAAGATTCATGAAGTGGTTGGCAGAACTACCTCAGCTGTCTGAGATTAAGATTCCTAGATGTTTGATCGGTAGTGTCCAGTCGGTTGAAGATATATCTCTTCACGTGTTCTGCGACGCCAGTCAAACTGCGTATGCTGCAGTTATATTCTTGCGAATACAGAGGGTTGACAATATAGAGTTACGATTTGTACAAGCTAAGACAAGAGTGGCACCCAAGAAGAGTATCACCATACCACGCCTGGAATTATTAGCAGCTACAATAGGGGTTCGCCTAGTGACGTCAGTACTGCCAACATTAACTGCAAAAGAAATCGTTACTTATTATTGGAGTGACTCGTCGACTGTGTTGTCCTGGATCAAGTTAGACGAACCTTGGGGGACCTTCGTGTGGAACAGAGTGCAAGAAATTCGAAGTCTGTCCAGAATAGAACAGTGGCGGCATGTTCCAGGAACCATGAATCCGGCTGACCTGGCATCAAGGGGATGTAGCACAAAACAGTTACTTCAACAGAGATGGTGGGAAGGGCCAAAATGGCTAAAACAATCCACTACAAAATGGCCTAGCCCCGAAATTCCAACAAACGATGATGAAGTCTTCCAAGAAAGAAAAAAGGAAGTCAACACTATGACGGTGTTAGAAGACAAGTCCAATACCCAAGAATGGCACCTTGACTATTTCTCAAGTTTCCGTAGAACAGTTCGTATGATAGGATGGATCTTGAGGTTTCTGCATAATTGTCGACAGAAAAATAATAGAAGAACTACCGAACTATCCATTGAAGAAACCACAGAAGCAGAAAAAGTCGTGATGAAGTTCATACAAAAGGAGTGTTTTGTTGGTGAAAAGGATGAAAGATTCAACTCACTATGTGTTTTCATGGATGATGAGGGAGTGATGAGACTGAAAACAAAAATTATATCGCGCAAAGATGACTATGCTTTCCGTTGTCCTGCTATCCTTCCCGCGAAGCATACAGCAGTTCACGCTCTCATTAGGGAGAAGCACAAAGACTTATGTCATGCTGGAACCCAGATTCTGCTCAGTGGGCTCAGACAGAAATATTGGATCCTTGGAGGAAGGAGAACGGTAAAGGGTGCAATTAAAACATGTGTTGTCTGCAGGAGGTACCATGGAAAACATCTTGAAGCAGAACAAACTCATCTCCCCATAGACAGAGTAAGAGAAGCCTCAATTTTTGAAATAACAGGGGTCGACTTTGCCGGGCCTCTGATTTTGAAAGGTGGAGAGAAAGCCTGGGTCTGTCTGTTCCCGTGTGCGGTTTTTCGTGCAGTACACCTGGAGTTAGTAACATCTTTGGCTACTGCAACATTCCTCGAAGCTTTTCGGCGCTTCGTGTCCAGACGTGGAAGGCCAATGATTGTCTATAGTGACAATGGGACAAACTTTCAAGGCACCTGCAATATGTTGGAGACAATTCAGTGGGATAAAATTGCTGAATATAGTTCTGTACACCAAATAAAATGGAAATTCAATCCTCCCACTGCAGCATGGTGGGGAGGATGGTGGGAGAGGCTGATTGGTGTCCTCAAACAAATGCTCAGGAAAGTTCTGGGAAAGTCATGTCTGTCGCACCAAGAAATGATGACTGTTCTGTGTGACATTGAAGCTGTCATGAATTCACGACCACTTACTTACCTGTCCAATGATGGAGAAGACTTGATGGCTATCACCCCTGCAATGTTCCTACAGGAAGTCAAGGAGATTGGAATGCCCGATATCGACATGATCGAGGACATAAAACTTGACAGAAGATTCGGGTACAGACAGAAAGTAAAGGAAACATTAAGGGTAAGATTCAGGAATGAATATCTTGGACAGCTAATACAGAAGAACCACATTAGGAAAAGTCATCACAAACCCTGTGTAGGTGAAGTAGTACTGGTAGCCAGTGACAACACGAAGAGACTAGACTGGCCGCTGGCAAGAGTGACGGAGGTCATCCCTGGCAAAGGTGGTGTCGTGAGAGTTGTTCGCTTGGCGACTACAAAAGGAGAGCTACTGAGGCCAGTACAGAGGGTGTATCCACTTGAAGTGACATCTGGAGAAGATCATGCTTTAAGACTGCAAGTTGAGCGGAATGAAAATGAGAAGAAGGAGAAAAATCCAAAGACTGTTAAACCATCTACTAATACTTCTGATCTCATCAAAACCAGTAGTGGGAGAGTGGTGGTTAAACCAAAGAGATATTTTGAGTGACTTATTTATTTCTGTGTTCATTTATTTTGTAAAAATATATGTGTTATGTTATTTTATTGTTTTGTTGAGTTGTTTCCACAACTCAAGGTGGGAGAATGTTGTGTTGGCAGTAAGCACAAGAGTGTAGTGCAGTATCTTTGACATAGTCTTTGATATCAGTGAAGTTCAGTGCCAAAAACAATATGGTGTGTGTCGTGTGAATTGTGAATCTTTCCACAACAAATAATAAAATATGCATTCTAGAGGAGTCTATGTGATTTATTAAGAAGTGAACCTAACAGTTACTGTATTAACAATTTTTTTTTAATATTATTTATTAGGTTATAAGATGCTATCCTATATAAAAGTGTCAAATTGTACTTATCATTAAAAAAAAGGCACAGTTGGCGAATATGTTTACATCACCAGTTGCACCTGCTTTGAGAAGCCCCCCTCCTCGAGTTGCATGCGCATGTTTGACAACTTCTCACACCCGTAATTTTTGGTTTACGAAAGTGCTGATCACATATTTTTGTGCATTTTGATGTGCTTAACAACATTTATTTCAGTACTTTTTTTAATCCCATGACAGTAAAAGGTGAAAAATTGACATTGAACATCAAGATGGATTTTAACGCTACCCTATGCGAGTTAAAGTGATTTATAATAACTATTTCGATTGTTAAGTAGTGTCAAAATGATAGCCTGCATTCTGGTAAGTTATCCTGACCAAACCGCATGTCCCTATCACCCTTAGGTACCGAGTAATGACGTTCAATGCGATGCTGGATACGAAATCCAAGATGCCGGCCATTTTTCCAAGATGGCGGCATGTTCCACAAGAGGGATTTTTTGGGACTTTTAGTATTTTGATCCAGGCTATTCAAGGAACCTTTCCACCAATTTTTAGCTTGATAAACTAATTTTCCTCACTTTACCCTATTCTTCTTACACTATTAATAGCTTGTCGACATCCTCTAAACAGCTATTTTTTATCATGGCGCACACTGCAGAGGATGTATTAGACTATAAGGCATCCAACGTTTAGAATGAAGCATTGGTCTTATGGCGCTTTAGGACAGGGTTGCCAGTAATTGTTTCACTCCATGAGAAGCGGCAGTACTCTTCCCACACATTCAGCGATCGTACAGTGACGAGGACTTGAATTAAGTACTGAATAATAATACTAATAGTAACAAAATAAGATTAAATGAACAATGCTGAATGTAACATAAAAGAGCAATCAAAATAAAATAAATAAAGTACAAGCACAAGTAGCAAGCTGCACGCCACACTGACCGTCAAAACTTCTTTAAATCTACACTCTGGGTATGCAGGTAGAAAACTTCATCCAACTTTTCTCTACAACTCTCAAACTGACATGACATGGTCATCTTTAAAAATAAAAAAAAGTGGCAGCACACAAACATTTTCAATGTTGCTACGCGGTTATGAGAAAATATTCAGACGTTTTACCTACATGAAAATGTTAATATTGCCAGTATAAAACATTTCAAGAATTGATTATCAAAACGACACATATAGCTACACTTGTGTGTAAAATAGGCGCCACAAAGTCAATGCAACATGCTCTACGATCGATTTTACTAAAAAGAGGACACAGTTTATCATTTCTTCCAAAATTCTAAAAAAATAAACTAAAAAGGTGTCTGTAATAGTGTTCGTATTTGTTATTCAGGTGAGGATTGAGAAGGAGGCAGCCGTGGCCATCAGTTAGGAGTCACTCCAGCATTTGCCTGGAATAGAAGTGAGAAATCACGTGAGTGTATGTGCATAAACAGACAGAAAAGATCGGCAAAACATATTTCTACCCAAATATGGTGTGTTTGGACAAAGAAAAATTTTCGACTGATATAACAGTGGATTGCTAGAAAAATGACAGTGTCATACATGTTTCACTTGCAGCAGAAAGAGAGAAGAATATCCCTATTTAAACCAGTGCTTCATTCTAAACATTGGATGGCTTATAGGTAGAGTCCTGGATTTTTGGTTTTAATGATATCCGCAAAATATTTCAGCAAACACATATGTTATTTTCACCCTAAAATGCTAAATGCCAACGAAATGCTGGTAATAAGATTATTTTAAAAAATATTTACTTTAAAATTAATTGAAATAGCTCCTTCATAGAAAATAAGAAACCTTAAAAATATAAACGTTTCATAAGATGCGGGATAACGAAGTCCCTTCTCAGGCTTGATTGGTTGAAGTCCTGAAAACATGGAAACAATGCTCTGCCTATATTTTGGGGGCAACATACGTTTCACGAGTTAGTGAGAAAAGGACTATGGTAGTCATAGAGAAGTAAATGTTAGGTTAGGTTAACACAAATTCATTTGAGGTTTAGTTCTTTCGAAAAACAAAACTAGAATATATTGTTTGCTACTCCTCCAAATGTTTGTATAGTGTTCATTATTTAACTAAATCCGGGCACAATCACACCTTGCTTTTGTTATTTCACCACAATGGATATTTTATTTCACCACTTTGAACAATTTATTTCACCGCTTTGGCGCAGTCGGTAGAGGCGCTGACTTCTAACTGAAAGGGAGTGGGTTCGATCCCCACCCGGGTAGTGGATTTTAGAAACAAAACTACCACTTTCAGGAACGCAAATAGCCCTGGGGTTCACTCAGCCTACACCAGAAATGAGTACCAGGGTAATTCCTGGGAGCAAAGACGGCTGGGCATGGAACTGACAACTCCATCCCATCTAGTGCCGATGCCACTACTCCCAGGGCCTCCATGGCCTGTACGGAGTTGGCTTTGCTTTACTTATAGGCCATATGTATTGGTTGACAATCGACAGCTTTTGATTGAGCTTCAGTATTGGTGGTATGCTTAACTTGTCAAGATTTTCATTATTAATGTCTCGTCAAAGACCATTTCATCATTAAAATTAACACCAAGATGCGCTCATCTTTATGTATCAATGAATGTCTGGTGGTAATTTCAGCAGGTGAGGGTCATCAATTCAGACATATTATTAGCCTATTTTCAATTTTGAAAAAATAGGCTTATGAGATCACCTTTTGTCCGTGTGTGTGTGTGTGTGTGTGAGGTGTGTGTGTGTGTCCCCCTAATAAAATCTAAACGGCTGGAGCGATTTCAATGAAACTCGGTAAGCTCATAGCACTATTCCCGGCGACCTCGACCGTGCCCTTCAAATTTTGTTACGTCTCACCAATCCAACATGGCGGCTGTGCGAAATATTTCACTAGCATTCAATATCTCTGAAGCTATTACCGATATCGCCCTGAAATTGTGTACGGTGATAAAGGGCACTACTAGAAGTTCACCTATGAGACTTTCAAAAACCTGGTGACTACAAAACCAACATGGCGGTCAAGCGAAGTTGAGACTTTTAAATAGACTTTTCTCGCGATTTAACTATCCAAACGTAATGAAACTTGGTACAGCAAATGTTTATACACATTGTAATGCACTGGAGTCTAAATTAGTTCAATTGTTTACATAACTCAAAATGGCGGCTGTGCGAAATATTTCACTGACATTCTATATCTCCGAAACTATTACAGATATCACCCTGCAATTTTGTACGGTGAAAAAGGGTACTGATACAAGTTTACATATGTATATTTCATAAACCTGTAAAGTACAAAACGAACATGGCGACCAAGCGAATTTGAAATGTTTTAATAGACTTTTCTCGTGATTTAACTCTCTGAGCGCAGTGAAATGAGGTACAGGAAATGATTTTGCAGATTGTAATGCACTGCCATCTAGTTTAATTCAATTGTTTACATATCCTCAAGATGGCGGCTGTGCGAAATTTTAAAATTAAGTTTTTATTCTTGTGTCGTAATCATGCGATCGAAGTGAGAGTTTGAATAATGAACCTAGGCAATAATTGTCCTTGAATGGTACATAACTCTATGGCCTATGCATATAACAATCCTAAATGGCGAGCTTCCGAAATATTTAGACGGTTCTCAATATCTATGAATCTTTTACAGCAAAGAAAACTGAATTTCTTTATGTTCATAGAGACTATGAACATATGTTCACCTATAGGCCTTCAGTAACCTGGTGAGCACAAATCCAACATGGCGGCGACGCGATGTATAAATATTTAAATGGACGTTTCTCGCGAATTAACTATCCGATTGCCGTGAAACGTTGCACGTTAAATGCTTATACAAATGTTGATCCACTGGCATCTAATTTATTTCAATTGTTTGCATAATCACAAGATGGCTGCTGTGCGTAATTTTAAAATCTCGTTTTTACTTCTTGTGTTCTAATCATGCGATTGAAGTTTGAATACCACACGTTACAATAATCTTAATGTAAAAGTACAAAAATAAAAATCCAACCTGGCGACCATCTGAAATATTTAGACGGTTCTCAATATCTACGAATCTGTTACAGCAATTAAACTGAAATTTTGTATGTTGATAGAGGCAATTAACATGAGCAGGATATATGAAAATAGGCTGTATAGTTCTTCACGGAACTACTTGTGTTTCTCTTATGAGGATTGATTCTAAGGCCAATCAATGTTAGCACTTTTCTGCAAGGGAGATTAGTCTGCTTGAACTTTTCTCATCTTTTCCTATCAGTGCTTGGTCATCAGTGAATATCAAACAAGCCTGTAGATGGACTGGAAATCCTTTGCTCTGCCAACTTCGTGATCAGTGAGCTCTTTTATTGTTCTGTTAATTACTAATTTTAAGAGAGATGACAAAAAAGAAATATTTGGTGTCCGTCAAGTCATTCGATATTCCATTTTTGTGAGACCATGAAGGAAGTAATATTCGCAATTATTTTAATACTCGATGATATAATCAAGTAAGGTGGGTATCAATCGACGGTGCTTGACGGGCATTACATTTAAGACAACAAACGTCGTCGTAGCGCAAGTACTTCACGAGATATTTCAGTTTTAGTAAAGGGTGAATTTTTTTGAAAACTATTTTAATATATAAGATAATGAAATGTTTACTCCCTCATTATTCCCTTTTCAATGAGGGCCAGGGATGAAGTGCATTGAATTTCTATTTGCCGGGTGGTTTAATGGTAGGCAATTTTACTTTTTTCTCGTTTTTTCAACTATTTGGTAACTATTATGACTATGTATACCCAGAATTTGCGAAACTGAATGTGCGACAAAGAGCGATAACTAAGGGTTCTTGCGAATTATCCCCATAAATGCAGCCTTGGAGGTTGGATTTAGACAGCTCCTTAAGCCGGTCCATGAGTCAATCCTAATTGGCTACATGGATAATTCTTGCCAGGCGCGTCCACGTCGCGGGGGTGGGCAACGGTACTGTAATATACCATGGAACTACAGTACCGGCAAAGTTCTGGTGAGGACCCAGTCCTATGGGGTATAACATAGGCCCCGTGCACAGGGTTACGTGCGAAGACCTCAACGGAATCTGCAGCGGAGAAGATGGACTTCAGAACGGTGGAGATTGCGGAAGAGGCAACCCAGTACTCAGGGAATAGTATGAGTACAGCATCAATCGGCAGCGTCTGTTTCCCATGTTAGGGGCGGCTGCAAGGGCGTCTGTTCTCCATGTTAGGGGCGGCCTGAATAATAGCTGGCAGTAGCTTCATAAAATGCCTTTGAGAGTGGCGACCCCATCGTAATAATAGTCTAAAATGGAAATGGCACTTCCAATGATTCGGAAAAGGTTAGGGCATACCCTGCAGGCAACGCGCAGTTCCTTTGGTACTGGGGAAACTGTGAGAAATTGGCGACCAGTAACCGAAATGAAAGTGGGAATCATGAATGTCATGACCCTGACAGGCAAGGTGGAGGAGGTGGTAGACTTCATGGAGAGGGAGAAGGTTGTAATGATGGGGCTGAGTGAAGTGAAATGGAATGGTAAATGAAGGAAGAAATTGAGGAAAGGATATACATTATACTGGAAGGGTGGCCAAGGGGCAAAAAATGGCGTGGGACTGATAACCTCGAAACAACTGGAGGAGTATGTTGAAGTGGTAGAGTGTGTGAGTGACAGAATAATGAAAATTAGAATGAAGATGAAGAATGACGTGATGGACTTCATACAAGTGTATGCACCACAGACTGGAAACAGAGAAGAAGATATTGAAGTATTCCTGGAGGATGTAGAAAGAGTAATCTCAGATGTAGAAGTGGTGATCATGGGAGATATGAATGCACAAGTCGGAAATGAGAGACAAGGAAAGGAAGAAGTCGTTGGACCATATGGATATGGGAAAAAGAACCAGGAAGGAGAGGAACTTGTAAACTTTTGTGAAAGGAATGGACTGATAGTGGGTAATTCATGGTTTCGGAAGAAAAACAGCAGGAAAATTACGAGACATGGGTGGGGTGATAGAAGAACAAAATCAGTAATTGACTACTTCCTGGTAGAAAGGACAAATCGCAGAAAGCTGATGGATGTGACAGCTTTACCAGGAGAAGCATTTGATGGGGACCAAAATTTAGATGGGGAAAATTGGAAAACATAAAGGAGATCAGAGAAAGTAAAATAAAAGTATGGAAATTGAAAGACAAAGCTGTACAGGAAGATTTTCAGGAGAGATTGAAGCAACAAATCCCAGTTACTGAAGTGGAAAATGTAGAAAAGGAATGGTCCCACTTTAAAAAGGCATTTGCTGGTGCAGCAGAGAGTGCTTGTGGTAGGACGTCAACAAGAGTGAAAGAGAAGGAGACACCGTGGTGGAATGAGGAAGTGAGGAAAGCAGTGAAAGAAAAGAAGTCTGCATGGAAAGAATGGAACCGAGATCAAACAGAAGAAAGCAAAAGGAAGTATCACGACAGCAAACGGAGGTGTAAGAAAGTGGTAGGAGAAGAAAAGAAGAAAAGTTGGGAAGAATTTACACGAAGAATGGAAACAGATGTAAGTGGCAGTAAAAGGATGCTGTATGGACTTCTAAGAAGTAAGAGGAAAGAAAGAGTTACTACAAAGCTGGTGAAAAAGGAAGATGGAGAGTTGTTAACACACCCAGAAGAGATAAAGGGACGATGGAAGGAGTATTTCGATAAGCTATTGAATGTGAGCAATTGTACTGGTGAGATCGAAGTGACACAGCCTGACGACTCTATAACAGAAGAGGATATAACAATGCTGGAGGTGGAATTAGCAGTACAGAAAATGAAGATGGGAAAAGCAACAGGGGTGGATGAAATCAGTGTAGAAATGATAAAGGCTGCTGGACCTGTTGGTATGCAAAGGCTGTATCGACTGCTAAAGTGTGTGTGGAAACGGAAATGTGTACAAGAAGACTGGGAGAGAGGGCTAATAATACCAGTGTTTAAGAAAGGGGACAAGAAAGTGTGTGATAACTATAGAGGGATCACCCTCATATCATCATCATCTTGTACAGTTTCCAGCCCCAGGCTGGGTCTGTTTGGAACATAAGCCTCGCCACTTAGTTCTTTCTTCCCACCACCTCTCCGCTGTCACTCTGGTCCAGTCCTCGCCTCTCTTCTTGACACATTCCTCCACTCCTTTCAGCCATCTATCTCTTGGTCTTCCCCTTGGTCGTTTCTTCTGCATCTGCATCTCATATATCCTCTTGGGAATCTTCTCCTCATCCATTCTCTTTAAGTGTCCATACCACCTCAGTCTTGATGTCTCAATCCTACCTTGCAAGGGCTCCTCTTTCACCATTTCCCTGACCTTTTCATTCCTCACCCTGTCTCTTCTTGTTACTCCGATCCTACTTCGCAGGAACTTCATTTCACCTGCCTGTATTCTGCTTATGTCTCTTTTCTTCATTGTCCACGTTTCTGAAGCATAGGTCAGTATCGGGATATAGTAGCTTCTGTATAACACTTCCTTGCTTTTTTGTGGGACATCTTTATTCCACACTAAGCTCCTAATGCTTCTGCCTGTCTGCCACGTTCCGTAATCTCTTTGTCATTTCTCCCATTTTCCTCCACTATACTTCCCAAGTACTTGAGACTTTCCACCTTCTTCAGCTGTCCACCTCCAAGTGCATACCTGCCAACCTCTCAAAATGAAAAATCGGGAGATCGACGAAGTGGCGATGGGGGGGGGGGGGGGGGGGGGGGTGTGCAACGCAACATAATACATACACAGGCTAAGACATTACAGCAAATATATAAGTTACACTATTAACCTGTACATGACTAATTTGATGATGATGATGATGATAATTGTTGTTTTAAGGGGCCTAACGTCGAGGTTATCGGCCCCTGATGAAATGAAATGGCGTGAAATGAAAGGATGAAGAAAAATAACAGCTCACTGCTATGGATGAAACGAAAATGGTTTAGATAAAATAGACAGTGAGCCTCAAGAACTATGCCTTATATAGCAGGGAAAATACTTACAAAAAGGAACTCAGATTGAAACTACTCACGACATGGAGAGCGGTAATAGGTACATAAGGGAATTTGGAACGAAAAGACTCACAAAAATAATAGATTGAAAAAATACGCACAAAATGTAGGTTAAGTCCAAAATACGTACAAAATGCAACGTACAGTCGAAATACCTACAAAATGCAAATGAGATTGAAAATACGCACAAAATGTAATGTAGATTCAAAATACCCACAAAATGCAATTGAGACTTAACTACTTGAACAAAGCGGGGTAGGTTGAAAACACAAAATGCAATTGAAATTGCTTACAAAAGGTATGGTAGATTCAAACTTCTCATTTGGATGGACAATACCTACAAAATGCAATTTAGATTGAAAATAATTACAAAATGTAATTTAGATTCAAAATACCCACAGAATTGCAATTGAGACTTAACTACTTGAACAAAGAGGGGTAGGTTGAAAGTACAAAATGCAATTGAAATTCAAAATACTCACTAAAGTCCCAGCCCCTAAATTGAAAGACTTACTAAAAAGCAATTTAGATTGTCAATCGATGATGATGATAACTGTTGTTTTAAGGGGCCTAAAATCTAGGTTATCGGCCCCTAATGGTTTGGGTGGTCGTGAAGATGAAAATGCAAACTTAAAACTAAAACTAACTACTAACCTACATACTAGAAGAAGAAATGGAAAATTAAAGGAGAATAAGGCAAATAAAAGGACAGAAGGAAAAGAAATGATGATGATGATAATTGGTGTTTTAAGGGGCCTAACATCGAGGTTATCGGCCCCTAATGATCTGGGTGATAGCGAAAATGATAATGAAATGGAAACCAGAACAAAATTATCGAAGACGGAAAATACGTACAAAAAGGAACTCACATGGAAACAACTCACAATATGGTCTTACAAAAGGGAATTTAGAACGAAAAGTTGCACAAAAAGAATAGATTGAAAAAGACCCACAAAACGTAGGCTAGATTCAAAATACGTACAAAATGCAAAGTAGCGCCGAAATACTTACAAAACGCAACTGAAATTCAAAATACTTACAAAATGCAAATGAGATCGAAATTACGCACAAAATGCAATTGAGGTTGAAAATACTTACAAAATGCAATTGAAATTCAAAATACTCACTAAAAGGCCCGGCAACCTGCATTGAAAGACTTACTAAAAAGCAATTTAGATTGTCAATCTTTACAAATTGCAATTGAGGTTGAATACAATCGCGTGATGTAATTTAGATCGAAAAAACTTACAAAATGCAACATAGATCAAAAATGCCTTAAAAAATCGCTAAAAGGGAATTTAGATACACGGTGATTCGAGTAACAAAAACAGTGCGGGAATCTTAAAGAGAAAAGGAAATAGAAGGAAAAGAGGAGAGGAAAGGGGAGAGAGGAGAAGGTCCGCCCCAAAGGGAAGGGACAAAAAGGGGAAAACGGACCCAGCTCAGGAATCCCTCGGGGTCGCCAACGCCCGAACTCACCAGCCGTGAGCCCCTGAGGGTGTAGCATTATCGACGGTGCACCAGAAGTGGTGGGGCTACATACACCCTGCCTCCTTAAGGGCCTTGAGCACAAGGCAGGAGGTAAAAGGAAAAGAACAGGAAGGCTGACCCCTCACAGAAGGAGGGTATCAGGAAAGATGAGACAAGGGCCAATTAAGGCGGGAAAGTGAAAGACTCCCTAGGCCTCGGATAACCTAATACCGTCAGGGTCGGAAGAGAACAAGAGTTGACCAAGGAAGGTCGACAGGAAAGAAGAAAGAGAGGAGCCCGGCACAAGTAAGTGGAAGCAATGCCGGACTCAGCTGGGGCCCCGTGGTCGCCAACCCACAACCCACTAGATGTGAGCCCCTGGGGGGTGACTAATTTGATATGACATCCCAGTTTACAAATGTACTTAAGTAATTTTAAATTGTAAGTAGTCTATCAAACAAGCATACCTTTCTTTCGACCACACTCAGGCATACAAAAGTAGTGACGAATCGAAGATCATATAATTGGTCGTTGTTGCAGGTGATTGTGATTGATTTTGCCCTCTTCAAAAAGGTCTTGCTATATTCTTGCTCGAAACACTTCCCTTTCTGAATCGACTTCAGAGTTATAAGTTTGTCCAAAGTCTTGTCGGAGAGAGACGACCTGAACGGAGTTCTTGTTTTTCTGACAAGACTGAACATTCTCTCACACTCTGCATATCTATGCGGAATGGTCAGAATAGAAAGCATAACTTTAGACAATTTGTCATACTTGAGTACCCCACCACTATATTTCATTTGGCCTACCAGTGCCCACTTCACATCAATTCTCTCTTCTTCCTCAAGAGATGTCACATCTTTAAGTTGGAAGTTACAGAAGTGGGAATGCACATTTCTGCAAGGATGGCCGACGTTTTAGTTCTGGCTGAGCCATATCTCCCGGCAATTTTTGAGTCTGGGAACATCTTCCTAAATAAAGGACCAGCGTGATCGGAACAATTGACAGGGAGGTTATGTTCAAAAATAAACGATGTGAACAATACTTCTGCACGTGTTATACTGTCAGTGTCTTCCTCCTTACACTTGAAATAATCAAGTTTCTGGTTTTTCCCAACACACTGTACATTGTCTTTATGTTTCTTTGAGAGCACATGTTTTGAAAAGTCCCCATTTCCACCAAGCGAGATGCTGAAATCACACATACAGACACTACAAAATGCAAATGTTGCGCCTCTTCTTGACTCAGTTATATGCGGAAAGTCATCTTTATATAAACTTTTAAATGTCACATCATATTTCTTCGCCATATTACCGAGGAACCGATGCAATCACTCACATCGAAAAACCACAATAGCCTACAGGCATATTAACGCCAACAACATCTAACAAAGTTATACGCAAATCATATAATTTCACGTGTGAAACCGATACAATATTCCGTACCGTACAATAACTCTCACCCACATGTGATTATGCCAAACATCTAGGACCAAGCCCTGAATTAACCATCGACGATTTCAAACAAGGACGTATTCGAAGCCAACTTCAAAGAACTTTTTATAACAGCACGACGCAACGCGGGACGCGGGAGTTTGTACGCAGTTGTCGATTACCGGTATCGATACAGAGCGATACTGTGGTATCGAGATATAACTTCAAAACACGTAAAGTCTATCCGTTCGATAGACGACTGGAGTGTCATCTCGCACATTCAATCCGAAATTATGCGTGGGATTTTTGAAAAATCGGGAGATTTAATACGTTAAGCGGGAGGGCGGGAGAAATGGTCTGAAATCGGGAGTCTCCCGCCTAAATCGGGAGAGTTGGCAGGTATGCAAGTGTTATCCCACTCATTGGTCTGTCCTTTTTCCTGGTCGTTAACAGGATCTCACATTTACCGATGTTGAACTTCCATCCGTACTCTCCCACTGTTTCTTCCCAAGCCTTCAGTTGCTCCTGGATTTCCTCCTCCTTGTTTCCCCAGACCATGAGATCATCTGCAAACACCATTGCCTTCATCTTATCTTCTCCTATCTTTCCTGCTATCCGTGTCATTACCTCGTCCATAACCACAATAAAGAGAAGGGGTGACAGCGCACTACCCTGTTTCAGGCCACTCATTTGTCTGAACCAGTCTGTTCTTTCCCCTCCAACTTTCACACAACTCACACTTCCACAATACATCTCCTTCACTCTGCCTACAGTCTCTTTTTCCACTCCCATGTTTTCCATTGCTTTCCAAACCTTCTCCCTACACACACTATCATAGGCCTTTTCGATGTCCAGGAAGGCCATCAACAGATCCTCTCCAAATTCGTAGTGGTGTTCCTGGAGCTGTCTCACTGAAAATATGAGATCCACTGTTGATCTCCCAGGTCTGAATCCATACTGTTCCTCTCTCAATTTTCTCTCCACTTTGGCTCGTACTCTACTTTCTAATATCTTTTCATATATCTTGGCACAGTGAGGTATGAGTGTGACTCCCCTGTAATTTCTGCACTCCTTTCTGCTTCCTTTCTTAAATATTGGGACAATTAATCCTTTCTTCCAATCTTCTGGGGTCTTTTTCTCCTTCCATATCACCCTCAGAACACGGTACAGCCACTGTTTCCCAACCTCCCCTGCTGCCTTCACCATTTCAACACTCACTTCATCCACACCTGGTGCCCTTCCTCCTTTCATCTTGTCTATAGCCATTTCCAGTTCTCTCCAAGTCAGGTCCTTTTCCATTCCTGTGTTGTCTTCTCCATCTTCCAATACATTGTCTTCCTCCCTATGACCATTTGGATTCAGCAAATCCTCAAAGTACTCTTTCCACACTGTCTTGAGTGTCTCTTTGTTGTGTACCTCATTTCCGTCTTTGTCCATCATTACCACATCCTCTCGCAGACCTCTTCTCTTACTTTTGACCATCCCATAAAGTACTTTCTTATTTCCTCTGCTGTCTTCCTCCATCATCTCTGTCCACTTTACCATCCACTTCTTCCTCTCCTCTGCGACAATCTTGTTTGCTTCTTTCTTCTTTATCTTATAATCTTCCCTTGCCAGATCAGTTCTTTCCTGGAACCACACTCTGAAAGCCTTGTTCTTCCTTCCCACAGCTTCTTTTACTCTCTCATTCCACCATGGTGTCTCTTTACACCGCTTTCTGTTGCTTGTTCTTCCACATACATGAGATTAATAAATACACTTGGCCAAAAGTGAGCTACTCAGATCCCTTGGCAAATCATTTCTTTTCTTCAACCTTCTCACCACCAACAGGTATATCCTCAGCAGCAGGATTAGGGAATAACCCATTACAATTGGGTACGATTGTGTTGACTGATTGAAAAACATCAAATTTCGATCACTAAGTTACATGAAAATCCAGATAAAGAAATCCACTGCATCATTTTTAGGATTAACCAATCTTTCTGTGCTCTTAAATTGAAAGAAATTAATTAATTATTAAATATTTAATGCAGCCAATGGCCATACAATAATAATATAGTTATAGATATAGTGGTCAATGTAAATTTCTATAGTTCATATAGCACTTAACTATTACAAAATTTTGTCAACGAGATATTCCTGCTTTTGCATTTTATCACATGATATCTATCACATTGGTCACCACAGAGTTTACACTGGCACAGGTCACTTGGTTCATGGTAGGTATCTCTCTTACAGATTTTGTAGTGAAAACCATGGACCGCAAAGCGAGTCATGGTGTGCCTCAGTTCACAGTTAGCCGTTATCCATTCCCTGTTTATCATCGCGTCTGTGGAGAAGAAATCTAGACTTATAATTATCTTCCCTTTTGTCCCGAAGTTCTTATAATAGGCTCTGGTATGCTCCTGTTGTGGGCAATGATAATTCAAACCTGAGATCTTCAATGTAGAATGGTTCTCTGGCCAGCAGGTAAACTAATCGCAATAGGGTAAATTTAGAGACTCCTAATGCTTTTTTTTAGGAAATTAATGCTGTATGTAAATGTTATCCATAGGAAGTTAAAATTCAGTACACAACTGGATGATAAAAACTGGAACTTCTGTAATGAAAACCCAGGATCTGGGAAAATCAGGACGAATTGTATTCCTGTGTGAGCACAATCCAGAGTTCACTGTAGTTCCACTATATGCAATCATAATTCAAACAATCATTTCGATTAAAAGAATAATTATTAATGTAATAATATTTTTTTATTGTAATTCATTAACAATGTCTATTCACAGATATAATAATTTACAGTGTCAACCGAAAAGGCTAAGAGGATACACTAAATAATAAAGTGAGCTACCCAGATCCCTTGGCAACTCATTTCTTTTCTTCAATCTTCTCACCACCAACAGGAATATCCTCAGCAGCAGGAGGAGCATCACGGAAATTGGGAAACTGCTCCCAAGGTGCAGACAGTTCAAATCGACGGAACTCCTGAGCTAATTCTAGAGGCTCAACAACAACTCGCTTCTTTTCATCATCATAGCGAACCTAAAATGCACAATATTAATTTTTATACATTTGGAAAAGAGTATTACTTCTGTAAAGAAATACAGGGTGATAAAAAATCCAATATTTTAGGAGGTGAAAGTATACATCAAAATAAGAATAAAATGTCTAATAAACATGGGACCTCCAGCGCCTACTTTCCGAGATAATCATAGTTGACACCCCTGGTATGGAATATTGATTGTTAGGAATACTGAAAACAAAAGTTGTGAATATGAGCACAGTGCTCCATCAAACAGGTTCTAGTCATGTTAGTGTATATACTATTATCTCTGGGTAGGTACCATGGTGTCTGAACACCTCCTATGAACAAAGAGGACATATTCCAAAGCCCATGTATCATCTGTACCATACAATTTGGAGGCGAGGCCAATTGTAGAAAGCTGGACAGAGCTGGAGCTCTTCCCTGCTTTCTAAAATGACCTCGCCTCCAAATTGTATGATACAGATGGTACTTGGGCTTTGGAACATGTCCTCTAGCATACTAACTTTTGCATCTACTAGCCATCAATGCACAGACACAATATGACAGTGGCATTCTATACTGTGTAAAACAGGTTTTCAAACTTATATACTGAACTCACCACATTTCGGAAAAGATAACATAGTTGCTATGACATGAAATTACCTCCAATGGATATTAAGGTGCCTATCAGCGGCGGCTGGTGGTCCTAGAGCTCGGGAGGGCACACAAAATAAATTATCATGCACAGTAAAAATTACGAAAAGGGTTATGTCTGTACCTTTTTATCTCCTGACAGACGTTGCTGCAGTTGTACCTCTGATGTCATATACCGCAAATCAGGTGAGACTATTCATGGAAAATGATCACTGTTGTGCTGTGTAGTTCATGACTGCATTACACTTACACATATTCAAAATGAAGTCAATTAAAGGATAGTACGAATAGCCTACGTTTGTCTGCAAGAAAACAGTCTTCTGCAAATTATTATTCATATATTACCGCACTAGTTAATTACAAATTTAAAAAATCTCACTTAAGTTGATGTCGAGTAGTAACATAGTTAGTCCTAAATACGAACACGGACTCACTTCGTGGTTCCTGTACAGGTTTTCATTATTCACAAAAATAATCTACATACATCTTGTTCAATCTAATTTTGAGCTGTTGCTTTAAAGCTTAAACTACCCGGAAAGAAAAATCCATTCTTCTGTCTTTCAGTTGAACAAACTTGTCTATAACTTTGTTGTTAAAATCAGGAATGTCCACGACGAGATTCCGTTCAATTGAAAGCATGGCTAAAGCCGACAATCTATCCTGGAGCATTGTGTTGCGCAAAAACGTTTTTATGCGTTTCAGAGTCGAGAAACATCTCTCTGCTTCCGATGTTGACATTGGCATGGTTACAAGTATTTTAAGAAGTTTAACTGTTTCTTCAAATAATCTAGCGAGATTCGCGTTCATTATGAACCCCAGGAATGAAATAGCTCCGGACACAGCTCTAAATTCCTCTCTCCTATAAATCAGTTTAAGTTCAGTTTTGAGCTGCTTCTCGTTCAGAAACGGAAAGGATTCAACTACAATTCTTAAGTCTTTTGAAGGGAAAATGGCATTGTAATCTCGGATTCTTTCTACGATGAACAGGTTAGATGCGCTAAGATGCCCAATGAAGGAGAATCGTTCCATAGCTTGGCTGATGATGACATCGCAAACTTCCTTTGCTTCACGAACTCGATTGGGTGAACGGTCTTCATGCTTCCTCTTTCTGCTCACTCCATCACCTTCGTTCACGTGCACCTCTTCTACATTTTCTCGGACCATTTGAACCTGTCTTTCGAAACGTTTCAGATCTTCCTGTACTTGCACTGGGTCGATAGATCGCTTCTGGAGTTGACAATACAAAATGTCGACATGTGGCATGATCTTATGGAAAAATGACAGCCAGAACACATACGTACCATCAGACAAGATGTACTTAAGCCCACTCGCCTGAGAAATAGTTGATGGTTGCTTGATCTCATTCCGATTTTCAATTTCCTCCATGCAAGCTGTTAGATCAACCCGGTGTTCGTAAACTGTATTCACTGCCCTTGAATTAAAATTCCACTTGGTTGGAGCTACTCTTGGAAGACGCGGGCCTACGACTTCATCAAGTATCTTTGTTCTTTGTGGTGAATGGGAAAAAAAGTGCATATTCCTGACAGATTCGAAAAAAATATACGGACACTGCGGTTGATGGAAGCTGAGTTGGACATTACTAAGTTAAGTTTATGTGCATGGCAATGAATATAAAATGCAAGAGGATATTGCTCTCTAACTCGGGCTTGTACACCTCGGTCGTTACCACTCATCACAGAGGCTCCATCATAGCTCTGAGGTATTAGCTTATGTGGAGAGTCCTTTAAATGAATGTCAATTTCCTTAAAAATACAAGAGGTGAGCGACTGTGCATTATGTTCAGGAGGATTCAAAAAACGCCAAAACCTCCCCACGATCTTGCCACTTATCACGTACCGATAAAGGAGCACCATTTGAAATGTGTTGGAAACGTCACTTGTCTCATCTGCTATAATAGCTACATAATCGGCATTTCTTATCCCTTCAGATATGTGGTCATGGCATACTTGAAGCATGCAATCTAGTAACTCATTCTGGACAGTTTTGGAAGTTCCCTTAAAAACACTTGCTTTTTCTAAGTGAGTCTTCAATGTTTCATTAAGCTCTGCACTAAAATCCACAAGTCCACGAAAAATTCCAGGGTTAGATGACGTCACTGATTCATCATGCCCATGGAGAGCAAATTCATAAGCCCCACAGAATCGGACACAGTTAATAAGAAGAGATAGCACATATCTGTTCTCTCTTACCTTTTCATTGTGAAGCTGAACTTGAAGCCTGTAAGCAGTGCTCAGTTGATTTAAAATGTTAGCTTTCCCAAGCACAGCAAGATCCATTACGTTGTCCTTATGGTCGGCAGAACACTCGTGTTTTCGTAATTTGTCAACTAAATGTTTCAAATCTGTCACACCATTTTTAATCCAAGAGGATTCCCCTCCAAATAACAAACAGGGAAAGCAAAAGAACGAATCTCTAACTTCACAACCACATAGCCAATCATTTTTGTTGTACGATTCAGGACTGAACTTCCTCACTCTCTCCCGCCGTTTATCTTTGCATAATTGTTCTACTTTCAGAACTGACGTCGGTCTCCCTAATTCCGTACTCTTTATTTTATCTTCGAGTGAATGAGAATAAGCCGGCCCCGTGGTGTTGGGGTAGAGCACCTGCCTCTCACCCGGAGGCCCCGGGTTCGATCCCCGGCTCCGTCAGGGATTTTAAAACTGACGTGAGGGTTGGAACGGGGTGCACTCAGCTTCGTGAGGACAATTGAGTAGCTGTCTGACAGTGAGACAGTGCCCCGGTCACGAAAACCAAGATTAACGGCCGAGGGGACCCGACGCGCTGACCACGCGTCACCCTAAAATCTGCAGGCCAATTGGCTGGGCAGCGGTCGCTTGGTAGGCCTAGGCCCTTCAAGGGCTGTAGTGCCACGGGGTTAGGTTAGGTTAGAATGAGAATAAAAGGGCACTTTTATTAAATAATCCTCCATATTCATTGCTTAACGTACTCCTATTTCAACGCTTATCGTCACAAATGTTTGTGGACAATGTTACCAAATTCAACATACATAGCATCGCTACTCGCTAGCATGCTAGGTGTTTGTCAATAACCATTAAATTTGGTCTCATTAGGGAAAATGTTATGTTCTACATTTAATATAATTGAAATATCCCTTGGCGTAGTTGGTAGCTTGCTGAGCTTCTATGCCCAAGATAGCGGGTTCAAACCCGGCCGAAGCCATCGGATTTTTTAAGAGCGTTAAAAATCCCTCAGTATGCCTTCCTTCGGAGGGGAAGTAAAGCCGGCGGTCCCATGCCATACATTTATGGCATGTTAAAGAACTTTCCACTAATTACACCTGTGTGAAACTAAATTGTATAGGTTAAGAATGTAAACAACGCTCTTAGGTTGCTACGTTCATTGCCAAGAGCCGACTGCGGTGGCGTCTAGTAGCTAAGTTCTGAACTAGTCCTAGTAGTCGTTGACGGTGGCGTTTGGCGGCAAAAGTAGGAACTACTTGAAATTAAAAGTCTGCAGTCCTCACTTGAATTGAAAACAGATAACACACACAAATACAGTCATCACAATTAACACCGGTTATCAGACAGATTCTACACACACCCAAAGTACACGGGGCTACATGACCGCGTTGTCGCAGCCCCTAAACTAAGGAACCAACCAACCAAATATGCCTCTAAATTGCTATTTAATTCCAAATTTATAATAGCCTATCACTAAGACATTTGTCAAAAACTCTAGGCCTAGATGAAAAAACAAAATTATTTAATTGGTAACGCTTGTCACAGAATTCCTAAAGAGACCTCTTTACGTAACCTTGGAACTAATGACAAACAGGGTGGTGTCCTGTTTGCCTCCGATAACTACTGCTATCTAGTGGTTGTCTTGCAAATCATTTCAAACAGCATCGGCAGAAGGGGAGGTAAGGGGCAGGGTACGGCCATAGATGATGTAAGTTCGAGGCAAACGTAGCAGTTCAGCATTCCAACGTTCTCTCCAGAGCCCATACAACTGCTCCATTTGTTATTCTTCCTTGCAACCGTGGGCTCGCAATATCTGGGCCCATAGCCGACGTTAGAACAGCGTCTGCGCGCACGCGCAATAGACCTGTCCTTGTTCGTAGTTGAATGCAGCCTTGGGCCCAGTAAGGCCTGGGCCCCAAGCAGCCAGCAGCAAGGCGAATTACGTGACAAGATATGTGGCGCGTTATTCAAACATGCTGGTGCATTTTCATAGTGAGGAGCGCACAACTCGGCCGGTATTTCGAGCGTTAAGGCTTAAAAAAGGAATTACTAATGTAGGTTCATGGTAAGGAGGGCCCTGGCCCACTGGCCCGTTAGAGCCAGCCGCCCCTGGTGCCTATTAAGTACAAATTCATCCCTATTTGCTCCAGTTTTATAGGTTAGGCACCTATAAAGTGTTTTAGTGCCTACACATCCTAATTCTAATCATTACATTTATCATTCTTGGGTCAGATTAAAGAAATGCTTACTGTGAAAATAAAAATCATTGACACCTAGGAAATTCATCAAATTTAATTTGTGATTTTCGTCAACACTTGATTAGACCATAAAGTAATTAAATATTTTATGGCACCAGTGAAAACAATAAGACAGCTTCAAAAACTTTTTAGGCCTATCTCTAGGCCTTTGGCCTCAAGGGTGCTGATATTTAATCTATTCCCCATTAAAAATAATAAAGTATTATTTTGAATATACTCAAATATTTAGACATTTACATTATCTAATTTCTGTTTCAACCGATTTCCTTCATGGACACTGTAAACAAGGCTGGTGATAGTGAACATTCACTGAGAAAAGCACAAGTACTGCATACAGATTGATAGATAAATACATGTACAGATAAACAATCATAAAATGTCGCATCTCTTAAGGCGTGAAAAATGCTAAGTGTCATTTCGGCTGCGTACAGTTTGGTGGATATGTACTGCAACATGGTCAGTCAGTAATTCTCTCTCTCTCTCTCTCTCTCTCGCTATCGGCCTGCCCCTCACCCTGCTCCACATGCACCGTGTCGTGGTAAGGCATGATACACTCACAATGACAAGTGTTACTCTGTAGCGTAGTAGGTTATCTGTCAGGTTGTACAGTCGTTCATCGCCGAATCCATAGTTCGAGTCATGCCGTGAATATTATTTTTGTGAAGTAACACACCATGATTTGTTCTTTTGTCGTGAGGCCTCCTGAGAGGCCGAGTGCAGGTCTTTCTAGTCGACGCTGAGCTGGAATTAAATCGTAATTGGGATCAGGTCATCTTCTGTGACGAGACATGTTTCAGTTCGGCAGAGGTCAGACCGGATTGTGTTTACAGGCCACCTGGAACCCGATACGAGAAACGGTATGTTGCTGAGCGCACATGTAGTGGTTGCATATCTGTGTTGTGCTGAGGGGTGGATGTCATCTCATGGGGCTGGAGTGCTTCATTTGATAGATGATGATCATGATGATTGTTGTTTTAAGGGGCCTAACATCTAGGTTATCGGCCCCTAATGATCTGGGTGATAGCGAAAATGAGAATGAAATGGAAACCAGAACGAAAATTATGTGAGATGGAAAATACGTACAAAGAGAAACTCAGATGGAAACAACTCACAATATGGTCTTACAAAAGGGAATTTAAAACGAAAAGATTCACAAAAAGAATAGATTGAAAAAGACCCACAAAACGTAGGCTAGATTCAAAATACGTACAAAATGCAATGTAGCGTCGAAATACTTACAAAATGCAACTGAAATTCAAAATACTTACAAAATGCAATTGAAATTGCTTACAAAATGTACGGTAGATTCAAACGACTCATGTGGATTGACAATACATACAAAATGCAATTTAGATTGAAAATACTTGACAAAATGTAATTTAGATTCAAAAGACCCACAAAATGCAATTGAGAATCAAAATATGTGCAAAATGCCCACCAAACAAAATGCAATTTAGATTCAAAATTCGTGCGAAATGCGGTTTTGGTTGAAAATACTTACAAAATGCAATTGAAATTCAAAATACTCACTAAAAGGCCCGGCCACCTGCATTGAAAGACTTACTAAAAAGCAATTTCGATTGTCAATCTTTACAAAATGCAATTGAGGCAGAAAACAATCACGAGATGTAATTTAGATCGAAAAAACTTACAAAATGCAACGTAGATTAAAAATGCCTTAAAAAATCGCTAAAAGGGAATTTAGATACACGGTCAACCAAGTAACAAAAACAGTGCGGGAATCTTAAAGAGAAAAGGAAATATAAGGAAAAGAGGAGAGGGTCTGCCCCAAGGTAAGGGACAAAAGGGGAAAACGGACCCAGCTCAGGAATCATGATGATGATAATTGTTGTTTTAAGGGACCTAACATCGAGGTTATCGGCCCCTGATGAAATGAAATGGCGTGAAATGAAAGGATGAAGATAAAAAACAGCTCACTGCTATGGATGAAACGAAAATGGTTTAGATAAAATAGACAGAGAGCCCCAACAACTATGCCTTATGTAGCAGGGAAAATACTTACAAAAAAGAACTCAGATTGAAACTACTCACCAAATGGAGAGCGGTAATAACTACATAAGGGAATTTCGAACGAAAATACTCACAAAAGGAATAGATTGAAAAATACGCACAAAATGTAGGTTAAGTCCAAAATACGTACAAAATGCAACGTACAGTCGAAATACCTACAAAATGCAAGTGAAATCAAAATACTTACAAAATGCAAATGAGATTGAAAATACGCACAAAATGTAATGGAGATTCAAAATACCCACAAAATTGCAATTGAGACTTAACTACTTGAATAAAGCGGGGTAGGTTGAAAATACAAAATGCAATTGAAATTGCTTACAAAATGTATGGTAGATTCAAACTTCTCATTAGGATGGACAATACTTACAAAGTGCAATTTAGATTGAAAATAATTACAAAATGTAATTTAGATTCAAAATACCCACAAAATTGCAATTGAGACTTAACTACTTGAACAAAGCGGGGGAGGTTGAAAATACAAAATGCAATTGAAATTCAAAAAACTCACAAAAGCCCCAGCCCGGATATTTAAAGACTTACTAAAAAGCAATTTTGATTGGCAATCCTTACAAAATGCAATTGAGATTGAAAAACACTCACAAAATGCAATCTAGATCGAAAAGACTTACAAAATGCAACGTAGATTAAAAATACCTACAAAAAATAATAATAATAATAATAATAAAAAATCGCTAAAAGGGAATTTAGATACACGGGGAACCAAGTAACCCGGTTCTTTGTCGTTTCACGCAACGCCTCTTCCCCTGAGCTAACTGACTCTGCAGAATGATCATAATATTGTAATGATATATCCAACATCTCATGCAAGTCTATAACAGCTATCATAGACCCAGTGGTAATTAAATAACGGTTTATTGCAATATTTTGTTGTAAAACTTAAAAGGCGTCCAGTATCGTGTGGTTCCACAATGGTATAACAGAGGCCATCAAAACAAAAATAATTCATATTGTCAGTAATTGAGGTCCGTATTGACTAACTATAAATTAGAAAGAAAATAAAGGGATTCTGTCTTTCCAATACTTGTATTGAACCTACTCACAGGTACATGTTTTGAAGGTAAAACATGAATGCAACGTATGTTCTTATAAAGGTAATTTATCTTTGTTATTTTTATGTACAGGCTGAGGAAGAAGGAGTTTTACCTTCAAAACATGTACCTGTGAGTAGGTTCAATACAAGTATTGGAAAGGCAGAATCCCTTCATTTTCTTTCTAATTTACAAAAATAATTGCCGAGACCAATATTTGAACCACGGTAGTCTTGGTTACCAACTTCACATCCTTCATCGACGTTAACACAGCTACTCTGTTAAGTGCTTCTCATCCGTCGTCACTTGGGACGTGTCCCTCACTTCACGCATTTATTTACGCATTTGGGCAGTTTCTCAATAATTGCATAGCATTCTTCTCTGTTATTCTGATATCTGAACAGTGGCACTGTGTACTGCTAGTTGCATTTTGTCACAAACATGTCGTTGAACAAAGATCAAAGTGCATCAAAATTTGTTGCAACTGTACAGCCACGCCCAAGCATGATGATACCCGAACAGGACTTTGATACTTTCCATGCGACAATTTATGATCGTCTATCTGTACAAACATGCAGGGTGTTTCAAAATTGTGGTACCTCTCTTTTGGTGCATATTATGTTATTTAGGAACATATCCATCTAAATTGAAATTCGAACTCTACAAAACTCATACAAGCCATGTTGGTAACCGAAGCGGTCATATAAAATATAGAAATCATATCAGCAACAAGCTTGTGAACAACTTGGCAATTTCAGATTTCGATAGATATTATCCAATCAGACTCACCCTGAAATATGAGGCACTACATTTTTTGAAAACTCCTACATCAAATGTTAAAATCAACAAAATTATATTACTTACCTCAACATATCCACTAAGTGGAAAGTCCTTTCTAAAAGGATGGCCTTCAAATCCATAATCAGTCAGGATCCGCCGAAGATCTGGGTGGTTAGCAAAAAACACGCCATACATATCCCAAATCTCTCTTTCATACCAATTGGCAGCCTTAAAGACATCGTTAACCGAATCAATGGGTGATAGTTCATCTGTGTATGTCTTGACACGAATGCGTGAGTTGAATCTCAAAGAAAGGAGGCTATATATGATCTGCAAAAAGAACAAAATGGTAAACAAATGATGATAATATGTAGCCCTATACATCTGAGTTGTAAAAAGAGAATAATGGCAAAACGGTAATATGTTATAGACACTGATAATACCAAACCATAATATCTCCTAGATATTTTGTTGTAGTTTCATTTACGGGGCTTGGACATCGTGGTCATTTAGCCCCGTGTACTTGGGTGAGTGAATATATAGATAATTTGTCAGATAACCTGTGTTATTGTTGTGTAGTAATGTGTGTATATGTAATTCAGGTGTAATTTGGGAAGGACGTAGCCATGGCCTTAGTTAGGAACCATTCCAGCACTTGCCTGGAGTAGAAGTGGGGAAACCATGGAAAACCAGTTCCAGAATGGCTGAGGTGGGAATCGAACCCACTTCTTCTTAGTTTTGCCGCACGAGGCTTAGTGCATCCCGTTCCAACCCTTCGGTCAGAATTATATTTCTTGGCAGAGCCAGGAATCGAACCCAGACCTCAGGGTGACAGCCAAGCTAGCTGCTAGACCATAACCTGTCTTCTCCAAGATGAGTAGTGGGTAGCAAGAGAAAAATGAGCAGATATCCTCAATGGCATGGTTGGTTCCTTAGTTTAGGGGCTGCGACATGCGGTCATGTAGCCCCGTGTACTTTGGGTGTGTGTAGAATCTGTCTGATAACCAGTGTTAATTGTGATGACTGTATTAGTGTGTGCTGTTTTCAATTCAAGTAAGGACTGCAGACATTGAATTTTTTAAAGTAGTTCCTACTTTTGCCGCCAGCAACTACTAGTTCAGAACCTGGTTACCAGACGCCACTGCAGCCGGCCCCTGGCGACGAACGTCGGAATCTAAGAGCGTTTGTCAAATGTTTAACCTAACCTAATTTAGCTTCACCTGTGTAATTAGTGGTTAGCTTCACCTGTGTAATTAGTGGAAGGTTCTTTAACATGCCATAAATCTATGACATGGGACCGCCGGCATGTCGGAAAGATTATATTGTTATATATTTTCTTTTTTCTTGTTGTTGGTTGAGTCTTCAGCCTTTTGACTGGTTTGATGCAGATCTCCATGCCTCCCTGTCCTAAACTAATTGTTTAATCTCTACATAGCTATCACACCTTTCATCTGAAGCAATCTGTTTAACATGTATTCTAACCATGGTCTACCCCTGCTGTTCTTGTCCTCGACTCTTCCTTCCATTCCTGGGTGTCTTAGTATGTGTCCTACCAACCTATCTCTTTTCTTCATTCACAGTCATCAGAAACATCTCTCCTCTCCAAAGTCTTAATACTGCTTCATTTTTCTCTACAATGAAGATATCAACAGAATTCTTAAACTTCACGTGGCAGTGTGAGATCCAACAGTTCTTGGACCAACTGGGAATTGTTCCCGTCAGGCACAACAATATGCAAGCTAGTGCAGGTCATATCCACTCCTTGACATGGAAATGATTGAAGAAGAAATAATACAAAGCATAAAACCTATGCCATGTACTGCCAGAAGTAACAGAAATTCCCTTCGAAACAGAATCCCACTGTAATGGATTTCGCTAGCCCACACTGTTGGGAGAGAAATGTAACTGTTTACCTTTGCCTAAGCTATGTTGTTTTAATGGGCGCCAAGACCTCAACGCAATGTTGAAATCTAAATTTGTATTTAACAACGTCTAGCTCTGGCAGAACACCTTCAAGACTCTATTCACTCAGATCGTGGTATGATTTGATCATTAACCCAACAAACAATTGTATCAGGAGAAGGAATTGGTCTATATCTAATGCTACCTACTGAAAGCAAAGATTGCATTGTAAAAGAAATGAATTTATTATATAAAACAAGAATAGCAAAATTAATAATAATAAGTATAAAATTTAAATTGGAGCGTTGTGATTTGAATATTACCGATAGAAAATTACGTGAAAACGGAGTCTGATAAATTGATTTTACTCTTATTTCCAAGCTATGAAGTTACTGAAATATGAAATGTAGAACAAAGAAAATGAGAGATTGCGTATTTCTGCGTCATTGGCGCTTACCACTGGAAATTGCCAAAGCATTTCCCTCGTTCTTGAAGATGTTGTGAGCTTCCCACAGTCTCCTGGACGTCGTCATCTCCGTCGGAATTTGATGATATTCTGGTAGATTAGATAATTCTATGGTCCGTACCTCGGACCCAAACACTCGTACAACCAAGTTTTACAAAAGTTCGTCGCTAACTCCACTGAACATCGGAGCGACACGCACTTGCGACCGTACACCTCAAGTATTTCACAGATAGTCCTCTTCCACGGAACATCGGAGCGATTCCCGCGTATATCCACACTCGGCAAGAACTACACAGATTGTTCTTGTTTCACGGCGCGTCGAACGTTATATGCACCTGTTGGCTCCCCCACCATGGTACCGACATCTAGCTTACGTCGTCGCCACTGATTGGCTGCACCCTACGCGCTAGATCCCCACTCCTTCCTCATTACACTCCGCGGGAGGGAGAAGTCGATTTCCGTTTCCACAATTCGCCTTTTCTAGACCTTGCGACCCAAGATTGCGTCATGCTCCTCGACAAGATTCAGCGTGTACTTGAAATCCCAGTGAGTCATCTCTCTCAAATACCCTAACTGACAAAAACTCCGTAAAATTCCGTAATCAGATAATTTTCTATGATATCGTCGTTCGTAATAATTTGCTTGATAGCGTTTTCTAAGACATAGAAAACCTATCTGAATGCTAATAATTTTTATAAAATGCTCCGAAAATACCTTAATAATAATTATAATAAATTAATAATAATAATAATAATAAATTAACATGAAAAATTATCTTGGCTGAACAATTTGCCGCGTAAATAAATATAGAATGGCTTCCTACTGACTTATGCCAGTTGCATAAAACCCCACGAAAAATACGTTACATATTCGCCTCGGATCATCGGATGATTTACCGTGACGACGGTCCATTATCCGATTATCCCAGACACGTTAATAAACCCCATCCAAAATACATATTACATAAACGAAATCACCCTAAATTACAGATATATACACTCATATTTTTTCTTCACGCACTTTGCGTCAAAGTTTGTTGTCACTATGGATTGCACTTTGCAACCAGTCCAATGTTTTACATATAAATTAGTGTTCCATGGATATTTCCGCCTCTCAAATTTCTCTATGTTGGAGAAATAGACATAATAAATGTGTGAGCACTATGTATTTATGATGTCATATCACACGCATTGAAGGTGTTCTGATATATTTATATCACCATAGAACTCCCTAATTTCACTGGAGGTCCCCTCCTTATGGTGACATTTAATTCCACTTATCACTGAGCACACGATCACACTATTGTGGCAGCGCCTCGTGACCATAATACTTAATCTCTCTTTAAAGTAGATTAAATTAATATTGACTTCTGAAAAAAAAAAAACAGTAAATGCGCATTACATATAACACCAAATATTTCTGTGCCGTAATCGCCCTGTCTTGTTAAGTTCCCGTTAACCATATTCTACTTACTACTAGTTCTCAACACAGACCATTTCTCCTCACACAAATAATACCATTGTACAAATTATCTTAAATTACACACTTACAAATCTTACATGGCGAGGCCGTAAACAGAAATCACGTGTGCTGATATGTATGAGTTTCATGAAGGACTGTCTCGCATTCTGATGGCCCATCTTTTATCTCGTGGACGCCTTAAGCTAACAAGCCCTATTCAAGCGCTCCCCCATCTCTTGGAGATAAATGGGAACCCATCAGCGCTGCCAAAAATGGCCTTGGTGCATCGAGACAATTTAGTGCTCAACAGCATCCGACAATCCCGTCATATTTCCCTGTACCTTAAAAACTCTCATTTACTTACATACTACCCCCCTGTGCGACTTCTGATACGCCTGCCTGGAAGACCATCTCCTCCCACGCACCAAATACCACACTTACTCATTTGATAGGCTGGCTCGCCAGCTAAACATCCTCACTTTATGACACATATTTTCGTAGACTATGTATATTATACGTCCCGTATAATCTGTTTCCCTTACTATTCTCCAGCACATATGCTGTTTTTCCAATACGTTTGGAAACTATAAATGTTTCTGCGTCACCTGCTTCCAACCATGCAAGTGGCTCCCTTTAAATGAACGTCATCACGTTGCTCTACCTAGCATATTTCTCAGTGTCTGTAACGATGCCCTGTTGCTACTGTCCACACATGCTAACCCTACTTTCCTCTGGTGTAACACCTCTACTTGACACTCGATGACCTAAAAATGTCACTTCCGACTGACAGAATGACGACTTAGACAGCTTCAAAGTGAACCCTGCCTGATCTAACTTCTGAAAAACTATATTTAAATGACATAGATGCTCCTCAAAACTGCGTGAACTAATTACCATATCATCAATGTAAATGGTTACAAACTCTCCTGTGTCATCCCCTAATGCGATGTTTAAAGCCCTAATTAAAGCTGCTGAACTACTCTTTAACCCATAAGGTGTTCTACAAAATTGATAAAGGTTATATTTATGACTAAAAGCTGTAAATGGTCTATCTTCGTACATAAGTGGCACTTGCCAAAAACTGGAACTCAAATCTACACAAGTGAAATACTTCTTCCCCTCAAATGTTTGCATTAATTCCTCTATTGACATAGATTTCAGCTGATCTGAACTAATTCTACTGTTAACCAAACGAGCGTCTAAACAAATACGAACAGTGCCGTCGGTCTTGGGTACCGTGATCAAAGAATTAACATATGGACTGTTAGAGTGCTCAATAATCCCATCTTCAAGCATCTGATTAATTTGTGCCTCAACTGCACTCTGATAAGCGAAAGGTACAGGATATCTATGTCCTGTGAATACTGACCTATCAATAACGTTCAATGAATGTGTATAGCAATTGGCCATACCAATGCGATCGTCAAAAACTCTCCTATTACACAATAACACATCATAGAGCCGAACACACTGTTCATCCTCTATATTTCCCTGAAATGCAGCCTCACGTAACGAGTCCTCTAGACTTCCTTTCGTAATCACACTGCCCACAAAACATGGAGAACCCCGCTCTACGGCTGGCGATATCTCATTTAAAGTACAAATCACACCTACAATACTACTCCTCTGAATATGGTCATTGAACGCTACTTCTACTTCAGAATCTCCCCATTTAAATTTCAAACTCCCTACATCATAACATAAGTTACCAGACACTCTACTTAGCCACTCTGAACCCAAGATAACACTGAATACTAAATTTGGAATTACAAGGCAAATCTGCTTCTCTACATGATTATTAATTTTAATGTCTACTAAAACTTGCTTAGAAATTACTTTAGACCTCTTCCCAACAGCTGTGATAACAAAAGTGCTTTTAATTGGCATCTCCTCAAAATTTACTCCAGTTCCTTTCATTTTATCATAAAATGCACTACTTATGCAACTCTTCATACAACCACTATCAATTAAAACATCTGTGTACGCCTCAGACACGTTAAATTTAACTATGGGGCTCTTACTAACCACTTCCTGAATAATACCTTCATCATTTAGTTCATGTAATAATTCATTTCTTACATTTAGGTCATAGGGTTCCTGTATAATTGTATGGACAGGGCATGCTACAGACTGAGATTCTGACCTTACTTCGCAGCCTGGTTCGCGTTTAAAGAACCGCTACAGCTGGCCGTAGTACTAGTTACTACTGCACTGGTCTGGTTGTTCTGAGTTGTGTTGTCATTGTTTGGCTGTATATTACTACCACTAGGCTGTCCTCTTCCTTGACCCCTATTCTGGTTGTAATTATTGTCATTATAATTTCTCCCTTGATTTCCCCTGAAATCATTGTTTCTCCCTTGATTTCCCCTGTAATCATTGTTCCTCCCTTGATACTGATTACCATAGCCATTTCCTCTGTTCTGATTTAGCTGATTATTATTATTTCTATTTTGAGCATTGGCCCCTTCGCCACCGTTCCCTTGAACTTCCTGATGCCTGGCTTCATTAGGTCTATTATTATTATTACCCTGGTTCCGATTGAAATTGTCCTCATAACCCCCTTTCCCTAGTGCATCAAATGTGCTTAACAAATTTTCTACTTGTGATATAGTCTTTACATTCTGGATACAAGCAGCCTCCTTGATCCTATAGGGAAAGTGCCTAAGTAGCAACCTTACCACATCACTTTCCTCCTTCAAGCCATTCAGATATTTACACACTAATACCTGCCCTAAAAAGTATTCGGTCATGGTGGAGCTTCCTTTAGGGTTATATTTACCACACACTACTCCCTCACGATGCTGCGACTGAATAACCTCATTCCAGAACTTTTCACAGAATTTCATTTTAAAATCATTGATATCAGTAAACTTGTCTCTGTAGACAGCAAACCAATTCCTCGTTTCCCCCACAAACACTTGTTCTAAAATTTCAACTACCTGGCACCACTCAATACTACCATTTTCCAACCTCTCCCCGAATTTATTTTCTATAGTGTTCATGAACTCCATTGGGCACCCCTGTCGATTGCTGAACTTACCCAGTTCTACCTCCCTGTGTGTGCTATTCACAAAAACTGGCCTATTCTGACTATTTTCTTGCCTGATCCTAGCTTTTAATTTTAATTCTAATTCTGCGATTTTCTCCTCAGCCTTCCTCTCAATACTGTTTACTGTTAATTTAATGTTTCCTTCTGATTCTTCTACTTTATCATATAGCTTTGCTTGTTTCTCCTCAATCTTGCTAATGCTTTCCCTATTACTCTCTCTTAAATCATTTACTTCTGCAACTACTTGTGAGTGGACTTTCTCAATTCTACCCCCCAGCTGTTCCTTAACCTCTTTAGTAGCTACCTGAATTTTGTCAATTTCTCCCCCCAATTGCTTTTTGACCTGCTGTGTTTCCAGTTGCACTAGTTCTTTTAAATTTTCAGCCTGTGTACTGATTCTAATTTCCAACTCCTCCTGTACTTTTCCTAATTTTCTGTCTACATCTGCAATAATCTCTTTAGCCTTTTCTTCCATCACCCCCCTGATCTCACCTCTAATCAGTTCGAATTTGTCACTCATTTCCCTACTGTTTTGTTCTAATTTAGCATTTAAAGTTTCAGTACTCTCTCTATTTTCCTTACTGTTTTGTTCTAATCTGGCGTTTAAAGTTTCATTACTCTCTCTATTTTCCCTACTGTTTTGTTCTAATTTTGCATTATTCTGTTCTAATTTTGCATTTAAAGCTTCTGTACTTTCTTTATTTTCCCTACTGTTTTGTTCTAATTTTGCATTATTCTGTTCTAATTTTGCATTTAAAGCATCTGTACTTTCTTTATTTTCCCTACTGTTTTGTTCTAATTTTGCATTATTCTGTTCTAATTTTGCATTTAAAGCATCACTACTAACTTTGTTCTGATACATGAACTCGAGAAGTAAAGTTTTTAATTCTGGTTGGCCGCCTACACCCCCTGTTTCAGTATCGGGATTTACCTCCGCTACCCCGGTACTACCATCACTCGACATACTGCTCGTATCATCATTCTCCAGTTGATGACCACTACGTAACCTCATCTGTCTTTCTTTCTCATCCCCCATAATGATATACACTGATAAAGACAAATAACCCCCAAAATACAGGCACAGAAATATATACCCTTCTCCTTCCACAAATGTTATTAGGTTTTCAGCCCCAAGTTGTCGGCGCCAAATGTAATGGATTTCGCTAGCCCACACTGTTGGGAGAGAAATGTAACTGTTTACCTTTGCCTAAGCTATGTTGTTTTAATGGGCGCCAAGACCTCAACGCAATGTTGAAATCTAAATTTGTATTTAACAACGTCTAGCTCTGGCAGAACACCTTCAAGACTCTATTCACTCAGATCGTGGTATGATTTGATCATTAACCCAATAAACAATTGTATCAGGAGAAGGAATTGGTCTATATCTAATGCTACCTACTGAAAGCAAAGATTGCATTGTAAAAGAAATGAATTTATTATATAAAACAAGAATAGCAAAATTAATAATAATAAGTATAAAATTTAAATTGGAGCGTTGTGATTTGAATATTACCGATAGAAAATTACGTGAAAACGGAGTCTGATAAATTGATTTTACTCTTATTTCCAAGCTATGAAGTTACTGAAATATGAAATGTAGAACAAAGAAAATGAGAGATTGCGTATTTCTGCGTCATTGGCGCTTACCACTGGAAATTGCCAAAGCATTTCCCTCGTTCTTGAAGATGTTGTGAGCTTCCCACAGTCTCCTGGACGTCGTCATCTCCGTCGGAATTTGATGATATTCTGGTAGATTAGATAATTCTATGGTCCGTACCTCGGACCCAAACACTCGTACAACCAAGTTTTACAAAAGTTCGTCGCTAACTCCACTGAACATCGGAGCGACACGCACTTGCGACCGTACACCTCAAGTATTTCACAGATAGTCCTCTTCCACGGAACATCGGAGCGATTCCCGCGTATATCCACACTCGGCAAGAACTACACAGATTGTTCTTGTTTCACGGCGTGTCGAACGATATATGCACCTGTTGGCTCCCCCACCATGGTACCGACATCTAGCTTACGTCGTCGCCACTGATTGGCTGCACCCTACGCGCTAGATCCCCACTCCTTCCTCATTACACTCCGCGGGAGGGAGAAGTCGATTTCCGTTTCCACAATTCGCCTTTTCTAGACCTTGCGACCCAAGATTGCGTCATGCTCCTCGACAAGATTCAGCGTGTACTTGAAATCCCAGTGAGTCATCTCTCTCAAATACCCTAACTGACAAAAACTCCGTAAAATTCCGTAATCAGATAATTTTCTATGATATCGTCGTTCGTAATAATTTGCTTGATAGCGTTTTCTAAGACATAGAAAACCTATCTGAATGCTAATAATTTTTATAAAATGCTCCGAAAATACCTTAATAATAATTATAATAAATTAATAATAATAATAATAAATTAACATGAAAAATTATCTTGGCTGAACAATTTGCCGCGTAAATAAATATAGAATGGCTTCCTACTGACTTATGCCAGTTGCATAAAACCCCACGAAAAATACGTTACACCACCTACATCTAAAAATAATGAAAGATAATTCTCAAAGCCTTACAATTCAAAATTTTGGTCAAATAGTTTACAAAAACCATGCCCTTGTCTATCATTTAGAGACTTGAGTTTTAACCAACTCCTTTTCCAACTTCTACTTTTTATCATGAACAATATTATTTTCAAGCCCACACACATGGCTCGACACACTATTCGACATAGAAATTCCATATCATTCTTATACATTATATCGGGAGTGAAGCATAATTCAGGCAAAATTACTGTCAAATCATTTTGAAAGTAACAATAATGAGGGCAAACTTAACAGTTGAAGCCTATGTCAAATATGTTTGACAGAATCCTTTTGGAATTTGCCAAAAATTATTTAAAAAATCACATGAGACAAATTCTCTGTACCTTCTACTCACCACAAAATATGGTGCTGCTCCCTTTACATGGCGGCTTCGGTGGCATAGTTGGTAGCATGCTGAGCTTCTATGCCCAAGATTGCGGGTTCAAACCCGGCCGAAGTTGTCGGATTTTTAAGAGCGTTAAAAATCCCTCAGTATGCCTTCCTTCGGAGGGGAAGTAAAGCCGGGGGTCCCTTGTCATAGATTTATGGCATGTCAAAGAACATTCCACTAATTACACCTGTGTGAAGCTGAATTGTATAGGTTAAGTTTAAACAACGCTCTTAGGTTCCTACATTCGTCGCCAGGAACCGAATGCGGTGGTGTCTAGTAGCCACGTTCTGTACTAATAGTCGTTGACGGTGGAGTTTGGCGGCAAAAGTAGGAACTACTTGAAAAAATTCAATGTCTGCAGTCCTTACTTGAATTAAAAACAGAAAACACACACTAATACCGTCATCACAATTAACACCGGTTATCAGACAGATTCTACACACACCCGAAGTACATGGGGCTACATGACCGCATTGTCACAGCCTCTAAACTGAGGAACCAACCATCCCTTTACATCAACATGCATTTGGGAACAGTTCCTTGCGAAGGTGACAAGGAGCAGAATGTATACAAACAACGAGCAATGCAAACAGCAAGTATGTCAGATCAAGTAATGCTGCCAATTTAGATATTTACTATTGTAAGGGTCGTCAATCTATGCTGCAATAACATGATTGTAGGTTACAGTACTATAGATATAGGGACCGATAACCTAGATGTTAGGCCCCTTAAAACGACAATCATTATGATTATTGGCGGCCGGCGAAGGGGAGCAGAGCTTCACCCCCTCCCCCAGGGTACTCGGCAATTTCAATTTACACTTTGAAAGTAACGGTATAATTAAAAAGATCTCTGCCAAGATATTTAAATTTTCCGTCAGTAAAAACCAAGCTGGCTTGTAAATCCACTTCCCCCCATGGCTGCTGCATTCCTGTCAGCACCTTATGAACTTAAAATCACACTTCCTGAATCTACTTCCCCCATTGCCAAGTTACCCTATGAAAGCCTCCTTGGGTGCTGCAATTCTTGCAGCAACGCCACGAAGTGCCAACACATCTTTGGAAACAATCGGGTATACAGTTTACAAACAGCTCAAAATATTGTACTGGCAGCGGTTAACAGCTCCTAATTCGTATTCAGAAAATTTGCGACTAATATTCTAAGTAATGCAATAAATTATAAATAGAATCATAATACTATAGCAAGAAAATGTTTAAATGGGAATGGCTTTTGCTTAACATGGCTAGGTTTGTAGCACTGAATGGCAATAAGAATCATGAGTAGAAGCACGAAGTAGGTGCTCACGGCATCTGGTAGGTACTAGAAGAACCAAGTCCAATTCCATCCCTTAGCCTGTGAAGTAGTTGTACAATCAGTCTTGCCAACGAGGGAATTATAGATCAAGATTCTAATGTAATGAGGATGTAGATTTCATTTCTCTTCTTGTCGATGAAACTACCTATATCACTGAGAAGTTGCAGTTAGTGATTGTATTGCAATATTGCACTAATGAAGGCAAAGCAGTTGAAATATTCTGGAGGATGCAAGTTCGATATATGAATGCATTGTTTCTCAGCTACACATACTATTGAAAGACAACAAGGGAAAGTTAATTGGCCAAAGCTACGATGGAGCATTTGTGATGAGTGGGGCAATAAATGGCACGCAGAAACAAATCAGGGACGAATACAAGAATGCCTTTTTTTTTCCACTGTTACACCCATCAGCTGAACCTGATTATGGAAAGAGCCGTTAAGCAGAATACAAAAGCTTGAGTATTTTTTGCCAATTTGTCTAATGTTCCAGCATTCTTTTCGAGATCGTCACACAGGACATCAGTTTTAGATTTGTGTGAGTCCAGGAGAATACTGTCTGCGGGAGCAACCAGGTGGAATTTTTGAGCTAGAACGGTGAACACTGTGATTGAGAAATAAGAAGCCCTAGAAGAATGTATCACTGTACTAGTCGAGTCGGATTGTTCGAATGATATTACAGGTAACGAAGCTAGTTCACTTCTTCGGACACTGGATGATCCAGAATTCAATTTCAGGCTTCGTTTCTTTCATTGCATCATGCCTCATTTGGACATTCTGTACCAACAAGTGCAGAGTAGTCAGATCGATGTTGCTAAAGTGCATAGCTGCATTTAGAGTTTTGTTGAAACAGTCCAGAAAGTCCGAGCCTCAATCCATTTGGATAATAACGCTGACGAGAGTGAACATCCTAGAAAGAGACGGAATATCGGAGGAAGTCAAACGAAGAGAAGTTTGTGACGTCATCAATAATTAAGTCACATCACGGTTTCAATTTGTTGACCATTTAGTACTTTCTTCTCTTCTGCAAAACGAAACATCTGAGATATTGATATCCCGCCAGGAGATGGCAGTTCAACACGCAGTACGCATGCGAGGCCCACCTATTCCAAACCTAAATATATAACAAAGGAGAAACTGTTCCGCCTAGTCAATACATTTATTACAACAAGTTATAAACTTGCTATTATATGGTACATGTTTCGGGCCCTCTAGTACTGGTCCCTTCTTCAGCCATAAATTAGGTTGCAAAATCCAGCATAATTAAAGATATCATAATAAAAAATACATAAAATGATGAGTGAATGGATGAAATGAGGTGAAAAAGAACATATTAATCATGAGAAGTAACATGAGTGTGCATCAGTAAAAAGTAACACCATTGGTAGTGCTAGGTTCTTGAGAATACACTTATATAGCACTGTTCTAATGTTTGTTTTTAATGTGGAAATCACTTCACTTGGGATGTATGGCCTGTTGTTTACAATGCTGTTGACTGAAATTTGCTGTTCAAGCTGGGGCTTCTGAGCTTATAGTCTTGTAATAGAGGGAAAAACACCGATTGTCATGTAATGAAATACATCATCATGATGAGGAGACGTCCAAGCATGGAAAAAACATACTTAAACCAACTAAAACAATTCTGTGAATTAGATCAACAAAGAAAAGCAGAGTATGCTGAAGGCTCTGAGATTGCAACGTGTGGGCAGATATGGATACTGCAAGCAGGACTCGGCGGGAGCAGCACAATGGGACATCCCTGAACGGAGACTGTGAACTTCATATTCTATGGGAGCTGTGCACTCTTAATGCAAAAAAATAGCCTGCTTAGCAGATACAATTGAAATAAACCGTTCCCTGAAGGAACCAGGATTTCTTTTTCAATTTTCTTTGAGTTAGTTAGTTATTGTTGTTTTAAGGGGCGGAACTACGAGGTCATCTGCCCCTCTTAACACAGATTAAAGAATACAAATTTTGAGTTGAATTTAAAATTTTGAGGTGGACATCTAAATTTAAAAAGACCAAAAATAAATAAAACAAAAAACAAACAATTAAATAAAAAATTATAAAAATAAACAAAAATTACGGAAAAAACAAAACATTATCATTCAAAAACGAACAACTCGTTGAGTCAATGTTCACTGGAAAATTTAGATTGCTGGCCCTAACCCACTCTCACTTATAAAGCGGATAACGCGATCAGCAGCCACCGCGTCATCGGCTAATATAAGTTTGAGTGTCGTCTGCAAACCAAGGTTTCTTCGTAACTCAGCAAGATCCACACACTGGGTGAAAATGTGGGCCACGGTGAATACGGCTCCACAGGTACAAAGTGGGGGGTCTTCCCTTCTCATTAGGTATGAGTGGGTGGATCTTGTATGACCTATCCTTAGCCTACACAAAATGACGGACTCTCTCCGGGCCCGGAAGGAGCTCCGCCACACGCGAGTAGTTCCCTTGATCGCTCTCAGTTTACTGGGCAGTGGGTCAGCTAGCCACTGACTCTCCCAAAAAGCCAGAACTTGTAGGCGTAACTGAGAGCGAATATCTCTAGCGGGTACCTCCATTGGTCGAGGTGGTAGTGATACCGCCTCTTTTGCAGCTTGATCCGCTAACTCATTTCCCGCAATTCCCATGTGGCTTGGAAGCCACAGAAAGGTGATTCGAGTGTCAGCGTGGCACAGCCCGGCTAGTAGGTCGTGGATTCGCTGCACTAGGGGGTGTTGCGGGAAACATGTAGCAATTGACTGCAACGAACTCAAAGAGTCGGTACACACGAGAAAGTGGATTCGTGCATCCTGTAGTGCAAACTGCAGAGCTTCATAGATGGCAACGAGCTCCGCAGTAAACACACTACAGGCCTCAGGCAAAGAGATCTTGGTATTTGCACCGTCAATAACGTAAGCACAACCCACCTTCTCGTCCACCTTCGAACCATCCGTGTATAGAATGCCAGCGTCCGGAAATTGGTGAACTATGCTGTGGAACTGCCTCCGGTAAACGGACGCATCCGTGTTCACCTTAGGACCTTGGTGAAGATCTAACCGAATTTCCGGACGCGGGACTTGCCACGGAGGCACCTCGCTAGATGTCCGGATCATACAGGGACCTACAGCCACTCCTATTTCAGTACACGAGCTATCAAGTCTAATACCAACCGGCCGAGTGGCACGAGGCCGGTTGGCGTACCCCTGGTGGTTTTGGGTACCGAAGAGAGCTTGATAGGTCGGGTGTTGCGGCATTTGACGCACATTGGCAGCATATGCTAAAAGCATATGTTGGCGTCTATAATTTAAAGGTGGAACACCCGATTCGGCAAGTAGGCTGGGTATCGGGCTGGTCCGGAAGGCACCGGTAGCCAGCCTAACGCCACTATGGTGGATACTGTCCAGCATTTTCAAGGTTGCCGGCCTTGCTGAACCGTATGCCGCAGAACCATAGTCTAGCCGGGACAGGACGAGGGCTTGGTAGAACCGTAGCAGCACCGCACGGTCAGCCCCCCACGTAGTGCCACTAAGAAACCTGAGCATGTTCAGTTTCCTGAGACATGTCATTTTCAATTGCCGTATATGGTGCTGCCACGTTAACTTGCTGTCAAAATGGAGCCCCAGGAAGCGATAAGTGTCAACCACCGGCAACGCAGCATCCCTGAGATGTAGTTCAGGGTGTAAATGTAGCCTCCGTAGCCGACAAAAATGGACGACGGAGGTTTTCGCTGCTGAAAAACGAAAACCCCGGTCGTGAGCCCACCTGTCGACCCGGTTGATAGCTAGCTGCAATTGCCGT
The DNA here is from genome assembly GCA_946902985.2 of Meconema thalassinum. Taxonomy (NCBI): domain Eukaryota; kingdom Metazoa; phylum Arthropoda; class Insecta; order Orthoptera; family Tettigoniidae; genus Meconema; species Meconema thalassinum. The sequence goes on from OX336388.2 coordinate 455,940,057, forward strand.
TCCACGACTGCCATACTTCCAGAGCTGTAATGCAGAGCTAAATCGTCTACATACAGCGATGGAACTACTGCGGACCCGGCGGCGGCAACAATGCCATTAATGGCAATCGCGAACAAGGTGACACTCAGCACTGAACCCTGAGGAACTCCATTTTCTTGGGTATAATATTGCGATAATGTCCTACCGACCCTTACACGGAAGAGTCGGACGGACATGAAATTCGCAATAAAAGTCGGTAAGTTACCACGGAGTCCCCACTTGTGAAGGGTGGAAAGGATCCCGTAGCGCCATGTGGTGTCGTAGGCTTTCTCGAGGTCAAAGAAAACCGTGACTAGGTGCTGCTTTCGGAAAAAAGCCTCCTGTATGGCGCTCTCAAGTCGCACCAGATGGTCAGTGGTGGACCTATGAGAGCGAAATCCACATTGGTACTCAGACAGGAGACCTTTATCCTCCAAGAACCACACCAGTCGACGGTTCACCATCTTTTCGAGCAGCTTACATAGGCCATTTGTCAAACAAATGGGCCTATAGCTGCTTACAAACTTGGGATTCTTTCCAGCCTTAGGAATCGGTATTACGATCCCCTCTCGCCATTGAGATGGAAACTCCCCTTCAATCCATATACGATTGAAGAGGATCAACAGTTTTTTAATACTGGAATCGCACAGATGTTTTAACATTTGATTATGTATGTTATCCGGTCCAGGAGCCGTATCCCTGCACAGTGCAAGCGCACTGCGCAGTTCCCATTCAGAGAATGGTACATTATAGGACTCCGAAGCAGCAGTGGCAAAGGACAAGGGGTGAGTCTCTGCCTCCCGCTTCAGAGTCAGAAACGTAGGATCGTAACTCCCGGAGCAGGATACATCGGAGAAGTGCGAGCCAATGCTGTTGGCAATGGCGAGATGGTCCGTGATGATGTCTCCATTGATGGACACTCCGGGTATCGACAGTGATGTCGGGAGTCCGGAGATCCGACGAAGCTTAGTCCACACTTGAGATGAAGGAGTATGCGCCGTCATGGACGACACATACTTTTCCCACGTCGTTTTCTTACTCTCCCGAATCAGATATCGGGCTCTAGCACGCATCCTTCTGAAGGTGATAAGGTTGGCCATAGTGTTTTGCCTCCGATAGCATTTGAAAGCACGTCGACGATCTTTAATGGCTGCTGCAATCTCGGCTGTCCACCAAGGGACAAGCTTCCGGCGTGAGTTGCCGGACGAGGAAGGTATTGTTTCCTCAGCAGCAGCCAAAATACCATTCGTTATGTGAATGGTATGATCGTCGACACTCTCAAAGGTATCTTCGGCAAACACCGCGCGTGCCGTGAAAGTTGGCCAATCAGCCCGACGGAGAAGCCATCGACTTGGTAACTCGATGGCTCTCTGGTTCGGAAGAGTAACGATAATTGGAAAATGGTCACTATTACAAAGGTCATCGTGTACACCCCACTGTAGCAGGGGAACCAGCGCACGACTGCACAGGGTAATATCGATACTTGAATAAGTACCGTGTGCAATAGAGAAGTGCGTAGGTTCCCCTGTGTTCAACAGGCACAGGTCCAGCCGCCTGATCAGCCTCTCAAAATCTCTCCCTTTACCGCTAGTGGTAGCGGAGCCCCAGATGGTGTTGTGGGCATTAACATCTCCCAGAAGGAGAAAAGGAGGGGGGAGCTGAGAGACTAGATCCACCAGCTGGTCGTAATCCGGCTGAGAATCAGGCGGGATGTACACGTTACATACTGTTGCCATTACTGGCAACGAAGTACGAACTGCAACTGCCTCTAGCTGAGTACGCAACGGCACCTCTGCACTAAAGAGGCTAGAGTGGACGAGAGTGCAGACGCCACCAGCGGCCACAGCTCCGTACACCCGGTCTCTAGAGAAGAGTTTGAAGTGACGCATTGTTGTCTCATGTCCAGGACAAAACCTGGATTCCTGAAGACAGACAATGGTTGCCGAAAACGAAGATATTAATTGTCGTAACTCAGCGAGATGAACAGAATAGCTATTACAGTTCCATTGTAATAGTGCCATGGTGTGGACTTAAGTAGAAGTTGGTCTTCTACTTATGCTTGACCGTTTGCCACCCTTCCCCATCTCTAGTTGGAGATGATGGGGCAGGAGAGCACACCTCAATCTCCACATCTCCGTCCGAAGACGAAGAAAATGGAGCGGGCGCTCTCTTGGGTTGCGCGCGGTCGTCGTCGGACCTCACGAGTCTCGCTCTTGGGGAAGAGCGAGAGCGGTGTCGAGGGACTTCCTCCCGGTCCGAAGACTGGGTGTCTGTCCCCGACACGCCCCGAAGAGATTTCTTCTTGGATCGGCGCCGACGTGTGTTTGGGGAAGTAGATGGTCCCTTCCCCACAGACGCCGGGTCCTTATAAAACAAGGTCGCTCCTGCTGGCACCGCTCCACTGGTAGTGGTGGGAGCGGGATGGCCAGCAGATACGTGAGCAGCCCTGCCTTTAGGAGAGGAAGAGAAACGGCGCTGAACCGTTCCCCTCTCCTCCGCCGATCTATTTTCTTTTCTATAGGGGAGTTCCTCCATACGGACGGGCTTGGCTTCAGCAGGCTTCGCCCCCTTGGTGGTAGTGGGAGCAGAAAGGCCAGCCGAGACATTAGCCACCCCGTCAGCAGGAGGACGAGAGAGACGGCGACGAACCGTCTCCCTCTTCTCCCCTATATTTTTCGTATTAGGTGGGCTGGAAGAAGGACCAGCCCTGGTCGGCAAAGTCTTCTTTCCCCCTTTAGCTGGGGAAGACTTGTTCGCCGACCGTTTCGGAGAAGAAGAGGACTTCTTCTCCGAATTCGCCGGTTTAGGTGTTAAAACCGGCGCCTTCTTAACCGTGGCCGAAGAAGGTTTTGGGACCTCCTTCGGGCTGACAGTGCTCGCTGGTACAGCGAGGGGAGATTTCAAACTCGTACTAAAAGAGGACATCGAGGGTACTGCACTGGGAACTTTAACGGCAGGGGTGATTGAGGGCGTCGCTGCAGCTGCAAACGATACCCGAAATTCGGGGGCATTCATATCACGGTACCTCTTGCGAGCGTCGTGATATGAAAGCCTGTCAAGAGTCCTGATTTCCTGGATCTTGGCTTCCATAATGAATTCAGGGCACTGTTTTGACCGTGGAGAGTGACTTCCTTGGCAGTTGGGACATATCGGGGGAGGCGTACACCTCTCGTCACCCTCATGTGTCCCCTTGCCACACTCTCTACATACGGCCTTCGCAGTACACCTGGCGGAAACATGCCCGAATCTCTGGCACTGGTAGCAGCGCATAGGTGGAGGGATGTACGGTCGCACATCGCAGTTGTACGATGTGACCTTCACCTGCTTAGGTACAACATCACCTTCAAAATGGAGAATAAAAGCGCCGGTATCGACGCTCCTTTCCCCAATCTTTCGGGTGATGCGCCTAATCTTTGTGACGCCTCTCTTCCCCAGATCCCGCAACAGTTCAGCATCGCTATTCAAAATGAGGTCACGATGGAAAATAACTCCACGGACCTCATTCAGCGTTTCGTGCTTTGTGATCTTAACGGGGATTTCGCCGAATTGCGTGCATTCCAGCAACGCTTCGGTTTGCTGCCGGCTAACGGTATGCAGCAAGAGCTGCCCGTTCCGGAGCTTGGAAATCCCGTTAAGATCACCAAATTTCCCCTCGATTTCCTCAGCGAAAATGATCGATTTTACGAGCTTGAAATCATCCCCGTCAGTCCTGGTAGCTACCAGGTAGCGAGGTGATCTGTCTGTCGCAAATCGTTGGTTAAAGGCTTCATCCCAAGGCGTATACACCTTGGGATTAGCTCGACACTCCAGAGACGGCTTTTTAAGGGTGCCACCCTGTACAGGTGTCCGTGATCGCTTTGATGGCATCCCGGACGAAATCCTCCCCGAATACTGCCCACTCCGAACGGGGGCTATCACTGTGGGCGCCACCCAGCCAAGGCAATACCTACCTGGCATAGCAGATATTGCCCGGGGTCCCAGTGCCTCGAACAGGCACTTCCCCCTCGGCATGCACAGGATTTATTCAGCTCCCGTATTCGGCCATGCAGGGACCTTCGTTGTAAGGCGGATACTACTGTAGGGTACATGGCGCACCCACCTGACGGGATGGGGCATACCGTCTAGGCTTTCTGGCCAGATGGCCAAGCTGGTGGCCCTTCCCCTAACAGCATGCATGTTTGTTTCTATTGGTCAAACCAGAGCTGGGACCAGAAAACCAAAATCGACCTTTATAAGGCCCCCTCTAAGTCGCCTTTTACGACAGGCAGGGGATACCGTGGATGAATTCTGCCCTCCCCATCCACAGGGGGTCTGAACAAATCAAAACTGGCAAGTTATTCGGCCATGTCGGCCCTATTAGTCGCCTCCTACGACAGGCAGGGCATACCGTGGGTGTATTCTAACCCGCACCCACACGGGGGAATTTTCTTTGAAATCTGATACGATGTCGTTATCCTCGATCAAAATACAAAAATGTATTGCAAACGCATATGGAACCACAAATAAAACTATTCTTTCAGGAAGCTGCCCACTTGCAACCAATCCAAATCTCTCAATACCGAGTTACACCTTTTCTGGCACTGATGCCGGCCCGCACCCTTTAAGGTCCACTCTATTCCATTCTTCAACGGCATTCGAACGGATATCCGCCAGTGTATGCATAGAGTTCCTGCAGCACCAACATAGCCTGCTTCAATTGGTCCCATGATCCCAGGTATATGCAGGCCACTCCATTTGAGTGATCCTGACCTCTTAGAGGTACTCATTTACTAGGTGTGCACGGTGCACTCTTGCGTCGTCATTCCTGTAGGCAGAAGCCACAATTAATGTGTTGATGGAAAGGTAGCAAAATGGTGTCCCTATATGCCTCTGCCCGCAGGTTGCCTTCAACATTGAGTGGCATTCAGCAGCCATACACGATTCCGGCTGAAATCGTGGTGGACCCACCATTCTGCAGGAACCAGTGTATTGGAGGCATTCGGTGTTTCGGGACTGTTTCCTTTCATGACTCCAATGATCATCGGGGGTGAGGGCGATCTTACACTCATCCGTGAAGAGGACACAACGCAATTGATTCAGTGTCCAACCTTCGTGTTCTCTCGCCCACCTATACCAGGCACCACAATGCCATGGGGTGAGTAGGGGTGATCGCCATGGACACCTAGCATCCAGATTCACCTCCTGTCGACAATTGTGGATGGTTTGTGGTATAACAGCCATGCCAGTGGCCTCCAGAACGTCATTGAACAGCTGTGTTGCATCGCCATCAGGGTTCCTGCGGGGACAAATCCGATCGAAGTGGTCCAAGGAGCTGTCGTTCACCATGGTCATCCGCTAGAAGATGTTCAACTGAATTACTTGAGCTCCGTTACAAACAGACAGCCCTTGCTTATGCAGTCACAATAAGGGTCAGGTCATATGGTGTGATCACATGTTGACACACTGGATTAAATGTTTCCTGAAGGATCCCGGTTATATTTTTATTCGGAATGAGCATATTAACAAATTATCAAATTTTAAATACCGTATTTCAAATAATCGATCCAGTCAGCTCAATTAAGAATTCCCAGCGTACCATTCTTTTAAATACTTAAAAATTTGATTATGTGTTGACAGCTGACACACTGATACAATCATTCAGTTCATATTCCCTAATACTCCAAACTTGGTGCGCACAGTGCCTGCATTAAATATCCCTGTTTCCATGTAGAGGAGTGCATAAACAGTTTTCTACAAGGGTGTCCCCAACATTACAGGTATACGTGACAGGGTGGAGGCACAAAACTCTTTTTAATATAGGCTATGTCTTTAAAGATGACTGCTGATGTCACAAATAAAATAAAACTCACTATTTCAGCACCATCTCATATCAAAGTCAATGACTTACCAGTTTATTATAATAATTTTTCTCTGGTTTCATTTGAGGGGCTTGGCTGAGCCCTGTGTACTTGGGTATGTAAGGAATTTTGTCCGATGACCTAGGTAATATGTGATGACTATATTAGTGTGTGTAAGCTTTTTGTAATTCTTTTTCAGGCAGCCGTGGCCTTAACTTAGGAACTATCCTGGCATTAGCCTGAAGTCGAAGTGGGAAACCACGGAAAACCACTTCGAAAATGGCTGAGGTGGGAATCGAACCCACCTCATCTCAGTTTTGTCTCACGAGCCTCAGTGTACCCCGTTCCAGCCCTCAGACCAAAATTAAATTCCTTGGCAGAGCCTGGAATCGAACCCAGACCTTCGGGGCAACAGCCAAAAATGCTAGCCGCTACATCATGAGGTAGTCTGTTGTTATTAATTTTTCTACTTACCTCAAACCTGTATTCTCGAGCAGGTACATCCATTCCAGCAATATCAATCAGACTAACAAACTGGCCATTATGGTGATCTTTAAGGAATTGCAAAACTGGCACAACTCCCTCTGGGGCTATCAGGACTTCTAGTTCATCACCAGCTGTCAACTGTACCTTTTGTACATATTTTGGTAAACATTCAGCAACATACTTTCCATAATCACTCAGCTGAGTTCGCTGAACAGAATCAAATTTACGAACAGTAGCTGAAATATGAAAGAAATTATTCTGATTATACAAATTACAATTGAACTTTACTTAAGATTTATTATGTTACCATAAAGCACATGAGCTACATAAATGATTAAGGCTACTAGAAAATACTATAGGCCCACCGGTTGAACAGCCATGTGGACTAAGTGTATGAAACATGTGATGACATCACAAACGACATATTGATGATACGCTTTATACAGTGTTTCTTTCTTGTCTTGCTCAGTTCAGCCATTACCTATTGGATTAGATAATGTATGGGGTAGGAAGGAATGGAGCACTTATACGGCCAGTTCAATGGGACTGGACCAACGAGCTTAAACATTACTATAGAGAGGCAGGAGAGCCGCCAGACTGAAGCTACTTGAAACGGTGTCCGCCATTTTCTCTGGAGTCATAGGAAAGGCGGAGGAGCTATGCCATATGTTGAAGTATCAGGGCAAGGCATGCCGGAACATTAATAAGAAACATATTTACGACAAATTATGAAGTCTAATCACTTCTTAAACATTCAGAATAGTTTCAGGTTATAACAATAGTGCTGTAGGCTATTTACACTGCACAATTGTAATTACTGTCCCTTAAATAGAATCAGCTTTGTTAAAACTTGTCTCACTTGCCTCTGATTCCAGAGGACTTTTCTCTGAGTGCATGATATACTCTGCAAGTGAAGTAATGCTTCAGTATATGCCTTATCAGCTTCACATAATGCGATTCTTCACATGGTTCTACTGCAGTGAATAGGTGTTCAAAAGAAGAGAACAAACAACAGTTTAACCTTGTAAATACCTTTGTCTCTAGTTTGGGCAAGATAGTTTTTGTCCAAGATATGAACATTACTCCTGAAAACACATTCTGTTGTCTTACACAAATATTTAAAGTCATCGGATGGATTATACAGTGCTGTGACATGTCAGTATATAGATACATGCATTTTATGAGACCACACTTTGCATCATTAGGCCTACTCATTGTCAGTAGAACATCTAAGCATTTCACACATTTGATTTTCTTCGATACATTTCTTACAACACTATCTGCAACATATTCTACCACTTGATCACTGAAAATGGAAAGGGTTTCAAAACACTCTACATAGACAAGTTCACTTAGGCCTACATCAACATTAATTACAATAGGCTGCATAATGGGAGGACTTAGCATTAGACTATCACCTGTCTTCACATTAGCTTTAGGGGAAGGATCAATTTGAGCAATTAAGCATTTCCTATATGCAGCTTTGAATTCTAAGGCATGGGATTGTTTCTGTTTCCACCCCTAATTCTCAAACAAGAAAATAACAATTCTGAATGGTCTTGACTTAACTTACGAGTAAGAATACATTTTAGAATCGAACCTGATTCCCAAACATAAGTTTCTGCAAGGCCCTTAACGCTCAAAAGGTCCAAGATCAAACCAGTAACAGCAATTCTTTTAGAAGAGTTGTGTAAAGATGTGCCATCAGTAAGCTTCAGATCTTTTAAATAGGCCTACATGTATCTATATTCTGACATGTCACAGCTTTATTTGACCTCCTGATAGGTGATTTTGTCCCTTTATTCCTTCACTGAACACTTCCCTCCAACGAGTAATGTTAAAGGTCGTTGCATCCCTCGCAATCAGCTGACTGAATGCTTTGACTCGATGACTCCGGAAAACATGGCGGACGTTCTTACCAATATCTTCCGCTAACAGTGCTGTGAACGGTGCCTTAGCCTCTCTATAGTATCTTTAAAGCTCGTTGGACTGGACAGAGTAACACCTCAACCAGATGCAAGTCTCGAGTCATAAGCAACTGTGATGTAGGCCTATCTAGCAACCAGGAGGTTGAGAATACAGAAAGTTGTCCTCGCCACTACATCCTATAAGAACCTTTCAATGTCAACTCATTGATTACAGCATGGATATCTATGATTTTAGGACAGTTTGTGACTGGCACGATGATGTACTCTTAGAGAAGTTGTTGTTGTTTGAGTCTTCAGTCTTTTGACTGGTTTGATGCAGATCTCCATGCGTCCCTGTTCTGAGCTAATCGTTTCATCTCTACATAGCTACCACACCCTACATCCGAGGCAATCTGTTTAACATATTCTAACCTTGGTCTACCCCTACAGTTCTTGTCCTCGACCCTTCCTTCCATAACTAAGCTCGCTATTCCAGGGTGTCTTAGTATGTGTCCTACCAACCTATCTCTTCTCTTCATTAGCAGTCGCCAGAAACATCTCTCCTCTCCCACTCGCCTTAATACCTCTTCGTTTGTAACCCTATCTACCCATCTGATCTTCATCATTCTCCTGTAACACCACATTTCAAATGCCTCAATTCTCCTCTTTTCTGCTGCACCAATAGTCCAAGTTTCACTTCCATAGAGCGCCACGCTCCAGACAAAGGCTTTCAAAAATGACTTCCTAATACCTAAATCTATATTCGATGTCAACAGATTCCTTTTTTGTAGAAAGGCTTTCCTTGCCTGAGCCAACCTACTTTTTATATCCTCTTTGCTTCGTCCATCACTGGTTATTCTGCTTCCTAAGTAACAGAAGTCTCCTACTTCCTTCAGCTTTTCACCTGCCAATTTGATCTCCATAGAGGTTTCTGATTTATTTCGGCTGCATTCCAGTATTTTTGTTTTACATTTATTAATTTTCATCATGAAGTCCTTCCGTAAGACGGAATCCATACCATTCAAAAACTCATTCAAATCCTCAGGCTTGTCGGCCAAGATGACGATGTCATCAGCAAATCTCAGAGTTGAAATTATTTCTCCTTGAATCTTCACTCCCACTTTAAATTTTTCTCCAATTTCCTTCATTGCTTGTTCAATGTAAAGATTGAAAAGTATGGGTGATAAGTTGCAGCCTTGCCTTACACCTTTCTGAATACCAGCTTCTCTCTCATATCCTTCAGCTCGAATGACTGCTGTCTGGTTTCTGTATAGATTGTATATCACCCTCCTATCCCTGTACTTTATTCCAATAGATTTCAAAATGTCAAACAATTTAGTCCAATCAACGTTATCAAAAGCCTTTTCTAAGTCTACAAATGCCATGAACGTTCTCTTATCTTTCCTTATTCTACCTTCCAAAATCAGCCTAAGACTTAGTACAGCTTCCCTTGTTCCTACATTTCTCCTGAAACCAAACTGGTCTTCACCCAACTCCGTTTCGATCTGGCTTTCAATCCTCTTGTAAATTATTCTAGACAGGATCTTTGAAGCATGAGTAATCAAGCTGATTGTACGGTAATCTTCACATCTGTCAGCTCCCACTTTCTTTGGTATAGGGATGATAACATTCTTCTTGAAATCAGGGGGTACCTCACCTGTCTCATAAATCCTACACACCAAGTGAAATAACCTGATCAGACCTTCATCTCCTATGCAGCGTAGCAACTCAATCGGTATATCATCTATGCCTGGTGCTTTGTTCCTGCCTAAGTCCTCTAATGCTCTGTCAAATTCTGATCTCAATATTAAATCTCCTTTTGCATCCTCATCAATTTCCTCCTCCCTTTCCATTACATGATTCTCAATCTCCTTTCCCTTATACAAGCACTCTATGTAAGCTTTCCATCTCTCAACCTTTTCTTCCCTATCTGTTAGAGGCTTTCCATTTGTGTCCCTAATATTACAGCACTTAGTCTTCTTTTCCCCAAAAGTATTCTTAATCCTTCGATAAGCTGTGTCTACTTTTCCTAATTTCAGACACTTTTCTATACCTACACATTTCTCTTTCAACCATTCTTCTTTCGCTTCCTTGCACTTCTTGTTAACCTCATTTCTCAGACGTCTGTATTCTGCTTTCCCCTCTTCATCTCTTAGATTCTTGTGTTTCCGCCTTTCATCCATCAATTCTAGTATATCCTGAGTGATCCACGGTTTTCTACCTATTCTTTCTTTCCTACCAATGTTTTCTTCTGCGGATTTTGTTATTTCATTCTTCAAAAGTGCCCATTCGTCTGCAATTGAAGTTTGTTTAGGGGTTTTGATTAGTCCTTCCTTTATACTCTTCTTGAATCTTTCGTTTACATCCTTTGCTTTCAGTCTGTCAATTGCCCACCTTTTTGGCTTTTGACTTTTCTTCAGTTTCTTCAACTTTAATCTGCATTTCATTACAACCAGATTGTGGTCAGAGTTTATGTCAGCACCAGGATATGTTTTGCAATCCAAAATCTGGTTTCGAAACCTCTGCTTGACCATAATGAAGTCGATTTGGTAACGCCCTGTATCTCCTGGTCTCATCCATGTGTATATTCTTCTATTGTGGTTATTGAATAAGGTGTTAGCTATGACCAACTCATGTTCGGTGCAAAATTCCATCAGCCTGCTTCCTCGATCATTCCTTTCGCCTAATCCGAAATCTCCTACTATCTTCCCTTCTCTCCCTTTTCCTACCACAGCATTCCAATCTCCCATTACTATAACATTTTCATCACCTTTGATATACCTCAGAATGTCATCTATTTCTTCGTAGACCTTTTCAACATCCTCATCATCAGCTTGACTGGTAGGCATATAGACTTGTACCAGTGTGGTGCGCGTAGGTTTAGTATTGATTTTTGCTACAATAATCCGTTCACTGTATTGCTCATAATATTCTACCCGCTGTCCAAGTTTATATTTTCAATTCCATCAAACAAATCTCTGAACAATGTCCTTGAGCAACTCAATCTTGAACTAACTAAAGTAATATATCGATTTAATCTTCCAAAATTTAAGGCTCTTACAGTGATCATGCTACATGGTTTTCTAAGGTGAAGTGCAGAATGAACGTTTTGCAACAGATTTTGCACTCGCGCTACTTCATACGAAGGTAATATTGATATACACTTTGAACTCAAGCTAATTCGAAGTAAGTTTTCATAAACGATTTAAAAGTATTCCTTAAAAAAATACTGGGTCACTTACGTCTCGTTTCACAATCAACTGCAGCTTCTTCGTGTTTCAAACGTAACCTCTGAGAAGATGCGCTTGGTAGATAACCTATAAAACGAAATAAAAATGAGTTCATTGTTTAGCTCAAGGGAAACAATACCTTGAGCATACATTTTAATCATTCAACTACCATTATGCTGAATTCTTGAAAATAGTCCTGCAGATAACCTACGAACAAGTTTAGAGGCCATCTTTTATTACTCTACCGTCTGTTTCCCACTCCTCATATTTCCTGCATTTACACTACGTCCAATTGCTAGAGTAGCTCTGTACGGTTCTGTATATAGGTATAGTGGGTTTACAGCTTCCAATTTTCGACTTATTACCAACGTCTGCACAAGTAAGTATTCGTTGACTCTCTTTGGGTCTTGTAAAAATTGGAGTATTGTTGGCTACCCTGCCAACTAAGCAGCTGTTGGGGAAAACAAATACACATAAACGTCAAAAAAGAGTAACATGATGAACTATTTAATACACTCACAATTTAATTAAAATAGTTTCTGCTTGCTTTGTTTATGTGAATTTTGCAAGACTTATTTACTTATTGATGGTTTCGTGTGTCGTTGATTAAGTGAAATTTGGATCAACTCAAACTGTTATGAACTCATGTTATAAATATCATTAGCATTACATCTATTTATTTTACTCACCATTGTTTGATTTGTGAGTATTGATATATTTCGTTATACGGTTGTATTTGGGCATATGTTTGTTGTTGCTGTATTTTGTGTGATAACCTGTGTTATTGTGATGGCTGTACTAGTATGTGCATTTGTAAATTGGGAAGGAGGCGACCGTGGCCTTAATAGTGTATTGTATAAAATTTGCAAATTAGCACAAATTAGTCAACTCAGGATTAAGTTATGTGCCTTTTAAATTTATTTATTTAACTTAAATACTACGACAATAGCTCGCTCAAATTAGAATTGTGTATCGTCGCTTAGTTTTGTTAGATAAATCGTGCACCTCGGTCGTGAGGGCAGCTGCTGCAAGTCCGAAGATAAAAGGTAAGAATCCCGGCACTGACAGTGGCTATCCTGAGTGTGGTTTTTCCACACTCCCTCCTGGAAAACGCTGGAATAGTGCCTTACTTCAAGTCTCAGGGCACCTACCTCAACCCTGTTCTTACAGTTACACACTCTACTACACAGTCATCACATAAATACAGGTTGTCAGACAAGTTCAATGCACCCGACTGTATAGGGCTGATGACCAAGATATCCCAAGCTCCTAAAATGATTTAACATCAAATTAGGAGACTGATTGTTGGAAACAAAATATATTAATAGGCCTAATTTAGTCTGTAATAAAAAGTCATATTGTCAATTCTTATTGTGCTTATTTGTCTCAACTTTTTGACTCTTGGCCGTTTTGACCTACTGTATCGCTAATAATATGATGTGTCTCGAGTAATGATTGATCCAATTGTGGGCTAATTCAATCGAAAGATAATGATAAGATACCTGTAGTCAATTAATGTTATTATTATTGTCCTAGAGAACCGGTTTTGGTCACATTATGACAGTCAGCAGCAATTTTTATAATGATCATTTAAAAAAATACAACAGTTATGAAGTTGCAAGTCAATGAAAAATTATTTGATTGTTAGAGATAAAACTCAGGCAGCCTGAATTGTGCAGTGACGTGGCCATAGGTATCAACAGTCAAATAGTGACAACAATGACACCACTAATTATTCAAGAAAATTGTACCATGATATGGGAAGAGATGAAAAATATTATGATAACCACTGCTCAAGATAAACTAGGTTATCAAACAAGAGATAAACAAGAAAAATGGATGGCAGATGAAATTCTCTCATCAATACTGATGAGCGCCGAAAGTATAGAGCACAATCAAATTTACAAAATTAGAATAATATTCAGACACTTATAAGGACAAAGATCAGGGCAGCAAAAAATGAATGGTCACAACGTGAATGTGAAGAAATCGAACGCTTACAAACTTCATATAACGATTTTAATTTACATTTAAGGAAACTGCTGGGATATATAGAAGAAAAAACATCTCCTTAACAGTAAACAAAGATGATAAAATTATTCTTGATGTTGCGGAGAAGAAAAGTATAAGGGAAGACTACATTAGAACCCCCTTCTCAGATGATACTGTAGACCAAGTAATGTTGAAATTCCTTAGAATGATGATCTAACAGGACCTTCAATTATGAAAGAAGAAATCTAGAAAGTCATACGTAACTCAAAAACTAATAAAGCCACAGGACCTGATGAAATTCCAGTGGAACTCATTAAACTTTTTGATGAAGAAGGAATCAGCGTCTTACATAAACTTTTTAACAAAATTTATGATACAAGTCAATACCCTGCCCAATGGCTGTTATCAACGTTCATTCCATTACCTAAGAAGAAGAATGCGCGGAAACGTGAAGATCATTCTTTCATTCCTTAAAAATATTTCTGAAAGTCATCCATCGAAGGTTGTATGAAAATTGTGAGCCCTTCATGGGTGAGGAAAGGTTTTGGTACTAGAGAGGCAATAGTTGCTCTACAGGTTGCAAAAATGCTATGATCAGAATACAGATGTAAGTCTTTGTTTCATTGATTATGAAAAGGTCTTTGATAGGGTACAACATCACAAACTTCTGGAAATTCTAAGACGATTGAATATAGATGGGAAAGATTTCCATTGTATAGAAAATTTGGGATAATTTTCCATTGCGATGCCGCCGCGATAAAATTCCCCTAAAACAAAATGGCGTCTACCATGACGTCATCAACGACGTCACTCCTCTAGCAAGCTTACGGGAAAAGCCTGGGTAATAGGGGTTTTTGGGTGGGGAAACACAAAAACCTTCGAATTCGCGAGATTTTTTAACGCATTGGAATCTATAATTGAGCTATGTAGGTCAATTGCATATTTCGATGCGTAGAAAAATTTTGCGATTTCAATTGATATTTTCAATTTTCCGCATCGAAATCTACCATTGGACTATATAGATCAATTGTAGATTCCGATACACATCGTAATTCTTACAATTTCATAATTGAAAAAACGTGCATCGAAATCTACAATTCACCTACATAGCTCACTTGCATATTTCGATGCGTAGAAAAATTTCGCGATTTCAATTGATATTTTCAATTTTCCGCATCGAAATCTACAATTGGACTATATAGATCAATTGTAGATTCCGATACACATCGTAATTCTTACAATTTCATAATTGAAAAAACGTGCATCGAAATCTACAATTCACCTACATAGCTCAATTGCATATTTCGATGCGTAGAAAAATTTCGCGATTTCAATTGATATTTTCAATTTTCCGCATCGAAATCTACAATTGGACTATATAGATCAATTGTAGATTCCGATACACATCGTAATTCTTATAATTTCATAATTGGAAAAACGTGCATCGAAATCTACAATTCACCTACATAGTTCAATTAAAGATTCCGATGCGTAGAAAAATTTCGTGACTTAAATTGAGAATTTTTATTTTTCGCATCGAAATCTAAATTTGGCATATATAGCTCAATTACATATTACGATACATATCGTAATTATTTGAAATTGTTAAGTATAAAATTGTCGGCTTCTGTGATATTATCAACGACTTTGCGAAATGTTTCTCTGGCAAGCTATGGAAAAACATTGATTATATATTATTTTGGGTGGTGACAACTCAATAACAGAAGTAAGCATTATAAAAAACTACAAAACGAATTGTGTATATAGCAAGATATGTTTTTTTTTGGGGGGGGGGTCTGCGCCCCCTCCCCCTCCCAAAGAAAAGTTCAGTATTCCTAAGTTTCCAATATTGACCGAAAATACTTAATTAGAAATCACCATCCATTACAGACTGTCTAATAACGCCACACAAACATACTGTATGAAACGTAAAAACCGACCAATGTATGTCTGGTACAAAAGACTGTTATATGCCTTTGCAAGTGTTCTTGTAAACGCCAATTTTTCTCTATATTTTACTCAGGCGTATTCCCTCCTTCCCACCTTGCCTGACGTAATATTTAGACAAATGACATTATCTACGGCTTTAGGAGAATACAGTACAACTGTTCAATTAAATGCAAAAACCAAAATAAATATATGAACAACGTAAAAAACAAACTCACCGATAGTTCCCACAGTTCGTATTATTCCACATGTACAGGAAAAACCAGTATTTTTCGAACACACGTTCCCTCATGTATAACACGAAACAACATTTTATTTGAATACGACTTCAGGAATTCAACAATTTCATTACAAATCGCCAACACAATCCCGCACATGACACTGCTAATATCAAAATCTTGTTCTATAAATTATTCACAGGAATAATAATTGTTAAAATTACGTTTATCAACCGCTAACAGGTGAAAAAAATGGACGACTTCTTCCAACAACACCGCGCGCGAAACTGACGTATTGATCAGCTCACAAGCATGCGCACCGACTCCCGGCAGGCAAAGCGTCAATACGTCAGCCGCGACATCACGGTGACGTCACGGAGATCCCTAAATATTCCCCAGACGCGGCCGCATCGCAATGGAACAATGAACCGAAAATTTATATTGGAATCAGATGGCACAAGTTAAGTTTGATAATTAGATCACTGACTTGGTTAATATTTCTAGAGGAGTCCGACAAGGGTGCGTTCTGTCACCTCTGTTATTCAATTTGTACTCGGAGAGTATCATTCAAGAATCACTTGGTGATGTAGCGATAGGCATAGAAGTTAATGGAGTCTTCATCAACAACATTCGCTATGCAGATGATACAGTCTTGATTGCAGATAATTTAGATGATCTTCAGCATCTAGTTAACGTGGTAGGGGAATACAGCAATATGCTAGGTCTGAACATCAATACAAAAAAGATGCATTTCATGATTGTCACACGTCAGCCTGACTTAAAAAAATGCACATCTCCAATTTAATGGCTCCTCATTACAAAGAATAGATAAATTCAAATACCTTGGAGCATGGCTATGTGAGGGTTGGAGATCAGATATGGAGATAAAATGTCGTCTAGAGAATGCCCGTAATGCTTTTGTGAAATTCGAGAAAATCCTCACAAGTACAGACTTAAATCTAACCCTTAGACTTCGATTTGTAAGCTGTTACATTTGGTCTGTATTTCTATATGGGTCTGAAGGATGGACAATAAATGTGGCAACATAAAAAAAATAGAGGCCTTTGAAATGTAGATTTACCGCAGAATGCTGAAGATACCATGGACTGCACGAATAACTAATATTGAAGTACTGCATAGAATGAACAGACAACAAAACTTATTATGCACCTTTAAAAGACGAAAAACTGTATACCGGGGACATATCTTGCGGAACACCAAATATCGACTTCTCAAGTTGATACTGGAAGGAAAGATCGAAGGTCAAAGAGGAAATGGCTGAGGAAGGATTTCCTGGGTGGATAACATAAAACAGTGGACAGGATTACCCAGCATCGATAAATTATTCCATATGCACAGTTCATAAGCAAAAGATGGATCATGTGGTCGCTAACATCCATTAATGGATACGGTAGACATCCGAAGAAGAAGAAGCAAATTACGTAAGTTTTACAAATATGTTAGGATACTTTTTCAAATCTCCTTTGTATTATATAATAATTTTCTTACTCCTAGCATCATTTCTTTCCAGTTGGGAATGGAAACCCTTGACCAATTTCGGAAACATCACGAACTGAACTCTGAAAATCTCAAGATAGACTATTAAACCTTCAAGGGCTTTGCAACGTGTGCCTACCATAATTTTAAAACCTTTTAAGAAAACTTTTAAAGTGTTTCAGTGTATACGTGATTTTAATGTGTGTTTATGTCAACATTTTATTACACTCGATGTTTTAAAGAAGTGATTTTTAAGTGCTGCCAATACACTAATAAGGCTGATGATGATGCCAATACTTATAGGCAGCGAAACATGTACCGATGTAGAGTGTGACATGTGATTGTATCACGAAATTTTGAATATATTGTATTGACGGGGCGGAACTAGGTAAACTTTTGAATATTAAAGAAAAAGAAGAGATAAAACAATAATTTTCTTAGGGCAGTTGAGAGAAATGATTCAACAGGTAAAAATTAAACATATAATAAAGGAGGTGAGGTTCAATATATCTAAAAATGTTTTCTGTCTAAAATACATTACTTAAAAATAATAAAATTAGATCTGTTACAAATTTTGATTAATCACTGTGAATAAATTCTCCAAATTTTCACCAACCAATTTGATTTAAAGGAGTCCCTGATTTTTATTTGGTACAGCTTACAGACTTTGGTGTGGAATTTTGTTGCATTCTGGCACCAATTTGAGTTGTTGTTAATTCACTTTAGGGTCTTGAGACATCTTGGTCATCAGCCCCATGTACTTGAATGTGTGTTCAATTTGTCAGATACCGGTAACCGATATTTCTGAAGTTTGATCGGTATTAAATTAAATAACAAATGGTATTGAATATTCCACCTTAATATATTAAGTTCATGTAATCATAGAAAACATAGACTTGATTTCTTTTCTACAAATTTTATGAAAACATTGTCATTGAAGAGAAATCATTAAACATTTGAAACATAATATTATGTTTGTATCCCAGAAATTGTCAGAAAAGTATATGTTAAGCAAGTTATTGAATAATAAGGAAATTTATAAAAAATATCACCAAACTGTTCACATGATTGGTCGTGTGGAGTTTATAATTTACCCCAGCCACTTATAATGCAATCTGGATGACAAACAGGTCCTGTTTCTATGTAGTGTGGCAATGCAATGTCGGTGGATGTTATATGGAGCGTGAAACCAGTTGTACCAGCCTTTTCAGAATGCCTCATTGAAATATATACCATTGGGGTAGAAATACCCCGCACGACTAGCGCTGGGCTAAAAGACTGTTTTCATCGACAAATGTTGTAGGCTATTCTCTTTTGTAGCCTACCTATCTTAGTTTTGGACCTTTGAATTTTGACATTTCATAATTTCTGTCTGTCTACTTGTCAATAAATGGGAAAAGTTCTAATAGAAACAGTTTAAACATTTACTGTTATACCTCGTTACCAAATTCCATTCTGTCTTTGTTTTGTAATGGTTGCTGCTAACTGTGTTGTTACCTGTTTTATTTTCCAGGATCAATTGAAGTTTTATCTGAAATGTATACTCCAAGTTATTTATCACGCCAGAGGTGGACTATTCCAAAGGAACAAGACAGGAACTTTGTGGCTGCTTTTTTTCATATGGCTACAATTGCCTTGACTTGTACATCACTGGCACAGCTGGGATGGTTCCGCCTGCGAGGTGGCCTCTGTGCACCACATTTAGCTGTGTATCAGTTCTTTAGCTATGGATATTTTGATACTACTTCTGTGCAGAATGATTTATCAGGAAATGAAGTAATTTCGAATCTCTATTATCCCAATGGACGTGAGTAATAATGTTTGATTTAAAACATAGCTTCCTTATTTTAAGTTTCCTAATTTAAAGAACATAAAAATTGTAGGAAAGGATTAAGTTGATGAATTCTTCTTCAAAATAGTGTATTTGACTAAAGTCTAAGATTGTAACCTAAAGTCTATGAAATGATTGAAATGTGGTGCGACTACCTTGAGATAGCATCCTTGACTGTTACCCGAGGTTCAAGTTTGATTCCCGGCTCTGCCTAGAAATTTAATTCTGATCTGAGGGTTAGAATGGGTTACACTTAACCTCATAAAGCAAAACTGAGAAACTGTAGGTTCAATTCCGTCCTCAGCCATTCTAGAAGTGGTTTTTCATGGATATCCTCTTCTACTCAAGGCAAATGGAAGGATGGTTCTTAGCCTATAATGTTATGGCTGCCTCCTTTCCAATCCTTACCTCACCTCAATTATAAACACGCACAGAAACCATGCTTCAAGTGGTAACTGTTGACGAGAGGTGAACCCACGGAAAAATGTACTAAACTACTGATATTGGCCATAAATATCTTCTGTAATGATTCAAAATGGATGTGGAAAGGATGTAGTTCACTCGTCCGCTGTCTATAATCCACCCGCCGTCCCAATTTATATCATAACTTACATAGTAAAATTTCATCTGTGTCGGCCATTAACTGCGTGAATTATGCACAAGTACAGTATTGCCAACCCCAAAGAAACCCCACCCATATGGTACTAATTTCCATGACATCAAGCCTGTTTGTGTGTGTTTTATGAGCTGGCCATGTTTGAGCCATACAGCAATGCTGGTTTTACGACAGTTTTACATATTTTTCCCTTAACCCATGAACGCCCGAATTAATACTTTTTTAAAATGTTGCTTTTTTATTAATAAGTCATAACATAGGGTGTTATTGAGCTGCTCAAACCATATTTTACGAAGGTGACATCGTAAGTTCCGGATATACAGGGCGTTATATATATGTAACGCTAGGCGCTTGTGTTGTCAAAACCCTCACTGCATATTCTGAATGGTGATTTTTTTTTTCAAGCGAATTGACCACTTAGGATCACGCAACAACTTTATTTCTTTTTCTTATTCTTTGCCTGGAGTTTCCTCTGTCTCCAATATTCCTTCATGCGTTCACTGGCATTTTTCTTTGGTCTTCTGTCCAAGTTCGTCCACTTCTCTTAGGTCTTCCTTCATCTTGAAACGCTTCCAGATTGTTCACTTTGCTCTTAAATACATTTCTTTCTAGCATTTGAGATTCTGTGATGTTTAACTTTTCTAAATCTTTCCTAACTTCCTTAATCCATGTTGTGGTGGTCTTTTTCTTCCAGAGATAGTCGAATATTTGTTTAGTTAATCTATGGTCGTTCATTCTATAGAGATGTCCGAGGAATGTCAGCCTTCTCTTCCGCATAGACGCGGAGATTCTTTCCACGTTCTGGTAGACTTCTCCGTTGCTTCTCAGTCTCCATCCATCTTCAGTCTGAACTGCACCCATGATTTTTCTAAGAATTCTCCTTTCCATGACTTCTAGCTTTTCGAGGCTATAGTTCATCGAGAGACATTCACTGGCAAAGAGGCACTCTGTTTTTACGACAGTGTTATAATGCCTTATTTTGGCATTCCAGGAGATGCACTTTTTGTTGTAGATATTTTTTGTTAATCCATATGCTCTTTCCATTTTTATAATTCGATCTCCAACAGCTGCTTTTTCTAACCCATTCTCCTGTATAGTCTCTCCTAGGTACTTGAACTTTTTTACCCTTTCAATCCGTCCTATCTCCGTGTCAAGGAACTTTGGTCCATGTTTGTCATTTGTCATAAATTTTGTCTTTTCAACTGATATCCTTAGTCCTGTTTGGCTAGCGATCTTTTCCAAGAGGTTGATTTGTATGACTGCTTCTTCCGTGGTTTCCGATAGTACTGCAAAATCATCTGCAAACGCCAGGCAGTTGACTTTAATTCCTACCGACTTCCTCCCGAGGCAGATTGGGTTTATTCCTCGACTCTCCAATTCCGTGTTCCAAATTCTCACAACCTTCTCTAGGACACAGTTGAAAAGGATTGGTGATAGGCCATCCCCTTGCCTGACTCCTGTCTTAATTTCGAACGGCCGAGAAAGCTCTCCCATGAACTTCACCCTGGGAGTTGTGTTTGTTAGGGTCTCTTTGACTATATTTGCTAGTTTGGTTTTGATTCCAAATTCCCTTAGGATCCTGTCTAAGGTCTCTCTGTCCACTGAATCAAATGCCTTTTTAAAGTCTATGAAGGATACCACAATTTTCTTATTACTCAGCAGTCTGTGACGGATTATTGATTTCAAGTTGAAGATCTGCTCAACACAGGAGCGTCCTTTCCTAAACCCTCCTTGGTAATCGCCTAGTTGTTTGTCCAGCGTATCTTCTATTCTGTTTAGAAGAATCTTGGAGAGAATTTTATAAGCAATTGAAAGGAGGGACACACCTCTGTAGTTGTTCACGTCTTGCTTATCCCCTTTCTTGTGGAGCGGATGGATCAGCGCTGTTTTCCATTCTTCTGGAATTTTCATGGTTTCCCAGACTGCACCAAGGATTCTGTGAAGGTCGTCTAGAATTTCTGGCTCAGCCCATTTAATCATTTCTGCTGTTATCGAATCTTCTCCACTTGCTTTGTTGTTCTTTAGGTTCTTGATGACATCCCTGATCTCTTCTTTTGTTGGTGGTGCATCCTCTTTTTTGAGTTTTCTGGCGAGTCTGCTATTTCTAATCTAGAAGTGGGGGTTGGACAGTTCAAAAGATCTTGAAAGTATCCAGCTAGTATTTCGCAGTTTTCATGGTTGTTCAGTCCAATTTTTCTCTGCTCATTTCTAAAACTCATACTTGGGGCTTCGTAACCCTTAAGTTTGTTTTTGAATGTCTGGTAAAAGTCTCTGGAGTTGTGTTTAACGAAGTTGCTCTGAAGATTTTCTAACTGTGCTGCTTCAAAAGATCGCTTGGTCCTACGGAAAATTCTGGATGTTTCTTTCCTCTGTTGTCTGAATTGTTCCAAGTGTTCCCTTTTTCCAGAAGATTTCCATCTTCTCCATTCCTCAGACCTCTTACTGAGAGCTACATCGCAGTGTTCGTTCCACCAGATTTCTCTTTTCCTCTTTGCCAACCCCAGTGTCTTCTTTGCGGCGTCATTGATTCCTGTACAGAGTTGTTGCCAACTTTCCTTTTTGGTGCTGCGGATTTCTTCCCTAAAGTTCTTAACAATGTCGTGGGAAATATTCAATTTGCTCATGTTATATTTGGTTATTCTAGGTGGGTCTCTCTTTTGTCGTATTTATAAATACAATAATTTACCAATTTCATATTTGTTGCTAAATACTTATCTTGATAATATTACACTTTAAAAAGCACTGAGCAAGTATTTTGACACCTTTGAACCTTCGATCATATAGTCTAGTGACTAGTCACATGGTGTGGAACGGCAAGAAGCATGATAATATGCACGGTCCCACATCACATTTACAACATGCAGTGCAGACACTGCTTACACACAATTCACCGGTACACCGCCTCCGCTTATGTCCTAGGACGTTGATGACCAGAAGATTGCGTCCATCATATCACAAGTGCGTCCATCATATCACAAGTCTTCAATGTCGCGGCCCTGTACTGCACGTGCTGTTGAGAGCCACCTGGCTCTACATGGTTCTACACCATACGGTTTCACGTAGAATTGCGCCACTTCCCACTTGAACTCCAGTTGAGTTGTCCTTTACCGTTACATAGTAATAAGGTACCATGCGTTTTGGAGACTCTCGTCAAGATGCCAAGAAAATATGACCCACCACCACTTTTTGTTTCTTATTGACAGGTGATATCAGTTCACATTTTCATCCATAAGGTTCGTTTCCCCATAAATTTGTTATAGGTGCCGATCAGGAGAGGACGTGGTATTGTAACTAGTTCTTTTTATCCCGAGAGAATCTTGCGACCTGTTCGAGGGGGAAAAAACAGAGAGAGTCGTGGAGGCAACAGTTACTGTGCTGTTTTCGTGCCAGAAAGCAATAATCATGTCGTTATTACTCCTTTTCCCCTTCCTTCAATATTTCTGCCAAGGTTAGACTTCTAAATAATAATTATGTTATTGGATTTACGTCCCTTTTGACTGCTCTGGCAGGGTTGCCGGAATTTTGGCCCAAAGGGGATCTTTAACGTGCCAGTAAATCTACTGACATGACTCCCTCGCATTTTTGCACCCTGAAATGCCAGCTGACTGAACCAGAATTCGATCCTGAAAGCTTGGGCACAGCAAGAGAGAACGTTACCGCTGAGCCACACAGCCAGTCTAGACCTCTGAAATATCGAAATAATTCAAGCATTGTATTTTCTGAAACACTGCCTGCAGCCAGATATCTCGGCAAAGGTATGGTCTTGAATACGGTACTGGCAAAAAAAAAAAATTCTACGGTGACATAAAACATATTATATCAAGCTGACTGAACCAGAATTCGATCCTGAAAGCTTGGGCACTGTTAAAAAAGCTGTATATGGAAAAACGTTTTGTGTATAAATGCATGAAATGTATTCTAACTCATTTCATATGAATGTGCTACAGAAAATATCTTGCCTTACCACTGACCCTGTATCCGCCTAGCATTACCATATGGTAACGCTCGGAAAATTAGTCCCGGGCATGAGCCGGTGTAAAGTTACACGTAAGATATGTTACTGAATTATAAATTAGATATGTTTACTACCATGATCCTGAAGACAAAGTAAACTATTTCCATTTCACGCAATAATTTAGCATGCCGTACCTCGAAATGCACACGATTGTTGCGACATCACCCAAGACATTCCCTAGCGACTAGTGCACAGGAAATGAATAAATATACCTTCCATGATCATAATAAGCACAAAGTTTGAATATCTTTAACTGGCAAAGGTCCTGTAGAGCAATAAATGCAATGATCGGTACTGCGTTACCATATGGTGACACTAGGCGTTTATGGGTTAATCCTAGGCTTGATCCTGCGGTCACAGAGCACTCCTGACATCTTCGTCCAGTTCATCCATCCTACCTGAATCCTGTGTGACTCATCCAGATTTTCATCTCCAGTCACCACCGAACCCAGGTATTTGAACTCATCCACTCTATTTAACGTTTCCCTTTGCATTCTGATCTCACAGTCTTGATCTGTATTGAACCTCATATACTTCGTCTTCTTCCTACTAATCCTGAGTCCTCTGTCTTCCAAGGCCCCTCCACTGTTCCAGTTTTCTCTCTATGACATCTTTGGTGCTACCACACAACACAATGTCGTCAGCAAACATCCTCCACCAGGGGGCTTGGTCTCTTAATCCACAAGACATTTCATCCAGAATTATGTCAAACAGATATCGGCTTAAAGCCGAACCTTGGTGTAAACCTACCCGAACCGGAATCCAATATGTAAGTCCAACGCTGCTTCTAACCTGTGTTCTTGCTTCTTTTTACATTTCTTGAACCAACTGCACGTACTTCTCTGGTACTCCCTTCCCTCGTAAACATCTCTAGACTTCTCCCCGGGGCTTTCTCTAGGTCCATGAATGCGAAGTGTAATCCCTTCTGTCTTTCACAATACTTTTCCATTACTCGTGTCAGGGCAAACACTGCGTCTGTGGTCCCTTTTCCTGGCATGAGGCCAAATTGTTCCTCACCAACGCTAGTCTCATCCCGGATCCTCTTGTCTATTACTCTTTCCCAGATTTTCATGGTATGGGACATTAACTTAATGCTCCTGTAGTTAGCACAGTCGTGAATATTCCCCTTCTCTTTATATATCTTCTTCTTATACGCTATCAGGCCTAGCGGACCACACGCTACTACAAGTTTCCTTCTCCATCGTCTCCTGTCCATAGCTGCCATCCGCCAACTGTCCACACGTATCGCTGCCTGTTGCATATCTTCATGGAGTCCATCATTCCACCACTTCCTTGGTCTCCCTGGTGATCTCCTTCCCGTGGGGATGGAATCCAGTAGCTTCCGTGCTACATGTCCAGCCCACTGCATTCTTCTGGTTTTGATGGTTCCAGCTATGTTGGCATCATGGTACAGGTCTTCTACTTCGTGATTGTGTCTAATCCTCCATTCACCCGTGTGTCCATCACTCTTTATATATAGGCACTAAAATACTTTCTCTCCATTCATTCCTGAGAGTACATTTTTTGCATTAAATCCCGCAACATGTCGATCCCATCTTTCTCCAGGAAATATATGGCTGATTTACATGTGACTGATTATTATATACAGATCACTATGGGGAAGTTTACAAGGATGACATGTTTCGTTCGTCAAGCAAACATCATCAAATCCAGGTTTACCAAATCAGTCATTTATACAAGACAACCAACTATCACTACCAAGCACTACAAAAACCCACACTGCCTCTCACTAACAGCTATGGTCTGCTTCAAGTAATCCGCGATTGTGCAGCTACTACTCTTGTGATATGCTCCAGTTATAATTATAGGCACAAATAATTAATAACTATGTCTAAGTTGTCCGGGCTTGTAATCCATGATCCAGGCAGGATGTTATCTCCTTACGTTTCACCGATAACTGCATCCGGCATTATCAAGGGTCCGCTTCTTCCATTAGTTAGCAGTGGATTGAGGACCAGCTCCACTGCTCACCGTATAAATACCCTGTAAGTCTCTGCGTGGTCCGGCTAGAGCGTCTCGCCTCACGTACATGCTGCGCACTTCGACTACGGTGGCTGACCTCGTGTGGGCCGGGTATTCCCTGGGTGACAGCCCGGCTGCGACAGAAGAGTTCTTCAGGTTGATGTGTGTATAACATCTTAGCCTTGGTGTTCCTAAGGACCGGGATCCATGTGTTACGTACCCGTTCGATTTCTTCTTTATGATTGAAGTTGTTGGGGTGTTTAAAGATTTCTATAGCTTCCCATTGCAGCCTGGCGTGATAATGTTTGGTGGTGGAGAGTATTTATGTGTCCCCTTACTGTACATCGTGGCCGGCTAAGAGAGAGTGTTCAGCGTCTGACGATTTCTCAGCTTGACCCAGGCAGCTGTGTCTGTTGTATTCCTTGAGTCTGGTGGCCACGCTCCTCTTCTTAGTTCCTATGTACACCTGTCCACAGGAACAGCGTCTGGGTCTGCAAGTGTCGACAGAATCCTGTGTTCCTGTCGACAGGTGTACATAGGAACTACAAAGCGCGCACCATACCCAGGCCTTTGACTTTAAAATAAAGAAATATTATACAAGTGAGGTTGTATTAAAAAAACAAAAAGTCATAAACAGATGTTGGTAAGTTAAGATGTAAAAACCAACAGTACCATAACGTTGAGCTGAGAAGATCATACTAGGCCGAAACGTGTGCAGATATCATCATCATCATCTTCCTTCCAAGTATTGGGCCAAATGTCCCGTTACGGTCTTGCACTTTCCCTCCATCTCTTCATCGGACGTCCCATCGATCTATTTCCCCGTAGCTGGTAGCGAAGGATCTCCTTTGGTCAGATATTAAACATAATAAAAAGAGTATTGATAAGTTGAAACATATATGTGTAAGTTTAAAAGCATCAATACCGAACAAAAATGATAAGTGTCATAGCAATTTATATTAAGTTATAAGGTATATTAACATTATTCATTCATCAATACAGAACAAATAACATGGCTAATGCGATGAGAAATTATATAAAGAAAACTCGGTGATAAAGGAGAATTTTTACTCCTAAAGAAGGATGGTTATTTTGCATCTTTCTTTTCCTTCTGAAGGATTTTCATGAAAGAAAACCTATAATATCCATCTGTGAGACCTCAAAGGAATAAGCACAACAACTGATGACAGATAAGCTATTCAGCATTAACTTTATTACAAAAGAATTATTCAGAATAATTTTCAAGATTTACAAGAAAAAAATAAGTTATTTTAATGCTTTTAAGAGTGGCATTCATTTGAAGATGACATCCTATTATGCAATATGGAGATTAGAAAAATACATTTATTTGTGTGTTGAGGTAAATCTTTACTTAGGCCTACAATGTTAAATCACCATGTTGTAGGAAGCTTTGTATAAAAGAGGGAAGTGATCAAGAAACTTCTTGGCTTATATCATCATCATCATCATCACCTTGCACAGTTTCCAGCCACTGGCCAGGTCTGTTTGGAACATAAGCCTCTCCATCGTCTTCTGTCTTCCCACCATCTCTCCGTTACCACCTTGGTCCAGTCTTCTCCTTTCCTTCGCACGCAGTCCTCCACACCTTTCAGCCACTTATCTCTTGGCCTTCCTCTTGGTCTTTACCCTCTATTTTCTTCTTGTGTATCCTCCTCCCATCCATTCGCTTAACATGCCCATACCATTTAAGCCTTGATTCCTCTATCCTACCGTATCCTGTAATGCTCTCCCCTTGACCAATTCTCCAATCTTCTCATTTCTTAACCTGTCCACTTTTGTCACTCCAATACTGTTTCTTATGAATTTCATCTCATCAGCCTGTATTCTGCTTCGCTCTCTTCCTTTCATAACCTAGGTTTCTGAGGTATACATCAGGATTGGAACATAGTACGTCCTATATATAACCCTTTTGCTGTTTTGAGGGACATCCTTACTCCATACCAGGCTTCTAACTATTTTCCTGAAGAATGCTGCTCGTCTCCCTCGCTCATTTATTTCTCTGTCGTTTCTTCCATTTTCTTGTATCATGCTTCCCAGACTTATATAATAGGACAAATAATATTATTTCTTCTTCATTTAGTTGACATATAGATGAGCTATAGGGGATAATAATAATAATAATAATAATAATAATAATAATAATAATAATAATAATAATAATAATAATAATATCGTATGGCCTCGGGTGCCGGGTGCAAGCTTCGTTATTTGACACCCAGAGGGTAGCTTGCATGTTGAATTTCGTTGTTCCTTGACTATGAAAGTCAAGGAGGTTAGTTGTTAGATATCTAAGCTCCTTGAACACTATAGCGCTTTCTAGTAGAGAAATGAGGAACTTTGTGTTAGCGGAAACTCCCGAGATTAATTTTGCCATTATGAACTCGGCCTACTGAATTCAAATGGGTTCTTTAACATGCCAACATCGTATGACATGCGTATCGTATTTTTGCCGCCTTTCAAAAATCACTTACCACGGCCAGGAACGAACCTGCAAACTTGGGGTTAGTAGACCGACACGATATCCACTCACCCACCGTGGCAAGCTTATAGGGGCTCAAAAGGTCAGATGTAAGCTTTCCAACTGGAAAGAGGAAAGACTGATCCCTATTGGTGGCAGGGATTTAGAATTATCCTGTACATTCCATGTGGCTTATGATTAGATCTGGCAGTTGTAGAAAGGGGTACTCGCTATACTCATATCATTTTAAGGAAAATTTGGCAGTCCTTCCATTCTGTTAACTTGGGTGCCTCCTTTGTGTGTGCATGTGTACAGAATGCATTTTTTAAATTGATAAGTAAAGGATAATATAAAATAAATAATTTAGAGTGATATTCTTATTCTTCTTCTTCTCTCGAATTGACCTACTTAGGACCACACTTATTCAACTTCAGGGTCTTGATCTTCGCCCAGTATTGACGCATTTTCTGCTGGTGTAACTCCTTTCTTTCAGTAGTTCAGGGGGGTCCTTTCCTCCGAGGTTTCTCCAGAAAACCATGGACTTCCTTCAAAGCACGCCTCACAGCCTGTCTGTCATGCAGATCTGATATTTCCAGTTTGTTAATGTCCTTCTCAGTTTCCGTAAACCACGTGGTACGAACTTTCTTATTGTGCCAGAAACTGAGCAAACGATTGGTCAATCTTGTGGGAGGTAATCTCGCTATATGGCCTTAAAAGACTACCGTATTCTCTTTTTTCTCGCACAATCAGAGAGTTTCTCTATATGTTCGTAGAGCTCGAAGTTATGTCGCCTACGAAATTCTTCATCTACTTTTACAGGACTGAGGATCTTCCGGAGAATTCTCCTCTCCCTAATTTCCATCTTCTCTATCAGTCCCCTTCGGTTTAAAGAAAGACGCTCCATGGCATATGCAAGGCTTCTGGCCTCATGAGTTTATTATTATTATCATGTTTCAATTTCAAGTTACGAGATCAGCACTTCTTGTTTTAAGTGTTCTTCGTCAACCGATAGGCCATTTCTAATTTATTGACTCTCATGGATAACGCTGCCCTTTCACATAAGGTGGATTCAATCCATTATTCCAGATACTTAAATTTTACTCAGATTTTTCAGTCCTCTTGATCTCTCCCTGCTCCAAGAGCCTCTCACTGCTAGCTTCTTTTATTTTAGTGAAGAACTTTGTGATATATTTTTAATCTGATTATTTTTCTTCTATATTTCAGCTTTACAATGTGTAACTCCAGAAATAGCAAATTTGATGAGGATCATAATTCTTCTGTGTTTTCTGGCAATGATTTCTTCCCTCATTGGGTTCTTTCTTGATATTATTGGGCCTACGAGGAAAGTGCTGAAAGTGATTCGAAGAAATGGTGTCCCAAGTACAATTACAGGTAATTAATTTGTGATTTTATATTACATCCTACACTCTGATGTTATGTACAGCATGTCCGGGAAGTCTGTATACCCTTATCAGATTCTACTACTTGTTTGTATTTTTGTTGGACCTCAAGTGTGTGACCTTGGTCGCATGCAATGGACCCCCTAGCTTCACCCAACATTATTCTTTGAGTTGAAATGGTAGACACACTTTTTCATTTGAGGAGAGACTGGTTGCTAGTGTATGGATTCATAAACTTCCTCAGGCAGGACAGGCAATCAGCAACACACCAGAACAGTTTAAGACAAGGTTAACTGATCAACAAAAATGGTGCTGCTTTCCTGGGAAAGAAAGGTGTTTATGACAAGAAAAGACTAATAGCAAAGTGGATGAACAAATACATGTTAGGGATGTGTGCTACTGTTGTAGTGTCAGTTGAGCACTCGCCAACAAAGTTTGTTTGAAAACAGTCTGCTGAGCTCCTTGTCATACAATTGACTACATTCGATCACCAGAAGTAGGATTTAACCGTGAAGTTGTATTATTTAACCCTCACAAATTCATTGAAAGCAGACATGAACAAGCATCTTGAAACATGTAAGTCTCCTCTGGCAACATTCCTAACAGACATCAAGGTCAAAGATTATGTTCACAAATGTGTGTGCTATATACCAGAGCATGCTAAGGAGAATCGTTTTGTTTTTTCTTTTTTTCCAAGGAACATCTTGTCATTACTTGAGAAATTGAACACAACCCACAGCATGTTATGATCTGGGTAGGTGTGGTATTGCACTATCTGATTTGACCATACTTGTAAAAGTAGATCTGTGAATGCTGCATCATGTTCATTAATGCTGACTGTACTGCAGCAGCCATGGTCTGCGTAAAGCGAGTCCACTGATTGAACATGATCGAACCATCCTTTTTTGGGGGGGGCGGAGGGTGGGGAGTGAAGGAATGAAACTTTATACAAAAAAGATGAGAAAATAAAGATAATGGAAGATGAAAATATGAATAATGGGAAGAATCCCATAAATAACAAGGGCCAGAAGTTAAATTAAAATGGCAACTGCCCAATCCTACAAGTTAATATAACAACCCTTAAAACCTGTCACAAATGTCAGAAATAAAATTCAACAACTTGCATTAACATTCACCTTATTGAAGTGAAATATAACCGGTAGACCTAATATAACACTTTCTCATAAATTAAATACAGACAGGTTCGAAACACTAAATGCAACAGCTGCCAACCAAAACGAATTGAAATTTCCAACATAAACTGGGTTCAATGACCATTCTACAACTTGAGGGCAGCACAGAAGTTTTAGTTTATATTAACTTGTGTTTATATTAAGAAAATAAACTGCACCTTGTTAGTTAGTTATTGAGGTTTTAAGGGGCGGAACTACGAGGCCCCAAAACTGCACCTTAAGGGGAAGTGAGTGATCATACTAAGCGGCGGCTTCGGTGTAGTTGGTAGCATGCTGACCTTCCATGCCCAAGATCGCGAGTTCAAACCCGGCCGAAGTCGTCGGATTTTTTAAGAGTGTTAAAAATCCCTCAGTATGTCTTCCTTCGGAGGGGAAGTAAAGCTGGCAGGCCCATGTCATAGATTTATGGCATGTAAAAGAACCTTCCACTAACTAGAATTGTGTGAGGCTAACTTTGTAGGTCAGATTTGATTAACGCTCTATTAAGTTCCAATGTTCACAGCCAGGTGCCGGTTGCGGTGGTATCCAGTAGCCAAGTTCACAGCTAGGTGTTGTTGATGGTAGTATTTGGTAGCAAAAGTAGGAACTACTTGAAATTGATCGTCTGCAGATCTTACCTGAATTATAGATAACATACACTAATACAGTCATCACAATTAACACCGGTTATCAGACAGATTCTACACACACCCAAAGAACACGGGACTACATGACCGTGTTGTCGTATCCCCTAAACTGAGAGACCAACCATCATTCTAAGCATACCTCAGCAACATCAAAACAAACGAATCGGTGTTAATTCATGTGTATTTTCATACGATAAAATTAACATGTCTTAACATGGCTGGCGAATCACAGCATTCTTTGTTGGTTGGCATTCACATAAAATTCCAACACCCCCCCCCACACACACACATGGCAAGAATACATTACTCACCCCCACCCCTAGTGACACCACAGCCCATGAAGAGCCTTAGCCTACCAAATGACCGCTGCCCAGCCATTTGGCCTAGAGATTGCTGCGTGACGCATGGTCAGCACGCCTGGTTCTCTTGGCTATTATTCGTAGTTTTCCTGACCGGGACTCGCTCACCCACAGGGGCCAAATCAAAGAATGGTGCAAGGTGCCACATAAAACTTGAACATAATACAGCTCCAAGCACAAGGTGGCAACATCAAGAATTATAATGGATTAGCACGAAAGCTCCCTCATAACCTAAATCTTATCTGCCCAACCTCAGGTACCCAGGACATAGTACATGTCTTAAAAGCACAAATAAACTGATCAGACCTTGCATTCAGGAGAGGTTAAATGAGTTACATACACCTACTGAACAGTCATAATTTCAAAAAAACAAAAACAAACTTAAACCCCAATTTCCAGATTAAATAAAATCCAACACAATAACAGACCAGCAAGGAACAACATTGTATCGCAGGATGGCCAACCCACGAAAAGAAAATTCCCCTAGGCAATTACACATCTAGGCTTAATTAGTGTGAAGACTTTCTGCATTTATTTAAAAAACAAACAGAGCCACAGCGACACACTGTGAATTATCTCATGTCTTGTGAAATTATTGTAAAAACATAAAGGATATTCCCCAGCAATGGACACAGTCAAGAGGATGGTAAGCAAGCTATCGACCAATTACATATTAAGCCAGATGTTCAAACACAAAACGTGTTGTCTTGGCCAGTACGGTACAAATCAGAACTCAAAGACACAATGTCCTCAGTACTGCCAACTATCCCACAAACTTTATGGTCGCTAACCATCCACAAGCTCTATGGTCACTATATGTATACAAACTTTACAGTCACTAACCATCTCCAGAATTTCAATGCCCAACCCTGGACCTCTTTCCATAACACATTCTCCTGCTAGCCTAATTAACTGGGCCATCCCATACTAATCTAATTCGTAGCTTCCTTTCCAGAAAAGAATGTTAATTATCTCGCTGGCAGACATCACAGTCACTACCCTATGGTCATTGGCCATATACAGGGGTCACTACTTCCACAAATACACAGCACATTCACATACTAACCAGCTTCAATGTTTTATAGCTAACATTCTTCTCTCGTCTTCTCCATTGGCCATTACACATAAACACAGAGAATAATAAGTAATAATTAATCCCACAAAAGTCTCACATGACTGATGACACCAAAACAAGCAGTAAATAGCTCAGCATTAAAATTTATGATCAACTAAACCCTCCTGGAATCCATCGCAAGAGAATGTGCCAGGCCTAATACCGATTTTGTTCTGTACACCAAAATTATGAAGGCCATTCAGATACAAATGGCACTGAAGAGAGAATGGCTTAAATGTTGTGACAACCCTCTCCTGCCAATACACCTAGACTGCTCATCTAAAGATCTCAGGCTGAAATCCCAGAATCCTTCTTGGCCACAAGGTAGGAAGTTGGTCCAAGAGCAGTTTCAAGTGAATGAAGCTTGGCGCAACGAGTGGCTGACTTCAAATCCAGACAGATTAGGTCTTATCTCGGATCCAGTTAAGCAACCCCCCATTTTCGACCTTCCCAGGAAAATCCGGACGTCGCTCAATCGTATAAGAACTCAACACGGAAGATGTCAGTTCTGGATGCACAAATGGAAAATTGCCGAGAATCCTTTCTGCAACTGTGCGGATGTGCCTCAGACCATCAGTCACATCGCTATGAAATGCCCACTCCGAAGGTTGAATGGTACAATGAAGGAGATTCATCAAGCTAGAGATGAAGCTGTAGAATGGTTAGAGAAATTAGACATCCAGCTCTAGCAACACTGAAGCTACTTGCAGATCGAGGTCTCAACCTGTATACATTTACTTGTAAACACTTGTATATTGCATCTTCATGCCATACGAAATATATATAGATACAGGCAAATCAAAGAAGCTAACCATTCTCAGAACAAACTGCTCCCTAAACAACATACATTTTACAATGCACAAAAATAGCTCATGCTACTTGCAGATCAAGGTCTCAACCTTGTCAATCTAAACATTCTGCTACAAATTCACGTTTAACAATTAAATGATAATTTTTCCTTTGGTCAACACATATTTATGCCCATTTTTATTAGGCAGGAAATATAAGACTCTACCTGAACTAAATTTATGTGTGACATTTTGGTACTGTCTCCTACAGGATCATTTAAGTGGCGTAGCCTCGGAACATGGCTCAATCTCGAAACACGTCAAAGAAATCTAATATATGAGGGGTCTAGATGCAAGACCGGCAATCTCCACTGAGTCTAATTTTACAGGAGAGACGAATTTCTTATACCTCAGTAACTAAGTGATATAATATAATGGTTTTTGCTCTATAATGTTTTGTTCGATTTATAAATTACATTAAGTGCATGAACAAACTAGAATATTTGATAACATATTAATAGGGGGGCAATAAAAATTGGAGATTGGCGGTTTTGCATCTCACCCATTTAAAATACAAGTATAGCATCAATTATTGTTTTGCTGGGATACCAGGAATCGGGATTCAGAAAAGTGAAATAAGAAGATTAACACTGGAGAGAGTTTCCCATAAGTCCAACCCCTCGTCCACGTCATAGGAGACAGGCAACGGCACAAAGTAGGGGATCGCCTGTAGGGGCGAAGTACAATGGGGACTTCGTGTGCCCCAGGACCGTTACGGTAGCTGTGAAGGTCCTACAGGAACCCTGAAAAGTGACGGCTAACGGAGCTCTGGTGAAGCTACGATAGGCCCAGCAAGCCAGTAGTGGATGAAACCAAATGCTTTCAAAAATGGAACGAGCCTCGGACATGATGGATTTAATAGACGACACGGCTGTACACACGGACTAAGATTTGGAACTTTGAACCTAAGAACGCTGATGGGGAAGGTGGAGGAGATAGTGGATATGATGGAAAGAAGGAAGTTGGATTTATTGGGATTGGCAGAAACAAAGTGGAATGGGGAAGGAAGGAGAGAACTGAGAAAAGGCTATAGACTGTACTGGAGTGGGAACGAAGAGGGAAAGAGGAATGGAGTGGGAGCAGTAGTACGAGATGGTTTAAAAGAAGAAGTGAGGAGAATAAGTGATAGGATGATGAAAGTGAAAGTAGCACTGAGGGGAGAGACCGTAGAAATAGTGCAAGTGTATGCTCCACAAGTAGGCTGCGCCTCTGAAGAGAAGGAGGAGTTTGAAGAGGAATTGCAGAAACAGCTGGTAGGAAGAAATATGTTTGTTATGGGGGACCTGAATGCCCATGTAGGAAGAGAAAGACAAGGTTATGAGAGTGTTCTAGGACCAGAGGGTTGGGGCGGAAGAAATGAGGAAGGAAAGAGACTGTTGGACTTCTGCCAGAGGAACAGCCTGCTAGTTGGGAACTCCTGGTTTAAGAAAAGAGAGAGCCACACAATCACATGGTACAGTGATGACTTGACCAGGAAATCGGTGGTCGACTATATACTGTATGAGAAAGAACTAAATAAGAACATCACGGACATCAAGGTTATACCATCGGAGAACCTGGATAGCGACCATCGATTGCTGGTAATGAACCTGAGAGGGAGTAAGGAGAAGAAAGGTACTGAGAACCAGGAAAGACGTATAAGGATATGGAAACTGAAAGAAGGGTCGAGTACCTCAAAATGGTAAAGGAAGGAATTCCAACAGATGAAGAAAGAGGGGTGGAAGAGGAATGGGCTAGATTTAAGAAGACACTAGTAGGTGCAGCAGAAGCAGTATGTTGGAGGACAAGTAGTAAGAAGAGGTGGAAGGAAACACCATGGTGGAATGAGAAGACAAAAGATATAGTAAGGGAAAAGAATAGAGCCTTTAGGAGGTGGTATCAAAATAGGACGGTAGAGACAAGGGAAGAGTACCAGGAAAGAAAGAAGGAGGCGAAGAGAGTAGTGGCTGAGGAGAGAAGAAAGTGGATGGAAGAGTGGACAAAGATGATGGAGGATAGTGAAGGTACAAAAAAGGTCCTGTATGGGATGGTAAAAAATAAGAGGCGGAAGGATCCTACGGATTTTGTTAGAATGGTGAACAAAAGGGGACAAGATATAGAAAATAGGGAAGAACTGAAGAAAATGTGGAAAGAATATTTTGAAGAACTTCTGAACCCAAATGGAAAAGATGGTGAGGAGGAAGAAATCGGGGAAGAGGAAGATGAAATGCCAACAGAAAAGGACTTAACATGGAAAGAAGTGGAAGATGCAGTGAACAAGATGAAAGGAGGGAAGGCACCGGGTGTGGATGAGTTGAGTGTGGAGATGGCGAGAGCAGCAGGAGAGGTGGGGATACAGTGGTTGTACCGAGTGATGAGGACAGCATGGAAGGAAAGGAAGATCCCAGAGGAGTGGAAAAAAGGAATAATTGTCCCGATCTTCAAGAAAGGTAGTAGAACAGATTGCAGAAACTATCGGGGAATAACACTGATGAGTCATTGGGCAAAGATCTTCGAGAAAGCTTTGGAAAAGAGAATTAGGACAAGGATAGAAGGAGGGATGAGGGAAGAACAACATGGCTTTTTGCTGTAAGGCAGTTACAAGAACAACACTATGAGTATGGAACAGATCTACTGATGGCCTTCCTGGACATTGAGAAAGCATATGACAGTGTATGCAGAAACAAAATATGGAAGTCCCTGGAGGATAGAGGAGTAGAGATATGGACTATAAAGAGGATGAAGGAGATGTACAAGGGAAGCGTGAGCTGTGTGAAAGTGGGAGGAGAGAGATCAGACTGGTTGGAACAGAGAAACGGCCTGAAACAAGGAAGTGCACTGTCACTGTTACTTTTCATTGTGGTGATGGATGACATAATGACCCGAGTGGCACAAGTAATTGGGGAAGGAAAGATGAAAGCAATGGTGTTTGCAGATGATTTGATGATTTGGGGAAACAAGGAGGAGGAGGTACAGGAACAGTTGGACGTGTGGGAAGGAATAATACAAGGATATGGGATGAAATTTAGCATAAATAAGAGTGAGATGGTGATCACAACAAGGAAGAAGGAAAGAACCACAATGGGAATAACAATTGGTGGGGAACAGCTGAAGAAAGTGGAGAGTTTCAAGTATCTGGGAAGCCTGATACAAGATAATGGAAGAAACGATACAGAATTAAATGAGCGGGGGAGGCAGGCAGAAGCATTTCAGAGGAGTGTGAGAAGCATGTTATGGAGCAAGGATGTCCCTCAGAACAGCAATAAGATCATATATCGGACGTACTATGTCCCTATCCTGACGTATGCCTCGGAGACCTGGGTTATGAAAGGAAGGGAGAAGAGCAAAATACAGGCCAGTGAGATGAGGTTCTTGAGAGGCAGTATTGGAGCTACAAAAATGGACAGAATAAGAAATGAGAGGACCAGAGAATTAATGAAGGAGGAACCATTGCAGGATGGTATAGAGAAATCTAGACTTAGATGGTATGGACATGTAAAACGAATGGAGGAGAAGAGGATACCCAGGAGAGTACACGAGACGAAGTGGGAAGCAAAGAGACCGAGAGACAGGTGGCTGAAGGGGGTGGAAGAAAGCGTGAAGAAGAGAGGAGAAGACTGGACAAGGGTGGAGGCTGAGAGATGGTGGGAAGACAGAAGACGTTGGAGAGGCTTGTGTTCCAAACAGACCCGGCCAGTGGCTGGAAACTGTGCAAGATGATGATGAACACTGGAGAGGAAAGTATTTTCGGTCTAATCTATGGAATTATGATATACGGTAGTACAATTTTCCACAACAAAGGTGTTTAAACAATGAGATCCTCAGTTTCCTCCAAGCCATCTTCTTCAATAAGTCCCTCGGCTCCTTCATCATGGTTTGCTTCATTTTGCTTGATCTCCATCAAGTCGGTGTAAAATCGTAGATCTTTGAGGGTTTTCCATTGTTCACCGTAGTGTTTAGCAATTTAGTAACGTCCCGCAATTTCAAAGGGTTAACTTCAACACCCTTCCTGATTACGGCTGCATTAATCATTCCCACATTCTTGCCTGATTTACAAACACATTTTGCCGCACATACATCAGTCCTGTAATAAGGCTCTCCACGCACCAACACGTTAGTCATGGGATTTGTTTTGGACCTTGTTAGAATGAAACACTTACTAACATTAAATTTGAGGTGCCACGAGCCAGTGATTTTGAACACCTTATTTGCTTCTGTCTTCCCGTCAGAGACTAGACAGTCATTTCCCATTTCAATAACGGTCCCAAATATTTCAAAAATGTTTTTGTACTCGTTCGGATTTGTGACAGTTTCTCTTTTTGTTAATATCTGCCATGCAGATAGCCGGTTCTGCACCTCAACACCATATGGAGATTGCCGGGTTTGCAACTAACCCCTATTTTTCACCCTCTTTTTGAGGGGGATATAGCCGGATTTGCATCCAAACAAGTTTATAAACAGATGACAAAAACCTCAGAGAATGGTACTACAGTCATAACTCAT
Organism: Meconema thalassinum; assembly: GCA_946902985.2. Taxonomy (NCBI): domain Eukaryota; kingdom Metazoa; phylum Arthropoda; class Insecta; order Orthoptera; family Tettigoniidae; genus Meconema; species Meconema thalassinum. Next base: position 455,978,135 of record OX336388.2, read on the forward strand.
TTTCCCCAAAAAGTGGAGATAGCCGGTTTTGCTTCTAGACCCCTCATATATAGTATATATGAATTGCATCCGAATGGCCATTAGCTGGATATTTTTGATTGAACCTCCGAGGGCTCCCAACAAGCTCAATTTCAAGTAGTTCCAACTTTGGCTACCAGATGCTACTGTCACTAATACCTAGCGGCAAACGTTGGAAATCGATAGAACGTTTGTAAATAGCCAAATATAACCTACGAATTCTGCTACACACTATCAATTGCAGTGGTAGGTTCTTTCACGTGCCATAAATCTTCCCCTCCGAAGGAAGGCATACCGAAGGATTTTAATGCTCTTAAAAAATCCAACAACTTTGGCCGGGTTTGAACCCGCGATCTTGGGCATAGCAGTTCAGCATGCTACCGACTACGCCACCGAAGCCGCTGACACGACTAATCTAATACAGTACCGGTATTGAATTTGGTGCTAAATGACTTATCTAAAATCCTGGATACTCATGCAAAAGAGAACACATCTCAAAACTATAACTTGCCTCGGAATGAGAAACAAAATGTAACATGCCATTCATCACAAGATGGCTTCCTCATTCAACAACGCAGTATTAAAATATCATGATGCTAACCCATTTAAAATATTAAATATAGCACATTCTCAATGGATAAACTTTCTGACACTTCTTACAAACACAGACTTCAAATATTTAAATGAGTTCTAGTTGACCATATCTCGCAGATGCAAGGACAAATGAGAAGCCTTCCCCCAAAATCAACGAATGAGATGAAGTACTACCATACCCGACTACAGCCCACATCAGGTTACACAATACACAAGTACGGTGTGTTTATCAGATCTTATAAACACATTTTCTTCCGTTGTTTTTTCCCCCCAGGGGCTCACATCTAGTGGGACGTGGGTTGGCGACCACGGGACCCCAGCTGAATCCGGCATTGCTTCCACTTACTTGTGCCGGGCTCCTATCTGTCTTCTTTCCTGTCGACCTCACTTGGTCAACTCTTGTTCTCTTCCGACCCCGACGGTATTAGGGTATCCGAGGCCTAGGGTGTCTCTTCCTTTCCAGCCTTACCCTTGTCTCATCTTTTCTGATCCCTTCCTTCTGGGAGGGGTCAGCCTTCCTTTTCTTTTCCTGTTATCTCCTGCCTTCTGCTCAAGGCCCTCAAGGAGGTAGGGTGTAGCCCCACCACTTCTGGTGCACCCTAGAAAGTGCTACACCCTCAGGGGCTCACGGCTGGTGAGTTCGGGAGTTGGCGACCCCGAGGCATTCCTGAGCTGGGTCCGGTTTCCCCCTTTTGTCCCTTACCTGTGGGACGGACCCTCTCCTCTTTCACTTTCCTGTTGTTTTTCTTTTCATTATATTTCCTTTTCCCTTTAAGATTCCCGCACTGTTATTTTTGTATCTCCACTCCATTTTGTGGGTGTTTTCAATCTCCATTGCATTTTGTAAGTCTTTTCGATCTACGTTGCATTTTGTGAGTGTTTTTCAACCTCGATTGCATTTTGTAAGGATTGACAATCTAAATTGCTTTTTAGTAAGTCTTTCAATATTGGGGGGGGTCCTTTTGTGAGTAGTTTGAATTTCAATTGCATTTTTTATTTTCAACCTACACCGCTTTTTTGCAAGTAGTTAAGTCTCAATTGCATTTTTGTGGGTATTTTGAATCTAAATTACATTTTGTAATTATTTTCAATCTAAATTGCATTTTGTAAGTATTGTCCATCCAAATGAGAAGTTGAATCTACCATACATTTTGTAAGCAATTTCAATTGCATTTAGTATTTTCAACCTACCCCGCTTTGTTCAAGTTGTTAATTCTCAATTGCATTTTGTGGGTATTTTGAATCTAAATTACATTTTGTGTGTATTTTCAATCTCATTTGCATTTTGTAAGTATTTTGATTTCATTTGCATTTTGTAAGTATTTTGACTGTACGTTGCATATTGTACGTATTTTGAACTTCACCTACATTTTGTGCGTATTTTTCGATCTATTCCTTTTGTGAGTACTGTATTTTCGTTCGAAATTCCCTTATGTACGTATTACTGCTCTCCATTTTGTGAGTAGTTTCAATCATCATCATCATCATTTCCCCTTATCCAGCTCCTGCCGGTTCAGGGTATTTATGGCACTTCTCCACTTTCCTCTTTCCTTCCACAATTCTTCTTCCACGATCTTGTCCCAGTCCAGATTTCTTTTTCTTACGCTGTTCTTCACTGAATCGATCCACCTTGTTCTAGGTCTTCCCCTTGCTCTCTTACCATTGCACTTGGCCTCCAGCATCTGTCTTGGTATTCTATTATCCTCCATCCTCTTGACATGTCCAAACCACCTTAGTTTATTCTTCTCAATTCTCTCATTTAGTTTTCCCATCCCAACTTCCTTCCTAACATCTTCATTCCTCACTCTGTCTTTCCTTGTCTTTCCTATCATACTTCTTAGAAATTTCATTTCACTGGCTTGGATTCTACTCTCTTGCCTGCTTGTCAGGGTCCAAGTCTCAGCTGCATAAGTTAATATGGGTACATAGTACACTTTATACATTACCTCCTTACTTTTCCTTGGTACTTCCTTATCCCAAACAAGTTTTCTTACACTTTGATAGAATGCATTGCTCTGCTGTACCCTCCTGCCAATCTCCATGTCCAACCTACAGTACCAGTTTGCATCAATTCACTTCCTAGGTATTTGAACGTGTCCACAATTTCCAAACTCTGACTTCCAATTTTCACAGTGCCCTTTCCTTGTCTTTCCCCTCTTGTCATCACCATGGTCTTGCTTTTCTCTATACTGATTTTCAGGCCATACTTCTGAATATTTTCGTTCAGTGCATCTAGTTGTTTTTTGCACTTCTTCGGCATTCCTTCCCCAGACCACAATATCGTCTGCAAATAATAGTAACTTCATTTCTTTATGTCCATATGCTTCCTTTGTTTCCTTTACAATTTCATCCATTACCATTATGAACAAAAGAGGTGACAGTACACTCCCCTGTCTTAGTCTAGTCTTGTTCCTAAACCAATCTGTCTTTCCAACTGGGGTCAGTACCCTGCTAACACAGTTGTTATTCATTGCTTGCACCATTTCCAACATTTCTTTTCCCAGTCCCTTCTTAACCATGGTTTCCCATACCTTCTCTCTGGGGACACTATCATATGCCTTTTCTAGATCTATGAAAGTCATAACCAAATCCTCTCCATATTCCCAGTTCTTTTCCATCACCTGGCTCAAGCTAAAGATTGGGTCCACTGTGGATCTTCCACTCCTGAAGCCATACTGTTCCTCTTGCAACTCTCCTTCCACCTTTCTTCTCATTCTTCTTTCTAATATCCATTCCAGTATTTTTACTATCTGTGAAATGAGGGTGATCCCTCTATAGTTATCACACAGTTTCAATCTGAGTTCCTTTTTGTAAGTATTTTCCTGCTCACTTACTTTTCGTTCTGGTTTCCACTTCATTGACATTTTCGCTATCACACAGACCATTAGGGGCCGATAACCTGGATGTTAGGCCCCTTAAAACAACGATTATCATCATCATCTTCCGTTGTTTACAAAACTTCCTAAAGTTAATTTATATGGCTTTACAATCGAAACATGAATTTCATTACTGAAAATGCACTCTACTCAAATGCCTGCATACACTTTGCACACCTCAGAACTAAATCGTATCTCTTAACTGACTTTCTCTCCTATTGAGAGGTATTATGCCATAGCAGATATACAGGGCGCCCGAGAATGTTCTCTGCAGTGGGTACGTGCAGCTGCGAGTGTTTGAGTCCTTGAAAGGGGGACTCCCGCGTGTGGGCTGTCAGTGTGTATTGCGATAAGCGAGCCTGTATGTCTTCAGTGTGTATTGCAGTAAGCGAGTGTTCAGATAGATTATTGGAAGAGTGCAACAGTATACAGGTTGAAGAGAGTTTTTTTGGCGGAATACGTTTTTCGCGAAGGCGATCGGTTTACAGAAAATGTAAAATTAAGATTTCAGGCACGGTTTCCTAATTCAAAGTGTCCAAACCGTGATACCGTTCGGGATTTGGTAAGTAAATTTCGTGTGACTGGCTCAGTTCACGATGTACCGGGAACAGGCAGGCCTACGCTTTTAGCAGACGAAAAACTTGATGAAATCTCCGATATATGCTGAGTAGTCCAAGTAAATCAACACAAAAATTAGCTCAACAAACAGAAATCTCTAAGTCGACAGCACATAAAGCTGTAAGAGACAAGCTTCAGTTGTTCCCTTATAAAGTTACCTTGGTTCATGAATTAAAACAAACTGATTACGGAAAAAGAGTGATGTACTGTGAATGGTTCCAGCATCTGTTATGAATGGCTGTGGTGAGTACAACGTTTACTGTTGATTTGTTATGATGCAAGCGGCAGCAGTGCTACCAACGTAACTGCTTTAGCTAGCTCTCGCAGACGCATGTAGGCGCTGCAGAGATCATTCCCGGGCTCACTGTACTTCCTGGTTTAACCGCTCCATTTCCATCCACATTTCCCTCTTCCAAAGAAGACTGCATGACACAGTCACCCGGATCACTAGATTTCCTACTTACATCGTGAAAGACGAATCTCAAATAATGCAGAGGCAAGGGCTACATTCTCCATATCTTATTGTTAGAGTACTTTCGTACAACCTATAACTAAAGCCCTGCGCGGATAAACCCACAGATATCCACAATATTTTTTGCCATGCGGATATAGTTTGCATGACTGTGCGGATAATGTTTTGGGTAAATTTGTGGATAGTTTATAGAATACACTGCTGAACTGGATAAAAAAAAAAAAAAGAATTGCTACGATCTGAGTTTTTCACGTTTCTTGTTATTTCCCTATTTGCTTTCGTTTGGACTGTATGATAATAATAGAGAAGTGAAAGAAGCCAGTCATGGAAATACCCTCAATTAGTGTTGACTTATGCCCAAAAAAAAGTCATTTATACATGCGCTTGCCTGCTTCGGTATATCCGACGACTAAGTAAGCCACCCGCTGTTTCAGTTGCCGTTACTCAGAGGGACAAAACCCAGTTAACATTGTCTTACGATTCACACATAGCCTACAGTAGGTTAAGGGAACAAATTTCTCCTTAAATGTCTAAATGTGTTGGTTTGATACTTTATGCTTTATTAAAAATATTATTCTGGATAAAAGTCGTGGAGATGCGGGGCGGATGCGGATAAGTCGTGCAGATGCGGGGCGGATAACGTTTTGTTTATCCGCGCAGGGCTCAACCCCTAACTAGGACAACTCAAAAATTTCTTTATGTTCGACCCTGGCGAAATGTAAATATTATATGTCAGAAAACTGTACTATAATGAGGCTCATTATGGTACAAGTTTTCATTATGATACAGTTTCTCCCACCAATCAGAGATCAAGAAACAGTTGTGTGACCAATTAGGTGAGGATAGCATCGCACCTGTGCTCACTTCCATGGCCCCCTATTTTAAATTTCACTGTGTTGCGAGTGTCATAGTGAGGTATTTCAGGAGGCCATGGTCTAATACAGTGTGGTCCAACCCGCAGCCCTCGGGCCTGTTGTGCCTGTTCATTTTTGTTGGCCCTTGCCCTTCTTACTGCCCTTCACTCTTCGACAGTTATAATCCGTGGCGTGCCCACTTTAATTTTCACTTTCATTCAGTAATGTTACGAAGGAGCTAAGTGGGAAAGGAAAGATCCCGAAAAATACACAAGTAATCAGAATTGGTTTTCCACGAATACGTACGGCACGAGAAGCTGCCCCGCCTCCAGGCGACAACTGGTTGGTTGCCAGTGATTGGCTGCTGATAAGTTTGCGTTCGTTCGTGTGCTGCGGCGAATTTCCCTATAAAAGGGAGTGCAGATCTGTTCGAAGAGGTTGTTTTTGACGAGAGAAGTTGTTCGAGAGATATAGTATGACCAGAGTTTGTTGTCATCGTTGTTACGAGAGTGGTACCTAATATGTCGGAACTTAATAAACGGCGTGTTGAAGATGAGAAACGACAATTTCAGTCGAAATGGCAGGAAAGTTACTTTTTTGTTGAACATAATGGAAAACCACAATGTGTTATCTGTTCTCAAGTCTTAGGTGTTTCGAAGGAGTATAACGTGAATAGACACTATACCAGCTTGCATAAATCTAAATACGATCAATACCGCGGAAGTGCCAGAAGTTGTGTGTTTAATGATTTGAAGCTGAAACTAACAAGACAGAAGAATATATTTCAGCAACCATCAAGCACAGCCGGTTTAAAGGCATCTTATGAGGTATGTTTAGAGCTACCGAAGCTAAAAGTAAAAAGTCTTTTAGGGATGGTGAGCTCATTAAGAAATATGTGCTTTAAAATAGCATCTTCATTTGGAGATGGTTAAACATTTTGAAACAGTTTCCTTGCCTCATCAGACAGTTAGTAGAAGAATTAATGATATGGCTGGTAAAGTTTCAGGTTCTCTCAAGAGCATTTTGGAAAAATGTGAATTTTACTCTCTAGCTCTAGATGAGAGCACATATATAGCTGACATCGGCCAGCTCCTTATCTTTGTCAGAACAATACACGAAGAATTTGAAATTCATGAAGAACTGTTGGAATTAAGATCATTAGAAACCAGGAAAAAAGGCATTGACATATTCAACGCACTGGATGATGTCGCTTCTAAATATGGAGGTTTTGTGAAGTACTCTGGCATTGCAACAGATGGAGCTAAAGCAATGGTTGGTCCTAACATTGGTTTAGTAGGACTGTGTAAAGAAAAAGGATTGAAATTTTTGTTTTTCCACTGGATTATCCACCAGGAGGCTCTCTGTGGAAAATTATAAGGCTCAGTGAGCCTATGAAAACTGTTGTCAACACGGTAAATTTAATAAGGGGAGGCAATAAAGACTGTAGACACAGAGCATTTATTGCATTCCTGGACAATTTGAAAGCTGAGTATGGTGACATTTCATTCTACTGTGAAGTGCGTTGGCTGTGTGCTGGAAATCACTTGCAACAGTTTTTTGGGTTGAAGAATGAAATTCTTGCTTTTCTCAAAAATGAAAACATTGAACTTGAGTATCAAGAAAAACTGGAAGAAATCCAGTTTTTAAATAATCTCGCTTTTCTGACAGATTTAACATCCCATCTAAATGCTTTAAACCTGAAACTACAAGGCAGAAAACAAAATATCTCCCAGCTTTATGGACATATTGAGGGCTTCCACAAAAAAATGATGTAATGCAAATTGCATTGAAGGCAAATAAAATATGGCACACTTCCCATCTTGTGAGCAGTTGAAAGAATAAACAAGTGACATGAATTTTAGTAGCCTATATTTCATGAAATAATAATAGATATCAAGAAAGAGTTCCAGAACAGATTCCAGGATATTGACTCCCTAAAACCAAAAGTTGCACTGTTCAACAACCCCATGGATACTGAAGTGAGTGGGGTGCCCTGAGACCTTCAAATGGAAATTTGTGATCTTCAGGCAGACCCATTCTACCAGACTAAAAAGTGTGATGTCCCAGAAAAATTCTGGAAACTGATTTTTAAAGAACGTTTTCCTAAACTGCTTAAATTCTCTCTGCAAGTGTTATCGCTGTTTGGCAGTACGTATGGGTGCGAAAGTGCTATTTCCGCTCTCAAACAAATTAATTCAAAAACGAGAAATCGAATTGAAAGTACTTCACTGGAATCGAGCCTGAGACTTTGCCTTACTGATCTTACAGTGGACATTGATACACGTATCAGGAAAGCAGTACCAATCACCACATTGATTTCTCGACTGTAAAATTAAGTGGTTTATTAAACTAGTAATATTAAAGTACTTTTAATATAAATTTTAATAAATGTTTTTGAGTAAAATATGTAATACGTTTTCTTTCTGGAATGTCTCTGGCCCTCACATTCCTGCACTAAAGTTTGATTGGCCCTCGGATAACTAAAGGTTGGACCACCCTGCTCTAATACAAGGTATTCTCTGCGTCCCATACGCTCTGTTCAGTACATAAAACTGGCAAAATCTCGACAGATGTTTATGAATATTTATGTTCGAACATAAAATAGTTATAATTATCGTCGAAAATAAACAGTCGTATGCAACTCGTCTATTATGGTAATTAAAACACTCGCTATGCTCATTTTATAAACATACTCGTGTCTTAATTATTGCCATTATAGGCTCGTTGCATAATATACTATATTATCTCAGTCACGCTCAAGACATGGAGTTAATAATCCACCAGGGTCACCAGGGCAGATGACCTCACTGTTCCACCACTTAAAACAACTATAATAATATCGTATGGCTTCGGGTGCCAGGTGCAAGCTTTGTTAATTGACACCCAGAGGGCAGAAGGCATGTCGAATTTTGTTGTTCCTTGGATTGCTATGAAAGTCAAGGAGGTTAGATATCTAAGTTCCTTGACACTAGAGCGCTTTCTAGTAGAGAAAGGAGGAACTTTTTTTTGGCGGAACCTCCCGAGATTAATTTTGCCATTATGAACACGGCCTACTGAATTCAAATGGGTTCTTTAACATGCCAACAACGTATGACATGCGTGTCATGATTTTTGTCGCCATTCAAAAATCACTTACTATGGCCAGGAGCGAACCTGGAAGCTTGGGGTTGGTAGACCGACACGATAACCACTCGCCCACCGTGGCAAGCAATAACTATAATAACAATCTATGGATCATAGTGTTATGAAGATAGCCATTATGGTGCTATTGAGAATAACTTACTGGTATTCATTGTATACTGACAGCATGGCTAATCCCACAACTGGAAGGCACAAGACTAATGGAAGACAGCAAGACAGAGCTCCAGCACAGTTTGCTCTTAGCATTTGTGCCCTGTTCAATGGCAAATTTCCTGGACACAGAATTGGGTGAAACATAGATTTTGTGACTCGTGAATTTGCAAATATATTTAAAACTTCTCAGATACGGTACGTAAGGACATACATTTTTTACAATTCTGTGGCTATAGCCATCATATTTTACTCACAAATGATACATTCATGGTGGCCACTACTACTGGAAAACCTGGAAATCCTGGAAAACTCCTGGATTTTTATTAGGTCTGGAAAACTCCTGGAAAATGACAAAAAAATGAAAACTCCTGGAAAATGGCCACTGTTAATTAATTATAAAAATCTTTCCATCTTAAATCATGCTTCCGCTGTGGTTTTGGGTGAAAACTCTATCGTTAACGAAAGAAATTTCCTCAGGCTACCTGTTTCTGTGTGGGAAAACACGCGATAGTATTTTTGTAAAACATATTGAGTATAGACAACTTCGCCGCAATAAAATTGTAGGCGGCATACTTCTCTTTTTTTTAAAGCGGATATGTGAGTCACAAAGGCTTTTTTAAAACAACAATTAAATTATTTGTGTGTAGGCTTGCGTATCAATAACGCAATCACCACTAATTTTTGTCAACATCTGTATAAGTAAACCAAACACAACTGCTTTATTTTGGTCTTGAAGTAGGCAACTAATAAAGCCCCCCCCCCCCAGGACTCGAGCTTATTTTTAAATCTGGAAAAATGAGAATTACTCCTGGAAAACTCCTGGAAAATCGTTGACCGATTTGAGTGGCCACCATGTAACATGCACTTTCAACGATTTGTCTGAAGTGATGAATTTCATCTGCAAATTTTATTTTTCACTGGAGGATACCCAAGGAATTCAGGATTTTCAGCTTTTCTTGTCACGTTGAGTTCTAGTAGATCTTGTCTCGTGGATGCAAGGCCAAATGAGAAGCTCTTTCCCAAACATATCTGTCATATTGTTCTCTAGTGGCAATTTGGATGCTAGTCAATTTCCTTTTTCCAACTTGGGCCAAGTCGGAGTAAATATGACACCCCTCCACTTAACTCTGTCTGTCTGTCTGTCTGTCCTCAACCACTGAACTCCATTCCAGATTCTGTTCTCTCACACTGTCTTTCACTAAATCCATCCACCGTACTCTAGGTCTTCCTTGTCCTCTCTTTCCAGTCATCCGTCCCTCCATCACTTGTTTCGGCATTTCATCACTCATCCTTTTCACATATTGGATGTTAGTATTCATATGAAATAAAAACAGTTTTCAGGAAAGAACTTATAGCCTAAATATATTAGACGAAATATCACCTCCTATTTTCTTCTTTTTCGAAGTGCAAAATGGCACACAACGTACTGGATTTCAGCTGTGGTGTTCAAATCATAGTTTATAATTTACCCCAGCATTTTACAATTTCATCAGCAAACACTCCAGACAACGTAGGAATTCAGTATATTAACACCGACTACTTACAATAATTGAAACTGAAACAAACCTTTGTTGGTCTAAACATATCACTGGGAGAAACACATTTAATAAACCTACTGCACATCTAATTTCTAATAGCGCCTATCCTTGGGGGCAAGTGCACTCTATTGGCAACGAGAGAAAAATTTTCAATTACACCGTTTGCATCGGTTCACTAAGTGGGAATGACAAGACCGGTATAGAGCGCAGCTTGCATCTATAGACCATGGTTAGCACACGCATAGTTCAACTGGTTGCTAGCAGATGATAATGATGATGCTTGTTGTTTTAAGGGACCTAACATCTGGGTTATTGGCCCCAGGTTGCTAGTAGATGTCACTCATGCAGATCCGGTGGCGAACTTTGTTTAAATTAAATATATATTTTCCATAGCAAAATGCACAACATAACACTCAATTTTATAACGTCTCAGTACTTAAAAAGCAATAAATCATATTAAAAAATCAAGCAAAATATACAACTCTGATAGGGTTTGAACCCCGACTGACCAGGTGAAAGACCAAAGCTCTAACCACAGAGCCAAACGTGTCCACCGAAGTTAAACGTTATCAATCGATTTACATACAACGTCTTAGCAAATAATGACTTAGGCTAAATGATTTCTTCACTGGAGTATAATATTCATTATAATCCATTTCATACAAAGTTCATATTATTTTATCTGTAGGCTATGTTGCATGCAACATACTCAAATTAGTGAAATATAGGTCAGAACGAGAGATCAGCTGCCATCTTGTCTTGTAACCGAGACGGCTCTACCTTTTAAAGTCACTTTTGCAATGTAATATTATAATCTTTTAATTTTGAATGGGCCACGCCCTTTAGAACATTTTAAACCCTTCTCGGTTCGATAATCAGAACTGGTGGGTTCAAAGATATGGATTATAAAGCTTGCATAATTCACACGGCCGCCATCCTGAAATGGTATGGCTGATGACCTTGTAGTTGGGCACAAGACGCGTGCCATATGAAGGTATGTTTTTACCAAATTTGGTAAAGATCCGATGATTAGTTTGGTCGTAATTTAATTTTGAGTTTTGAGGATTTGAGTGGCCGCCACTAAGTTTTGATAAAGATGGCACTATATAAAACATGACACTGAGGTGATCTTTGTTAGTGCTACCTCTGTACCAAATTTCATTCAATTCGGTTTCGTCATGTTTGAATTGATGGGGGGGGGCAGAGACATACAGTGTACACACACACTCACACACACACACACACACACAGAGACAGACACACAACTTTTGGCCCTGTGTAGATCTCATAAGTCTACTTTCATTTTTTGCAAAAATGGATGGTTGCTAAAATGGTCACATTTATAGACAGGAGAGAATGAATTAATTGCTGACGAACCTTTTCTATGCTGTTTCTATAAATATCTTTGTATTCAATGTTTTATGTTTCCTCATTATGTGAAAGGTTCCACTAAAAGAATTAACACTTCATTAAGTCAATAATTTTCTCACGTTATTCAAGAATTTTCTTGTATTTTATCGAAAAGGAATCCTTGGTAATGTTACTCAAGAATTTTAATTGTCTCTAGCAATGAATGCTATCTTTAGGTTGGCATGTATGCAAGATAGATGAACATCTGAAATATGTTTTACTTTTTTAAATTGACCTAGTATGTTTAGAAATAAATTTTGCTGAATGTTAATCTGTATTAATTGTGTGGTTTGCAGTTGTGTGGGTAGTTGTCATCATAGGAATATGTTACTACATTACACTGCTATTGGATGTAGCTGTACGTGAAATGCATCCTGGCTACAGAGTGCATGTATCCTATGAATATGGATGTTATACCATCACTGCTGCAGGTATGAGTTTTCTTCATAAATATTTTGTTTTCAAGTCTGCTGACTCCAACAAACTATCTTAAAAGGGATATTGTAAGAGTGTTCGGATAGGATGAATTTTATCCCAAAAGTTTATAAATTGATGAACAATGGTGTAAAATGGTGAAAATTATAATTTAGGTTATACATATAATATCAACCCCTCTTCCCCACAGTTGGGCTTCCATTTATAACGGTACTGCTCCATGTTGAGACACCATTTGTAATGGTTCTTTTGTAATTTGACAAGATATTAACCTTTACACTGCTACACCCGAGATATTGCTGCGCCCGAGATATCTCGTCGGAAACTTAATCTGAATAACATACTTTTTAAAAAGTATTCAGCATGGAGGGGTTTGATAGTCTCTCACAATATTAGCAGTGAAAAGGTTAATGAATTGGGTGCCACCTATAGTCATTATAGGAAAATACATTTACAGTGAGAACCTTCCCTATAGAACAAAGCATTGCCAGCCTGTGTGACGTGCGGAGAGTGTTGAGTCGGCGCCAGATAACTAGCATTTACCGTTACACAACAGCGAGTTGGGAATCACCGCATGCGGTCATAGCATTGATTACATTCCCTGCTGGCAAGATACCTTTGTTCAGAGAGTTAAAACTAGTAGTGAAGTACTGCAGACTGTCTCCTATCCCATGAACATGGTTAGGTATTGAACAAAACATTGAATTTTCCTAGTGAAAACTTATGTTCTCAAGAAGTCTTCCAGTAAATATGTTCATAAGTTTCAGCGCCATGTAATTTTTACTTGTGGGGGAACCTCAAACAAAATGTATACAGAAACAATCTGCGTACTCTGGAGGCTCTCGAGAACAAAATAACTGTACTGATACGAAATATCGGTGAGGATGAATTACAGGGAGTGTATCAAAACTTCCTACGTTGGTGCAATGTGTGTTTAGAAAATGAAGGACAGCATTTTCAGCAACTACTCTGAAATTCTTGTAAGTAATGATGATTATTAAATATGTTAAAAAGTGTAAATGTGTTGAACTACCTGGGCACTACTCTGCTGCTAGCGCCAGTGCCTTGCTCGACAGGCGATTAGCCACAGTGCCGCGGCCGTAACACAGCACATCCGAGGCTATATTCTATAGAGAAGGCTCTCACTGTATAATAATTTGTCTTGACATAGCTCATTCTGAACACTTAAATCTAATCCATGCATCTGGGGTGATACCTTACTTTTCAGACTTTTTGTAGTACGGTAAGTAAAATTGTGGGGATTTGAAGCCATTCTTTTCCGTGTTGCCTATACAATTTGTCTTTTGCAGCTTTTCAGTCGGTCAACACGATTGTGCCCAATGAATTGGGCGGGGTACAAGTTATAAATATGTAACCCCTGGAAAAAATTACATGTATTAGTTAATAATCATTTATTATTTAAGTGTGATACACATTGTACTTCTCCTGGAAAAATCTGAGTCTCCCCATTCCTCCCTCAGGCATTATGTAGGTTGTCGCTTGCTGAATCGCTCACCACCGAAATAGAATGTTGACCCTCATTGGCAGTCTCTTGTAGTTCCAGCTTGTCTGCACACCAGGAAATAACTGTATGTTGGATATTGTATCTTCACGTACAAGTGAGTCTGCTTAGGTACTTTACTTTGAATTGCGACTCACGTGAAATTAATGCTGCATGACTAAATGATTTTCAATTCAGAGTCATTTCTGAATATTTACCACTTGGTATTGCACCCTTTTGCAGAAGTAGTATGGTCATACTTCGCCTTGTTCAGTCGAATCGGGGATGGTATACTGTATTCATTTCCCACGATATGACACATATATTTTAGGATCATGAGCACACAGGTCAACACTCAAAATAAAAATAAAAAATCTCACAAAAACAAATTTTAATTATAATCTAATAGGCTCTACAAACAATTTAATCCAACAAAATAAATGACATAAAATCAACTCAAATCTACACTTACAATCAAATTATTCCATAACACTAGGAATCTTCATAATACACAACTGTCTGACCAAAGTTACTATGGCATTACCAGCCTATAACGTCAGATTTCACCCCATATGGCATCATCACAAATGCCTATTTTACTGAGTTCTAACAGACTATAATACTTGACAATCTTCATTATTCATTTCAAATGATTTAGCATTGGGTTCTTCAAATTGTGTAACCAACATTTACCTTTAAGTTAATAATAATAATAATCTTAACTTTGGTTAACACTATTCCCATTTTCTCTCTCTCACACATTCTATATGCTAAGTACTCCTTTCATGGGCCGTCGTGCCATCCTTCAATTTACAAATTACTGACATAATCAAATAGATGGGCCTCCCTGACTCATCTATATTTGTTTATCAAAAGAATACCTTTTATTCCGTATGTCACACACGGAGATCTATAACTACTAATAAACGACATTTGAAACAATATTTTATCAGGAAACATCTCTTATGACATGGGCTTCTGGATTCAAACCTCCAAGCCTCCCATTACATAGTCATACAATTCTTAACACTTCTGTGTTTAAATTACCAGTTGGCTCGCTAGAGCAATTAACATGCTAGCGACCTTTTCCTCACCTTAAGATTTATGGCTCTCGCCTCTTTCTAAGTGTCATGCTGGGATGCACTCTTTAAGAACACGGCTGGCCGGGTTTCACACTACATTATATCCACATTTGGAAAGCTTTAATATTTACTTCCTACTGCTATTATTTTACAGCACTATTTATCCACACTTAGCACATACAGGTAATTGAATCAATCTATGGGCATCAGCATTGCATGATACGATATGCGGTCATTAATAACTTTTTACAAGCCTGCAACGGCTTAACATGGAATCCAATCTGAGGGCTCCGCCATTTTATTCGGATGATTTGAAATATTTTAGAAGCGGGACTCACACCAGTCCTTTTACTCACTGACCTCTTATAATTCATGCAACTAAGAGCGGTACTTCAGGCAGACCTTTAGTGCGAATACAACAATATTGCTCCCTTTACAACGACGATATAGACCCGTCATATTCCCATCACTGCAACTACGCTCATAATTGAATATTCCTGATTTTATTACTAGCAAATCACTTGATTCTACTATTTACTTTCGCTCATTTCAGCGATATCAATTCATATTTCTCCTTTAAAGCCTTCCTAGAAGAATTATTTCTTTCCACGCCATTCTTAATCTTCCCACAGCTGACTTTACTTTAACAATACAATGCACAACTCATTTGTCATAAACAATCAATTCCTACAACTCACATATCTTGAATATATCAATATCACAACTTATTATTGCGATTCTTACACTTACCACAATCAACTAATATTTATTATATTACAATTCACAATTTTCGATTTTATCCTGCTAAACATCGATTCAAATCCGTTTTCCAACACAACAACGTCTTTCACATCTTAATTCCTTTTCCCATAAACTGGTGACATATCGCTTTTTAAGGATGCAAGACCCCCAAAATATATAAACAATATAATGAAAAGTGAGTACTTACATATCGGGTGGATCCCGCCAATGGTGATGGATCAGTTTGTCCACCATGGTAGTATTCTAACCCTCCATACTCATCATGGTGACACTTTTCATACATGTTTTCATCCCACCATTCACAAATTTTACACACATTTCGATTTCACTTAATTTTCCTTTCGGAGGGTACTTAAACATATGAAATTACAATTTTACACTTATAACACTTGAAAAATATTTATAAAACACTTGAAAAATAGTTATATACACACATTTTCACTTCTGGCATGAAATAATGCCTTTAAAACACAATTTGATAATATTCCCTAATCCACACGTGTTACACTTTCTTCAATCGTTCTTTCCAAGAAATGTAGGCGTTAGCGTACTTCTACAGCTGGTCCTAACATCTGCTTGAATGAATGATAGTCTCTGACTCTTACCCGTTGATTCCCTGTTCATCTCGGTAAGTCCTATTTTCACTGTCTATCTCCAGTTATCCTATCGGCACTGACTTTCTTGTACGGGCGCGATACTTTCTTGGTGCAGCTACACTAATGTACTTTTGCCGTGTTTCTCGTTTAATTAACATTCCTTTAGAGTCGCAGTCTAGTCTCGAACTGGCACTCTGCTTTCTGTGGTTCTCCACTCGATTTCCACGTTTACAATGTTTCTCCCTTGAACTCCTTACTCGGATTCTTTCACTTTAAATGTTCTGAAACTTAACTAGCTTCAAACAGTTACTGCTACGGTTAACTTGAAACTATTTCAAACTAATGTCCCTTGGACTGTCACTCTTATTACAAACTTCCCATGCATGGGCAAGTTTAGCTTATCGAAATTTACGTGATGACCCTACTTGGTCTTTGAACGCACTGGTTAAAACAATATAACCCCCTTGGTGTTCACGAATCCTGAATACTTGATACTGTCGAACAGTTTAACACCCTCTCGGCGTTTACAAAGACTGAACTCTTAATATTGGTGAAGCAGCACTACCTCCACAGAGGTTCTCTGAAGACTGCATACTTCTGATTCGGCAGACGGGCTATTTATTCAATCAGACCAGAATATAGTCCGTTTTTGTCATTTCGAAATTTAACTTTCCCAATAATGCTCGTAGTGAGCTGGAAAAATTATCCCTGTACTCCCCAGAGTACCTAGTTTCAAAAAAATATCTCTGATGTTGAAAATCGATTGTTCAATTCTTCTCTAAAAAATCCCAAAGTAATTTGATTACATGTGGGTGGGTCCCTTTACTGATATTCCTGCACCAGATTTATCCGCAAAGGCTAAATGACGTAGTGCCTACATGACACTTCTTCCCTACTCAATAATTAGACAATTTTATATATTCCAAAATTCTCTTTCTAGTTATCAGTCTCTGTCGTGTACTTCAATGTTAATAATTTTACGTATTTCTGGAAATCATGGTTATTTCACAACGTTGCAGACCCTGCTTGCTGCTAATATTGTTGTAATACCGCTTGTATCAGCATCAAGAGGGAATTCCCCTGCCTATGTGCTAGTTCTTAGTCACTGTAGAAATCCTTGACTCGTTGCGTTATCTAATTTATGGTGAGTGAATCACCTTGCGCACGTGTGGGTCTCGTCATCTTATGATTCAACTTATTGCTCAATGCCTCAAGATTGCATGCTCTGAGTCAATATGCAGACTTTTCATCCAGATAGCCGTGATAGACTCAACGCCTTGAAGATGAACAGGAACACAGGCAATGCAAGCTTGCGCCTTCAATGAAACTCTTCAAATGTGTAATAGCGACATACGCTCATGCCTTCAATGAAATTTGTCAAATGGCTTACAGTGACATAGGCTTGCACCTTCAATGAAACTAGTAAAATGGGTAACAATCTCACACTTCTCTGTCTTTAAATACTGTTCATATCCCGTAGCTTCACCATGCAGCATCTCGCACAAAAGTAAAAGCGCAAATCTGTGTGCTTCATATGCCCGCCCCACGATTGTGTGCGGAATTCGAAAATTTTAGCACCAAGGGTCCACGAACACTTCTGAAGATAAGCTCGTAATTGCATGCTTTTCCTGAACTGCACATGAAGACTCATGGGTATTTACATTTTTGTGGTCAAACAGAGTTCATGGAATGAGAGCTTGGCTTTCTTTCATATATAGCTCACTGAAGAAATACTTTGTCTTCCTGTCCAATGTTGCAATCCTAGCCTCTATTCTATCTCTGGTCTACCCATATTAACAAATTAATGTAAAATAAATTTCCAAATTCCTGTCCAATATAAATTATCTAGCTAAAATACTGATGATAGTGAAATTGAAATGTAAGTGAAATGACCCGAATGATTAATAGTAATAGACATGTATGACGTATTAATTGAATTATATAATAATACTGTGCTCTTATATGGATATGAGCTAGGAAACTATTCATCTCTTGAAAAGTTTTCTAAATTGTTCCATGTTAAAATATAGCTATGCTGGAACTTGACATAAAACAGGTTTATACATCGCAGAGTTAACCTAGTTAACCCAGCCAACCAATGAGAATATTAACAGTCACGAGGGGGAACTTGCAGTCAAACTGCGTCGCTCAAACAAAGACCGGACGAGCATGCACGAGGAGAATCAAGGACTCCCGAAGAGAGCCGAAGCTAGCGCGTGCTGTAAGCGTGTCTCGAGTATGGTAGGGGTAGACTTGAGCGACACGTGTGTCACACAGCCAATGAGAAGCGGCCTTACTTAAACGAGAACAAGTAATGTAATGAGCTTTGCTAATTACCAGGATGGTTTTAACACATCGTAATATCATGGAAGATATTAAATAATAAATAAGAACTATTTATTAAATTTGCGGCTAATTATTTATTTAATTAAGGATTATTACGATCATCGACAGTGAGCGACCAATCAGATCCTTGGTCTGAAAAGGACGCGGACTTGGAAATTTGATGAGGGGGAAATGGCAGAAGAATCAGGGTAGCGGAGAAAGACGTCTCAACAAGTTACTCAACAATTCAACAAAGCAAATAGAAATTCACGAAAGAAGGCACTTAGTTTGTGCAAGCAGAAATATAAAGTGGACATTCAACGAAATATAAAGTTATTAGAACCAATCTACATTATTTACCATGTCGAAATTCCTGAAGTTGAGGGAGGAATTTATTAATGAATCTACAGGAGTTATGATGATCAACTAAGAAGTTATGGGGACAGAGCTATGACGTTAGCAAGAATATTCGAAATGACATAACATCAATCTCGCGGGAGAGATTAACATCTCATCTCTCCCATGCAGAAAATTCTACATCTACAAGTCATTTCAACAACTAAAATGACGACATATCAGAACTTTGGCGAAAGAAGATAGAAGAATTTCCAGAACGAGGGCGGCCAGGGAGGACCCGGTGCCATCAAGAGAGAAAGGGCTTTCCCATCTCATACAAGAAGAGTCACCAGCAGAAGGAACGGCAACACAATGATGATAGAGTTAGAATCCAGGACCTGAACGCATGGGAACTTCTCTAGGAGACCGGAGCAGACCGAACTACATCATGCAGTCTCGTGCTATTGGAAACAATCCGTTTCTAAAGGATAGCGAAGAAAGCCCACTTCTATACGGCATCCAACGTTTAGAATGAAGCATTGGTCTTATGGTGCGTCACGACAGGGTTGCCACTCCATGAGAGGAGGCAGTACAAAGCGCTTTGTGTCCACTTTCCACACATTCAGCGATTGTGCAGTGACGAAGACTTGAATTGAGTATTGTATAATAATACTAATAGTAGGCTAACATAACACATACAACAAAATTAAATTGGTTGGTTGGTTCCTTAGTTTAGGGGCTGCGACAACGCGGTCATGTAGCCCCGTGTACTTTGGGTGTGTGTAGAATCTGTCTGATAACCGGTGTTAATTGTGATGACTGTATTAGTGTGTGTATCTGTTTTTTTAAATTCAAGTAGAGACTGCAACTTTGAATTTTCAAATAGTTCCTACTTTTGCCGCCAAACGCCACCGTCAACGACTACTAGGCCTAGTTCAGAACTAGCTACTAGACGCCACCGCAGTCGGCTCTTGGCAACGAACGTAGCAACCTAAGAGCGTTGTTTACATTCTTAACCTATCCAATTTAGTTTCACACAGGTGTAATTAGTGGAAAGATCTTTAACATGCCATAAATCTATGACATGGGACCGCCGGCTTTACTTCCCCTCCGAAGGAAGGCATACTGTGGGATTTTTAACGCTCTTAAAAAATCCGACGGCTTCGGCCGGGTTTGAACCCGCTATCTTGGGCATAGAAGCTCAGCATGCTACCAACTACGCCACCGAAGCCGCCCAAAATTAAATTAACTATAATGTATGCTGAATGTAACATAAAGAAAACAATCAAAATAAAATAAATAAAGTACATTAAAAGGAGGAAGAAACATGCTTGGTGGAACGAGGAGTGCGATAAGGCAATTCAAATGAGGCACAAAGCATGGTTAAATGATCAACAAAGAAAAACCGACGAATCCAGAACAGAACTAACTAATGCTAGAAGACAAGCAGCTAAAGAAATTCGAAGAATTAAAAGGAATCATCAGAATGAAATGCTCAGAACAATAGATGAATCATTCAAGCAACATAAAACAAGGGATTATTACAAGACGTTTAAACAGTATCAGTCTTAGTATACCCCACCTACACTGATGCTGAGAAATGAAAATGGGAAAATGGCACATAACAACCAGGACAATGCAAATATCTTGGCAGTCTACTTCAAAAAATTATTCAACTGCGAAGACCCAAGAGAAAATCTGGAGTTTGACCCCAAACCTAAAAGCAAAACACCACTAGAAAAGGTTATTCCACCAACATATGAGGAAGTGATCAAAGCCGTTAACTTGCTCAAGAACTATAAAGTGTTGAAGAGAATGAATACTTTCCGTAATTTCTAATCTCGCTCTACATGTCGTTTGCCTTTTTTTTTTGGTATATAGACTGTACTCTGTATCATGTGTCACAATGTCTTGTTAAATACATCCATGTCAACATGTGTTCGTGTGTATCAATCCGTGTATCCCGTGTATAGAAACCCATGGATAGCTCTAGAAGTTCCTACAGGTTATGGGCCCAGACATAACAGTGTTCTGTTATCATTCTTTTCAGTGAACTTTAAAGTGAGAAGGCAAAATGAGTGAACATGCTTCGAGTCCTTGTGCCTATGGGTTTCCGAAATTGAGTGGTCGGGAGGATTATTCGAACTGGTCTTTTGGGATGTCAAATTATCTCAAAAAGCATGGATTGTGGGCCAGTGTCCGAGGCACAGATGTGTCGGAGGGACATGAACGGCAAGACGAGAGAGCGCTGGCGGATATATGTCTCATGGTGGCTGTTCACAATTATCCCCATGTTCGAGGCTGTGCAAAAGCTAAGGATGCCTGGCATGCCCTTGAAAAGGCTTTTGAAGATAAAGGAAAGTGGAGGTATATCACGCTGATGCGAAATCTGTGCTCGCTCAAGTTATCAGATTTCGATTCCATGGACAAGTATATTGGTGAGGTTATGTCTGTTACACAGAAGATAGTAGCTGTTGATAAGCCTGTCGCTGTTAAGTTTGTTGCTGCTATGATACTTCGAGGTCTTCCTGATGAATACGATAAGTTGGTTATGGCCGTAACCTCAACATCGGAGGAACTACAGTTGGACCGCATCAAGTCTATCTTGTTGGACGAAAGCTTTCGCTGAAGTCAAGGTGAGAAGTCAGCTGATGGGGCAGCCCTGTACAGCAACACCAAGAAGGAATTCAGGTATGTCAAGAAACCAAAGAGCTCTACCGGTAGTGAAAAAGCGGTTGACAAAAGTCGTTGGAAGTGTTGGGTTTGTGGTGAAAAGGGTCACGGAAGAGACATTTGTCCACAGAAGACAAAAGTTCAAAGTGCGCCGAAGTGTCCAAAATCCAATAAAAGTCTGTTTTGTATTTTAACTGCTCACGTACCAAAGAATTGTCTCGTCATTGATTCTGGTAGTAGTGCTCACATGTCTCCTAATGTTAAACTTATGTCAAATTATAAATGCAATGATGATCCAGATATTAAGATTGTAATTGGTAATAATGACAAGTTGTCTGTACAAGGAGTTGGTGACATTGCACTGAACGTAAGCGACAGTATTAATAATCTGTCAGATGTGTTGCATGTTCCAGGACTGAGTGTTAACTTGCTGTCGGTTAGTCAGATGGTTACAAGGGGTGCTGTTGTTGTATTTAACAAAATTGGATGTGAAATCTTGGATTCAGAGAATTGCTCAGTGAATGGTAGCGTGCTAGCTACTGGTTCAGTTCTGAATGGTCTATATTATTTGAATGTTAACCAAGATATGTCTGCCCTTGTTAGTGATGTTTCTGATTACAATTTGTGGCATGAGCGGTTGGGTCACGTTGGGCGACAGAAGTTACAGGTCTTAAGTGAAATGTCTGATGTTGTTAAATTTAAGGAAATCCCAAAGGGATTGTGTGAACCATGTGTTCTCGGGAAGCAGCAAAGGCAGTCATTTCCACAAGTAACTCGAGGAGTGAAAGTCTTTTGGACTTGGTGCACTCTGATTTGTGTGGGCCACTCCCTGAGACCTGGAATGGTGTTAAATATATGATGACAATAATTGACGATTTTTCCAGGAAGATTTTTGTTTACTTTTTGAAACAAAAATCTGAAGCCAAGGAGCAAGTCAAGGATTTTGTTGCATATTGTGAAACTCAGAAAGGTAAGACACCAAAGATTTTTCGATCAGACAATGGTAAGGAATTTGTCAATTCTGACCTGAACAAATATTTCAAGGAAAAAGGGATTATGCAACAGAGAACTGTAAGGTATACAGCTGAACAAAATGGCGTAGCTGAACGTCACAATCGTACTATTATGGAAAGGGTTAGATGCATGTTGTTTACAGCAGGATGTTCTAAAAACTGTGGGCGGAAGCAGCCAATACGGCAGTGTATATTTTGAACAGGTGTCCTCATAGTAAAGTTGATAATGCCATACCAGAGGAATTGTGGACTGGTAAAGCTGTAAGTCATGAGAATATGAAAATATTCGGTTGCGATGCTTATGCCCATGTTCCAAAACAGGTGCGTAGTGGAAAATTGGAACCCAGAAGCAAATGTTTTGTGTTTGTTGGGTATGATGGGGAAAAGAAAGGTTACCGTCTGTTTAATCCCAGTAAGCCTAAATAAATTTTTGTAGAGCACAGTGTTAAATTTGAAGAACATAAATTCACCAGGTGTGCTGAGAAAAATGTTGAAATGAGTGATGTAATGTATTGTCCGTTGCATGACATTGTAAATGATGATGAAAACAGAATTGGACAGGATGATAACCTGCCAGTTGTTGAAGTTTCGGTTGCTGGTCAGGTTAGGGACAACATTGATGGTCCAGGTATTGCTCAGGTTAATGAAAACATTGTTGTAATTCATGATAATGAAAATGGTGAGATTAACCAGGTTGGTGTTCCAGAAGATGCAGATAGGAGGTACCCTTTAAGGGAGAGACTTCCAAAACAATTTCCTGATTATGAAGTCTATTTTGCTAAAAGTGGTGGTTATGTGGAACCGACCACTGTGTCTGAAGCACTTAGCGGTAAGGATGGCATGCAATGGAAAAAGGCGATGGAGGAAGAACTCAAGTCATTTCATGATAATGATGTATGGACATTAGTTGAGAAACCTGAGGGAACAAATATTGTAAGATGCAAATGGGTGTTTAAAGTGAAACATAATACTGAAGGCTATGTGTCTAAATTTAAAGCACGCTTAGTGGCTAAAGGTAGTTCTCAACGGTATGCAGTTGATTATCTGGAAACTTTTGCACCTGTAGTGCGGTATAGTACATTGAGACTATTTTTTGCTCTTGCTGTAAATATGGATCTGGAAGTTCATTACCTAGATGTTTCAACAGCTTTTTTGAATGGCGTTCTTAAAAATGATATTTATATGTACCCTCCAGAAGGCTATGAGTGAGACAGTTCTAAAGTTTGTAAGCTTCGAAAAGCTGTTTATGGCTTGAAGCAAGCATCTCACACTTGGTATGAGAGGGTTCATGAAATTCTTACTGAAATTGGTTATAAGAAGTCTCTGTATAAACCATGTGTATATTACTGTAAAGATTCATCATCTTTTGTTGTTATTGCACTCTATGTTGAAGATTTTTTTGTATTTTTTTAATGATCATGTCCAAGTGGAGAAACTGAAGTCTGTGTTGCATTTTAAGATCAAAGATTTGGGACAAGTCTCTGAATGTCTGGGGATGAGAGTTCAAAGAAGCAAAGATTGTATTAAATTGGATCAGAAGTGTTATCTGTTAGATGTGTTGGATAGGTTTAACATGTCAGATTGTACTCCTGTGAAAACTCCAATGGAAACAGGTTTGTTGTTGGAGAAATCCACATCCTGTGATAAATCCTATCCCTATCAACAGGCCATTGGTGCTTTGTTATACCTTTCCATTTGTACCAGGGTAGATATTGCATATGTAACTAATTATTTGAGTCAATTCAATAATTGTTAAGGTAAGGAACATTGGACATGTGTCCAGAGAGTGTTCAGATACTTGAAAGGTACGGTGGGTCTTGGTATCATGTATAAAAAATCAGAATGTGACGTCAAGGGTTTTGTTGATGCTTCTTTTGGAAACGATTTAACTGACAGGAAATCTGTGAGTGGTTTTGTATTCAAATATGCAGAAGGCCCAATAAGTTGGGAAAGTAAGAAGCAGCCAGTTGTGGCATTGTCTAGCACTGAAGCAGAATACATAGGTCTGACTTTAGCATGTAAAGAAGCTCTGTTCCTTAGAGGTTTCTTCTTTGAATTGTGTAAGAGAGGAGGTCCAATTCAGTTGTGTAATGACAGTCAGAGTGCTCAGAAGTTGGCTGAGAATGAAGGTTTTCATCAGAGAAATCAGATGTGCGCTATCATTTCATTAGGGACATCTTAAAGAAATGCAAAGTAAAGTTATCCTATGTGCTTACTGCTGAAATGATTGCTGTTGTATTGACAAAAGGTCTGCCAGTTCATGGTCATGTGAAATGTGTTACTGGCATTGGATTATCCTAATTGCAGCATAATGTAGCATTGCTCGATTAAGGGAGAGTGTTGAAGAGAATGAATACTTTCCGTAATTTCTAATCTCGCTCTATATGTCGTTTGTCTTTTGTCACATGTGTGTTCTTTGACCTTTATGTTCTTTGCCTTTTTTTTTGTATATAGACTGCACTCTGTATCATGTGTCACAGTGTCTTGTTAAATACATCCATGTCAACATGTGTTCGTGTGTATCAATCCGTTTATCCCGTGTATAGAAACCCATGGATAGCTCTAGAAGTTTCTACATAAAGCAGCAGGAGAAAATCAGTTGGTTGCAAAATTATGAAATTGAAAATCCACAGCCTGCTTCCAGTCTCTGACCGGGTCAGGAATGGAATGAATGAAGCCCCCATCTAGCGGCGAGGATATGAACTGTGCCGGCTGCTGAGGCCTGACGCACTCCTCTGGGGCAATGATTAGATGAATGACAGATGAAATGAAATGATAGTGGAGAGTGTTGCTGGAATGAAATTTTGACAGGGAAAACCGGAGTACCCGGAGAAGAACCTGTCTGCCTCCGTTTTGTCCAGCACAGATCTCACATGGAGTGACCGGGATTTGAACCACGGACCCAGCGGTGAGAGGCCGGCGTGCTGCCGCCTAAGCCAAGGAGGCTACCCGGTTGCAGAATTATGGAAGAATGCAAATGATCAAACTCTCCGAAACTTACATAAACGTATTATTGACATATGGAACTATGAAAAAATGCCTGAGGAATGGAACACAGCAATAATCCACCCCTACACAAGAAAGGTGATAGGTCAGATCCCAATAATTATAGAGGAATATCCCTTGTTGATGTCACATGTAAGATCTTTTCAAAAATTCTTCACTCAAGAATACAGGAACAACTGGACCAAGAACTTGGAGAGTACCAAGGAGTATTTCGGCCAGGCAGAAGTTGTCCCGATCAAATCATCAGTCTTAAATGGATTATGAAGCATCACAGAGCTCGAAGTAACAACCTAGTCATCACTTTTGTTGACTTCAAAAACGCTTATGACAGTATTCATCGGAAGTCATTACTGAATACTCTTCAAGAATTTGGTGTTCACAGGAAATTGATCAACCTTATTGGAATGACTCTCAAGAATACTAAAGCAAAAGTTAAATTTAGAGGAGAATTCTCAAAACCATTTACAATCACAACCGGCCTTCGGCAGGGGGATGGTCTCTCACCTATTTTGTTTAATTGTGTACTGGAGAAGGTCATGAGAGAATAGAGAAAGAAATGCCAACCAAACACCAAGATTGGTAGAAATATTAAACTAAATTGCCTGGCATTTGCAGAAGATCTTGCACTACAGGCAAATGATGTGGAAGAGGCTAAAGTCCAAATTGAACAATTGGAAAACATTGCAGCAAAAGTGGGATTACTAATTTCATTTGAAAAGACAGAGATTATGCCAACCTTCGAGGTGGACACCCCTGTCCTTCAACTAAATGATAACAAAAAAATTAAGGTTGTAAAAAAGTTCAAGTATCTATAACTATAAGTTAGAACCTAAATGAGAAAGCCGCAATAGAGTACAGAACAACAAAACTGAGACAAGTACAACGAGTCACATGGTCAACTTATAAGAAGAAATCTCTCTCGATGAACGCCAAATTCAAACATTATGGTTCAGTAGTTAAACCTCAAGCGACTTGTGCAAGTGAAACCCTGTTTAAGATGAATACCAAAGCAACAACAGATAAAATCAAAAAAATGGACAGAAGGATCATCAGGACAATCATCAATAGAAAACATCAAATAAATGGACAATGGAGACTGCTGCCTAGTGAAATAGTCTATCGGGAAAATGAATCAATTGTGGATACAATGTGAAAAAGGAGAATTGCCTTTTTCAGCCACATAGTAAGACTACCAGACACCAGACTATTGAAACAATTATTCAATTTCTTTTGGAAAAGTAAAACCAAGAACAACTGGTTCGTTGAGGTCGAGAATGATTTAGACGAGCTAAATATTACAATGAAACAAATTGCAGAGAGAAAAGAGAAGAGGATTCTGAGAAGTAGGGATACAAGTTTGAAATTAAAAACAGTCAAACGATAACAGTACACCATTACAAATGAAGAGAGGGCGGCCAGGTTGGAGAGATTAAAGAAGCTCTGGAAGGAGAAGAGGAAGTTGAGAAGCCATTACAACTAATAGTGTAAAGACTGTAGTGTGTATGGATTGATTTAAGTGCTCCAATGTGGGCGTAAACTATGTAAATAAATAAATAAAATACTGTAAAGTACAAGCACAAGGAAATGTGTGAAGTTTCGACTGCAGTTAAAGTTGAAGTACGTTATTAAAGAAAATACTCCTCATTGGCTTACCTTTCATGATTTATACTTTCGTTAGGATTAAGATTCTTAAAATAACTGAACACATTAATTACGACCTGTTTTTCCCTCCTTCTGAGCACTTGACCACGCTTTCTTTTCACAAAATTATCCATTGTACTTGGAATACGTAAACTAAAACACGTTAAACCTAACAGAACTGCTGCACGCACACTCAAGATAGAGACAGCTGAACTACTGAAATACAAGCTCGAAGGGCACTGTAATAAAGATGTGAGTAGCAAGCTGCACCCCGCTGTACTTCATTCTTATAATCCGCGGTCAATGAACAGCCTGGCCTGTGTAAACAATTAAATCTACACTCTGGGTAAGCAGGTAGAAAACTTCTTCCAACATTCCTCTACAACTCTCAAACTGACATGACATGGTTATCTTTAAAAATAGAAAAGTTGGCAGCATACGAACTTTTTCAATACTGCTATGCGGTTATGAGAGAATATTCAGAAGTTTTACCTACATGAAAATTGTAATATTGCCAGTATAAAATATTTCAATAATCCATCATCTAGACGGCACATTTAGCTACACGTGCGTGAAAAATAGGCATCACAAAGTCAATGCAACATGAAATAAGATCGATTTTACTAAAAAGGGGACACAGTTTATCGGATATGGATATCTAATTTTTCTAGCATTTCTATCGAGTTTACGTAGTTCTAGTATAGGACAAAAAAGATCGGCAAAACATAGTTCTACCCGAATATGCTGTTTTTTTTACAAAGAAAAATTTTCGACTGATATGGCAACAGTGGATTGCTAGAAATTGACAGCGTCATACATGTCTCGCGTGCAACAGAAAGAGAGAAGAATATCCCTATCTAACCAGTGCTTCATTCTAAACTTTGGATGCCTTATAGTCATCTTGAACGCAACACAAGGTAGTCTTCGGACCAACGATATATATCCCAACTTGTAGAGTGTTGTAGAACTTTTAAGAATATCTGACAACTTTTTATTGATGCCATTTTTCTACATTTTAATGATATTATTGTAATTTTCAACGTTATATTTTCATAACTACATCATGCGGATGTTTATTCACATTTTTCGTCGGTTTTGAGTATTTGGAATTTTTATTTAGAATTTTTAGAATTTTGCGACTTTTGAAATTTGAATGGGGAGATTTTACAGTTTAGTTCAGAATATATTTATGGTAAAGTTTAAATGTGTTTAGATCACATTTTGTTTATTTTTGTATTGTAAGATATCGTTTTTGTCAACGATAATAATAATGGAAACTTGTTCCAAGAATGTTATACAGAGAATTTGAGAGAATGTGATTTTTTTAAAGATCTTATGTAGAGATCTACGCAAAGTTATAACTTATTAGACAGATTTGGTTATAAATATTTGGTGACTAATGATTATAAAGTATTGAAGTTTGTGAGAAAAATATATTAAAGAAAGAATATGTAAAGGAATACAATGTCAAGTAACAAATACGAATTACAGCGTATTTTTGAAGTAATAAGAATGTGAAGAAAGATTTAAAGAAATATTACAGCTAATTGAAAGCTTTTATAGAAATGTGAGTGATGCAAAGAAATAAGATTGTTATTTGAAGACTATAGTATTTTATCGTATTACCTGTTAAATTAATTCATTGATAGAACCAATATTTTTATTAAATATTTTTATTGAGAATGTTGTAATTATGAGAAGTGAGTTAAGAAGTATATGTTTTTGAAAGGAACTACGAAGCATCTCTGAGAGTGAGATTTATCATTCCCGTAGTAGACGGAGGTATTTGTTGTTTGTCAATGGGTAAATGTGAAGCCATTGGTCAATTATTGAAGGAATGTCTGTAGTGACAGACTTGCGCATATTTTGAGGTTGAAATAGGATGTTTTATGAAGATGTAGTATTATTGATGTTTATTAGTATTGGAAGTTATTGCAATAGTCTCACAGAGTTGAAACTCACAGGACAGCGGATCCTAGATGAAGTTAAATCTGATAGAAATTATAGGGTTTAATGGATCTTTGATGAAACTGAGAGTAAACTGAGATCTATTTAAATGGTTCTTAATTAGATATTGAATTTACGGTAATTATTCAATGGAATGGAAGTTTATATTTTTATTAAGTATTTTTATTATTGACAGACAAGTTATAGGAGGTCTTTGAACTATGTCTCCACTTAATTGTATGGATTATAGAATCCCGGATTGTCACAGTATCACGAATAAGACATAATATGGTGTATGATTATTTTCTAAAGTCAGTAGAGAAGCAGTAAAGAAATAGGAAGACAATTTCAGTCTATATTGTCAGTAGAGAAAGCAGACGGACAGTTGTACATATTTTATTTTATATTGAATAATTGCTGAACTACGATATTAATATTGTGTTGTACAGAAAGTATATTAAGAATTAAAACATTGGTTTATTGTTACATTTACGTGCATTATTATTTTTAACTTGTAATTTAAATTTAGATAGAGATTTTTATCGCTTCCATGAGAAGAATTTAAGTGATAGGAGGCGGGAGATAATTGTATAGAGTAATGAATAGTTTTTGTAATGACGGAGATCTAGGTCAGTAGTAACTTCATTTATTTTGGGGGATAATTTTTTTTATTAACTTAATAGCATTTCTTTCTTGTTATTAAACTCCTGTTACCTAGGGCACAGCAGTTGTTTGCTGATTTAAGTCATGACTTTGTTTAAGCTTGTAAAAGTGTTTGGAATAATTGTTTTATGGTTTCTTAAGAAACGAACATGTACTTTATGCAAGAGAAGCAATGACATTTGGTCATTTGATTTTATTCAACATTCATCATCGGCTTTAACTCGAATCCGAGTATTTATCTTCTTCCTTCAGTCCAGTTTGTGGATGTGTTTACGGTGACTAAAGAGTCCAATCCTGGCATGGAACAAGCGACCACACAAGTCACATAGTATTTCTGGAGGAGGACGTGGTTGGGCTGCTCGAAGTTTCCTAGCTTGACGCTTGGCCTCTTCATGTATGCGTCGAACCCTTTCAAACGTATAATCAATGCCAGTGTTAGGAAACGTGTAATTGTTTAGAGAATAAATAAGACAGGCACGTTGTTACGATTCCCTGATTTTTCTAGGAAATTGGCATTATCTTTGTAGTTAAATGGTAGAGGAATGTGCTGTAGGGTGAAAGTTCCCGAGGGACCTAATCCGCATCCTTACGCCCGAGATTTTTCTAGATTCTCACTGTTCCTAAGTAGATAGAGAACCCTACTGTTCTGTAGTTAGTTACTATAGCACATTCCGCCTTAAAAAAATTCTGTTCCTTATTCTGAGTGTTTACGCCAAGAAGCACCATGTTGTTTTTAGCTGGGACTTCAAGATGCTACAATCCATTATTATTTCCAGCCAGGGATTTTGGTGGATCATCCAGATATAAGGGTGCAGTACATTATGCAACGAGCCTATAATGGCAATAATTAAGACATGAGTATGTTCATAAAACGAGCGTAAGCAAGTTTTATAATTTCCATACAAGTTGCATACGACTGTTTATGTTCGACGATATTTATAACTTTATTATATGTTTTAACATAAATATTCATAAATATCTGTTGAGATTCAGTCATTAGAATTGTGTGATCGCAGTGCAAGCGCTGGGTAGGATATCTCTGTTTTCCAAGCTCTCTGACCGACCAACGCTTGTGCTCTGTGTGCTTGGCAATTCAGTGAAATTTAGCATTCAGTGAAACTGTCACCGAAGTCGTTTGAAAGCAATGCTCTGTGTAGAAATTATAGGGTTGGGGATATTAAGGTAGGGCCTACAGTGCTATTTCTTGTCTCATATTCGCCAGTTTATTTACATGAACATATGGACGGTGCACTTCCGGTAATTTATATAGACATGTTGGATTTTGAGTGCATGCGCAAAGGTATCCTTACATAATTGGTCACACAACTGTTTCTTGAGCTCTGATTAGTGGGAGAAACTGTATCATAATGAAAAATAGTGTTATAATGAGCCTCATTATGATACAGTTTTCTGACACATAACGTTTACATTTCGACATCGTCGAACATAAAGAAAATTATATGACATAATAATACCGGTCGTCGTCGGCCGATACTCGTATCCGAGTTTACGCTTCTCGCCTGCAGTTCCATAATCTTTAGTCCAGACGATGAAGATGGCGCTGATGGCTTATCAGGCCAATTCTCGCATAGAACATGCGACCACATATGTTGCATCCGATGGAGGGTGGAGGACCTGGTAGTATTTGACATATCTTCTTCCTCTGGCGAATTTCCTCTTCCTGTCTATGACGTACGTTCCTGCTCAAACTGTGCAACTGCAGCTGAGATGGTAGCACGCCAGTGAGGGCGATCCAGTGCAAGAGTATGCCAAGTATTTGGGTTTATCTCTACTCTCCTCATGGTCTGCTTGAGTTGATCATTATATCGTTTTAAAGGAGCACCACATGGCCTCTTGCCAGTGTTGAGTTCACTATACAGGATTTGCCGAGGTAGTCTGCTGTCACTCATACGATGGATATGGCCTGCCCATCTAAGCCGATGACCAACAATGGAGGCTTCAATACTGTTTATCATTGCTTTCTCAAAGACTGCTATATTAGTTACATAGTCATCCCATTTGATGTTCATGATTGATCTAAGTTTTTGTTGATGAAAGAGTTCTAGTTTCTTGATGTCCCGGCGATATAGGGTTCAGGTTTCACATCCGTAGAGTAGCGTAGAAATAACAACAGCTTGGTACACCAATACTTTCGTGCAGATACTTAGATCTTTGTTCAGAAACACACAATGTGAGAGACGTCCAAAAGCCACATGGGCAGCCTGAATTCTGTTTTCCACATCCTTCTCAGAGGTACAGTTCGCTGATAGAATACTACCAAGGTACGAGAAGTGTTCCACCTTTTCCAGAGCTGAGCCAGATATGTTGATATCAAAATCTGGGGGGATGGTTCCAGGAGCAGGCTGAGTTAGCACTTTGGTTTTCTGAATGTTGACAGTCAGGCCAAAACGTTCATAAGCTCTGTTGAAACAGTTGGCAGACAGCTGAAGCTCTTCTGGTGTGTGAGCTGGAGAAGCATTGTCATCTGCATATTGCAATTCTGTGACTCGAGTGGAATAGGTTAATCTTTTGGAACGGAGTCTGGCCTGGTTGAAGAGCCCCCCTTCATATCGATATTTAATTTTCACACCTGAGTTGTTTTCAGGCGATGTCTCATAAAGCATAGCTGCCAGGTACAGGGCAAAAAGTGTAGGTGCAAGTACACATCCTTGCTCGAGTCCATTTGTAATTGGAAATTCCTCTGAGATATCATTCTGATATAATACCTGACCAACCATGCCATCTTGGAGAGCTTGGATCAAACTAACAAAATGTTCGGGGCATCCAAAGCGCCTCAAAACCATCCACATAGCGCTACGTGGAACCATATCAAAGGCCTTTTCAAGGTCATAGAACACTAAGAACAGAGGTGTCATTTGTTCCCAGCACTTGACTTGGAGTTGTCTTGCGCAGAAGATCATGTCGATTGTACCACGAGAGGCCCGAAATCCACACTGAGATTCAGGTAGTAACTTCTCCGAAACAACCTGAAGTCGATTTAGTAAGATTCGAGCAAATATTTTTCCAGCTATGGCAAGCAGGGAAATACCACGGTAGTTGCCACAGATACCGCGATCACCTTTCTTGTAGATTGTAACTATTCTGGAGTTTTTCAGGTTAGCAGGAACATTTTTGGTTTCCCAAATTAGAAGAATGAGATAGAAAAGCCTGGTTTTTAGAGGTAAGCCTCCACATTGAATAAGTTCAGGGGGAATGTTGTCTGATCCTGGAGCCTTCCCTGTTTTCATTCTGCTGAGAGCTTTGATAAACTCTTTAAAGTTTGGAGGAGTGTCCATCCAGGGTTGGGGAATATGTTGAGGGACATGCTGAAGAAAATCATCATCATCAGCAGAACTGCGGTTCAAGAGTGAACTGAAGTGCTCCTTCCATCTTTTCAAGATGTCCTGGCTGTCTGTAAGAATGGTGTAATTATCAACAGCTTTCAAAGTTCCTGATGATCGGACCGGTCCATACAGCTCTTTCAGTCCAGCGTAGAAGTTGCGTAAGTCCCTGCTATCTGAGAATTTCTGAAGTTCCTTAGCTTTTTGCTGCCACCAGTTGTTCTTTATTTCCCTGATTTCAGACTGACACTTCCGTTTTAGTTCTTGAAAACGCAATTTCTTCTCTCTGGAGGATGGATCTTGAGAAACAGATAGATAGGCATCCCGTTTAGCTTTGATGAGGTTCAAGATTTCCTCATTATTATTTTCAAACCAGTCTTGTCTCTTCCTTTCCTCATAGCCAATGACTTTCTGTGCAGACTCTGTAATGATATTTTGAAGTGTGGTCCATTCACATTCTACATCCTTTGTGTTGATTGGATTATGAGTTAGTTGTTCTAGCACAGAGGTTTGGTATTCTGTGGCAACGCTATTAAGTTGAAGCTTAGAGGTGTTGAACTTCTTCCTTGTTTGATTCATGAAATGGGTAGCCTAATTAGAAGTTTATGGTCTGTCCAGCAGTCATCAATATTTCGGGCTGTTTTCGTGATCAGGACATCACTCTTGTCGCATTGTCGGGTAATGACATAATCAATCATATGCCAATGTTTTGAGCGTGGGTGCATCCATGTAGTCTTGAAGCGATTTGGCAGTTGGAACTGGGTATTGGTGATAAAGAGCTCATGCTCAGCACACAGGCCTAGAAGTAACAGACCATTAGCATTGCAGTTCCCAATTCCATGTTTACCCATGACTTTTCCCCATAAGAGGCTGTCCCTCCCCACTCTGGCGTTGAAATCTCCTAGTAGTGCAAGCTTGTCTGTAGCAGGCACCTTAGTGAGGACTGTGTTCAGTTGGTTGTGGAAGCGGTTCTTAGAATCCTCGTCATCCGTAAGAGTAGGAGCATATGAAGAGATGAGAGTAATGAACCTGCCTCCTTCAAGAGGTATGCGGAGAGTCATGAGTCTTTCATTTACTGCAGTGGGAACGAGTCGATGATCATTCACCAATTTGGTCTTTACTGCAAAACCCACACCATGGATGCGTCGTTCATTTTCCTCCTTTCCTTTCCAGAAGATGGTGTATCCTGATGAAGCCTCAATGATTTTTCCCTCTCCCGCGAATCTGGTTTCACTCAGGGCAACGACATCAAAGTTAAGTCTGTTCAGCTCATGGCTGATGAGAGCTGTTCTCCTTTCTGGTCTGTTATCGTTGTCTAATAATGTCCTGACGTTCCATGTACCAATAGTAATGAACTTAGTTATCTTTCTTTCTTGATTTCGACCGCAAGTTGGGGTAACCCTCTGAGTGCGGTTTCCCAGACAGGTTATGGAAGTGACTACCGATGTTTAGCCCACATTTTCGAGGGCCTTCCCCATTCAGGGTGGGCAGTGGTAATCCTAAATAGGCCTGCCCAGTCACAGATGCAGGACCGGATCCCTGAGTAGTCACAGGTCTCAGGAAGGCGACCATCACACAACTGCCGCCAACGTGCAGGTCCAGACTAGAAGCCTCCAGTTTACCCAAACCTGCTTCCGTCATCCTTATCCCATCGCCGTTGGGCTTGTAGAGAAACAGCAGGAGAGAATGCCATAGGCATGAATTTGTTTAAGGTGGATCTCAACTTGCCAGTCAGTGACCCACACACTATGGTGAGACATGCAGTTTCCAGCTCCAGAACTGCAATGGAATGCCGCAGACTCAAAATATGATTGAGTTGCGCCTTTACAGCCAATCCATCTGGCATGACCTCTTCCACCTCCACAGCCTTTGGGAACATAAGAATAAAAGGTTCCTCCTCCGCCTGCTTTGCTGTTGGGTCGCAACACATTGGCTTTCAGTGGCATTTCCTCAACTGGGGGGCCAACACCCAATCCTAAGAAGGCTCCTCCGCCCAAAGCCGTTGGCCTACCTAGGGAGTTAAGTTATTTACCGCCGCTCAACACTCGGCGTTAGCAGTTTTTATAAGCTGGTTGCCAACCCAGCTAACCCTCCTCCTTTCTCATTCCGGACTTGGGACCGGACAACGGTGGAGTTCAATACCGGTAATAGTCCCTGAAAATAAACAATTAATAATAATAATAATGCTATTTGTTTTACCCATCCCTTTTAACTACTGCACCTTTTAGAGATGCTGGGGTGCCAGAAATTCGCCCTGAAGGGGATCTTTAACGTGCCAGTAAATCTTCTGACAAGGCTCCCGCACATTTTCGCACCCTCAAATGCCAGCTGACTGAGCCAGGATTCGATCCTGTAACCTTGGGAACAGCAAGCGAGAACGTTACCACTGAGCAATGCAGCCAGCGAATATAAACAATATGTCGTGCCTTGGAGGCTGGATTTAGACAGCTCCTTAACCCGGTCCATGAGGCAATTATAATTGGCTACATGGATAAGTCTTGCCAGGCGCGTCCACGTCGCGGGGGTGGGCAACGGTACTGTAATATACCATGGAATTACAGTACCGGCTAAGTTCTGGTGAGGACCCAGTCCTATGGGGTATAACATAGGCCCCGTGCACAGGGTTGCGTGCGAAGACCTCAACGGAATCTGCAGCGGAGAAGATGGACTTCGGAACGGTGGAGATTGCGGAAGAGGCAACCCAGTACTCAGAGAATAGTATGAGTACAGCATCAATCGGCAGCGTCTGTTTCCCAGGTTAGGGGCGGCTGCAAGGGCGTCTGTTTCCCATGTTAGGGGCGGCCTGTATAATAGCTGGCAGTATGTCTACCCCTTATTATTCCCGTTTTCCAACGGGGTCGGGGATGAGATGCGATGGAAGTCTGTGTGGCGATGGTTTTTACGGCCGGATGCCCTTCCTGACGCCAACCTCATGAGAGGAGTTAATGAGAGATGAAATGAATGATAGTGAATGAAACTGGGCAAGGATGTGGAAGGAAGCGGCCGTGGCCTGTCATAAGGTACCGTCCCAGCATTTGCCTGGTGTTGAAAATGGGAAACCACGGAAAACCATTTCAAGGACGGCCGACGGTGGGGCTCGAACCCACGCGTCTACTGAGTCAGCCGAGAGCTTGGCCCCATGACCTAATGCTGCGCTTTAGCCAGCGTAGCCACTACTGTCGGTCTTGTATAATAGCTGGCAGTAGCTACATAAAATGCCTTTGGGAGTGGCGACCCCATCGTAATAATAGCCTAAAATGGAAATGGCACTTCAAATGATTCGGAGAAGGTTAGGGCGTACCCTGCAGGCGACGCGCAGTTCTTTTGGTACTGGGGGAACTGTGAGAAATGGGCGACCAGAAACCGAAATGAAAGTGGGAATCCTGAATGTCATGACCCTGACAGGCAAGGTGGAGGAGGTGGTAGACTTCATGGAGAGGGAGAATGTTGGATTGATGGGGCTGAGTGAAGTGAAATGGAAAGGTAAAGGAAGGAAGAAATTGAGGAAAGGATATACATTATACTGGAGTGGTGGCCAAGAGGCAAAAAATGGTGTGGGACTGATAACCTCGAAACAACTGGAGGAGTATGTTGAAGTGGTCGAGTGTGTGAGTGACAGAATAATGAAAATTAGAATGAAGATGAAAAATGACGTGATGGACTTCATACAAGTGTATGCACCACAGACTGGAAACAGAGAAGAAGATATTGAAGTATTCCTGGAGGATGTAGAAAGAGTAATTTCAAATGTAGAAGTGGTGATCATGGGAGATATGAATGCACAAGTCGGAAACGAGAGACAAGGAAAGGAAGAAGTCATTGGACCATATGGATATGGGAAAAAGAACCGGGAAGGAGAGGAACTTGTAAACTTTTGTGAAAGGAATGGACTGATAGTGGGTAATTCATGGTTTCGGAAGAAAAACAGCAGGAAAATTACGAGATATGGTTGGGGCGATAGAAGAACAAAATCAGTAATTGACTACTTTCTGGTGGAAAGGACTAATTGCAGAAAGCTGATAGATGTGACAGCTTTACCAGGAGAAGCATTTGATGGGGACCATAGAACTGTGGTGGCAAAATTTAGATGGGAAAAATTGGAAAACCTAAAGGAGATCAGAGAAAGCAAAATAAAAGTATGGAAATTGAAAGACAAAACTGTACAGGAAGATTTTCAGGAGAGATTGAAGCAACAAATCCCAGTTACTGAAGTGGAAAACATAGAAGAGGAATGGTCTCACTTTAAAAAGGCATTTGTTGGTGCAGCAGAGAGTGCTTGTGGTAGGATGTCAACAAGAGTGAAAGAGAAGGAGACACCGTGGTGGAATGAGGAAGTGAGGAAAGCAGTGAAAGAAATGAAGTCTGCATGGAAAGAATGGAACCGAGATCAAACAGAAGAAAGCAAAAGGAAGTATCACGACAGCAAACGGAGGTGTAAGAAAGTGGTAGGAGAAGAAAAGAAGAACAGTTGGGAAGAATTTACACGAAGAATGGAAACAGATGTAAGTGGCAGTAAAAGGATGCTGTATGGACTTCTAAGAAGTAAGAGGAAAGAAAGAGTTACTACAAAGCTAGTGAAAAAGGAAGATGGAGAGTTGTTAACACACCCAGAAGAGATAAAGGGACGATGGAAGGAGTATTTCGATAAGCTATTGAATGTGAGCAATTGTACTGGTGAGATGGAAGTGACACAACCTGACGACTCTATAACAGAAGATGATATAACAATCCTGGAGGTGAAATTAGCAGTACAGAAAATGAAGATGGGAAAAGCAACAGGGGTGGATGAAATCAGTGTAGAAATGATAAAGGCTGCTGGACCTGTTGGTATGCAAAGGTTGTATCGACTGCTAAAGTGTGTGTGGAAACGGAAATGTGTACCAGAAGACTGGGAGAAAGGGCTAATAATACCAGTGTTTAAGAAGGGGGACAAGAAGGTGTGTGATAACTATAGAGGGATCACCCTCATATCACAGATAGTAAAAATACTGGAAAGGATATTAGAAAGAAGAATGAGAAGAAAGGTGGAAGGAGAGTTGCAAGAGGAACAGTATGGCTTCAGGAGTGGAAGATCCACAGTGGACCCAATCTTTAGCTTGAGGCAGGTGATGGAAAAGAACTGGGAATATGTAGAGGATTTGATCATGACTTTCATAGTTCTAGAAAAGGCATATGATAGTGTCCCCAGAGAGAAGATATGGGAAACCATGGTTAAGAAGAGACTGGGTAGAGAAATGTTGGAAATGGTGCAAGCAATGTACAACAACTGTGTTAGCAGGGTACTGACCCCAGTTGGAAAGACAGATTGGTTTAGGAACAAGTCTGGACTAAGACAGGGGAGTGTGCTGTCACCCCTCTAGTTCATAATGGTGATGGATGAAATTGTAAAGGAAACAAAGGAAGCTTATGGACATAAAGAAATGAAGTTACTGTTATTTGCAGATGATATTGTGGTCTGGGTAAGGAACACCGAAGAAGTGCAAAAACAACTAGATGCACTGAACGAAAATATTCAGAAGTACGGCCTGAAAATCAGTATAGAGAAAAGCAAGACCATGGTGATGACAAGAGGGGAAAGACAAGGAAAGGGCACTGTGAAAATTGGAAGTCAGAGTTTGGAAATTGTGGACACGTTCAAATACCTAGGAAGTGAATTGATGCAAACTGGTAGGTTGGACATGGAGATTGGCAGGAGGGTACAGCAGAGCAATGCATTCTATCAAAGTGTAAGAAAACTTGTTTGGGGTAAAGAAGTATCAAGGAAAAGCAAGGAGGTAATGTATAAAGTGTACAAGCTGAGACTTGGACCCTGACAAGCAGGCAAGAGAGTAGAATCCAAGCCAGTGAAATGAAATTCCTAAGAAGTATGATAGGCAAGACAAGGAAAGACAGAGTGAGGAATGAAGATGTTAGGAAGGAAGTTGGGATGGGAAAACTAAATGAGAGAATTGAGAAGAATAAACTAAGGTGGTTTGGACATGTAAAGAGGATGGAGGAAAATAGAATACCAAGACAGATGCTGGAGGCAAAGTGCAAGGGTAAGAAAGCAAGAGGAAGACCTAAAACAAGGTGGATAGATTCAGTGAAGAACAGCGTAAGAAAAAGAAATCTGGACTGGGACAAGATCGTGGAAGAAGAATGGTGGAAAGAAAGAGGAATGTGGAGAAGTGCCATAAATACCCCGACCCGGCAGGAGCTGGATAAGGGGAAACGATGATGATGATGTCGAGATGATGAGAAGAGCCCTTTGTGACGGCGTTTGTTCCATTACAATATATAAAGAATCACAAGTCTATTTTTTGTAAATTTCCTCAGAGTATTGTGTTATTTACTGTACATGTTTAAGACTGTTTCATAACGAATGTGCACAAAAACAGATCTTTCGTCTCTGGACTATCTGCACACTTATAATTCAAGAATGGCTGAATGGATCGAAGTAAAATTTGGTATCTAACTCAAGCATTTCTATGATTTTTGATTGTACCACTCATTAAAAGGAGGAATATATGAAGGAACCCCCTTCAAAATTAACATTTTTTAAAATATCAATTGAATATAGTTACTGTAGACAAGAATACAAAGATCAAGAGACATCAGTAGAAAACTTTTAAGGCCAAAATTAGTGGAGAAAGATCATATTATTTGATAAAAATGACATTATCCTCTTTATGTTTTTGGGCAGACGACCTAGACGTTTTGCCTCTTAAAATCAACAATCACCACCACCGTTTTGTGTTTGATTTGACTCTGAAGGGTATTCATTCATTGGCATCAATGCTTAGTACTTTGGAAGGCTGTCTGGCTGCGTGGCTCAGGGGTAACGTTCTCGCTTACTGAGCCCAAGGTTGCAGGTTTGAAACCTGGCACAGTCAGCTGACATTTGAGGGTGCGCAAATGCGAGGGAGCCGTGTCAGTACATTTACTGGCACGTTAAAGATCCCCTTCGGGGCAAAATTCCGGCACCCCGGCGTCTCGAAAAGCCAGTGTAGTTAAAAGGGACGTAAAACCAATAACATTATTATTATTATTACTTTGGAAGGAATGTTATGCTTTACCGTACCTTTTTTTTCAGCAGTGTTGTGCAATACTGACTCTAGAATCCTCTCTTGTGGCTTTCAGACACATGGGAATAGTGGAAAATTGAGTAGCAAATCAAGCTGCAAAAGAAAGTACCGTAGTGTTCTTGCCATTTCAACCTATCGAGGACTGATAGCTGCTAAGGTTATTCGCTCTCTTGTTTCCAAGTACTGGCATTCCGGGAATCTTGGTGACTAGCATACCTTCCACAAGCAGTAAGTTAAACTGACAAGCAATCTAAGGGATGACCAAGGTTTGGCCTTGGGGCAGATGACCTCGTAGTTCCGCCCCTTAAAACGACAATAACTAACTAATAAGGTCTGGCCTTCTCGGAAGCTATACTTTTATGCGGGTTTCGAATAGGTCACACAAGGAGTACTTACTTGAACCTAATGAAAAGGGAAGACCCCCAGTTTGCAGGTTTGGAGCTATATAACAATTTTGGTAATACGTTCTGAAGATTGAAAACGTCAAGTCAATACTAATTTGTACTTTTTATTGTACCGGTTTCGGCCAAATTATGACCTTCCTCAGCGCAAATAATAATATGAGTAGAAATGCAAGACTTACTTTTTTTTAAACCATAACCAAAGGTTGTTCTCAAAACTATTTCTAAAAAATTAATCGTCTAAAGGCAAAAAACACACATTAAAATTTAAGAAACCAGATCTGTTACAAAGATATGTTAAATACGAAAGAAAGAAATCTTGATATAAAACCAGTTTGAATTAGGAATAGTGATGCGGATGTTATATGGACACAGTGGCGGATCCAGAGGTTCACCTCGGAGTGGGCACTCTAGGATTTCAGAGTAGCAACAAAAAAAAAAAACTAAATTTGTATTTAATCTACACACACTACACATGACATCCAACCACCAGATTCTATAATTCTACAAGAAATAAATGGTTTATTGGTTTCAGTTTCAAGTCATTGTTATTATGTAAAAAAAAAAACTTTTTAATTCTACAGAATGCACATTACACAGTCTAATATGTATTAAACACATTTGCAATCATAGTGACAATCTGAAGACAATATACAAGTCTACTACACAAATGTTACAAGATATGTACATAGTACCAACATTGTCAGTCACTGAGTCACAACTAGTCACAAGAATATAAATACAAAAAACAATTGTATTGAATACTGATTCAATTTGGTGACTATCCTAGGCAAAATACATGCATATTAAAAATAAAATCCAGGCGATAATTCGTTTACCCCCTTAGAGAAACGTTCTAGAACTTTTTCAACGTCAACATTTATATCACGGTGAACAAATAACAGACACAAGCCATTCAACCATTCCTCTGTCATTCGCGTTCGTAACCATGATTTAACAAGTTGCAGGCTGCTGAAAGATCTCTCTGCACTTGCAACACTGTCGATGTAGCGATTATATTAACAGTGTTGCCATTACATACTATATGATATCAAAATATTGACCACATTCATGTATGCAGGCAATACAGCAAAGATCTTACTTGCAGTGCAGAAACAATCATTTTTATCGGCAATATCAATGTAGCAGACAACTGTTTTTTCGGGGGGGGGGGGGGGGGGGGGGGCACTTGCCCCTGGTGCCCCCCTCTGGATCCGCCACTGTATGGACATAACAATTTTTAGGTTACAGGATTGAAGTTTCCAGTATGGGCAAGAACATGTAAAATTGTGAAGAAACTGTGGAATGTAATCGTTGAAATTAAATATTCCCAGCGGTGGATAGGGCAATGTACATCCCCCAAGGGCTATGGCCTCCTGCAAGCAGGGACGTGCTCTGATTTGAACTAATTAAGTAAGTCCTAAAGAGTTGTAGTCTTCGCTCCACTTAACTTGACTTGACTTCACTGTATTTCCTTATCTGGGGGCACGTGTGTCTAGTCGTTGTATGGATCAATTTGTCGTATGCGTTTTGCTTCGTGTGACTGCTCGTGTGCATCGTACGGTTCCTCTCTGCGGTGTTGCAAATGTGAGCCTTTTCTTATCATCCGTGTGTGTTGTCTGTCGGCTTTTTGATTTTGAAGAGCTTCTTCTCTTCTCCTTGTGCTATATTTCCATGCGTCTCCATTCTTGTCTGACCCTGGCTATCCTCGTCCAGTGTTTGTCTGTCTTCCTTACAATCGAGTCCTTCCACAGCATTCTCTCTCTACCCATGTTCCTGCTTCCTGTTCTGGGGTCCCATACTGTAAGTTTGTGTGTCCATTGATCGTGTTTCATTCTGACCACATGTCCTCCCCACTTCCATTTTAGCCTTTCGGCTGTTGTTGTAGTATCCTTCATGGCTGTTCTTCTAATCTCCTTGTTTTGTACTCTGTCCCTCAAGGAGATTTTAAGGATCTTTCGTTCCATTTTGTGTTGACATGTTTGGATCTTTTGTCTCTGCTTCGCCGTTCGTAACCAGGTTTGACATCTGTATAGCAGTACCGGTATTACAAATTTTTCTGGTAACTCTGACTTTAGACTTAGCTTCTGGGATTTGTCCATCAAAATAAATTTCAACAACCAGAACATTTTCCATGCTTGTCCTATTCGTCTTTTAATTTCCTTCTTCTGGGAGTTGTCAAATGACAAGTTTTGTCCAAGGTAGATGTATTCCTGAGTACATGCTATTGGTTTGCCGTTCATGAGGATTTGTACTTCTAGCGAGTTGGTCATCAGTTTTGTTTTTAGGGGGTTCATAGATAGACGCATAGACATACTTCTACTTCTTTACTGACTAGCTAGGTCTGCTAGCATTACCGGTAGTTCTTGTGCAGAATTTATTTGCTAATAGTGTAATATCATCTGTAAACCATAGGTGAGCCAGCCTATCCCCGTTTATTTCAATGCCATATTTGTTGTCCCACTCCAATTTCCTAAATTGGTTCTCCAGTAGGCATGTGAACAGTTTCGGTGTTAGGGGATCACATTGTTTCGTGCCTCTCTCTAGCAAATAGCAATGCTTTACCTGTCCATAAATCAGGCATATAATGGCAGACTCGACTGGAATTTTATCTTTATAAGCCGTGATCAAAATAGGGGCGGACGGGTTATTGACAGACGAGGAGTAACATCACCAGTTTTTCCCCCCCATCTTACCCATTTTGACTAATTTCAATACGTTACTTTGAGATTCCCCCAGATTTAAGTACTTGGGCTGATGACCATGAAGTCACAAATCTTAGATGAGACGATAATAAATCGCCTGAGACAGCTTTGCAATAACATTATTCACCAAACATGTGTTCTGATCTTCATTCATCGAGAATATTATCCTCAAATTGAAATGAGGAACACCAATGTCATTCATTGCTCCATCTTGAAAAAATAACGAACATTTATCGTTTCTTCGTTATTTTTAGTGGCGTTTCAGTTGCTTAATTTAAAAAGTAACGTTTGCTAGTTATTACCCTCTCGTTATCGTAAAAAGTAATGATTACTCCCCAAACCTGATCACTTTAAAATGCTAATTGTGGTGTTGCCTTTTTATGATTCCTAATTGATATCTTTTAATTATATTTATTTGAAAGTAATTTATTTATTACACCAATTTCTGTTCAAGATACCGTATCGCATCGATATTATAAAGTACCATGAGCTAAGAAATACTACTTTTTAAGGTTGGCATGGGTAGTTTCTCTGATGATTTCAAGGTTGCCAATATTTACAGCTTTTCCTTGATTTACAGTTTTCTCCTGAATCTGATCATTTCAGAAATTAAAGTCGTTAGATGCAGTGCAGGTTAGATGTGATCACTTTGAAGTGGTGCCAAGATTCCTACGGTCGCTTGCTGGTGAATCGAGAGGTGTGCAGATTTCTAGCTTGGTGGGAATTGAAAATGTTTAGTTGGCAGCCATAGTGACTGTTTTAAATTTGTTTATATGCTATGTGGATTTGTTTACGTACAACAGATTTATGAATATTCGGTTGTGTAAGTGACTTAATGATTTTGCTGCTACGACGATCACCAGGCATACTCTTTGTTAGGAATCTCCAATTTGAGATACACGTAACTTGTGTATGAGTTGTGTATGATAAGCCATTAGCGTGGCGTAATACTACTTTTCGAGGTTAGAAATCACTTGCAGTGTGTTTCCGTTCCTATAAAACTTTCTTTCCTTGATTTTGAATACGAAAACATATTATGTATTGTGTGCCATATTATTTGTGTTGTGCTATGTTGCGACGGTTGCGACATTATTTTCTTATTTGAGAGATGGCGGAAACAGGACTGTTGCGTCAGTTTGGAAGTCCCGACAGTAGTATTTCTATATTGCTAGTTGGACCCGCATATTTTTGCTGGGAACTTTCAGCACCCCTTGAAGAGATGGATAGATTTCTTCGATCGTCGGATACAAGTTATGTAAAATACAGATTAATAGTTCATAAATGTGAAAGAGTTGGTGACGTGCTTCAACATATTGACAACATTAAGCCATTTGTGGACGTTGTAGTTATTTTACTTGACCCCAGAAGACGAACTTCTATTGAAGATGCGAGAAAAAATATCAGGATGCTGGACCCATGTTTTCTTTACAATCGTGTTTGCCTTGTAACTGGTTACAACATGGGAGTGCATAGAAATGCA
Organism: Meconema thalassinum; assembly: GCA_946902985.2. NCBI lineage: Eukaryota > Metazoa > Arthropoda > Insecta > Orthoptera > Tettigoniidae > Meconema > Meconema thalassinum. The sequence goes on from OX336388.2 coordinate 456,022,780, forward strand.
GTAACTTTCAACCAAATTACTGCTTTGCAGTTAAGGTATGGATTACCACTCTTGAAAGGCAATATTGGTGATTTATCTCAGTGCCGCAGGTTGGCCTCTCAGATAGTAGTCTTCGCAACAACTGCTGTGGGTGTCACTTCAGGAATACCTCATATTGACATGTTGCTGGAACATACTGGTACTCCTGATTCTACAGATGATGATTCGGTTCCTAGAGAATTAAATTTTTCTGGAGATTCGTAGCAGGCTGTACCAAATGGTGAGTTCATGAACAACCCAAGCCTTATAGTTTTTATGTACAAAGTCATTCACATGGTTTATATGGTTTGTGCTAAACTTAATATTCAACCACCCACAGCTGTAACCAGGATTTATTGTTCACTTTAGACCATCCTCCCTTTTCATCACTTTTAACAACTTTTAACACCTTAGCTTATTGAAAATATATCATTTATGATATGCATACCTTTCGGGGAGTTGTTGGGAGTCGTTTCACAATCTCTTCATACTCAATAGCCACTGCTGCACCACAATAATTGTTATTTCATGGAAAGAATGCAATTTTTCGTCACTTTCTTCACTTACGGACGCCATCTTTGACAGTCATGTGACACCCGAAAGTCGATCATGTGACTACGTTACCAATTTGAGTAAAGAAATTCACCACACGCCTTTGCTACTAAGTTAGGCACTGTCTTGTGGAAAATTACTGCGAGTAACACAAGCAAGGGGGTCTGGGGCGTAAGCCCCAGGTTAGGTCTGTGTTTGTATGTAAAACATTAATAACATACAATTTATGTCCGCTACTAGGTTAGATACTGCCTGGTCGAAAATTAATGCTAGTACCACAAGCAAGGGGGACTGGGGCGTAAGCGTAAGCCCCAGGTTAGGTCTGTTTTTGTATGTAAAACATCATAAATACATAAATAAACACTGTAATTGAGTTCACTTAGTGATTTCATACATCACGTGCGAAATAGTACCAAACGCGTGGGATTGGCAATACTGACTCAGTGAGAAAGATGGGGGTGAGAACTTCGATTTCAACTATATAAGTCGAGTCGCTATGTGCTATGCACTACGGAGATTTGGGACATGTCTGCTTGATCACAGCCTCCTTCATAGACTTGTGTTCTGAAACGCACTGGACTTACATGCTGGTGCCAAACCAACGCTCAAGATGGCGGTGATCTGCTACTCCTTGTAAGCTCTTTGCGCTTTCATCAGCTGTTTTAAATAAACAATACCTGAACGATACGATCATGGATGCGCCAAGATGATCACTTTTAGCCGAGCCTTAATTATGGTTTGTGTTTGACTTGAGTCAAAGACAACCTACAATTTACATAACCTACAATACAGATAAGCTTCAATTTCTATAACTTCCTTGACGTAGTCTACCAATCTAGCAAGCACATTCGTTCACTAGCTACTACAGACTTGATTGCTATGTGCTAAGCAGTATTGGATCACGACTTCTGATGTCACATCCGGTAAAGTAGTCGACTATCTAGTTCACTACGGCTGAAATTGTACAATTGGGACACAGCCTCAGCCTCTTCATGTCTATGTTTTTCTAAGTGACCAGTAGCAGTTGAGATGGTTCTGTGCCTAAACGGTCAATGTATGCCAGTATCCTCCCAGGTTTGTGGGTTTATTCCTTATGCCTTCATGGTTTGTTTCAGCTAGTTCTTAAATTGCTTAAAAGGAGCTATGTAGAATCATGTACCAGAGCCAAGTTCACCTTAAAGCACTTGGCGAGATATCCTGGATCCATTTATATGGCAAATAATTATGACCTATCCATCTCGGATAATGGCCGATGATGGAGGTTTCAATGCTCCTTCTCGAGAGTCATAATGCTGGTAACATAGGTCATCCTAATTGATAATATTAATTACGAATACCAGAAAGCCTGTTACATTGTCGCTGTTCTGTCCCTTAAAACAACAATAACTAACTAACCTGTTATATTGTCTTGGTCAGGTGTGAACATTATGGTTCACAAACATGCCATAGGCCCTAGTAGCCTATAGCAAAATACTGAGTTCCTTTTTATCGGTCTAGCATCATAGCAGCGCAGCGACAAAAAGCATTTGTAGCTAGCTGGGTGGCTCATTGTCGACAGATACATTGCTGAGCTGCTATGTTGCTAGACTGATAAAAAAGAACACGCTGTTATTAAAAATCAATCATCTGCCTCAAACAATAAATGATCAGCTGAAAAGAAAACACACACAGATACACTGACCGGCTAAAATAGTGGATCACTTGATGAATATTTAAGTGCCAAGTATTTAAAATTTGTGTTCAAGTATATGTCTCGATTCCTACATGTTTAGGGGAATCCTTTAGCATAGTCAATGATGTCAAGGATGATGTAAGGAAGTAGATGTTGATTTCTTTGATGCTGTGCCTTGAATTTCTGCCATATTAGGTTTCAAACGGTGCGTTTTTACATGCGAAAGTAGTTACAGATGTTCGAGGATAATCTTTGGTCGCGAGTTACGAATGTTCATAAATTAATTTTAGTTCAATTTAATTGAAACATTACACTGCTCTCATCTAAAGCCATGGCGAGACGAAACCATTCGTCGCTACTAGGTTATAGATAAACTTTGAAGCCATTTTTAGTTTGTTATTGGAGTTTTAATCTTTACACTGCTACGCCCGAGATATCTCCTGGTGCGGTGGAACGTCACGTCCTTGCTGCGCCCGAGATATCTCGTCGGCAACTTCAGCTGAATTTCTGAAGAGGAAGTAGGTACTTTTGGAGTTTCCTTCGGATTTCAAACTTGAGCGGCAGCAAGCTATATCTTTTAGGAACATAATGGACCATCAGTAAAAACTCAAACTGCATTTTAACGCTATCTACGGTGAAATATCCGAAATAGTGCACTCAGCTCAGTGCATAACCTAGGTTGGCAGTCCAGCGACTACTTTGGCCATTATAATAACTGAATATCGCACAAAGTGCATACATAAAAATCTTAGTTCTGAGTACACAGGTCCAAAAGTGTTATTGTTCTTTTGACGCAAATCTCCGCGTGATAGCGTTCACACTTTTTCCCGCATACAGTTTGTGTCTGGTTCATGGAACACCTTCCTGTGGCACAGCTTGTGGGGGAATCCATGAACTGCGAAGCGTTTCATGTTATGACACAGTTCATAGCTTGAATTCATCCATTCTCGGTTGATCATGGCGTCAGTACGATAGAAGTCTGGCCATATATTTGCTTTCTTCTCGTACAGCTCTTAAAGCAAGGCTTGATATTGAGGTGTAGAAGGCACTGACACTCTCAGGCGTAGTTCCTCTATGTAGAAAGACTGTCGTGTGAGTTCGTATGTTAACCGCGATGGAGTGTTTTTGGCTACAGATAGAACCTTTTTGAGGTACGTTGCTTTCATACTATCAAAGCTAGATCACTCTTTGAGAGATGCTCCCAAATAATGTCTATTGCGTAACTTGCGTAAGTCATGATGGGAGAGATCTTGATGTGGAAAAGGGCTATTGCTGTCTCTAAGGACAGCTCACGAATGCTTTTAATTTGGTTCATCACCATGACCGCTGCAGATGCTCTTTCTCTTATGTGTTTGGTGAAAACTTTCCCATTCGTTTGCAGGGTCATGCAGGAGTTGACCCTAACAAGCTCCTTGTTCCGGTATTTGATGAGTGCTGCCGCAGGAGGTTTCCCTCCTCTGCGAAATGTCATCTGGACTGTTTTCTGTGCATTCAGACTCAGGTTGTTCCTGTCCGCCCAGGTGATCAGTTTGTCAAACGCTTCCTGAATCTGTTGGTACGATTGTGAAGCTAATGTCATGTCATCAGGATACATGTAAATAAAGACTTCCTTATTTGCTATGGTTTCGACAACGTCCCTTGTTGCGACATTGAATAGCATTGGACTTAGGGGGTCTCCTTGTAACACCCCAGTCGTCTGATGTATTGCCTCTGATCTTGAGAGGTTGTCATCAATGTAGACAAAGTTTCTCGACGGTATAGCCTGTATCATCTTGCTCAGGTATTGCTCTCTACCTATAAGTTGATTTAGTTTCTCTAACAATATTGACGTCCGAAACGGGGGAGGAGCTTACGGTCAGCTGTTTGCAATATGGCGGCGATATAGTGACGTGAAGTAATTGGGTGTGCGTTTGTTATGGCTTCAAATTTATGATGGCAAAATACTACATATTTCCTTTCATTGATAGAAATATTTTTATAATCAATTTAAATGCAGTGCTTAATTACTATCAGTTAAAAATATTACCCACATGCAGATAGTTAATTTACTGTCTGCTGTTACATATATGAAGCTTGTTCTTGGGAGGCTAGCGGTATCGATGTTTTTATTAATTTCACAATATATATATCTCACATAACACAAAGGACGACTCCCTGATAATAAATTGAATCAAGCGACCCTGAATTTGCATGAATGTTTTGGGTTCAAAGAAGCGTTACTTGGGATGTTCAAATCATACTTCAATATTGCAAATATTGACCTAAATACTTGCTGTTCAAAGGCAAGAATGTTAATTTATTAATCTCTTGCCACAGGCAAGTTAAAATGGAGGCTTCCTCTTTATCAATATATTTAATTAAATATTTAAAATACAGATATTTAACAAAGCTGGAGTCTCCATTTGAACTTGTCATAAGCAAACGGAACAGATCAAAAACTACACTTTAAGCCAAAACAAATTCACTCCTCAGCTCGACATAAACCATAATACCAATTAAAACCTATTCAAAACATACTCTCCTTACTGTTGTACAACTTTCAAACCAACTATTCGCACTGAAAACTGTAAAACCCTGAAATGGGAACTAATTAAAGTTAGAATAGCCTAGGCCGATCCGGTCTCCTGCTACATTACCGCATATGTATACTTTACATCACTATAACTTCAAAATTGCGGCTAAGTGACCTATCTGCCTGAGTAGTAGGCCTATAGGTGTTGCCGGCCTGCCTGGGATGATGGGTCACCAAACCGGTACTTAAAACTAAGATTTTACATTTTAATTAACTAAATTCAACAGTAGGGAGATTATAGCGAAAAACACAATTTAAGCCAAATCATACTTCAATGACCTACATACTTGCTGTTCAAAGGCAAGAATATAAATTCTGTGGCAAATTAAGGCTAGGAACAGCATTTTTCTTAAGTTTTCTAATCATTCGGCTATTGTCAATCGGAAGAACCCCTAAAATAAGTTTACGAAGAGCGGATTACATTCTTTGTACGGCACAGATGTAATAGGCTATAAGTTTATCAGTAGCTAAAGCCATGTGAATACAAATTAGAGACAATAACTATCAATAATCAACAGTACCGGTGGAAAGAAGTCGTCTTCACAAAAATACAGACTGCACACTGTCATGTAACATGTAACACGTTTTCCAATTGACAGCGCTGAAGCCCATCTTTCGCTCTGAACTTTTTGTACAGGAAAGTAGTGAAGATATTTCGTAGCCGTTTTATACGATTTGCAACCGTATACAGAGCAGTACCTCCTCGAATTTGACAAATTTCTTTCTTTTTCCATCACGACGGCAATGCTTCACCATCTAAATAAATCTCAGCAGTCACAATGTTACAGCTTCAACATTCTGCCGCGTGGCTGCGCCATCCAACTTTTCTGACGTCAATAGACCGGTCCACTGAATCAAAAGCTTTAGCATAGTCAATGAACAGTACTTGTAGCTTTCCTCTGGGGACGCAAAGAGCTTCGGTTATGTTTTCCATTAAGCACTGAATAGCCTGAATGGTTGAGTGCCCTTTCCGGAAGCCAAATTGCTCTTCAGGTATCATTGAGTCTGTCAAGGTCGTTAGTCTGCTCAGTAACAGGGTGGACAACACTTTGAGGCCGGCATTCTCTAGGGCTATTCCTTGATAAGAGTTGGGATCTTCAGTCTTGCCCTTGCCCTTATACAACAGTTTGATAATGGAATATCTCCATTTCTCTGGTATTGTGCCGTTTTGAAGGCACTGGTTGAATTTAGTTGTCCAGGCTTCTGTGAGGAGTGGACTGCTCTCTTTCAGGTGTTCGTTGCAGATGCCATCTGGGCCGTAGTGGACAACCTTATTTTTGTTGTTGTTTGAGTCTTCAGTCTTTTGACTGGTTCGATGCAGCCCTCCACGCCTCCCTGTCCTGAATGGGAATACTCTTGGCTCCCTGTCCTGAGCCAATCCTTTCATCTCTACATAGCTACCACACCCTACATCCGAGGCAATCTGTTTAACATACTCTAACCTTGGTCTACCCCTACAGTTCTTGTCCTCGACCCTTCCTTCCATAACTAAGCCACGCTCCAGACAAAGGCTTTCAAAATTACTTCCTAATACCTAAATCTATATTCGATGTCAACAGATTCCTTTTTTGTTGAAATGCTTTCCTTGCCTGAGCCAAACCTACTTTTTTATATCCTCTTTGCTTCGTCCATCACTGGTTATTTTGCTTCCTAAGTAACAGAAGTCTCCTACTTCCTTCAGCTTTTCACCTGCCAATTTGATGTTCATAGGGGTTTCTGATTTAATTCGGCTGCATTCCAGTATTTTTGTTTTACATTTATTAATTTTCATCATGAATTCCTTTCTCAAGACGGAGTCCATACCATTAAAAAACTCATTCAAATCCTCAGGCGTGTCGGCCAAGATGACTATGTCATCGGCAAATCTCAGAGTTGAAATTATTTCTCCTTGAATCTTCACTCCCACTTTAAATTTTTCTCCAATTTTCTTCATTGCCTGTTCAATGTAAAGATTGAAAAGTATGGGTTGTAAGTTGCAGCCTTGCCTTTTTGCCCTGCCTTACACCTTTCTGAATACCAGCTTCTCTCTCATGTCCTTCAGCTCGAATGACTGCTGTCTGGTTTCTGTATAGATTGTATATCACCCTCTTATCCCTGTACTTTATTCCAATCGATTTTAAAATGTCAAACAATTTAGTCCAATCAACGATATCAAAAGCCTTTTCTAAGTCTACAAATGCCATGAACGTTCTCTTATCTTTCCTTATTCTACCTTCCAAAATCAGCCTAAGACTTATTACAGCTTCCCTTGTTCCTACATTTCTCCTGAAACCAAACTGGTCTTCACCCAACTCTGTTTCTATCTGGCTTTCCATCCTCTTGTAAATTATTCTAGACAGGATCTTTGAAGCATGAGTAATCAAGCTGATTGTACGGTAATCTTCCCATCTATCAGCTCCCACTTTCTTTGGTATAGGGATGATAACATTCTTCTTGAAATCAGGGGGTACCTCACCTGTCTCATAAATCCTACACACCAAGTGAAATAACCTGATCAGACCTTCATCTCCTATGCAGCGTAGCAACTCAATCGGTATATCTATGCCTGGTGCTTTGTTCCTGCTTAAGTCCTCCAATGCTCTGTCAAATTCTGATCTCAATATTAAATCTCCTTTTGCATCTTCATCAATTTCCTCCTCCCTTTCAATTACATGATTCTCAATCTCCTTTCCCTTATAAAAACCTCAAAGTAAGCTTTCCATCTCTCAACCTTTTCTTCCCTATCTGTTAGAGGCTTTCCATTTGTGTCCTTAATATTACAGCACTTAGTCTTCTTTTCCCCAAAAGTATTCTTAATCCTTCGATAAGCTGTGCCTACATTTCCTAATTTCAGACAATTTTCTATACCTGCACATTTCTCTTTCAACCATTCTTCTTTCGCGTCCTTGCACTTCTTGTTAACCTCATTTCTCAGACGTCTGCATTCTACTTTCCCCTTTTCATCTCTTACATTCTTGTGTTTCCGCCTTTCATCCATCAATTCTAGTATATCCTGAGTGATCCACGGTTTTCTACCTATTCTTTCTTTCCTACGAATGTTTTCTTCTGCAGATTTTGTTATTTCATTCTTCAAAAGTGCCCATTCGTCTGCAATTGAAGTTTGTTTAGGGTTTTACATTAGTCCTTCTTTTATACTCTTCCTGAATCTTTCGTTTACATCCTTTACATTCAGTCTGTCTATTGTCCACCTTTTTGGCTTTTGACTTTTCTTCAGTTTCTTCAGCTTTAATCTGCATTTCATAACAACCAGATTGTGGTCAGAGTTTATGTCAGCACCAGGATATGTTTTACAATCCAAAATCTGGTTTCGAAACCTCTGCTTGACCATAATGAAGTCGATTTGGTATCTCCTGGTCTCATCCATGTGTATATTCTTCTATTGTGGTTATTGAATAAGTTGTTAGCTATGACCAACTCATGCTTGGTGCAGAATTCCATCAGCCTGCTTCCTCGATCATTCCTTTCACCTAATCCGAAATTTCCTACTATCTTCCCTTCTCTCCCTTTTCCTATCACAGCATTTCAATCTCCCATTACTATAACATTTTCATCACCCTTGATATACCTCAGAATTTCATCTATTTCTTCGTAGACCTTTTCAACATCATCATCAGCTTGACTGGTAGGTATATAGACTTGTACCACTGTGGTGCACGTATGTTTAGTATTGATTTTTGCTACAATAATCCGTTCACTATATTGCTCATAATATTCCACCTGCTGTCCAAGTTTCCTACTCAAAATGAGACCAACCCCAGCTTGACCATTGTTTGATTTAGTGCTAATGACCCTATACAGTCTCCTGACCTAAAGTCTGTTCTTCCTGCCAGCGCATTTCACTAATCCCAACCAAATCCAACCTCAACCTATCCATTTCTCTTTCTAAGTTTTCTAACCTTCCACTTCCTTGCAGATTTCTAACATTTCACGCTCCGATCCGTAGAATGTCAGATTTCCTCTTTTTCACTTCTGTGATGTTAACCCCCTCTCGAGTAGTCCCCACCCGGAGATCCGAACGGGGGACTAGTTTACCTCCGGATTGGAATTTTACAAAGGAGGAGGCCATCATCACATGTAATTATGCATAGAGAGGTGCATATCCTCGGGAATAGCATTAAAGCTTCAGTTTCCCGTTGCTTTCAGCCGTGCAGCAGAACGCAGTGTAGCCATTAGTTGGCTTATATTATCAATATCTTAACTGTCTATAAGACAAGTAAAGAATTGATTTATTCTGAAAGGCTGCTACTCCCTTTCAGAATATATAAGTAATAGAGCAATTCTACACACATCAAAAAAAGTTTTGCATCACCTCGGTTCCAAGAGTTCCGGAACCTTTAAATACAAAGGGAATAGAGATCAACACAAACAACATTTCAGCTCGTTTTATTGCTCATGAGACCCACACATTGCATGTTGTACCATCATACAGCTAGACTTTCAGCATTTGTGGTCCAGATTGCAGTACACACACCACTACCTCTAATACCCAGTAGCACGTCCTCTTGCATTGATGCATGCCTGTATTCGTCGTGGCATACTATCCACAAGTTCATCAAGACACTGTTGGTCCAAATTGTCCCACTCCTCAACGACAATTCGGCGTAAATCTCTCAGAGTGGTTGGTGGGTCAAGACGTCCATAAACAGCCCTTTTCAACATATCCCAGGCATGTTCGATAGGGTTCATGTCTGGCGAACATGCTGGCCACTGTAGTCGAGCGATGTCGTTATCTTGAAGGAACGCATTCACAAGATGTGCACGATGAGGTCGAGAATTGTCGTCCATGAAGACAAATGCCTCTCCAATATTCTGCCGATATGGTTGCACTATGGGTCGGAGGATGTCATTCAGGTATCGTAAAGCCGTTTCGGAGCCTTCCATGACCACCAGTGGCGTACGTCGGCCCCACATAATGCCACCCCAAAACATCAGGGAACTACCACCTTGCTGCACTCGCTGGACAGTGTGTCTAAGACGTTCAGCCTGACCAGGGTGCCTCCAAACACGTCTCCGACGATTGTCTGGTTGAAGGCATATGCGACACTCATCGGTGAAGAGAACGTGATGCCAATTCCGTGGGGTCCATTCAGCATGTTGTTGGGCCCATCTGTACCGCGCTGCATGGTGTCGGGGTTGCAAAGCTGGACCTCGCCATGGACGTCGGGAGTGAAGTTGCGCATCATGCAGCCTATTGCGCACAGTTTGAGTTGAAACACGACGTCCTGTGGCTGAACGAAACGCATTATTCAACATGGTGGCATTGCTGTCAGGGTTCCTCTGAGCGGCAATCCGTAAGTAGCGGTCATCCACTACAGTAGTAGCCCTTGGGCGGCCTGAGCGAGGCCTGTCATCGACAGTTCCTGTATCTCTGTACCTCCTCCATGTCCGAACAACATCGCTTTGGTTCACTCTGAGACGCCTGGAAACTTCCCTTGTTGAGAGCCCTTCTTGACACAAAGTAACAATGCGGACGCGATCGAACTGCGGTATTGACCTTCTAGGCATGGTAGAACTACAGACAACATGAGCAGCGTACCTTCGTCATGGTGGAATGACTGGAACTGATCGGCTGTCGTACCCCCTCCGTCTAATAGGCCCTGCTCATGCATGGTTGTTTACATCTTTGAGCAGTTTTAGTGACATCTATGAACAGTCAAAGGGACTGTATCTTGGATACAATATACACAGTCAACGTCTATATGCCGGATATCTGGGAACCGAGGTGATGCAAAACTTTTTTTGATGTGTGTACTAACAAAAATACTAACCTTCTACTAACAATTAAAACCAAAATTCTACTAACAAAAATACTCAAGTTTCAACAACAACAAAATACTACCACTAAATCAGTCCGTCACCAGGCACACTCGCACGCACCCTCACACATCAAAGTCTAATGAAACAATGAACTATATCTAATAAACAATGCAACTGCCACCAGACACACACAGTCTAATAGAACAATGACATATATCTAATAAACTAACTAACTACATACTTACTGTACATTCTAGAACAGGAAATGGAAAATGAAAATAAGAGTAAGGGAAACAAAAGACAGGGGGAAAGGAAATTCCCTCAACCCTCAAAGAATGAGAATTAAGGGACTTGGAAGAAAGGAGAATCAGGAAAGGCAGATATGAAAGGTAAAGAGGAGAGGGACCGCCCCAAATGCAATGGAAGAAGGATATGATATGATTAAATGACATGATATTAGGTTTCCTTTTTCCCCTGTAATTTAAGGCTCATTTAAACGCTGTTCTTCTTTTTGACTAAAAACCATGCGAACTTAGCCTATGGGCTGTAGGATAAGGGCGCAATACAAACTGCAGTTTAGATTCAAAATACTTGCAAAAAGCGGTTTAGGTTGGAAATACAAAATGCAATTGAAATTCAAAATACTCACAAGTCCCATCCCCTATATTGAAAGATTTACTAACAAGCAATTTACAGTAGATTGTCAGTCCTTACAAAATGCAATTGAGGTTGAAAACACTCGCAAAATGCAATTTACTGTGGATCGAAAAAGATTTACAAAATACAACGTAGACTGAAAATACCTACAAAATGGAGTGTAGATGCGAGTGTAGATGAAAAAAAAAAATTATCGCTAAATGGAATTTACATTTATATTAACAAAATATAGTGTGGGAATCATGAAGAGAAAAGGAAATATAATGAAAAGAAAAATAAGGCTGATCCCTAGAAGAAGGAGGGATCAGGAAAGATGAGACAAGGGCCAATTAAGGCGGGAAAGTGAAAGACTCACTAGGCCACGGATACCCCAATACCGTCGGGGTCGGGAAAGAACAAGAGTTGGCCAAGGGAGGTCGACAGGAAAGAAGACGGAGAGGAGCCCGGCACAAGTACGTGGAAACAATGCCCAAAATAATGTGTTTTATTTCGAAGTTTGCGTCTTTCAAATCAATTTGAGTTCGCCATGTAAATGTAGTATGTGATGCCGCGTGCTTATGATAAAACAAAGTGATAGCCGGAAGAATGCTAGCACAAACTAGCGGATACCCGCAACACCCTATATCGCGCGTGGGGGGCAATTTAAATCTTTAAAATTTGGATGGCTCAAATAAGACCCGCACCCCAATTTTTCTCGTACGAATTTGTTTAAAAATGTGCGGGTGGTATTCGAGTATATACGGTAAATACATCTCTCTTTGTGAAGGTAAACATAATTATATTTTGTTTTATCTTTACAAATCATGGTATGTGGAGTTTTAGAATGAGTACCGGTATTTATTTTCCATATTTTGGAGTTTAGCACATAATGTTCCATATTCTTAGTCATTAAGGTCAATACAGTCCGTATTTTGGCAAAAAAGTATTAAATTCTATTAAATTAGCAGTCCTGTCAATAATGGAGAAACATTTAATATTTTAACTGGGGTGCAACTCATCATCACGCCTGTCCACGCCTGAGTTGATAAGGTAAGGTGATAAACGGCGTGGTAAAAGAGAGATGAGTGAACCCAGAAGAGGTGAGATCATCTGAACATCAGAATCACACATAACATCGACTATGTCTGTCATAATTTCGTTACTCAGGAAATCCCATTCATCAACGATATGCCAGTAGTTTCCGGATTATTTCGTAATTCAGGCATTCCCCTTGATGGCGCAATACCTCCATCTACTGTAGTTCCTACCAGTGATTCACAGTTTGAATTAGCAGTGAGACGGATCGTTGTGTTCTGCTATGTCTACACGTGCGGTGTTTTCAGTTGCCTATTGACATTCATTGAAGACTTTAAACATTGTTACAAGATGCCTAAAGTAGTACAGTCAACCAGTTTAAAATTAAAAAGTTACGTAACAGAATTTAAAGAAGATGGTTTATCAACTGACAGTAAGGTATTATTTTGTAATTTGTGTCAATGTTCAGTGGCATCTACTCAAAGGTTCCTAGTGCAACAACACATTTCAACCAGTAAACATCAGACTAACAAACTACGACATTCCAAGCTGAGACAGTTGTTTCTGACACAACCATCAACTTCGAGTGTAACGTCCGAGTTCAACACCGATCTCGGCCACGCTCTCATCTCTGCTGACATCCCTCTCTTCAAACTGAATAATCAGTACTTCAGGGAACTCCTCGAGAAATATACTAACCGAACTGTCCCAGATGAGTCAACGTTGAGAAAAACCTATGCTTCAACCATATACGATGAAACTGATCAGAAGCATCAGCCATAAAGATGTTCAAGACAGGAACCGTTTTCGACGATTAGTCTCAGACTTCAAGAGGTTTCTGAGGGAAAGGAGAAGAGAAATCTTCAAAACTGTTTTTTTACCAGTGGAAAGAAGATGAGCCACCGAATGATGCTGTATTGGCAGAATATCAAAGCCAGTGGAATGAGGAAGATGATGATAATTGTTGTTTTAAGTTAGCTAAACTGTCTAAAATGTCTGACATTCGTAATTTTTGAAAGAGTGTTGCACAATTTGGTCAGAATTTAGCACTTGTGAAACAGGAATATCAAACTTGTAGGATATAATACAGGGTCTTCCACTCGAAGTGCGGCCGGCAGCGCGGCGCGTAGAGGCAGCTCGCTGAGCTTAGGGTCGAGAGAGCCCCCGTATAAATCGCATGTAAATAACGAGTACACAAAATAACACGTAGTCAAAGTAAAATAATTACTCACCTTGTCACAGAAGATGTTGAAAATGTCCTCCACCTGCATCTACACATTTCTGGCATCGTCTAGGAAATTTTCATTAAGTTAACATGCTTCAGTTCGTCTACCGAGATAGCCTCAATTTCTTTGGTTATATTCTGTTTGAGTTCATCTAGAGTGTGAGGGTTTGTTGCATAAACCTTATTTTTCAGTTTTCCCCATAAATAAAAATCGCAAACCGTAAGATCTGGGGATCTTGCGGTCCATTTACTAATTACCCTGTTGTCGAAAATTTCCTCAATTAAATCTAATGACTCGTTAGCCGTATGCGTAGTTGCAGAGTCCTGCTGGAAATATCCAGATTGGCATTCAGTGTCCGTCAATTGTTCAAAAAATGGTACGAGAATGTCATCCCTATGTCTCGGCCCAGCGATTGTGGTTTCAAAAAATAGAGGCCCTATTATCCTTTCTTGCCCTTGCCCTTATACAACAATTTTATAATGGAATATCTCTAGGGTGTTTGATGTATGAAATTAACAGGTTTTTCTGAAGACCAGTACCTGTTATTCTGTCTTGAAACATGTCCACTTAAATGGAACCATGCTTCATCAGAGAATATTATTAATTTCGGATCAAGTACCCCATCATCAACACCCCTTAAAACCCAGTTACAAAAATTTACCCTGCTCTCATTATCACTTGGAAGCAACTCTTGAACAAGAGTTATCCTGTATGATTTCAATTTTAACATTTTTGTAGCTCACCACGCGGAGATAATCGAAATTTGTGTTTGCTGCGAAAGTTTTTTGAGTGATTTTGTTGGAGTACGTTGTAACTTTTCCCCTACCTCGCCTAATTTCTCCTCAATAAGCACTCGCTTTTTTACTCTTCGTTTTCCAACCAGAATCGAACCTGTAGGCTACTTCTAAATTTGTTCACAAGTCTTCTTACAGTTTCTCTATTTGGAATGGTCGCACCTGGGAATTGTCCGCCTTCTAACTTCTCTACAGGAATTCGTCAATACATAAGTGTCGTACATGAAAATCTTTTGTTCTAATGTGTACGCAGGTTGAGGCATTATTGAACCAATAGGCTTTAACACTTAGCAATAATATGCTATAAAATTTTGGAACACAATAACAATTAATCAATAACCACTAACACGTACACAAGTTATAAACTTATAACACTTATAACTTTAAATAGGCTATAAACAAAATAACAAAGTCAACTTTACTCGCTAAACACTGCATTGCAACTGTTCCAGCACTGCGAAGTCCCGCGCTGCTCCGACGCATCAATCCAACAGCACTTCTTCCTTATCTTAATTATGACATATGCTGTGACAGCAGCGCACTGCGATATGCTCGTCTGACCTTTATAGCCCCACGTTCTACCTGGAGCGCTGGGCCGGCCACACTTTGAGTGAAATACCCTGTACTTTTGGCTCCAGTGGACAACCCTTATTTTCTCCGTTCTTAATTTTTGTGGAAATAACTAAATCTGAAATCTATTCCGGAATTATTTTGCTAGTTCAGATGAAATGTCTCATCTGCTTTGCTGACTTTTCATATATTTCATATTATTTTAGATAACATATTTTAAAAAATTTATTCAGCATGGAGGGTTTTGATAGTCTCTCACAATATTAGCAGTGAAAAGGTTAAGGGGCGGAACAGCAAGGTCGCCTGCTCCTGAAGCCATTTTTCAGTGTTGCCTTAAGTTTATTAACAATTCATATTGCAATTTTTAGTCGGTTTACACAATATAATTCCAATTATTGGGACATGTAAAAAATTATTTTAAAAAAAATTATGGTAACACTGGAGGAATCCAAATACTGGGGGGAAAAAAATCGGTAGCAGTTGAGCAAACGTTAACTCACGGAGAAATTTACTAAACTACTGATATTGGCCATAAGTACAGTCTGTAATGATTCGAAATAGGTGTGGAAAGGATGGAGTTCACTCCTCCGCTATCTATAACCCGCCCACCATCCCTATTTATATCACGACTTGTATAGTAAAATTCCAGCTGTGTCGTCCAATAGCTGCGTGAATTATGCAAAAGTACAGTATTGCCAACCCCTATGAATCCCCACCCTTACGGTACTAATTGTATAGATGATTTTGTAAAACGAAGGAACGCCATTTTTTAGGTAGCGTTAGTCATATATGCACCCCTGGTTTTTGTCACGCACAGTGGAAATATCATGCATAATCTTTCTGTAGATCAATGGGTTTTGACTAGACTAATAATTACTAGGTAGGACAGTCCATATATGAAACCCTGGTTTTTGTCACGCACAGTGGAAATAGTCGCGCATTAATTTTTCTGTAGACCAATGGATTTAGTCACCTCATGGTGATATATTTTATATCTTACATGTTGACAACACTACAGTGACGTGAATGTGTCATGTCTCGTCAATGTCTTCGCCCAGATAACAGTCGTGGAATGTTCACTGCTTGAGCAACATCGCTGCTGTCGTTCAATGAACAAAAAACAAACTCACAAATTTACATAATTTAGCACGTATTTCCAGTGCACTCGTGATAATAGACGGCCATTTTAATTGGTATTGTCCCCTAGGAAAGTTTGAAAATCGTGTCTTATCCGCATTAATGTAGTTGTGACTGACAAGGCTAGGTTTAGGTCTCCTCAACTAATACTATTTTATCTATGTTATGATCTAAAGAGGGGATGGTGTATGGATAATAGACAGCAGAGGAGTAAACATCTTATTACTACATCACTACTTCATTTCCAGATGTCTTTTTCATCTTTACCAAAGGTACTTTTTCTCATTTCAGTAGTTTAAGATTTTAAAATTAATATTATGCATTGAGTGCAAGCAGTTCCAGGCTGTAGATTGACTGGTGCTTGGCAAGCATCTCGTCCACAAACAGCTTCCCATTTGAATATTACCGTAGTGTCCAATAGTTAAGCATAATCCAGATGTAATAATAATAGTATTTCGCACAATGTGCATTGAATTACCTAGTCTTCGCAGAACTTCCTAAGAGAGGAGCCGCATCTGCTACACCGCCGTGTGTGATCTGTCACACGGATTATCACATCGCTCCCACTGACATGTTTCATCTGGAACGTGGAACTTCTTTACTATACACAGTTTATGGTGAAATCTATGAACCGCGAAACGGGTCACCACATGTCGCAACTCATAGTTCGAGTCCATCCAGTCGTGTGACATCATGGCTTTGGTCGTGTAAAAACCGTCCCATATTTCTTGCCGTTTCTCTTGCATCTCATTTAATAATTGCTGGTAGGCCTCAAGAGACGGCAGGAGCTGCTGTGTGCGCCGTTCCTCTGTGGAGGACTGAGAAGATGGACATCTTTGGTTTATTTCCATGTATTTCTTCTTCATGTTTGATACTCTTTGTAAATAGTGTAATAGATGGCTGCTAACTAAGACGTACTGTGTTTCACGATCACTAATTTATCCACTGTACGAATCCCAATATTGGTGCCGAAACCCGGGATCGAACCAGGGACCTTTAGATCTCCTGTCGGGCCAAAACATACACCAGGCAGGAAGGGGTGTATTTCGAGATATACATTGCCTTTTTCAGATACCTTGCTTTGACACTTTCTAATAATTTCAAGTTCTTCTTCGTCAAGTGCTCCCATATAGATTCCAAGGCATATGTCAAGATTGGTGTTATCTTCAATTTGAATATGTCCAAAGCTGTTTTGAGTGACAATTTACCAACATGCTTTACTTCACTCATCGCGGCCTCTGCCGATGCTGTCTTCTTTTTCACATGCATGGTGAAGACATCACCATGGGTTTGGAAATTCAGCCCTAGATACTTGAAGCTGTTAACTATTTTCAGTTTTGTACCTTCTAGTGTGATTATCTGGTTTGCAGCTAGTCTTCCTCCCTTTCTGAAGGTCCTCATTACTGTTTTGACTTTATTCATCATTAACCCATTGACTTTAGTCCATTCTAACAGTTTGTTGAAAGCTGCTTGTAAATGCTCTATCGATTCCGAAGTCGGGACCATGTCGTCTGCGTACGTATAGATGGCGACGTCATTGGTACTAATCACTTGAACCACATCCATAACAGCAATGTTAAACAGCAGGGGACTCAATGGGTCATCCTGTAAAATGCCGTTGGTTTGCTCTAGAGGTGCGGATACCTGCTGTCGTCGATCTGTTCCGTATAAGCATTGTGATGTGATGTTGAGGTCCATTTAGAGATTCGAGTTTCTCCATTATCAACTGCCTACTCACCAGGTCGAAGGCCTTGCTGTAATCGATTAATATGGCATGCAGTTTACCACCTTTTGAGTCTCAATGCTGTCTCGACATCATATTGCAGGGACTTTATGCCGTCGATTGTTGAGCGACCTTTCCGAAAGCCGAGTTGTTCTTCAGGGATTCTCCTGTCCACTAGGCCTGATAGTCGTCCCAATAACAGTCTTGTCAATAGTTTAAAACCTGCACATTCCAGAGCGATGCCCCTATAGGAATTAGGGTCACCAGTGTTGCCTTTGCCTTTGTATAAAACTTTCAATATAGAACATCTCCAATTGTCCGGCACGTTACATTGTAGGGGCAGTTATTGATCAAGTGTGTGCAGTCTTCGGTCAGTACATTTGCGCTGTCCTTTAGATGTTCGTTGATGATCTGGTCGGGGCCGCAAGCTTTTTTATTATTTAATTGTTTTAACACATTTTCCACTTCCGTTGCGTTAAACAGTTCCACATTAAGGCTATTCGTGTGATCTACAGTAGCTGCCGGTCTTGTTTCTTCCTGCTGTAGCACTTCCTTGAAGTGAGCTTCCCAAATCTCCATTCCCTTGGGAATCGAGGCTGCTTTGCTTTCAGTGCTTATACGGGTGTTAGAGTTCCTTAGCTGCTTCTATAAGCTTGTTTTCTTCAGCCAGCAAAAAGTCTTTCCTTGTATCTCTTAAAATGTTCTTATAGTTCTTTTTTCTATTTGTGTATTCCTGCTGGTCCAATTGAGACTTGGACTTCCTGAATAAGTGCAGAGCTCGTAGCGCTTCCTTTCTGGCTGTATAGCATAAAGTATTGGACCATGGCTTGGCACGTCTGGGAGTAACTATTGGTCGTTCTGCTGCAATAATGTTCTCCAGTTGATCCAGGATCTGATTCAGATCTCTTCCATCAGTAGAGATTGTGCCTTGGATAGTAGCTCTTGGTTTAGGTTCCTGGAGTACTGGTTTTTAACAACAGTCTTCTTCGGTGACATTCCATCTATACAAAGTGTGCTTTCCACTGGTAGATGTTTTCTGATGACCACGTCATCTCTTACTCTGCCTCCTGCTATTGAGCACCTTTCCATGTTTGTAAAACTGAGGTCTATTGTGCTACTCCCATTACTACATATATACGTCTTGTAGTGGGAGTCACTTACGAGAGACAGTCCTTCACCTTGCATATAATTGAGTACACAGTCCGTTTTCTTGTTAGCACGGTCCACTCGACAGTTCAGATCTCCAGCTAGTATCATGGTCTCATTACTGTGTACGCTAGCCAGTGCTTTGCTTATGTCGTCTATTATTTCTTCTTCTTTGCAATCAGGTTGGAAGTACACTCCAATGATTACACATGAGATTGTTCTTAATGCCAATAAATTTCCAGTACTAGATATAGTTTTGATCGGGGCGAGTCTTGGACTCACTAAACATGTAATGCCGCCTTCCGGTCTACCCTTTTCTCCTTGTAAGGCGAGAACATGTGCTGCGTAGAAATTATTTGCACACCACTCCTCCTTAAGAAATGTTTCCACTAAGATGACTATGTCGTATTCTGCTAGTATGTCTTTGTGTATCAAATTCATTGCATTCACTAGGCCCTCAATATTCCACAATAGACATTTAATCGTTTCGCTCGTATCTTCCCCGGAATATCCAGGGGGCACGAAAAGTACGACATGTTACAATTTCCGGCTAGAACTTGCTGTCATATACCTTTTCTAGGGTTTCCATGGGCATGCCAATTTTGAAAGCCCAGCTAGAAGATCTGGAACTCACCATTTGACAGTCAATGTCGTTTATCCCATTGTCCTGCATGTATCCCACAAGGTCATCCTTCGTAGTGTCAGGATTGAGCTTTCCTACATAGATCCATCCTTTCCTTTCGGCTGCCTTAATCCTAGTCTCCCGTTCTATCCCCTTTTATTATCACCCTCTTCTCTGTTGTCGCAATGCACTGGTTGTGTATTGATTGGTTTGTGGGGGGGGGGATCCATGGGATTCTCCTACGGCTGATCATCGTCTTCCATCCTTCATTTCCCTCTTTCTCGTGGGTTTTATTTTGTTGGCTTGCCTCTCTCCTCTCATCAGGGAGATTCACCACTGAGTGAGTTACCACAATCGCGAATTCGTTCGTGTGCACCTCTTGGTGAGCACAAGTTGTTTCTTCTTCAGGTGGTGATGGAGGAGATGGTGCTGTCCTCTTGTTGCCCTCGTTCGAAGTACGGTCAGTCGCATCTGGCCATTTTTACAGCACAATTGCATTGCCTTCTTAATTTCTGTCTCAATTACTGTATTACTTTTATGTCATGGTACATTGTTTGGATTTCCTAAACGTGAACTGCTACACATCAAATTAAAAAACGTGCTGATAGCAAAAATATACATTGAAAAATTGTCTGAATATCTTGGTCACAGCAACACAACAGTTAATAGGGCATGAGGTTACCTCTGTCAGGTTCCCCTCTACACTCCTTTTAGTTTGATATTCCTGGTGAACTCTAGTTCTCTTCCAAATTTGATGTCATTTATATACCTGTAATTAAAACACTAAGGTGATTTTAGTTACCGCGAGATTGAGAAAAGGCTGAACCGATTGACTTCGTAAAGCACTCTGACGGAAGCTCTTGGCCTGTAGATTTGCAGAGTGTCTTTAAAAGGAAAATATACGTTACAGTATATTTTTAAATTATTAAAGAAAAATGTAATGTTTATGACGCTTGCGCATGTGCACAGTGGTGTTCTTTCATGGGAGAAATGGCAGATGAAATATCCACCGCATCGTAGTGTGATCTTGGTTTATGAGAATTAAAAAGGGGGGAAATATTGTTTATGATGTTCTCACAATATATACTAGAATAGAATCATAAAAGAAGGGAAATATTGAAGAACTTCAACTGGCAGTTGAGTGAGTTTGTTATTTACGTAACTTAATATTGCCCTCCCACTTCTTTGTCTGGGTGGCTCAGGGGCTAACGTTGCGGACAATGAAATGAATTATGCATCGTCAAAGGAGTTCGAATCCCACCTCGGTATTTTTATTTCCGAATCATTCTTTCTTACTATTGGTATCACATTGTCTAAACATAACTTATTTTACTTTTATTATTCCTGCAAGTTTAAAGTAACTAATTCTCTATGATCTACATTGCCACATACTTTTAAATTATTAAAGATAAATGGCCACAATCGCTTTCGCCATGAGAGACAATTGACGAACATAATTCATTTAATGGACTCTGATATTGTGGTCACTCAGCCCTGTGTACTTTTGGTGTGTGTGTCCCACAATTTTTTCTCTGATAACCTGTGTTATTGTGGTGGCTGTATTAATGTGTGCATTTGTAATTAAGGTGGGGAATGGGAGTTGACGACCGAGGCTTTAAGTTGGGAACTATCCCGGTATTTGCCTGGAGTGGAAGTGGGGAAACAACGGAAAACCACATCCAAGATTGTTGAGGTGGGAATCGAACCTTCCTCTTCTTAGTTTCGCCTCAAGGGTGCACCCCGTTTCCAGCCCTCAGACCAGAATTAAATTTCTTGGCAGAGCAGGGACCGAACTCAGAATCTGAGGCGAGAGCCCTGAATGTAGCCTTAAAAGTGGGTCTGTGTTAATATGATTTTTGACATGCACGGGATATACGATTCTAAAACTCCCTCCATTACGGTGGCTGGCGAAGTGAGTCTGTGCTCATTCCAGTAGTTGGCGAAGTCATTCTATGCTCCGTTGCATAATTTACTGTCATGTAAATGCATAGGATTATACCTATAAGCTTAGCTTAGCTTATTTCCTTTCGCTCCGTGCGGAGCATAGGGCATCCAAGAATGATTTCCATCGGGCTCTGTTTGTTGCCAAGTTCTTCACTTCCCTTCAAGTCTCTCCCGCTTTTCTGGCCTCCTCTTCAGTGGTGTGTTTCCAGGTATTGCTTGGTCTTCCCCCCGTCTCCGAGCCCCTTGAGGATTCCAGTCCAGAGCTCTCCTTTCTACTGCATCATTCTGTTTCCGCAGAGTATGCCCAATCCAGCCCCATTTCCTCCGTTTAATTTGGACTTCTATAGGTTGTTGGTTAGCCCTTTGCCACAGCTCTTCGTTTGGGATTATATCTGGCCATCGTATACCCAGAATTCGACGCAGACAACGATTGATGAATACTTGAAGTTGGTGGCTAATAGGATTGGTAACTTTCCATGTTTCACATGCATACAATAGGACAGCTTTCACTTTGGTATTAAAAAGTCTGATTTTCATCTTCCTGGATATGTTACGGTTTCTCCATACTGGATAGAGCTGCACAAAAGCCCCATTTGCCTTTCTTATTCTGCTCTTGACATCCTCCTCAGCCCCTCCACTTCTCGTTATCATGCTTCCGAAGTAAATAAATGTATCCACCTGTTTTACATCTACTCCTCCCACAGTGAGACCAGCCTGTACTGTGGAGTTCACTCTCAGCTTCTTTGTCTTCTTTGGGTTTATCTTAAGTCCAACCTTAGCAGCTTCAAGTTCTAAGTTTGCCAGTTTTCCCTCTATGTCTCTAAAGCGCTGTGCTAGCATACAGATGTCATCAGCAAAATCCAGATCCTCCAACCTGTCTCGAAGTCCCCACTGTATCCCTCTCTTCCTTCCTCTCCCCACCTTCCTAAGAGTATTATCAAGAACAATCGGGAACAAAGTGGGTGAAAGTATACATCCTTGTCGTACTCCAGTCTGGATGGCCAATGTCTGGGATAGCTGACCCTCATGCAGAACTTGACATTCATAACCAGAATACATCTCTCGTATGATGTTAACTATTTTACTTGGTATACCATATTCCTTTAAGGTCTCCCACATGACCTTCCTATTAATGGAATCAAAGGCCTTCTCAAAATCTATAAATGTGATGTACAGTGCTGCTTGCCATTCGTTACTCTGCTCCACAATAATCCGTAAAGTGTTAATTAAGTCCACACAACTACGGTGTTCCCTAAATCCAGCTTGTTCTTTCCTCAACTTCGACTCGATAGACTTCTTCACGCGATTCAAGATTATCCTGAGATATACTTTGCTTGGTACGGATAGTAAGGTAATACCTCTCCAGTTGTTACAATTCGTCAAGTCACTCTTCTTTGGGATTTTAAGAATCACACCTTTCTTCCATTCCGCAGGCAGCTTCTCTTCAAACCAGATCTTTTCCATCAATGGCTTCAGGATATTAGCTGTGGTGTCCATGTCTATCTTGAGGACATCTGGCGAAATGTTGTCGACACCGGGGGCTTTTCCATTCTTCAGCTGTAGCAAGGCTTCTTTGATTTCAGCACAAGTTGGACTGTGCAAAAGAATATTTGGATCTGAATTATCAGGTTCGTCATTCCTCTCTTCGTGGTGTTCATTAATTCCTCGATCAACATTAAAAATTTCGGTGAAGTATTCCCTCCACCGTTCTTGTTGTTCTTCTTGAGTTGTGAGTAAATTTCCCTGTTTGTCTTTTATGGGTCGGTTCTTTCGGAAACTTTTCTTGGATTGCTCTTTCTCAGGACTATTTCACTTGTATCAAGGATGATGTTCTTTACATTACTCCAGGAAGATTCAATAACAGTTTCTGCTGTATCAGATTGGAGTACCTGAAAACTATTTCTTAGCTCCAATTTAAATTCTTCTCTGACCTTCTCCTCCTTCAACTTCACATCAAATCTCTTGCTCTGTTTTTCAAACCTCTTCTTTGCCACCATGATCTTCATCTTGAACTCAGCCAGCATAAGGTGGTGATCACTGCTAGCATCAGCTCCTCTCTTATTCCGAACATCGGTGAGCGATCTTCTGAATCTCCTACTCACTGCGATGTCGTCAAATTGGTTCTCGGTTTCATGATCAGGGGAAATCCACATGATCTTATGACACCTCTTATGAGGAAACAAAGTACCTCCAATAACAAGGTCATGGCTAGCACAGAAATTTGTGAACTTTTCCCCATTTCCATTCCTATCCCCAAGGCCATGTACACCCATCACATGTTCTAGTCCCTCGTTGTTCTCTCCTACCTTAGCATTAAGGTCTCCCATTATTATAATCACATCTCTCTTACTGCTTTTCTTTACTGTCTCATGTAGAAGGGAGTAGAATGCTTCCTTAAGTTCTTCTTCTGATGGTTCCGTGGGTGCATAGCATTGTATAATCGTAACATTGCGAATGCGAGTCTTAAATCGTGCTGATAATATTCGCTCGGAAATGGGTTGCCAACTTATAAGGCTTTTATTTGCATGTTCAGTAAGCAAAAGACCAACTCCATCTCTGCGTTCCGCATTCTCCTCGCTCCTCCCCGAGTATATGAGGGTAAGTCCTTCATAAGTTTTTATCTCACCAAAATCTGGCCATCTTATCTCACTGAGCCCAAGTATATCAAGTTTATACGAGATCATTTCTCTGGTCACCTGCCTCAGCCTACTACTCTCACCCAGAGTCCTCACATTCCAGAAACCTATTCGTGTCTTCCTTTTCGTGCCGAAAGTTGTCAACATGAGATCCGTCCGGTTTTCATTCTTTTCAGTTTCTTTAATAAACAATTTCGGAGAGTGCGAGTTATTAGCCCACAGCTTCCTAGTTTTCTGGTAGGGCTGCCACCTTAAGGACTGAAAACGAGCCCCCGCAGTTTTCCAACCGTACCACTGAATTACAGCTCCGCCTGGAAATAACCTACTGATGACGCTGCTGCCCACCATCATGGTGTAGTCTGTCATTTAGTCTGGTCTCACCCTCGACCTTACCAGAATGGGTGACCCTGCCAGGAGCCGAAGCTCCCGCCGGCATTGCTCTCGGGATCACTGAAACACACAAGCCTCCCCATCACGTCAAGGTACCAGACCATGGGGGAGGTTATACCTATAACAGGTGATGAAAATTGCGTATTTAGAGCAGTTTCGTACTGTTTATATAAAAATGAAGAATGTCATCCTGAGCTGCGTTTGCAAGCTATTGCAAAAATTGTTGCTGGCAGGGATAATTATAAGGATTTTATTATTGGCGATCAGTCTCGTCGCATTCTCCTCAGCAACCAACTTTAGTATGGAAATCTCTGAACTTCATTATATAAGCGAATATCATTGTTTATTGATTATTTGTTTAGAGTACATAACAATGAGTCTAACCACGCTGTTGATTTTGGCAATGGAAGTATTATTTGCCATTTAATATTTGGCAGCTCCATTGATGCAGGACACTACAGTGTTATCGAATATGACATTAATTTGGGGAGAAATGCAACTATAAATAAACCCATTTGACGAAAAGAAACATTAGGTGCAAAAAAGTGGGAAATCGGAGAAAATACGAAGCCACTTTTAAAATCCAATATAAATATGCCATTTTAGAACAATTCCAGATATTATGCCGTATAGAGTAGGGTCCTTGACGAACAAATACAAACATTGTTCTGCACTGTATTTCTCTTTGCGAGAAATCTACGCTTGGTTGACATTTGCTATTGTATTGATAAAATTGATCTGACTAATTATAACATATTTGATAGGCTGCGACAATTTTTCACTGGAGTTGATATCTCAAGTAATTTCAGAGAGAATAATCGGTAGTACAACAATGCTTTGTCCTTTGTTTCATTTGGGGGCAATGTTACTGTGCCACATGCATACGGTCCATATTGTTTTAAAATGTAAGGAATGGCACATCATCGTATTTCTTCGTCATATTCCAAAAATATAAGCGACGGTTCTTGCCGCCAGTTGTATATATTAGACTCCTCAGAAGCTAATCGAGTCAGTTCTGCAAATCAAGTGAATTCTTCCAAAACAATATTTTGCAAGAACCTCTACATTTCACATTCAAAATACCTCTAAATTAAATTGCAATCCAGCTGATGATATTAGATTAGCATGGCTCATAATGTGGGATGGAGCCCCAATGGTAAATGTTCATTCATTAACGTGTGTGAAGAGACTTCTAAACGTAACAACATTATTCCTTTTTGTGGGAAAGTTATTGTCCTTGGAGGAGACTTCAGGTAGATTTTGCCTGTTGTGCCGCACGCATCTCGACAAACAGTTATTCACAATTGTATTAAATACTCTTCTCTCTGGCCCTTCTCCAAAATACGCCACTTTCATAAAAACACGCGATCAAATGATGACATTTTCTGAATTTTTGCTACATGTTAACGGCGACTACTCCTCTGGATGGTGATGAATCAAATGTTGCTGATTTACCAGCCAGACTTTCGACGCATGAGTATATAGTGACTGTTATTTTCTTGGTGAATCATTCACTTCTGCGAAGGAATAATAAATTTCTCGAAAGTTTGCATTTTTACACCAAAAAATGAACACTGTAAGGAAATTAATTTATAAGTCAATGAACGTCTATCCAGTAGTCCAAAAGCATACACCAGATTAAATACTGAAGATGAAAGCCAGCTACTTCAGTTTCCCACAGAATTCTTGAATTCCTTAGAATTAAGGAATTTGCGTCCACATACTCCATAGTTAGAAATCGGAAAGTTTCCCAAGGGGTCCTAAATGCAACCATATTAATTATAAGAAATATGTATGAAAATTGCTTGGATTTGGAAATAATAAGTATAGTTAAAATTAGCCGGAGAGGTCTAATCCTTCGACTTGATTTAACACCATCCGATAAAACACTACGTTTTTCTTCTCAGAGGCAACAATTTCCAATTCGCTTGGCATAATTTATCACAATAAAGCTCAGGGGGAAACTCTAGAACGTATAGGTCTGAATTTACCTCAGCAAGTTTTCAGTCATGGCCAGCAGTATGTTGCAATGTCGTGAGTGCAATCTTTTGATGCCATTCAAGTTTCAACAGTGCCAAAAAGTAATCGTACAAAGAATGTATATAAGAAAATTCTTCAGTAAATATTTTCCCATTGACTGTCATGTTTTGACGGGTTTCAACTAGTTAGTAGTGAATTTGTTGGATAACCAGAGTTTCCGTGGTAACTGAAAGTGTGTGTAACGAAATTATTAGGGTCTAGGATAGGTGCAAGTGCCAAGGATCTTGAACTCTGAAACCATCTCAGCATTTGCTTGGAATCACTACACTTGAACTTGCTCTGTTACTCTGCTGTGTGTGGTTTGAATCTTGGAACTGACAGTGGCCATTCTGAGTGTGCTTTTCCCATGTTTAGTTGCGAACACTAATGATTAAATGTTTCTCCATGATACACAGAAGGGGCATTTTACCTCTTTTGACTCAAATTAGCCCATTCTTATTTTTTTGCACTTCTGCTCTTGTATGCTATTCATTGATATTTTCTCATTTAAAATACTATTTTCAAGACATTCAAGATTTTCCATGAAAATTGAACCTTTTCATTACACATTTGCTTATATGTACACTATTAATCTCCTGTCCTTGCCCCTGAAATATTCTAGTAAATACATTATTGTGGCAATGTCAAGTTTCCCCTTAATCACTAGCATAAGGTATGACAATACTGCTTATTTGTTAGTGTGTATTTCAAGATTTAAGTTAATCCCTTTGTTTGTTAAGATGCATCGTCTTACATCTGAAAACTGAGAAAAATATCTAGGTTGTTTGTTAAGATTCAATTTTGATTGAAAATGAGATTTTTCCTGGTCACATGTGTATAATTGTGTAACCGAGAAATATTGTTGATTTAAAAAATCTAATTTTCCGTGTATGTTTCACTTTCATTAGTGTAGCTAATTTTTACAGGTGTTGTGGCTGTGTTTGCTACAGCATGCAATCTGTTCCAACAGCATGGTACTTCTACCGAGGACACTCAGCAGCGAAGATTGTTTGATGATTGGGAAGGAGTAGAGACATTTTCTGTTGAAGTGCATGGCACCGACACACCTCTCGAGAGCATACCGCCGCCACCACCATATACACCTTAAGGATCGATTGATGTACTAAGCAGTTATATTTTTTTACTTAAAACATAGAATTTATTTCTGTTTTAGTATCCTGGAACCTGTATTTCTTGTAATAGGATATTATGTTGTTTTTTTGTAATTTTGTTGACATGAACTGAATGTGTGATTCCCTGGTTTAATACCAGTTTTATTTTTGTGAACTGTGTAATGGATTGTCCTGATGGTACTTGTTGTAAAATAGTTGTAATGTTTATACTAAAATAAACTATGTCCAGTTACTTGTATTCGAGAGTTGGGACAGCCCTGTGTTAGGGAAAGTCTTTCCTTTCTTATTTTGTTTTGCACAGCAGTAGATTTTTGAAGTAATAGAAGATGCCAGTTTTCAGTGCTGCCTA
Source organism: Meconema thalassinum (assembly GCA_946902985.2). NCBI lineage: Eukaryota > Metazoa > Arthropoda > Insecta > Orthoptera > Tettigoniidae > Meconema > Meconema thalassinum. The sequence continues at coordinate 456,050,711 of OX336388.2, forward strand.
GTTCTATTAAAGAAAGCTTTCCAGTCGGTCAACACAAATTAATATAAGATCAATATTCTTAATTCACTTCAGCTTAGGGGCAGATGACCTCGTAGTTCCGCCCCTTAAAACAACAATAACTAACTCGCTTCAGCTGAACCTCACATTTGGGGAAGAGGGAACCACTGCACTGTTGTAAATGGAGATTGTTTCACTATTCAAATACAGTTATAATTTGTTGTCCCCAAATTATTTGTGTTGACCGACTGGAAAGCTTTCTTTAACCCTTACCCCTCGATTTAAAATTCTCTTGCCTCTCCCTGCAGCTCGTATTTAACCTTTTTCACCTATGTATTTAGGGGCAGAGTAAGTTTTATGGCAAACCATCAACGTCCATTCAATTGTGCACTCATTCAAACACACATACCAGTGATGCCTTGTTTTTCTTACATAACATACGACAAAACAGCCCGACAACCAAAGGTGCTCCTTCCACCCCGTCAACATCCACGCGTACCAACCACCGTTTATGGTGGGCCCTCCCCATCCAGTTACCACAGGCTTCTGGAGTACCTCAAAGACATTACCGACCTACGGTATACTTGCGCAATGAAATACATACCCATGGCCAGTAGGCAGTAATGTTCGGTCTTCGAGAGTTAAAAGCTTAGCGTAGGAATCACAAAAGATCATATATATATTCCATTATGGCATTCCACATCACATACGAGTGTTAAGGTATTAGCGCCAATTAAAAATTGTTGGTAAATCTAAGACACTAAATGCCAATTGAATATTGAAGCTTGAAATTTTGCACACCAAATGCAAATGAAAAATAATTCATGCAGTAGAGGGAAGCCTCCATGGCTTAGGCGGCAGCACGCCGGCCTCTCACCGCTGGGTCCGTGGTTCAAATCCCGGTCACTCCATGCGAGATCTGTGCTGGACAAAACGGAGGCAGACAGGTTTTTCTCCGGGTACTCCGGTTTTCCCTGTCAACATTTCATTCCAGCAACACTCTCCACTATCATTTCATTTCATCTGTCATTCATTTAATCATTGCCCTGGAGGAGTGCGTCAGGCCTCGGCAGCCGGCACAGTTCGTATCCTCGCCGCTAGATGGGGGCTTCATTCATTCCAATCCTGACCCGGTCGGAGACTGGAAGCAGGCTGTGGATTTTTATTTTTCATGCAGTAGAGGACACAATTATGATGTCGGTGCCTGCCCGACACACGACTGGAACGGTAAATTTGATGTCGGGGCTCGCCCGACTGACGAGGGGTAAGGGTTAATAGCAGTAGAACTTGTAACTTCTGATTTCTTCATCAATCATTGAATGTCCTTGACGTTCATCTTGGTTTCAGTTTTCCGTATTGATTCAATATCATTAATTTAGTTCCCCACTTTTCAATACAATATAAGCTGAAGAAGGCACCGTGCCGAAACATGTACCGATAGGATCAAATTGAAAATTGAGGACTTGGGTGCAATAACAGCGTAAGTGGATTACGCTATTTTGAGAAACTGGCATGTAAAGTTTCAATTTATTGTACTTGAAGAGTAAATCGGTAAATACGGTTAAATGTTCTTTCATTTACTTTTCAAATATAAGATGCAACATTCCTAGAGTATCTGATAAAATATTGTGATTTTCTAGGACATTAGAATGAATTTAAATTCTTAAATATACGCTGTTATTGCATAAAATATGGGAAAAATGTATAAATATATAGTTTCACTTAAATATGAAGAAGATTAGGATCTGCTATGTGAAGGAATAGGTCAGGAAGGCAGAACTGACTCACTACTGAATTTATTTAAATGTATTTGTCACATACACTGGTACAGTATGGCACAAAACTTTCAATAATCGGTGAACACAAATAATGTTTTCAATTATATTCTATTTCACAATATCAAATTAAAATATTGAGAATATCACACGGCTATTTGTGTGTGCTTTAAAGCCTTTGGTTTTGTTAAGTTTCTGAAATTTAAACTAATTTGAACTTTGTACACATGTCTGACTTAATCAGTTATCGATATCGGTTTCGATTTTGGAATTTTCAGGCTCCTCGGGTACAGATCAGGTGTTTTCGTACCACTCAACGTTTTCAGGTTTCAAGTACTTCATCAACGACAGTACATCAGCTCTTTTCTGTATCTTTATACCTGGTTTTATTACGTTAGTCAATTTTAGATCACTGTAAAAAAAAAATTCAGCCTTCTTATTTATGTAAGTAAATGGCTGGAAACATGAAGTATATGTCTGGGACGCTGAAACAATACCATTCTTGTAGTGGAGTTTTACATATTTCTGAATAGTAAGATCGTATCTTGCAGCACTTTATCGCCAGTGTCCCAAAATAATTTGTGACATTCCTTTTGTTCTTCATGATTTACAGTCTCAAAGCACCTGAAAATGTAATGATACCCGGTTCCTCTTCTTCCCTCTGCCTTTAGGTGTAAAACTATCATTTACACTTTCCGTACCTTTAGTTACATATGAATCACATTCACTTAACACAGAGCACTCATAATCACTAGAATTGCACTCAGTTTGTGACTAATATCCCGCTAGTAGACGCCATGTTCACCTCTTCACGCTGTTCTTGCAGTGCAGTCTGGATCCCTGCAACAACAGCGTATTGCACGGTGGCACTTAACGTCAGCTCCTGACCTCTAGGGGTATCAGATGGAACTAAGAGTTGGCTTGTCTGGTAGCACAGGGTTCAAGGATTTCAAAACTGGTGTTTATGCAATAACAGCGTAAGTAGAGTATTGAAAAACGGACAATTAAATTTATGATCATCAGTCAACGACGGGGGTTTCTTATACTGGTAGTAATTACATCAGAAAAAGATAAAAAACAAGGTTACATTATTTAAGTTAATGTGATTTGGTGACCAGTGTCTGGAAAATTGGGAGAATTGTTAGAACTTCACTGGTGTAGGAAAGGTTAGGAAGTCAGGGGGAGTTTTGCTAAACATAGACATTCTTGTAACAGAAGTAAACCTTGCATAATATTCTCACATATAACCTTTGTTACCTTTCAGTATAGGCTAGGCTAGCTGCAAAGCCTATAGATTTTTCACTTTATTTTTTTAATTATTATTGATTTTCTTATTGCCATTCCATGTTTTAAGTCTATAAATGTTATACAAAGGATGTTTTCTTTGGGACATTGAAATAAAATGGTTGGTTCCTCAGTTTAGGGGCTGCGAAAATGCGGTCAAGTAGCCCCGTGTACTTGGGGTGTATGTGGAATCTGTCTGTTCGATTCCCGGTCAATGCATGTGAGATTTTCGAAGTGAAATGCCATGTCCTGTGGTTCGGATTCCACGTAAAAAAGGAGGTCCCGTGGCTCATGATCTCGAGATTAACGGTCACGTTAAACTACAAGCTTGCTTTGCTTTGGAATCTGTCTGAAAACCGGTGTTTATTGTGATGGCTGTATGAAGTTAGTGTGTGTTATCTCTAATTCAGGTAAGGACTGCAGACATTCAATTTACAAGTAGTTCCTACTTTTGCTACCAAATGCTACCATCAATGACAACTAGTTGTGAACTTGGTTACTAGATGCCACCGCAGTCGGCTCCTGGCGAACGAACGTTGGAACTTAAGAGCGTTAGTCAAATCTAACCTATAATTTAGCTTCACACAAGTTTAATTAGTGGAAGATTCTTAACATCAGAATAATATTATCCATTTCAGGTCCGTATTGAATATGTTTACTAATAAAACTATCACTATTCTCCGTCTTTTCAATACAATATTAATAGTCTATTTATACAATTTGGGCTGAGGAAGCACTAACGTTTGTGCGAAACATGTACCCAATTGTATAAATAGACTATTAATATTGTTTTGAAAAGACAGAGAATAGTGATAGTTTTATTAGATTCTTAACATGCCATAAATCTATGACATGGGCCCGCCAGCTTTACCTCTCCTCCGAAGGAAGGCATACTGAGGGATTCTTAACGCTCTTAATAAATCCGACGACTTTGGCCGGGTTTGAACCCGCGACCTTGGGCATAGGAACTCGGCATGGTAACAACTACGCCTCCGAAGCCGCTGATAAAAAAAATATTTTATTACTAAAAGTTTAATAGTTTTGTAAATCTTTTTTCATATAAACTGCTCAAAATAATTTAAGCACCACTTTTTTCAAAGGCCACCAAATTTTGAAAAGTTGACCGCACAACCTCGAAATCTCAGTATGACGTTTGTCCTGACGCCTACCAAGCATATGCTTCAGCACAATTCCCCAACTTGTGTAGTTTCGGGGTAGCACCCCCAAAACCAGCCCATTTTCAAAAGCCGCAAATTGAAGTTTGCGAAAAACCCTGTAGGACTTGTCGCTGGTTGCCAAAGCAGTCGAAAATGAATGAGTGTTGCTCTTAAAGGTTCCACAAACACGCTGAAATAGTCACATTTGACGTTTGAACATTTTCAACCCCTTCATCATCCCCTAAACATGGACTACCATTGGGGGCGTCTGAGAAGGTACCAGGTGTGTTTAACCACCTGAAAACCTGCACACCGTCCTCAGTTGTTGATTGCAGGAAGTTCTTAAGGCCTCCAGCAATATTCACTCCCCCCCTAACACCCTCAACTGGCATGGGACCAAACCACCCTGTCTCGATTCACCCCTAAGGAAGGTTTTAATCGAGATGTTTATCAGTGCTGTGAATGGGGTTTTTCCCCTAACGTTTCAAAAAAAGGAGCTGTGCCTGTGTCACCACCCCTTCCTCTGCTACCCCCGTTTGTATGATTTTTCGAATCAGGCCCTTTTTAAGGGCTGAAACGAGGTCTTATCGCTGAAAGACCTGTAATGGTCCTTAAAAGTAGTGGTTACACGAAATCAACCCCTTCTGATCGTTGATTGACATTCCATCCCCCAAACTTGAAATTTTTGCACTCTCAACCCTCCCTGTCTGGACGTGTAACGCGTCATTGCAGGGTTTTCAAAGTTGGATGAAAATAAAGCTTATGGCCTGCAATCGAGCCCAAAACAGCAGGTTGGATGGAAATTCATCGGTAGGGTGGGAAACGAGACCAAAATTTTTTCTAAAAAGTTAACAGCCTCTAGTAAGTACACCCATGCATAGGCAACCCACATCATGTCCGTGCGTGCGGGTTGCCGATGATTGCCAATGGGTTAAAAAGGAAGGAAATGGTAGAAAAATGACGTGATGTGGGTTGCCTATGCATGGGCGTACTTACTAGTGGCTGTTAACTTTTTTGAAAAAAAAAAAAATGGTCTCGTTTCCCATCCTACCGGTGAATTTCCATCCAACCTGCTTTTGGGCTCAATTGCAGGCCATAAGCTTCATTTTCATCCAACTCTGAAAACTCGGCCATGACGTGTTACGCAACCAGACAGGGAGGGTTGAGAGTGCAAAAATTCCAAGTTTGGGGGATGGATTGTCAATCAACGATCGGAAGGGGTTGATTTCGTGTCACCACTACTTCTAAGGACCTTTACAGCCCTTTCAGTGATTAAGACCTTGTTTCAGCCCTTAAAAAGGGCCTGATTCGAAAAATCATACAAACAGGGGTAGCAGGGGAAGGGGTTGTGACACAGGCACAGATCCTTTTTTGAAACGTTAGGGGAAGACCCCCATTCACAGCACTGATAAACATCTCGATTAAAACCTTCCTTAGGGGTGAATCGAGATGGGGTGGTTTGGTCTCATGCCAGTTGAGGGTGTTGGGGGGAGGGGGTGAACATTGCCGGAGGCCTTAAGAACTTACTGAAATCAGCAACTGAGGACGGTGTGCAGGTTTTCAGGTGGTTAAACACACCTGGTACCTTCTCAGACGCCCCCAATGGTAGTCCATGTTTAGGGGATGATGAAGGGGGTTGAAAATGCCCAAACGTCAAATGTAACGATTTCAACGTGTTTGTGGAACCTTTAAGAGCAAGACTTATTCATTACCGACTGCTTTGGCAACCTGCGACAAGTCCTACAGCGTTTTTCAGAAACTTCAATTTGCGGTTGTCGAAAATGGGCTAGTTTTGGGGGCGCTACCCAGAAACTATTCAAGTTTGAGAGTTGTGCTGAAGTATATGCTTGGTAGGCGTTAGGACAAACGTCATACTGAGATTTCGAGCTCGTGCGGTCAACTTTTCAAATTTAGGTGGCCTTTGAAAAAAGCAGCATAGTTGCCAAAACGATTGAGGCATTTGGTGTATTGTGATACCAGCTATCCGGTGCCCTCTGCAAAAAAAAGTTTGCCGCCAGTGAGGTAAACATCTTGACAGCCTCCTGAAGTTCTTCGTTGGAGGCAAAGCGTTCTCTGCCTAATCTCGCCTTCAATTCTCGAAAGATGTGAGTGAAAACTCTCACTTGAATTTTTTGAGAAGGTCTTTTGTCACAGTGCGGTCGTGCTTTGTCATGGATCAAAACCACGCCGGACGAAAGCAGGTCTCTTCATTTGTTTTGAATTGCTCTGCGGAGACAAAGTTAAGTTTCACAATAAACTTCCTATGTATTTGTTTTCCCCTGCTCCATAAAGTCCACCAAAAATACACCTTTATGGTCCCAAAAAGCAGTAGCCATGGTTTTCCTGTTGATCAGTGTCTGTTTAAACCTTTTTGGCTAGTTAGGAGAAAAAGTGTGCATCCACTGCTTAGTTTGTTCTTTTGTTTCTGCATTATCATACAGGACCCAAGTCTCATCACCAGTAACGATAGACTTTAAGTAACTCTTCTCCCTCATTATTTAACGGACCAAACAGGTGGAAGTCGCAGGGTGACTAGTTCTGGCTGTAGGGCGGATGCTCAAGTTGCTCCCACTTGAACGTGGCCAATACACCTTGTGTGACGTTAGAGACGTGTCGGCGAGCGTTATCATGGAGCAGAATCACTCCCTTCGTGAACAGTCTAGGCCGTTTGTTCTTGTTTGACTTGCATACGCTACTTTGTGTCGCACAATACACGTCACTGTTAGTGGTTTGTCTCAAGGGAAAACGTTCCCACTCGGACGACGAACTAAAGGACTCCTGGCTCCTGTCACAACCACAAGACTTCTGGGAACAGGGAATCCTGCGGCTAGTGAAGCGATGGGACACCTGTGCACACACCTGTGGTGATTACTTTTGAATAACAAATAAATTGTACCCACATTATCGTTTCGTACCTTTTCATTTAAACATCCCTCATATAAAATCATGACTTAAACATCACATTAAAAAAAAAAAACCTAGATTGCTCAAGTTATCAATAAATATATATATATATATAGAGCTAGATCTTTTCTAAGAAAATCTGAAGACTTTAAAATTCTTAAAAACAATTAAAATCTGGAAATCATTTTCCATTGTCTTTTAATAAAATTAATTTTAATTTTTTTTAAAATTTTTAAAGTTTTAAGATTTTCTTGGAAAGGGTGTAATTATATACGGAGGGTGTTCAATTAAAAGTGACACAGATTTTTTTTTCACCCTTGAAAGTGACCGCAAGTGACATCTTTTTGCGTTAGGAGGAACTACGTACTATAGTCGAGAATCGCTGACAATTTCACTGGGCTACCTGCATCATTCGAGGCTTGGAAGACTGAGGGAGTGACATGTGTTTCATATTGCCTCCAAACATTGCCATGGATAGTTTTCGTGTGCAGCATTATGCAATACAGTTTTGTGTTCTATTAAACAAAACTGCATCTGCATTATCTGTAATATCTCATCGTGCCTGTTTTCCTTGGCATAAGGCTTTCAAAGAGGGCCGGGAAAGCGCTGAATAGCCGGGAGGAAAGGTGCACCTGTTACTGCCATTACAGAGACATCGATCAACACGGCAGGTGCCATTATTCGTGAAGACTCACGTCTGACTGTCAGACAGCTTGCACACATCCTTGGGATATCAGTTGGGAGGAAATTGGTAAAGGATCACATCCCCAAGAAAAGAAGGAACCTGATTGGACAATGGAAGCTTAACCATGGCAACACCAGACCGCATGTCGCCAATGCTGTTATGGGGTTTCTGGCACAAAAAGGCAACTCTACGGTACCCCAGCCACCTTACAGTCCTGACTTGGCCCCGTGTGACATTTTCTCAACCCTGTGACCAAAAATGGAACTTAGGTTTTTTTTTTTTTGTGATGTTTAAGTCTGATTTTATAAGTCAAGTGAAGGTATTTATTGGACTCGAGATTGCAAAGGCTGATGGTCTCATGACCGAAACATGTACTACTAAATAAGAAGTTATGTTCTTAAAAAAATTGTATTGAAAAGTGAACAAAAATTGTTACATTGTTATTACTTCAATACGAACAGTAAAAATAAAAAAAGGCAATAGTCATTGAGATATACCGTACGAGTACACTGCCATCACTCAAGTTTGCACCATCCACTATGCTCATTCTGCAATGAATTCCAGCAGCGCTACATCCTTTTGCCTGCAGAAAACATATCACACTTGGTGGAGTATCGATCATAGCAGCCATGTTCAGTTGCCTGTAGCCCGGCTTCGACTGGCTCATTGGAGCCAACAATGGCCGAGGTTGTGGAGGGGCATTGTGCAATTGCACGACGCAAAGACCTGGATCCTGATATCTCTTGTTTATTTAGATGCATAATCAGAGGTTGAAAAAAAAATCTAGCCATGGTAATACATGATCAATATTAATCTTTCTTAATTCACTTCAGCTGAACCTCACATTTGGGGAAGAAGGAACCACTGCACTGTTGTACATAGAGAATGTTTCACTATTCAAAAAAGCTATTTGCAACAATGAAAGTCGTGTTCATGTGCAATTTTATCATCATTGGTTCCAATGAATGTTATTTAGTGGGTGAATTTCAATGGCTATATCTTAAACACAAATCATTAAATTTACAGTTAATTCAAGCAAGTTGTTTCTAATGAATGAAGATGCTGCACTCTTAAAAAGTGTTATAAATAGGTGTGAAATTAGCCTTTCAAGATACGAGTGCCGCTGATCTTGGCTGCACCAGCGTTTGTTGATATTAGCTCGAGGAGCCTTACGGGACGAACAGGAAACACAGTGATGATAGGGTGCAGTCTACACAAACTTCAAGCAGCATTGCCTGTTAAACAGAAGTCATATTGTGATTGTGAATGGAAAAATTGATGATATTGGGCAAATTAATAACTGTGCATTTCAACAGCACAGTTAAGCTTAATAGGAGCCATGTTATCACGGAGAGTAAAACCTTGAAAGTTTACTGGACGTGAGTTATATCCTCCCCGCGCGACTGTATCTGTCAACTATCAAGCTGACAGCATGACACAAATAAGCAGAGAACTGTTTCCATCTCAGCCACTGGCAATCATATCTTGAAAGGCTAATAACTGTGTGTATAATAATTTTAAAAGACAACCAAGCTATGCTTCACTACCGGTGACCGGATGACCTACAGTAGAGCTGGTATTAAGGAAAAATCTAACCATTTTAATGACTGATTCTATATGCACAGAAAATGGGTAAGTTCAACTTTGCAAGAGGATATTTAAAAAAATTAAATGAAATCCTAGTTTTGATTAGGTATGGTAAGGGTCTCGTGCCCTACGATGTGCACGTTAAAATCATTTTAGAAACGTTTTATCTTGGAAATTAAGTATCTCACAGATGTAGAACTTGGTGCAATGTTTATATTCATAATACTGATTGCTAGATAATGTTGCTTTTTTTTTTTTTTTACGATAATTTTATTTCTCCAGCTACACAAACAGGCACATTTTACATTAATCAGCCAGTTCAATACACTCTTGAAATAGAACATCCGTATTAAATGAACTATAACAAATAAAATATTTCGCCCATTGAAGTGGTATGTGGAATAGTTCCCATAACACAGGCTGCATTTCCCTTTTGAATCGCTATGCCTATTCTCTGCATCAAATAGGTTTTGGAACGAGGATCACCAGGGACCCCACCTATTACTCTTCCTAGCTTGTTTACTAGATTTATTGCGTCCTCACTCCAAGGACCCATTGTCTCCACAGCAAAGGCTACAAAAATATAGTCCTCCATGATCTTCCTATATTTGTTGTGCTTCCGAGTGACGGCGATCTCAGCTACAGATCCTGCTTCTTTTGACGATGAGATATAGGAAGGAGCCAAAGTATCTGAGCACGTTGCATCCCAGACTAGGCATTTGCCATTCAACCACGGAATTATAGTCATCCCATCAGGGCGGCAACCGTCGTCTCTGCAAATTCCAGATGGTTCAAGAATTGACGGGAATTTTGAAGTAGCGATAGCCCTCCGAAGCGTTTCATTTATCGAGAAATGACGAGAATGTCGGCCAGCACTCCTTTTACAAGAGAGACCGTGTGTACCACGTGCGGAAACGACCTCACCACAGACACAAGTATGAGGTTTACAAAGCGTTGATCCAAGGCGGAGAGACATCGAAATCCTAAAACTATTGTTGTCCAGTAATGTCCCTATTGTTCTCGATGGGATGGCATTTAACCATGAATTCGATTCTTTCTTCAAACTAGCCAAATTAATAAATAGCCTTTTCCTCATCTGAGTGAAATTCCAGGTTGTCCATTATTTTTTTGCAAACGAGACCGTCCCAATTACGTTGGAACGCAGGAGCTGAAGGGATAGATGGATCGTTAAACTGGTAGTTCCATAATTCCAATGCCTCAGCCTAAAAAGTGATTTCCTCAATGTCCGAAATAACCGGAAACATTGACTGGACGAGAGAGAAAACACTATTCACCGATCACATGAAAGCTAGAAGCATTAACTCTTCAATTTTCCTTATTCCGATTCCACCGTAACGAACAGGGAGGTGAGGCTATTGTCCATGATCTATTATTTAAATTTGTATTAAGATTTGACTCAAGTGTGCATTTCACAAAATCATCCTTTCTCTGTATCAACTGTCTAATCTTCCATAGAGGAGTACTTCTAAGCAAATATATGAGCTTAGGAACAAGGAAACAGTTTTTTAGGAGAAAGTAAGGAATGTGAAACTTCAAATCTTTCAGACGCCCAAGCAGAAGAGTTACCTCATCAAATTTTCTGGAAAAGAAGGGTTCAATGGCGCCTTCAGCAAAGTTAGAGATGGAACCACTTCAATGCCTGGAGATAACTCGTTGAAACGAGAAAAAAAATCTCATCTTTATTGTCACCGCAGAAGAACAACTCACATTTGCTGGGGTTGATGTTGCTCTTTAATTTAGGCCCCTTAAACCAACAATTATCATCATCATCTTCATTTCCCCTTTTCCAGTTGACACTGGGTGTGGGCAAATATGGTTCCTCTGCACTTTGCTCTCTCATTCCACCATTCCTCCTCCGACACAGTGTTCCAATCCAGGTTCCGTTTTCTAATACTATTCTCCACCGAGTCCATCCAACGCATTCTTGGTCTTCCTCGTCTTCTCTTCCCTGTCATCCGTCGTTCCAGTGTTCGTCTTGGTAGCCTTACTTCATTCATCCGCTTGACATGTCCAAACCATCTCAATCTGTTTTGCTCCAGTTTGTCATTTAGTTTCTGTACTCCCAGTTCTTTCCGTATATCTTCATTTCTCACTCTCTCTCTCCTCGTTTTCTGGACCATACTTCTCAGGAATCTCATCTCAGCTGCTTGTAATCTGCTCTCATCCCTCTTAATCATTGTCCAAGTTTCCGCTGCATATGTCATTATAGGAACATAATATGCTTTGTACATAACTTCTTTAGCCTTAATTGGTATATCCTTGTTCCATACTAGTCCCCGTACCTGTTGGTAGAAAGCACTTCCGAGTTGTATTCTTCTGCTAATTTCCAAATCTAGTCTTCCATCTTCAGTCAGTTCACTTCCCAAGTATAAAAATTGAAATAAATTATGGTGAAAATGTAAGATTTGGCCTTCATTCATATTCCAGTAAGTTAAATGCAGAATTCTTTGCTTGTGGTAGTAGCTGTTGCTCTCATTTCAAATAATCTGCATCAACGTCTACACAGAATTGTCTATCTGATATGGCACAGTGAGTAAATATTTTAGTAGTTTTTGTTGTTGATTCATCTTAGGGACTTGGACCATCGTGGTTAGCAGCATTATGTACTTAAGATGGACATTTTATTGGAGTGTGTTAACTTCACATGTATTTAAATAGTAATGAAAACGTGTAACTTACAGCAACCTAACTTCTGGTATTTCCTTTCAATCCAATTTGATCTTGTTGAGTGGCATAATAGTCATTCCCAGGGCATATACAGAAAGGGGAGCTAAGGACCCAAAAGGTTGATCTAGAATACCTTTGTATGAGTAACACTATCCTCTATCTTTTGAGCTGTCTGTTCCAAATAACTTTTCAGTAAATGTCTATACCGAGGGTAAAAATCTATGCTCAAAGCATAGTTCTTTCTTGTGCTTGTTCTATGTACATGTTTGTGAAGTACTGAAAAACAGTAGCTCTGTATTATAGTGAGTGATGTTGTAAGGGATGGAACAGCAAGGTCATCTGCCCCTGTGGACTCCTTGTGGACACAGAGAGACATCAGACGGGTATGCTCGGCTGTACTTACTGTACAGTGAGAGATGCTTAAAATTCTGAAAAGACTATGTTTCACAGGAAGTAATTTCTGACAACCCTCTACAGCCATAAACTGTCAAAGAACAGCTCTTCTACACGAAAACGTGCAGGAAGAAGTTTAATAATTGTACGGTATCAAAAATATACTATTGCTAATTTTAAAAAATGCCTACCTTATTTCCTCGCATAATCGTCGCACTTTTTTTTGCCAAAAATTCGTGGAAAAAAGCAGGGTGCGACGATTATGCGAAGAATATTTAATTTCAAAGAATATACTGTATCATTATTTGCTGCACGGGCCAGTCATTCGCGTAGCGTGAGTCATAGCCTGCAGTCAGAGACAGGCTTCTTTCTTCTAACAAGGTCACGACAGGTTAACGCTCGCGGAATGTGCTAACGAAGCTGGCCATTCGCGTCGTGGTTCATAGCCCGCAGGCATAAAGACGAGATTACTTTCTCCTGACAAGATCACGCCAGATTAGGCCTATAAACTCGCGGAATGTGTGCTGGCCGTTCGCGTCACAGTTTATAGCCCGCAGGCATAAAGACGAATTACTTTCTGCTGTCAAGATCACGCCAGATTAGGCCTCTAAGCTCGCGGAATATGCGCTGGCCGTTCGCGTCGCGGTTCATAGCTGGCAGGCATAAAGGCGATACGGTATTACCATGACGAATAGAAATAAACAGTGTTATCACTCCGCTCCTTAAGCATTGTAGTTCATGGTCCAGCCAGTGTGTGGCGCGGAAGTCGCGCCGAACCATAAGCACGTGTGACAATACGAGGTTAGTACTGTAATATCCTGTGCGCGAGAAGTCTTATGCGAGGGAATTCGCTATAGTTAGAGCCCTGCGCGGATAAACAAAACGTTATCCGCATCCGCACGACTGTTATCCGCACCACTGTTATCCGCATCCGCACGACTGTTATCCGCATCCGCATGACTTTTATCCAAATCCGCTGATATTTCAATATTATTTTTAATTTATTAGATAAAGCATAAGATGTTAAACCAACACATTTAGACATTTGAGGAGAAAGTCGTTCCCCTATGCTATGTTTAAAATGAATGTTATACAGCTAGAATTGCAACCCTTTGAGTTCGAAGTCATTGTGCTTAATGACTTAATTTGAATGAGATTATGTTAAACCATCATCTTACATATTTTGTTATGGAAGAAATATAACGGAAAATTATGATATGCCATAAATATCCGGGTCCTAGTAATGATATTCAACAATTTCGGATGCTAGAACTACTTTTTTATTTACACATAATATAAAAATATACATATCGCACTAAAACGTTTTGTTTTGTAGGGGCTGCGTGGCTCAGGGGTAACGTTCTCGCTTGCTGGGCCCAAGGTTGCAGGTTCGTATCCTGGCGCAGTCGACTGGCATTTGAGGGTGCGCAAATGTGAGGGAGCCGTGTCCGTAGATTTACTGGCACGTTAAAGATCCCCTTCGGGGCAAAATTCCGGCACCCCGGCGTCTCTAAAAGCCAGTGTAGTTAAAAGGGACGTAAAACCAATAACATTATTATTATTATTGTTTTGTAGGCTATATACGATTTGGTGCAGTATCTTCTAGTTTATTATTTTCCAGGAATGCACGTGTGCCGCAGTAAGTTTGATGTGCCTGATTTTTGTCCTGAGTATGAATACATGTTTTTACATCTAAAACATCCTACTATATCGTTCACCTTTTCGTTTCCATTGAAAATGTAACCAAATGTCTGCCATATCGTTGACTTGAGCTTTGATTCACGCACTAAAGAATATTCGCCTTAATTCATTTTAGTAGATATTTTATCCATGTTGGTGAAATGATGTCCATATTCCCGGTCGCGGTAACATTCACTAAGTGACTTCTCTTTATGCTTGGAGAAAGGTATTGACATTTGGCCGGAAATTCCACGTCAGTCATCATGCTTCTGCCTCTTGATCCATCCATGTTCGCATAGTTGATGACATAATTATCTCCGTTGCAATATCACAGCCCACGTGTTTCAGTGCCAAGTTGGAAATAAATCTACATATCTTCGAGGATAGCTTAGACTGCGAAGTATAGCTGACTTGACGAATGTTGATGATGTCACCACGGTGAACTAACAAGCTCATTGACAGCATGATATCTCGTACGTGTAGTAATAATGGCAGTGAGAATTGATGAGATGTCAAGGCCATCTACTACAGACATACGGTACTTAATAAAATGTACTTAAAGCATGTGGGTAAAATAATCTTCTCGTGTATGAGTGCGAAACGTGCCTGAATATTTCGTACGCATTATAGGAGTATTCCTCTTTTAAGCATGAAGCTGTAGATTGGCATATCAAATATGTGATATTATCGTAAGTTCCACATCGTATTCTAAAAACTATCCGCAAATTTACTCCAAACATTATCCGCAATCCGCACAGCCATGCAAATTACATCCGCGTGGAGAAATATTTTGCGGATATCCGCGGGTTTATCCGCGGATATCCGCATCCGCGCAGGGCTTTAGCTATAGTTTACAAATATCTGTGCAGTGCTTTGTGTGTGCAAACAACTAAATTTTCTGCTGTTTTGGGAAAATGTACAGATTCGTTTCTCGATGTAAATCGACCTAGGAAGAAAATCTGATGGTAGACATTTCTTCACACCGCCAATAGAAACAAATCTGTTTGCGAAATGGGCGAGAGTTATTCCGTGGAAAGATAAGCAATTGTCGATCAAAAGTAGAATCTGTGACGTGCGTTTTTCGAAGATTTAATTACTATAAAGGTGGACTGTTTCGTAGTAAACTGTGAGAACGTGAAACTTCCTCGCATGAAGTGGAAATTAAAACCAGGTTCAGTACCTCACATTTTTGAAAATTTACCGAAATATCTATCCACTATTGGTGCAGCAGAAAAGAGGAGAATTGAAGCGTTTGAAATGTGGTGTTACAGGAGAATGATGAAGATCAGATGGGTAGATAGGGTTACAAACGAAGAGGTATTGAGACTAGTGGGAGAGGAGAGATGTTTCTGGCGACTGCTAATGAAGAGAAGAGATAGGTTGGTAGGACACATACTAAGACACCCATGAATAGCAAGCTTAGTTATGGCCAAGAACTGTAGGGGTAGACCAAGGTTAGAATATGTTAAACAGATTGTCTCGGATGTAGGGTGTGGTAGCTATGTATAGATGAAACGATTAGCTCAGGACATGGAGGCATAGAGCGCTGCATCAAACCAGTCAAAAGACTGAAGACTCAAACAACAAGAAAATCACGAAAGGCACCTAGTAGGATACGGAATGAAGGCAGCTTTCCATGGTTACTTGTTCTACTTCTTGCCATCCTTACCTAAAACAAAACAAAATATATAATCCGTCTTAATAATAATAGGCCTAAAATAATAATAGTTGTTGACTCTTTAGGGACTTTGTGACATTGTGGTCACGTAGTCGCGTGTGTTTGGGTGTGTATAGAATTTGTCTGATAACCTTATCAGTTTTACCTCACGGGGCAGAGTGAACACCGTTCCAGCCCTCAGACCAGAATGAAATTTCTTGGCAGAGCTGGAAATCGAACCCGGGCCTCCGCGGTAATAGCCAAGAATGAGACGGACTTATAATAATAATAATGGCCAACCTGCCAATAAAATAAACGGCCATCCAATTCTTCGCTTCCATTAACGTCTCAATATCATGGTCAGTATCAGAGACTTCGGATCTTGTTTCAACTTTGTCTTCAGTATAAGAGTCACAAATTCTTTTGAAATTACTGAATCATTAACTAGCGATTCGTTATCTTTCAGCAGAAGGCGTCACACTTCATCTACATCCTTAGGTTTCGTAAGGCGCAATCTATTTACTGATATTCACTAAGGCAACGTACCAAGCCAAATAATCGGTATAATAACAGCACATCTGCAACTCACTGACAGAATGTTACATCATTGGGCCCGCTGGTACTATCAATCCCACTCTGACAATATGTTACACGTGTAGAGTTATTTTTTGGCTCGTCATTATTTTCACAACTCCAGGAAAATGCTTATTAAGGTATGGTGTAAGATGTCCTGAGACGATAAGATCATAACTTGAACTGTAGGCTTGATATTAAAACTAAAACGAACCATGGAGCTGGCAGACCAATGCGCGACTAACGGAAGGTTTTAAAAGATAATTCTACATGGGGACTGAGAATATTAATAATAACTTTTTCACAGTATTATTCATAAGTCTAAACAATCAATTTGTTGTAATCAGCGTAACCGCAGCCTTTGTAAAGAGGTTGACGTAGCCCAGCGCTTATCCCATTTTTGAACAGCTGACTGCGGCTGACTGTGTAGCTTTGGGGATCTGCGCCGCTAGCGCTAGCCAACAGCGGGGCGCGCTTGAACTCCGTCAGTGATAACACTATGTATTCTATTCGTCATGGTATTACTTTCTCCTGACAGGATCACGCCAAATTAGGCCTATAAGCTCGCGGAATGTGCGCTGGCCGTTCGCATCACAGTTCATAGCCAGCAGGCATAAAGACGAGAGTACTTTCTGCTGACAAGATTACGCCAGATTAGGCCTATAAGCTCGCGGAATGTGCGCTTACCATTCGCGTCGCGCTTCATAGCCCGCAGGCATAAATACGATATTACTTTCTCCTGACAAGATCACGCCAGAATAGGCCTATACGCTCGCGAAATGTGCGCTGGCCGCTCGCGTCACAGTTGATAGGCCGCAGGCCTAAAGATGAGATAACTTTTTGCTGATATAATCACGCCAGATTAGGCCTATAAGCTCTCGGAATGTGCGTTGGCCGTTCGCGTCGCGTTTCATAGCCGGCAGGCATAAAGATGAGGTTACTTTCTCCTGGCAAGACCACGCCAGATTAGGCCTACGCTCGCGGAATGTGGGCTGGCCGCTCGCGTCACAGTTCATAGCCGGCAGGCATACAGACGAGATTTCTTTTTGCTGACAAGATCACGCCAGATTAGGCCTATAAGCTCGCGGAATGTGCGCTGGCCGTTCACGTCGCGGTTCATAGCCGGCAGGCATAAAGACAAGATTACTTTCTCCTGACAAGATCACGCCAGGTTATACGCTCGCGGAATGTGCTAAGTGACGAAGCTTGCCGCTCGCGTCACAGTTCATTGCCCGCAAGCATAAAGACGAGATTTTTTTCGTCTGACAAAGTCGCGGCAGCATGTGCAACTGACTGGCGCACAAATACGAACGTGCTATGCGACGATTATGCGATGACATTTTATAAACCTATTTTAGTGTTTGAAAAGTGGGGTGCGACGATTATGCGAGGAAATACGGTATTCAAAGAATTGTGTGCCTTCAGAAAATCCACACACTTCTTGAAACATTACTTGTTTGCTAGCCAATGGCTAGTGATTAGATCAGTTATACCAGCTGAGTGCTCTCAGAGAAGTAGGGGAGCTTGGGAGCTCATCGGCCTGCTTAGCTTGGCTGTGAA
Organism: Meconema thalassinum; assembly: GCA_946902985.2. Taxonomy (NCBI): domain Eukaryota; kingdom Metazoa; phylum Arthropoda; class Insecta; order Orthoptera; family Tettigoniidae; genus Meconema; species Meconema thalassinum. The sequence continues at coordinate 456,068,651 of OX336388.2, forward strand.
GTGCACACACCACATACTTGCTCTGTGACTACAGCCAATGGTCAGCTCTATACTGTGATGTTATAGCACGCTTGTCACTCGTATATCTTAGCTCCCTCCACAAAGAAGTATATATGTGCTCCCAGAGCTCACTGAAACTGTATTAAACTTTTCTGTTTCGAGAGAAATAATTGTTTTTAATTTACAATTTTTAATAAATATTTTGTTGCACAATGAAACTAATTTCTGGTGTCCTAAAAAATACTGTATTGCCTTTAGTCGACTGCTAGTTATACACAATATGTCGAAAATGGATTTTATACCATCTGATTTTGGGCTGGTTTTCCATCAGGAGCCCCCATATACTGTACCTAAACAGTAAGAGTAATGCTCTAAGAAGTGCACCAAGCCACTGGCTAAAGCCTTCAGAGGAAATACAACAAACATAATAGAACTATCTTACCTGTTCAAGGTCTAGATGGTATTCGCACGTTGAATTTTTTTTAGTACAGAACTGTAATCTACCTATAGCAATACATTAATTGCAACTCTCATGTTCAAACTGAGCAGCACATGATAGTAGAACAATAATTTGATCCTAACTGTTTGGTTATTGGCTCCTTGTAATAAGGGTAAGAGAAAAAGAAAAAATAATGGTCTGAAAAATCTCTATATACAGGGTGTAATTGATAATAATGGAAATCTGTTACACTGGCATACCTGCCAAACTTACAAAACAAAAAATCAGGAGATTTTGATATGAAAATCAGGAAAACGCAGGAGATGCAAATAGTGCATATCATCTCAATTAATTGGCAAACTATGCTTCAAAATTATTGATGTAAATTATCATTCGGCATTTATTATTTCATTACTTTCACTTTTAACTCCACAACCTTTTTTTTGTTTTTGTTATTTTGCTACACACTACATTTTCTTAGTGCCTTCTTGCTCCGACAAGTTTGGAAACATCACTTTTTCCATCATGTGATATACGAGTAAAAACCAGGGCCGTATTTCTAAATAGGCTAAGTAGGCTGCAGCCTAGAGCGGCAAATTGTCAGGGGTGGCAGTTTGGCAATTCATTCAAAAGCTAAACTGAAATATTTCAGACGTAATAATATTTTCCGTACGAATTGAAGAATACAAGTTACTTAAAATATGTTTTAGTCCTTATACAGTTTTTCCTGCCTTAGAAGAGTTAAGAACTATCTGCGAACTAGTATTTCTGAAATACGGACTCACTTTCATTATAATTAAGTACAAGTTTTTCGGGCTTGTAGGCGGTGGTCCAGACAGGATATCTCCCAACGTTTCACCGGAAACTGCGTCTGGCACTATCAAGGGTTCCGCTCCTTTCCTTGGTCAGCAGTGGAATGAGGAAGAGGCTTGAAATAATGGGTAACGGTTTGTAGTGGGGTATTGTTGCTTGAATATGACTGTTGGCTAGGTGGATCTTGGCGATGAATTAACGGATGGAAGGCAGTTCGGATCATCAAATTAGCATGGTAAGCCGAGCGTTCACTTCGCATTCCGGCTGGATCATCTGGTCTCGCGTACATGTTGCGGGCTGCGGTGCGTGCTCTGGCTTCGGCGATCAAGCCTTTGAGGGTCAGGTGTTCCCTGGGAGACTGCCGGGCTGTAGCGGGAAGGTTCTTCTGGTTGACGTGTGCGTAATACATGGATCCCGGCCCTTAGGAACACCAAGGCCAAGATATTACGCACTCCAATAACTCCAATCCAAAAACATCATTTTCGTCGTTCTATTGTACGTTAGTAGGTTTGGAATTTTTAATTTATATTTTAATATTTTTTATCGTAGTTGGAACACAAAAAGTGACCGTTTTTAAGCGTGTTTCAACCATGCATCACATTTAAGAATTATTATCTCAAAAACCAGTCATCAGATCGAATTCAAATTTTAATACAATATACATTGGAATGTTTTATAACTGGTTTATTAATTTCAAAATTTTGTGTGTCCAAGAAACAAAGTAATCATTTTTGTAAGGTAACTTTTTCTCGGCTCGGGGTGGTTGGAAAATGTAGTTCTTGGTCACGTTGTAATCCTTATACATCAAAAGGTTATGCTGTATGACTGTGAAATACGTAAATTAATTCACTTATTTTATATCGGTTTGTATTTGTACTGGAAAATAAAACATGGTTCAGCAGGTAGCCGATACAGGGCCCGTCACGCGTCATGGTGCGCCTTACTCGGAAGTGATGGGCTCCATCTCGGCAACGCTGTACAGCTTTCCTCGTATCGGCTAGCTGCGGAACATCCCTTCATCAAACATCAAAATTCTCTTTGGTGATTTCAATGCGCAACTTGGACAAGAAAGAAGATATAGAGATATCATTGGAAAATGGACAGCACATAAAAGAACCAATAAAAATGATCAAAGATTAGTCGAAATTTGTAGAAACCACAAATTAATCTCTAAATCAACATGTTTTAAAAGACAATCCCATAAATTGAAAAGCTGGAAACATCCTGACTTCAGAAGGGATGAATGGCAGTTGGATCATGTCTGCATGGATAAATTTCACCATCGTGAAATTCACAATGTCAAGGTTCTAAGGGGAGTTGACTCAGGATCAGACCACTATGTGGTAAAGATCGAAATAAAATTAACTCCAATGGCCAAGAAAAAACCTAATAATAACAATAGGAGGAAATTAAATCCATCCACCTTCATAAAAAATATAGAGTACTGTGAAAGAACAGGGGAAGAATCTCTCAACACTAAAACATCGGACAAATTAATCACTAAATTAAAATCAATAGCAGAGGAGCTAGCACCAATAAAGCCAAGGAAAAAACATGAATGGGGTAATGTAGATTGTGATCAAGCTATAGAGAGATGACACCAAGCATGGATAAAACATCAAGCTCTAAAGTCAGAAGAATCAAATTTAGAACTAACAAGACAAAGAAAATTAACCCATAAAATCATCAGACAAACAAAACGTAATCATCTTAAAAATACACTGGAAAAAATAGAAGACGATTTCAAGAAAAAGCAATCTCGAGATTATTACAAAACATTTGATAAATATCTAAAAAAATAGAAGCTCCAACATTAATGTTGAAAAATCAAACAGGAAAGTTAGCACATTCTAACCAAGAAAATACAGAGATCCTTGCAGAAGCATTCGAGAAACTGTTAAATTGTGATGATCCACTGGAAACCCTGCAAGTAAACACTGATACCCCTATTTTAACTTCACCTGATTTAATAAATCCTCCGAACATCAATGAAGTAGAACTCGCAATTAAAGAACAAAAAAATTACAAAACTTGTGGCGAAGACTTAGTGTTTGCAGAAATCTGGAAAAATGCTGGTAAACCTGCGATTATAAATCTTCATCAACTTCTAGTTAAAATGTGGATTACTGAAGAAATTCCTGCACACTGGACCATAGGAATAATCCATCCATTATTTAAGAAAGGAGACGAACCCAGATAACTACAGAGGAATTACCCTTCTGGACTGCACATATAAAATTTTTCTCTCGCACAATTTACAACAGGATTAAAAACATTCTGGAACCACAACTTGGAGAATATCAAGGAGGATTTTGCCCTTACAGAAGTTGTCCAGACCAAATCCTTAGCCTGAAACTAATAATGGAATATTACAAAAACAGAAATAAGCAGCTCTTTATTTCTTTTATAGATTTCAAGAAAGCCAGGACTGACATAGACTGACACTGCTAAAAATCCTCAGATCATACGGTCTCCATCCTAAATTGATAAAAATCATTGAATTAACATTAACAAACACAGATTCTAAAGTTAAATTTAGGGGAGAAATATCAACAGCTTTCACAGTAAAAATCTGTCTCAGACAAGGTGATGGATTATCCCCTCTGCTTTTCAATGTGGCTCTTGATTACATCATGAAGGTTTGGCAAAAGGAAAACCCCCTAGGATCAAAATTGGAACAAAACCATCAATAAAAAAAAACTGCTTAGGATTTGCAGATGACTTGGCTCTTTTAGCACTAGGCAAGGAAGAGGTTTGTACACAGATCACTAGTCTCCAAGACATTGCTCAAGGGATAGGATTACAGATATCCTTTGAAAAAACTGAGATCATGCCTATGAAACCCTTAGATATAAATAAAGTCAATATAAATGATCATAAAATTAACCTAGTTCCTCAATTTAAATATCTTGGAGAAATTATCACACATAACTTAAACGAAAAAGTAACTTGGATAAATAGAACAAGTAAAATGGAAAAGGCACAATCCCTAACCTGGTCAAAATATAATAGAAAATGCCTATCAATAGCTACTAAGATCTAACATTATAACTCTCCCTGAAGCCACTTATGCTTGGGAAATACTGTACCAAATTAAAAATGAACAAAGAACTGAGCAGCTCCTCAAAACTGAAAGAAGAATCATTAGAACGTACATAAATAAAAAGTATCAGGTTGAGGGAGTCTGGAGGATTCTCCCAAATGAAACTGTCTATCGTGAGATTGATCCAATCACTAGCACAATGAAGAAGAAAAGATTTTTTTCTTTTTCTTTTCACATCTTACGGCTTCCAGAAAACAGAATTGTATGCCAACTAGTGAGAGAAATCTAGGAAAGAAAACTGGAGGAAAATGGATCCAAGAAATTCAACAAGATCTCAAAGCAGTTGGACTCAAGATAACGGATGCCAAGGAGAAAAATAAAATTAACACCATTCTTAAAACTCACAGAAGCCTCCGTGACTTGGGCGGCAGCACGCCGGCCTCTCACCGCTGGGTCTGTGGTTCAAATCCCGATCACTCCATGTGAGATCTGTGCTGGACAAAACGGAGCAGACAGGTGTTTCTCCGGGTACTCCGGTTTTCCCTGTCAACATTTCATTCCAGCAACACTCTCCATTATTATTTCATTTGTCATTCATTTAATCATTGCCCCAGAGGAGTGTGTCAGGCCTCGGCAGCCGGCACAGATCATATCCTCGCCGCTAGATGGGGGCTTCATTCATTCCATTCCTGACCTGGTCGGAGACTGGAAGCAGGCTGTGGATTTTCATTTTCTTAAAACTCACACATTTTCTGCAGAAATGACACATAGAAAGCCTATGGAGATTTCAGATGAGATGAGAAAATCCCGATCTGAAAGAATGAAAAAGTACTGGAAAGAGCACGAGAACCAAGCAGTACTACCTTCAAAGAAGTGATTGTGGAACGACTCAAGTGGTCCAATGTGACCAATCAAGATTAATAATAATAATAGAGTCGTTATTACTTGCATATCAGCCGGTAATAGTAAGCTGTATCAATACTAGCACCACATGTAGATAATAATAATAATAACAAAAATAATTAAAGTGCTAAAAATGAAAGGATTCCAAGGGAGGAAGGGAAAGAAAACCGGCTCAAAATGGTGCGAAGGAAAGGAAGAGGAAACATAGTGAGATGATGAAGGAATATCGGAGGCAGAAGAAGGAACAGCAAAGGACAAAGCATTGAAATTGGCTCGGAGTCCCTAGACGACCGAAACGAAAATAATAATAATTAAAGCTCTTCTGGTAGTAAAGTGCTATCCTTCTTGAGATTAAGATACTACTAAATTTCTTGAAGATATTTGCTTAGAATACTATCTTCTATCGCCAGTGTAACGGATGTCACTCATATCAAATACATGCTGTATATAAAAATGCAAATTTGTCTTTTTTTTTTATTTCCATGGAAACTTGCGTTATTAAAGCATTTCAGACTGTTTTATGAATGTTGTGCGCAAAAACAAATTTTTTGTATGTCTATGTACAACTTTGTACGCTTCTAACTCGAGAACGGCTGGGTGAATCAACGTAAAATTTGGTACAGTCACCCATCAGAGGCATGACATTAATCATTGATGTAACTCTTTTCCATACCTCTCATAAAAGAGGAGCTACCCCCTTAAAATACATGCTGAAATAGGGGTAAAAGGACGAGACAGAGCTCATTTTCAGCCCCTTAATGTGAGAAACAAAACACGGGGTCCAAACCACTTTGAAAAACCTAAAATCAACAGTTTCTGAGATATTCCCAGAAAACTAATTTCATTAGTAATACAAGCCCTCATCACAGCTCTCACTACAGTCATTCGTTCATTCTTCATAACGGGACTCTGTGATAGACGAGTGAGTCACATGCACAAGGGAGCTGCGAGATATGAAATATATTTCATCTCCTTTCACTCTTAACTTGATTCGTTGCGTAATGTGTAGGCAGTAGACACTGACGTGCAGCACAAGCTGATTGCTGACTAAATACTTGTACGAAGGATACATGGGAAGAACGATAAGATGAGTGAAAGACTCCACTCTTAGGCCAAGTACTGCTTGAGTCCAAGCTCTGTGAACCTGAGAGAAATGTGGACCCGGACGATGAGTAGATATGTGGTGGGTTCTCAGTCTCTGCGTAGTAACAGAACCAAGTACATTGGTCGGTCACCCACTCACACATTCGCAGACCACACTGGTTTAGGCAACAGCCCTATGTTAGCAGTATTGGAAGAGACAGGAATTCTAGATAACAAGGCAGGCTGTTGACAGGCTGTGAACTTGCTGCCTTCACATTTTAAGGCCCTAAATTTAACAGTGTCCGTGACATTCTCAGGAAACTAAATTCGCTGTGGTAAACTGATGAAGGAATGACAGCCCCTAATCATTGCAACAGTAGCTCAATTGATAACATCTTGGTATTAATGCCGAGGACTGTTCGAAGAATAGGTACTTTTGCTAGTAGCATATACTCTTGAAGATAAGATTCTTGTGTTTTGGAAGAAGTAGGATCAGGAGAGACAGACAGAAGAAACAAACAATATGGCCCACTTTAAAGTCTCTGAAAGAATACACAATTCAAAAATAGCATCCTAGATTTTTCAGGTGGTTTAGACCCTCCCCCCACCCCCACAGAGCTAAAAGAATTATGCCAGAAATAAGGTCTAGCCCTATGAAGAATGAAGGCATGTGGTGAGAAAGGTCAGTTGGAATGGCAAAATGACACACACTAGGTCATGGAAACCTGATTAATATAATTGACAAAGATTTGACAAACTCCAGAATTCAGAGAGACACAATAGCAAACAGATCACTCTTCAGAGAAGCTATTCAAAAGGCAGAATTTCATGAAAGAAAGAAACAAACAATTCGCAGAAAGTCGACTCAAGAGGAGAAAGATCGACACTCGAGAAGGATGAAGGAAATTTGGAAACAAAGGAAATTGAATACAATGGACAATAGCAAAAGTTGATTCATCGTACCCTCCAAATGGGTTATTCGAAAGAAGAAGAAAGCTTTTCAGTCAGTCAACACGAATTGTGCCCAATTACATTAGGCGGGACACAAATATTTACATAACCTACTAACATGCTTTTTATGTACAAATACCTACCGACTGAAAAGCTTTCTTTATTAGAATTAGGCAACACTGAAAAAATGGCTTCTATCACTACAAGTCTAGTTGTTGATTATTTTAGGGGCTTTGTGACATCATGGTAATGTAGCCCCATGTACTTGTCTGATAACCTGTGTCACTGTGATATCTGTACTAGTGTGTGTATTGATTAAGCCAACTAGTTGATCAATTGAGATTGACTGGGAAGATAAAAAGTCCAATACAAGTCATCATCATCTTGCACAGTTTCCAGCCACTGGACAGATCTGTTTGGAACACAAGCCTCTCCAACATCTTCTGTCTTCCCACCATCTCTCAGCCTCTACCCTTGTCCAGTCTTCTCCTCTCTTCCACCCCCTTCAGCCACCTGTCTCTCGGTCTCTTTCCTTCCCACTTGGTCTCGTGTATCCTCCTGGGTATCCTCTTCTCCTTCATAAGTGGAGGCAATGATGGAATCAGTTCTAAATCTTGTGGTCACCACCCTATGTACATAGGTAATTAGCTCTTGGGAAATGGGTAGGCCCTATGCAACACCATGCGATTTCCTAGATGTGTGTATCTATAGTCAAATTGACAGTTCTGCACCAAGAAGTGCAATACAGGATCATGTATTACAATGGGAAACAGCAGTGAATGCAATAGAAGAGTTCATTCAAGTCTGAAAAGTGGATCAGGTTCCCTCCTAGCATTCACAACAGGAAACTAATAAAACAGCCATCTGTGAGGTTGGTGTACAGTTCTGAGCCATGTTGTAACGTGTTTTTCGAGGGGTTTTCATGCCACTGGCATAAGTCAGTAGGAAGCCATTCTATATTTATTTACGCGGCAAATTGTTCAGCCAAGAGAATTTTTTCATGTTAATTTATTATTATTATTAATGTATTATAATTAGTATTAAGGTATTTTCGGAGCATTTTATAAAATTATAAGCATACAGATAGGTTTTCTATGTCTTAGAAAACGCTATCAAGCAAATTATTACGAACGACAATATCATAGAAAATTATATGATTACGGAATTTAACGGAGTTTCGTCAGTTAGGGTATATTGAGAGACATGACTCACTGGGAATTCAAATTCAGGCTTAATCTTGTCGGGAAGCATGACGCAATCCTGCGTTGCAGCTTAAAGAAAAGGCGAATGTATGGAACGGAAAACGACTTCTCCCTCCCGCCGAGTGTAATGAACCAGAGTGGGGATGTAGCGCTTGGGGAGCAGCCAATCAGTGGAGACCACGTAAGCTGGAAGTCGGCTGAAGAGTGGGGATGCGGCGGGTGCATATATGGTTGGCACGCCGTGGAAACGGGGACTATCGTTATACAATTTAACCAGTATCGTTGCACGAGTGAGTGGCTCCGATGTTCAATGGAGTTAGCGACTATCTTTGTGAAACTTAACCATGGTGGTTGTACGTGTTGGTTCCGATGTACGGACCATAAATCTTCATATCTACAAATATATCATCATCAACGAAGAAGATGGCGACATCCAGGAGGCTGTGGGAAGCTCACTTCAACATCCAGTACGAGGGAAATGCTACAGCAATTTCCAGTGGTAAGCGCGAATGACGTAGAAATACGCAATCTCTCATTTTTCTTTCTTTCATATTCAGTAATTCAGTAAATTCATAGCTTGGGAATAAGAGTAAAATCAGTAATTTATCCGACTCCGTTTTCACGTAATTTTCTAGCGGTAACATTCAAATCGCAATGCTCCAATTTAAATTCAAACTTATTATTATTAATTTTGCTATACTTGTTTTTTATACAATAAATTCATTTCTTTTACAATGCAATCTTTGTTTTCAGTAGGTAGCATTAGATATAGACCAATTTCTTCTCCTGATACAATTGTTTTTTGGGTTAATGATCCAATCATACCACGATCTGAGAGTAAAGATTCTTGAAGATGTTCTACCAGAGCTAGGTGTTGTTAAATACAAATTTAGAATTCAACATAGCGTTGAGGTCTTGGCGCCCATTAAAACAACATATCTTAGTAGAAAACAGTATATTTGTCACGCAACAGTGAGGGCTATAGAAAATATTACACTTGTACGCTCAATGTGTGGGCTAGCAAAACTGTTACATTTGTCGCTACCAACATGGGGCATTAATAAACGCTACACTTGGTGCCCAACATGGGGATGAAAACCTAATAACATTTGTGGAAGGAGAAGGGTATATATTTCTGTGCCTGTATTTTGGGGGTTATTTGTCTGTATCAGTGTATATCATTATGGGGGATGAGAAAGGAAGACAGATGAGGTTACGTAGTGGTCATCAACTGGAGAGTGATGATACGAGCAGTATGTCGAGTGATGGTAGTACCGGGGTAGCGGAGGTAAATCCCGATACTGAAACAGGGAGTGTAGGCGGCCAACCAGAATTAAAAACTTTACTTCTCGAGTTCATGTATCAGAACAAAGTTAGTAGTGATGCCTTAAATGCAAAATTAGAACAAAACAGTAGGGAAAATAAAGAAAGTACAGGCGCTTTAAATGCAAAACTAGTACAAAACAACGCTAAACTAGAACAAAACAGTAGGGAAAATAAAGAAAGTACAGACGCTTTAAATGCAAAACTAGAACAAAACAACGCTAAACTAGAACAAAACAGTAGGGAAAATAGAGCGAGTACTGAAACTTTAAATGCTAAATTAGAACAAAACAGTAAGGAAATTAGTGTGAAAATGGAGCAGATTAGAGGAGAAATCAGAGGAGTAATGGAAGAGAAGGTTAAAGAGATCATTGCAGATGTAGACAAGAAATTAGGAAAAGTACAGGAGGAGTTGGAAAGTAGAATCAGCACACAGGCTGAAAATTTAAAGGAATTAGTTAAATTAGAAACACTGCAGGTTAAAAAGAAATTGGGGGGAGAAATTGACAAGATTCAAGTATCAACTAAAGAGGTTAAGGAACAGCTGGGGGGTAGAATTGAGAAAGTCCACTCGCAAATAGTTGCAGAAGTAAATGATTTAAGAGAGAGTAATAGAGAAAGCATTAGCAAGATTGAGGAGAAACAAGCAAAGCTATATGATAAAGTAGAAGAATCAGAAGGAAACATTAAATTAACAGTAAACAGTATTGAGAGGAAGGCTGAGGAGAAAATCGCAGAGTTAGAATTAAAATTAAAAGCTAGGATCAGACAAGAAAATAGTCAGAATAGGCCAGTTTTTGTGAATAGCACACACAGGGAGGTAGAACTGGGTAAGTTCAGCAATCGACAGGGGTGCCCAATGGAGTTCATGAACACTATAGAAAATAAATTCGGGGAGAGGTTGGAAAATGGTAGTATTGAGTGGTGCCAGGTAGTTGAAATTTTAGAACAAGTGTTTGTGGGGGAAACGAGGAATTGGTTTGCTGTCTACAGAGACAAGTTTACTGATATTAATGATTTTAAAATGAAATTCTGTGAAAAGTTCTGGAATGAGGTTATTCAGTCGCAGCATCGTGAGGGAGTAGTGTGTGGTAAATATAACCCTAAAGGAAGCTCCACCATGACCGAATACTTTTTAGGGCAGGTATTAGTGTGTAAATATCTGGATGGCTTGAAGGAGGAAAGTGATGTGGTTAGGTTGCTACTTAGGCACTTTCCCTATAGGATCAAGGAGGCTGCTTGTATCCAGAATGTAAAGACTATATCACAAGTAGAAAATTTGTTAAGCACATTTGATGCACTAGGGAGAGGGGGTTATGAGGACAATTTCAATAGGAACCAGGGTATTAATAATAATAGGCCTAATGAAGCCAGGCATCAGGAAGTTCAAGGGAACGGTGGCGAAGGGGCCAACGCTCAAAATAGAAATAATAATAATCAGCTAAATCAGAACAGAGGAAATGGCTATGGTAATCAGTATCAAGGGAGGAACAATGATTTCAGGGGAAATCAAGGGAGGAACAATGATTACAGGGGAAATCAATGGAGAAACAATGATTTCAGGGGAAATCAAGGGAGAAATTATAATGACAATAATTACAACCAGAATAGGGGTCAAGGAAGAGGACAGCCTAGTGGTAGTAATATACAGCCAAACAATGACAACACAGCCCAGTTCAGTAGTTAGTAGTACTACGGCCAGCTGTAGCGGTTCTTTAAACGCGAACCAGGCTGCGAAGTAAGGTCAGAATCTCAGTCTGTAGCATGCCCTGTCCATACAATTATACAGGAACCCTATGACCTAAATGTAAGAAATGAATTATTACATGAACTAAATGATGAAGGTGTTATTCAGGAAGTGGCTAGTAAGAGCTCCATAGTTAAATTTAACGTGTCCGAGGCGTACACAGATGTTTTAATTGATAGTGGTTGTATGAAGAGTTGCATAAGTAGTGCATTTTATGATAAAATGAAAGGAACTGGAGTAAATTTTGAGGAGATGCCAATTAAAAGCACTTTTGTTATCACAGCTGTTGGGAAGAGGTCTAAAGTAATTTCTAAGCAAGTTTTAGTAGACATTAAAATTAATAATCATGTAGAGAAGCAGATTTGCCTTGTAATTCCAAATTTAGTATTCAGTGTTATCTTGGGTTCAGAGTGGCTAAGTAGAGTGTCTGGTAACTTATGTTATGATGTAGGGAGTTTGAAATTTAAATGGGGAGATTCTGAAGTAGAAGTACCGTAGCGTTCAATGACCATATTCAGAGGAGTAGTATTGTAGGTGTGATTTGTACTTTAAATGAGATATCGCCAGCCGTAGAGCGGGGTTCTCCATGTTTTGTGGGCAGTGTGATTACGAACGGAAGTTATAGGACTCGTTACGTGATGCTGCATTTCAGGGAAATATAGAGGTGGAACAATGTGTTCGGCTCTATGATGTGTTATTGTGTAATAGGCGAGTTTTTGAGGATCGCATTGGTAGGGCCAATTGCTATACACATTCATTGAACGTTATTGATAGGTCAGTATTCACAGGACATAGATATCCTGTACCTTTCGCTTATCAGAGTGCAGTTGAGGCACAAATTAATCAGATGCTTGAAGATGGGATTATTGAGCACTCTAACAGTCCATATGTTAATTCTTTGATCACGGTACCCAAGACCGACGGCACAGTTCGTATTTGTTTAGACGCTCGTTTGGTTAACAGTAGAATTAGTTCAGATCAGCTGAAATCTATGTCAATAGAGGAATTAATGCAAACATTTGAGGGGAAGAAGTATTTCACTTGTGTAGATTTGAGTTCCAGTTTTTGGCAAGTGCCACTTATGTACGAAGATAGACCATTTACAGCTTTTAGTCATAAATATAACCTTTATCAATTTTGTAGAACACCTTATGGGTTAGAGAGTAGTTCAGCAGCTTTAATTAGGGCTTTAAACATCGCATTAGGGGATGACACAGGAGAGTTTGTAACCATTTACATAGATGATATGGTAATTAGTTCACGCAGTTTTGAGGAGCATCTACGTCATTTAAATATAGTTTTTCAGAAGTTAGATCAGGCAGGGTTCACTTTGAAGCTGTCTAAGTCGTCATTCTGTCAGTCAGAAGTGACATTTTTAGGTCATAGAGTGTCAAGTAGAGGTGTTACACCAGAGGAAGGTAGGGTTAGCATGTGTGGACAGTAGCAACAGGGCATCGTTACAGATACTGAGAAATAGGTAGGTAGAGTTCATTTAAAGGGAGCCACTTGCAAGTTTGGAAGCAGGTGACGCAGTAACATTTATAGTTTCCAAACGTATTGGCAAAACAGCATATGTGCTGGAGAATAGTGAGGGAAACAGATTATACGGGACGTATAATATACAAAGTCTACGAAAATGTGTGTCATAAAGTGAGTGTGTTTAGCTGGCGAGCCAGCCTATCAAATGAGTAAGTGTGGTATTTGGTGCGTAGAAGATGTGGTCTTCCAGGCAGGCATATCAGAAGTCACACAGGGGGGTAGTATGTAAGTAAATGAGAGTTTTTAAGGTACAGGGAAATATGACGGGATTGTCGGATGCTCTTGAGCACTAAAATGTCTCGATACACCAAGGCCAGAATTTGGTAGCGCTGGTGAATTCCCATTTGCCTCCTAGAGATGGGTGAGCGCTTGTACAGGGTATTTTTGCTTAAGGCGTCCAAGAGGCAAAAGATGGGCCATCAGAAGGCGAGACAGTCCTTCATGAAACTCATACATATCAGCACACGTGATTTCTGTTTACGGCCTCGCCATGTAAGATTTGTAAGTGTGTAATTTAAGGTAATTTGTACAATGGTATTATTTGTGTGAGGAGAACTGGTCTGTGTTGAGAACTAGTATTAAGTAGAATATGGTCTACGGGAACTTAACAAGACAGGGCGATTACGGCACAGAAATATTTGGTGTTATATGTAATGCGCATTTACTGTTTTTTTTCAGAAGTCAATATTAATTTAATCTACTTTAAAGAGAGATTAAGTATTATGGTCACGAGGCGCTGCCACAATAGTGTGATCGTGTGCTCAGTGATAAGTGAGATTAAAATTTCACCATAAGGAAGGGACCTCCAGTGAAATTAGGAAGTTCTATGGTGATATATATATATCAGAACACCTTCAATGCGTGTGATATGACATCACAAATACATAGTGCTCACACATTAATTATGTCTATTTTTCCAACATAGAGAAATTTGAGAGGCGGAAATATCCGTGGAACACTATTCTATGTGAAAAACATTGGACTGGTTGCAAGGTGCAATCTATAGTGACAACAAACTTTGACGCAAAGTGCGTAAAGAAAAATTATGAGTGTATATATCTGTAATTTGGGGCGATTTCATTTATGTAATATGTATTTTGGATGGGGATTATTAACGTGTCTGGGATAATCGGATAATGGACCGTCGTCACGGTAAATCATCCGATGATCCGAGGCGAATATGTAACGTGTTTTTCGAGGGGTTTTCATGCCACTGGCATAAGTCAGTAGGAAGCCATTCTATATTTATTTACGCGGCAAATTGTTCAGCTAAGAGAATTTTTTCATGTTAATTTATTATTATTATTAATGTATTATAATTAGTATTAAGGTATTTTCGGAGCATTTTATAAAATTATAAGCATACAGATAGGTTTTCTATGTCTTAGAAAACGCTATCAAGCAAATTATTACGAACGACAATATCATAGAAAATTATATGATTACGGAATTTAACGGAGTTTCGTCAGTTAGGGTATATTGAGACACATGACTCACTGGGAATTCAAATTCAGGCTTAATCTTGTCGGGAAGCATGACGCAATCCTGCGTTGCAGCTTAAAGAAAAGGCGAATGTATGGAACGGAAAACGACTTCTCCCTCCCGCCGAGTGTAATGAGCCAGAGTGGGGATGTAGCGCTTGGGGAGCAGCCAATCAGTGGAGACCACGTAAGCTGGAAGTCGGCTGAAGAGTGGGGATGCGGCGGGTGCATATATGGTTGGCACGCCGTGGAAACGGGGAGTATCGTTATACAATTTAACCAGTATCGTTGCACGAGTGAGTGGCTCCGATGTTCAATGGAGTTAGCGACTATCTTTGTGAAACTTAACCATGGTGGTTGTACGTGTTGGTTCCGATGTACGGACCATAAATCTTCATATCTACAAATATATCATCAACAACGAAGAAGATGGCGACATCCAGGAGGCTGTGGGAAGCTCACTTCAACATCCAGTACGAGGGAAATGCTACAGCAATTTCCAGTGGTAAGCGCGAATGACGCAGAAATACGCAATCTCTCATTTTTCTTTGTTTCATATTCAGTAATTCAGTAAATTCATAGCTTGGGAATAAGAGTAAAATCAGTAATTTATCCGACTCCGTTTTCACGTAATTTTCTAGCGGTAACATTCAAATCGCAACTCTCCAATTTAAATTCAAACTTATTATTATTATTAATTTTGCTATACTTGTTTTTTATACAATAAATTCATTTCTTTTACAATGCAATCTTTGTTTTCAGTAGGTAGCATTAGATATAGACCAATTCCTTCTCCTGATACAATTGTTTTTTGGGTTAATGATCCAATCATACCACGATCTGAGAGTAAAGATTCTTGAAGATGTTCTACCAGAGCTAGGTGTTGTTAAATACAAATTTAGATTTCAACATAGCGTTGAGGTCTTGGCGCCCATTAAAACAACATATCTTAGTAGAAAACAGTATATTTGTCACGCAACAGTGAGGGCTATAGAAAATATTACACTTGTACGCTCAATGTGTGGGCTAGCAAAACTGTTACATTTGTCGCTACCAACATGGGGCATTAATAAACGCTACAATGTTGACTGTAGAAATTTTCCTCAGAGAACTCAAACTGATGATAGTTTTTTTTTATAACTACTGTAGGTCTTTTTTGAAACTTATATTACAGTATTACTACAAAGCTAGTGAAAGAGGAAGATGGGGAGTTGTTAACACACCCAGAAGAAATAAAGGGACGATGGAAGGAATATTTTGATAAGCTATTGAATGTGAGCAATTGTACTGGTGAGATGGAAGTGACACAACCTGACGACTCTATAACAGAAGATGATATAACAATGCTGGAGGAGGAATTAGCAGTACAGAAAATGAAGATGGGAAAAGCAACAGGGGTGGATGAAATCAGTGTAGAAATGATAAAGGCTGCTGGACCTGTTGGTATGCAATGGTTGTATCGACTGCTAAAGTGTGTGTGGAAACGGAAATGTGTACCAGAAGACTGGGAGAAAGGGCTAATAATACCAGTGTTTAAGAAGGGGGACAAGAAGGTGTGTGATAACTATAGAGGGATCACCCTCATATCACAGATAGTAAAAATACTGGAAAGGATATTAGAAAGAAGAATGAGAAGAAAGGTGGAAGGAGAGTTGCAAGAGGAACATTATGGCTTCAGGAGTGGAAGATCCACAGTGGACCCAATCTTTAGCTTGAGGCAGGTGATGGAAAAGAACTGGGAATATGGAGAGGATTTGATCATGACTTTCATAGATCTAGAAAAGGCATTTGATAGTGTCCCCAGAGAGAAGGTATGGGAAACCATGGTTAAGAAGAGACTGGGTAGAGAAATGTTGGAAATGGTGCAAGCAATGTACAACAACTGTGTTAGCAGGGTACTGACCCCAGTTGGAAAGACAGATTGGTTTAGGAACAAGACTGGACTAAGACAGGGGAGTGTGCTGTCACCTCTTTTGTTCATAATGGTAATGGATGAAATTGTAAAGGAAACAAAGGAAGCATATGGACATAAAGAAATGAAGTTACTATTATTTGCAGACGATATTGTGGTCTGGGGAAGGAATGCCGAAGAAGTGCAAAAAACAACTAGATGCACTGAACGAAAATATTCAGAAGTATGGCCTGAAAATCAGTATAGAGAAAAGCAAGACCATGGTGATGACAAGAGGGGAAAGACAAGGAAAGGTCACTGAAAATTGGAAGTCAGAGTTTGGAAATTGTGGACACGTTCAAATACCTAGGAAGTGAATTGATGCAAACTAGTAGGTTGGACATGGAGATTGGCAGGAGGGTACAGCAGAGCAATGCATTCTATCAAAATGTAAGAAAACTTGTTTGGGATAAGGAAGTACCAAGGAAAAGCAAGGAGGTAATGTATAAAGTGTACTATGTACCCATATTAACTTATGCAGCTGAAACTTGGACCCTGATAAGCAGGCAAGAGAGTAGAATCCAAGCCAGTGAAATGAAATTCCTAAGAAGTATGATAGGAAAGACAAGGAAAGACAGAGTGAGGAATGAAGATGTTAGGAAGGAAGTTGGGATGGGAAAACTAAATGAGAGAATGGAGAAGAATAAACTAAGGTGGTTTGGACATGTAAAGAGGATGGAGGAAAATAGAACACCAAGACAGATCCTGGAGGCGAAGTGCAAGGGTAAAAGAGCAAGAGGAAGACCTAGAACAAGGTGGATTGATTCAGTGAAGAACAGCGTAAGAAAAAGAAATCTGGACTGGGACAAGATCGTGGAAGAAGAATGGTGGAAGGAAAGAGGAAAGTGGAGAAGTGCCATAAATACCCCGACCCAGCAGGAGCTGGATAAGGGGAAATGATGATGATGATGATTACAGTATTACTCGCATAGTAAAAAAGAGAAATGGTAAAACAACATAAACGTACAATTGACTGGCTGCGTGGCTCAGCGGTAACGTTATTGCCTGCTGTGCCCAGGATTGATAAATCGAACCCTTGCACAGTCAGCTGGTATTAGAGGGTGCGGGTAGATTTAATGGCACGTTCAAGATCCCCTTTGGGACAAATTTCCGGCACCCCGGCGCACAGTGGGTAATTTCAAGCAACTAGCCAGCCAAAAAAAAAAAAAATTCCACCCCTGGCTTTGGTGCGAATTTTCTATGAGCCGTGTTCATAAGACCCTTGGGCACAGTGTTGAAAGGTTGTGCTCTCTGGTTATCTTATCTCACCGAAGACCTGAAGTGGCTCTTCTCCGTTACAGTATAATATCCACAGTTCTTTTTTATGTGAGGGCTCAGTAACTAATGAGTGCAGTATCAATATATCACATGAAAGTATGTAATTTTATACAATACTAGCTATGCCCGGCATGCGTTGCGATGCCAATCAAAAAGAGATACTGTAGATAGAAAGAATATAATAATAATGTTATCAGTTTTACGTTCCTTTTAACAACTGCGGCGTAACATCTAAGTCATTTGCTCTTAATGATTATAATAGGCTAATGAAAAAGGAAACGAACATGGTAAAATTTTAAAACTGATACAGGTAATTCAGATTTCCACCTCCGATATCTTCCTAGTCTCAACCTTATTTGCTGGCTTAGACTGATACTCGTTGCATCTAGAGAATGAGCTGTTGGTATACTGCTCGGGTCCCAGCTCCGTGAATCTGAGAGGAATGTGGATCGCATTGATTACGATATAGCCTATGATGACAGACGTGCAGGGTTCCCGGTCCTTGCGTAGTAACAGACCAAATACATTGGTCGGTGACTTACTCATTTGCAACACCACAGTGGTTTAGGCAACAGCCCTATGTTAGCAGTACTGGAATAGAAAGGAATACCTGATAACTCGGCATGCTGGTGACAGGCCCTTCACTTGTCGTCTGCTCCTTCCCCTGACCACGCAAGTTCACAGAGTTTGGACTCGAGCAATTGTGACACCAAATATCTATATTATAAATGCACATGTTGGTTGAACTATGTAGATGTAATTGGTAAAATATTGAATGCCTGAAGTATTGAGATTCACCCAAATCAATACAGCAAGGTCATCTGCTCCGGTTAGAGGCATAGATGGACAATTATTAAGTAACTAATGAAGCAAATTATGTTACACACGAACTGAAATGTCGATGTGAATGATTCAATTCAATTCCGTCAAGCATTCACACTCATACAAAGAAAAAACATGTCTGACACAAAAATGTATGAAATATACTCATTTGTTGTAGTGATTCAACAAAATCAATTCACTACATTTAGAATCCTATGCGGGCGTGCACAAATGTTCACCGTAGTTCATTTGTTGAAACGACTCGCGCGCCATGTATTGTAAAATGGATTTTCTAATTCGGAAAACTTCGCGGGCGTGTGTATAAAAGCTCACCAAAGTTAATTTCTTGAAATGATTCGCACTCATCACTTATTTGTTGAAACTACTCGTGCGCCATCTAATGTAAAATGGATTCACATATTCAGAAACATTTGTGGGAGTGTGCACAACAACTCACCAAAGTTTCATGACAATTGGCGGACTTGTATATGAACGGTTACGGGACTCTCCCGAAACATTCGCTGGCCAACACTCATTTGTTGAAACTACTCTTATGCTACCTACTATCAAATGGGTTTCCTTATTCAGAAACCTTTGCGGCAGTGTGCACAACAATTCACCTAAATTTCATCACAATCAGATGAATGGCATTTGAACGTATACAGGAATTTATTGAAATGATTCACGCTCTATCACTTATTTGTTGAATCTACTCGTGCGCTACACCCATTGGGAATGGATTTACTAAGCCAGAAACTTTCCTTGGAGTGTACACAACAACTCACCCAAGATTCATCGCAATTGGATGAATGGTATATGAACGCATACAGGACTTTGTTGAAACATTTCGCGCGCCGTTGCTCATTTGTTGAACTACTCGTGTGCTACCTATAGTAAAATCCTTTCCTGGAGTGTGCACAACAACACGCCCAAGTTTCATCGCAATCGGTGATGGTATATGAACGCATAAGGGACTTGAAACGATTCACACGTTCTGGTCCATGCTCCACATAGCTGAGAGGATCGCAGATGATGACGATATATGATGACAGACGTGCGGGGTTCCTGGTCCTGTTTACATTGGCTGGTAACTCACTCTTTCGCAACACCACAGTGGTTTCAGCAATGGCCCTGTGTGAGCAGGGAATAGACAGCAATACCAGATAACACGGCAGACTCTTTACAGGCGTCAATGAAAAATATACTGAAAGTCCATTTTATAAAAGAAAAACTTGTACTTGGTCAAAACAAAAGAACAATACAATTTTTGATATAACTTCATACCGATTACATTTCAGCAATGTACGGTAGTACATCCAATTATTCACAACAAGGTCTTCAATGATATAAAATAAATATACATGACACTGAGCTTCCATTATAAGCTATAGCATCTTGCCTTAGCGTATGATAGTAAACTGCATATACAAAAGAAATATATTTTTAAAACATGGTGGAGGCACAATTGAACATATTCATTAGAACTATTTACACAATAAATCTCTCTCTTTTATTAAGAACACTGGGCACACAATGGTGTTTGTACAATATGGTCTAACTGGAAGCACAAATGTCTCAAATATTACCACAAACATAGTGGTTAAAAGCTAACTTTTGGTGGTGGACCTTGGAGTTCAATTTGCATATAGGAGAAATTCATTATTAATGATATTTGCCTGATATGTAAAACAATACTTGGAAACAAAAATAACACATATGAAGGAGAATATAAATTAATCGTCATTCAAGCTGAAATTGCAAGGTTCATTTTGCATGAATTATCAGTCATCTTGTACTTAGAGATCCTAGAAATCACAACACAATGTGACTAGAGAAGTAATGGTTATAATATTACCTTCATTGTTGCATATTTTGTGAAGTGCTTACACAGTTATCATTTGGGTATAAATATATATCTTACTCGTTATTACACAAACTGAGCGGGATATTGCACAGTAAATACTAGCAAGTTGTGGAAAATTTAATATTAATTAATTGTTCCAGTGTGAAATTTTAAATTTCCTTTCTTACATCTGTTCAGATATTTACACTTTTCTTAATACTGTTTACCTCTTCAATTTAACAGATGCAACAACTATCATACAGCACCAACACTGAATTACGTATAAAACATGTTCCCGTTCAAAATAACTGACATCAATTCTGAGTGTTGAAAAGGATGGAGTGGTCTGAATCATTGACCTTCTTCTGGAGTCTTTTTCATGAAAATAGAGAAATCAAAATTAGGCATTTCAAGGGGAGCAAGGACAGGCAGTTCTCTGGACACATGAGTGTCTACCACATCAGGACTCAGCTCACCACAGGGGGAGAACACAAACGGAGAAGAATTGCCTCCTGTGGAGTCCGTGATGACATGCAAACTAGTCTTCCGTACGGGTACTGCTGTTTCCTCTTCTTCTTCCTCCTCTTCAGGGGGTCTTGTGTGGCCAGCTTCAGCCTCCAAAACTCGGACACGATCTCGTAGCCGATCAGTTTCTCCTTGGCATGCATCCAACTGCACGACTAACTGCATTACCAGTGTACGTAGTTGTGCATTAAGTGTTCGCAGCTCCTCGATTACCATGCGGTCATCTTTGGGACGCTTACTGCCCTCCACAGCTGCAGAAAGTACCTCCTGATCCACACTCTCCAAAGAGTCCACTTCACTATCTGAGCTTCGCCTCACAAGAAGTTCTAGCAGTGAGTCTGCTTCTTCTACATTCCTAGGGCAACATAAAATTAAATTATTAGACCGGAAAAATTGAAATGTTCAGTCAGCACAGGGGTTCATTGGTCTAAGACACGGGCTCTCAACAATCATGTCATAAAATTATAGGATTGTATGTGTTTATAAAGGTTTTTCACAATAGAAAATATTGCCTGTTATATAATTCCTTTCTGAATTATAGTCTACTATAGTTGTAGCAAACTGGGAATACGGCTGGAAACCAGGTAGAAGGTCCACTCACACACAAGCACAGGAGATTAGGACCGCCTGTACTTCCACTGCACGAGTCACCTAATGGACTTTGGTCTATCAACCTTTTAAAAAATGTATTTTATCATAAAATGTTTGATATATATATCGATTTTACTAATAATTACAAGAAAACTGATACCAAACAAAGTATAAATTAATCTAATGGAGGGAAAAACAAAAACAACAAAAAATACAGTTCGTGAATTTTGTTTCTTTCATCGTGGTATTACTTTCAGAAATTAATATAAATTATACATTCATCATCTTCATTTCCCCTTTTCCAGCTGACACTGCATGGGGGCAAATATGGTTCATCTCCCCTTTGTTCTGTCATTCCACCATTCCTCTTCCGACACGGTGTTCCAATCCAGGTTCCGTTTTCTAATGCTATAATTCACAGAGTCCATCCAACGCATTCTTGGTCTTCCTCGTCCTCTCTTCCCTGTCATCCGTCGTTCCAGTGCTCGTCTTGGTAGCCTTACTTCATTCATCATAAATTATACATTGTTTGGTGTAATTTATCTTGTAATGATGTATAGATTTGAAATATACTCCGGTCAATGCATGTGAGATTTTCGAAGTGAAATGCCATGTCCTGTGGTTCGGATTCCACGTAAAAAGGAGGTCCCGTGGCTCATGATCTCGCGATTAACGGTCACGTTAAACTACAAGCTTCCTTTTGAAATATACTAATCTCTTTACGATAAAATAACAAATTTAAAATCATTATGATTTGATTGGGAGGAGTGCGTCAGGCCTCGGCAGCCGGCACAGTTCATATCCTCGCCGCTAGATGGGGGCTTCATTCATTCCATTCCTGACCCGGTCGGAGACTGGAAGCAGGCTGTGGATTTTCATTTTCATGATTTGATTGGCCAAGTACATGGGTGATTCACTTGGCGTAAATGCGGCTGGTCCTAATCTCCTGCGCTTGTGTGTGTGGACATCATACCTGGCTTGCAGCCACATTCCCAGTTTAGTTAGTTATTGTTGTTTTAAGGGGCGGAACTACGAGGTCATCTGCCCCCATTCCCAGTTTGCTAGAACTATAAGCTAGTAAAATAATATCAATGTAAATATTAGGGTTATGACTTTTTGCAAATTAACTGATTTTCTGCATTATAAATCGATGACCTTTTGCAAAAAAACAACCACCTTCAAAATTTACATAAACATATCATAGACATCTGGAGTTCTGAAGAAATGCCTGAAGAATGGACCAAAGCAATAATCCAGCCACTGCACAAAAAGAGTGATAGATCAATGTCACTTATAAGATCTTATCTAGAATTATATAATACAAGAATTCAGGAACAACTTGACCGAGAACTGGGAGAATAACAAAGAGGATTTCGACCAAGAAGAAGCTGTCCCAATCAAATTATCAGTCTTAAGTGGATCATGAAACATCAAAGAGTTCGAAACAAGAGATTAATCATCACTTCAAAAAAGCATATGACAGTATCCATAGTGAGTCATTATTGAAAACTCTTAAAGAATTTGGTCTACACCAAAAACTCGTCAACCTTATTCGAATCACCCTCAAGAATACTAAATCAAAAGTCAAATTCAGAGGCGAAATGTCTGAGCCATTTGAAATCCAAACTGGACTTTGACAGGGAGATGGACTCTCGCCATTACTGTTTAACTGTGCATTGGAGAAAGTCATGTGAGAATGGAATGAGAAGTGTCGTCCGAACATCAAGATAGGCAAAAATATCAAACTTAATTGCCTAGCATTCACAGACTATCTTGCACTACTAGGAAATAATGGGGAAGAAGCTTAATTTTAAATCGAGGAACTCAAAAAAATTGCAGCAAAATTTGGATTACAAATCTCGTATGAAAAGACTGAAATGACGACGACCTTCAGGATTGAAACACCAGTCATTCAACTAAACAACAGCAAACAAATTAAGATTGTGAATAAGTTCAAATATATTGGGGAAATTATAACCTGGAACTCAACCGAGAAAACATCGATAGAAATCAGAACATCTAAATTGAAACAAGTACAGCTAATCACCTGGCCAACCTACAAAAAGAAATCTCTCTCAATGAATGCCAAATTCAGACATTACAATTCCATTGTTAAATCCGAAGCAACTTATGCTAAACACTCTTCAAGTTGAACACCAAATCAACAACTGATAAACTGCAGAAAGCAGATAGAAGAATTATCAGAACAATCATCAACAAGAATTGCTTTTTTCTGCCATGTATCCAGACTGCCAGAAACCAGGCTAGTGAAACAGCTATTTAGCTACTTCTGGAAGAGTAAAATGAAGAACAATTGGTTCAAAGAGGTCCAGAATAATTTAGAAGAGTTAAATTTAACAATGCTCCAAATTGAAGGCAGAGAAGAGAACACTTACGACTCAAACTAACAACATTTGAACGAAAACATTACACCATAACTGACCAAGAAAGGGCAGCCAGATCAGACAGGATGAAGAAATTTTGGGAGCTGAAAAGCAAAATTTCTAACACTATTAGACTTAAATGTATATGGACTGATTAAAGTGCTCCGATGTGGGTATAAGCTATAAATAAATAAAAATAAAAAAACATTCATCTCCAACATGAATTTTCTTATAATATAATTTATTAATCATAGTAGTAGGATTATGACTTTCGGGAGCTTTCTAGATCTCTTTTGGAACATTTATAACTAGGGCTGGGATTGTTATGTACAGTAGCAATAAGTAGCAAAATATGTAACAATATGATCTCTGGGGTCATTGAAAGACTCAGGAGGTTTTATGTGCAGAGAAAGATCTTTCACATCACATGATGTAATGCGGGCAAATTTTAGGACAGGAATGTTTGCTGGAGAAATGTCCTCGAGTGGATCAACATTATCTCCATTTAGAATTTGGCACACACTGTGAAATGTTGAATAGCCAGGATTTCTCTTCACTTTTTGCAATTTACTCAATACACTTGCACAAGTTTCCCCATTTACAGCACTTAGTTTTTCAATAGCTTCCTCCATGACAGCAATATAATCTTGTAGTGGTAGTCCTGATGTTTCTTGACATTTGAGTAATGTCTGGAAGTTGTTGCTTCTTTTATAGGTTAGGGACATTTTTGGTAATCCGCCTCATGTATCTGGATATGTGTGGAACCTGTCTGATAACCTTGTTGTTTTACTAGTGTGCATACTTGGGATAGGTGCCCAGGAATTTGAAGTAAGATACCAACTAAGCATATGCATGGAATGATTATGAAAAAGCCACTTATCAGATAGATCCATTTGTGTTGACTTATCATATCATAGCATCCACAGAAATTTTCTCTGACTTTCCATGATCTGCTTACAGAAATTTCCCTGACTCATGAAAACTGCATGGTATGAAATCATTGACCATTATGTATTACAAGGAAGGAAAAACGAAAATGTAGCCTCCATCTTCCCCATAACTGGCCTAATCCTTTGTACCTGGCATTTGGCCTCTTAATATGTTATGGAAAGATGTATGTCAACCATTATTACATTGTGCATATTTAGTTTGCCACTAAATTG
Organism: Meconema thalassinum; assembly: GCA_946902985.2. Classification (NCBI taxonomy): domain Eukaryota; kingdom Metazoa; phylum Arthropoda; class Insecta; order Orthoptera; family Tettigoniidae; genus Meconema; species Meconema thalassinum. The sequence continues at coordinate 456,093,732 of OX336388.2, forward strand.
AGCTTAGAACAGTTATTCTTACCTCTAATACTGCTCAAGTGGAAGATCAACTCTTTTTAAACCTAGTTCAATAGTATAGTACCAAAGCATGGAATGTAACAGTTTAGCATACAAGGATATAAACACAATTAAGTTAGTAGTATTTGGATATTAATGATTAAAATATTTTAATTCTCATAGCTACCATACATGAAAGACAATACAAAAGTTTAATTGCATGAGAGGCCAAGAACATTTCAGCTTAATTATAATACTTTAAATAATTTCTTTCCTTTTCTTCTTGTAATATGGGCAGAGAAGTGTTGGGCAAAATATTCACGAAATGCTTTTTGATACAAAATTCAAAATACAATAACTGAATCCTTGGAAAATATAAAATTGTATTTTTAAAATAATACTGATAATATGAAACACTTACAGTAAAATATGCTTTCCAACCATTGAATTGAGCAACCTTAAAGGAATGGAAGCATCTTCTGCTGGAAGTATTTGATATTTTCAGTTTTATTTTGAAATAAAGGGTTTTGTAATTGTATTTTGTATGATGTATCAAAAATACATTTTATAAGTATTTTGCCCAACTCTGGCAGAGATGCTGCCCAGTTAATTCTATCACATTTGTTAAAAGATTACTTGTAGTGTGTGTGGTATTTGGTATTTACGGCCAGATATAGTTCTTTAGGGACAGGGATAGGATAGGTAGCCCGGGGCTTGATATAAGTTACCAGCCTGGTGTTTGCCTGAAAGGAGTGTGGAAAAAACCTGGGGAAAAACCACAGTCAGGATAGCGCTGTCAGTGCTGGGATTGGAGTCGAGGCTCCGAAGTACAGAATTCCTGCAGCTCCCCATCACGTCATGGTGTTCTGTGCCACGGGGTAGGTTATTGAGAAGCTTAAATGAAATGATGTGAATTACTTGTCAAGGAATAGTTCATTTGTGAGAGGAGAAGGCATTTACATTAAAGATGGAATTGACATAATGCCTGATACTCATGCAACACCCTTTTTCATTTTCATCTTCACGATCACCCAAACCATCAGGGGCCGATAACCTAGATGTTAGGCCCCTTAAAACAACAATTATCATCATCATCATCATGCAACACATACCCGGTAATGTACTTGTACTGCATTAATGAGTTGAAAAAATACTGAGCATTGTGGGCATTGTGCATACAGAGTCAGTGGCAGAAGATACACACGACTCTTTTCTATGGGGGGGGGGGGGTGCGGCAGCGGTCAAGCTATTCGCCTCTCACCAAGGTGGATTGGGTTCGATTCCCGGTCAATGCATGTAAGATTTTCGAAGTGAAATGCCATGTCCTGTGGTTTGGATTCCACATAAAAAGGAGGTCCCATGGCTCATGACCACAATATTAACAGCCATGTTAAACTACAAGCTTCCTTCTTCCCTTCTACAACATCTAGAGTACAGCATATGAACGAATGACTTCCTCAGAGTTTGAGCAGTGAATCTAGCAATAGCAGTATATGCAGCAATGAAGAAGAAATGATCTCAACAACCAGAAAGGGTATTTCTAACCCTTATCATACCTATTCCTATGGAGTTAGGCTTGAGGTAAGACAAGTTTCTACACGACAAGTGGTATTTATGGCCAGATATAGTTCTTTCACTTTCCTCATTAACAACTGGACTAGCTGCATGGCTCAGCAGTGACATTCTCGCCTGCTGTCCCCAAAGTTGCAGGATCGAATCCTGGCACAGTCAGTGGGCATTTGAGGGTGCGAAAATGAAAGGGAGCCGTGTCAGTAGATTTATTGGCACTTTAAAGCCCCATCGGAGCAAAATTCTGGCACCCCGGCGTCTCTAAAAGCCATGGTAGTTAGAAGGGACATAAAACCAATAACAATATTATTATTAAGGTTCAGATGTTAAGGAAAAGTTATATATTTTCCCTGAGCTCATTTTACCCAAAATCTGAAAAATAAGTATGAATGACGGGTCCCTGACCACTTTTAAAGCAATTTGATGTTGCCTATAAATGCATATTTTGGCCAATTTTATTGTTTTGGTCATATTTGATGATATTTTAGTGATATAAGGTCATATTTAGTTATAATTGCAGCATTTTTGTTTAAATTGAGGCATCGTTAAAAAGGTACGTGTTATCTGACTCGAGTTTCAAACACAGGCTTTCCGAATAGTGTAGTAGATATATTTTTCTCTCTTTTCCCGGAACAGACAGATAGAAGGTTCAGAAGACCTGATTCCAAGAAGGCGCTCCTCTAGGCACGTCCTTTAGCACATCTTTCTGGACAAGTTAGATTGCGACACTGTACGCATGAGGTCACGGATCATGACGATAGTGTGCTTTCACCTTACAATAGAATGTCACTCCAGTAGATATATTTAGCTCAGAAGCAATTAGCAAACAAGGAAATGCAATGTTTTTAGGTCATATTTTATAGTTTTTAGGTCATATTTAGCTAGTTCTTAGGGCATATTTGCTTGCATATTTTGTACTTCTTTAGGTCTTAAACTTCCGAACCCTAATTATTATCATTAACGACTAGCTCACTTTTGAATCCTAACTGGGTAGCTATGTTTACATTCCATGTCTATGTGGAGCCAGGGCTTTCCTAACTTAAGGCGCACCATTGTCAACTCTCCACCTTAGCCACTGAGGGCAAAATGCAAGACTAGACAGTACTGTGTACAACTGTGCAACACTGGAGACCTGACAAGCAAGCCAGCAGCCAGGACCGGACTCTGGACTCCATGTGGAGAGATAGAACAAGCATGCTAGTGGTCAGCAGCGAACAATGGTTACCGGTATTGTTGGTACGTGCTAGTGCCTAACGTTTGAGCCACTGGTTGTTAACGAGGAAAGTGAGAGCACTATACCATATGAGGTGCCAACTTAAGAAGATTTAATGAGAAATGAAATCAATAAAACTAAGCAAGAAGTTTGAAGGTATTAATCTTGGCCCATTAGCTGGTACTGTCCTAGCATTTACCTGGAATTGCAAGTGAAAACCCATGTCAAATCATTTCGAGGATGGCCAATGGTGGGGTTGGAGCCCACTAGTCTCCCTAGTCTGGACATGTGCTACAGCATAATGCACTCAGCTACATATCATCCAAAACAGGATAGCAATGCAAAATTATGCTCTAAAACCTTAAAACACTCAACTTTCTTCTAAAATATGTAAATATTAGAGTAGCTGGAATTTGAGCGAGAATAATTCAGCAATGCGATTAGGCAAAAAAATAAAACATCTTTATATGTGCAATGAGGAAAAATTGTTCCCAGAGAATATACAGTAATATAAGTCATCTTACTAGGCCACAATGATTTATGCTAAATTTCATGGGTTTAAATTCAAAGTCAGAAACACTATGATAAAAAAAAAAAAAAAAAAAAATCTAACATACAAACGTTAATGATAGGATAGGCAAAGTTTACTCACCTAAATATCAAGTAGTGAGCCTCTAAAAGAAAACCAGTTTAAAAAGTTACCCCAGGGCACACTCAGGCATGTTATAACAGGCAATAAATTGCTGAGGAAAAGCTACCTACTCCACAAGAATGCAAGGCAGAAGTTGGAATGGGATATACCTTAGCCCTTGGTAACACAATATTGTCAAGAAAAAGGAGAACTTTGGTTCAGCAAATGAGCTTGGATCGCCGAGAAGAACGAGGAGCCTGACAGAACTTGATGAATGTGATGCCAAAATTGGCTCAAGAATCTGTGGGCACCATCCAAACTGAGGGTTATTTTGTAAAATGCTGCATGGATTAGTCTGCCACATGCTATGTTATGTAAATTAACTGGGAAGAAGATAAGAATGGTGCTTGTGGAACATGCTGGTGAGATATCTGAGCTAAGAGTTACTGACCTGTAGATTGCTATCTGCAAACTACTTGTTTCAGCTTCTTTTGTCCCAAATGTAAGATGGTCGGGTTTACCTGACACGTGGGCTACTTTCTGATGTTGGTTTTCTAATGCTTTTCTGTACATCTCGAACTGCACTTTCTTTAATCTGAAATCATTTAATTTTATGATAAAATAATAATAATAGGAGAATACAAAAAATTGCAAGACTATAGTGGCACCATCGAATACTAATGAAACTGCGCACCAGAATCCAAATCAGAGAATAGGCAAAAGCAGAGGGTGGCCTATGTTCCTGGAAAATACCGTACATTTGGAAGAAGTAAATATTCATTCTATCACTACCACCCAGAGGAACATTACTTTGCTTCTGGGAGATTAATGAAATAACTCGATGTTCTGACCCTTAAAACATCATCGCCAATTCTAAACAAATTCTTCTGTAATTAATATTTTAATAATTAAATATCAATAACAACTCTTTAGCTACAGACTGCTTGATATCAGGCTGCTACTACTGCACTAAATAATATCTCCAGTCCCAAAATGGTACTATAATATTTTTAGCAATGAAAATGAATGATTTGTATTTGAAACAGGAGAAACATCACCGAACAATGCACATGCACTTCAGAATGTACTGTACATCAATATCCAAGAACATACGGCACATTTCTCTGATGAAGATGATTTTGTAGCCTGAACACTGGTGTATGTGCTAAAGAAACATAGAAACGTTTAACTTCAAACACTTCACCAGTAATTATGTTTGCCAGTTCAGAAGTCTGAAATAATACAATATTTGGTGAAGGAATGTTTAGAAACAACAACAATGCTGTAGAAATGAATGGAGAATGAGGTGAAATAAAGGACATCTTAACACAGCTATAGAATAGGGCAGGCCTTCTCAATATGCGGGCCACATCCGGCTCACCATGAAAAGCGAGAAAAATTAAGTTACAATAATTCAAATAAATTATTGGCTCTAAATGTTACTCCTGCAAGTAAGATCTCTTCTTGCATTAAACTTTGCCACTTTTCTTAAGACAGAATACTTTGCTATTGCGACTTCAGTTAGATGTTTGACCTAAATTCTGCATTTTATTTCTTTTTTTACTTCCGGCTCCCCGAGTACCTTAAATAATCGTAAAATTAATCTATGTTGCCCTCGGGAAAATTTAATTGAGAAGGCCTGGAATAGGGTGAGCTACATGTATCATCGTATTGCTGATAAACAAAAGCCACAACTTCTTTCTGGTGACAGGTAAGGAACCTACTAGACCAGGCATATGAACTGTTTTGGTTTCACAGGCAAACAGCTACGACGGGGCTGCAGAAAGTAGGCAATCACTCAAGGAAACTTATATTTCAGAATGAATATTATTATTGGACCTGAACTGAATGGAAGGCTGCTGTAACTGTTTTTTAATATAAGTTCCTTCTGTATTTCAAATAACCACTGTATGTTTCCACTTATAAAATATGAAAAAGAAAGAAGAAACAGTGATGGTTGGTTCCTCAGTTTAGGGGCTGCGACAACGCGGTCATGTAGCTGCGTGTACTTTGGGTGTGTGTAGAATCTGTCTGATAACTGGTGTAATTGTGATGGCTGTATTAGTGTGTGTTACCTGTTATTATTTCAAGTAAGGACTGCAGACATTCAATTTTCAAGTACTTCCTACTTTTGCCACCAAACGCCACCATCAACGACAACTAGTTGTGAACTTCGTTACTAGATACCACTGCAGTCGGCGCCTAGTGACGAACGTTGGAACCTAAGAGCATTAGTCAAATCAAACCTATAATTTAGTTTCACACAAGTGGAAGGTTCTTTTACATGCCATAAATCTATGACATGGGACCGCCGGCTTTAATTCTCCTTCGAAGGATGGCTTACCGAGGGATTTTTAACGCTCTTAAAAAATCCGACGACTTCGGCCGGGTTTGAACCCGCGACCTTGGGCATAGAAACTCGGCATGCTACCAAATACGCCACCGAAGCCGCCAAAGAAACAGTGATTAAAGTGAGTTGTTATGAACAGGGGCAGTATGGCAGGCATGACAAGTGAACACAGGCTGGAAAGAAGAATGGACATGGATAGATAATGACCCTGTATTAATATAATTAAAGTTTTGTCTATGCATAGTTTAAAATCATTAAACTTTCTGTTTTCTGTGCATTTCATGCAAAAAGAATATAGAAGGTTGCATTGAATCAGTTCGGATCTGTACTGTATGTCGGTATGTATGTGTGAACGCACATCATATGTGAACAGTTGCACCTATTTCATGACATTTTGTATTTATGTCTTAAAGTAATTAGGGCACTAATCTAAGCTAGATATGATTTTAGTAGCAGACATCTTGGTCATCAGCTCCATGTACTTGGGTGCATGTTCAATTTGTCTGACAACCTGTGTGTCTGTGATTACTGTAGTAGTGTAACTGTAATTATTAAGATCAGGAATGGGGGTAGGCACTCCGGGAATGGACTCTCACTCCCCTGTATGATATTGCGCATTCATTACTGACAAGCTTCCTGACATCACTGACCGCTTTGGATTCCTGGTACTAGTGCACACCTTGTTTCTTCTTCTTCTGTGGCGCTACAGTCCAGGGTGAACCTTGGCTTTCCCAACGAGCTTCCGCCATCCATCACGGTCACATGCTGCCCTCCTCCAGTTTCTGCATCCCAGCTTCCGTAGATCTTCTTCCACTCCGTCCAACCAACTTATTATTGGTCGACCGCACCCTCTTTGTCCTCCTGGGTTTCCAAAGAGAATCTTCTTTGTCACCTCAGGCTCCTCCATTCTCGCCACATGACCCGCCCATCTTATCCTTCCTGATCGTATGATTTTTTGTTACAGGAGGATCAGCATATATACTGTAGTGTACAATTCTGCATTGTATCTTTTCCTCCATCGTTCTCGCACACCTTGTTTCCCCAACTGAATTTCACAATACATTATAATCTACTCATAACAAACCTTGATATTAGCCTTTAAATTGTTTTATTTAGGGGCAGACTAAAGGGGAATTTCTTCTTCTGCGTGAATGGGTCTCCTAGGACCACGCGGAATCAACACTTATTGGCTTTGATGTTGGCCCAATGATTGAGCGAGTTGCTGCGATCAGACGTGTCTGGTAGGTCTTCTCTCTTTTCCCTCAAAACCCCGAGTATGAGTAATTTTCCTAATTTCCTCTTGATTCATGAGATTGGGAAAATCTAATTCAGCTAAGTCCTTTTCCACCTGTTTGTACCAATTGGACCTTATTGCCTTTTTCTGCAAAAACGTATAGGTTTCATGTGTTAACCTAGTTGGGTCCATTCTGTCCAATTGTCCCATGAATTGGATCCTTCTCATACGGATTGTGTCTGTAATTTTAGTAATTTTCAAATAGACGTCCCAAACTTTTTCGCATGATATTGCATTCCTTAATCTCTAATTGATTTCTCAGTGTTTTATGTTGTAGATTAAGTGTCTCGGCTGCATAAAGGGCTGCAGGTAAGACTACTGTTTTATAATGTTGAATTTTACAATTCCAAGGGAGGCATTTTTTGTTATAAACTTGTTTTGTCAAATGGAAAGCAGTTTCCATTTTCCGTAGTCTTGCTTCTATAGATTTTCTTTCGTTGCCAGTTTCATTGATCCATTCACCTAAATACTTGGAAGTCTTTAACTCGGGAGACCTTACAATTGCCAATGCGGAGTGTATTCGGAGCAGTTTTAATATCCGTCATAAATTTTGTTTTGTCAAATACGTAAGCCGATTTTTGCTGCTTGTTCTTGAAGTAATTCAAGTTGTTTCTGGGCATCAGAAATGTTTGGAGCAATTAACGCCATGTAATCCGCAATGCCAAACAGTCGAGTGTCATCCCTTGAGTTTTGGTCCTAGTCTATGGGATGGTGCACCAGCTCGTCTCCATTCTCGGACGACTTTTTCGTGAGCACATTGAAACAACAATGGAGATAATCCATCTCCTTGATGCACTCTTGTATCAATTGATAATTCTGCGCTCAGTCCTCCCATAAATTTAACCTTTGAACTTGTATTTAAGAGGGTATCTTTAATGATTGATGTTGTCTTGCGAGCTAATCCAAATTCTGAGAGTACAGCAACAAGGGATTCACGGTCAATGCTGTCATAAGCCTTTGCAAAGTCAACAAAAGTAATGAGATAACTTTTGTTTGACATTTTACGGAACTAAGACATTGAGTTTTTCAAATTAATAATTTGTTCTGTACACGATCGGCCTTTCCGGAACCCACCTTGGTATTATGTAAAACCTTATTAACACACAGAATTTAACATGATGGCATCGTTTAAATCTTTAGTGTCGTACATGACATCATGGATGCTGCCATGTTGTGTCCAGGAGAATGTTGCAGTGTAAGGTATTACAATCTATACTACTCCCATAAAGCATATTAAACAAACCCCGCGCAGTAAAAGACCTGAAATGCACCATTTCTTGCATAAACCGAAGGGATTTCTCCAAAAGAACCCCAAAATGAGGGGCAGATGACCTCGATGTTCTGTACATTAAAACAACAATAACTAATTAATCAACCCCAAAATGTTTTTCAGAATGTGTTAAGTGTTGAGAGATTTGTTTAGAAAAATAAGACTGCCACTTCCAGCACCTTCTGTAAGGTAAGCATGTCGTTCATTTGCATTTACTGTATAGAAGTCTATGTGTAGTGCTGTCACTTCTGGAACAGTCTGGACCCTGAGGTCACTCACTATGTCAGACAAGAGAAGCTAGCTTTTTACAGCTGGCAATGGCATGTTCACTCCTAGATCCCATTCATGGAAGCATTGTAATTTGGAACCTCTGTACCTTGACTCACCTGTTTGAAACATATACATTTTGGGACTAGTATGGATCCTGATTGCTTACACTAAAAAATTGCTCTAGACACAAAATGGCTGCATCCATGTCGTCATGGACGACACTCTGGGTTTAAACAATGCATATATATACATACAAACATAAACCTAATCTGGAGCTTATCCCCTAAAACCCCCTTGGTTGTAAAAGCAGTAATTTTCTTCCAGACAGTCGTCTCACTTCGTAGTGGCCAATGGTTTTGTCCAGACAGTGACCGATCGTTTCGTTCAAAGTCGTCTAACCTAGTAGTAACCAATGGTTTCGTACAGACAGTCATCCAACCTAGTAGCGACCAATGGTTTCATCCAAACAGTCATCCAATCTAGTAGCGACCAATGGTTTCGTCCAAACAGTCGTCTACCTAGTAGTGACCGATGGTTTCAACCACAGTCCTGTAACCTAGTAGTGGCTAATGGTTTCATCCAAAGTCGTCTAACCTAGTAGTAGCCAATGGTTCCATCCAGACAGTCATCTAACTTAGTAGTGGCAAATGGTTTCGTCCAGACAGTGTTTTAATCTAGTAGCGGGCAATAGTTTCGTCCATACAACGGTCTAACCTAGTAGTGGCCAATGGTTTCGTCCAGACAGTCTTCTAACCAAGTAGTGTCCAATGGTTTTGTCTAAACAGTTGTCTAACCAAGTAGTGACAGTTGAAGAGACCTCATACACTGTCGAACATGGTTGCCATTGTTAAATAAGGAATAAATAAAAACACATATTTACGTAATTTAGCACATATAGCCGGTGCAGTAGTGACCAGGGTTAGCAATTTCAATTGTTAATATCCCCCAGAAGATGAATAAGGTATGAAAATCATAAAGCCTATTAACGAAATGAAAGTGAAAAAGAAATGAGTGATGTTTCATTCAGAATTAAGTTAGGCCTAATATAAATTTTCTGCCCTGTCTATACTCTTTAATGGTCATGAAAAAATACAAACTGTGGTTCTCATGGTTTGTTCGTTTACCTTATACTGCCTTAATAATCCTTCTCCCTCATTTGTCGTCGTCGGCTGTAACTCGATTCCGAGTAGACCTACACATACTTCTTCCTGCATAGAACTTTTCAGACCAGCTTATGGATGTGTTTCTGATGACTAAACAGGCCAATCCTGGCATAAAACATGCACCCACATAAATTGCACTCTGAACTTTAGTCTGACCCTAATTTTCCTGGTTTTATCTACAAGTTACTTGACACAACCTATTCAAAATCTATTTGGTAACAGTATATGAGGTGGAACAGCATAGAAAGAACTAGAAGATGGATCGGGAAAAGCTGGTCTAAATGTCAATGTGGGAAAAACAAAGTACATGTTATTATCCCGAGAAGTGAGAAACGGAGACAACCTAGTGATTAAGGGGAAAGAATTTGAAAAAGTCACCAATTTCAAATACTTGGGATCTAGACTCACGGAGGATAATAACACAATGGCAGAAATAAAGGGGAGATTAGCACAAGGAAATCAATGTTATTTTAGCCTCCTGAAAGTACTTAAGACACACATGATCTCTCGAAAGATCAAAAAGAGAATATATCGTACAATAATTAGACCAGTTGTTACCCATGGTAGAGAAACGTGGGTGCTCACCAAAAGAGGAGAGGAAGCACTGGATACGTGGGAACGAAAAATTCTTAGAAGAATATATGGACCTGTCCAGGAAAATGGAAACTGGCGAGCACAATATAATAAAGAGATATATAGCCTGTATGAGGAACCTCGACTATCAGTGGAAGTAAGAAGAGGAAGACTACGATGGGCAGGACACCTAGAAAGAATGGAGGAGAAACGGGCGGCTAGCCAGATATTTCATCGACATCCGGAAGGAAGGAGACGGCAGGGTCAACCACGTAAAAGATGGCTGGACGAAGTAGAGGATGATCTACGCAAACTAAGAGTTCGTGGGTGGAGACGGCTCGCCTTGGACCGTAAAGCGTGGACTGGTGTGATTGAGAAGGCCCGGGCTCTACAAGAGCTGTAGCGCCGATGGGTAAGGTATATGAGGTGGAGCGTTGTGATAAAATTATCCACAGTAGTGAAATTAGCCACAATTCTTTTGTAATGATGAATAGTAGCCTAATTGTGGAAATTATCTAATGGGGGATGTCTTCTCATCCACTGTCTATAACCCACCCTTCATCCCTTTTTAGATCACGACTGATTTAGTAAAATTTGAGCTGTGAACGCCATTATCTGGGTGAATTATAGGATCAAAAGCATATTGCCAGCCCCGCGCATACACTACTGTAGGCGGTATTCACGGCAAGTTGACCAACAATTAAGTTACTATCAATATAATAATCAACAAGGAAATCTGTCGAACAATACTATATTATGACAAAATATCACTTCCTAAAACTAGGATACATGTTTCGAGCTATTCAAATATTTAGCCCTTCTTCAGCCCTCTCACATCATTAAGTCACCAACAAATTACCGACACTCATCAATCAACATAATAAAAAACACATTAAAATACAACTAGGCATCTACAAATACACTCAAATGTCCTTAAACTTTTTATAAAAAACGGTCTCTTTTTTTGAGTGCATCTTTGCCCATGTTTTGATCAATTTGTACTATCTTGTAATTGAAATTTTGCTGAGCTGGCTTGAACTTTTCATCCCTAAAGTAAGGTTCATGTGAAGACGGATGTCCTTGGTTCAATAGTTTATAGACTCGCTCCAACCCAGATACGTCCTAAAGAAATGAAATATAGCTGTCACTATTGAAATGAAAATCCACAGCCTGCTTCCAGTCTCCGACCGGGTCAGGAATGGAATGAATGAAGCCCCCAATCTAGCGGCGAGGATATGAACTGTGCCGGCTGCCGAGGCCTGACGCACTCCTCTGGGGCAATGATTACATGAATGACAGATGAAATGAAATGATAGTGGAGAGTGTTGCTGGAATGAAATTGACAGGGAAAACCGGAGTACCCGGAGAAAAACCTGTCTGCCTCCGTTTTGTCCAGCACAAATCTCACATGGAGTGACCGGGATTTGAACCACGGGCCCAGCGGTGAGAGGCCGGCGTGCTGCCGCCTGAGCCACGGAGGCTTAGCTGTCACTATTAATAATAATAAATTTTATTTCAGCCAATTGCCATAATAATAGGAATACCATATAAGCTCATTCGGTACAAAATTTTGTAAGAGACATCTGACGTTCGCTGCATGTTAATACATGATATTGTGGCAGTTTAGCTAGCCCACACTTTGAGCGACAAGTGTATCGGTTTGACTGCCCCTAACTGTTGGGAGATAAATGTAACTGTTTACCTTTGCCTAAGCTATGTTGTTTTAATGGGCGCCAAGACCTCAATGCAATGTTGAAATCTAAATTTGTATTTAACAACGTCTAGCTCTGGCAGAACACCTTCAAGACTCTATTCACTCAGATCGTGGTATGATTTGATCATTAACCCAACAAACAATTGTATCAGGAGAAGGAATTGGTCTATATCTAATGCTACCTACTGAAAGCAAAGATTGCATTGTAAAAGAAATGAATTTATTATATAAAACAAGTATAGCAAAATTAATAATAATAATAAGTATAAAATTTAAATTGGAGCGTTGTGATTTGAATATTACCGATAGAAAATTACGTGAAAACGGAGTCTGATAAATTATTGATTTTACTCTTATTCCCAAGCTATGAAGTTACTGAAATATGAAATATAAAACAAAGAGAAATGAGAGATTGCGTATTTCTGCGTCATTCGCGCTTACCAGTGGAAATTGCCAAAGCATTTCCCTCGTACTGGATGATGCTGTGAGCTTCCCACAGTCTCCTGGATGTCGTCATCTTCGTCGATGTTTGATGATATACTGGTAGATTAGATAATTCTATGGTCCGTACATCGGACCCAAACACACGTACAACCACACTGGTTAAGTTTTACAAAAGTTAGTCCTCCAATCCACGGAACATCGGAGCGACTCCCGCGTGAACCATACTCGGGAAGTTCTATACAGATAGTCCTCGTTCCACGGCGCGTCGAACGATATATCCACACGCCGGCTCCCCACTCTTCATCCGACTTCTAGCTTACGTGGTCTCCACTGATTGGCTGACCCACCACGCGATCTTCCCCTCCTCAGGGTTATTACACTCGGCGGGAGGGTTCCGTTCCAACTATCCGTCTTTCCTTGACGCTGCGACCCAGGATGCGTCCTGCTTTCCGACAAGATTAAGCGTGTACTTGAATTCCCAGTGAGTCACGTCTCTCAATATACCCTAACTGACGAAACTCCGTAAAATTCCGCAATCACATAATTTTCTATGATATTGTCGTTCGTAATAATTTGCTTGATAGCGTTTTCTAAGACATAGAAAACCTATCTGAATGCTAATAATTTTTATAAAATGCTCTGAAAATACCTTAATAAAAATTATAATAAATTAATAATAATAATAAATTAACATGAAAAATTCTCTTGGCTGAACAATTTGCCGCGTAAATAAATATAGAATGGCTTCCTACTGACTTATGCCAGTTGCATAAGAACCCCTCGAAAAACACGTTACAATATCTCTCTCATGATCTCTTACATAAAATACACACGCAGTTTAAGTTTGGCTGGTGATACTGTCACTATTCATCTGTCAAGAGAAAACAAATAGTCTAAATAGTTAAATGTGAATAAGCTTATGTCAAAGCCAGCCGGGAACCTCATAAGCTGGGTTAGCGGGACCAAATCCATGCACCTCACGTCATGTAAACTGTAAAATTGTTACAGGCAAATTGAATTGAAGTGTAAATAGAGTGAAGTAAGCTAAACAACTATGTGTGTTGTTCCGAAGCGTGTTGGCTTATGTTGATTATTAGATTGATTATATTGGCAATACGGACCTAACATCTTCCAATATGGGAGACAATAATATTGAACAACAATTACTAGGTAGCGAGGACCCCTGGGTTTGGTACAGACAGTGGGAGTACTCACGTATCAATAATCTTTATACAGACCTACTACATATGTCTTTAGCTCAAGTTGTGTGGTATATTTTGTATCCTACATGTTGGCAACAGTGGCTGCGTAATGTGACGTTAATAGAAACATGGCCGATGACGTCAAATCAGCAAGAAATATTACTGAAATAAAGACTCATATTTTTGTAATTAAAATTGTAACATTTACATACAGGTTTATAGAGTAATCAAATAATAACTAACAACATAATAGCCTAATGCCAACATTTATTATGTATGTTGAAGTAATAACAATTGACATAATTGTGCAATGTATTGCAGAGATGTATGTTTCGATTATCGAATCTCGAATCCGAAGGTTATCGTTACATCTCTCTTCTCAAAATAAAATTAATATTTCTCTACGCTGATTAGATTTACAGATTTAACCTAACTACTGGTTTTACAGTTCTGCCATGTCTTGTAGTATATTTGAATGATTCTAATGAGGGTGTTTTTGATGCTTCTTCCCTCTCTACGTTCGGTTCAACTGGAGATGTTCCTTTGTTGGGATCATCTGGATGTATGGGTAGACGTGACCTTCCATGGATGTCTGTTAGTGGATCTTGAATTGACGATTGCATTCTCTCGTTTGTACTTTGATTTGATTCAACATTTAACTCGGCCTGAATTGGTGTTTCTTTTGTTATTGTGCCTTCAATATTCGATGGTCTGATGAAACTGGTATTTCTTCGCAAAATTGTTCCATCATCTTTCTGAATCACATATGAGCGATTAGTTACTGGATGTACAATTCTTCCCGTGTACCATTTGTTGTTTAGATCTCTGATCAAGATTTTCTCGTCATTTTGATACTGTCGCGATTCCTTGGCTCCGTGATCAGCATATTTATTCTGTTTTGACCGCTTTTCCTTAAGTTTTAGTGGTACATCGGTTTGTAGTTTGGGCTGCAGATTGTTATTAGAAAAGGAAATTGGAGTTCTCGTATTCCTTCCAAACAATCTCGAGGTTGGTGTGCCTAGTTCTGGGTCTCGTGGTGTATTTCTCGACATTAGTAGGGCCAGTTGTACATCTTCTCCGCTGATGTCGCATTTCTTCACCAGTCGCTTCGCAATGTCTACGTACTTCTCAGCTAATCCGTTCGACCTTGCGAAACAAGGACTCGATGTAACTAATTTGAAGTTCCATTCCTTTGAAAATTTCACAAATTCTCTGGACGAATATGTTGCGTTGTCGGCGTGAAATTCTTGTGGAACTCCATCTGTAGCAAACCAAATTTTAAGTTGATTAATCATTTCTGCTGCTGTTGTTTTGTTAATCTTTTGCACTTCGTAGTATCCACTGTAACTGTCTGCCAGAAGAAGATAGCTGTTGCTTTTTTAGAAAAAGACATCTGAAGATACTATTTCAAATGGTAATTTAGGTATTTTCTTCATTATGATGGTTTCCTTGACAGGTTTACGCTGCGTATGTTGGCAGGTTTTGCAGGATTCAACCAATTTGGTTACGTCCTTTGTTAGAGTTTCCCAAAACACTGTCTTGATCTTCTCAGTGTTGATTGTATACCCGGATGCCCTTTATGAATCACTTGTAGAACTCTAGGTCTTTCGCTTTTTGGGACAAAAACGCGATCTCCTTTGAAAATGAGTCCATCACAATGTGATAATTCATCTCGAAAAGTGAAAAAACATCTCAATATCTGCGGCACTTGAAGGATATTGTTAGGCCAACCATTGTTCATCATCTTGATTAATGCCTGGCAAGTTGGGTCTTGGAGCGTTGATCTTTTGAAGTCTTCAGTGGCGCTTTCAGACATTGATAACACCATTAGAACTTCGAGTTCTTCTTCATAGTTTTCGTAAGAATCTTCACAATCTCTATTAAGTGTATCCGCAATCTTCAGTTCACTTCCTTTATGGTATACGATGATAGGGGTAGCGCTGCACACCGTGAGAATATGTGTATAAAAATCATTAGTAATGAAATTAGCCAAAGTACCTGTAGTAATGGTATCTGGAGATGATAAATTAATAGATGTTGACTCGTCCGCTGTCATAAACCCACCCAGCCATCCCAAATAGCGACACTACTTATATAGTTGAAATGAAGTATCTGGTAGACATCTTGTCACTATGTCAGGAATGCCAATCCCGCGCGTTTGGTACTATCTCGCACCGTGTATACAAAGAAACAAAAGAGCGTCGATAATGTAATTTATAATTGCGCCAAATCCAAATCGTCAGTCGTACTTTAACCATGGATTGTGTGGCATGTAAAATTACTTCATAAATTGTATCTTATTAATGTTTTACATACAAAACCAAACCTAACCTGGGGCTTAGGCCCCAGACCCCCTTGCTTGTGGTACTAGCAGTAATTTTCGGCCAGGCAGTACCTAACCTAGTAGCGGACATAAATTGTATCTTATTAATGTTTTACATACAAAACCAAACCTAACCTGGGGCTTAGGCCCCAGACCCCCTTGCTTGTGGTACTAGCAGTAATTTTCGGCCAGGCAGTACCTAACCTAGTAGCGGACATAAATTCTATCTTATTAATGTTTTACATACAAAAACAAACCTAACCTGGGGCTTACGCCCCAGACCCCCTTGCTTGTGGTACTAGCAGTAATTTTCGGCCAGGCAGTACTTTACGTCTTTACGTGTGAAATGGTGAATGGTGAATTTTGTATGCGACATGTTGGTAACGTAGTCACATTTCCGTCTGTCGAGTGTCCAAGATGGCGTCCGTAGTGAAACGAACACGATAAAAATTATTTATTTTCGTAAAAAAAACACATTATTGAAGTGCGGCAGTTGTAGTTGAGATTGTGAAACGACTCCCAACAACTCCAAGAAAGGTATGTAAATCATAAATCCTATATTTTCAATAATATACCTCGTTAAAAGTTACGAAAAGGCATATTCTCACGGCGTGCAGAATTACCTAGGGTTGTACTCCTTGAGATCTAATAATATTCTTCTTAGTCTCGGTGGTGCATTCACAAGCGGCTTTTTCCAGATTGACTCTAAGGGTTTGTGATCCGACTCGACTGTTAATTTCTTACCCCAAATGTAGTCATGAAATTTCTTACAGCCGTAGCGAATCACAAGTGCCTCTTTAACAATCTGCGGGTAATTTTGTTCGGTGCTGTTTAATGATTTTGTAGCATACGCTACTGGTTGTCCTCTTTGCATTAGAACAGCCCCTAATGCATCAACTGATAATGTTAAGTCTTCATTTACGTCATAGTACCTCAAAACAGGGGTGCTGGACAGTGCTTTTTTTAGTTCTTTGAACGCCTGGTCCTGTTCTGGACCCCAAATCCATGCAACATCATTCTTCAATAGTACACGCAATGGAGCTGTCAATTTTGACTGACAGGGAATAAATTTTCCCAAGTAATTTATCATACCCAACAATCTCTGTAGCTCTTCTTTGTTCTTTGGTACTTGGAGTTTCTTTATCGCATCGACTTTTGTCTCATCAATTTCAAGTCCCTTGTCTGACAAAACGTGTCCTAAAAACGAACTCTTTGTACGTTAAATATGCACTTTTCTTTATTGAGTTTAAAGCCGTTTTCATGTAGTCTTCGAAGTACTATTTCAGTGGTATCCCGAAGTTTCTGGTCTGTACTGGCATGAATTAATATGTCGTCCATGGCGCATTCTACATTTGGAATGTCGTGAAGTATAAAAATGCATGGAAAGTGAATGGCCTTCTATTCGGAGCTCGTGGAACATCTTATAAGTTCGTCGTGGATATCCTCAAGAAGCTTGGCATCATCGAGGATGATCTTGAGAAGATCTGCTTGGGTGTATTGAGAGCTTCACTCAACATGCTACATAACCATTTATATGGTATATCGTAATGACTTATGTACTGTAGAGCCAACAATGTACCTACACTGTATTCTGGATCTTTATGGTCTCCCGGAATGCCGGGCGGATGTCCTTCAGGAAATATATATATGTCATAATTTGCTGAAATACTTCCGGAGCTGAAGAGAGTCTGAACGGAAGACGTTTGCAGGAATAACGTCCCCAAGGTGTTGCAAATGTTAAATATTCTTGTGTTCTCTCAGAGACTTTTATTTACCAAAAACCTCGAGTGCAATCTAGGCATGTGAAGTACTTACTACCATTGATTCTTGCGGCAATGGCTTCAATCGTGTTTTATGGGAAATGCCTTCTCTTGATATTTTTATTTACATCTGTAGGGTCGATACACAAACGAAGTTTTCCCCCTTTTTTGACGATTACAAGAGGAGATACTGCTACAGTGGGTTTCGTGACTCGTTTGATGACGTCCATTTTAACCATTTTATCAAGTTCTTGCTTAACTGTTTCCTTTATGGCCAATGGAATCGTTCTAGCTCAGCTAATCTCGAACCTTGGATTTTCTACAAGGTCTATGTCGTATTCGTAACCCTTGAAACATCCCAATCCATTAAACATCTGTTCGTTATTTAACTTCGGGTTGCTAATCTTCACGCTGTGTACTCTAATAATCAGATTTTCTTCTTCGCAAGTCTTTTTGCCGATTATTGGTTGAACTTGTTCATTCACAGTCAAGAATGTTACTTCTGTTTGATGATTCTTGATCTTACATTTCAATTTCAGTTCTCCGACAACGTTGAGCCTGTGTTCACTAAATGTTACCAACTTCTTTACTTCGGATGGTGTTATCTTAGCAGTGACTCCCAGTTTCTCGATTATGTGAGTCGGAAGAACGTTACATTGAGCACCGCTGTCTAGTTTAGCATGAAACGCTTTGTTTCCCACTTTTATTAATTCTTTCCAATCTTCTTGTCTTGGTGGTACTGTAACACTGCCAATGTACATCATATCTCTATCACGTGACGATTGAGAGGTTGCATCGTCGTCTTTAGAGCCGTGTACTGCATGAATCTCCTCTTTGGACTTGCAACAGACTTCAAAATGTCCTAACTTCCCACACAAATTACATCTTTGCTCATACGCCGGACAAGATCGCTTTCCATGTGTCATACCACATCTGTTGCAATTAAACTGATCAGTATTTTTTATGTTTTATGTTTGTCTTTTCATTTTCTTGAGTGCGGCGACTGACATCTGTGATTCTGATTCGCTATTCTTACTCATGTCGATGGCTTGTTTGTGTGCCAGCTCGCTTGCTTGACACAACATGTCTACTGCTTTGTCATAGGTTAGGTCTGTTGTACCCAACAATCTTGCACGTAACGTATCATTATTGATGCCACTAACAATTTTGTCTTTTAGCATTGGTTTCTCTAATTGACCGAAACTACATTTTCTTGCTTGAGTTGTTACGCGAATCAAAAACTGTTCAAAATTTTCATCTGATTCTTGTAACATTTTATGAAAAACGTATGCTTCATATGTTTCATTAGCTTTAGGCACAAAATAATTGTTAAATTTGTGCATGATTACCTGCATGTTTGTTTGTTCTGCCTCAGTGAGGTTAAATGACTGAAAAATCTCTTCGGCTTCACAACCTATTGTTGTCATAAACGTAGCGACTTGGACTTCGGGCGGTTCTTTATCCAGCTGAATTGCTTTTGAGTACCAGTTGTAAGACACTTTCCACGTTTTCCATTCCTGTGCCATATTTTTGCCAAACTCCAGGGGTTTAGGTTGTCGAATATGAATTCTATGAGTTATCCTCTGATTTTGGGCGTTTTGTTCTACGTTGGCCATTATTTTTGTTTGCTGCTTTATAATTCAGAAAAACCAATTACTTCTGACACCATGTAACATTTACATACAGGTTTATAGAGTAATCAAATAATAACTAACAACATAATAGCCTAATGCCAACATTTATTATGTATGTTGAAGTAATAACAATTGACATAGTTGTGCAACGTATTGCAGAGATGTATGTTTCGATTATCGAATCTGAAGGTTATCGTTACAAAAATGTTAATTGACATTCATTTCAATTTGTTCTAGACTCTGTGAATATGATACAAGTGGTAGGCCTAGGTCTAGTGTAAGAGCCACGTTCTGCTTTTGTATACTATTAATACCTTTCTTTTTTCATATTTGGCCTACCAGTATTTTCTATTAGCTAATTACTTTAGCCCCCCAGTTCACATGGCATATATAAGCCCTCACAATAATACTCAAAACTCTTCTTAGAGCTTTTATAGGCATATTGGAGAATATCGGCATGATACCACCTTAAGACGGAAGTTTTTAGTTTTACATGACCATTAATCTCCCGATCATAAGCCGTGGGACCTCCATTCTTATGGGGAATCCATACCACAGGACGTGATATTTCACATCAAAAGTCTCACATGCATCAACTGGGAATCGAACCCAGTCCACCGTGGTGTGACAGGCAGTTTGACCACTGCACCATGGCACCCCTATAATGTCAACTTGTGGGCTATCTGGTTGACATATGTGACGATGCCATCAATAAATGTATTCCTTCCTATTGAAAGGTATTTGGTCCATCAAGTAAATACCCTCCAAAAACAAAGAATACCGTTAATGTAAGTCATGCATGATATGAATCCTATCACATTCATAGCCAATATGGTTAAGTTTATGCCATTTTATGATGTCATCAATGAAATGCTTTATTATTTGTCTCCTTTGCTTCTATGGGATGGCTTCTCTGACCACACAGTTGATTACTGTACTGTGAAGGCAAGAGCATATTTGGTAGTGTCTATTATATCAGAGCTAAGGCTCTGTTCATGTATATTAAATTATTACCAGTGGCCTGTGTGGTATAGTACTCAGCGTGCTTAGCTGCCACCCCGGAGGTCCGAGGTTCGATTCCCAGCTCTGCCACGAAATTTGAAAAGTGGTATGAAGACTGGAACGGGGTCTACTCAGCCTCGGGTGGTCCAAATGAGTAAGAGGGGGTTCGATTCCCACCTCAGCCATCCTCGAAGTGGTTTTCCGTGGTTTCCCACTTTGTCTCCAGGCAAATGCCGGGATGATATCTGACGTAAGGCCACAGCCGCCTCCTTCCTATCCCTCCCAATCTTCCCTTCCCATCCCTCATGAGGCTCCTGTTCACTTTGCAGGTGAGGCCGCCTGGGCGAGATGATCGTCCCACCTCTCCAGTTGTATCCCCCGACCCGAAGTTTCGAGCTCCAGGACACTGCCCAAGAGGCTGTAAAGGTGGGATCCTGCACCGAGTCCGAGGGATATGCCAACCCTGGAGGGTAAAACGACTAAGAAAGAAAACCAGTGGCCTGTGATGGTTAGGTTCTGGCTGGTGAGTGACATTACCATTGGTCTGTAGGCTGTCTCGTTAGTGAGAGACGAGAGACGAAGGTTAGAGTCTGCGATTCATCCCAGGTATTTCACAACACTAAACTGTGGGTATTACGTGCTACTGCTGAGTGGAAGGACTAACTCAAATATATTTTACGATACCAATTAAAAAAAATAGGCATGTTCTATCTTTGGCAGATGTCCATGCACAAAAAGCCCTATTTCCTAAGCATTTTCTATCAGTCTGTAACGGGTTGACATGTTGTGACATCAATTGTCAATCCTATACTTTGGGTACCATACTCCCCAGTGAGCCCACTTTTATCCCATAGGTTAGGCCTACCTGATCATGGTCCTTCTTTTACCTGCTCTGTAATGTCCAGAATGCCTTTCTTGCTCCAAGTGCAGAAAACTCCAATATCAAACACCTGCTTCAATTATGATTTTCAGAAACTTGACTTATAATTTAATTAGGCATACTAAGCTGTTAAAACTATATTAAGCAGTGCATACATCAATATAGCTCACATTGGGCCTTGGCATTCTTTAATCTCAACAAAATATAGCCACCTTACTTGATAATTTCTTGCTGACGAATGTGATAGTCTTGCTGCAGGTGCAGACTTTCCAAAGACCTAGGGACGTGGGTGAGTTTCATTGCTTCTTCGAGTTTGTCTGCTGCCTTCTGATGGCATTGTATAGCTTCATCAAATCTTCTGTAGCGCAGGTGGGCCTCTGCCCTCCTGTGCAACTGGTGAGCCTGTGGATTTAATTATTGAAAAATACAATTAATATATTTGGGTGAAGATACCAGGATTCATTCAAAAGAAAAGGGTTTAAAAAGAAAAAGAAACAATTTCGACAGTTTACAGAAAGACATGCCCTTGAGATTTTGTTTTGGATTAATTAATAGTATATAATAAACCAAATATTGGACTTCAACGGTGTAAATATTACCCGTTTAGAATCACTTCAAAATTCAGTAGGCCCATAAATTAACCCAGCCCTACTGGCCTGACACTGCAACAGCTGACTAGTCATGGACAGATCAATCTGAACTAACTTAGCCTGGCTTAAGACTATCTGACACAACCGAAATTCGTTAATATGACCAAACATATGGCGAAATGAAACAATAGCAAGTCTGTATAAAATGTTGTAGATGATGATTGTAATCAGGGACTGTTTCAAGAAATACCTACCACATTCAACGCAGAGGATTCCATATTGTTTACATATTTTTTTCAATAGCACATGAGTGACTACTTAATATAATGTTCTAAAACAGCCATTTTAAACTAAATTGTATGACAAGAAGAAAATAAGTAGTATAAATGATCACAAAGAACCAACGTAACTAATATTTACATGATCTGACATCACAATGTTTTTGTTTGTTATTACATTCATAGTTAACAGATAGCAGCACTTGGCCTGAAATGACTTCATAAACCAAAGACTTTCGATGTTAAAATCAGGTTCTCAAACATCGCCATTTTTGTTCCAATTTGCGGAAGGATGTGCCTTGCAAGTTGATTTTAACAACGAATTAAGGGCGATAAGTTTACAAAATGCAAGTGTGCATCCTCAAATGTTCAATCGTTGAATATGGCTACTATCGTGCTGGAAGCCACTTTAAAATGAATTTATTAATCTCATGTAATTACACTGCCGGAAGAAGAAAAAAGTCACCCTTTTAGAGGTTACCAATTTACTCAAGATTTATTGTGGCAACAATGTATATGGAGTAAATGAAATTATTAAATATACATACCAATAGTTCAAGCGGTTCCGAGATACCTGCAGGTATCGACCCATTCTGAAACACCCATATTAGTACGAGGTGTAGCCTCAACGGGCCGCAATGCAGACACCGACTCTTGCATCCAGTCGATCATACAGATGGCAAATACTGTCTTGGGATACGTTATTCCACGCCTGCTCGACCTGTTCACACAGATCTGTAAGAGTTGTGGGTGGACGAGTCGCACGAGTCACTTCTCGGCCCATCATGTCTCACAAGTGCTCGATTGGCGACAAGTCCGGCGATCGTGCTGGCCAGGGAAGTTGCTGCACGTCCTGCAGTGCATGCTGAGTTACACGATCAGTGTGTGAGCGAGCATTATTCTGTTGGAACAACACCTCCCCCCCCCCCCTTCCTGTTGTAAGAACTGCAAAAAAACGGGTCTAACAACATCCTGCACGTACCAAGCGCTGATTAACGTTCCCTCCACAAACACCAAAGGTGAACGAGAGTTGTAGCTTATCGCACCCCAGACCATAAGGCCTGGGGTGGGGCCGGTGTGTCTTGGACGAATGCACTCTACGAGACAGCGCTCACCAGGTCTACGTTGAACGCGCCAACGACCATCACTTGCGTGCAGGCAGATCTGCTTTCATCGCTGAAGACCACGGCGTGCCATTTCATCTTCCAAGTGATCCTCTGGCGGCACCAGTCGAGCCCTGCACGCCGATGCTGTGGCGTGAGTAGAAGACGGGCTAGAGGTGAGCGTGCCCGTAGTCCCACTGCTAGTAACCAGTTCGCAACAGTTTGTGTTGACACTTCTGGGCTCACAAACCCTCGTATCTGTGCTGTGGTAGCTGTGCGATCTGCACTGCTGCCCTTACAATACGACGATCCTGGCGGTCATCTGTGCTGCGTGGACGTCCAGAA
Source organism: Meconema thalassinum (assembly GCA_946902985.2). Lineage (NCBI taxonomy): Eukaryota > Metazoa > Arthropoda > Insecta > Orthoptera > Tettigoniidae > Meconema > Meconema thalassinum. Next base: position 456,117,337 of record OX336388.2, read on the forward strand.
CCTCGTCTACAAGTGTGAGAATGTTCACGTGACCACTGATACCAGCATCGTTGCACAACGGACACAGCACGTCCAACTCGTGTGGCAATTCTCCGAAAGGACCATCCCGCCACTCGCAAGGCCACAATTTGACCACTTTCGAACTCGCTCAGTTGGCTGTAGGAAGCACGAGTGCGTCTCCGAGGGATTGTACCTGCTTGCTTTACACGTTGCACCACAATGAGCCGTGTGGTTGTGAGCATTTTCTATTAAATGGTAGACACAGATGGCGCTCTGGTAGCTATGTCACAACACTATCTGTTGGCGGACGACGTTGAAACCCTTATCAGTACATCTACTGGTGGCATCTGCCATCATCGGATTAAAATCGACGTCGTCTTTTCAGGTGACCTATTTTTTCCCCGGCAGTGTATTGTTACGTGCCACCCCCTAGTGACACTTCCGTTAACTGGATTACGGTGGGTGAAAGCACATACACAATTGTTCCTTTAAAGAAATATAATTAGCTTTATTGCGGGCCTCAAACACCACACAAATAGCAAATACAAGCAATTAGTACCTCACTCCAGTTTCCTCTCGTAGGGAAAACTTGCCTTTCACTTGTCAATGAGCCACAGAAGTTAATCCCTCCTAATGAGTCCGGTGGCCTCGACAGAACTACATGCAACACTACAGTTATTTACGATAGCCTGTCACTCACCACTACACTCTGCTTCGCTGCCCGCTGGCTGGGGAAACAGCCCCCGGTGCTTTCGCAATTCACCACACTAACCTCTGCTGCACTGGAAAACACACTCGTTCAAGACACAGTTCCTCTGTAGGCTTCACACTCCTTCGCTGTCAAGAGAATCAGCTTCACTAGGGTTTCGCAAGTCACGACGCCAACAACTGTCGCTCAAGGTAAACGCTCGCACTAGCTCGAAAAACACTGTCCACCCCGCTTGCCAGGTCGCTCTTATATAGCAGGCTGGTGACTCAATAAATGCTTCTAGACCCGTCCAGGATTCACGGCTTCTCGAGATTTCCATCACTGGCTGGGTCACGAATATTCTGGACCATCCCTTTTGTCCTAGTAGCCCTGTTGCGTAAGGCGCACGTAATACACTGAGGCAGAGCACAGCCCGGGGGCAGCTGTGACTCATGCGGCGAGGCGACGAAACAAACTCACAGCCGTAACACCACCCCCTTCCTAAAAGGCTGATCGTCCCGATCAATCATTGGTCCGTCTGTGTCCCTCCGTAGGCTGCCAGGCGATCTCGATGCACGATCTTCATCTTCGCCCTCAGGCTCCGCTGAATCCTGTAGACGACATCGTTGATCCGTTTCACGACTCGGTACGGGCCCTCCGAGGACTTCTGCAGTTTGGGTGACAGGTCTTTCTTCCGTAATGGGTTGAAGAGCCAGACCAGGTCGTCCTCGTGGAATCCGCCGGCGTCCGTCTGCTGGTCGTATCGGGTCTTCATTCGGTCGGTCTCGATCCGCAGTCTCCTCCTTGCGAACGCGTGCACGTCCTCCAGTTGGTCGACCAGTTCTTGACAATACTGGCTTACCGGGACCGGATCATTCCCAGGTCGGCCGAAGGCAAGATCGACAGGTAGACGGAGTTCCCTCCCAAACATGGCCCGGGCTGGTGTGCAGCCGGTGGCTTCATGCACGGCGGCGCGGTAGGCCAGGAGAAATAGTGGAAGATGTTTGTCCCAATCCCTCTGGTGCTCGCTGACGACTATTCGGAGATGGTTGTCGATGGTGCGATTGAATCGCTCTACCATCCCGTCGGACTGAGGGTGTAGCGGCGTCGTCCTTGTCTTCCAGATTCCCAGCAGCTGGCAAAGGTTCTGGAACACCTGCGACTCGAAGTTCCTCCCTTGGTCGGAGTGCAGCTCCAGGGGTACTCCGTACCGACTGACGAATTCCTTCACCAGGATCTCTGCGATCGTCGCGGCTTCTTGGTTAGGGAACGCATACGCCTCTGGCCATTTGGTGAAGTAGTCGCTGACGACTAATATGTAGCGGTTCCCTGCCTCGCTTAACGGGAATGGCCCAGCAACTTCGATGGCCACTCTCTCCATGGGGCCGCCAACGTTGTAAGTCCTCAGTGGACCCCGTCGTCTTTGTCCTGGGCCCTTGCTGGCTGCGCAATCGTGGCACCTCGCGCAGTGGTTCTCCACGTCTGTTCGGCATCCGATCCAGTAGAACCGCTCTCTCAGCTTCTGCAGGGTCTTCTTTATCCCTAGGTGTCCACCAGATGATATTCCATGGACTTCCTTCAGGAATTCCTCCGTCATAGCCTTTGGAACGACGACTTGTTCCCGAGATGTCTTCCCGTCGGTGCTCTCCCATGTACGGCAGATGAGGCCATCCCTTACAATCAGCGAGTCCCACTGTGCCCAGTAGGACTTAAACCTTGGGCTGCAGTCACTCACAATGTTCCACCCGGGTCAGGGGACACAGGCCCTCTTCCATTCGGCTATCAGTCCCAGGTCATCATCTTCTGCTTGTGCCCGCGTGAAAGATTCGCGGCTCCAGCTCCCTTGAAGTTCCACGGTAGTCCTTCGGCACTGTATCCCGGTGTTCTCCTCCCTTCTGGTACAGAAGGTAAAGTCTTCGGGGCACGGTCTTCGTGACAGGGCGTCGGCATTAGAATGCAGTTGGCCTTTCCTGTACTGGATCTCAAAGTTGTACTGTTGAAGCCTCCCTAACCACCGCGCGAGTTGACCCTCGGGCTGCTTGAAGTTCAGGAGCCACCGCAGGGACGCATGGTCGGTCCTGATGATAAATTCTTGCCCGTACAGGTACTTGTGGAAGTGTTCAATGGTCTTCACGATGGCGAGCAGCTCCTTCCTGGTGACGCAGTAGTTCCTATCTGGCTTTGACAAGGTTTTGCTGAAGTAGGCCACTACTCTCTCCTCGCCGTCCACTACTTGCGACAGGATTCCCCCTATACCAAAGTCGCTGGCATCGGTATCAACGATGAACCTTGTTTCAGGTCTGGGGTAGGCCAGAATAGGTGCGGTGCACAGAGCCTGCTTGAGTTGTTCGAAGGCACTGTGGCATTCTGCTGTCCACGTGAAGAGTTGGTCCTTCTCAGTTAGTCGATGCAGTGGTTTGGCGATGTCGGCGAATCCTCTCACGAAGCGACGGTAATAAGTGCAGAGTCCCAGGAAGCTTCGTAGTTGGGACTTGTCCTTCGGAACTGGCCACTCCCTCACAGCTGCGGTCTTCTCTGGGTCGGTGCGCACCCCTTCCTCGGAGACGATATGCCCAAGGTACTGGACCTGCTTCTGGAAGAGCTGACACTTCTTGGGGCTCAACTTCAGCTGGGCAGCCCGTAGCTTCATTAAGATCTCCTTCAGGTTGCTGTAGTGCTCCTCGAAGCTTCTCCCCAGAACGATGACGTCGTCTAGGTAGACCAGGCAGGTCTTCCAGTGTAGTCCCCTCAGAATGGACTCCATTAGCCTTTCGAAGGTCGCAGGGGCGTTGCACAGACCGAAAGGCATGACGGTGAACTGCCAGAGCCCGCTGCCCACAGAGAACGCAGTTTTCTCGCGGTCCTTAGGGTGGACCTCCACCTGCCTGTAGCCACTCTTCAAATCCAAAGTGGAGAACCATCTTGACCCTGATATGGTGTCCAGGGTGTCGTCGATCCGTGGTAGAGGGTAGCTGTCCTTCTTCGTGACGTCATTCACCCGCCTGTAATCCACGCAAAACCTGGTGGAACCGTCCTTCTTTTTCACTAGCACGACCGGAGAACTCCAAGGACTATGTGATGGCTTGATCACTCCTTGTTCCTTCATCTCTTCTACCATCCGGTCGACTTCGGCTTGCTTGGCGAGCGGGACACGTCGGATTGGTGCCCTAATCGGTGCGCTGTCCCCTACGTCGATTCTGTGCTGGACCAAGCTTGTCCTGCCGAAGTCTTTGCTCCCCACGGAGAAGACATCCTGGAATTCATGTAGCAGGTCCCGAAGTTGGCGTGATTGTTCCTCGTCTAAATGGTCCTGGGATCCTTGGTACAGCTTCTGTAGTTCTTCTGGCAGGGTGCGTCTTCTTCGGTTGTCCGTCTGCAGGTGTCCGTCCGTCGTGTCTGTGATGCGGGCAATCCAGGTAACGGGCTCGCAGACTCCTAGGTTGGTGTCCCGGTGAACCGTAATGTCGTAGTCGTTCAGGTTGGACAGGCGGACGTACGGCCGAGACGTCGTGTTGATGAGAGTCTTGGCAATTAGCAATCCTTTGGTCTGGATGTCCTCATATTTTGGCTCGATGATAGCCGCCACTCCCTCAGCAGTTTCGTCGACAATTACGGCAGCGCTGACTTCCGTCCTGGCGGAAACGATGACGTCCTCTCTCAGCCTTACTCGTCGTGCGGTGACGGCCTCGTGTGCTGGTTGCAAAGCAAGTTCCTCACCTCCGAAGTGCAGAGTGTTGGTACTCAGGACCAAGATGATGTTGTTCTGGTCCAGGAAGTCCGGTCCGATGATCACTTCGTTTGATACGTCAGCCACAAGCACTGGATGCTTTACCGCCCGTCGACCAATGACGAACTCCAGTGATGCTTCGCCATTTACCGGTGCGGTCTCTCCGGTCGCGGTTATTAGCTGGAGGTTCCTTTGTGTGGGTTGCACTCTCCACTTCGGGATCACGGTGGGATTGACGATGGTCCTCGACGCTCCCGTGTCGATCAGCATGGGCCAGCTCACTCCGTTGACGACTCCGTCGACCATCAGGCTGCTATCATTCCTCCGTAACTTCGTCACACGAACTTGGGCTGCCGGGGCTTGACGACTGTCACAAGCCGACCTTTGCCCCCCAAGGCTGGCTGGTACTCGTTTTCCTGGGTCGCGCGGTTTCCCTATGATTGACTTTCCCGACGGAAACCCTTGGCGGCGGCGAACACCGCAGTCCTTGCTCAGGTGGCCCTTCTTACGGCATGTCCAGCAGGTCGGTAGTCCTCTTCCGGGCCGCCTCTCCGGGTGTCTTCTGGCTACGTCGTTGTTGGTGGTGCTGCGACTCTTTAAGAACTGGCCTAGCGCCTCCATCAGTTCATCGGCCAGGGGCTTAGTCTCATTGGCTTTGGCTGGTTCGTCGACGTCCACTTGACGCACCCGTGCGTGCATTCTGGATACCTGCTTTGCCATCTCGAACTCAAGTGCGTGGCTCAGCGCATCTGCAAGTGTCTTATTGTGCGCAAGTCGCAGTGCCAGTTGAGTATCCGAGTCCCGTAGCCCGTCGGTGAAGGTCTGCGTCGCAATCTGTTCCAGAAAGTCGGCCGGCGCTGTTGGATAGGCCAGCCTTACGAGGCGTGCGATGTCCATCTCGAACTCCTGCAGGGTTTCCGCGTTCTTTTGTACCCGCGTCCGGAGCTGCATCTGATAGGCCTGCTGAAGATGGCTATCTCCATATCGGGACTCCATATGTTCGATTAGTGAAGCGTAGTCCTGGGATCCAGTCGGGATGGCCTGAAGGACGTTAAGGGCGTCCCCTCTCAGCGCTACAATGAGAGCTGTAGCCTTTTCCGTGCTGTTCCAGTTGTTTATGGAACAGGCTGCCTCGAACTGACGTAAATAGGTGCTCCACGGGACCTTTCCGTCGAAGGTTGGGGGCGTCACTCTGCTCTGTCCCGTTCCTGATATTCCCGGTGTACATGTGGGCGAGCGTCGGCGCAGCTCGGCAACTTCCCCTTGAAGAGCGTTGAATCTCGCTTCCATCCCCGTCGGCGGGCGTTGGCTCAGCTCAGCAATTTCCTTTTGTAAAGCGTTGAATTTCTCTTCCACCCCCGTCAGTGGGCGTTGGCGCAGCTCGGCAACTTCCTTTTGTAAAGCGTTGAATTTCTCCTCCACTCCCATCAGCGGGCGTCGGCGCAGCTCGGCAACTTCCACTTGTAAGGCGTCGAACTTCTTTTCCACTGCCGTGACTTCCTCACGCAGACCCAGTTCTAATTTCTTCAGGTCCTGTGGTAACTTATTCTGACCGTCTTCCATCTTCTTCTGGCCGTCCTCTATCTTCTTCAGGTCCTCCGCTAGCTTATTTTGACCGTCTTCCATCTTCTTCTGGCCGTCTTCTAGCTTCTTCTGGCCGTCTTCTAGTTTGGCAGCTAGGTCCTTGGTTAAATTCTTCTGTCCGTCTTCTAACTTGGTTTCCATGCCACTTAACTTTTCTAGCAATGCTGCCAATTGCAGTTCCATTTTAGTTGTTTGTCTTGTAAAGGGCATGCACTCACAGGAAAATTAGAGAAAAATTACCTGCTCGGGTTTTGAAACCAGGACCTTCAGGTGTTGTGCTTGTGCTTGAGTTCGTAATCCCACTTCTGACACCAGTTGTTACGTGCCACCCCCTAGTGGCACTTCCGTTAACTGGATTACGGTGGGTGAAAGCACATGCACAATTGTTCCTTTAATGAAATATAATTAGCTTTATTGCGGGCCTGAAAGATACACCACACAAATAGCAAATACAAGCAATTAGTACCTTACTCCAGTTTCCTCTCGTAGGGAACACTTGCCTTTCACTTGTCAATAAGCCACCGAAGTTAATCCCTCCTAATGAGTCCGGTGGCCTCGACAGAGCTACCTGCAACACTACAGTTATTTACGGTAGCCGGTCACTCACCACTACACTCTGCTTCGCTGCCCGCTGGCTGGGGAAACAGCCCCCGGTGCTTTCGCAATTCACCACACTAACCTCTGCTGCACTGGAAAACACACTCGTTCAAGACACAGTTCCTCTGTAGGCTTCACACTCCTTCGCTGTCAAGAGAATCAGCTTCACTAGGGTTTCGCAAGTCACGACGCCAACAACTGTCGCTCAAGGTAAACGCTCGCACTAGCTCGAAAAACACTGTCCACCCCGCTTGCCAGGTCGCTCTTATACAGCAGGGTGGGTACTCAATAAATGCTTCTAGACCCGTCCAGGATTCACGGCTTCTCGAGATTTCCACCACTGGCTGGGTCACGAATATTCTGGACCATCCCTTTTGTCATTGTAGCCCTGTTGCGTAAGGCGCACGTAATACACTGAGGCAGAGCACAGCCCGGGGGCAGCTGTGACTCATGTGGCGAGGCGACGAAACAAACTCACAGCCGTAACAGTATTTTTACCCATTACAATTAGGACGACTAACTGAAAAGCATTTTAAGATTTCGTTGAGTATGGATTAATTACATTTTTAAAATATTCGGAACAAGTGAGGTGTCTGGACTCAGCCATGGTGCTATCTGAAATATTTTGGCAAATTCCACCGCAGGGCTCGGATTGCTCTGCCTTGTCCATGCCAAGCAAACAAAAACGAGAAGGGGTGGGGAATGTTTAGGTCTGTGCCGTTAAGTTTTCGTGAAAACCTCTCGGGGTAATAAATTAAAATATTTTGTGTTTTAATGTTTAATGAATTTATTTAACTTTTATTTAAGTTCATCAAATCAACTGAATTGGGTGAGTACTCCTTACATTATACTGAATTCAAGTGTGTGGTGAAAATCATGTCAATACTGGTCTTACCCAACGTCGATGGGGCAGCGATCGTCTCAGATACCATTCCAAACTCTTTCAGCATGAAGTCGATCAAGTGACGAACTCCAAGATCGGTTTAATTGGAAACGCTTCAATCAGTACAGCACTGTTACGTTAAAGGCTACAGTGAGATTCTTTTGCTGGAGTGGGGCCGGCGACCGGCAACCGGGCGCGTGGCTTCCCCAGCCAACCGAGCTCTACAGGTTCTCAACTTTTAGTGAATAGATCTCACTTCGGTGACAAATCCGAGTTTATTGCAAAGCTGCTCAACATCATAGTACTGTACAATAATTACATAGGAAGCCATATCACTCTTCTGCATTGTCGAGAAGGAGATTATTGCAAAGAGACAAATGAACATCGAGAATCGATAACATCACATCAAATCCTCCCACCTTGATTTGGTGGTGGAGAAATCAAAAGGTACAAAATGAAAAATACGTAAAATACAGCTAAGATACAACAAAATTAACAAATATTCTGCATAGAATCCTGAGCAAACACAAATTCAAATTTTCTAATGCTACTGTACCGAACAATATGAACCCAGTGACCTGATGTGAGCTCATTTGAAGCTCCTATAAAATGTCTACCAATATCCGAGTAAATTATCGCTGGTCTCCCACGGCGAGCAATAAATCGTCTAAGGCTCCGCAGAAAGTTTTCTGAAGACAGTGATGATAACAGTTCGAGATGTACTGCCCTTTAAAAACACCACAAGTAAATAATGCAATCCAGGCTTTGGCACCACCTTTCAGATAAAGAGGTCCAGCCAATACCAACCACTTCAAATACGGCTGAATCTTTGATTCGGTCTTTTGGCAAAGGTGCTGCGGGGGGGATTCAAATTATGTCCTACTTGCCTCAAACAAATTACACACCTTGACAGCAATTTTCGGACGGTTTTCCTGGCTTTCAAAATCCAGTATCGTTCCCTCAAAATATTAAGCAGGGTGTGAATCCCCTCATGTGAATTATTTTCGTGTTCATTCATAATTAATCGACACACTACAGGATAAGAGGAAGGCAGAATGACTGGTGCACAAAAATACTTGTTATCTTGCCTGTTGACTAGTTTTGTCCTCAACCTAAGAATGCCTTCTTCATCCTTTAATACCTTTAGGCTACTTAAACATCTGTCAATCTCTGAAATGAAAGTTTCGTCTTGTACAAGTCCGATTACTAATTTTTTGGCCAAGGAAATTTCTTCACATGATAATTCCCCAGTTCTTATCATTAACTTTGTCTTCTCGGAATTATGAATGAATCTCTTCATCCATCCAATCATTCGAATCATTTTATCATAGCTCGAGAAATATCGTCAGTATTTACACTCTTCATTGTGCTTATCCTTAGGATTGTTGCACCAGGAACAGGTCAATGACTCCTTCACAAGACGACTCACTGAGTATGATGATTCTTCTAGTTCTTGGTTGATCAGCTGTTTGTCTACTAATATCTCTCCCAAGGGCCACTCTTGTACAGGTCTCTTAAGCCAGTCTGGTCCCTCCTACCATTTCAGTGTCAGTAGTTTATCTGCCTGCTATCCTCTTGAAGCAAGATCCTCGTACCGCCCATCATCATTTCTGACAATGCACGTCTGCACATTCAATCGAATCTCCAGATCTCTTTCTTCTTTGGACTTCTGAGTGGCTGAGACTGATATACCAATGACATCTAATCTCCACAGGTCACTAAAATCATTAATAAGTAGTGAAGTAACCTCCACTGCCAAGTTAATCGAAGCCTGATATGGAACCTTTCCCATCAGAGTCCATTCTAGTTTAGTATCAATAGCTACTAAGCCTGAATCCAATAATTTATTTCAGTTTCCCTGTCAATAACTTACCAGCTGCATCTGCCCCAATTAGCAAGTCTACATGTCCATCCCCTCCTCCTACATATGTTAGAGAAATATTCCCCTCCACAAGTTCCTCTAACCAAGGTTCTTTCTCGACAGAAAGAATACCATCACAGATGATTGTTTGATCAAGTACTTCCAAATTACATTGATATTTACCATCTAAGCTCTGTAGCTCTAGATTGTAACACAGATGTTGCTTCCAATTAGTTTTTACACCACCAAAGAGGCCATGTTTAATTGTTTCTCCTCTCAGTGGTTTACAACCTAATTTGTCCACAATTTATTTTCGGATATATGACCTCTTAGAACCTTAATCAATTAATGCTCGTACAAAGATGTAAGACCTAGTACCTTTGATATTCACAATTAGGGTCTGTAACAGAACATGGTGTTGCGTGGTGCTACTAAGGGAGGTTGCTTTCTGTTCACCCTTTTCTTGGTTGCGGTCTGAAATAATTTTAGAATCATCTTTCTTTTGATTTACTTGGCACATCAGGGCACATTAACACATTATGATTCTTACCACAAACAAGACATCTCGCTGTTATTTTGCATTTATTTAAACAATAACCCCTTTTGAAGCATCGAAAGCAGCCACCCTTATCTTGTAACACCTTTTGTTTTTCTGGAAAGTTCGTTTTCTGAGCCTTAAAACAATTGAAACCATCGTGTCGTCCATTACAAAATATACAATTGTATTTCCTATCCTCTACACCACTTGTACTTAATAACTCAGCAGCAGTGGTTGTTGCAGGCTTACGGCATGTTAGTGCAGTCTGAGTAATACAATCATCTTTAATACCAAAACTTGCCACAGCTAAACTGATCCTTTCTTCTGATTCTACTTCCAGCTTTAGAAATTGCATAATGTTTTCTAACCTGTTCTTGGAGTCCCCTGAAAAATTTGGGCTTCTTTGCCAAGCCCTGAGAAGTTCCTCAGATAAACAGGACTCAACCAGAGGGTTTATTTAATTTATTTATCGTATGGCTTTTAGTGCCGGGAGTGTCCGAGGACATGTTCGGCTCGTCTGAGTCTGTAGCTGCTTCCAGCGGATACCCTATATAAAGGATGAGCTACAAGTTCCGTTCAATTTCAAGTAGTTCCAACTTTCGCCACCAGATATCAATGATACCTAGTGGTGAACGTTGGAACTTTGATAGAGCGTTCTGACGAAATCTAACCTAACAAATTTTGCTTTACACAAGTTTAGTCTGTGAAAGGATCTTTTACATGCCATAAATCTATGACATGGGACCACCGGCTTTACTTCCCCTCCGAAGAAAGGCATACTGAAGGATTTTTAACGCTCTTAAAAAATCCGACGACTTCGGCCGGGTTTGAAACCGCTATCTTGGGCATAGCAGTTCAGCATGCTACCGACTACGCCACCAATGCCGCTAACATATTAACACATAACACTTGTCAGAGGTAACACCTATTGTTTCCAATGATCTTATTTGGGATTCCAAACTGTCACATAAACTACACAATGAGCTGGTATCACTGACAGAAGAAGCATTCTTCATCACTAATGTCAACAGCTCTCTAATATAGACTTCAACAAGCAAATCGTCCCTGCCAAATCTGCTTTTCAAACTTTCTATTGCTTTGCAATAGTTTTGACCTATAGGTGGAAAACTTTCAACTGCTTCTCTAGCACGCGAACCTTTCACGGTAGCTTGCACTAAATACTGAAATTTATCTTCTGGCACAATATCTGGGTCTTTATAATTTTTTTCGAACTGACCCCAAAATTGTAACCACTGTCGAACCTCGCCGTCAAATTTTCGAAGTTCTAACTTGAACTTTCGTCTACTTGCCATATCAGCACTACCACTGGTAGTACTCGCTGGATCAGGTAAGTTCGTTGAGGAGGTTAATATGTATCGACTGATGACTGTTGACCAAAGAGTGATTTCAAAAGTGTTTACTCCTTGTATATATGTATATATCCTTGTGTTGCATCCATCATGGGAGCATCTTTGTGCTTCCTTCATTTATGCCAAACCATGTGACTGTGTGTCTGTATGATTTTATGTAGAATTAGCATCAATAAACATGTTGGATGCCAAGATAAATTAATTATTTCGCTAAGCATCCACAGTGGTGACCACCATAGAACAGTGCATACAGTGAAGTGAGTGAGTGTTAAATTATCGAGTGATAAAATAACGACATTGACCATGCCTCGCATGGATAATAACACACAACCCGACGCGACGCCATCAGCAGGTATGTCCGAGAACAGTACCGGTAGTGCACAAATAATGCGAGTGTCTGTGAAAATATCGCCGATATGGCGCAAAAATGTTAAGATTTGGTTTATGCAAATCGAAGCGCAGTTTGCTACCGCTGGGATCAGAGCTGAGCTAACAAAATTCCATCATATTATAGGATCGCTAGAACCGTATGTTGCTGAACTTATAAGCCGATAGAATTTCTCGACTTGAAGCGCAAATCGAACAACTGACAATATCGATTAACAGTGTTTTCGACTCCAGAAGTCGAGGTCCAACTCGTACTCGCTCCAGATCGCGCTCACCTTATCGCAAACCATATCGACCAGATGGTTCATTATGTTGGTACCATTTCACATACCAGGACAAAGGAAGGAAGAGTATCAACCCGTGCTCATATAATACAGATAGATAGACAGATATTTATTAATTCCATTTGATCAAATACATGTATTCAATACATTTTTGATATAGGACACGTCAGAATTTACATCTCTAAAATAAAAGAACTAACAGGTTTATATTACTAATATTATAACTATTTATAACTTATTATAATAACAGATCTTAATAGATACAATCTTATTGCACAACTATTTACACCTTACTCTATTATCATAATATGAAAACTTAATTCTAGAAATAAAACAACATACAGCTAGGTATTACAATGAAAATAGAAAAGTATAATATAATTATACATTTCATCGCTCCTATACGCTAAGATATTCAACTACAGAGTAAAAACAATGGCACTGCAGATAAGCTTTCAACATTCTATCAAAGGTTTTTATTTTTGGGGCCAGTTTTATATACTGGGGTAGTTTATTGTATAATTTAACTCCAGTGTGAAAAGTTCCTTTTTGATATATGCTTGTGTGTGTGTGAAATATGAATGTTTTGATTTTGTCTTGTGTTATGCCTATGAACATCATTGTTTGTTTTAAGAAAAACATCTTTATTCATTAAATTCTTTTTAAAAAACTTAATAGTTTCAAAGATATATATGCAGGGCAGTGGGAGAATGTTTAAATCTTTAAACAGAGGTCTACATGATTCTCTAGTGTTTACATTTGCTATAATTCTAATCGCCCTCTTTTGTATCCTAAATGTGCTTAGTACATCTGGCGACATACCCCAAAATATGACCCCATATCTTAAGTATGAATGGAAATAAGCAAAATAAGTATTTATTAATGTGTGCATGCTAGTGCAGGTTTTCAAAATACGCAACGCAAAACACATCGAGTTCAGTTTAGTATTCAGATATTGTATATGTTTATTCCATTTCAAGTCGTCTTGTATCCATAGTCCTAAAAACTTTTTTCTGATTTATTTTCTATTTGATGACCATTTATGTTATATTGGGCTTCGCAGGATTCCTATTCTGTATAGTGTGGAAATTTAGACATACTGTTTTTTTTATAGTTTATTATGAGGCGATTATCTTGTGACCATTTGGTTATCTCTCCTGTAACGGAGTCAGCAGACTGCTGTATGGCCTGTTTAATTTCACCTTTTATTACGAGTGTTGTATCGTCCGCAAACAAAATTTCCTTATGTGAATGAACGTTCTGTGTTATATCATTGATATATAGAAGAAAGAGTACAGGGCCCAAAACCGATCCCTGGGGTACTCCAAATTTAATAATTCTCTCATTGGACAATGTTTCATTAAGTAATTTGGTTCCACCATCCTTGTGTCTCAAGATTACTATTTGTTTACGCCTTGTTAAGTAAGACTCTAACCATTTATTAGCTAGACCTCTAATATCATATTCATTTAGTTTTATAAGGAGTATTTTATGGTCAACAACATCAAATGCTTTCGATAAATCCAAGAATAGGCCAGTTACATGTTCCTTATTGTCAATTAATTCAGTATACTATTACTACATTCGTAAATTGCTGCCTGTGTAGATTTTTCCGTTCTGAATCCATGTTGTGAGTTTGAAAATATTTTTTTTCTATAAAACTTATCAGTCTCTTATACATGATTTTTTCCACAATTTTTGCAATACCAGTTGGTAAGGTAATAGGACGATAGTTATCTAATTCATCTTTTCAACCGTTTTTGTGCACTGGAATTACTTTTGATAACTTCAAAATATCCGGGTAAGTTCCTGAGATAATTGAACTGTTTATTAAGTGCGTAAGTGGATTTATTATATTTTCTGCGCATTTCTTTAAAATTGCATCAGGGATGCCATCAATGCCAGCACAGAATTTATTTTTTAGCTCTTTTATAACTATTCTTACCTCTTCACTTGTGACATGATTTATAAATAAAGAATCGCAGCATATATTTATTTTATTATTATAATTTAGTGTATTTACTTGTGATTTATTTAATAATTTTTGTGGAATTTCCAGAAAATAGTCATTAAAAGTGTTTGCTTTCCTCTGAATTATTAATCACTTTATTATTTCTAGTCAGTGTAATGTTCCTTTGTATTTTAGCAGATTTTCCAGTTTCTTTCTTTATCACGGACCACATAGCCCTGTTTTTATTAGATGATTGGGAAATAAAATTATCATTATGCATTTTCTTTGCTAGTCTTATTACCTTATTTAATATGCTAGTGTATTTTTTGTAGTATAAATTGAATTCAGGTGTTGTGTGGTATTGTTTATAAAATTTGTGTAGAAATTTCTTTCTTTGACATGAATTTATAATCCCTATTGTTATCCAATTGCTAGATTTGTTATTTTGAAGAGTTCTTTGTTTAAAGGGGAATGCTATTTCAAAATAGTACCGGTTCTGTTAAATGCATTAAATTTATCATTTACATTTTCTAGTTTATAAATTTCTGACCATGTTTCCTTATTTAATACGTCATTGAAATATGTAACATTTGTTTCAGTGAATGACCTGCACTTTGATTTTACTCCATTATCATTATTAATGATTGTTTCGGGTACTTCAAAACTCAGTATTTGTCCCTGGTGGTCACTAAAACCCGGACAATAGGCTTCTATTGAATTGTGATATTTATCTGTATTTATAAAATAAAATCAGGAGTGGTTTTACTAAATTTTGTTATTCTTGTTGGGGTATTTACTGTAGGTTTCAGTCCATAGGAAATTAGTAACTGTGTTAATAATTCACAATTTCTATCACATTTTAAGAAATCCACATTTACATCCCCACAAATTATTATATCGAAATTTACTTTGCTCATGTTATTGAGTAACAATTCTAATTTATCTATAAATAAACGAAACTTTCCTGACGGAGAACGGTATACGCATACAAGTATTAACTTAAACCGCTGTATTTTTACGGCAGAGAATTCAAAATCCCGTTCCATAATTAGGTAATCATAAGCTGTTAACTGTTCATGATCTAAATTATTTCTTAGGTAGATACAAGTACCACCATGGCTAATATTAGAACTAGAGTATTTACTAGCTAGTATAAATCCTGGGAATTGAATTAATTCGAGTTGTTCCTCTTTCAGCCAATGTTCTGAAATACATAGTGCTGAGATGTCTTTAAGTTCATTTTTAAGCATTAGATTTATGTAATCAATTTTATTATAAAGAGACTGAACATTCTGGTGGTAAATTTTAAATTTGTTACTTTTGCAAGCTTGTGTTGGTGATTTATTTACATTATTATTATCATAATTGTTATTATTGTTGCTAGACAAATCCGAAATACCATTGTTGCACTCCGTTAAATTTGACTTCAAAAGATCTGAATGCCAAACCTCACTTTTGGCTTCTTTTACCAGTTTCCCTGCTTCCACTCTAAATATATTACTGTTGAACTATTCTTACCATTTGAATTTACAATTTTTCAGATTTCGTCACTAAGATACTCTTTTTCTAACCTATTTAAGTGTAGGCCATGCCGAGTGTGGTACTTCTTGTCTAATTTACTTACATCTACAATTTGGACATTTGGAAAACTCTTACAAATTTTACGAATTTCTCCATTTATAGCCTCTATTTCTACATTTACACATGATTTGGGAATTAAGTCGTATCGCTGCGGAATGTTTACAATAATAACATTTGTGTTATGCATGGATGGCAATGTACCCTTTAAATCTTTGATTACATTTTTACTCTCGTTTCTATAGACGTCGTTTGCTCCAGCGGTGATTACTGCATAGTCCTTTGAGGTAAGGGACGCACACTCTCCTACCATCCCGTTCGTGACCGCTGCAATTTGCGCTCCTGGCATTACTGTCGAAGTGACCTCCATTTCTCCGCTTCTCTCCAATACGCTTGCTGCTACATCTCGCCCCTGACTATCCGCAAATATCCGCATCTTCCTGGATTTCTCTTTATCACTTTCTTCTTTTCTTCTTGAGGAAAGTCATCATTTTCTTCGACGAGCGCTCCAAATGAATTTGAGACGGGAATTTCAGTTACATGTACTCCATTGATAGGCCTAGGCTTATTCAATCTTACCTTACCAGCAACCACTGTCGACCAAGTTTCCTTGCTTTCCTCTCTGTTTCCTTTTAATTTATTCAACTCTTCCATTAACTTAGCAATATCTTCCTTTAGCAGCTTTATAATTTCATATTTTGAGGACAGTTCGTTTCTCAGGTTATGACATTCGCATGACGGTACTGGTAGGCCTACATTACGACAATCGGTTTCACTTTTCTCCTCACTCAATTTTACCTGAGAATTTGTGATGATTTTATTTGCATTTTTTACTTTTATTTTGCACGACGAGCATAAATCCGTAACGGTTACGCTACCTGACGAGACACTAACACTGTTTACTGTAGTCATACTAGAGACCTAAGTTAGCCTAGATGTTAACACCAAATTACACTAAATTTATTTTAATTATTACTACCTAAATGAATTAATCTAATTACCTACCAATAAAGAAGAATGTGAAATACGTATATCTTCCAATCGGGTGAAATCTCGTAAAAGCACCACTGCTCTACTTGGTTCAAACAGTGATTGAAGAAGTCACCGAATCTTTGGATACACGTTCCCACAACTTGGTTTAAGTTTACTAAATTATCAATAAGAATTTCTAAATACTATCAATATTCCGTATTTCACTTGACCTAAGGAAAGTAACTTTATAGATTTTAAACCTCTGTTATAATATTTTACCACTTTAATCAAATATTTACACTAGCTGCTATTTCACTACACTTTGACTGTGACGCTATCTACCTATACTACTGGTATGTTTCACACACCTCTTCTGCTTCGGGAAATGCTCACACCCCTCGCTACAGGCGGCACAAAGTGATGTGGGCCTAGCAACTTCTCGCCGCTTGTTCATTACCGACCCCTCCTCTGGTAAGAAATTCCTAATCGACACAGGGGCAGATATATCCGTGGTTCTCCCCCACAGCTGAAGATAAAAAGCGTACATGTAAACGACTTCTCTACGCTGCTAACGGGACACCAATCAAGACGTACGGTGAGCGCTTAGTACAAATCAACTTAGGTCTGAGAAGACTATTTTTGTGGCCATTCACAGTTGCTGATGTCCAACAACCGCTCCTTGGAGCTGACTTTCTGAACAATTATGGACTGTTAGTCGATATCAAGCATAAACGTCTCATTGATGGCACAACTAACTTATCAATCCTTGCAACTCCAGCAACTCACACACCTTTAGAAAGTGTTCACTTACTTGGTCCCAAGAACAAGTACTCAAGTTTACTGAAGGATTACCCAAGCTTTTTTCGTGACAACCCAAACTTCTGTGCCAAAGATATACAATTTTTTCATAGTATCACCACAGTAGGACATCCAGTTTCTGTAAAAGCAAGACGACTGCCACCTGATAAACTTGTTCAGACCAAGAGGGAGTTCTAAAAATGATCGATTTGGGAATCTGCAGACCGTCCAAGAGTCCTTGGGCCAGCCCGCTTCACCTTGTCCTAAAAGCAGATGGTTTATGGCGACCCTGTGGATATTACTGGGCTCTCAACGCCATTACTGTTCCAGACCGGTACCCGACACCACACCTACAAGACTTCAATAGCCGATTATCAGGTAAAACTATTTTCTCCAAGTTTGACCTGATACGCGCTTTCCATCACATTCCAATTGCAGAAGAAGATGTGCCTAAAACTGCTGTCATCACCCCATTTGGTTTATTTGAGTTTGCTAAACTCCCATTTGGCCTGACGAATGCTGCTCAGTCATTTCAACTGTGCATTGACTCTATTTGTCGAGATTTGGAGTTTGTGTTTTGCTACTTGGATGACATTCTTGTCGCATCCCAGAATGAAGAGGAGCACGAGCATCATTTGAGAATCCTGCTTGAACGGTTGCATAAGTATTGTATCAATGTCATTGTTTCCAAGTGTGTTTTTGGTGCTTCAGATATTGCCTTCTTAGGTTACTCTGTGTCATCTTCAGGAATTAAGCCGCTCACTGATCGTGTCGATGCTGTTGTCTCATTTCCACAACCTCACACCATTGCTGACTTACGACGATTCCTTGGATTGGTAATTTTTTACCGCCGCTCACTGCCCTACACAGCTGAAACCCAACACTTACTCTTCAACCTTTGTAAAGACACGCGCAGGCGTGACCGCAGGGAAGTTGAATGGACACCCTAAGCAATTGAAGCTTTTGTGCAACTGAAACAACAAATTGCTAATGCTACTCCTCTAGCACACCCTCAGGTGATCTGCCATTAACATTAATAGTCGATGCTTCAGATTTTGCCATAGGAGCTACATTACATCAAGTCCGTGATGATCACCTTGAACCTCTAGGATTCTTCTCCAAGAAACTATCTGATGCACAAAAGAAGTACCGGTATAGCACCTATGACCGCGAA
Organism: Meconema thalassinum; assembly: GCA_946902985.2. Lineage (NCBI taxonomy): Eukaryota > Metazoa > Arthropoda > Insecta > Orthoptera > Tettigoniidae > Meconema > Meconema thalassinum. The sequence goes on from OX336388.2 coordinate 456,135,729, forward strand.
TTAGTGGCGGCCTATTCTGGAGTAAAGTATTTTCGTCACTTAGCCTACTCGAAGGAAGAAACTTCAGCCTCTACACTGACCACAAACCTCTGACATATGCCTTTCACCAACGACTTGGTAAAGCGTCACCAAGGCAACTTCGTCAACTAGATTTCATTAGCCAGTTCACAACTGATTTGAGGTATCTCCGTGGGAGAGAAAACATCCCAGCAGATTTCTGTTCTCGCATCTCATCCATCTCCATACCAACACAACTGTTCGATGAAGTCGCAAAAACCCAAGAATCTGACGAGGAACTTCACCGACTACAACAGTCCACAGAAACAACAACCCTTCAGTTCAAGACGGTTGATGTAATGTAGCTCCTATGGCTAAATTACTGGTTGATGCATCCACAGGAGAATTAAGACCATTTTTACCCAGTCAGTTTCGTAAGCCTATATTTCAAGCATTACACGATATGGTTCACCCAGGCATCTATCAAGCTCGTCTAACAACGCTATGTACGGCCATCTCTCAAACAAGATGTCAAGCTTTGGACAAAAACTTATGTTGCTTGCCAACGATCCAAGGTCACAAGGCACACTGCCAACCCAATTGGAACTTACAAACCAGTGGACCGACGCTTTTCGCACACCAACCTGGACCTCGTTGGACCACTCCCTCCGTCCGAAGGATACTCGTACCTTCTCACAGTCATTGACCACTTTTCTAGTTGGCCTGAAGCTACTCCCCTGAAGGACATTACGGCTGAAACAGTGGCTTATGCCCTATTGCACTCGTGGATAGCCCGCTTTGGTGTACCATCCACCATAACTACTGATCGAGGCAGACAGTTCACTCTTCAGTAGCTTAATGAAACTTCTCGGCATCCACCACATTAAAACAACATCCTACCATCCTGCTGCTAATGGTAAAATTGAACGTTGGCACCGTCAACTGAAAGCTGCACTCCGGACACAACTCTCCAGCAACTGGATGCCTCAACTCCCAACAGTGCTCCTTGGAATGCGATTCCTAGTCATTCCTCACTTGGACTCGACTCCAGTCACACTCCTGAACCTGTGAGATTACCAGCAGACTTCATTGAAGAAACACCTGTGACAGCTGTGCCTTCATTCACTCTGAAGCTCAAGGAACATATCAAATCCCTACGTCTAGTTCACCCAGATCATCATTCAGCAAAAAAGACATTCGTCCATCCGGAGCTCTCAACGTGTTCTCATGTATTCATCCGTCACGATGCAGTTCACAAACCCTTACAGCCTACCTATGATTGCCCTTTCTAAGTGCTTTCTCGAACCAATAAACATTTTGGGATGCCTACAAGTGATCAGTCCATATCAATTGACAGACTTAAGCCTGCCTTCCTCTTAAGTGAACTGTACCCATCCCAGACTGCCAAACAGCAAACCACTCATCACCATCAAGATGATGGACAAATTCTTCCATCACCTAAGTCTGAAAACCACCGTACCCGCTCTGGACGAACTGTTCGCTTTCCAGCTAAGTATCTCTCAGCTGTCACTGGGGAGGGAGTATGTGGCGACTGGTGACTGTTGACCAAAGAGTGATTTGAAAAGTGTTTACTCCTTGTAAATATGTATATATCCTTGTGTTGCATCATGGGAGCATCTTTGTGCTTCCTTCAGTTATGGCAAACCATGTGACTGTGTGTCTGTATGATTTTATGTAGATTTAGCATCAATAAACATGTTGGATGCCAAGATAAATTAATTATTTCGCTAAGCATCCACAAATATTTCAATTACACTTACCTCCACGTCTAGGAACTGCCGTTGATATTCGTCGGCAATGCGGCACTCATCCTCCAAATCCTCCTGCCCGAGGTCTATTTTGAAACTTAGGATCTTGCAGTCTAATGAAAGCAACTCTTCATTTTTCTTTTGTAGCAGGGAGAATGAAACTTGAACATTTCTTCTTTTCTCCTCTTGGTCTATATTCTCGATCTCACTTCGCAGAGCGTTCAATTGTCCGGTAAACGCTGTACGAATAACATTCCTTAACTTCAATGAACGTTCCAAGTCCAGTTCCGTGATGCTCTGAAAGACTTCCTTCGAGACACAATATTGTCAGAACAGGCACGCGTTTCCTGTCACGGTCACCACAATGTTACGTTATAATTATTTACGCGAACCGCGTATCTGCAGGTTCTCAACGTTTAGTGAATAAATCTCACTTCGGTGACAAATCAGACTTTATTGCAAAGTTGCTCAACATCATAGTACTGTACAATAATTACATAGGGAGTCATACCACTCTTCAGCATTGTCGGGAAGGTGACAAATGAACATCGAGAATCGATAATATCACATCACAAGCACAATAATATCTATAAAAAGACTGTGGTTCTTATGGGCTTTTACTTTTAACGGAAATCCCCCCTACACTAGTTTTGTTGCCTCACCATTTATCATGAAGGAACTCTGAACATATATATTTTTCGTCATAATAGCTTCCTACAATTAATGCCAATTGATTACCTTTGTTATTGCGTACAAGTATCGCTTATATTACGTCTTAGTAATTTAAAAAAATTCGAGGTTTGCACGCTGGAAAGAAGTGCCACGTCCTGTGCTGCATGCTCGCCCAGAGTGGAGCACGTGCTCAGTTCCTCCGACAACATAAGTTCTGAAGCACTATCCGTCATTGGTGTTACTGTTGTGTGTCTGTTTTATTTTCTGTTCGATCGAATCATGGCTGCCGACAGTTGGGTTCCAACCCACTATCTCCTGAATGCAAGCTCACAGCTGCGCGCCCCTAACCGCACGGCTAACTCACTACAATATTACAAATATTAATCCAAACAAAACAACAAGAATAAAATTGAAAGAAACTAAATTACAGCCTAACTAATAACTAAAGAGATGATGATCAACAGTATTGCTGACATAAAAATTGTTAACATCGTCTGCATACATCTTAGAAGGAAGGAAAGGTTGTGCTCTCGACATCTGTCAATCAGTAATGCGTCATATCACAACGAAATGAATGTCGTTATTGGTTCTCTTCGCATAATATCCTTAATACTGGTCCAATCCGTTAACATCTGCAAAACTGCTCCTTCCTGGGCGTGTTCTATTTCAGATATCTGCTGGGGTTGTGGTTGTCTCGCTAACTTATGAAAGCGCAGTACTCGAAGCGGGTGAACATAACGTATGACGTCAGCGCTACCTCTGCCTAGAGTTAGCAACACTGTCGCCATAAGGCTCAACAGTCTTTTCTAAACGTCGGATGCTCTATAGCCAAACCTTCAAATCGCTTTGAAACTAGAGACTATCGCACTCGTTGCATGCATGTTCGAACTCGTTAGTATTGAATGATTTGGTGCAATAAGTACGGTACGCGCTGCCCTTCAACGATTCGGTGCTTGTGATAGCACCCCTTCTTTGTAACCGCTGCCTATTGCAGCACCCTCCATTGACATCTGAGCAGGCTTTCCCGTTGATTCGGTGGGCTGCAGACACACCACACTTGGTAGTCGCTATGTATACTCTTCGAACATCGTCGACGTGGATGCGTTGTGGGAATCCTCTCGATCGGAACTTTCCTCCGAATAGCATTTTGTACCATTCTATAAGTATTTTCGATTTACATGGGATGACATCGTTAATTAATTTCAAGATTTTTAAGTCGAAATAAAATTTCAGTTACCCTCCGACGATTATTCTATCGTACCGTACCTGTTTGACTTCAATTGCTCGATCAGCTCTTTACAATGGCACCAGATTCAACATCCTAACTCAACGCGTTCAGAAGCTACATTGATTTTAATTTCTGCTTGAAGCATGCACTGCCATGTGTATGATGGCATTGGGTGGTTCAACCCACCGCATCGAGAACATGCGGAATATTCATACGTACGGTACTCTAACTATTTCCAGTCTAGTGTTCGTCTCAGAAACGCAAGGACTACATCTTACCTATTTTCGTCACACATGGAAGTTTGAGCGACCACTACTGTGCCGAACGAATAGACGTTTTTACGGCAGAAACCAAGACAGCAGTTTCATTTTAAAAGAAGCAAGGGAACTGAAGAAATAAGAACGTACCGGTAGTACAGAACATCTAAGTGACATTTCGGATCATTGTAATTTGTAAGTTACTGTAGATGCCATACTGAAGTTTCGTGCCAGGTTCAATTTTCCAGACTGATCATCATTTAAGATTGGAAGGTTGTTGTAAATGTTAATTTATTTTAGGGTATAGGGGACATCTTAATCATCTGCCCGATGTATTTGGGTGTATGGTGGATTTCTCTGATAACCTGTGTTTCTGTGGTGATTGTAATATTATGTGTAACTGTAATTATTAGGAAAAGGGATTTGGTTACTTGTGCAGGACTTGAAATTGCCGAAGATAGTGTTGAACAATCGGTTAAACAGACTAAAAGGATGTCAGGCAGGCGTGGATTCAAGGGGGGGGAGGGTGTCACGGGGAGTCATGACAACCCCCCCCCCCCCAAACGGAGATCAAATTTTTTTGCAAACTAAAAAAACGAAAACACAATAACCAGACAACTAAAACTAAACGAAAACAGTTTTATTTCATTTTATTCAATACTGAAAATATCTTTATTGCAATTATTATGTTCTGTTTCAACTGTAGCCTACATATTTACAACTTCATGCCTGTTATATAAAACGATTATTTATATAACAAAATCAACTCGTCTATTTTGTTTAGCAAACCTTGTGATTACCGAATCGATATCTATAGTGATGTCACGATGCATGTGCAGCAATGCACGGATAAGAATTTGGGGCTTTTTTCGCACCAAAAAAATTTGCCGACGTCCAAACTGCAAGCTTGGTTGCCAATTTAAGCTGTGACTTTCTCCCTTTGTCGGTACCAACTCGACTTGCCGAAACTGTTACGTACCTTGATACTTTTCTCGAAGCTCGATGTAAAATTCGCAAAACACGCCGTTGCAATTTGTACGAATATTTTTGGTGCGCTAAACGCATTAAATTTCTATCCAGGTAGCTTGCAAAAAAATTGGTCTGGTTTTGTACGTTTGGTTATTTTGTGATTGCGTTGTTAGTGATACCATTTTTCTTAACAATTTCGATTCTGTGACACCCCCAAAGCCAAACTCCAGATCCGCGCCTGGTCAGCTGTCAGCCCAGGATTCAAAGCACCAATCACCTGGCTTCATGCAGTTCCCCATAGCAGTTGTGGTGCGTAATTTATCGCGCATGGCTACACCGAGGGGAGATTCTAAGGTCTAACATAATATCTAGTGTTGATAGCCTAGTCTAGTTTAGAAACATGTAATAGTTGAGATTATATTTACGTAGATCACGCACCTCCAATTGAACGGCACCGTAAAGGAAGTGAAGACTAGTAAAGGCTGTTGAGGTACTTATTAGAAACACAAGTAGACTACCTGTAGGCTAACAATAAGTGATAAATATAGCTTTGGAATTCCCACCGACCGTGGGTGCATTTGTTAGCCTACTTTCGATTTTTGCAAAAAATGAAAGTAGACTTATGAGATCAACACAGGGCGAAAAAAGTGTGTCTGTCTGTGTGTGTGTATGTGTGTGTGTGAGTCTGTGTGTGTGTGTGTATGTGTGTGTGTGAGTCTGTGTGTGTGTGTGTGTGTCTGTGTGTGTGTGAGTGTGTGTACTCTGAATGTCTGTCCCCCCCTATCAATTCGAACACGGTGAATGCGAATTGAACGAAATTTGGTACAAAGGTAGCACTAGCAAAGGACACCTCTGTGTCATGTTTTATATTGCCGCCATCTTTACTAAAACTGAATGGCGGCCACTCAAACGTTCAAAACGTAAAATCAAATAACGACTAACCAAATCATCCGATCTCTACCAAATTTGGTAACAACATACCTTCGTATAGGATGCGTCTTGTGACCAAACTACAAGGTCGTCGGCCATACCATTTCAGGATGGCGGCCGTGCAAATAATGCAAACTTTATAATCCATATCATGGGACCCACCAGTTCCGATTATCGAGCCGAGAATCGTTTTAACTGTTCTAAAGGAAGAGGCACGTTCGAAATTAAAAGCTTATTTTGTAATACTATAGTGCAGACGTGATTTTAAAAAGCTGAACTGATTCAGTAATAAGACAAGATGGCAGCGGATATCTTGTGCCTGACTTATATTTCACTAATTTGAGTATTGCATGCAATATAGCGTACTGATAAAAAATAAATAAACTTTGTATGAAATGCTTTATATATAAATAATATAGTCCAGTGATGAAATCGTTTAGTATAAATCATTATTTGCTAACAAGTTCTATGTAAGTCATTTTAAATAGATCGATATTCGTTGACACAATTAGCTCAGTGGTAGAGCATTGGCCTATCGCTCAAATGCCTATGGTTCAAACCCGATCAGAGCTAGTTTTTTTGCTTGAAATGTTATATGTTTATTGTTTTGTAATGACTCAGATGTTTTAAAATTAAACGTTATATTGTACACATTATGGTGTAAAATATATATTTAATTAAAACATAATTCGCCTGCAGATTTACTCGAGACATCTAGCTGCCAAAAAGGTAACTTCCAGATTTTATTGAAAAGTTTCTTCTTCTGGCCGCTAGAATGCACTCGCTCTGTTAGGATTATATTGTTCGATATTTCACCACTAGATGTCCCGACTAGTCTACGTGGGGCTCCATTGATTACTATACCATTATCATTCTATGCGCATCGAATTTTAAGAATGACAAGATGATACTACGATACATTTTAACTTTTTATTTTAAAGGGCTTGTAACAGCCTATTTTGCGTTACTTGAAAATGTTATTAAGCGTTATATTGTGCACATTATGGTGTAAAATATATATTTAATTAAAACATAATTCGCCAGCAAATTTACTCGAGACATCTAGCTGCCAAAAAGGGAACTTCCAGATTTTATTGAAAAGTTTCTTCTTCTGGCCGCTAGAATGCACTCGCTCTGTTAGGATTATATTATCGAAAATATCCACATAGTTTGTATGCACACGTCTCTGTAGGGTCATGGAAAGATTTGTTAATTCAATTAGGGTTGTGAAAGCCATGCACAACCAGACGTGTAAAGACATGCCTCAACTCAAAGTTGGATGTTGCCCACGGCAGGTCGTAATAATAATAATAATAATAATGTTATTGGTTTTACATCCCTTTTAACTACTGCTGCTTTTAGAGACACCGGGGTGCCGGAATTTTGGCCCGAAGGGGATCTTTAACGTGCCAGTAAATGTACTGACACGGCTCCCTCGCATTTGTGCACCCTCAAATGCCAGCTGACTGCGCCAGGATACGAACCTGCAACCTAGGGCCCAGCAAGCGAGAACGTTACCGCTGAGTCACGCAGCCAGTCCGGTCGATTATGTCTCCAGATCCATAACATTCTTGATATACTTCTTATCTTTCTTTCTTCAATGATGGTAGCAGTTTTTATCTAGGTTGTGGCGTTTGGTAGAGGTAAATCGTTTCTAAGGTCTTCAACAAAGAATAGTTCTATTATACTCTTTGATAATAACAACGAGTTATAACTATACTCATACATTTAGGAGAAAGTAGGCTATATGTTCTTTACTGAACATCTTGTTGCTATTGGTAACAATATGTCTGCATCCCAAGAAATGATGTCCGCCTCGTTGCGTAGCGGCTAGCATTCTTGGCTGTCACCGCGGAGGCCCGGCTTCGATTCCCGGCTCTTTCAAGAAAATTAATTCTGGTTTGAGGTCTGGAACGGGGTAGAGTCAGCCTCGTGAGGCAAAACTGAGAAGAAAAGTTCATCGCCAGGTGCCGGTTGCGATATCATCTAGTAGCCAAGTACGCAGCTAGGTGTCATTGACGGTAGCATTTGGTAGCAAAAGCAGGAACTACTTGAAATTGATCGTCTGCAGTCCTTACCTGAATTGCAGACAACACTGACCGCGTTGTCGCAGCCCCTAAACTGAGGAATCAACCAACGTAAACTGAGAAAAGGCGGGTTTGAATTTTTACCTCAGCCATCTTGGAAGTGGTTTTCCGTGGTTTCCCCACTTCTACTCCAGGCAAATGCCGGGATGGTACCTAACTTAAGGCCACGGCTGCTTCCTACCCAAATCTTACCTCAATTACAAATACACAAAGTAGTACAGACATCACAGTGACAGGTTATCAGAAAAAATTACACACACCCAAGTACACGGGCCTACATGACCACTATGTCGCAAAGCCGCTAAAAGAATCTACTCCAACAACAACAACAACAACAACAACAACCACCACAACAAGAAATGATGGTGGCAAAATCACTACCGTACTGCGAATGATCGGTCACCAGCCAAATGCAAGTAAATCGGATTCTTTCAATGTTGATAAAGGAAAGTTGGTTCTAAATCACTAACGGTTTATATTGATCAAGAGACATCATTCAAAGGGAAACAACTATTTAGGTGTGTCTTTCGACGAGTAGGTAAAACTTGATCGGGACTCATCGATATTAGTTCCGTAAAATTTCTTGAAAATTTACTGGCAATGCCTATCATATGTCCACTCCAGAAACTGAACATCTGGCCAAAATCTGTCTGTCCTTTGCAAATGCCACCTGTTTACCAGCTTCCGGCAAAACATTTTGGAAATAACTGATCCTACTAACCACACTTCTAAAATTAATGGCAGTTTAAAATATAGTCAAGCGATCTCCACATGCAAAGAAACATATTAACATTAACTCTGTTATGTTTTTCAGTGTCTTTTCGGGGTTTCGCCTAGGTGTAGCCTATCAAGTCAGGTTCATCAGCAGGATTTTGATACACCCTGCCTGAATCCCTCTGGGATAGTGGACCATACACTTTGCCCCATATATGAAGCACATCGCTCTTCTTTGCTGCGGGAACTAAGAACTCCCTCAACGTTATCTCCTCCTTATAGCGGTACCAAAAAAATCTTGGAATATTGACTTTCACGTCGAGAATTTAAACTCCACCAAACTCTTCCCTTGCTCTAAAGTTTACTAATTGCCGTATCGTGCGTAGTTTATTGTCTCCGGAAACTAATATAGCCTAAGTTTAAGCCCCACTGACATAGGCCTATTGGTGTGGACCGAAGTTATGTTGTTGTTGATTCTTTTGTGGTTTTGCGGCATCGTGGTCATGTAGCCCCGTGTACGTGGGTGTGTGTAGAATTTGTCTGACAACTTGTGTCACTGTGTTGCCTGTACTAGTGCGTGTATTTGTAATTGAGGTAGGATTTGGGTAGGAAGTGGACGTGGCCTTCAGTTAGGTACCATCCTGGCATTTGCCTGGAGTAGAAGTGCTTGGAGAAGAATTGAGAAACGACGGAAAACCACTTCCAGGATGGCTGAGGTAGGAATCGAACCCACCTCTTCTCAGTTTTGCCTCAAGAGGCTGAGTGTACCCCTTTCCAGTCCTCAGACCATAATTACATTTCTTGTCAGAGCCGGGAATCGAACCGCAGCCTCCGACGTGATTGCCAAGAACGCTAGCCACTACACCACGAGGTGGTCAAGAGTATATGAATTCTAATGTTATGTTACAGATAGTCAATGTTTAATTCATACTCTTTTATTTATTTTCTATCTAGATTTTTTGATTTTTCGTAGTCAGTTTACCCTCCAGGTAGGCTTTTCCCACGGACTCAGCGATGGATCCCACCTTTACCGCCTCTGCGGGCAGTGTCCCGGAGCTTGATATCGGGTCGGGGGATACAACAGGGGAGGCGGGACTAGCGCCTTGCCCACGGGGCCTCACCTGCGAAACGAACAGGGCGCCCCATGAGGGATGGGACGGGATGGGAAGAATGGGAGGGTTAGACAAGGAAGAGGGAAGGAGGCGGCCGTGACCTGACGGTAGGTACTGCCCCCGTAAATTGAATTATATTGAGACCACGATGGCTGTATTGGCAAATGTGAGTAAAGTTATGAATGTTATAGTTATGACGTGGATATTCATGACGTAGGCACGGATGACGCAGATTTCATGCAAGTAGGCTGATTGAGTTGAGATTCTTGGTGACGTCATGATTTTGTTCGAGAAAGATCTTAGATTTACGACGCAGTCGCAGGAAACAAGGTATTGTGCTAAGGAAGAAGCTACGCTATTGGAGGAGAGACTCGAACCAATGAACGATAGTTTGGAAGGAAGACGGAGATTGCTGAAACTACGATATTTGATTACTTTTGGCATGCAGATTTGTGGAAATCTACTTTCAGTTATGGCATTGATTTGGAATTTTGAAGAAATTAATTTTGAGTTTTTGAAATTTGAAAATCCGTCAAGTATAGCCAAAGTTAAAACTTCTAGCAATGACGCAGCAACAGGCTATGGAAGGGATGGATACGCCCCTTAAGAAGTTGATAAAAGGTCGTGCACAGGATAGAGGAGCTCTCAGATCTCATATGTCAGATCGCATATATATTTCAGATGTCATAGTTATTTTCAAGTGATTCAGTGAAGTAAGTTGTCTTTAGCGTGCGGTTAAAGCCCGGCGCATCGAACGAACTCGGAGCAGTTCCATTTTACGCTGCTCGAAACTGGGTGAAGTTGAAACGCTCACATTAACGTTTCCACCAGTTAAGATATCAAGCGCTAACTTCGGCCTGTATTATAGTTCTATTGGGCAGTATAACATTGAGGTGTGTAGAAGATTTGAACAATTTCATAGTTATACTTCGAAAGATATTGGAACTTTAAGGCTGCCAACAAAAGTGATTTTCTCGCCACATGAGAAACACTTTTAAAATTCCACATTATACACTACGGCTGACACGTGGAGTGCAACAGTGATATTGGAGAATACGTTTGGTATTACAACGATACATTCGACTATGGAACATTATAATCTTGCAGTGCTTTCAATGATTATAACAGTAATTGAGATGGAAGGCTAAGACTTTAATGCAATTGGGACATATATTGATTGGAGTGAAATAACAGCATGGAACTTCGTTAATCGTCCTTCTACAAAAGCGAGCATGTAGTGAACATCCAACTACACTCATGCATCGTGAATCCATCGCTGAATTATGCCAGATAACAGTGGAAATATTTTCATACTCCACAACTATGAATATTTCTGCGGAAATAACTACAATAAACTTCATGAAGAATTACGACTGGAACTTCAGGGAACTTTCAAGAGAGGCCAGGGTTGTCCCGGCGCACAAAGAAGAGTTTTGCCAGAAGGATGTTTTTCGTATCCACGGAGCAGTGCAATTTCCGGAGAAGGAAGCAGTTCGATTCTCCGAGGACGCTGATTCCAGTTTCGAGGACGGAGCACATCTTCACGCTGGTGAAATGGAACCAACAGCAGTTTTCTTTGAAAACTTTCCTCTAGAACTTCAATCAACAGATAAGGTAGTCGTGAACGTTTCTTGTATTATTTGAGTCTTGTAGCGATATCCGAGCAACCATTCTTCCCATATTTTTCTGTCCTATATTTTGCCCCATTTTCTTGATTGATATTTCTGTACTCAGTACACTTCGATGATTTATGCCTTTTTCTTCGATTTTTTGAGACATTGCTATGTCATTGGCATACTTAAATAATTTTGGATCAGTTGAGACTGATATTAGATTCTTTCAGTAATTTGCATATTTTTTTTGTAGTCACGATTTGACTGTAAAGTTAACGATTTGCTATGGCAGATTTGAATTCAGACAGCGTGTCATTTTATTAAAGTAATTCTATTCAGTAAATTACTTTGACCAATTTTCTGTCATCCTCAAGAAAGAAGAATAATTAAATGATTTTAGAGCGTTAAAATCTATTACGATATCGACGATCTTTGAAATACTAGTCGTCTTATGAACATGATTGCAACATAGACATTTATCATTGCATTATAGACAATTTCATGAAATATGAACGTTGATTACAATTTATTGAATACACTATAGTAATGAACATTTGATAGGAGTTTTTCTCAATTATAGATTGGAACAATAATGTTTGCATTCCACAATCTAATTGTATTCTATTCGACTATTCATGCAGTTTAGTTGAACTCTGATTGAAGATAGTATTTTTATACTGCGTTACTTTGGAGATATTAATCTCAATTTTGATAGACCAGGGAGGAGTGTCTAATCGTATTTGCTATTAAATTTATTTGTGATTGGCAAATTTTTACTTCATATCGATTCATGAATGAAACCCACGAAGGTTAAATAATAACAGTCATTATTACAATTGATGAATATAAGAATTTTTAAAGAGGAACAATGGATGTATAATCGTTAGTTCAGTGGACGTGTAAAAGTCACTGTTGAATAATGCCCTTGAATTATGAAGGAGGTTCCCACAATAATAAATGAAGTTGATGAATTTATAAGTGGAGGATTTTTGTGTGTAGTTTGGAAGATTTTTATGCCATATATGTGAAGATATATGATGAATTTTGGGCCAATTGTTGTGTAATTTTGTGCGTCTTGAGCGAAGTATTTTCCCGCTGATTGTATTGTTCTTGTTCTTTGAAAGTTATTCATATGAAGATACTGTTAAAATTAACAAGAGTGTTAAATAATTTGAGATAAAGATTTTGAATGGAGGTTACCGTCACAAATATTAATAATTATTATTAAACCTTATTAAACCTGAATTTGACAGTTAAATATAACTAACCTTCATTGGTCGATTATATCACCACGATTTGAGTAATTATCAACCGGATAAACGTGTGGTTTAATGTATTTCTTGTATAAATAATATAAACAATACAATATTATAAAATAATTTTGTAAATATCTTTGTTAAATAATTTGAAATGATAGTGATTAATACAGGCGTGTATAAAATTTTCAATTGTCATTTGACATTGTTATAAACAATTTATTATTGTTATAAATAATTAATGAACTTTTGTTATTAACATTTAGAGTTTTGTTTTTATACTCTAAACAACGCTAATTAAGCAGGTGGTTTGAACAATTAATCATGATTTGGGATTGTTGGAGTAATCCACTGGTGTTTGAATGAAGCATTTAAACATTTGCGTGATAATATTTCAGTTGAGATGTGAACATTTACGTGTTTGAAAAGGAGAGCCAAGCTCTGAGGTAACACGCTTATGCTAGGGTTGAACGAACGGGAGTCCGCTTTGACGATGCAGGTGCATTGCAGCTGGCCCGGACAACTGTGTTACAGAGGCCAAGGACATTCCATAATAGCCCTGTGGCTATAAATAAAATGTGAAGTATATAAACACGCAAAACATTTGATATATGTGTCTTGTCCCAAATCCCGTTTCCATTCCCAGTGCATTATTATTTTACGTTGCTATGAGCTTGAGAAAGCTGAAACATTATATGTAGAGAATACAGGTCCTACAGGAGGACATGGTTATGTGGTCGATGGCTTCTGATTGCCACGTGGATTTTGTTGTCTTATTTTTGTTAAAATCATTCTTTATGTGAAATAAATTATTGTGCAGTTTAAAGTTTCTCGTCTTCGTTCTGGTTCATTTTAAATATCATGGTGGAGGTTATTGTGTGGGCATACTTTAAGTGATCCAGTTGACAACTCAGTCCCCGAGATAAATTTAAGAGGTAAGTAAAGGTAAGTATGAACCCCCGTATATTTTGGTGTGTTCCACAATAATTTCTTGTTAACTATTGTGCTCTAATCTCGATAGTATCTGTCAGTGCCATTTTCATTGATGTAGCTGTTCCGGTGCGTTTGATTATTGGCAATCCGATTGAGGGGGCGGATATCTGACAGCCTACTATCCGGATATCGGGTACAGTAGGATTGGCGACCCTATAACGTGGGGATTGTTCTACAAAACTGGATTACCAAGTAGAATTGGCACCGCAATTTTTGTGGAGTGTTCGAATAACATTGGATTACCAAGTTATCGATGTCAAAGGGATTGTGAAGACTCAAATAAAGAGGTTGATTCTTTGTTAGATGTCTTGGCCAATTGTAGAATTCGAGAGTGTGATTATATAGGAATAAATGTTGTATTGTATTAGGAAAATTACACTCAGAAAAGATCAGATCTTATACAACTTGAGAGAGGTTAAATAGGCTGGAAACTTAGAAAAATCGCCTATGATCTGGAATCTTATTTTATTTGACCGGCTTATGACAGGTTTAGTCATATTAAAGATAAAATTAAACCATTTGGATTATAAATGTAAATTATTTGTGTTAGGATATTTTAAAATGAACCAAAGAAACTTGAACATGTGCTTGAGTTTATTTCAACATGAAGTGTCTACGAAGGTTAATTATAAGGTAATTATAAGTTAGATTTAAGACAGAAAATTGCTCAAATTTATATATGGTGAAAAATGTTGCTCAGATGTTGTTATTTTGCTCTGTTTGATGTATGTCCCTAAAGCAGTTTATTATTGAAATATTATTGAAATGGCAGATGAGAGTCTGAGAATTATGTTGGAGGAGATGAAAGCTAGCATGAATAGCAGTATGAAGCAGATGATGGAGGAGAATGCTAGTAATATGTCTGCTAGAATGGAGGAGAATTCCAGTAGTTTGTCAGCTAATTTGTCTATTAGGCTGGATGAAAGTGTGAGGGAAATGGAAGCTAGGAATACTAGTCGAATGGAGGAGAATATGAAAGTTCTTCAGACCAGTTCTGCAAACCTAGAAAATAATGTGTCGCGTTTACAGATCAGTACCCAGGGAATCGAGAATGCTGTAAGTGACATTCATAAAGATGTGTCTGATGTTAAAAATGATGTTTCTAAGGTACAGAAAGATCTTACCATGTTGAATCTTGATGTTGCTAATGTCCGGGGTGATATTTCATGTGCTAGAGCTGAAGTAATTGTTGTAAGGAATGATGTTGCTACTGTACAAGACAAAGTAGAAGAAGTTCAAAGAGAGGTTAGTAATGTTCGAACTGATGTGTCAAATGTTCAAGTAGACATCAATAATATTCATTCAGATGTTAACGATATGCAAAGCGATATCAATAAAATACAAGTAGAAGTCAATACTGTTTTTATAGACATTGCTAAAGTTCAGACTGATGTTAACAAAGTTAGGGAGGAAATTGAAACTTCAAAAATACTTTGTACTCGTAACATTAGTGCATTAACAACTCGGTTAGTTGACGAGTCTGTTAGGACAACAGCTTCTTTAGCTGGTTTAAAATACGATGTAGAGGTCATGAGAACCCAAGTATTAGATCACAATCGTTTACTTAAGGAGGACATCGAAGTAGATATTGCGGAAATGTTAACTGCAAATGTAACGGTGTGGAAAGATGAATGGAACAGGTCAAGTGGGGAACATGTAGATCAGATTCAGGAACGAATTGAAAGAAAACTTGCCAGTACACAAGTAGACATTAATAACGAAGTAGTTCAGATTAGGAAAGACTTGAATGTAAGGATGGATTCGCTATCCGAAAAGCAGGTAGAGGATAGAACTCAGATAGGTCAGGACGTGCAAGCATTAAAAACTGCGTCAGAGGAACAGATTTATAAGGTTGTCTCTGATGTTAATGAAACTACGAGCAAGCTGCAGAATTTGAAACTAGGAGAAGCTAGCATGATGGAAACCTATAAGGAAGAGTTGATTAGGAAAGTCATCACGGAAATCACAGACAAGGATACCGAAGGATTGACTGGTGAAGAGGAGAGAAATTACGTGAGAAGAGGTCACCTTACTACAGAAAAGAGAGATATTAGTCCGGAGGAACGTATATCCAGATTCAGGGAAGAAGAAGAGGATCGGAATATTGAACCCGAATGGAAGTATCGCGATAGTGGGAGGAATTATATGGATTCATATCCGAGAAATGTGACAGTCATCCGGAATTTTGAAGACAAACTTCAAAAATTTAGCAACACTGATAGTCTCACACCGATCGAATATACCAGGAATCTTAAAGACTACTTCATAGAAGCCCACATTCCTAGAGAGAGAGAGATGAGAATCGTAGAAAGATTTCTAGCTGGAGGACCCCTCGAATGGTTTAGAGCATTTCGGTACACTTTCAGCAATTTTGACGAATTTGCAGAGGCACTGATTAAACGATTCTGGTCAATAGAAGCTCAGAATTCACTAAGAGCTGAGGTATACTCGAGGAAGTATTCAGGTACTCTTCCAACACGGTACGCTGATTTCTTCACGAGCCAACTATCACGCTTGAGATTTTTGCAACCCCCATTGTCAACAGAGCAGTTGATAGATGCGATTTCACGTATGCTGCCTGTGGAGGTAAGAAGACTGATCATATCGTCAAACATTAGAGATTTGACGAGGTATGGACGAATTGTTGAGAAGGCTTGACTACACGAGTCCAATGCCAAATTTGGTACAAAAAGGTCAGAGGCACGAATTCAAAGACGTTAATACGGTCTACATGGATCAAGTGCAGCAAACTGATAAGCCTGAGGAAGGAAAAACTGAAAATGTAGGTCCTCACAGGAATAATTATTTCCGCAACCACAGATCCCAAGGTTACCGTCCATATCAGCAAAGACGAGGCTGGAATAATAATAGAGGGAATTACAACAACGGAAGAGGTAGATACTACAACAATGGTTATAATAGAAATTATAACAGAAATAACCAGTACCAGAATCAAAATCAGAATTCTCAAGGTCAGGTTATGACACCCGACAAGTATCAAGAAAGAGAGAAATGAAGTCAGGAGTATCTGAAGGAATTACGAGAAAAGGAAGCTGAAAACCAAAAGAAAAGACAGGATGTAGTGATCGATCCTGGTCCTTCTACAAGTCAGCAGAACTTAGAAAACAGGAATTCACGACAGAAAAGACAGTAGAGAGGAGAGAATGCATTAGCCACACACAAACCAGAGAAGAAGAGACTTATGATTAAGGAACATAGAAGAAATATCATACAAGAGTAGAATTATAATTCAATTTCGTGTTCAAGTGAATTGAGATATTTATAACACAGAGTTTAAAAACAATTTGCAACTGTTTTTAAAACGTGGTGAAGGGAGAATGCCCCCGTAAATTGAATTATATTGAGACCACGATGGCTGTATTGGCAAATGTGAGTAAAGTTATGAATGTCATAGTTATGACGTGGATATTCATGACGTAGGCACGGATGACGCAGATTTCATGCAAGTAGGCTGATTGAGCTGAGATTCTTGGTGACGTCATGATTTTGTTCGAGAAAGATCTTAGATTTACGACGCAGTCGCAGGAAACAAGGTATTGTGCTAAGGAAGAAGCTACGCTATTGGAGGAGAGACTCGAACCAATGAACGATAGTTTGGAAGGAAGACGGAGATTGCTGAAACTACGATATTTGATTACTTTTGGCATGCAGATTTGTGGAAATCTATTTTCAGTTATGGCATTGATTTGGAATTTTGAAGAAATTAATTTTGAGTTTTTGAAATTTGAAAATCCGTCAAGTATAGCCAAAGTTAAAACTTCTAGCAATGACGCAGCAACAGGCTATGGAAGGGATGGATACGCCCCTTAAGAAGTTGATAAAAGGTCGTGCACAGGATAGAGGAGCTCTCAGATCTCATATGTCAGATCGCATATATATTTCAGATGTCATAGTTATTTTCAAGTGATTCAGTGAAGTAAGTTGTCTTTAGCGTGCGGTTAAAGCCCGGCGCATCGAACGAACTCGGAGCAGTTCCATTTTACGCTGCTCGAAACTAGGTGAAATTGAAACGCTCACATTAACGTTTCCACCAGTTAAGATATCAAGCGCTAACTTCGGCCTGTATTATAGTTCTATTGGGCAGTATAACATTGAGGTGTGTAGAAGATTTGAACAATTTCATAGTTATACTTCGAAAGATATTGGAACTTTAAGGCTGCCAACAAAAGTGATTTTCTCGCCACAGGAGAAACACTTTTAAAATTCCACATTATACACTACGGCTGACACGTGGAGTGCAACAGTGATATTGGAGAATACGTTTGGTATTACAACGATACATTCAACTATGGAACATTATAATCTTGCAGTGTTTTCAATGATTATAACAGTAATTGAGATGGAAGGCTAAGGCTTTAATGCAATTGGGACATATATTGATTGGAGTGAAATAACAGCATGGAACTTCGTTAATCGTCTTTCTACAAAAGCGAGCATGTAGTGAACATCCAACTACACTCATGCATCGTGAATCCATCGCTGAATTATACCAGATAACAGTGGAAATATTTTCATACTCCACAACTATGAATATTTCTGCGGAAATAACTACAATAAACTTCATGAAGAATTACGACTGGAACTTCAGGGAACTTTCAAGAGAGGCCAGGGTTGTCCCGGCGCACAAAGAAGAGTTTTGCCAGAAGGATGTTTTTCGTATCCACGGAGCAGTGCAATTTCCGGAGAAGGAAGCAGTTCGATTCTCCGAGGACGCTGATTCCAGGTTCGAGGACGGAGCACATCTTCACGCTGGTGAAATGGAACCAACAGCAGTTTTCTTTGAAAACTTTCCTCTAGAACTTCAATCAACAGATAAGGTAGTCGTGAACGTTTCTTGTATTATTTGAGTCTTGTAGCGATATCTGAGCAACCATTCTTCCCATATTTTTCTGTCCTATATTTTGCCCCATTTTCTTGATTGATATTTCTGTACTCAGTACACTTCGATGATTTATGCCTTTTTCTTCGATTTTTTGAGACATTGCTATGTCATTGGCATACTTAAATAATTTTGGATCAGTTGAGACTGATATTAGATTCTTTCAGTAATTTGCATATTTATTTTGTAGTCACGATTTGACTGTAAAGTTAACGATTTGCTATGGCAGATTTGAATTCAGACAGCGTGTCATTTTATTAAAGTAATTCTATTCAGTAAATTACTTTGACCAATTTTCTGTCATCCTCAAGAAAGAAGAATAATTAAATGATTTTAGAGCGTTAAAATCTATTACGATATCGACGATCTTTGAAATACTAGTCGTCTTATGAACATGATTGCAACATAGACATTTATCATTGCATTATAGACAATTTCATGAAATATGAACGTTGATTACAACTTATTGAATACACTATAGTAATGAACATTTGATAGGAGTTTTTCTCAATTATAGATTGGAACAATAATGTTTGCATTCCACAATCTAATTGTATTCTATTCGACTATTCATGCAGTTTAGTTGAACTCTGATTGAAGATAGTATTTTTATACTGCGTTACTTTGGAGATATTAATCTCAATTTTGATAGACCAGGGAGGAGTGTCTAATCGTATTTGCTATTAAATTTATTTGTGATTGGCAAATTTTTACTTCATATCGATTCATGAATGAAACCCACGAAGGTTAAATAATAACAGTCATTATTACAATTGATGAATATAAGAATTTTTAAAGAGGAACAATGGATGTATAATCGTTAGTTCAGTGGACGTGTAAAAGTCGCTGTTGAATAATGCCCTTGAATTATGAAGGAGGTTCCCACAATAATAAATGAAGTTGATGAATTTATAAGTGGAGGATTTTTGTGTGTAGTTTGGAAGATTTTTATGCCATATATGTGAAGATATATGATGAATTTTGGGCCAATTGTTGTGTAATTTTGTGCGTCTTGAGCGAAGTATTTTCCCGCTGATTGTATTGTTCTTGTTCTTTGAAAGTTATTCATATGAAGATACTGTTAAAATTAACAAGAGTGTTAAATAATTTGAGATAAAGATTTTGAATGGAGGTTACCGTCACAAATATTAATAATTATTATTAAACCTTATTAAACCTGAATTTGACAGTTAAATATAACTAACCTTCATTGGTCGATTATATCACCACGATTTGAGTAATTATCAACCGGATAAACGTGTGGTTTAATGTATTTCTTGTATAAATAATATAAACAATATAATATTGTAAAATAATTTTGTAAATATCTTTGTTAAATAATTTGAAATGATAGTGATTAATACAGGCGTGTATAAAATTTTCAATTGTCATTTGACATTGTTATAAACAATTTATTATTGTTATAAATAATTAATGAACTTTTGTTATTAACATTTAGAGTTTTGTTTTTATACTCTAAACAACGCTAATTAAGCAGGTGGTTTGAACAATTAATCATGATTTGGGATTGTTGGAGTAATCCACTGGTGTTTGAAAGAAGCATTTAAACATTTGCGTGATAATATTTCAGTTGAGATGTGAACATTTACGTGTTTGAAAAGGAGAGCCAAGCTCTGAGGTAACACGCTTATGCTAGGGTTGAACGAACGGGAGTCCGCTTTGACGATGTAGGTGCATTGCAGCTGGCCCGGACAACTGTGTTACAGAGGCCAAGGGCATTCCATAATAGCCTTGTGGCTATAAATAAAATGTGAAGTATATATAAACACGCAAAACAATTGATATATGTGTCTTGTCCCAAATCCCGTTTCCATTCCCAGTGCATTATTATTTTACGTTGCTATGAGCTTGAGAAAGCTGAAACATTATATGTAGAGAATACAGGTCCTACAGGAGGACATGGTTATGTGGTCGATGGCTTCTGATTGCCACGTGGATTTTGTTGTCTTATTTTTGTTAAAATCATTCTTTATGTGAAATAAATTATTGTGCAGTTTAAAGTTTCTCGTCTTCGTTCTGGTTCATTTTAAATATCATGGTGGAGGTTATTGTGTGGGCATACTTTAAGTGATCCAGTTGACAACTCAGTCCCCGAGATAAATTTAAGAGGTAAGTAAAGGTAAGTATGAACTCCCGTATATTTTGGTGTGTTCCACAATAATTTCTTGTTAACTATTGTGCTCTAATATCGATAGTATCTGTCAGTGCCATTTTCATTGATGTAGCTGTGCCGGTGCGTTTGATTATTGGCAATCCGATTGAGGGGGCGGATATCTGACAGCCTACTATCCGGATATCGGGTACAGTACCATACCGGCATTTGCCCGAAGACGAAGTGGGAAACCACGTAACACTACTTCGAGGATGACTGAGGTGGGAATTGAACCCCCTCTACTCATTTGGACCACCCGCGGCTGAGTAGACCCCGTGCCAGTCCTCATACCACTTTTCAAATTTCGTTTCAGAGCCGGGAATCGAACCTAGGACCTCCGGGGTGGCAGCAAAGCACGCTGACAACTACACCACGGATTGTACACTTTTATCTATAAGGTGCGTTCTAAAAGTAACGAGCCGGAGGCATATTTACAGAAACCAGTACCTGTATGTTAGAAGTATTGGCCCTGGCTGTTGAGGCACTTGTCCCACTGTGACACGAGGCGGTGAATGGCTGTCTCATAAAATTCCCTGGGCTGCGATGTGAACCAGTTCCGCACGTACAGCTGGACGTCGGCGTCCAAGGTGTAATCGTTGGCCCCGCAGAGCCCATTTCAGGGGACCAAACATGGCGTAATCACAGGGAGAGAGGTCTCGCTGTAAGGAGGGTGGCCGAGAACCTCCCATTTGAATTTCTGCAGGAGTGCCGCGACTGTGTTGGCCGTATGAGGTCGTGCATTGTCGTGGAGTGACCACGGCGGCTAAGGCGTTCACTGTCACTCGGCGGTCCTGGGTAATGAGTGCATCAACCAGCTAGACGTTGTCATGGATAATGCAGGGGGATGCCCCAGACCGGGCATCATCGGCTAACGACACCCGTCCTTCCCTGAAGCGCTTGTGCCACGCCTTGACCCTTGCAAGGGATATGCAGAGTTCGCCGTACACTTGTGACATTCGGCGATGAATGTCCGTTCCCCCTACTCCTTCCGCTGTCAGAAACCGAACAACACCTCTTCGCTCTTCGGTTGACCCCTCCAATGTCACTGTTTGCAATGCGACTGGCAGCGTTGGACGTTTGATGCATGCTGCTGCTCGCTTTGTACCGTCACGTGACGTGCACGCGTGCCCTCTAGCGACGGGCTGTGACCTTCCACGCTCTGGTCGGAACCACACCTCGTTACACACTCCACGATTAGCCGATGTAGTCACCGGTTTGCGCATTCCAGCCTCCGGCTCGTTACTTATTGAACGCACCTTATAGATACCGTATCCAAATACAGTAGTTTCTTATATCCCTGCATATTTAATATTGCAAACATTTTTTAAAATAGCTTATCCTCCCAGCGCGGCTTCACCCACGGACTTGTCGCAAGGATGGGGTGTGGGAGCTGAACACAAGAGATACAACAAGGGATGGTGACAGGCTGATCGCTGAGGTGGCCACTAACTTGAGTCTAATTAAGGAAGTGTCAGGAAAGGGATTTTGGAACATTTCGATGTATAACGATTACAACGCAACCAAGGACTACATTTTCCAACCACCCCGAGCCGAGAAAAAGTTATCTTACAACAATGATAACAACTTTGTTTCTTGGACACACAAAATTGTGAAATTAATAAACCAATTATACAACATTCCAATGTATATTGTGTTTAAATTTGGATTCGATCTGATAGCTGGTTTTTGAGATAATAATTCTTAAACATGACACATGGTTGAAACACGCTTAAAAACGTGCATTTTTTGTGTTCCAAATGTGATAAAAAAATATTAAAATATAAATTAAAAATTCTTAACTTACATAAACTAACGTAAAATGGAACGACGAAAATGATAATGTTATTGGATTTTATGTAGGTCTATTGGTTACTTCACAAACAACCTTCAAACTCGAGTGCACATACACTGAAGAAAATGGAAATTGCAACACCCAGAAGGAGTGGTCCTACATTGCTGCAATTGAACATGCAGGACAAGTGTTCGGTTGTGATTCGATGATTACACTTTCAGGTCCCTCTGACCGCAAGTTTGGACAACAATCAATACAGGATGTGCCCACCACGAGCTGCAATACATTGATGAATTCGTCGAGGCATGGAGTCAATAAGGCCCTGGATCGCTTCCTGAGGAATTGTGGCCCATGCTTGCTGCACTGCACGGGTCAGTTGTTCCAGAGTTGTGGGTGGCTGAGGACGGTTGGCAAGTTGTCGACCCATTATGTCCCACACATGCTCAGTAGGACTGAGGTCCGGGGATCTGGCGGGCCATTCTAAGGTTGTGATGTCGTGGAGAGCTTCTCTGGAGATACGTGCAGTGTGATCCCGGGCATTGTCCTGCTGAAACATCCCATTAGAAATGTTCGCCATCATAGGGACAACCACTGGATTGAGTACCCTATCAACGTACTGTCGAGCAGTCATAGTTCCCTCAACAAGCACTAATTGTGATTTCACATTAAAGTCAATAGCTCCCCAGACCATAATGCTTGGTGTTGGCCCTGTGTGCCTCTCGACAATAAAGTCTGGCGGCGCCTCTCCCCGGTACGTCGGCGCACACGATTCCGGCGATCACTGCGGGCAAGACAGAAGCGCGATTCATCACTAAAGACGACCCTATGCCATTCGTCGACCCACGTCGATCGTTCTCGACACCAGGCCAGCCTTACACGTCGCTGTTGTGGGGTCAATGGAACACCTTCTGCAGGGACACGGGATGGTAAGCCAGCTCACGCAGGCGATTACCAACTGTTTGTTGTGTAACGTGGGGTGCCACAGCTGCTCGAATTTGCGCTGCCGTTGCATTGGGTTCCATCCGGGCCATCCGAATGATGCGGCGATCCTCTCTCACAGTTGTCTGTCGCGCTGGGCCTGTGCCAGGTCTACGTGTGTGGGTACCTTCATTTGACCACTGCTGCCATACACGTTATACCGTAGATGCCTGTCGGCCAACACGTGCAGCGTCAGTCCTTAGCGATAATCCAGCCTCACACAGCCCAATTATCCGAGCCCTCTCAAACGGCGACAGTTGTTGATAGCGTGCTCTTCTCTGTCGTCGAGGCATGTTTGACGGGGAACACTTCACTGCACAGACTGCAAGTCAACTAAGCTACACCAGAGTCCGTATACTGGAGTTGATTCCTCCGCGACCAATCACGTGGGGAGACCTGTAGCAACAATCCAACGGGTCTGAAACTTATCGTTTACATACCTACATGGCATCGTTCCATATCTTGAAAATCAACACAAACGACCAATGCCTTCATGGTGTTGCAATTTCCATTTTCTTCAGTGTAATACTTTGGTCGACAGGGTCCCAATGTCTAAGACCTCAACAGTATAAAATATGCAAGCAAATATTCTCTAAAAATTAGCTGAATATGACATAAAAATGAAAAAGTGACCTATTCATTTTAGGGATATGTAGCCAGTATTGGAATAGGGTACCATAAACCGCGATAATACAGCAGACACATTTAATCATAAAAACTGATAGAGCTACAATACCTACTGTACATTAACAACCCTTCAATATTCATCCTTGACGGTAGTAAGCCTTGGAACGCAGATCTCACGCGCTTGTCCAAAATAAGGAGTCAAACAAGATGTTCAGTAAGGAACATATAGCCTACTTTCTCATAAAGGCGTGGGTACAGTTATAACTCTTAATCTTAATCCTTTTGGAAGAGTACCTATAATCGAATGTTGGTTGTAGAGGCTTGTTGAAATACAACGTGCTATACGTATATTATACGTCGATTGATTGAATCCTCACCTGAATTACACACACACACACACACACACACACACACACACACACACACACACACACTAATACAGCCATCACAATAACGCAGGTTATCAGACAAAATTCAACACTCACCCCAGTACACGGGGCTAAATGACCATGATGTCCATGCATCTCAATTAAACAACAACAACCACAGTTTCTATCCAAATCCTCCCTTGTATAAAAGTACACACACTAGTAAGTCTACAGACATCACAGTGACACATGCTATCAGACAACTTCTACTCACACCCAAAAACACGGGGCTACAATACCATGATGCCGCAAAACCCCTAAAGAATCTACAACAAAAGCAACATCAACAATAGACTCTACCGCGGATCAAGGACAAAGAATTTTAATCGCTGTAGTCGAGTGTTGAAATATGTGGTGTTAAAAGTATATATATGTATACTGTAGACCTAATATTTTCGATTACAAATACACGCTATATAGGCTATGCTTAACATTATAACGTGTGAGTAGATATAAATGAATAAACACAAAGAAATAACGAAGTAAAAAATTTGAACCTGTTGGGATTTGAATCAGGAACCTCCAAGCTACGAGTCCGAGATGCTACCATTACGCTAAACACTCTCAATGCCAAAATTGCGTTAACAACAGCTTTAGTATAACTGCCTAGAAAATTTTGTCCTACAATGAGCGATTTCATTAGCGTTTTCTGCCGTTTTTATAAACCATTTGATACTAAATATGTATTATTTTGTTCAGTACAATCCTAAAAGGATATAGGCTATATATGGATTTACGAGCAAAAAATAACCGCCATTTTGACAACGGGACGACACGGAGAAGCACGACATGCCACGACCAGTCTGAACTATTAGTCACTACTGCGGAATAATATTCTATTTTAAAATGCTAATATCCTACCGGTCACCTCCTTGAGGACAGTATAAACCTCCCTATGTATAATGAGCGTATTTGGTAAGGCCAGGTCTTGTTGAATCGTAAGTTACGGTTTGGCTTTAATACTTACGAGATTCATACATCCGCCATCTTGAAACTATTTGACTGATGACCTTGTAGTTTGGGAAAAAGACGCTTTCCACATTGCAAAATTTGGTAGAGATTGGATGATTAGGGTAGTCGTAATTTGATTTAAGCTCAGAACATTTGTGTGGGCACCATTCCTTTTTTGTTATGATGGAGGCGGTATACAACATGACACTGAGTTATCCCTTGCTAGTACTACCCCTGCACCAAAGACGGTTCGATTTGGTTTCGTTGTATTTGTATTGATAGGGGGGATCGATTTTCACACATACACGGCCGCCATCTTCAAACTATTTGGCTGATGACCTTGTAGTTTGGGCAAAATACGCTTCTACATGAAGGCATGTTGTTGCAAAATTTGGTAGAGATCAGATGATTAGGTTAGTCGTATTTTGATTTAAGCTTTGAACATTTGGGTGGCCGCCATTACGTTTCCGTCAAGATGGCGGCGATATAAAACATGAGACTGAGGTGCCCTTTGCTAGTGGTACCTCTGTACCAAATTTCGTTCAATTAGGTTTCACCGTGTTTGAAATGATAGGGAGGGGACATAGCCTACATACCAAATCCCACACACACATAGGCCTACACACAGACACACAATTTTCTGGCCCTGTGTAGTTCTCAAAAGTCTACTTTCATTTTTTGCAAAAATCGAAAGTAGGCTAAAAATGAAGTATTAGCATGCTTTTAGTATCTGTTGGGGGCAAGTTAGAAGACTCTGCCTATCAGGGACCGCACTTCACTTTAGGCATGAAGGACTTATCTGCAGAACTACAAGTGTGACCAATCTGTTCAAATACACTGGTTGTGAAAGGGAGAGAGGGTTGTAACGCCAACCGTCAGAGGCGAATTGAGCTTGATAAGATGGTGTTTCTTTGCTTACTAATTGCTCTGAGGAAATGTTTTTTTTTGGGTATTAGGCTATCTTATTCAATGAGACATCCGTACAGAAGCTTTTTCTCGGAATCAGGTCTTCTAAACCTCCTGCCTGTTCCAGGAATAGAGAGAAAAATAATATCTACTGCACCACTTAGAAATCCTGTGTCTGAAACTCCACCCAGATAACATGTACTTAGTCAAAATTTAAACAAAAGTGCTCAAAATAAAACCAAATAATATGACTATATCGCTAAAATATGCGAAATATCACGAAAACCATTAAAATGGCCAACATGTGTGGTCTATTTATAGGCAACATAAAATTGCTTTAACCCGATGAATGCTAAGTCCCTCTATAGACGGTGCTCGAGAACTTTTTTTTTTCTTATTCCCCGTTCGTTCTCGAGTGCCGAGTCGATTATGGCATGCTCTGCCATCTGTTTGGGCATTATGTGGGACTACAAAAGATTGGAATTTTGTTTCCGAAAGTAAATAACAGAGCATTTTGTAGACGTCTATCCTCTACAGCTGGAGCTCGTATGTGATATATATACATAACTAGTGATGGACGAAGTAAAGAGGATATACAAATTAGGTTGGCTCAGGCAAAGAATGCAGAAAAGGAAACTGTTTACATCGAATATGGATTTAGGTATAAGAAAGTCATTTTTGAAAGCTGTTGTCTGGAGCGTGGCGCTCTAGGAAGTGACATTCGGACTGTTGGCGCAGCAGAAAAGAGGAGAATTGAAGCATTTGAAATGTGGTGTTACAGGAGAATGATGAAGATCAGATGGGTAGAAAGAATAACAAATGCAGAAGTATTAAGACGAGTGGGCGAGGAGATATGTTTCTGGCGACCGCTAATGAAGAGAAGTGGTAGGTTGGTAGGACATATACTTTGTAAGACACCCAGGAATAGCAAACTTAGTTATGGAAGGAACAAGGAAGGGTTGAGGACAAGAACAGAAGGGGTAGACCAAGCAGGGTTGCCAGACGTTCCGTTTTACACGGAACAATTCTGTTTTTTCTTGTTTTGTTCCGCGTTCCGTTTTAATCTTTAACGGAACGCCAAATAGCCCGTTTTTTGGTTAATTTGATAATATATTCAATTTTGCACCAATTTTCAAATGTCCCGCTTCAGAATTGGTTGTAGTAAGCTATCTAGCTTGTTTTCTTGTGATACGGGTGCAAGTTTGAAAGAGAGAATGATTTCCATGTCAGTGTCAGATAGATAGGTACATGTTACAGATTTATTAGGGGCAACAAAATTAAGGAATATCGTAGTTCTTGTGAAGTTAATACTCAGCATTTTCCCCCTCCAATGCGTTTACGGAGAGAGTTTTTTCTGTCATGAATATCAAATGGAGAGATGATAGAAACAGAAGCTCCATTAGTTTGATAAAACAAGAATTGTTCACATATTACAATTGACGAAAATTGCAGTGAATTTTATCAGAAGGTGAAAAATGAAAATCCACAGCCTGCTTCCAGTCTCCGACCGGGTCAGGAATGGAATGAATGGAGCCCCCATCTAGCGGCGAGGATATGAACTGTGCCGGCTGCCGAGGCCTGACGCACCCCTCTGGGGCAATGATTAAATGAATGACAGATTAAATGAAATGATAGTGGAGAGTGTTGCTGGAATTAAATTTTGACAGGGAATACCGGAGTACCCGGAGAAAAACCTGTCTGCCTCCGTATTGTCCAGCACAGATCTCATATGGAGTGACCGAGATTTTAACCACGGACCCAGCGGTGGGAAGCCGGCGTGCTGCCGCCTAAGCCACGGAGGCTAGTCTCCATTTAATACATATGTTTATTATTTATTACAATATTAATTTAACAACCTTGATTTTAAAAAATGTTTTGGGACGTGTGTTCCGTTTTTCCATTCTTGAAATGTGGCAACCCTATGACCAAGGTTAAAATATGTTGAACAGATTGCCTTGGATGTAAGGTGTGCTAGCTATGTAGAGATGAAACGATTAGCTCGGGACAGGGAGGTATGGAGGGCTGCATCAAATCAGTCAAAAGACTGAAGACTCAAACAATAACCCCATCCAATATTTAAGGCTACGCCACTGTGTCCAGCTGGTGTGGCCGAATGCTCGCTCTCCTGCTGGCCATGAGCTAAGGCTGGCAACCCCGCCGTGTTCCTTCAGTAACAATGAATGAAGTCTCGCGCCACTTTCCCGCCCAGTCAGGTGCGACATCGCATTTGGCGGACTTCATGTGCTACCTTGGCGGAATGGCCAATATGACTGCAATATTTGCGTGGAGTTTATTGTGGACCGTCGAAGACACACCTAGACGCTGCCTAGGCCTCCTGAAATCTGCAAGGAACGTAACACGTGGTCTGCGTCTAGCGCACCGGAAACTGTTGTCGCAACAGATCTCCTCCCCAGGTGGGCACTCCCTTTCGGCCAAGCCATTCATAAGCTTCCCCCCTCCCCCTCTCCCATTCCCCTTCACCAACACGCGCGCCTCACCTGGCCAAGTCCACCACAGATCACTCGGACTATCTATTCTAATGTCTTGATCGCGTGCAGGCAATGCTTTTTTTCTAAACCAAATTTAAGGGGTACTCTCAATTGTATTCGACAAAATTGCAATTTTCGGCAATTTGCAGAGTCCGGTTATTACTTTATGGGCTGAAATGTTAAATGAAAGGTTGAATTGGGTTTATTTATTAACTCATTAATTCATTAACTTCCAGCTTTTTCGATGCCTGGGAGGATGTAAAATAGTTCGTTATTTCCTTTATCCTTCGAAACTAACCACACGCACAAAATAACAACCAACCCCACCTCCAAACACTAGCCTGCGTGCTTAGAAGAACAGAACTTCCTTTTCACGATTGTTGGAGTACATTACTTATTTTTGCCAAAACAAGAAAATTTCTTCGAATAAGGCAGCAATTACACAAAGCTTTTGTCGAGCAGAAAATAATATGGCCTATTGTTTCGATTATGCTGCTGAGTGCCGAGTTGCCGACCAAAACTATCTGATTCAATAAATCGATTTACATCGAGGATTACTCGAAAACTCCTCCAGCTGTTGTGGACAGCGCGTTGACGCCAGCTGATCGATAAACTTTCAAGTCGGAAGTTATATTTGCCGAACTAGATACAAATGTACGAATATTTTTTCTTAAACTGTTTTCGAATGTTTGGGGAGCGTGATGGCGCAGTGGCTTAGCTGCTCGTCTTTCACCCGGACGACCGGGGTTCGAATCCCGGTGACAACGGGGTGGAATTTTTACCCGAAAAATCACGTGGCGTCAGGAAGGGCATCCGGCCTTAAATCCCCGGCCAAAACCAAAATGAGCCCGGTTGGCTCTGGCGACCCCAATTAATTGGGAAAAGCCGAAGAAAGTAGTAGTTTTCGAATGTTTAAGGGGTACGCGTACCCCCGCGTTCCCCCTGAAAAAATGTCCTGCGTGCAGGGATAGCTTGTGTCCCGTAAAACACTGGTGTTGGTGTTGATTGTTGTAAAGTTCATCAGCACCTCATGTAGAGGTCCTATATTTTCAAAAACAAAATTCGGGACACCATCGGTCATTTACTGGACATTTAACATCATGTACAGTATACTAAAATGTATGACTTAGATCTTAATTAGCGGACCCGTGCGAGAACTCTCGCATAATGGGTTGTGTGCGCCCCATGTGTACAGACTATCCGCCCGGCCCTAGTGCTATGCGGGCTGTAGGTGACAGAGTTCTCACAGAGGCTATCGTCTTGTTTTTTTTGCACTTTATAAACAGATAATAGTACATTATGCAACGAGCCTATAATGGCAATAATTAAGACACGAGTATGTTTATAAAACGAGCGTAGCGAGTTCTATAATTTCCATACGAGTGTCTTAATTACCATTATAGGCGAGTTGCATACGACTATTTATGTTCGACGATAATTATAACTATTTTATGTTCGAACATCTGTCGAGATTTCACCAGTTTTATGCACTGAACAGAGCGCATGGGACGCAGAGAATACTTTGTATCTGACCATGGCCTCCTGGAATACTTCACTATGACACTTGCCACGCAGTGAAATTTAAAATAGGGGGCCATGGAATTGAGCGCAGGTGCGATGCTATCCTCACCTAATTGGTCATACAACTGTTTCTTGAACTCTGATTGGTGGGAGAAAGTGTATCATAATGAAAACTTGTACTATAATGAGCCTCATTATAGTACAGTTTTCTGACATATAATATTTACATTTCGCCAGGGACGAACATAAATATATTTCCGTTGACTTTTCAAGAAATGCAATATTTTTCCTGTGCTATTGAGACGATTTGGAAGATGTTGGTACAAACCACACCTTCTAACTTCCTCTGGTTTAGGAGCTTGAGTTCTGTGAAACATACACCTTAGCGTATAATAAGATGATTGTTTGTGACTGGCTGCGTGGAGCAGCGGTAATGTTCTAGTCTGCTGTGCCCAACATTGCAGGATTGAATTCTAACGCAGTGAATTGGCTTTTGAGGATGCTTAAATGCGAGGGAACTCTGTCAGTAGATTTATTGGTACGTTAAAGATCCTCTTCGGGGCAAAATTCTGGCACCCAGGCGTTTCTAAAATCCCCAGTAGTTATAAGGGACGTAACACTAATCACAATATATTTATTATTATAATTATTTTAATAGCAGTTTCATTATTTGTAGGTTTATTTTACTGATTTTTTAAAATTTAGTTGTGATTTTATTATTATTATTATTATTATTATTACCTTTATAGAACATACTCAGCATGAGTTTTGTATCAGACGATTAGGGATTTTTTAAAATCACTTATCTTCCCAGCTCGGCTTCATTCACGGACTATGCGAGGGATCATTCCTCTACCGTCACAAGGACAGTATTTGGGAGCTGAACACTCAACAGATACAACTGGGGTTGGTGACAGACAACCGCTAACTTGGGTCTTATTAATGAAGGGATTTTGGAAGAATGTCGGCCATGGATCTATTGAAAGGAACCTTTCCGGCATTTGCCTGGTGGTGAATATGGGGAACCACGAGAACGATTTACAGGACGACTGAGGTGGGATTCGAACCCATGCTCTCCCGATGCCAACGAGCCACGAGATATCACGCCATTGCTTTCGACCACCGTGGTCGGTAATATAATAATAATAATAATAATAATAATAATAATAATAATAATAATAATAATAATAATAATAATAATAATAATAATAGACTAATAATACGAATATTTAACGTCCTTCAGAACTATCGTGGTTTTAGAGACGCAACGAGGCCGACTTGCCTTTATTTCTGACCATGATGAGCCATTTCTTACATCAAGCAACTACTCAATTGCCTTCATGAGGCTGAGTGTACCCCATCACGTTAGATCTTCCTAAATTTCAGGTGGAGAGTCGGGAATAGAACCCGGTGGCTCCTAGGAGAGAGGGGAAAGTAGACTTATGAGGTGAATAACATGAAACTGTGCCCTTAAACTGACACGGTAATTAGAGGATTTCTTATTGTGGCCTTTAGAGATACAAACTATGAAACGACAATTTTTGAGCTAACTTATGTCACTGTATTTGCAAATGAATGATGTTGCCTTACTACTACGCCACTTCTTATGTTTCAGCGTACAGTAGTCCAGCCAACGGATGCACTAGGCAACTACAGTTAGTTGGGTTATCAGAGGTTTGACGCCTGGCGAATACAGCGGCCATCATGAGAGTGGTTTATTCCCATTCTTTTTCCCACACGTCCTCCACGGAAATGTCAGGATGATACTTTAATAATTCAAGTCCATTCCACCTCGTTGCGTAGTGGCTAACATTCTAGGCTGTCACCGTGGAGACTCGGGCTCGATTCCCAGCACTGCCAAACAATCTAATTTTGGTCTGAGGGCTGGAACGGGGCACACCCAACCTCGTGAAAGAAAACTGACTACTCAGCCACCCTGCAAGTGGTGTTCTGTGGTATTCCCACTTCTACTCCAGGCAAATGCTAGGGAGGTACCTAACTTAAGGCCACGGTCGCGTCATAACCAAATCCTACCTCAATTACAAATACACATACTAATACAGACATCATAATTACACAGGTTATCAGACAAATTCTGCACACATCCAAGTACATGGGGCTACACGATCACGATGTCGCAAACTCCCTAAATAATCAACAACTACAACAACAACATAATTCAAGTCCAGGGGCATCTAGGCTACTTGAACGTAATAATCAGATTTTACTGCAATCACCACAGACACATAGGCTATCAAACAAATTCAATATGATTCTAAGACCACGGAACTGATGAACAAGAAGTCTCAAGTCCTTAAATGAAAGCAATAACAACAACATAAATAACTTTAACTAAAGTTTAAAAACCTTCCCCCGTGGTGTTGGGGTAGCGCACCTACCTCGCACCCGGAGGCCCTAGGTTGGATTCCTCATAAATCCCGGCTCCGACAGGGATTTTAGAAACTGATGTGAGGGCTGGGACGGGGTACACTAACACTCAGCCTCGTGAGGACAATTGACAATTGAATAGCTGTCTCACAGTGAGACAGCGGCCTGGTCACGGAGACCAAGATTAACGGCCGAGGGGACCGGACACACTGGCCATGCGTCACCCCATAATCTGCAGGCCGAATGGCTGGGCAGCGCAGCGGTCGCTTGGTAGGCCTAGTCCCTTCATGGGCTGTAGTGCAACGGGGTTTGGTTTGGTTTAAAAACCTTCATCGTAAGTCCCAAACTTTTGTTGTTGTTGGTTCCTTAGTTTAGGGGCTGCGACAACGTGGTCATGTAGCCACGTGTACTTAGGGTGTGTGTAAAATTTGTCTGATAACCGGTGTGAATTGTGATGGCTGTATTAGTGTGTGTTATCTGTGATTCAGGTAGGACTGCAGACGATCAATTAGGTAGATTTCATTAGAAAGCTAACTATTGCAATGGGTCCCATGTTTCGACTTCCGGAAAATTTCGACATATCTTCGCGTTTCACATCCCCCAGACCCCAAAACCACCGTCAGTTCAAAAGTGTATGTATAATTTATGTATATATATATATATATATATATATATATATATATATGTATATCAGTTTCTTGTGGACACGATAACTGCCGTAATTTTGCACCAATCACTTTGAATTTTTTACATAATATGTATACCCTTAAAATCTCGGTCGAGTTCGTTAATGGGCTAAATCGGTCGCAGGGGGTGAATATGGGAGGATTTTTCAAAAAATTGAAATATCGCTATAACTCTCTTAATATCTGAAATATTGCATCCATTCCAAGTTCATAGTATGTGTCGGATAAGGCCCTAAAATTTATGTTTGAAAGTTTTTTTTATAGCACCAACCATTGACCAAAGAGGTGGAAAAAAGTGGGTTTTTCGGGAAACATTAATCATATCTCTGTTAGTAGGCACAATATCAAAACCGTACAAAATGGACAATATTCCTCCAATAATTACCTAAAACTTTTGTCTGAAAGAATTTTCGATATGACCCACCATTACGCCACGGGGTGAGCAAAATGATTTAAATTATAAGAAAATTCCAAGTGCCAAGAGTGGTTGCCATGACAACTTTACTTTTAATTGATAAGGGATGAGCCATCAGCAGTTGCTATGACAACGCCACTGCACGAGATCACATTCTGTTTTACGTAGATTTCATTAGAAAGCTAACTATTGCAATGGGTCCCATGTTTCGACTTCCGGAAAATTTCGACATATCTTCGCGTTTCACATCCCCCAGACCCCAAAACCACCGTCAGTTCAAAAGTTTATATATAATTTATGTATGTATATATATACATACATAAATAAATAAATAAATATATATATATATATATATATCAGTTTCTTGTGGACACGATAACTGCCGTAATTTTGCACCAATCACTTTGAATTTTTTACCGAATATGTATACCTATAAAATCTCGGTCGAGTTCGTTACTGGGCTAAATCGGTCGAAGGGGGTGAAAATGGGGGGCTCTTTTCGAAAAAGTGAAATATTGCTATAACTCTCTTAATATGTGAAATATCGAATCTGTTCAACGTTCATACTATGTGTCGGATAAAGCCCAAAAATTTATGTTTGAAGAGTTTTTTTATAGCACCAACCATTGACCAAAGGGGTGGGAAAAAGTGGGTTTTTCGGGAAACATTAATCATATCTCTCTTAATAGGCACAATATCAAAACCGTACAAAATGGACAATATTCCCCTAATAATTACCTAAAACTTTTGTCTGAAAGAATTTTTGATATGACCCACCATTACGCCAAGGGACGAGAAAAATGATTTCGGAATTATAAGAAAATACCAAGAGCTATCAGTGGTTGCCATGGCAACACTACTAAATTGATGAGGCATGAGCCATCAGACGTTGCCATGACAACGCACTTGCACGAGATCAGATTCAGTATTTCCATCTGACTAAGTGGTTGGTTGGTTCTTAAGTTTAGGGGCTACGACAACGCGGTCATGTAGCCCCGTGTACTTTGGGTGTGTGTAGAATCTGTCTGATAACCGGTGTTAATTGTGATGACTGTATTAGTGTGTGTTATCTGTTTGTTAATTTAAGTACTGCAACTAACAATTTTTCAGATAGGTCCTACTTTTGCCGCCAAGCGCCACTGTCAACGACTACGAGGCCAAGTTCAGAACTTAGCTACTAGACGCCGCCGCAGTCGGCTCTTGGCAACGAACATAGAAACCTAAGAGCGTTGTATACATTCTTAACCTATCCAATTTAGCTTCACACAGGTGCAATTAGTGGAAGGATCTTTAACATGCCATAAACCTATGACATGGGACCGCCGGCTTTACTTCCCCTCCGAAGGAAGGCATACTGAGGGATTTTTAACGCTCTTAAAAAATCCGACGGCTTCGGCCGGGTTTGAACCCGTTATCTTGGGCATAGAAGCTCAGCATGCTACCGACTACGCCACCGAAGCCGCCGGACAAACTGGGAGGCGGCTTCGGTGACGTAACTGGCAGCATGCTGAACTTCTATGCCCAATGTCGCGGTTTCAAAGCCGGCCGAAGTCGTCGGATTTTCTAAGAGCGCTAGAATCCCTCAGTATGCTTTCCTTTGGAGGGGAAGTTCCAACGTTCGTTGCGAGTTGCTGGTTGGGGTGGCATCTAGTAGCCAAGTTCACAGCTAGGTGTCGTTGACGGTAGTACCTGGTAGCAACATTAGGAACTACTGCTTGAAATTGACCGTCTGCAGTCCTTACCTTAATTAAGACTAATACAGCCATTACAATTCACACCGTGTATCAGACAGATTCTACACTCACCCAAAGTACACGGGGTTAGATGACCGCGTTGATGCAGCCCCTAAACTGAGGAACCAACCAGAGGTAGATTTCATTAGAAAGCTAACTATTGCAATGGGTACCATGTTTCGACTTCCGGAAAATTTCGACATATCTTCGCGTTTCACATCCCCCAGATCCCAAAACCACCGTCAGTTCAAAAGTTATATATAATTTATGTATGTATATGTATATATATATAAGTTTATTGTGGACACGATAACTGCCGTAATTTTGCACCAATCACTTTGAATTTTTTACCGAATATGTATACCTGTAAAATCTCGGTCGAGTTCGTTACTGGGCTAAATCGGTCGAAGGGGGTGAAAAGGGGGGCTTTTATCGAAAAAGTGAAATATTCCTATAGCTCTCTTAATATGTGAAATATCGAATCCGTTCAACGTTCATACTATGTGTCGGATAAAGCCCAAAAATTTATGTTTGAAGAGTTTTTTTATAGCACCAACCATTGACCAAAGGGGTGGGAAAAAGTGGGTTTTTCGGGAAACATTAATCATATCTCTCTTAATAGGCACAATATCAAAACCGTACAAAATGGACAATATTCCCCTAATAATTACCTAAAACTTTTGTCTGAAAGAATTTTTGATATAACCCACCATTATGCCAAGGGATGAGAAAAATAATTTCGGAATTATAAGAAAATGCCAAGACTTATCAGTGGTTGCCATGGCAACACTACTAAATTGATGAGGGATGAGCCATCAGACGTTGCCAAGATAACGCACTTGCACGAGATCAGATTCAGATTTCCATCTAAGTGTGAAGCGGCTTCGGTGACGTAACTGGTAGCATGCTGAATGTCTATGCCCAAGGTCGCGAGTTCAAAGCCGGCCGAAGTCATCGGATTTTCTAAGAGCGCTGAAAATCCCTCAGTATGCTTTCCTTTGGAGGGGAAGTTCCAACGTTCGTTGCGAGTTGCTGGTTGCGGTGGCATCTAGTAGCCAAGTTCACAGCTAGGTGTCGTTGACGGTAGTACCTGGTAGCAACATTAGGAACTACTGCTTGAAATTGACCGTCTGCAGACCTTACCTGAATTACAGACTAATACAGCCATCCCAAAGTACACAGGGTTACATGACCGCGTTGTCGCAGCCCCTAAACTGAGGAACCAACCATAATCTCTGCGGGAGATATAATTTTGCGTGAAGAAGTAAAAGACCGTTACATAGTTACACATCAGTGTCGAAACCTTGCATAAGGACAGTGTGACCACAAGTATAAAAATGGACCCCAAATGACAAGAAGGTTACCGTTCCCATAAGACAATAAAATGTTTAAAATAAGCATAAAATGACGAAAAACAAAGTTAATTAAACTCCAATTATAAAATACCATCTCGCAATAAATGAGGTCTGATCCTTCTACAAAAATCTGCATATTCTGCCTATTTTCGCCTATCCCCAAGTTTGTCCGGTGAAATCTACCTCCGCCTTCCGGCGTGCCGAGAGGACTTTTTTCATATGTCTGTGGGAAGCGACTTCGGTATCGGAACTGGTAGCATGCTGAACTTCTATGCCCAAGGTCGCGGGTTCAAACCCGGCTGAAGTCGTCGGATTTACTAAGAGCGCCAAAAAACCTGAGTATGCTTTCCTTCGGAGGGGAAGTTCCAACGTTCGTTGCGAGTTGATGGTTCCGGTGGCATCTAGTAGCCAAGTTCACAGCTAGGTGTCGTTGATGGTAGTATTTTAAATTATGTAGCCTATTTTAGGTAGATTTCATCACAAAGCTAACTATTGCAATGGGTGCCATGTTTCGACTTCCGGAAAATTTCGACTTATCTTCGCGTTTCACATCCCCCAGACCCCAAACCACCGTCAGTTCAAAAGTTTATATATATGTGTGTATATATATATGCATATATATCAGTTTCTTGTGGACACGATAACTGCCGTAATTTTGCACCAATCACTTTGAATGATTTACATAATATGTAACCCCTTAAAATATCGGTCGAGTTCGTTAATGGGCAAAATCGGTTGAAGGGGGTGAAAATGGGGGGGGGGGGCTTTTTTTCCCGAAAAAGTGAAATATCGCTATAACTCTCTTAATACGTGAACTATCGAATCCATTCAAAGTTCATAATATGTGTCGGATAAGTGCCAAAAATTTATGTTTGAAAAGTTTTGATGGCACCAAACATTGACCAAAGGGGTGGAAAAAAGTGTTTTTTTCGGGAAACATTAATCATATCTCTCTTAATAGGCACAATATCAAACCCGTACAAAATGGAAAATATTCCCCTAATAATTACCTAAAACTTTGTCTGAAAGAATTTTTGATCTGACCTACCATTACGCCAAGGGATGAGAAAAATGATTTCGGAATTAAAGAACATGCCAAGTGCCATCAGAGGTTACCGTGACAACGCTTCTAAATTGATGAGGGATGAGCTATCAGAGGTTGCCAAGACAACGCCATTGCACGAGATCACATTCATTTTTCCATCTGACTGTGGGAAGCGGCTAACTGGTAGCATGTTGAACTTATATGACCAAGGTCGCTGGTTCAAAGCCGGCCAAAGTCGTCGGATTTTCTAAGAGCGCTAAAAATCCCTCATCAAGCTTTCCTTTGGAGGAGAAGTTCCAACGTTCGTTGCAAGTTGCTGGTTGCGGTGGCATCTAGTAGCCAAGTTCACAGTTAGGTGTCGTTCACGTTAGTATATGGTACAAAATTAGGAACTACTACTTAAAATTGACCGTCTGCAGACCTTACCTGAATTACATACTAATACAGTCATCACAATTAACACCGTTTATCAGATTCTACACACCTAATGTACCCGGGGTTACATGACCACGTTGTCGCAGCCCCTAAACTGAGGAACCAACAAAAATCTCTACGGGAGATAAAATTTTGCGCGAAGAAGTAACAGACTGTCAGATAGTTACACATCAGTTCCAAACCTTGCATAAGGACAGTGTGATCACAAGTATAAAAATGAACCCCGAATGACAAGAAGGTTACCATCCCCGTAAGACAATAAAATGATAAAAATATGCATACAAAAACGAAAAAAAGTTGATTTTTAACCTCTAAATGTAAAATACTTTCTTGCAATCAATGAGGTCTGATCATCCTACGAAAACATGCATATTTTGCCTATTATAGCCTATCCCCTAGTTTGCCGGGTGAAATCTACCTCCGCCTTCCGGCGTGCCGAGAGGATTTTTTTTTCAAGTAGTTCCTACTTTTGCTACCAAATGCTACCGTCAACGACACCTAGCTGTGGACTTGGCTACTAGATGCCATCGCAGCCAGCACCTGTCGGCGAAATTTGGAACTAATATAGTGTTATCAAACTAACCTACAAATTTAGTTAGTGGAGGGTACTTTTTCATGACATGGGACCGCCGGCTTTACTTCCCCTCCGAAGGAAGGCATACTGAGGGAGTTTTAACGCTCTTAAAAATTCCGACGCCTTCAGCCGCGTTTGAACCCGCGATCTTGGGCATAGAAGCTCATCATGCTACCAACTACGCCACCGAAGCCGCCCCCAAGCTTTTTTGACAGCTTGTTTAGGAGGAGTTGATTTTGCAGAACAGTTGTCTCTGATTTTGGAGATAGTGACGTTGTGTGAAATGAAGTACTGTCACGTCTGTGTATAACAGAGCAAGGTTCGGGAGCTTGTTTGACCAACCTCGCTTCAGGGAGTAATAAATGATTCACAAATTGTGTTTGAAATGACGTCATGTTATGTCCACTTGCCAACTGTGAATAATTTGGCATTAAATGTTCGTCCGCCGGTGTCAACGCTCGCTCAGACCACTTCGGAACCTTCTGACATCACACCCAACTTAGAGCCCGCAACGAAATAATTTGGTAACTGAGAGACTACGCCATGCAAGTCACATTCGTACAATAGAGTGGGAGAAACTTGTCTTCGTATTTTACTGGCAGTTTGTTTGTTTCTTAAAGACCATATTAATACTGAGAACCTCGTGACGTAGCCGTACTCGTTAAATCGTGCACCACGGCCGCACGGGCAGCTCCATACAGTCCAGTGATCGGAGGATCGAATCCCGGCGCTGACAGCGACTATCCTAAGGGTGTTTTTCCCCATTTTATTCCACACTCCATTCAGGCATATGCCGGGATAGTTGCTGTTGTTGATTCTTAAGGGTATTTGTGACATCGTGGTCATGTAGCCCCATATGCTTGGATCTGTGTAGAAGTTGACTGATAACCTGTGTCACTGTGATGTCTGTGCTAGTGTTTGTATTTGTAATCGGTGGGGCTCGGATTCTTAGGTAAATAAATATATTTTTATGTAAATTCATATTTTGAGAATTTTTTCTATAAATACATAAATTCCTGGTTTTCACTTATTAGCACATAAAATACATAATATTTACATTTTTATAATCAGTATGCTAGGTCTTTCAGTTTATTGCATTTTTGTTGTGTGTTACTTCAACGGGGAAGAACCTGTGAGCTATCTAATCTTCATGCAGAGCGTATGTCAGCTTGCAACTGTGTTATTCTTAACTTGTCAACCCGTGCCACTCTGTGGAAGTCGAGGATTTACTTGTCCATAGCCATATTGCACCATGTGCTAGACCTCCCAACCCCCATCCCCTAGCTACATTGAACCAGTGTCACTCACAAGCAGTTCATTTCTGGCACTGTGAAGTGCAAGGCAGTTCTGCGATGCCTAAAGTAAAAACAACTACAAGTTATCGTCTGTTTCAGAATTCAACGATAATTTTACGTTTGATGGGGGCGTTCTGTTCTGCCAACCATGTGGGAAAGCAATCAAGGCTGAAAGCGATCTCAAGTTACACAACACCTCAAGGGCAAGAAGCATATTGCCACATTTTCGCGCCTTCAGAATAGCTTAAGCGTTTCGCGATAATTGTCGGTCATTTGTGAGGGACA
The DNA here is from genome assembly GCA_946902985.2 of Meconema thalassinum. Lineage (NCBI taxonomy): Eukaryota > Metazoa > Arthropoda > Insecta > Orthoptera > Tettigoniidae > Meconema > Meconema thalassinum. The sequence goes on from OX336388.2 coordinate 456,176,302, forward strand.
ACCTGAAGATGTATCTCGTTGTGTATTGTAATGCTTGAATAGTCAGTGAGACATAAAATAAATTGCATTCGTGAGTATTGCATATTAATAAACTAAATTATAATTAAATATTTTTACTTTTTTGTCACATATTTCGGGTATTTTTAATACTTAAAAAATAAATATTTCCCCGATTTTTAGCACCTAAAAATCCGAGCCCTAGTAATCGGGGTAGGATTTGGGTAGGAAGCGGCCAGGGCGGCATATTAGGTACTATCCCGGCATTTGCCTGGAGTAGAAGTGGGAAACCATTGAAAACCACTTCCAGGACGTCTGAGGTAGGAATCGAACCCGCCTCTTCTCAGTTTTGTTTCACGAGGCTGAGTGTACCTCGTTCCAGCCCTCAGACCAGAATAATTTCTTGACAGAGCCGGGAATCGAACCCGGGCCTCCACGGTGACATCAAAGAATACTAGTCACTACGCAACGAGGCGAGTTCCTTATTTCAAGTCCCGGGACACCTATCCCATCCCTGTCCCTTTTACAGTTACACACACTACTACAGTTATCACATAAATACAGGTTATCAGACAACTTCAACACACACCCAACTGCACTGAGCTGATGATCAAACTGTCTCAAGCCCCTAGAACAAATTGACAACAACAATAATAATAATAATAATAATAATAATAATAATAATAATAATAATAATAATAATAACAACAACAACAACAACGACTAATACTAACAAAGATATCGTAGGCCTACGTGCGATCTAACTCACTAGTATGAACGAAGATTCCTGTTCCAAAGTTCCAAGGTTCGATTTTTAGCTCTGCCATGGATTTACATTATTTTGTTGTTGTTGATTCATTGATGGGCTTTGTGATATCGTGGTCATGTAGCCCCGTGTACTTGGAATAAATAATGTAACTGGTTTTACGTTCCTTTTGTTACTGAGGCTTTAGAGACGCCGGGGGTGCCGGAATTTCACCCAAAGGGGTTATTTAATGAGACATGACTCCCTAGCATTTGTGCACCTTCAATTGCCAACTGACTGCGTCAAGATTTGATCCTGCAACCTTGGGAACAGCAGGCGATAACGTTACCGTTGGACGACGCAGCCAATCCCGTGTACTGTGTGTGACATCTATCTGATAACCTACGTCACTGTTGTGGCTGAATTAGTGTGTGTAATTTAGATTAGGATTGAGAAGGAGGCGGATGTGGTCTTACATTTGGAGCTATCTCATTCTGCCTGGAGCAGAAGTGGGAAACTACGGAAAACCACTTCTAGAATGGCTGAGATGGGAATCGAACCCATCTCTTCTCAGTTTTGCCTCGCGAGTCTGAGTGTACACCATTTCAACCCTCAGACCAGAATTAAATTCCTTAGTAGATCCAGGAATCAAACCCGGACCTTAGGGTGACAGCCAAGAACACTACAACACGAGGTGATCAATAGGAGTATTGGAGCACATTAATCAGCAAGGAAGATGGTCCACATGGCAAGAACGATATTATCTGCTAACTCAACTGGCCCGAGAGACATCTAGATCTTTCGTTGTTGAGTTTGTATTAGGCGGAGTTCCGTCAAGCCAAACGCAGTCCACACTCCAGCTGAATGTATCTGAGGGAGGTAAGTTACAGCTTCTCCCATGCAATTCTCGAAGCAAATCCATTAATTATTCTTTTAGTGAATTTTACCCTCCAGGTTGGTAGTTCCCACGGACTTAGCGAGGGAACTCACGACTACCGCCTTTCCAGGCAGTGTCCTAGAGCTGGGAACACTTGGTCGGATTGGATACAACTGGGGAGGTGTGATCAGCACTTCGCCCAGGCGGCCTGACCTGCAAAGCGAACAGGGGCCTCATGAGGGATGGGAAGGTTGGGATGGATAGGCAAGGAAGAGGGAAGGAGGCAGCTGTGGCCTTACAGTAGGGACCATCCCGGCATTTGCCCGAAGACGAAGTGGGAAACCACGGAAAACCACTTCGAGTATGGCTGAGGTGGGAATCGAACCCCCTCTACTCATTTGGACCACCCGAGGCTAAGTAGACCCCGTTCCAGTCCTCATACCACTTTTTCAAATTTCATGTCAGAGCCGGGAATCGAACCCAGGACCTCCGGGGTGGCAGCTAACCATGCTAACCGCTACGCTATGGAGGCGACTTAATTATTTATTAATTAATTTTAATTTAATTTGTTTTATTGTATTTTATTTAATTTTACTAATGTCTTGGCGTTGTAAAGACTGATGCCCTTTCCTTACACAGAACCAAGATGCTCGCAGCATTTTTTAAAACTTAAAACAAAAATAGTACACTAAATTCTAGAATTAATTGATTGTAGTTTGGTTGAATATATGGGCCCAGTCTACAGCTTATTACTATGAAATCAGAACTACCAATAACTTTTATTAACAATAAGATAAATAAAATATCTACTAGTTGAAACCCGTCAAAACAGACGGTCAATGGAAATAATATTTTCTGAAGAAGTTTCTTATATAAATTACATTCTTTGTACGATTACGTTTTGGCACTATTGCAACTTTGGTTGGTTCCTCAGTTTAGGGGCTGCGACAACGCGGTCATGTAGCCCCGTATTGCAACTTTAAGGGCGTCAAAAGATTGCACTCTCTACATTGCAACATACTGCCGGCCATGACTGAAAACTTGATGAGATACATAGAGACCTACAAAGTATACGTTCCAGAGTTTCCCCTTGAGCTTTAATGATCGTGATAAAGCTTGCCAAGTGAATTGGAAATTGTTGCCTCCTAAAGGAAAATGGAAGTGTTTTATGGGAACCTCATACCACTTTTTCAAATTTCATGGCAGAGCCAGGAATCGAACCCAGGACCTCCGGGGCGGTAGCTAACCATGCTAACCGCTACGCTATGGAGGTCAGAGGATTTTCAAATCAAATCAAATCAATTTCTTACATATTTCTTACAATTAATATGGTTCCATATAGGAGCACCTGGGAAACGTTCAGATTTCTAAGGTGCATAACTATGGCTCAAACGTTTGGAGTATGTGGAGGAAAATCACTTAATTCCAAGGAATTGAAAAATTCTCCTGTAGGAAAATGATTCATCTTCAGTATTTGATCTGTTAACGCTGGTGTATGTTTTTGAACTACTGGATATAAGTTCAATAACTTTTAAATTAATGTCATTACATTGTTCATTTTTTGATGTAAGAATGCGAACTTTCAAGAAATTTATTATATCCTTCGCAGAAGTGAATGTTTCGCAGTAATTCTCTGTCACGATACCCTCACGCGTTGAAAGTCTAGCTGGTGATTCAGTAACATTTGATTCCTCACCATCCACAAAGGAGTAGTTGTTTTTAACATGTAGCAAAAAATTAGAAAATTCCATTTCGTCTGGTTTCAATCGTGGTTTTATGTAAGCTGCGTATTTTGATGAATGACCAGAGAGAAAAGTATTTGATACAATAATTGTGAATGACTGTTTGGCGAGAAGCGTGCGGCACAACAGAAAAAAACACCTGAAGTCTCGTCCAAGAACAATAACTTTCCCACAAAAAGGAATGATATCGTTACATCGTTTTAGAAGTCGATTCACACTAATGAATGAATATTTGCCATTGGGGCGTCATCCCATATTATACTGTAGTTAGTTATTGTTTGAGCCATGCTAATCGAATATCGTCAACTGGATTACAAGTTAATTTAGTGGTATTTTGAATGTTGAATATTGAATATTGTTTTAAAATATGAAGTGTGTCCTCTCTGATGCAAGAATGCGCATTATTCGCAGATCCTACCTGATTACCTTCCGAGGAGTCTAATATATAAAACTGACCGTAAGAACAGTCGCTTATATTTTTGGAATATAAGGAAGAAATGCGATGATGTGCTATTCCCAAATATTTAAAACAAAAATGGACCATATTCATGTGACACGGTAACATTTGTACAAGAGGAAACAAAGGACATAGCATTGATGTACTGCCGAATATTCCCTCTGAAATTCCTTGAGATATCATCTCCAGTGAAAAATTGTTGCAGCCTGTCAAATATTTTATATTCTAGCAAATCAATTTTACTCTCATAACAGCAAATCCAAAGTGACCAAGAGTAGATTTCACCTAAGAGAAATACAATTCAGAACAATGTTTACATTTGATCGTCGAGGACCCTACACTGTACTGCATAATATCTGGCATTGTTTCTGAAATGGCATATTTATATTGGATTTTAAAAGTGGCTTCACATTTTCTCCGATTTTTGCGGCTAATGTTCCTTTTCGTCGAATGGGTTTATTTATAGTAACATTTCTCCTCCAAAACACTATAGTGTCCTGCATCAATAGAGCCGCTAATATTAAATGGCAAATAATACTTTCATTGCCAAAATCAACAGCGTGGTTAGACTCATTTTTACGTACTCGAAACAAATAATCAATAAACCATTGGCTTATACAATGAAGTTCAACATGACCAGTGTATTCACCGTCCAGAGTCTTTCATACTCAAGTTGGTTGCTGAGGAGAATGCGACGAGACAGATTGCTAATAATAAAATCCTTATAGTTATCCCTGCCAGTGACAATTTTTGCAATACAGAAGCTTGAAAACGCAGCTCAGGATGACGTTCTTTATTTTGATATAAACTGTACGAAACTGCTCTAAATAAGCAATTTTCATCACCTATTATGGGTACAATCCATTGCGTTTCCACCACAGTGATTTTTGCAGCGGGGCATAGATCATTTCGCCAACTATTGGAATGAGCATAGGCCTAGACTCACTTTGCCAAACACCGTAATAGAGGCAGTTTTAGAATTATATGTCCCATGCATGTCAAAATTTGTATTAACACAGTGAAGCTAAGGCTTTCTTGGCTATCGGCTCGAAGATGCAGGTACAATTCCCTGTTCTCCCAAAAAAATTAATTCTGGTCTGAGGGCAAGGACGGGGCGCACTCAGCCTCTTGAGGCAAAACTAAGAAGAGGAAGGTTCGATTCCCACCTCAACAATCTTGGATGTGATTTTTTGTGGTTTCCCACTTCAGCCAAATACCGGGATGGTTCCTAACTTAAGGGCTCGGCCGTCTCCTTTCCATTCCCCACCTTAATTACAAATACACATATTAATTCAGCCATCACAATAACACAGGTTATCAGAGAAAATTTTACACACAAACACACCAAAGTAAACGGGGCTGAGTAACCACGATGTCCGAGCCCTTCGAATGAATTATGTTCGCCAATTGTTTCTCATGGCGAAAGCGATTTAAAATTGTATGGCAACGTAAATCACAGAGAATTCGTTACTTTACGGGAATTATAAAAGTAAGTACGGTATGATTTGACAATGTAATACCAATAGAAAGAAAGAAGAGTACGGAAATTAAAAAAAACATGTCGGAGCTCTTTTTCCTTATTCGTGTCAGAAGAATCAATATGAATTTTGAATATTGAATACAGAATATCTACATTTCTACCATACGTATATACAGGTCTATTATACAAAACAATCAAATATTGAAGCAACAAATTTGAGCTAGATGATTTTTGCTCAGTATTGGGCGACGTCAATAGCCCTGGAGGAGGCTGCAATCAAATCTTTCATAGTGCACTTTGAAGAACATAAGTCACACTGACATAAATGTTGGATTGTCTGCAGTTCTCCACAGTCACAGAGTGATGAGTCGCTTGAGAAACCCCACTTCCGCAGATTTACTCTTGTTCTGCCGAATCCTGTGCGGAGTCTGTTAAGGGCTTTCCAAGTTGTCCACTTCTCCTGGTGTCCACATGGAAGACTTTCCTTCGGCTCCATCCATTTGGAAAGGTGGTTAGTTCTTTCTTTCCACATCTTGATCCTAGTACAGTAGTGGCTGCGCGGGCTAAAGCGCTGCGTTAGGTCAAGGGGCCAAGCTCTCTGCTGACTCGGTAGACGCGTGGGTTCGAGCCCCACCGTCGGCTGTCCTTGAAATGGTTTTCCGTGGTTTCCCATTTTCAACACCAGGCAAATGCTGGGACAGTACCTTCTGACAGGCCACGGCCGCTTCCTTCCACATCCTTGCCCAGTTTCATTCATCTTCATCAATTCCATCTCTCATCCCGACGCGCAGGTCGCCCACGGGCGTCGATTAGAAAGACCTGCACTCGGCCTCTCAGGAGGCTACACGACAAAAAAAAAAATCCTAGCATTCTCTGCTTTCCCTTGAAGCTTAACTGATTTGCGGAGAAAACACTTTCTAGATTTCAGCCTCCGTGTTGCAGGATGGTATCCATAGAGAGGATGTGCTTCTGAAGTAGATGATTGGAGCCTCTATTTGTTAGCTGCTACCTCCCTACGAATCTCACCAGGAGCAATACCAGCTAGAAGTTGATCTTCTCAATAGGTGTTGGTTTTAGGCATCCTGTAATGATCCTGCAACTTTCGTTGAGAGCGATGTCGATATGCTTCGCATGGGCTGATCTGTACCAAACCGGGGAGGCATATTCGCATGCAGAGTAGCATAGAGCTAGAGCTGATGTTCTGATTGTTTGTGGTTGTGTTTCCCAACTGGTGGGAATCGAACTCCATAAATTCCATGATGCATACATCCTGAGTTCCCAACGATACCTACTGAGCTACCAAATCACTGGTAAGGAAGCGCAATATTAAGTTAGGTAAACAGCATACACACTCAACTGTCAGTTTTAGTTTTTCAAAATTTCCCGTCTTTTATCATTGTATTCCAGTATATATCGTGGAAAGGGGACTGCATGGCGCAGTCGGTAGAGGCGCTGAGCTTCTAACTGAAAGGGAGTGGGTTTGATCCCCACCCAGGTAGTGGATTTTAGAAACAAAACCACCACTTTTGGGAACGCATATAGCCCTGGGGTTCACTCAGCCTACAACAGAAATGAGTACCAGGGTAATTTCTAGGAGCAAAGACGGCCGGGCGTGGAGCTGACAACTCCATCCCAACTAGTGCCGATGTCACAAAGGATGGAAGCCTCACCTTCCACTACTCCCAGGGCCTCCATGGCCTGTACGGAGTTGGCTTTGCTATATATCGCGGAAACATCATAATAATATTCCCCTCCTTTGTAGTTTTTATAAATAACTATCGCATTAAAACGCGGTTCAGTCATGAACCAAGTTGATTCTCCGCATGCGCTTTCTTTATTAATTAAAACTATATGGTAACATATTTGTTTATTTTAAAGACACTCTGGAAATCTACGGGCCAAGATCTTTCGTCAGAGTGCATTACGAAGTCTATCGGTTCAGCCGTTCTCTCAATCTCGCTGTAACAAAATTCACCGTATGGTTTTAATTATAGGCTATACAGTAGATACAATAAAACATAGGTATGGTAGGTTACAGTAAATGCTGACAACTAATCATTTTTAGCCTACTTTCAATTTTTGCACAAAAATAAAATAAAATAATGAAAGTCGACTTATGAGACCTACACAGGGCCAAAAATAATGTGTCTGTCTGTGTGTGTGTGGGTACTCTGAATGTCTGTCCCCCCTATCAATTCAAACACGGTGAAACCGAATTGAACGAAATTTGGTATAGAGGTAGCACTAGCAAGGGGAACCCCATTGTCATGTTTTATATCGCCGCCATCTTTACCAAAACTGAATGACGGCCACTCAAACGTTCAAAACGTAAAATCAAATGACGACTAAACAAATCATCCGTTCTCTACCAAATTTGGTAACAACATGTCTTCATAGTCGCCCCGTAGCGTAGCGGTCAGCATGGTCAGCTGCCGCCCCGGAGGTCCTGGGTTCGATTCCCGGCTCTGCCACGAAATTTGAAAAGTGGTATGAGGACTGGAATGGGGTCTACTCAGCCTCTGGTGGTCCAAATGAGTAGAGGGGGTTCGATTCCCACCTCAGCCATCCTCGAAGTGGTTTTCCGTGGTTTCGACTTCGGGCAAATGCCGGGATGGTTCCTACTGTAAGGCCATGGCCGCCTCCTTCCCTCTTACTTGCCTATCCATCCCAATATCACCCCCCCCCTCCCTTCCAATCCCTCATGAGGCCCCTGCTCGCTTTGCAGGTGAGGCCACCTGGGCAAATTGCTGATCACACCTCCCCAGTTGTATCCACCCCAACCAGATGTTCCAAGCTCCAGGACACTGCCCGTAGCGGCGGTAGTGGTGAGTTCCCTCGCTGAGTCCGTGGGAAACACCAACCTAAAAGGTAAATCGATTAAACAAATAAAACATAAAATAAAAAATAAAAAAACATATCTTTATATGGGACGCGGCTTGTGCCCAAACAACAAGGTACCATTTCAGGATGGCAGACGTGTGAGTTATGCAAACTTTATAATCCATATCATGGGATCCACCAGTTCCGATTAACGAACCGAGAATAGTTTTAACTGTTCTAATGGACGTGGCACGTAAATTAAAAGTTTATATTGCAATACTATAGTGCAGAAGTGATTCTAAAAAGCTGAGCCGTCTCAGTTACAAGACAAGATGGCAGCTGATATCTTGTGCCTGACCTATATTTCATTAGTTTGAGTATTGCATGCAATATAGCCTACTGACAGAAAATATATAAACTTTGTATGAAATGCTTTATAAATAAAAAATCGTTTAGTCTAAATCATTATTTGCTAACACGTTGTAGGCTATGTACGTTATTTGATATCGGCCAATGTTTGTTGACACGTTTGGCTGCGTGGTAAAGCGTTGGCCTTTTACTCGTATGACCAGGGTTCAAATCCTATCAGAGTTGGTTTTTTTTGCTTGACATTTTTTATATTTATTGTTTTGTAATGACTCAGACGTTTTAAAACTAAGCGTTATATTGTGCATATTACAGAAAAAAAAAATTAAAACAAAGTTCGCCAGCGGATCTGCACGAGATATCTAACAGCAATCAGGTGAATTATTATCATGGCCAACTGGTTGTGAACTGCGCGCTGGCCCACAGATTAACTTACACCTTTAATTGAAAAGTTTCTTTTCATGGCCGCTAGACTGCACTTGCCCTATTAGGATTATCTTGTTCGATACTTCTCCACTAGATGTCACGACTGGTCTACGTGGGACTCAATTGATTATCATACCATTGGCATTCTATAGCCTACGCATCGAATTAGAAGAATGACAAGTTGATAATACGATAATTTTGTATTATTTTGTATTTTAAAGTTTTTTTTACAGCCTATTGTGCGTTATTTGAAAATGTTATTTGAACTAAAGAACAAAATGATCTCACATAGTACCTGTACTCTATCTGTTGGTGCTAGTTCAGGATATTAAATAATACGTTTATTGCAGCCAAATAGCAATCGAAAATAAAGAATGAACATGTACGCCTAGACTAAAATTGCGTTCTGAGGATTTGAATTGCATAGTCTTTGATTGATTGTTTTCTTTTACTACATAAATCTAAGTGGTAGCGTTCATATGCTTGTCCATATAGTTGACTAGCAGGTACCCGCGGCTTCGCTCGCGTCATAGTCTTGTCATATGGTTATTCAATGAAATGCAGGTTTAAACCCGTTCACACACCTTTAGAACCTGAATACCCAAAATTCCCTCCTTATTAGACGTTTTCGACACACAACAAACATATCCCCAAAATATCGTTCTTCTAACATTAATAGATTTGGTTGGTCGATGAGAGTTAATATACAAAAATCCTTCCTTAGTGGACGTTTTTCTTCCGGAATTTCACCCCTCCCCAAGGGCCCCTTAAATTGGATCTATGAAATAACGGTCGAACCCTTATTTATTTAATTATTTATTTATTAATTATTAAGCTGATTGTTTTCCTCTGAGTTTCAAACTCCTCGCCTATGTCGATTAAGAGATGCACGCTCCGATAGGAATCCTTCAACCCCCACTTTTCACCCCTGTCACTCAAAATATACACCACATCGAAAAATCATTAGACATGTGTCAGCTTATTTTTAATGATTAGTTTATATGCCAAGTATCACATCCCCAAATGTATCCACTCGTGAGATGTTGTTATTCAATGAAATGCACGTTTACACCCTTAACACCCCTTTAGAACCTGAATATCCAAAAATCTTTCCTTTGTGGACGTTTTCGACATACAACGAACATATCCAAAAAAATTCATGTTTCTAACTTCAATAATTTTGGTTGGGCGATGATGAGTGAGCGAGTCAGTCAGGACATTTTCTTTCATTTATTTTTGAGAATTCCACCCCTCCCCACGAACCCCTTAAATGGGATTTATGAAAAAAAGGACGTTTAAACACCTATTTACTTATTTATTAAGCTGATTTTTTTCCGCTGTATTTCAAACTTCTCGCTTATGTCGTTTAAATATACACGCTCCGTTAAGAATCCTTAGTCCCCAATTTTTACCCCTTTCACCTCATAGTATACACCATATCGATAAACCCTTAGACATATGTTTGCTTATTTTATTAATTAATTAATTTATATGCCGAATATCACATCCCCAAATGAAACAACTCGTGAGATATTGTTAATCAATGAAATGCAAGTTTTACCCCCTTAACACCCCTTCAGAAAATGAATATCCAAAAATCCATCCTTAGTGGACGTTTTCGACATACAACGAACATACCCCCCAATTTTTTAAAGTTTCTAACTGCAATAGGTTTGGCTGGGGGATGAGTGAATATCCAAAAATCCTTCCTTAGTGGACTTCCTCCCCAGAATTTCACCCCTCCCCATGGGCCTCTTAAATTGGATTTATGAAACAACGGTCGACCACCTATTTACGTATTTTTCAAGCTGATTTTCCCCCTGAGTTTCGTACTGTATGCCTCTGTCTTTTAAGAGATACTTGGTCCGTTAGGATTCCTTCAACCCCCACTTTTCACACATACACCTCATAATATACACTACATCGAAAAACCCTCAGACATGTGTCTTCTTACTCTTAATGATGAGTTTATATGCCGAGTATTGCATCTTCCAGGGAAACCAATCGGGAGATATTGTCATTCAATTAAATGCAGTCTACCCCCTTAACACCCCTTTAGAACCTGAATATCCAAAAATCCTTCCATGGTGAACGTTTTCGACATACAACGAACATAACCCCAAAATGTCATGTTTCTAACTTCAATAATTTTGGCTGGGCGATAATGAGTGAGTGAGTGAGGGTGTCAGGACATTTTCGTTCATTTATTTTTCAGAATTTCACCCCTCTCATGAACCCCTTAAATTGGATTATGAAAAGAAAACCGGTCGAACACCTTTTTACTTATGTTTAAGATGTTCTTCGCCCCTGAGTTTGATATGTGATTGAGTTAATCAATTAGAACACTTTCTTTCCTGTTTTCCCCCCAGAATTTCACCCCTCTCCAAGGGCCATATAATTGGATTTATGAAAAAACGGTCGAACACCTATTTACTTATATTTTAAGGTGTTTTTTTGTTGCTGAATTTCAAACTTCTCGCCTATGTCGTTTAGGAGATAAACGCTCCGTTAAGAATCCTTCAACACCCAATTTTCACCCCTTTCACCTCATAATATACACCACATCGATAAACCCTTAGACATATGTGTGCTTATTTTTAATGATTAGTTTATATGCCGAATATCACATCCCCAAAGAAACAACTCATGAGATATCGCTATTCAATGAAATGCACGTTTACCCCCTTAACACCTCTTCAGAACCCGAATAAACGAAAATCCTTCCTTAGTTTACGTTTTCGGCATACAGCGAACATATTCCCAAAATTTAATGTTTCCAACTTCAATAGTTTTTGCTGGGCGATGATGAGTGAGTGTGTCAGTCAGGTCATTTTCATTCAATTATTTTTACCAGAAATTTACCCCTGCCCATGGGCCCCTTAAATTGGATTTATGAAGAAACGCTCGAACACCTATTAACTTATTTTTAAGCTGTCTTTTCCCCCTGAGTTTGATGAGTAAGTGAGTTAGTCAGTAGTTAGGACACTTTCTCTCCTTTTCCCCCCCGAATTTCAACCCACCCCATTGGCCCCTTAAATTGAATTTATGAAAAAACGGTCGAACACCGATTTACTTATTTTTAAGCTGATTTATTCTCGCTGAGTTTTAAACTTCTCGCCTATGTCGTTTAAGAGATACACGCTCCGATAGGAATCCTTCAACCCCCACTTTTCACCCCTTTCACCTTATAATAGACACCACATCGAAAAACCCTTACACACATGTCTGCTTATTTTTAATGATTAGTTTATATGCTGAGTATCACATCCTCAAATGAAACCACTCGTGAGACATTGTTATTCAATAAAATGCAGGTTTAGCCCCCTTAAGACCCCTTTAGAACCTGAATATCCAAAAATCCTCTCTTAGTGTACGGTTTTGACATACAACGAACAACGAACATATCCCCAAAATCTCATGTTTCTAACTTCAATAATTTTGGCTGGGCGATAATGAGTGAGTGAGTGAGTGAGTGAGGACATTTTCTCTCATTTTTCTTCCAGAATTTCACCCCTCCCAAGAACCCCTTAAATTTGATTTATGAAAAAAGACCCTGTCACTTATTTACTTATTTTTAAGCAGTTTTCTGTCCCTGAGTTTGAGGAGTGAGTCAGTCAGTCAATCAGTTAGGACACTTTCTTTCCTGTCCCCCCCCCCCCCAGAATTTCACCCCTCCCCATGGGCCCCTTAAATTGGATTTATGGAAAAAAAAAAGAACGGTCGAACTCCTATTTACTTATCTTTTAAGCTGATTTTTTTCCGCTGAGTTTCAAACTCCTGGCCTATGTCGTTTAAGAGATACACGCTCCGTTAGGAATCCTTCAACCCTCACTTTTCACCCCTTTCACCTCATAATATACACCAAATCGAAAAACCCTCAGACACGTGCCTTCTTATTTTTAATGATGTATTTATATGCCGAGTATCACATCCCCCAATGTAACCAATCACGAGTTATTGTTATTCAATGAAATGCAGGTTTAACCCCCTTAAGACACCTTTAGAAACTATCAGAAAATCCTCCCTTAGTGGACGGTTTTGACATACAATGATCATTTCCCCAAAATGTCACGTTTCTAACTTCAATAATTTTGGTTGGGTGATGGTGAGTGAGTCAGGACTTTTCTTTCAATTTCCTTTTTACAGAATTTCACCCCTCCCCATGATCCCCTTAAATTGGGCTTATAAAAACTGTCGAACACCTATTTACTTATTTTTAAGCAGTTTTCCCTCCTGAGTTTGATGAGTGAGTCTGTCAGTCAATCAGTTAGGACACATTCTTTACTGTTTTTTTTCCCCCAGAATTTCACCCCTCCGCATGGGCCCCTTAAATTGGATTTATGAAAAAACGGTCAAACACCTATTTACTTATTTTATAAGCTGATTTTTTTCCGCTGAGTTTCAAACTCCTCGCTTATGTCGTTTATGAGATACACGCTCCGTTAGGAATCCTTCAACCCCCACTTTTCACCCCTTTCACCTCATAATATACACCTCATCGAAAAATCCTCAGACACATTTCTTATTTTTAATGGTGAGTTTATATGCCAAGTATCACATCCCTCAATGAAACCAAGCCGGAGATATTGTTATTCAATGAAATGCAGGTGTACCCCCTTAACACCCCTTTAGAACCTGAATATCCAAAAATCCTTCCTTAGTGGGCGTTTTCGACTTACAACGAACATATCCCCAAAATTTCATGTTTCTAACTTTAATAGTTTTGGCTGGGCGATGATGAGTCAGTCAGTCAGTCAGTCAGTCAGGACACTTGTTTTTATATAAGAGACTAGCAGGTACCCGCGGCTTCGCCCGCGATCAAGACAATGGGGACGATGCATTATTGCTGATAATTGGTCTATTCTATTACAGCAATCGCGGCTATAGGTGTGTCCATTCTAATTCTGAATATTCTGATACATACAGTATATTGATATGATCAGCAAAGTGGGAATTTTATCGAGTTGTGAACGTCTGCAGGGTTCGTTGTTACATTATGTTAACACATTTTAAAATTACGTTTATGGTTTTGCCATCTTCGGCTGAGACATAACGATTTTGTTGTCCGGATGCTCGCGAGCACGCCACATACAGTTGGCCATGGGAAAAAATTGTTTTGTCTAAATGTACACGTGCTACTGTTAAGTGTGTGTCATTGCGCTTTGTTAAAGAAATTGCGAATATTGTTTGAAGAGGGAACTGCACTCTTGCACACTGGAATGGCAAATCTATCGGAATATGGGGAATTAAATGTATTCTTACTTAAGCTATTCTGGATGTAATTTGGCCATACTAATTGATGATTTGAACGTAAACATATCCCTATTAATAGACCTACAGTTAAATATCGCTCACCTTGGCCGCTGATATACATTATGCAGTCTCTTCCAGTGTTACATCCCAGGGATTGAAATTCTCCAACGACCCTTTTGCCCCACATGCCTCTCTAAGTAATTAAAATTCCTGATTGTTGTTGTTTGAGTCTTCTGTTTTTTAACTGGTTTGATGCAGCCTTCCATGTATCCCTCTCCTGAGCTAATCGTTTCATTTCTACATAGCTACCACACCCTACATCCGAGGCAATCTGTTTAACCCTGGTTTACCCCTACAGTTCTAGTCTGCGACCCTCCCATCCATAACTACTGTCGACCAAACTATTATGTGTACTCGAGTTTGAAGTTTGTTTGTGAAGTAACCGATAGACCTATATAAAATCCAATAACATCATAATTTTCGTCGTTCTATTTTACGTTGGATCATGTAGGTTTGGAATTTTTAATTTATATTTTAATATTTTTTAAATCATAGTTGGAACACAAGAAGTGCCTGTTTTTAAGCGTTTTTCAACCATGCGTCACATTTAAGAATTATTATCTCACAAACCCGTCATCAGATCGAATCCAAATTTTAACACAACATACACTGGAATGTTGTATAACAGGTTTATTAATTTTAATTTTTTTTTGTGTCCAAGAAACAAAGTTGTTATTATTTTTGTAAGGTAACTTTTCCTCGGCTCGGGATGGTTTGAAAATGTAGTTCTTGGTCGCGTTGTAATCCTTATACATCAAATCGGTATGCTGTATGATTGTGAAATACGTAAATTAATTCACTTATTGTATATCGGTTTGTATTTGTACGGAGAATTAAGACATGGTTCACCAGTTAGCCGCTCCGGTGAAAGCAGTACATCAATGCCAAGATGGGCTACATCACGCGTCATGGCACATCTCGCTCGGAAGTGATGGGCTCCATATCAGCAACGCTGTATAGCATTTCCCGGAGCGGCTAGCTGGTGAACCATGTCTTAATTCTCCGTACAAATACAAACCGATATAAAATAAGTGAATTAATTTACCTATTTCACAGTCATACAGCATAACTTTTTGATGTATAAGGATTACAACGCAACCAAGAACTACATTTTCCAACGACCCCGAGCCGAGAAAGAGTTACCTTACAAAAATAATAACAACATTCGTTCTTGAACACACAAAATTTTGAAATTAATAAACCAGTTATACAACATTCCAATGTATATTGTGTTAAAATTCGGATTCGATCTGATTACGGGTTTGTGAGATAATAATTCTTAAATGTGACGCATGGTTGAAACACGCTTAAAAAGGGGCACTTTTTGTGTTTCAACTGCGATAAAAAATATTAAAATATAAATTAAAAATTCCAAACCTACATGAACTAACGTAAAATCGAACGTCGAAAATGATGATGTCATTGGATTTTATGAAGGTCAATTGGCTACTTCACAAACAACCTTCAAACTCGAGTGCACATAATATTTTGGTCGACAGTAAGCTTGCTATTCCTGGGTGTCATAATATGTGTCCTACCCTCCTATCTCTTCTCTTCATTAGCAGTCGCCAGAAACCTCTCTCCTCTCCCACTCGTCTTAATACCTCTTCATTTGTTACCCTAACTACCCATCTGATCATCATTCTCCCTTATCACCACATTTCAAAAGCTTCAATTCTCCTCTTTTCTGCTGCACCATTAGTCCATTAGTACAACTCAGCAACTTTTCTAGGTTTAAGCCGTGCCTTGTGCGGGGATTCAATGGCCGTGAAAGACAAAACAACAACTTTATTGAAATAAGTTTGCCCAATTCCTCAGTAAGAGTAATTAAGAAACAATAATAATTAACGTGACAGCCGGTAGAAAACGACACATTCGACTGTGAATCAACGTTGCAGATCATGGTTAAAAACGAAAAAGAGCAGATCAAAATTGGCAAACAAAAATATTCAGTTAAGAAAAAACAAATTTATAAAGAAACTGAAAGCATACCGTGCAAAATAGAAAGTATCTTAACATTGTAAATTCGAGTAAAATTCTGAAAGCTCGCTTACAACAACCAGCCGAAAGAGTATAAAATTAGACTCAAAATCACGATCGTATCCGAGCCCCAAAAGCAATCTCTATATATAAAATATATCTCATTTTACGCGTATCAATGCGAGGAGCAACGTTCGTGGTTAGAGGTGGGAACCGAACCCAGCGTTTTAAGGCCCTAAAACGAACGGTTTTCGAGATATTGCCAGAAAACTATCCCCGGTCTGCGAAATTTCAGCGGTTGCCATAGTAACGTTGATCTGTTTCTCAGAGGGAACACAGTTATTTGGGAATATCTCCGAAACCGTTCATTTTAGGAACTTAAAAAGTGTGTTTCGGGGGTTCCTACAGGACCTACGAGTATTGTTTCTCGTATGTGGTGGCTTAAAATGAGCTAAATCCGAACATTTTACCGACTGTCCTTGCTCAGTGCCAAAGGGCCGAAAAAAGTCACTTACAAATTGAATTTTCAAAAACCGTTTCTTATTGGGCCTCTACATACTCGGATCAACCAACATGCAAAATTTCAGCTTTCTAGGTCTAGTGGTTTGAGCCCTGCGTCGATGAGTCAATTTTGGATTGTCAATGCCAAAGGGCCGAAAAAAGTCACTTAAAAATTGAATTTTCAAAAACCGTTTCTTAGTGAGCCTCTACATACTCGGATCAACCAACATGCAAAATTTCAGCTTCCTAGGTCTAGTGGTTTGAGCCCTGCGGTGATGAGTCAGTTTTGGATTATATATAAGAGATGAGACTTTCCGAGTCGATTTGATCGTAGAAATATGGATTATAGCTCTTTTTGCGCGTATCAATATGAGGAGCAATGTTCGTGGTTTCGGAACCGAACCCAGCGTTTTAAGGCCCTAAAACGAACGGTTTTCGAGATATTGCCAGAAAACTATCCCCGGTCTGCGAAATTTCAGCGGTTGCCATAGTAACGTTGATCTGTTTCTCAGAGGGAACACAGTTATTTGGGAATATCTCCGAAACCGTTCATTTTAGGAACTTAAAAAGTGTGTTTCGGGGTCCCTACAGGACCTCCGAGTATTGTTTCTCGTATGTGGCGGCTTAAAATGAGCTAAATCCGAATATTTTACCGACTGTCCTTGCTCAGTGCCAAAGGGCCGAAAAAAGTCACTTACAAATTGAATTTTCAAAAACCGTTTCTTATTGGGCCTCTACATACTCGGATCAACCAACATGAAAAATTTCAGCTTTCTAGGTCTAGTGGTTTGAGCCCTGCGTCGATGAGTCAATTTTGGATTGTCAATGCCAAAGGGCCGAAGAAAGTCACTTACAAATTGAATTTTCAAAAACCGTTTCTTAGTGAGCCTCTACATACTCGGATCAACCAACATGCAAAATTTCAGCTTCCTAGGTCTAGTGGTTTGAGCCCTGCGGTGATGAGTCAGTTTTGGATTATATATAAGAGATATAGGGTCACGTCACCGTAGGGTCATGGAAAGATTTCTTAATTCAATTAAGAAGGTGGAAGCCATGCACAGCCAGACGTGTAAACACATGCCTCAACTCATAGTTGGATGTTGCCCACGTCCGGTCGATTGTGTAATAATAATAATAATGTTATTCTTTTTACGTCCCTTTTAACTACTGTGGCTTTTAGAGACGCCGGCGTGCCAGAATTTTGCCCCGAAGGGTATCTTTAACGTGCCAGTGAATCTACTGACACGGCTTCCTCGCATTTGCGCACCCTCATATGCTAGCTGACTGCGCAAGGATACGAACCTGCAACCTAGGGCCCAGCAAGCGAGAACGTTACCACTGAGCCACACAGCCAGTCCTGTCGATTATGTCTCCAGATCCATGATATTCTGGAGTTATTTCTTCTCTTTCTTTCTTTCTTTCTTTCTTTCTTTCTTTTTCAATGATGGTAGAAGTTTTTTTTCGAGGTTCTGGTGTTTGGTAGAGGTAAATAGTTTCTAAGGTCTTCAATCAAGAAATGATTCTATCATACTCTTTGATAAAGACAAAGAGTTATAACTATATTCATACATTTAGGAGAAAGTAGGCTATATGTTCTTTACTGAACATCTTGTTTGCCGTATGATCAAAGACAGTTCTTTCGAGTTATGTCAGGTCAAGCAGTAGCATGATATAATTATGATTGATTGATTCATTCAATGATGTTAGGAAATTTCAATAGAAAATAATACATTCTGCTAACAAAATGACAATTAACCAAATAGAAGACACAGAAAAGGGCAAAATGACAAATTCAGATGCAGTGTGCTCAGGCATTTTCACTTGATACCAACAATTCCTCTTCCGACCAAGTTGACGGACACTGAAGACAGTGGCACATGTGTTTCACAGTCTGATCTTTACCACAGTCGCACTTCGTATCCCCCGACTATTGATCTGCCAAACAACGTCCATAGTTGGTTGAGTGATCTCCACATATCCCAGTCTTCACCGTGTCCAGCCGTAAGATACAAACGTGGCTCCATCCAGTTCAAATTGGGATTCATGTACTTCTATAGGTCGATGTGGCTTTGTTGATAGCCTTTGATGTACAGAGAAAATTCTTCATAGAATTAAAAGTCGTGATCGCGGTAGTTAGTGTTGATACAATGGATTGTTTCACAGTTGTCAACATTGAACCTTTTAAGGTCAGCGGTGACGTCTCGTCGAACACAGAAAGGTACGATGGCAGCAATAACGTTGACTAATAGAAGTTCGTTTCAGGCAGGCGGTGATTATTCTGTAAGCCTCATTTAAAGAAATATTCACTTTCTTGGAATGAGGTGACTCGAACCACACAGAAGATACATAATCCCCTGTGTAGTGGCAAAGATCTACGGCAAATGTCCGACGTACTTGTAGCATGGCTCCCTATTTATTTCCTGTTAAAGGGAATTGCGAAGAGAGGAGGGAAGTGTATGCAGAACGGTCAAGGATATAGAGATCAGGTAGTGGATGGATCAAAACAAAAATGCTGCGCAATAAACCTTGATCCTAACTCAACATAATATACAATAAATCAGTCAAAATTCGACAATAACGAGCAAAACAGTAGGCTACTTTGTATAGTTCGAAATGTCGGTGTCAGTGTATACAATTAAATGGTAACACAAGAAGGGCGGATGTTCATAAACAAAGCAATAATTGTGCTAGCTAATGTTAATCGAGGGCCCTCCACACAAGAGGTGAACATCAAAGAACAGGCAGTTTTAGTTCAATTACATCAAGTACAAAACAGAGTAACCCCATTAGCGCCCACGGTTTATTAGTGAGAGAGTGGCTCTTCCAAAATATTAATGATTGACATCATTCCAACTTAGGGGTCAGTGATATCTAATATTCAGTGTCAAGCACATTTTATGATACTATCAGAATGGTTTTCTGGAGGGTCACTTCAAACTCACACACACATACCCGCGACGTAGCCGGGCGTGTTAAATCGCAAACCACAACTACAACGTCCGGAATTCCGGTGCTAGCTACGCCAATCCTGAGGGTGGTTCTTTCCCGGAGGTTTCCACACTCTTTCCAGCCTAATGCCGGGGTGGTACCTTTTGTAACCAATCCTAGTTAGACAAACTACTACAGTCACCACAGAAATATTCAACACACACCCAAGCACACGGGGTTGTCAACTAAGATGTCACAAACCCTTAAATAGTATTTACAACAACAATGACAACAGCGAAATTCTGTCTTATGCTTAGATAATATTTATTGTAAATCAAACATGTTAAATAATGTAGCTCATAGTTTCATGAATGTGTAAAGGGGCAGAAAAATTTGAATCACCACTCTAAGAACTGAAGCCTCCGTGGCTTAGGCGGCAGCACGCCGGCCTCTCACCGCTGGGTCCGTGGTTCAAATCCCGGTCACTCCATGTGAGATCTGTGCTGGACAAAACGGAGGCAGACATGTTTTTCTCCGGGTATTCCGGTTTTCCCTGTCAAAATTTCATTCCAGCAACATTCTCCACTTTCATTTCATTTCATCTGTCATCCATTTAATCATTGCCCCAGAGGAGTGCGTCAGGCCTCGGCAGCCGGCACAGTCCATATCCTCGCCGCTAGCTGGGGCTTCATTCATTCCATTCCTGACTCGGTCGGAGACCTGGAAGCAGGCTGTGGATTTTTTTCACTCTAAGAACTCTGTTAGAACCCGGAACGTACGCCACTGTCTGACTGAACACGTGCGAGTTTTGCGCTTATCATCTCATCATAATAATAAACACTGAATCTGTTACCACAGCTTACCAGACAATTCAGTCGATGAAGTGGATAATGGTGTGTAATCAACAACTTTCCCATCACGCCTAGGAAAGACTTATTTGGTGATTCACTTGCTGTGTTTGCTGACGTGCCGTCACTACAAACATGGTATTTCACCAAACGTGGAGACATGGCCACTCAAGAACACGTCTCGACTAGAGATTGCCACTCTATAAACACTACAGTATACTCACAGTGACATCATTACTGCACAATTATATCTCGTTAATGGTTCTACATGGCAACCTATGAAGGTAGCTTGAACAGTTCGTTACTGGCCATGGTCCTACCGGAGTTTCCTCCTACTCAGGGTAAAAATGAGAGTGGAACTCATAACGTAGGCCTATTATTAATTCATTTGGGGGTTGGGACACGTGTTCATGGGTGCGTGTTGAATTTGTGTGGTGCCCTGAGTTTCTTAGTGACTGTAGTCCAAGTTTGGTTGGTTGGTTCCTCAGTTTAGGGGCTGCGACAACGCGGTCATATAGCACCGTGTACTTTGGTAGTCCAAATTTGTAACTGTGTTTATTAGAGTGAGGACTGGGGTAGGTTCCCATGCTCTTGAAATGAGGTGTTTTAACGTGGCATTTTCCTCAGGATGGCCTAACTGCGCTAATTGGGTTGACCACAGAGAGTCCAGTCAGCTTAAGCTAATGGGTTTGGTAAGATATAGGTTGGTTGGTTCTTATGTTTAGGGGCTGAGACAACGCGGTCATGTTGCCCCGTGTACTTTGGGTGTGTGTAGAATCTGTCTGATAACCGGTGTTAATTGTGATGACTGTATTAGTGTGTGTTATCTGTTTTTTAATTTAAGTACTGCAACTTAGAATTTTTCAAATAGTTCCTACTTTTGCCGCCAAGCGCCACCGTCAACGACTACCAGGCCAAGTTCAGGACTTAGCTACTAGACGCCACCGCAGTCGGCTCTTGGCAACGGACCTAGAAACCTAAGAGCGTTGTTTACATTCTTAACCTATCCAATTTAGCTTCACATAGGGGCAATTAGTGGAAGGTTCTTTAACATGCCATAAATCTATGACATGGGACCGCCGGCTTTACTTCCCCTCCAAAGGAAGGCATACTGAGAGATTTTTAACGCTCTTAAAAAATCCGACGGCTTCGGCCGGGTTTGAACCCGCTATCTTGGGCATAGAAGCTCAACATGCTACCGACTACGCCACCGAAGCCGCCAAGGGAAGATATAATAATAATATTTTTGTTTTTACGTCCCTGTTAACAACTGCGGCTTTTAGAGACGCCTGGGTGCCAGAATATTGCCCCGTAGAAGATCTTTAACGTGCCAGGAAATGCACTGACTCGGCTCCGTCAAATTTGCACACCTTCAAATGTCAACTGGCTGCGCCAGGATTCGATCCTGCAACCTTGGGACCAAAAAGCGAGAACGTTACCGCTGAGATACGCAGCCAGCCTGGTTTGGGAAGACAGTGGGGGTGGGCATTCTCTCCTGAAATGTTTATTTATTTATTTATTTATTTACTTTTTCAATTTTCTGCTTTCATGTATTTTTATTTTGTATTGTAATGTATTTTCATGTATTATCTGTGTGTAAACGATTGCTTGCTATTGTAATCGGGGCACTGCCCAGTTGTAGCAATAAATAAATAAACATTTCTGGAGAGAATGCCCACCCCCACTGTCTTCCCAAACCAGGCTGGCTGCGTATCTCAGCGGTAACGTTCTCGCTTGTTGGTCCCGAGGTTGCAGGATCGAATCCTGGCGCAGCCAGTTGACATTTGAAGGTGTGCAAATTTGAGGGAGCCGAGTCAGTGCATTTCCTGGCACCTTAAAGATCTTCTTCGGGGCAATATTCTGGCACCCAGGCGTCTCTAAAAGCCGCAGTTGTTAACAGGGACGTAAAAACAAAAACATTATTATTATATCTTCCCTTGGCGGCTTCGGTGGCGTAGTCGGTAGCATGCTGAGCTTCTATGCCCAAGATAGCGGGTTCAAACCCGGCCGAAGCCGTCGGATTTTTTAAGAGCGTTAAAATACCTCAGTATGCCTTCCTTCGGAGGGGAAGTAAAGCCGGCGGTCCCATGCCATAGATTTATGGCATGTTAAAGAACCTTCCACTAATTACACCTGTGTGAAGCTAAATTGTATAGGTTAAGTATATAAACAACGCTCTTAGGTTCCTACGTTCGTTGCCAAGAGCCTCTGCGGTGGCGTCTAGTAGCTACGTTCTGAACTAGTAGTCGTTGACGGTGGCGTTTGGCGGCAAAAGTAGGAACTATTTGAAAAAATCAAAGTCTTCAGTCCTTACTTGAATTAAAAAACAGATAACACTGACTTTTGAATTTTTCAAATAGTTCCTACTTTTGCTGCCAAACGCCACCGTCAACGACGACTAGTTCAGAACTTAGCTACCAGACGCCACCGCAGTCGGCCCTTGGCAACGAACGTAGGAACCTAAGAGCGTTGTTTACATTCTTAACCTATACAATTTAGCTTCACACAGGTGTAATTAGTGGAAGGTTCTTTAACATGCCATAAATCTATGACATGGGTCCGCCGGCTTTACTTCCCCACCGAAGGAAGGCATACTGAAGGATTTTAACGCTCTTAAAAAATCCGACGATTTCGGCCGGATTTGAACCCGCGATCTTGGGCATAGAAGCTCAGCATGCTACCAACTACGAAAACTATTAATAGATTTAGACAACCGATGCCAGATGAAATTTTAAGAAATGATATTTTGCAACAAATAGGCTATGTGGTAATTTAATTTCTATGTTAAATGTTTGAATTTCCCCCCTTAATTTATCATGTTAACCATCAACCCCTTAATATTTTGGATTTAGCTGAGTCCCCCCCCCCCCCCTAACCATTTTAAGTAGAAGATTAAACCTAACGTTCATTGAAATACCTCTAAGTGGAGTTCACAAAATAATGTAACACAATAAATTACCATGTAAATCAGGGCATTGATTTCAGTGCATGAATCGACCAAGACCACTTATATAACACAAGTGTTTTAACGTCCTGTATTTTAAAGAATAGTTTTGTATCAACACGTAAATGGCTTCCTAATGTAATTATGCTACTTAAGCTCCGAGATCACACTTTCTGTTTCTGGGCTGTAAACACTCAGATTCCTGTTTTTACTAGCATTAAAGTCTCTCGCCTCTGCACCACATAAATATTAACTCAGACATTTGTCGTTAATACACAGAAAGTGACGCCATACTCTTTGTTAAGAGAAACATTAAGTGAACGGTGAATATGCAAACTTAACCTTGTATGGATGCATCACATGGCCGTTAATCATTACCCTTTCATATTTCCTCTCCTAGTGGCGTACTCGTATTCTGCTACCATATTATATCACCCATGCATCTCAGTCTGTGCATTGAATACGCAGTGAATGGAACTGGGGGAGTGAAAGTTCAAGGTGTAACACATACAGAGCGAGGATTCTTTGATTTTATTGTCAGCAGATGAGCTTCCGAATGATTTGGACTAGATTAATTTCAGTTATCGAATAAAATCGATTAATTGAAGCAGAATAGTCGGTTACTTACTGCAAAACGATTAATGATGATGATGATAATTGCCATATTAAGGGGCCTAATATCTAGGTTATCGGCCCCTAATGGTTTGGGTGTTAGTGAAAGATACGATGAGAATGAAAACTATAATATAATACTAACTACAAACTTACATACTAGATCAAGAAGTTGTAAACAAGTGAAGGATAAGGCAAATAAAGGACAGGAAGAAAAGAAATGCCCTCAACCCTCGAAGAAAGAGGATTGAGGGACTTAGAAGGAAGGAGAGCCATGAAAGGCAGACAGGAAAGGGAAATAGCAGAGGGCCTGCCCCAAGGTCAGAGGAAAAAGGAGACGAAACGGAGCCAGCCTAGGAATCCCTCGGGGTCACCAACTCCCAAACTCAACAGCCGTGATCACTTGAAGGTGTAGCAATCTCCAGGGTGCACCAGAAGTGGTGGGGCTACATACACCCTGCATCCTTGAGGGCCTTGTGCATAAGGCAGGAGATAACATGAAAAGCAAAAGAAGGCTGACCACTCGAAGAATGAGGGTATCAGGAAAGATGAGACAAGGGCCAATTAAGGCGGGAAAATGAAAGACTCCCTAGGCCTCGGATACCCTAATACCGTTGTGGTCGGAAGAGAACAAGAGTTGACCAAGAGAGGTCGACAGGAAAGAAGACGGAGAGGAGCCCGGCACAAGTAAGCGGAAGCAATGCCGGACTCAGCTGGGGTCCCGTGGTCGCCAACCCACATCCCATTAGATGTGAGCTCCTGGGGAAAATCGATTAACCGGTTGGACGAATATAATGAATGGAAATATACTGTAACATATACTTTCAAATAATGTAAAATTAGACTAAAACAAAGTAGAGCAAAAATGTTCCTGTCCTACATTATAAACCTTGAAGAAGAATTCAAAATCTTTGTTGAAAACTCTTCTCTTTCTTTTTTCGAAACCCTCCCCAATTTGATTGATGTTTGTCCTTCCACTGTCACTGACTCTTGTATATGGTTATCTTATATATAACAAGTAGTTCCGTGAAGAGTTATACAGCCTATTTTCATATATCCTACTTATGTTAATTGCCTCTATCATCATACAAAATTTCAGTTTG
Source organism: Meconema thalassinum (assembly GCA_946902985.2). Lineage (NCBI taxonomy): Eukaryota > Metazoa > Arthropoda > Insecta > Orthoptera > Tettigoniidae > Meconema > Meconema thalassinum. Next base: position 456,201,441 of record OX336388.2, read on the forward strand.
ATTGCTGTAATAGATCCGTAGTTATTGAGAACCGACTAAATATTTCGGTTGGTCGCCATGTTGGATTTTATATATGTAGGTCCTAGAGTTATGTACTGTTACATGAAGATTATTGTGTACGTGTAGCATTCAAACTTCAATAGCATGATTAGGACACAAGAAGTAACAAGGAGATTTTAAAATTTCGCACAGCTGCCACCTTGTGGTTATGGAAACAATTGATATAAATTAGATGCCAGTGGATTAACATTCGTATAAGGATTTACTGTACCAAGTTTCACTGCACTCGGATGGTTAAATTGCGAGAAACGTCCGTGTGAATATTTATACTTCGCGTCGCCGCCATGTTGGATTTGTGATCACCAGGTTATTTTAAGTCCTATAGGTGAACTTAAATATTAAAATATTCAGTTTGATTGCTATAACAGATTCGTAGATATTCAGAGCCGTCTAAATATTTCGGATGGTCGCCATGTTGGATCGTTAAATGTATAGGCCATAGAGTCATGTACCATTAAAGGAAAATTATTGCGTAGGTTCATTATACAAACTTTCACTTTGATCGCATGATTACGACACAAGAAATAAAAACTTAATTTTAAAATTCGCAAAGCCGCCATCTTGAGGTTATGTAAACAATTGAACTAAATTAGATACCAGTGCATTACAATGTGTATAAACATTTCCTGTACCAGATTTCATTGCGTTTGGAACATTAAATCGCGAGAAAGGTCTATTTAAAATTTTCAAATTCGCTTGGCCGTCATGTTCGTTTTGTAGTTAACCGGTTTTTGAAAGTCTTATATATAAACTTCCAGTAGTGCCCTTTATCTCCGTACAAAATTTCAGGGTGCTACCGCTAACAGTTTTAGAGATATAGAATACCGGTGAAATATTTCGCACATCCGCCATCTTGTGGTTATGTAAACAATTGAACGAAGTTAGATGTCGGTGCATTACAATGTGTATAAACAGATACTGTACAAAGTTTTATTGCGTTTGGTTGGTTAAATCGCGAGAAACGTCTATTTAAAAGTCGCAAATTCGCGTGGCCGCCATGTTGGTTTTGTAGTTACCAGTTTTTTGAAAGTCAGATAGGTGAACTTCTAGTAGTTCCCTTTATCACCGTAAAGAAATTCCAGGGTTATATCGGGAATAGTTTCGGAGATATTGATTGCTGGTGAAATATTTCGCACAGCCGCCATATTGGATTGGTGGGACGTAACAAAATTTGAAGGGCACGGTCGGGGTCGTCCGGAATTGTGCTATGAACTTACCGAGTTACATTGAAATCGCTCCAGCCGTTTAAGTTATTAGGGAACACACACACACACCCCTCACACACACACACACACACACACACCCCTCACACACACACACACACACACACACACACACACACACACGGACAAAAGGTGATCTCATAAGCCTATTTTTTCAAAATTGAAAATAGGCTAAAAATGGAAATGTATATCTGTCCGAAGTTAAAGGACTCCGACACCGTTTAACCGATTGCATTGAAATTTTGAAGGGTTGTAGTGCATACCCCAAGGAAGGTTTTTGCCGACAATAATTTTAGATAGCCCTCTCCATTGCTTTCATTTAGGTCCTTTGGCACAAATCTACACCGTTTCACCAAGCTGAACTAAATGTTACATACTTACCATTTGGAACAAGACGAGGAACACTTGAAAATTCGGACAGCCCTCTCCATTCCCCTCATTTAGGCTCTTTGCCACAAATACTGAATTTCCATGCCCCACAAGCTTTATAATTTTATTTAAGGGCATCGTCACGAGGATGGGGACTTACAGCATTGGTGAGGATTCGTTATTTTACAGTGTGAGTGAGGAGTGTACACATTTTATATCCCTACATGAAGAGTATTATTTATAAAGGGGGATTTTGGGGTCTAAAACGAGTGTGATTTTGAGTCTAATTTTATAGTCTCCGCGTAGCTTATTGTATGTGACTATTTGGATCTTTACGACGGTTCCTAGGGTATAATTGTTTCCATTTTGGACGGGATGCTTTCTTACTGTTTATAGATTTATTTTTGTTACTTGAATGCTCCTATTTGCAAATATTTAACTGCTTTTTGGTCGTTTTCTGCCATTATGTGCAACCTAAATTCACAGACTACTGTGGCGTATTCTACCGACTCTCCAATTAGTTTATTAAGTTTGCCTTATAAATCCTATTGGTGAACCCCGTCACAAGACACGGCATAAACTTAGAAATATTGATGTATTTAAAATGGTTTTGTTACTATTACTTGAAATGATTACAGTTTGTTTTGTTACTTTTACTCTAAATTATGACATGATACGTAGTTTGCACAATATTACTGACTGCGGATATGACAGATTGGTACCAAGATTTGATAGGGTTAGTTTTTCTCGTGGCCATAAGGTGTCTCTGCACTCCTATGAGTGGTTCTCTTTTAAGTGTGCGTGGACATATAGATTCTTAGATGCTATTTATTATGTATTTTCTTTTAGTATTCGTTATTCCCCTAATCAAATGCATATATTATTATGAAGCTGGGAATCTAACAATAAGAGTTTATCTGCGGACTGCCATTATCCTCTTGAAATGTTGCTGTTCGATAATAAACCCGAGGTAAATACAATGAAGAAAAATAAATTCATTGGCTCTTAAAATGTAATAGTTAGGCCTAGGTTAATAATGCATACTAAGATTGAAATAAGCTCCTTAAATATTCAGTTATATTAGCGAAGTTTCAGGATTAATCTATTATAAGCAACGGGCAATACAGTGTCGTCGTACCCACCTACTTAAAACAATTTCAACACAATTGTTTATCAGAAAGAAAGAAAAAAAAAACACGCACAACGACTTTGAGTGGCAAAATATTGCTCATTATAACCTTCCTCCGGCGTGCTCACAATACTTCACAGCGAGCAAAGCTACGATATCCCAATATCCAATTGTGATCCCGAGCAACGCCGGGCTGAGCTAGTTGTTTACATAAAGAAGGAAGGACACTTATTTAGGCAAAAAGTAACTTTTGTAGTTTTCTATACAACAGGGATTATCAAACTTTTCAGACTATGGACCCCCACAAAAATTTAAATATTTTCGCGGACCCCTTGATATTAAATGTGTTGGACTGCAGAATATTACACTGAATTTATAATTCTTTTAAAAATTAGTTCACTACAGAAAGTACTCAATACATAATTATTTATTGAAATAATATAATATAAATTATGTATCAAATATTACAAAATGTGTTATATTTATAGTCAAAAGGATCAAACTTACTACAATGTGAAAATACACGACAACAATTAATTTTGGAAATATATCTTATATTCTTATATATTGTGCCCGCTGGTCGAAGGTTTCGGGGAGCCACCGGTTTCAAATGACCCTTCCGAGACCCTCTTCCAGTTAACACACAAGTAAAGTAAAGGGGGTGTCGGGAATTAGTGAGGTTCGATCTTTAACCAGCTCAGAGGAATGCATCGATAACAAAACTAAACAAGAAAGAGAGGTCAGTCTTAGGTTAAAATCACAAATAAATTTTATTCAGAATAGATCCCTAGCCTAGCATGAGAGTTGCAAACGGCTAGTCCGATACTATTCTGCCCTGAAAGAAATATTAAAAAAGTCCTAAACAAGATCTAAATTGCTCTCATGGTCCTAATACAAAATTCGACAAAATGAACAAGCTAAGAGAATGGTACGTAAGATCGGCCCTAAGCAATTACATCGAAATAACTTACGGATGGATCAAACATCAAAAGAATTTACAGCAAAGCAAGACATTTACTTGTTTACAAATACTAGAACATTTACATTTAGTAGCCAGGGGAAAATTGGTCCTATGCTATGATGGTGCCATCTCTAACATTTATCTTTAGAGTTAAGTGTTAAGCTAGTCCTAAATATCATTAATTAATAAACGAGATGCGTTTATTACTAAGAAAATCAAGCTATGTGCACAATATTGCTGAATAAAAAAAAAAATGCTAATACAACACAAATGCATACAATAATTCAGCACTCCTATGGTTGTGCAATTGGCACTGCCTACGTACTCGATTTGTTACTGTTTGTAACAAACGGTCACAGTGTCAAAGTGTTAAGAAAATAGAAAATATAGGAAAGCCTGCAAATGCGATAGTAATTAAGCAATTACATCGACTCATATTGCTACTAATCTGATGTGTGTGCTTCAGTTATCACATCACCAATTAGTGGTCGACTAATCATGTGAAAATGTATCAAAATGTATCTACAATAGCTTAACAATATCTAAGTGTTAACGTTTGGTCCAGAAAAATAGTCTATTTTTAATGTTTATACATTTTATTTAGGTCCAGGGGGAATTATAAGATTTGTTAGTTTTCAAAACCCTATTTTTGATTATTATTAGAGTTTCACACAATTATTTATTCCTGACAGTATTGTTGTTCAGTTTATGGACCTTTAAAAGCGTTCAGTGTATTCAGGTAACGTTTGTATCCAACTTAAGCAAATAACTCAATAGTTCAATAGCTTACGAGACACCCTGTGTCTTCACCAATATTTCATCACACTTATTAGACATCCTATGTCTTCACCAATTACTTTACTCTTATTTCGGATCCTTTGATCCAGGCGCCTTCGGTTTTGGTACGACTTTAGTTAGTTCATTACCACCGATATAATCACAATAACAATGTCGGAGGTATTCATCCACCGTCACGACTCATATAATACTCTTAATTTACAAAAGTGTGGAATCCTAATTGATACACGTTTGAATTGCTGGTAATAAAATTATGTGTACAAAAACACATCCTGACAACGCTTTAAATAAACATAAAGGTTTCTGATACAAGCTAACTGTGTGTGCGTTTATAAAATTGCCTCTTCCCTGAATAAATCGAACCTGCGTTCATTTGGTTACAAAATACAATTTCATTCATTGCCTGTGTGGCTTCTTCTAAAGAAATAAACCTGTTTTCAAGTATTGTTCTGGCCAATAAATGTGAGTAATGGAACTCTGCATTCCACTTGTAATAATGTCAAGAATCTCACAGCCTTCTAAAGCAAAATATTAATCCACTGTCTAGAATTGAGTGTGCTGTGTAGTGAACTTGGCTCGTAACCTTGGCCTCGATTTAACATTGTCAAACTAGTTTATTTGTCATCAGCCTGACAAAATAAAAGTTGATAATACCTGTTTTTAAATGATACGAATGAGCATTGAAAATCCAGCCTTCCTGGCTTCTATAAATTTTTAATACACTATTAATTTCCACACGCGTCTTATAATTAGCTACCTGCATTGTGAACTAAATAAATGAAACCAAAATAAACTAAGTCTACTGTTTTCCACTCTTACAATACGCTATAACTATTTGATCTGACTTACAGATTCAGCGTCACTTGGTTCGAGTCACGCCATGAGATGTTGAATGCGGTCTCGTGTATGACTTTAGGTTACCATTTCATTGTGTCTGGACATCCTCCGTCGCCAATTCCCCACGCATGATTTAGCAATCACATGCCATCGCGCGGTTGGAGTTGTATCTGAAGATCTGCTGGTTTATCATTATTGCGATGTTAGCGTTGGTAAAAATGTAGCACATAATTAAATAAAACTCTCGCGCACTGCAGCTAATATGCGGTAAAAAATTGCCCATTTCACTCCGCCACTGGCTCTAGCCTCTGTCGCTTGTGCGACACTCACTCGTGACTTGCACTGATATTTACACAAGACAATATTAAAAAAAAAAAATCAAAATCACTGCCCATCCAGCAAATAAAAATTGTACTTGTAGATTTTGCACAGTTATAAAGTTAGTTAAATCCACAGTTTATAGAACACTAAAACATGTGTGTGTGTGTGCGTGAGAATGAGACCATGCGGACGCAAAGTTTTCTTCGCACAAGTCCTTCATTTCACCTCGGATAATAATAAAAATATTTTACAGTTCTCGTAGTGGTGAATGTCTTCAATCGTTCAATCATTACACAATTCCATGATGGCTATCCATAAGAAAGTTATTCGTAGATTTTTCCTGCCACATGGTTTCCATTCACTTGTGCTCCATCATGCACATGTTGTCTCTTCCACAGACGAATAGGAACTGGTGTTACCAAATATGGCGTGCTCTCAGTACATGAGCTGGCCGCGTAAATTGATAGTTTCTTTGATTTACGAAGTATGCTGTACTTCAAATATGCAGAATTTCTTAGTTATAATTATAGTAGATTTTTGGAATGTGAAAAATAAGTAAAAATATAATCATAAGCGATATTGCTTCAGCTTCTTCCCGCCGCTCGCAGGGTCTGTTCAGTTACATTTCAGCATAAGTTTTCGTCTCTGTTGCCTGAGCAAACATGCGTCAACGGGCGCAATATATATAAAAAGGATGTTCGTTTGTTCGTCTTTTATGCGCTCATAAACCCTTCATCCGATTGCGATCAAATTTTGGTGAGTTGTTGTGAACACTTCCGAAATCATTATAGGCATAGTCAATCCAATTTTCAATGGACAGCGCGCGAGTAATTTAAACAAATGAGTGTTGGTGATGCGTTCATATAGCCTACAATTCATCCGATTGTGACCAAATTTTGGTGGGTTGTTTGGCACACTTCCGGGATGGTTATAGGCATAGTTAATCCAATTTACAATAGATAGCGCGCCAGTAGTTTAAACAAATGAGTGTTGGCGATGCGTTCATATACAATTCATCCGATTGCGATCAAATTTTGGTGAGTTGTTGTGCACACTTCAGGGAAGATTTCTAGCTTAGTAAATCCATTTTACAATAGGTATCGCACAAGTAGATTAAACAAATGAACGACGACGCGTGAAGTGTACACTCCAGGGAAGGTTTCAGGCTTAGTAAATCCAGTTTACAATAGGCAGCGCACGAGTAGCTTCAACAAATGAGCGAAGATGCGAAGCGTTTCAACAAAGTCCCGTATGCGTTCATATACTATTTGTCCGATAGCGATGAAACTTGGGTGTGATGTTGTGTACACTTCCGGGAAGGTTTCTGGCTTAGTAAATCCACTTTACAATAGGTAGCGCACGAGTAGATTCAACAAATGAGTGATGGCACGTGAATCGTTTCATCAAAGTTCCTTATGCGTTCATATGCCATTCATCCGATTGCGATGAAACTTTAGTGAATTGTTGTATACACCCGAGGAGAGGTTTCTGACTTAGTAAATCCATTTTATAATAGGTAGCGCACGAGTAGATTCAACAAATGGGTAACGGCACGTGTATCGTTTAAACGAACTTCCGTATGCGTTCATATACCATTCATGCGATTGCAGTGACATTTGGTGAAATGTTGTTTCCACTCCCGCGAAGGTTTCTGATTTAGTAAATCCATTTTACAATTGGTACCGCACGAGTAGATTTAACTAATAAGCGACAGCGCGTGAATCGTTTCAACAAAGTCCCGTATGCGTTCATATACCATTCATCCGAGTGTGAAAAAACTTTGGAGAGCTGAGTACTGTCCTGCGAAGGTATATGCATTAGTAAATCCGTTTCTCAATGGGTGGCGCACAGAAAGATTCAACAAATGAGTGACGGCACGAATCGTTTAAACAAAATCCCGTATGCGTTCATATGCCATTCATCCGATTGCGATGAAACTTTGATGAGTTGTTGTGTACACGCCAGGAAAGCTTTTCGACTTAGTAAATCCATTTTACAATAGGTAGCGTACGAGTATATTCAACAAATGGGTGACGGCGCTCGAATCGTTTCAACAGTCCCGTATGCGTTCATATACCATTCATTTCATTGCGATGAAACATTGGTGAGTTGTTGAGCACGCTCGCTTGAATGTTTCTGAAATAGTGAATCAATTTTATAATAGTTTAGAGGTGGTTAACGGAAAAAGAAGAAAATATTGGGAATCCAAAAGCACTTTAACTAACAAAGTCACAACGCCAACACTGTCTTTGATTGGCATTGCAATGCATGCCGGGTACAGCTAGTGTATTATAAAATTGAATTTCACAAAATAAAAATCGAGAGAAATTTACATTATTCTGATCTTAATTAAAATTACCCCGCTGAACCCCTGAAACCCACTGGGGTCCCCGGACCTCTCTTTGGGAACCACTGATATACATCATTCCGAAAATTAGCGTGACTCAACTTAAGCGATGACCTCTCATTCAAACTTCTCTCTCTGGCTGGCTGCGTGGTTCAGTGGTAACGTTCTCGCTTGCTGTGCCCAAGGTTGCAGAATAGAATCCAGGCGCAGTCAGATGGCATTTGAGGGTGCGCAAATGAGAGGAAGCCGTGCCAGTTGATTTGCCAGCACGTTAAAAAATCCCCTTCGGGACAAAATTCTGGCACGCCGGCGTCTCTGAAAGCCCCAGTAGTTAAAAGGGACGTCGGTTGGTTGGTTGGTTCCTCAGTTTAGGGGCTGCGACAACGCGGTCGGTCATGTAGCCTGTGTAAACTTTGGGTGTGTGTAGAATCTGTCTAATAACCGGTGTTAATTGTGATGGCTGTATTAGTGTGTGTTATCTGTTTTTAATTCAAGTAAGGTCTGCAGACATTGAATTTTTTGAAGTAGTTCCTACTTTTGCAGCCGAACATCACCGTCAACGACTACCAGTTCAGGACTTGGTTACTAGACACCACCGCAGTCGGCTTCTGGCAACGAACGCTGGAACCTAAGAGCGTTATTCAATTTTGTTAAACCTATAATTTAGCTTCTCACAGGTGTAATTAGCCATAGGTCTATGCCATGGGACCGCCGGATTTACTTCCCCTCCAAAGGAAGGCATACTGAGGGATTTTTAACGCTCTTAAAAATCCAACGACTTCGGCCGGGTTTGAACCCGCGATATTGGACATAGAAGCTCAGCATGCTACCAACTACGCCACCGAAGTCGCCAAAAGGGACGTAACACCAATAACATTATTTATCATTAAACTTCTCTTCTTATCTCATGTCTACTAATACTCAATTAATCGTTTTTTAGGTTAGCTGATTAATCGTTTTCGAGTATTCGATTATTACCAGCTCTAGTTTGGACAGTGTTTTGAAGAAAACGTGAAGTACTTGATACAAATTAAATGGTAAAACACAAGTAATAATACACATACAGAAGAACCAATTGATAGATGTGGGGGGTGGTTATGGACAGCACGATGTGTTCCTCCCTAGCCCAGTCCCCGACAAGCCCATGCAGTTTGAGTAACCCTGTGTCGATGTTCTATTATACCTCGTGGTGTAGTGGCTAGAATTGTTGACTGCTATCTCGGAGGCTAGGGTTAGATTCCCGGCTCGGCCAAAAAATGTAATTCTGGTTGAGGTACTGGTACGATATCGTTGACATGCAAGTCACACAAGTGGAATCAGTTTCAAGGTCTTGCACCAGACCGGTGGACTTCACGAGTTTTCTTAATTAGAACTAATGAAGAGAACCTTTTAGGCATTTTTCATTTGTTCGTTAGTATTTTACTCATTGTAGTCTTTGCATGGCTGTGCAACTCGTTGTTCTTTTTGGAATCAGGATTCCCCCCGTAATATTTTGTTTGTTATTATAATTACTATTTTTGTTTCTATTTTGTTTTATTAATTTTACACATTTACAAATTTTTTAATTCATCTAATTTTGTGTATTTTATCTTAGTTAAGAGGGGCAGACGACCTCGCTATTCCGTCCCTTAAAGCAACAATATCTAACTAACTAACTTACTTGTTAGTTGGGTGTGCGTGAAGAATTTTATGATAACCTGTGTTACTGTAGTGTGTGGATTTGTAATTGAGGTTAGGATTGGGATGGAGGCATCCATGTCTTAAGATAGGAACCATTCTGGAATTTTCAACGGTTACAATATTGAGTTGGTAAGTCACATTTCAAATAAAATTAAAGGAGACTAGGGTCGTCGAAAGTAAAGTCGAAGGTGAAAGAGAGGAGGAGCTTGACAAGCGTAAGAAGAAGCAATCCGACTCATCCAGGTGGCCCGTGGTTACCATCCTCGTACTAATCAGTAGTCACTCTCCGAGGGTCGTGATGCGACGAGAAAAGCAGGAATATTGTTGTTACTCAATGCAAGGGCTTGTGACGACTTGGGTCATTTATAATAATAATAATAATAATAATAATAATAATAATAATAATAATAATAATAATAATAATAATAATAATAATAATAATGAAATGAAATGAAATGAAAATCCACAGCCTGCTTCCAGTCCCCGACCGGGTCAGGAATGGAATGAATGAAGCCCCCATCTAGCGGCGAGGATATGGACTGTGCCGGCTGCCGAGGCCTGACGCACTCCTCTGGGGCAATGATTAAATGAATGACAGATGAAATGAAATGATAGTGGAGAGTGTTGCTGGAATGAAATTTTGACAGGGAAAACCGGAGTACCCGGAGAAAAACCTGTCTGCCTCCGTTTTGTCCAGCACAGATCTCACATGGAGTGACCGGGATTTGAACCACGGACCCAGCGGTGAGAGGCCGGTGTGCTGCCGCCTAAGCCACGGAGGCTTCGAATAATAATAATAATAATAATAAATATTATTAATAATAATAATATCGTATGGCCTCGGTGCCAGGTGCAAGCTTTGTAATTTGACACCCAGATGGTAGCTTGCATGTCGAATTTCGTTGTTCCCTGAATCTCTATGAAAGACAAGGAGGTTAGATATCTAAGCTCCTTGAACACTATAGCGCTTTCTAGTAGAGAAATGATGAACTTTGTGTTGGCGGAAACTCCCGAGATTAATTTTGCCATTATGAACGCGGCCTACTGAATTCAAATGGGTTCTTTGACATGCCAACATCGTATGACATGCGTGTCGAATTTTTGTCGCCTTTCAAAAAAAAAATCACTTACCACGGCCAGGAGCGAACCTGCAATCTTGGGATTAGTAGACCGACCTGCTATCCACTCACCCACCGTGGCAAGCTATCTTGGGTCACTAGTCCTCTGTACTTGGTTGTGAATTGGATTTGTGTGGTAAGTGTAATTATTGGGGCTAAGGATTGGGAACGGAGCCTCGGGACTGGAAATAATCTACCCTACTGTCGTTTGAATGGAGGGAGTGTTGAAAAACTACGTTCAGGATGACACGTAGTTTTAATCGCCGGGTTCAGAACCTTGGATCTTCGGACTTGCAGATCGTAGGTGCAGTCGTGGAGGGTGACTTAATGTACTAGGCTACGTTGTTAGGTGATACAGAAATGACGACAGACAGTGATTTGTGTGAGTGGGGTGGGGATAACTAGTATTATGTTCGGAATAAATGAGTGAACTAAATGACGAGCTAACTCGTGCCTCACATCGGGAGAGCGTGGGTTCGAATCCTACCTCGGCCTGAATATGGTTTTCTTGGTTTCACATTTTCACCACCAGGCTAATGCCGGGACGGTTCCTTTCAACAGGTCCACGGCCGATTTCCTTCCAAAATCCCTTCCCTGACCGGCCCTGAAAATAAAATAAATGACCGTTGGCTGGGTTAATAAAAATAATATATTTACTATCCATTGAGGCTTGTCTTTCTGGGGTTAGTACTCTGTGTTACACGGTCCATGTGGTGAATGACAGGTGCAGACAACCTCCTCGATGCCACGGTGGGTGAGTGGTTATCGTGTCTGACTACCAACCCCAAGCTTTCAGGTTCGCTCCTGGCCGGTAAGTGATTTTTAAAAGGTGACAAAAATAACGACAGGCATGTCATACTTTGTTGGTATGTTAAAGAAGCCATTTGAATTCAGTAGGCCGTGTTCATAATGGCAAAATTAATCTCGGGATTTTCCGCCAACACAAAAAGTTCCTCCTTTCTCTACTAGAAAGTGCTATAGTGACAAGGAGCTTAGATATCTAACCTCCTTGACTTTCATAGTACTCTAAGGAGCGATAAAATTCGATGTGCAAGCTGCCCTCTGGGCGTAAATTAACAAAGCTTGCACCCGTCGCCGAGGCCCTACGATATTATTATTATTATTACCATTACTACTTTAACATACTTTCATGTTCGACGATGTCGAAATGTAAGTATTATATGTCAGAAAACTGAATCATAATGAGGGTCATTAAAATACTATTTTTTAGCCTATTTTCAATTTTGAAAAAATAGGCTTAAGAGATCACCTTTTGTCCGTGTGTGTGCGTGTGTGTGTCCCTAATAACTTCTAAACGGCTGCAGCGATTTCAATCAAACTCAATAAGTTCATAGCACTATTCCGGGCGACCCCGACCGTGGCTTTCAAATTTTGTTACGTCTCACCAATCCAACATGGCGGCTGTGCGAAATATTTCACCAGCATTCAATATCTCCGAAACTAATTCCGGTATCACCCTGGAATTTGTTACTGTGATAAATAGAACTACTAGAAGTTCACCTATGTGACGTTTGAAAAACTGGTAACTACCAAACCAACATGGCGGCCAAGCGAAGTTGTGACTTTTAAATAGACGTTTCTAGCGATTTAACCAACCAAACGCAATAAAACTTGGTACAGTATATGTTTATACACATTGTAATGCACCGACATCTAACTTCGTTCAATTGTTTACATAACCACGAGATGGCGGCCGTGCGAAATATTTCACCGGCATTCTATATCTCTGAAACTATTAGCGGTATCACCCTGAAATTTTGTGCGGAGATAAAGGGCACTACTGGACATTTATCGGCAAGACTTTCAAAAACCGGTTAACTACAAAACGAACATGGCGGCCAAGCGAATTTGAAAATGTTAAATAGACCTTTCTCGCGATTTAATGTTCCAAACGCAATGAAACTTGGTACAGGAAATGTTTATACACATTGTAATGCACTGGTATCTAATTTAGTTCAATTGTTTACATAACCTCAAGATGGCGGCTGTGCGAATTTTAAAATTAAGTTTTTATTTCTTGTGTCGTAATCATGCGATCGAGGTGAAAGTTTGAATAATGAACCTACGCAATAATTATCCTTTAATGGTACATGACTCTATGGCCTATACATTTAACAATCCAACATGGCTCTGAATATCTACCAATCTATTAGAGCAATCAAACTGATTTTTTTTATGTTCATAAGGGCTATGAACATAAGTTCACCTGTAGGACTTTCAATAACCTGGTGATCACAAATCCAACATGGCGGCGACGCGAATTATAAATATTCGCATGGACGTCCTCGCAATTTAACCATCCGAGTGCCGTGAAACTTGGTACAGTAAATCCTTATACGAATGTTAATCCACTGGCATCTAATTTATTTCAATTGTTTCCATAACCACAATATGGAAGGTGTGCGAAATTTTAAAATCTCGTTGTTACTTCTTATGTCCTAATCATGCGATTGAAGTTTGAATGCTACACGTACACAATAATCTTCATGTAACAGTACATAACTCTAGGACCTACATATATGAAATCCCACATGGCGACCATCCGAAATATTTAGTCGGTTCTCAATATCTACGAATCTATTACAGCAATCAAACTGAAATTTTGTATGTTGATAGTGGTAATTAACATAAGTAGGATATATGAAAATAGGCTGTATAGTTCTTCACGGAACTACTTGTTTTCATTATGAAACAGATTCCCCCACCAATCAGAGTTCAAGAAACAGTTGTGTGACGAATTAGGTAAGGATAGCATCGCATCTGCGCTGACTTCCACAGCCCCCTATTTTAAATTTCACTGCGTGGCTAGTGTCATAGTGGGGTATTTGAGGAGGCCATGGTCAAATACAAGGTATTCTCTGCATCCCATGAGTTTTGTTCAGTACACAAAACTGGCGAAATCTCGACAGATATTTATGAATATTTATGTTCGAACATAAAATAGTTATAATTATCGTCGAACATAAACAGTCGTATGCAACTCGCCTATAATGGTAATTAAGACACTCTTATGGATATTATAAAACTCGCTACGCTCGTTTTATAAACATACTCGTGTCTTAATTATTGACATTATAGGCTCGTTGCATAATGTACTATTTCGTTACCGGTTTGATATCACTTTTGTTAGATAGTTCCCTATTTGTCCTCAAGATGCCAACTCAGATAAATCCTTAGATATTGCTGGGATTCAAACATGGACCCATCCTATCAGGTACCAAAACTTTAACAACCAGACGGGTTGCATGGTGGAGCACATGCAACAAGAGAATGGAGCAGTTTGGAATAACTATGGTCGACTGCTGATAGCATCAAAATTACAGGAGGAAAAAAAAAGGGTATTACATGGTGATTAAACTGATGTAATGGGTATGAAAAAAGTAGGAGGGGGTAAATTATGATAAGTACTTAGGAACTCAGGCACGTAGGATCGGGAATCAGAAACGAACAAGAATGAGAGAGCCTAGGGTTAATGAAGTTGGCAATTGTATCGCAAGGAACAGATACCCGATAATAATAGATTATTGGCCATCTTATCTCGTGTTTTGATTTATCATGATCAGCTGGAGATTAACTCATCGAAGAACGTTATTTCAATTGCTAGTAACAGTAATACGTGCTCTAATAATTTAGTACCAAGAGACATGCCGCTTAACAAGTTCAACAAGACTCTTCTGTTTTTAGACTAAGTGTTATGTGGTCATCCTCTCACCAGGAGGTCCCGGGTTTGATTTCCGGCTCCGTCAGGGATTTTAGAAACTGACGTGTGGGCTGGAACGGGGTGCACTCAGCCTCGTGAGGACAATTGAGTAGCTGTCTGACAGTGAGGCAGCGCCCCGATCAGGAAAAACAAGATTAACGGCCGAGGGGACCCGATGCGCTGATCACCCCTATATCTGCAGGCCAAATGGCTGAGCAGCGGTCGCTTGGTAGGCCTAGGCCCTTCACGGGCTGTAGTGCCAGGGTTTATTATTATTATGTGGTCATTTAGACCCGTGCACTTGGGTGAGTGTGGAATTTTCTTTGACAGCCTGTGTTATTGTGATGGCTGTATTAGTGTGTGCATTTGTTATTAAGGTGAGGATTAGAAAGGAAGCGGTCTTGGTCTTCAGTTAGAAACCATCCCGGCATTCGTTTCGAACCCGCCTCTTCTCAGTTATGCCTAACGAGGCTGAGTGTACCCCGTTCCAGCCCTCAGGCCAGAAATAAATTTCTTGTCTGAGCCGGGAATTGACCCCGGTCCTCCGGGGCGACTCGGCGACTGCCGAGAATGCTAGCCGTTACACCACGAGGTGGTCTCTAAGTGTTATGAGTTCCGACTCTTGCCCATGTGTGTGAATGTGTGTCCGCCTCGTTGCGTAGTGGCTAGCACTCTTGGCTGTCACACCGGAGACCTAGGTTCGATTCCCGGCTCTGCCAACAAATTTAATTCTAGTTTGTGGGCTGGAACGGGGTACACTCAGCCTCTTGAGGCAAAACTGAGAAGAGGAGGGTTCGATTCCCACCTCAGCCATCCTGGAAGTGGTTTTCCGTGATTTCCCACTTCTACTCCAGGAGAATGCCGCGATGATTCCTAAATTAAGGCCATGGCCGCCTCCTTCCCAATCCTCATCTGAATCACAAATACACACACTAATACAGCCATTTCAGTAACACAGGTTATCAGAAAAATTCCACACACACCCAAGTACATGGGCTACTTGACCAGGATGTCACAAAGCCCCTAAATTTTTCAACAACAACTGAATGTGTATGACCGTTCCCCCCAAATATCTTCTGACAGACTGTACTGTACCCACAAGGTCAATAAGGCACACATCTAGGCTAGAAATCATTTTTGTAATAGTCTACAACGGCAAATGCGGGAGGGGGGTTAGGGTGTCTCAATTTGATTCTTCGACTTCACTTCCGTAACGATTGATTTTATGAATTGCATATTGCTAATAATAGACTTCAGTCCGCATTGCCAGTCAACAACTTCAGGTGAGCAAACGTTAGCATTCTTCTCTCCAACATCTTGGTGAAGCACACAGTCAAGTAACACTACACTTTCGTCACCTACCAACACACAAACTACACAGTCCTTTTACTGCAATAATCTATACTAACACAATTGAGGGGCGCTGAAGGAACGTAACTTTAATTTTCAATATCAATATAACTATCAATTTCCTATACATAACTACTTTTATGTTCAACGATGTCGAAATGTAAACATTATGCGTCAGAAAACTGTATCATAATGAGGCTCATTATAGTACTAGCATGACGAATAGAAGGAGAACGTGAGAAGACTCCTGAAGTTCAAGCGCGCCCCGCCAGGCAGCGCTCGAGTGGGTACGTTCCACACTGCCGGGGTCAGCTGGTCTTAGAGATGGTGCTAAGGGAAACGAATTACTTTGTAACTGATACTTTTTTAAAAAGTAATTAGCGGTTCCAATTAAAATAGCATGGCAGGGCACACTGGAAAATATAATTCATAGAAATAAGAACTACGGTCTTCATTACATGTTACGGAACGCACAGATTCCTGGAGTATACAGACACAGATAAAAAAAAACGTAATCCCCAGCATATTAAAACAAGCACACATAAACTATTTAAAGTAACACTCTACTTAACAATTCATTTTGTCGGCTACGGTACTGGACTTTCGAAAGCTTGCGTGAAGACTTGGCGGGTGTTCGAGATTGCAAATCTCGGCGGATTTCCTTCGTTCTGAAGAAGAATCGGCACCCAAAATAAACAAGTCTGGGGATAATATCCATGACACGCTGAAGACAGCAGCCAGCTCCTGAAGGATCAACTGAAATTGTTTCTTTGGAATCGATACAATCATAAATATTTCGCTCCACATCGATTTTGAGTTTAATTTTCCGGTAATTACTTCTCGGCCTGGAAAAGAATGCCACATACACTTCTCGAAGGACGTGTTAGATACACTTCATTGTTCATCTTAGGGCACCTTTTTTACTTTCTTTGTTGCTTTCTCTTAGCAATAATTTAGTCGTATTTCCGTTTATTCCTGATGAAGAAAGACATGGTTTCTTTCGAAACGCGTCGAGTTTGAATAAATAAAACACGGCATAAGCCCAAAATTCTACATTATGGATACAATGGTATTAGTTGCGTTTTACATTAACCATACCGTACATAAAACATCACAATAAATTGGTTGAAAAACTGGATCCAGATAGCTTTAAAACTCATCATTTTGCACCATCTGTTTCCTCTGAATTTGGTTAATTAAAGCTTAATAATTGAGTTTAAACACCGGTTTGGTGACCCATCGTTCCAGGCAAGCCGGTAACACCTGAAACTACTCAGGCAGATAGGTCACTTAACCGTAATTTGGAAGTTATTGTGAAGTTATGAATGCATTAGCGGTAGCACTGCCGGAGACGTAATCGGGCTAGGCTATTGCGTTTTTAAATTAGCTCCCGTTTCAGGTTTTTTAGGTTTTGAGTGCGAATAGTTCGTTAAATAGTTGTAAAACAGTAAGGAGAGTATGTTTTGTGTAGGGTTTAAGTTGAATTAAAGTTTATGTCGAGCTGAGAAGTGAATTTGGTGTAGCTTAAAGTGTAGTTTTTTGGTCTGATCTGTTTCCTCTGAATTTGGTTAATTAAAGCTTAATAATTGAGTTTTAATGCCGGTTTGGTAACCCATCGTCCCAGGCAAGCCGGTAACACCTGTAACTACTCAGGCAGATAGGTAAATTGGCCAGGCGCGGATTCAGGGGGGGGGGGGGGGTCCCTCCCCCCCCCCTCCAAACGGAGACCAAATTTTTTTGCAAATTCAAAAAACGAAAACACAATAACCAGACAAATAAAACTTAACGAATTTTAACTGACAAACAGTTTTTTTCATTTTATTCAATACTGAAAATATCTTTATTGCAATTATTATGTTCTGTTACAACTCTACATATTTGCAACTTCATACCTGTTATGTAAAAACGATTATTTATTTAACATAATCAACTCGTCTTTTTTGTTTAGCAAACCTTGTGATTACCGAATCGATGTTTATAGTGATGTCACGATGAATGTGCAGCAATGCACGGATAGGAATTTGGGGCTTTTTTCGCACCAAAAATGTTGCCGACATCCAAACTGCAAGCTTGGTTGGCAATTTAAGCTGCGACTTTCTCCCATTGTCGGTACCAACTCGACTTGCCGAAACTGTAACGTACCTTGATACTTTTCTCGAAGCTCGATGTAAAAGTCGCAAAACACGCCGTTGCAATTTGTACGAATATATTTGGTGCGCTAAACGCATCAAATGTCTATCCATGTAGCTTGCAAAAAAAAATTGGTCTGGTTTTGTACGTTTGAATATTTTGTGATTGTGTTTTTAGTGATACCATTTTTCTTAACAATTTAGATTCTCTGACCCCCCCCCCCCCCAAGCCAAACTCTAGATCCGCGCCTGCACTTGGCCGTAATTTGGAAGTTATTGAGAAGTTATGAATGCGTATGCGGTAGCACTGCCGGAGACGTAATCGGGCTAGGCTATTGCGTTTTTAAATTAGCTCCCGTTTCAGGGTTTTTAGTTTTTGAGTGCGAATAGTTCGCTTAATAGTTGTAAAACAGTAGGGAGAGTATGTTTTTATAGGTTTTAAGTTGTATTATGGCTTATGTCGAGCTGAGAAGTGAATTTGGTTTCGCTTAAAGTGTAGTTTTTTGGTCTGTTCTGTAGCCTGGATTTATTAAGTTTATTGTGCTGCTGGCGTGATTAAAAGCTGTAGGATTTGATGTAGAGTGCTAGGATTGCTTGGCGGAAGTGTTGGTGAGAGGGAGAGAAGTGAGGGGATGGGTTTATGGAGTTGTTGCTGTTGTTGCTTGTTTTTCAACTTCTGTTTCTTGTTGGCGTGCTTGTAGTGCCTACAACCCTGGTACACGTTGTTGGACATTATCGCTTGCAGTGCTTGTAGCGGCGGGACCACAAACTACCGTGCTATAATGGCGGAGTCCTCACACTAGGTCCTTCTATTCGTCATGGTACTAGTTTTCATTATGATACAGTTTCTCCAGCCAATCAGAGCTCATTCATTGACCAATTAGGTAAGGATACCTGCGCTCAAAATCCAATATGTCTATATAAATTATCAACATGGAAAGTGCACCGTCCATATGTTCACGTAAATAAACTGGCGAATATGAGACAAGAAATAGCACTGCACCTTAATATCCCCAACACCAATTTCAACACAGCGCATTGCTTTTAAACGACTTCGGTGACAGTTTGACTGAAAGCTGGTGCACATCGGCAGGCTGTAAACATATTGTTAAGTGCCACCCCCTAGTGGCACTTTTGTTAACTGGATTACGGTAGGGGTACAAAGCACAACACCAATTACTGCTTAAAGAAATAATTAACTTTATTGTGGCCAGAAAATTACACTAATCAGCAAATACAAGCAATTAGGAGCCTTCTCCAGTTTCCTCAAGTCTCTTCCTTATGCGCTCTTAGCCCCTTTCACTTGCAACAGACCACAGAAGTTAATCCGTCCTAATGAGTCCGGTGGCCTTGGCAGAAGCTACCTGCCCCTCTTCCAGGTACAAAAAAATACAGTTACTTACGAGGACTTGATGTACGCTGTTCACAAGCTGGGAGAAACAATGTCACAGGATTTCGTAACTCGCACAGCTCTTCGTCACCACACTTCTGTCGCACAAGGTAATCGCTCGCACTAGCTCGTAAAACTCAACGACAACTGCTTCACGGGTCACTCTTATATAGCAGGCCGGTGACTCAATAAATGGTTCTAGATCCATCCAGAGTCCACGGCTTCTCGAGGTTTCCACCGCTGGTCCAGTCACGAATCTTCTGGACTATCCCTTTGTCTGTAGTAGCCCTGTTGCATAAGGCGCGCGCAATACAGGAGGCAAGCCACAGCCCAGCCCCTGGGGCAGTTGTGACTCAAGCGGCGAGCGATGACACAAACTCACAGCCGTAACACCACCCCCTTCCTAAAAAGGCTGATCGTCCCGATCAATCATTGGTCCGTCTGTGTCCCTCCGTAGGCTGCCAGGCGATCTCGATGCACGATCTTCATCTTCGCCCTCGGGCTCCGCTGGATCCTGTAGACGACATCGTTGATCCGTTTCACGACTCGGTACGGGCCCTCCCAGGACTTCTGCAGTTTGGGTGACAGGCCTTTCTTCCGTAATGGGTTGAAGAGCCAGACCAGGTCGTCCTCGTGGAATCCGCCGGCATCCGTCTGCTGGTCGTATCGGGTCTTCATTCTGTCGGTCTCGATCCGCAGTTTCCTCCTCGCGAACGCGTGCACGTCCTCCAGTCGGTCGACCAGTTCTTGACAATACTGGCTTACCGGGATCGGATCATTCCCAGGTCGGCCAAAGGCAAGATCGACAGGTAGACGGAGCTCCCTCCCAAACATGGCCCGGGCTGGTGTGCACCCGGTGGCTTCATGCACAGCGGCGCGGTAGGCCAGGAGAAATAGTGGAAGATGTTTGTCCCAATCCCTCTGGTGCTCGCTGACGACTATTCGAAGATGGTTCTCGATGGTGCGATTGAATCGCTCTACCATCCCGTCGGACTGAGGGTGCAGTGGCGTTGTCCTTGTCTTCCGGATTCCCAGCAGCTGGCATAGGTTCTGGAATACCTGCGACTCGAAGTTCCTCCCTTGGTCGGAGTGCAGCTCCAGGGGTACTCCGTACCGGCTGACGAATTCCTTCACCAGGGTCTCTGCAATCGTCGCGGCTTCTTGGTTAGGGAGCGCATACGCCTCCGGCCATTTGGTAAAGTAGTCGCTGACGACTAATATGTAGCGGTTCCCTGCCTCGCTTAACGGGAATGGCCCAGCAACATCGATGGCCACTCTCTCCATGGGGCCGCCCACGTTGTAGGTCTTCAGTGGACCCCGTCGTCTTCGTCCTGGGCCCTTGCTGGCTGCGCAATCGTGGCACCTCGCGCAGTGGTTCTCCACGTCTGTTCGGCATCCGATCCAGTAGAACCGCTCTCTCAGCTTCTCCAGGGTCTTCTTTATCCCTAGGTGTCCACCAGATGATCCTCCATGAACTTCCTTCAGGACTTCCTCCGTCATAGCCTTTGGAACGACGACTTGTTCCCGAGATGTCTTCCCGTCGGTGCTCTCCCAGGTACGGCAGATGAGGCCATCCCTTACAATCAGCGAGTCCCACTGTGCCCAGTAGGACTTAAATTTTGGGCTGCAGTCACTCACAATGTTCCACCCGGGTCTGGGGACACAGGCCCTCTTCCATTCGGCTATCAGTCCCAGGTCATCATCCTCTGCTTGTGCCCGCGTGAAAGATTCGCGGCTCCAGTTCCCTTGAAGTTCCACAGTAGTCCGTCGGCACAGTATCCCGGTGTTCTCCTCCCTTCGGGCACCGAAGGTGCAGTCTTCGGGGCACGGTCTTCGTGACAGGGCGTCGGCGTTAGAATGCAGTTGGCCTTTCCTATGCTGAATCTCAAAGTTGTACTGTTGAAGTCTCTCTAACCACCGCGCGAGTTGACCCTCGGGCTGCTTGAAGTTCAGGAGCCACCGCAGGGATGCATGGTCGGTCCTGATGAGAAATTCTTGCCCGTACAGGTACTTGTGGAAGTGTTCAATGGTCTTCACGATGGCGAGCAGCTCCTTCCTGGTGACGCAGTAGTTCCTTTCTGGCTTTGACAAGGCCTTGCTGAAGTAGGCCACTACTCTCTCCTCGCCGTCCACTACTTGCGACAGGATCCCCCCTATGCCAAAGTCGCTGGCATCGGTATCGACGATGAACCTTGTTCCAGGTCTGGGGTAGGCCAGAATAGGCGCGGTGCACAGAGCCTGCTTGAGTTGTTCGAAGGCACTGTGGCATTCTGCTGTCCACGTGAAGAGTTGGTCCTTCTCAGTCAGTCGATGTAAAGGTTTGGCGATGTCGGCGAATCCTCTCACGAAGCGACGATAATAAGTGCAGAGTCCCAGGAAGCTTCGTAGTTGCGACTTGTCCTTCGGAACTGGCCACTCCCTCACAGCTGCGGTCTTCTCTGGGTCGGTGCGCACCCCTTCCTCGGAGACGATATGCCCAAGGTACTGGACCCGCTTCTGGAAGAGCTGACACTTCTTGGGGCTCAACTTCAGCTGGGCAGCCCGTAGCTTCAACAAGATCTCCTTCAGGTTGCTGTAGTGCTCCTCGAAGCTCCTCCCCAGAACGATGACGTCGTCTAGGTATACCAGGCAGGTCTTCCAGTGTAGTCCCCTCAGAATGGACTCCATTAGCCTTTCGAAGGTTGCAGGGGCGTTGCACAGACCGAATGGCATGACGGTGAACTGCCAGAGCCCGCTGCCCACAGAGAACGCCGTTTTCTCGCGGTCCTTAGGGTGGACCTCCACCTGCCAGTAGCCACTCTTCAAATCCAAGGTGGAGAACCATCTTGATCCTGACATGGTGTCCAGCGTGTCGTCGATCGGGGGTAGAGGGTAGCTGTCCTTCTTCGTGACGTCGTTCACCCGCCTGTAGTCCACGCAGAACCTGGTGGAACCGTCCTTCTTCTTCACTAGCACGACCGGAGAACTCCAAGGACTATGTGATGGCTCGATCACCCCTTGCTCCTTCATCTCTTCTACCATCCGGTCGACTTCGGCTTGCTTGGCGAGCGGGACACGTCGGAATGGGGCCCTAATCGGTGCGGTGTCCCCAACGTCGATTCTGTGCTGGACCAAGCTTGTCCTGGCGAAGTCTTTGCTCCCCACGGAGAAGACATCCTGGAATTCGCGTAGCAGGTCCTGAAGTTGGCGTGATTGCTCTTCGTCTAGATGGTCCTGGGATCCTTGGTACAGCTTCTGGAGTTCTTCTGGCAGGGCGCGTCTTCTTCGGTTGTCCGTCTGCAGGTGTCCGTCCGTCGTATCTGTGATGCGGGCAATCCAGGTAACGGGCTCGCAGACTCCTAGGTTGGTGTCCCGGTGAACCGTAATGTCGTAGTCGTTCAGGTTGGACAGGCGGACGTACGGCCGAGACGTCGTGTTGATGAGAGTCTTGGCAACTAGCAATCCTTTTGTCTGGATGTCCTCATATTTTGGCTCGATGACAGCCGCCACACCCTCAGCAGTTCCGTCGACAATTACGGCAGCGCTGACTTCCGTCCTGGCGGGAACGATGACGTCCTCTCTCAGCCTTACTCGTCGTGCGGCGACGGCCTCGTGTGCTGGTTGCAAAGCAAGTTCCTCACTTCCGAAGTGCAGAGTGTTGGTACTCAGATCCAAGATGATGTTGTTCTGGTCCAGGAAGTCCAGTCCGATGATCACTTCATTTGATACGTCAGCCACAAGTACTGGATGCTTTATCGCCCGTCGACCAATGACGAACTCCAGTGATGCTTCGCCATGTACCGGTGCGGTCTCTCCGGTCGCGGTTATTAGCTGGAGGTTCCTTTGTGTGGGTTGCACTCTCCACTTCGGGATCACGGTGGGGCTGACGATGGTCCTCGATGCTCCCGTGTCGATTAGCATGGGCCAGCTCACTCCGTTGATAACTCCGTCGACCATCAGGCTGCTATTGTCCCTCCGTAACTTCGTCACACGGACTTGGACTGCCGGGGCTTGACGACTGTCACAAGCCAACCTTTGCCCCCCAAGGCTGGCTAATACTCGTTTCCCTGGGCCGCGCGGTTTTCAGACGACTGACTTCCCGTCGGATACCCTCGGCGGCGGCGATCACCGCAGTCCTTGCTCAGGTGGCCTTTCTTACCGCATGTCCAGCAGGTCGGTAGTCCTCTTCCGGGCCGCCTCTCCGGTTGTCTTCCGGCTGTTTCGTTGCTGGTAGTGCCGCGACTATCGAAGAAACGGCTTAGCGCCTCCATCAATTCGTCGGCCAGGGGCTTGGTCTCGTTGGGTTTTGCTGGTTCGTCAACGTCCACTTGACGCACCCGCGTGTGCATTTTAGATGCCTGTTTCGCCGTCTCAAACTCAAGTGCGTGGCTCAGCGCATCTGCCAGGGTCTTATTGCGCGCGAGTCGCAGCGCCTGTTGAGTGTCCGAGTCTCGTAGTCCGTCGGTGAAGGTTTGCGTCGCAATCTGCTCCAGAAAGTCGGCCGGCGCTGTTGGGTAGGCTAGCCTTACGAGGCGTGCGATGTCCATCTCGAACTCCTGCAGGGTTTCCGCGTTCTTTTGTACCCGGGTCCGGAGCTGCATCTGGTAGGCCTGCTGAAGATGGCTATCCCCATATCTGGACTCCATATGTGCGATCAGTGAAGCGTAGTCCTGGGATCCGGTCGGGATGGCCTGAAGGACGTTAAGGGCGTCCCCTCTCAGCGCTACAATGAGAGCTGTAGCCTTTTCCGTGCTGTTCCAGTTGTTTATGGAACAGGCTGCCTCGAACTGACGTAAATAGGTGCTCCACGGGACCTTTCCGTCGAAGGTTGGGGGCGTCACTCTGCTCTGTCCCGTTCCTGGTGTCCCCGGTGTACCTGTGGGCGGGCGTCGGCGCAGCTCGGCAACTTCCTCTTGAAGAGCGTTGACTTTCTCTTCCACCCCCGTGAGTGGGCGTTGGCGCAGTTCGGCTACTTCCTCTTGTAGGGCTTTGACTCTCTCATCCACCCCGGTCGGCGGGCGTCGGCGCAGCTCGGCGACTTCCTCTTGTAGGGCTTTGAATCTATCTTCCATCCCTGTCGGCGGGTGTCGGCGCAGCTCAGCAAATTCCTGTTGTAGAGCGTTAAATCTCTCTTCCACCCCCGTCAGCGGGCGTCGGCGTAGCTCAGCAACTTCTTCTTTTAAGGCGTCGAACTTCTTTTCCACTGCCGTGACTTCCTCACGCAGACCCAGTTCTAATTTCTTCAAGTCCTGTGCTAACTTATTCTGCCCGTCTTCCATCTTCTTCTGGCCGTCCTCTATCTTCTTGGTTAAATTCTTCTGGCCATCTTCTAATTTAGCAGTTAGGTCCTCGGCTAACTTCTTCTGGCCGTCCTCCATCTTCTTCTGGCCGTCCTCCATCTTCTTCAGGTCCTCCGCTAACTTATTTTGACCGTCTTCCATCTTCTTCTGGCCGTCTTCTAATTTGCAAGTTAGCTCCCTGGTTAAATTCTTCTGGCCATCTTCTAATTTAGCAGTTAGGTCCTCGGCTAACTTCTTCTGGCCGTCCTCCATCTTCTTCTGGCCGTCCTCCATCTTCTTCAGGTCCTCCGCTAACTTATTTTGGCTGTCCTTCAGGTCCTCTGCTAACTTCTTCTGGCCATCCTCCATCTTCTTCTGGCCGTCTTCCATTTTGGCAGTTAGGTCCTTGGTTAAATTCTTCTGGCCGTCCTCCATCTTGGTTTCCATGCCATTTAACTTTTCTAGCAGTGCTGCCAATTTCTCCTCCATTTTAGTTGTTTGTCTTGTAAAGGGCATGCACTCACAGGAAAATTAGAGAAAATGACCTGCTCGGGTTTTGAAACCAGGACCGTCAGGTGTTGTGCTTGAGTTCGTAATCCCACTTCTGACACCAGTTGTTAAGTGCCACCCCCTAGTGGCACTTTTGTTAACTGGATTACGGTAGGGGTACAAAGCACAACACCAATTACTGCTTAAAGAAATAATTAACTTTATTGTGGCCAGAAAATTACACTAATCAGCAAATACAAGCAATTAGGAGCCTTCTCCAGTTTCCTCAAGTCTCTTCCTTATGCGCTCTTAGCCCCTTTCACTTGCAACAGACCACAGAAGTTAATCCGTCCTAATGAGTCCGGTGGCCTTGGCAGAAGCTACCTGCCCCTCTTCCAGGTACAAAAAAATACAGTTACTTACGAGCACTTGATGTACGCTGTTCACAAGCTGGGAGAAACAATGTCACAGGATTTCGTAACTCGCACAGCACTTCGTCACCACACTTCTGTCGCACAAGATAATCGCTCGCACTAGCTCGTAAAACTCAACGACAACTGCTTCACGGGTCACTCTTATATAGCAGGCCGGTGACTCAATAAATGGTTCTAGATCCATCCAGAGTCCACGGCTTCTCGAGGTTTCCACCGCTGGTCCAGTCACGAATCTTCTGGACTATCCCTTTGTCTGTAGTAGCCCTGTTGCATAAGGCGCGCGCAATACAGGAGGCAAGCCACAGCCCAGCCCCTGGGGCAGTTGTGACTCAAGCGGCGAGCGATGACACAAACTCACAGCCGTAACAATATGGCATCAAATAATATGTATGGCATTGCCAAGCACACAGAGCGCTTGCGTCGGTCGAACAGAGAACTTGGTAAACCGAGATTTCAAACCCAGCGCTTGCACTCCGATCACAAAATTCAAGTGACTGAATCTCAACAGATATTTATTAATATTTATGTTAAAACATAAAATAAAGTTATAATTATCGTCGAACATAAACAGTCGTATGCAACTCGCCTATAATGGTAATTAAGACACTCGTACGGAAATTATAAAACTCGCTAACGCTCGTTTTATAAACATACTCGTGTCTTAATTATTGCCATTATAGGCTCGCTACATAATGTACTACAGTATTACAGTATATTACCTACTATACATTTCCTTTCCTTTATTATACAACCAAATCTCACATTATCCTCCACCCACTGATGGATTAAATATAGTACTACAGCTAGCTGATAGGCCTACAGTTCATCCTATATAATTTTTAGTTGTTTTAAGGGGCATAGCATCTAGTTTATCGGCCCCAACAGAAGAACGCAAGAGACAACACAGTGAGTTCATGAATATAATTTGGGAGAAGATGAGGGAAAAAGTCATCAAGCCAACTAACCAGTTCAAATGTGCTCTGTAAATGTGCATAACGGATAAAGACAGAGAGAAATAATAATAATAATAATAATAATAATAATAATAATAATAACATATCCATGTTTCGATATTTTTTAGTGTGGTGGGGGATCTTTTAACATTTCTTCATAGGAACATTAGAGCTGAAAACTTAGGTTACATACGGTAAAATTGGACTTTAATTGAAGTCAGTGAACAGTATATATATATATATATATATATATATATATATATATTTTTTTTTGGAAGGAAACAATATAAGTTATTTCAATTTGAAATTGGCATATTCTCAGGGATGCTTCTAGTTTTGACGATAGATACCAGTACCCGAAGAAGGGGTCTCGCTCGTAGGCGCGATGCGATGTGACGTCACGGTGATGAATATGAATGAGCCGGGCTGGATCGCGCCCCGCCCCTCGGGCAAGTCACGTGACCATTGGGAGTGGCAAGTGTTTGACTGCAAGCCACATGTCCACATTTTCAATCCGACACACACCGATACATTAGCTTATGTTCCAACAAAGAGTCCTTCCTTTCTCCGATCACTTGCTGGCGGCCTTGAACATCTCAGCAATAATCTGTGAATTTTAGTGCTTTTTCCTATACTTGTCTTTGATTTTTTGGAGAACAAGGAATTTCACCTTATCGTAATTTGTTGTAAATTCAATTTTAGGGTAAGAGATATCTTGGACATCAGTCTGTTTACTTGGGTGTGTGTAGAATTTGCTTGACAACCTGTGCTTATGTGGTGGCTGTAGTAGCAGGTGCCTTGGGACTTAAAGGAGATTATTGATTTCGTTCCATTTTCGTGGTTACCAACCCTTTATAATACTTAAGTGTTTGTGTCGAATTTGTATGATAACTTATGTTATTGTAGTGTAAAGGAAAAAGGAAGGAAGCATATTTTAGTTTTATGTGACCGTTAATCATGCGATCATGAGCCATGGGACCTCTATTTTACGTGGAATCTGAACCACAGGACATGCCATTTCACTTCGAAAATCTCACATGCATTGACCGAGAATCGAACACGGTCCCTCGTGGTGAGAGGCCAACAGCTTGACCGCTGAACCACTACGCCCCCGATTTTGTAGTGTCTACAGCAGTGCTTCCATTTGTAATTGTTTGCCTCGTTGCCTAGTGGCTAGCACTCTTGGCTGGTCTGAGGGCTGGAACGGGGGGTACACTCAGCCTCGTAAGGCAAAACTGAGAAGAGGTGGGTTCAATTCCCACCTCTGCCATCCTGGAAGTGGTTTTCCGTGGTTTCCCCACTTCTACTCCAGGCAAATGCAGGGATTATTCGTAACTGAGGGTCACAGCCACCCCGTTCCCAATTCTCATCTGAATTACAAATAGGCCTATACACATCACAATAACACAGATCATCAGACAAAGCCCTCACATACCCAAGTACACGGAGCTAAATGACCACGTTGTTCCAAAGAGCCCCTCAACTAATCAACAACAACAACAACAACAACAACAACAACAACAACAACAACAACAACAACAACAATAACAACAACAAAAACAACAACAACAACATTTGTTATTGAGTCTAGGGTTGGGAAGGAGGTGGCATTACCCTTCAGTTAGGAACCATCCCTGCTTGCGCCTGGAGTACAAGCGAGAAGGCAAGGAAAAACTCTTCTAGAATGACCAGGCGGTAGTCGAACCCTCCTCTTCTCTGTTTTGCCCAACGAGGCTAAGTGTACACCGTTCCAACACACAGACCAGAACTACATATCTTGGCAGAGTCGAGAATGGGACCCTGTACTTTTGGAACGAGAGTCTCTATGCGCACCCAGATAACATAGAAGGCCTGCAATAAGGTGTCACACCGGCATTTTCCTGGAGTGAATGAAGAAAAACTTGTAGTAATGACTAACTCAAGATGGCCGCTATCTGGACTTCCAACTACTCTTTATACAGCGAGGTCCTTCTCTATAAGCTGCTTCGGTAGCGTAGTGGGTAGCATGCTGAGCTTCTATGCCCAAGGTATCGGGTTCAAACCCGGCCGAAGTCATCGGATTCTTAAGAGCGTTAAAAATACCTCAGTATGCCTTCCTTCGAAGGGGAAGTAAAATCGGCGGTCCCATGTCATAGATGTATGGCATGTTAAAGAACCATCCACTAATTACACTTGTGTGAAGCAAAATTATAGGTTAAATTTGACTAACGCTCTTAGGTTCCAACGTTCGTCGCCAGGAGCCGACTGCGGTGGCATCTAGTAACCAAGTTCACAACTAGTAGACGTTGACGATGGCGTTTGGCGGCAAAAGGAGGTACTACTTGAAAATTCAATGTCTGCAGTCCTTACTAGAATTAAAAATAGATAACACACACTAATACAGCCATCACAATTAACACCGGTTATCAGACAGATTCTACACACACCCAAAGTACACGGGCTACATGATGGCGTTGTCGCAGCCCCTAAACAGAGGAACCAACCAACCGTCTTCTCTATAGGACGCAACTTCACCGGGGCCGTGTGATGGGAAGATAGCGGTGACTCACGGCCAGATAACTACAAAGTACCGGTCGGGAAGCCTCGAATGCTGTCATAGCATCGATTACACATGCAAGTTAAGGTAATTAAGACTTGTAGTGAAGTACCGTAGCCTACCTCGTATCCTGTAAACATGGTTAGGTATACAAAAAAAACATCGAATTTTCATAGTGGAAACTAATCTTCTCAAGAGGAAGTCTTCCAGTAAATGTGTTCGTACGTTTCAGCACCGTACGATTTTTACTTGTGGGGGAATCTCAAACAAAAGGTATACAGAAACAATCCGTGTACTCTGGAGGTTCTCAATAACTAAATAACTGCACTGATACGAAATATCAGTGAGGATGAATTATAGCGAGTGTACCAAAACTTCCTACGTTGGTGCGACGTGTGTTTAGAAAATGAAGGACAGCATTTCCTGCAAGTACTCTGAAATGTATGTAAGTAATGATGATTATTAAGTACGTAAAAAAAGTGAATGTGTTGAATAAGATGGGCGCTACGCTGCTGCTAGCACCAGTGTTTTGCTCGACAGGCTGCTACACACAGTGGCAAGCTCGCCACACGGCCACTGCGAGGTTCCGTTCTATAGAGAAGGACGTCACTGTTGTTGTGCGCGACTTGGCCTGATACTGCGGCTTCGGTAGCGTAGTTGGTAGCATGCTGAACTGCTGTGCCCAAGGGCGCAGGTTCGAACCCGGCCGAAGTCGTCGTATTATTAAGAGCGTTAAAATCCTTCAGTATGCCTTCCTTTGGAAGGGAAGTAGAGCCGGCGGTCCCATGTCATTGATTTATGGCATGTAAAAGATACTTTCACACACCAAACTTATGTAAAGCTAAATTGTTAGGTTAGATTTCGTCAGAACGCTCTATCAAAGTTCCAACGTTCACCACTAGGTATCATTGATATCTGGTAGCGAAAGTTGGAACTACTTGAAATTGAACGGAACTTGCAGCTCACCCTAATAAGGGTGTCCGCTGGAAGCAGCTACAGACTCAAGCAAGCCGAACATGTCCTCGGACGCTCCCGGCACTAAAAGCCTTACGATAAATACATAATAAATACATAATAATAACTGTTACACCACTGGGTAAAATTAACTTCAGGTTTGCGGGCTCCTTAGCCGACTGCGGTGGCATCTAGTAACAAAGTTCAGAACTAGTTGGTTGTTGACAGTGGAGTTTGGTAGCAAAAGCTGAAAATCGAATGTAGACTATGCAGTCCATGAATTAAAAACAGATAACACATACTAATACAGCCATCACAATTAACACCGGTTATCAGACAGATTCTACACACACACACAAAGTACACGGGGCTACATGACCGCATTGTCTCAGCCCCTGAACTGAGGAACCAAACCAACCAACGTTCCGAATTACTCGTCTTGAATAATCTAGAAGTAGCGGTGAACACTAAGATTTCGTGTGAGTAAGAGTAAGAGTACCTTTCTATTCCATTGGCTCTCAACTCCTTAACAGCCTCCAACCTAGACACACATTTGCATTACTGTTTATATAAATTAATTATACATTAAATTATTCAGCATAACATGGCTATTAATTGTATCTTAATATACAACAAGCAATTAAAGTCAACTCTAGAAAGCTGAAACATACAGATTGAAAATTATTGTTCCAGATGTTAAATTCTGCAGGTGTGCATCTAAATTTTAAACCTGACCACCACGTGGTGTAGCGGATAACGTTCTTGGCTGTCACCCTAGAGGTCCGGTTTTGATATTCGGCTCTGTCAAGGAATTTAATTCTGATCTGAGGGCTGGAACGGGGTACTCAGCCTCGTGAGGAAAAGCTGAGCAGAGGTGGGTTTGATACCCACCTCAGCCATCTTGGATGTGGTTTTCCCCCACTTCTACTCCAGGAAAAAGCTTGGATAGTTCCTTACTTAAAACCACAGCTGCTTCCTTCCCAATCCTCACCTAAATTACAAATACACACACTGATACAGCCATCACAATAACACAGGTTATCATACAATGTTATATACACTGGTACACTAAGTGACCATGATGTACAAGCCCCTCAATTGAAACAACAACAACAACATTTCAAGACTCCAATATATTCATGTAAAATTTTAAATATGTAAATACAAACTACAGTGTGACTTACACACATCGGTTGGTTGGTTCCTCACTTTAGGGGCAGCGACAATGCGGTCATGTAGCCCCGTGAACTTTGGGTGTGTGTAGAATCTGTCTGATAACCGGTGTTAATTGTGATGGCTGTATTAGTGTGTGTTGTAAGGACTGCAGACACTCAATTTTCAAGTAGTTCCTACTTTTGCTACTGTACCCATAACGACAACGATTTCTGAACGTAGTTACTAGATGCCACCGCAGTCGGCTTCTGGTGACGAACGTTGGAACCTAAGGGCGTTAGTCAAATCTAACCTATAATTTAGCTTCACACAAGTGTAATTAATGGAAGGTTCTTTTTACATGCCATAAAGCTATGACATGGGACCGCCGGCTTTACTTCTCCTCGGAAGGAAGGCATACTGAGGGATTTTAACGCTCTTAAAAGATCCAACGACTTCGGCCGTGTTTGAACCCGCGACCTTGGGCATAGAAGCTCAGTATGTTACCAAATACGCCACCGAATCTGCTTTTACACACATCAAAAAGATTTTACATATTGCTGGCCAAGAGTCGTAGCGGTCTCAAACCCATTGCGTGCGTGTATATCGGCTGTGTATACTCGCCTGTGTCAATGAGGATAGATCTGTATGACTGTGCAGACGACCCGGTGAACGTATTCACGACCAATACATCCGATACCAATACCAATAGGGAGGAGGAGGTGCAATGTTTTGGGGTGGCATCATGTATGGTCGCCGAACCCCTCGTGTGCATCCTAGGGCGTATGACAGGCATACGTTATAGGGATACTATCCTGGCACCTGTAGTGATAGGCTATGTTGACAATTTCAGCCCAAATTTCACTTTCGTGGACATGCCTTTCTTTAGGAGAATGGTATTCTCAGAATGGAATGGCCTGCCTATGCTCCTGATCTCAATCATGTAGAGCAGGCGTGGACACTGCTTAATAAATAAGTAAAGCCCTGCGTGGATATCCGCAAATGTTTTCGCCATGCGGATATATAAGGTGCGTTCAAAAAGTAACGACCCGGAGGCTGTAATGTGCAAACCGTTGACGACATCGGCTAATCTTGGCTTGTGTAACGAGGTGTGGTTCCGACCAGAGCGTGGAAGGTCACAGCCCGTCACTAGAGGGCACGTCACGTGACGATACAAAGCGAGCAGCAGGATGCATCAATCATCCAACGCTGCCAGTCACATGGCAAACAGTGACATGGAGGCGTCAAACGAAGAGCAAAGAGGTGTTGTTCGGTTTCTGACAGCGAAAGGAGTAGGGGGAATGGAAATTAATCGCCGAATGGCACAAGTGTACGACGAACACTGCATGTCCCTTGCAAGGGTCAAGGCGTGGCACAAGCGCTTGAGGGAAGGACGGGTGTCGTTAGACGATGATGCCCGGTTTGGGGCACGGCCCCCCCCCCCCCCTGAATTACCGATGACAACGTCCAGCTGGTTGATGCACTCATTACCCAGGACCGCCGAGTGACAGTGAACGCCATAGCCGCCGTGGTCGGATTGAACGTCGGAAGTGTGCACACCATCATGAAGGAATGACTGCACTTGCGCAAAGTGTGTGCCCAAGGGGTGCCCCCACAGTATTCAACCACACCAGGAAGCATGTCGAATGGCCTACTGTCTTGTTCTTGGTTGGACGATTGATGCATGCTGCTGCTCGCTTTGTATCGTCACGTGACGTGCATGCGTGCCCTCTAGTGACGGGCTGTGACCTTCCACGCTCTGGTCGGAACCACACCTCGTTACACACGCCACGATTAGCCGATGTCGTCTCCGGTTTGCGCATTACAGCCTCCAGCTCGTTACTTTTAGAACGCACCTTATAGTTTGCATGTCTGTGCGGATAGCGAATAAGCTGCGGATAATGTTTGGAGTAGATTTGTGGATAATTTTTAGAATACAGTCCGAACTTGTTGAATATCATTACTAAGACCCGGATGTTATGACACATATTTTTACGTTATGTTCTTTTCATGACAAATTTAAGATGATGATTTGAGCTTATATTATTCAAATTATGTCATTAAGCATAATTAACTCTCTGAACTGAAAAGGGTTGCAATTCTGGCCGTGGAAAATTCATTTTAAAAATAACACATGACATACATAGCCTTATTTAAGGGAACGACTTTCTCCTCAACTGTCTAAATGTGTTTCTTTATGCTTCAACTAATTAAACATATTATTGTAATGCCAGTAGCCTTCATGGCTCAGGCGGCAGCACGCCGGCCTCTCACCACTGGGTCCATGGTTCAAATCCCGGTCACTCCATGTGAGATCTGTGCTGGACAAAACGGAGGCAGACAGGTTTTTCTCCAGGTACTCCGGTTTTCCCTGTCAAAATTTCATTCCAGCAATACTCTCCACTATCATTTCATTTCATCTGTCATTAATTTAATCATTCCCCCAGAGGAGTGCGTCAGGCTTCGGCAGCCGGCACAGTCCATATCCTCGCCGCTAGATGGGGGCTTCATTCATTTCATTCCTGACCCGGTAGGAGACTGGAAGCAGGCTGTGGATTTTCATTTTTCATTGTAATGCCAGTAGATTCGGATAACAAACTTGTGCATGCAGATAAAAGTCGCGCGGTGCGGATAACAGTCGCACGGATGCGTGGCGGATGTGGATAACGTTACGCTTATCCGCGCAGGGCTCTATAAATAAGTCCGTCCTCACATTCATCCCCACTGTACTCCATGGCGATATGCAAAAAAATTTTGATGTGTGTACATAAAATAACTCCATTTCTCTCTGGCAGCAGATAGGAAGATGCAATTCCGCTCTAAAAATAAATACACTCTAGGAGATTCACCCACCATGTTGCAAATGACCTCCATCTTCCTACAGCTAGACCCGTCGCTCCATGTTTCTGGCAGTACGTGTAAACATGTATTAATTAAAGTAAAAGGTGAAACAAATGAGGCCGGGCTACTGAGCTACGTAGCCCCTCCCATTAAATGAAACTAAATATTTTAAAGTGAAATTGACAGTGGCAATATTATATGAATTTATTTATTTATTTATTTATTAATTTATCGTATGGCTTTTAGTGCCAGGAGTGTCCGAGGACATGTTCGGCTCGCCAAAGGCTGTAGCTGATTCAAGCAGACACCCATAGGGTGAGCTACAAGTCCCGTTTAATTTCAAGTAGTTCCAACTTTCACTACCAGATGTCACTGATACCCTGTGGTGAACGTAGGAACTTTGATGGAGCGTTCCAACGAAATCTAACCTAGAAATTTGGCTTCACACAAGTTTGGCCTGTGGAAGGATCTTTTAAATGCCATAAATCTATGACATTGGACCGCCGGCTTTACATCCCCTCCGAAGGAAGGCATACTGAAGGATTTTAACGCTCCTAAAAAACCGACGACTTCGGCCGGGTTTGAAACCGCTATCTTGGGCACAGCAGTTCAGCATGCTACCAACTACGCCACCGAAGCCGCTAACATTTTATGAAACAAATACGTAATAGATTGTTTGTGTGAAATATGTATCCTCTTCAATTAGTGTATTTGGGGTAGCTAATACCAGACCGTTATTGTACTTAAGGTCTAACAACAAATATGTTATGTGTGGGATATAGCCAGAATGAGGGAACATGGGAGTGTAAGTTGCTGGTGCGGTGTGTCTTTATTTGTTGTCGCGTCATGCGTGGGATAAGAACATTCTGGTCATCAACCCGTGTACTTGCGTATGTCCAAAGCTGTCTGATAATATTATTGTAGAGTCTTTAACAGTTAATGAAGTTTAAAGGATTTTGATCTAGGGTTTCGATGGATACCTTGGAGCTTACAGTAAATAATCGTCCCTTATTAAAATACATGTACATAGAAAAATAACGTTCAAAATGGTTAATTAAAATTTTGTATCTCCGACAAGTGCAGCTAATACTCTTCGCTTGAGGTATGATCCAGTCTACTCAGCATTGGCGTAACATTTTAAAAATCAGATACACACTCATGAAATAGGTGCTAAAAATGAGGAGAGCACTTGGCTGGGGTCTATCTGTGATCAGCGAGGATAGTTTTAACATGTATGTGTGGGGCTCTATCTGGGATTAGCGAGGATAGTTTTAACACGGATATGTGGGGCTCTAAAAAGCCTCCGTGGCTTAGGCGGCAGCACGCCGGCCTCTCACCGCTGGGTCCGTGGTTCAAATCCCGGTCACTCCATGTGAGATCTGTGCTGGACAAAACGGAGGCAGACAGGTTTTTCTCCGGGTACTCCGGTTTTCCCTGTCAAAATTTCATTCCAGCAACACTCTCCACTATCATTTCATTTCATCTGTCATTCATTTAATCATTGCCCCAGAGGAGTGCGTCAGGCCTCGGCAGCCGGCACAGTCCATATCCTCGCCGCTAGATGGGGGCTTCATTCATTCCATTCCTGACCCGGTCGGAGACTGGAAACAGGCTGTGGATTTTCATTTTTTCATGTGGGGCTCTATCTGGGATTAGCGAGGATAGTTTTAACATGGTTATGTGGGACTCTATCTGGGATTAGCGTGGACAGTTTAACATGGATATGTGGGGCTCTATCTGGGATTAGGGAGGACAGTTTTAACATGGATATGTGGGGCTCTATCTGGGATTAGCGAGGACAGTTTTAACATGGATATGTGGGGCTCAATCTGGGATTAGCGTGGACAGTTTTAACATGGATATGTGGGGCTCTATCTGGGATTATGGAGGACAGTTTTAACATGGATATGTGGGGCTCTATCTGGGATTAGCGAGGACAGTTTTAACATGGATATGTGGGGCTCTATCAGGGATTAGCGTGGACAGTTTTAACATGGATATGCGGGGCTCTATCTGGAATTAGGGAGGAGAGTTTTAACATGGATATGTGGGGCTCTATCTGGGATTAGCGAGGATAGTTTTAACATGGATATGTGGGACTCTATCTGGGATTGGCGTGGACAGTTTTAACATGGATATGTGGGGCTGTATCTGGGATTAGGGAGGACAGTTTTAACATGGATATGTGGGGCTCTATCTGGGATTAGCGATGATAGTTTTAACATGGATATGTGGGGTTCTATCTGGGATTAGGGAGGACAGTTTTAACATGGATATGTGGGGCTCTATCTGGGATTAGCGAGGATAGTTTTAACATGGATATGTGGGACTCTATCTGGGAATAGCGTGGACAGTTTTAACATGGATATGTGGGGCTCTATCTGGGATTAGGGAGGACAGTTTTAACATGGATATGTGGGGCTCTATCTGGGATTAGCGAGGACAGTTTTAACATGGATATGTGGGACTCAATTTGGGATTAGCGTGGGCAGTTTTAACATGGATATGTGGGACTCTATCTGGGATTAGCGTGGACAGTTTCAGCATGGATATGTGGGGCTCTATCTGGGATTAGGGAGGATAGTTTCAACATGGATATGTGGGACTCAATCTGGGATTAGCGTGGGCAGTTTTAACAGGGATATGTGGGACTCTGTCTGGGATTAGCGTGGACAGTTTCAGCATGGATATGTGGGGCGCAATCTGGGATTAGCGTGGGCAATTTTAACATGGATATGTGGGACTCTATCTGAGATTAGCGAGGACAGTTTTAACATGGATATGTGGGGCTCTATCTGGGATTAGGGAGGACAGTTTTAACATGGATATGTGGGGCTCTATCTGGGATTAGCGAGGATAGTTTTAACATGGATATGTGGGACTCAATCTGGGATTAGCGTGGGCAGTTTTAACATGGATATGTGGGACTCTATCTGGGATTAGCGTGGACAGTTTCAGCATGGATATGTGGGGCTCTATCTGGGATTAGGGAGAATAGTTTTAACATGGATATGTGAGACTCAATCTGGGATTAGCGTGGGCAGTTTTAACAGGGATATGTGGGACACTATCTGGGATTAGCGTGGACAGTTTCAGCATGGATATGTGGGGCGCAATCTGGGATTAGCGTGGGCAGTTTTGACATGGATATGTGGGACTCTATCTGAGATTAGCGAGGGCAGTTTTAACATGGATATGTGCGGCTCTATCTGGGATTAGGGAGGACTGTTTTAACATGGATATGTGGGGCTCTATCTGGGATTAGCGAGGACAGTTTTAACAGGATATGTGGGACTCAATCTGGGATTAGCGTGGGCAGTTTTAACATGGATATGTGGGACTCTATCTGGGAGTAGCGTGGACAGTTCTAACATGGATATGTGGGACTCTATCTGGGATTAGAGTACACAGTTTCAGCATGGATATGTTGGGCTCTATCCCGTATTAGCGTGCATAGTTTTAACATGGATATGTGGGGTTCTATCTGGGATTAGCGAGGACAGTTTTAACATGGATATGTGGGACTCTCTCTAGGATTAGAGTGGACAGTTTTAACATGTATATGAGGGACTCGATCTGGGATTAGCGAGGACAGTTTTAACATGGATATGTGGGGCTCTATCTGGGATTAGCGTGGACAGTTTTAACATGGATATGTAGTGCTCTATCTGGATTAGCGGGGACAGTTTTAACATGGATATGTGGGACTCTATCTGGGATTAGCGAGGACAGTTTTAACATGGATATGTGGGGCTCTATCTGGGATTAGGGAGGACAGTTTTAACATGGATATGTGGGGCTCTATCTGGGATTAGCGAGGACAGTTTTAACATGGATATGTGGGACTCAATCTGGGATTAGCGTGGGCAGTTTTAACATGGATATGTGGGACTCTATCTGGGATTAGCGTGGACAGTTTCAGCATGGATATGTGGGGCGCAATCTGGGATTAGCGTGGGCAGTTTTAACATGGATATGTGGGACTCTATCTGGGATTAGGGAGGACAGTTTTAACATGGATATGTGGGGCTCTATCTGGGATTAGCGAGGACAGTTTTAACATGGATATGTGGGACTCAATCTGGGATTAGCGTGGGCAGTTTTAACATGGATATGTGGGACTCTATCTGGGATTAGCGTGGACAGTTTCAGCATGGATATGTGGTGCTCTATCTGGGATTAGGGAGGATAGTTTTAACATGGATATGTGAGACTCAATCTGGGATTAGCGTGGGCAGTTTTAACAGGGATATGTGGGACTCTATCTGGGATTAGCGTGGACAGTTTCAGCATGGATATGTGGGGCGCAATCTGGGATTAGCGTGGGCAGTTTTGACATGGATATGTGGGACTCTATCTGAGATTAGCGAGGACAGTTTTAACATGGATATGTGCGGCTCTATCTGGGATTAGGGAGGACTGTTTTAACATGGATATGTGGGGCTCTATCTGGGATTAGCGAGGACAGTTTTAACAGGATATGTGGGACTCAATCTGGGATTAGCGTGGGCAGTTTTAACATGGATATTTGGGACTCTATCTGGGAGTAGCGTGGACAGTTCTAACATGGATATGTGGGACTCTATCTGGGATTAGAGTACACAGTTTCAGCATGGATATGTTGGGCTCGATCCCGTATTAGCGTGCATAGTTTTAACATGGATATGTGGGGTTCTATCTGGGATTAGCGAGGACAGTTTTAACATGGATATGTGGGACTCTCTCTAGGATTATAGTGGACAGTTTTAACATGTATATGAGGGACTCTATCTGGGATTAGCGAGGACAGTTTTAACATGGATATGTGGGGCTCTATCTGGGATTAGCGTGGACAGTTTTAACATGGATATGTAGTGCTCTATCTGGATTAGCGGGGACAGTTTTAACATGGATATGTGGGACTCTATCTGGGATTAGCGAGGACAGTTTTAACATGGATATGTGTGGCTCTATCTGGGATTAGCGTGGACAGTTTTAACATGGATATGTGGGGCTCTATCTGGGATTAGCGGGGACAATTTTAACATGGATATGTGGGGCTCTATCTGGGATTAGCAAGGACAGTTTTAACATGGATATGTGGGACTCTATCTGAGATTAGAGTGGATAGCTTTAACATGGATGTGTGGGGTCTATCTGGGATTAGCGGGGACAGTTTTAACATGGATATGTGGGACTCTCTTGGGGATTAGCGTGGACAAATTTGACATGGATATGTGAGGCTCTATCTGGGATTTGCGCGGACAGTTTTAACATGGATATGTGGGACTCTATCTGGGATTAGCAAGGACAGTTTTAACATGGATATGTGGGACTCTATCTGGGATTAGGGTGGACAGTTTTAACATGGATATGTGTGGCTCTATCTGGGATTAGCGTGGACAGTTTTAACATGGATATGTGGGCTCTATCTGGGATTAGCGGGGACAGTTTTAACATGGATATGTGGGGCTCTATCTGGGATTAGCAAGGACAGTTTTAACATGGGTATGTGGACTCTATCTGAGATTAACGTGGATAGCTTTAACATGGATGTGTGGGGTCTATCTGGGATTAGCGGGGACAGTTTTAACATGGATATGTGGGACTCTCTCTGGGATTAGCGTGGACAAATTTGACATGGATATGTGAGGCTCTATCTGGGATTTGCGTGGTCAGTTTTAAACATGGATATGTGGGACTCTATCTGGGATTAGCGTGGACAGTTTTAACATAGATATGTGTGGCTCTATCTGGGATTAGCGTTGACAGTTTTAACATGGATATGTGGGGCTCTATCTGGGAATAGTGGGGACAGTTTTAACATGGATATGTGGGACTCTATCTGGGATTAGCGTGGACAGTTTTAACATGGATATGTGGGACTCTATCTGGGATTAGCATGGACAGTTTTAGCATGGATATGTGGGGCTCTGTCTGGAATTAGCGGGGACAGTGTTAACATGGATATGTGGGGCTCTATCTGGGATTAGCGAGGACAGTTTTAACATGGATATGTGGGGCTCTATCTGGGATTAGAGTGGACAGTTTTAACATGCAATGGTTTTGGACTGGGGTCTATCTGTATTTTCATAAATATTTCTAATTGTTTAACTCATTCTAGTTGGGATGCTGAATTGATCAAGTGGGTGAATTGACACTAATTGGTTACGCTGATGAGTTCAGCGATATCGCGTAAGGCTGTGTTGGTTGGAAAGCACCACTTCTGTAGATCATCCTTGGACTTCCCAAAGGCAGTTTTTAATTTATTTGTGATTTCCCGTACATTCAGTTGTCCAAGTAACCAGGGGGTGGTGATTCATTTCAAATGGACTGATTCACACTCCGTTGTAAAAGTACAGGCATTGCTGATATCTAACATCTTTCCACTCGGTTGCTGTATATTTTTTGTGGGGGTGATTCTTATAAATGATACGGAAATGGGACGATGAAACAGAAATGGGTCGGCAATGCAACGGAAACAATGAGCGCGTGCAGTGGCGGAGATTGGTACCACGACGTACTGTCGGCCATGTGGCTCTGTGGAATGTAAATCGCATACGGTTTAATTCAAGGTTTGGAGCCCCATTAAAGATATTCCAACAATAATTCATTTTCAATTTGTCGTTCTTTGGTTTGAAAATATTCATTAAATCATATTTGCTGAAAACAATTATGATTTATTAAAGCTTACTACTTTTGCAGTATTCTTATTTAATGTAAGCACTCGAGGTACTGTTGGCCAAAATTCAGCACTATGTGGAATATATATAGCATACGGTTTACTTCAAGGTTTGGAGGCCCCATTAAATATATTCCTACAAAAAATCATCTTCAAGTTGTCGTTCTTTGGTGTGAAAATAGTCATTATATTACTGCATATTTGCTGAAAGGATTTGGCACAGGACTTTTACAAGTAGTTATTTCAATTACCAACAGAGTTCACTGTTAACAAGGAATTTGCGCTCCCGGCCGACATATAGTAGGATAACATGTCACATGTTACACATCATATGCGACTACTGTAAGGCTCGTATTTTTTTTCTTGTACTGTGATATTGTAGTTCATTGATCGGAATTCTTTAGTCAACCAGACAGACTGAGGTGTTTCTAGATGTCGAAGTCACGACCTCTAGTACAGATGCCCTACAGGTACACTCATTATTTTATCGGCATTACGTGAGGTGCGCTGTAACCTTGCTATGGGCTCTAGTGGCAGAAAGCACACCTGTACGTTAAGAGCTACAATTTGCCGCCACATTAGACATATGATAAACATTCAATAAGCTGGCACTCTTATTCACCGTGCAGCTTGACTCAGTGATCTGATAATCGGCTTCTTGGAAAGGAATTTGCAGCACTCGACATAACAACCTATCCGAGAGTACCAACTCTATTAGAAAGGCCTGACAACTGGCAATAATGTATACAAAGGACTAACTTACCATTCATTAATTTTTCCCCCCGATTCCAAAACACTCTTACATAAATGAACAAAATTAAATAAAATTAAACTACAGTATTTATGAAAACTAGCGGACCCGTGCGAGTACTCTCGCACAATGGTTCGCGTGCCCCCATGTGTACAGACTACCCGTCCGGCTCTAGTGCTATGCGGGCTGTACGCCACACAGTTCTGCCAGGGGCTATCGTCTTGTTTATTTGTTTAAATGCACTTTATAAAAAATACATATATTTCCGTCAACTTTTCAAGAAATGCAAGATTTTTCCTGTACTATTGAGACGATTTGGAAGCTTATGGTACAAGCCACACCTTCTAACTCCCTCTGGTTTAGGAGCTTGAGTTTTGTGAAACATACACCTTAGCGTATTATATAATAAGACTAGCTGACCCGGCAGACGTTGTCCTGCCAATCAAAGAAAGTGTTGTAACTTTGTTCCATGAAGTGCTTTTGGATACACAGTATTTTTTCAATTTCTGTTAACTGCCTCTAAACTATCGTAAAATGAATTAACTAATCTAGAAACATTCGTGAAAGCGTGCACAACAACTCTCCAAAGTTTCATCGCAATCGGTTAAATGGCATATAACGCATACGGGATTTTGTTTAAATGATTCGTGCGCAGTCACTCATATGTTGAATCAACTCGTGCTCTACCAACTGTGAAATGGATTTACTAAGTTAGAAAGCTTCACGTAAGTGTACACAACAACTCTTCAAAGTTTCATCGCAATCGATCAATAGTATATGAAGGCATACGGGATTTTGTTAGAACGCTTCGCGCGTCGTCACTCATTTGTTACATCTACGCGTGCGCTGCCAATATTGTAAAATGGATTTACCAAGTTGAACACCTTCACTGGCGTGTACACAACAACTCATCAATGTTTCATTGGAATCGGATGAATGACATATGAACGCATACGGGATTTTCTTTAAACGATTCGCAAGCCATC
Source organism: Meconema thalassinum (assembly GCA_946902985.2). NCBI lineage: Eukaryota > Metazoa > Arthropoda > Insecta > Orthoptera > Tettigoniidae > Meconema > Meconema thalassinum. The sequence continues at coordinate 456,243,889 of OX336388.2, forward strand.
ATTCATTTGTTGAATCTACTCATGCGCTACTTATTAAAAACTGGATTTACTAAGCCAGAAACCTTTCCTGGAGTGTACTCAACAATTCACCAAAGTTTCATCGCAATCGGATGAATGGTATATGAACACCTACAGGACTTTGTTGAAACGATTCTCGCGCCATCGCACATTTGTTGAATATACTCGTGCATTACCTATTGTAAAATGAATTTTTCTAAGCCAGAAACCTTTGCTGAAGTGTACACAACAATTCACCAAAGTTTCATCGCAATCGGATAAATGGTATATGGACGCATACGGTACTTTGTTGAAATGATTCGCGTGCCGTCACTCATTTGTTGAATCAACTCGTGTGCTACCTATGGTAAAATGGATTTAATTATCCAGAAGCCTCCCCCTGGACTGTACACAACATCTCATCCAAGTTTCATCGCGATCGGACGAAAGGTATTTGAACGCATACGGGACCTTGTTGAAACGCTTCGCACGTCGTCGCTCATTTGTTGAATCTACTCGTGCGCAACCTCCTGTGAAATGGATTTACTAAGTTAGAAACCTTCAGGTAAGTGTACACAACAACTCATCAAAGTTTCATCCCAATCGATGAATGGTATATAAACTTTAACGGGATTTTGTTGAAACGCTTCGCGCGTCGTCGCTCATTTGTTGAATCTACTCGTGCGCTACCTATTATAAAATGAATTTACTAAGCCAGAAGCCTTTCCTGGAGTGTACACAACATCTCACTCAAGTTTCATCGCTATCGGACGAATGGTATTTGAACGCATACGGGACCTTCTTGAAACGCTTCGTGCGTCGTCGCTCATTTGTTGAATCTAGTCGTGCGCTATCTATTGTAAAATAATTTACTAAGCCAAACACCTTCCCTGGAGTACATTCAACATCTCACCCATTTTCATCGCAATGGGATGAACAGTATATGAACGCATACGTGACTTTGAAACGCTCCAACGTGCAGAGACAAACAGTAGAATTCGACATCACTGCCACCTTTGGTATAAATCACAACTTTCCGCCACGGGCGGAGTAAATGTTATGGCGGTAGTTGCACAGGTTGCGACCAGGTGGCTCTAACGTGCAGAGATAAACCGTCCAAAGACATCAGCTTTCACCAAGGCCAAGGCTAGTGGTTTCCATGACGACTGTTTTTGACTGTATATTGTGGTTCTAAAATTGTGTGAAAATTGTGGTTCTAAAATTGTGTTCATTCCACCTACCAGGTCAGATTGTGAATCTAAACCATACATGGACTCACCCTAATGTACATACCAAATTTCATCAAAATCGGTCCAGTCGTTTAGGAAGAGTTCAGTGACATACACACGTGTCGAAGAATTATATATATAAAGATAAGGTTAATGCACATTAAATGCCTAAAGTTGCCCAATATTCAGTTACTATCAAGTTACTGCGGGTGGGTGAGTAGATGTCCAAGGCGTTGTAAATCCCCACAAGCTCACGGTTGATCTATTTTAATGTAAACCCAAAATTTCAAGATCTCCTTATTAGCTTGAGACCCTAGTTCTCAGAGAATACCAGAGTTGGCCAGGAAATTTGCAGGCATACGGAAGTCTCTCAGGCTGTCACACACTTTCCTCTCGACCTTCGTAGCTAACCTCATGTTTCAGTTGGTCTTTCTTCTTCTTCAAGTGCCTCGTCCTCCAAGAACATTGTCGATCAGTAGCATGATCTGCTGTTTGTCCATAGCTGTTAGTGACACTGTATTAAGTCCAAACCACTGGCTTAAGTTCTTTAGCCAGGATATTCGTCTGCGTCCTGGACCCCTAATGCCATCAATCTTCCCTTGGATAATTAATTGAAAGAGGCGGTATTTGTTGTTGCGCATGAAATGACCAAAGTATTCTAGTTTCCTCCTTTTGATAATACTGAGAATTTCCGGGTCTTTGTTCAGACGCCGCAGTACTTCCACATTTGTGACTTTAGCTGTCCATGTCCTTAAACTCCTGCGATACGTCCACATTTCAAATGCTATCAGTTTCTTAATTAAAACCTCGGTAAGTGTCCATGATTCAACTCCATAGAGCAGGACACTAAAAACGTAGCATCGAAGCAGTCGGGTGCGTAATGACAGACTTAAATCACGGTTGGTCAAAACTTTTCTCATTTTCATGAAATAACTTCTGGCCTGCTCAATTTACCGGAAGAAAATGCAACGATCAAATTGGCACAATCTTCTTGAGTCCGCTATTATTATTATTTTAGTGTTGTAATGCTTCTGTGTTAGGCATGTAAGTTAATAAAAGTTTGGAATTAAAATAATAGACCGAAGCCTCAGTTAGCCACGAACGAGCAACTTAACCGAGACCTTGTGACAAGTGGTGTCCTGATGGATCGGACAATGTCCAGCATATCACTTTTACCTTGCTCGCGAGCAACATACTACGCTCGTGTGAATTTTGCGCAGAGTGACAATCTGTCCTGTATATTTATTTTGAGGAGTCGGCCGTGTATTGTGCATACGGTGCAACGAAAATTAATTCCGGCTTGCGGTAATTGATAGTTGTTGATTTTATATCGTCGCTGAACTTACAATACCACATACCTGACAGGATAATTTCCTTGTGATTGGTCACCCCTCCCAGCTATGTAGCTATGGATGTGCCGTCCAACAAAAGAATTCATGCTAGGTTTATTTTCCTGTGTACAAAATTAAAGAACGATGAACCTCAAATGTACTGTGCTGTAGGAGTGCATAACTATTGTTGTTGTTGTTGTTGTTGTTGTTGTTGTTGTTGTTGTTGATTCTTTATGGGCTTTGCGACATCACGGTCATGTAGGCTCGTGTACTTGTGTGCGTGTGAAATCCGTATGATAAACTGTGTTATTATGATGGCTGTATTAGTGTGTGTAGTAGTTGTAATTCAGGATTGGGAAGGAAGGCGGCCGAGGCCTTAATTTAGGAACCATCCCGGCATTCGCCCGGAGTAGAAGTGGGAAACCACGGAAAACCACTTCCTGGATTGCTGAGGTGGGAATTGAACCCACCTCTTCTCAGTTTAGCCTCACGAGATTGAGTGCTCTCAGACGAGAATAACATTTCTTGGCAGAACCGAGAATCGACCGCGGGCCTCCGAAGTGACAGCCAGGAATGTTATTCACTACGCAACGAGAGACGTTTCAAGGAGCTTAGATGTGCGAGTTGCGTGTCGGTAGATTTATTGTTGAAAGCTTTACGTGATTATTATTATTTAGCGGCTTCGGTGGCGTAGTTGGTAGCATGCTGAGCTTCTATGCCCAAGGTCGCGGGTTCGAACCTGGCTGAAGTCGTCGGCATTTTAAAGAGCGTTATGCCTTCCTTCAGAGGGGAAGTAAAGCCGGCGGTCCCATGCAATAGATTTATGGCATGTAAAAGAACCTTCCGCTAACTAAACTTGTGCGAAGCAAAATATGTAGGTTAGATTTGATTAAAGCTCTTAAGTTCCAACGTTCGTCACCGGGCGCTGGTTGCGATGGTATCTAGAAGTAGCCAAATTCACAGCTAGGTGTCGTAGACGGTAGCATTTGGTGACAAAAGTAGGAACTACTTGAAATTATCGTCTGGAGTCCTTACTCGATTTAAAAACACTAATACAGTCATCACAATTAACACCGGTTATCAGACAGATTCTACACACACCCAAAGTACACACGACCGCGTTGTCGCAGCCCCTAAACTAAGAAACCACCCAAATTATTATTATTTGAATTTTCCCAAATATGTGAAAGAATGCATGGACAGAGACAAATATGGGCTGGTATGTTTTAGTATATTTAGTAGTACGCAGTGACCTGAACAAAACGTGTCTGCCATGAATGGCTCCCTGTTGGGGGCTGACCTCCCGTGGTCGCTGTTAAATAGGGACGTATCTATTACTGTGTACACATTTGATTTATGCCAGTGTTTTGTTTGGACGTTCACCTTTGTAGTCGTCTTCAACTGTTTGTTTTACTTATTAAATTTCGCTACTCGTTTTCATAAGCTGTGCGGAACACATGTGCCATTGAAGACACGGTCTACTGCGCTGTCCGCCCACCTCACCCAGCAGAGTATTGTACCGTGACTAACAGTCAACAAACTTTCAGAACAAATATCAAGTAATAAAGATTTTGTGAACCATCGACCGCTAGTAATATCTCTACGAGCTGTTCTCTTGCCATTGTTTAATTTCGAGGCTAGGGCTCTTGGTGAGATAATTAAGTCCGTTCAAATTTAAGGCCTAAATGGACCACCTTGTGTTGTAATGGCTAGCAGAGGTACGGGTTCGATTCCTGGCTCTGCAAAGAAATTTTAATTCTGGTGTAAAGGCTGGGTACATTTAACCTCGTGAGTAAAAACTTCGGTGGCGTAGTCGGTAGCATGCTGAACTGCTACGCCCAAGATAGCGGGTTCAAACCCGGCCGAAGTCGTCGGATTTTTTTTAAGAGCGTTCAAAATCCTTCAGTATGCCTTCCTTCGGAGGGGAAGTAAAGCCGGCGGTCCCATGTCATAGATTTATGGCATGTCAAAGATCCTTTCACAGACTAAACTTGTGTAAAGCAAAATTTGTTAGGTTAGATTTCGTCAGAACGCTCTATCAAAGTTCCAACGTTCACCACTAGGTATCATTGATATCTGGTGGCGAAAGTTGGAACTACTTGAAATTGAACGGAACTTGTAGCTTACCCTTTAGGGTTTCCGCTGGAAGTAGCTACAGACTCAGGCGAGCCGAACATGTCCTCGGACACTCCCGGCACTAAAAGCCATACGATAAATAAATAAACTGAGAAAAATAAAGTTTGTAGTTTTATGTGACCGTTAATCTCGCGATCATGAGCCATGGGATCTCTCTTTTACGTGGATTCCGAAATGTGGAAATTTGAAGCCATTCTTTCTTCAGCGCTGCACATACAAATTGTATTTTGCTGTTTTCAGTCGTCCAACACAGTTGTGCCCAATGAATTGGGTGGGATACAAATTATAAATATATAAACACAATCCTGGAAAAAATACATGTATTAGTTAGTTATGCCCATTTAATTGTGATAACTAACTAATAGGCCAACATGTAATTTTTTCCAGGATTGTGTTTACATATTTATAATTTGTACCCCACCAATTCATTGGGCACAACTGTGTTGGACGACTGAAAAACAGCAAAAGACAATGAAATCCGAACCATAGGACATGGCATATGACATTGAAAATCTCACATGCATTGACCGGGAATAGAACCCTGTCCGCCGTGGTGAGAGGCCAAGAGAAAACTGAGAAGAGGAGGCTATCCAGTGGTCTTCCGTAGTACCCCACACCACACTTCTATTCCTGGCAAATGGTTCCTAGCTTAAGGCCACTGCCACCTCCTTCCCATTCCAATCCCCAATTTACAAATACACACACTAGTACAGCCAGCACAACTACACAAGTTATCACACAAATTACACACACATATACACGGAGACATGAACACGACGTCGCAGCCCCTAAAATAAGCAACAACAACGAGGCCTAAATGAGCTAAATGTTCATCCTGGCATAGTAAGAAAACAAATATAAAATTCTCCTACATTCTCTCCAAAGCAAAGCAAATCCAACTCCGTACATACCATGGAGACCCTGAGAGTAGTGGAAGGTAGAGGCTTCCACCCTTTGTGACATCGGCACTAGATGGGATGGAGTTGTCAGCTCTCTGCCCGGGCACCTTTCCTCCCACGAATTACCCTGGTACTCATTTCTGGTGCAGGCTTAATGAACCCCAGGGCTATTTGCATTTCCGAAAGTGGTAGTTTTGTTTCTAAAATCCACTACCTGGGTGGGGATTCGAACCCACTCTCTTTTAGTTAGATGCTAAGCGCCTCTACCGACTGCACCACACAGCACCCTCTACATTCTCTTAGCTACACGGAATTTCCGCGCTCCGGCTATCGAATGACCTTATTCATAATGCCTAAAGTGGTGGATGCACCCACCTTGGATGCTGTGCTCAATTTTAATTAAATAAGATTCCAAAAACAACTTGCTATTTTTTCGTTTTTAATGAAATTTCTGCTCTTCTTTCGTTGCTCTTACGGCATAGGTGGGAGTTCGCTCCTTGAGCTAATGGCATGAGCGCGGATAGAGCTGCGAACAGCTGACTAGGGTGATACCGAGCTGCGGCGAGTTTCACTCCAAACTAGACATGAAGGTAGTTGGTTGGTTCCTCAGTTTAGTGGCTGAGACAGCGCGGTCATCTAGCCCCATGTACTTTGGGTGTGTGTAGAATCTGTCTGATAACCGGTGTTAATTGTGATGGCTGTATTAGTGTGTGTTATCTGTTTTAATTCAAGTAAGGACTGCGGATAATAATTTGAAGAAGTTCCTACTTTTCGAACAAATGCTACCGTCCACGACACCTAGCTGCAAACTTGGCTACTAGATGCCATCACAACCAGCATCTGGCGACGAACGTTGGAACTTAGAGCATTAATCAAATCTAATCTAGAAATTTTGCTTAACACAATTGAAGTTAGTGGAAGGTTCATTTACATGCCATAAATCTATGATATGGGCCCGCCGGCTTTACTTCTCCTCCGAAGGAAGGCATACTGAGAGATTTTTAACCCTCTTAAAAAACCGACGACTTCGGCCTGGTTTGACCCCACAAACTTGGGCATAGAAGCTCAGCATGCTATCAACTACGCCACCGAAGCCGCCTGACGTGAAGGTAATGTTGTCGGAATGTATCAACCTACGCTGTTCTTCAGAATCTACGCTTGTATGATAATTTCAAGCAGTTCCTACTTTTCGAACAAATGCTACCGTCCACGACACATAGCTGCAAACTTGGCTACTAGATGCTATCACAACCAGCTTCGGTGGCGTAGTTGGTAGCATGCTGAAGTGCTGTGCACAAGATAGCGGGTTCAAACCCGGCCAAAGTCATCGGATTTTTTAAGAGCGTTAAAAATCCTCCAGTATGCCTTTCTTCGGAGGGGAAGTAAAGCCGGAGGTCCCATGTCATAGATTTATGGCATGTAAAAGATCCTTCCACAGACTTAACTTGTGTGAAGCTAAATTGTTAGGTTAGATTTCGTCGGAACGCTCTATCCAAGTTCCAACGTTCACCACTAGGTATCATTGATATCTGGTGGAGAAAGTTGGAACTACTTGAAATTGAACGGAACTTGTAGTTCACCCTAAGGGTGTCCGCTGGAAGCAGCTACAGACTCAGGCGAGCCAAACATGTCCTCGGGCACTCCCGGCACTAAAAGCCATACGATAAATAAATACGTTTGTATTTGATACAATTCATTAGCACGTTTTGGCAATATTCCAGATTCCTGGATTTCTTTAGCCTTGCATTTAAAGCTCACGTTCGCTCATTTTCTTTGTTTTTCACAGTTTCTATTTAGATCTGCACATTGTAATTTTTATGTAAAGATACCTTTTGTCTGCACTATGAGCTTTAAAGCGACACCGTGGGATCCAAAAAGCTTATAAGTATTCCGCTACAAAACAAGGTGCATTCGTAAATAAATTGGCAGAACATTCCTTGATCGAACACCTCCACTTTTGGCCCTGTTGTAACAACTCACACTTTAAAATGTATAGTTTCATATAACTCGCAAATTTCCACCTCTTTGACTGTACAAGGGTAACATTCTAGCTGTACTGGTTATATCTACGGCTAGTTGTCAGTCAACTCATGGTTTAACCAACATTTCAGGAGAGGTTGCCTACCCCACTCTCTTCCCAAACCCATTAGCGTAACCTGATTGGACTCTGGGTTTAACCCAGTTAGCGCAGTTCGCAGGCTCCGAAATCGTACCCGACACCCTAGTACGCACGCATGGCGGCTGGCAGAGCTGGACATCCCTGTGGCACTCGGAGTAGTAGCGAGGCGGGGCGTACATGCTGACTGGATCGTGCGGCTGCTTTCCACCGGCCTTGAATGCCTGGTCAGGACTTTCCCTTCCAACATGAACGGTACTCGCTATTTCCCATTGATTTATGAGAGATTCGCCACATGATTTCGGAGCCTTGCAGTTCAATCTTGCGGCGCGTTGTCCTCTTATAGTACAACAATTACGTCCACAAAGTTTCAAGATAGGTTTCAACCTGTCTTACCTGACACTTCCCTTGTTAGACGGCGATTTGATGCATAGCGTGATGAAGTGGATATGAGATATTAATTTTGTCTTATAATCACCAAATCACCAGTAGTGTGAAGACTAGAGTCGGGACATCGGAATGGTTTAAAATTGTCACTGGACTAAAGCAAGGAAGTGTGTTGTCACCATTATTGTTCTTAATGGTGATGGATGACATCATGAAGGCAGCAATGAAAGACTATAGTAGGGCAAAGATGAAGGTAATGTTGTTTGCAGACGATATTGCGATCTGGGTTGAGGATGAGATAGAGGTACAAGAACAGTTACAGGTACAGGGATTAGTATGGAATAAGAATATACCAATTAAGGCTAAAGAAGTTATGTATAAAGCATATTATGTTCCTATGCAGCAGAAACTTGGACAATGACTAAGAGGGATGAGAGCAGAGTACAGGCAGCTGAGATGAGATTCCTGAGAGGTATGGTCCAGAAACGAGGAGAGACAGAGTGAGAAATGAAGATATACGGAAAGAACTGGGAGTACAGAAACTAAATGACAAATTGGAGCAAAACAGATTGAGATGGTTTGGACATGTCAAACGGATGAATGAAGTAAGGCTACCAAGACGAGCACTGGAACGACGGATGACAGGGAAGAGAGGACGACCAAGAATTGCGTTGGATGGACTCGGTGAAGAATAGCATTAGTAAACGGAACCTGGATTGGTACAGCGTGTCGGAAGAGGAATGGTGGAACGACATAACAAAGTGGAGAGGAACCATATTTGCCCCCACCCAGTGTCAGCTGGAAAAGGGGAAATGATGATGATGATGATGATGATGATGATGATGGATCACCAAATGTAATACGAGAGATCTTTTGCGAGTCTACATCGTACAACTCGGAGTGCAGTGGATTTTTGACGCCCTTCAAAAATCTGGCCTTCACGTTCGAAAATCGAACCAGAAACTCTACCACTCAACCACCGAGGAAGCTTCTAATACATATCTTAGGTCATTGACAGTGATTTTCACTGGGTACGTGGCTTATGGTATTTTATTTATTCTTTTAGATTTGGCACTCTTGTTTTTAGAACGTCATTGCTGACATTGGAAGGCGATACGGGGACTTTATTCAAATATTAGCACTCTCGATGAAGAACACCCAGTCCAGGAAGTGTTGCAGCCATGACCGCCTGCCGCCTGCCATATTTGTCTATCGTTACTCATCTTTTACTAGACCTACGCAACAGAAGCGTGATATATGTAACCAACACGAGAGGTGATCCGCCAACACGATCATCTTATCGGGTTTACCATCTTATACTTCAGTAACAGATGTCCCTAACAAGATGGCTATCTATACCTTTTGAAGACTTTTTAATTCCAGGATACCTGTTGTGCCATCATAATTCCACTGACAATTTGCTATGACACATGTTCTCCAGTGTGCTACCTTCTTGTAGGATCACACTAAGTTTGGAGAGTTTCAGTAATGGTGGCGCTGTGGGTCCACCTTACCAGTTTCACAAGTTGGACCATGTACTTAGTATGAGCGCTCTCATGTGAAATCTATTACAAACTAGCTATACCCGGCATGCGTTGCAATGCCAATCAAAGACAGATAGAAATAAAGGAATATAATAATAGTGTTATTGGTTTTACGTCCATTTTAACAACTGCGGCTTTAGAGACGCTGGAGTGACTGAATTCTGGCCCGAAGAGGATCTTTAACGTGCCAGTAAATCTTCTGACACGGCCCCCCCTCGCATTTGTGCACCCAGGATTCGATCCTTCAATCTTGGACACAGCAGGCGAGAACATTACCGCTGAGCCACGCAGCCAGCCCAAGAAAGATAGAAACTGAAGTGGCTTTGGATAAACTACATTCTTTGATTTTCTGTCTGGTGGCCCGGTCCTTATGCATTAGGCTGTGCTGAGATATCCATGTCGGGACATGTTACCTCCCGATGGATCAGCAAGCATTTCTCACACCTTGCATTGCGGTGTCATAAGTAGCCTATACAGATTGTGTAATTGGGTTACTGTGGGATTTAAGGCTTCCTGTTATTACCCTTTCACGAATTGATTGCCGGCGGTCGAGATGGGAACTATTCTCTGTTTACTTGTGTCTCACGTCACTCTGCTTCGTTGACAGGTACAGTTGCGCGAGTAGGATATGACTCAGCTCCAGTAGCTGTCCATGGTGACATGAGCTCCTGTGAAACTTATCTGCGCTTCTGAGACAGGTAGCGCGCGCAATGCTGCTTGACTTATGTGCACCGTGCACTCTGTCATCACTGTGTTCTCTTTACCCCGCAGGGCTCCTGCTACAATAATCAGCAAACAGTGGCGCAGTAATGCTCAGCGGCAATCAAATGTTAAATGGGTAAAAGTCTCTCACCCTTTTGTGTTACATAAATAATTTGTAGTCAGAAACCTTCCCTGGAGTGCACACAACAACTCACCCAAATTTCATCGCAATTGGATGAATGGTAGGCTGTATGATCGCATAGGGGACAGACAGACATACAGACAGCCAAACTATCACGTAACATTTATATATATAGATGTTGATATTTAATTATTTGACCATGTTGAAACACCGGACCCCGTTACATCTTCGAAGTTAAGCAACATTAGGCGTGGTTACTTCTTGAATGGGTGACCGTTTCTGGGTACCATATTCTGTTGGTAGGGGAGGGTTAGGAGGAGTGGAAATGTACTGGACACCGTGTCGCAAGTAAATTAAGGGTCAGGATCGTCTCTTGGGGGGTGCAAACCACCCTGTGGGCTGAAAACCCTTATTGGTCATTTACTTTAGAGGCTACCGCCATCTTCGTCTTCAGTCCCGTGAACATATGTGTGTGTAGAAGCTGTCTGATAACCTATGCTATTCACGGCACGTTGCATCAAAGAAAGTCACGTTGCATCGCATCACGTCACGTTACATAACGTCACGTAACATCATGCCACGCCATATCGTATCACGTCATGTCACGTTACTTTGCGTTACGTCGTGTCACGTTGCATAGCGTCATGCCGTTTTACGTCGCGTCACATTGCGTTAAATCTATTGCAATCCCGGTATAGCTCTTACTCAAGCTGTCAACCAAAGGTTCCAGACTCACATCCTCATAGTAATGTGTCCCTTAAACTCTCCACTGTCCGTAGTGGATAGCATTCTTGCCAGTTACCGTGGAGGCCCGGGTTCAATTCCCGGCTCTGCCAATAAATTGAATTCCGGTCTGAGGGCTGGAACGGGGTACAGTCAGCCTCGTGAGGCAACACTGAGAAGATGTGGGTTTGATTCCTATCTCAGCCATCCTGGAAGTGGTTTTCCACTTCTACTCCAGGAATATGTCGGGATGGTACCTAACTTAAGGCCACAGGTCATCAGCCAAATTCTACACACAACCAAGTACATGGGGCTACATGACCACGATGTCGAAAAGCACCGAAAAGAATCAACCACAACAACGAAAACGAACTTTCAACTTCACTTCTGTACGTCGTGTACTCTATGCACACCAAACAGCCCAACAAACAAACAATTTGAATTGAAATGTGTGGACGAGTGTATGCAATGAGTATTAAAGGGCCATTGAAATGGTTGTCTAACTAGACATATGCACCAGTAAGAGCTTAATACCATCCAGTCCAAAACATTGGTTGGGGAAAATATTTACAGTAATAGCACAGCATATTGAAGAGAATGCTATGGTAATAGTATGAAGCTACGCAACATATTACTCTGACAATTTCTAGACTTAAATGTTCTAAGCTCCTAACACACTAATTCGATTTGACCAAGTGATACATTACCAGGCTGCGGGTTTTTAGTACGTAAACAGTGCTATCAGATCAGTATCGCACGGAGTTGAGATGACTCTAGCCCTATGAACTGCCAGCCCGTCCACAACAGACGACGAAGGTGTCCGGACATATCGTACCACGGACAAAACGTACCACTTGATTTTCGAGGACATAACGTACCACCTAGGTCGTTATCTACCTAAGAATGGTTTTTCCGTAATCCCCAAATATTTACGCTAGGACATAACGTACCACTTGATGTCAGACGGGCATTCCAGTTACAGGTTCATTACCACATAAACATCAGTGGCGATCACACTGTGCGGCTTTAAACATTTTGGTATTGTAACATGGAGTTGTGTACAACGAATAAGGGCGGTTTATGTGGGCACTTCGACGGATGAAGTACGAATTCTACATTGAAAGTTCAAAGAGAAAGAAGAATTATGGCAAGTATGATGAACGGCTTGACAGAATAATGAAGCGGTATGAAGAGAATGGAAACTTGAAATCTTACTTGAGAGCTCTCTCATATTCCCAGAACTTGGAATGAAACTTCACATGGCGAACTTGCTATTCACTTAGAATGAAACATCCCATGACGAACTTGCTATTCGCTAGGATATAAAACCCTCAAAAAACAATTTAATTTTTTTAATATAAAAAAAAAACAAAGTAAAGAAAACGAAAAATGACCAGAGCTTAACCACAGCTGATTTTAAACACACCAAAATGTTTATGAACATTTTGCCAGTACAACGCCTGGATAAAGAAGGTGTGATGGGAATCCAAAAACTTATCATATTTTATATTAGTTTATGTTGTGTTATTGCCCACGTATTTATTACTAGGATTAATTGAGCAATACCGAGCAAGTGGCCGTGCGGTTAGGGTTTCATGCACCCTAAATACTTCCCACTCTTTCAACTGGTACGTTATGTCCTCTCCTAATTGGGGGCGTGGTGGCTCAGCGGTCTAGCTGTATGCCTCTCACCAAGGCGGTCCGGGTTCGATTCCCGGTCAATGCATGTGAGATTTTCGATGTGAAATGCCATGTCCTGTGGTTCGGATTCCACGTAAAAAAGAGGTCCCGTGGCTCATGAACTCAAGATTAACGGTCACGTTAAACTACAAGCTTCCTTTTTAGCTTTTTCCTCTCCTAAATATTTTAAGGTCATTACCTGACTCTTCGCAGGTAATCAGCCGGCCAAGTGGTACGTTATGTACTCTCCTATATACGACGACGAACCATGCGATCAGTCCATTTACCAGAAAGTCACATGTGTTCATCCCCTCAGGGCTCTATTCATATGTACACCCGAAGGTCGCAGGAGGAACTTCCACATGTCCTATAGTAAGGTGCGTTCTAACTTCATTGCACACGTACTAAGACCCAGCAGCCTACACATTACTATGAGGATGTGAGTCTGGAACCTTTGGTTGACGGCTTGAGTTAGAGTTATACCTGGATTGCATTATTTAACGCAATGTGACGCGACGTCATGATGATTGTTGATTTGAAGGACTGAACATCAGCCTCAATGGTGTTAACAGTCATTGAGAGTTCTGAGGTAGTTGTTGGTTATTTTAGGGACTGCGACAACGCGGACAAATATCCCCGTGTATTCTTGGCCGTGTGAGTAAAATTTGAGTGATAACCTGTGTTATTGTGATGGCTGTCCTAGTGTGTGTATTTGGAAATTGGGGATAGGATTGGGAAGGAGGTGGCCGTGTCCTTAACCATCCCAGCATTTTCCTGGAGTAGAAGTGGGAAACCACTTCCAGGATGGCTGAGGTGGGAATCGAACCCTCTTCTTCTCAGTTTCGCCTCATGAGGTCGAGTGTATCCCGTTCAAGCCATCGAAGCTGAATTAAATTTCTTTGCAGAGTCGCGAATCAAACCCGGACCTCAGTGGTGACAGCCAAGAATGCTAACCACCACGCTACGAGACGGACACTTAGTTATCTACTCAGCTATTTGTTATAAACTGAAATAGAACATAAACCATCGCTGTTTGACACAGCTAACCTTATTGAGAACGTAATTTATTGCGTTGTTTCAAGTCTAGTGAAACCATTTACCTCGAATTCAATCCAAGGTTAATTTTCTCAAGACTAAGGGAATACATGATACACTGAGAAACTAGGAACGTGTGAATGAAAAGCAGTGTTAGTTGATGAAAGCGAGGCATGACCTCACGTTCAAGTACGCTGTAGAGGCGTTAGTCGATTGCCTAGCCAGTCAGTTATAATCTATAGGACTACCTTGCTGCTTGCTATACGCTGGACGAACGACGGATTTATAGTAACAATACTATCCAATTAGAAATAAATATGAGGCTCAAGAACACAATCACATAACTCAAAATGTGAGACAAGATGGTCAATACAGGGTAGAGGAGACTTTGTAAATCCCGCAGTATTCGAAATGTAGTTTTCATGCAGAGATACCCCAGTCCGCAAGAAGGCAAACAGTTGAGATCTCGCGGTCCTTAATGGCCCTAACGATGAAGAGAAAACCAGGATAATAATATTAATATTAATAATACTTAGAAATTCTTTCAGCTGGCAATCTGAAGAGGTGAGCGTAAATCTCGATGGTCACTCTAAAATTATAGAAAAGAGCAAGAACGGAAAATTCTCTGGAAAATTTATGGTCGCACGAGAGAAAATTGAATGTGGATTAAGAGGAGAACAGCGGACCTGTAGCCTATTCCGTAACTGACAGGTTCACTGATACCGTACGCAAGAGACGTCCGAAATTCTATGGCCATATCTATAAAATGGACAGCGACAGACTAAAATATTATTTAATGTAATCAACTTAAAGGAGGTCGAAATAAACTGGCTAGAAGAAACCAAGGCGAACCACCAAGAAATAATTATCACAAACTACATCATATAAAATCGTGGAGCCTTTAGTACAATTATATGTGATTGAGTCCTCAGCCTTTTGACTGGTTTGATGCAGCTCTCCATGCCTCCTTGTCCTGAGCTAATCGTTTCATCTCTACATAGCTACCACACCCTACAACCGAGGCGACCTGTTTAACATATTCTAACCTTGGTCAACCCCTACAGTTCTTGTCCTCGACCCTTCCTTCCATAACTAAGCTTGCTATTCCTGGGTGTCTTAGTATGTGTCCTACCAACCTATCTCTTCTCTTCATTAGCAGTCGCCAGAAACATCTCTCCTCTCTCACTCGTCTTAATAACCTCTTCGTTTGTAACCCTATCTACCCATCTGATCTTCATCATTCTCCTGTAACACCACATTTCAAACGCTTCAATTCTCCACTTTTCTGCTGCACCAACAGTCCAAGTTTCACTTCCATAGAGTGCCACTCTCCAGACAAAGGCTTTCAAAGATGACTTCCTAATACCTAAATCTATATTCGATGTCAACAGATTCATTTTTTGTAGAAATGCTTTCCTTGGATAAGCCAACATCTTTTTATATCATCTTTGCTTCGTTTATCACTGGTTAATATTGCTTCCTAAGTAACAGAAGTTCAATAGTACGCAAGCACAAATTCATGGTGAAACCTAAACAGAAAACTGGTAGGAAGTGGTCCTCAGAACGCAAGATGCAACGCAGTGCATTCATGAAGAGATTTTGAGAGGGAAGGAAGGCGAAAAGCATCAAACCAACTAACAAGTTCAAAAGCGCTCTTTGATCGGGCATAACGAATAATAATAATAAATTCGTTACTTGTGATGGTGGCCATATCTTAGAAAATGTCTTCGTTGTGTGATACAGTGCATTGGTTTTGTGATCAGTTCTTGTGTTTCTTTCCAAGAAATGGGACCCCCTAGTCATCTGACCAGTCAATAGCTGAAGGAGACCAGACGAGCGATATCATCTGGAAGCAGCTTTCTCCTGTATTTTATGACATAAGGTGGACAGACCTTCCTCTTTATGATTTTTATTACTTCGTTCATTGAAACGAGTTTCTTCTTTGTTCACTGAACTAAAGCCTTGGCCACGAAGAACTTGAACTTAACTGCTACGTCACTGTATCATTTGAATTTCAATGAATTCAGTGGTTTCGAAGTCAATGTCAGTATTCTCTTGGCTTCCATTACTACTAACCACATTTAAATTTAACACATGGCCATAATTACCTGAAGTGAAAGAGAGAATTGAACCAAGGTTCTCGGAGTAATAAAC
Organism: Meconema thalassinum; assembly: GCA_946902985.2. Lineage (NCBI taxonomy): Eukaryota > Metazoa > Arthropoda > Insecta > Orthoptera > Tettigoniidae > Meconema > Meconema thalassinum. The sequence continues at coordinate 456,259,964 of OX336388.2, forward strand.
CCCCATACCCTGGTGGGCGATCGTCTTCATCTGTAGTACAATTTATTATGATTACGAAATGGAGTGGAGGTAATAAGAAAGGAGCTAAACTTGGGCATTGGAGGTACATGATTGGTGCCCAGGGTGGAGTAGCCACGCGTGTGGTGACGTCACGAGTTCGCTCGCGTCCCACACGCACGTGACGTCACGTGACGTGACATAACTGCGCTCGATACATTGTTTTCATGCTTGTTTACAAAATGCAGTATCCAAAATCCGGCGGCCACGTTTCATTTTAAATTTATACCGCGGCTGACTTTCACAGTATTTACTCTCCATGTTTTGACGGGCCATGTTATGCGGTGTATTATCTTAAATTTCATGCATATATTGCTCAACGCTAAATGATTGCCTCTTGGACTCGCGTGCCCCGGGACAGCCTTCAACCACCAAGTGGAGACCTCCTTCGTGTGTGCCTCACATACCAGTGATTTGTAAGAACGAAGCCAAAATACAGGACTGACGAATCTATTTAAAAGGTTGCCTTTTTGAACCCTTTCTAAGGAAATTAAATCAACACTAATATAATAAAGCTGAAGAGTTTGTGTGTTTGTTTGTGTGTTTAAACGCGCTAATCTCTGGAACTACCAGGCGGGTTCGAAAAATTCTTTTTGTATATGATAGCCTGATTCAAGAGGAATAGTTTAGGCTATGTAGCATTAGGCTACACTTCTTAGGTAACCTTAAAGATTGATTTTTATTCAGTAAGTCGGAAGAACAAGCGCTCCAGAACGGCTTTAATAATAACCGAAGTCTACTGTTGCCATGTAATGCGGGCCGCATCACGTCGCCCCTACCAATGTTCTGGTGCAGAATTGCGAGCTGCTTATAAATTGCAGTCACGGGGAGTAATTAGTGCAAAAAGATTTCTTAGGCCGCTTAAAACAGTTATGATCATGACAATAGTATGCCTCTGTATAAGGCGATGGTGTTGGTGCAGGTAACTGAGGTTATCAGCTGCAATAAGCGTTGGTGCTTTCAAATTTACTTTCATTTATTCCGATACTTATCCTTGAGCGCTCCAGTTCTGTAAAACAAATAAATCCACCGGGCGAAGCCGAGAACTACTGCTAGTATTTAATAATAGACCATCAAGCATTTGCGTGGCGATATGGTTTTGTTGAGAAGGAAGTCCCGTATTATAAATGCAGACCTAATCAGGTTCTGAACAATGACAAAGCCAAATTCTTTGGGATTCCACTAGAATAACTGAAAGTTTTGTACAAGCCAAATGTTCGATAAGCAAACACACAGGCTACCATCATTGATGTTGCTGTACCACTCGATGAAGACCTACTGAATACGGTGGCTGAGAAACGGCACAAATACCAGCCACTTGCCGTTGAGCTCAGCCACGTATACGGCCTAAAGGAAGTTCTCGTTATTCCAGTTGTTGTCTCTGTGAATGGTTTAGTAACAAAGGACTGGGAAAATGCAATGGAGAAACTTGGCTTGAAGAGAAACCATATGCAGTTAATGCAAAAGGCAGCCCTCCCTGGTACTGCAAGAGTATAGTATGTAAGGTTCTCTATCTTCAGCGACTTGCTCTGAACATCTATAGACTCAGTGCTATCATCAGTGTCTTTGTCATGCAAGGAGTCTGACGGTGATGGTTTAGTATTTTTATGTAAATTTCATATAATTACTGATAATAATAATAATAATAATAATAATAATAATAATAATAATAATAATAATTGGCTAATAATAATAATGAACTTTCACATTTTATCCTAAAACATCTATCTACCTAATCATTTAAAGAACATGGCTATATTTTTCTTGTTGATGTTATTTCATTTGAGTGCTTGGGCATTATGATTATTTATTCCGGTGAACTTAGGTGTGTGTATATAAGTTTTGTCTCATAACCTGTATTATTGTGATGGCTGTATAGGCGTTATGTCTTACTAAATATAGGTTATTCTATTAATGCAATAATTTAACAGACACGAGCAGTTTATTAACAAACTAGACAGATCAGCCATCTAGTAGTAAGCATATGCGGTGTTAACCACCGACATCAATATTCAAATTTGTAAGCATGCACATGTAAATTAAATAAATAAATAAATAAATAAATAAATAAATAAATAAATAAATAAATAAATAAATACAGTGTATATGTTTGTTTTCATCCATTCATTCATCTATGACAACCCTGCTATTCAATGAAACAGAGGTTAGTATCCATTCATAGACCTCTGCGACCTTCGTCTGTGACCTCTCGTCTAAGCCTTCAGAGCATTGAGAATGGAAACTGAGTAGGAGTTTCCTGAACTCCTTACCTTGTTAATCTGTGTCGCGAGGTTGTCCTTGCTAATAAGATTTAGTCTGCGATCTCAAGTACGGAGAGCAAGTAGTGAAAACATATTCTTTTACCAATGAAGCAAGCTTCTTGGAATTTTATAATGGTTAAAGGTGACGGATACGAGTCAAGTGAACTAAGAATCTAACAATATACCTCCTTCGTTTAGAGTATGAAATCAATTTGTATAGTCCAATGCTCGTGGGATTTCAGTCGTGTCTCTTAATTTGATCTCATTGAAAATGGTTATTTCATAGCTTGCTGCAATCCGGGAAGGTGATGAATTGCTTATAATTACGTTTTATGGAACTAATAAATGGTTTATCAGGATTATTATTGAATACTGTCATTTACCGGCTTTTGATTTCCAAATAAAGTGTAAGTACACGATTTACTGGGAAACCGAATGCAAAACCTTCCACTAAAGAAATGGGTAGTCCACGGTACTATTATGGAATAGGCCGAGCGCGATCAAGCCGGACATTCACCTCAAGATGTAGTATGCCAATAATATACTCCGACTAGTGAAGCTATGGAGGTTGCGAGAATATCGAGGCAAAAAATGTGTGACAACCCTTTCCTTCCTCCTTTCTCCCACTGGTCTGACCACTAATACCTTATTGGAAACATCCGTTCCCGGAGGAAACAGGGTGCAAAATTGTCCGATTGAGCTATGTACATTAACAAATTCACAAAGAAATTTGATACAATGGTCCGGCTAGCTCAATCGGACAATTTTGCACCCTGTTTCCTCCGGGAACGGATGTTTCCAATATGGATTGGCAAGGTGTGCTAGCATTGCTTTTGAAAGGAAGTTTTGACTTCCGTAGTACATTGGCGCTGCTCGTGGCAACATTTGTGCCTTGCAGCGGCCTTCACAGTATGTACTAGCCACGCGTCTTGGTGAGGTGTACCATAGCCAACTGAGGGGCCCATTGGTGCACTGGGGCGAGGCGGCGCTGGCGGCTGTTTTGAGCTAGCCGGACCATTGTATCAAATTTCTTTGTGAATTTGTTAACCCTAATACCTTTCCAGTAAACCCAGCTTTACTAAATCTCCCACGTACACCCACACTATTGCACAAAAGGCTGCAATTCTGAAGACTTGCTGCATCGTTAGAGGATTTCTGCATACGCAGTACTAATCTCGATTGGAATTGCATGGATCATATTGAGAAAAAGGGACGCAGAAGATTACATTCCAGGGAATAATTTGAATGTGAAACATTTATGGTATAGATTGAAAACAATTAATATTGTAGCGTCTTCGGAGGCGTAGTTGGTAGCATGCTGAACTGCTGTTCCCAAGATAGTGGGTTCAAACCCAGCTGAAGTCGTCGGATGTTTTAAGAGCGTTAAAATCCTTCAGTATGCCTTCCTTCGGAGGGAAAGTAAAACTGGCGGTCCCATGTCATAGATTTATGGCATCTAAAAGATCCTTCCACAGACTAAAAACTTGTGAGGAACTAAATTTCTAGATTATATTTCGTTGTAACGCTCTATCAAAGTCCCAACGTTCACCACTAGGTATCATTGACATCTGGTAGCGAAAGTTGAACTACTTGAAATTGAACGGAACTTTTAGCTCACTCTAGGGGTGTCCGCTTGAAGCAGCTACAGCCTCTGGTGAGCCGAACGTGTCCTCGGACACTCCCGGCACTAACAGCCATACGAAAAATAAAAAATATATAAATTAATATTGTAGCTTTCAGTCGGTCAACACATACTAATTCAAATTACTGGAATATGAGATTTAGTACTGAAATAAATTACGGGTGATTAAGATTTATATACTAGGTGAATCAGTTGCCCCTAATAATATTGTTTTATGCAGCCCAACTAACGCGTGTTGTCAGGAAGATCGACATTTCTCTGCTTGCATCCCGTATGGTACTAATGCACTATAAGCATATCCTGCAAACGATACTGAACACTATTATATTTCTCTCGAATTTGTCTGTAATCACATCGAGGGGAAAATACGAGTAATAGTGTTCAGTATCGTTTGCAAGATATGTTTGCAGCGCATTAGTACCATACGGGTACTAAGTAGAGAGATATCGATCTTCCTGACAACACGCGTTAGTTGGGCTGCATAAAACAATATTATTAGGGACAGCTGATTCATCTGGTATATACAGTAAATCTTATTCACATGCAATTTATTTCAGTATTTTTAGCCTATTTTCAATTTTGAAAAAATAGGCTTATGAGATCACCTTTTGTCCGTGTGTGTGTGCGTGTGTGTGTGTGATTCGTGTGTGTGTCTCCCCCTAATAAAATCGAAACGGCTGGAGCGATTTCAATGAAACTCGGTAAGTTCATAGCACTATTCCCGGTGACCTCGACCGTGCCCTTCAAATTTTGTTACGTCTCACCAATCCAACATGGCGGCTGTGCGAAATATTTCACTAGCATTCAATATCTCCGAAACTATTACCGATATCGCCCTGAAATTGTGTACGGTGATAAAGGGCACTACTAGAAGTTCACCTATGAGACTTTCAAAAACCTGGTGACTACAAAACCAACATGGCGGCCAAGCGAAGTTGAGACATTTAAATAGACTTTTCTCGCGATTTAACTATCTAAATGTAATGAAACTTGGTACAGCAAATGTTTATACACATTGTAATGCACTGGAGTCTAATTTAGTTCAATTGTTTACATAACCTCAAAATGGCGGCTGTGCGAAATATTTCACTGACATTCTATATCTCCGAAACTATTACAGATATCACCCTGCAATTTTGTACGGTGATAAAGGGTACTGATACAAGTTTACCTATGTATATTTCATAAACCTGTAAAGTACGAAACGAACATGGCGACTAAGCGAATTTAAAATATTTTAATAGACTTTTCTCGTGATTTAACTCTCTGAGCGCAGGAAAATGTGGTACAGTAATTGATTTTGCAGATTGTAATATACTGCCATCTAATTTGATTCAATTGCTTACATAACCTCAAGATGGCGGCTGTGCGAAATTTTAAAATTAAGTTTTAATTTCTTGTGTCGTAATCATGCGATCGAAGTGAAAGTTTGAATAATGAAGCTAGGCAATAATTGTCCTTGAATGGTACATAACTCTATGGCCTAAACACATAACACTCCTAAATGGTGAGCTCCCGAAATATTTAGACGGTTCTCAATATCTATGAATCTTTTACAGCAACCAAACTGTTTTTTTTTTAATGTTCATAGAGACTATGAACATATGTTCACCTATAGGACTTTCAGGAACCTGGTGAGCACAAATCCAACATGGCGGCGACGCGAAGTATAAATATTTAAATGGACGTTTCTCGCGAATTAACTATCCGAGTGCCGTGAAACGTTGCACGTTAAATGCTTATACAAATGTTGATCCACTGGCATCTAATTTATTTCAATGGTTTGCATTATCACAAGATGGCTGCTGTGCGTAATTTTAAAATCTCGTTTTTACTTCTTGTTGTCTAATCATGCGATTGAAGTTTGAATACCACACGTACACAATAATCTTAATGTAATAGTACAAAAATAAAAATCCAACCTGGCGACCATCTGAAATATTTAGACGGTTCTCAATATCTACGAATCTGTTACAGCAATTAACCTGAAATTTTGTATGTTGATTGTGGCAGTTAACATAAGTAGGATATATGAAAATAGGCTGTATAGTTCTTCACGGAACTACTTGTTTCACATATTCCAGTAATTGGATTTGTTTGTGTTGACCGACTGAAAGCTAAAATATTAATTGTTAGTAAGGCGACACTGAAAAATGGCTTCAAAGCTATCTTTATAGATTGAAAATGTAGTCTATAGGTTATAGACTCTGCAAAGTGTGACTGTACTCTTCTTGTACTTCATATACCAGTATGAGCCATGTTACCAACTATACTGTAAGTTGAGGGAATGAAAAAATAATAGTAATAATAATAATAATAATAAAAATAATAATAATAATAATAATAATAATAATAATAATAATAATAATAATAATAATAATAATAATAATAATAATAATAATAATAATAATAATAATAAACATTGGAGTTTCCAACCTAAGCTGACACTGAAAACTGGAAATGCGTGGACAAACGAGGGAAAAGAACGACACCATCTACGAATGAAGGAATACTGGGCTAATTAGAATGCTAAAAGGAAATAATTGACATTACGTGGTCCTGAGTTGGCCGAAATGAAACAAGAAGAAGACAATAATAATAATAATAATAATAATAATAATAATAATAATAATAATAATAATAATAATAATAATAATAGGTTCCTAACTACTGTCAAGTTCTTCAACTGCCAATGTTAGCAGTATCATTATTATGGATTGTCATTGTAACAAGTGGTCAATCGAAACTTACACTAAAAAAAGAATCAAGTTTATTAATAATATTATAACACTCCATATTCAACAGAAATTGAAATAACAACCAATCCTTTCATTGGAGACTTCAATGCGTGGTTACACACAAACGTCACAGTTGGCAAGATTATTATACTTGTTACTCTTGTGTGAGTACATGATAAAACACGAATAACGCTAGGATTAAGATATTTCAAAATAAAATTAATGTTAAACAAACGAGTATAGGCTACTGGTTTGCGTTTGAAATGAGGTGGTAAAAATTTTAAGGCGAAATCTTTTTCTAAAACATATACAGGCTGATTGTCACCAATCAGAGTTTAAAAAGTAAAATAAATCGCTTTATAGAGGAATGAATGGTTTCAATTAAATTTGTATTAACGGAAAGCTAAACACGTTGGTACCAATTAAGACTGCATTTAATGTGAGTTGCTGTCAAAGTGAAAATTCCATCACGATGACTAGTTTTACGGTGGCTTGTCTTTCGTTTCTAAATCATTGACCACAAGTAGGTTCATTACATTATATTAGGAAGTTGAGTGATTCGTGAGATATTTATTCAACAATTCTTGTGATCATACAAAGTAGGAAGCGACGTACAGGCATTTTGTTGTTTTACCATTTATGGGTCTCTAAGATCATCTCTGTCAATATTTAAGAGTTTATTAACAATTTGAAGTGAGATTTCTGCTTCTTAATCCTTCCGCCGCCCACGTCCATGCATGTTCCATTACCACTCTGACCACTGCGCTTGGCGGGCCCACGCTAACTTGAGCGAGCCGTTACACTTACCAGCGAGTTGGTCTGGTCTGGCCTGGCCTTCAGGTGACACCCACGGATGTTCGAGCATTTGGGGCGTTGACACAAAGAGGTAATGTTGGTACTGACAGTGAATATCAGCTTTAACTGCTCACTGATTCACAAGTCGTGAATGCCATATAAAGCTAATCGCCATGTTTCTTCAGCTAACAACACGTGGGCAGATTTGCAAACCGGAATGGAGCGAAACGTGTATGTTTACATGAAAATAAGAAAAAGAATTTTGATGGAATTAGCAATAAAGGGGCTACTTATATGATTAAACTAAGACATTGGTATGCATGACGAGTTTCTTGAATGTTTCTTTAATTTGTAAAATTAATTCAAACAAAATTATTTCTTGATACAAGACATAGACACTAGAACTTGATTTGATATTAATGGATTGCCAATAGACTTACAAACATAAATGACTTAAACACCTGCTTCTTGCCATCGAATTTACCCTCTTCACTGTGCTATTTTCAAGATTGTGAATAGGCTACATGTTTATCAAATTACTTCAGCGTTGCTGATTTAAGAGAATGAGGTTTATGAGGTTGAAATGCCCGAGCGCCTCCTTGATCATGGAGTATATTGGTATATAACGAGGAATGCGTGAATTTGCAACTAAATTGAAAAAAAAAAGTAAATCTATTTTTCACTGATAATGTCACGAATACAAGAACAGTATACAAACAAAACACAAAAATACTTTATTCATGAATATAATGTATTGGTTCGTTTTTCACTTTCTATCGACTAATTTAATGTAATTAATGGTGTTGATAATGAAGTATCTATGCAGATTAGCAAAACTCGAGGACTGAAGGAAGGATATGCTGATTTTGTTCACAAGCAGAAGGTTTTTATCCCTTTTTCAACACCCATTGGTTCATTAACTACTTTTTTTTTATCGAGGTTCAATGAAAGCAATTCAGCTATTTTGGATTTCATTTGTTATACAGTACGTCTTCTTTAAACTTAATATGACTCATTATGGTGTTTAAAGCCATTTTCAGTGTTGCCTTGGCAATTGCAATTTGATGTGTTTCAGTCGGTCAACTCGATTGTACCCAATTGTGATGGGCTATTCCCTAATCATTAAAAAATTAAATGAGATTAATAAATACACTTGGATGACCAGTTTCGATCGTCAAGCGATCATCATAAGATCCATTACACTTAGGCTAGTAAATCTATGTCTAAAGGTATGGGTGAAAGTACTGTATTTACAATATGTAATACTTGCAGTATTAGTTAACATAATGCAACTAGTTAATATTTGTTAGTTATAGTCTATGTGACGTTTTGTTAAGATACTGAAAGTCGTGATTGACCTCCAAATGTGCTTGCTTAGTGTGAATATCCAAGTGTAGGTCTATATATTAATCGCATGTACATATTTTCAGGATTAGGGAATAACTCATCACACTTGGGTACAATCGTGTTGATCGACTGAAATACATCAAATTTTGACAGAATAATCCATTCATTTGTATTGGCAATTAATGGGGAGAAAACGTCATTTCATTTAGTATACCACTCCTTCAGTACAATTGCGCCACACTTCTCAACAGCAGCATGTACACTGACTATTGAATATTATGGCATGGAAACTGGTACTGGTATGAAAAGGTGAATATAACAGCAAAACCTGTATAAAGAACGCCACTCGCTTCCTTCTTCATCACAATAACATTCCTGTAGTATGATGCTTATTGAGTAGTGTTGTTTACTCTAAATTTAGTTCATTGACGACTTCATTCCATCTGCTGCATTAGTCCAATGATCGTAAAATTTCAATACAATTGTAAGAGTAAATACAAGATGTTTCGTCAGGAAGAGTTCTTTGAAATTCGCGATTTCATTTTTATATTCTGTTCTTATTGTGCAGTGGTGGTGATGTGGTAGAGCGCCTGCCTCTCACCCGGAGGCTCTGGGTTCGATTCCCAGCTCCATCAGGGATTTTAGAAATTGACGTGAGGGCTGGAACGGGGTGCACTCAGCCTCGTGAGGACAATTGAGTAGCTGTCTGAAAGTGAGGCAGCGCCCCGATCACGAACACCAAGATTAACGGTCGAGGGGACCCGATGCTCAGATCACGCGTCATCCCAATATCTCCAGGCCAAATGGCTGGGCGGCGGTCGCTTGGTAGGTCTAGGCACTTCATGGGCTGTAGTGCCGGGGGTTATTTTATTTATAAGAATCAATAGTATTAGGGTGATCAAATTTCTGCGTCTTATATTAATACTAGCAGAAGTACCCATTCTTCGAACGGTCTTCGGTATTAATAACCAGATGTTATCAATTGATCTACTGTTGCAATGTTTAGGAGCTTGGAACCTGTTTGTTGGCTAAGAAAAATTATTAGCTAAAATGTGCTCTCAAACTAAATTTACCTAACGTGTTCTTCCTGGAGTGAAAATAAAATTGAAAACCTCGTAGACGAATCGCAATACACGTCACATACGAACTGACCCTAACCGCTGTGTCAAGTGCCCAACTACAGGAAGACCCCTTTTATAAATTATAAAGGCTTGTGATGCATGAAAATTCAGTTTTATTTAGACCACAATGGACCAAATTCCTAAAATCAGCAAAAAAAATAAAATAAAATAAAAATTTAAAAAAAATACAGTCTACTATTTCAAATCAGGAATTTTTGAAAATAATGTTGCTGTTTGGAGATATAATAGACCTTCTGTACGGCATATCGCACGTGTAAGTCGTGTGAAAAAAAACAAGGGTACTCCTTGAATCCCTTAAGCGCATTGATGAATTTTACAGTTTTAGTTGGTTCCATGATAACCTTATAGCCATTTGCAACCTTTCACAGAAATGTAATAAATGGAGTGGCATTACTTATTCCAGAAAGAGATGGAAAGTTGGATGCCACCTCTTGAGATACTGTTGTCATGGTTAGTGGCTTGCATTCCTTCTTTAGTTTATTAAATGAAATTATTTTTCTGGGAATATCTAAGAAACTGTTGGGTTTAGAGCCTTAAAATATAGTTTTAGGGGACCCTTTACGGCTCTTGAGGGGTCCCGAGTTTTGTTTCTGACACCAAGGGTTTGAAAATGAGTTTGTCTCGTCGTTGTACGCCATAATAATGATAATAATTAAAATAATAGTAATAATAATAATAATAATAATAATAATAATATAACACATAGGGATAGGGATATAATAGACCTTCCGTACCATACCCAGACCTGTAAATCGCGTTAAAAAATTCTAGAGTACCCCTTGACCCCTTAAGCGCATTATATGTATTGATGAATATTTCAGCTTAATTTGGATCCGTTATAACCTTATTGTCGTTTGCAAACCTTCACAGTAATATAATAAATGGAATTGCATTGCGTCTTACAGAAATAGATGGACCTCTGAGATTCTGTTGCCATTGTTACCGGCATGCATTCCTTCATTAATTAATTAATTAAGTGAAATTAGTTTTTTGGGAATATCTCGAAAAATGTTGGTTTTAGGGCCTTAAAATATGGTTTTCGTGGTTCTTTTAGGGCCCCCGAGTTTCGTTTCTCACATTGAGGGGCTGAAAATGAGCTTTGTCTCACCCTTCTAAGCTTATTTCAGCATATATTTTAAGGGGGTAGGCCCCCTGTTATGAGAGTTACGGAGAAGAGTTACATCAATGATTAGTGTCGAGCCTCTGATGGATATCTGCATCATATTTTACGTTAATCCACCCAGCCGTTCTCGAGTTATAAGGACACAAAATATTGTCCACAGACAAACAGACTGACATACATACATACAGACAGACAGACAGTCAAAAAAATATTTTTGCGTGCATCCGTCACAAAACAGTCTGAAACGGGCAAATATGTCAAATTTCCGTGGAAATGCAGAAAAAACAGACGAACATTCATTTTTATATAACAGAGAAGGGATATAATATACCTTCCGTACCATACCCTCACGTGTAAATAGCGTGAAAAAATTCTAGAGTACCCCTTGACCCCTTAAGCGCATTGTATGTATTGATGAATATTTCAGCTTAATTTGGATCCGTTATAACCTTATAGCCGTTTGCAAACCTTCACAGTAATGTAATAAATTGAATTGCATTGCGTCTTACAGAAATAGATGGACCTCTGAGATTCAGTTGCCATGGTTACCGGCATGCATTCTTTTTAGCCTACTTTTCACATTTTGCAAAAATGAGGAAAAAGTAGACTTATGAGTCGATCCGGGAAAATGTCTGTCTGTCTGTCTGTCCTTCTTTCTGTCTGTCTGGCTGTCTGGCTGTGTGTGTGCCCCCCCCTATCAACTCCTAAACGGCTGCAGCAATCAAAACCAAATTTAGTATGAGTAAAGATGTGCACCGGAATATCTCACGTCCATATTTGAAAATTATGTCAGTGCTACCAACTGCTGAAAAAACGCACTAGAAATTTGAGCTCCATGTTGGATATCTTGCAAGGTATGCATGGGAGCTATTCCAAAATTGGCACACATGTAGATAAGACTATTTCAGTTTAATTTCCAGGAGGCCAACCATGACAGTGTTGCCAAAATAATGTTAAGCCTTCTGATAGGTCCAATGTTTAAATGCATATAACTTCTACGCTATCAATTGGATTTCAACCAAATTTTGTATGTGCTATCTGTACATAAACAGATATGACTGAGCGTATTTTTAAGGCCACCAGGGCTGCTAACTGTTAATAATTGCTCTCTCTATTTTCTTTTCATCCAAATACCTATATATCAGAAAGTATGCAAGCCAACAGCTTTAAACTATGCACACGTATATTCTGACATTTTAGATTAATTTGGAGTAACTTATATACGTCAGTTCTACCAACATGATTATAAACCTGCTGATAGTACCAAATTTTAAATACATGTAACTTCTATACTATCAGTTGGATTTCAACCAAATTTCGTATGTGCTGTGTACCATAACAGATATTACTAACTTATAAGTATTGTTAAGAGCAATCAGGGCTGCCAACTGTTAATAAATGCTGTCTATATTTTTTTAACCCTAATATCGATATATCAGAAAGTATGCAAGCCAACAGCTCTATACTTTGCACACGTATAGCACCTGACATTCTAGATTAATTTGGAGTAATTAATACAAGGCAGTGCTGCCAACATGATTCTATGCCTGCTGATATGTCCAATTTTAAAATACATGTAACTTCTATACTAACAAATGTATTTCATCCAAAATTGGCACAACAAGATATCATAATATTTCAGATTATTTCTGACCAGCACACGCATGACATTGTTGCCAACATGCTTTTACGCGTGCTGATAGATCCAATGTCTAACTGCATGTAACGTCCATTGGTCTTCAACCAAATTTTGTATTCTGTACCTAAGAGATGGAACTAAGAATACATTCAGTCACCAGGGTTGCCAACTGTAGTGCTCTATTAGGCTACATTATACCAGGTATATTTTGAACTAATTAGATATTTCGATATTACCAACTTAATTTCGTCATTATTCTAGATAGGTTCATATTCTGTAGAATAATCATTGGCATGAAAAGTAGGCTGTATAGTTCTTCACGGAACTTCTTGTTATTAAGTGAAATTAGTTTTCAGGGAATATCTCAAAAACTGTTGGTTTTAGGGTTTCGTTTCTCACATTGAGGGGCTAAAAATGAGCTCTGTTTCACCCTTCTACGCCTATATCAGCATGCATGTATCAAATTTTACGTTGATCCACTCAGCCGTTCTCGAGTTATAAGGACACAAAAAATTGTCCACAGACAAACAAACAAACAGACAGACAGACAGACAAAATTTTTATTTTTGCGCGCATCCATTTTAAAACAGTCTGAAACGCGCAAATATCGCAAATTTCCGTGGAAATTCAGAAAAAAAGACAAACTTTCATTTTTATATATATAGAGATCACATTGGCCTGTTTGCCATCTCTTGATGAATGCAGTACATTTGCATTTGTCTGTTGGCACAGGCTAGAGTAAAATGTGGCTTTTCACAAATGTCTCAGTCTCACTCATGGCTGTGATTATATGGAAGCTACTGAGGTATGGGTGGTGCTTAGTAATGGCATTCGGGGCACAGTCAGTGCCTGTGGATGCTGTGAAAGGTTCTACTCATAGGGTTAGTACTGCTGATCTGACTCAGTGAGGAAAGCAATGGCAAACTACCTCACTCCTCATCTTGCCTAGTACGCCTCAATATAGTGCTGCCTTGGGTTTTTGTGGGTATCTACCCACATAACCTAACGGCGGTACTCTTTGAGGATCCAACCAGCCTTCAGGCTGACTACCTAACAGACAGACAGACAGAGATCACATTGGAAAACATTTTATGCATTTAAGGGAAGTTATTTCATTGCTTACGATGCATTTATTGTACCATGTGATCCACAATGAATCAAATTTAATTTGTTAGACAATACATTCAACCACATCAGTTATCATCTTCACCAGTATCTTATAGGCTACTAACGCTTAATAATAGATCTGAAGATGTTGGTTTGACTAATGAAACATGTCCTCCTTATTATTGCATAATAATTAATCACATGTTCTTTTTACAGGTGAGTCTTGCACTTCCTGTCTGCTGTAACTGGACACAAATACGCGCTGATTGACTGTAAGTTATCAATGAATTGTTCATAGGCAAAGCTGACAAATGGCTTCAAAACTTTCAGAGAGAATTTCTAATACGTGCAATGCACATATCAGGTGTCCACAATTTTTCTTTCACTAAAGTGACAACAATAAAATAGTGGGATTGATTTGCACAATAGTGGGAGGTGAGGGAAATAAATAAATAAGTAAATAAATAAATAAATACATAAGTATATAAATACGGTAATAAACAAATACATAAATACATAAATAAATAAGTCACCAACTTCTTCTCAATCCATAAATATCTGACGTTCGGTAAGTGAATGCACATGTGGTGACTTGAATGCGCTTCCTGAAAAGTTTTGAAATTCTAAGTTTATTAGATAGTGAATAAACAATTTTAATATTTTCTAAATTTAAGATGGGTAATGCGTGTAATATGAGTTTGTTGTAACTCAAGCAACTTACACCCGTCAAAAGAACAAAAGAAGCTAAACGAATGCCAATTTATGTGAGCATTGATCATAAGGAAAGTACATTATCTTTTATGATAGTTGAAAATTCCGTGCAGCCATAATGTTGAAATTAATTAGTCGAGATATGTTCAACCTGGACGTCCAATTCCCCTTATAGAATGGTATACGCTATACTAATTTACTAGGGATTGGATGAGTGGTTCAGCAGGTAGCTGACTTAGGAAATTACATATCAGGTGTCCACAATTTTTCTTTCACTAAAGTGACAACAATAAAATAGTGGGATTGAATTGCTCAATAGTGGGAGGTGAGGGAAATAAATAAATAAGTAAATAAATAAATACATAAGTATATAAATACGGTAATAAACAAATACATAAATAAATAAGTCACCAACTTCTTCTCAATCCATAAATATCTGACGTTCGGTAAGTGAATGCACATGTGGTGACTTGAATGCGCTAGTAAAACAGATATTTCGATCTGTATATTTTACCAGTAATCTTATGTTCGTGTATTTATATATTTATTGTATGGCATACATGAAAATTATTTATGAATATATGACAAAAGATGCTAGAGAAATCGGAACAATCCAAGTCGACGGCGATGATCTGCCTCGAACGACAAAATTTAAGTATCTTGGCTCTACGATAATTGTTGAAGGTCGTCTCACCGAGGAGGTCAACATAAGAATTAATGCTGCGTGGATGAAGTGGCGAACAACGACAGGTGTCATGTGCGATCGCCAGATGAAAGACCACCTAAAATCGAAGATTTACCGCACTGTCATTCGTCCCGTAGCGCTTTATTGTACCGAATGTTGGCCGACCACGAAGGAAGCAGAACGTCGGCTAAGTGCCATGGAGACCAAGATGCTTAGATGGACAGCAGGCATTACTAGGTTTGATCACATCCCCAATCAAAGAATAAGGGAACGATTTGGTATCGCAGCAATCAGTAACAAAATGCGTGAGAGTCGTCTGCGATGGTTTGGGCATGTGCTACGGTCAGGAGCGGACACCATTGCAAAACAGGGCTACACTCTGGAGGTCGCCGGGAAAAGACCAAAGGGGCGACGGAGACAACGTTGGGCCGATACACTGCACAGGGATTTGGAAGGCGTCAACCTTCATCCGGACATGGCCCATGATCGAGTAAAGTGGAGACAGCGGATTCAAATAGTGGACCCTGCCACGAGGTGGGACAAACTCTAAAGCAAAGGAAGAAGATACATGAAAATTATTTATAATTTGACATCGAGATTAGAAACATAATGAAGTGCCTGGGGTGTCCTTAGGAAGAAGTCGCTGAATTCACCACTGTAAGATGTTTGTGAGCATTCTTGAATTAGGCGCCGAACAGTCTGTCTTTCAGCACTGCACTCGCAACATGATAAGGATTTTTTCCTCCACTTGTACAGGAGATCCCCACATACACCGTGATTGGTCCGGATTCTATTTAATTTTGACCAAGTCTTTCTAGGCTGAGTGAACCCTGGCACCTTCTCAGTTATGCATGGCATTACTCAACTCTCTGGAGGGGCAAACAAATTCCAATCAGAAGACCATCTCTCAGTCAGGTTGAATTTGTTGGTTGTAAGATTCTCCGCTGTGCAGATAGGTGGATAACTTGAACGTAATCGTTTCACATGTAGATCAGCAATGTTCGTGTGATAACGAACTTTACTGTTAATTATAATTGTTAATGAATTGTTTCATTGGAGCTTGATAGAAGAGTTCCGGGAATGTATTTGATGACGATACAGTGACATAGGCTATGTGAATAAGCAACGATTTCTACCAATTGAGAACTACCGCGAGCCCATGCTTAGTGCTATACCTGAAGTCCTATATAGCACTGGCGTTGTCTGGCTCTGCCAAGAAATTTAATTCTGGTCTGAGAGATACGCTCAGCGTCGAGAAGAATAACTGAGTAGAGATGGGTTCAATTCCCACCTCAGCCATCCTATAAGTGGTTTTCCGTGGTTTCCCATTTCTACTCCAGACAAATGCCGAGATGATTCCTAACTTAAGACCACCCCCACCTACATCCCAATCCTTGCCTCAATTAAAAATATGCACACGTACGGTACATTTCTAAAGCCTTTGCAATGATGATGGTGATTCTGAATCAGGCTAAATTGAAGGAAATGCAGAAACTCCGTGAGAGGAAAGTAAGTTTAATCAAAATTAATCTAATGTCCATGTAAGATAGAATTTCAATTATTACTTAAAATTAATAGCCACACGTACTTTGTTTTTATTTAAATAACTAGTAGTTCTTTAGGCTAATCTTCCCACTCAGATGGACTGCGTCGTTTCGATGGAATGGAACAGTATTGCTCCACGAAACATGTAGGTATGGGTTAAAATACAGTACTTCAAAATGAAATAATGCATTTTAGAAACCCGAGGGATGCAGTACTTTTGATAAGTTTCATGGGATTGCCGGAGGCTAGCGTGAGATTGAAATGTTTCAGCATAAACACACAAGAACGTTCCTTGGAGGAGTCTATCTTCAAATCCTCGGCGATGATGAGGGGTACCTCTGTGTCCTGTCATCATTGTCTAGAATCGTTGTGAGCTAACCGTCTCGTTGTACAGCAACAATTTCATTAGAAGCGTTTCAGTGCCAGACTGATACGTTAATATGAACGTAAACAGAGGCGTGACAACGTCCTCTTTGAACCACTGACGCCGGCATTTCACTCGCCTAATCAAAGTAAGCTAGGAGTTTTTAAATTCTTCATTAACGCCTTTCATTTCTCATATGTTCTCTATCGGCCTATAGATGACTATTCACCATATCGTCGCTTAACGTGCAATGCCGCGTGTCTGACAATGCTCCTCTTTTCCTATATTTCCCTTCTGGTTGGTCGCGCCTCGCAGCCGTATGTGCATGTGGCGTCCAACAGAACAATTCACGCTAGGTTTATTTTCCTGTGTGGAGTGAAATGAAAATCCACAGCCTGCTTCCAGTTGGCCGACCGGGTCAGGGAATGGAATGAATGAAGCCCCCATCTAGCGGTGAGGATATGAACTGTGCCGGCTGCCGAAGCCTGTCACACTCCCCTGGGGCAATGATTAAATGAATGACAGATGAATTGAAATGATAGTGGAGAGTGTTGCTGGAGTGATATACGAGACAGGGAAAACCGGAGTACCCGGAGAAAAACCTGTCTGCCTCCATTTTGTGCAGCAAAAATCTCACATGGAATGACCAGGATTTGAACCGGGAACCCAGCGGTGAGAGGCCGGCGTGCTGCCGCCTAAGCCACGGAGGCTTTCCCCTGTGTAGGGTACTAAAGGAAAGTAGTTATTGTTATTTTAAGGGGCAGAACTACGAGGTCATCTTCCCCTATACTAAAGAAAAATGAACTTGAGAAATACTGCATTGTAGGAGTACATAGGCTAACTACACGGAAATATTCTTTTCTAGAGTGCAATGGATTTAAAGCTCATTTCTCTTCATAACGTTGCACAGGAAAATGTCCCTAGCGTGAATTGTTCTCTCGGACAGCACACCACATGCAGGAGGCGTGACCAATCTTAAGGAAAATATTGGAAAAGAAGAGCTTTGTCAGATACGCGGTATTGCACGTTAAGGGACGACATATTTAAGGGGCCCTTGTGGGTTACGAATGTCCTATTTGTCGAATGTAAAAAAGGTAACATATTTTGGTACACTTTGTAGACAAAAGAACCACTGGAATATCGTTGAAAATCATGGATGTAGAGTGTTATGCGTTGAACAATACCGTGTAGATTTAATACAATAGCACTCACGAGGTATGAGATGTAAATTAAATAATATGTGATTAATTTCTTTACAAAAAATGCTAAATTTTCAGTGCTTGTCATTCAAGTATTTGCACTTTTACACCACAGAATGTCATAACTGTGCACCATTTTCATTATTTGTGTATGAAGAGAAAGTTGTGTAAGTTTCATTCATGTACTGTAGCTCTCTTCCTTTTCAAGAGACGTGTTCCTAAAACTGAGGATAACACTTGAATGGGAGCTTCAATTTAAAAGTTACACAAATGAAAATTCTCCACAGTTAGAGGTGACGTCTCACGTGCACACTGGAAGAAAAAAAACTGTCTGAATTTTATGAACCAAACATAGATTTATCCAGAAATATGTGCGTATTCAGGCTAAACAGTAAACAAATTCACAGATTTGACCCCTCCAAGCTACAAAGTCCCCCTAATATTTGTTGAAAGTTCGCTTATTAAATGATACCTCACTGGTAATTGCGTGACACTCGCATTCTCGTTGAACTCATACTTTCGGAGTTACAGCAGTGTCTAACATTTCACGTGCTGATATGATTTTATAAATATTTTGTCTTAAAATAGCGTATAACGCTGTTTATTTACAAGGCGTTCAAAACGAGACATGAATCAATATCTATTGCCAATGAATCAAAAATAAAAGGTTGCTTGGCAACTTAATTGCGCATCAAGTCTGAGATGTTAGTGGGTTGGACCAGTACAGTACCACCACTGCTTCCACCATTTCATTCTCTCGGTTGAAGTAGTTTTGGGCTTCTATGATTCCTCCTTAGGTGCTCCTTTATTGCTTATTTCTATACTGTATAGACTTTTGGCCACTTATTTGCCGAACATTCCATTATTTTTTGTAATAATCACACATTTTTGCAGTATTTCGCGCACTGTATCATCCATAACTTTTGAATCTTGCTCTCAATCTAAAACAATCTGGTACTAAATTGTAGGACTTATCGATAAAAATCAAATGGTACTCGTCACTATGTGACGTCCGTACGCTAAGCAGTGAGCGGTGGTATGTGACTGGACCGTTAGAAACGACCTTGGTTTTTACGGCACTGCTGCGATGACGTCATGTGCGCGGTGTAACCCCGATCGAATACGTTAAGCGTTATGATATTTATCAGTGAAGAAGTTTATATTAATGATTCTTACTAAATGAATACTTTCGTAGCTACGTCAGTTTTTTTGGGTTTCACTTTTCGCTTTTCATATGTTTATTTTGTTCGTACCCCCTGGTCTCCATTTGAAAGCCGTTTCACATAAAAAAAAATGACACAAGGAAACTTCAGAATTTCAATATAGACAGTGAGACAGAGTTAGGATTTAGATTTACATAGTATGAACCAATCGCTCACAGAAAATGGAAACTTCACTGGACTATCAAACAAGCCAGGGGCAGAAGGGTTAGCTAACATTCACTTATCATAATTACTTAAAAGGCACTATTTATAGCGAGTTTAATTGTATATTACTTGTATATATAGCTTGCCACGGTGGGTGAGTGGTTATAGTGTCGGACTACCAACCCCAAGATTGCAGGTTCGCCCCTGGCCATGGTAAGTGAATTTTGATGGCGACAAAAATCAC
Source organism: Meconema thalassinum (assembly GCA_946902985.2). NCBI lineage: Eukaryota > Metazoa > Arthropoda > Insecta > Orthoptera > Tettigoniidae > Meconema > Meconema thalassinum. The sequence continues at coordinate 456,279,930 of OX336388.2, forward strand.
GATACTCATGTCATACGTTGTTGGCATGTTAAAGAACCCATTTGAATTCAGTAGGCCGTGTTCAATGGCAAAATTAATCTCGGGATTTTCCGCCAACACAAAGTTCCTCCATTCTCTACTTGAACGCGTTGTAATGTCAAGGAGTTTAGATATCTAACCTCCTTGACTTTCATAGCGTTCAAAGGAACGACGAAATTCGACGTGCAAGGTACCCTCTGGGTGTCAATTAACAAAGCTTGCACCAGGCCCCCGAGGCCATACGATATTATTATTATTATTACTTGTATATATCGTATAAGTACGTTCTTACTTCAACCAACTTATCAATAATAACGACACTAAAGAATTAATTTCAGAGTTTCGAAGCAACGTAATGATTATTATTATTTCGTATGGTACAAACGATCTACATGATTAACAAACAAAAGAGTACATAATAATTAGAAATGAACATCAAGGCTCTTCAACCAGGAAAGCGCTGGAGCTGATGCTTTGATGAACTCTTCTCAATCGCTTGTGAAGCTACGCTGTGGGCACTCCCAAATGATGTGGTTCATCGTCTGTTCTTGAGCTCCGCAGTCACAAGCTGGTGATTCTAGCCATCGCCATTTGTGTAACATAGCTTTGCACTTTCCATGACCATATCTAGTGCGATATAATTGGCACCACGTAGCTCTTGGTAGATCAGTTCCTGGGATATGCTGGGAAGGATCATCTAAGTGGATTTGGCGAGATGAAGACAAATCTCTCCACCTTTACTTCCAGATGTTGTTGATGGTGTAAGGCCCTGGCTGCTTAATAATGTCATCACCGCAAATAGGATTCCTGGAATCAGACGCATGGGTGGAGGATTACTCAGTACTGAGTGAACCGGAAGGTGCTTGAAGTCAGAACAGATGTAAGCTTTCCAAGCGAACGTAATGAAACCCACAAAATTACAGAACATTTACATCAACCCCTAATAATTAACATTAAATCAAACTACTTAATTCAAACACTGAACAAGTTTCCTCATAATACTGTGGCTCAAAGCCATAAATCACGACGAAGTGTATACGCAAATACAGCATTTGTGGTGAGGGTATTTCGGTAAACTTTATTTTTTGTTGTAGCTAATTATTAGTAAAATGAGAGTTAACTACTGTATGTTGCTCCGAGTCCTTTAATTGAGATTTAGTGTCATATAGTAATAGTAATAATAATAATAATAATACAGTCCTCGGGACTAAACCGAATCGCCAAGGAACGAAGAATCACCAAAGTACAGAAAGCCTACAAGCTAACGTGGCTCACTTCAACAAGAAGTGCATCTCGCTAGATGAAAAATTAAGGCACTATACAACTGTGATTCTTCCGGAAGCAATTTACGCAGCCGAAACAGTGATGATCGACGGTCATTCCAAAATGAAGGATATGGATAAACAGGAAAGAAAAATTCTCAGAAAGATTTAGGGGCCAGTTAATAATAACGGTATTTGGATGAAGAGACCCCAAAACGAACTCAACCAAAAGATCCAGACGACAACGGACGTAATCAGAAAACGCCGAGCACAGTTTTATACACACATTTACAGGATGGAAAACTTCAGAACGGCGAAGAAATTGATCAACGTTATAACACAGAGTAAGTGTGGCACGGAGTGGCTGACAGAGGTTGAGAGGAACCTACGACAGATCAACATACAAAATCTCGAGGACCGCACTGAGTGCCGGAATAAATTCAAAAATATTAAGTTTGAGCATAGACCATCACGACAGCCTGGAAGAAAATGGACAGCTGAGCGGAAGAAGGAGCATTCTGAGAGGGAAGAGAAGCGGGAAAACGCCAGGAGATGAAATCATGTATTCAAGTTCAATCACTCTCCTAAAGGGGAACAATCGAATAAATAAATAAATAAATAAATAAATAAATAAATAAATAAATAAATAAATAAATAACAAGATTTTCAGCAAACAACATATAGCCTAGTTTTTCCTAAATGTATGTGAATTGTTATAACTTTTTGTCCTTATCAGACCTATTTTCTTCCTATTCGAAGTGCAAAATGGCACACGACAGTATGACATACTGGATTTGAGCAGCGGCGTTCCAACCATAGTTTATAATTTACCTCAGCATTTACAATTTCATCAGCACACACACCAAACAACGTAGGAATTCAGTATATTAACACCGACTACTTACAATAATTAAAACTAAAACAACGTTGGTCTACACATATCACTGGGAGAAACACATTTAATAATCCTACTGCACATCTAATTTTTAATCGTACCTATCTTGGGGGCGAGTGCGCTCTATCGGCAACAAGAGGAAATTTTTCAATTACACCGTATGCATGGGTTCACTAACTGGGAATGCCTAGGCCGGCATAGAGCGCAGTTCGCATCTAGTAGGCCGGTTAGCACATGCATAGTTTGACTGGTTGCTAGTAGATATCACTCGTGCAGATCCGGTGGAGAACTTTGTTTTAATTAAATACCGTATATATTTTCCATTGCAAAATGTACAACATAACGCTCAATTTTATAACATCTCAGTACTTAAAAAACAATAAATATAAAACAAATATCAAGCAAAGAAGTACAACTCTAATAGGTTTTTTAACCCCGGCCGGCTGGGTGAAAGACCAGAGCTCCAACCACACTGTCAAACGTGTCCACCGAGGTATCACGTAATCAATCGATTTACATACAACGTCTTAGCAAATTATGACTTGGACTACACGATTTCTTCACTGGAGTATAGTCTATATTCAGTATAATACATTTCAAACAAAGTTTATATTACTTTTATCAGTCGGCTAAATTGCATGCAACCTACTCGAATTAGTGAAATATAGGTCAGATTGGGAGATCAGCTGCCATCTTGTCTTGTAACCGAGACAGATCAGCTTTTTGAAGTAACTTCTGCAGTATAATATTATAATATAAACTTTTAATTTCGAACGTGCCACATCCTTTAACAGTTTAAACCATTCTCGTTTCGATAATCGGACTGGAGGGTCCCAAGTTATGGATTATAAAGATTGCATAATTCACACGGCTGCCATCCTAAAATGGTACAGCTGATGACCTTGTAGTTTGGGCGCAAAACGCGTCCAATATGAAAGTATGTTTTTACTAAATTTGGTAAAGATTCAGTGATTAGTTTGGTCATAATTTAATTTTAAGTTTTGGCCATTTGAGTGGCCGCCAGAAAGTTTTGGTAAAGATGGCGGCAATATAAAGCATGGCACTGAGGTGGCCTTTGCTAGTGCTGCTACCTCTGTAGCAAATTTCGTTCAATTCGGTTTCGTCAAGTTTGAATTGATAGGGCGGGGGGTGGGTGGCAGAATACACACTCACACGCACACATTTACACACACAGACAGACTGACAACTTTTGGTCCGTGTAGATCTCATAAGTCTACTTTTTTTTTTGCAAAAATAGAAAGTTGGCTAATAATGTATTAACAATAGTTTAATATTCAAATATTTTTATTTCCCCTGAACAATTTTGAGGCAAAAAGAATTCATTTCAGATGTATATATTTATTTTGTTTATTTTGGAGTATCACAGTAGATGTTTTTCCTTGAGAGAAAAGGAAGCAATTAAAACAGAAAATGTGAGCATTTTATTTTACGGAGAATACAAGATGTAATTATATTCTATTTATGAGCACTAATGCAAATATCATGACAAGTTATTTAAGTTTTTAGCGTACTATATTCGTGAAAGGACATAATATACTTTCCATGGATATTAAAATGCAGGCTACGTGTGTATGTCTACTCATTATTTCCGTTGCAACGGGATCGGGGATGGAATGCGATGAATATTGCGAGCGGTTTTTATGGCCGGATGCCTTCCTGAGACCAATATCATGGAGATTCATAGGTGATGAAACGAAGATGTATAAAACTGGGCAAGTTCCGTAGTTGACAGGAAGTGGCAGTAACCCATTAGAAGGTGCTCTCCCAGCATTTGCCTGGAGTTGATAATGGTAATAATAATAATAATACTGGATCTGGATACTGGGCTCTACAAACTAATGCAGAAGGCAGTAGTTCTATCGACAACCAGAATCGTTCGGAAGTTCATGGGTAGCGAAATTCTAGCTTAGAAGTTGCTGTTTCCGTAGCTATATTTTGGTTCACTGAAGCCCGTATAGTTACGTTGTAATATACCAGAAATGTGTTATATGTTCTGTATAAACCGAAAATAATAATAATAATAACTAAACATCTCCACAGAAGACATGACAGACAGAAGCACATACAGAGAAAAACTTAGACAACAGAAGTTTGAGCAAACTCCCAAAGAGAGACAACCGGGAAAGAAGTGGACGGAGGAGAGAAAGAGGAAGCATAGTGTGTATATGAGAGGTGTGGGAGAAAAAAGAAGAAAGGGTCAGAATAAATTGATTGTGTTGTAACGTTCTCCTTATGGGGAATTAACGAATAAATAAATAAATAAATAAATAAATAAATAAATAAATAAATAAATAATAATAATGTTATTGGTTCTACGTCCCTTTTAACTACTGCGTTTTTTAAAGACGTCCGGGTGCCGGAATTTAGCTCCGAAGTGGATCTTTAACGTTCAAGTAAATCTACCGCACACCCTCAAATGCCAACTGACTGCGTCGGAATTCGATGCTGCAGAGTTGGGCGCAGCAGGCAAGAACATTACCGCTGCGCCAAACATCCAGTCATTTGAAAATGAGAAATCATGGAAAACCATTTCAAGGACGGTCGATGGTGAAGTTTGAGCTCACACCAAGCCAGGCTTATGGCCTTGAGGTGCACCTTACCGTGCGTAGCTAACGCAGTCCGTTAAATATTCAAATTTACAGTACAAATTAAATGAATATTGCAATTCTGTTCCTTTTTCTATTACTACTAAGTGAGGGTATTTTAAGTAACCTACCCCTATATTTTGAATTTAAACACGATATTCTCGCCGTACGGCTAGCAGATTGCTTTTAACCTTGTCAGGACTTGACAACTTGTAAAAACCGGGTGAGTTAGCCGTGGTGGTTACGGCGTGGCTGCAGACAGTCGCCCACATCCGGGAGGCGAGGAGGTTCGAATTCCCCCGCCGGCAACCTTGAAGATGGTTTTCTGTGGTTTCCCATCTTCCTTCCAGGCAAATGCCGGGGTTGGTCCCTTACTATAGGCCACAGCCGCTAACTTCCAAATCTTAGTCCTTACATTCACACTTTCCTCCCCAGACAACACTCCACACGCAACGGTACTTGTAGCTCATACCATGGGTGTCCGCATAGAAGCAGCTACTAACTCTGGTGAGACGAACATGTCCTCGGATTCTCCCGGCACCAAAAGCCATACGCTAAAAAAACAACAAAAAACTTGTAAAAAAATGAAAATGTTTCTAACATGCGTACGTTTTTTCAATAGGTCAGCACATTGAATCTGGACATTTCTTCAGTAGGCCCTACTGGTTTTTAGAATCTATGCAAGATGCTCTTCAGTCGGTCAACACGTCAAAGGCAAGCCCTATTATCATCGGGTAGTTATTGTTAGTATATTGTACACACGTATATAAACTAAAATACGCATTTACAAATTGTACACTTCATAGCTGTTTAGGTAGATTTAAAGGCCCCTCAGCTGAAAGAGCGCAAAATGTCGAAGGTAGCACATATCACACCTACATACATCGAAGAAACTCCACCGAACGCACAAAATAAGCAAAGCATGGCCAGAAGAATCCAGAAGTCCTTTATACTGTACATATATGAGGACGTAGAATATCGCGTGAACGTAAAAGTCATGATTATTAAATCTAACAGGTCAGTCACGAGAGAGAACTCACACATTACAAAATATTAAAATGACCTTACGAAAGATTTAAAATGACCTTAATCCTTGTGTACTTCAACATAACATAACATAACATAACATAACATAACATAACATAACATAACATAAAAACAATTATCTGAAACTGGAGTGACTCATTGCTTGCTCATCTAAAATTTTTCACCCCTCCAAGATGTCTGCCGGGTGAAAAAAAAAACATCCTGCTCCCTAAGGAGAATATGAAAAAATAAAAGCACCTTCAATATCAAAACTAACTATTTAACTAAATAGGGGCAGATGACCTCCCTGTTCCGCCCCTTAAAACCTCAATATCTAACTAACTAACTGACTGTCTTACTAACTAATTACCTAACTGACTGACTAACCAACACACTAACTGACTGACAAACTAACTAAGTAAGTAAGTAACTAACTAAAGGTGGACTCAAGTCTTGTAAATAACTTTTCAGAGAACGAAAACACAGGAAATATGTCCATAGACTCCTACGACAATGACCATCTGTTGAAGCATCAGTTGAATATTAGTTGAATTACAATACATTTTATAAACCCAGCCGGCCATTTAAGGGCTATCAGTTGTTAAATTCTTCATAACAGGCCTCAGCGCTGCTGTGAGTAAGTTACATGATTGCTAAATGAGGTATCTGGAGGATGCCTAAGAAGTAAGCTTAGCAGGCGGATGCGGTTGGACCAGATCAGATAAGATTTATGGATGGCAGTATATCAATTTTATTTGCATGGGTGAAATAAGTATTTTCGGCCATGGAAATGGCTGGGTGTGGCCCAACAAGGCACGCGCTATTAACAGATCATTTGGACGGAGCGTCCTGTCAAGGGTCAGCTTACCTCCGCCCTTGGTCCTGTGTGGTCGCACTTTTCATAATTTGCAGATGGGAATAGTTTTATTGCTCAACACCCACAACTTACATGCATAATACTTTCTCTATAGACTTATTTGGACGTTTTCTTCTCATCATTTCAATATGGAGTGAATCGAGTCTTCAATCAATTCCCATCTCAGACTGTGACCATCTGTGCAAACAACTCAATTTAAAAGGCAGACATTACTCACTAGGATCACATGCGACTACTCTCTAGCACCATAATTATAAAAATTTTCAAGGAATGCTTTCTGTTGATTTACTCTGTCCATGGAAGGATCTTATTCAAGTATCAAACACAAGCTAAGGTACATATCTGAATTATTCATGGTGGTTCCGTATTGATATGCTAAAATAGTTATTAAAATGAATTATACACCAGCCTTAATCAATACTATACATAAATTATTAAGCTTGTTCTTAGTACATGTTTCGGGTATTAATAAAATTTTATCCCCTTCATCAGCTAAAAACATATTGAAAAGAAAATAAAGCATAGCACTGTAATATGAAAGGTTATTAAACCTAATATGGTGCACCATATACCTCAAGTAAGTTATCGTATTCATTAAATTTATATTCATTCAATGTCATTTAAATTAGAATTGCATAATAATTTTAATATATTTTTTCACCTTAATCACTTTTATAATTATTATATTTGTTTTCCATTGCTTTCTCTTTAGACATATTGCTTTGAGCTAACCTCTTTACCAAGAGATGTATTTTCCACCACGTCGTGTTTTCTTAATGCCGCTTTGATTGGCTTATGGATCTTTAGGCATAAAGGCTTCTTCATTAATTATACTCGGATTGGTGAAGTAATGAAATTCCAAGCCTGTCATCTCAAGCTTTTGACCTTCTCAATACGGAACTGTGAATGTAGTGTCTACTGTTTGTCATACATCTTCATTGCCATCTGCAGGCTGATCACCGTCACCAACTAATTCATTTTATTCTAATTTTTACAACCTAAATATATGGTGCACCATATTAGGTTTAATAACCTTTCACATTACAGTGCTACGCTTTCTTTTGTTTTCAATATGTTTTTAGCTGATGAAGGGGATACAATTTGATTAATCCCCGAAACATGTACTAAGAACAAGTTTAATAATTAATTTATTTTGAAGCCTCCGTGGCTTAGGCGGCAGCACGCCGGCCTCTCACCGCTGAGTCCGTGGTTCAAATCCCGGTCACTCCATGTGAGATTTGTGCTGGACAAAACGGAGGCAGACAGGTTTTTCTCCGGGTACTCCGGTTTTCCCTGTCAAAATTTAATTCCAGCAACGCTCTCCATTATCATTTCATTTCATCTGTCATTCATTTAATCATTGCCCCAGAGGAGTGCGTCAGGCCTCGGCAGCCGGCACAGTTCATATCCTCGCCGCTAGATGGGGGCTTCATTCATTCCATTCCTGACCCGGTCGGAGACTGGAAGCAGGCTGTGGATTTTCATTATAGTATTGATTCAGGCGGGTGTATAATTCATTTTAGTAAATATTTAAGTTACATATCCTTATTCCATTCTAGAGCAGTGTATCATATGTGTACTCGCCTCATTGCCATTATGACTAAAGCTGTGCGTGGATGCGGATAACGGTCGTGCGGATGCGGGGCGGATGCGGATAACGGTCGTGCGGATGCGGGGCGGATGCGGATAACGGTCGTGCGGATGCGGGGCGGATAACGGTCGTGTGGATGCGGGGCGGATGCGGATAACGGTCGTGCGGATGCGGGGCGGATGCGGATAACGGTCGTGCGGATGCGGGGCGGATAACGGTCGTGTGGATGCGGGGCGGATGCGGATAACGGTCGTGTGGATGCGGGGCGGATAACGGTCGTGTGGATGCGGGGCGGATGCGGATAACGGTCGTGTGGATGCGGGGCGGATAACGGTCGTGTGGATGCGGGGCGGATGCGGATAACGGTCGTGTGGATGCGGGGCGGATGCGGATAACGGTCGTGTGGATGCGGGGCGGATGCGGATAACAGTCGTGCGGATGCAGGGCGGATGCGGATAACGGTCGTGTGGATGCGGGGCGGATGCGGATAACGGTCGTGTGGATGCGGGGCGGATGCGGATAACAGTCGTGTGGATGCGGGGCGGATGCGGATAACGGTCGTGTGGATGCGGGGCGGATGCGGATAACGGTCGTGTGGATGCGGGGCGGATGCGGATAACAGTCGTGTGGATGCGGGGCGGATGCGGATAACAGTCGTGTGGATGCGGGGCGGATGCGGATAACGGTCGTGTGGATGCGGGGCGGATGCGGATAACGGTCGTGTGGATGCGGGGCGGATGCGGATAACAGTCGTGTGGATGCGGGGCGGATGCGGATAACAGTCGTGTGGATGCGGGGCGGATGCGGATAACGGTCGTGTGGATGCAGGGCGGATGCGGATAACGGTCGTGTGGATGCGGGGCGGATGCGGATAACGGTCGTGTGGATGCGGGGCGGATGCGGATAACGGTCGTGTGGATGCGGGGCGGATGCGGATAACGGTCGTGTGGATGCGGGGCGGATGCGGATAACAGTCGTGTGGATGCGGGGCGGATGCGGATAACAGTCGTGCGGATGCAGGGCGGATGCGGATAACGGTCGTGTGGATGCGGGGCGGATGCGGATAACGGTCGTGTGGATGCGGGGCGGATGCGGATAACGGTCGTGTGGATGCGGGGCGGATGCGGATAACGGTCGTGTGGATGCGGGGCGGATAAGGATAACGGTCGTGTGGATGCGGGACGGATGCGGATAACAGTCGTGCGGATGCGGGGCGGATGCGGATAACAGTTGTGCGGATGCGGGGCGGATAAGGATAACGGTCGTGTGGATGCGGGGCGGATGCGGATAACGGTCGTGTGGATGCGGGGCGGATAAGGATAACGGTCGTGTGGATGCGGGGCGGATAAGGATAACGGTCGTGTGGATGCGGGACGGATGCGGATAACAGTCGTGCGGATGCGGGGCGGATGCGGATAACAGTCGTGCGGATGCGGGGCGGATAAGGATAACGGTCGTGTGGATGCGGGGCGGATGCGGATAACGGTCGTGTGGATGCGGGGCGGATAAGGATAACGGTCGTGTGGATGCGGGGCGGATGCGGATAACGGTCGTGTGGATACGGGGCGGATGCGGATAACGTTTTGTTTATCCGCGCAGGGCTCTAATTATAACCACATTATGATAGGCTACCAGTTTAAACAGAACATAAATAACACAATAGTGTAGACAACATCATTCCTGTAGTTAGTCACAATAATAATTCAATAGATCACAGGCTACATACTTAAACCACAACTATAGAAGCGAGCAATACTAGTGTAAATTAGTTTGACACGTTACACGAGTTTCCACAAACTTATAAAATCTAAACATTGTACAGTAGGCCTATATATTTGTGCATAAGTGTAATTCATAAACATCGTACATTAACTAAGCCTAAGTGAGCCTAAGACCCCGTGGTCTTGGGGTAGCGCGCCTGCCTCTCACCCGGGGGGCCCCGGGTTCGATTCCAGGCTCCGTCAGTGCTTTTAGAAACTGACGTGAGAGCTGGAGCGGGGTGCACTCAGCCTCGTGAGGACAATTGAGTAGCTGTCTGACAGTGAGGCAGTGGGCGATCACGAAAACCAAGATTAACGGCCGAGGGGACCCGATGCACTGATCACGTGTCACCCCAATATCTGCAGGCCAATTGGCTGGGCAGTGGTTGCTTGATAGGCCTAGGCCCTTCATGGGCTGTAGTGCCAGGGGTAAAAGTAAAAGTGAGCAAGAACTGATGATGATCGCTTGACGATCAAAACATGTCTTCCAATTAAGTACCCTGCATATAGCGGCTTCGGTGGCGTCGTTGGTAGCATGCTGAGCTTCTATCCCCAAGATCGCGGGTTCAAGCCCGGCGGAAGTCGTCGAATTTTTTAAGAGCGTTAAAATCCCTCAGTATGCCTTCCTTCGGAGGGAAAGTAAAGCCGGTGGTCCCATGTCATAGATTTATGGCATGTAAATGAACCTTCCACTAATTACACCGGTGTGAAACTAAATTATAGGTTATAATATTTGACTAACACTCTTAGCTTCCAACGTTCGTCGCCAGAAGCCGATTGCGGTGGCATCTATTAACAAAGTTCAGAATTAGTTGGTCGTTGACGAAGGCGTTTCAACTGCTTGAAAATAGAATGTTTGCAGTCCTTTCTTGAATTAAAAACAGATAACACACACTAACACAGCCATTACAATTAACACCGGTTATCAGACAGATTCTACACACATGGGGCTACATGACCGCGTTGTCGCAGCCCCTAAACTGAGGAACCAACTAACCTATTTTGTAATAAATATATTATTTCATTCAGGTTAGGACATGTAAATACTTGTCTTCCCTCCTAATGTAATTGGACACAATTCGTGTTGACCGACTGGAAAACCTTCTTTAATTGAACTAGGTAACACTGAAAAATGAGCCTCCGTGGCTTAGGCGGCAGCACGCCGGCCTCTCACCGCTGGGTCCGTGGTTCAAATCCCGGTCACTCCATGTGAGATCTGTGCTGGACAAAACGGAGGCAGACAGGTTTTTCTCCGGGTACTCCAGTTTTCCCTGTCACAATTTCATTCCAGCAACACTCTCCACTATCATTTCATCTGTCATTCATTAAATCATTGCCCCAGGGGAGTGCGACAGGCTTCGGCAGCCGGCACAGTTCATATCCTCGCCGCTAGACAGGGGCTTCATTCATTCCATTCCTGACCCGGTCGGAGACTGGAAGCAGGCTGTGGATTTTCAACACTGAAAAATGGCTTCTATCACTTCAACTAACACTTACTTTACCTTACATTCCTGGAGCAGCAGTAAGTTGGAGTACTGAGCAAAATGGTCTAGTGGTTGAGAATATACGAGGTGTCTAGTTTCAAACATGGCCAAGTCCATCAACGTAATTTTTTCAGGAGGGCAAGAAAACTAATGCATATGTTTCAGTCCATTTTGGGGCCATTAGTGTATTCTAGTTTTTTAGTTTACATTATTTGGAGCTTTCACAACCCATTTTATAGAAAAACAATGTTGTAATTGTGGAGATATTTATTAAAACAGAATGGACTTGCCCACTTTTGAAACTCATTGTTGGACTTGGCCACGTTTGAAACTCACATAAGTGGACTTGGCCGGTTTTGATGCAAATTCTTTAATGATATGAACCCATTATAATGGAACAGCAAATACAAGCATCACTATATTATCCACCGATCCAGAAACTGTCAATAATATAAATTCACACCATCACAATATTGACAGTTTTTTAGTAAAACAACTTAATACAGCACAACATAATTTAATTTAAATAATTGGAGCGTCATGATGACGTGTCTCACAAACAGTGACCTCATTTACCTTTTCACTACCATGATCTCTCTCGAATACAACCCTATACCATTGTAAAGCATCCACATTCTTCCAATCAGCACCAAAGTGTTTTGTAAGAAGACTGTCCACATCTGTTTTCTTTTCTTGTTTAGTAGGTATCCCTATTGGCAGTTGTTTTGGATTCACAAGAGACACTGATTTCTGTTTCTTGGTTATACTTTTCTCCAGCCCAATATCAGCACGGTAGAATTCTTCACCTTTCACTAGAATATTGCCACTTTTTTTACTTCGTCTTAAATAGAATCTCTTGCAGTGGGATAATTTGAAATGCAGAGCTGAGGTTGGCTTCATGACACTTAAGGCTTCTCCTTTCCAGTCATACACATTCCAACTTTCCCCCAGAATCTTCACCAAACCATGCTTCTGGAAGATGTTGTGGTACTCTCTTGGGTTCAATATTGTTTCACTTCTTCTTAACTCCTTCTCGATACGTCCAAGTACCCTGTCTGGTGGTAGGAAAGAATGTCCTACAACCGGAAAGATAATCTGAACCGATTTTATATCAGGTGGAGAATCTAGTAGCCATTTACTACACATTGTTAACATAGCAATGTTTTTATTCTGGCCTGCGCACCCATCTGCTACCAGTCGTATGGTGTCGACGCCAAGCAAATCACTTGTTTGAAGTTCATTGTACACTGCAGACACTATTTCATTGGATGCTTTAGGCCTATCAACTTCACACCAGGTGTATATTGATACATTTTCCTTTGGCATTTTAGAACGTGATGAACCTTTTACTGTCGTGAAGTTATAGCAGTACAACTGCCTGCTATAGTATGCACTTTGATCGCAAACTTTAGGAAGGACAAGGTTTTTCTGGCAGTCAAATGAAATAGTCAAGAGCCCTGGTTTTTCCTCTCTCAACATATCGTAAAATTGGTTGTACCTCAGTTTGTGCACTCTCTTTTCTATCATTAACTCATTTCTCTCTTTGGCACTAGTCGCTCGTTTTAATTTCTCAGATAACTCAATACATTTTGAGCACACATCAGTTGAAGGAGTTTTGAAACTGATGTTAAAACGAGTATTGAAAATGTGACGGAAGTAGGAGTCTTTCACCTTAAGATCTGCAGCTACTCCTTGGTTGTACATCCTCCACATTTTCTTAATATTTAAACTGCAGTCAAGATAAACACGCTCACTGTTTGATCGACAATAATGGGACTCAACAGCTTTAAATTTACTGATGAAGTTTACAACTGATGATTTTCTAGCATAAGCCTTGGACCTTCTGTCGCCACCTCTAGTCTCAACAGGAATGGGAACTCCATCCCTTTGGAAACGTTGAAATACACCCATGACCCTGTGTTTTGTAATCCCCAATGTTGACAGAAAAGTTTTCCGACACACAGAATGTAGAACTCCAACCTGATTAACAATATTGTATTGTATTGTTATTCCTTTCTCTGGGCGCACATTGCTTCTACTGCGTCGTCGTGTAGGCGAACTGCTGCAGCAATACTTCAAAATAAATACATCTTGAGCCGATTTGGTGCGGCATGAATAAAATTTGTGATGGAAATTCTGAATGTCTTTCATTTTCAGTAATCTGCATGTCTTCTTTTTTCCTTTATGGTTACAGGTTGGGTAAACAGGTAAGCATTTTGCAGAATACCTGAAAGCGGTGAAAAATATTGTTACTATTATCCTAAACGATAATACTGCACGAATTGTAAACAATGGGTAACATCATACCTGGTAATACAGCTGTTAATACTAGATTATGTTTGGTATGTCGAAGACAATCTAGACTTACTTTGTTGCCGATTTATACTAAGAAACAACAGTGGAAAGAACTTGCGTTTGAAAGGATTGAAAGTTTATTCTCTAAAGTTTAAAACCTACCCATTAAAAATTATCGTGCCTTCAAACTATATGATGGAGACTTTAAATAAAACATGTTATATTGTTCCCATTATGTACTGACCTTTCCTCCTCTAGTGATCGTTTCCAAGACGAAGGGTTTCGCTGGCGCTTCCTGGAACGCGGTTCTCCTGTTTCCATCATAACCGGTTAAGAAAGAGCAAACCACACTAAGATTTATACCGTTATTTGCACTAAATTAGGCCAAATTTGCTACTTCACAACTTCAGCAACAACAGAATGTCAGCCATGTTGAAAACAATGCTGGTCATTAAGTCACATGATGGATACCTGCTTCCTCATTGGCTAAAAATGGACTTGGCCGGATTTGAAACTCATGACATTGGACATGGTCATTTATTGAAACTCACTGCTATTTTTAACAGCTACCGGCCTTGAAACCCAATTTCACCATGTCATATCCCTTCTTCACAGGAGATTCCATATTGACAAAAATCTCATTTTTTGTAAAAAATGGACTTGGCCGTGTTTGAAACTAGACACTGGTGGACATAATTCTGGAAACTATTTGCATTTACACTGTATTTCTTAGCTGGTGTACAAAATGTAAAACTTCTTTAGTAACTGTGAAGCTAAAATGTGATCGATATAAAGTTAATTTAATAAACTTCATTGCGCACAATGTGCATAAAGGATCACAATACTATTGTAATGCAGAAAAATATAACATATAACAACGTGACGACCAATGAGCTCTCAATAAGTGTTAGTCCTTGATAAACTCACTAATCGAACCTCACCTCGAGGAACACTTCTGGATGTTATACCTTTCACATAGCCTGCACACACAGTTTGTGTTCGGTTCATGGAAAACTTTGTTTTTACACACCTTGGAGTGGAACCCGTGGACAGCCAGTCTCGTGACTATATGCCTCAGTTGGTAGCCCGTTTCCATCCATTTCCGATCTGTCATGGCCTCCGTTGAATAGAAGTCCTCTCAAATGTCCCTCTTTTTCCCTTAGCTTATGCAACAGATTATCATATGCTGCTCCTTCTGGTAGAATAAGGTTGCCTCGCAGGTCCTCGATCAGGAATGTCTCCCTCGCGAGCTCATATACGAGTCGGGATCTTGCAGTTTTTGAAACACTCAGGACTCCCTTCAGGTATCTGGATTTAATATTTTCCAAGTTAATTTGGCCCTTAGTCCTTGGTGTTTACAAATAATTACAATAGGAAAAGAGGAAATGCGTTTTGGTGCATGTTGCTATCCACTGACATGCATATCATTGTTGAAATTGTTGATATGTTAGTGCTCTTGGATATATTTAGTACATTGTTGACTCCTGGCGGGAATATCAGCAGTGCAGTATTTCAATTTGTCGTTGCTGCATCCAGGTAGTTCACGTTTCTGTAATAAGTGTTAGAAGAAAATTGTTCGAAAATCGCCTAACGGCATGATCATCCAGATAAAAGCCATTTCTCAACAATAAAACACCCCAGGGGCTCACATCTAGTGAGACGTGGGTTGGCGAACACGGGACTCCAGCTGAGTCCGGCATTGCTTCCACTTACTTCTGCCGGGCTCCTCTCCGTCTTCTTTCCTGTCGACCTCTCTTGGTCAACTCTTGTTCTCTTCCGAGCCCGACGGTATTAGGATATCCAAGGCCTAGGGAGTCTCTTCCTTACCCGCCTTAATTGGTCCGTCTCTTATCTTTCCTGATACCCTCCTTCTTTGAGGGGTCAGCCTTGTTTTTCTTTTCATGCTATCTCCTGCCTTCTACACAAGGCCCTCAAGGAGGCAGGGTGTATGGAGCCCCACCACTTCTGGTGCACCCTGGATAGTGCTACACCCTCAAGGGCTCACTGCTGGTGGGTTTGGGAGTTGGCGACCCCGAGGAATTCCTGAGCTGGGTCTGATTTGTCCCCTTTTTCCCCTTACCTTGGGGCGGGCCCTCTCCTCTTTCCCTTTCCTATCTGCCTTTCATGGCTCTCCTTCCTTCCAAGTCTCTCAATCCTCATTCTTCGAGGGCTGAGGGCATTTCTTTTCTTCTTGTCCCTTGTTTACCTTATTCTCCATTTCTTCTTCTAATGTGTAAGTTTTAGTTGTAAGTGTGGTTATAGTTAGATTTCATATTACATCTCATATTTCATTATCACCCCAACCATTAGGAGCCGATAACCCAGATGTTAGGCTCCTTAAAACAGCAATTATCACCTTCATCATCAACAATAAAAGGCAACGTGAAAATTGTGTGAATCGGGATACAAATCATAAATCTTGGTTTAATGATGACTGGGCGAAAGTGATTTGTGTGCTTAAATGCAATTTAATATATTTCCTACAAAGTTTCCAGAATGATGGCCACTAGTGTAATGTTGCAACACAATCTTCATTGCAGCGATGTTTGAGTGTGTTCTAACATGTTGAGTAGCTATAGTGGACTTGCGCTAGTTCATTATTTATTTTCTTTAACAAGCATTTATTCATATTTATTTATTTGCTAGCATTTCTACCCGACGTTGTTTTGATTCTAATAATTATGAGTAAGAGATTCTAAATTTGTTTAACTTCATCATGTTGGATAAAATTATATACTATGTGGAATGTATAAAATGCTTTACTTTTCATATTATGTCCTGAAATCAATATACATTTGCTCGGCTTTGTAGCTAAGTGGATAGGTCAAATTCTTTTGATCCGAAGGGCCCCGAATAGTGGGTTTCAACCCAGGGCTGGGTTTATAGCATTATTGTCACTTCATCCTCATTCACGCAGTGCACCCACGGGCGAACGATTTGCATCAGACTTCTCTGAAGTCCACACGCCGTTATTATTATAGTTAATTTTCTGAACATAATTGTTTCATAATGTTAGATAGTGTGAGCATGACAGGAAGTTATTACACTCATTTTCAACCCAAATAAATAAATATGCAAATTTTATAAAAATCAGCGGATATATTCATAAACAAAATCTGTGATTCCATGGACTCGACTACTTTATTTTAAGGGTCAAAATTTGAAAATATTTTAAATATTAATCTTAATCATACTTCCTGGCAATCTCTTTAGCATATTCTAACCTTGGTCTACCGCTACATTCTTGTCATCGACCCTCTCCTCCATAACTACTGTAAGTTTGCTATTCCTGGGTGTCGTAGTATGTATCCTACCAACCTATATCTTCTCTTCATTAGCAGTCGTCAGAAAGATCTCTCCTCTCCCACTCGTCTTAATACCTCTTCATTTGTTACCCTATCTACCCATCTGATCTTCATCATTCTCCTGTAACACCACATTTCATGTGCTTCTATTCTCCTCTTTCCTGCTGCACCAACAGTACAACTTTCACTTCCATAGAGCGCCACGCTTCAGACAAATGCTTTCAAAAATGGCTTTCTAATTCCTAAATCTATGATGTCAACAGATTTCTTTTCTGTAGGAATGCTTTCCTTATCTGAGCCAACCTACTTTTTATATCCTCTTTGATTCGTCCATCTCTGGTTATTTCTCTTCCTAACTATTAATTTAGTTAAACAATATTTGTAAATAGAAGGACAGAAAGAAAGAAAGAAAGAAAGAATGATTAAGTATGGTTACATTAAAAACATAATGGGAAAGGAAATAACCAAAATATCAGCCATAAAAATGGTGTCGCAATATGGCAATCGATTCCTTTAGAGCTAGATATGGTGGTTTGTAGTCTCATTCTTATAGCCTACTTGTTCACGACGAGGGATAGAATGCTGGCTAGGGCCCTTATCATGAGCCCGATCACTGAAATATGTTGAAGGTTATATCCGACCATACAACAAGAAACCCCTGTGTTAGTAGGTGTAAATGGATACATTAGGTTACGTCGGAAATAAATAGCTTATGGTATACACCTGTTTCAAAGCCGTGATTAGGTTAAGTTAGAAATCTTAAACGTACATTATTTCAAATGCAATCAATTGCAAAGGGTCATCTTATGTTACCCTTTCTCAAATACACTTTCTCGTATGTAATGAGTATAATGGTGATGGGAAACTGGCCGACTAACCTACACTATGTGGCGATGATTGATGTCCGAGTGTTGTAAGGCTTGTGTGCATGAAAGAGTAATTTTAAAGTAAGGAGATTTTCTCAGGACTAGGAAGAGGTAATGATGACGTAACGTCCCGGAAAGGCTCGTGCATATATCTCTTAGTATGGTTGTCTGATCTCGCAACCCTGGCTTCTCAGTTTAGCCTGCTATCACATACTCTATGTGGTAGAGAGGAGAATATAATTGTGGCTATCATGATTGCTGCTGCAGTTTAGTTCTGGGGCTTGATAATCATGATCATCATTATGGTGTATGCACTGGTAACATAGATAGGATGGAAAGGGAAGAATGTCGTGAGTAGTCTAGGTAATATTCCAGCATTGTCCAGGAGGTGAAATGGCAAATCCTAAGAGAACTTCTTCCAAGATCGCTAATGGTGAGATTGGCATTCTTCTTTCTTAAATATTCAAGATAATTTACAGCACTGGCTGGTGATTACTACTACTGCTACTACTTGGTAATAACGATGAACTAATTGAGATATTCCAGGCATTATTTTAGTGGTATTCCTCATTTTAGATACTTGCGTGTATAACAATCAAGGGAAATCAAATCGCGAAATATCGCGGAATTTGTTGGATAGCACGAAATATGCTAGTTGCCGCAGAATAATAGTATGTAGCTTTGTCAATAAATAAATGACTGCATGACTGTGGAACAATCTGTCTCACTCTGTCAGAGAAGCAACCCGTCCAGCTTCAAGCAGCGTTGCCAGCAGTACATAATCACTAAGTAAATGCAAGTTTAACTCAACACTTATGCTTATATTCTTATGTCGTGTTACATATATTCAAACTTTCCAATTCTCATTTTCTCATTTACTCTCTATTTAGACATCTAAATAACCTCCTTCAGTACCGACTAATCACCACCACCACTATCATCATCATCATCATCATCATCAGTCTACTTTTTATCAATATTTACTTACCTTACTCTAATTTTAAATTTACTTCTAAGTAAATACAATACAATACAACAATTTCCTGCCTACACCAAGCTAATCAATTTTATATGAATTTTATACTGTATAAACATTGTAATATTGTTAGATTTAAGTTGTATTTGTAATGTTCATTATGTATCAATTGTATAATCTGGTTAGATGGAAGAGAGGGCTCAATGACCCTAATTTTTCCAGAAAAAACAAATCGATCTATCTAAATAAATAAATACTTACACGATAGGTAACTTATTATGGTCAAGTCTTTATTTCTCATCTTACATTTCAGATATGTCTATATGTTGTGGGCTACTATGGTACTTAATTTTTCTCTCCCTTGGATGCTCTTATATCGTGGATTTCACTGTGTTTGACTTTCGAATTTCACTACCTCTATGCCAGGTGGACGACAGTTTGAGATACAATGTGCACATGTAGCAAATAAAGACAATAAAATACATTATTATTATTATTATTAATGGCCATTTATTTTACGAAATATCCTATGAATTGGAAGCCAAAATAAGTGGACATCAAGAAGAAGGAGATATATGAACCAAAGATCAACTATTTAAATTTAAAAAGTCCTCTCGGCACGCCGGAAGGCGGAGGTAGATTTCACCGGACAAACTTGGGGATAGGCGAAAATAGGCAGAATATGAAGGTTTTCGTAGAAGGATCAGACCTCATTTATTGCGAGAAAGTATTTTATAATTGGAGATTAATTAACTTTGTTTTTCGTCATTTTATGCATATTTTAAACATTTTATTGTCTTATGGGGACGGTAACCTTCTTGTCATTTGGGGTCCATTTTTATACTTGTGGTCACACTGTCCTTATGCAAGGTTTCGACACTGATGCGTAACTATGTAACGGTCTGTTACTTCTTCACGCAAAATTATATCTCCCGCAGAGATTTTGGTTGGTTCCTCAGTTTAGGGGCTGCGACAACGTGGTCATGTAACCCCGTGTACTTTGGGTGAGTGTAGAATCTGTCTGATAAACGGTGTGAATTGTGATGGCTGTATTAGACTGTAATTCAGGTAAGGACTACAGACGGTCAATTTCAAGCAGTAGTTCCTAATGTTGCTACCAGATACTACAGTCAACGACACCTAGCTGTGAACTTGGCTACTAGATGCCACCACAACCAGCAACTCGCAACGAACATTGGAACTTCCCCTCCAAAGGAAAGCATACTGAGGGATTTTAGCGTTCTTAGAAAATCCTACGATTTCGGCCGGCTTTGAACCCGCGACCTTGGGCATAGAAGTTCAGCATGCTACCAGTTACGTCACCGAAGCCGCTTCACACTTAGATGGAATCTGAATCTGATCTCGTGCAAGTGCGTTGTCATGGCAACGTCTGATGGCTCATCCCTCATCAATTTAGTAGTGTTGCCATGGCAACCTCTGATACCTCTTGGCATTTTCTTATAATTCCGAAATCATTTTTCTCATTCCTTGGCGTATTGGTGGGTCATATCGAAAATTCTTTCAGACAAAAGTTTTAGGTAATTATTAGGGGAATATTGTCCATTTTGTACGGTTTTGATATTGTGCCTATTAAGAGAGATATGATTAATGTTTCCCGAAAACCCACTTTTTCCCACCCCTTTGGTCAATGGGTTGTGCTATAAAAAAACTCTTCAAACATAAATTTTTGGGCTTTATCCGATACATAGTATGAACTTTGAAGGGATTCGATATTTCATATATTGAGAGAGTTATAGCAATATTTCACTTTTTCGAAAAAAGTCCCCCATATTCACCCCCTTTGAGCGATTTAACCCAGTAGCGAACTCAACCGAGATTTTATAGGTATACATATTCGGTAAAAAATTCAAAGTGATTGGTGCAAAATTACGCCAGTTATCGTGTGCACAAGAAACTGATATACATATACTGTATATACAGGGTGTATTTGATATGATGGAAGTCCATTACACTGGTGATAGAAGCGACTATTCAAAGCACATATCTTCATGAAATATAGTTGTATCTTAATTAGTGTAGGTGGAATTAAATCACAAAAATCGTCGGTCAATGTCTTGGAAAAGGTCTTAGGCTGCCTTCCCCTCAGCAGCACAGCTGACTTCTCCCCGTCGCCCTCCCCTCCTACGTTGAGGAATGTTGACAAGAGTCCGAAGTCAAGTGACCTACTCGCCTTGTCTGCCAATGGCAATGAAATACACAAACGGAGCCTATGAACAGCTGATTCACACCTTCATGGGGAGTGGCTACATGACGAGTGATGGTGGATCTGTTTAGGATTTTGCCAGCCTCATGGACTATGCATAGAAAATAGAATTCCTAAAGATTTGGGTAATTAATTTAAGGAACTGTTGGTCTATCTTTGTGTGAAGATAGTGCAACAACTGTAATAAAAATATTGATAATACTAATAATAGAAATAATAGGCTTTTAGACACACTAACTTCTTTTATGTTTCTTTTTGGTATGTCGAGTTGCCAGACTTTAATGTACGTAGGATTTCTTGTATGTGCCATCAAATCCATGGACATGATCGTATTAGATCCCATTCATTTACTACATGACTGAACGTAGATCGCACCCTCGGGAAGGTTAGCACTCTACCACTAGAACTACACATATGACTCTTACTATTATTATTATTATTATTATTATTAGACTATTATTAATATTATTATTATTATTAGTATATTTAATACCACTGTATTATAACACTGTATTTGAATTTTATTTTCAGTTTCGTGTATTTCCATATCTATGTACCATGGGTTCCTACTTCTACCCCAGGCAAATGCCGGGATTGTTCCTAACTTAAGGCCACGGCCGCCTTCTTCTCAATTACCATAACCGCTGGAAGTGCAGCCCATGAAGGGCCTAGGCCTACCAAGCGACCGCTGTCCAGCCATTTGGCCTGCAGATATTAGGGTGACGCGTGGTCAGTCCATCGGGTCCCCTCGTCCATTAATCTTGATTTTTCTGACTCGGGCACTGCCTCACTGTCAGACAGCTAGTCAATTGCCCTCACGAGGCTTAGTGCACCGCGTTCCAGCCCTCACGTCAGTTTCTAATATCCCTGATGGAGCCGGGAATCGAACCCAGGGCCTCCGGGTGAGAGGCAGTTGCACTGCCCCAACACCACAGGGCCGGCGCCTTCTTCCGAATCCTCACCTGAATTACAAATGCCCACATTACTACAGAAACCACAAAAACACAGGTTATCACACACATTCTACCCACACCCAGCTACAGGGGGCTAAATGACCAAAATCGCCAAGCCTCTCAAACAAACATCAAGTATTTTACTTCCGTCTTAATTGCCTAGTTCTGAACAGACTACGGGATGCCGGAATTTTGTCACACTGTATTTCATTAAGTGAATGTTTTTAGTATTTTCAGAAACTATTCAACAGAAGGTCCGACACGGACGCCAATGATACACCAGGGCTGAGTATCGAAATTATTTTATACATGAACATCAATCAATGATTTCCACACTTACAAAGTAGACTACACAATACTACCGGTCCTAACGTCCCAAGCCATTGCGTGCGTTGTCAACAACAACAACAACAACGGCAATACACATTTTCTTACGAGACGGTAGCGCTTATCCTCATATCAGCTGATAGCCTACCACTCCCACCCCTCAAGTCAACCGGTAAGGTCATTGCTCCGATTACGTAACAACTTCCCCTTCGCGCGTCGTAACACCTGGCTCCGCCTCGTTTCCCCCAGCCTGCCGCACCACTTTCTGCCTGATTAGTTTCTGAAATAACTAAAAACATCGACTTTTTAATGATTAATTATCAATTTCAAGATAGGTGGCAAATTGTTTACTTAGGAAGCTTAGAATAGTCTCTTCTATCACCAGTGTAACGGACTTCCATCATATCAAATACAACCTGTATATATACATAAATTATATATAAACTTTTGAACTGATGGTGGTTTTGGGGTCTGGGGGATGTGAAACGCGAAGATATGTCGACATTTTCCGGAAGTTAAAACATGGTACCCATTGCAATAGTTAGCTTTCTAAAGAAATCTACCTAAAACGAATATACTAAATGAAAACAAGATTGTTGGTGCCAGAGGGGCTATCCCAAGTTTATTCTTTTGCAAATTCTCTGCAAAAGTTAGGAATCTCTAACAAAAGGTTTGATGATTTAGCTATAATGGCTTTTAGAGGATCTCTGCAAATAGTGAGGAATCATTTAGTTAATATTTGCAACCACACTTGTAATATTCAGGCATTAGTTATTATATAGTGTTGAGTTCCTAAAGCTTTTTGATTCGCTGATGCTTTTGTATGACGTAATGCATTGTGTTAATGTCAATTAAGCAATTCACACTGGTGGAAAGTAATAAAGTAAGTATGACCAAAATCAGCAGTTTTATATCACCAAAATATCGCAACCCTAGATCTTTGACTTAACTGGAATATTGTTTATGATAGTTGTCTGATTATTGATAATACTTCCAGTGTGTGACACTCTTCTTCAGTGGCCGGTTTCCGAAGTTATGGAGAGTATGCATTGAACCCCTTCTTTTTAAATAATACTCGTAGTTTCGGTCTTCTATGGATCACGTTATTTCAACTGCCTTTTCCCTCTTTCTTTCACATTGGCCCAGTATTCGCGCATTCTTCTTCGGTGAGCTTCTTTTCGTTCTTCGGTCCACTTATTGCCGGTTTTCAATATGTTTTCTTTTGCTGAAAACTCTGTATTTCCCCAAGTTTCTTCTTCAAAGAGTCACGTTCCAAGTGATATCCCCAGTTCTTGTAGGTCTTTTTCCACCTCTATAAACCAGATCCCTTTGGTTTTCTTTCCCTCAAAGTAGGCACAGATTCGTTTGGACAATCTTCCGGAGCTCATTCGTGTTAAATGGCCATAAAAGGAGAGTTTTCATTTGCTTATGGTGTCCGTTATTTTCTCCATATGTAGATAAAGTTCATCGTTGTGTCGTCTTCTATACTCTCCTCGTTCCTTGACCGGGCCCAAGATGTTTCTCAGAATCTTCCTCTCATTGGCTTTCAGTTGTTCTGCCAGGCTTTTCTTATTCATCGCCAGGCATTCTGATGCATATAACGCCTCCGGGCGAATGACGGTAACGTAGTGCCTCCGTTTGGCCTTGAAGGACATTGATCGTGTTTTGTAAATGTCTTTGGTTAAATGGTAAGCCATTTCCATTTTGTTAATCCGTGACACAAAAGCTTCTTTTTCACGAATGTTGGGCTCCATCCATTCACCCAGGGATTTGAATTTCTCTCCCTGTGCTTTTTGTTTTATTAAAAGGAAATCCACGTTTGTGCGTTATATCTTGAAAAAAAAAAATGGTTTGAAATATGGCTTTGTGTATGAATTATTTATAAGACATGTATAATTCAAACAATATTTGATTATTTTACTCACTATATTTATAACATTTGTATGAGGGAGATTGCAATGAAGAGGTAAATGTGAGCGGTATTCGTATGGTAATTGTCCAAAAGAATGCAAAATATTGGTTATGTGTTAACTGGTGCGTTTTCAACACCATTATTATACCGAGCAGAACACTGAATGGAAAATGTACCGGATAATATAGGCTAGAGGCACATACCAAGTGGAGATTGGAAGAATCACGTGTGTGTGTCAGAGAGAGTTTAAAAAAGGAAGGAAGCTTCGAGCTTCGTATACACCGAGTCGTACGATGTAGGTTCTTGAAAGTTATATCGTATTACAGTTGATGATTACAAGACTAAATAAATTCAATCTCAACCACACATATCAATTAGTAGAGTTATGGTTTTCACTGCCAGACGGCTGTGTTTAACAAAACGTCGAAATCGAGATTAGATAACTTCAATGACTCCAACTCAAAGGATACATACGATTATGTTATGATTCGGTGGCGTAGTTGGTAGCATGCTGAACTGCTGTGCCCAATATAGCAGGTTGAAACCCGACCGAAGTTGTCGGTTAAAATCCTTCAGTATGCCTTCCTTCAGAGGGGAAGTAAAGCCAGCGGTCCCATGTCATAGATTTATGGCATGTAAAAGATCCTTCCACATACTAAACTTGTGTGAAGCTAAATTTCTAGGTTAGATTTCGTTGGAACGCTCTATCAAAGTTCCAACGTTCACCACTAGGTATCAGTCAGTGACATCTGGTAGCGAAAGTAGGAACTACTTGAAATTGAACGGAACTTGTAGTTCACCCTATGGGTGTACGCTTGAAGCAGCTACAGCCTCTGGCAAGCCGAACATGTCCTTGGACACTCCCGGCACCAAAAGCCATACGATAAATGAATAAATATAAGGTGCGTTCAAAAAGTAACGAGCCGGAGGCATAATTACAGAAACCAGTACCTGTATGTTAGAAGTATTGGCCCTGGCTGTTGAGGCACTTGTCCCACTGTGACACGAGGCGGTGATTGGTTGTCTCATAAAATTCCCTGGGCTGCGATGTGAACCAGTTCCGCACGTACAGCTGGACGTCGGCGTCCGAGGTGAATCGTTGGCCCCGCAGAGCCCTTTTCAGGGGACCAAACATGGCGTAATCACAGGGAGAGAGGTCTGGACTGTATGGAGGGTGGCCGAGAACCTCCCATTTGAATTTCTGCAGGGGTGCCGCGACTGTGTTGGCCGTATGAGGTCGTACATTGTCGTGGAGCGACCATGACGGCTATGGCGTTCATTGTCACTCGGTGGTCCTGGGTAATGAGTGCATCAACCAGCTGGACGCTATCATCGGTAATGCAGGGGGGTGCCACAGACCGAGCATCATCGGCTAACGACACCCGTCCTTCCCTGAAACGCTTGTGCCACGCCTTGACCCTTGCAAGGGACATGCAGTGTTCGCCGTACACTTGTGACATTCGGCGAAGAATGTCCGTTCCCCCTACTCCTTCCGTTGTCAGAAACTGAACAACACCTCTTTGCTCTTCGGTTGACGCCTCCATGTCACTGTTTGCAATGCGACTGGCAGCGTTGGACGATTGATGCATGCTGCTGCTCGCTTTGTGTCGTCACGAGACGTGCACGCGTGCCCTCTAGCGACGGGCTGTGACCTTCCACGCTCTGGTCGGAACCACACCTCGTTACACACGCCACGATTAGCCGATGTCGTCACCGGTTTGCGCATTCCAGCCATCCAGCTCGTTACTTTTTGAACGCACCTTATAATTATTAATATTATTGTTAATATTGTTAATAGGTGAACATTTAGAGTTTCCCAGTAGAATACAAATATTTATAAATGTATTCACATAGAGGTCTTCTTCATCTTTTTTAAAACAATCACATGCCCAACTATGGAGCGCGATTGAACCTACCTAACAGATGATAATGCATTTGCTTTCTTTTCTTCCCCAAATCTCTTCATGCTCTCACCATGATTTTTCTCCCTTTCTGCTGTCCATGTAGTGGCGGTTCTCATCCGGGGGTTTGCAGCATAATGATGTTTGTTCACCAACAATCTGAATCTAGACCTGTCCTATAAAACTTCGTCTGTTACCTTGATTTCTTGAAGGTCATGTTCAATTTCTATAATACAGTTATTCTTGACTTTTAGCGAAGAGTCATGATTAAATATCCTTTTAGTAAGTCTTTCATTGTCCATTCATTGAATGTGTCCATACAATTTCAATCGTATTTTTCTAATAGTGTCTGATATTTTCATGGAATGTTGGTAAACTCGTGAGACCTCCTTTTCATCCCCACTCACACCCTGGGCCAACGATTTTCCTTTCTTGTGTTTCTAAATTTTTAGTTAGTTATCTGTCTCCAATAACCAGGGTTTCTCATTCGGATAATGTTATTATTTCTTTTACATCGTAATGCCCTACTCAGGAGCACGGTTGAACCTGCTTAGCTGATGTGTTGACCTTCTTTTCCTACCAAAATCTCTTCATCCACTCGCTAAGTTTCTTCCTTCGTTCTTCTGTCCAAGTTATAGTGTTGGGTTTGTCTCCAAATTGGTGATTGTTGATTTTGGTTATGAATTTGCATCTGTCCCATGCAATATCTTCTGAGAAGTTGATTTTTTGGAGATCTGTTTCAATTTCACGAAGGTTTTTAATCAAAGGGCCAGGTTGAGTAATCTTTTAGTTAGTCTGTTATTGTTCATTCTGACAATGTATCCATACAATTTCAATCGTATCTTCCGAAAAGTGTGAGTGATTTTCTTTTCAGAATGACATTATATTTCCTGGGATGAATTTTTCCTCCATAATCCCTCTAGGCTATACAAACTGGGCAAAATATTTTTCTTAAAATTTTCCTTTCTGGTTTCTCTATGTCTTTGGTTAAAGATCCGCCACAACTGATTAAGGTTTCTGATGCATAATGCTATTATTACATTATATTACTGGCCAAAACTAAGGACAGCGCAAATATCATTTCATCTCCTTCTCATAGTTCTTTCTTTCTTTCTCTTCCTCCACACTTCCTTTATTCTTTCAGAGTGTTGCGCCTTTCTCTCTGCTGTCCATCTTCCTCCCCTGCATTTTCTCTTTTCTCCCACAAGCACCTCTATGTTCGAAAGTATTTCCCTGAATTATGTTCTGTCTCGACACTCGTCATCTTTAATTCCTAGCCTCCGGAGTTCTTCCTTCAACTGCTGGGTATAATGATATTATTATTATTATTATTATTAATATAATTATTATTTTGTAATTAATAACAGAAAAAAGATGCTGCATTATCATAAACAGTGCGCCATTATAATCAAGTAAACTCAAAGGAAGATATTTCATGCACAATAAGCAATCCCAATATTAACAAACGCGAGGTAACTTCAACTTCTGTCGAAATATTGTTAAGCAACTTTGAAGCAAGTTGTGTGTTTACCGTTATTGCTCATTTGTTGCAACAGGTAATAGCTGATGGCCCGGTATCGAACCCACTCCACAAAAGGTAGGCTCACTCCACCTGCCCACGGACTCGACACAGCTGGAACAGGCCGGCCGATGTGACGTCACACGTGTGCCCGTATTGGGGAGATGGTGGGTTTAAGCTCGAGGCACTTTGTTGATGACTGCTGACAGACTTGTATTATGTTATATCTTTTTGAGTGGGCTTCATTTCTTCCTTATACAACACTGCCCAACTCTGACGTAGCACTAGTAATTAAAGAAAAATACTTACCCTTGCGTAACCTTTAAGTCTAGAAGAAAGTGTTCCAACTCAAGTTTCGTAATATAAATTAGTGTTAATTAGTTATATTAGTATACCATTGCAACGAGCTATGGTTAAACTGAGACATGTCAGATACTGTATTCTCGAATTCTGCCAAAATATTTCACATCGAGATTATGATTCTAAATATGTCGGTGGTGGATGGCCAGGCTGCTTGCCTCTCACCAAAACGGACCGGGTTCAATTCTCGGTTGATGCATGTGAAATTGTTGTTGTTGTTGTTCCCCATGGCTAGCCTGGGTTCCAATCCATCAGCTTTCTTGAGTTCCAATAGAGTTGTGTGAGGTTTCCTGCAGTCACATCAAGTTTGTTGCAATGTAGCAGGTGTCCCATATCCATTTTTCTTCCAGGTTCGTGACAAAGTGTGCATTCTTCAGATCTCAAGATGTTGATTCGTTTCAGATGAGCTGCAAGGCAGTCATGACCAGTGTTAAGTCTGAAGGAGGCTACAGCTTCTCTTCTTGGTGTTAATTTATATTGATCCCATTTAGCATCAATGTCCTTCCATAATTTGGTTTCTGCTGTTTTCTTTGCCATTTC
The DNA here is from genome assembly GCA_946902985.2 of Meconema thalassinum. NCBI lineage: Eukaryota > Metazoa > Arthropoda > Insecta > Orthoptera > Tettigoniidae > Meconema > Meconema thalassinum. Next base: position 456,308,627 of record OX336388.2, read on the forward strand.
TTCTTACCTGTTTTTGATAGTATTTTTCAAGATCCTTTTTGCTGACATAAAATCAGTCTGACTGACATTTTGTCTGGGAAATTTTCGAAGCGAAATATCAAGTCCTGAGATTTTTGACGGCGATGAAATCTGGCTGCGGTGTAACGGGCGTCTAAACAAAGTGCCACAGATATTGAGATCATGTCAACTGACATTGTTAACAAGTGTTTTTTACTTTAATTTGTGGTGGTTTCGGTGGCGTAGTTGGTAGCATGCTGAGCTTCTATGCCCAAGGTCGCGGGTTCAAACCCGGCCGAAGTCGTCGGATTTTTTAAGAGCGTTGAAAATCCCTCAGTAACTTATGCCTTCCTTCGGAGGGGAAGTAAAGCCGGCGGTCCCTTGTCATAGATTTATGGCATGAAAAAGAATCTTCCACTAACTACACTTAGAATATGTGAAGCCAAAATTTGTAGGTTAGAATTGATAACGCTCTATTAGTTCCTACGTTCGCCGGCAGGTGCAGACTACGATGGCATCTAGTAGCCGAGTCCGAAAGCTAGGTGTTGTGAACAGTAGCATTTGGTAACAAAAGTTGGAACTACTTGAAATTAGCCTTTTGTCTGCAGTCCTTACTTGAATTGAAACCGATAACACACTCCAATACAGCCATCACATCTAACATCGGTTATCAGACAGATTCTACATACACCCAAAGTACACGGGGCTACATGACCGCGTTGTCGCAGTCCCTAAACTAAGGAACCAACCAACCAACTTTAATTTGTGTAATTCAACCACCTGAAGGCCCTTCATAAATGTAAGCTCACTGAGTTGCACAGAATTATAATCTTGGGTATTATTCAGAATGAACTGTAGGGATTTGAAACTATTCTTTCAGTGTTGCCAATACGAAATTGTCATTTGTAGCTCTTCAGTCGGTCAACACGATTATGCCCATTGAATGGGCGAGGTACTATAGCGTGCATAAATAACGGGCCGCTTTGCCGAGCGGGAGTTGAGTTTCCGAGCCATCAGGTTGCCATCACATGGTGTGTTCTCGGGAGAGGAATGCTGAGAGCCGTGATTGGGCAGCTGTCCTTGTTGGCAAGGGGGGAGAGGAGGGGGAGTGTGGTATCACCTGTTAATCTCAAGAGGCTGACAGTGGCTCAGTAACACGACAGCGAACTCAATTTTGAGGTCCGTGACCTTTAATATGAACGATCGTTTGGTGAGGAGGGGGCAGATAGTTGGGCTCTATGAAGCTGGCGTCGGAATAACAGAAATATAATTAGTTTAGGACGTTTGCGATTTCTTCTTTTTCTCCTTATTAAACTGAGTTTAGTCCCTAACTGTGAAAACTCGATTCTCAAAAGAATTCACACACAGTAAAACTCAACAGTGTATTTCTAAAGAGATTTAACAATTAATGGGTTACTTGGCATTTCAATTTAGATTTAGTAAAACCGTTTCGTTATCTGTAACCATCTTCCAAGCGCGAAACTAAAGAAAATCAAAGTTGGCGCTGCGCTCCTCGATCTGTCCCCCTCTTGCAAATATAATTAGTTCGGCCAACAAGATGCTTGGTTTTGTCATTAGAAACTCCAAATTATTTACTAAAACTGGAGTAATTGTTAAGTTGTATGAAAGTTTAGTTCGAAGCAAGTTAGAATATTCAGCAGTAATCTGGGATCCCTTTTATAAAGATCAAATTCATCACATTGAGATTGTGCAAAATAAATTTCTAAGATACATGTATTATAAGACGTTCAATGTATTTTGTCCATTTGATACTTCGACTCAGTTTTTACGAAATTTGTTCAATTTCAAGTCCGTGAAAAGAAGGTCGTTAAGTTCTTTGCAACTGCTGAGGAAAATTTTAACTGGAAAAGTTGACAGCCAAGAATTATTTCAATTCATCACTTTTCATGTACCACAAGTAAGATCTCGACAGCAAGCACTCTTTCACATCCCAAGATCTAAAAGTGTTCACCATTCTAATTCGCCTTTAGTTAAAATATTATCATTTTATAATTCAATTGATCTTCAAGTAGATTTATTCGCTGGCGCTAACTTATTCAATAAACAAGTAAAAGCAGCTGTTCCTTGAATACTGGGTACTCATTTCTCCTTTATTTTTGTATATTCTTTTTTTTCTACTTTGTACAGTTTTGTTTTCATTTTATGGTTTATATTTTCACGATCTCCTTTGTAGTATTTATGTTCTGTTCTTCATTTGTGTAATTTGTGTAACCTGTTTTCTCTATTTTCCACTGATACATGTTATTTAATCAGATAATGTCAAGAAGGAATGTATTTGGGCTGGTGCCTGTGTTCCTTCATATTGATAAATAAATAAATAAATGAATAAATAAATAAGAAGGAGTGTCCAATCATGGCTCTGAGCATTCCCCTCCCGAGAACACACCAAGTGATGGCAACCTGATAGCTCGAAAACTCAACTCCCGCTCGGCAAAGCGGCCCGTTATTTATGCACGCGATAGTACCGCTAAGTGGTGTTGTCTCGTTGAACGTCGGCGATGCACTACTGAGTAAGTAAACATTGCAAACAGAACTAAACAATTTTTCTAGGTTTATGCCGTGTCTTGTGTGGGGTTTCGCCTAGGAGCATCAAGCTGGCTCATCAGTGGGCTCTTGGTGTCCGTACCCGGACCCCGACAGGAGTAGCGAACTGCGTGCCACCTCCCTTTTATGAAGCGCACCTGCGCCTCTTTACTGAGAGAGCTAAAACCTCGAGCAGCCTTACCCTCTCTATGAAGGCTTCCAATAATATGGTAGCCTATATTTGCTTACATGGCCAGCGAATTAAAACTCAGAATTGTTTTCATAAAAGGGAGGTAGCGCGCAGTTCGCTACTCCTGTGGGGTCCAGGCACGGTCACCAAGAGCCCGCTGATGAGCCAGCTTGGTGTTCCTAGGTGAAACCCCACACAAGACACGGCATAAACCTAGAAAAATTGCTGAGTTCTATTTGCAATGTTTACTTACTCAGTAGTGCGTCGGCGCCGTTCGACGAGACAGCACCACTGAGTGATACTTCGCCCATTCATTGGGCATAATTGTGTTGACCGACTGAAGAGCGACAAATGACAATCAGAATGAACTCGTGTGAATAGCTGAAGTTAGCTTACGTTGATGACCGCATGTAAACTAAGGCTAAACGATGATTGTTAGAAAAATTTCTATTAATTTCAGTGATTCACCTTGGTTAGTACTTACTGAACAGCTGTTAACTTAATATCATCATATAGACCAGTGTTTCCCAAACTATTTTGTGTGTGTACCACTTTAAGAGACGAGAATCTCTCGCGTACCACCTAATGGTTGGGAGATATAGTAACTATAACCCCCACCACCACTACGTAGCAGACCAAAAGATGGATTGTAAATTGTGCTTGTTAGAGTTAGACTGTTGGAGTTAAAGTTCAAAAAATAAAAAGTGTGTCCAGTTGTTTTATTATTTATTACAATAAATATTCAATTCAAACATTCAGAAATTTCACTGTACAAATAATATTAATAAAAGAACTCTTAATAATTAAACATAAAAACCAAAGTTCAACTAACAACTTCAATGTGAAGGGTGAGCTTGAAGATTAGAAACCAACTTAGGAATGTCTGGTTTAAGATTGCTGAGTGTCAAACGAAGATAGTTTTCCACTGTAAGGAGCCTATTCCGGTATTTATTCTTGAGATAAACAAGTGAAGAAAATGCAGTCTCACACAAGTACGAAGTAGTGAAAGGCAGTAAAAATCTAATTACTTTGTTAGCTATGTCTGCATAGTCTGCACGCCTCTCAACCCAAAATTCACAAGAGCCATTTTTGAAAAAGTTTGTCTTAGTTCTGAATCACAATTCAATTCATAAAACTGCTGCTTATCTTTGGCCTCAAAGTCCTCCAGCAATATATGAATGTTTTTATATTTTTTATATTTTTCGTAACATCACCGCGTACCACTGCAGCAGTACGAGCGTACCACAGTTTGGGAAACGCTTATATAGACTATATTTTTTCAGTAGTATAGATCCCTCCTGCGGCGCTCACAAGTGACCGATCGTGACAAATGAGCATTCAAATGAAAGAGAATAGACATTAGCAGTGATGAATTGCACTCTAATTTCATAAATATCTATAATTTTATCTAAGAAATTACTTTAAAAAAATGTATGAAGTGAGCGATTTGCAGATACTGTTGCTGTAGGAAAATATGCTCCATAATTGCTGTCCAATACACATTTTGGCCGCTGTGACGCCTGTTTCATGTCATTTTAACATTCCGAGGTCTTTCTTTCATCATTATGCATGGATTTCAGAAACAGTAATTCAAAGGAATGAGTACTCCAATCGTATAAAAATAAATATCAAATAACCGTTGAGTGTTATGATGATCCAATTTTCAGTGATTGCCTTCTTAAGTTAAGGGACGTAGAACTAGGAATTCTAACAGAAATGTAAATAGTGTTCTATAATCAATTACTACCCTACCAGGGAATTGTTACCTCTAGACGTTATGGCTGCCGTGGTCGGGTGTGGAGCAAGAGGGGGAACGCATGTACAGTCATACAATGAAAACACACCGCACAGCGCACGACCCAGCATGAATCATGCACACAAAGGACATGCGATGAGGTTTCGCTGGCGACGACTGCAAGGATGCTCCCCACAAATAGGTATGTTGTTGCAAAATTTGGTAGAGATCGGATGATTAGGTTAGTCGTAATTTGATTTAGGCTTTGAACATTTGGGTGGCCGCCATTACGTTTCCGTCAAGATGGCGGCGATATAAAACATGACACTGAGGTGCCCTTTGCTAGTGCTACCTCTGTACCAAATTTCGTTCAATTCGGTTTCACCGTGTTCGAATTGATAGGGGGGGGGGCAGACATTCAATGTACACACACTCACACACACACACACACACACACACACACACACACACACACACACACACACACATACACACATTCCACACACACACACACACACACACACACACACACACACACACACACACACACAGACACACATACAGACACACAATTTTTCGCCCTGTGTTGATCTCATAAGTCTACTTTCATTTTTTGCAAAAATCGAAAGTAGGCTAAAAATAACAACCTTTCTCCTTAAGTCTCTCATTATAAACCTATTGGGGAAAGTGTGGCTTATGAACATGCGAGATTTCTCGCACGGGTCCGCTAGTAGTTAATATTGTGGTGCATGTTTCGGGTCAGTGTTGTAACATTTTGCGAATGTAGCATATTTAAAATTAATCAGTATATCACTTAAATATTCATTTCAATATAGTTTTCAATTTGTTGGACTTGATTGTCTGTAGTTTGATGAGTTTTTAAAATCTTATGTGTGTAGGGAAATCAAATTTATTGTTGGCAACGCTGGAATAAAGAACATGTGCCGTCGATGTCTCCATTGAGAATTTTGCCAAAGGGTGTTGCCGAGTTGTGAACTGGAAAGAGAAGTTAATCATGAAACTTTCCATAATATTCGAATTAACAGGATAGTTTGTTTTACCCTACAAATATAACCTTTTAAATTATGTTCTATTATTTATACATTCACAATTTATGCATGGACATGTTCACTTTTTGTAATTTGAATTACAGATCTTGTGGTCTCAGCATGTGTCGCCATTTTATATGAGTAGTTCGGAAGAGTAAAAAGCTTGCCATCTCGCGGTCTGCGGTTGAACTGCATGTGGTGGAGAGTCAACCACATAGCACGCACAATTACGATGCCGGTACCGAGACTTGATTTACAACGTAATGCTGAATAATAGGAGACATTCGGAGTCCCGTAAGGATATGGCCTATATCGTAGTTGTAGTTACACGTCAGGAATCGTGGTCATAGCCCCATGAACTTGGGTGTGAGTGGCAACTGTGTGATAACCTGTGTCATTGTAATTACCGTAGTAGTGCGTATTTGTAATTGAGGCTAGTATTTGGAAGGAGACAACCGTGGCCTTAATTTAAGAGCCATCCCGACAATTGCCTGTAGTGTGAAACCACGAAAAACCACTTCTGGCTGGAGTCGGAATTGAACCCATCTCTTCTCAGTTTTGCCTTACGAGGCTAAGTGCTCCCCGGCCAAACCCTCAGACTAGAATAACATTTTTTTACAGAACCGGGAATCGATACCAGGTCCTACGTACCTCACTTTGTGTTATTTTGGTATCGATACTGTTCTGTGTACTTGAAAATGCTGACCCCGTGGTGTTGGTGTAACGCGCTTGTCACTCACATGGAGGCCCCGGGTTCGATTCCTGGCTCCATCAGGGATTTTTGAAACTGACATGAGGACTGGAACGGGGTGCACTCAGCATTGTGAGGACAATTGAGTGGCTGTCTGACAGTGAGGCAACGCCCTGGTTACGAAAACTGAGATTAACGGCCGAGGGTACCCGACGCGCTGACCACGCGTCACCCCGTAATCTGCAGGCCAAATTGGCTGGGCAGGGGTCGCTTGGTAGGCCTAGGTCCTTCATGGGGGGGGGGGGGGGGGGTTGCCACGAGGGTTGTTTGGGTTGTTTGTACCTGTAATCGGGACTAAGCCATTAAGTCAGGTATCATCACATTTCCATGGAGCGGAAGTGCAAAACTACAGAAAGCTACCTCTAGGATGAACAAAGAGACTTTTAACTATTAGGACGGGTTGAAAACTTGGAGTACAAGCCTTAGCATATAGATGCGAAATAGATACAGAGTTACTATAAATGATTTGAGTGTTTTCATAAATTCCCTAAGGCTATATTATTTGGCATATTATCACAAAACTTAACGAGCATATAGGAAAACTCAAGAAGTTATATTTTACTTTTTACAAGTGTGTATCCCATTAAGCTCTTCCCAAATCCGACGCAACATATCACTATAAATATGTTCAAAGGCATTGCCGATGCGAGATCACATTTCTGGTAAAGGAGGCACAAATACCTGCATCTTTGACAGTCTCACAAAAAGCAAATCGCATGGGGTTAGGTCAGGGGAGCGTGGAGGCCATGATAAAAATCACTCATTATCATCCCCACCACGTTCGGCTACGTGGCTTAATGGTTAGCGCGATAGGCTTTGGCCTGAAGTGACCTGGATTCCATACCTGGCCAAACCATCAGGGATTTTAATCTCCTGGGGTTAATTCCCATGGCTCAGAGACTGGGTGTATGTGCCGTCTTCATCATCACTTCATCCTCATTACGACGCGCAGGTCACCCACAGGCGTCAACTAGAAAGACCTGCACTCGGCCTCTCTGGAAGCCACACGATTATTTCCCCCCCCACGACCAATCAATCGGTTTTACAATCACCTGTTTGGGAATTTGCGAACATGATGAAAGTGGGATGGTGCTCCATCCTGTTGGAAGATGAAATTCACACTGTGAGCTTCCAGCTGCGACATGAGGATAGACTTTCTTGGCACCTGTCACCATTTTACTAACTGCTACTGCGCTTTTGTGGAAGAAATCAGAAACTCAGCCGAAAGAAAACCGAACTTTTTGAGGTTTTGAATGAACTTGTAAAGTTTCGTGACAATATGTCAAATAATATACCCACAGAAAATTTATGAAAACCGCTCAAATAATTTAAATCTCTTGATGTCCGGGCAGGAGCGTTTAGCCTCATAAGCAATGCAAAAACGGTGCATTTTTATGTCTTAGTTACAGAGGTGCTGTGTCGTAGGTGACACGAAGGTTTGTATTCTAGCACTGACAGCTGCCATTCTGAGTGTGGCTTTCCTCGTTTTCCCCACACTCTCTTCACAAAAGAAAAGCCAAGATGGTACGTTTTTTCACGTCCTGGCAGCTACCCTAATTCTATACCCAAAGAATTGCACTTATCTATACTATTTAAGTCACCACAAAAACACAGGTTATAATATAAATTCAACACCGAACAGAGCACAGAAGGTTGGCGACACAGATGTTTGAAGCCCCTAAAATGAATGAAAACAATAAGTTATAAACATTTCTCTTTGGTCATATGTTTTATGAACGTAGAGCATTAATCCACTGTTTATAATATAAGATACATTTCACGCGAATAAGTATTTTATATTCAGGCAATGCAATTTTTGGTGATTTATTTAGGGATTAGGGTATCTTGGTCATCAACCACGCAGGCTCGTGTGATACTTTTCTGTGATATTGACTTTGTGATAGTAATTGGGTTAGTTGCTCTAGGATTATCCTGGTATGTACCCGAAGGACTATCCTCGTATTTACGTGGAGGGAGTGTAGAAAGACAAGGGGCAAAACCTCATTCAGGAAGGCCACTGTAATGCCGACATTGATGGTGATGATGATCGTGTAGCCTCCTAGTTGACGCCCGTGGGCGACCTGCGCGTCGTAATGAGGATGAAGTGATGATGAAGTCGTCACATACACCCAGTCCCCGAGCTACGGGAATTAACCTCAGGAGACTAAAAACCCTGATGGCTCGGCCGGGAATCGAACCCGGGGAACTTCGGCCCAAAGCCTAGCATGCCAACCATTTAGCCACGGAGCCGGACATGCCGACATTGGAACCATCAATATTCCTCCTTACTGCAGCTCCCCATCATGATCAATCAATGAGGTACGACCGGGTGAGTTAGCCGTGGTCGTTACGGCATGACTACTGGCAGTCGTTCACATCCGGGAGACGAGGAGGTTCGAATCCCCCCGCCGGCAACCTTGAAGATGGTCTTCTGTGGTTTCCCATCTTCCTTCCAGGCAAATGCCGGGGGTGGTCCCTAACTATAGGCCACAGCCACTACCTTCCAACTCCTTGTCCTTACATTCAAACTTTCCTCCCCAGACAACACTCTACACGCGACGGTACGTGTAGCTCACCCATTGGGTGTCCGCCTTGAAGCCGCTACAAAACTGGCGAGCCGAGCATGTCCTCGGACACTCCCGGCACTAAAAGCCATACGCTAAAGAAACAATAAATAATAATAACAATAAAAATGAGGTACGGTATAAAAGCGGATTGAAGGAAGTTCGGCCGAGCGAGACATTTCGCGCACTGCTGAACAGAAAGACACAATATCGATATCGCTTCCTCATGGCTACTCTGGAATCATTACCATATCTCACTTCCATGCGCTCTGCCAAGAAGACCAATTGGAGCAGCTCGTTCAACGGTACTACTGTCATTGGAGTACACTGCTTCCGATTCGTGAGGCGTGGGAATAAGTTTATATTAACTTATTGACTTCGGTCTTATTATAGGGTAACTACTGTAGGTATGTGGGGGAGTTAAAATGAAACTCGTTCGAGGTTCCTGGGCACTGGAATGGAAAGTTGTTGTTATTGTTTCATTCGAGGGGCTTGGACATCGTGGTCATTTATCCCCGTATACATGGGTGTGTGCGTAGTATTAGTCTGAGAACCTGTATTATTGTGGAGTCTGTAGCAGCGTGTGTATTTTAGAATCAGCTGTGGAATGGGGAGGAGGCGGTCGTGGCGTTAAGTTAGGAACCATCCCGGCATTTGCCTGGAGTAGAAGTAGAAAAGCCACGGAGAACCATCTTCAGAATGGATAAAGTGGGAATCGAACCAATCTTTTCTCAGTTTTGCCTCACGAGGCCGAGTGTACCCCGTATCAACCCTCAGACCACGGGGATGAAAACTAATGCGACTTTAAGTCTCTTTTAAATGAGTCACATCTCACAGTTGAAAATTTACCATATTTAACTGTACAGTGTTCTTTATGCCTTGTACCAAAACACCTGCCAGTTTACCCATTGTAATTAACTTTGCATGTTGAGCAAGTAATTCTGGTGACTCCCTATTTATTTCATTCACTTTATTTATTTTTGCTATGTGTGAATTGAAAATTGATTTTTCATTAGTGTTAATAGTATTCTAATAAGACAACAAACTCGTGATGTTTTGGTTTTTTAAATAATTGATGAAGAACACACTGTTACTTGAAACACGTACCGGTACTTAAAGTGTTAATTAATGGTACATTATGCAACGAGCCTATAATGGCAATAATTAAGACACGAGTATGTTTATAAATCGAACGTAGTGAGTTTTATAATTTCTTTACGAGTGTCTTAATTACCATTATAGGCAAGTTGCATACGACTGTTTATGTTCGACGATAATTATAACTATGTTATGTTCGAACATAAATAATCATAAATATCTGTCGAGATTTCGCCAGTTGTATGTACTGAACAGAGCGAATGGGACGCAGAAAATACCTCGTATTTGACCATGGCCTTCTCGATTACCCCACTATGACACTAGGCCACGCAGTGAAATTTAAATTAGAAGTCCTTGGAACTCAGCGCAGGTGCGATGCTAACCTTACCTAATTGGTCAAACAACTGTTTCTTGAGCTCTGATTGGTGGGAGGAACTGTCCCATAATGAAAACTTGTACTATAATGAGCCTCATTGTAGTACAGTTTTCTGACATAAAATATTTACATTTCGACAGGGTCGAACATAAAGTTTATTTTATATTGATGAGGCTAAAGTGAATTCCACTTAAATAACTATTAAAATAAATAAATCAATATGGAATCAATAGGTAAAGCAACATGGTTCATATCATGTTTATGTTTATGCTAACCTACTTTATTGTGGTGTCTGTATTAGTATGTGCCAGGATTGGAGTTGGGAAGATGGCAATCGTGGCCTATAACAGGATTTGCCCGGGGTAGAAATTTGAAACCTTTGAAAATAAATCTAGAATGTCCTAAAGTGGTATTCGAATTATTCTATCTTCCTCACACTCCGTTCTGTCTCTCTTACCTTGAAGAGAATATCCAATGGAAAAGCTGAGATTCAAACTTTGCAAACATGTGTAGTAAATCGCCTTGATGTTTGACGTGATCTAGGGCGACAGTTTATTGCGCGAGGAGCTCCTGGACGTAATCTGGAGGCGTTTCCCGGTGGTTCCGCTCCAGTGGTGAGACTCAGAGTGGCTGCCAAGTGCGATAGCCATCGGCAGTGACGTCACGTGTGGAGGGCATCTCTAGTCATCAAGAGAAAGTGTGATGCCACCGAGCAGAACGACTCGAGCGTGTGAAATGACCAGCCTTCAACCTTTACAAACATTTAGGAGATCTCACTTGAATGTGCCCAATTATACTGTACACTATTTATATATACTTTTCAATTTGTAGATTGATTTTAGGGGTTTTTGAACTTTGTGGGCATGTATCCCCGTGTACTTGGGCATGTGCAATTTGTCTGATAACCTGTGTTATTGTAATGGCTGTATTAGTGTGTGCATTTGTAATTCAGTTGAGGATTGGGAAGGAGGACGCCGTGCCCTTAAGTTAGGAACCATTCCGACATTTGCCTGGAGTAGAAGTGGAAAACCACGGAAACCCACTTGTAAGATGGCTGATATAGGAATCGAACCCCCCACTTCTCAGTTTCGTCACTCGATCCTGAGTGTTACCCGCCCAGCCCTCAGACCAGAATTAAATTTCTTGGGCGAGCCGAGAATCAAACCAGGACCTCCGGAGCGACAGCCCAGAATGCTAGCCGGTACATCAGGAGGTGGCCACACCTTTCAAAAAACAAGGGAAGGGGCGGGGGGGGGGGTGAGGGAGGGGGGGGGGGGGAGGGAGGGGGGGGGAGGGAGTGGGGGGAGTGTAATGGGATCACAAGCTTCGTTCGTCACACGAACATCTTCAGTACTACAGTAGGTTAATTAATAAGTAACATGGTACTATTAAAACATTTTTTACTCGTCGATGCAAATTATCTACAATATTGCAACTTTACATTAGCTTTTCCTGTAGATGCACCACACTCGATTAATTACCATTATTGTAAGACTAATCTTAATGTCTAATATGGCGTTTAGAAAATACACAACTCTCTCTCTCTCTTTAATATTGTTCTATTTAGAGGCTTGAGACATTGTGATCATCAGCCCTTTGCCTTTGGGTTTGTGAATGTGCTGAATCTGTATGATGAACTTTGTTACTGTAGTGTCTACACATGTGCTTACAAGTACTACCTTTCCGACGGATCCTTACCGGAGGTTGAGAGATCAGCGGTGTGACAACAGGAGACTGTACGCCGATGATCCGGGTTCGAATTAACTCTGGTCTGAGGGCTGGAACGGATTACACTCAGCCTCATAAGGCAAATCTAAGAAGAGGTGGATTCTATTCTCACCCCAGCCATCCTTGGGAGTGGTTTCCCGTCAGTTTCCACTTCTTCTTTAGGCAAATGCCAGGATGGTATCCTAAAGTTAGGCCACGGCAGTCTCCTTCCCAATCCTCTCCTGAGTTACAAATACACACACTGATACAGTAATCACGATAACGAGGGTTATCAGGCAAATTTTACACGGGGCTAACTTACCATGAATCCCAAGCTGAAATGAAGAAACAAGAACAACAACGACGACAGCAACAACAACAACTGTATGTCGATGAATCACTGTGGCATGAACTTTGTGATTGGTCAGTTAAAGAATTATGGAAGCTTGCACTGTAGATTCATTACCGTGTTGGAAGCCATTTCTCAGTATTGCCTTAGTAATAGAAATTTAATGGTTTTCAGTCGGCCAACACAATTTTACCCAATTATAATGGTTGGTGCCATAATCCTAAACAAGTAGTTCTGTGAAGAACTATACAGCCTATTTTCACATATCCTACTTATGTTAATTGCCACTATCAACATACTACATTTCAGTTTGATTGCTGTAATAGATTCGTAGATATTGAGAACCGACTAAATATTTCGGATGGTCGCCATGTTGGATTTTATATATGTAGGTCCTAGAGTTATGTACTGTTACATGAAGATTATTGTGTACGTGTAGCATTCAAACTTCAATCGCATGATTAGGACACAAGAAGTAACAAGGGGATTTTAAAATTTCGCACAGCTGCCATCTTGTGGTTATGGAAACAATTGAAATAAATTAGATGTCAGTGGATTAACATTCGTATACGGATTTACTGTACCAAGTTTCACTGCACACGGATGGTTAAATTGCGGGAAACGTCCATGTGAATATTTATACTTCGCGACGCCGCCATGTTGGATTTGTGATAACCAGGTTATTTCAAGTCCTATAGGTGAACTTAAGTTCATAGCCCCTATGAACATAAAAATTCAGTTTGATTGCTATGATAGATTCGTAGATATTCAGAGCCGTCTAAATATTTCGGATTGTCACCATGTTGGATTGTTAAATGTATAGGCCATAGAGTCATGTACCATTAAAGGAAAATTATTGCGTAGTTTCATTATTTAAACTTTCACATCGATCGCATGATTACGACACAAGAAATAAAAATTTAATTATAAAATTCGCAAAGCCGCCATCTTGAGGTTGTGTAAACAATTGAACTAAATTAGATACCAGAGTATTACAATGTGTATAAAAATTTCCTGAACCAGATTTCATTGGGGTTGGAACATTAAATCGCGAGAAAGGTCTATTTAAAAATTTCAAATTTGTTTGGCCGCCATGTTCGTTTTTTAGTTAACCGGTTTTTGAAAGTCTTATAGGTGAACTTCCAGTAGTGCTCTTTATCTCCGTACAAAATTTCAGGGTGATACCGCTAATAGTTTCAGAGATATAGAATGCCGGTAAAATATTTTGCACATCCGCCATCTTGTGGTTATGTACACAATTGAACCAAGTTGGATGTCGGTGCATTTCAATGTGTATAAACATATACTGTACCAAGTTTTATTGAGTTTGGTTGGTTAAATCGCGAGAAACGTCTAATTAAAAGTCGCAAATTCGGGTGGCCGCCATGTTGGTATTGTAGTTACCAGTTTTTCAATCGTCACATAGGTGAACTTTTAGTAGTTTCCTTTATCACCGTAAAAAATTCCAGGGTGATATCGGGAATAGTTTAGGAGATATTGAATGCTGGTGAAATATTTCGCACAGCCGCCATGTTGGATTGGTGAGACGTAACAAAATTTGAAGGACACCGTCGGGGTCGTCCGGAATAGTGCTATAAACTTACCAAGTTTCATTGAAATCGCTCCAGCCGTTAGGAATTTATTAGACACACACACACACACACACACACACACACACGCACACACACACACACACACACACACACACGGACAAAAGGTGATCTCATGAGCCTATTTTTCAAAATTGAAAATAGGCTAAAAATACATTACATAAGATTAATTATTATTAATTATTAATCTCATGTAAACGTTTTCCGGGATTAGGGAACCACCCATTACAATTGGGTACAATCATGTTGACCGACTGAAAAACAATGAATTTATTGTAGATTTACGTGACCATTAATCTCGCGATCAGGAGCCACGGGACCTCCATTTCTACGTGGAATCTGATCCACAGGACGTATTATTTCACTTCGAAAATCCGCATGCATTGCGGGAATCAAACTACATCCGCATTGATAAGCAGGCAAGCAGCTTTGCCTCTGTGCAATCACGTCCCCAAACTCATAAGTATATGGGGCTGATGACCATGATATTGTAAATCCAACAATGAAGCAAAAACAAATAACAAATTATTAAACAACAAAATAAGAAAGATTGTCACCTACAGTTATTGATTCTAAATAATTCAGAATCAACAATGGGTATTTTTTAAGTTAATTGGAAATAACATGTAATAATCTAGGGAAATAATGCATAGCAAACAGTCAATTATTTAGTTAGGTGAGAAATGAAAATAAAATTTAAAGTGTATATGCCATTTAAGTATATGCTGTGTTTGGGCTTCGTACTTTATCATCATGTAAGACATTGGTTGTCTAATTATTCTGATTACTACTTTGGGGTTAGTTAACTTTTACCATTGCGCAATTGCAGTAGTTGTTACGCGTTATACTCCAAAGATGTCGTAGCGTGTTCCCCTATTAGCACATTCTAACGCCTGATATTCCTGCAACCCATCATACGACTCTGTTACATGGAGGTACATAATCGCAGGGGCTCCCCACGGTGAGATATCGTTTGATATCCTGGTTCACTGTTACAGTAATCTTCTGTTCCTGTTTCTTTGTCCACTCCAGTGGCGAAGAGGTTATCATGTTAGGATTTGGCACAAAGAACTTCGTGTTCGATTCCCGACCAGGCCGGGGGTGGGGATTTTAATCTCCAATGGTTAAATTTCCTTGCTCGGGACCTGGCTGTTCGTGACGTCGTCGATATTCATTTCATCCTTATCAAGACGCTCGCATCGGCGAAGTGTGGCAACTTGAAAGACCTGTACCAGGCCTGGCTATTCGCGTATATTATTATTATTATTATTATTACTTTCTAAAAATATATCAAATATGGAATCATTCGAGAGGCGATAGAAATAGTGAAACACCCCCTCCCCCCCACAAAATAGAAAGAAACTCAACAAAGGGCGACCTGCACGTCGTGATGAGGATAGAAAGGCATCACAATCACAGTCAGGGACAGGGGATCAAAATCCCAACGTCCCGGCTGGATATCGTACTCAGGATCCTTTGAGCCAAAGCCTAGCATGGTAACCACTTGGCCATGGTGCCAGATAAGAAAACATAATGAACTTGATCAGTCTGTATGTAAAGGACTGTCTAACTTCAAGATCCATCCAGTGACGTAAGAGGGATCAAACAAGAGTGACCACCTACGAGTTTTTATTAAAATGAAACCTCGTGTTTACTATTAATTGCAGAAACACCAAAAAGGGATTCACTCCGAGTTATTTGTTACTTTTTTCAACGGAACGACACTGCAGGCTTGTCACGATGTCATTTAATATTGCTACCAACTTGGTTCCTGTCGATTTGTACGCAACAGTGCAATCTATTTTGGCCATCTGGTTATTGAGCAAAAACAGGGAGTACATCCTTACACCCACACACTCACAAAACAACAAGTAGAAGACGACAAGATGATATACAGGACGAGCCAATTAGAATATATTCTACAAATTTGAAGAAGTGAAACATAGACATAGTTGGCACACTGCAAATAGTTGATGGGTTGGCCATAGCGACTCAACATTGATTGATATATGTTGTAACAGAACAGGATGTGGTCATTCTACCTTAGGTATCCCCTGATTGTGAGTAGAGGAGGTAGTCGAAGCTACAGTGCTGTATAATGGATGCGCCCAATGAGGGATGATTCAATTCTCGTGCAATGGCGTTTTAGAAATAAAAATCTTTAATCGAATGCAAGTCGTGTATGGGGATACATCTCTCAAATGGAGTACATTGATCAAGTGGTGTGGTGACTTTTAAGGAGGGTGGGAATGCATGTTGGACCTTCCACGTCCTGGAAGGGTACCTGTAATGACGCAGGAAAATAGTGTTTCTGTGGACATGATGAAGGTCTATCGCCGTATAACCACATGTCTGCTGTCAACAGCTATCATTCTCAGCTTGGAATATATCCTCTCACACCGTCCTTCTTTGCGGAGGATATAGAGAAACTTGTTCAGCATTGGGACAGAAGTCAGAACAGTGGGGTAAATGTCTGTAGACTCACTCCAACTATCATCTGTATACTCTCGTTGTGATACAAAGCAGTGTACGTTATCCAATGTTCGCTTCTAGACATATTCCTACCTCTTAACGGTTCGGTTTCTATGGGGCCGGGGATGAGTTGATTTGCGTTTCATACATGGTGGATTATTCTCGCCAGTTGTTACGTATGGTCTTAAAATAATATGGGAGCATCTCGCATTCAGCGATCTTGAAAGAATAGAGAATATTTAGTCGAGATTTTAATAACATATATTAAGAATTGGAAATACGGCTCCCACAAGATTAGTCTACGAGTTAGCAAAGGAAATCTTCTTCATCGAAGACCTCAGACTGAAAGTACCTTTGTCGGCTACAAGATCCTCTACTGACTTTTTGGAGTCTAGAAGAGCAAAGAGACGAGAGATAGATCCAGACTTTTATATCACCATCATGCCATCATGGACAGAACGTAGTCACGAGAATCAAGATCCAAGACACATAATAACGAGACTCGCCATTCACGGTTTCCATCATAAGACATGCTCCAACAGATCCTTCCATAGTCCAAATGACAATTGTGTCTGTATTTTATGCAACGAAAGGTGTACCAGGTATCATATTACGACGTGCCGCAAAAGATTAAAATCATTAGGTGATTATAGTAAAAATGAATGCCCATTCGGGCGATTCTTTTTCCTTTATTGTGTTTTCAATTAGGATGTATAGTTTTTTGTTTCAATAAAGGAAATCTTTAATTTAATATGGTGGATTATTGTTACGGTCGTACAACCTTTCTGACGCCTTTATGAATAATTGAGATAATGTACAAACTTACCTGATTGTATCTGTATTATAGTTCCTTGGAATTTTCATGTCTTTTCGGATGGTGCGCATTTCAGCCAGGCGTGCTCACTCCTGAAAGATTGTAAGTTTTAACAGACAATTTCCCCCAAATCTACCGCCTGATTTCAAAATAATTTCATCGATTGAATTTTAAATTACTTTCATAAAATGAAATACAGTATGCTCATGTCATCAATCGAGACAATGTGTGGCGTGTGTCTGTCTGGACTGTGAATGCATCAATTCCTAAACAACTCAACCGAATTGAATAGAACTTGCTGCAGGTTATCCCCCCCTCTCGTGCACCTTTACCGAACTTGTTATATTGTCGCTATCTTAGAGAAAATAGAATGACCAGCATTTTGATTCCATAAGACAGGTGCTACCTGAACCAAAAATTCATTCCATACTAAATATGTGTCTCAGAAACCGCTCTGTAAGGAGTATAAGATGAGTCGGACGCCGCAGTTACAAGTTCCTCAGCCAGTTAATTTCAAAATTACGACCGTGTCCAATTTCAAGTATTATAATCAACTAGCAGAAATACTTGCTCTTTGAACGGCCTTAGGTACTTTATGTCTAAAACTATCACATAATCACGCATCCTTAATATAGTTATGTGATTATCTGTTTATCAATTACATTCATAACTTACCCAAAATAAATGTTATATAGCTCAGTAGTAGTGATTGATAGTGTATTGTGATACTGGAGCAGAGGATGGTTACCCAAGTTAATCTTCCAACAACCATGATTTTCCAAGCTTAATGACATAGAATTTCAGAATGAAATGATCGCTTTAAGAACGACATCACCAACACATTATCGTGTTGGAAGTCATTTTTAGCCTACTTTCGATTTTTACAAAATATGAAAGAAGACTTATGAGATCTACACAGGGCCAAAAGAATTGTGTGTCTGTTTGTCAATTCTGTCTATCAATTCAAACATGGTGAAACCGAATTGAACGAAATTTGGTACAGAGGTAGCACTGGCAAAGGGCACCTCAATACCATGTTTTATATCATGGCCATCTTGACGGAAACGTAATGGCGGCCACCCAAATGTTCAAAGCTTAAATCAAATTACGACTGACCTAATCACCTGATCTCTACCAAATTTTGCAACAACATATCTTCATGTAGGAAGCGTCGTTTGACCAAACGACAAGGTCATCAGCCAAATAGGTTGATGATGGCGGCCATGTATGTTGGCAAATCGTTCCCCCCTATCAAATCGAACCACCTTTGGTACAAAGGTAGCACTAGCACCATTATAACAAATAGAAATGGCGCCCACCCAAATGTTCTGAGCTTAAATCAAATTACGACTACCCTAATCATCCGATCTCTTCCAAATTTTGCTACAATATACCTTAATGTGGGAAGCGTCTTTTGCCCATACTAGTTAGTTAGTTAGTTATTGTTGTTTTAAGGGGTGGAACTACGAGGTCATCTGCCCCTAATTTGCCCAAACTACAAGGTCATCAACCAAATAGTTTCAAGACGGCGGAGGTATGAATCATGCAAGTATTATAGCCAAATCGTAACTTACGATTCAACAAGGCCAGGCCTCAACAATTCAGCTTATCGTACATAGGAAGGTTTAAACTGTCCTCAAGGAGGTGACCGGTAGGATATTAGCATTTTAAAAGAGAATATGTAATGACAGTAGTGACTAACGCTTCAGGCTGACCGTGCCATATCGTCCTTGTTCGTGCCGTCCCGTTGGATTAAAATGGCGGGTATTGTTTGCTCTTAAATCCATATATTTCCGTAATTCGTAAGTTTATATCCTTTTAGAAATGAACTGAACAAATAATACATATTTAGTATCAAATGGTTTATTGAAACGGCAGGAAACGCTACTGAAATAGTTGATTGAAACAAAAATAGTATGCAGTTTTACTAAACCAGTTGTTAACCAAATATTACTGTAGCGCATGTATGGCTTAGAGGTAGCGACCTGGGCTCATTGTCTAGTGGTTCGTGGATCAAATCCCAGCAGGTTCAATTTCTTTTACTTTTTTGGTATTTATTGATTTATATCTACTCACACGTTATAATGTTAAGCATATATAGTGTGTTTTCTTAATCGAAAATATTATGTACCCAAACACCACATATTTCAACACTCGACTACAGCGATTAAAATTCGTTGTCCTTGATCCGTGGTAGAGTCTATTGTTTTGTTGTTTTTGTTGTTGATTCTTTACGTTTTTTCGGCATCATTGTTTTGTAGCCCCATGTACTTGGGTGTGTGTAGAAGTTGTCTGATAACCTGTGTCACTGTGATGTCTGTAGGCTTACTAGTGTGTGTACTTTTAAACTAGGAAGGATTTCGGTAGGAAGCTGTTGTTGTTCAATCATTTGAGATGCATGGACATCATGGTCATTTAGTCCTGTGTACTTGGGTGAATGTTGAATTTTGTCTGATAACCTGTGTTATTGGGATAGCTGTATTAGTGTGTTTATATATATAATTCAGGTGAGGATTCAATCAATCAACGTATAATATTCGTATAGCACGTTGTACCAGGGCTGTTCTTTCCCAAATTCCGATGGACTGTATAAAAATAACAGTCATACCAAACTGATTTCACTACTAAATGATTGCTTGTTTTATTCTTATGTCTCAACATAATTGCCAAAACGATTGAAACATTTGTCGTATCGTTACACTAGCTTTCCAATGCCCTTGGCAAAAAATTCTGCCGCCACCGAGGGGGGTACGTCTGGAGAATCTCCTGAAGTTTTTCCATTTTGGCGAGAGTTGCCGCCCAACCATACCTTCAATTCTCAAAAAGGTGAAAATCATTCACGACCGGAAAATTTCGACATATCTTCGCGTTTCACATCCCCCAGACCCCAAAACCACCGTCAGTTCAAAAGTTTATATATAATTTGTGTATGTATATGTATACTAGCAGAAGTACCCGTTCTTCGAACGGTGATCGTTGTTAACACCAGACATTATCAATTGATCTACTGTTGCAATGGTTAGCGGTTTGTTATTCCTTCAAGTTTATCAGAACGAAGTTAGTTTACTGGGAATATCATACACACTGTTAATTGAAGGCCCTTAAAATGTAGTTTTCGGAGACCCTTTATAGATTCCCGAATTTTGTGTCGCACATTGAGAAGCGCAACATATGCTTTAGTCGTCCTTCTGGGATAATTTTTATATTTCGCCTATTTTAGCATATATTGAGAAGTTTTTCTCTATATCCACCCTTCTACTGTATGAAAAGTACGGTGAAGAGTTTTAAAAATGATTGGTGTATTGACTCTCATGGTTACTATACCTAATTTTACGGTGCACCAAGCATCCGAACACGAGGTATAGGCTTACATAAAGATACACAGAAAGACAGTCAGACAATTCTATTGTCTACAACATATTACCCAGATATCCAAATATTAAAGTATCAAATAAAATCATCCTTACGATGAACCCGTATGTCGACAAAAAAAAAGTTAAAATGTGCTCTCAGACTAAATTCACCTAACGTGTACTTCCTGACGTGAAATACAATTGAAAGCCTTGTAGACGAAACGCAATACACGTCACATAAAAACTGACCCTCTACGTTGTGCTAGTTGCGCATACACAGGAAGACCCCTTTCATAAATTATAAAGGCTTGTGGTGCATGAAAATGCAGGTTCTTTAGCCTCAAATTGCCCAAATTCCTAAAAGCCGCAAAAAATGCTGGTTCAATTCAGGAATTTTTGAAAATAATGTTGCTGTTTGGAGATATAATAGACCTTCTGTACTATATGTCGAAAGTGAAAATTGCATGAAAAAATTCTAGGTTACCCCTTCACCCCCTTAATTGCATTGATGAATTATACGGTCTACGTTAGTTCCGTGATAACCTTATAGCCATTTGCAAACTTTCACAGAAATGTAATAAATGGAGTGACATTGCTTCTTACAGAAATAGATGGAAAGTTGTATGCCACCCCTTGAGATAATGTTCTCATGTTTACCGACTTGCATTCCTTCATTAGTTTGTTAAATTAAATTAAATTAGTTTTCTGGGAATATTTTAGAAACTGTTGGATTTAGAGCCTTATAATGTAGTTTTCGAGGATCCTTTAGGGCC
Source organism: Meconema thalassinum (assembly GCA_946902985.2). Classification (NCBI taxonomy): domain Eukaryota; kingdom Metazoa; phylum Arthropoda; class Insecta; order Orthoptera; family Tettigoniidae; genus Meconema; species Meconema thalassinum. The sequence continues at coordinate 456,330,009 of OX336388.2, forward strand.
CCCGAGTTTTGTTGCTGGTACCGAGGGGTTTTGTTTCGTCGTTGTACGCCATAATATAATACTAATAATAGTATAATATATGGAGAAATTATAACACCTATTTTTATTTTATTTTTAATTCAGCCAATGGCCATGTACTTTTCTTTTCAGGACGGGTCAGGGAAGGGATATTATCAGAGAAAGAAGCATTCACATCACGCATGAGCAAAATGGGAATGGCCTACCATTTAACTAAGGGCATCTATAAGAAAAGGTCAATATCCTTCAACGCAAAACTAAAACATTACTGCAGTGTCATCCGTCCGGAGGTCTTGCATGCTTCTGAATGCCTCACGATGAACAAAAAAGGCTTGGTCGAGAAACTGGAGGCCAAAGAAAGGAAAATTTTGAGAAAGATATTGGGTTCCATCAAAGAAAATGGGGAATACAGGAGACGGCATAACCATGACCTATATACTCATGTGGAGAAGATAAGCAACGTCATCCGGAAGAGAAGGTTACCATTTTTGGGCATGTGAAACGAATGAGCCCAGCGAGACTGACCAACCGCAGCATAACTTACTTTCAGGAGAGGAAAACAAAATGGGCCTGGTGCATTGAACTGGATAAAGATCTGAAAGAAGTGGGGATTACACCAACATACATTCAGGAGCGCGCCCCACTCAAAGGGAAACTTCAAGCTTGTAAAGGTTTCCAAGACAAAGTTTGCTATTTCCTACCGTTCTCTTTTTATTTGATATGGAAGTATGAAATTTTGAAACCAAAGGGTCTAATGACGTCACTAAAATTGTCGCCAATTTTTAATAGTGCAAAATTTCGAAATCAAAGTATCCTATATGTAAACCTGGTAAATCAGCTACATCCATGCAAAATTTCATTTAAATCGGACCAGTGGTTCTTGAGTTATTGAGTAACAGACAGACAGACAGACACACACCATCTCATTTTTATATATTAGTATGATATATATATGTATATATGTATATCAGTTTCTTGTGGACACGATAACTGCCGTAATTTTGCACCAATCACTTTGAATTTTTTACATAATATGTATCCCTATAAAATCTCGGTCGAGTTCGTTAATGGGCAAAATCGGTCGAAGGGGGTGAAAATGGGGGGCTATTTCGAAAAATTGAAATTTCGCTATAACTCTCTTAATACGTGAAATATCGAATCCATTCAAAGTTCATAATATGTGTCGGATAAGTGCCAACAATTTATGTAAAATACGTTTTTTGATAGCACCAACCATTGACCAAAGGGGTGGAAAAAAGTGGGTTTTTTGGGAAACATTAATCATATCTCTCTTAATAGGCACAATATCAAAACCGTACAAAATGGACAATATTCCCCTAATAATTACCTAAAACTTTTGTCTGAAAGAATTTTTGATATGACCCACCATTACGCCAAGGGATGAGAAAAATGATTTCGGAATTATAAGAAAATGCCAAGAGCTATCAGAGGTTGCCATGGCAACACTACTAAATTGATGGGGGATGAGCCGTTGCCATGACAACGCACTTGCTCGAGATCAGATTCAGTATTTCCATCTGACTAAGCCGGCCCCGTGGTGTTGGGGTAGCGCGCCTGCCTCTCACCCGGAGTCCCCGGGTTCGATCCCCGGCTCCGTCAGGGATTTTAAAACTGACGTGAGGGTTGGAACGGGGTGCACACAGCCTCGTGAGGACAATTGAGTAGCTGTCTGACAGTGAGACAGCACCCCGATCACGAATACCAATATTAACGGCCGAGGGGACCCGACGCGCTGATCACGCGTCACCCCAATATCTGCAGGCCAAATGGCTGGGCAGCGGTCGCTTGGTCGGCCTTAGCCCGTCATGGGCTGGATGGTGCCAGGGGTTGACTTTGACATCTGACTAAGTGGGAAGCGGCTTCGGTGACGTAACTGGTAGCATGCAGAATGTCTATGCCCAAGGTCGCAGTTTCAAAGCCGGCCGAAGTCGTCGGATTTTCTAAGAGCGCTAAAATCCCTCAGTATGCTTTCCTTTGGAGGGGAAGTTCCAACGTTCGTTACGAGTTGCTGGCTGGGGTGGCATCTAGTAGCCAAGTTCACAGCTAGGTGTCATTGACGGTAGTACCTGGTAGCAACATTAGGAACTACTGCTTGAAATTGACCGTCTGCAGTCCTTACCTGAATTACAGACTAATACATCCATTAAAATTCACACCGTTTATCAGACAGATTCTACACTCACCCAAAGTACACGGGGTTAGATGACCACGTTGTCGCAGCCCCTAAACTGAGGAACCAACCAGAGGTAGAGTTCATTAGAAAGCTAACTATTGCAATGGGTAGGCTACCATGTTTCGACTTCCGGAAAATTTCGACATATCTTCGCGTTTCACATCCCCCAGACCCCAAAACCACCGTCAGTTCAAAAGTATATATATATCAGTTTCTTGTGGACACGATAACTGCCGTAAATTTTCACCAATCACTTTTTACCGAATATGTATACCTATAAAATCTCGGTCGAGTTCGTTACTGGGCAAAATCGGTAGAAGGGGGTGAAAATGGGGGGCTTTTTAGAAAAAGTGAAATATTGCTATAACTCTCTTAATATATGAAATGTCGAATCCGTTCAACGTTCATACTATGTGTCGGATAAAGCCCAAAAATTTATGTTTGAAGAGTTTTTTTATATCGCCAACCATTGACCAAAGGGGTGGGAAAAAGTGGGTTTTTCGGGAAACATTAATCATATCTCTCTTAATAGGCACAATATCAAAACCGTACGAAATGGACAATATTCCCCTAATAATTACCCAAAACTTTTGTCTGAAAGAATTTTTGATATGACCCACCATTATGCCAAGGGATGAGAAAAATGATTTCGGAATTATAAGAAAATGCCAAGAGCTATCAGAGGTTGCCATGGCAACGCTACTAAATTGATGAGGGATGAGCCATCAGACGTTGCCATGACAACGCACTTGCACGACATCAGATTCAGTATTTTCATCTAAGTGGGAAGCGGCTTCGGTGACGTAACTGGAAGCATGCAGAATGTCTATGCCCAAGGTCGCAGTTTCAAAGTCGGCCGAAGTCGTCGGATTTTCTAAGAGAGCTAAAATCCCTCAGTATGCTTTCCTTTGGAGGGGAAGTTCCAACGTTCGTTGCGAGTTGCTGGTTAGGGTGGCATCTAGTAGCCAAGTTCACAGCTAGGTGTCGTTGACGTTAGTACCTGGTAGCAACATTAGGAACTACTGCTTGAAATTGACCGTCTGCAGTCCTTACCTGAATTAAGACTACTACAGCCATTACAATTCACACCGTTTATCAGACAGATTCTACACTCACCCAAAGTACACGGTGTTAGATGACCGCGTTGTCGCAGCCCCTAAACTGAGGAACCAACCAGAGGTAGATTTCATTAGAAAGCTAACTATTGCAATAGGTACCATGTTTCGACTTCCGGAAAATTTCGACATATCTTCGCGTTTCACATCCCCCAGACCCCAAAACCACCGTCAGTTCAAAAGTTTATATATAATTTATGTATGTATATGTATATATATATGCATATCAGTTTCTTGTGGACACGATAACTGCCGTAATTTTGCACCAATCACTTTGAATATTTTACCGAATATGTATACCTATAAAATCTCGGTCGATTTCGTTAATGGGCTAAATCGGTCGAAGGGGGTGAAAATGGGGGGGGGGGGGGCTTTTTTCGAAAAAGTGAAATATTGCTATAACTCTCTTAATATGTGAAATATCGAATCCGTTCAACGTTCATACTATGTGTCGGATAAAGCCCAAAAATTTATGTTTGAAGAATTTTTTTAATAGCACCAACCATTGACCAAAGGGGTGGGAAAAAGTGGTTTTTTCGGGAAACATTAATCATATCTCTCTTAATAGGCACAATCTCAAAACCGTACAAAATGGACAATATTCCCCTATTAATTACCTAAAATTTTGTCTTAAAGAATTTCTGATATGACCCACCATTATGCCAAGGGATGAGAAAAATGATTTCGGAATTATAAGAAAATGCCAAGAGCTATCAGCGCTTGCCATGGCAACTCTACTAAATTGATGAGGGATGAGCCATCAGACGTTGCCAAGATGACGCACTTGCACGAGATCATATTCAGAATTCCATCTGACTAAGTGTGAAGCGGCTTCGGTGACGTAACTGGTAGCAAGCATGCTGAATGTCTATGCCCAAGGTCGCGAGTTCAAAGCCGGCCGAAGTCGTCGGATTTTCTAAGAGCGCTAAAAATCCCTCAGTATGCTTTCCTTTGGAGGGGAAATTCCAACGTTCGTTGCGAGTTGCTGGCTGCGGTGGCATCTAGTAGCCAAGTTCACAGGTAGGTGTCGTTGACGGTAGTACCTGGTAGCAACATTAGGAACTACTCCTTGAAATTGACCGTCTGCAGTCCTTACCTGAATTACAGACTAATACAGCCATCCCTAAGTACACGGGGTTACATGACCGCGTTGTCGCAGCCCCTAAACTGAGGAACCAACCGAAATCTCTGCGGGAGATATAATTTTGCGTGAAGAAGTAACAGACCGTTACATAGTTACACATCAGTGTCGAAACCTTGCATAAGGACAGTGTGACCACAAGTATAACAAGTAGCTCCGTGAAGAACTATACAGCCTATTTTCATATATCCTACTTATGTTAATTGCCACTATTTAACATACAAAATTTCAGTTTGATTGCTGTAATAGGTTCTCAATATCTACGAATCTGTTACAGCAATTAAACTGAAATTTTGTATGTAGATTGTGGCAGTTAACATAAGTAGGATATATGAAAATAGGCTGCATAGTTCTTCACGGAACTACTTGTTAGCCTATTTTCAATTTTGAAAAAATAGGCTTATGAGATCACCTTTTGTCCGTGTGTGTGTGCGTGTGTGTGTGTGTGTGTGTGTGCGTGTGTGTGTGATTCGTGTGTGTGTCCCCCCCTAATAAAATCGAAACGGCTGGAGCGATTTCAATGTAACTCGGGAAGTTTATAGCACTATTCCCGGCGACCTCGACCGTGCCCTTCAAATTTTGTTACGTCTCTCCAATCCAACATGGCGGCTGTGCGAAATATCTCAATATCTACGAATCTGTTACAGCAATTAAACTTAAATTTTGTATGTTGATTGTGGCAGTTAACATAAGTAGGATATATGAAAATAGTCTGTATAGTTCTTCACGGAACTACTTGTTAGCCTATTTTCAATTTTGAAAAAATAGGCTTATGAGATCACCTTTTGTTCTCAATATCTACGAATCTGTTACAGCAATTAAACTTAAATTTTGTATGTTGATTGTGGCAGTTAACATAAGTAGGATATATGAAAATAGTCTGTATAGTTCTTCACGGAACTACTTGTTAGCCTATTTTCAATTTTGAAAAAAATAGGCTTATGAGATCACCTTTTGTCCGTGTGTGTGTGCGTGTGTGTGTGTGATTCGTTTGTGTCCCCCCCCCCCCCTAATAAAATCTAAACGGCAGGAGCGATTTCAATGAAACTCGGAAAGTTCATAGCACTATTCCCGGCGACCTCGACCGTACCCTTCAAATTTTGTTACGACTCACCAATCCAACATGGCGGCTGTGCGAAATATTTCACCAGCATTCAATATCTCCGAAACTATTACCGATATTACCCTGACATTTTCTATGGTGATAGAGGGAACTACTATAAGTTCACTTATGTGACTTTTGAAAACCTGGTAACTACAAAACCAACATGGCGGCCAAGCGAATTTGCGACTTTTAAAAAGACGTTTCTCGCGATTTGACCAACCAAACGCAATGAAACTTGGTACAGTATATGTTTATATACATTGTAATGCACCGACATCTAACTTCGTTCAATTGTTTACATAATCACAAGATGGCGGATGTGCGAAATATTTCACCGGCATTCTATATCTCTGAAACTATTAGCGGTATCTCCCTAAAATTTTGTACTGAGATAAAGGGCACTACTGGAAGTCCATCTATAAGATTTTCAAAAACCGGTTAACTACAGAACGAACATGGCGGCCAAGCGAATTTGAACATTTTAAATAGACCTTTCTCGCGATTTAATGTTCCAAGCGCACTGAAACCTGGTACAGGAAATATTTATACACATTGTAATCCACTGGTATCTAATTTAGTTCAATTGTTTACATAACCTCAAGATGGCGGCAGTGCGAATTTTAAAATTAAGTTTTTATTTCTTGTGATGTAGTCTTGCGATCGAAGTGAAAGTTGGTTGGTGAAGAACTATACAGACTATTTTCATATATCCTACTTATGTTAACTGCCACAATCAACATACAAAATTTAAGTTTAATTGCTGTAACAGATTCGTAGATATTGAGAACCGTCTTAATATTTCAGATGGTCGCCAGGTTGGATTTTTATTTTGGTACTATTACATTAAGATTATTGTGTACGTGTGGTATTCAAACTTCAATCGCATGATTAGACAACAAGAAGTAAAAACGAGATTTTAAAATTACGCACAGCAGCCATCTTGTGATAATGCAAACCATCGAAATAAATTAGATGCCAGTGGATCAACATTTGTATAAGCATTTAACGTGCAACGTTTCACGGCACTCGGATAGTTCATTCGCGAGAAACGTCCATTTAAATATTTATACTTCGCGTCGCCGCCATGTTGGATTTGTGATCACCAGGTTCCTGAAAGTCCTATAGGTGAACATATGTTCATAGTCTCTATGAACATTAAAAAATTCAGTTTGGTTGCTGTAAAAGATTCATAGATATTGAGAACCGTCTAAATATTTCGGGAGCTCACCATTTAGGAGTGTTATGTGTATAGGCCATAGAGTTATGTACCATTCAAGGGCAATTATTGCCTAGGTTCATTATTCAAACTTTCACTTCGATCGCATAATTACGACACAAGAAATTAAAACTTAATTTTAAAATTTCGCACAGCCGCCATCTTGAGGTTATGTAAGCAATTGAATTAAATTAGATGGCAGTGCATTACAATCTGCAAAATCAATTACTGTACCACATTTCACTGCGCTCAGAGAGTTAAATCACGAGAAAAGTCTATTAAAATATTTTAAATTCGCTTGGTCGCCATGTTCGTTTCGTACTTTACAGGTTTATGAAATATACATAGGTATACCTGTATCAGTACCCTTTATCACCGTACAAAATTGCAGGGTGATATCTGTAATAGTTTCGGAGATATAGAATGTCAGTGAAATATTTCGCACAGCCGCCATTTTGAGGTTAGGTAAACAATTGAACTAAATTAGACTCCTGTGCATTACAATGTGTATAAACATTTGCTGTACCAAGTTTCATTACATTTAGATAGTTAAATCGCGAGAAAAGTCTATTTAAATATCTCAACTTCGCTTGGCCGCCATGTTGGTTTTGTAGTCACCAGGTTTTTGAAAGTCTCATAGGTGAACTTCAAGTAGTGCCCTTTATCAGCGTACACAATTTCAGGGCGATATCGGTAATAGTTTCGGAGATATTGAATGCTAGTGAAATATTTCGCACAGCCGCCATGTTGGATTGGAGAGACGTAACAAAATTTGAAGAGCACGGTCGAGGTCGCCGGGAATAGTGCTATGAACGTCCCGAGTTTCATTGAAATCGCTCCAGCCGTTTCGATTTTATTAGGGGGACACACACACGAATCACACACACACACACACACACACGCGCACACACACACGGACAAAAGGTGATCTCATAAGCCTATTTTTTCAAAATTGAAAATAGGCTAAAAATGGACCCCAAATGACAAGAAGGTTACCGTTCCCATAAGACAATAAAATGTTTAAAATAAGCATAAAATGACGAAAAACAAAGTTAATTAAGCTCCAATTATAAAATACCTTCTCGCAATAAATGAGGTCTGATCCTTCTACGAAAACCTGCATATTCTGCCTATTTTCGCCTATCCCCAAGTTTGTCCGGTGAAATCTACCTCCGCCTTCCGGCGTGCCGAGAGGACTTTTTTGTTTTGTGTTTGTTTTCTGGAAAATCAAAATAAAACAAAACTAAATGAAATAAAAAATAAACAAAACAAAATCAAAACAAAAGCAAAATAAAATAAAACAAAATAAACAAAACAAAATAAAAACAAAAACAAAATAAAACAAATACAATACAAAAATTAAACGAAACAATTTAAAATAAAACAAAACATAATAAAAAACAAAACAAAATAAAATAAAATTTAACAAAGAAAACCAAAATAAAATAAAATATAGGCTATTAAATAAAGTAATGTAAAATAAAATAATTAAATAAATTATTTTACGACATGATCCTTATTCGCAAGTGGATTAAACGAGTTTTGCAACTGGATGACTCATATGTTCTTTACTGAACATCTTGTTCAGTGTTACCTTTTATCGAAATGTAATATTTTTCAGTCGGTCAACAAAATCGTACCCAATTGTAATGGATGTTTCCCTAATCCTGAAACGAAAGTACATGTGATTAATAAATACATTTGGATGACCAGTTTTAATCCTCAAACGATCATCATCAGATCCTTAAGCTATTTAATAGCCTAACTGTAAAATTAAATAGCCTGAGGATCCGAAGAGGATTGCTTGACGATCGAAACTGGTCGTCCAAATTTATTTATTGACCTAATGTATTTTTTCAGTATTAAGGAAGTACCCATTACAATTGGGTACGATCGTGTTGACCAACTAAGAAACATTAAATTTCGATAATATTCTAATTCAACGAAATTATTTAAAATCAAATCAGTCTTCCCCTAGTTGTTCAAGGGTGACATTCCATCTAACTGATTGCTGGCAGCACAAACTCTGATAGTATAGAAATTAGGAGTTGGTAGGATTAGTTTTCTTTGCACAAAGTTTTTTTAAATCAAAATTGTATTAACGCTTACTGAGTTATTGAACAAATTATTGGGAGGACGTCGACATACAGACTGACGGACAGACATACACACATATCGACTACTCTTAATGAGGATAGTTGCTAGTTGTTACAGAGCTAAACCAAAGTGTGCGATCTGGTCCGTGCCAAAGAACAAATACCAAATACGGTGCGTGCGGCGCTGTGGGCGGGCGGGGAACCTGCGGCTCACTTGGCATTACGTGACGTGACACGCGCGGCCCACTCGCGGGCACTGGCTTGTAAGGCTCGCAGTATTGTTTTGACACCCACCTTGATTGCTCTCCACTATATCATTTGTTTATTTCATTGAGACATGATGTATGGTGTCGTGTAATCGCTCACAACATGACAATGCTACACATCCACGCATACTGATTTTCCATTAATGATTTTGCAAGTCATACACTGAATATCTGTAATTTTCTAAATGAACAATTGCAGTACCGGTACTCAAACTTTGCAAGCCCTGTGTACCGAACGGTGCTGAATGGAGTGTTGAGAATGTCAAGAACGTTCTGCTTTGCCTCTGATAAATATTCAATTGTGCTCTGCCATCATTACCGGAAGTAGGTAGGCTAAATGCAATTATTTTAAATATTCTTCTTTGTCAAAATCATGAAACAAATGTTGTTATAAACTATTTCTTAGTATTGAGAACGATCGGTGACATAGACAGGAACTAGGATCCAAATCTGCGACATCACTATTGCTGGTGTCGTCAACTCGGTGGATCTTCTCATAAGCCAAAACCAACAATTGTTTTAAAGTACATTGTAATGCACTGACATCCAATTTACTTCAATTCTTCACATAACTTCAAGATGGCGGCTGTGCGAAATTTTTAAATTACGTTTTTATTTCTTGTGTCCTAATCATCCGATCAAAGTCAACGCTTGAATAATGAACCTACGCAATAATCGTCATGTAATAATATATAAATCTACGGCATATATAAATAAATAAATCCAACATGGCGACCATTCGAAATATTTAGACGGTTCTCTTTATCTACTAATCTATGACAGCAATCAAACTGAAATCTTGTATGTTGATAGAGGCTATAAACATAAGTTCACCTATGGGGCTTTCAATAATCTGCTGAGCGCAAATTCAACATGGCGGCAACGCGAAATACTTGGGTGTGTGTATATAAATAAATAAATGAATAAATAAATAAACAATTGAATAAATAAATAAACAATCACTCCAGAAAAATATACATGTATTAGTTAATATTATTTATTTTCGTCTTGTCCTTGTATGGACCACGCTCCGCAGTCTTTACATTATGCTTTGCCTTCTCTGCCTTGACTCTCTGCCAGTATCTTCTTAGCCTTTCTCCTACTTCCCTCTTCTGTTCTTCTGTGTAGGTTCTTTTCTTTGTCACTGACTCCTCCCCCGTCTCCTGGAAACCACTGTTGTCCTAAATTATTTTGGCTAGGTCCGTTCTCACTTCTCGAAACCATTTGAGCTCTGTCTTTCTCTTCCTTGTATTAGTTATAATCACTATTAAATAATTCTAGCACGTGAAAACTAAAGGAAGTATGAGACTTCTGTTACTTAGGAAGCAAAATAACCAGTGATGGACGAAGCAAAAGAGGATATAAAATTAGGTTGGCTCAGGCAAGGAAAACATTTCTACAGAAAAGGAATCTGTTGACATCCAATATACATTTAGGTATTAGGAAGTTATTTTTGAAGGCCTTTGTCTGGAGCGTCGCACTCTACGGAAGTGAAACTTGGACTGTTGGAGCATCAGAAAAGAGGAGAATTGAAGCGTTTGAAATGTGGTGTTACAGGAGAATGATGAAGATCAGATGGGTGGATAGTGTTACAAACGAAGAGGTATTAAGACTAGTGGGAGAGGAGAGATGTTTCTGGCGACTGCTAATGAAGAGAAGAGATAGGTTGGTAGGACACATACTAAGACACACAGGAATAGCAAGCTTAGTTATAGAAGGAAGGGTCGAGGACAAGAACTGTAGGGGTAGACCAAGGTTTGAATTGATGTTAAACAGATTACCTCGGATGTAGGGTGTGGTACCTATGTGGAGATGAAACGATTAGCTCAGGACAGGGAGGCATGGAGTGCTGCATCAAACCAGTCAAAAGACTGAAGACTCAGACAACAACAGCTTTTTACCATCTTCTCAATAGAGTACTCGTAGGTCGTTTCTGAATATTAGTTTACAATTCTCATTTAGAACTTATTGCTAAAAGTGTATCATAACAATAGTAGCCACCACACCTTCATAGATAAGTCGGTGGAGGGTTCATCGTGACCACATAACAAATGATGAAGTAGGCCTAGGCCTACTGAGAACTGGTCTACGAAGCCTGTACAAAATCGTTGCTCAAAGAAGAATGAAGTTCGCGGGACATGTTCTACGTATGGATGATAGAAGGATACCCAAGTCAGCACTGTTGTGGAAACCAATGGAAGGATACCTAAGTAGAGGACTACGCCGTAACACCTGGAAACAAACCTTTGCAAAGGATATTGAATGCATGGAAATGAACTGGGAGGAAGCTGAAAACCTGGCAGCTGATAAGGGTTCGCTGGAGGAAACTTGTTGCCCTATATGCTACCTAGCATGGGAGGAACTAAGTAAGTAATGCTAACCTCATATATATTATTTCAGCAGTATAGATCCCTCCTGTGGCGCTCATAAGCGACCGATCGTGAAAAATGAGCATTCAAATTAAAGAGAATATACATTCAGGGAGGGAAGTGAGGCGGTATGTGCCGGTATGGAATACCGGCACTGCTTTTAAAGGCCCAATGGCATACCGCCACTGAAAACCAGTGGATCTTAAATTTGTTTATGCAGTAGGAATTAATATAATTACTTTTCATGATCATTCATCCTCTTGTAGCAAGCTACTTTCACCGATAAACATTCACCTATCAGTCTTAATTGTATGTATTTTTTAAAATAAAAATAGACTTTACTGTTTATATTGTTGTACTGTAGTTTCAGATGCTATCTTTGTGTGATTTTCAGACCAATCTATTTTGACTTATGACACATTTACTGTTAATTTTTCATCTTATACGGATGCTAATTATATGTCAGTAACAAACAAACATTAATTAACTTAGTTCCCCACTTCATTCATTTAATTCTATTTATCTATATAGCATAAATAATAATTCACACATATATCCTTTAAGTGAAAAATAAAATTTATTACTTAAGCATGATGCAATTCTGAGTGAATAGAACAATTTCCTGCATATCACGTTACGTTGTAAGGGAGGGCTATGCTTTTTTGAAGTTGAGGTATGACAGGGAAATATCTTCGAATAGCATACCGCCTCTGGTTTTTTCCCACTTCCTTCACTGTAATACATTACCTGTGACGTATTGCACTCTAGTTTCATAAATATCTATAATTTCTTTAAAAATGACTTTTAAAAAACTGTACGAAGTGTGCGATTTGCAGATACTGTTGCTGCAGGAAGATACGCTCCATAATTGCTGTCCACTTCACATTTTGGCCGCTGTGACTCCTGTTTTATGTCATTTTAACATTCTGAGGTCTTACCTTTATCATTTTGCATGTATTTCAGAAACACTAATTTAAAGGAATGAGTACTCAAATCGTATAATTTCATAAATATCGAATAACCGGTGAGTGTTACGGCTAAGCTGTCAATCAATGGACTCAGCACACAAATGACATTAGCAGTGACGAATTGCATTCTAATTTCATAAATACAGTATCAATTTTTGTAAGAAGTGTGCGATTTGCAAATACTGTTGGTGTAGGAAAATACGTGACATCATTGCTGTTCAGTTCGTGTTTTGGCCGTAGGGACGCCTAAAATGTAAATAGAGTTCTATAATCATTTGGTTCAAATAAAAACATAACAACCTTTCTCTTTAAGTTTTTTATTATAAACCTATTGCGGAAAGTGTGACTTATGAACATGCGAGATTTCTCGCACGGGTCCGCTAGTAGTATTTATTAATAATAGTTGCCCAAATGTTTTGTCGGTTTGTTTTTGTTTTTGGAGGATAGTGACTGCTCGTGGGTTTGGTAGTGTTTTATATAGCTATTTTGTCTAGTATATTTGGATCTGATGATAACATGTTATACTTATTAGCACTTCTGTAGTCCATAACACACACATATATATATTAATCTCATTTAATTCGTTTCGGATGTCCCAGTAGTTGGGATTATATTTTGTTGACCGAATGAAAAGTTGTGCTATTAAGAATGTATAGCTGCATATATTCGTGTTTAAGGATTGGGTGAGGTGCCATGAAACTTGAAATAAGTTAGGCCTACAATCTGAGCATTTTCCCATTTTGAGTGTGGAGAGAGAACACACTAAGGGCCCCTTCCGACGAGGCCACTCAGCAGTGCTTCTCTGAAGCGCTTCCGTTCTTAAATACTATAGATAAATGAGAGCGTTCACACACAGCCACCACCACAGAACAGTGGCATAGCAGCAGGTGGTCTGTGAACTTGACTTCGCCGCTGGTGGCGGCCACAAAAAGTGGCGCTTCTCATCGCGAAACCAGGAACTACTGTATATTGTTGGTTTCAGACGAGGCTGCAGCCACACCACTAATTTAGTGGTGCATACGTAGCGCGACGGTAGCGCTACTAACGGCTCGCCACATGGTCGTGTATTTTGATATTCCCATGTTCCTATTATTTCATATTTGCTGCTGGCGTGCCTGTATTTCTTGTCTTGCTTTCTGTACGCTTTCTGAATATTGATGCTGATACCATCTAAAGGCTCTTGAAATGATTTTTTAGACACACAAGGAACTTTTCGTTATCCTGTTGTAGATCATCGAATAATGTGTAGAACAGTCCTCGATTCTGTATTGGATGGACCCAGAATCTTCTTGTTTTCCGTTGAAGTCTCTTCTCCTCCGCATGAGGAGCATGGCAAGAATTATATCACCTTCTACATCCAAGGTTACAGAAAACTGACGAGTTTTCCACCGGGTATCAAACACTAGCAGGGCCACCAAAGCATGGTAGAAACGCCACTAACGCTTGGTAGAAGCGCCACTAACGCTTGGTAGAGACGCCACCAAACGCTTGGTAGAAGCGCCACTAACGCTTGGCAGAAACGCCACCAACGCTTGGTAGAAGCGCCACCAACGCTTGGTAGTAGCGCCACTAACGCTTGGTAGAAGCGCCACCAACGCTTGGTAGTAGCACCACTAACGCTAGGTAGAAGCGCCACCAACGCTTGGTATTAGCGCCACTAACGCTAGGTAGAAGCGCCACCAACGCTTGGTAGTAGCGCCACTAACGCTTGGTAGAAGCGCCACCAACGCTTGGTAGTAGCGCCACTAACGCTTGGTAGAAGCGCTACCAACGCTTGGTAGTAGCGCCACTAACGCTAGGTAGAAGCGCCACCAACGCTTGGTAGTAGCGCCACTAACGCTAGGTAGAAGCGCCACCAACGCTTGGTAGAAGCGCCACCAACGCTTGGTAGTAGCGCCACTAACGCTTGGCAGAAATGCCACCAACGCTTGGTAGTAGCGCCACTAACGCTAGGTAGAAGCGCCACCAACGCTTGGTAGAAGCGCCACCAACGCTTGGTAGTAGCGCCACTAACGCTTGGCAGAAATGCCACCAACGCTTGGTAGAAGCGCCACTAACGCTTGGTAGAAGCGCCACCAACGCTTGGTAGAAGCGCCACAAACGCTTGTAAGAATTCATTGGTGGCGCTATCAACGCACCACGAAGCAGCGCTGCTAAGTGGTCTCGTCTGAAGGGGCCCTTAATGTGAACGCTTTCAACGCAACACATTTATGCGACGGCTATCGTAGTATGGAAATTGCCATTCAGTCTCGTGAGGACAACTGGAAAGACAGAGGTGAGTTTGAATCACACTCTCGGCTACCCATGTAGTGAATTATCGTGGTTTCTAACTTCAGCGTAAGAAAACATTGCAGGGTGATAGCTAACGAAAAGCCATGGCCAATTATTTCCCAATCCTAGTCCAAATGACAAAAGCACACAATATAATAGTCACAGCACGTACACCCAAGAACACGAAACGGATTGCCGCAATGTTTCGAGTGCTTAAACGAAAACACAAATGCAGCAACAACAACAAAAATAACACATTAGGAGATTGCGGGCTCAAACCCGGCCGAAGTCGTCGGATTTTTATGAGCGTTATAATCCTTCAGTATGCCTTCCTTCGGAGGGGAAGTAAAGCCGGTGGGCCCATGTCATAGATTTATGGCACGTAAAAGAACTTACCACTGCAATTGGTGGTGTTTAGCAAAATTTTAGGTTATATATGGCTAGTTAGAAACGCTCTATCAAGTTCCAACGTTTGCCACTAGGTGTTAGTGACAGTAGCATCTAGTAGCCAAAGTTGGAACTACTTGCAATTGAACTTGTTAGGAGCCCTCGGGCGTTCAATTAAAATACCTTGCTATAGCCATTGGCTGCAATTCATATATCATTAGGAGAGTACCTTAAAACAATACCCATGTACCTACAAATCCCATTGTCTTCTTAAGACAATATAGAGTGCAATCTTCACAACGAAACTCTACCCCTCTTTTCTGGTTGCCTGTGCTTAGTCACATAGAACCGCCTAGAATTAGAAGACTGAACAACTTGGTCAGGGAATACAACAAGATATTGGCCAATCCTGAACTCCCCATTCATGAAGATGCTAGCACCAGATATAGCCGTCTCAAGTCAAGATCTCCACATATTTAAACAGCACAGGAACTGGTTAGGAAGGTTTATGATCCAAAAGCTGATTGGAAAAATGGAACAGCATAGCTCCAATGCAATGTCAGGCACTGTTCAACATTCAAAATCTGCCAGCTGAATTTGATTTGCCCCGCAAGACATGGGTAACTCTCAACAGAGTCCGCACTAACCACGGGAGATGCGGATCAATGATGTTTAAATGGGGTATGCGATCTTCCCCAACCTGTGATTGTGGTGCAGTTAGACAGACTATGAACCATATTGTCACTGAGTGTATTAGTAGGACATTCACTGGATCAACACAGGACTTTGTAATAGCCTCTACTGAAGCCATAAGATGGCTAGAAAATTTAGACATTAATCTTTGAACACCTTTTCCCTTGCATGATTGTTACAGTTGTAATGTGTTACCTATTGTATGTATGTATATTGTTTATGTTGTTTGTTTTGGGTTGTACCATACGCTAATAATAATAATAATAATAATAATAATAATAATAATAATAATAATAATAATAATAATAATAATAATAACGAAGAGAAGTAGATCTTTGATCGATGAAAGAATTATGATAATTGACCGCCTCGTGGTGTAGTGGCTAGCATTCTTGGCTATCGCAGATTCCCGGCTCTGCCATCTCAGCCATTTTGGAAGTGGTTTTCCGTGGCTTCCTCACTTATTCACCAGGCAAGGGCTGGGTTGGTTCTTAACTTAAGGCCACGGCCGCTTCCCTCCAAATCCTCACTTGAATTACAATTACACACACTACTACAGACTTAACAATAACACATGTTATCACAGAATTTATACACATACCGAAGTACACGGTGCTGAATGATCACGATATCCAAGACCCTCAAATGAAACAACAACAACAACAACAACATGAATGACGATACTCCATAGCTTTTATGTTCGACCCTGGCGAAATGTAAATATTATATGTCAGAAAACTGTACTATAATGAGGCTCATTATAGTACAAGTTTTCATTATGATACAGTTTCTCCCACCAATCAGAGCTCAAGAAACAGTTGTGTGACCTATTAGGTGAGGATAGCATCACACCTGTGCTCACTTCCATGGCCCCCTATTTTAAACTTCACTGCGTGGCGAGTGTCATAGTGAGGTATTCCAGGAGGCCATGGTCAAATACAAGGTATTCTCTGCGTCCCATGCGCTCTGTTCAATACATAAACTGGTGAAATCTCGACAGATATTTATGAATATTTATGTTCAAACATAAAATAGTTATAATTATCGTCGAACATAAACAGTCGTATGCAATTCGCCTATAATGGTAATTAAGACACTCGTATGGAAATTATAAAACTCGCCACGCTCGTTTTATAAACATACTCGTGTCTTAATTATTGCCATTATAGGCTCGTTGCATAATGTACTATCATATCAATAATTCTGAAAATTAGCTACCTCGAAGCGCAGGCTATTAATGGTATTATCAGCTCCCATACCTGCACCAAAGTCAGTTTCGTGTCCTAAAGGTGGTATAATTTTCATCACAAACACTTCAAAACAGCACCTGTGTTTATTACTGTGACACGCAAAGGCAATCCTATAACATTACTTATGGTTAGAATGGTGCACGGAACTGCACGCCTGCGACTATTCCACAGAGTCCCTTCTTCTGCGCCTTCTGCTGCAACCAGTTGTCCAAACGGAAGCGCTGCCTGGACATAGGGACTCGCAGATTCACATCTGATATGGACTGCTCGAAGACCAGGAACTGGTAACGGTGAGCACCTGAACCCTCTGGAGGCTCGGGTTTGTTGTAACCTGTCAATGCGAGAGGAACTGTTTAGACACTCTGGGACTGCTCGAAGACCGGGAACTGGTAACAATGGACACCAGAGTCCTTTGAAGGCTCGGGTATGCAGTAAGGGAACGTACCCATACTACGTGACCTATTTTTTAAGATTTTTGACCCCTCCTTCCCCTCGGTGACCACTCGTAGTATATGCAAAGACCGCCCCCCCTCCCCCCTTAAAGTTTTTACGTAGTATTGACAAGAATAATTTTTAAACATTTCGCAGGCAGAAAGTGAAACAAATGAAAATAGTTTGACTCATATTCGTCTTTATTAATAAGGTGTTTATTGCATAAGACTGCATGCATGCTTAATAACAACCTTCGAAAACAAGCCAAAAAATATTATAATTACTAGTAAATTAAATATTATTAAGAAAAACTTATGTAAAAACATATTGCTAACGCAAATATCATACTGTTTTAAACATTCAACAAAATGTGCTCAGAATACTCACCTTCAAGAAATAATTAAGAAGACGAGCATTTTTCTTATTCGCAATCTGACAAGGTTCTTCAATTTTTAACAATGTTAGACGCTCTAGCTCTTCCTGATTTTTTTTTAGTTCTCATCTTTTAAAGGCACCCAAAATTCATTTGTTTTTTGTATTACTTGCATTGACATATTACTTGTAACATAATATAAAAGCTTTGTACAGCCGATCGTATAACGACATTATTGTACAGCATGAACTCTCGTCGACTTGCTTGACAACTTCACTGAACTACAAACTGCCTGAAAAACAGTGTCTGTTTCCGATCAGCTGACGTCTCGACGTATGTGCGTCAGCGCCACCAACTGTGAGTTTAAGAAGCACTACACACTGCGCGCCTTATTCAAAGATAGGTTAAAAAAGCGCGAAATTTCTCTCGGCGAAATCGACTACGTAACAAAAATCTAAGCCACCGCCCCCCTTCCCCCCTCTCCCCATCGCGCTCCTGTGACTGAGCGTAGTATTTTGAAGACCTCCCTCTCCCCCTTAAACAGGTCACGTAGTATGGGTACGTTCCCTGACTTGTCAGTGTTGAGAGGAACTGTTATAGTTGGATGTCGCCAATACTTATAGCTCACTCATGTAAGCGTCTCTTCTAGTAGCCTGTTCTAAAAGTAGATACAAGATTCATCAGAAGTGCTTCTCTAGAGCGTCTGTTTACGTAAAGAGAACTTGCAACAGGCTAAGTGATGATAATTTGAATTGAAATCGTTCGCAAAGTCAGATGCAACCAACACAATTTACACAGGAATGTTACGTGGATGATGAAAGTAATAGCATCATGTAGAATGATAGCTTTTACAATGTAATATGTAATTGAGTTAACTAGTTTAGGCCTATATTAATTGAACTTAGTTACTCATTTCATGTACCGTATATTTATCATCACTAATGTCACAATTACTGTTTTTGTTGGTACTTTGTTGCAGTATTATATACGGTACCAGGGGCGTATATAGAGTTTTATTTCTCCCAACCGGGGGTTAGGGGGCATGGTATAGGCCCAAATAATAGGGGCCGGATCCGGGTTCTCCCCGGGAAACTTTTGTATAATTTGGTGCAAAATGATGAGTTTTAAGGCTATCTTGCATAACTTTTTCAACCAATTTGTTGTGATGTTTTATGTTTGGTTAATGTCGAACACTACAAAGACCATTTTAAGTTACTTTTTATTAATGCAATCATCTTGCTCACTTGATAGTGTTTACATGGAAAGAATTAATGTTACTGTTTTGATTTACAACTCACACTATAATATAAAGTCAAGGTTTCTTAAAGCATTGCCAAATCGGTTCATAAATTCATCGTCAGTGAGATGTATTGTACCCGATATCCGGATAGTAGGCTGTCAGATATCCGCCCCCTCAATCGGATTGCCAATAATCAAACGCACCGGCACAGCTACATCAATGAAAATGGCACTGACAGATACTATCGAGATTAGAGTACAATAGTTAACAAGAAAATTATTGTGGAACACACCAAAATATACGGGGGTTCATACTTACCTTTACTTACCTCTTAAATTTATCTCGGGGACTGGGTTGTCAACTGGATCACTTAAAGTATGCCCACACAATAACCTCCACCATGATATTTAAAATGAACCAGAAACGAAGACGAGAAACTTTAAACTGCACAATAATTTATTTCACAAAAAGAATGATTTAAAAAAAAAAAAAAAAAAAAAAAAAAAAAAAAAAAACAACAAAATCCACGTGGCAATCAGAAGCCATCGACCACATAACCATGTCCTCCTGTAGGACTTGTATTCTCTACATATAATGTTTCTGCTTTCTCAAGCTCATAGTAACGTAAAAATAATAATGCATATGGAATGGAAACGGGATTTGGGATGAGACACATATATCAATTGTTTTGCGTGTTTATATACTTCACATTTTATTTATAGCCACAAGGCTATTATGGAACGTCCTTGGCCTCTGTAACACAGTTGTCCGGGCCAGCTGCAATGCACCTGTATTGTCAAAGCGGACTCCCGTTCGTTCAACCCTAGCATAAGCGTGTTACCTCAGAGCTTGGCTCTCCTTTTCAAACACGTAAATGTTCACATCTCAACTGAAATATTATCACGCAAATGTCTTACATGCTTCATTCAAACACCAGTGGATTACTCCAACAATCCCAAATCATGATTATTTGTTCAAACCACTTGCTTAACTTGCGTTGTTTAGAGTATAAAAACAAAACTCTAAATGTTAATTAATTATTTATAACAATAATAAATTGTTTATAACAATGTCAAATGACAATTGAAAATTTAATACACGCTTCTATTAATCACTATCTTTTCAAATTATTATCAAAGATATTTACAAAATTATTTTACAATATTAAATTGTTTATATTATTTATACAAGAAATACATTAAACCACACGTTTATCCGGTTGATAATTACTCAAATCGTGTTGATATAATCGACCAATGAAGGTTAGTTATATTTAACTGTCAAATTCAGGTTTAATAAGGTTTAATAATAATTATTAATATTTGTGACGGTAACCTCCATTCAAAATCTTTATCTCAAATTATTTAACACTCTTGTTAATTTTAACAGTATCTTCATATGAATAATCTTTCAAAGAACAAGAACAATACATTCAGCGGGAAAATACTTCGCTTATAACGCACAAACATGGCACAACAATTGGCCCAAAATTCATCATATATCTTCATATATATGGCATAAAAATCTTCCAAACTACACACAAAAACCTCCACGTATTAATTCATCAACTTCATTAATTATTGTGGGAACCTCCTTCATTATTCAAGGGCATTACTCAACAGCGACTTTTACACGTCCACTGAACTAACGATTATACATCCATTGTTCCTCTTTAAAAATTCTTATATTCATCAATTGTAATAATGACTGTTATTATTTAACCATCGTGGGTTTTATTCATGAATCGATATGAAGTAAAAATTTGCCAATCACAAATAAATTTAATAGCAAATACGATTAGACACTCCTGCCTGGTCTATCAAAATTGAGATTAACATCTTCAAAGTAACGCAGTATAAAAATACTATCTTCAAACAAAGTTCATCTAAACTGCAAAATAGTCGAATAGAATACAATTAGACTGTGGAATGCAAACATTATTGTTCCAATCTATAATTGAGAAAAACTCCTATCAAATGTTCATTACTATAGTGTTTTCAATACATTGTAATCAACGTTCATATTTCATAAAATTGTCTATAATGCAATGATAAATGTCTATGTTGCAATCATGTTCATAAGACGACTAGTATTTCAAAGATCGTCGATATCGTAATAGATTTTAACGCTCTAAAATCATTTAAATATTCTTCTTTCTTGAGGATGACAGAAAATTGGTCAAAGTAATTTACTGAATAGAATTACTTTAATAAAATGACACGCTGTCTGAATTCAAATCTGCCATAGCAAATCGTTAACTTTACCGTCAAATCGTGACTACAAAAATATGCAAATTACTGAAAGAATCTAATATCAGTCTCAACTGATCCAAAATTATTAAGTATGCCAATGACATAGCAATGTCTCAAAAATCGAAGAAAAAGGCATAAATCATCGAAGTGTACTGAGTACAGAAATATCAATCAAGAAAATGGGGCAAAAGATAGGACAGAAAATATGGGAAAAATGGTTGCTCAGATATCGCTACAAGGCTCAAATAATACAAGAAACGTTCACGACTACCTTATCTGTTGATTGAAGATCTAGAGGAAAGTTTTCAAAGAAAACTGCTGTTGGTTCCATTTCACCAGCGTAAAGATGTGATCCGTCCTCGAACCTGGAATCAGCGTCCTCGGAGAATCGAACTGCTTCCTCCTCCGAAATTGCACTGCTCCGTGGATACGAAAAACATCCCTCTGGCAAAACTCTTCTTTGTGCGCCGGGACAACCCTGGCCTCTCTTGAAAGTTCCCTGAAGTTCTTGCAGGAATTCGCCATGAAGTTTAATGTAGTTATTTCCGCAGAAATATTCATAGTTGTGGAGTATGAAAATATTTCCACTGTTATCTGGTATAATTCAGCGATGGATTCACGATGCATGAGTGTAGTTGGATGTTCACTACATGCTCGCTTTTGTAGAAAGACGATTAACGTAGTTCCATGCTGTTACTTTACTCCAACGATATATGTCCCAATTGCATTAAAGCCTTAGCCTTCCATCTCAACTACTGTTATAATCATTGAAAGCACTGCAAGATTATAATGTTCCATAGTCGAATGTATCGTTGTAATACCAAACGTATTCTCCAATATCACTGTTGCACTCCACGTGTCAGCCGTAGTGTATAATGTGGAATTTTAAAACGTGTTTCTCATGTGGCGAGAAAATCACTTTTGTTGGCAGCCTTAAAGTTCCAATATCTTTCGAAGTATAACTGTGAAATTGTTCAAATCTTCTACACACCTCAATGTTATACTGCCCAATAGAATTATAATACAGGCTGAAGTTAGCGCTTGATATCTTAACTGGTGGAAACGTTAATGTGAGCGTTTCAACTTCACCTAGTTTCGAGCAGCGTAAAATGGAACTGCTCCGTGCTCGTTCGATGCGCCGGGCTTTAACCACGCTAAAGACAACTTACTTCACTGAATCACTTGAAAATAACTATATATCACCAGAAATATATATGCGATCTGACATATGAGATCTGAGAGCTCCTCTCTTCTGTGCACGACCTTTTATCAACTTCTTAAGGGGCGTATCCATCCCTTCCATAGCCTGTTGCTGCGTCATTGCTAGAAGTTTTAACTTTGGCTATACTTGACGGATTTTCAAATTTCAAAAACTCAAAATTAATTTCTTCAAAATTCCAAATCAATGCCATAACTGAAAATAGTTTTCCACAAATCTGCATGCCAAAAGTAATTAAATATCGTAATTTCAGCAATCTCCGTCTTCCTTCCAAACTATCGTTCATTGGTTCGAGTCTCTCCTCCAATAGCGTAGCTTCTTCCTTAGCACAATACCTTGTTTCCTGCGACTGCGCCGTAAATCTAAGATCTTTCTCGAACAAACTCATGACGTCACCAAGAATCTCAGCTCACTCAGCCTACTGGCATGAATTCTACGTCATCCATGCCTACGTCATGAATATCCACGTCATAACTATGACATTCATAACTTTACTCATATTTGCCAATACAGCCATCGTGGTCTCAATATAATTCAATTTCCGGGGGCATTCTCCCTTCACCACGTTTTAAAAACAGTTGCAAATTGTTTTTAAACTCTGTGTTATAAATATCTCAATTCACTTGAACACGAAATTGAATTATTATTGGCTTACTCTTGGATAATATTTCTTCAAGTTCCCAGCATTGAACTTGCCATAAACGACATTATTCTCATCATCGTAAAGTTCATAACAGTTGTTTCCATAGGCATTCGTAATTCTGAACGGACCCATGAACACTATTCCAAACTTGGGATAGATTTTCTTACCCACGTCAGCCTTGACAGGTCTGCGTAATAATACCAGATTTCCAATTTCTAAGGGAGCACCAAAACGTTTTCCAGCTACTCTTTTCAGTCGTTTTTGTGCTGCTTTCTGGAGTTGTTCTTTCGCTCTGTCTATTCTCTGCTGCCTTCCTAAGTCGGGATCTCTAGGAACGTGGTTAAAAAGATTATCCCACGGCCTTTCTGGGTTTCTTCCTAGATGAAGTCTCACTGGCACCTCTCCTGTGCTCTCCTGCACTGTAGAATTTAGACCTTTCTCAATAAGGGGTACAAATCTCACCCAACCAGAATGATCATTCGGACAGAAAATTCGACAGAATTTCGAAAATTCAGCCATATATCTTTCCGAAGAATTCGATTCCGGATATCGCACGCTTGAAAATATGTGCTTAATACCAAGCCTTTCCATATCTGCTGCAAATTCTAAGGACGTAAACTGAGCTCCATGATCCGAAAGTAAATATTCTGGTTTACCAGCTTTTGGAAATACAGCATGTTCCATTCTGCTTACAACGTTCCTCGTGTTAGCTTTTTGCATGGGACTCATTGTTACAAATTTTGAGAAGACATCCACGGTAACCAACAGATACTGATTACCCTGATATCCCTTCGGACAAGGACCAAATATGTCTGTCGCCATGAGTTCATTCGGTTTAGAGGGAATCATAGCCTTAGGTTTTCCTTTTAATAGAGCGGAAGCATACTTTGCTCTTTGACATTTATCACATGAACGAATGACATTAGCAATGCTGGAACGCATGTTAGTCCAAATAAACCTCACTTTAAGAGTATCAAGAGTTTTATCTAAACCCGCATGTCCAGTTGCGTGATGAGCTACCCACACTAAATTGACAACAAGTTTAGGTGGCACGACTATTCGAAGCTTTGTATGCGCAGAGTCAGCATACTTACATACGATGTCTCCACTCAAGACAAAGTGTCGTGAATCTCTCTGTGTAGCTGCATAGTCAACATCAGTATTGTCCATGTAACCCTTAAGAAACCTGTACATTTTCCTGATTGGAGCGTGTCTCTTCTGTGACACACCGATTCGGGCTAACCTCCTAACGGTCTCTTGATCTTGCTGCTCCAATTGTACATGGTGTATCTGCACATTTTTGATAGGGTTACGTGATAAAGCATCAGCCAGTAAGTTATCTTTCCCAGGCTGATGGATGATAGTGACGTTAAACTGTTGGGTGAACAAAGCCCAACGTGTCAATCTATCACTAGACATGTCAGTTTGCAGCATAAACTGAAGTGCTTTGTGATCTGTAATAATGATAACCTTATGTCCCAGCAACATTTTTTTCCAAGCTTGCAAAGCTGTTACAAAAGCTAACGCTTCTAGTTCTGTCGTAAAGTAGTTTTCCTCGTGTTTCTTTAACTTCCGACTAGTGAACGCAATGTAGTGCTTGTTGCCTGCCTCGTCTTTTTGGTATAAGACTGCACTAATGCCTATTCTTGATGCATCAGACTCTATATAGAACACCTTCTCAAAGTCTGGGTATTCCAGTTTGACGTTGTTTCTGAGCATCTCCTTTGCTTTCTCAAAAGCCTCGTCTGCTGCGGTAGTCCATTTCCATCTATTATTTTTCTTGAGTAAATCATACAGAGGAGCCATAATTTCAGAGTATCTCGGACAGTGGCTGCTAATGAATTGGCATGCGCCTACAAATTCTCTGACTTGCTTCACCTTAGTTGGCTTTGGGAATCTTGTGATCGCATCTACTTTCTGCATGTTTGGATGATATCCATCTTTATCAATGGTATGCCCCAAGTAATTGATCTCCTTCTTCAAGAATTGACATTTTCCAAAATTGACCTTGATATTGGCTTCCCTTAAATTTTCAAACAACTTTCTCAAGTGCACTAAATGTTCTGCGGCGTTGGGTGAAGATACAATTAAATCGTCAATGTAGCAGATTACATTCTCCTTTACTTCGTCAGTGAGCTTGCTATCAAGTGCTCGAATGAGTGCTGGTCCACTGTTGACCATTCCAAAAGGCATTCTCACAAAGACCCATGACGTCTGGTCAAATAGGAATCCAGTGTACTGCATACTTTCTTCCTCCAGTTGAACTTGGTAAAACGAAGATGTCAAGTCAAGAACACTGAAACATGCTCTCCCTTTGAACTTTCTAAGCAGATCTCTGATCTTAGGTGGTCGGTCATTTTCTGGAAGAATCTTCAAGTTGATGGTCCGAGCATCGAGACAAAGACGTATCTGACCATTAATTTTCTTCACTACAGTGATGGGGTTTATCTAAGACGACGCCTGTTTTTTAATAATCCCGTCTACCTCCATTTTTCTGATCAACCCTCGTACTTCTTGATAGTATTTCTCAGGTATGGGGTATATTCTCTTTGGGTAAGGGGTTTCATCGGTCAGCCTTATCTTATACTTATAGTCTTTAATCAATCCAGGCTTTTCATCAAAAATATCTTGGAATTCCTTTATCAAATCTTCAAATTCCCCCTGAATTTCTTCAAATCCTTCAGTTTTTCTACTGGGTATTTCTGTTATATTCTCTACGTCGTTAATAATGGTATTTAAAATTTCTTCCCTAAGGTCTATCTCCAGACTGTTTTTCACGTCCTGTTCTTCGATCTCTTCTGTGATCATGTACCCATCATTAAAGCTAATACTTCTATTCTTCATATCAATAATGGCTCCAACCTTCGATATAAAATCGATTCCTAGCACAATATCGAAATGGATCTTGTTAACCACAATAAAGATCTGTTCATAATTCCTTCCATTAATTTCAAAGTTCAACAGCACTTGGATCTTGCATTTCACTGCCTTGTCTTGGAAAATTCCTCTCACTTTGACGGTAGAAACTGGTAAAACTGTCATGTTTTCTCCTTTTAACAGACTTTGATAGCATTCATCAGAAATGATAGAAATAATTGCACCAGTATCCATAAGAGCTTTATACTGTTGGCCATCTATCAGTACAGAAATAATAGGTAATGCACATGGTCTTTCCTCTTTGACGATTCCCCTCTCTTCTAATAAATCCTCATCAGTTACTTCGTAAATTTCGTTAATGGTAATCAGGTGTGGTGTGGCATTGTATTCATGGTTTCTCACTGTCGTTGAGAGATCGGCGTTTTTTTTGTGTACCAATCTCAAAGTTCCCCTGCTGACTTGTAGAAGGACCAGGATCGATCACTACATCCTGTCTTTTCTTTTGATTTTCAGCTTCCTTTTCTCGTAATTCCTTCAGATACTGCTGACTTTCTTTCTCTCTTTCTTGATACTTGTCGGGTGTCATAACCTGACCTTGAGAATTCTGATTCTGATTCTGGTACTGGTTATTTCTGTTATAATTTCTATTATAACCATTGTTGTAGTATCTACCTCTTCCGTTGTTGTAATTCCCTCTATTATTATTCCAGCCTCGTCTTTGCTGATATGGACGGTAACCTTGGGATCTGTGGTTGCGGAAATAATTATTCCTGTGAGGACCTACATTTTCAGTTTTTCCTTCCTCAGGCTTATCAGTTTGCTGCACTTGATCCATATAGACCGTATTAACGTCTTTGAATTCGTGCCTCTGACCTTTTTGTACCAAATTTGGCATTGGACTCGTGTAGTCAAGCCTTCTCAACAATTCGTCCATACTTGTCAAATCTCTAATATTAGACGATATGATCAGTCTTCTTACCTCCACAGGCAGCATACGTGAAATCGCATCTATCAACTGCTCTGTTGACAATGGGGGTTGCAAAAATCTCAAGCGTGATAGTTGACTAGTGAAGAAATCAGCGTACCGTGTTGGAAGAGTACCTGAATACTTCCTCGAGTATACTTCAGCTCTTAATGAATTCTGAGCTTCTATTGACCAGAATCGTTTAATCAGTGCCTCTGCAAATTCGTCAAAATTGCTGAAAGTGTACCGAAATGCTCTAAACCATTCGAGGGGTCCTCCAGCTAGAAATCTTTCTACGATTCTCATCTCTCTCTCTCTAGGAATGTGGGCTTCTATGAAGTAGTCTTTAAGATTCCTGATATATTCGATCGGTGTGAGACTATCAGTGTTGCTAAATTTTTGAGGTTTGTCTTCAAAATTCCGGATGACTGTCACATTTCTCTGATATGAATCCATATAATTCCTCCCACTATCACGATACTTCCATTCGGGTTCAATATTCCGATCCTCTTTTTCTTCTCTGAATCTGGATATACGTTCCTCAGGACTAATATCTCTCTCTTCTGTAGTAAGGTGACCTCTTCTCACGTAATTTCTATCCTCTTCACCAGTCAATCCTTCGGTATCCTTGTCTGTGATTTCCGTGATGACTTTCCTAATCAACTCTTCCTTATAGGTTTCCATCATGCTAGCTTCTCCTAGTTTCAAATTCTGCAGCTTGCTCGTAGTTTCATTAACATCAGAGACAATCTTATGAATTTGTTCCTTTAACGTTTGCACGTCCTGACCTATCTGTGTTCTATCCTCTACCTGCTTTTCGGATAGCGAATCCATCCTTACATTCAAGTCTTTCCTAATCTGAACTACTTCGTTATTAATGTCTACTTGTGTACTGACAAGTTTTCTTTCAATTCGTTCCTGAATCTGATCTACATGTTCCCCACTTGACCTGTTCCATTCATCTTTCCACACTGTTACATTTGCAGTTAACATTTCTGCAATATCTACTTCGATGTCCTCCTTAAGTAAACGATTGTGATCTAATACTTGGGTTCTCATGACCTCTACATCGTATTTTAAACCAGCTAAAGAAGCTGTTGTCCTAACAGACTCGTCAACTAACCGAGTTGTTAATGCACTAATGTTACGAGTACAAAGCATTTTTGAAGTTTCAATTTCCTCCCTAACTTTGTTAACATCAGTCTGAACTTTAGCAATGTCTACAAAAACAGTATTGACTTCTACTTGTATTTTATTGATATCGCTTTGCATATCGTTAACATCTGAATGAATATTATTGATGTCTACTTGAACATTTGACACATCAGTTAGAACATTACTAACTTCTCTTTGAACTTCCTCAACTTTGTCTTGTACAGTAGCAACATCATTCCTTACAACAATTACTTCAGCTCTAGCACATGAAATATCACCTCGGACATTAGCAACATCAAGATTCAACATGGTAAGATCTTTTTGTACCTTAGACACATCATTTTTAACCTCAGAAACATCTTTATGCACATTGGACACGTCTGTGCGCATGTCAGTTACAGCATTCTCGATTCCCTGGGTATTAATCTGTAAACGCGACACATTATTTTCTAAGTTTGCCGAACTGGTCTGAAGAACTTTCAAACTTTCATTCATGCTAGCTTTCATCTCCCTCGCACTTTCATCCAGCCTAATAGACATATTACTAGAATTCTCCTCCATCATCTGCTTCATATTGTTGGACATCTCCAACATTTTCTTAATACTTTCATCTGCCATTTCAATAATATTTCAATAATAAACTGCTTTAGGGACATACATCAAACAGAGCAAAATAACAACATCTGAGCAACATTTTTCACCATATATAAAATTTGAGCAATTTTCTGTCTTAAATCTAACTTATAAATACCTTATAATTAACCTTCGTAGACATTTCATGTTGAAATAAACTCAAGCACCTGTTCAAGTTTCTTTGGTTCATTTTAAAATATCCTAACACAAGTAATTTACATTTACAATCCAAATAGTTTAATTTTATCTTTAATATGACTATACATGTCATAAGCCGGTCAAATAAAATAAGATTCCAGATCATAGGCGATTTTTCTAAGTTTCCAGCCTATTTAACCTCTCTCAAGTTGTATAAGATCTGATCTTTTCTGAGTGTAATTTTCCTAATACAATACAACATTTAATCCCTATATAATCACACTCTCAAATTCTACAATTGGCTAAGACATCTAACAAAGAATCAACCTCTTTATTTGGGTCTTCACAATCCCTTTGACATCGATAACTTGGTAATCCAATGTTATTCGAACACTCCACAAAAATTGCGGTGTCAATTCTACTGCAATGACTTGGTAATCCAATGTTTTGCTGATCCTGCCAATCGAGCCAATCGTGCCCCACGTTTTAGGGTCGCCAATCCTACTGTACCCGATATCCGGATAGTAGGCTGTCAGATATCCGCCCCCTCAATCGGATTGCCAATAATCAAACGCACCGGCACAGCTACATCAATGAAAATGGCACTGACAGATACTATCGAGATTAGAGCACAATAGTTAACAAGAAAATTATTGTGGAACACACCAAAATATACGGGGGTTCATACTTACCTTTACTTACCTCTTAAATTTATCTCGGGGACTGGGTTGTCAACTGGATCACTTAAAGTATGCCCACACAATAACCTCCACCATGATATTTAAAATGAACCAGAAACGAAGACGAGAAACTTTAAACTGCACAATAATTTATTTCACAAAAAGAATGATTTTAACAAAAAAAAAAACAACAAAATCCACGTGGCAATCAGAAGCCATCGACCACATAACCATGTCCTCCTGTAGGACCTGTATTCTCTACATATAATGTTTCAGCTTTCTCAAGCTCATAGTAACGTAAAAATAATAATGCACTTGGATGGAAACGGGATTTGGGATGAGACACATATATCAATTGTTTTGCGTGTTTATATACTTCACATTTTATTTATAGCCACAAGGCTATTATGGAACGTCCTTGGCCTCTGTAACACAGTTGTCCGGGCCAGCTGCAATGCACCTGTATTGTCAAAGCGGACTCCCGTTCGTTCAACCCTAGCATAAGCGTGTTACCTCAGAGCTTGGCTCTCCTTTTCAAACACGTAAATGTTCACATCTCAACTGAAATATTATCACGCAAATGTCTTACATGCTTCATTCAAACACCAGTGGATTACTCCAACAATCCCAAATCATGATTATTTGTTCAAACCACTTGCTTAACTTGCGTTGTTTAGAGTATAAAAACAAAACTCTAAATGTTAATTAATTATTTATAACAATAATAAATTGTTTATAACAATATCAAATGACAATTGAAAATTTAATACACGCTTCTATTAATCACTATCTTTTCAAATTATTATCAAAGATATTTACAAAATTATTTTACAATATTAAATTGTTTATATTATTTATACAAGAAATACATTAAACCACACGTTTATCCGGTTGATAATTACTCAAATCGTGTTGATATAATCGACCAATGAAGGTTAGTTATATTTAACTGTCAAATTCAGGTTTAATAAGGTTTAATAATAATTATTAATATTTGTGACGGTAACCTCCATTCAAAATCTTTATCTCAAATTATTTAACACTCTTGTTAATTTTAACAGTATCTTCATATGAATAATCTTTCAAAGAACAAGAACAATACATTCAGCGGGAAAATACTTCGCTTATAACGCACAAAATTGCACAACAATTGGCCCAAAATTCATCATATATCTTCATATATATGGCATAAAAATCTTCCAAACTACACACAAAAACCTCCACTTATTAATTCATCAACTTCATTAATTATTGTGGGAACCTCCTTCATTATTCAAGGGCATTACTCAGCAGCGACTTTTACACGTCCACTGAACTAACGATTATACATCCATTGTTCCTCTTTAAAAATTCTTATATTCATCAATTGTAATAATGACTGTTATTATTTAACCTTCGTGGGTTTTATTCATGAATCGATATGAAGTAAAAATTTGCCAATCACAAATAAATTTAATAGCAAATACGATTAGACACTCCTGCCTGGTCTATCAAAATTGAGATTAACATCTTCAAAGTAACGCAGTATAAAAATACTATCTTCAAACAAAGTTCATCTAAACTGCAAAATAGTCGAATAGAATACAATTAGACTGTGGAATGCAAACATTATTGTTCCAATCTATAATTGAGAAAAACTCCTATCAAATGTTCATTACTATAGTGTATTCAATAAATTGTAATCAACGTTCATATTTCATAAAATTGTCTATAATGCAATGATAAATGTCTATGTTGCAATCATGTTCATAAGACGACTAGTATTTCAAAGATCGTCGATATCGTAATAGATTTTAACGCTCTAAAATCATTTAAATATTCTTCTTTCTTGAGGATGACAGAAAATTGGTCAAAGTAATTTACTGAATAGAATTACTTTAATAAAATGACACGCTGTCTGAATTCAAATCTGCCATAGCAAATCGTTAACTTTACCGTCAAATCATGACTACAAAAATATGCAAATTACTGAAAGAATCTAATATCAGTCTCAACTGATCCAAAATTATTAAGTACTAGCAGTAGTACCCGGCTTCGCCCGGTGAAATGATGATAATGTTTTAAGGTCTCCTTAGAAATATAATGGACTTAAAATCTAAATCATTTGCCCCCAAAGACAATGAGGAAGTAATATCTAGGTAATTTGCCCTTTTGATAAGGATGATAATAAAAACTACTGTTGAATTGACACGTCAAACTTACAAACTACCTTAATAGAAATACATATTTCAAAATTCACAGGCGAGGAAGACTTATTGTGTGTGGTGATTAATGGTGTAATGGGCGTATCATCCACTGTAGATCATTTGCTCTTATGATGAGGATGATAAGGGAAACTACTACCGGTATTGAATTGACACTTCAACTTATAATGTACACAATGTACTGTAATAAAAATATGGCGGCTTCGGTGGCGTATTTGGTAGCATGCTGAGCTTCAATGCCCAAGATAGCGGGTTCAAGAGCGTTAAAAATCCCTCAGTATGCCTTTCTTCGGAGGGTCAGTAAAGCCGGCGGTCCCATGTCAGATTTATGGCATGTTAAAGAACCTTCCACTAATTACACCTGTGAGAAGCTAAATTGGATAGGTAAACAACGCTCTTAGATGTCTACGTCCGTTGCCAAGAGCTGACTGCAGTGGCGTCTAGTAGCTAAGTTCCGAACTTGGCCTAGTAGTCGTGACGGCAAAAGTACGAACTATTTGAAGAATTCTAAGTTGCAGTTTGTACTTAAATTAAAAAACAGATAACACTCACTAATACAGTCATCACAATTAACACCGGTTATCAGACAGATTCTACACACACCCAAAGTACACGGGGCTACATGACCGCGTTGTCGCAGCCCCTAAACTTAAGAACCAACCAAAAATAAATATTTTAAAAATCACAGTCGAGAAATACTTTATGTAGCGGTGATTATTGGTATGATGCGCGTAACATCTAGGTCATTTGCACTTATGATGATAATAATAAGGTAATTAAAAAATGACTACTAAACGAACATGGTGTTATTTTAAAACTGATATAGGTAATTCAGGTGTCTAGCTTCGATGTCTTCCAAAGTCTCTACCTTATTTTCTGGCTTAGGCCTGTACTCGATGCGTCTAGTGAAAGAGCGTACTGCTCGGCAAAGACAAAGAATATAGGTCCAAGCTGTACGAACCTGAGATGTTCGCAGATGATGACGAAATATGATGACACGCGTTCGGGGTTCCCCGTCATATTTAGATTGACCGGGAATCACTCACTGTTTCGCAACGGCCCTGTGCTGGCATCAGCATAGACAGCAGGAGATAACACGGCGGGCTCAGGAAAGTAATCTCAAGTCACCTCGCGATGAATCAGCAAGCAATTCTAACAACTGACCTCCCCCCCCCCAGGGTCTCACAACTTGTGGGACGTGGGTTGGCGACCACGGGACCCCAGCTGAGTCTCGCATCGCTTCTGCTTCCTGGTGCCGGGCTCATTTCAGTTTTCTTTCCTGTCGGCCTCCCTTGGTCAACTCTTGTTCTCTTCCGACCCAGACCCGCCTTAATTGGCTTTGTCTCATCTTTCCTGATACCCTCATTCTTCGAGGGGTCTGCCTTCTTTTCCTTTTCATAATATCTCCTGTCTTCTGCTCAAGGCCCTCAAAGAGGCAGGGTGTGTGTAGACCCACCACTTCTGGTACACCCTCAAGGGCTCATGACTGGTGAGTTAGGAAGCTGGCAACCCCGAGGAATTCCTGAGCTAAATGCAGGGAATGGAGTGGTATGTCAGAAATTTCAAGTGGACAGTGTTACGCATCGGGTTCCAAAGGGTAAGTATACACACTTTGTTTTCGATCGGTGAACGATGTAGATTTGTACCAAAAGGCCTTAATGCGGGAAATGGAGTGGTCTGTCCGAAATTTCGAGTGGACAGTGTTACTCGTCGAGTTCCAAACGGTAATTATGTAAAATCTGGTTGAGATCGGTGAAACGGTGTAGTTTTGTGCCAAAGGGCCAAAATGCAGGGAATAGAGTGAGTGGCCTGTCCAAATTTTAAAGTGGACAGTGTTACTCATCGGGTTCCAAAGGGTAAGTATACACATTTTGTTTTCGAACGGTGAAAGATGTAGATTTGTGCCAAAGGGCCTAAATGCGTGGAATGGAGTGGTCTGTCCGAAATTTCGAGTGGACAGTGTTACTCGTCGAGTTCCAAAGGGTAATTATGTAAAATATGGTTGAGATCGGTGAAACGGTGTAGTTTTCTGCCAAAGGGCCAAAAAGCAGGGAATAGTGTGGTCTGTCCGAAATTTAAAGTGAACAGTGTTACTTGTCGGGTTCCTACGGGTAAGTATATAAAATTGGGGTCAGATCGGTGAAACGGTGTAGATTTGTGCCACACAGCCTAAATGCAAGGGATGGAGTGGCCTCGCCGCAATTTCAAGCAGACAGTGTTAGTCGCAGTGTTCCAAAGGGTAAATATACACATTTTGGTTGAGATCGGTGAAACGGTGTAGATTTGGGACAAAGGGCCTAAATGCAGGGAATGGAGTGGTCTGTCCGCAATTTCAAGCAGACAGTGTTACTCGCTGGGTACCAAAGGGTAAATTTCCGAATATTGGTTCTGATCGGTGAAACGGTATAGATTTGTGCCAAAGTGCCTAAATGCAGGGAATGGGGTGGTCTGTCCAAAATTTTAAGTGGACAGTGTTACTCGCAGGGTTCCAAAGGGTAAGTATACAAATTTTGGTTCAGATCGGTGAAACGGTGTAGATTTGTGCCAAAGGGCCTAAATGCAGGGGATGGAGTAGCCTCTCCATAATTTCAAGCAGACAGTGTTAGTCGCAGTGTTCCACAGGGTAAATATACAAATTTTGGTTGAGATCGGTGGAATGGTGTAGATTTTGGCCAAAGGGCCTAAATGCAGGGAATGGAGTGGTCTGTCCGCAATTTCAAGCAGACAGTGTTACTCGCAGGCCTTCAAAGGGTGAGTATACAAATTTTGGTTCAGATCGGTGAAACGGTGTTGATTTGTGCCAAAGGGCCTGAATGCAGGGAATGGA
This sequence comes from Meconema thalassinum, assembly GCA_946902985.2. Lineage (NCBI taxonomy): Eukaryota > Metazoa > Arthropoda > Insecta > Orthoptera > Tettigoniidae > Meconema > Meconema thalassinum. Next base: position 456,364,735 of record OX336388.2, read on the forward strand.
GTGGTCTGTCCGCAATTTCAAGCAGACAGTGTTACTCGCAGGCTTTCAAAGGGTGAGTATACAAATTTTGGTTGAGATCGGTGGAACGGTGTAGATTTGGGCCAAAGGGCCTGAATGCAGGGAATGGAGTGGTCCATCCGCAATTTCAAGCGGACAGTGTTACTCGCAGGGCACCAAAGGGTAAGAATACGAATTTTGGTTCTGATCTGTGAAACGGTGTAGATTTGGACCAAAAGGCCTAAATGCAGGGAATGGGGTGGTCTGTCCGAAATGTCAAGTGGACAGTGTTACTCGCAGGGTTCCAAAGGGTAAGTATACACATTTTGGTTCAGATAGGTGAAACGGTGTCTATTTGTGCAAAAAGGGCCTAAATGCAGCGAATGGCGTGGTCTGTCCGAAATTTCAAGCAGACAGTGTTACTCGCAGGGTACCAAAGGGTAAGAATACGAATTTTGGTTCTGATCGGTGAAACGGTGTAGATTGGGACCAAAGGGCCTAAATGCAGGGAATGGGGTGGTCTGTCCGAAATTTTAAGTGGACAGTGTTACTCGCAGGGTTCCAAAGGGTAAATATACAAATTTTGGTTGAGATCGGTGAAACGGTGTGGATTTGGACCAAAGGGCCTAAATGCAGGGAATGGGGTGGTCTGTCCCAATTTTTAAGTGGACAGTGTTACTCGCAGGGTTCCAAAGGTTAAATATACAAATTTTGGTTGAGATCGGTGAAACGGTGTGGATTTGGACCAAAGGGCCTAAATGCAGGGAATGGGGTGGTCTGTCCGAATTTTTAAGTGGACAGTGTTACTCGCAGGGTTCCAAAGGTAAAATATACAACTTTTGGTTCAGATCGGTGAAACGGTGTAGATTTGTGCAAAAGGGCCTAAATGCAGGGCATGGGGTGGTCTGTCCGAAATTTAATGTTGACAGGGTTACCCGCAGGGTCCCAAAGGGTAAGTATACAAATTTTGGTTCAGATCGGTGAAACGGTGTAGATTTGTATACATAACAGACAGACAGACAGACAGACAGACAGACAATCTTTGTGCTTTATATATATAGAAGATGCCAATGACATAGCAATGTCTCAAAAATCGAAGAAAAAGGCATAAATCATCGAAGTGTACTGAGTACAGAAATATCAATCAAGAAAATGGGGCAAAAGATAGGACAGAAAATATGGGAAAAATGGTTGCTCAGATATCGCTACAAGACTCAAATAATACAAGAAACGTTCACGACTACCTTATCTGTTGATTGAAGATCTAGAGGAAAGTTTTCAAAGAAAGCTGCTGTTGGTTCCATTTCACCAGCGTAAAGATGTGCTCCGTCCTCGAACCTGGAATCAGCGTCCTCGGAGAATGGAACTGCTTCCTCCTCCGAAATTGCACTGCTCCGTGGATACGAAAAACATCCCTCTGGCAAAACTCTTCTTTGTGCGCCGGGACAACCCTGGCCTCTCTTGAAAGTTCCCTGAAGTTCTTGCAGGAATTCGCCATGAAGTTTAATGTAGTTATTTCCGCAGAAATATTCATAGTTGTGGAGTATGAAAATATTTCCACTGTTATCTGGTATAATTCAGCGATGGATTCACGATGCATGAGTGTAGTTGGATGTTCACTACATGCTCGCTTTTGTAGAAAGACGATTAACGAAGTTCCATGCTGTTACTTTACTCCAACGATATATGTCCCAATTGCATTAAAGCCTTAGCCTTCCATCTCAACTACTGTTATAATCATTGAAAGCACTGCAAGATTATAATGTTCCATAGTCGAATGTATCGTTGTAATACCAAACGTATTCTCCAATATCACTGTTGCACTCCACGTGTCAGCCGTAGTGTATAATGTGGAATTTTAAAACGTGTTTCTCATGTGGCGAGAAAATCACTTTTGTTGGCAGCCTTAAAGTTCCAATATCTTTCGAAGTATAACTGTGAAATTGTTCAAATCTTCTACACACCTCAATGTTATACTGCCCAATAGAATTATAATACAGGCTGAAGTTAGCGCTTGATATCTTAACTGGTGGAAACGTTAATGTGAGCGTTTCAACTTCACCTAGTTTCGAGCAGCGTAAAATGGAACTGCTCCGTGCTCGTTCGATGCGCCGGGCTTTAACCACGCTAAAGACAACTTACTTCACTGAATCACTTGAAAATAACTATATATCACCAGAAATATATATGCGATCTGACATATGAGATCTGAGAGCTCCTCTCTTCTGTGCACGACCTTTTATCAACTTCTTAGGGGGCGTATCCATTCCTTCCATAGCCTGTTGCTGCGTCATTGCTAGAAGTTTTAACTTTGGCTATACTTGACGGATTTTCAAATTTCAAAAACTCAAAATTAATTTCTTCAAAATTCCAAATCAATGCCATAACTGAAAATAGTTTTCCACAAATCTGCATGCCAAAAGTAATTAAATATCGTAGTTTCAGCAATCTCCGTCTTCCTTCCAAACTATCGTTCATTATTATTATTATTATTATTATTTATTTACCATAAATCGTACACGAAGTATGGAAGGCCTAGTGAAAAAGGGCAAGCCCCACATACATATTTCATGCTTCACAGGCACAGCTTACATCTACATTTGTTTTAACAATATTTACAAGTTTTACAAAGATATTTGCAGTATTTACATATTTAGAATATTGACATAGTACATTTTCCTGTTCACTCACTCTCTCACGCACGCACTTTCATAACCTCGATCACGCGATACATACATTCATTCCATTCAGATACTCATTCATTCAGCGAGACAATCAATCACTCATACATACGTTTATTTATACAATGTACTTTTTTACGTACGGCTTGAATTTCCTAAGAGGCAAGATCTTGGCATCCCCTGGCAGCGCGTTCCATAACCGCGCTGAGCGGCCGTAGAAACCTGTCAGGTAAGCATTGCTACGTGCGAAGGGCGGAACGAGGGTTACACCTCGTCCTCTCCGAACTGAGCGATATGCCAATGACAGTCGGCAAAAAGGGTCAATATTAATGGAACCTGTAAGGGATTTTTTAAGAGAAATTAGATCAATTTGTTTGGCTGTTGCCTCTATAGATGGAAATTTTGACAAAGGGGAAGGGGAATAACGAGCTATTAGCCTTTCTGCGCGGCGCTGTACACGCTGGAGCTTGTTCATGTTTTCCGCTGTAGTGGGATGCCAAGCAGGTAAGCCGTACGTTAATATCGGACGGACCATGCATGTGTAAGCCATCCTGAAGGCTCTAGGTTTACAACCTCTCATGTTTCTGTACAAGAAACCCAGAACTTTGGTGGCCTTACATCTTGCCTCTTCACTTTGCATGTTCCAATTCAGGGTGTCGGAGATTGTTACCCCTAATAGCTTTAAGTTTGTGCTCTGTGGGATGACACTGTTCATAATTTTGTATTCATTCTCAATGGGTTTTTGTGACCTGGTTATTCTTATGTATTTACATTTTTGTACATTTGGTTCGAGTCTCTCCTCCAATAGCGTAGCTTCTTCCTTAGCACAATACCTTGTTTCCTGCGACTGCGTCGTAAATCTAAGATCTTTCTCGAACAAACTCATGACGTCACCAAGAATCTCAGCTCACTCAGCCTACTGGCATGAATTCTACGTCATCCGTGCCTACGTCATGAATATCCACGCCATAACTATGACATTCATAACTTTACTCATATTTGCCAATACAGCCATCGTGGTCTCAATATAATTCAATTTCCGGGGGCAGTATGTCTCTGTGAATAGATGACAATACTAGACCGTTGAGTCTGTTTCCAGAAGTAGAATTTCTCAAGAATGTTTTCAACTAACCCAAACTCCGTTCGGCAGTACCAGTAGCTACGGAGAGAGGCAAATTTGCCAAAAGTTTGCTAAGGAAAAAACTTTAGTCACACGCTTCAACGGCACTAGTTGCTGTTCTTGGCTCGTTCATAAGAGCGAAGGCACTGGAGAGTAATAAGAGGTTATGTTGTTACACATAAGATCAGAGCAAACTGATTGTCACACTGTTTACATCGCTCTACCTTCGCCTTGCTTAGCAACGTTGCCATACTTCACTTAGTAACAATATTACATGATTATTTTGGTTTTTAATATTTTAATTCATAAACAAAATTAATAATATATGTGACAAAATTTCGGGGGAGGGGGGGGCGGCCCCCCGGGCTCCTCCGCCTTTTATATGCCCCTGTACGGTACCAATCATAACTGTGAAATATTTGTCATTATTTTGATATTGGTGATATTTAATATGTTTTAAAGTGATAACGTCACCTTCACAAAATAGCTGGTATGTAAATTTAGATAACAAAAATATTTGACCTAATTCTAACTAATTCGCGATTATATGTGCACTTGAATAGCACTGAATACCCGGGTGCTGACAAGTTTCTTGATTGCTGTACCCAAGGTTGCGAGATAGACTTGTCAGTTGGCATTTGAGACTGTTGAAATGTGAGCACACGGCAGTAGATTTAATTACACGTTAAAGATAGGTTTACTCTTCCGGGTAACATTCCGGGCTCCTGCAGTTAAATGGGACGTTATACTCATGCAGTTAATACCACTGATTTTTGTCGGTGTCGTTGAGAGCTCGCACATTGAGACGAGTTTAGGGGTCTAGTAGTACCCCATTTTAGGCACTGGGAGCACGTGCTGTTGGTCATCAACAGAGCACACATGGCCAAGCTCTCCGCGTGACTGACACTTTATGTATCAGTGCGCATGCCCCACAATTTGAGACTCGAAGGGTGTCTAGTATTCCACTGCGAAGCCAGAACGCTACGGTGGGAGGAACTGTATCAATGTTGTTATTAATTGTGAATGATTGTATAGTGTTGCTTCGATTGCGTAGTTGGCAGCATGCTGTGCCCAAGATCGTAGGTTCAAACCCGGCCGAAGACGTCTGATTTTTAAGAGCGTTAAAATCCTTCAGTATGCCTTCATTTTGAGGTGAAGTAAAGCCGGCGTGGCGGTCCCATGTCATAGATTTATGGAATGTAAAAGATCCTTCCACTAACTAAAGTTGTGTGAAGCTGAATTTCTAGGTTAGATTATATTGTAACGCTCAATCAATGTTTCAACGTCAGTGACATCTGGTGGCGAAAGTTGAAACTACTTGAAATTGAACGTAACTTGTAGCTCACCCTATGGGTGTCCTCTTGAAGCAGCTACAGCCTCTGGCGAGCCGAATATGTCCTCGGACACTCCAGGCACTAAAGCCATATGCTAAATAAATAAATTGTATAGTGTTGAGAGAAATTCTAAAGGAAAACAGGTACCGGAAGTCATTTTAAAACATAATACACTTACATTTTATTTCCGTAGCTGCATCAAGGTTTCCAATGGCCAGATCTGCTCCCTGGAATCACAATGGTATGTTAGACATCAGATAGTGCTCCTTCATCACGAGTTAGCATAATTATATTGTATTTATTCTTTTTATTACAAACCAATCCTTATGCTATCGAAATGAATGTTTGCAGAGAAAAATACTTGCTGTAAGTTAAATATTTAACTTTCTTTTGTCTTGTAGAGTTTCTTCCTAAACACCATATCAAGGACGATAATTAGAGATGTATTTCACTAGTAACCCAGCCCGGCTTCGATCGCATGATTGCGAGACAAGAAATAAAAACTTAATTTTAAAATTCGCACAGCCGCCATCTTGAGGTTATGTAAACAATTGAACTAAATTAGATACCAGTGCATTACAATGTGTATAAACATTTCCTGTACCAGATTTCATTGCGTTTGGACATTAAATCGCGAGAAAGGTGTATTTAAAATTTTCAAATTCGCTTGGCCCCCATGTTCGTTTTGTTGTTAACCGGTTTTTGAAAGTCTTATAGATGAACTTCCAGTAGTGCCCTTTATCTCCGTACAAAATTTCATGATGGTACCGTGCCCGTTTGGACCGAAGTCCGGACGACCACACATGCATTTCACCAAAAATCAGTCAACACGAGAATCAAAATATCCCGGGGCGCCAGATGGGTTAAAGTCGAATGCAAAGACCCAACAAAGAAATGCTTAACTGATTTTCGGCTTGACGCAACAATAAGGATAGAAGGAGATTCATGAAAACGGTGATTGAATACCATAAAATTATCTCATTTTATTAAAACTTCAAAATGACATGAAGAAAATATGCTCAAAATGGCATAAAATATGACTGGAAAAGAATAAATTATTTACACAATAAACAACATCGCCAACACATGAACACTAACAAAGTTGAAACGAGAGGTCAGAATATCAGTCCCGTTGACTTCGTTCAACATAATTATGTACAGGGGTAGGGTTTTATCAGCGCAAAGTCAATCGTCCATACTGATCCCTAAATTATTTAGCATTCACACGTTGAATAAGACAATTTATCACTGGTTGGAAAATCACTTTCACTGTTCATTTCTCAAAACTATTATCGTAGCATTTCGACTAACACTTCTTTGGCAATAGTGATATTAGGATTTGTCAAATACAAAGTTGTTCATAATAAGTGAAATACACTGTGATTTACATGGACCTTGAGCATTTTTATGGATTCAAAAAATACAGAAAATATCTATTGAAACATAGATCTCAATCCAAAGTCTGTCAAAAATAATTTTGACTTAGTCAAAAATATAATTATCCCAAATATAACTTCCATTCCATATGGATTCAGTCAACAAATTAATCAATTATTCCTTTAAAACATTAATTAGGAAATTTGAAATATCATTTAACAAGTTTTTTAATGAAACAAATTATTAGTATTATTAACAAAGTGATTTTGAAAAAAATGTCAAATATGTTCAGCATCAACTCATTAAAGAAAATGTATATTTATTTTTATAGGATCTGAAAATCCTTTCAGCTTATAGTGGTTGTTAATAAGTAACAATTTCAAACAACAGCATTGGCCCATATGATTGACACGTGATAAAAATCACAGAATTATACATCAGCATTTAGACAACAGTAAAGCTTTCCTGAATGAAAGGAACTAGTAGAATAATAATTTTCCGGGTAAGCCATTACTAGAAATATTTTCAAATACGTGGATCAACAGTAATTTAATAATGATGGTTCACAAAATATATTACGACGAAAGTGTGGCGAAAACGACTCTCCTACTACATCAAAAACATCCAACCTACAATTTGATTGGTGCTCCATTTTACACAACCTCATTTCTGCGACTTAAATTGCGCACTCAGAATGGCATATAATTATCTGCACACACACAATGACATCTTCCCAAATTATACAAGATAATCAAGCCTTTGCTTGTTATGACAAACGGAAGATTCAAAAATCAGTAAACCTCACCAATGAGTTTACGACAATATCCAATATAATTTCACCATCAGAAATTCCACACAGTGTTAATATTAGCAAACGTTGTGAAAGACGCTGCGTCATAATAATTTTATTTTATATAAACTCTAGCAAAAACCCTGCTTTATACATGCTTAGCTTCCCATTTCATTTCTTTCCGTGTCTTTATCAAAGCTTTAAATATTAAATGCAATCGTGAAACAATTTCACTGAATTTAACTGTTCATTATAAGTGGGCATGTGTTAACCACTAACCTTCGGAATTAACAAATATACGATTTAGAGTATAACTTCAAATGTCAACTGTATTAATCATACAATCAGAAAATGATTATTATAAACCACAAATGTTTATTATTATTATTATTCCAGAAAAATAAAAAATAATAATTATTATTAAATCCCATTATTATTATTATTATTATTATTATTATTATTATTATTATTATTATTATTATTATTATGTTCAAAACTAGGTTTAAATTTATCAAACTGTTCGGGGAATATCACCCTCGACTTCATAATGATGGATAACTATCCATTCCTCAACTTAGATTAATTCTTAAATCTCAAATTATGACGGCTAATGACAGCAATAAGAGAAAAATATCGAACTAAAATAAATGCTCGTTCTGCTCGCCCATAAATATCGAATCGTATAAGTCTGAGTAAAAAATCAACTCAGGTCCTAGCTCAGGTTTCGAAAGAAACTATTTGCAAAAGCAAATAAACATATCGATGACTATAGAGAAAAAGAAAATGTGTTGGCAAGACTGTAGAAAAAAACGAGAAAATCCAACTAACTACGCATAGAAATAATGTAAATTGCAGATTACATTCTTGTAGGTCTTGATGGAAGAAATCTGGACTGAACCAGACTACTCAGTTTTCCTGTTGGCTGTCCCATTAGGACGCGTACTTATATTCTCGTATCAGCTTCCATGTTATACCCACAAGCTGTTTACGCAGACATAGTGGTGATTATAATGTCTTGCAGAAAAATGTTGGCAACTTCAAGAGCTGAAGTGTAGTTGACAGGGGTCTGATCTAAGCGATCCATGATGAAATAATTACCAAGACCCACTGTGATACAATCAGTATTCCAATATTCTTACAATCTTTTCAGCATAATTACAAATTCTGTCGAGTTGGCTGGGCAAAGCTTCTCACTTTTCAGATCGCACAAGGCCAAACCTGTATTCCCATTCGGCTTTCGAATTGTAATATGCAAGACTGGTTTTGAAGTTACTGACTTATCTTGGCTGGTCCAACTATTGGATATAAATAATCCAGCTCTAAGTGAATGTGGACTGAAGAAAAAGTTGTAGACATAGTCTACCATATGTCCAAGTTGTAGCGGTAAGGATTACCAAGTGCCACAGACTTATTTCACTTCTGTGAAATCGAAGAAAAGTTCTAAACTCACTCGAAATAGTTCAACACTTTCAGTAACCATGTAATGTCGAAAATTCTAAGTCCACAGCTTGTGCTGTAAGTTGAAGTTTAAATGCAACCATGTGCTCGGCGATAATAACGATGCTCGAAGTTCGGTGAAAGTCAAGCGGCTAGAGCGCTTACGTAGCGTAGCACGACCAAGTCAACGGAGTGCTTGTGACGAAGTGAACCTACCTCTGCCTGCGAGGCTCGCCATATATACCCATCCGCTTGCTGGCTCGAGGTCACTGCGGCGAAAACGCTGGAACTAAAACAGCTCATAACTCGGCTTCTGTTCGATCAATTTCTTTGAAACAAAGCTCATTCTTCTTCTCTTGTTCTTGCCAGTACTCTAATATAGGTTTCATGTTTCCATCTCAACGGGAAATATTTAGTGACATATAGCCTCGACTATGACGCTCTCCTCCTACGTTACTTACCCACTTCTTGGCTGTAAATTCCTTCGAAAAGCTTCTAAGAAGGTTTGGAGCGCACTATTCGAACATCCATATCCGAACTTAGGATCGTGGCCTGTTCCCTCAAATATAGGCTCACGGCTTGTACCCTTCGATCTAGGCGACTGGATTTGGGCACAATAGATATTTTTAACGGTTTACCCAGCGTACGTTTAAAATGCGCATGAACGGTTAAGTATTTCTTCGACTCGATTCACTGAAATAGTAAATTCTCGGCTTACTTTGGTGGTAAATGAATGTTTTTCTACAGAAACCTTCCTCGAGGAATCCTGTACAGAATAGTGAAAACCGCATCAAAATCCATCCGGTGGTTTTCGGAATTACCCCTTACATCCAAGAATCGGGGATTTTGTTTTACACTATGTAGAGATTCTTCTATGTAGGAACATATCTGCACTAAAGCTTTAACTTCAATCAATACCTGTCTAACTTAGGGTAAATGGCAGGATAAATAGCTTTTCAGCTGCCTATTTGACGTTAATAGGGATTTATGATTTTTTGGGGTGGCATTCTATTATTCTGGTTTTACTTTTATAGTTATGGTGTTTGCAGCCATTTTCAGTGTTGCCTTAGTAAACGGAAGTTTGATACTTTTCAGTCTGTCAACACGATTGTAACCAAATGAGATGGTCTATTCCCTAATCCTAAAATAACAACAAAACAACAAGATGTTCAGTAAAGAACATACAGCCTACTTTCTCCTAAATGCATGGGTATTGTTATAACTCTTTGTCCTTTTGAAGGAGTATAATTGAATGTTGGTTGTAGTAGCTTGTTGAAATACAACGTGTTATACGGATATTAACATGTATGTGAGGTGCCCTTTGCTAGTGCTACCTCTGTAAAAAATGTCATTCAATTCGGTTTCACCGTGTTTGAATTGACCTGGTGAATCGATTTGCACACATACATGGCGCTATCTGCAAACTATAGGGCTGATAACCTTGTAGTTCAGTCAAAAGATGCTTCCCACTAAAATGTATGTTGTTGCAAAATTTAGTAGAGATCAATTAATTGGGTTGGTCGTAATTTTATTTAAGCTTTTAACATTTGGGTGGCCGCCGTTCCGTTTCCGTCAAGATGGTGGCGATATAAATCACGGCACTGAGGTTCCCTTTGCAACTGCTACCTCTGTACCAAATTTCGTTCAATTCGGTTTTACCATGTTTGAATTGCTAAGGAGAATCGATGAGCACACATACAGTACATGGCCGTCGTATGCAAACTATTGGACTGATGACCTTGTAGCTTGATCAAAGAACGCTTCTCACATAAAGGTATGTTGTTGAAAAATGTGGTAGAGATCAGATGATAGGTTGGTCGTAATTTGATTAAAGCTTTTAACATTTGGGTGGCCACCATTACGTTTCCGGCAAGATGGCGGCAATATACTGTAAAACAAGACACTGAGGGGCCCTTTGCTAGAGCTACCTCTGTACCAAATTTTGTTCAATTCGGTTTCACCGTGTTCAAATTGATGGGGGGGGGGGGGGGGGGCAGACATTCAGAGTACACACACTCACTCACACACACACACACACACACACACACAGACTGACACACATTTTTGGCCCTGTAGTGATCTCATAAGTCTACTTTCATTTTTTGCAAAAATCGTGAAGAACTATACAGCCTATTTTCATATATCCTACTTATGTTAATTGCCACTATCAACATACTACATTTCAGTTTGATTGCTGTAATAGATTCGTAGATATTGAGAACCGACTAAATATTTCGGATGGTCGCCATGTTGGATTTTATATATGTAGGTCCTAGAGTTATGTACTGTTACATGAAGATTATTGTGTACGTGTAGCATTCAAACTTCAATCGCATGATTAGGACACAAGAAGTAACAAGGAGATTTTAAAATTTCTCACAGCTGACATCTTGTGGTTATGGAAACAATTGAAATAAATTAGATACCAGTGGATTAACATTCGTGTAAGGATTTACTGTACCAAGTTTCACTGCACTCGGATGGTTAAATTGCGGGAAACGTCCATGGAATATTTATACTTCGCGTCGCCGCCATGTTGGATTTGTGATCACCAGGTTATTTAAAGTCCTATAGGTGAACTTAAGTTCATAGCCCCTACGAACATTAAAAAATTCAGTTTGATTGCTACTATAGATTCGTAGATATTCAGAGCCGTCTAAATATTTCGGATGGTCACCATGTTGGATTGTTAAATGTATAGGCCATAGAGTCATGTACCATTAAAGGAAAATTATTTCGTAGGTTCATTATTCAAACTTTCACTTCGATCGCATGATTACGACACTAGAAATAAAAAAAAACTTAATTTTAAAATTCGCACAGCCGCCATCTTGAGGTTATGTGAACAATTGAACTAAATTGGATACCATTGCATTACAATGTGTATAAACATTTCCTATATCAGATTTCATTGTGTTTGAAACATTAAATCGCGAGAAAGGTCTATTTAAAATTTTCAAATTCGCTTGGCCCCCATGTTCGTTTTGTAGTTAACCGGTTTTTGAAAGTGTTATAGATGAACTTGCAGTAGTGCCTTTTATCTCCGTACAAAATTTCAGGATGATACCGCTAATAGTTTCAGAGATATAGAATGCCGGTGAAATATTTCGCACATCCGCCATCTTGTGGTTATGTAAACAATTGAACGAAGTTAGATGTCGGTGCATTACAATATGTATAAACATATACAGTACCAAGTTTTATTGCGTTTGGTTGGTTAAATCGTGAGAAACGTCTATTTAAAAGTCGTGAATTCGCGTGGCCGCCATGTTGGTTTTGTAGTTATCAGTTTTTCAAAAGTCACATAGGTTTCCTTTATCACCGTAATAAATTCCAGGGTAATATCGGAAATAGTTTTGGAGATATTGAATGCTGGTGAAATATTTCGCACAGCCGCCATGTTGGATTGGTGAGACGTAACAAAATTTGAAGGGCACGGTCGGGGTCGCCCGGAATAGCGCTATGAACTTACCGAGTTTCATTGAAATCGCTCCAGCCGTTTAGAAGTTATTAGACACACACACACACACTCCTCACACACACACACGCACACGCACACACACGCACACACACACGGGCAAAATGTGATCTCATAAGCCTATTTTTTCAAAATTGAAAATAGGCTAAAAATACATGAAATTAATAAATACACTTGGATGATCAGTTTTGATCGTAAAAAATCTCATGTAAACATTTTTTTAGAATTTGGGAATAACCCATCTCATTTGGGTACAATCGTGTTGACCGACGGAAAAGCATCATACATTCGTTTACATTTATACCTTGCCACGGTGGGTGAGTGGATAGCGTGTCGGTCTACTAACCCCCAAGCTTGCAGGTTCGCTCCTGGCCGTGGTGAGTGATTTTTTTGAAGGGCGGCAAAAATTACGACACCTTGTCATACGATGATGGCATGTCAAAGAACCCATTTCAATTCAGTAGGCCGTGTTCATAGTGGAAAAATTAATCTCGGGAGTTTCCGCCAACACAAAGTTCCTCATTTCTCTACTAGAAAGCGCTATAGTGTTCAAGGAGCTTAAATATCTAACCTCCTCGACTTTCATAGTGCTTCAAGGAACAACGAAATTCGACATGCAAGCTACCCTTTGGGTGTCAAATAACAAAGCTTGCACCCGGCATCCGAGGCCATACGATATTATTATTATTATTATTCCTAATTTAATTTTTCTCTAATTTCCTTCATTGCTTGTATACATTGAAAAGTATGGGTGATACGTTGCAGCCTTGTCTTACGTCTTTCTGAATACCAGCTTCTTTCCTTCGGATCGATTAACTGCCGTCTGGTTTCTGTACAGATTGTAGACCACCCTCTTATCACTGTACTATATTCAAATCCTTTTTAAAATGTCAAACAAGTTTCTATCTACAAGCCTAGAAACGTTAAAGGGTGTCCCGGAGAAAATTCTAAATTTCAAAATCTAAGGCCGCTCTAATACACCCCTTGTCCCACTCGACCGTGGAACGATGTTCATTCTGGATGCGGCGCGGTGTGGCGATGGGAAGTTAGCCGATAATGTGTGAGCAGGGCTGATAAGAGAAATCTAATTGACGTCACCCAGTGACGCGGGACAGAAGTGTTGCCATGGCAACAGCACTGTTTACCTGTGCTCTTTGCTAATTGAGATGATCTTACACAAGGGGAGCATCCTCTATTCTGAGATACTTCTCTGTAGCAACCAGAACACATGCAGATGTGGGAAATTCAGTCTTTTAATTATCAAAAGTAGTATATACACTGTTAAGATTGCGAATGAATTGATTCTCCCTCAGTCTAACTTATGATCCCATGATCGCGGAAAGACGAAATATATCTGTAGCAGTCCGAGTCGTACGATGTCTCTCGTTTGATGATTACAGGACAAAATTAAATCACAGTAGGAACGTATAAATTGGTGAATAGATCGTCTAGATGGCACCTCCTTAAAGCATTTATACCAGGTGGCCATACGATTATTATTATTATTATTAACAAATTAAGCCTTTTAGCTATTAAGTCACATAATGCACAAACAGTATATGCCATGTAGAAGGAATACAGAGAATTAAAATGCATGATTCATGCGGTAATCGAACCCACGACCACCAGCTATGTGCACCGTTGTCCTTGATCACTGAGATGGTGCTCGCTTGGTAATGATACATCCATGACACTGGCCTATCCCACTGTGGGGTACCTATAGATTCCAAGAATTGGACTCTGACGACTACGTAAAAATCCAAATATTGAAATCTATTATTGTTATTAAAAATGAATCAGTAATGGCAAAATTAATCTCGGGAGTTTCCGCCAACACAAAGTTCCTAATTTCTCAACTAGAAAGCACTATAGTGTTCAAGGAGCTTAGATATCTAACCTCCTTGACTTTCATAGTGCTTCAAGGAACAACGAAATTCGACATGCAAGCTACCCTCTGAGTGTCACCCGGCACTCGAGGCCATACTATATTATTATTATTATTATTATTATTATTATTATTATTATTATTATTATTACAGGGTCATTATATATGTGCGTGCCAGTAAATACGGCAAACTAAGCAGGCTGTGACTAGCGCAGATCGCGGGCGCGCGTACCCGGTTCAGTCGGTTCTGGGCGCGCACTTTCACACTTTTACCAAACATGTTCAATAACGTGTACATACAGTGCTCATAGGCGATGCTGGAAATGTCCTCCCTGTCTTATAACACACACCTGACATCTTCTGATGAATGAATATCTGTCAACTCTTCTATTATTTACGGAGCCTGTTTCCTTGAATCGTTTAGCAAGCCTCCTAATTGTACCAGCATTAGGCACAGGTCTTCCTGGAAACTTGATTCGAAATTTTCGTCTCGTTTCTGAACAAGATTTTCTGCTTTTCATATACGAATTATGAATATACACACGTTCGCGCAATGTGAATTGGTGTCTAGGCATGACCAACAATCACAGTAATCACATTACTCACTAAACGTGCAACACTAATGTCTAATCTTTGCAGATACACGCCCATATGAATGACAAAAGACGTGTGAACTAACGATATGAGTCAGCGGAGCGCGCCACCACCGGCTGAACCGCTTACGCGCGCCCGCGATCTGCACTAGTCATAGCCGGCTTAGCTTGCCGTGCTTACTGGCGCGCACATATATAATGACCCTCTACGCAGAATTGATAAACAGACGTGGTTGTGGACAGACAAGGTACAGGAAATGGTGCATGAAAAAAAAGCAGCTTTTAAACAGTTGCGAACATCCCCGACTGATGAGAATCTTCTGAAATACAAAGCCACCAAGAAGGAGGCAAAAAGAGCAGTTGCTGAGGCTAAAGTAGATCACTACAAACATTTATATGATCAACTGACAACTGAAGACGGAGATAAAATTATCTATCGACTAGCCCGAGCACGGTGTAGAGCCGCTCAGGATATAGAACACTATATGTGTGTGAAGGATAAGAATGGTCGACGACTTCACGATAGCAAGATGATTCTGCACCGTTGGCGAGAGTAGTTTAGTGAAGTATTCAACACTGAATTCCCTCACCCACAAATACCAGACAACAATGTTACGGCTGGACCAGTACCTTGTATCACTGAAGATGAAGTCAAAGTTGCCATTCGTAGCATGAAAAATGGAAAGGCCCCAGGGCTAGATGACCTTCCTGCAGACATCTGGAAAATTGAGGAACTTACTGACAACGCGACCACCTGGCTGACAGAGTTCTTCAATTCAATTGTTCTCTGTGGTCAAATACATACAGATTGGTCAACTAGTATCACAGTACCTATCTTTAAGGGTAAGGGTGATCCAGCTGAATGTGCCGATTACCGTCCAATCAGACTCCTCTCCCACACTATGAAAATATTCGAATGTATCCTAGACAATAGGCTGAGGAACATCGTACAGCTCTCAGCAAATCAATGTGGGTTTGTTAAGGGATGTGGCACGATAGACGCAATCTTCGCTGTGCGCCAGCTGATGGAGAATTCCGCGAGAAGAGGAGGCCACTACATCTTGCTTTCCTTGACCTCGAGAAGGCATTTGATCGAGTACCACACCAGATGATTTGGTACGCTCTCTGAGATCATCAAGTTCCAGAAATGTATATAAACTGGGTAAAAATGCTGTACACAACACCAAAAGACACGTGCGATGCCCTGCAGGACTGACTGACAGCTTCCCTATGACAGTTGGGGTTCATCAAGGCTCAGCTCTGTCTCCCCTGCTCTTTGTTATCGTCATGAATTCCATAACGCGAGACCTGCAGAAGTGTGTCCCATGGACATTGCTATACGCTGATGATGTGATGCTTGCGGCAGACTCCAGGAAGGATCTTGAAACCCAAGTGCAGACATGGTATGATCGTCTGCAAGGATTTGGTCTTCGTTTGAACATCCACAAGACTGAATACCTCGAAACGATTCCATCCCCTGGAACTATAGGTATTAATGGAACTCCTCTTACCAAGGTAAATACATTCCGATACCTAGGCTCACGATTGAATGGCGACAGCTCTGTGAATGAAGATGTGCGAGCACGAATCAATGCTACTTTGATGCGATTCAGATATGTCACTGGTGTTCTTTGTGATAAGAAGATTCCTGTCCGCCTAAAATCAAAGATATACCGCACAATGGTGAGACCAGTTGCATTATATGGTACCAAGTGTTGGCCAGCACCTAGAAGTGCTGAGCACTCACTTCATGTCATGGAAATGCGGATGCTGCGAAGATCTTAAGACATTTCTCTGCTCGACCATATCCCCAACACAACGATTCGACATACAGCTAGCGTGGCTCCAATCAACGAGAAAATGCAGGAATGGAGACTCCGTTGGTATGGGCACGTTGTCCGTGCACCACAAAGTTCAGTCATCGGCTCGGCCTACCATCTAACGGTCGACGGTCAGAGACAGCGTGGGAGACCAAAATTGCGGTGGCTGGACACTATTAACGCAGATTTACGATCAAGAAACTTGAAATCGCGCGAAGCATTAGATCGCAAGAAATGGCGTGCATTGATCCAAAAAGCGGACCCCGTTCCTACGGGATGACGCTAAGAAGAAGAAGAAGAAGAAGAAGAACAGTAAGTATATATCAAAACTAGTAATCCAAGTGACTTTATTAATCTCATGTAATTATTTTCATGTTTAGGGAATAACACCCATTACAATTGGGTACAAAAGAGTTGACCGACTGAAAAGCATTTAATATTCATCGTCGAAAATAATTTCAACCTCTTAGTCAAGTCTCGTTGTTAATCTAGGCCAATATATTTAAGTTCTGTTGATAACTTTAAGATATAAAAGATACAGTCAGTCTGAGAGACTAGTCTTTATATCATTTCAAATGACGTATGCTACAAATTCTACACATGTTACTCTTTCAACAGACTCCATTACCCATTAACTTAGGCTTCCCGTACACTCTGCTGCATGACGTCACGCACTCGCCGTCTCCGTTCGCATAACGCCAGACCCCAGGAGTAAACTCAGACTCGGTGCATATGCACTGAACAACATGATGACGTCATACACGCCGTAACCGTAACGCATAACGGTAGACCAAAGCATAACGATGAAGTCGACAAGATCATTTGAAATGATAATATACTACCTCTCATTACCACTGGCATTAGCGGCTTCGGTGGCGTAGTTGGTAGCATGCTGAGCTTCTACACCCAAGATCGCGGGTTCAAACACGGCCGAAGTCGTAGGATTTTTTAAGAACGTTAAAAATCCCTCAGTATGCCTTCCTTCGGAGGGGAAGTAAAGCCGGCGATCCCATGTCATAGATTTATGGCATGTTAAAGAACATTCCACTAATTACACCTGTGTGAAGCTAAATTATATAGGTTAAAACATTTGACTAACGTTCTTAGGTCCCTACGTTCGTCGTCAGGAGCCGACTGCGGTGGCATCTGGTAATTATGTTCTGAACTAGTTGGTCGTTGACGGTGGCGTTTGGCGTCAAAAGTAGGAACAACTTGAAAAAATTCAATGTCTGTAGCACAGATTACCTTACTACAGATGGCCGACAGTCATGCTAATTCCTGGCACCTAAGACTTCAGCGCTGTCTGCTGTATGACCGCCGTACTATAATAGTAGACGTGTAGCACGGCCGTGCGTCTAGCCTACCCCACCCCTACCCCACATTCTCGTTCTAAATGCTTTGTCCACTTCAATGTTCCGAAAATCACAATCTTCCCAATACTTATAGCACGTTTTTAGGTGTGGAGATAATAATATGACCTACAAGAAATAAATCACATTTAAAATACCAATAACAGAAAAAATAATAAAAATAATACCAAAGTGGGAAATTGTGAATTCCGGAACTTTGAAATGAACAATCACAGCATATAGGACATAACCTCTGCAGTCTCTGGTCTGCAGTCCTTACTTGAATTAAAAACAGATACACACACTAATACAGTCATCACAATTAATACCGGTTATCAGACAGATTCTACACACACGGGGCTACATGACCGCGTTGTCGCAGCCCCTAAACTGAGAAACCAACCACCCTACCTACCTCTGGCACGAGTAGCGAATAGTGACAGAAGCTGTACGAGAACGGATACCACATCTCCCACATAACCAGCTAAGTGCTTTAATCAATATCCAATTTACACCACCAACCTGACCGTTTACTAACCGCTGCAGACCACAACACTAAGCAGGTAAACTTGGAGATCTACATTCACTAACATTATCACAAAAAATTAGTTCCGTGAAGAACTAAACAGCCTATTTTCATATATCCTATTGGTCACTATCAACATACAAAATGTCAGTTTTATTGTTGCCATAGATTATTAGATATTGAGAACTGTCTAAATATTTCGGATGGTCGCCATGTTGGATTTTTATATATGTAGGCCATAGTGTTATGTACTATTAGAAGACGATTATTGCGTAGGTTTTTATACAAACTTTCACTTCAATCGCATGATTAGGACACAAGAAATACATATTTAATTTTAAAATTGCGCACAGCTGCCATCTTGAGGTTATATAAACAATTGAGTTAATTAGATGTCAGTGCATTACATTGTATATGCACATGTGACGCAGTGGAAGCGTACTTCTCGTATTTTGTGAGATTTCCTTAGCTTGTAACCCCTGTTTTAATTTCAAGTTTGGATACCCTCTTTTTCTAGTTTGGTATAGAGATTCTTTACCAGTATCAATTACTGTACATGTCGCCCTCCTAGCAGTTACCTGCATGAAACATTAACTTTTATTACTGCCACTAGATATTTGTTTCTCGTACTCAGCTCCCTGATCTAATTTGTTATATCGTGTAACCAAATATTAACGTGTCAACTTATAGCCTCGTTATTAGGAAGTAATGTGTGTGGCCCGCTTGGTCAGACCACATTGGTTCTTAATGACGTTAGTACATGTTAATGGGATGACGAAGGAATATTTTCCATGTCAGTATTGCTAAGCAATACCTTCCCCCTCTTCTTAAAGTACTTACTGAAATTGTAGTCCCGACCAATCAGATCTAGAAGTTACTATAGCGAGTGGGAGGTAATTGAAGCAGAAGGGATTCAAGTGAAGTGTTAAAATTGCTTGTATGAGCCGGATTCAGGGCCTGTGTACAGTTAAACATGTGCTGTCCTCTGGTAACCAGGACCAACGCCCTTGTGCGTTGCTCGTCTAGCAGCTAAGGTGAGAAGTTTTCACAACACCCACTAATTGTCCTACTCAACAATTAGGCTTCGCTGCTAGGTACGTTGAACTCCTGACATGTTAAGCTAATTATTGTTATTTTACTAACCCATGTAGTTTAGAATCATATTATGTAGCATCTTTGCTATAATTGTTTGTATTTGTCAGAATGAAATAGACAGAACCTTAAAGAAAGATGTCTATTGCATGCTTCTGCCTAACTATCCTCCCATATTCCCAATATATATTGTAAATCATAGGTAACGGCTTCTCAACTCTGAGAGACCTTTATTGTTTTTCACGATTATCTGGTCGTGAAAACGAGTGAAATTCGGCTCTTGGTTCTAAGTGGTTCGTTGGGTACTTAATTGAGATTTTATCCATGCGTAGAGAGAGAGGTAACGTTCACGCGTTACATTGGTAACAGAAATGTAATGGTTAAATCTTGAGAAAAGTCTATTAAAATGTTTCACTTGGAATATCCATAGATGAACTTCTAGTAGTCCCCTTTATCACCGTACAAAATTTCAGGGTGATATCGGTGATATTTTCCAAGATATAGAATGCCGGTGAAATATCTCGCATAGCTGCCATGTTGGATTGGTGAGACGTAATACAATTTGAAGGACACAGTCGTGGTCAGACAAAATAGTACTATGACCTTACCGAATTTCATTGAAACCTCTCTAGCCGTTTAGATTTTATTGGGGGGGGGGGGGGGGGGGGCACACACACAGATACATATATACACACACACACACACGGATAAAAGGTGAACTCATAAGCCTATTAGCCTACTTTCGATTTTTGCAAAAAATGAAAGTAGACTTATGAGATCAACACAGGGCGAAAAAAAAAGTGTGTCTGTCTGTGTGTGTGTATGTGTGTATGTGTGTGTGTGTGTGTGTGTCTGTCTGTGTGTGTGTATGTGTGTGTGAGAGTCTGTGTGTGTGTACTCTGAATGTCTGTCCCCACCTATCAATTCGAACACGGTGAACGCGAATTGAACGAAATTTGGTACAAAGGTAGCACTAGCAAAGGACACCTGAGTGTCATGTTTTATATCGCCGCCATCTTGCCGGAAACGTAATGGCGGCCACACAAATGTTCAAAACTTAAATCAAATTACGACTAACCTAATCATCCGATCTCTACCAAATTTTGCAACAACATACCTTTATAAAGGAAGCATCCTTTGACAAATCTAATAGGTCATTAGCCTAATAGTTTGCGGATGGCGGCCATCTTTGTGTCAAAATCGATTACCCCTATTAATTCGAACACGGTGAAACCGAATGGAATGACATTTGGTACAGAGGTAGCACTAGCAAAGAGCACCCCAGTGTCATGTTTTATAACACCGCCATCTTGACGGAAACGTAATGGTGGCAACACAAATGTTCAAAGCTTAAATCAAATTACGACTAACCTAATCATCCGATCTCTACCAAATTTTGCAACAACATACCTTTAAAGAGGAAGCATCCTTTGACCAAATTAATAGGTCATTAGCCTAATAGTTTGCGGATGGCGGCCATTTTTGTGTCAAAATCGATTCCCCCTATTAATTCAAACACGGTGAAACCGAATGGAACAAAATTTGGTACAGAGGTAGCACTAGCAAAGGGCACTTCAGTGTCATGTTTTATATCGCCGCCATCTTGACAGAAACGTAATGGCGGCCACACAAATGTTCAAAGCTTAAATCAAATTACGACTAACATAATCGTCCGATCTCTACCAAATTTTGCAACAACATACCTTTAAGGAGGGAGCATACTTTGACCAATCTAATCGGTCATTAGCCTAATAGTTTGCGGATGGCGGCCATCTTTGTGTCAAAATCGATTCTCCCTATCAATTCGAACACGGTGAAACTGAATGGAACGAAATTTGGTACAGAGGTAGCACTAGCAAATGGCACCTCAGTGTCATGTTTTATATCGCCGCCATCTTGACGGAAACGTAATGGCGGCCACACAAATATTCAAAGCTTAAATCAAATTACGATTAACCTAATCATCCGATCTCTACCAAATTTTGCATCAACATACATTTATGGAGGGAGCATCCTTTGACCAAACTAATAGGTCATTAGCCTAATATATTGCGGATGGCGGCCATCTTTGTGTGTAAATCGATTCCCCCTATTAATTCGAACACGGTGAAACCGAATGGAACGAAATTTGGTACAGAGGTAGCACTAGCAAAAGGCACCTCATTGTCATGTTTTATATCACCGCCATCTTGACGGAAACGTAATCGCGGCCACCCAAATGTTAAAAGCTGAAATGTAATTGCGACCAACCTAATAATCAAGTCTCTACCAAATTTTGCAACAACATATCTTTATGTGGGAAGCATATTCTGACCAAAGTGCAAGATCATCAGCCCAATAGTTTGCAGATGGTGGCCATGTATGTGTGCAAATCGATTCCCCCTATCAATTCACACACGGTGAAATCGAATTGAACGAAATTTGGTACAGAGGTAGCACTAGCAAAGGGCACCTCAGTGTCATGTTTTATATCGCCGCCATCTTGACGGAAACGGAATGACGGCCACCCAAATGTTAAAAGCTTAAATCAAATTACGATTAACCTAATCATCCGATCTCTACCAAATTTTGCATCAACATACATTTATGGAGGGAGCATCCTTTGACCAAACTAATAGGTCATTAGCCTAATATATTGCGGATGGCGGCCATCTTTGTGTGTAAATCGATTCCCCCTATTAATTCGAACACGGTGAAACCGAATGGAACGAAATTTGGTACAGAGGTAGCACTAGCAAAAGGCACCTCATTGTCATGTTTTATATCACCGCCATCTTGACGGAAACGTAATCGCGGCCTCCCAAATGTTAAAAGCTGAAATGTAATTGCGACCAACCTAATAATCAAGTCTCTACCAAATTTTGCAACAACATATCTTTATGTGGGAAGCATATTCTGACCAAAGTGCAAGATCATCAGCCCAATAGTTTGCAGATGGTGGCCATGTATGTGTGCAAATCGATTCCCCCTATCAATTCACACACGGTGAAATCGAATTGAACGAAATTTGGTACAGAGGTAGCACTAGCAAAGGGCACCTCAGTGTCATGTTTTATATCGCCGCCATCTTGACGGAAACGGAATGACGGCCACCCAAATGTTAAAAGCTTGAATCAAATTACGATTAACCTAATCATCCGATCTCTACCAGATTTTGCAACAACATGCCTTTTTGTGGAAAGCATCTTATGACTGACTACAAGGTCATCAGTCCAATAGTTTGCAAATAGCGGCCATGTATGTGTGCAAATCCATTCCCCATATCAATTCAAACATGGTGAAACCGAATTGAATGACATTTTGTACAGAGGTAGCACTAGCAAAGGGCACCTCATATTCATGTTTAATATCCCTATAGCACGTTGTATTTCAACAAGCTACTACAACCAACATTCAATTATACTCCTTGAAAAGGACAAAGAGTTATAACAATACCCATGCATTTAGGAGAAAGTAGGCTATATGTTCTTGTTATTATAAATGAAAATAGGCTGAAAAACAAGTAGTTCCTTAAAGAACTAAAATGCCTACTAACAGGTCTCGGAATTACAATAAACTTCTATAAGTGTAAATATATTCACAAGCATATCAGTAGACATAGATTCATAATCTGAGTTTAAAGGATCTGGTGATGACTGCTTAGCGATCAAAGTTAGTTATTCGAGTGAATGTATTAATCGCTTGTAACCTTTTACAGATTTACAGTTGAGTAAAATCATGTTGACTGACTGAAAATCATTTACATTTCATTGACTAAGTCAAGGGACCTTGGCGGCAAAGCGGTCAAGCTGTTAGCCTCTCACCATGGTAAACCGGGTTCGATTCCTGGTCATTGAATGTAAGATTTTCAAAGTGAAATGCCATGTCCAGTGGTTCAGTTTCTACATAAAATGAGGTCCCGTGGTTCATGATCGCGAGATTAACGGTCACGTAAAACTACAAACTTTCTTACTAAGTCAGCATTGGTAAACGACATCCAACACGATAACCATGAATATTAGTATAGTAACGTACTGTTTCACTCACCTTTATGTTGGACACAACCCAGTGCAGCCAGTACTCTCCATCATCGAAGAATGGTACATCAGGGTCGATCATAATAACAGTATAAACAACATCCTGAAACAATTAAACATAATAGATAGATCCTGAAACAATGATAGACGGGTGTTATCGATCTTGACCATCCCCAATAAATTCACTACAGTAAAACTTCGTTTAACCGTCACTCTTTAAACCGTCAGTTTCTGTTAACCGTCATTGCTGTAATAGCATAATAATACTGTAATAACTAAGTGATTTAAGGTGCAGTGACGCGTTCGCTTTGTTTACTTACTCTATTTTAGTGGGAAGTGAGTGTACCTGATGAAGACGAGTGTTCAAACCTTGACGAAAAAGAAACTATTAGCCACTCAGAGTCTGAAACAATGCTGTCCAAGTGTATAGAATAATTTGAAAGTCAAGAAGAGGCCAATGCAACGCAGACACTACTGCTCCGAAATATACGAAATATTGCCGCGGTGAAAGCTCGAGCATCAAAGAGGCAGAAGAAAATGACTGACTATTTTCAAGCTACATGAACTATTTCCCCTGTAAGTTTATATTACTGTACTGTACATTATTTTGCCACATTTGTTTTTATCATGTAATAAGTAGTTTTATATGCTATTAAAATCGTGTTTCATTTCGCTCCGAAATATATTATATTACTGTGAGAGTGATATCTGTCTACAATATAATTGATTGAGGTCATGTTTTGGAGGAATAATACAGTGTTCCTGTTATCCGTCTATTCGCTCAACCGTCACGACCACAGTCCCGACGATGACGGTAAATCGAGTTTTTACTGTAGTTCACTCCGTCCTATGTCGGCTGTTCAAATGAAACATAGACTCATGTGTATTCAACAATAGAAAAAGACTCGTGCAAATACTAGGGCATTCATGTAAGGAATGATACGAAATGGAGTACCCATTTGGGTTGTGTCCTTAAGTCACGTACCACGACTTTCAGGGTCAGCTGGAGACTGAAGGTTCGAATTCCGGCGGAGACAGTGGCAATGCTGAGTGCTGTTTTCCCCCGGGTATTTCCACACTTACCTCCTGGCAATAAGGCTACCTTATTTCAAGCCCCGTGGCACCCAACCGCACCTCAGTGCTAGACACTAATAATATTATTTACATATTATGTGTTTATGGAACTCATTCAGAGTAAAAATGCTTTATGATGACTGCTATATCTGTGTTCAAGTAGGAAATGGTTATTATGTTTGGTTCCAGACATCTGGAGGAGTGCAACATGGTAGTGGCCTTTCACCATTACTATTCATCACCATCATGGATGAAATCATAAAAGAAGTGAAGCAGAACACCAACATGGATCTTAAAGCATTTGCTTTTGCAGACGATATAGTTATCTGGGGAAGTAGTGAGATGGCAGTCCAGGAAAGGCTGAACGTCTGGAATGATCATTGGAAAAAATATGGACAGAAAGTAAGTGCTACAAAACCAGCTGCAATGCCTGTTAACAGACAGAGAAGTAAAGATAATATAATGACAGAGGGCGTACAATTGGAAACAGTAAACCAGTATCAGTACCTTGGACGCATTATATCAAGAGGAAAAATAATACAGCTTGAATTAAATAACCGTATTCAGAAATCGAGTCAATTCTATCAGCAAGTTCGATATCTACTCTGGAATAAGCAAGTGCCACTAAGATCAAAACAAACTCTGTTTCGAGCATACTTTGTCCGTATATTGACTTATGGGTTGGAAACGTGCACAACTACCAAAAAGGATGGCAGCAGACTTCTGGCTTCAGAAATGAAGTTTGTAAGAAGCATGCTTCAAAAACACTAGGGAAGACAAAGTAAGATGTGCAGATTAGAGAACAAGCTGGAATAAATCAGTCCCAGAAGAAGACCATAACTAGGGCACGTTTGTGTTGATTTGGTCACGTCAAACGTATGACAGAAAGAAGAATTTCAAAGCAATGGATGCATATTGAGATTACTGGAAAGAGACCTGTTGGAAGACCTAGGAGGAGATGGCTGGACCAAGTGAAGGAAGATATCACATCCAAGGGAATCAACTGGGATGAAGTCTTGAAGGAGCAGTGGTACATGAATAGACTAAAATGGAGAGCGCTCCTAAACCACCCCCGGGAAACTGGAGTGGAAACTTGATGATGATTATTGTAATTACTACAAGAACACAAGTTATTAGACAAATGAAAACATCTAGATACACGTGGCAGATGACCAAAATGTCACAGTATTTTTTCATAAAATGCATAGTTTTTATTCAGATGACCCCGTGGTGTAGCCTTGCACGTTAAATCTCTCACAATATCCAGGACGGGGAGCTGTAGGAAATCCGATGATCAGAGGTTCGAAGCCCGGAGCTGACAGTAACTGTGCGTATGTTCTTCCCAAGGGTTTTCCCAAAATCCCTCCAGGCAAATGCCGGGAATATGCCTTATTTCAAGTCTCGGGGAACCTACCCCAACCCTGATCCGAATAATTACAGCTAAACACACTACTACAGTCACCACAAAAACACAGGTTATCACACAAGTCAACACACACACACAAGTGCCGGGGGCTGATGAATAAATATGTCACTAGGCTCTAATACGAATTAACAAAAAACAACTTATTCAGAACTCGGCAATTTTTCTAGATTTGTGCCGTGTCTTGTGTGGGGTTTCGCCTAGGACACTAAGCTGGCTCATCAGCGGGCTCTTGGTGTCTCTGCCCGGACTCCCCACAGGAGTAGTGAACTGTGTGCTACCTCCCTTTTTATGAAGCGCTCCTGCGCCTCTTTACTGCGAGAACTAAAAGCTCAAGCAGTTCCCTATAAAGGCTAAGATGAAAGTCTTTATCGGGAGGTTATGGCTGCGTGAGCTTTTAGTTCTCGCAGTAAAGAGGCGCAGGTGCGCTTCATAAAAACAGAGGTAGGGCGCAGTTCGCTACTCCTGTGAGGGGTCCAGGCGGGGACACCAAGAGCCCGCTGATGAACCAGCTTGGTGTCCTAGGCGAAACCCCACACAAGACACGGCACTAACCTAGAAAAGATGCTGAGCTTTAATTCACTGGCCGTGAAAGACAATATACCAACTTATTCAGAGTACAGATATTACCGGGTCAGCAGCTGGGAATTGCAGTCTTGGCTGGTCTACGAACTCGTTCTTGTCCGTCTCCAGATCGCAGTTGGAGGAGTTGACCATCACGACACCGGACCAGCTAGTGATGGACAGGCCAGGATAGTCGCAGGCGGAGCGGACATTAGGGTCAGCAGGCTCACAGTCAGCGTCACAGAGCCTTGTCCCGGTGAGCAGGAACACCAGAGGAACTAGCAGACAGGCCTTCATGATTGCACAGTAGTCAGTCCCTCCAGGCTGCCCACGGTATATACAGGAACCCCATCCTGTCTCCTTGGACATGCAGTAATCACATCACAATTAGAGGAGCAATTTTTTCCATCACAGATACAGGAAAAATAGCCATCCAATTACAGTATAATTCATCTATAGAGTTTCATTGTTAGACGCACGCTTTCAACCATCGGAGGTAACCAATTGTGTTTTTTTTTTTTTTTTTTTTTTTTTTTTTTTTTTTTTTTTTTTACGGAATCAGCTGCTATTACTGTGCTGGATTAGGTTATTGTTCTCCGATACTACATCACATCCTCATAGTGTCCCTGAAATGCAGTGCGGGACTTAGTTTGGTCTTGCCATTCATACCTGTTCCATCGTGCTATAAACGGGAGGTAACTTATTGCGAGTGACAATACTTATTCGAACAACTCATTGATTTAGAAATTCAAGCAAGTGATCAGTGCAAGGTAATCGCCCATCTAAAATATCTACAGTAGATGTACATTGTTATTATCTTCATGGATAAAATCAATGTACAATACACGGACTTGACAAGTCACAGACTTGAGTCTTGAGACTTGAGACTAGAGTCGCCTCCGTGGTGTAGTGGTCAGCATGATTAGCTGCCAGCCAGGAGGCCCGCGCACAGTGGGTCAAAATCGAAATCTAGGAGGACAAAATTATTTATTTTCATCATTAAAAAATCAAAATTTATTACTTCTACAGCATTCTCATATAATTGCCGCTCACTATTCTGGGATATAAAGGCATCTTAGTGTAAATCTGTCACCACTGTTTGAACAGTCTGAATTGGAGGGTGAATGTAAGTGTCTGTGGTTTGGTTGTCTTTGTGGTTAGTGTGATGCTTTAAGATGGAACATTCAGCTGAATGTATGATCTTTGTAACGGGTTTCAGTTATTAATGGGCGTAATTGTTACGTAATTTTAGCTATATTTGCATTAGACCTATATAATATTTAACTATTATTTTTAAAAGTATAATTTCACTTAGATTTTTAGTGTGTCGCGTTACTCTGCGTTACTTTCGACTTAATGTTAAAATGTAGATCAAGTCTTGTAGTTTACGCCTGTTACAAGATTTTTTGCATCTTTTTGCAACTTACTGAGTTATTTTACGTCTTAGAAGATGCCGCGCAATCAGTTCTCACACGTTTACAATTGTTTGAAGCACTGGGTTCGACGATTATGTCAAAAGTGGAACTTTGTGACTTTGTTAAAAGTAAATTAGGGGTAGAAAATTGTTCCGAAGAGATAACTGAATGCTCTATCCAACTCCTAGTCATAGCCAATTTCTTGCATGTGTAGATGTAGCTTAAAAACGGTCTTAACTGGTGTTTATTATGAAGTAAACACATTATATATGTTGCTTTCACTCTAAATTCATGATTAAAACGTAAAAATAATGTTGTCCCCCTAGATTTTGATTTTGACCCACTGTGCCGCGGTTCGATTCCCGGCTCTGCCACGAAATTTCAAAAGTGTTATGAGGACTGGAACGGGGTCTACTCAGCCTCGGGTGGTCCAAATGAGTAGAGGGGGTTCGAATCTCACCTCAGCCATCCTCGAAGTGCTTTTCCGTGGTTTCCCACTTCGTCTTCGGGCAAATGCCGGGATGGTATCTAACGTAAGGCCACAGCCGCCTCTTTCTCTCTTCCTTGTCTATCCGTCCCACACTTCCCACCCCTTCATCAGGCTCCTGTTCGCTTTCCAGGCGAGGCCGCCTGGACGACGTGCTAGGCACACTCCCCAGTTGTATCCCCGACTCAGAGGATCAAGCTCCAGGACACTCCCAGTGCCGGTAGAGGTGGGATCCCTCGTTTAGTCCGTAGGAAAAGCAAACCTTGGAGGGTAAACGATAAAGAAAGAAAGAAAGAAAGAAAGAAAGAAAGAAAGAATGAAAGAAAGAAGCAGACTTGAATGCTAGGCTAAGGGATGTAACCACTGAGAACGAAGCATCATATATTCCGACTGGGGCTTAGCAATATCTCCCTTCTCAAAAACAATAAGCTATAACTTTTCGAGGACATATAATAAAATGAAACTAAGTAGTGTGCGCTAATTGCGACTTAAAGTGAAAATAATAGCGCAGATACGAACACTGATTTCAGCATTTTGGCGATCAGATGTTTCATTAACAGTTCCTCCAGACCCGTTATTACCATTCCCAGTGGTAAAATTGTCACTGTGTTTATGTTGGAATTAGGGCCTTCAAATCATAAGTTATTACACATATCTTTATTGTAGAACAGACATCAACCACGGATCTTGGCAACTGCCGCACACACTGTTATAACAAAAAACACTCGAACATGGTTTGCCAACCTAACGAAATTACATTACAAATTACAATCCTAACATACTCCCACCTTAAGTTAACAAATCCTGATGAGTGAACTTAACCCCTTTCACACAGATCAATAATTATAATCTCACAAATCGAGCCTTCGTGGAGTCTTTATTTCTCGACCCCTAGCTGCCACCTTAGGTAAATCTATGGTCGGTTTCAGTTCTTCCACTGCCTCAGTCTTCTCTTGAACACCCTCCTTTACCAACAAGTGACATTTAACAATACCTTCCTTTCCTACAGCTTCCAAAGGATAGAGCCGTTGGATTGGTCGTATAAGTATGCCAGCTGATGTCTTCAAGCGTACTACTCGAACCTCCCCATCATGTCCAGGTATAAACTCCTCCACTCTGGCTAAAGGCCACTCTAGGCGTTTCATGTTGTCGCTTCCAATGAGTACAATTTCCCCCACCTTAAGAGACCTGTCCCTCCATTTGGTACTCCTAAGTTTCAACTGTCCCTCTCGCCGAAATCTTTCTCTAATAGCCTCTCTGAGTTTTGGTCTGTAAGATATTCTTGCACAAATATTCGTTGAGTCTAGTTCATCCATGTCAGGCACTCCCACTTCCTTGATTTCTTGCAAGAACATGGATGGTGTTAATGTAATTAGGTCTTCAGACTCACAGGACAGATAAGTCAACGGGTGAGAATTCATTAAAGACTCGCAATCACAAAAGATGGTGGACATCTCTTCATATTCTGACTTTGCTCGGCCGATAAATTTTCGAAGAGTCTCTTTCAAGATTCTTATTAGTCTCTCCCACCATCCAACCCACCAGGCAGCACTTGGTAGATTAAATTTCCAATGTATCCTTTGGGTCGTACTGAAGCACTTGATCTTATCAGTTTCATTTGGAATTTCCGACCATGATTCTGGTGGTTCTTTCAACCAATCAGGACCCTCCCACCATTGGGACTCCCAACGCTGTTTTGCACCACACCCCCGAAAAGGTAAGGCAGCCGGATTAATTTCACCAGGAACATGTCTACACTGATCAGCTGATGTCAAATTCGTAATTTCTGTCACTCGGTTTCCAACGAATGTCAACCATTGATCTTCTCGGAGAATCCAAGAAAGGACTGTTGTTAAGTCACTCCACAGAAATGCTTCACGGATTTCGATTCCAAGACCTTCCACCACCGAGTTGTGTAATTGTTCTCCGATAGTAGCTGCTAATAACTCCAGCCGGGGAATCGTCATCTTCTTCATTGGAGATATTCTCGCCTTAGCTCGGACCTGCAATAGGATCTTAGGTATACATTCACTCAGGTTAATCCCTGATTCCAGGCACTCATTTAGTGAAGGTTTTCCTGCCAATTTTGCAGAAGCATCAAATACAGGCCATTCATTCATCACTTGTAGGTAGTCTTCTACCAAGCCATCCCTTTTCAGTTTCTTATAACTTAAATCCAGCCTCTTCAAATGTATATCATAATTATCTGGTAAAGGTGGATGACCCTCCTTCCAAGGCATGTGTACCTCAAAACTTCCTTCGCTGTTAATTGACACAGTCTCCTTGAAATGCTGTAGAGTAGCTTGATGCAACTCCTCCCTGGGTTTCTGCAACACCGGATCTCTGATACCAATGAGTTCCAAGTCCCATAAATCTGACACTGGAATGTTCCTAACAAACATTGATGACACGACAATACCACAATTTCCTCTTGTCTGAGCCCCATTTACTTTGCCCATCACAGTCCATCCAAGTTTAGTTTGCATGGCTACTAACCCACTGTCCAATTTCTTGCCTGCTCCTGTGAAGAGTTTACCTGCTACATCAGCACCAATTAACACTTCTATTGGTACTATCTCATCTCCTACATCTGTCAGATCAATGTTTGCGTCTTCAAGCTCTTGCACCCAAGGTCCTCTCTGGATTCGACTAATATCTCCACATATAATGTTTTGATCCAACACTTCAATAGTACACCGGTAATTGTCATCTATACTGCCCATACAAATTCTGTATGTATTATGTTGGCTAACTTCCGTTTTACTACCCCCAAACAATGAGTGAATAACCTTCTCTTCTTTAATAGGTTCATAACCCATTTCAACCGCAGCCTCTTTCAAAACGTAGGACCTCTGTGACCCTGTATCTATAATAGCTCTGACTTTTCTTTCAACATGTTTTCCTACTAACTTAACTATAACTGTCTGCAAGTACACTTCAGGCGAAGCAAATGATCTTGCATGCAATGATTCAATAGGCTTTGGTTCCTGCTGCTCACTTTTGTCTGATAATTTCTCATCCTCTTTGATATCCTTATTGGAAGGCAATTCTGGACAAATGATGGGATAATGTTTCCTGTGACAAATTACACATTTAAGTGAAATTCTACAAGTCTTTGCACAATGTCCTGGCTTCAAACACACAAAGCAACATTTTTTATTTGATATCCTTTTCCTCTTTGCATCAAGACTTAGTTCCTGAGCACTAAAACACTCACTGCTAGCATGATTACCATTACAGAATGTACAGTTATAGGTTAGACTAACTTTCTTTTCTTTAGTGGCAAGTAAGCCTGCCACTGTCGGTATTTCATCTGCTTGAAAACCTAAATTTTCCCTCTCTTTATCCTTTTCGAATTTGATTCCAGACATGGCTATACAGATTCTTTCTTCTCCCTCTACTTCCAGTTTGATGAAATCCATCAATCCCTTTAGACGGTCCTTTGGACTTCCTCCAGCAGTTGACTGTCGTTGCCAGATCCTGAGCAAGTCTTCAGGAATACATGACTCGACTAATGGAAATAACATCGCCTCGCATTTTTCAGTAGTTATACCCAAAGACTCTAAAGACCTCAAATGGGACTCTAGTTTGTCATATAAAGCTGATAGTAAGCGTGAAGACCCTGGCACACTGTTCTTCAACACTAGTGAGAGAAGTTCTCGAATGTATACCTCTATCAACATATCCTCTTTTCCAAATCGTGATTTTAAGGCTTCTATGGCTTTAGGGTAACGGGGGTAGCTCTCCACTAAATCTCTAGCACGGGAGCACGGCACAGTTGACTGGATCAAATACTGAAACTTATCTCCTAACTCAATGCTTTCATCTTGATCAATCTTTGAAAACTGTCCCCACCACGGTAACCACTCCTTAATATTGCCGCTAAATTTCTTAAGTTCAATCTGGGGAAGCTTAAATTTCCTTTTTTTTTGAAGGTTACTTCCTGTCAGACTGCTTGTAACACTAACATTGTCACATTCTTTCACTCTCTTATTCAACACAAACTGCATCTTAAAATACTTGCTAGTATAATCTTCTCTCGTCATGTTTTCTGCGTCTAGCTGATCTTCTGTTGCATTTGCTTCTAACATCAGCGTGAATATCTGTTCATCAAGTTTCTGAAGTTCATCGTACTTAATTTTTAATAGCGGGAACTTCGCTTCTGTTTCAAACACGCGTGGAGGTTCGGCAGAATCCAACTCTACTTTTATCTCGTTGTGCACTCGTGTAAATGCCGTTCTTGTAACACTTCTTACTTTACGTGCCCTTTCCATATTTAACAAACATCCTGTCACGGTCGCCAGATGTTGGAATTAGGGCCTTCAAATCATAAGTTATTACACATATCTTTATTGTAGAACAGACATCAACCACGGATCTTGGCAACTGCCGCACACACTGTTAGAACAAAAAACACTCGAACATGGTTTGCCAACCTAACGAAATTACATTACAAATTACAATCCTAACAATTACCAATCCCAGTGGTAAAATTGTCACTGTGTTTAGCCGCCACATCTTTCAGATTCCTTCTGTCAACGGTGCATACTTGTTTATTTCTTGGACCTGAGTGGTCTTGAGATTATGGCTAAGTGGGAAAGCAATGTCTCTCAAATATACCCTTTGGTTCATTTTGTTGAGATAGACAATATCTGGTCGGTTTGCCAAGATTTTCTGGTCAGTTAAAACCGGTCTTGTATCCCTCATTTTCAGGCATGTTGTGATGAGTGTAAAGGTGCGTATACACTTGCGCGCCGCGCCGCTCGCGTGCATCAAGTTCGCTAGATTAGTACGGGGTTTCGAAGCTGCGCGCGCGCGGCGCACGACGATCCATCTCCTGTCGGTTTTTTCCACGCGCACTTTGAGTGTTCGCAGTTCAGATTTGGACGGGATTGTGGGAAGTTCCTTGTTTCTCGCGCGCATCTGATTGGAATATTTGTGCGTTTTGAGTGGTGATAATGGAGTGGTCAGACGAATCTGTGATAAAATTTTCGATGCTTATCGCAAAAAGCCTCTTCTGTGGGATCCTCAACATAAGGATCATTTTAAGAAACCAATAGACTAAAAGTAGATGCCTGGAGGGAAATAGGAGCTGAAATGGATATATCTGCGGACCATTGCATGAAGAAGGTGATATCTCCGCTGTCTTCTTACCGGCGTAGGAAAAGTAAAATAAATCACAGGGCGGAAATACGTATCTTCTTTGGAAATGTGGGGTCCAATCTTCTGCAGCAGATTCTCAAAGTCAGAAGGTGACATTCGAGTAAAATTCTTATTCTGGCCGCTTATTTCTTCTGACTTCAAGTCCATCATTAGCTCCGCACCATTCCTTGTTTTAAACATGTCAGTGTGCCACCAACGTCGTCGTCGTTTCTTTTTCTTTTTGCACAAACGTGTCATTAAAACAGCCGCACCACTCATCACCGCAATCGCGAGGTTTTCCTCGTGCGGCGGAGACATGATTATATTTACCACACTCCAAACTGACTAGTGAATGTTCGTGGGTTTCCTATGGATCGCGAGAGGTTCGTTTAAATAATAATTCTGGTCGAGCAACATACGCGCCGCTCATGCACCGCGCGCAGTGCGCGGCGCGCAAGTGTATACCCACCTTAATATTCCTTGCATGTAGGTAGTTACTTATATTTGAGGTTTGAAGGGGCGGAACTTCGAGGTCATCTGCCCCTCCATGCATGGATCTAGCAGACAGCAGTTCGCATATTGTAGTTGTTGTCAATTTATTTACGGGTTTTACGACATCGTTGTTATTTAGCCCTGTGTACTGTACCCGTCTGATATGCGGAAATACAAGGTCATCTTCCGAACTAGCTCAGATTCAGGGTGTGTACCGTTCATTCCCACTGTCTGGCCATGTATTCAGAATGTGAACCATAAGGAAGTACAAACTAAAAAAACAACTATAACACGGTCTACTATAATTACTGCTTTAATTCAATAAAAGCATCAAGCACAATCAACACACACATACATTGTGGTGAAAATAATACCACACATCTAGTAACAATGACCCTTCAATTGTTATGAATATCCTACTTCTCTGTCTTTGTATTTCTTCATAATCCATCATATAACATTCATATTACTTTATTTTACATTTAAATATTAGACCCTTCCAATACTGGGTGTTCTCAAACCATTTTTCGCTCCATTTGGCTATATATTTTAGGCTTTTACCTTTCTAATTTACTTAAATCAATCTCTTTCTTCTCCACATATTTTAAAACACAAATTATCCCTCAATCATATCTATTTACACACTTCACTATGAGTACCATTTCATTGTAAACATTTTTCATTGCAACCATTGTGCACCTTACGAATTTGCCTTCATGGAACTCTCATTCCGTGGAGTCCAATTCTCATGATTTTTCTTAACCCGTTTCATTACTTTTAGAGCAAGGAACCAATTTTTACATTTTCACTATAATGCATTTCATTATTATCATTATTATTATTATTGTGCGGGAGGATCTCTCCGCGCCCAATAATAATCGTTAGCAGGAATATTCTTCTGCTTCTCATTGTTTCATTATATGAGATTCAAAGATCTAGCTTTTATTTTACTCAAAATTACATTCAGTGACATATTTACTCTTCCGACAGGCACTCGCCGTGACCGTAATAAATTACACTCCCCTCCTGTCTCAAGCAGCGGTGAACGACCCTGGCCTACCACAAGAAACGAGTAGCCTCGCTGTCTGGCGTCCGAACTTCTGTACTACATTCACAGACCATATGTTTTCATTCTTTCTCTAACGGCCACATCATAACATTGAATAACCAAGCATTTCATCTCCTATTCTCTTTATTACTGACTGCACTGTCTAATTAGCATACTTATGTTTACACGTGTGTGGTTCGGAGGAACGTTCTCTGCTGTCAGGATTTTTAACATTTACGTATTTTTTAGTCCACATCGGCTCCAATAATACTGCTGCGGTGGGAATTAAAAAATATAACAATCCAATCCAGGCGCGCAATGCCCTGTCCGGTTGTTTGGCTAGACTAACACGAGATTAGGGCTTTTTCACCATAATCCGGTTATCTGCATGCACAATCATCCACCCAGACTTACCAATATACCATCACGTGCTCCCTGGCTGCGTGAGAATCACCAACCCAATTTCAGTAGTGAGAAGTCCCGTCACTCTGATACAATAATAATGGCGTATAAGACCCGCCTCGGTCCAATTCGACGATTTCCCGACAGACTCAACGATTCTCCCTACTTACACGTACACATCATTTATTTATAGAGCCCTATCATTTGAGCTTACATTTAATTCGCACTATTTTTGGCAACAATATATATATATTTTCATCTTGGATCTTCAATTATTTCCCCATTTCAGTTCGGTATCCTGGCTAGAATAGCGAACCTACTTGTATTATTTATTTCTGCCGTTTATTTACATTACTTTATTTACGGTGGTCCATTCTTATTCACTCTTACTTTTATTAGGCCTTAATCGCCTTTACTTATTCATTTACTAAGGTCAT
Source organism: Meconema thalassinum (assembly GCA_946902985.2). Classification (NCBI taxonomy): domain Eukaryota; kingdom Metazoa; phylum Arthropoda; class Insecta; order Orthoptera; family Tettigoniidae; genus Meconema; species Meconema thalassinum. The sequence goes on from OX336388.2 coordinate 456,400,714, forward strand.
TTACCTTCAATTATCATTAGTGCATTTAACCGTCCCTGGTTCGTTTACAAATCTATTCGTTTATTTCAACTTTTACTTTCATTTATATTTCAACTTCAACTTTCAATTATATTTCAACTTTCATTTACATTTTTATTTATTTGCCTATCAGCTCATTCGTATTACATTAAGTTATATTATACTTTATTTCCATTTACCTTTATATTAACCGTCACTGATTTTCACTATAAACTCATTTATTATTATTCAACAATTTGGTTCCTTCCCTTTTTCCAACATTATAATTGCTTGCATGCATTTCGTGTTTCTTTCTTTCTTTCTTTCTTTCTTTCTTTCTTTCTTTCTTTCTATCTTTATCAAACATGTTATTCATTACTGCGACCTCATAATTCTGGCCGATCGTTATACGATACATTTTTACTAATGACACTTAAACTGTAATCACTTGACGCATAATATTTTCACAATGGTATTTCTCAAATTTGGATGTACAATGGTTCAATTTAATATAAGTCATTTGTACTCACCAACCATCTGGTAGCCATGGATCTCCCATATGAAAGATTTCACCCATATTGCCGTAATTTAGAACATTTTACGGACAATATGGTGTGACATAATCCTTTCACTACACACGTAATTATCACTTTACTTATCATTTTAACAAAAATACACATTATATTTCCCAGTATTTGGGGACACTTACACAACAATGATATATAACCCTTTAAATATTCACTTGTTAACACTTCACACGTGTATTAATCTTTTAATTACACTAATAACAATTCACACGTGTTTTTAACCCCTTTGGGTTTAGTCCTATTTAATTCTATACTATTTACAGTTGATTACACTTTATGTAATAGTCTCTGCCGTATCTCAGGACGCGAGTGGTGGCCTTCCGATACGTTCCTAGATGACGATCTCCTTCCTGTCTAGTACAAAATGTACGATTATTCCCTGCGACAACTTCTTGCTCTGACCCCTTGGTCTCGATTCAATGTTCTATCAGCTTTCCCACGGTTTAAACTCACTGGTTTGTTAACTTAACATGGCTTTCTATTTCAACAACGTCCGGTTGTGAAATTCGTAGTTTTCGAACTGTTACTGCCTTTAACAAAGTTCGAATTGTTCGTTCCTCAATGTTCTGTACTTTTCACTTTGACTGCACGTATATTTTATACTCAAGTGCGTATTTCACTTTACTTTCGCTACTCGGTCCTATATCTTCATGACTTTCTATCAAAGAACATGAGATTCTATAATGTTCAGTACTTTTCACTTTGACTGCGCGTATATTTTATACTCAAGTGCGTATTTCACTTTACTTTCGCTACTCGGTCCTATATCTTCATGACTTTCTATCAAAGAACATGAGATTCTATAATGTTCTGTACTTTTCACTTTGACTGCGCGTATATTTTATACTTAAGCTCGTATTTCACTTTACTTTCACTACTCGGTCCTATATCTTCATGACTTTCCATCAAAGAACATGAGATTCTATAATGTTCAGTACTTTTCACTTTGACTGCGCGTATATTTTATACTCAAGTGCGTATTTCACTTTACTTTCGCTACTCGGTCCTATATCTTCATGACTTTCTATCAAAGAACATGAGATTCTATAATGTTCTGTACTTTTCACTTTGACTGCGCGTATATTTTATACTTAAGCTCGTATTTCACTTTACTTTCACTACTCGGTCCTATATCTTCATGACTTTCCATCAAAGAACATGAGATTCTATAATGTTCAGTACTTTTCACTTTGACTGCGCGTATATTTTATACTCAAGTGCGTATTTCACTTTACTTTCGCTACTCGGTCCTATATCTTCATGACTTTCCATCAAAGACCATGAGATTCTATCTTTGTCCTAACACTAGCGATACTTGTTTCAAGCTAACGTGTTGCGACTTCACCGGACCTAACTGTGAACTTCTGTAGCGTACTGTTCATCCATACTCACGACAATATGTTCGTAGAGTTCTTCTGTATTCTGCGCCTTTACTTGGTCTCGAACTAACGTACTCGTTATATTTCGAAGACTGATTTCTTGATCGAAACTACATGGCCCTCCCTTGAGGTTCCATGTTCGATTGAATGTACTTATTGCGTATCGTCAAGTTCTGCCCGGCCTGACTAAGACTGAAGACTGAGTATTTTTGGCGAAACAGCGTGTAATGCAACTGACGGTGCGATCCAGCGTAACCTCCTCAGAGGGTACTGTAGACTGAATATTGAATAATGTTTCTTTGGCCCATGGTCGGGTCCAACTTGGCCTATCTTGACGTGATAACGACTAGTACTTGTGAAACAGTACCGTGCCTTCCGGCACTTCTGGTAGGCTGAATATTATGTGATCCAGCGTGCCCTCCTCAGAGGATCACCAAGACTGAATACGCTGTGATCCAGCGTGCCCTCCCCAGAGGAACACCAAGACTGAATACCTTCTGGCACTCGGCCTCGCTATTTATTCAAAACTTACAAAAAAAGATTACTTTGCTGTCCTTCTCAAATTCAACTTCTGAACCAAACGTCGTACGCTTTTGCAAAAATTACCTATTTCTTCCACGTGACCTGAACGTTAGAATTTTACTTTGATTTCCAAAAATCGATCACAGCAATTATTTATAAAAAAAACTAGCTGTACCCGGCATGCGTTGCTATGCCAGTCAAAGAAAGTTTTGGCGTTGTAACTTTGTTGAAAAGCTTTTGGATACCCAACATTTTTCTTTTTCCGTTAACCACCTCTAAACTATTGCAAAATTGACTTAGTATCTCAAAAAAAAAAAATCATGGGAGTGTGCTCAACTACTCAACAAAGTTTCATCGCAATGAAATGAATGGTGTATGAACGCATACGGGACTTTGGTGACACGATTCGAGCGCCGTCACACATTTGTTGAATATACTCGTCAGCTACCTATTGTAAAATGGATTTACTAATTCGAAAACCTTCCCTTGCGTGTACACAACAACTCATCAAAGTTTCATCGGAATCGGATGCATGGCATATAAACGCATACGGGATTTTGTTTAAACGATTCGCGCGCCGTCACTCATTTGTTGAATCTACTTGTGCGCCACCCATTGAAAAACGGATTTACTAATTCATACATCTTCGCAGGACTGTACTCAACTCACCAAAGTTTTATCTCAATCGGTTGAATGGTATATGAACGCATACGGGACTTGGTTGAAACGATTCTCGCGCTGTTGCTCATAAGTTGAATGTACTCGTGCGCTACCAATTGTAAAATGGATTTACTAAATCAGAAATATTCGCGGGAGTGGAAACAACATTTCACCAAACTTCATTGCAATCGCATGCACGGTATATGAACGCATACGGATTTTTTTAAACGATACGCGCGCCGTTACTCATTAGTTGAATCTACTCGTGCGCTACCTATTGTAAAAAGCATTTACTTTAGTCAGAAACCTTTCCTGGAGTGTGCACAACAATTCACCAAAGTTTCATAGCAATCGGATGAATGGTATATGAACGCATACGGGACTTTGATTAAACGATTCGCGTACCGTCGCTCATTTGTTGAATCTACTTGTGCGATACCTAGTGTAAAGTGGATTTACTATGCCAGAAACCTTCCCTGAAGTGTACACAACATCTCATCCAAGTTTCATCCCTATCGGACGAATGGTATATGAACGCATACGGGACTTTTTTTTAAACGCTTCGCGCGTCTTCGCTCTTTTGTTGAATCTACTTGTGCGCTACCTATTGTAAAATGGATTTACTAAGCCTGAAACTTTCCCTGGTGTGTACACAACAACTCACCCAAGTTTAGTCGCTATCAGACGAATGGTATATGAACGCATACGGGACTTGGTTGAAACGATTCACGCGCTGTTGCTCGTTAGTTGAATGTACTCGTGCGCTACCAATTTTAAAATGGATTTACTAAATCAGAAATAATCGCGGGAGTGGAAACAACATTTCACCAAACTTTATTGCAATCGCATGAATGGTATATGAACGCATACGGATTTTTTTAAACGATACGCGCGCCGTTACTCATTAGTTGAATCTACTCGTGCGCTACCTATTGTAAAAAGCATTTACTTTAGCCAGAAACCTTTCCTGGAGTGTGCACAACAACTCACCAAAATTTGATCGCAATCGGATGAATTGTATATGAACGCATAAAAGACGAACAAACGAACATTCTTTTATATATATATATATATATACTAGCTGTACCCGGCATGCGTTGCAATACCAATCAAAGAAAGTTTTGACGTTGTGATTTTGTTAGTTGAAGTGCTTTTGGATTCCCAATATTTTCTTCTTTTTCCGTTTCTCACCTCTAAACTATTATAAAATTGATTTACTATCTCAGAAACATTCAAGGGAGCGTGCTCAGCAACTCACCAAAGTTTCTTCGCAATGAAATGAATGGTATGTGAACGCATACGGGACTGTTGAAACGAATCGAGGGCCGTTTTCCATTTGTTGAATATGCTTGTACGCTACCTATTGTAAAATGGATTTACTAAGTCGAATACCTTTCCTGGCGTGTACACAACAATTCATCAAAGTTTCATCGCAATCGGATGAATGGCAAATGAACGCATACGGGATTTTGTTGAAACGATTCACGCTCTGTCGCCTATTAGTTAAATCTATTCGTGCGCTACCAATTGTAAAATGGTTTTACTAAATCAAAAACCTTCGCGGGAGTGGAAACAACATTTCACCAAATTTCATTGCAATCGCATGAATGGTATATGAACGCATACGGAATTTCGTTTAAACGATACGCACGCCATTACCCGTTTGTTGACTCTACTCGTGCGCTACCTATTGTAAAATTGATTTACTAAGTCAGAAACCTTTCCTCGGGTGTACACAACAACTCACTTAAGTTTCATCGCAATCGGATGAATGGCATATGAACGCATACGGGACTTTGATGAAACGATTCACGTTCCGTCGCTCATTTGTTGAATCTACTCGTGCGCTACCTATTGTAAAGTGGATTTACTAAGCCAGAAACCTTCCCGGAAGTGTACACAACATCACACCCAAGTTTCATCGCTATCGGACAAATGGTATATGAACGCATACGGGACTTTTTTGAAACGCTTCGCGTGTCGTCGCACATTTGCTGAATCTACTCGTGCGCTGCCTATTGTAAAATGGATTTACTCATCCTGGAACTTCCCTTGAATGAACACAACAACTCACCCAAGTTTCATGGCTATCGGACGATTGTAGATGAACGCATACGGGTCATTGTCGAAACACTTCGCGCGTCGTCACTCATTTGTTTAATCTACTTGTGCGATACTTGTTGTAAAATTAATTTACTAAGCTAGAAATCTTCCCCGAAGGCTACACAACATCTCATCCAAGTTTCATCGCTATCGGACGAATAGTATACGAACGCATACGGGACTTTGTTGAAACGCTTCCGCGTCGTCGCTCATTTATTGAATGCATTCGTGCGCTACCTACTGTAACATGGATTTACTAAGCCAGAAACCTTGCCTGGAGTGTACACATCCTCTTACCCAAGTTTCATCGCTATCGGACGAATGGTATACGGACGCATACGGGACTACGTTGAAACACTTCGCGCGTCGTCGCCCATTTGTTTAATCTACTTGTGCGATACCTATTGTAAAGTGGATTTACTAAGCCAGAAACCTTGCCTGTAGTGTACACAACCTCTCACCCTAGTGACTTGCATGCTAGGTTACTCAGATACGGCTTGTGCACCAAAACTCAGATAGTGGACATAATCGCTATTGAGTCATGCGCCGGTTTCTACATCTTTCCTCAACACTGGCTTGTGTGCACACCAAAGTCCTATGGCTATTCTTTCTTTCCATGACTTAAAATATCATAGGTTCGACCCTTGTCCTCATCAGATGGGTACAGTACTTAGGTGTGTGTAGAATTTTATGATGACCTGTGCTGCTATGGTGTTTGTAATACAGTGAATGTATTTTTAATGCAGGTGGAGACTGCGAAGGAGGCGTTAGGAACTATCCCGGTAGAAGTGGGAAACCACGGGAAACCACTTCCAGGATGGCTCAGGTGGGAATCGAATCCACCTTTTCTTAGTTTTGGGTCATGAGACTGAGTCTACCCCGTTACAGCCCTCACACCAGAATTAAAATTTCATGGCTGAGCCGGTAATCAATCAGGACCTCCTGGGTGACAACCAAGAAAGCTAACCACTACACCACGAGGTGGTCTTTCACTGAAGAGCGGACCATGCTTCAACCATAAGTTTGACAAAGTTCGATGGACGTAATGTTAACTTAGCATAGGCCTAACCATTGATATTATTATTTTTTTCAACTTCTTGCCGAAATTCTTTCGTCCTCATTCATTTATTAGCCTTACTTCGATTTTTGCAAAAAATGAAAGTGGACTTATGAGATCAACATAGGGCCAAAAAATGTGTGTCTGTGAGTGTGTATGTGTGTGTACTCTGCATGTAACTTATGTCTCCCCTATCAATTCCAACACGGCGAAACCGAATTGAACGAAATTTGGTACAGAGGTAGTACTAGCAAAGGACACCTCAGTGTCATTTTTATACCACCGCCACCCAAATGTTTAAAGCTTAAATCAAATTACGTCTAATGTAATCATCTGATCTGTACAACATTTTGCAACAACATACCTTCATGTGGGAAGCGTCTTTTGACCAAACTACAAGGTCATCAGCCCAATAGTTTGCAGATAAGACCATGTATGTGTGCAAATCGATTCCCCCTATCAATCCAAACACAACGAAACCCAAATCGAACCACCTTTGGTACAGAGGTAGCACTAGCAAGGGAAAACTCAGTGTCATGTTGTATATCGCCGCCATCATAACAAAAAGGAAATGGTGACCACCCAAATGTTCTAGGCTTGAATCAAATCACGAGTAACCTAATCATCCGATCTCTACCACATTTCACAACAATATACCTTGATGAGGGAAGCGTCTTTTGCCCAAACTACAAGGTCATCAGCCAAATTGTTTCAAGATGGTGGATGTATGAATCATGCAAGTGTTATAGACTAACCGTAACTTACGATTCAACAAGGTCTGGCCTCAACAAGTCAGTTTATCGTACATAGGGAGGTTTAAACTGTCCTCAAGGGGGTGACCGGTAGGATATTTGCATATTACAATAGAATATGTAACCGTAGAAGTGACTAACAGGTCAGGCTTACCATGCCTTATCGTTGTGGGCCCGTGCCGTCCCGTTGTCAAAATGGCCACTATTTTTGATCGTAAATCCATATATTTCCGCAACTTCCTAAGTTTATACTCTTTTAGGAATGTACTGAACAAAAATACATATTTAGTATCAAATTGTTTATAGAAACGCCAGATAACGCTTATGAAATCGTAGATTTCAACACAAAATATGATGCAGTTAAGGAGTAGTTTACTATGTGTTACCGTAGCGCAACCGTAACTTAATGGTAGTGACTTGGGTTCATGGTCTGGAGGTTCGTGGATCAAATCCTTGCAGATTCAATTTTTAGCGTATAAAAAAAAACAAAAAAAAAAAAAAAAAAAAAAAAACAACAACAACTTATGAGATCACCCATTGTCCGTGTGTGTGTGGTGTGTGTGTCCCGTCCCCCCTAATCAAATCTAAACGGCTGGAGCGATTTTAGTGAAACTCGATAAGTTCATAGCACTATTCCCGGCGACCTCGACCGTGCCCTTCAAATTTTGATACGTCTCACCAATCCAACATGGCGGCTGTGCGAAATATTTCACTAGCATTCAATATCTCCGAAACTATTACCCATATCGCCCTGAAATTGTGTACGGTGATAAAGGGCACTACTAGAAGTTCACCTATGAGACTTTCAAAAACCTGGTGTCTACAAAACCAACATGGCGGCCAAGCGAAGTTGAGACTTTTAAATAGACTTTTCTCGCGATTTAACTATCCGAACGTAATGAAACTTGGTACAGCAAATATTTATAAACATTGCAATGCACTGGAGTCTAATTTAGTTCAATTGTTTACATAACCTCAAAATGGCGGCTGTGCGAAATATTTCACTGACATTCTATATCTCCGAAACTATTACTGATATCACCCTGCAATTTTGTAAGGTGATAAAGGGTACTGATACAAGTTTACCTATGTATATTTCATAAACCTGTCAAGTACAAAACGAACATGGCGACCAAGCGAATTTGAAATATTTTAATAGACTTTTCTCGTGAGTTAACTCTCTGAGCGCAGTTAAATGTGGTACAGTAAATGATTTTGCAGATTGTAATGCACTGCCATCTAATTTAATTCAATTGTTAACATAACCTCAAGATGGCGGCTGTGCGAAATTTTAACATTAAGTTTTTATTTCTTGTGTCGTAATCATGCGATCGAAGTTAAAGTTTGAATAATTAAGCTAGGCAATACTTGTCCTTGAATGGTACATAACTCTATGGCCTATACATATAACAATCCTAAATGGCGAGCTTCCGAAATATTTAGACGGTTCTCAATATCTATGAATGTTTTACAGCAACCAAACTGATTTTTTTAATGTTCATAGAGACTATGAACATATGTTCACCTATAGGACTTTCAGTAACCTGGTGAGCACAAATCCAACATGGCGGCGACGCGAAGTATAAATATTTAAATGGACGTTTCTCGCGAATTAACTATCCGAGTGCCGTGAAACGTTGCACGTTAAATGATTATACAAATGTTGATCCACTGGCATCTAATTTATTTCGATTGTTTGCATAATCACAAGATGGCTGCTGTGCGTAATTTTAAAATCTCGTTTTTACTTCTTGTGTTCTAATCATGCGATTGAAGTTTGAATACCACACGTACACAATAATCTTAATGTAATAGTACAAAAATAAAAATCCAACCTGGCGACCATCTGAAATATTTAGACGGTTCTCAATATCTACGAATCTGTTACAGCAATTAAACTGAAATTTTGTATGTTGATAGAGGCAATTAACATGAGCAGGATATATGAAAATAGGCTGTATAGTTCTTCACGGAACTACTTGTTTACTTCGTTTTCTTGCTGTTTATTGATTTATAACTAGTCACACGTTATAATGTTAAGCATATATAGTGTGTATTTGCAATCGGAAATATTATACATATACTTATAACACCACATACTTCAACACTGGAATACAGCGATTAATATTCGCTGACCTTGATCCGCGGTAGAGTCTATTGTTGTTGTTGTTGTTGTTTTTGTTGTTGATTCTGCAGAGGATTTGCGGCATCATGTTCATGCAGCCCCGTTTACTAGGGTGTGTGTAGAAGTTGACCGATAACCTGTGTCACTGTGATCTCTGTAGGCTTACTAGTGTGAGTACCGAAGTCGTCCGATTTTTTAAGAGCGTTAAAATCCTTCAGTATGCCTTCCTTCGGAGGGGAAGTAAAGCTGGCGGTCACATGTCAAAAATGTATAGCATGTAAAAGATCCTTCCACAGACTAAACTTGTGTGAAGCTACATTTCCATGTTAGATTTCGTTGGAACGCTCTATCAAAAGTTCCAACGTTAACCACTAGGTGTTAGTGACATCTGGTAGCGAAATTTGGAACTACTTGAAATTGAACGGAAATTGTATGTCACCCCATGGGTGTTCACTTGAAGCAGCTACAGACTCAGGTGAGTCGAACATGTCCTCGGACACTCCCGGCACTAAAAGCCATACTATAAATAAATGAATGGTTGGTTCTTAAGTTTAGGGGCTGCGAGAACGCGGTCATGTAGCCCCGTGTACTTTGGGTATGTGTAGAATCTGTCTGATAACCGGTGTTAAATTGTGATGACTGTATTAGTGTGTGTTATCTGCTTTTTAATTTAAGTACTGCAACTTAGAATTTTTCAAATAGTTCCTACTTTTGCCACCAAGCGCCACCGTCAACGACTACTAGGCCAAGTTCAGAACTTAGCTACTAGACGCCACCACAGTCGGCTCTTGGCAACGAACGTAGAAACCTAAGAGCGTTGTTTATATTCTTAACCTATCCAATTTAGCTTCACACAGGTGTAATTAGTGGAAGGTTCTTTAACATGCCATAAATCTATGACATGGGACCGCCGGCTTTACTTCCCCTCCAAAGGAAGGCATACTGAGGGATTTTGAACGCTCTTAAAAAATCCGACGGCTTCGACCGGGTTTGAACCCGCTATCTTGGGAGTAGAAGCTCAGCATGCTACCGACTACGCCACCGAAGCCACCAAGAAAGAAAATGAATAGGAGTTTGGGACATCTTGGTCATCATCCCCGTTGGGTATGTGCCCAATTTAATTGATGACCTATGTTTCTGTGGTGACTAGTACTGTGTGTGTAACTGGGGTCGGGAATGAGGTAGGAGTCATGGGACTTGAAATAAGGACTATCCAGGCATTTTCATGGAGGGAGTGTAGGGAAACCTGGGGGAGAAACACACTTAGGATGACCACTGTCGACGCTGGGATAAGAAACTCGGATCTGCTGCTTCCCATCACGGTCGTGGTGGGCTATTAAACGCGCACAACTGCACCTCGAAGTTAAGGATATGGGACATATCTCACCCTCGCTACAAGTCAAAAAGTGTATTTTTTGATGCTTTTGAAGCTTTTTGTTATACGTAACTGTTAATCATGCGATCATGGGCCACGGGACCTCATTTTTACGTGGAATCCGAACCACAGGACATGGCATTGCACTTCGAAAATCTCACATGTCAGTTAGTTAGTTAGTTAGTTATTGTCGTTTTAAGGGGAGGAACTACGAGGTCATCTGCCCCTCAAAAAGAAATCTCATATGCATTGACCGGGAATCAAACCCGGTCCACCTTTTTTGTTGTTGTTGAGGAGAAGCGTTCAAAGTCTTTGAGTCACTATGAATAACAGTAAATATTACTTACAGAAAATGCAATTAATTTATGTTATGAACTTTTAACATTAGTAGTTTGTAGAATGCTGAGCTTCTATGCCCATGATCACGGGTTCAAACCCGTCCGAAGTTATTAGATTTTTTAGGAGAGTTAAAAATCCCTCAGTATGCCTTCCTTCGGAGGGGAAATAAAGTCAGCAGCCACATGCCATAGATTTATCCCATGTCATAGATTTATGGTATGTAAAACAACCTTCCAATAAATACACTTGTATGAAGCTAAATTATAGGTTAGATTTTCGTAGGAGGATCAGACCTCATTTATTGCGAGAAAGTATTTTACAATTGGAGGTTAGTTAACATTTTTTCGTCTTTCTATGCATATTTTTTAACATCTTACTGTCTTATGGGGATGGTAACCTTCTTGTCATTTGGGGTTCATTTTTATACTTGTGATCACACTGTCCTTATGCAAGGTTTGGAACTAATGTGTAACTATCTAACAGTCTGTTACTTCTTCACGCAAAATTTTATCTCCCGCAGAGATGTTGGTTGGTTCCTCAGTTTAGGGGCTGCGACAAGGTGGTCATGTAACCCCGTGTACATTGGGTGTGTGTAGAATCTGTCTGATAAACGGTGTTATTTGTAATGACTGTATTAGTCTGTAATTCAGGTAAGGTCTGAGTTACCTGAATTACAGACTAATACAGTCATTCCGAAATCATTTTTCTCATCCCTTGGCGTAATGGTGGGTCATATCAAAAATTCTTTCAGACAAAAGTTTTAGGTAATTATTAGGGGAATATTTTCCATTTTGTACGGTTTTGATATTGTGCCTATTAAGAGAGATATGATTAATGTTTCCCGAAAAACCCAATTTTTTTCCACCCCTTTGGTCAATGGTTGGTGCTATCAAAAAACTTATTTGACATAAATTTTTGGCACTTATCCGATACATATTATGAACTTTGAATGGATTCGATATTTCAAGAAAGGAAGGAAGGAAGGAAGCTTGTAGTTTAACGTGACCGTTAATCTTGAGATCATGAGCCACGGGACCTCATTTTACGTGGAATCCGAACCACAGGACATGCCATTTCACTTCGAAAATCTCACATGCATTGACCGGGAAATTCGATATTTCACGTATTAAGAGAGTTATAGCGAAATTTCACTTTTTCGAAAAAAGCCCCCCCATTTTCACCCCTTTCGACCGATTTTGCCCATTAACGAACTCGGCCGAGATTTTATAAGGATACATATTATGTAAAAAATTCAAAGTGATTGGTGCAAAATTACGGCAGTTATCGTGTCCACAAGGAACTGATATATATATACATAAATTATATATAAACTTTTGAACTGACGGTGGTTTTGGGGTCTGGGGGATGTGAAACGCGAAGATATGTCGAAATTTTCTGGAAGTCGAAACATGGTACCCATTGCAATAGTTAGCTTTCTAACGAAATCTACCTAAAACAGATAGCACACACTAATATAGTCATCACAATTAACACTGGTTATCAGACAGATTCTGGTTGGTTGGTTGGTTGGTTGGTTGGTTCCTCAGTTTAGGGGCTACGACAACGCGGTCATGCAGCCCCGTGTACTTCAGGTGCGTGTAGAATCTGTCTGATAACCGGTGTTAATTGTGATGGCTGTATTAGTGTGTGTATTGTGCCCATTTCAACAATGAAATATGCAAATCACAGTTTGCCAGCAATGCTCAATCGGGAGTATCGGGGTTCATGGTTTGTTCTCCCACTCTGTGACCTACACACTTTGGATTAAGCATAGGATACACTTCCAAAAATAAACAAAATCAAACTCCTACTATAAAAACATTTAATTGTCCAAAATATGGCGCTACAAAAATTAAACAAATGAAAATACTGACACTACACACTTGTCCAAAGTTGAACAAGGAATTCCAATTAAACAATTACAAAATCATAATTACTGGTTTTCCAAAAACCAACAAAACTCCAACTAAGTTTCACTCCCATATGGTATCAATCCTAATTATTTAAAACAACGAGCTCCAAATGGCTCGGTAAAGTATACATGCATTTTGTTCACAATTTAACACACATCATTTAATATTTACATGAGTATATCTGACTTTAATCATAATATCAAAGTATGGCTAATCATTAATTAATTTTTGGGCTCTCACAATGTTCATCTGTTACCATCTCTCTCTCTCAAGCTACCAACTCACTACCGTGATTGGAAAAACTTGCGTATCCCCGAGTTATAGAAAACTACTGAGCAAGTCAACTTAAGATTACTCCCAGAATCTTAATGTTTTCAAAAGAACTCATGAATCACTGAGTCATTTAATAATAAAGTTAGGGATTTATCATTTTGTCTTCAAAGACAATTATATCTTAAGAAAGCAACGATCTGAACTCTGCAAGCAATAATAATGAATGTAAAAGGACCTCAGTTCAAATACTGGGTCGTTAAAACAATCTTAAACACTTCCGTTTACTGTGAATCAGACAGCCCATTCCTAACCTACCTCACTAAAAGAGTGTAAGGGTCTGTCTCAACTACTTGGCTGATTTATTGCTGTGGAGGGAGGGGAACTCTACCGTCTTGCTTCCGCAAGGGACTGGCTATTCAGCTTTAAACACAGCTGTTTCAAATGAATTTCTCTGAATGGCAAGGCTCATCATACAAATTAACCACAAGACAAACTATTAGGTTCTACTGACCTATTCTTTCAGCTTCGGTAAATTATAATTATGAAGTGTCCTCATTAGCGGGTAAGAACATTCAATAAAACAACCAATATTAAAGGGCTTCAACACGGACGACTCTGAGTTCGATCCTATAAAATGCCCCGGGAGCAGTATGCCAACTTTGAGGACTTCAACATTTGCGACTTATGGAAGGCCTAGCCCATAACCAGCGCTCATAATACTACATAAATTGCACCCTTTTCACAATTCAACATAACTCATTACCGCACTAACTGTCTCTCACAATTACTTTTACCGAGCATTTCAACGCATTCCTAGCGTGACAAATTACTTCACTGCGCGACATGGCGCTCATACATAAAATAGCCAAGTTGCCTTTCAAAGAACGAAATAAATTCAAATCAAAGTTTGATCTACGTCTCAAAAATATAATACTCAGCCTCAGCCTCCATCAACAATAATCATTATACCATAAGCTTGCCACGGTGGGTGAGTGGATAGCGTGTCGGTCTACTAACCCCAAGATTGCAGGTTCGCCCCTGACCGTGGTAAGTGATTTTTGAAAGGCGGCAAAAATACGATACGCATGTCATACGATGTTGGCATGTCAAAGAACCCATTTGAATTCAGTAGGCCGAGTTCATAATGGCAAAATTAATCTCGGGAGTTTCCGCCAGCACAAAGTTCCTCATTTCTCTACTAGAAAGCGCTATTGTGTTCAAGGAGATTTGATATCTAACATCTAACCTCCTTGACTTTCATAGTCAACGAACTACGAAATTCGACATGCAAGCTACCCTCTGGGTGTCAAATAGCAAAGGCACCCGAGGCCATACGATATTATTATTATTATACCATAAAGAACATATTGATTCACAACAATTAATAATTCATCTAAAGGAGCTCTTGAAGCTACCACTTCTCAATATAAAATTCATCACATAATCAATTAATTTAATAATTATTATTATTATTACGCTTGCTTTACCATAGTTATATCATTTACCATTATACTGATATTCCACTGAATATTTTCCACAAGGGATTCATTAATACTTCACATATTTATTATATTTCCATCAAATTAATCGTTCAGATCGCGCAATCTTTATTTCACATGTTTATCAAACATCCCTACTTCCACTCATGAGGATTATACGCAAATCTTCCCAAAACACATAATAATGAAATTAGTACTCACATGATTGTACGGTCAGAGACCGAATTCTCCACCGATGGAACATTTTCACCCACCAATTTCTTCTTAAGCCATATTCATGGTTATATCTACATTCGATAACACTTTCCTAACAGCACATAAAATATATACACTAATCACTTTGAATATAAAGAATACCATTTTGTATTCGTTTTCACTAAAACACAAATACAATTTCACTAAAAATATATTACACTCAAAAATTTCACTATACTTGAATTACATAAATTTTTTATCACTCTGGCGTTAATTATTTGCCTTAACACACGTGATTTCATTATTCTTTCCCGTTTCCAAGGGTTGAACTCTATGCACGTCGGCTTCCTACTCTGATGAGCTGATTGAAAGTCTCGATCGAACTAACCTCACTGGAACGGCTGATCTTCTAATTCTGGGTTTGAATATCGGCTTCTTTAACTTTACTGCACGATGTCGTATCTTGCTAGACGCTAACTTGTTCGTCTAATAAAAGTCTGTCACTGATGTATTACTTTTATGATCGCTCGAACTTGTATGACGGCGACCTAGTAATTTCCCTGTATAATAATTCACACGTGGATTATACTTTCTGTTCCTTCGATTCTTGACTTATTGGAGTACTCCCCAATGTCTGACTGTTCATTTGTCTACACTTAGACAAAGCCTGGAACCTCGATTCCTAAATTCTATCGTACTTCGCTCTAGTCCCCTCAGTTCAGGAACACTAGGCGTTATTATTACGTTCTACCCTGATCTGGTTACTTAACGTAGATAGAACTGTATATATGTATATTTCACTGTCCTTGGGTACTTCGAAATCTTATGATGCGTCGGTTCTTTAACTGAACTATATAAACTCGAGTACCTATCGCCGGTAATTTCGTAAGTCCACAGTCTAAACTTTGACTGTACTGGTGAACTTTCTAAAGTCCGAAGCTTAATAATATTTATCCCTATAACAGGATTCTGATGTGTCTTCACACGGCGATACTAATGCCGATACTGGACGGCAACTCCCATACGGGGTGCTCGTCTGCGATACAGAGTAACACGACCACTCACGGTCTGGTAAATACTGCATGCTCTTCCTGGCACGTCCAGGGTTTATATTCAAATCTGCCGCAAAAAGATCAAATCCGCTTCTTCTCCAGCACTAACTTCCAAAATAATTGTCGTATAATTTTGAAAAATCTGTCTCCTGAAAGCTCTTGTTTTAAACGTAAAAGGCTTTCTTTGATCATGAAAATCGATCACACAATTCCAAGATATTAAATAATTTGGCTCCTCAGATGTGTGGGTAGTGAGGTTTATTTTTCCATCTCTCCCATCTTTGGGCTCGGGGAATAACTAACGACGTAATGCCGCGTATGCAATTCTATCCTGTGCAATTATTATAAACTTTTTCCACACACAAAAATCTCTTTTCCAAGATGATCAACAGTGATGTGTTCATTTCATTAATTAAATGCTTGCAAATGGCTTAATTTTAATTATTTCTCTTCTTGCGTCATTGCAATGCTGCCATTTTATAGCTTAGTAAGACCTTTTTCCGAAACTCAATCTCACTCACTCGCCGTGGAAAGTTTCCAGCTCTATTAATAATTATGCGCTAGCTTCTTATCGAAGCGTCAAACGTGATCTCATGCCCGCGTGACTAGTGGTCACCCGCTCTTGCATCACATTATAACAGCCTAACTTCTTAAAATCTTTCCAATTCATTTTAAAGACTGCATTATTTCCTCTCTTCTTTTGCATATGAAATATGGATTCGACACTTGAACCAATTGCACATGGGTTCAGGATCTGTTTCTTAATTCAAGTAAGGACTGCAACTTTGAATTTTTCAAATAGTTCCTACTTTTGGCGCCAAACGCCACCGTCAACGATACACTGGGCCTAGTTCAGTACTTACCTACTAGACGCCACCGCAGTCGGCTCTTGTCAACGAACGCAGGAACCTAAGAGCGTTGTTTACAATCCTAACCTATGCAATTTAGCTTCACACAGGTGTAATTAGTGGAAGGTTCTTTAACATGCCATAAATTTATGACATGGGACCGCCGGCTTTACTTCCCCTCCGAAGGAAGGCATACTGAGGGATTTAAACGCTCTTAAAAATCCGACGGCTTCGGCCGGGTTTGAACCCGCTAACGTGGGCATAGAACAGACAGATTCTACACACACCCGAAGTAAACGGGGCTACATGACCACGTAGTCGCAGCCCCTAAACTGAGGAACCAACCAACCAACCAGCCAACCCACCCACCAACCAACCAACCAACCAACCAACCAAACCACCCACCCACCCACCCACCCACCCACCCACCCACCCACCCACCCAACGACCGACCGACCGACCGACCGACCGACCAACTTTTAAAATGCTTCAGTACTATACAATTTAATGCAAAGGCTTGTTGTGTATTATGTTCTTTTTTATTCATTTATTTTAATTAAGTAATAATAATTTTGAGTTATGGCAGTTTTCTATTCATCATTTATTATACTGTTTACTTTATAGAAAAATGATTCCTTCCAAAATTCCTTCCGTTACTCTAATAGAAACCCTTTTAGGTTAGGGTGTTTAAATAATTGTTTTCCCGCCTATTGTTTTTTTTATTTAGTCAATTTACCCTCTAGGTTGGTGGTTCCCACGGACTCAGCGAGGGAACTCACCACTACCGCCTCTATGGGCAGTGTCCTGGAGCTTGGAACATCTGATCGGGATGGATACAACTGGGGAGGTGAGATCAGCACTTCGCCCAGGCGAACAGGGGCCTCATGAGGGATGGGAAGGGAAGGAAGATTGGGATGGAGAGGCTAGGAAGATGGAAGGAGGCGGCCGTGGCCTTACAGTAGGTACTGTCCCCGATAACCCGGATAGTAGGCTGTCAGATATCCGCCCCCTCAATCGGATTGCCAATAATCAAGCGCGCCGGCATAGCTACATCAATGAAAATGGCACTGACAGATACTACCGAGATTAGAGCACAGCAGTTAACAAGAAATTATTGTGGAACACACCAAAATATACGGGGGTTCATACTTACCTTTACTTACCTCTTCAAATTAATCTCGGGTTTGGGTTGCCAACTGGATCACTTAAAGTATGCCCACACAATAACCTCCACCACGATATTTAAAAATGAACCAAGACGGAAACAAGAAACTTTAGACTGTACAATAATTTATTTCACATAAAGGAATTATATAACAAAATTGAACAACAAAATAAACGTGGCAATCAGAAGCCATTGTCAATATAATCATGTCCTCCTGTAGGACTTGTAGACTTTGCATACAAAATTTCAGCTTTCTAGCTCCAAAAGAACGTAATAATAATAATACACTTGGAATGGATGAGGGAGTTGGAACGAGACATATAGCAATTGTTTTCCTTTTAATAAACATCACACTTTTATTTATAACTGCAAGCCTGCTATGTAGCCGACCTTGGCCTCTAACATACAGTTGTCAGGCCAGCTGCGCCATGTCACATGCTCGCATCGTCAAGTGGACCCACCTGTCCGGCCAACGTTAGCATATGCTGGTTACATAAGAGCCTAGCTCCCTCTCAAAACACTTTAAATGTCCTCAACTCAGCTCGAATATTATCACGCAAATCTTTTAAATGCTCCATCCAAATATTACTGGATTACTCTAATAATCCCAAATCTTGTTTAATGGTATAATCCACATGTTGAACTAGCGTTGTTTAGAGTATAATAACATTTTAAATTGTTTATAACAAATTGTTCATTAATAATTTATAACAATTATTAATTGTTTATAACAATGTCAAATGACAATTGAAAAATTTATACACGCCTCTCTTAATCCCTTTCATATCAAATTATTATTCAAGATATTTACATAATTATTTACAACATTTATATTATTTATTTAGAAATACATTAAACCACACGTCTATCCAGTTGATAATTACTTAAATCGTGGTAATATAATCGACCAATGAAGGTTAGTTATATTTATAAGTGTTATATTCAGGTTTAATAAGGTTTTAATAATTATTATTATTTGTGACGGTAACCTCCATTCAAAATCGTTATCACAAATTATTTAAACACTCTTGTTAATTTAAACAGCAACTTCACATGATTAATTTTCAAAGGATCTGGAGAATACACTCAGAGGAAAAATACTTCGCTCCAAATGCACAAAATTGCATAAAAATAGGCCCAGAATTCATCACATATTTCAACATATATGACAAAAAAAACTTCCACAACACATACAAAAACCTCCACTTACAAATTCTTCAACATCATTAATTACTGTGGGAATCTCCTTCACTTATTCAAGGGCATTATTCATCAGCGACTTTCACATGTCCGCTGAACTAACGATTATACATCCATAGTTCCACTTTAAAAATTCTTATATTCATTAATTGTTTCAAAACTGTTATTATATTTAACCTTCGTGGGTTTCATTCATGAATCGATATGAAGTAAAAATTTGCCAATCACAAATAAATTTAATAGCAAATACGATTATACACGCCTCTCTGGTCTATCAAAATTGAGATTAATATCTCCTAAGTATCGTAGTATAAAAATACTATCTTCAATCAAAGTTCATCTAAACTGCCTAAATAGTCGAATAGAATACAATTAGACTGTGGAATGCAAACATTATTGTTCCAATCTAGAATTGAGAAAAACTCCTATCAAATGTTCATTACTATAGTGTATTCAATAAATCGTAATCAAATTTCATAGTTCATAAAATTGTCTATAATGCAACGGTATATTAGAACTGACGATAAATGTCTATGTTGCAATCATGTTCCTAAAGCGACTAGTATTTCCAAGATCGTCGATACAGATATAGATTTTAACGCTCTAAAATCTTTTAATTATTCTTCTTTCTTGAGGATGACAGAAAATTGGTCAAAGTAATTAACTGAATAGAATTACTTTAATAAAGTGACACGCTGTCTGAATTCAAATCTGCCATAGAAAATCGTTAACTTTACAGTCAAATCGTGACTACAAAAATATGCAAATTACTGAAAGAATATAGAATATCAGTCTCAACTGATCCAAAATTATTTAAATATGCCAATGACATAACAATGTCTTAATAAATCGTCGAAAAAGGCATAAATCATCAAAGTGTACTGAGTACAGAAATATCAAGCAAGAATATGGGACCAAAATATATGGGACAGAAATATGGGAAAAATGGTTGCTCAATTATCGCTAAAATGGCTCAAATAATACAAGAAACGTTCACGACTACCTTATCTGTTGATTGAAGTTCCAGAGGAAGATCTTCCAAAGAAGACTGCTGATAGTTCCATTTCACCAAAAAGATGTGCTCCGACCTCGAACCTGGAACCAGCGCCCTCGGAGAATAGAACTGCTTCCTCCTCCGGAAATTGCACTGCTCCGTGTAGACGATAGACATCCATCTGGCAAAACTCTTCTTTGTGAGCCGGGTCCACCCTGGCCTCTCTTGAAAGTTCCCTGAAGTTCTGGCAGAAATTCGCCATGAAGTTTATTGCAGTTATTTCCGCAGAAATATTCATAATTGTGGAGTATGAATATATTTCCACTGCCATTTAGTATAATTCAGCGTTGGACCACGATGCATGAGTGTAGTTGGATGTTCACTACATGCTCGCTTTTGTAGAAAGACGATTAGCGAAGTTCCATGCTGTTATTTCACTCCATCGATATATGTCCCAATTGCATTAAAGTCCTTAGCCTTCCATCTCCACTTCAGTTATAATGGTTGAAAGAACTGCCAGATTATAATGTTCCATTCTATAATGTAGCGCTGTATCACCAATGCAATATGTAGTATCACGGTTGCAATACACCTGTCATCCGTAGCGTAGAATGTGGCGTTATGAAAGTGCTTCTCAGGTAGCGAGAAAATCACTTTTGTCTGCAGTCTTATTATGCCAATATCTTCCAAATTATATTCGTGGAAATGTTCAACTTTCCTACACACTTTAATACTGTTATGCACAATGGATTTAGCTTATCGGCATTAGTCAACTTTTGATAGAAACTCTTGCAGACTCGTTAATGTGAGCGTTTCAACTTCGCCTAGTTTCGAGACCGTAAAATGGAACTGCTGCACGCTCCGTGCTCGTTCGATGCGATGGGCTTTACCACGCGCTAAAGACGACTTACTTCACTGAATCACTCGAAAACGACTATATATCACCAGAAATATATATGCGATATGATATATCTATGAGATATGAGATTATGAGAGCTCCTCTCTGCTGTGCAAGACCTTTTATCAACTTCTTAAGGGGCGTATCCATCCCTTCCATAACTCGTTCCTCCGTCATCGCTAGAAGTTCTAACTTTGGCTATACTTGACGGATTTTCAAATTTCAAAAACTCAAAATTAATTTCTTCAAAATTCCAAATCAATGCCATAACTGAAAATAGATTTTCACAATTCTGCATTCCAAAAGTAATTAAATATAGTAGTTTCAGTATCTCCGTCTCCTTTCAAACTATCGTTCATTGGTTCAAGCCTTTCTTCCAATCGCGTAACTTCTTCCTCAGCACAATTCCTCGTTTCCATGCGACTGCGTCGTAAATCTCAGATCTTTCTCGAACAAAATCATGACGTCACCAAGAATCTCAGCTCAATCAGCCTACTTGCATAAAGTCTGCCTCATCCGTGCTTACGTCATGAATATCCACGTCACAACTATGACAGCCATAACTTTCTTCACATATCTGCCAATATAGCCACCGTGGTCGCAATATAATTCAATTTACGGGGGCATTCTCCCTTCACCACGTTTTAAAAACAGTTGCAAATTGTTTTTAAACTCTGTGTTATAAGTATCTCAACTCACTTGAACACGAAATTGAATTATTATTGGCTTACTCTGGGATGATATTTCTTCTATGTTCCTTAATCATAAGTCTCTTCTACTCTGGGTTTGTGTGTGGCTAATGTATTCTCTCCTCTCTACTTTCTCTTCTGTCCGGAATCCCTGTTTTCCAAGTTCTGCTGACTTGTAGAAGGACCAGGATCGATCACAACATCCTGTATTTTCTTTTGGTTTTCAGCTTCCTTCTCTCGTAATTCTTTTAGATACTGCTGACTTTCTTTCTCTCTTTCCTGATATTTGTCCGGTGTCATAACCTGACCTTGAGAATTCTGATTTCGATTCTGGTAATTTCTATTGTAGTTCCTATTGTAGCCCTGGTTATTGTAGTATCTACCTCTTCCGTTATTATAATTGCCTCTATTGTTGTTCCAGCCTCGTCTTTGCTGATATGGACGGTAACCTTGTGATCTGTTGCGAAAATAATTATTCCTATGGGGACCTACATTTTCAGTTTTTTCTTCATCAGCAGGCTTATCAGTTTGATGAACTTGATCCAAATAGACTGTATTGATGTCTTTGAATTCGTGCCTCTGACCTTTCTGAACCACATTTGGCATCGGACTAGTGTAGTCAAGCCTTCTCAATAATTCGTCCATGCTGGTCAAATCTCTGATATTTGACGATATAATCAGCCTTCTTACTTCCACAGGCAGCATACGCGAAATAGCATCGATCAACTGCTCTGTCGACAGTGGGGGTTGCAAAAATCTCAAGCGCGATAACTGGCTCGTGAAGAAATCAGCGTACCGTGTTGGAAGAGTACCTGAATACTTCCTCGAGTATACCTCAGCTCTTAATGAATTCTGAGCTTCTATTGACCAGAATCGTTTTATCAGTGCCTCTGCCAATTCGTCAAAATTACTGAAGGTGTACCGAAATGCTCTGAACCATTCAAGGGGTCCTCCAGCTAGAAATCTCTCTACTATCCTCATCTCTCTTTCTCTGGGAATGTGAGCTTCAATGAAATAGTCTTTCAGGTTCCTGATATATTCTATCGGTGTCAGACTATCAGTGTTGCTAAATTTTTGAGGTTTGTCCTCGAAGTTCCGGATGACTGTCACATTTCTCGGATATGAATCCATGTAATTCTTCCCACTATCACGATATTTCCATTCCGGTTCAATATTCCTATCCTCATCTTCTTCCCGAAATCTGGATATACGTTCCTCAGGACTGATATCTTTCTCTTCTGTAGTGAGGTTACATCTTCTGACGTAATTCCTATCATCTTCGCAAGTTAATCCTTCTGGATCCTTATCTGTGATTTCCGTTATAACTTTCCTGATCAACTCTTCTTTGTAGGTTTCCATCAGGCTAGCTTCTCCTAGTTTCAAATTCTGAAGTTTGCTCGTAGTTTCATTAACATCAGAGACAACCTTATGAATTTGTTCCTTTAATGTTTGCACGTCCTGAACCATCTGAGTTCTATCCTCTACCTGCTTTTCGGATAGCGAATCCATCCTTATACTCAAATCCTTCCTAATTTGAACTACTTCATTATTAATGTCTACTTATGTACTGGCAAGTTTTCGTTCAATTCGCTCCTGAATCTGAGTAACATGTTCCCCACTTGACCTGTTCCATTCATCTTTCCAAACCGTTACATTTGCAGTTAACATTTCCGCAATATCTACTTCAATGTCTTCCTTAAGTAAACGATTATGATCTAAAACTTGGGTTCTCATGACCTCTACATCATATTTTAAACCAGCTAAAGAAGCTGTTGTCCTAACAGACTCGTCAACTAACCTAGTTGTTAAAGCACTAATGTTACGAGTACAAAGTGTTTTTGAAGTTTCAATTTCTTCTCTTACTTTATTGACATCAGTTTGAACTTTAGCAATGTCTACAAAAACTGTATTTACTTCTACTTGTATCTTAGTAATGTCGCTTTGCATCTCATTTACATCTGTATGAATGTTATTAATGTCTACCTGAACGTTTGACACATCGGTTCGAACATTTTGAATATCTCTTTGAACCTCTTCTACTTTATCTTGTACAGTAGCAACATCGTTCCTAACAACAATTACCTCTGATCTAGCACATGAAATATCACCCCGAACATTAGCAACATCAAGATTCAACATAGTAAGATCTTTCTGTACCTTAGAAACATCAGTCTTAACATCTGAAACATCTTTATGAATGCCACTTACAGCATTCTCGATTCCCTGGGTACTGATCTGTAAACGCGACATATCATTTTCTAAGTTTGCAGAACTGGTCTGAAGAACTTTCAGATTTTCATCCAGCATCTGCTTTATACTGTTATCCATCCTAACAGACATATTAGTGGCTCATGATCTCAAGATTAACGGTCACGTTAAACTACAAGCTTCCTTTTTTTAACAGACATATTACTAGCATTCTCATCCATCATCTGCTTCATACTGTTATTCATGCTAGCTTTCAACTCCTCTAACATCATCCTCATACTCTCATCTGCCATTTCAATAATATTTCAATAATAAACTGCTTTAGGGACATACATCAAACAGAGCAAAATAACAACATCTGAGCAACATTTTTCACCATATATAAATTTGAGCAATTTTCTGTCTTAAATCTAACTTATAATTACCTTATAATTAACCTTCGTAGACACTTCATGTTGAAATAAACTCAAGCACATGTTCAAATTTCTTTGGTTCATTTTAAAATATCCTAACATAAATAATTTACATCTACAATCCAAATAGTTTAATTTTATCTCTAATATGACTAAACATGTCATAAGCCGGTCAAATAAAATAAGATTCCAGATCATAGGCGATTTTTCTAAGTTTCCAGCCTATTTAACCTCTCTCAAGTTGTATAAGATCTGATCTTTTCTGAGTGTAATTTTCCTAATACAACACAACATTTAATCCCTATATAATCACACTCTCAAGTTCTACAATTGGCCAAGACATCTAATAAAGAATCAACCTCTTTATTTGAGTCTTCACAATCCCATTGACATCGATAACTTGGTAATCCAATGTTATTCGAGCACTCCACAAAATTGCGGTGCCAATTCTACTGCAATAACTTGGTAATCCAATGTTATTCAAGTATTCCGAACCTGTCAATTCTACTGGCGTTCAACCTGGTTATCCAGTTTTGTCAATCGAGCCCCACGAAATTGCGGCGCCAATCCTACTGTCCCCGATAACCCGGATAGTAGGCTGTCAGATATCCGCCCCCTCAATCGGATTGCCAATAATCAAGCGCGCCGGCATTGCTACATCAATGAAAATGGCACTGACAGATACTACCGAGATTAGAGCACAGCAGTTAACAAGAAATTATTGTGGAACACACCAAAATATACGGGGGTTCATACTTACCTTTACTTACCTCTTCAAATTAATCTCGGGTTTGGGTTGCCAACTGGATCACTTAAAGTATGCCCACACAATAACCTCCACCACGATATTTAAAAATGAACCAAGACGGAAACAAGAAACTTTAAACTGTACAATAATTTATTTCACATAAAGGAATTATATAACAAAATTGAACAACAAAATAAACGTGGCAATCAGAAGCCATTGTCAATATAATCATGTCCTCCTGTAGGACTTGTAGACTTTGCATACAAAATTTCAGCTTTCTAGCTCCAAAAGAACGTAATAATAATAATACACTTGGAATGGATGAGGGAGTTGGAACGAGACATATAGCAATTGTTTTCCTTTTAATAAACATCACACTTTTATTTATAACTGCAAGCCTGCTATGTAGCCGACCTTGGCCTCTAACATACAGTTGTCAGGCCAGCTGCGCCATGTCACATGCTCGCATCGTCAAGTGGACCCACCTGTCCGGCCAACGTTAGCATATGCTGGTTACATAAGAGCCTAGCTCCCTCTCAAAACACTTTAAATGTCCTCAACTCAGCTCGAATATTATCACGCAAATCTTTTAAATGCTCCATCCAAATATTACTGGATTACTCTAATAATCCCAAATTTGTTTAATGGTATAATCCACATGTTTAACTAGCGTTGTTTAGAGTATAATAACATTTTAAATTGTTTATAACAAATTGTTCATTAATAATTTATAACAATTATTAATTGTTTATAACAATGTCAAATGACAATTGAAAAATTTATACACGCCTCTCTTAATCCCTTTCATATCAAATTATTATTCAAGATATTTACATAATTATTTACAACATTTATATTATTTATTTAGAAATACATTAAACCACACGTCTATCCGGTTGATAATTACTTAAATCGTGGTAATATAATCGACCAATGAAGGTTAGTTATATTTATAAGTGTTATATTCAGGTTTAATAAGGTTTTAATAATTATTATTATTTGTGACGGTAACCTCCATTCAAAATCGTTATCTCAAATTATTTAAACACTCTTGTTAATTTAAACAGCAACTTCACATGATTAATTTTCAAAGGACCTGGACAATACACTCAGCGGAAAAATACTTCGCTCCAAATGCACAAAATTGCATAAAAATAGGCCCAGAATTCATCTCATATTTCAACATATATGGCATAAAAAACTTCCACAGCACATACAAAAACCTCCACTTACAAATTCTTCAACATCATTAATTACTGTGGGAATCTCCTTCACTTATTCAAGGGCATTATTCATCAGCGACTTTCACATGTCCGCTGAACTAACGATTATACATCCATAGTTCCACTTTAAAAATTCTTATATTCATTAATTGTTTCAAAACTGTTATTATATTTAACCTTCGTGGGTTTCATTCATGAATCGATATGAAGTAAAAATTTGCCAATCACAAATAAATTTAATAGCAAATACGATTATACACGCCTCTCTGGTCTATCAAAATTGAGATTAATATCTCCTAAGTATCGTAGTATAAAAATACTATCTTCAATCAAAGTTCATCTAAACTGCCTAAATAGTCGAATAGAATACAATTAGACTGTGGAATGCAAACATTATTGTTCCAATCTAGAATTGAGAAAAACTCCTATCAAATGTTCATTACTATAGTGTATTCAATAAATCGTAATCAAAGTTCATAGTTCATAAAATTGTCTATAATGCAATGGTATATTAGAACTGACGATAAATGTCTATGTTGCAATCATGTTCATAAAACGACTAGTATTTCCAAGATCGTCGATACAGATATAGATTTTAACGCTCTAAAATCTTTTAATTATTCTTCTTTCTTGAGGATGACAGAAAATTGGTCAAAGTAATTAACTGAATAGAATTACTTTAATAAAGTGACACGCTGTCTGAATTCAAATCTGCCATAGAAAATCGTTAACTTTACAGTCCAATCGTGACTACAAAAATATGCAAATTACTGAAAGAATATAGAATATCAGTCTCAACTGATCCAAAATTATTTAAATATGCCAATGGCATAACAATGTCTTAATAAATCGTCGAAAAAGGCATAAATCATCAAAGTGTACTGAGTACAGAAATATCAAGCAAGAATATGGGACCAAAATATATGGGACAGAAATATGGGAAAAATGGTTGCTCAGATATCGCTAAAATGGCTCAAATAATACAAGAAACGTTCACGACTACCTTATCTGTTGATTGAAGTTCCAGAGGAAAATCTTCTAAAGAAGACTGCTGATAGTTCCATTTCACCAAAAAGATGTGCTCCGACCTCGAACCTGGAACCAGCGCCCTCGGAGAATAGAACTGCTTCCTCCTCCGGAAATTGCACTGCTCCGTGTAGACGATAGACATCCATCTGGCAAAACTCTTCTTTGTGAGCCGGGTCCACCCTGGCCTCTCTTGAAAGTTCCCTGAAGTTCTGGCAGAAATTCGCCATGAAGTTTATTGCAGTTATTTCCGCAGAAATATTCATAATTGTGGAGTATGAATATATTTCCACTGCCATTTAGTATAATTCAGCGTTGGACCACGATGCATGAGTGTAGTTGGATGTTCACTACATGTTCGCTTTTGTAGAAAGACGATTAGCGAAGTTCCATGCTGTTATTTCACTCCATCGATATATGTCCCAATTGCATTAAAGTCCTTAGCCTTCCATCTCCACTTCAGTTATAATGGTTGAAAGAACTGCCAGATTATAATGTTCCATTCTATAATGTAGCGCTGTATCACCAATGCAATATGTAGTATCACGGTTGCAATACACCTGTCATCCGTAGCGTAGAATGTGGCGTTATGAAAGTGCTTCTCAGGTAGCGAGAAAATCACTTTTGTCTGCAGTCTTATTATGCCAATATCTTCCAAATTATATTCGTGGAAATGTTCAACTTTCCTACACACTTTAATACTGTTATGCACAATGGATTTAGCTTATCGGCATTAGTCAACTTTTGATAGAAACTCTTGCAGACTCGTTAATGTGAGCGTTTCAACTTCGCCTAGTTTCGAGACCGTAAAATGGAACTGCTGCACGCTCCGTGCTCGTTCGATGCGGTGGGCTTTACCACGCGCTAAAGACGACTTACTTCACTGAATCACTCGAAAACGACTATATATCACCAGAAATATATATGCGATATGATATATCTATGAGATATGAGATTATGAGAGCTCCTCTCTGCTGTGCAAGACCTTTTATCAACTTCTTAAGGGGCGTATCCATCCCTTCCATAACTCGTTCCTCCGTCATCGCTAGAAGTTCTAACTTTGGCTATACTTGACGGATTTTCAAATTTCAAAAACTCAAAATTAATTTCTTCAAAATTCCAAATCAATGCCATAACTGAAAATAGATTTCCACAATTCTGCATTCCAAAAGTAATTAAATATAGTAGTTTCAGTAATCTCCGTCTCCTTTCATACTTTCGTTCATTGGTTCAAGCATTTCCTCCAATCGCGTAACTTCTTCCTCAGCACAATTCCTCGTTTCCATGCGACTGCGTCGTAAATCTCAGATCTTTCTCGAACAAAATCATGACGTCACCAAGAATATCAGCTCAATCAGCCTACTTGCATAATGTCTGCGTCATCCGTTCTTACGTCATGAATATCCACGTCACAACTATGACAGCCATAACTTTCTTCACATATCTGCCAATATAGCCACCGTGGTCTCAATATAATTCAATTTACGAGGGCAGTACCATCCCGGCATTTGCCCGAAGACGAAGTGGGAAACCACGGAAAACCACTTCGAGGATGGCCGAGGTGGGAATCGAACCCCTTCTACTCATTTGGACCACCCGAGTCTGAGTAGATCCCGTTCCAGTCCTCATACCACTTTTCAAATTTCGTGGCAGAGCCGGGAATCGAACCCAGGACCTCCGGGGCGGTAGCTAACCATGCTGACCGCTACGCTACGGACCCGCCTATTGTAATTGCGAATAATTTGTGTTGACCGACTGGAAAGCTATTTATAACTGAATTAGGCAACACTTAAAAATTGCTTCTCATCTGTACATATTATAAAACCAAGTCCCTGATTCTTGAATTTAACGGGTAATCTCGAGAACCACTGGATGGATTTTGATGTGGTTTTCACCATCTTGTAGAAGATTTCTCGAAGAAGATTTCTGTAGAAAAACATTCATTTATGACCAAAAAGGAAGCCGAGCAGTAACGATTTCAGTGTCTCGAGTCGAAGAAAAACTTACCGTCCGAGCGCATTTTAAATTTTCGCTGTGTAAAACGTTAAAAACATCTACAGTATATAGGGTGTCTTTTTTGTACCTTTGGAGAATGATAGGTCGTGTAGGGGACGGGTATAGAAGTAATTTGAGACAGGGAACTTGGGGTCGGAGCGGCCTCCTTAACCACTAAAATAAGAGTTGATTCAGGCCCTCCACCCTGTCAGTTGGGCAACCGGTCCAAGCCTCTATTACCTTTTTCAATCCTTTAACTCTTGGCGAGATTCATTTCACCATGTGGTGCAGGCGTAATAGATAGCGTTGCGGTGCGAAAGGCCGGTAGTCCTGGGTTCGATTCTGGGCTTGGGCAAAATTCTTTATTTTATTTTATGTTATTTGTCGTATTTGCACTCTCTTTTCTGACGTAGCACCAGAATGTATTATGTGACTACAATACGACAAATAATAAAATAACACACAAAAAAATGCCCAAGCCCGGAATCGAACGCGGGACTACCGACCTTTCGCACCGGAACGCTATCCATTACACCAGCGCCACATGATGAAATGAATCTTGCCAAGAGTTAAAGGATTGAGAGATGTAATAGAGGCTGGGTCGGTTGCCCAACTGACGGGGTGGAGGGCCTGAATCAACCCTTATTTTAGGGGGTTAAAGAGGCCGCTCTGACCCCAAGTTCCCCATCTCAAATTACTTCTATACCCGTCCCCTATACGACCTATCATTCTCCGAAAGTACATAAAAGACACCCTGTATAGGCCTACTATGAGTGTAAGAATAGTTCAGCATGGAAAGTTCTACAAATAAGTCCGCGACAGCATATCTCTATCTTGAATACATCGCCCACTATAGGCTAAGTGTTTTTACGTTTTCATTTCTTCTAACAATTTCCATTCAGCTGAAATTTAAATTATTAGCTTCGGAGCGAGTTAACGATCTAGTGAGCGAGCCTATCTCCCCAGCTTCGGCTAGCATCAACACACAGTCGAGTCGTGACGAGTTAAAACTTCTGAGAAGGGTAGGCCTATATGTGTTTGGAGTTTCGCTGTTCACCTCGGCTTTTCTAAATTGCGTCTGGGACCTGCCGTCTGTGCGCCATTTAAGCTTACGCTGGCTGGCTAGTTCCCTAATAAAGTGGTAACAGTTATGGTAGGTACGTTTAACACAAATTTCCATTATTTTGTTGTTAATCTATTATTATGAATAAGTAACCTCGCACAATTAAGATGTGGCAGTATCCTACAATTTGAGTTGTTGTTAATTCTTTAGGGGCTTTGCAATATCGTGGGCATGTATCCCCGTGTACTTGGGTGTAGACATCACTGTACTAGTGAGAAGAAGAAAGAGACTGATAGTCAGTCTGAAAGACTGGACTTTATATCATTTTAAATGCTAGCAACCGAGTACCAAGAAGGCAGTGCGAGAACAGAGTTTCAAGATTCTATTTTGTTTCTTCACTGCCTACTTGATTGTTCTCGCACTGCCTTCTTGAAACTCTGTTCTCGCACTGCCTTCTTGGTACTCGGCTGATACATCGTACAATGACGTCACACACCTCAGTGCATTCTCGGTACATTTCGTCCCGTCACCGTAACGTAACGCCAGACCTCAGCGTAACGACGAAGTCGACATGATCATTTAAAATGATAAAACTGAATTACGAGCAGTGGAATCGCTGTCTTTAAGCCTCCGTGGCTTAGGCGGCAGCACGCCGGCCTCTCACCGCTGGGTCCGTGGATCAAAACCCGGTCACTCCATGTGAAATCTGTGCTGGACAAAACGGAGGCCGACAGGTTTTCTCCGGGTACTGCGGTTTTCCCTGTCAACATTTTTTTCCAGCAACACTCTCCACTATCATTTCATTTCATCTGTCATTCATTTAATCAATGCCCCCGAGGAGTGCGTCAGGCCTCGGCAGCCGGCACAGTTCATATCCTCGCCGCTAGATGGGGGCTTCATTCATTCCATTCCTGACCCGGTCGGAGACTGGAAGCAGGCTGTAGATTTTCATTTTCAGAGTCGCTGTCTTTATCGGCAACGGTGAGCAAAACCGCCAACGCGCTAGTTCGTGCCTCGCTGGCATCAGGAGAGCGTGGTTTCGAATCCCACCTTGGCCGTCCTGATAATGGTTTTCATAGTTTTCCATTTTCATCACCAAGCAAATGCTAGGACAGTTCCTTTCAACAGATCCATGGCCGACTTCCTTCCAAAATACCTTCCCTAACCCTTCGTCAATTACAGTAGATCTATGTTAGCAGTCGCCTGGGCGATCGACTTGTCACCATCCCCAGTTGTATCTGATAACAAAGTGTGTTCAGCTCCCAGGCACCGTACTTGCGATGGTAGAGGAATGATCCTTCGTAGAGTCCGTGGGTAGAGTCGAGCTCTAGACGGCTTCGGTGGCGTAGTCGGTAGCATGCTGAGCTTCTATGCCCAAGATAGCGGGTTCAAACCCGGCCGAAGCCGTCGGATTTTTTAAGAGCGTTAAAAATCCCTCAGTATGCCTTCCTTTGATGGGGAAGTAAAGCCGGCAGTCCCATGTCATAGATTTATGGCATGTTAAAGAACCTTCCACTAATTGCACCTGCGTGAAGCTAAATTGGATAGGTTATGAATGTAAACAACTCTCTTAGGTTTCTACGTTCGTTGCCAAGAGCCAACTTCGGTGGCGTCTAGTAGCTAAGTTCTGAACTTGGCCTAGTAGTCGTTGACGGTAGCGCTTGGCGGCATAAGTAGGAACTATTTGAAAAATTCTAAGTTGCAGTACTTAAATTAAAAAGCAGATAACACACACTAATACATTCATCACAATTAACATCGGTTATCAGTCAGATTCTACACACACCCAAAGTACACGGGGCTACATGACCGCGTTGTCGCAGCCTCTAAACATAAGAACCAACCAATCAACCAACCAAAGTCGAGCTGGGAGGATAAGCGACTAAATAAAATGAATCACTGTCTTTACGATTTGAGTCGTGGCAAATTTCCAGGACACATATTTGAATGGAGTCGTACACGTATACACCAAATAACTGAAAATGCATCCTGTTTGGCATGTGACCGACTTCCAGCGGGTGGGGGCTATTTCGTCGTCAGCACTGCGTAGTTGCGTGTGTGTGTGGTATTTGTCTGATAACCTGTGTTATTTTCTGCCCTTCAAATATCCGATGACCTTTAAATCATGAGTCGAACACTCTGCCATTGTAGTTGTTGTTACGTCCCTTTTAACTACTGTGGCTTTTAGAGACGCCGCAGTGCCAGAATTTTGCCCCGAAAGGGATATTTAACGTGCCAATAAATCTACTGACACGGATCCTTCACATTTGCGCACCCTCAAATGGCAACTCACTGCGCCAGGATTACATCATTGGGACAGGCGCGGATCTAGAGTTTGGCTTATTTTTTTGGGGGGGGGGGGGTCACAGAATCGAAATTGTTGAGAAAAATGGTATCATTAACAACGCAATCACAAAATAACCAAGCGTACAAAACCAGACCAATTTTTTTGCAAGCTACCTGGATAGAAATTTGATGCGTTTAGCGCACCAAAAATATTCGTACAAATTGCAACGGCGTGTTTTGCGACTTTTACATCGAGCTTCGAGAAAAGTATCAAGGTACGTTACAGTTTCGGCAAGTCGAGTTGGTACCGACAAAGGGAGAAAGTCACAGCTTAAATTGCCAACCAAGCTTGCAGTTTGGACGTCGGCAAAATTTTTTGGTGCGAAAAGGCCCCAAAATTCCTATCCGTGCATTGCTGCACATTCATCGTGACACCACTATAAACATCGATTCGGTAATCACAAGGTTTGCTAAACAAAATAGACGAGTTGATTTTGTTATATAAATAATCGTTTTTATATAACAGGTATGAAGCTGTAAATACATGTATGTACAGTTGTATCAGAACATAGCAATTGCAATAAAAATATTTTCAGTATTGAATAAAATAAAAAAAAACTGTTTTTCAGTTAAAATTCGTTATGTTTTATTCGTCTGGTTATTGTGATTTCGTTTTTTAAGTTTGCAAAAAAAAATGTGGTCTCCGTTTGCGGAGGTCATGACCCCCCCTTGGATCCGCGCCTGCATTGGGAACAGCAGAAAGATGAGGTGGTGTCAAAAGAAGTAGGGTATCTCCATCTCAATCTCAAGAAATTGTAATCATTTTATTATTTCAGAATATTGTATGATTGGCTTTGATTCAAACTGCTTGTTGAGTGTTTTCAATTATGATTTCAGTAAGCCACAAATGCGAGGTGCAGGTGTGCAGGCTATTCTCAGCCTGTTTGTGCAGTTGTCTCGGGACCACCTGTGTGCCCAGCATCGCGACGCTCCACTGCCAACGACTCACTATTTCCATCGTCTCTGTCTCTGTGTGTGTGTTCTACTTTTGAAACAAGTTCCTAGTGAAACTGTCTTATGAAGAATGCAAACTGTGAAACTTGCCGCCTTCAAATGCGTGAGTCGTACGTCAAAAATATACCAAAGGAGCCTATATTCTTCTTTTTCTACTTGTTGCGTTTCGGCCAATTAAGGAACACGTCATTTCAACTGGTTGGTTGATTCCTCAGTTTAGGGGCTGCGACAACGCGGTCATGTAGCCCCGTGTACTTTGGGTGTGTATAGAATCTGTCTGATAACCGGTGTTAATTGTGATGGCTGTATTAGTGTGTGTATCTGTTTTTTAATTCAAGTAAGGACTGCAACTTTGAATTTTTCAAATAGTTCCTACTTTTGCCCCCAAACGCCACCGTCAACGACTACTAGGCCTAGTTCAGAACTTAGCTACTAGACGCCACCGCAGTCGGCTCTTGGCAACGAACGTAGAAACCTAAGAGCGTTGTTTACATTCCTAACCTATACCATTTAGCTTCACACAGGTGTAATTAGTGGAAGGTTCTTTAACATGCCATAAATCTATGACATGGGTCCGTCGGCTTTACTTCCCCTCCGAAGGAAGGCATCTGCGTCCAGCTTTAATATTCGCCCAGTTTTTTTTAAATCGTATGATCTCGGGTGCCGAGTGCAAGCTTTGTTATTTGACACTCAGAGGGCAGCTAGCATGTCGATTTTGTTGTTCCTTGGAGCGCTATGAAAGTCAAGGAGGTTAGATATCTTAATTTCTTGACACTATAGCGCTTTCTAGTAGAGAAAGGAGGAACATTTTTGTGTTGGCGGAAAATCCCGAGATTAATTTTGCCATTATGAACACGGCCTACTGAATTCAAATGGGTTCTTTAACATTCCAACGACGTATGGCATGCGTGTCGTGATTTTTGTCGCCTTTCAAAAATCACTTACCATTGCCAGGAGCGAACCTGCATGCTTGGGGTTGGTAGACCGACACGATAACCACTCACCCACCGTGGCAAACATTCGCCCAGTACTGTCACATGAATTCTTGATGTAGTTGCTTCCTTTCTTCGTTCACTTCATGCCTGTCTTAAGCATACGTTTTTCCAGGCAACCCTCGTGAGTTGTCAGTTTCATCTTAAGTGACAAACACTCCTGCACATGGTCACATGAAATCCCAATTTCTTGTAAATCTCTGCCTACCTCAATGAACCAAGCCCTCTAAGTTTTCTTCTCTAGAAAGTAGGTAAATATCCTGTTTGTCAATCTCACAAAGCTCATTCGTGCCATGTGGCCATAAAATGAAATTATTATTTTCCTCATCACATCAGTTATTTATTCGGACCGATAACCTCGATGTCAGGCCCCTTAAAACAACAATTATCATCATCATTATTATTTATTCACACGTACGTACAGCTCGTGGTTGTGCCGTCTCCGGTATTCACCATTTTCCTTTACTGGGCCCAAGATTTTTCTTAGGATTTTCTTTCTTTCTTTCTTTCTTTCTTTCTTTCTTTCTTTCTTTTACTTCCAGTTTCTCCATAAGTCCTTTCCTATGCATTGCAAGGCATTCCATAGCATATAATGCCTCCGGGCGTAATAATAATAATTATTATAACAAAAGAAGAGTATATCGCAATGCACAACTGCGCCATTACAACGCAGTTGTTTTGCCTGAAGCCTTGTACGCCGCAGAAACCACAGTCATTAGAGGAATGACGAGAATTCATGATCATGAGAAACAGGACCGAAAAATTCTTAGGAAAATCCATGACGCTGTTTTCCGTAATGGAATTTGGGTCAGGAAACCAACAAAGGAACTTGATGAAAATACAGACACCATTATAGATAAATTGTCTGCAGTTCTATGGACACATAATATAGGATGGATGAGAACAGACTCACTAAGAAGATTTTCAATATCGTGAATGCAAGTTGGATAAAAGAAGTACACAAAGACATGGAATTACTTAAAATCTCTGCAGACTACATTAAGGACAGAGAACAATTTAGAAATAAAATCAGAAACACGAAAATTGTACAAGTGTCAAGGAAGGACACATCAGGGAAACAAGTAGTTCAGTGAAGAACTATACAGCCTATTTTCATATATCCTGCTCATGTTAATTGCCTCTATCAACATACAAAATTTCAGTTTAATTGCTGTAACAGATTCGTAGATATTGAGAACCGTCTAAATATTTCAGATGGTCGCCAGGTTGGATTTTTATTTTTATACTATTGTATTAAGATTATTGTGTACGTGTGGTATTCAAACTTCATTCGCATGATTAGAACACAAGAAGTAAAAACGAGATTTTAAAATTACGCACAGCAGCCATCTTGTGATTATGCAAACTTGAAATACATTAGATGCCAGTGGATCAACATTTGTGCAAGCATTTAACGTGCAACGTTTCACGGCACTCGGATAGTTAATTCGCGAGAAACGTCCATTTAAATATTTATACTTCGCTTCGCCGCCATGTTGGATTCGTGCTCACCAGGTTCCTGAAAGTCCTATAGGTGAACATATGTTCATAGTCTCTATGAACATAAAAATTTCAGTTTGGTTGCTGTAAAAGATTCATAGATATTGAGAACCGTCTAAATATTTCAGAAGCTCGCCATTTAGGATTGTTATATGTATAGGCCATAGAGTTATGTACCATTCAAGGACACGTATTGCCTAGGTTCATTATTCAAACTTTAACTTCGATCGCATGATTACGACACAAGAAATAAAAACTTAATTTTAAAATTTCGCACAGCCGCCATCTTGAGGTTATGTAAACAATTTAATTAAATTAGATGGCAGTACATTACAATCTGCAAAATCATTTACTGTACCACATTTCACTGCGCTCAGAGAGTTAACTCACGAGAAAAGGCTATTAAATTATTTCAAATTCGCTTGGTCGCCATGTTCGTTTTGTACTTTACAGGTTTATGAAATATACATATGTAAACTTGTATCAGTACCCTTTATCACCGTACAAAATTGCAGGGTGATATCTGTAATAGCTTCGGAGATATAGAATGTCAGTGAAATATTTCGCACAGTCGCCATTTTGAGGTTACGTTTGGATAGTTAAATCGCGAGAAAAGTCTATTTAAAAGTCTCAACTTCGCTTGGCCGCCATGTTGGTTTTGTAGTCACCAGGTTTTTGAAAGTCTCATAGGTGAACTTCTAGTAGTGCCCTTTATCACCGTACACAATTTCAGGGCGATATCAGTAATAGTTTCGGAGATATTGAATGCTAGTGAAATATTTCGCACAGCCGCCATGTTGGATTGGTGAGACGTAACAAAATTTGAAGGGCACGGTCGAGGTCGCCGGAAATAGTGCTATGAACTTACCGAGTTTCACTGAATTCGCTCCAGATGTTTAGATTTTATTAGGGAGACACACACACACACCTCACACAAGTAGAGAGGCTGTGGGGGTTTTGACTCAAATACCGTTATTTATGCAAATGAGGGGGGCGTGGCAAGGTCAATGACCTTGAGGTAGGTCATGATCAATGACCTTGAGGTAGGTCATTGACCCCCAAGGTCGCCGGGACCCCGGAAGGTAAACAAACCTTGGAGGGTCCAGGAACCGGTTTGAGGGGGGTGTGGGAGGAGGGGAGGGGTGGGGGGAGGGGTGGGGGGTGGTGGGGGACGAGGGGGGAAGGATGGAAGAGGCTCTGCACGAGACCCTCCTCGACCCAGTCTCTCTCTTGGACTGAGCGCCTTCTCTGATATTATCCTGGGCTATATAGCTTTGCCTTATGCCCGATGAGATCCGAGTGTTGCCGAAGGTTTCCGAATCTTTGTCGGTGAATGAATCGTCAGATTTGAACGGTCAACTGGTGTGTGTGTGACGTCATAGTATATTACGGGATGTGGGGTAGGTCATGGACGGGTGTGTTTTGAATGGAAAACATGAATGGCGGTGGATGGCGGTGGTTGTTGAACCCTGACGTGGTAGGTTGGTTAGGTGTAAATGGGTCTGAGAGACAAACAAGATGGGGTTGAAAGCGCTCAATGGTAAACAAACATCAATGGTATCGGGAGTAGTGAATGGAATTGAGGGAGAGGGGGAATGAACTGGTTGTTGAATGTGCTCAATGGTAAACAAACGTCAATGAATCAGGAGTAGTATTTCCTGTAAATGGTAGGGTGGGGGTAGGATACAAATCGCATAGCATGTTGAGTCGGCCAGCTCGACATGAAATAAAAACAAGAAGGTGTACACCAGATCTGATTTATTAATCCATGAATTATATGTGGCATTAAAACCTAGCCACTTAACAAAAAGTTTATTGCCACGTTTTTGTACAATTTTTTCAACAAGATAATGCTTGGGATATTGCGTCCTTTGCAGTTCCTCCATGTAGAATCCTCCTTGGATTGGCTGCTTGTTGAGGTCATCAAGTAAATAAACAACTGGATTAGAAAGTTTTACCTTGCGAATGCGAAATATTTCTGTGCTCCAGTTTGGTGTGTATCCTTTGGCGAAGATTGTTTTATGTTTACTGATGCGCACATAATCACCAATACGTAATTGATGACGTCGTGGATCTACTGTTTTGATTTTGTGATGAATGCGATCCAATTGCGCAATGTTCTTGGTTACAAGGCGTGGTTTCATTTTGATGGTTCTATGTTTAGTGTTGTTGTAACGTGTCACCAGGTCGCCTACAAGTTCAAGCCAGCGATAGGATCCTCTTGCTGTAAATTGTTCCCACATGCGCGTCTTGAGTGTGCGGTTGAAACGTTCTACAACACTTGCCTTTAGATTGCTAAAAGTGGAATAGTGATGGATGTCAAGTGATTTGAGATAAGCGGAAAAATTCTTGTTGAAAAATTCTTTGCCTTGATCTGTTTGAAGCAAACGAGGTTGTCGTCTTGACCGCTGAACGATGGTCTTGAATGCAGCGGTGACCAGTTGTGCAGATTTATTCCGAACAGGTTCAACAAAGGCCATTTTGGAATAAACGTCGATGACGGTGAGCAGATAGTTGACCCCGTTGTTAGCTTTGGCATAGGGAATCATTTCAACCAGATCAGCTTGCCAAAGATCGTCAACGCCCCG
The DNA here is from genome assembly GCA_946902985.2 of Meconema thalassinum. Classification (NCBI taxonomy): domain Eukaryota; kingdom Metazoa; phylum Arthropoda; class Insecta; order Orthoptera; family Tettigoniidae; genus Meconema; species Meconema thalassinum. The sequence goes on from OX336388.2 coordinate 456,439,392, forward strand.
TGTGATGACATGACGACGATGGTAGAGACGACGAGCTGGTCTATGCAACTCGCGAGCAATGCCAGCCTTAACAGGCGAGGGTGTATGAACACGTTGACTCATTAGACAATAATGCCAGCATGACGAAGCTCCTCTTCTATTTCTAAAACTTCCGCCTCGTGTCCGGTATGACCAGCCTGTTCTGATGCACGCAACAGTTGCAGACGTTTAACCAACTTATTTGGATTGTTCCAATAGGCGAAATCGATGAATGGTTTCAAAGTATTAAACGTGATACCGGACGCAGAATTTGCACGGCGAACACTTGCATAGGTGGGAAACAATTTTGATATGATGGTTTTATATTTGAAGCTCTTATTAGCATTTACTGCTTCAGAACGTTTATAATTACGTCTAAAACCATTTGTAGCCATCAAGATGTCTTTATACTTTTCAAGATCTTCTTTATCATAGTCTTCGGTAGAAGGTGTACGTGAAAATAAAAGTTCTAAAAGACCTGGCGTCAATTTATAACGAACTGTTTTAACAATCAAAACATTGTCACTTATCTTGATTGGTGAATCGCCAATTCGAAATCTATTGTTTTCATAGCGAACACCATAGGTAGTATCAGTTTTCTTAGTAAAAAGATCTTCAAGGAAGGGAGTAACCAACGCACCATAATTTTGTAGTAAAATGTATTTTAACCGCACATATTGTTCGGGCGTATTTAATATTTCTTTAAGAGTAGGCTGCTTTTCTTTGAGTCTAGTGGGTGTTTCAGCAATTATTGATGTTTTCAAAAACTGGGGCAGCGGTGATTCTTTGGAGCTAGAAGACGGAAGCAATGGAGAAAAAACATCCTCAGGTTCTTCATAATTTTCTTCCTCCTCCTCCTCTTCAATTGTTTGTGTTTCTTTTGAGCGTGTACTAGGCTTTGTTGTTCCTTTCAACACAGCTTCCAGAGGTGACTTCAAATGTTTTTCGACAAACAGTTCACTGTCGGCATGTGCACGTTTTAGATAGCGAAACTTTTGTCGAATGATATTTCGTGCACGGATTATGTGCTTTTTTAATTGACTCCCTGTTGTCGCCATGACACCTGAACTAATGATGTTCAGAAAAGCAATGCAGCTACTTAAATACGAATGAAATGATCAAATCCCATGCGGTAGCGTCCATTGTTGATGTTGCTCTGCTTATCAATAACAAGACAACTGTGGTGATGAGCGTTCCAACACATGGCACACAACTGTGTAAAGGCTTGAAAGGTCATGTCTGGGTTCACGTGATCATCGTAGACGTGATGCATGTTGCGCTCATCCTGTCGGAAGAGAACAATCACGTTGGCATTGTCACGAATTAACTGTTTTGGTATTCGCGAATAGGTTTGAGCGAGATAAAAACAATCAATATATTTATGACGTCCCATGCTAAAGTAAGCCTGAATAATACCCTGTCGTTCTGTGGCCACATCGTCAAAAATCATAAGCGAATGGGGGCGAACATTGTCTGGAGAAATGACATCTTCGTGTGCTGCGAATGTGAAGTAGCCCATGTTGCGCAGACCTGACATGACCTGTTCCAAGAACACATACAGCGGTTGATACAGCGATTTGGCAAAAATATAGATATTTTGAAAGCGCACTCCGTTTAAGGAGGTGATGAGGGTAAGCAGAAGATTGGTTTTTCCACATCCCGACGGGCCGGCGATGAGACAGCGAATGGAGGATGGGAAGAGTGATCCATGACGTTGTTCGGACGATGTTGAGAAGAGGTTTGAAACCAAGTCTCCCACCGGAAGTGAATGTTGTTGCTTAATAATCTGCATATCAACTAAATGTGAAAGGGGAAGAGCTGGTCTCTATATACATGAGGCAAACGGGTGTTTCAGTTCCAGTGTAACCATGGACGCCTTTGGAAGAACTCTCAAAACAAATGAACGATTTGCTTTGACAAACGATCCAAAACATGATACAGATCCGGCTACTAAACGATATGTCGATGCTAATGTATTGTCACGCACTACAGATGGCAATTACGACTTTAATGGAAAGCGATTGACCAATATAACAGAACCTGTATTACCCTCGGACGCATGTTCAAAAAAGTATGTAGATTATTACCGATTACGACGTATCAAAGGAGATTATGAGGCTCAGAATAAACGTATTACAGGCGTTGCAGATCCTGTGAACGATCAAGATGTGTGCACCAAAGCCTATATGTTAACCAATGCTGTGGTGTTAACAGAAGCAAAGGACTATGACGTACACCAACGTCGAATCACTCAGCTGGCTCTTCCAACAAACAACACGGACGCTGCTCGAAAGGACTATGTAGATAACAAGGTGAAACAGGTGCTCAGTATTGTGCCCACCCTAACTGCAAAGGGCTATACAGCAAATAATGCACGCCTTGTGCATGTGGCCGATCCTGAAGATGATCAAGATGTTTGTACAAAACGGTTTTTAAACTCTGAAATGGAAAAGGTGTGGGAAATTAAGGAGAACGCTCTACAGATGAAGCGAAGACGAATAGCAGAAGTTGCTGATCCTGTGCAACCTCACGACGTGACGACGAAACGATTTTTGGAACAACGGTTATCGCTTTTTATTAAATCAATACCCTCTATATTTCTGCTTCACATTGTAAACCAACAACCGGTAAAAGATCCCAATAACCTCGCCTACATACTACGTTCGGGGTATGACAATTACCGTTTAATGTATGATGGTGCCATTCGTGTAATTGAGTATGCACCAGATTTGAAACATTTAGAGGTACGATTAAACGGTAGTGTTCAACCACTTATTGATCAACCGGTGAAAGCCGGAGACAAATTATTCTTTCACTTGAAACTCTCGTCTGAAGAAAAAGAGGCGGGGAAAACATAATTGAAGACGTCAATGATAAGTTCTACTACGATGACTATGTGTTAACTCTACCGTCTGTCAGCTACACCGTAGATGATATTCACGATCACATCTACACAACTCTCACCAAAGAATTTAGTCTAAAAGCATTTCTGGACGGGACACGCAAGTTTGAACTCATAGCCAACAACGTGACACATCGCTGCACCAGGTGAAGTAACAATAAAATCATAAAGCGAATGCGAGGGATCTTGATTGGTGTAGACGTCTGTAATAATATTACGATTTTCCTCTGTATATAGAACTTGAATATACAGCCACCATTGAATAAATAACTACAGGTTCCCTTCCTGAGGAGCGTTAGTTGTGTTCTATACTTTGCGGTGTGAGGTTGTCTTGTTCTTTGGTCGCGATGGTCGAGACGGTAGTTGGTTGCGCATAAACACACCTCGAAAGAGGGAGATCTTTAGCTGTTTTGCATATCTTATAACTTCCTCATGCGTCATGGCTCGTCGTGGCAGTGCATCGATTAACCGTTTTTTGGCGACATGTAAATGCCGAGTCCTTTCTTGTAGGGTGCTAGCTTCATGTTCACACCTTTACCGCGCAGTGCTATGGCCTCCATAGTTTTATTATGCCTTTCACTTTCCTTCAACTGTTGCTTCGCCTCCTCAACAGCTTTCACCGTTCGCACTTGCTCCTCCAAGAAGTGAACCCAGGGCTGCTAGTCCAGCAAACAGTGCAGGTAAAAATCCACCACGTTTCGGCACAGGAATAACTCGGGCACGTTTTCTAAAACGTAGTTTACTTTTGGGATTCGAGAGTTTCAAGTGAAATAATAATTTGTCTCCGGCTTTCACCGGTTGATCAATAAGTGGTTGAACACTACCACGTCTACACCAATCAAGATCCCTCGCATTCGCTTTATGATTTTATTGTTACTTCACCTGGTGGTTATATCATCCGCGTTAACCCGTCGGTGGTGCTCTATCATCCTGTGAGTGTGACCAACAACAGGAATATTACCTTAAGACTGGTGAATAGAAACCAACGTCTCATCCGATTAGACCCTCATACACCTGTGACCTACAAACTGTATTTGAAACCAGCATGAAACAAGTGTATAAAGCGGCAACGCTGTCAAGAGCAGGTGTTAGTTGTGCTCAACGCGTGTACAGGTTAACACGTGTCAACAAGCAGATCCTACAACAACTTGGTTACATCTTACGTCATGAATTCGATTCTAGACGTGACAAACCCTGTCGAAGTTCAGGAGGGTATTGTAAGAATTGAACACCATTCCTACCAACCGTATACTCAGGGACTAAATAATAATGATGAGATTCGAATTACTATTAACCAACAAGATATCTACACGCTTCCACATGAAAGTTACATCCAGATTGAAGGGCAACTCACCAAATTGGATGGTACCATTCCAATAACGTCAAAGTTGGCCAACAATGCTTTGGCCTTTTTGTTTTCTGAGGTTCGCTACGTGATCAACGGTATTGAAGTGGATACTACTCGAAATGTTGGCATAACAAGTGTCATGAAACTTTATCCCTCGTACGGAAGCGAAGAGAGTAAAGCTTTTTGTATGGCTGGTTGGTGTCCCAACTCAACCAACGACTGGATGATTAACGATGATGGTACATTTACTGGACATTTACCTCTAAAATTAATACTAGGCTTTGCAGAGGATCATAAGCGCATTGTTGTGAACGCAAGACAGGATCTGATTCTTGTACGAGACAGAAGTGATTATAATGCGCTAAAGGGAGCTGATACAGCGCCAATAGATACAAAAATTCTACTGCAACGAATTCTATGGAAAGTACCGCACGGTACTCTATCAGATCAGAAAAAATTGAGTCTGCTCAAGATTGTGGAGAAGGATACAGCTTTACCCATTCAATTTAGAAGCTGGGAGCTGCATGAATACCCTGTATTACCACTCTCCGATACACATACTTGGTCTATAAAAACCTCACGGTATACAGAGCGGCCACTCTACGTCCTGGTTGGATTTCAAACAGATCGCAAATATCAACAGAATAAAGATGCATCAAAATTTGACCACATCCAATTACGAAATATACGACTTTTTTGAACGGAGTTACCTTTCCCTATGAGGGAATGGATTTAAACTTTAACAAGAACAAATATGGTAAGCTCTATGACATGTTTGTAAACTTTCAGTCTTCCTATTATCAGAAAGAGGCATGTCCGCTATTATCACCACAAGACTTCAAGTCCAAGGCGCCTCTGGTGGTGATGGACTGTTCGTATTTGGAGGAGTCGATGAAGGAAACAACAATTGATATCAGACTAGAATTTGAAACATCTACAGTTATTCCAGAAAAAACAACAGCCTATTGCCTTATTGTTCACGAGGCGCAAGTGTTTTATCAACCGCTGTCCAATATGGTGACCAGAGTATAAATAGCATGTCTTCCTCCATTGCCCTTCACAGTCATGGAAAGCTACGATGAAGTCACAACCCCCTCTGCGAGGTGGGTCTGCAAATGTGAAAGTGATTCACCAGGTTCAGATGAAGATTCAAGGTTTACCATTTATCGCGCCCTAGTGAGTGAAGCTATAACTGCCTATCACAAGAATCATACTGTGCTTAGAATGCCGCCGCATCTGGTTCACTATTTACCAGATGGATTCATGTCTACGTTTGGTATTCATGACAGGGGCTACAACAACAAGCCCATCGCTAATCAAACAAATAATGTGGACGATGGTGTTGCCAAAGCTTCATCTTGTCATGTTGGAGAGCGGGTAGATTGTATGGACTGCAAATGCGATCGTTGCTCAACAAGTCGAGACGCTGATGCAGCATTTGAGATTTATCGCACCCTGGTGAGTTTAGCAATACGCGCCTACCATAAAGCACAATTTCTTCGTGAAATGCCGCAGCATCTGATTGCCTATTTACCAGCTGGATTTCTGACCGCGTACGGTGCACACGACATTGACCTTAATTGGGATAAGCTACCATTACACCTCCGTATGTCGGCGGATGTTGCAGCCTGCCGTCCTTGTCGTAGACACTTTATGCATCGAGGAGATTCTCACTGTGATTGGGATGGTCCAAATCCTATGATAAAAAATTGTAAGCGATGTACTGATAACTTTATGAATAAAATTGTGTAATTGATTCTTTGTGTGTATATTATTTTCCCGCTCCTATCCAATCAGTTAGTTGTTAAGAAGCAGCGGTGGTGGAAGGTGTGATATCCGTCGCCATGCCGAAAACATTGATTGTCGACGTGCAGGGTTTCAAGGTGAACGGAAACAAGTTTGTATTTAAAGAAGTAGGAATTATTGACTGCACAACCATGTGGGCACCAAGAGTAACCAGTTTTGTCTTTGAACCACCGTTTCCATTGCATTTGCAGTCAGACGAGGACAGAAGACAAACAGAGTGGTTGCAACGCAATTTGGGACTAGTCTGGAAAGAAGGCGACATTCCTTACCAGCATCTATCACTTGTTCTGAAAGCTCACTTGTTTGGTGCTGACCTTGTATTTGTAAAGGGAAGTGAAAAAAAGGAATGGTTGCGTCAGCATGTTAATTCAACATGTCAACTTGTTGACCTTCATGATCTGGGATGTCCTGCACTGTACAACCTGTCCGTGCCTGATGAACCTCTACAAAATAAAACACTTTAAAATGTTTGGAAGCTTTTTGATTGGCTAGCTCGCAGAGCATGTCAAAACTTGCATGTTGAGTGCAAAGCGTTGTAACGTCAGCTTCAGTGTGAGACATACCAGTGATCAGTGTGGACGTGTAGTAATATGGCAGCAATTGAAGGTTTGGACTCAAACCCCACAGAGCGAGCTATTGTCAAGTTTTTTGCCTGTAAAAAAAAGCTTGACAGTTTCACAGATGAGGAATTGAACGCTTTGCCCAAGGCGTTCCTTTTTTATGTTGCTTCAAACGCGGTGAAAAATATTTGGCACAGTGTACCTAGTGAATGGAGCAGAGATCCTGGTCTGCGTGAACTACAACCATGCACTGACTTTAGTCATCACCAACAAGTGTCTATTACTAAAATGCCATCCATTAGACAGTGTGGAACGTGTCAGCTCATCAAATTGTACCACGGCCATACAAATATACCGTCCTGTAAAGACTTTGCTTCATCATTCCATGGTTGCGATGAAGAAGAGGAAGAAGAGACAGCAGCGGCAGTATCGCCAGCACCAAAAAGTAAGACAACGCTTGAAAAAGATATGCCAGACCTCTGCTGGTCATGGTCTAGTTAACAAGGCCATTGATCTACTTCCCATTGAACTGCATATTCCTGGCTATCAATTTTGTGGACCTGGAACTAAACTAAGCCAACGTCTAGCACAAGGGAACTCTGGAATCAACATATTGGATGCAGCGTGTAGAGATCATGACATTGCTTACAACAACAAGAATATAGAAGTACGTCGAGTTGCAGACCGCATTCTTCTAAGAAAGGCCATGCAGCGTGTGATGTCATCTACTGCTTCCATTGGTGAGAAGATTGCAGCCTTGATTGTAGCAGGAGCGATGAAGTCAAAGCTATTGATTGGTGGTGGATTAGTGAGGAAAAGGACAAAGTAATAAACATGAATCAAATATTGTGAAGTATTTATTTGAGAGTCAGTCCACCAGTTCATAGTATACACAAAATATGGTTTAGTTTTCTTCTTGTAAAAAACATACAATTTTAATAAAAAGAATTGAAAATGAAAGTGTGTTCTTTTTTTTACTAGGTGTGGAAATGTCCATAAGGCAAGCTATTTACACCATCCCACAGACGTTTATTGTCATATGCTGTCAGCGATGTTTTATTTTGATTTACTGTAAAAATAGTATGGTTCTTTGAAAGAATGCGTGTTTGCTGGTATAAGCGAGAGGTGTTTGCGTAGAGTACACATCGATATTCCTCAACATTGAGGAATTGTGTGACGCTACGAAGAACACCCTTCGCTTTGCATTGACCTTTATTCTTTTGTGTTGAAAATGCGTACATTTTCGGCGCCAAAGCCACAAATTCTGTCATAACATCACCGGCGCACTCATCCTTAAATAGACCTATTTTTTTTTTATTCATGGGAATTATGCCAAACATATTGTTAACCTCATAGTTTGAGGTATCAAAGTAATTTGGATGTTCTCTCATCACTGAGTAAACATCTATCTTATTGGTTTGATAAATAAGACTGTCTGTATCCATATACAGTAATTTTACATCTCCAAACTTTTGTTTGGCAAACTCATAATGAAATTGATACATTACAAATTTTGAAAAGTCAAGTATTACCATTCCCAAGTAGATTGGTTTGTTATACATGATTTCTGTCTTTGACAATTCAATGGTTACTAAATCAGTTTCAATAACTCGTACAGAATGGAAATTAGGCATAGCTATATATTTTCGTGCGCCATATCGACCGTCCCAGTGGTTTACCAAATGAATAATTCTATGCTTTCGAATATTTTCCATTGATTTACCGTAGCACGCATTGTTCATTAATTTATAAAAATTTGATTCAAATGTGGTCTTGGCGTGCTGCCGATGATGAGTATTCAATTGCATGTACGGTTGTAACCATGGTTTTTGGTCAAAGCAAATAATGCGGTGAATGGATTGCAGTTTCAAACCATGTTTCAAACATTGCATTAAATTTTCAATGTGTATGACGTACCGATTTTTTGAATTTAACGTTGCCAGCAACTTTTTATTGTTGGAACGTGAACTGGGAGGTTGTAATTTTTCAACACAAAATGGTAGATCAGAATGATCATTGTGTATCTCACAGGGATATAATAAGTCGACCTCTAGAACGTAGCCACGCGTGTCATTGCTCAACACATCTTTTAAATTAAAATTTGAAACTTCATCTGAAGTCAACCATCGAAAATTTTGATATGGAAGAGGTTTTTCCATAGCATATCCGTATAAATTGTTACAATCTAGGTAGGTGAGGTATGTTGTAGGTTGGTTTGGTTTGTATGTATCCATATATGGATTATTTGCTTTGGCGTGCTTTTGCACAAGCGAAACAAGACCACCACGTATTCCACGTTCAAAAAAGAGTAACATGTCGATGTCTGTTAATAGTTCCAGTTCTATTTCAGTCACCTTCAACATACAGTCCCAACTATATCCGGCAAGGGTGTAGTAATGGGCTGGATCTAGATTGTAGATTTCAAGACACAGTTTGCGAAAGTGTTCAAACACGTCTGTCAAAAGTAGTGTATCAATTTTGAGGTATAAATCAGCATACTCGCCCAAAGTTGATATCTTGAACACGTCCCATACTTTTTGGGCGTGTAAATAGTCTTCTTCAGAAATATGACTTTTTGTTAAGTCATTGTAAAATTTATCCTTTGAAGGGAGTGCAGTTTCCTGCAAACATGCCCAATTGTTTACATGATTATAGGGAAACACCCCTTTTCGAATGCATAATTCAAATTGTTCGTCACCAGTAAAGTTTTGACGTACAGAATTCAAATTGTTTGGGTGAAGCCCTTGAACCAGTGCATCCAATGATGATGCGAGGAATCTATACGAATCTAAAAATCGTATACTGATTCCATTTCGCCATTTTGTAAACGAAATAAAATTTTCATGATTTTGTGGAATTAAAGAAAACTTTTGGTTTTCAAGGTTAACAAATTCCTTAATAATTAGATGACTGTCATACCGAGACATGTTGTGCAAGAAACAAGAAATATAGCGTGCTCTTTTATAGGCCAAATTACACGCACTATGAGCCGCTCCTCTAAATTTGCCAGTGTACCGATTATGGTCTCTCACTGGCGTGTCACAAGTTGCTATTGGTTTTTGACAAATGTGGCAAGTGGTTGCTGTTGCAAAAGCCACCTCGTCTGCATCCAACATTTGAAGCGGAATTGGGTTTTCCAGGATATTGTACACCCGATCTGCCAAGGCGTCCAATTCATTTAAAAACCAAGCAGCAGCATTTGCATCGCGATAAGATTTGAAGTAAGAAAGCGAAGGGTCATATGAGCAAATCACGTTTAGAGCACAACTGAATGGCACATGTTGCTGTACTTGTTGAGTGTACGGGCGTGCTGGATCCGGGTTACATGTGTCAATGGGTGTGGTTAAACATTCAAAATCTGCATATACTGTAAATGGAAGCGGTTCTTGACGAGACACATTTTGAAATTTCATACTGGCTTTATCCTTTTCTGGGAATGTAATTTTTACAGCTGGTTGTGTAATGCAATCAATAGTATGGGCTGTCAACTTTTGATTGCTAGTAAAATATTGCAAACAGCGATCACATATATATACCCTATTTTTACTCTTTGTAACTTGTGAACGAACTAGTCTGGAAAGATCTTTGATATAACAATAATGGTTGCACAATTCCCCTTCAATGTACAATAAATTAAAATGCTTTTCTTTTTTTTCCTTTGTCACATAGAGTGGCCCAATAACTTTGTCCCCTTCAACTCCGTATACATTAATGGAGTAAAGCAGATTTTTAGATTCAAAACGAGAAATGGCGTTGAGGTCCATTGGGAATTCTATGTCTGCTAAATTTAGACTGATCATTAATTCCATAAATTTCTGGTGATATTTGCCCATTCTGTGAACATTTTTACTTGCAGAACATAGCCCAGCAGCCAGGGACCAAATAAAGCAGAAAACATCATTATTATCCACATTGATAACTGCGTGACGGTTTTCCAACTGTTTAGGCAAATTAACATGAGATGAACCACTATTTATGGGATCAAAGGTGCATACATTAATTTTAAGATGATTGATAGCTTCCAGCGATTTGCCACTTTCCAATTCTTGAAACTCGGCAAAGCGCGTCATGAGCTTATTGACAATGTTTTTACTATACCAACTGTGTATATTATCAGTGCGGTATAATTTAGTCATGTGTGTGTGTAAATAGATTGGCTGAATAATTTCAACACCTTGTTTCAAAATAGCAAAGTCACATAATAACTCAGCGTTTATCTTTAACGCTACATGTTCTCTTAAACAGTCTTGCATTTTATTTTGAAAAATGTTGTAGCTAGCGTTTAAAAATTCATTTGGATCTAAAAATTTAGCATCATTATTAATTTTTAAGCTACATAACTTATTATTAAAACAACTATCCACGTTCTGCCAACTAAGTTCTGGTGCTGACATCATGACACTTACAGTAATTACATTTACTACAAAAACAGCAAATCACTGAACAGTTTGCAGAGAATGAAAACAAAGAAAGTTTATTGTCTCTGCAAATTCTGTTTTAACATTAACAAATTTTAAATTTTATTTGATTCTTCATTAAATTCTACCAAACATCTTTTGTTTTCTAGTCCCAAATATTTTAGGTAGATGGTTCCTTTGTTGAGGTCATTTACAGCTTCGTCGTTGAGTTCCATGAACCTCGCAGGTAAGAAGACAGCGAAATATTCTAGTTCACAAACTATTCTTCCCCCATATTTCGTGTTTACTCTGCGAACAGCTGCCACCAAATAGGACTCGTTAACTGACAGGTCCTGTAATCGTTTAGTCTCCAGACCTGTTGCTCTGCCAATGAGATTCGCAACTGTTATAGCAGACATATTGGTTCTGAAAGTTAATTATAAAGTGTTTAGGTAAACTATTAAAAAGGTTCAGGTACCCTCCACCTTTATTTATTAGCACATTAACTCAAACCCTGATCTATAGACTAAACCATCAAATGTGTATACAAAACTTATTTGCTATGACGAGAAGTCTCCTAACAGCGCTTAGTCCCAGTAAATCAGTCGGATAGAGCGAGATAAGGTAATATCTCTTTTGACTGACGTCAAGCCTGGTAATGACTGTTAGTTGCAATAATAGTTTCATATATCCACTTGAGTAGTGTGTCCTGCATCCCCATCCAAACCTCTAGACTAAACCATCAAATGTGTATACAAAACTTATTTGCTAAGACGAGGAGTCTCCTAACAGCGCTTAGTCCCAGTAAATCAGTCGGATAGAGCGAGATAAGGTAATATCTCTTTTGACTGACGTCAAGCCTGGTAATGACTGTTAGTTGCAATAATAGTTTCATATATCCACTTGAGTAGTGTGTCCTGCATCCCCATCCAAACCTCTAGACTAAACCATCAAATGTGTATACAAAACTTATTTGCTAAGACGAGGAGTCTCCTAACAGCGCTTAGTCCCAGTAAATCAGTCGGATAGAGCGAGATAAGGTAATATCTATTTTGACTGACGTCAAGCCTGGTAATGACTGTTAGTTGCAATAATAGTTTTATATACCCATTTGATATTATTATTATCCACTTGATAAAGATTTAAGGTCAACTGTATAACCATCGACAGAGAAACTAAAAGTACTGTGTTCAATATTACCTGATAGAAGATCTTTGCAGCAAAGCGATGTGTATACTACCAACTCGTGGACTTCTCTGGCTAGCAACAATAATGTCACGGCTTATACACCCTTAAAATCAGAGGCAACACACCGGTTTGTCCGCTTTCTCAGTAACTGGATGACCTCCATATTTAGTATAAATGAACCTACTACTTTACAAAGAATTGTCATTCACTGCTGCTATGTCTGATCAGGAAAACACCCATCATGGCGATGAAGAAGAAGAATCCGCAAATTGGGATTCATCTTTGGACATTTTCATGTAAGTAATATTCATTTTTTTTAAATTGATACCAGGCTAAAAAAATTAAATCAAAGCCTAGAACGCTAACCAATTAACCATGGGACCGGAATATATTTTTAATTAAGACAACACAAACACCCAGTCCCCAAGCCAGGGGAATTAATCACCAGAAAATACAATCCCCACAGACCTCCCAAAAATCTAACCCAGGACCCTCCAGTTTAGAGTCTAACAGCAGCCAAGAACAGTATAGTTGAGCCACACAGCTATACACATAGTTGTATCTTGTCTCGCAATAAACAGTCAAGTTAATTATTACACTATTGTTTAAATGCAATGTCAAGCTTGGCTAACACTATTGCTGTTAATGTTAATAGCGTTTGTCAAATTGTGGTCAAGTAGCTTTGAACACTTAGATAGGTGTTAAGGTTTTATATACTTAGCCGGGTGTAGCCCAAGGACGGCCGACGGTGGGGCTCGAACCCACGCGTCTACCGAGTCCGTCCTACCAAGCTTTTAATTGAAATTCATAGCTAGTTTTTTTTGTCGTGTGACCTCCTCAGAGGCCGAGTGCAGGTCTTTCTATTCGACGTCCGTGGGCGACCTGCGCGTCGGTATGGAGTAGATGAAGATGAAACTGGGCAAGGATGTGGAAGGAATCGGCCGTGGCCTATCAGAAGGTACCGTCCCAGCATTTGCATGTGGAAGGAATCGGCCGTGGCCTATCAGAAGGTACCGTCCCAGCATTTGCCTGGTGTTGAAAATGGGAAACCACGGAAAACCATTTCAAGGACGGCCGACGGTGGGGCTCGAACCCACGCGTCTACCGAGTCCGTCCTACCAAGCTTTTAATTGAATTTCATAGCTAGTTTTTTTGTCGTGTGACCTCCTCAGAGGCCGAGTGCAGGTCTTTCTATTCGACGTCCGTGGGCGAGCTGCGCGTCGGTATGGAGTGGATGAAGATGAAACTGGGCAAGGATGTGGAAGGAATCGGCCGTGGCCTATCAGAAGGTACCGTCCCAGCATTTGCATGTGGAAGGAATCGGCCGTGGCCTATCAGAAGGTACCGTCCCAGCATTTGCCTGGTGTTGAAAATGGGAAACCGCGGAAAACCATTTCAAGGACGGCCGACGGTGGGGCTCGAACCCACGCGTCTACCGAGTCCGTCCTGACAAGCTTTTAATTGAATTTCATAGCTAGTTTTTTTTGTCGTGTGACCTCCTCAGAGGCCGAGTGCAGGTCTTTCTATTCGACGTCCGTGGGCGAACTGCGCGTCGGTATGGAGTGGATGAAGATGAAACTGGGCAAGGATGTGGAAGGAATCGGCCGTGGCCTATCAGAAGGTACCGTCCCAGCATTTGCATGTGGAAGGAATCGGCCGTGGCCTATCAGAAGGTACCGTCCCAGCATTTGCCTGGTGTTGAAAATGAGAAACCACGGAAAACCATTTCAAGGACGGCCGACGGTGGGGCTCGAACCCACGCGTCTACCGATTCCGTCCTACCAAGCTTTTAATTGAATTTCATAGCTAGTTTTTTTGTCGTGTGACCTCCTCAGAGGCCGAGTGCAGGTCTTTCTATTCGACGTCCGTGGGCGAGCTGCGCGTCGGTATGGAGTGGATGAAGATGAAACTGGGCAAGGATGTGGAAGGAATCGGCCGTGGCCTATCAGAAGGTACCGTCCCAGCATTTGCATGTGGAAGGAATCGGCCGTGGCCTAGCAGAAGGTACCGTCCCAGCATTTGCCTGGTGTTGAAAATGGGAAACCACGGAAAACCATTTCAAGGACGGCCGACGGTGGGGCTCAAACCCACGCGTCTACCGAGTCAGCAGAGAGCTTTGACCCGTGACCTAATGCTGCGCTACAGCCTAGTTGGAAAAAACAACTTTCTTTTTTCTCCCAGTCCCACTTAAGAAACATGACTAATTTATTGTAATTTAATGCAAATTGTATTACCGGTTGAAGACCTGTTAAATTTATTGCCAAGACATACTGCTTTAACAAAAATAAAAGTTAATAGCCTACATCATCAATCTTGATACCAGTCTAATGTCAAACAGGCTTTCAATATCTTAGAGTTGTGACAGTATCATTACACATACATTACAATTGTGTTGCGCTGTTATGTAAATTAGCAGTAGTATACCAGCTCTCACCGCTGATCTGCAGTTTAAATCTCACTTACTTCATGTGAGATCTGTGTAGGGTACGGCAAAAGTTGAATTGTTGTTGTTTGAGTCTTCAGTCTTTTGACTGGTTTGATGCAGCTCTCCATGTCTCCCTGTCCTGAGCTAATCGTTTCATCTCTACATAGCTCCAACATCCCTACATCGGAGGCAATCTGTTTAACATATTCTAACCTTGGTCTACCCCTACAGTTCTTGTCCTCGACCCTTCCTTCCATAACTAAGCTTGCTATTCCTGGGTGTCTTAGTATGTGTCCTACCAACCTATCTCTTCTCTTCATTAGCAGTCGCCAGAAACATCTCTCCTCTCCCACTCGTCTTAATACCTCTTTGTTTGTAACCCTATCTACCCATCTGATCTTCATCATTCTCCTGTAACACCACATTTCAAATGCTTCTATTCTCCTCTTTTCTGCTGCACCAATAGTCCAAGTTTCACTTCCATAGAGCGCCACGCTCCAGACAAAGGCTTTCAAAAATGACTTCCTATTACCTAAATCTATATTCGATGTCAGCAGATTCCTTTTTTTGTAGAAATGCTTTCTTTGTCTGAGCCAACCTACTTGCTTCGTCCATCACTGGTTATTCTGCTTCCTAAGTAACAGAAGTCTCCTACTTCCTTCAGCTTTTCACCTACCAATTTGATCTCCATAGAGGTTTCTGATTTATTTCGGTTGCATTCCAGTATTTATGTTTTACATTTATTTATTTTCATCATGAATTCTTTCCGTAAGACGGAGTCCATACCATTCAAAAACTCATTCAAATCCTCAGGCTTGTCGGCCAAGATGACAATGTCATCGGCAAATCTCAGAGTTGAAATTATTTCTCCTTTAACCTTCACTCCCACTTTAAAATTTTCTCTAATTTCCTTCATTGCTTGTTCAATGTAAAGATTGAAAAGTATGGGTGATAAGTTGCAGCCTTGCCTTACACCTTTCTGAATACCAGCTTTTCTCTCATGTCCTTCAACTCGAATGACTGCTGTCTGGTTTCTGTACAGATTGTATATCATCCTCCTATCCCTGTACTTTATTACAATTGATTTCAAAATGTCAAACAATTTAGTCCAATCAACTTTATCAAAAGCATTTTCTAAGTCTACAAAACCCATGAACGTTGTCTTATCTTTCCTTATTCTACCTTCTAAAATCAGCCTAAGACTTAGAACAGCTTCCCTTGTTCCTACATTTCTCCTGAAACCAAACTGGTCTTCGCCCAACTCCGTTTCTATCTGGCTTTCAATCCTCTTGTAAATCATTCTAACTTCTGTGTACTTTGGTTTTCCCTGACACAAACATCAAGACAGTTTATATCCTCGCAGCTAGATTGGGTATTCTAATGACATTGATAGACATTTTTTCTATTTTATAGTTTCTCGAATGACCGTGTCATGGCGGAGTTTTTCGTCCGCATGATGATGATGATGGAGGCTGAGGCTGAAAACGAAAGTGAAAATGACAGTGCAAATGAAGAGGAAGCGGAAGAAGAAGCCACAAAAAAAATAATTAAGTAAATGTAACAAAAAGAAAAACAATAATAATAATAAAAAATATTCTTGTTTTGATTGATTTATTTGTCTATCATTCCCACTTTTATTTTTTTATATGAAGCTGAGCGAGCCAACATGTCAGGTGTCAATCTCAGAAATTCACTCCTGTGACATCACACATAGGTTGACCGTTCAAATCAGATTGTTCATTCTAACACCCATCCATGTCCATTAAACATCTAGCACGCCTTCCATATCCTCAGCTCCATAACACATAAATTCAAATCTCCCAAGTCAGTATAAATGAAAATCCTTCGGCTGCACTAGGTCTCTGTGATTATGCCTCCATGGCTTAGGGAGAAGCATGCCAACCTCTCACCGCTAGGTCTGTGTTTCAAATCCCAGTTACTCCATGTAAAATCTGTGCTGGACAAAACAGAAGCAGACTGGTTTTTCTCCGGGTACCCTAGTTTTCCAGACAAACTTTCATTCTACCAACACTCTCCACCATCATTTAATTTTATCAGTCATTTATTCAATTGCTGACTCAGAGGAGTGCGATAAACTTCGACAGTCGGCACAGTTCATATCTTCACAACTAGATGGAATATTCCAATGTCATCAATAGACATTACACCATCTTGTTTTTATTTCATGTCGAGCTGGCTGAACCGACATGCCATGCGTTTTGTATCCCCCCACCCATTAACAATTTGTTTACCGTTAAGTATTAGAAAAAAAACAATCCCATCCATGACCTACACTACATTCTGCCTGTGACGTCCCAACCTCCATTCACAGTTCCATCTTCATTCACGTTTGTTTACCCGCCAACCTAGCACGTCAGGGTTCAACAACCACCATCCATCTCCATTCATGTTTCCCATTAAAACACTCTCATCCATGACCTGTGCTACATTCCGTAATCTGCTGTGACGTCGCAACCTCCATTCACGGTGCCATCTTCATTCACGTTTATTTACCCGCAAACCTAGCACGCCAGGGTTCAACAACCACCGCCATCCACCGCCATTCATGTTTTCCATTCAAAACACGCCCGTCCATGACCTACCCCACATCCCGTAATATACTATGACGTCACACACGCCAGTTGACCGTTCAAATCTGACGATTCATTCACCGACAAAGATTCGGAAACCTTCGGCAACACTCGGATCTCATCGGGCATAAGGCAAAGCTATATAGCCCAGGATAATATCAGAGAAGGCGCTCAGTCCAAGAGAGAGACTGGGTCGAGGAGGGTCTCGTGCAGAGCCTCTTCCATCCTTCCCCCCTCGTCCCCCACCCCACCCTTCCCTCCCCCTCCCCCTCCCCCACCCCACCCCTCCCCCCACCCCTCCCCCTCCACCCACACCCCCCTCAAACCGGTTCCTGGACCCTCCAAGGTTTGTTTACCTTCCGGGGTCCCGGCGACCTTGGGGGTCAATGACCTACCTCAAGGTCATTGATCATGACCTACCTCAAGGTCATTGACCTTGCCACGCCCCCCTCATTTGCATAAATAACGGTATTTGAGTCAAAACCCCCACAGCCTCTCTACTCACACACACACACGCACACACACGGACAAAAGGTGATCTCTTAAGCCTAATTTTTCAAAATTGAAAATAGGCTAAAAATGGACAGAGGAAAGGAAGAAAAAGCACAGTGAATTAATGAAGAGGTTTTGGGAAGAAACGAAGAGAGGAAAAGGAAGTGAAGCTGTGAATGGCTCAAGTTCTCACGCTACCCTGAAGGGGAATAATCAGAAATAATAATAATAATCCGGGTTTCCTAGTTCAGTACCAAATACAAGAATACATACGAGTTGCGTCACACATAGGCCTACTTCCCTTCCCATTTGAACAGACAGAGGACTGGCTACCAAATCCAGTACGATTCGATGGGTATGGTTATAATATATGCCACTTTGAAATACAATTTAACAGTTTTAAATTTCAGGCAGAAATTTATATAAATTATTAATATTGTAGCTTTCAGTCGGTGAACACAAAAATCATTCCAATTACTGGAATATATGAAAAATAACCTGAAATTAATTACATGTGATTTAAGTTTTATATACTGCATATGGTTACGGACTATTGAAGAAGACGAAAACTAAGGGATGTCATGTTTCGCTCATCAAGCGAGCATCATCAGATTCAAATATGCAAGACAATTTGGGGCAGATGACCTCGTAGTTAAATGTTCGGTAGTTTTAAATGCCAGTGTTTACAGTGGTTTAGCATGTATTTATTTTTCAATATAATACAGTAGATTAGTTTACCTGGATTCAGTGAGTTACGTTTTAAAAGCAGAGTGGGGTAACGGTGCGCAGAACATTATGAAACAAGTAAATACAACACGACATTAATGGCAAAATACGGGGCGTGGTGGCTCAGCGGTCTAGCTGTATGCCTCTCACCAAGGCGGTCCGGGTTCGATTCCCGGTCTATGCATGTGAGATTTTCGAAGTGAAATGCCATGTCCTGTGGTTCGGATTCCACGTAAAAAGGAGGTCCCGTGGCTCATAATCACAAGATTCACGGTCACGTAAAACTACAATCTTCCTTCCTTTAATGGCAAAATATTTCGTGTTTGTTCTCCAGATATACGCGGAAAACTGAGAAAAACTCCTACCTAGCAGAAAATGTACAGAAAGCTCTACGTGCAATTAGGGATGATGGGAGGAAAATAAGGGAAGTGGGGAGAAGTTTCAACATTCCCCAGTCAATCCTACGAAAACAGTAGCTGCAAAATTGTCTTGGTCCGCCTCGTCTAGTCCGTAAAGCTGTTTTTACCGACAAAATTGAGTCATAATTATCCGAATACCTTTTGACATTGGCAAAATTAGTTTACGTTTGCAGAGGAGAATAAGATTCCCCATAATTTCCATAAAGTTAAAAGTCTGGCAGGCAAAGATTGGTTGTGTGAGTTCTTGAAGAGATATCCTGCATTAACGTTGAGACAACCTGAAGGAACAAGCCTTAATAGGATTGCATCCTTTAATGCTGACGAAACGAAGATATTTTATTCTAATATCCAAAACTGCAGAATTTTAGTATCATTGCATTTTTATGCTAGTGTAAAATGCGTTTGAATATTCTAATATTAATGCTCAGTGTAAGTTTCAGCCAATTCACATTGTATTGATATGGCTTTCCAACACTCAACCCATGCGCCACCAAATTTATTTTTGAATTAAATTTGTTTCTGCACATCGAATATAGAGTTACTCAGACTCCCTTATTCATAACTGCAGTTGTGTTATCTATTATTTCATTATCACAAGACCGATTCTTGCTTAAGTGCGCACAATTCCCCCGCTCTACCTTACTAAGGCCCAGATGTTTATGACATATCATATTTTTCCGTTATATTTTTTCATGACAAATGTAAGATGATGATTTACGCTAATGCCATTCAGATTATGTCATTAAGCACAATAAACACTCCCAACTGAAAACGGTTGCAATTCTGGCTATATAACATTCATTTTTGACATACCGTAGCACATGACACACAGCACATAGCTTATGGGTTCAACTTTCTTCTCAAATGTCTAAAAGATAAAAGTATAAAGCAACACATTGAAAATATAATTGTAATGCCAGTAGATTCGGATAAAAAACGTGTGGATAAAAGTCACGTGGATGCGGGACGGATGCGGATAAAAGTCGTGTGGATGCGGATAACAGTTGTGCGGATGCGGATAACAGCCGTGCGGATGCGGATAACAGCCGCGCGGATGCGGGGCGGATGCGGATAACGTTTTGTCTATCCGCGCAGGGCTCTACCTATACATATAACAATCCAAAATGGCGAGCATCCGAAATATTTAGACGGTTCTCAATATCTATGAATCTTTTACAGCAATCAAACTGAAATATTTTATGTTCAGAGGCTATGAACATATGTTCATCTATAGGACTTTCAGTAACCTGGTGAGCACAAATCCAACATGGCGGCGACGCAAAAGTATAAATATTTAAATGCACGTTTCTCGCGAATTAACTATCCGAGTGCAGTGAAACGTTGAACGTTAAATGCTTATACAAATGTTGATCCACTGGCATCTAATTTATTTCAATTGTTTGCATAATCACAAGATGGCAGCTGTGCGAAATTTTAAAATCTCGTTTTTACTTCTTGTGTTCTAATCATGCGATTGAATACCACACTTACACAAAAATCTTAATGTAATAGTACAAAAATAAAAATCCAACCTGGCGACCATTTGAAATATTTAGACGGTTCTCAATATCTACGAATCTATGACCACCTTCAAACTGAAATTTAGTATGTTGATAGAGGCAATTAACATGAGTAGGATATATGAAAATAGGCTGTATAGTGCTTCACGGAACTACTTGTTTTAAGTAGAAATGACGCAAGTGATTTTGTTCTCCGTTCCTTAAAACTTTTGTGATGGCCGAGAGACTTAATTGTAGGAAACAGGTAAAAACCTGAAACTTTTTTGAAAAACTGTAGAATTCTCTAATACTTTTAACTAGATTGCTTGATTACTACTGACGTTAAATAGGCGAATAGTATATTTTGGTTTTATTTTATCATTTGAAACATTTGAGGTTAATCACGATACAGTCATTGTACAGTTTGTACCGTTGTCTGTTAATCTGCTTTGTTGTACGTAAATCTTTATGTAAACGTAATCATACTAATATATAACAAGATGTTCAGTAAAGAACATATAGCCTACTTTCTCCTAAATGTATGAGTATAGTTATAACTCGTTGTTATTATCAAAGAGTATAATAGAACTATTCTTTGTTGAAGACCTTAGAAACGATTTACTTCTACCAAACGCCACAACCTAGATAAAAACTGCTACCATCATTGAAGAAAGAAAGATAAGAAGTATCTAAAGAATGTTATGGATCTGCAGACATAATCGACCGGACTGGCGGCGTGGCTCAGCGGTAACGTTCTCGCTTGCTGGACCGTATGTTTCAGGTTCGTATCCTGGCGCAGTCAGCTGGCATTTGAGGGTGCACAAATGCGAGGGAGCCGTGTTAGTAGATTTACTGGCACGTTAAAGATCCCCTTCGGGACAAAATTCTGGCACCCCGGCGTCTCTAAAAGCAACAGTAGTTAAAAGGGACGTAAAACCAATAACATTATTATTATTATTATTATTATTATTATTATTATTACATAATCGGCCTGACGCGGGCAAAATCCAACTTTGAGTTGAGGCATGTCTTTACACGTCTGGCTGCGTATGACTTTCACAACCCTAATTGAATTAACAAATCTTTCCATGACCCTACAGAGACGTGTGTATACCAACTATGTGGATATTTTCGATTGCTATTTGGCTGAAATAAAAGTATTAATTAATATCCTGAACTAGCACCAACGGTAGAGTTCAGATACTATGTGAAATCGTTTTGTTCTTTACTTCAATTAACATTTTCAAATAACGCACAATAGGCTGTTACAAACCGTTTAAAATAAAAAGTAGAAATGTATCGTAGTATCATCTTGTCATTCTTCAAATTCGATGCGCATAGAATGCCAATGGTATAGTAATCAATGGAGCCCCACGTAGACTAGTCGTGACATCTAGTGGTGAAATATCGAACAATATAATCCTAACAGAGCGAGTGCATTCTAGCGGCCAGAAGAAGAAACTTTTCAATAAAATCTGGAAGTTAATAAGTAGCGGCGTGCAGTTACCTTTTTGGCAGCTAGATGTCTCGAGTAAATCTGCTGGCGAATTATGTTTTAATTAAATATATATTTTACACCATAATATGCACAATATAACGCTTAATTTTAAAACATCTGAGTCATTACAAAACAATAAACATATAACATTTCAAGCAAAAAAAAAAAAGCTCTGATCGGGTTTGAACCATAGGCATTTGAGCGATAGGCTAACGCTCTACCACTGAGCTAATTGTGTCAACGAATTTCGTTCTATATAAAATTACTTACATAGAACTTGTTAGCAAATAATGATTTATACTAAACGATTTCATCACTGGAGTTTATTATTTATATATAAAGCATTTAATACAAAGTTTATTTATTTTGTATCAGTACGCTATATTGCATGCAATACTCAAATTAGTGAAATATAAGTCAGGCACAAGATATCCGCTGCCATATTGTCTTATTACTGAATCGGCTCAACTTTTTAAAATCACGTCTGCACTATAGTATTACAAAATAAACTTTTAATTTCGAACGTGCCTCTTCCTTTAGAACAGTTAAAATGATTCTCGGCTCGATAATCGGAACTGGTGCGTCCCATGATATGGATTATAAAGTTTGCATAATTCGCACGGCCACCATCCTGAAATGGTATGGCGGACGACCTTGTAGTTTGGTCACAAGACGCATCCTACACGAAGGTATGTTGTTACCAAATTTGGTAGAGATCGGATGATTTGGTTAGTCGTTATTTGATTTTACGTTTTGAACGTTTGAGTGGCCGCCATTCAGTTTTAGTAAAGATGGCGGCGATATAAAACATGACACTGAGGTGTCCTTTGCTAGTGCTAACTTTGTACCAAATTTCGTTCAATTCGCATTCACCGTGTTCGAATTGATAGGGGGGGACAGACATTCAGAGTACACACACTCACACACAGACACACACACACACACACACACACACACACACACACACACATACACACACACAGACTCACACACACACATACACACACACAGACAGACACACTTTTTTCGCCCTGTGTTGATCTCATAAGTCTACTTTCATTTTTTGCAAAAATCGAAAGTAGGCTAAACAAGATGTTCAGTAAAGAACATATAGCCTACTTTCTCCTAAATGCATGGGTATTGTTATAACTCTTTGTCCTTTTCAAGGAGTATGATTGAATGTTGGTTGTAGTAGCTTGTTGAAATACAACGTGCTATAGGGATATTAAACATGAATATGAGGTGCCCTTTGCTAGTGCTACCTCTGTACCAAATTTCGTTCAATTCGGTTCCACCGTGTTTGAATTGATAGGGGGAATCGATTTGCACACATACTTGGCCACCATCTGCAAACTATTGGGCTGATGTTCTTGCAGTTTGGTCAGAATATGTTTCCCACATAAAGATATGGTGTTGCAAAATTTGGTAGAGACTAGATTATTAGGTTGGTCGTAATTACATTTTAGCTTTTAACATTTGGGTGGCCGCGATTACGTTTCCGTCAAGATAGCGGTGATATAAAACATGACACTGAGGTGCCCTTTGCTAGTGCTACCTCTGTACCAAATTTCGTTCATTCGGTTCCACCGTGTTCGAATTAATAGGGGGAATCAATTTTGACATAAAGATGGCCGCCATCCGCAACCTATTAGGCTAATGACCTATTAGATTGGTCAAAGGATGCTCCCTCCATAAAGGTATGTTGTTGCAAAGTTTGGTAGAGATCGGATGGTTATGTTAGTCATAATTTGATTTAAGCTTTAAATATTTGTGTGGCCGCCATTACGTTTCTGTCTATATAAAGGCGATATTAATCATGACACTGAGGTGCCCTTTGCTAGTGCTATCTCTGTACCAAATTTCGTTCCATTCGGTTTCACCGTGTTTGAATTAATAGGGGGAATCGATTTTGACACAAAGATGGCCGTCATCCGCAAACTATTAGGCGAATGACCTATTAGATTGGTCAAAGGATGCTCCCTCCATAAAGGTATGTAGTTGCAAAATTTGGTTGAGATCAGATGATTAGGTTAATCGTAATTTGATTTAAGCTTTGAACATTCGTGTGGCCGCCATTACGTATCAGTCAAGATGGCGGCGATATAAAACATGACACTGAGGTGCCCTTTGCTAGTACTACCTCTGTACCAAGTTTCGTTCCATTCGGTTCCACCGTGTTCGAATTAATAGGGGGAATCCATTTTGACATAAAGATGGCCGCCATCCGCAAACTATTAGGCGAATGACCTATTAGATTGGTCAAAGGATGCTCCCTCCATAAAGGTATGTACTTGCAAAATTTGGCAGAGATCGGATGATTAGGTTAATCGTAATTTGATTTAAGCTTTGAACATTCGTGTGTCCGCCATTACGTTTCATTCAAGATGGCGGCGATATAAAACATGACACTGAGGTGCCCTTTGCTAGTGCTACCTCTGTACCAAATTTCATTCCATTCGGTTCCACCGTGTTCGAATTAATAGGGGGAATCAATTTTGACATAAAGATGGCCGCCATCCGCAAACTATTAGGCTAATAACATATTAGATTGGTCAAAGGATGCTCCCTCCATAAAGGTATGTTGTTGCAAAGTTTGGTAGAGATCGGATGGTTATGTTAGTCGTAATTTAACTTAAGCTTTGAACATTTGTGTGGCCGCCATTACGTTTCTGTCAATGTGGCCGCGATATAAAACATGACACTGAGATGCCCTTTGCTAGTGCTACCTCTGTACCAAATTTCGTTCCATTCGGTTTCACCGTGTTTGAATTAATAGGGGGAATTTATTTTCACACAAAGATGGCCGCCATCCGCAAACTATTACGCTGATGACCTATTAAATTGGTCAAAGGATGCTCCCTCCATAAAGGTATGTAGTTGCAAAATTTGGTAGAGATCGGATGATTAGGTTAATCGTAATTTGATTTAAGCTTTGAACAGTCGTGTGGCCGCCATTACGTTTCAGTCAAGATGGCGGCGATATAAAACATGACACAGATGCCCCCTGCTAGTGCTACCTCTGTGCCAAATGTCGTTCCATTCGTTTTCACCGTGTTTGAATTAATAGGGGGAATTGATTTTCACACAAAGATGGCCGCCATCCGCAAACTATTTGGCAAATGACCTATTCATTTGGTCAAAGGATGCTTCCTCCATAAGGGTATGTTGTTGCAAAATTTGGTAGAGATCGGATGATTAGGTTAATCGTAATTTGATTTAAGCTTTTTGCATTTGTGTGGCCGCCATTACGTTTCCGTCAAGATGGCGGCGATATAAAACATGACATTGAGGTGCCTTTTGTTAGTAGTACCTCTGTACCAAATTTCGTTCCATTCGGTTGCACCGCGTTCGAATTAATAGGGGGAATCGGTTTTCACACAAAGATGGCCGCCATCCGCAAACTATTACGCAGATGACCTATTAGTTTGGTCAAAGGATGCTCCCCCTATAAAGGTATGTTGTTGAAAATTTGGTAGAGATCGGATGATTAGGTTAGTCGTAATTTGATTTAAGCTTTGAACATTTGTGTGGCCGCCATTACGTTTCCGTCAAGATGGCGGCGATATAAAACATGGCACTGAGGTGTCCTATGCTAGTGCTACCTTTGTACCAAATTTCGTTCAATTCGCATTCAACGTGTTCGAATTGATAGGGGGGGACAGACATTCAGAGTACACACACTCACACACACACAGACACACCCACACACACACACACAGACTCACACACACACGCATACACACACACACACACATACTCACACACACACATACACATACACAGACAGACACACTTTTTTTGCCCTGTGTTGATCTCATAAGTCTACTTTCATTTTTTGCAAAAATCGAAAGTAGGCTAAAAATGAGATGGTGTGTGTCTGTCTTTCTGTCTGTCTGTCTGTGTGTTACTCAATAACGCAAGAACCACTGGTCCGATTTAAATGAAATTTTGCATGGATGTAGCTGATTTACCAGGTTTACATATAGGGTGCGTAGCGGTCAGCATGGTTAGCTGCCGCGCCGGAGGTCCTGGGTTCGATTCCCGGCTCTGCCACGAAATTTGAAAAGTGGTATGAGGACTGGAACGGGGTCTACTCAGCCTCGGGTGGTCCAAATGAGTCCATTCCCACCTCAGCCATCCTCGAAGTGGTTTTCCGTGGTTTCCCACTTCGTCTTCGGGCAAATGCCGGGATGGTACCTACTGTAAGGCAACGGCCGCCTCCTTCCCTCTTCCTAGTCTATCCATCCCAATCTTCCATCCCTTCCCATCCCTCATGAGGCCCCTGTTCCCTTTGCAGGTGAGGCCGCATGGGCGAAGTGCTGATCAGACCTCCCCAGTTGTATCCATCCCGACCAGATGTTCCAAGCTCCAGTACACTGCCCATAGATGCGGAAGTGGTGAGTTCCCTCGCCGAGTCCGTGGGAACCACCAACCTAGAGGGTAAATTGACTAAATAAAAAAAACAAAATACATATAGGGTACTTTTGATTTCGAAATTTTGTACTGTTAAAAATGGCGACCATTTTAGTGACGTCACTACAGCCTTTGGTTTCAAAATTTCATATTTCCGTATCAAATAAAAAGAGAACGGTAGAAAATAGCAAACTTTTGATGGCACGTACGAGCTTTGAAATTTAATTTCCTATCCGAAAGGTCCATATTACCTTTCGTGTATCTCCAACGGTTAGCGAGTAAAACCGACATTTGTGACGTCCCTACACCCATCGGTTTCAAAATTTCATATTTCTATTTCAAATAAAAAGAGAACGCTAAGAAATAGCAAACTTTTGATGGCAAACACGAGCTTTAACATTTAATTTTCTATCCGAAAGGTCCTTATCACTTTTCGTATATCTCCAACGGTTAGCGAGTAGAACCTAAATTTGTGCAATAAAACACGGTCAACACCGAGCGGTGCAGTATATCTCTCTCTATATATAAATGAAAGTTTGTCTGTTTTTCTCTGCATTTCTACGGAAATTTGAGTTGTTTACGCGTTTCAGACTGTTTTATGATGGATGCGCGAAAATATTTTTTTGTCTGTCTGTCTGTTTGTTTGTTTGTTTGTTTGTTTTTCTGTGGACAATTTTGTTCCCTTATAACTCGAGAACGGCTGGGTGTACCAACGTAACATTTGGTACAGATATCCATCAGAGGCACGACACTTATCATTGATGTAACTCTTCTCCGTACCTCTCATAAAAGGGGGCCTACCCCCTTAAAATACATGCTGAAATAAGCGTAGAAGGACGAGACAAAGCTCATTTTCAGCCCCTCGATGTGAGAGACAGCTTGCCACGGTGGCCGAGTGGTTATAGGGTTGGACTACCAACCCCAAGATTGCAGGTTCGCCCCTGGCCATGGTAAGTGATTTTTGAAAGCGACAGAATTCACGACACTCATGTCATACGTTGTTGGCATGTTAAAGAACCCATTTGAATTCAGTAGGCCGTGTTCAATGGCAAAATTAATCTCGGGATTTTCCGCCAACACATAGTTCCTCCATTCTCTACTTGAAAGCGCTGTAGTGTCAAGGAGTTTAGATATCTAACCTCCTTGACTTTCATAGCGTTCAAAGGAACGACGAAATTCGACATGCAAGCTACCCCCTGGGTGTCAATTAACAAAGCTTGCACCAGGCACCCGAGGCCATACGATATTATTATTATTAATGTGAGAGACAAAACTCGGGTCCCCGAAACCACATTTTAAGGCCCTAAGACCGTCCGTTTTTGAGATATTCCCAGAAAACTAATTTCATTTAATAAACTAATGAACGAATACAAGCCAGTAACCGTGGCAACAGATTCTCAGAGGTCCATCTATTGCTGTAAGACGCAATGCAATTCCATTAATTACATTAGTGTGAAAGTTTGCAAACGGATAGAAGGTTATCACGGAACCAAATTAAGCCGTAAAATTCATCAATACGTATAATGCGCTTAAGGGGATCAAGGGGTACTTTAGAATTTTTTCACGCGATTTACACCTGCGGGTGTGGTACGGCAGGTATATTATATTCCTATCCCCATATTATTCATTCATTCATTCATTTCGTATTGGCCGTCTATGGATCGCGTCATTCCAACTGTCTCGTACTGGCTTTGATGTTTGCCCGGTACGCCCGCATTCGTTCTTGGTGGACTTCCTTCCGTTCCTGGGTCCAAATCTTTCCCGTTTTCAGCTTCGGTTTTTCTTGGAAACCTTTGCAAGCTTGAAGTTTCCTTTTGAGTGGGGCGCGCTTCTGAATGTCTGTTGGTGTAATCCCCACTTCTTTAAGATCTTTATCCAGTTCTATGAATCAAGCCCATTTTGTTTTCCTCTCCTAAAAGTAAGTTATGATGCGGTTGGTCATTCTCGCTGGGCTCATTCGTTTCACATGCCCAAAAAATAGTATCCTTCTCTTCCGGATGACGTTACTTATCTTCCCCACATGAGTATATAGTTCATGGTTAAGCCGTCTTCTGTATTCCCCATTGTCTTTGATGGAACCCAATATCTTTCTCAAAATTTTCCTTTCTTTGACCTCCAGTTTCTCGACCAAGCCTTTTTTGTTCATCGTGAGGCATTCAGAAGCATGCAAGACCTCCGGACGGATGACACTGCAGTGATGTTTTGGTTTTGCGTTGAAGGATATTGACCTTTTCTTATAGATGTCCTTAGTTAAATGGTAGGCCATTTCCATTTTGCTCATGCGTGATGTGAATGCTTCTTTCTCTGATAATATCACTTCCCTGACCCGTCCTGAAAAGAAAAGTACATGGCCATTGGCTGCATTAATGATAAAAAAGTCCTCTCGGCACGCCGGAAGGCGGAGGTAGATTTCACCGGACAAACTTGGGGATAGGCGAAAATAGGCAGAATATGCAGGTTTTCGTAGAAGGATCAGACCTCATTTATTGCGAGAAGATATTTTATAATTGGAGCTTAATTAAGTTTGTTTTTCGTCATTTTATGCTTATTTTAAACATTTTATTGTCTTGTGGGAACGGTAACCTTCTTGTCATTTGGGGTCCATTTTTATACTTGTGGTCACACTGTCCTTATGCAAGGTTTCGACACTGATGTGTGACTATGTAACGGTCTGTTACTTCTTCACGCAAAATTTTATTTCCCGCAGAGATTTTGCTTGGCAGAATTCCTGGTGTATTGGTAATGAGGGAGAAGCATAGATCTTCTTTGCTTCTCTGATCAGAGCTTCCTTCCTCCTCAGGTGAGGTGGTGGAATGTGGCTGAGTACTGGTAGCCAGTGGCGAGGGGTTGATTTTATGTAATTCAGGTAAGGACTGCAGACGGTCAATTTCAAGAAGTAGTTCCTAATGTTGGTACCAGGTACTACCGTCAACGACTCCTAGCTGTGAACTTGGCTACTAGATGCCACCCCAACCAGCAACTCGCAACGAACGTTGGAACTTTCCCTCCAAAGGAAAGCATACCGAGGGATTTTAGCGCTCTTAGGAAATCCGACGACTTCGGCCGGCATTGAAACTGCGACCTTGGGCATAGACATTCAGCATGCTACCAGTTACGTCACCGAAGCCGCTTCCCACTTAGTCAGATGGAAATACTGAATCTGATCTCGTGCAAGTGCGTTGTCAAGGCAACAATGATGGCTCATCCCTAATCAATTTTGTAGTGTTGCCATGGCAACCACTGATAGCTCTTGGCATTTTCTTTTAATTCCGAAATCATTTTTCTCATCCCTTGGCGCAATGGTGGGTCATATCAAAAATTCTTTCAGACAAAAGTTTTAGGTAATTATTAGGGGAATATTGTCCATTTTGTACGGTTTTGATATTGTGCCTATTAAGAGAGATATGATTAATGTTTCCCGAAAAACCCACTTTTTTCCACCCCTTTGGTCAATGGTTGGTGCTATAAAAAACTCTTCAAACATAAATTTTTGGGCTTTATCCGACACATAGTATGAACGTTGAACGGATTCGATATGTCACGTATTAAGAGAGTTATAGCAATATTTCACTTTTTCGAAAAAAGCCCCCCCCCCATTTTCACCCCCTTCGACCGATTTAGCCCAGTAACAAACTCGACCGAGATTTTATAGGTATACATATTCGGTAAAAAATTCAAAGTGATTGGTGCAAATTTACGGCAGTTATCGTGTCCACAAGAAACTGATATACATATATATATATACATATATTGTGCCCAACTCTAGGAATGTGTATTCCAAGATTCAGACACCTAGATATCAAGGGAAAGGCTACAGCCGCTTTTGAAAGTTGGGATATTTGAATATCGTGCTACATTGCTTCTCGAAGCAATTGGAAAGAATTTACCGATACTTGCATGTCAAGTGACGTAGCGAGTAATAGCAGAGGTCGAGGCTATTTAATGATTAAATAGTTAACCATGGAGTAGAGACTTGAGACATGGATCAGATTACTGGCACGGCCAAATGAAAGAGAATGCAATTAGTATCAAGTAAATCGGACCAGGGATACCAGAGATATGAGGATTTCCATATTTCAGCGTGATGACGCGTGATCCTGACAGTTTTGAATAAAAGCCGGCCGGCCGAGGCATCGATAGCTCATTCCAACACAAGCACTTGCCGAGCAAGTTGCTGCTACGCTGAGCCAAGGCACATGGTTGCCGGATCTACGCAGAAGTAATTTTCAAAGTTGTGATAGTCACAAAAAGTGCTGCGCTACGAAGTGGAACTTAGTAAGTTTCCAGCGAGGAGAATCACTGAGGTGATTGAATTTTTTTTCTACAGACATTAGTGGAAATATTTATGTTTCTACATGGACATATGCTAGACTTTGTCTAGAATTAGTACTTTGTCACAGTCCAGTAATAACCTAATACTTGGATGTTTAAGTCCATTTCAGTCAGTTTTCATATTGGTAACTTGTTAACCACTTCGATCTATCAGTACACTGAAGACCAGTCTATCACGGTGGTGTTCATTAGTCTACGCAAGGGAAACTACAGGTTGCTTAGCGCATGGTATATGGTGTTAAACCATGCCCAGGGAACGATCTTCAGAACATCCGTTGATTGGTTAAACTGTCAGTGTCTTCTTGTATTGATAAGATTACCGTGAGTTATGTTACAACTGACATATCTAAGAATAGATCACTTAGATCTGACCCCATTTAAACAAACTGTTATGGCTTTGATAGAAGCCCATATTAAAATGGAACAACAGTTAATTCAAACGTCAAGAGATACTACCACTATGTCTGACTAGACGGATTGTGGGTATATAATGGCGGCCGATACAAGGATTATACATGCTTGTCCGATAGGGCATGTCTATGGATAAATCTGGTACAGACCAGGTTCGCTACGCTTCAAGACCATCAAGAAATGTAAGCCACATTTGAATTATATTATGCCTAGCTAATTGGAACAAACTATTTTTCTGCAGATGACCAACACATTTATTTATTTTTCTTCGTATTTAAATCTTGCAATGATTTACGCAAGACATATTAGAGTTATTCTGAGTATTTTCAGCACTCAGAACAGTTTAGGATCGATGACCGAGCATTTCGAGCATTTATTTGAATATTTCATATTTTTGGGAAATCACGGTAATCAGCCGATGTAACTGTAAAAGTTAAATTATTTTTTTTGTTGAGGAATGGATATTTTTTCCATATTCGAAGGTTCGAACATGTGGATTCTCACATAATGAGATGATAATTAAACATATTTAAAATAATATAAATAATAATAATAATAGTAATCCACTGATGATAATAATAATAATAATTTTCATAATTTTTCTAAATAATTCTTGGATATTATATTTTATAATAATCATATGTATTGAGAGAGAGCCTATGAAGTAGTTTAATCATTTCTAGTCTGGAACAGGAGATTTTCCGAAGGAGAGTGGTTAGCGCAAGCCCGCATTCAACCAACATGTCAGTTCTGGTTGAACAGTTGATATTTGCATTGAGCAAAGTATATTTTTCAGATAACACGGAGAGGCATGCAACGGGAAGCAAATGATATTTGTATCAAATAGGATATTTTTGTATTTATATAAAATCATGACGTAAATACACTCGAAAGTGAAATAAAGATTTTCATAAGTATGGTAAATTCACGGGTTGAACTGAATGGTAAAATAAAATAAACTTGTAAGTTTATTAATCTTCCAGTGTTGATAACAAGCAGAGGCTTGATTTATTGTATACATTTTGGGAAGAAAATTTATATGTGTGGAGTAGTTGAAATGCTATTCCCAGGTGCGCATGTTTAAGTCGCAGGAATGAGGAGGTTTTTTCGAGCATCAATCAAATAGCAGGTTCGATGGCTCAGGTTTATAGTAGGAGTATTGGAACCAGACATTTCGTCGTATGAATGACCCGAAGGTTATTTCTTAGAAACCATCAGTTCTTATTTCAACCTTGTTTACGAATTCCATTTAGACTTTGATTTTGCTAGAACCCGGATTTGTCATGATAGTAGTTTATTCTTCTTCAGAGGAAGACCTTTGCCGTTGTTGTTGTAATATTGTGTTCTTACACAAATAATAGAGTGGGTCACTGCCAATTAAAAATAATTCTTTAACCACGAATAATTTGAAGGATATTTTCAATCCTAGTGCCATGAACTAAATGAATTTATTATGAAGCTACAATTCTTATTTCCGCATTCTGTCGAAGAATTGCAAGTTGTGAAGATTGCTAAAATGGCCATGAATATAAATATTTTTTATAATAATGATTCCAAGTGGAAAATCAAAAAGTTGAATGGTTCAACCATTTATTGATCAAGTTGATGATTCAGAAATCATATATTTTGTGAGGAACTTGAAGTTCATAATCGAGTCACTTCTCGAATGTTTAATGTCAGAAGAACAATTAATTTTGTTGTTGTGCTTCGCACAGTTCTTCGATGCTATGCTCAAGATCAAATACTTTTCAGATGTTATTAA
This sequence comes from Meconema thalassinum, assembly GCA_946902985.2. NCBI lineage: Eukaryota > Metazoa > Arthropoda > Insecta > Orthoptera > Tettigoniidae > Meconema > Meconema thalassinum. The sequence goes on from OX336388.2 coordinate 456,472,179, forward strand.
TATGTGTAAATAATTTGTGTTGCTTCAATGATAACAATATTTTTCGACAATATTTTTGAAACTGGAAAAATAAGTGAAAGTTAAAAATTCTATGAACATTTATTCTACGAGTGTTAATATTATGTAAAAATTCAAACAGTGAACTACGATATTTCCAGTAGAGACAATTAAATTTGAACTGGATTTAATAATAAATAATTTTGGAACACAGTCTACAGGACTTGTGTTTCCAAAAAATAATTGTCAAATGTGTTTGGAAAATTTCTGTATATTGTGTAAATAGGAGTGTGGATCGCCACACGTGGATGCTTCTGCTTTGAGCATTTTTGCAGTCAAGTTTAAATTCAAAATAAACTGAGATAATTTTACAGGATGTGTTATACCCAATTGAATCTCCTTCTATCCTTATTGTTGCATTGAGCCAAAAATCAGTAAAGAATTTTTTTTCATTTGATGTCGTTTTTGCGATTTTCTTTAACCCATCTGGCGCTCCGGGATATTTTGACTCTCGTGCTGACTGATTATTGGTAAAATGCATATGTGGTCGTGCGGACTCCGGTCTAAACGGGCACAATATATATATATACATACATAAATTATATATAAACTTTTGAACTGACGGTGGTTTTGGGGTCTGGGGGATGTGAAACGCGAAGATATGTCGAAATTTTCCGGATGTCGAAACATGGGACCCATTGCAATAGTTAGCTTTCTAATGAAATCTACCTAAAATGAATGTGATCTCGTCAATGGCGTTGTCTTGGCAACCTCTGATAGATCATCCCTCATCAATTTAAAAGCGTTGTTATGGTAACCTCTGATGGCACTTGGCGTTTTTTTAAATCCGAAATTATTTTTCTCATCCCTTGGCGTAATGGTGGGTCATATCAAAAATTCTTTCAGACAAAAGTTTTAGGTAATTATTAGGGGAATATTTTCCATTGTTTACGGTTTTGATATTGTGCCTATTAAGAGAGATATGATTAATGTTTCCCGAAAAACCCACTTTTCCACCCCTTTGGTCAATGGTTGGTGCTATCATAAAACTTATTTGACATACATTTTTGGCACTTATCCGACACATATTATGAACTTTGAATGGATTCGATATTTCACGTATTAAGAGAGTTATAGCGAAATTTCACTTTTTCGAAAAAAGCCCCCCATTTTCACCCCCTTCGACCGAGTTTACCCATTAACGAACTCGACCGAGATTTAATAGGGATACATGTTATGTAAAACATTCAAAGTGATTGGTGCAAAATTACGGCAGTTATCGTGTCCACAAGAAACTGATTTATATATATATATATATATATATATATATATATATATATATATATATATAGATATATACATAAATTATATATAAACTTTTGAACTGACGGTGGTTTAGGGGTCTGGGGGATGTGAAACGCGAAGATATGTCGAAATTTTCCGGAAGTCGAAACATGGTACCCATTGCAATAGTTAGCTTTCTAATGAAATCTACCTAAAAATAGGTGTTATAATTTCTCCCTATATTATATTATTATTAGTATTATATTATGGCGTACAACGACGAGACAAATCCCCTCGGTGCCAGAAACAAAACTCGGGGGCCCTAAAGGGTCCTCGAAAACTACATTATAAGGCTCTAAATCCAACAGTTTCTGAAAACTAATTTAATTTAATTTAACAACCTAATGAAGGAATGCAAATCGGTAACCATGAGAACATTATCTCAAGGGGTGGCATACAACTTTCCTTCTATTTCTGTAAGAAGCAATGTCACTCCATTTATTACATTTCTGTGAAAGTTTGGAAATGGCTATGAGGTTATCACGGAACTAACGTAGACTGTATAATTCATCAATGCAATTAAGGGGGTCAAGGGGTAACCTAGAACTTTTTCATGCAATTTTCACGTTCGACATATAGTACAGAAGGTCTATTATATCTCCAAACAGCAACATTATTTTCAAAAATTCCTGAATTGAACCAGCATTTTTTGCGGCTTTTAGGAATTTGGGCAATTTTAGGCTAAAAGAACCTGAATTTTCATGCACCACAAGCCTTTATAATTTATGAAAGGGGTCTTCCTGTGTATGGGCACTCAACACAACGTAGAGGGTCAGTTTTTATGTGACGTGTATTGCGTTTCGTCTACAAGGCTTTCAATTCTATTTCACGTCAGGAAGTACACGTTAGGTGAATTTAGTCTGAGAGCACATTTTAACGTTTTTGTTGTTGTCGACATACGGGTTCATCGTAAGGATGATTTTGTTTGATACTGTGAGGTAGATATACCCATATTTGGATATCTGGGTAGTATGTTGTAGACAATAGAATTGTCTGTCTGTCTTTCTGTGTATCTTTATGTACGCCTATACTTCATGTTCGGATGCTTGGTGCATCGTAAAATTAGATATGGAAACCATGAGAGTCAATACACCAATCATTTATAAAACTCTTCACTGTACTTTTCATACAGTAGAAGGGTGGATATAGAGAAAAACTTCTCAATACATGCTAAAATAGGCGAAATATAAAAATTATTCTAGAAGGACGACCAAAGCATATGTTGCGCTTCTCAATGTGAGACAAAAAATTCGGGAATCTATAAAGGGTCTCCGAAAACTACATTTTAAGGGCCTTAAATTAACAGTGTGTGCGATATTCCCAGAAAAGTAACTTCGTTCTGATAAACTTGAAGGAATGACAAACCGCTAACCATTGCAACAGTAGCTCAATTGATAATGTCTGGTGTTAACAACGAACACCGTTCGAAGAACGGGTACTTCTGCTAGTACATTATATTTTCTCTACCCTTTTCAGAGAACTTTTTAATTCGAATTTTTGGATAATTCGAATTCTTTTACTGGTCCCTTGAGGTTCGAATTATCAAAGTTCCACTGTATATATATCTTAATGACATGTAATTTATTTCAGGTTATTCTTCACATATGCCAGTAATTGGAATGATTTTTGTGTTGACCGACTACAATATTAATGGTTAATAAGGCAACACTGTAAAATGGCTTCAAAGCTAATTTATTTTATTTTGCAGAAATTCCTGCTTGTCCAGTACGTTACTGTTTCGCCTGGTGCATCTGGAATTGACAGTATTCGTTTTTACATAAGCGTTGGTTTGTGCATCACTGAGAGCTTCTAAGAATAGAAATAATGTATGTTTAGATGTGAGTAATAAAACTTACCGTTCGTCTTTGAAGGAACATTTTCACACGCATTGGTCGTTCGTGTCACGGAAGAAGAGAATTCTGCACAAAGTGACGGTGGAAATTTACACACAAGCTAGAGGTACCGTTCCAGAACATTATCGTAAAACTGACACACCAAGGTCATGCACGCAACTTTTATGTTTATGGGTGACCGTATCAGCTCAACTCGGGTGTTAACTACTGCGCCTGTAGTGGATTTATCTGTATAGTCCGCGTCAGCTATTACCCTTTCATGAATTGATTGCCGGCGGTCCTTGTTTAGTTGTGTCACACGTCAGCCTGCTTCGTTGACAGGTACAGTTGCACGAGTAGGATATGACTCAGCTCCAATAGTCTCAGTTATCGTTTGACTGTTCGTGGTGACATGAGCTCCTGTGACGCGCAATGCTGCTTGACTTATGTGCAGAACGAACTCTTGTCATCGCTGTGTTCCCCGCTTCGTCCCGCGGGGCAAATGCAACAATCAACAACAAACACTGGCGCAGCCAGGCTCAGCGGCAATCAAATGTTAAACGGGTAATAAAATAAGTTACTAAATGATATACGTGCAGCCAACATTAACATTCATCCCCTATGCCTAATTGCATGTTGGTTTATGGCTGAATTTCGTGAAGTTAAGTTGTTCTTTGTGTCAGCACATTGTCGCCAACCCTGCTTAAAATCTCGTCATCTCCAAATACGACAATACCACTAAGATTTCTTACAAGACAGTTGCCGACGGTTGTTTCGCGATTACAGACGCAATGCATTGCAAACAATGCCTCCAACATGACACTCATAATTTTTCCTTTAACACCGATGCACATTTCATTGAATAATTTCACAGCTTCCTTTGTAATTTCAAGTCTAATGGAGTTGTACAAGGTAAGTACTACTAAAACACATTGATTAAAACGGTTTTTACAGTTATTATAGACTCAGATTATAGAAGATGTATGTGGTCAAACTCACTCGTCTGAAATGTTTTGAAGCTTTTATTTAATTATTTTTTGCATAAATTCTTATTTAGATTTCATCAAGAAGCCTAAAACACGCGAGAACAAGATTGTAGAAACTCTATGGAAGATAACTTGGTGAATGCAGTATATATTCGAGTAAGCAGCCTAAGCTTACATATAAACGAAAAATTTACTTATTCGTTGTTTTTAAATGTATTTTTTATATTCAGTTAGAGCACAAATAACATAATAAAAAAAATTACGAGCCTTACAGTAGTGATGTGTAACATCTGACATAGAAGAAAACCCATGTGAAATTGTTGATACAACGGTATTTTATACTATTATTGGCACAAATATTAATCTACTGTAAAAGGGAGTGTGTTACAGATATTGTAGTTTAAAATACGGAACTCATTTTATTAGATGATTTGTAGCTTCCACCAGCACTAGCCTAAGTAGAGAATACGATATGGATCAACTAGATTAATAGACGCGACACCGCTCATAACCTTAAATTCCTTATAAACAGGCCCTCTTCATTCACAGACCAACACGTAATTTCATATGGATTCTTTTAAAATGAGTCATATTGATATGATAAATATCGTTTACAATTATAATCTGGTAGCAAAAATATCTACTTAGTCCGGGATTCGAACACAAGATCTCTAGATTCACAATCATAAGCACTAACCCCATGGCTATTTCGACTACGCAAATGTTGTGCACAAGATGGTGACTTATTTCCACGTTCCAATAATACTGCATTACCGAATTAAGTTTCATTTATATTTTGCTTGTTTTGATAATGTTCCTGCGTGAAATTGAGTTTAAAATGCCCTAATGTGAGTAAAGGGAATGTATTCAGTAATAGTTCATGAAGGCATGCTCAATTCTCGTATAACCACAACGAGTAAATTATATTGATGACTGCATTATCTGGTTAGCTGCCGCCCCGGAGGTCCTGGATTCGATTCCCGGCTCTGCCACGAAATTTGAAAAGTGGTATGAGGACTGGAACGCGGTCTACTCAGCCTCGGGTGTTCCAAATGAGTAGAGGGGGTTCGATTCCCACCTCAGCCATCCTCGAAGTGGTTTTTCGTGGTTTCCCACTTCGTCTTCGGGCAAATGCCGGGATGGTACTGTCCCCGATAATCCGGATAGTAGGCTGTCAGAAATCCGCCCCCTCAATCGGATTGCCAATAATAAATCGCACCGGCACAGCTACATCAAAGAAAATGGCACTGACAGATACTACCGAGATTAGAGCACAGTAGTTAACATGAAATTATTGTGGAACACACCAAAATATACGGGGGTTCATACTTACCTTTTACTTACCTATTCAATTTAATCTCGGGTCTGTGTTTTCAACTGGATCACTTAATAGTATGCCCTCACAATAACCTCCACCACGATATTTAAAATGAACCAAGTCGGAAACAAGAAAATTTAAACTGCACAATAATTTATTTCACATAAAGAAAAAAATAATTTAACAAAATTTAACAACAAAATATACGTGGCAATCAGAAGCCATTGTCAATGCAACCATGTCCTCCTGTAGGACTTGTAGACTTAACATACAAAATTTCAGCTTTCTCTAGCTCAAAAGAACGTAATAATAACAACAATGCACTTTGGAATGGATAAGGGAGCTGGGACGAGACATATAGCATTTGTTTCCTTGTTCATGAACTTCACATTTTATTTATAACTGCAAGGCTGCTATGTAGATGACCTTGGCATCTACCATTCAGTTATCTGGCCACCTGTAATACACCCTGCACCGTGTCGCATGCTTGCTTCGTCAAATGGACGCACCTGTCCAACCAATGTTAGCATATGCTAGTTACCTCATAGCCTAGCTCCTTTTCAAAACACTTTAAATGTTCACATCTCAACTCAAATATTATCACGCAAATCTTTTAAATGCTCCGTTCAAATATCAATGGATTACTCTAATAATCCCAAATCTTATTTAATTGTATAATCGAATTGTTGAACTAGCGTTGTTTAGAGTATAATAACGAAAACGCTTAATGTTTATAACAAAATGTTCATTAATTATTTATAACATTATAAATTGTTTATAACATTGTCAAACGACAATTGAAAAATTTATACACGCCTCTATTAATCCCGTTCGTTTCAAATTATTATTAAAGATATTTACATAGTTATTTACATTATTTATATTATTTATATTAGAAATACATTAAACCACACGTTTATCCGGTTGATAATTACTTAAATCGTGGTGATATAATCGACCAATGAAGGTTAGTTATATTTAAATTTTAGATTCAGGTTTAATAAGATTTAATAATTATTATTATTTGTGACGGTAACCTCCATTCAAAATCTTTATCTCAAATTATTTAAACACTCTTGTTAATTTTAACAGTAACTTCACATGAATAATTTTCAATGGACCTGAACAATACACTCAGCGGAAAAATACCTCGCTCAAAACGCACAAAATTGCACCAAAATTGGCCCATAATTCATCATATATCTCATTATATATGGCATCAAAATCTTCCACAATACACACAAAAAAACCTCCACTTATAAATTCATCATCTTCATCAATATTACTGTGGGAACCTCCTTCACTTATTAAAGGGCATTATTCATCAGCGACTTTTACACGTCCACTGAACTAACGATTATACATCCATAGTTCCTCTTTAAAAATTCTTATATTCATCAATTGTATCAAAAACTGTTATTATATTTAACCTTCGTGGGTTTCATTCATGAAGCGATATGAAGTAAAAATTTGCCAATCACGAATAAATTTAATATCAAATACGACAAGACTCGCCTCCCTGGTCTATCAAAATTGAGATTAATATCATCAAAGTATCGCAGTATAAAAATACTATCTTCAATCAAAGTTCATCTAAACTGCATAAATAATCGAATAGAATACAATTAGACTGTGGACTGCAAACATTATTGTTCCAATCTACAATTGAGAAAAACTCCTATCAAATGTTCATTACTACAGTGTACTCAATAAATCGTACTCAAAGTTCATATTTCATAAAATTGTCTATAATGCAATGGTATTTCAGAATTGACGATAAATGTCTATGTTGCAATCATGTTCATAAAACGACTAGTGTTTCCAAGATCGTCGATAAAGTAGAAGATTTTAACGCTCTAAAATCTTTTAATCATTCTTCTTTCTTGAGGATGACAGAAAATTGGTCAACGTAATTTACTGAATAGAATTACTTTAATAAAATGACACGCTGTCTGAATTCAAATTTGCCATAGAGAATCGTTAACTTTACAGTCAAATCGTGATTACAGAAATATGCAAATTACTGAAAGAATATATATTATCAGTCTCAACTGATCCAAAATTATTTAAATATGCCAATGACATAATAATGTCTCAATAAATCGTAGAAAAAGGCATAAATCAGCAAAGTGTACAGAGTACAGAAATATCAAGCAAGAATATGGGGCAAAATATATGGGACAGAAAATATGGGAAAAATAGTTGCTCAGATATCGCTAAATGGCTCAAATAAATCAAGAAACGTTCACGACTACCTTATCTGTTGATTGAAGTTCTAGAGGAAAATTTCCAAAGAAGACTGCTGTTGGTTCCATTTCACCACCGTAAAGATGTGCTCCGACCTCGAACCTGGAACCTGCGCCCTCGGAGAATAGAACAGTTTCCTCCTCCGGAAATCGCACTGCTCCGTGTAGACGATAGACATCCTTCTGGCAAAACTCTTCTGTGTGAGCCGGGTCCACCCTGGCCTCTCTTGAAAGTTCCCTGAAGTTCTGGTAGAAATTCGCCATGAAGTTTATTGCAATTATTTCCGCAGAAATGTTCATAATTATGGAGTATGAAGATATTTCCACTGCCATTTGATGTAATTCAGCGATGGATTACGATGCATGAGTGTAGTTGGATGTTCACTACATGCTCGCTTTTGTAGAATGACGATTAAGGAAGCTCCATGTTGCTATTTCACTCCATTGATGTATGTCCCAATTGCATTAAAGTTTTAGTCTTCCATCACCACTTCCGTTATAATAATAGTCGAAAGTACTGCCAGATTATATAGTTCCATTGTAGAATGTAGCGTTGTATCACCAAATGTAATCTTCAGTATCACGGTTGCAATACATGTGTCAGCCGTAGCGTAGAATGTGGTATTATAAAAGTGCTTCTCAGGTGTCGAGAAAATCACTTTTGTCTGCAGTCTTAAAATGCGAATATCTTCCAAAGTATAATAGTGAAAATGTTCAACTTTCGTACACGCCTCAATATTGCAATGCACAATTGAATTAGCATAAATGTAGTAGCTAACTCTTGATAGATAATCTTGTAGACTCGTTTATATGTGCGCTCCAACTTCGCCTAGTTTTAGTAACCGTAAAATTGCACTGCTGCACGCTCAATGCTTGTTCGATGCTGTGGGCTCTGCCACACGTGCTAATGACGACTTGCTTCACTGAATAATATATACTTGTTCTATCTCGAAGTCTGACAATATGAGAATGAGCAAATGAGCCATGAGCCCTGAGACATGAGAACTTCCTCTCTGCTGTGCAAGGCCTTTTATCAACTTCTTAAGGGGCGTATCCATTCCTACCATAGCTTGTTCCTCCGTCATTGCTAGAAGTTCTAACTTTGGCTATACTTGACGGATTTTCAAATTTCCAAATCAATGCCATAACTGAAAATAGTTTTCCACAATTCTGCATGCCAAAAGTAATTAAATATGGTAGTTTCAGTAATCTCCGTCTCCCTCCAAGCTATCATTCATTGGTTCGAGCCTCTCCTCCAATAGCGTAACTTCTTCCTCAGCACAATTCCTTGCTTCCCTGCGACTGCGTCGTAAATCTCAGATCCTTCTCGAACAAAATCATGACGTCACCAAGAATCTCAGCTCATCCAGCCTACTTGCATGAAGTCTGCGTCATCCGTGCCTACGTCATGAATATACACGTCACAACTATGACGGCCATAACTATATTCACATATACCAATACAGCCACCGTGGTCTCAGTATAATTCAATTTACGGGGGCAGTACCTTCTTCAAGGCCCCGGCCGCCTCCTTCCCTCTTCCTTGCCTATCCATCCTGACCATCCATTACCTTCCCTCATGAGGCCCCTGTTCGCTTTGCAGGCGAGGCCGCCTGGGCGAGGTGCCAATCACACCTCACCAGTTGTATCCACTCCGATTAGATGTTCCCAGCTCTAGGACACTGCCCGTAGAGGCAGTAGTGGTGCGTTCCCTCGCTGAGTCCGTGGGTTCCAACAACCTGGAGGGTAAAGGACTAAGAAAAGAAAAGAAGAATGCATTACCGTTATGTGGGTTAATATTTGAATAGCCATTGTGCGGAAACATAATACCGGCAATGCCGACTACTTACAATGTTTGATTTTTTTCTTTTTCTTAGTCGTTTACCCTCCAGGTTGGTGGAAGCCACGGACTCAGCGAGGGAACTCACCACTACCGCCTCTACGGGCAGTGTCCTAGAGCTGGGAACACCTAATCGGAGTGGATACAACTGGTGAGGTGTGATTGGCACCTCGCCCAGGCGGCCTCACCTGCAAAGCGAACAGGGGCCTCAAGAGGGAAGGTAATGGATGTTCAGGATGGATAGGCAAGGAAGAGGGAAGGAGGCGGCCGTGGCCTTGAAGAAGGTACTGTACCATTATACTCATATTGTTATGATGTATAGTGCAGTTTGAAGTATATGTTGAAGATCGGCGCGATCCACAGTTTGCAAACCGAAGCAGGAGTCGGCCGCTCGATTACGGTACTTTCCGAGGATCGACGTGCACGCACGAAGCCAGGCGGTGATGATTACAACATGGCGACCATTGACCCAGTTTATTGATCGGTCACTAGGATTACATTTTTATCAGCAATAAGAAGAAAAGGGAACAACATGCAAGATTTGCAACATTATACGAGACCCTGGAACAGAGCATAATGCGTATTTTGTTATCTATACATGTTTAGTATCTGTCGGAGACATTATAAATTATGATTTACATCCACCAATGAGAGATCAGTTCGATTACTGTCACGTCTGAGTGGGGGTAGCGTGAAGCTAGGTGGATGGACACACAGTCAGCTGTGAGCAGATAACATTACGGAGCGCTTGAGAACATATCTCTTTGTGAAGCTTGAGAACGCGTTTCGTTATTGCAATGTGACGCGAGGATTATATCAAACACTTTAAAGTGTAAGCAGAGCCAGTGTCGAAGGTCTCTGTTCGTTTTCACGAGATGCAATCTATACCGCTACAAGGGTAAAGCAGTATTAGAAACTGTAATTTCAATACATCAAGCTGCCTGTCATCACAGCGAACTTTGGTTTTGAAAAACAGTCTCTGTTTTCATTGAATTGATGTCGAGTGCTCAGCAATGTTATTGAACTCTAAACACTATTCTTCATCGCGAACAGACATATTCTTAATCAAGATGTCAAGAGGAATAATTTTAGTGCTGTTCATTTCTTTTATAATGGCAGGCTAAATAACGCAGCATGAACGCTACTAGACCGGCATTGTATCGAACATTTCAATGAGCTATCGCCATGGCCCCAGTGATGACTACTTCTGATTGTTTGACCACTTGTGTCTACCTCATTAGTAATCATGAATGCTATTCGCATGGGCAGTCATTCGTCTTTCGTTCATTAATATCTCGGCCCGATATGAAGAATGCGACCCTACTGAGAAACGAACTGTGTACTGGAAGATGTTGGAGACGTGAAGTAGCGATTCCTGACTATTTACCCAGGATGAGTAATAGCCTTCTGAACCGGGAAGAACGTGCGGATTGGAGAAGGTGTACCCTGGTTCGATTCCCGACGACCTGGGGAGTGCTAGTTACAGCTACATATGGAAAAGGTGTGATATGCAGGACGTATCAATGCTCGCTCTTGGAAATTCATATATCAACAACGTACAGCTTACACAACTTCGTATCTCGTAGCTAAGTGTAGATATTTCAATGTTAATTTACGCCATTATTTTTTTAAAATGTTTATATTTTTGAGTAGTATGTTAGACTGTGGAATTTAGGCTTGACGTTTTAATCATGACTGATTTCACAATCGACAGGTTTTAGACTTCCATAGGAAGTGCAACCCATTTTCAGCTTGTATTTAAGTATGTTTAAGTAGATTTCATCTTAAATTCAGTAATATTTCATGAAGCTTTCTTAGGGTAGTGAAGAGGACATCCATAGGCATTTTGTGATTTAGTGTAGTTTATCAACGTGGTGAGCTCGTTATTATGTCAATTTGTGACATTCTTCGCATCGTTAGATTGTGTTTCTGTTGAGCTACATTTTCCTACTGCATTTTCGAACTTTATACATCCGAGTGAGTGGAATTGTGAATAGAAGTGTGATTTTGATAGCAAGTTATGAGTTTCTGAAGTTTTATTTTATATTTATATAGAGGAGTTCGATTTCTCGCTTGTGTTAGGAACCATTCTTTGTGTTGTTGAAGGACAGAGGCTGGTAATGTTTTCTAACCAGACAATTGTGCTAATTGTTATGATTACCATGTCCGGTGGTGTAGATACATTACTTTGTTTCTCGAATTCATCCGTGCAGGGGTGTACCGAACATTGGCTTGATTAACTTTCTCTTTATTTGTATTTAACTTGTTTCATGTTAGCCTCTCGCGTGAAGGCACAGTTGAGATCCTTGGTCGAAGGAATTTATTATTGTTTTTGATTGTCGTCATGTGACTAAATATATCTCTGAAACATCATTCACTTTTTTAACCAGCGTATATCCCAAATTTAATAAATGTATAAATACATTCTGATTAAGGAGAGTCGATGCTATTGCAATCTCTCATAGCATAGGTATTAATTCTAAAAGGATATTTTGTTATTGAGAAAATCCAACCAACATCTTTGAAAACTAATGTAAACTATGTATAAATTTAAACAACGATGTAGTAACAACAATTATCGGCTGAGAATGAAATTCGTCATTACGCAATGAGGGTGATCCAGTTACGTTAAAATATGTATGATTATAATAAATTAATTTTGAATAGAGTACTCAGGGGAGTACATATGTATAAGAGTAGAGCCGCGTGAAGGCAGTGAAAGAATGAAATAAACATTAAGATATTTCATGGAAACTAACCCATGATAATTGTGATTGAGTAGTCAAATATAAGTTGACTTATTTTCAAGTCTAATTCAGCGTTTTGCTACAAGCATTTTGTTGTTGCTTAGAAGCATGTTAACTACAAAGTAAAACATTAAAACATGTATTAAATGATGTCAACCTTAATATTCTGGATTTAATCACCATGCTGATGAGGGTGTTACAGTTATCCTGATCAGTTATTTTGGTGAGTGCAATAATTATTAAAGTGATAGATTACCTCTATTAAGCTTTGTCGTCTGGTTGGAAAGGACCAATTTAAACATTTTCGAATCTATTAAAGGAAATTAATGATCTTATTCTAATGGAAGAATGTTAAACTGAGGCTTGCGAAATAAAAGGAAACACACACTTGGAGTGTGCCATTCTATATACATATATATTCCAATGTAGATTTTGTACATAAATGATATTGCTAGTTGTAGGATTAGTAATGACCTACCCAAATGCGGAATTAATTTTCAATAAGACTTTTTGAGGCATTGCTGTGCCATAGTAGGGTATTATCTTAATGATTGTTTAACATTTTGTAATGGAGAATACAGTGTGTCTAGTAATGACTAGAAGTTGTATTCAGGTCAATGTGATTTGAGCTTCCGGTTGAAGCTGCAATTGCTTTTCATTTCTTGTAATATTATTATAGCAATTTTTGCTATAATAATTTTATTTTAATTCTTTTAGAGTGGTACTTTATAGCTGCGATAGGAGGTCACGTTAAGGAAACCATCGCAGGCATTTCAGTATAATTCCACGCTTTGGAGATTATGTTTTTCTCGTTCTTGTGTTCTACCGAGCTAGATTTTTCTTTTGTTGCTATGGTTTTTCTTGACGTTCCCTCAGATAGGTGATCCTTGTGCCCCATTATCCCCGTCTCTTGTTGAGTGGAATCTGGGGGTTTTTAGTGGGGGTTTTCAGGTTCTGCAATCCAGCTACCAACGAGGGATATCAACAAGCTGACGGTAGGTATTTCGGGTACATAGAGATTTGGCGCACCAGCGATTCGGGGCTCGAATTAACTGAAATACCCTGTAGTAATTCTGTAAATCAGGTCCGCGATGGATGGGAATTCGAGAAAACTGGAATACCAGGTTCGAGGCCAGCCATAAGACGCCATTTCATGCTCTTTTAGAATCTTGTGTTCGAACACGTGGGAGGTGTCTTGTGTTAGCCAACTCTGACGCCATTACAGCGATCATTGCGAATTCGTTGAATGAATGTCAGAAAGTAATGGTATACCGACATTTTTAGCACGAAATGTTGGAATTCACTTGTGAACAAAGCGTTTATGAGATTACTCAATCTGCATGACAGGCATGTAGAAACGCAACCATTATTAGACTTTGATTATTTTTTTTAGTGATGCTACACTAATTTGTAATAGATTGACGATTCGAGCATGAACAGTGAAAGACATGTTACGGAATCTTTACTGGCGTGTTCAATCGAATGGAGGCATTTGATGCAATTCAAGTTTGAGCTGCATTCAATAGCTTGAATTAGTTGAATCCGACTGATGGGGATTTCTCACCTCATCGTAATAATAGGATGTTTCATTCATTTAAATACTTGTCAGATTAGGATATTTGAGGTAACATCGCAGATATAAGGTATCACACATTTCACTGTAGGAAATTCCACATTTGTGTAGGTTTTAACATTAATTAAATTTAGTATAGCTGTAAGGATTAATGCTATACACTAAGAAAGCTTCAATTATGGCAGTAAATTTTCATTGAGATGTTCATGCTTTGCTTAGGTTTAAGTAGTGTTCATGTGTTTGTGTTTACTTGTGCGAATTATATTACTACATATGATGTCTGATAAAGGTGAAGAGGAGGTCACGGACCTTAAGTCATTGTATAAGATGCTTCAAAATAAGCTAGACTCAATACACGATGCATCGGAAGCCCGGAGTAGAGGGGTAATTCAGGACGTAGTCACTGAAAGCCTACGTAATGAAATCTCTGGTATACTTTAAAGAACTTACAAGACAGTGCCAAACAAGTACTGGTTAAAGTTAAAGATGTAGAAATTACAATAGATGATGTACAATCAGATGTTAAGCAAACACATTCCGATGTTCATTTAATTAGAGCGGATTTAGACACTGTCCAAATAGGGCAACGTAAACAAGAGTCTACTACTAGTAAAATACAATCCACCATTGACAATATTAAATCAAGCCAGGATAGTCTTGAATCTAATGTCACTAAAATTCAATCCAATATTGAAGGAATGCAGTCCACTGTAGATAAATTAGACTCTAAAATGGTTAGGATTGAGTCAACCCAAAGTAATATGCAGGCGACTCAAGGTCAAATGCAGACGACCCAGATTAACATACAAGCTAAAGTAGACATTGTTGAATCTAATCAGAAACTGCTACAAGTCCAATTTAATGAAGCAGAACAAAATCATAGGGATTTCCAAATGGAAATTAGATTAGAATTGTCCAACCATAAAAGGGACGCTAAAGCAAACTTAGATGCCCTCCAATTACAAGTGTCTAATGGAACCATCCATACCCAATCTACTTTAGAGCAGTTAAGGAATGAATTGTGTTTTTTACAAACGCAAGTTAAAGATCATAACCAACTTATAAAGGATGATTTTGACATTGGCATAAAAGGTATAATATCAGATAATGTAACTATTCTTAGACAAGATATGGTTAAAATTAACGATGACTACTTCAAAGATTTTAAGTTGGAAGTTAATCGAAAAATTGTAGAGGGAGAAGTTAGAGCAAGTATGGAGATATCTGATGTACGGGAAGACGTAATTAAAAGATTGAATGTGTTTCAGAATTCTCAAACTAATAGTCAGACTAGTATCGAAGAAAGGTTTAAGTCGGTAGAAGTTAAGGTCGATCAAGCCAAATTAGAAGTAAATGAAGTCAGAGAGAAAAAGACATCTGAAATAAATGAGAGTCGTAATCAACTCGAACGTATAACTTTGGAAGGCAGTATAAATGTAGATAGTTTACGGGAACAGTTGAGGGCGCATTGGAATGCGGATTTTCTAGCTACGATTGAACGAACGAACGTTAGAACGCAGGACAGGGAAGTCAATTTTCCGCAACCAGCTCCTATAGCAGAGAGTAGTCCCCAGTCTAATGCAGCACATAATCCCACTGTAACGCAATCGTATATTTCGCCGATAGCAAGTGCAAGTACAGGGGCGTACACACATAAGACACCAGATAAGACATCGCATGTCACCATTATAAGGAATTATGAAGACAAGCCGAGACGCTTTAATAACCGTGACGGGAATACTCCCATTGATTTTATCAGGAGTGTGAGGGATTATTTTATAGAGACACATGGTCCGAAAGAGAGAGAACTGAGAGTGGTAGAGCGTTTCCTATCAGACGCCCCACTTCAGTGGTATCATGCATTCCGCTATACATTCGACAATTTTGACGAGTTCGCGGAAGCATTCATAAATCGATTCTGGAGCATAGAGATGCAAAGCAACGTGCGTTCAGAAATGTACTGTCGCAAGTACTCAAGTACTGGTCCAACGAGCTATTCTGAGTACTTTGCAACACAGCTCTCTAATCTCAGATTTTTACAACCAACATTAACCCAAGCTCAGTTAATAGAAGCCATATCTCGACAACTTCCGGTAGAAGTCCGAAAGAATGTAATATCATCTGGCGTATCCGATTTGACAACCATGGATGAGTTGTTAAGGAGGCTTGACCATGTAAGTGCTCTTACGACACCTACGGTGGCCAGGAATAACAGAAATGAACCTAGAACTGTTAACACAATAGTCATGGATAGGACACAACAGACTGACAAAGTCAGGCAAGAAGAGAGGAATTATAATCGAACAGGAAATAGTCGTAACAACAATTACTACCAGAGAAACAATCGGCAAGACAACAGGTACGCTGAATACAGGGAACAGCCTTGGCAGCGTAGATATGAAGAACGCAAGTTCTATCGTAGAAATAATGGAAACTATGAAAGGAATAGAGATAGAGGAAGCCCATACAATTCCAATGACAGACAATATCGAGGATATGGGAGGTATAAAAATTATAGGAATGAGGAATACGAACGTAATCATGATAAAAGGCTCAGAGGGGAGCAAGAACAGTCCAAAGAAAACAGACGAAGAGATTCGAGAGAGAGAAATAAAAATCAGGAAATCGAGAACAGGCCTAATACAAGTCGTCAGGGGAGTAGAGAAAGAAACCCTGACGAAGAAAAAAACTCCGATTTCCAAACGCAAGTAAAGACTCAGATTTTAACACCTCCATTAGAAATCACGATTCACGAAACATTTAACGTCTCAGACGAAGATCTTCTGTTTGAAGAAGAGACTGGAACAAAGGGAAGACCCATTGAGTTACCCGTGATTCAGGTTCAAATAGGGGAACAGTCATGTAGAGCCCTAGTTGACACTGGAGCGATGATCTCCATTATAAGTGAGGATTGTTTTGAGAGGCTCAAGGAGGAGGATTCATTTGTAATTTTACCTGTTTCTCCTATGAAAGTCATAGGGACATTTAAGGATAAATCTATGAAGTGTAAAATACAAATCTTGATGAAATTTGAAATTAATGGGAAGATATATGAGAATATATTCATCGTGGTGAAGAATATTAACTTCGATCTAATTATAGGGATGGACTTCATCACTAAAGCAAGGGCAATAATAGACATGGACAATAGATTGATCAAGTTTCAGGAAGACGCTACAGAAAGGGTAGCAATTGAAGAAAAGGAACTCCCTAGACAGGAAATCCTAGAACACCTCATCAATGAAATCGAGCAAGAGAGGGAGCATTACGCACTCAAAGCCGAGGAATATGAGGAAGTGGAACAGACATTTCTTAACCTAATAGAGGAATATCAGGACATTTTCGATGATAAGCCCGGCATGATTAAAGATTTTAAATATCAAATTCGCCTTACCGATCAATCTCCATATCGGGAGAAACTATATCCCATCCCGCAGAAATATTATGAAGAAGTGAAAGTCATTATAAAGAAAATGGAAAAAGACGGCATAATAAGAAAACAGGCATCCTCATTCTTGAATCCGATCACAGTCGTTAAGAAGGCCAATGGGCAGCTTCGTCTTTGTTTGGATGCAAGAAAAATTAATACAAGAATTCTTTTAGAAACTGATCGACCACCGAAAATCAGGGAACTACTGAAGAAATTTAAAGGAAAGTCTTGTTTCAGTGTTCTGGATTTAACGGCCTCTTTTTACCAGGTAGAACTTGAGGACGAGAGTCAACAATTTACCGCATTTCTTTTTGATCAAACCACATATGTGTTCTGTAGAGTACCATTTGGTATGATTAACAGTGGTCCAGCTCTCATACGTGCTTTGGATAGCAAATTAACAGAGAATGTTAAAGAACATGTTATTTGCTACATAGACGACATCATTGTGTCATCGGCGGATGTCAAGGAACATCTGAACAATTTAAGAATGTTATTTGATAATCTGCGTCAAGTAAATATCAAATTAAACTTTGATAAATGCAGATTTATGAAAGAGTGTATTAACTTCTTGGGGCACACTATAGACCAGGACGGTTACCACCCCAATACCAAGAAAATTGAAGCTATTGCACAATTTCCAAGGCCTAACAAAATTATACATTTCAGAGAGTTCCTAGGTATGCGCCAGTTCCTTAGCAGTCATTGTCCAGGTTACTCGGTAACCATGGCACCACTGTACGAGGTTTTAAAGAAAAATAACAGGTGGAAATGGACAGACGAAACCAACCGAGCGTTTGAAGCAGCTAAGAACATGCTAAAGGATTGTGTAAAGTTAGAATACCCAGAGTTTGATAGGGTATTCTTCATCGAATCAGATGCATCCAGGGTAGGAGTAAGTGCAGTACTTTATCAGAAAGATAACAAAGGAAAGAAGCACTACCTGGATTTTCATACTAGGAAGTTGAAAGAGCATGAAATGAATTACTTCACCACGGAATTGGAGGCTCTAGCTTTCATTTCTGCTCTGCAAAAATGGAAGAAGAACCTGATGGGATATCAAGTGGTTATCGTGACAGACCACAGAGCGCTTCAGTTTATGCTCAAGTCCGATCTTTTCAGTGACAAGGTAACGAGGTGGACATTGTCCCTTCAGCAGTTCAATGCCACTATCGTGCACCAGCCTGGAAAAGAACACTTGTTAGCTGATGCCCTCTCAAGAAATCCTTCAAATGATATCGAGATTCACGCTGTACAGTTGGAGAGGGAACATGTGGCAACCCTAGAAAAGCTAAAGAAGATAGCCGTGTCACAGAAGGGACACACCCCAACAAGGATAATGTACAGGTTTTTGAGAGGGTACATGGATAACTCCGATCCTGAGTTTGAACAAGTTAGAAAGCGTTCTGTGAGATATCTCATCTGTGGAGATACTCTTTGTAAATACATCGACAAGGAGAGGACGAAAGTCAGAATTATAGTTCCTCCTAAGTTAACTACGAGTCTAACGTGGCTTGCTCATAGCATTACGGGCCACGGTGGCGTGGACAAAACGTTCCGAACGTTATTGGAAACGTTTACGTGGACCAGAATGCGGGCTACCATCGCAGACGTCATAAAAACATGCCTTGAGTACCAACGAGGGAAATACCCCTCAGCTTTGTCAAAGGAAGAGCCTCGAGCCATAATTCCTTCAAGGCCGAGAGAGCTGATGGCGTGCGACCTGTTCGGCCCGTGCCCGAAGGGGGGCAGGGGAAACCAATTTCTCTTGGTCACAGTCGATGTATTTTCAAAATATGTTACCCTTGATCCTATTCAGAAGGCCACCTCTACACAAGTTCTTAGTCGGTTGGAGAAGAGGATGTTTCCCAAGGTTGGAATACCTGAAACACTCTTGTCTGATCATGGAACCCAGTTCACATCTCAAGATTTTGAGACAGCCATGAACAGACTGGATATTAAGCACGTATTTTCCAGTATACGTTACCCGGAGTCGAACGTATCGGAATGAATAATGGGAAATATTTCAAAATATGCTCGTTTGTACTGCCCAGAAGATCACGCCAGCTGGGTGAAGTTTGTGCCACTAATGGAAGAGTTCATGAACTCGACCTTCCATGAGAGCATCGCTGACGTGCCCATGACTGCTCATTTCAACACAAAACCTGTCAGACCTTGGAACACTGTAACAGATTACATTCCCAAAGATGTAGAACGCACTACAGAGGAGAGGATACAATCTGTGCGTGAGAGTTTGATGGACGCAGCCGAAAAGAGGAAAAAGCGAATTAGAAATAAACGCTATCGTCCACCGTTCAAAAAGAACGAATTGGTCTTAATAAGAAAACCAACGAAGGCAGATGTAGCTAAGAAGCTATACACGAAGTTCGCCTACGTGTTTTCCGTTCCGTTCCGTGTAAACCGAGTGTTTGGGAAGAATTGTTACGAGATATCTAATCTGAATGGAACTGAGATTATTGGCATCTACAACTCTAAGAATTTGAGGAAATTCTATAAGAAATTAACATGAGAATGATCCATTATATGTGTATTAAGGTTATATTATATACATAAAAGCAAATTTTCTTCTTTTATGTAAAGATATCAAGAGGAACATGTACCATTATACTCATATTGTTATGATGTATAGTGCAGTTTGAAGTATATGTTGAAGATCGGCGCGATCCACAAGTTGCAAACCGAAGCAGGAGTCGGCCGCTCGATTACGGTACTTTCCGAGGATCGACGTGCACGCACGAAGCCAGGCGGTGATGATTACAACATGGCGACCATTGACCCAGTTTATTGATCGGTCACTAGGATTACATTTTTATCAGCAATAAGAAGAAAAGAGAATAACATGCAAGATTTGCAACATTATACGAGACCCTGGAACAGAGCATAATGTGTATTTTGTTATCTATACATGTTTAGTATCTGTCGGAGATATTATAAATTATGATTTACATCCACCAATGAGAGATCAGTTCGATTACTGTCACGTCTGAGTGGGGGGTAGCGTGAAGCTAGGTGGATGGACACACAGTCAGCTGTGAGCAGATAACATTACGGAGCGCTTGAGAACATATCTCTTTGTGAAGCTTGAGAACGCGTTTCGTTATTGCAATGTGACGCGAGGTTTATATCAAACACTTTAAAGTGTATGCAAAGCCAGTGTCGAAGGACTCTGTTCGTTTTCAGGAGATGCAATCTATACCGCTACAAGGGTAAAGTAGTATTAGAAACTGTAATTTCAATACAGCAAGCTGCCTGTCATCACAGCGAACTTTGGTTTTGAAAAACAGTCTCTTTTTTCATTGCATTGATGTCGAGTGCGCAGCAATGTTATTGAACTCTAAACACTATTCCTCATCGCGAACAGACATATTCTTAATCAAGATGTCAAGAGGAATAATTTTAGTGCTGTTCATTTCTTTTATAATGGCAGGCTAAATAACGCAGCATGAACGCTACTAGACCGGCATTGTATCGAACATTTCAATACTATCGCCATGGCCCCAGTAATGACTGATTCTGATTGTGTGACCACTTGTGTCTACCTCATTAGTAATCATGAATGCTATTCGCATGGGCAGTCATTCGTCTTTCGTTCATTAATATCTCGGCCCGATATGAAGAATGCGACCCTACTGAGAAACGAACTGTGTACTGGAAGATGTTGGAGACGTGAAGTAGCGATTCCTGACTATTTACCCAGGATGAGTAATAGCCTTCTGAACCGGGAAGAACGTGCGGATTGGAGAAGGTGTACCCTGGTTCGATTCCCGACGACCTGGGGAGTGCTAGTTACAGCTACATATGGAAAAGGTGTGATATGCAGGACGTATCAATGCTCGCTCTTGGAAATTCATCTATCAACAACGTACAGCTTACACAACTTCGTATCTCGTAGCTAAGTGTAGATATTTCAATGTTAATTTACGCCATTATTTTTTTTAACATGTTTATATTTTTGAGTAGTATGTTAGACTGTGGAATTTAGGCTTGACGTTTTAATCATGACTGATTTCACAATCGACAGGTTTTAGACTTCCATAAGAAGTGCAACCCATTTTCAGCTTGTATTTAAGTATGTTTAAGTAGATTTCATCTTAAATTCAGTAATATTTCATGAAGCTTTCTTAGGGTAGTGAAGAGGACATCCATAGGCATTTTGTGATTTAGTGTAGTTTATCAACGTGGTGAGCTCGTTATTACGTCAATTTGTGACATTCTTCGCATCGTTAGATTGTGTTTCTGTTGAGCTACATTTTCCTACTGCATTTTCGAACTTTATACATCCGAATGAGTGGAATTATGAATAGAAGACTGACTTTGATAGCAAGTTATGAGTTTCTGAAGTTTTATTTTATATATATATAGAGGAGTTCGATTTCTCACTTGTGTTAGGAACCATTCTTTGTGTTGTTGAAGGACAGAGGCTGGTAATGTTTTCTAACCAGACAATTGTGCTAATTGTTATGATTACCATGTCCGGTGGTGTAGAGACATTACTTTGTTTCTCGAATTCATCCGTGCAGGGGTGTACCGAACATTGGCTTGATTAACTTTCTCTTTATTTGTATTTAACTTGTTTCATGTTAGCCTCTCGCGTGAAGGCACAGTTGAGTTCCTTGGTCGAAGGAATTTATTATTGTTTTTGATTGTCGTCATGTGACTAAAATATATCTCTGAAACATCATTCACTTTTTTAACCAGCGTATATCCCAAATTTAATAAATGTATAAATACATTCTGATTAAGGAGAGTCGATGCTATTGCAATCTCTCATAGCATAGGTATTAATTCTAAAATGATATTTTGTTATTGAGAAAATCCAACCAACATCATTGAAAACTAATGTAAACTATGTATAAATTTAAACAACGATGTAGTAACAATAATTATCGGCTGAGAATGAAATTCGTCATTACGCAGTGAGGGTGATCCAGTTACGTTAAAATATGTATGATTATAATAAATTAATTTTGAATAGAGTACTCAGGGGAGTACATATGTATAAGAGTAGAGCCGCGTGAAGGCAGTGAAAGAATGAAATAAACATTAAGATATTTCATGGAAACTTACCCATGATAATTTTGATTGAGTAGTCAAATATAAGTTGACTTATTTTCAAGTCTAATTCAGCGTTTTGCTACAAGCATTTTGTTGTTGCTTAGAAGCATGCTAACTACAAAGTAAAACATTAAAACATGTATTAAATGATGTCAACCTTAATATTCTGGATTTAATCACCATGCTGACGAGGGTGTTACAGTTATCCTGATCAGTTATTTTGGTGAGTGCAATAATTATTAAAGTGATAGATTACCTCTATTAAGCTTTGTCGTCTGGTTGGAAAGGACCAATTTAAACATTTTCGAATCTATTAAAGGAAATTAATGATCTTATTCTAATGGAAGAATGTTAAACTGAGGCTTGCGAAATAAAAGGAAACACACACTTGGAGTGTGCCATTCTATATATATATATTCCAATGTAGATTTTGTACATAAATGATATTGCTAGTTGTAGGATTAGTAATGACCTACCCAAATGCGGAATTAATTTTCAATAAGACTTTTTGAGGCATTGCTGTGCCATAGTAGGGTATTATCTTAATGATTGTTTAACATTTTGTAATGGAGAATACAGTGTGTCTAGTAATGACTAGAAGTTGTATTCAGGTCAATGTGATTTGAGCTTCCGGTTGAAGCTGCAATTGCTTTTCATTTCTTGTAATATTATTATAGCAATTTTTGCTATAATGCCTTTGTGAATAAATTTTGAAGAATTTTATTTTAATTCTTTTAGAGTGGTACTTTATAGCTGCGATAGGAGGTCACGTTAAGGAAACCATCGCAGGCATTTCAGTATAATTCCACGCTTTGGAGATTATGTTTTTCTCGTTCTTGTGTTCTACCGAGCTAGATTTTTCTTTTGTTGCTATGGTTTTTCTTGACGTTCCCTCAGATAGGTGATCCTTGTGCCCCATTATCCCCGTCTCTTGTTGAGTGGAATCTGGGGGTTTTTAGTCGGGGTTTTCAGGTTCTGCAATCCAGCTACCAACGAGGGATATCAACAAGCTGACGGTAGGTATTTCGGGTACAGTACCATCCCGGCATTTGCCCGAAGACGAAGTGGGAAACCACGGAAAACCACTTCGAGGATGGCTGAGGTGGGAATCGAGCCCCCTCTACTCATTTGGAACACCCGAGTCTGAGTAGACCCCGTTCCAGTCCTCATACCACTTTTCAAATTTCGTGGCAGAGCCGGGAATCGAACACAGGACCTCCGGGGCGGCAGCTAACCATGCTGACCACTACGCTACGGAGGCGACTTACAATGTTTGATATTAAGGCATTTTACCATTTAAATACTGATACGAAGACTTCAAGCATGTACCATGTCATATGTTACAATCTCTTGACACCAGAGTTCGCATGAGCGTTTTCCGTTCAGTATGTCATATACATTCCACATGGCCGAGAGTACGTCATGGGATCAATTTCTGACACCGCGCGCTAATTGTTTCTCGTACCACTGCTCGCTGGATCGATCGATCGAGCGGGCAGTGCATACTTCCGTTTTCCACCACTGCCAGCTAGTACACTTCCGTTCGATCGATCGATCGAGCGGGCAGTGCATACTTCCGTTTTCCACCGCTGCCAGCTAGTACACGTCCGTTCGATTGATCGAGCGGGCAGTGCATATTTCCGTTTCCCACCACTGCCAGCTAGTACACTTCCGTTCAATCGATCGAGCGGGCAGTGCATACTTCCGTTCGATCCACCACTGCCAGCTCGATCGTTCCGATCCACTTCCGTCCCCAATTTTCAAAATCACTTCCACAAAACTATCCAGCAACCGAGCGGAAAGATGTTACACATCAAAAACCTCAATGGTCTTTGGAAATTTTGATATAATCTTCTGACTGCATTTTTCATATGATTCAAACAAAACATAACCTAACTAAATTTACATTCAGCAGCATATTTATAACAAGTAGTTCCGTGAAGAACTAAAGCCTCTTTTCATATATCCTACTTATGTTAATTGCCACTATCAACGTCAACGTACAACATTTCAGAGTGATTGCTGTAATAGATTCGTAGATATTGAGAACCGACTAAAATTACGGATGGTCGCCATGTTGGATTTGCATATAATATATACATATTATGTAGGTCTTAGAGTTATGTACTGTTACATGAAGATTATTGTGTACGTGTAGTATTCAAACTTCAATCTCATGATTAGGACACAATAAGTAAAAACGAGATTTTAACACTTCGCACAGCTGTCATATTGTGGTTATGGAAACAATTGAAATAAATTAGATGCCAGTGGATTAGCATTTCTATAAGGATTTACTGTACCAATTGTCACTGCAACCGGATGGTTAAATTGCGAGAAACGTCCATGTGAATATTTATACTTCGCGTCGCCGCCATATTGGATTTGTGATCACCAGGTTATTGAAAGTCCTATAGGTGAACTTATGTTCACAGCCCCTATGAACATAAAAAAAACAGTTTGATTGCTGTAATAGATTCGTGGACATTAAGATCCGTCTAAATATTTCGGATGGTCCCAAATAGTTGACTTCCCAACTAGAGGCAATAATACCTTAGATGTTTATCTCGTAAGGCCTGTAGAGCTGTATATTAACTGTCTGAAAGTACCAGGAATTAGTGACCATTCTGGGGTTGCATTAAATATTAGATACGGTGAAATTACAAAATTAGACTCTGATGTAGCAAATAAGATCATATTCCAGTATCGCAGGGCAGATCAGGGCAAATTTCAGGGGTATTTGAATGAGCTATTTGTAGGATGGGCATCGGAAGGAAATCACATTAATATCCTGTGGACTAACTTTTTGAAAATTTTAAATAGCGCTATTGATAAATTTGTTCCATTTAAATTACTGAAACAAAACCCAGATCCTGAGTATTACACACGGGAAATCAGGAGTCTTAAACGGAAAATTAGGAAATTATACAATTAAAGTCATGATAGTGAAAAGTATATGTTGAAATTTAAGTCCTTATCAAGAGAGCTCGTCTTAAAAAAGAGGGCTGCTCATGACAATTATATTCAAGGTTTACTTAGTTCGGGAGGCGATGGGTGGAAAAAATTTACAGTTATGTTAGGAGAAGAAAGGGAAATTCAAATAATTTGTCGATGATAATGTCCGGTGACGGTAAATTAATTACTGAGAAGCAGGCCATTGCTAATGAATTAAATGTCTCTTATGGTAGTGTGTTCAATAAATCCAATAGCTGTGTGTTGGACCTTAACGGTGAATCAGGTGCTCCACTTCTTCAAATAAACCAGTCAGCAATTGTAAAGCTAATACAAAAATTACGTTACAATATATCGAAGGGTCCTGATAATATTGTTAGTGAAGTACTTAAACTAGGAGGTAGAGCCGTGGCACTATACTTAGAGGTGATGTTTAATGTGTCCATAAACAATGCGCAAATCCCGGATGACTGGAAAAGAGCTACGGTAGTCCCAATATTTAAGGGAGGGAGCAGACTTGAATTGGGCAACTACAGGCCGGTTAGTCTTACGTCCATCGTTTGTAAACAGATGGATCATCTCATTTGCGACTACTTGAGGGAACAGTGGGAAACATTATCATGGTTTAAGGATAGGCAACATGTATTTCGGAAAGGTTACTCATGCGAGAGTCAGATGCTATCACATTTTCAAGATATTAGCGAATCGTTAGACGATGGAGTTTCAGTCGACGCCGTAGTTATAGATTTTGCGAAGGCATTTGATGTCGTGCCGCATGACATGCTACTCCATAAATTAGCTTCAACGAAGATTGATAGAAGAGTAATTTTATGGATCCAAGAATTTTTGATGGGTCGTTCCCAGAAAGTGAAAGTTGATGGCCGATTCTCGGTTGAAATTACCGTAACGTCGGGTATCCCTCAGGGCAGCGTAATCGGAACTTTGTTATTTTTGGCGTTTATAAATGACTTACCAAATGGGATTCGCAATGACTGTCGACTGTTTGCGGATGATTGTGTAATATATCGAAAGATACATGACTCACAAGACAATGCAGTACTTCAAGATGACCTGAACCTGGTCTATAAGTGGGCGATTGAAAATAAAATGAAAATAAACACAAGAAAATGTAGTCTAATAAAAATAGGGAAAGTGCGAAGGCAAGATTTTCAATATAACATTGGCTCGGAAATACTTGTAGAAGAAGATTCTTGCGAATATTTTGGCGTTCACGTAAGAAATGATATGAAATGGAGTAGTCATATAGGATGTGTAGTTTCTAAAGCTTACAAATCCCAGCACTTTGTAATGAGGGTATTAAAAGGAAGTAGTACCTCTGCTATAGAATTAGGATATTTGTCACTTGTAAGACCTATTCTGGAATACGCCTCGGCGGTTTGGGATCCATATCAAGTAGGGCTCATAAATGAGTTGGAAATGGTACAAAGAAAGGCCGCTAGATTTGTGCTCAGTGACTTTAATCCCAGGAGCAGTGTGAGCCGTCTGTTAAAGAAACTTGGGTGGGAATCACTTGAGGCTAGGAGGATGAAATCTAGACTATTCGCTATGTACAACACGTATACAAATCAACCAGCATGGGGTGAGCTTAGCAAACGTATGGTAAAGCCTACTTACATGGGTAGGAGCGATCATCCTTTCAAAGTTAAGGGCCGACCACAGCGAACAAATTATGGTAAATATTCTTTCGTAAACCGTGCCATTGACAATTGGAACTCTCTACCTGCCGAAGTCTTAGAGCCTTTTCCCAAACATATAGGTGTGTTTAAGAAAAGACTGACTATTTGTGTAAATACTCCAGTTTAATTGTTAGTGAATTGTTATGTACAATTATTAATGTGTGATGTATATCTCATTTGCCACCGGGGGACACCCCCCCCCCCCAATTGCAAATAAACGAATGAATGAATGTTGGATTGTTATATGTATAGGCCATAGAGTCATGTAGCCTACCATTAAAGGAAAATGATTGCGTAGGTTCATTATTCAAACTTTCACTTCGATCGCATGATTACGACACACGAAATGAAAACTTAATTTTAAAATTCGCACAGCCGCCAACTTGAAGTTATGTAAACAATTGAAGTAAATTAAATACCAGTGCATTACAATGAGCATAAACATTTGCTGTACCAAGTTTCTTTGCGATTGGATTATTAAATTGCGAGAAAAGTCTATTCAAAACTTTCAAATTCGCTTGGCCGCCATGTTCGTTTTTTAGTTAACCGGTTTTTGAAAGTCTCATAGATGAACTTCCAGCAGTACCCTTTATCTCCGTACAAAATTTTAGATTGATACGGGCAATAGTTTCAGAGATATAGAATGCCGGTGAAATATTTCGCACAGCCGCCATATTTAGGTTATGTAAACAATTGAACGAAGTTATATGTCAGTGTATTACAATGTCTATAAACATATACTGTACCAAGTATAATTGCGTTTGGTTGGTTAAATCGCGAGAAACGTCTATTTAAAAGTCGCAACTACGCTTGGCCGCCATGTTGGTTTTGTAGTTACCAGTTTTTCAAAGGTCACATAGTTCACTAGTAGTTCTCTTTATCACCGTACGAAATTCCAGGGTGATATCGGTAATAGTTTCGGAGATATTGAATGATGACAAAATATTTCGCACAGCCGCCATGTTGGATTGGTGAGACGTAACAAAATTTGAAGGGCACGGTCGGGGTCGTCCAGAATAGTGCTATGAACTTATCGAGTTTCATTGAAATCGATCCAGCCGTTCAGAAGTTATTAGGGACACACCAACACACACACGTATCACACAAACATGCACACAGACAGACACACGGACAAAAGGTGATCTCACAAGCCTATTTTTTCAAAATGAAAATAGACTAAAAAAGATAGTATATTGGCTTTCACGGCCAGTGAACATATTCTTAGGTTACATTTACATTCTAATATTGTAATTTATCTTATTCCCAACTTCGAAGTGCTGTGAGCCATTATATGGGTGATTTTACATGGTGCAATGTTACTCGTAAACTCGGAAGTATGATTCACACTCGGCTAGTTGTAGTTCATTTGTGTGTAGCCTATGTATTGGTGATTATTTGTGTAGCTTATACAGGGCCTTTCACTCAAAGTGCGGCCAGCAGCGTGGCGCGTAAAGGCAGCTCACTGAGGTTAGGGTCGAGAGTCCGAAGTATCAATCCAACAGCACTTCCTTCCTTATCTTAATTATGACATATGCTGTGACAGCAGCGCGCTGCGATATGCTCGTCTGACCTTTATAGCTGCACGTTCTACCTGGAGCGCTGGGCCGGCCGCACTTTGAGTGAAAGATCCTGTAGTAAGTTCCTGACCGATACTTAGTAGTAGGCAGATAACATATTTATTTTATTTCTATTTTTTGTTTCAGACATGGTTGCGACAGATTACTGTGGTTGCACCTACCTCCTGATAATGCAGCATGAATCAATGATCTGAAGAGGTATATACTCAACTGCACATGCACTGCGGATGCGTCACAGATGCAAAATTTCAGAGAATACCAACACTATCTCATAACTCTTCCTCAGTTCTCGACATACTATACCACTGAATGTCTGGGCGAAAATTACTGATATACTAAAGTTGGGTGAGACAAAGCCATTGGTCACTACTTGGTTAGATGACACTGTTTGGGTGAAGCCACTGGTTGCCAATATATTATATGATTGTCTGGACGAAACTATTGGTCGCTACTATAGCCTAAAACATATAACTAGTTTTCATAATAATAATAATAATAATAATAATAATAATAATAATAATAATAATAATAATAATAATAATAACAATAATAATAACAATAATAATAATAATTTATTCAAATCAAAAGAGGTATCTTTCAGGGTGACAGCCTGAGCCCTCTATGGTTCTGTTTGGTGCTCAATCCGCTATCATCATTGCTGAACAATGCAAAGTGTGGTTTTCCATTTAAACACCATGGTATATTGAAAAACAAAATTTCTCATTGATGTACGTTACATGGATGACATTTAACTATATGCATCCTCTGAGAGAAACACATCGACAATCTAATTGCAATAACTGCTTCATTTTCTTCTGTTATTGGAATGTCCTTCGGATTAGATAAGTGTCGCACCCTCACCATTCGGCGTGGAAAATTAAAGGCTCGAGCATTTCAACTTGATGACGGATGTTTCATAAAGCCTATGGAAGGTAACGAGACCTACAAATATCTTGGTCTCCTGCAATCTAATCGAATTCATCATAAATGTATTAAATATAGAACTGTAGCTATCTACAATCAAAGTCTTAACAAGATTTTGAAAATCCAAGTTGAATGGAAAGAACACCTTTAAGGCTATTAATACCTATGCTATTCCTGCTCTGACATACACTTCCAGTATTGTCAAATGGACGCAGACTGACTTGAAGATGATGATGATGATAATTGTTGTTTTAAGGGGCCTAACATCTAGGTTATCGGCCCCTGACTTGAAGAACATACTAATTAGGACACGTACCATCTTAACAATAAGCCTCCGTGACTTAGGCGGCAGCACGCGGGCCTCTCACCGCTGGGTCCGTGGTTCAAATCCCGGTCACTCCATGTGAGATCTGTGCTGGACAAAACGGAGGCAGACAGGTTTTTCTCCGGGTACTCCGGTTTTCCCTGTCATAATTTCATTCCAGCAACACTCTCCACTATCATTTCATTTCATCTGTCATTCATTTAATCATTGCCCCAGAAGAGTGCGTCAGGCCTCGGCAGCCGGCACAGTCCATATCCTCGCCGCTAGATGGGGGCTTCATTCATTCCATTCCTGACCCGGTCGGAGACTGGAAGCAGCCTGTGGATTTTCATTTTCACCATCTTAACAAAACACAGATGTCTGCACCCAAGTCAGCTGTTGAGCGATTAACAATCCCGCGCCAAAGAGGAGGACGAGGGCTCACGGACATTATCCAATTTCATGCAAGGCAAGTGAGGAAACTTCAGAGATATTTTCTGGACAGACATGACTCTCCCATATATCAAGCCACTGTTAAGGCAGATGACAAGTTCACACACTGATATACAGTTAGCCACTGATATACAGTTAGCCACTGATGAGGAATGTTCAGCCATCAAGCTTCAGCAGTGGACGCAGAAAGCTCTGCACGGTCGTGACCCGTATGATCTCAACCAGAAACATGTCGGCATTGATGCGTCGAACAACTGGTTGACTCATGCGGACCTATTCACTGAGACTGAAGGATTCATGGTTGCAATCCAGAATCACGTTGTGGCTACCAAAAACTATATTAAATATATAGTTAAGGCAAATATTCAGGATGATAAATGCCGAAGATGCCAACTAGAACCGAAAACAATTCAACATATCACAAGAAGCTGCCAAGCAATCTCCTGTACTGATTACATGGAAAGGCACAGCCAAGTGGCCAAAATAATGCACCTACACCTTGCTCAAAAGCACCTATTATCTGAAAATACTTTGCCTTACTATCAGTATGTTCCTGAGGCCGTTTTGGAAAATCCTAGTCACAAGTTGTTATGGGACCGATCAGTTATTACTGATAATACCAAACCAGAAAACCGGCCAGATATCGTTCTTGTGGACAAGGTACAGAAGAAAACCTTCCTCAATGATATTGTAGTCCCCAATTCCCATAATCTGCAACAAACCTGCTGTGATAAGATCACCAAATATCTGCCCTTGGCTGAGGACATACGGCAAATGTGGAGACAGGAAAGTGTAGTGGTTCTGCCCATAGTCATTTCTTCTACCGGCATTACCCCTAAATCATTGGCTCGCAATTCAGAAATATTGGGAATACATCCTGGTCTACATATCATCATGCAGAAGGCCGTCATCGTGGAGACCTGTTCCATTGTTCGCTCGTTTCTCAATGTGCCACCTTAAGAGAATTAGCCATACCGTCTTGCAATCAAGCCGACGATATGTTGATATGTGCCACTTATGTGGTGGAATGAATATAATAATAATAATAATAATAATAATAATAATAATAATAATAATAATAATAATAATAATAATAATACAAGGCACCTTCCCTTTGTTTTCTAAGAAAAGATGGAACTCTAGCAACATCCAACGAGGAAAACAGCGAAATTTTAGCCGGGTATTTTAACGACCTCCTAAATTATGAAAAGTCATCCAACCCCATCAGAACAAACAAACAAATGAACCACAATTTGCCATCTTTTCCACCAAATCGCGATGAAATCAAACGCAACATAAAGATGTTGAGAAATAACAAGGCTCCTGGTGAAGACTCCATGATTGCAGAACTGTGGAAACATGCCCCAGAAGAAGCAATTGACATCCTACACCAAACCATTGTAGATATATGGGAGACAGAACAACTCCCAGAGGACTGGAAGATAGCTTTGATCCATCCTTTACACAAGAAAGGAAATATAAGAGATGTGAACAACTACCGTGGTATTTCTCTTCTGTCAGTAGCTTACAAGATCCTGTCACTTTCCATCCTTGAAAGACTGGAACAGCAAGTTGAACACAAACTCGGAGAATACCAAGGGGGTTTTAGGAAAGGCCGATCGACTGCAGAACAAATCTTTAACCTAAAAACCATAATTAGGTACTATGTGTTGAGAGGTCGAACGTATGTATCGACATTTGTAGACTTTAAGAAAGCGTACGTCTGCATCGACCGTGATGTGTTGATTAACATACTTGCAGAAATGGGAGTCGATAAGAAACTGCTGGCGATCATAAGGGCAATCCTAATTAATACCACATCCAAAGTCAAATTCCAAGGATGTATCTCTGAACCCTTTGAAATCAAGACAGGTGTTCGACAGGGAGATAGCCTGTCACCTCTGTTGTTCAACTGCGTGCTTGAAAAGGTAATACAGAATTGGCGACAGAAGTTAAAATAAGGAGGCCTTTACAAACCTTTAAGGATCGGGACGAAGAAAAACGGAGTGGAAATAGATTGCTTAGCATTCGCTGATGATATAGCCCTGATGACAGAAGATTTCGAAAGTGCAACAGAACAGGTCAATATATTGAAGGAAGTAGCAGAACAAACAGGATTACAAATTTCCTTTCAAAAGACAGAAGTAATGTCGAACATCAAGGATGATACAGCACAACTAAACACCAAATATGGAACGATAAACCGTGTTAATAAATTTAAATATCTTGGGGAATGGATCCAGCAAAATGGCCTTGACAAGGAAGCCATAGAAGCAAGAATCAAGAAAATGGAAGTCGCTTTTCAAACCACCCACAACATATATAACAAAAAGTGCTTTTCTATGAACACAAAAATTCGTCACTACAACACTGTCATCAAACCAGTACCGCTATATGCATCTGAATGCCTTATCCTATCCGAGAAATGTTTGCTCGCGAAGTTAGAGAGAAAAGAAAGAAAGATCCTACACCTCATACTTGGCCCAGACTACAAAAATGGCATCTACATCAGAAAATCCAGGCAATAAATTTACTCGAGGATAGAGAAGATCACAGACACAATGCGAAAACGCAGAGTTTGCTTCTACGGTCATATGCGACGGATGATCGATTCCCGATGGACGAAACGTATCTTCAGTATATTCGACTCAAAACCAAAAACGACAATGCCATGGTATGTTAACGTCCAGAAAGATCTGAAAGAAATGGGGATACGAGCAGAAGATGCACAAGACCGAAATCTTTATAGAGCAGCCATCAAGACGTTTGGGACTTTCCGGGACGAAAAACGGACAACTGGTGCGAAATGGACAGAGGAACGTCGTGCTAAACACAGTGAGCTCATGAAGGCAATGCGGATCAAGCAAAAAATGAGCAAATGCCAGAATGTAAAATGAGGCTTATCGTGGTCCCTAGTTGGCCGATTAGCGAAATTGAATGAATAATAATAATGATAATAATAATAATAATTTTCTTACGAGAGGAATGTGGAAAATCTTGCCTGAGATGCTTGTGGGGGTCCTCACTCCTCAAGGGTGTGTGGCATTCTTACCCACCCTAAACCACATACCCTTCTCCGAAGAGGTGTGTCTCCGCCCCGGAACCTCTGTTGCATTACTTCAAGGCGGCGTCGTGCGTGAAGCCTCTTATGCTCCTTCTTTATTATCACTCAAAAGCATCTAAGCCCCTCATCTTTTGGCGCAAATTACTTTCCACATAAACTGCTACCTAATCACAGGATTCTTGATTTTTAGCCTACTTTTGATTTTTGTAAAAATTAAACGTTAACTTATGAGATCTACACAGGGCAAAATGTTGTGTGTCTGTCTGTGTGTGTGTGAGTGTGTGTGAGTGTGTGTGTATGTGTGTGTGGGGGATTGGGTATGTCTGTCCCCCCTCCCCTATTAATTCAAACACGACGAAACCGAATTGAACGAAATTTGGTATAGAGGTAGCACAAGCCAAGGACACCTCAGTGCCATGTTTTATATTGCCGCCATTTTACCAAAGCTCAATGGCAGCCGCTCAAACGTTCAAAACGTAAAATCAAATAACAACTAATCTTCCGAACTCTAACAAATTTGGTAACAATATACCTTCATATAGGATGCATCTTGTGCCCTAACTACAAGGTCATCCGCCATACCATTTTGGGATGGCGGCCGTGTGAATTATGAAAACCTTATAATCCATAACATGGGACCCAACAGTTTCGATTATCGAACCGAGAATCGTTTAAACTGTTCTAAAGGACGTGGTCCGTTCGTTATTAAAAGTTTATCTTGTAATATTATAGTGCAGAAGGGACTTTAAAAAGCTGAGCCGTCTCAGTTAGAAGACAAATGTTGTGCCAGACCTAAATTTCACTAGTATGAGTTTTGCATGCAATATAGGCCTACCCTACAGATAGAAATAATATAATCTTTGTTTGAAATGCTTTATATATAAAAAGTATACTCCACTGAAGAAATCGTTAAGTCTAAATCATTATTTGCTAAGACGTTGTATGCAATTCAACTGATATCGGTGAATTTTGGTTGACTTGTTTGGCTGCGTGGTAAAGCGTTAGCCTCTCACCCGTTTCACTGGGGTTCTAATCCTATCAGAGTTGGGTCTCTTTGCTTGTTTTTCATAATTATTGTTTTGTAATTACTCAGACGTTTTAAAATTGAACGTTATATTGTGCATATTACAATGGAAAATATATATTTAATTAAAACAAAATTCGGCAGCGGATCTGCAAGAGACATCTAACAGCAACCGGGAGAACTATCACGGCCAACTTGTTGCGCAACGGCCCACAGATTACATTTCAGCTTTAATTGAAAAGCTTTTTTTATGGTCGCTAGAATGCACTCTCCCTATTAGGATTATATCCGACAGATGTCATGACTGTTCTACGTGGGACTCCACTGGTTGGCATTCTAAACCCTTCGAATTTGAAGAATGAAAACCCGATACATTTTTATTTTAAAGCGTTTGTAACACCCTATTGTGTGTTATTTGAACTAAAGACAAAACGATCTCACATAGTACCTGTGCTCTATCTGTTGGTGCTAGTACAGGTTATTAATTAATAATTTTATTGCAGCCAAATAGCAATAGAAAATAAAGAATGAACACTAAAATTGCGCTCTGGTGATTTGAATTGCATAGATTTGCTTGATTGCTTCATTTGCTACAGAGCTCTACGTGGTAGCGTTCACATGCGTCACTGTGGGGTCATGGAAAGATTTGTTTATGCAAATAAGGTGGTGAAAACCATGGACAGCCAGACGTGTAAAAGCATGCCTCAACTCAAAGTTGGATGTTGCCCACGTCCGGTCGATTATGTCTCCAGTTCCATAAAATTCTTGAGATATGTCTTCTCTTCTTTCTTTCTTTCTTTCTTTCTTTCTTTCTTCAATGATGGTAGTAGTTTTTCCGAGTTCTGGTGTTTGGTAGAGGTAAATAGTTTCTAAGGTCTTCAACCAAGAAATGATTCTATTATACTCTTTGATCAAGGCAAACTTTACTCATACATTTAGGAGAAAGTAGGCTATATGTTCTCTACTGAACATCTTGTTCAGCATAACATGTACGATGTTGTCTGGAGCCAGTTCTCCCAGCTCAGCTTCCAAGCATCTTCTTTGTGGCAGCCAAGGGCCACAAACAAAGAAAGTGTGGAGTGCGTCATCGATGTCCTTGCACTAAATGCACTCCGGACTACTCGCTCGTTCTATTCTATGGAAGAATTTTCGGAAGTATCCTTGACCTTTCAGGAACTGTCTGTGGTAATAGTTCACTTCTCCATGATTCCGGTCGACCCAGTCAGCTAGGGATGGTATCAGCTTCTTCGTCCATTTCCCTCGGGAATAATGATGATGATAGTAGTAATAGAGTAAAAGGTATCATCCTCACTCCGAGGATAGATATCAGTTGTAGCGTCTGATCCAGAGCGGGCAGCTACGAACGGCGTCTGCACCCCTTATTAGGGGAGGTCGAATTTATATGCTGGCAGTAGCTTTAAAATGCTAAGCGTCAGACTCAGTGACAAGTCGGCCGAAATTTAATTGTCGTATCATGATGCACCAAGTAAATTGTAGTATCCAGGGCCATCCCCCGCAGGCGACGCGCCCCGACCCCGCCCGATCGGGGTAGGAAATGGATGAGGGCTACCTACCCAAGGCCGGGGCAGGCTAAAGAAGCAAGACTTCATTACTAGATTTGCGACAATCAACGTTGGGACATTAACTGGGCGCAATCGTAAGTTAGCTGAATCGCTCCACCAACGCAAAATTGATGTAGCCTGTATCCAGGAAACAAAGTGGAAAGGCGCAAAAGCGCGTGATATTGGTGATGATTACAAGCTCTTATACAAATGGCAAAACATCAGATCGTAATGGTGTGGCAATTGCCATCTGTGAACGGCTACGGAATAGTGTCACCAGAGTAAACCGTATCTCTGATCGGCTGATGAGCATCCAGATAATTACCGACGCAATATCACTCCATATCGTCTCATGTTATGCACCACAGACTGGGTGCCAAGCTGAAGAACAAGACAAATTCTGGGGTGATCTTGAGGTATTAATACATTCAGTTGATCCTAATGAGTCTTTGCTTATTGGTGGTGATCTCAATTGTCTTGTTGGTAGATCACGTGATGGTTTTGAACGCGTACATGGTGGTTGTGGTCATGGGAGGCGAAATGAAGCTGGTGTGCGTACCTTAGAGTTTACCGAGGCTTGTGACCTAGTGGTGGTGAACACCTTCTTCAAGAAACGGTTATCACATCTCATCACATCCAACAGTGGTGGCCATCAAACTCAAATTGATTACTGGTTGGTACGTAAAAGGGATCTGAAATTGGTGAAGGACTACAAGGTCATTCCTTTAGAAAATGTTGCTAACATAAGCCCTTGATCTTAGACTTTCATATTACTCTTCGTACTCCTTCACGACCTATCACCAATACTGAACATATAAAGTGGTGGAAACTACCTGGCCATGAATTGCAACTTCTAGATTCTATTGGTCCTCTTCCTGACAACATTGATCAACTAACATGGAATGAATTCACCTCAAACATCCAGGCAAATGCAAAGGAAGGAATGGGTATGACAATACCGGGACGACAATTTGTTGATAAACAAAAACGGTGGTGGAATGAAGACGTGCAACGAGCTGTGAAATCAAAGAAAACTGCTTTCAAAAAGTGGCTTCGAACAAGAACCGATGCTGATCTAACTCAATATCGTCAGCTCAAATCCGATGCAAGACACGCTGTTGCAGTTGCTAAATCCAAGCAACTAAGTGCGTTGTACGAACAATTAGAGGAATCTAGTGGGGTCAATAATATTTACAAGCTAGCATCTCGTCATCGTGCCACAGTTGACATAGGACATGTCATGCATATCAAGGATAAGCACGGGTATCTTCTAACAAAACCAACAGAGATCCTTCAACGATGGCATGAACACTTCTATGCTATCTGTAATGAGGAGTTCCCACACCCACCGATTCCATTAGCCGAACCTGTTCAAGGTCCAGTTCCACCTATCACACCTGCCGAGGTCAATACTGCGATCCACGCCATAAAAATGGCAAGGCAACAGGCCCTGATGATATCCCTGCGGAGCTATGGAAGCAGTTGGGTCATGCCTCTGCAGAGTTCCTAGCAGAGTTCTTTAACAAATGCCTTGCGAGCCACCAGATCCCGTCAGCTTGGCAAACTAGCGTCACAGTACCAATATGGAAAGGCAAGGACGATGTAACTATCTGTGCCAATTATCGTCCTATTCTTCTCCTATGCCACATAATGAAGATTCTACAACGTGCGATTGACACTCGCTTACGTAGCATTGTTACCATCTCGCCTAACCAGTGTGGATTCATGATAGGTCGCGGAACAACTGATGCTATCCATGCAATGCGGCTTCTGATAGAAAAGTATATGGAGAAAAGAAGGACAATTCACATGGCTTTTCTCGATCTGGAGAAAGCATTCGACCGGGTTCCCCATCAGCTTATATGGTATTCTCTTCGATCTTATGGCGTACCAGAAGCTTATGTGCGTTGGGTCCAACTCCTCTACAATAATACAACTAGCTCTGTACGCAGTGCTGCTGGCCTCTCCAAACAGTTCGATATTCGAGTTGGGGTTCACCAGGGATCTGCACTATCTCCACTCTTGTTTATCCTATGCATGGATACAGTGACTGCCGATTTGCAGAGGCAACCACCGTGGACATTACTGTACGCCGATGATGTCATGCTTGCAAGCGAGACCCGTAATAATCTAGAGCACTTGGTCAACCTCTGGAATGCGAGACTTTGTGAATTAGGACTACGGCTCAACCTCACTAAGACTGAGTACCTTGAATGTGGTTTCCAGACAGATGGGACCATCATAGTAGATGGCACCCCACTACCAAAGGCTTCACATCTCCGATACCTTGGCTCCGTTGTGTGACCTGATGGTGACACAGTCTCGGATGGCCGTGCAAGAGTGAATGCTGCATGGATGAAGTGGCGCCAGGTCGCAGGCGTTCTCTGTGACCGCAAGATCCCTTTGCGCCTCAAAACTAAGATCTATCAATCAGTCGTCCGCCCTGTTACTTTGTATGGAGCTGAATGCTGGCCTAATACAAAGAAACATGAACAAGCCTTGCACTCAATGGAGATGCGGATGCTACGATGGTCCTTGGGAATTACACGGCTGGATCATATTAAGAACGAAGACGTCCTCAATACTCTTGGAATTGCTCCTATTCCAGCCAAAATGAGGGAGACTCGGTTGCGTTGGTACGGGCATGTAGCCCGAGCAAATACAGAGTCAATTGTAAGAAAGTCACTGGCTCTCGAGCCTGATGGACAAAGACCTCCAGGACGACCAAAAAGGCGCGTTGGATGGATACCCTACACGACGATATGTGCATCGTAGGCCTTCGTCCTATAGATGCAGCAAACCGCTACAAATGGAGATCAAGGTGCAGAGTGGCGGACCCCAAAAAATAATTGGTAACAACGCCAGGAAGCAGAAGAAGAGTAATAGCCCTAATATTTTTTTTTTCGAGGGAAACCGTGGGTAAATCATCATAAGACAGATTGCAAGCTTCCGGACTTACACCTGTGCAGGATTCTTATCTACTAAAACCCCACAAACCCTATACTTGGCTTAAGGCCACCTCGGAACTGCCTGTTCAGCCTTACTTCAGGGTGGAGCCACTGTTACGACCAGAGGTCTCAGTCAATTTCATTTAACGTGATGATAATGAAATTACTCATCATCTTCACTGCCTTCAGCAACCAATCTCCTCGGTTCCTCTTCTTTTTTGTTTTTAGCAGCTCAGAGATGTGGACAGCAATCCGCGCCCATTTTTCTCTGCTGATGAGCATTTTATCCACCACATTGTCTGGTGTAATGACTCCAACTTTTGTCTCCAGAAGCCTTCGAAGATTTCTCCACCTCAAGCAAGCAAAGAACGTGTGCTGAACGTCGTCCCATTGATCATCACAATAACGACACCGTGAACTCGGTGATATTCCCATTCGATGGAGGTATGCTTCATAATAACCATGGCCAGAGACAAACATGGTAATGTAATAATTAACCTCACCATGTTCCCTCGACAACCATGGCTTCAGTTGCTTGATGAGCCTAGCGGTCCACCTGCCACGATGCTCACGTTTCCATTCTTTCTGCCATTCCAGAAGGGATCTGTCTATTTCCTCTCTCTTCACGCGTATATTAGAATGCTCTTCTTTGTGCAAGTGTATACGGCGCCTTTCCTTGGCCAGGATGTAAATGGGTATCACCCCAGGTATTACTAGCACTGCCGGTCCAGACACTGTACGATAGGCAGAAGTTATTCTGAGGGCAGCTCTTCTGTGAACAGAGGTTATCCGCTTCCTATACATCTCAGAGCCAAGAGCTACTGACCAAATCTCTGCACCATAAAAAATAACAGATTCCGCCACTCTCGTCAGCAATTTCCTCTTCATGGGTGAAGGGCCAGCAATATTAGTCATGAGCCGTGACAAATTGTTAACAATCCTTGCAGCCTTATCAGCAATATTGCTGATATGATTCTAGAATGTTAACTTGCTGTCAATCATAACACCCAAGTAACGAACATCCGGAGCAGTTTCTATCACTTGATTATCTACTAGCATTGGTACAACTCGTGGAACTCTCTTCTTAGTAGCAAGGACTAGTTCAGTTTTATGAACTGCTAGTTGTAGACCGTGTTCATTCATCCAGGTGGAAACTCTCCGCATTACCTAATTAAGTTTAAGTTGCAGATCCGCCATAATGAGCACAACAAGATCATCAGCATATCCCACCAAAGAAGTGTCCTCTGGCATCTCCATCCGTAAAAAGCTGTCATAATTTACGTTCCATAAATCAGGACCTAACACCAAGCCATGAGTCGCCCCTGTTGTTACCTTGCGACACTTGACTCCTTCATCTGTGTCATACTGTATCCAACGATCACAAAGATAATTCCTCAGAA
Source organism: Meconema thalassinum (assembly GCA_946902985.2). Taxonomy (NCBI): domain Eukaryota; kingdom Metazoa; phylum Arthropoda; class Insecta; order Orthoptera; family Tettigoniidae; genus Meconema; species Meconema thalassinum. The sequence goes on from OX336388.2 coordinate 456,512,473, forward strand.
CAGACGCCAGGTAGCGAGGAATGTTAAATGTTGTCTCAAGTGCAGCTATTATGTCAATCCATCGGGCAGAATTGAAGGCATTTTTCACATCCAGAGTAACCAGTAAGCACATTTTCCTAGAGAAGTGGTTTCCGTGCTCAGTGGATAATAATAATAATAATAATAACTAGCTGTACCCGGCATGCGTTGCAATGCCAATCAGAGAAAGTGTTGGCATTGTAACTTTGTATGTTGAAGTGCTTTTGGATTCCCAATATTGTTTTTCTTTTTCCGTTAACCACCTCTAAACTATTGTAAAATTGATTTACTATCTCAAAAAAATCATGGGAGCGTGCTCAACAACTCACCAATTTTTCATTGCAATGAAATGAATGGTATATGAACGCATACGGGACTTTGTTGAAACGATTCGAGCGCCGTCACCCATTTGTTGAATATACTCGTACACTACCTATTGTAAAATGGATTTACTAAGTGAAAACCCTCCCTGGCGTGTTCACAACAACTCATGAAAGTTTCACCGCAATCGGATGAATGGCATATGAACGCATACGGGTTTTTGCTTAAACGATTCGCGCGACGACACACATATGTTGAATCTACTTGTGCGCCACCCATTGAAAAACGGATTTACTAATTCATACACCTTCGCAGGACTGTGCTCAACTCCCCAAAGTTTTATCATAATCGGATGAATGGTATATGAACGCATACGGGACTTGGTTGAAACGATTCATGCGCTGTCGCCCATTAATTTAATCTAATCGTGCGCTACCAATTGTAAAATGGATTTACTACATCAGAAATCTTTGCGGGAGTGGTAACAACATTTCTCCAAATTTCATTGCAATCGCATGAATGGTATATGAACGCATATGGAATTTTTTTAAACGATACGCACGCCGTTACACATTTGTTGAATCTACTTGTGCGATGCCTATTGTAAAGTGGATTAACTATGCCTGAAACTTTCCCTGGGGTGTACACAACAACTCATCCAAGTTTAGTCGCTATCAGACGAATGGTATATGAACGTATACGGGACTATGTTGAAACACTTCGCGCGTCGTCGCTCGTTTGTTTAATCTACTTGTGCGATACCTATTGTAAAGTGAATTTACTAACCCAGAAATCTTCCCTGAAGTGTACACAACATCTCACCCAAAGTTTCATCGCTATCAGACGAATAGTATATGAACTCAAACGGGACTTTGTTGAAACGCTTCGCGCGTCGTCGCTCATTTGTTGAATCTACTCGTGCGCTACCTATCATGACATGGATTTATTAAGGCAGAAACCTTGCCTGTAGTATACACAAACTCTCACCCAAGTTTGATCGCTATCGGACGAATGGTATGTGAACGCATACAGGACTTTGTTTAAACGCTTCGCCCGTCGTCGCTCATTTGCGGAATCTACTCGTGCGCTACCTATTGTTAAGTGGATTTACTAAGCCAGACACCTTACCTGAAGTGTACACAACATCTCACCCAAGTTTCATCACTATCAGACGAATAGTATATGAACGCATACGGGACTTTGTTAAAACGCTTCGCTCGTCGTCGCTCATTTGTTGAATCTACTCGTGCGCTACCTATTATAACATGGATTTACTAAGCCAGACACCTTGCCTGTAGTGTACACAACCTCTCACCCAAGTTTCATCGCTATCGGACGAATGGTATGTGAACGCATATAGGACTTTGTTGAAACGCTTCGCCCGTCGTCGCACATTTGTTGAATCTACTTGTGCGCTACCTATTGTTAAGTGGATTTACTAAGCCAGAAACCTTCCATGAAGTGTGCATAACATCTCACCCAAGTTTCATCACTATCAGACGAATAGTATATGAACGCATACGGGACTTATTTGAAACACTTCGCTCGTCGTCCCTCATTTGTTGAATCTACTTGTGCGCTACCTATTATAACTTGGATTTACTAAGCCAGATACCTTGCCTGTAGTGTACACAACCCCTCACCCAAGTTTCATCGCTATCGGACGAATGGTATGTGAACGCATTCAGGACGTTTTTGAAACGCTTCGGCCGTCGTCGCTCATTTGTTGAAACTAATCGTGCGCTACCTATTGTTAAGTGGATTCACTAAACCAAAAACCTTCTCTGAGCTGTACACAACATCTCACCCAAGTTTCATCACTATCAGACGAATAGTATATGAAGGCATACGGGACTTTGTTGAAACGCTTCGCTCGTCGTCGCTCATCTGTTGAATGTACTCGTGCGCTACCTATTATAACATGGATTTACTAAGCCAGACACCTTGCCAGTAGTGTACACAACCTCTCACCCAAGTTTCATCCTTATAGGACGAATGGTATGTGAACGCATACAGGACTTTGTTGAAACGCTTCGCCCGTCGTCGCACTTTTGTTGAATCTACTCATGCGCTACCTATTGTTAAGTGGATTTACTAAACCAGAAACCTTCCATGAAGTGTACACAACATCTCACCCAAGTTTCATCACTATTAGACGAATAGTATATGAACGCATACGGGACTTAGTTGAAACGCTTCGCTCGTCGTCGCTCATTTGTAGAATTTACTCGTGCGCTACCTATTATAACATGGATTTACTAAGCCAGGAACCTTGCCTGTAGTGTACACAACCTCTCACCCAAGTTTCATCGCTATCGGACGAATGGTATGTGAACGCACACAGGACTTTGTTGAAACGCTTCGGCCGTCGTCGCTCATTTGTTGAATCTACTCGTGTGCTACAACTTTCATATTTATTCACCTTTGAAACCTTCTCTGGAATTCCACAAATAATTCATGACAAAAATTAGCCAAATCGGTCCAGCCGTTCTCGAGTTTTAGCGAGACTAACGAACAGCAATTCATTTTTAGGTAAATTTCATTAGAAAGCTAACTATTGCAATGGGTACCATGTTTCGACTTCCGGAAAATTTCGACATATCTTCACGTTTCACATCCCCTAGACCCCAAAACCACCGTCAGTTAAAATGTTTATATATAATTTATGTATATATATATACATATATCACTTTCTTGTGGACACGATAACTACCGCAATTTTGCACCAATCAATTTGAATTTTTTACATAATATGTACCCCTATAAAATCTCGGTGGAGTTCGTTAATGGGGAAAATCGGTCGTCGGGGGTGAAAATGAGTGACTTTTTTCGAAAAAGTGAAATATCGCTATAATTCTCTTAATATTTGAAATATCGAATCCATTTAACGTTCATACTATGTGTCGAATAAGGCCCAAAAATTTATGTTTGAAGAGTTTTTTGATAGCACCAACCATTGACCAAAGGGGTGGGAAAAAGTGGGTTTTTCGGGAAACATTAATCATATCTCTCTTAATAGGCACAATATCAGAACCGTACAAAATGGACAATATTCCCCTAATAATTACCTAAAACTTTTGTCTGGAAGAATTTTTGATATGACCCACCATTACGCCAAGGGATGAGAAAATGATTTCGGAATTATAAGAAAATGCCAAGAGCTATCAGAGGTTGCCATGACAACACTACTGAATTGATGAGGGATGAACCATCAGACGTTGCCATGACAACGCACTTACACGCGATGACATTCAGTTTTCCATCTGACTAAGTGAGAAGCGGCTTCGGTGACGTAACTGGTAGTATGCTGAACTTCTATGCCCAAGTTCGCGGGTTCAAAGCCGGCCGAAATCGTCGGATTTTCTAAGAGCGCTAAAAATTCCTCAGTATGCTTTCCTTTGGAGGGGAAGATCCAACGTTTGTTGCGAGTTGCTGGTTGCGGTGGTATCTCGTAGCCAAGTTCAGGGCTAGGTGTCGTTGACTGTAGTATCAGGTAGCAACATTAGGAACTACTGCTTGAAATTGACCGTCTTGCAGTCTTTACCTGAATCACAGACTAATACAGCCATCACAATTCACACTGTTTATCAGACAGATTCTACCCCAAAGTACACGGGGTTACATGACCGCGTTGTCGCAGTCCCTAAACTGAGGAACTAACCAAAATCTCTGCGGGAGATACAATTTTGCGTGAAGAGGAACAGACCGTTACATAGTTACACATCAGTGTCGAAACCTTGCATAAGGACAGTGTGACCACAAGTATAAAAATGTACCCCAAATGACAAGAAGGTTACCGTCCCCATTAAGACAATAAAATGTTTAAAATATGTTTAAAATGAAGAAAAACAAAGTAAATTAAGCTACAATTATAAGATACTTTCTCGCAATAAATGAGGTCTGATCCTTCTACGGAAACGTGCATATTCTGCCTATTTTCGCCTATTTTGACGGGTCGTTCCCAGAAAGTGAAAGTTGAAGGCCGATTCTCGGATGAAATTACCGTAACGTCGGGTATCCCTCAGGGCAGCGTAATCGGAACTTTGTTATTTTTGGCGTTTATAATTGACTTACCAAATGGGATTCGCAATGACTGTCGATTGTTGGCGGATGATTGTGTAATATATGGAAAGATACATGACTCACAAGACAATGCAGTACTTCAAGATGACCTGAAACAGGTCTATAAGTGGGCGATTGAAAATAAAATGAAAATAAACACAAGAAAATGTAGTCTAATAAAAATAGGGAAAGTGCGAAGGCAAGATTTTCAATATAACATTGGCTCGGAAATACTTGTAGAAGAAGATTCTTGCAAATATTTGGGCGTTCACGTAAGAAATGATATGAAATGGAGTAGTCATATAGGATGTGTAGTTTCCAAAGCTTACAAATCCCTGCACTTTGTAATGAGGGTATTAAAAGGAAGTAGTACCTCTGCAAAAGAATTAGGATATTTGTCACTTGTAAGACCTATTCTGGAATACGCCTCGGCGGTTTGGGATCCATATCAAGTAGGGCTCATAAATGAGTTGGAAATGGTACAAAGAAAGGCCGCTAGATTTGTGCTCAGTGACTTTAATCCCAGGAGCAGTGTGAGCCGTATGTTAAAGAAACTTGGGTGGGAATCACTTGCGGCTAGGAGGTTGAAATCTAGACTCTGCGCTATGTACAACGCGTATACAAATCAACCAGCATGGGGTGAGCTTAGCAAGCGTATGGAAAAGCCCACTTACATGGGTAGGAACGATTACCCTTTCAAAGTTAAGGGCCGACCACAGCGAACAAATTATGGTAAATATTCTTTCTTAAACCGTGCCATTGATAATTGGAACTCTCTACCTGCCGCAGTCTTAGAGCCTTTTCCCAAACATATAGGTGTGTTTAAGAAAAGACTGACTACTTGTGTAAATACTCCAGTTTAATTGTTAGTGAATTGTTATGTACAATTATTAATGTGTGATGTATATCTCATTTGCCACCGGGGGACACCCCCCCCCCCCCAATTGCAAATAAACGAATGAATGAATGAATGAATCCCCAAGTTTGTCCGGTGAAATCTACCTCCGCCTTCCGGCGTGCCGAGAGGAATTTATATATATATATATATATATATATATATATATATATATATAGTAAAATAATAATAATAATAATAATAATAAGTGACCCATCCTTTCCAAAACCCCATAACTGGCAGCATAAAGAAAGGGAGGGTGAATTTATTGATTATAAACGTTTCAAATAAATATCATTGACTATATAACCATTTCACAAATACATGAATAAACTTATTTTAAAAACAACAACTCAGAAATAGCATAATTTATATTATTTATTTAAGTAATTTACTTCTCTGGTTAAGCCTCCGTGGCTTAGGCGGCAGCACGCCGGCCTCTCACCGCTGGGTCCGAGGCTCAAATCCCCGTCACTCCATGTGAGGACTGTGCTGGACAAAACGGAGACAAACAGGTTTTTTTCCGGGTACTCCGGTTTTCCCTGTCACAATCTAATTCCAGCAACACTCTCCACTATCATTTCATTTCATCTGTCATTCATTTAATCATTGCCCCAGAGGAGTGCGTCAGACCTCGGCAGCCGGCACAGTTCATATCCTCGCCGCTAGATGGGGGCTTCATTCATTCCATTCCTGACCCGGTCGGAGACTGGAAGCAGGCTGTGTTTTTCATTTTTCACTTCTTTTGTTATTCTCTTCTCTGTTTTGAGCCTACTTTTCACATTTTCCAAAAATGAGGAAAAAGTAGACTTATGAGATCGGGCAAATGTGTGTCTGTCCTTCTGTCTGTCTGTCCTTCTGTCTGTCCCCCCCCCTATCAACTCCTAAACGGCTGGAGCAATCGAAACAAAATTTGGTAGGAGTAAAGATCTATACCTGAATATCTCACGGCCATATTTGAAAATGCATTCAGTGCTACCAACTGCTGAAAAATCGCAATTGAAATTTCAGCTCCAAGTTGGATATCATGGAAGGTATGAATGGGAGCTATTTCAAAATTGGCACACGTATAGTTAATAATATTGGAGTTTAATTTCCAGGTGGCCATACATGGCAGTGTTGCCAAAATGATTATAAGCCTGCTGATAAGTCCAATTTTTAAATGCATATAAATTCTACACTATGAATTGGAATTCAACCAAATTTCGTATGTGCTATGTGTACATAAACAGATATGACTGAGCGAATTCTTAAGAGCCTCCAGGGCTGCCAACTGTTGATAAATGCTCACAATTTTTTAAAATCCAAATACCCATATATCAGAAAGTATGCAAGCCGACAGTTTTAACTATGCACACGTATAGTACCTGACATTCTATATTAATTTGGAGTAACTTATATACGTCAGTGCTACCAACATGATTCTAAGCCTGCTGAGATGTCCAATTTAAAATACATGTAACTTCTATACTATCATTTGGATTTCAACCAAATTTCGTATGTGCTACATGTACCATAAAAGATATGACTATGCTTATTCTTAAGAGCAACCAGGGCTGCCAACTGTTAATAAATGCTGTCTCTAATTTTTATCCTTATATTAATATATCAGAAAGTATGGAAGCCAACAGCTTTAAAATTTGCACACGTATAGTACCTGATATTCTAGATGAATTTGGAGAAACTAATATACTTCAGTGCTACCAACATGACTCTAAGCCTGCTGATAGGTCCAATTTTAAAATGCATGTAACTTCTATGTTAACTAATGGATTTCATTCAAAATTGACACAACAACAGATCATATTATTTCAGATTATTTCTGACCAATACATGTATGTCATTGTTGCCAACTTGATTTTCCGCGCGCTGTTAGATCCAATGTTTAACTGCATGTAATGTCCATGCTATCCATTGGACTTCAACCAAATTTTGAATTCTGTACCTTAAGAGATGGAACTAAGAATATATTCAGTCACCAGGGCTGCCAACTGTAGTTCTCTATTAGGCTACATTATGCCAGGTATACAGTATTTCGAACTAATTAGAAATTTCGATGTTACCAACTTAATTTCGTCATTATTCTAGATAGGCCTGGATCCATTTAAATTAATCATTGTCATGAATCTCAAATTTTAAGAAAAGTAGGCTTTTTAGTTCGTCACGGAACTTCTTGTTTTTTGTTTGTTTTTATTTCCTCTTTCCATTTTGTTACCTCAGGCTATGATATTCTTTGCAAATTTCAAGAGAATTATCTAAATCCATTTTGTTGTTTCTAACTCCATACTCTTCATCTCTTGTGGACATTATCTATTCTACTATACTCAAGCGACTGTTGACAATAGTTTTGAGGTCATTCCCATATAATGTTAATATTAATTTTCAATAATGTTTCTGAATAGATGACCTAGATGTTATGCTTCTTCGAAACAATTAAAAACAATCTAATAATATTTCTGTTGCTGCAGTGTTTCTAAGGGCTGAAGTATTCCATTACAACAGTGAGGTCCTTCTATAAATGACGAAACACCGCCGGAGTCGCGCTGTGGGGGGATTGCGGTTGAGTCACGTCCAGATAACTATAGTCAGGGGCGGTATTTTTGATAATAGCTATACGCGCGTACGGTTTTCCTAGCTTCTTGCCTATATATGACCTTCTAGGTATTTAAAGTACCGTATTTTAGCTAAATGAACTCACGAAATATCACAAAATCTGGTTTATAGCGCAAATTGCGCAAAAAATCACAAAATATACTCCACTTGGTACGAAAAATGCGAAATATTATCGAAAGAGCTCTCCAATAAACGTTTAAATTCTTCTGAGGAATTGACCGTCGTGCTTTCCTTCTCATGTGTATTGAGTTCCGCGATCTCTAAGGCTATCTATGAAAATCGATATCTGCCATCGATTACATCAAATGGCGTTGTAGTCGTAGATAGAGCTCTGTGTGTTCGCGACTGATAACATTTTGTATATTTGATTGAATTAATAACAAGAATACATTAAAAGAGTGCTCTTTAAAACCCCCTATCACATAATTTGTCAGATTTACCCCATACTATCAGAAATATTTCAAAAGAAACATCGAACATTATGACAATTTATTTCGTGAAATACCCCACCGGAATAGTGTCAGTTTTAACAGCGAAATGAAAATGAAAATCCACAGCCTGCTTCCAGTCTCCGACCGGGTCAGGAATGGAATGAATGAAGCCCCCATCTAGCGGCGAGGATATGGACTGTGCCGGCTGCCGAGGCCTGACGCACTCCTCTGGGGCAATGATTAAATGAATGACAGATGAAATGAAATGATAGTGGAGAGTGTTGCTGGAATGAAATTTTGACAGGGAAAACCGGAGTACCCGGAGAAAAACCTGTCTGCCTCCGTTTTGTCCAGCACAGATCTCACATGGAGTGACCGGGATTTGAACCACGGACCCAGCGGTGAGAGGCTGGCGTGCTGCCGCCTAAGCCACGGAGGCTTCTTAACATCGAAATCAACAGTTAAAAAAAAAAAAACAAAAAAAAAAAAAGCAAGTAGTTCCGTGAAGAACTAAAGCCTATACAGGGTGTATCTTAATTATACCGACAAAAAAATCAGGGACGCTCTGCTTTTTATGTAAAAGACGATGCCGCAATCGGATTGGCGGAGAAAATTTTTCCCTCCGAGAAAATGAGGTTACTTTGTTACTTCCGGGCGCGCGATTCAAATCTACGAACTCGCCGTATTTGCTGAGCCAGGCAGCAAGCCGCTGGCCACTGCTGTGCTTCAGGCAAGGGAAGGGAATGTGATAGAAGGAGACAGAGATATGTTGGCGGGCATGCGGCAAGCCGAGCCGATCGAGGATACTTGAGAAAATTAAGGCTTGTGGTGAAGTACCTAAACCTATCTCGTATCCCGTGAACATGGTTAGGTATGGAACAAAACAACGAATGATCCTAGTGGAAACTTATCTTCACAAGAAGAAGTCTTCCTATAAATGTGTTTGTAAGTTTCAGCACTGTGAGATTTTTACTTGTGGGGGAATCTCAAACAAAGTGTATACACAAACAATCCGCGTACTCTGGAGGCTCTCGAGACCGAAATAGCTGCACTGATATCAAAAATCTCTCAGGATGAATTACGGCAAGTATACCAAAACTTCCTACGTAGGTGCAACGTGTGCATAATGTTAGAATTTAAATCACTCACATTTGTTTGTTCGAAATCATTTTATTGACGACCTCCTGACATATTTTATTACCATACTTAGTTATGTTTCTTCCCTATGGACTTACAAATTTTCCATAAGGAATTGCGTCTAGAGTTTTCGGAATTGGATATTCTGAGGCATGCCTGAGCTGAGCCCATTTTCTCGTTTTTCAATTACTTTGGAATGTACCCACTAAATCGGGTGATTTCAATCCAAGGTCCACGAACCTTTGAATAGTTCAAGAGGGGATCATCAGTAAACAACACTTCGAATCCCTCCGCTCTAAATTCACACGAGAACGAGAATAAAGTATTCAAAACAAAACGTTATCACATCTTGTACTAGCAAGGTTCTTTAATTAGTGAACATTCAAAATAGTCATTGTACTGTGAGTTTCTTAATAGAAAATATAATTATAGTACATTATGCAACGAACCTATAATGGCAATAATTAAGACACGAGTATGTTTATAAAACTCGCTTCGCTCGTTTTATAATTTGCATACGAGTGTTTTAATTACCATTATAGGCGAGTTGCATACGACTGTTAATGATGGACCATAATTATAACTTTATTGTATGTTTTAGCATAAATATTCATAAATATCTTTGGGATTCAGTAACTTCAGTTAGTCAACAGAGCGCGCTGGGTGGTTTACTGACTGAACAGAGCGCATGCGTGGGTCAAAGAATTTCGAAAGCAGAGACCATTTACTTTGCTTGGCAATGCTATTGTTTACAGCCTGCATGATGTCTAGTGCCGATCAGAATTAGCATTCACTAATATTGTCACCGAAGTCGTTTGAAAGCTATGCGCTGTGTAGAAATTGGAGTTGGGGATATCAAGGTGCACTGCTATTTCTTGTCTCATATTCGCCAGTTTATTTACGCGAACATATGGAACGGTGCACTTTCCATCTCGGTAATTTATATAGAACGATGCTGTGTTTCTAACTTCTGGACGTAGATTCATACATTTATTGCATATTGAACCCATGTACCATAGCCTCAAAGGGAGTCGAATCCATGTATTTTGAGAAAGGAATGAAAGAATCATACAGTCTCTAAGGGAACGGAGAGAAATTTCAAGCCAGGATTCTAGCCTAACATTGTGCAAGCGTTAGGGCCAGGTGTTCCTAAGATGAGCTCATGCCTCTTGACATTTATAAGGAGCCAGTCATGGATATTATTAGAACGAGTGGAAAGTTTGGACTGTAAGACGAAGAAGCTTGACTCGGAAATTGCTCTTACGTTGCAGGAAAATGGCAACCCCGCTGCTGAGTCAGAACAGGAATAATTAAATTTAACCCGTTTACGAGTATAAAAATAAGTAAACAGATACAGTACGGTGAATCATTTTGGATTAGAGATTTTTGTGTAAAGAAAAACCTTGTAATAATAGTCCAGGAGAAAACTGCAAACGCAAGTATACGTCATTGGGGATTCACCGGGACCCAAGGAGTGGGAGAATTAAAAATGAACAGCACCACCCACACAGTTGAGGACGAGAAATTAATTAATATCTCGGAAATGCACGATCGATTTCCATGCACAGGAAGATTATTTTACGTTTGGAAGACGAGCTTTCTGGAGATATAATTTTTATAATTGTGCGACAATTAGTTCAAAAGTTGGTCACGAAAAGGACTAGAGTTTTATCTTTTTGTGGCTGAATAGTATAAAACTCCTGGCAGAGCCAGACCAAACATGCAGTTACTCTGACAGCCCGTGAGGGGGTGTTACTCTGCATCAGTGCATGCAGTCATTTCGACAGCCCGTGAGGGGGCGTTACTCTGTATCACGCCGGAAGAACAGTATTCAAGAGCCCGAGGGGGGCGTCACGACGCATCATGCAGTCTGCGAGCATTCCGTGAGCGGAAGTGCTGCATCGCATCGTACAGGCAGTTACTAATCCGTCCAGGGGGACGTTTAGCTGTATCCGACATCGATCCAGAACCTGAGGGAGGTTACTTTGATCACAGTTCGTCATAGCACGTCTTGATGTAGGCAGTTTGCGCTACAATTTCAAGTAGTTAATTCAGAAACATAGTTCGACAAGAGACTCCTGTGGGAGGTTATGCTACAAGTTCGCCGAGTGTAGATCAGTTACGATATGAGTACGCTACGCTGATGGTTAGCAGTTCGAGACTTTGAAGAGTCCTAAAGTATAAAGAACATTAAATTTACGGACTTTAAAGTATACAGCGATCAGTAGGGAATTTCGAGTTCCAGAAGAACACGAGTTCGATACAGTTACGAAGTTATAAGAACTCCAACAAATAAACGGCGTTATGTCCAGTAAAGACATTGTTAAAGACATTAAGTCCTGTAAAGGACAAGAATAAACAGTAATTAAGGTCGTGAAAGATAGAAGTTCTAGCAAAAGGAACTTAGGAACTTCGGTTCGAAACCAGAGGGAAAACGTACTCTAGTGAGAAAACGTCAAAAATATACGATAGACAGTATACGGTCCTCGAAGGGAGGCCAAGATATAGAAACTATAGGGTGCGATAGACAGTGTACGGTCCTCGAAAGGAGGCCAAGATATAGAAACTATAGGGTGCGATAGACCACCATATATAAATAGAGGTGACGGCAAAGTAAAGACATTTATCGCCTAGTTAAAGCAGATAAAGTGAAGCCGAGTAATAGACAATAGAAGCGGTTTTGAGAGACTGAAACCAGTAGTTTCCATTGTAGGAGAGAGAAACTTTGAACGAGTAAAATCACACGTCCAATGCAGGTCGATAGGATTCACATCAGGGATCGTCAACAGCCGACAGAAATCGTCAAAATCGTTGAGATACGCCCGTGTGATAGAAGTGAAGTGTAAATATTGTAAGAAAAATAATAAGAGGATCATTTTAAGGGTTTTATGTAAAGTGAAAGCGTTTTATGCAAAGTGATATGTGTTATAATATGTACCAGAGTAATATTTTTTAGTGTTTTAATGTGTGCTCCAAACGGATACACCAGTGTATTAAAAATGTTGTCAGTGTTAAATGTAGTGAATATGTGTCAAGAAATTTCTGTACATGAGATGAATTTGTACAATATGGAGTAGGTCAAGAAGGTGGGCTGAAATGTCACATCAAACGAGAATAAAGGTCAGAAAACGACCTTAGACATGTGAGTAAAGATTTTCATTATGTTTTGGTGTCGGGAAAAATTTTGTGTACAATTCCACCGGAGTTTTGAGTAAAAGGGATGTTTTTAAATAAATAATAACTAAATAAGAACGCGATCTGAACGAAAATAAAGTTTTAAGAAATAATAAATAATTATGTGAAATAATAAATCCTGTAGAGGAAATGCATGGAATAAAATGTCAGTGTATTTAATGAATGTTATAAAAGCAAGCATAATAATAATAATTATAACAAAGATATTTACATAAAGGTAAATTTGAATTATATGAAAGAAATAGCTTTTGAGCTCTTGTAAGGAATGAAGACATGATGTGAATAACTAGGTAAAGAAATCTAAATAAAGATTAAATTGAATGTAGAGCGTTGAAGCCTTAACAAATGTATAAGACATGATGTGAATTCATGTTCTAAAAAATGGAGCGATTTATTGTCAACGGAAAAGATTAATATAAGAATTGAGATATGTATCAATTGTTACTATAAAATTTATCAGTTCTTTGGAAGACATTCGGCCGTAAAGTAATGTGTAGCGTAATGGAACGCAATTAAATAAAAAGTCACGCTAGGAACGCGTAAAAGTTAAAGTACTTGGTAAGTTACTTATGGAGGGGAGTTGATTGCAGTGAATTGAGATATGTTGTAAGTCCTCTAAATTGTGACGTGGATCACGAGGCCATGTGTGTATTATTTAAAAGGGAGCTAATGTATGGTATTATTGAGCGTATGTCATGTAGGCCACGGCCAACTTTAAATCGCGTCTTGTATAAGTCCTCCAAATGTGGAAATGGTTCCCGAGGCATGTTAAGAGATTCGAGCATAGAATCCTCTTGTTGTTAAAGCCCCTAATTATTCGTCGTAGAATGAGTATTATTCTTCCCAATCAATGAGGACCCTCTCATAATTAATAAATGCCAAGGTTACGAAAGTGGTTTATGAGCCAAAGAATATTGTTGAATGAAAATAAGTGAAGTAAAAGCCAGGTCTCTCCACAGAACTGAGAATAATGTGATGGTTTGTTTTAAAGCATTGAAGAGAGCTGCCACCGTAGGTTAGGCAGAGAGCTGCTTTCCTTGTCATAAATCACGCTCGAGTATAATGTCTTGACCCTCATAGAGCGAGGGTGGGTAAAAAAAACCGTCTTGTAAGAAGTGTTAAATACACCGTGAGTGTTTAAAGTTGTTAATGACCCGGGCGTTGAACCGAGGTCCTTGTAGATTGATATTATCGCTTGCCAGTTCAGATCGTAGTTTTCTTATGTGATAATGGTCTTATAAGACAAATGAATTGAATAAAAAATCCCTATTGTAATGTTGTATGGAAAATAAGGAATCCCCGAGTTTTATGAAGATAACTAGATTTCGGGAGTAATCATAGTTTTTGACTTTGTCAAGTAATCTTTATAACTCTGGAGTACACAAGTGGTTTCCCGATCACCGTAGTGAATTTGAAAATTGGAGAGAGATAGTAAATAATGAGAATATGTGAAATGCCCAAATATTGAAGTGAATAATTAACATATAATTTTAAATGTAATTATATATTTGTGTTGATGATAAGAAAAGATAAAAATAAGTTCTTGAGGTGTACAAAAGTATGACACCATTATTATGGAAAAGTGTCGAGCCAAAGGAGCTCGTAGTTATATGGAACTTTAAGATAAGTACTTTATGGAGGTGAAAATAATCATGAATTGTTGGTTTTAAGGAAAACCATGTGTTTTATTCTAATATTTGTTTTATTTTTATGCTATTCCTTTTTCACTTTGGACAAGTAGAATGATATTGGTCAGTAGTTATTTGTTTTATTGTTTGTAGCGCCATAATTTTGATTAATTAAATGTGTTAAAAATAGGAGTTGATTTTGTTGTTATTTTTGCAAGTGTATCCTCTATTTAATCCAAAATATGTAAGTCACAGAGTGGGAGAACTTACCGCAGCCCCGAAAAATCCCGATTTGAGCATACTGTGATTTGCATATTTCTTGCTAAAAGGGCACAATATGTCATAGTATTTTCTTGTTACCTTAAAGGTTCGTGCTGATTTTGTCTTCATGTATGGGATTGTAACTACAGTGGTTGATCCGATATCCAATTTGAACTTTCAAATCATGTAATTCATGCCCGACATGTTGGATTTTGAGCGCATGCGCGAAGCTATCCTTACATAATTGGTCAATGAATGAGCTCTGATTGGCTGGAGAAACTGTTTCATAATGAAGAATAGTACTATAATGACCCTCATTATGATAACGTTCTCTGACATTTACATTTCGATATCGTCGAACATAAAGACTATTTGTTTAAACATTTGAAGTAATTTCAGCGCATTTCAGTGCAGTTTTACCGAATTAAGTCATGAAAAGTAAAAAACGAAATGTTTGAAAACTAGAATCTAGTCTAATAACTTGCACACCTCTGTAGAACATGTAGTGCAACATTTCCAGCAACTACTCTGAAATTCAAGCAAGTAATAATGATTAAAGGAATCTGTTGACATCAAATATAGATTTAGGCATTAGGAAGTCATTTTTGAAAGCCTTTGTCTGGAGCGTGGCACTCTATGGAAGTGAAACTTGGACTATTGGTGCAGCAGAAAAGAGGATAATTGAAGCATTTGAAATGTGGTGTTACAGGAGAATGATGCAAATCAGATGGGTAGATAGGAATACAAACGAAGAGGTATTAAGACGAGTGAGAGAGGAGAGATGTTTCTGGCGACTGCTAATGAAGAGAAGAGATAGGTTAGTAGGACACATACTAAGACACCCAGGAATAGCAAGCTTAGTTATGGAAGGAAGGATTGAGGACAAGAACTGTAGGGGTAGACGAAGGTTAGAATATGTTAAACAGATTGCTTCGGATGTAGGGTGTGGTAGCTATGTAGAGATGAAACGATTAGCTCAAGACAGGGAGGCATGGAGGGCTGCATCAAACCAGTCAAAAGACTGAAGACACAATCATCATCAATAATGATTATTAAATACGTTAAAAAGTGTCAATGTACTAGGTGTATATATGAAATTGTACTTTGTACACCATTTATAAATAGTTATTGTTGTTTTGAGTGGCGAAACAGCGAGGTCGTCTGGCCCTACCTTTTATAAAGATTCCCCTATTAGAAGAATAGATTGAGGTGACCGGGCATGTAGCACGGATGAGTATAGGGAAGTACCTAAGAAGGTATAACATGGCAATCCTCGGGACAGAGAAGACGTGGTTAACCGAGAACAGAATGGTTAGGTGGATGGAATGATTGAAGTCCTTCCGATAAATTGGCTATAGAAATTGGACAGTCATAACATTAGACCGAGATAACTGGTGGAAGATTGGTTGGTTGGTTCCTCAGTTTAGGGGCTGCGACAACGCGGTCATGTAGCCCCATGTACTTTGGGTGTGTGTAGAATGTATCTGATAACCGGTGTTAATTGTGATGACTGTATTAGTGTGTGTTTCTGTTTCTTAATTCAAGTAAGGACTGCATACTTTGAATTTATCATTTAGTTCCTACTTTTGCCGCCAAACGCCACCGTCAACAACTACTAGTTCACAACTTGGGTACTAGACGCCACCGCAGTCGGCTCCTGGCGACGAACGTAGGAACCTAACCTTTGTTTACATTTTAACCTAATTTAGCTTCACACAGCTGTAATCAGTAGAAGGTTTTTTCACATGCCATAAATCTATGACATGGGACCGCCGGCTTTACTTCCTCTCCGAAAGAGGGCATACTGAAGGATTTTTAACGCTCTTAAAAAGTCCGACGACTTCGGCAGGGTTTGAACCAGCGATCTTGGTCATAGAAGCTCAGCATGCTACTAACTACGCCACCAAAGCCGCATGCCGGAAGAGGCCAACTTTCACAACGAACTGTAGCGTCACAGAAGAAGAAGAAGAAGAAGAAGAAGAAGAAGACTTCGGTGTGTGACATTTGTATGACAACCTGTACTGATGTAGCAGTTAGTGGCATTGGATTACACAGGTCTACAAAAAATTGGATTCAATAAGTGATTTTGTATGTTGAAAGTGTATGGATTATGGGAATATCTTCTAAGTTCCTGTACCACATCACGTTTTAAAAAAACTGCATATTAAAGAAATCATTGCAAGAAGTGTGAACTTGAAAATTTGCATTGTATTGTTTCTTTATAGCAGACAGAATTTTGTGCATGAAAATTGTAAACACATTAACTTAAGACATATTGTAACAAATACATATCAAAGAGAAAACCAGTTTGTGTTCACTTGTATGATTAAATCAATGGATGCAAAGCTTCTCAAACTGCTTTTTCTCTTGTAGGATCATCACGTTTTATCAGCCAACAGTAGAGATATTGTGAAATATTGCAATGTCTTGTTAATCAAAATTACTGCAATTATAACAAGCAGTTCCATGAAGAACTAAAGCCTATTTTCATATATCCTACTTATGTTAACTGCCACTATCAACATACACAATTTCAGGTTGATTGCTGTAATAGATTCGTAGATATTGAGAACCGACTAAATATTGCGGATGGTCGCCATGTTGGATTTTTATATATGTAGCTCTCAGAGTTATGTACTGTTACATGAAGATTATTGTGTACGTGTAGTAATCAAACTTCAATCGCATGATTAGGACACAAGAAGTAACAACGAGATTTAAAAATTTCGCTCTGCTGCCATCTTGTGGTTATGGAAACAATTGAAATAGATTAGATGCCAGTGAATTAACATTTGTATAAGGATTTACTCTACCAAATTTCACTGCACTCGGATGGTTAAATGCGAGAAACGTCCATGTGAATATTTATACTTCGCGTATTTGGATTTGTGATCACCAGGTTATTGAAAGTCCTATAGGTGAACTTATGTTCATAGCCCCTATGAATATATAAAAAAACCAGTTTGATTGCTGTAATAGATTCGTAGATATTGATAACCGTCTAAATATTTCGGATGGTAGCCAAGTTGGATTGTTATATGTATTGGTCATAGCTTCATGTACCATTAAAGGACAATTATTGCGTAGGTTCATTATTCAAACTTTCACTTCGATCGCAATATTACGACACAAGAAATAAGAACTTAATTTTAAAATTAGCACAGCCGCCATCTTGAGGTTATGTAAACAATTGAACTAAATTAGATACCAGTGCATTACAATGTGTATAAACATTTGCTGTACCGTACCAGGTTTCATTGCGTTTGGATCATTAAATGGCGAGAAAAGTCTATTTAAAACTTTCAACTTCGCTTGGCCGCCATGTTCATTTTGTAGTTAACCGGTTTTTGAAGGTCTCATAGGTGAACTTCCTGTAGTGCCCTTTACCATTGTTCAAAATTTCAGGGATATACCGGTAATAGTTTCAGAGATATAGAATGCTGGTGAAATATTTCGCACAGCCGCCATGTTGGATTGGTGAGACGTAACTAAATTGGTATGGGATAGGACAAAAGTAATGGCACTTCTGAATTCAGATGAACAATGTACATGTAAAATAAGAGTCAAAACCCAGGACGGACTAACCTGTGTTATTCGAGCCTAGGATTGGAAAACTTTCAGCGGGATTTGAAATAAATATTATTCTAGCATTATCTGTGTCAAAAATACCAGAAAAATCTACACTAGGATGACAAATTTCAGCGTTAGGATTCCCGAACTTAAAACTTCTCAGTGCCGTCGTAGAGTGAACGTCAGGTACTCAGGCTGTGTCCCAATACTCAAGTTGTCTGCTATTGACTAGCTGCTAGCTACTATGTGCTACGCACTACGGAGATTTGGGACATGTCTGCTTGATCACAGCCTCCTTCATAGACTTGTGTTCTGAAACGCACTGGACTTACATGCTGGTACCAAACCAACACTCAAGATGGCGGTGGTCTGCTACTCCTTGTAAGCTCTTTGCGCTTTCATCAGCTATTTTAAATAAACAATACCTGCATTATACGATCATGGATGCGCCAAGAAGATCACTTTTTAGCCGAGCCCTAATTATGGTTTGTGTTTGGCTTAAGTCATAGACAACCTAGAATGTACATAACCTACAATTCCGATAAGCTACAATTTCTATAACTTCCATGACGTAGTTCACTAGCTGCTACAGACTTGATTGCTATGTGCTAAGCAGTATTGGATCACGACTTCTGACGTCACATCCGGTGAAGTAGTCGACTATCTAGTTCACTACGGCTGAAATTGTACTATTGGGACACAGCCTCAGTTCAAACGTGGGGAAGTGACGGTGGCGTCAAACGTGGACTGCACGGTAAGCTGGAGAATAGCATAACCTGTGGCCAGATGGGCGTTGCAGGAGGCTGCTGAACCTAGCAAAGTAAGGCACTCATCAGACAGGGGCGGCATGAGTAACACCAGAAGAGTTTTCTGCACTGCCACTCACTCCGCTATGATCATTACCTGTCCAGTATTTCGCTCAAGTTGTCGGAGAATTTGAGTCCGTCTTTTCTAACTAAAGGAGACATGCTGGAAAAGGTAATTGCATATGGCTGTATTTTATATGACACATAACACCTGAATTATTATTGTGAAGTATCTAGATCGCCCACAGTGGAATATACACCCTGACCAGAGTTTTTTTGTTTGTTTGTCGTATGGCCTCCTGAGAGGCCGAGTGCAGGTTTTTCTAGTCGACGCCCGTGGGCGACCTGCGCGTCGGGATGAGAGATGGAATGGATGAAGATGAACGAAAGTGAGCTAGGATGTGGAAGGAAGCGGCCGTGGCCTGTCAGAAGATACCGTCCCAGCATTTGCCTGCTGTTGAAAATGGGAAACCAAGGAAAACCATTTCAAGGACGGCCGACGGTGGGGCTCGAAACCACGCAGTCTACCGAGTCAGCAGAGAGCCTGGCCCAATGACCTACCGCTGCGCTTTAGCCAGAGTGACCTGTATCAGTGATGATGGCTGTACTAGTGTGTGTATTTGTAATTGAGGTAGGATTTGGGTAGGAAGGGACCGTGGCCTTAAGTTAGATGCCATCCCGGCATTTGCCTGGAGTAGAATTGGGAAACCACAGAAGAACCACTTTCAGGATGGCTGAAGTACTGTAGGAATCGAACCCACCTCTTCTCAGTTTTGCCTCACGATGCTGAGTGTACTCCGTTCCAGCCCTCACACAAGAATTGAAATTTCTTGGCAAAGCCGGGAATCGAACCCGGACTCCCGGGGCGACAGCCAAAAACGCTCAGCTGCTACACCTCGAGATAGTCTGTAGTAGTGCGTATAGCAGTATTCGGGGCAGACATTGGGGTAGGTGGCCTGGAACTTGGAATAAGGTGCTATCTTGGAATTTGCCTCAATATCCCGGGTGAAAACCACACTCAGGATAGCCACTGTCCGTGCCGGGATTCGAACTTCCAATCTTCGAACTTGCCCCATCGCAGCCGTAGTGACCAATTAATCGCGTGTGGTTATGCCACGGGGTGGTAGAGAATAAAGATGCCAGACGCATGTGGGATTTGAACCTACAACCTTCGGGTTCGGCAACTGATGCTCTACCTACTAAGTTAACACAATCACAATTGAAGCGTCTACCTCATTATCACAGTCTCCAAAACCAAAGATTTGGGACAAAATATTACCACAAATGTTTATCTTGCGATCGACCAACAAGTGCGCTATGTTTCGTAGGTTTTATTTAATGTACATCATATATCCGATGGGACCTAACTTCCAAGTCAAATTCGAAATATCGCGAAATTTTCAATTCTGCTTTTTAAAACACTGGAGTTTGCCATATTCCATGCACAGCATTATAATCACGTCCAAATTAACCATTCTTAGAAAATTTCATAAAATTGAAACAAAACAAATGAAAATTAGTAAAATTGGTATTGACTAAGGATGTGATTGTTATTTGTTTAAATATTTTTATTTAACTCAATATTTTCTATTATTTACACATTCTTGTCGTTTTTTAAATAAATAAATAAATAAATTTATATCCTGGCGTATCTATTCATAAGTACATATTTCCTATATTTGGCGGTTTGTTGTACTCCTTAGATGCCATTTGCGACCCTTGGCGATTCCAGTTATTTGCTTCTCTACAGTGTTTCGTGAATGCACCCTTGTCACTGTATTGCAGTAGTATTTCAAGATAGGACGAACGCTATGTAGGGATGAGAGTAATGGATCTGGTTGTAAAGTGAGTCTCTCTCACGACTCGTCCGGCCGGCGCGCCCAGCTTATCTGCCTCCAGTTGACTCATCACTCCCCGCTCGGCATAGCATAGCAATAAGAGCAGAACAGCACTTGGCTCACTTGATCCGTGCATCACATGAGATACCAATTAAAATTTAGAAACTAAGAATTAATAAACTAAGGTCGTACCTTATGACAGGACATGTTGGAAATGTTCTCCTCCTACATCCACACGTTTCTGGCATCGTCTTAGGAAACTCCGATTCACCCGCATAAGTTCGTCTTCCGTAATTGAGGCTATTTCTCTCCGGATATGTTCTGTGATTTCATTTACTTTTTCCTCGTTTAGTACACGTTTGTTAACACTTCGCTTCTTATCGAGTAGAGAACCAGTTCCCCTCAATTTGTTTACGAGCTTCCGCACGGTCTCTCTATGTGGAGGGTGCACACCTGGAAAATGTGTGATGAAACGTTTAACGACTTCCCTGTAAGATTCTGTTTTCACATAATTATCGTACATAAATACCCTTTCCTCTACCGTGTACACACGTGGAGGCATTATGAGAATTATATCCAAAAGTAACACTTCACAACTCGATAATAGTTGGAGCGACAGATGATCACTAAATACACGTTATACACCGTCCAAGGAGTGTCAATTTATAATGTCACATAACCTGTATGACCTGGCGTTCAAGATATGGTAATAACTATGTGGAAGAGTTTTATCCAAAGAATACGATATGTTATAATTAAATAATAAATAGCCTAAATTATGTTTCAGTGTGTTGTGCCAGATCCCAATGTATTTTGCACAGACCGGCATGACAGTATACAGAAAATTCAAGAGCCAGTCAGTCATTCTGCAAGCTCAAATAAGAATATCTTCGGTTTTGTGATTTCACAATGGTAGTGGTGGGGGACGGAAGGTAGGATGGTTTCAGCGGAAGAACCAGAACTTGACCTGGGACAAGTGGCGTGAAAGGATCGTGCGATGGAATGGCAAGATAAGATAGAGCAACTCGGAAGATTGGCTGGCGCAATTCGCCAACATCGATCTGAACCACAGGACATGATATTTCACTTTGAAAATCTCACATACATTGGCCAAGAATTGGCCTTGTTGACACGCTAGCAGCTTGATCGGGCGATTCACGTTCGGTATGAGCCTTTGTGGGGAGTCTAACCATATTTTGGAGATGTCAGAATGACTATAAATGGAGAGTTTGGACCATGAGCCCGTTCTGCGTGAATTGCGTACCAACACATCACCATCTTCATAATTATATCGATGAGAACAGGTTCTTGAAACATGCAGCACGAGATAATGATCCGATTAAACGGTAAAATTATAATACTTAGCTGGATATTAACGTTGTGCGGTCTCATCTGTGCAGCTAATATTGTATGGGGGAAAGTACGCGAGGTGTCTGACAACTGGTTTGATGAGATTGCTCGAGGGACATGCTACACATCTTGATGTGCTTTCTGGTTATCAAATAGTCTATTGGTCATGCCGTGAATTCTACACTATTTCAACATCAACTCATCATAAAACTCAAAGAATTGGATTTTAATGATCACAATTATGAGAAATGAGTTGTAATTAATTCATTTTAGAGGCTTGTGAGATGCTGATCCTCAGCCACGTGTACTTGGTTCCAATAACCTGTGTTTCTGTGATAACTGTAGTAATGTGTGTAACTATAATTATTATTGTCGGGAACGGGGTTGGTGCCCCTGGATTTGAAGTAAGGTACTATCCCGGCACATATCAGAACGGAGTGTGGAAAACCTCCGTGATAACCTCACTCAGGATAGCCACTGTCAGCGTGGGGATTCAAACCTCCGATCTCCAGACTTGCTCAAATAAATAAATAAATAAATAAATAAATAAATACTTAAGGAAGGAAAGGAGAAATGAACGAAGGAAGGAAGGAAGGAAGGAAGGGAGAAATGAACGAAGTAAGGAAGGAAGGAACTCAGGTTGGAAGGAAGGAATGGAGGAAGGAAGGAAGGAACGAAGGGAGGGAGGTTGGAAGGAAGGAATAGAGGAAGGAAGGAAGGAAGGAAAGAATGAAGGGAGGAAGGAAGGAAAGAAAGAAGGAATGTTGGGAGGAAGGAAGGAAAGAAGGAATGAAGGGAGGAAGGAAAGAAGGAAAGAAGGAAAGAAAGAATGAAGGGAGGAAGGAAGGAAAGAGGGAAAGAAGGGAGGAAGGAAGGAAGGAAGGAAGGAAGGAATGAAGGGAGGAAGGAAAGAAGGAAGGAAGGAAGGAAGGAATGAAGGGAGGGAGGAAGGAAGGAATGAAGGGAGGAAGGAAAGAAGGAAGGAAGGAATGAAGGGAGGAAGGAAAGAAGGAAGGAAGGAAAGAAGGAAAGAAAGAAGGAAGGAATGAAGGGAGGAGGGAAAGAAGGAAGGAAGGAAGGAAGGAAGGAAAGAAAGAATGAAGGGAGGAAGGAAGGAAGGAAGGAATGAAGGGAGGGAGGGAGGAAGGAAGAAAGAAGGAAAGAAGGAAAGAATGAAAGGAGGAAGGGAGGGAGGAAGGAAGGAAAGAAGGAAAGAATGAAAGGAGGAAAGAAGGAAATAAGGAATGAAGGGAGGAAGGAAGGGAGGGAGGAAGGAAGGAAAGAAGGAAGGGAGGAATGAAGGAAGGAAGGAAAGAAGGAAAGAAGGGAGGAAGGAATGAATGAAGGAAGTAATTAAGGAAAGAAGGGAGGAAGGAAAGAAGGAAATAATGAATGAAGTGGGGAGGGAAGGATGGAAGGAATGGAGGGTGGAAGGAAGGAAAGAAGGAAAGAAGGAAGGGAGAAAGGGAGGGAGGAAGGAAGGAAAGAAGGAAAGAATGAAGGGAATAAAGAAGGAAAGAAGGAATGAAGGGAGGAAGGAAGGAATAAAGGGAGGGAGGAAGGAAGGAAGACAAGAAGGAAAGAAGGAAGGAAGGTATGAATGGAGGAAGGAAGAAAGGAAGGAAGGAAAGAAGAATGGTAAGAAGGAAGGAAAGAAGGAAGGAAGGAAGATAGGAAGTAAGTAAGAAGTAAGGAAGGAAGGAAGGTAGGAAGTAAGTAAGGAAGGAAGGAAGGATGGAATGTTGGGAGGAAGGAAGGAATGGCAATATTATGAATACATGTCTACCTCTGTCTTCTTTTAGATTATTGTTTTGCTATAAATGACATGATCCCCAAGCGCACTGTTGAAATGAGGAGTGATTTGTGACATGCTTCACCTGGCACACGCTAGTGCGGCTAAAATACTAATATTAATATCCGACCTACTATGTAGGCTACGCACCCTGTCACCCTTTGATCTACAGTCCAATTAGTGAAATCGTTGGCGCATGCAATATAGTTTAATATAGCCTAGACTATTTAGAAGATGCGTGTGATATACACAAGTCACGGCTTCGAGTGTATATCGGATGTGCCAGAATAATATTTCTGAATAATTATAATGGCACTTGAACATTTATATTCCGCGTTCCTTAAATCACCATCGTTTGAAGTGAACATACAAGTATGCCTGCAAGTATCAAGGGACGTATGTTGAATTTTAAGGCAAGATAAATCATCAGTACTTCTAAACACAGGATGTTCCGTAAATAACACTCTTACTTTGAAATTCTTTTCATTTGTATCTTCTCTTCTGATTACGCAGTACGATTCAATACAGTTAGGGATGTCAGAAGGTTAGTGGTGTGTCCACCTTATGATCCCAAGATCACGTGTTCGATGTCCAAACGAGGAAGTCCGATTTTGGAAGGGCGGAAAATATCCATGGCACTACGAGTCCTACGACGATAGCTCATAAACGATCTCTCGTATTACATTTGGTGATTAGAAAACATAAGTACTTAACCCTGGAACACAACACTAGGGTCTGGACGATCTTGAAAAAAACAAATTATTGAATAAATCTTTTATGTGAAACGGTGGGCTACCCAAACGTGTTTGTAAGTTGGAAAAGTACACCTCCACACTCGACTAGAGAAATTCTGATCTGTCAGTGTAAGCAAACATTTTGAAGATATACATGAATAGAGGAAAGAGCCTCCGTGGCTTAGGCGGCAGCACGCCGGCCTCTCACCGCTGGGTCCGTGGTTCAAATCCCGGTCACTCCACTATCATTTCATTTCATCTGTCATTCTTTTACTCATTGCCCCAGGGGAGTGCGACAGGCTTCGGCAGCCGGCACAGTTCATATCCTCGCCGCTAGATGGGGGCTTCATTCATTCCATTCCATGACCCTGTCGGTTGACTGGAAACAGGCTGTGGATTTTCATTTTCAAATGAATATAGGCCAGGGTTATGGAATGTTGTGGTACGGAAACGTCACATCTTACCATCGCTACGTACAGTACATGTTTATTCTGTCAGCAGGTAACATACAAGTCAACACAAATTAGAAACAAAAGACAAACCGAAATCCATAGAAAGCAACTCTTTGTCTCAATTCTCCACGTGGAGACCCCAGTTTGGTATTTATGCTTATAATTTCCAGGGGTGTCATAATATCCTACTGCTGCTGCAGTTCTTGATAAGTAATTGACGAGGTTAGATTCGTTTACGCTACATATGACTATGTGAATGAATCCTCAAATAAGCCAGACATGATTCACACTTTCTATATGGATCAATAAGTAATGCTCACAATTTTATTTCTCGACAGCCTTTCATTGGAAATGAACAAAACTATTTAGAATGTAACTTCAATCCTTCCTTTATGATGTCACGAAGTTTCATTGTTACCCGACATATGTCGTTGAAGCAGTTCAGTTTCAAAATGGTGGCTGCTAGTGAAACCCATACAAAGTAGAGAGCTGTGATTGAATTTCTTTGTGAGGAGCAGGTAACTATTTCAAACATTCACAGACGCTTACAAAATGTCTATGAAGATCAATCAGTGTATAGGAGTACTTTCAGTCGTTGGGTCAGCCGAGTGTCAGAGGCAGAAAGAGGTAAAGCAAAGCTGTCTGATCTCCCACGCCCGGGAAGACCACAGGATGCTATGACACCGTAGACAGTTCAACGCGCCAATGCTGATGGGCTTATTCGGGTGAACAGGCGAGTAACAACCAAACAACTTGCTGCTAAGCTAGGTATCTCTGTGGGTAGTGTCAACGCAATTATCCACCGCTTTTCGAAAGTTTGTTCCAAATGAGTCCCTAAATGCCTAACTGACGACAATAAGGAACAAAGAAGGACCATTTGTGCAGAGTTGCTTGGACATCACGACACTGACCCGGATTTCGTATCCAAGATTGTCACAGGGGATGAGACATGGATTCACCATTTCGAACCTGAGACTAAACTACAATTCATGGAGTGGCTTCACACAACTTCTCCTAGGAAGAAAACTTCAAATCAGGACCCTCAGCCGGCAGATTACGGCCACAGTGTTTCAGGATTCTGAAGGAGTTATTCTGATAGACACATTGTCAGCGCTGGTGTAACAGTACACTCGGAGGTTTACATCGATACCCTGAAAAAAATGTAGAGAAGATTTTCACGTGTTCGTATCCATAAAAATGTTCACGAAATTCTTCTTCAACATTATAACGCGAGACCACACATTAGCCTGCGCACCCGTCAAGAGATCACAAATCTTGGGTGAACTACCCTGCCTCATCCGCCCTGGGGCCCTGAAGGATGCTATCCAAAGCAAGTGAATGAGAACGATGAGCAAGTCATACAAGACGTCAAGACGTTGCAGTGAGAGAGATCAGCTGAATGGCATTGAGCTGGCATACACACTCTGAAATTTATATGGCGTAAATCCATAGATTTGAATGGAGATTATGTGGAATAAAGAAACTTGCAGCCAATAAATAGAGGAATAATAAATATAATGTATTTGGATTTGTAATAAAACAAACCTTGTGTAAGGAACAAAATCGTGTGCAATAATTATTGTACGCCCTAGTATAATGAAACCAAACATAGAACTGACATCCTTGATCAACTACATGTAAAACTGTATGTAAAACATTTTCTAGATGTTGAACAAGAAGTTCCGTGACGAACTAAAGAGCCTACTTTTCTTAGAATTAAGATTCATGCCAATGATTATCTACAGTATATGAACTTATATAAATTAATGACGGAATTAAGTTGGTAATATCGAAATGTCCAATTATTTCGAAATATACCTGGTATAATGTAGCCTCATAGAGCACTACGGTTGGCAACCCTGGTGACTGAATATATTCTTAGTTCCATCTCTTAAGGTACATAATACAAAACTTGGTTGAAGTCCAATGGACGTTACATGCAGTTAGACATTGAATCTATAAGCACGAGTGAAAGCATGTTGGCAACAATCTCATGCGTGTGCTGGTCAGAAATAATCTGAAATATTATGATATCTTGTTGTGCCAATTTTGGATGAAATCCATTTGTTAGTATAGAAGTTACATGTTTTTTTTAATCGGACCTATCAGCAGGCATAGAATTATGTTGGCAGCACTGACTTATATTAAATACTCCAATTTAATCTAGAATAGCAGGTGCTATACGTGTGCAAAGTATCGAGCTGTTGGCTTGCATACGTTCTGATATATTGATATTAGGGTAAAAAATATGGACAGCATTTATTAACAGTTGGCAGCCCTGATTGCTCTTAAGAATACGTATAGTCGTATCTGTTATGTTACACATATCACATACGAAATTTGGTTGAAATCCAACTGTTAGTATAGAAGTTTGATGTATTTAAAATGGGTGCCAACAGCAGGCTTAAAATCATGTTGGTAGAAATTACGTATATAAGTAACTCCAAATTAATCTAAAATGTCAGGTACTATACGTGTCCATAGTTTAAAGCTGTGGGTTTGCATACTTTCTGATATATTGGTAGGCCTATTTGGATAAAAAATAGAGAGAGCAATTATTAACAGTTGGCAGCCCTGGTGGCTCTTAAGAATACGCTCCGTCATATCTGTGTATGTACACATATTACATACAAAATGTGGTTGAAATCCAATTGATAGTGTAGAAGTTATATGCAATTAAATATTGGACCTATCAGAAGGATTAACATTATTTTGGCTACACTGTCATAAATAGCCACCTGGAAATTAAACTGAAATAGTATTATCTACATGTGTGCCAATTTTGGAATAGCTCCCATGCATACCTTCCAAGATATCCAACATGTAGCTCAAATTTCTAGTGCGTTTTTTCAGCAGTTGGTAGCTCTGACATCATTTTCAAATATGGGCATGAGATATTCCGGTATACAACTTTAACTAACTAACTAACCCCGTGGCACTACAGCCCTTGAATAGCCTAGGCCTACCAAGCGACCGCTGCCCAGCCAATTGGCCTGCAGATTTTGGGGTGACGCGTGGTCAGCGCGTCGTGTCCCCTCGGCCGTTAATCTTTGTTTTCGTGACCAGGCACTGTCTCACTGTCATACAGCTACTCAATTGTCCTCACGAGGCTGAGTGCACCCCGTTCCAACCCTCACGGCAGTTTTAAAATCCCTGACGGAGCCGGGGATCGAACCCGGGGCCTCCGGGTGAGAGGCAGGCGCGCTACCCCAACACCACGGGGCCGGCGGTATACATCTTTACACATACTAAATTTGGTTTCGATTGCTGCAGCCGTTTAGGAGTTGATAGGGGGACACACACACAGCCAGCCAGCCAGACAGACAGACAGACAGACAGAAGGACAGTCAGACAGACAGACAGACAGAAGGACAGACAGACACACATTTTCCCAGATCGATCTCATAAGTCTACTTTTTCCTCATTTTTGCAAAATGTGAAAAGTAGGCTAAAAATCAGACGTGATTATAGTATCCAATAACCACGTCATCGAAATCGAAATTACTAAGTGGAAACAAAAACAGCCAATGGCATTCACCAAAATCTTAGATAAAGATGGAATTGATAAGGATTCTTTAAATCGTTAGCTGCAACGTAAGACCCTTCAAGGGAAAACATCAGGGTTCATGATGGTCAATTAAGATGTAATCGTTTCATCGGAGATACATCCTGAACGAGACCAATCTGTACATGAGATAATTGATCATGATTGGAGGGTGCTCAACATTAGCTGGAGTGGACTACACCGTTAGACACAATAATGTAGCAAAGGTTTTGTACGAACAATTGGCCAACGAACACAACTTAACTAGATGAGAAATCTCAACCTTACTACTTGCCTCTGTTTTGGAGAATGAGCACCACAAACTGTAGTGGGATAGACATGTCGTCACTGCCTAGACCATAAATGCAGTCCTCATACTGTACATGGAGTATATAGATCTGATTGACATTGTAGTTCCCCTCAATGGAATTGTATACAAAACCTATGCCCAAATAGATACAGATTTAGCTGTCGAAATTAAGCAAACGTGGGAAATAATTGTACTTAGGATACATCCCATCATAATGTCGGCTACTGGAATACACCTTAAAAATCTCCAGATTGACAGCACTGCACCATTCATGCAGAAGGCTATCTTCTAAACACGTGTCGCATGGTGAGGAGATTTTAATCACAATAAGGAATTATTATGTGAAAGAGACATTTTGTGCCTTTTTCTGCATCGAAGTTATTTTCTTGTTTATTATTTTAGGATTAATAATAATAATAATAATAATAATAATAATACTGAAAGACTTCTGCTTTAATCCACCCCCTTCATAAGAAAGGCGATAATGCAGATGTTAACAACTATCGAAGCATCTCCCTCCTACTGATAACTTACACAATCCTCTCAAAAGATCTTCAAACTAGGGCTGAAGAACAGCTAGATACAGAACTGGGTGATTATCAAGGAGGTTTTAGGAAGGGACGGTCATGTGTGGAGCAAATCATGAATCTCAAATCTATCCTTTCATATCTGAAACTAAGGAGCAAGAAATTTGTAGTAACCTTCATTGATTTTAAGAAAGCTTATGACTCCATTGATCGGACTACCCTACTTAAGATTCGAAAGGAGTTCGGCCTAGACGACAAAACCAGAGCGATCACCCAACAGATTCTCACCAACACCACTTCACAAGTTAAGTTTAGAGGCGAGATTTCCAATGCCTTCGAGATAAGGACAGGAGTTCGACAGGGAGATGGTCTCTCGCCTCTACTATTCAACTGCGTTCTTGAGAAAGTTATCCGTGAGTGGCGCGAAACAATGAGTGATGAAGGAGTCCAAAATGGAATCAGACTTGGTCACAAGAATAAGAACCTATCAATTGACTATCTAGCCTTTGCAGATGACCTTGCGGTTTTTGCGGATCGTTGGATACGGCCAGGAAACAGATCAACCAGTTTCAAACACAAGCTGCAAAGGCGCCCTCCCGATCTCTTTCGAGAAAACAGAATTTATTACTAACATCAAAACGGCTCCAAAACATATTGAAGTGAATCATGGGAAAATCAAGCGGGTTGTGAAATTTAAGTATCTTGGAGAGTGGACAGACCCTACAATGTCCGAAAACGAGGCTTTTGCGTCTCGCTTGAATAAAATTGAAATGGCTTACCATCTAACTAAGATTGTGTACAACAAAAGATCTATATCCCTCAATGCAAAACTGAAGCACTACTGCACGGTCTTCCGGCCAGAAGCTTTGTATGCAGCGGAATGTCTCTATTTGAATAGAAAAGGCTTAATGGAAAAACTGGAGACCAAGGAAAGGAATATATTGAGGAAAATCCTGGGTCCAGTCAAAGAACACGGCGAGTTCCGAAGACTCCACAACCAAGAGTTGTACACTCACGTAGAGAAAATAACTGACGCGATGAGGAAAAGGAGGATTTCTTTTTATGGACATATAACCCGAATGAAATCAACACGGCTATCCAACAGACTTTTTGCTTTTCTCCGTGATAAAAAGACAAAGTAGAGAAGTAGAGAAAGATCTGTTGGAGACTGGGATAACACGTGAAGATATCCTGGAGCGTGGCCCACTTAGGGAAAAACTTCAGAAACATCGGAGAGAAAGGTGCAACATCGATTGCGAATGAAGGAGTACTGGGCCAACTTTAAAATGCAGAAAAAACAGTTGACATGACGTGGTCCCTGGTTGGCCGTAACGAAGGAATAATAATAATAATAATAATAATAATAATAATAATAATAAAAATAATAATAATAATAATGATAATAAAAATAAATACAGTGATTTGTCTTAAGAAATAAAAAATATGCGGCATCAAGAAAAGATGACTGTTATACTACTTCTCCTCTCAGCAACAGGTGTTGTACCAACATCTCTGAAGAGAAACCTGCAAGTATTGGAACTTCCCATCAATACAGAGACATTGTGTCGAAAAATCTGTCGTTCTTAACATTGCTCAACAGTTCGAAATTTTCAAACTTCCTCACCACGTAAATGAAATAGAAGATCATCAACTTGCAGTAGAATGTAGTATGTAGTCGTTTCCCGCCTTCTGTAACAATAGGTGTGTATACTAAAGAATCATCATCATCATCATCATCCTTTTCCGTCTCCAGTTTCCCGGGTGTGGTAGACGAGGGCTCGCCACTGCTTTCTATCATTGTACAACTTTCGTTCTACAACTTCTTCCCATTTCAGCCCTTTTTCTCCACTTCTGATTTCACAGTCTCAATCCATCGTTTTCTGTGTCTTCCTTTCGGTCTTTTCCCTTTCAGTTCTCTATTGAAGTAGTCCCTTGCTGTTCTAGTGTTATTCATTCGCATCATATGCCCATACCACAGGAGTCTATGCTTCCCTATTACATTTGCAACAGTTTCCTGTATCCCAGCTTCTTTCCTATTGGTTTCGTTTCTGATCTTGTCTTTCTTGGTCTTTTGATTAATGGTTCTAATGAATTTCATGTCTGTTGCTTGGATTTTGTTAAGGTCTTTATCCAGTAAAGTACATGTCTCCAGTCCATACACCAGAATTGGTACAAAGTAAGTATTGAACATGGTTAATTTTGCTTCCAGGGGTATGCTGCTGTCCCATAGTAGGTTTCTCACTTGACTGTAAAAAAGTGACGCTTTCTATGTCATGTTGAGTACTTCTTGCTGAACAGTGTAATTCCCTTGAGATGGTGCTTCCGAGATATTTGAAGTTGAAGACAGAGTCTTATTTAGTTCCTTCCAAAAAGATGTTAGAATTGGTACCGTCTCTGTTGATAGCCATTTCTACAGTCTTGGTTTTGCTGATGTTTAGCTGGAAATCCTTTAACTTGTTGTTCCAGGAATTTAGCTTCTTGTGTACTTCAGTTTCCGTTTCTCCCCATACCAGAACGTCACCTGCAAATACAAGGGCGTTTGGTTCACTGTCAGCTTTCTTAATAGATTTAAGGATCCGATCCATTAATATGATGAATACAAGTGGTGATATGGCACTTATTGTTGGACTCCTTTCCGTGTTTCAAACCACTCTGATCTTCCATTTCCTATCTGGACGCAACTACAGCACTTTTGATATAGCATCTTCACTTTGCCACGGTGGGTGAGTGGATAGCGTGTCGGTCTACTAACCCCAAGATTGCAGGTTTGCTCCTGGCCGTGGTAAGTGATTTTTGAAAGGCGGCAAAAATACGACACGCATGTCATACGATGTTAGCATGTCAAAGAACCCACTTGAATTCAGTAGGCCGTGTTCATAATGGCAAAATTGATATCGGGAGTTTCCGCCAACACAAAGTTCCTCATTTCTGTACTAGAAAGCGCTGTAGTGTTCAAGGAGCTTAGATATCCAACCTCCTTGACTTTCATAGTGATTCAGGGAACAACGAAATTTCGACATGCAAGCTACCCTCTGGGTGTCAAATTGCAAAGCTTGCACCCGGCACCCGAGGTCATACGATATTATTATTATTATTATTATTATTATTATTATTATCATTATTATTATTATTATTATTATTATTATACTTTGTCAATCAAGTAATTTGGCACATACATATCTTCCAGACATTCCCAGTACTTTTTTTCTTTGGACACTATCAAAAGCTATACTGAAAATCCACAGCCTGCTTCCAGTCTCCGACCGGGTCAGGAATGGAATGAATGAAGCCCCTATCTAGCGGCGAGGATATGAACTGTGCCGGCTGCCGAGGCCTGACGCACTCCTCTGGGGCAATGATTAAATGAATGATAGATGAAATGAAATGATAGTGGAGAGTGTTGCTGGAATGAAATTTTGACAGGGAAAACCGGAGTACCCGGAGAAAAACCTGTCTGCCTCCGTTCTGTCCAGCACAGATCTCACATGGAGTGACCGGGATTTGAACCACGGACTCAGCGGTGAGAGGCCGGTGTGCTGCCACCTAAGCCACGGAGGCTCCAAAAGCTATACTAAAGAATAATAATAATTATTATATAATAATAATTGGCCACAGTGGTAGGCCTAAAGTGCTAGAATTCCCGTGTAGGCTAGTTATTATTGATGCTACCTTGGTCTGCAAGTAATTTGTTTCCCGCTCCACCATTTGGCAAGGTGCGGACAAGTGTTTTGACAAGCGGGAGAGGAGAGCACTTCCGGCGAGGGCACAACAGGTGCCGTGGTCGCACGTGCCAGGGGGGGCTGACTATTCCAGGCGGGCCTGCACACTCGTGCCGTGTCGTGTCGTGACGTGTAAATATAGCGGCCACCACGAATAGCTCCATAGTCTGGGGTCCATTGATACTACAGCCGCGATGTTTGCTTAGGACGATTCGCTACTTTGCCACTTTAGATAACAGGGTGCCCTGCGGCTCCATCTTCTCGCTGACACCATAATAAACTCAGCTTTTTGTTCTTGTGACGAAAATTGTATCGTATATAAGACTCCTCGTCTAATACGTTTTGTTATGACTCTGTATTTATTTATCGTATGGCTT
Source organism: Meconema thalassinum (assembly GCA_946902985.2). Taxonomy (NCBI): domain Eukaryota; kingdom Metazoa; phylum Arthropoda; class Insecta; order Orthoptera; family Tettigoniidae; genus Meconema; species Meconema thalassinum. The sequence continues at coordinate 456,546,053 of OX336388.2, forward strand.
TTTGTGCCGGGAGTGTCCAAGGACATGTTTGGCTCGCCTGAGTCTGTAGCTGCTTCCATCGGACACCCTTAGGGTGAGCTACAAGTTCCATTCAATTTCAAGTAGTTACAAATTTCGCTACCAGATATCAATGATTCCTAGTGGTGAACGTTGGAACATTGATCGAGCGTTCTGACGAAATCTAACCTAACAGATTTAGCTTCACACAAGTTTAGTCTGTGGAAGGATCTTTTACATGCCATAAATCTATGAGATGGGACCGCCGGCTTTACTTCTCCTCCAAAGGAAGGCATACTGAAGGAATTTTAACGCTCTTAAAAAATCCGACGACTTCGGCTGGGTTTGAACCCGCTATCTTGGGCACAGCAGTTCAGCATTGCTACCAACTACGCCACTCTGTTATTGCGTTCAAAAGAATTTACCTTAACTTAAGGAATGTAGTTCCATCCACCATCTTGAAGATTATCGAGTCGTTGTTCTTGACTTTTCTTCAGAGAAAGCCTCTTACGTGAGAATAACTACTCGCAACTATGATAGATAGTCTAATAGACAATCGATGTGACTCTATTATATTTTCAAGATAGCGGTTGTGTGCTATGTGCAGTTTAATGTGTTATATTTTAGAGAGGCATCTAATATGATAATCCTCAATTACCAAGTTTCACTTTAATTGGATAATTGCATGTTGAGTTGTTGAATTTTACGTTTTAACAGTATGCAATTTGCCATCTTGAATGTATAGAGTTCTTCTTTTGCCTTGGGCATACGATGGTATATTTTTAATTCTACTTTATTAATGACTTTCGCTATTGTAGTCCTAAAATATAAGGTGTTTAACCACGCTTCGTGATAATTATGCAAATGGCATCCCGAACTATTTATTTTAATGCTTTAACAGTACGGCCAGTTGCCATCTTGATGTATGGAGTTGCTATTAATTTTATATTTGGCATATGAATTCACTTATGAGGTTCGACTTCGTTACCATCTAATTTTTTAAATTGTAGCAAACATTGAGCGTTACTTATTACATCATATCCATTCATTTTAAGATGTCCGTTGCGTTCAGGTTTCAGTGTGAAAGTCTTATGACATAGGCCTATGTCAGCGTGGACCTTTATATGGTACTTTTCCCTTACCATGTTTTGTGTAAGTTGTGCTATTACATCCTAAGTAATATACTTTAAAGTTTTGATAGTTCGCCTAGCTACCATCTTGAATATATAGAGTATTTTACTTTGCTCATACACTTAAACGATACTACCTCGTTATTGTAGCTCTTAAGTGATGAGAGCTATATATTTCTGCATTTTATAATTCAAAGATGGCAGCTGCGCGTATTATTCAATCACATAGGCTATTCGTCACGTTGGTTACACAGGGTCCATATAAAATATGAGACGTGAAAGCCAACTACTATGGGCATTGCTTCATTGCATCACAGGATATGGATTATAACGTTTGCATGTTTCGCACGTCCACCATCTTGAAAATGATTCATTTGATGATCTTGTAGTTCGGGCCTGTGACAGTTCTCATATGGAAGTATTCAAAATTCGGTGGAAATCTCATGTTCAGTTTAGCTCAGTATTTGATTTAGGCGCTGAACAAATCGGGTAGCTACCATTTGGTTTCCTTAAGATGGTGGCGATATAAAATATGACATGGAGGCGCTCTTACTAATGCGACCTCTGCACGGGATATGATTCATTTCGGTTCCGTCGTTTGGGAATTGATAGGAGAGGGACCCTCTCTCTCTCTCTCACTGTCACACACACGTAGATCTCATAAGCCTACTTTCATTTTTTACGAAATTGGAAAGTAGGCTATTCTCAAAACACAGTGGAAAGAGAGTGTTGTATAAGTCATCCCTATAGTGATGATGCGAGCTTTAAGAAACTTCAACTGCACCTTCTGTCTCATGCATGCGGTGATATTGAAAGCCTGAAAACAGTTCGTCGACCACCTTGTGGTGTAGTCGGTAGCATTCTTGGCTCTCAACCCTGAGGTTTACGTTCAATTCCTGGCACTACCAAGAAATTTAATCCTGGCCTGGAGGCTGGGGTGTGATACACTCAAACTTGGGCGCAAACGAGAAGAGGTGGGCTCGATCTTCACTTCAGTCATCCTAGAAGTGGTTTACTGTGGTTTGCCACTTCTTCAGGTAAAGGCTAGGATGGTTCCTAACTTAAGGCCATGGCCACCTCCTTCCCAACCACAGCCTGAACTACACACTACTACTAGGCTACTACTGCTACTACTACTAAAACTATTATTACATGCTGCACCTGTCTGATGCGATGCGCTCAGGAAGAAGACCTGGGTAGATTATTGGCTGAGGAATAACCTACCCACCAAGGGAAGATGATTAAGAAAAAGGAAGTGGGTTTCGGACTGGAGAAAAAGGATAAAGAAATAGGATGAGAGTTCCACAAAAGTTATACATTTAACCTTTAATGCACTTAGAGGCGGTTGCAACTGCAAATCCGCTCTCTGATACCTAAAGTGGGTACGAGCTTGGTCGAAGCTGACGGGAACCGCAGCTAAGACTTGGGCGGTTTGCCAGAGAAAGGCTTTAGTGTATTTCCTCCCAAGCATGCATAAGACTACTATGGAGAAGGGTGATAGTCTGGCAAGACAAATAGTAGCAGATTTGTTCTGTATTAACGATGGCATGAACTTGGGAAGAGTCAGGGAAGACAGGATCTTGCCTAACCGTTGTACTAGAAAAATGAGAAAGCGAAAAAAAAAACGCTTAATTTATTTAACAATTCAAAAGAAGTTGATAACTTTAACAAATATATATTTTCAATTTGGTTAACAATTTTGGGGTCACAGACCTCAGAAAACATTAAACGTTTGCTCCAGGCACTTAACAATTCTTTAGGTTTCAAGCCTTATATATGTACTAAATCTTTGTAAGATTTAAAAAAGACAAATGAAGTGATTAAAGTTTAAACATTCAATTGAGTACAAGGAGTGTACTTTAAGAAATTTCCAGGTAACTATTTTAGAAAAAAGTTACAACTTCGAAAATAACAATAAGAAAAACATGAAGAATACGATAGAAGTTCCTACAACTTCTTATATTTATACAGAATTAATGTTGGTTAATATACAAATAAGGGCAGGTCACTTACTGTGAAACCTGAAGAGAAAATCAAAAGGAAGGTTCTCGACCTCCTATGTTTACTTAGGAATCACGAGCCAAATGGGGCAGTTTCCATTTCGTGAAACCTAGAAATAACTCACTCGAGAGTTGAAAGAATTGTTTTCCCTGATTATAAGGTAGAAACAATGTAAGTTTGAACCGTGTATAAAACACGTAGTTATACAGAAATTAATTAATGATAAACAGACAAGATGGAAGGGCACTTCGTTAGAGTGACACCTTATTGGAAATGATCCGGAGTTTCAATTTTATTAATATGGTTTGTTAGTAGAAGGTTTAGGAAAGATCGATTGGGATTGAGGATAAATGTTCATGGCCTTATTTAATGTAAACGGACGATCGCGACGCGGTAGAAAAGTTGGGCAAGCACTAGTTTCCACTATAGTCTTTTGAATAGATGAAAAATTCACTGTAGTAACACGAAAGTTTATGGCAAAGAAAGTTATTGCAATGATGAAAAAGGACTGGTTGCACTAGATAGGCGAAAGTCTATTGCTTGAGAAAGTTGAGGATTACAGTTAAATGCGCCTTAGAACATTCCAACGGTGGAAGAAAATTAGCTATTGAGCTTTAATTCAGAGGTGAGATTCTTCAATTTTAATTAGTATTCTCACAAGTGAGTGAAAAATACATGACGGCAGGACTTGTAGATAAAGTACAGGATCTGGAAGGTTCCAGAACGATCTTAATAGAAGAATGGGGCCAAAGTTAATCCAGCGGAGGATTTAGCTTGGTGATTTATAGACAGCGGGTATTAAATAATATCCCACGTGGTGAGAAGATTTCTCATTTGGTTAGCTTAAGAAAAGCTACTTTCCATTAAGGTTGGCTTGGACAGACAACAGCTCAACATGGCAAATCCCGCGATGAATGATTATTAAAAAAAAAAAAAAAATTCACACTGCCTATAAAAGATCGTTAAAAGCATGTAGAAGTTAAAACCATGAAGATGAGGTTAAAACTTGAAGTTGGTACTTAACTTGATTGCATGTCGAAGGTGAAGTTCCCTTTGATGTTTAAAGTTACCACATGGCGTGGAATCTGAAAAATGCCTCGTTAGGTCAGGAGGCTAGCTCTAGTTGAGCCTTAACTGAGTCGACGGCCGGCGCACTAGTGAGACCCACTCAGCGACGCACAGAGGGACCAAGGAAGGGAAAGGAGTGGGGGTAGGAGACAAAAGGTATACATATCAGCATAACCAACATAAGAAATGAAATTTTCTTGAGGAGATGGTCTTCAAAGAGTTGATAACAGGCGATACTAGCACAGCATGGTGAGTGAAAAAGTAAACGAAGTTCTCTTGTTCATGGAGAAGATAGCTGGCGATGGTAGCAAAATCTGGTGGCCAGATGGATAAGTAAATCCTCTTGCACCAGAAAGAATTGAGGAGCTTCAGAGATTCGCTGCTAGATGACGCTAGGTGGGTCATGGAAGATATATATCTAGAACAGACTCACAAAAGATATAAGCGACATGATCACCAAAGAGAAAATAGAAGATCACGGTTGGTGTTTGATAAAGAGGAAGGAATGAACAAGCAAAGAGCATTAAACTTTATATTCTCTCGTACCGTGTATTCCAAGAATACACCATACTGGGAGGGTCAAACACCAACAGAGAACAAGAAAAACAAGAAAACATTTAAAGGTGATGGAGCGATCAAAGAAAGTGGTCTTGTGATCGGACCATTAGTGGGCAAGACTCTGACCACCCTGACTCTCCCATCTCTTCCAGGATAACACTCGGTCACACTACCCGAAATCCAGACTAGGGGGGGGGGGGGGTGAAACATCCCTAACCAAGACCAAGTCCCCCACTTTAATGTCGGGACTGGAAAGAAACCACTTCTTTCTCCGTTGCAAGGAAGTTAAATATTCCAAGTTCCACCTCTTCCAAAAAGAATTGCGGAGGGCTTCAAGTTTACGCCAAACGATAGGTAGATTAGAATCCCTGTAAGAATTAGGAAGGGGAGGAGGGGCAGAGAGAGAGAAGTGCGTGTAAGGAAGTGACCAGGTGTGAGTGGAAGCAGGTCATCAGGGTCATTGGAAAGCGGAGTTAAAAAACGAGAATTAACAACACCTTCAATCACAAAATAGCTAGAAACTGCGAGAAATAAGGCACTAGTAAAGATTGCGATAAGACGCAAAAGGAAAATTAACAAGTTTAAACAAAGCGTATAGAAACAAGTACATCTATTAAGGATAAGAATATACCAAATAAACAAAGGAACTATGCGAGTAGAAAGCAAGAACGCTATAGGTAACAACCTAGTAGCCATAAACAATGACCTTAAGTCATAATAAGTATCAAAGGGGTTGAGCAGAAAAATACTTAAGTCAGCGAGAAACGTGACATAACAAGTATAAATACAAAAACACATCGAATGTAACGACGAGAAAAAACAAGTTTGTTCATCAATGAACAATAAAAGTGCAAAATATGTAAGCAGAGTGCAATACATAAGCGCGTAAAGGATATGCAACGATGTTATAAAACAAGAATCGAAGCAGTTGTAAGATACGAGTCTGAACAAGTGGGAGACACAGGCAAGCGCGGCCTTGACCCACATAGTACAGCGAGATAAGGAATATAAATATCTGAAAGAGTCCTTGAGCGGAACAAGTTTATTTTGGTGATGAGTTGAGCAGCTTCTGAACTTACAGAAGTGACTCGCAAGACAATGGTTGGCAGTCAGCCAGAGTTGAGATAAGGGACACTTGCTCTGAACTTTGGCAAGCAAACTGGAAATAAACGATAACTTGGCCTTACCCGAACTTGTATACAAACAAGTTTGACAAACAGGCAGCTCGAAATAAACAAACAACACTAGTTGAATCAGCTGTAACTTAAAGCGGAACGAGTAACACGACATGCAGTCATCCGTAGCTTGGACGTGAACAAACAATTTAAAGCCATATGAAATAGAGTAGGAAATCAATTTCGCATAATTTTGAGGATTACGAAATCCGACAATTTTCAACAGAAAAAAGCTTGATTCTTCCGAAATAGGAAGAGAAGCTGGGGCATTGAGAAGGAGTTTATGCGTAAGAATAGTTATTCTGGATGCTAGAGAATTCAGATTTTCAAGCGGTTTCATGAGCGACTTCCAATTGTGAGGAAGGGGGAGGAGCCGGCCGTGGCCATCCTTCGAAATAGCGAAAGAAGTGAAACATAGCTTACAGCGAAGTGATGGTGACTGATAGCCATGGTTTTACACAAGGGGAAGATAGTTTTCGATAGAGAGTTTAAGCAATTACCTGCTATAAAAATGACATGAGAAGGTAAACGAAGTAACACAAGGCAAGGCGAACTTGAATTGCCATCTTGTGCGGGAAGAAGGCAAAACCATTTAAACAACTTACAAAGGTGGCGTAGTTGTTCACGATGATACATCGTTTCGGCAAGTGTTTTTCAAAAGTATCGAGATCGAAAATATAAGCGTTCTCTTTTTCAGAAAGGGGATTTATGTCAGCTGTAACAAAATGACATTGCGATTTGGTTTGAAGACTGGGTTGTTGGATTTCACCAGTAATAACCCAACCAAAATCGTTGTCCCTAGCGACCACGGTTGAAGATAACTTGCGTGTTTGTTTGCGAAGGCAATTCCAAAAAACATTGGCACTGAAAAGTACATCAATGGGACCTTGAGCATTAAACTGAGGATCAGCTAACCTTAAGTGCGAAGGAATCTTTAAACCGTAAGTATTAATAGAGCTGCTAGGAGTGTCCTTGCCAATACTGGTAAGAATGAGACAGTTTAAGTTAAGATTGGTGTTTCTTTGGCAAACGTCTCTGATTTTCAATTTTGAAGACTGCAAGACTTGAGTTTTCAAATTGTCAATGCCAGATACATTGATGGAAGTATGTGATGACGAAAGACCTAGTTTTTTAATTAACGATCGCGAAACAAAGTTGTGGGTTGAAGCAGAATCGAGAAGACCACGGGTTCGAAACCAATTTCCAAATTTATCATGGATTTCGAATTGTACAGTGGACAAAAGGGCTTGCGCACTGTGAGAAGTTTCGGCGTTAGAAATGCAGGAAGAAGCATTAGTTTGTTCGGAGCTGCTCTGCATGGAGTTTGAAGAGGCAGGTACTGATGACCTCGATTTATCATGAACGTGCAATAAAGAATGGTGCAGTTTTTTACAATGGAAACAGAGGTTGAAAGACGTGCAGTTTGAAGAAGAATGCTTAGGTGACAAGCAGTTTAAGCAATGTTTACTATTGAAGACAAACTTCTTTCTGTCTTCAACAGACAATTCTTTAAAGGATTTGCACGAGTACAAAGTGTGAAACTGTTTACAGAGCGTGCATTTTAAAGATTTGTTGAGCGGCCTGATATGTTCTCTTGGATGATTGAAAGAAGAACGGGTTTGCTTGTTCTCGACAGATGGGGGCTGATGACCCTTTGAAAAAGCAAGTTTTTTCTCAAAAATGTGACACTGATGACTCGTTTCGACATTTTCGCACTGAAATGAGAGTGCTGTAAGGACTTGGCATCGGCTGTTGAGAAACGAGATTAAGTGTTCGAACGAAAATTCCTCCTTGCGGGCGAGTTCGATCTCCCAAGCCTTTTAAGTCGAAAAATCGAATCTGGATGTAGCTAAATGAATAAGTATGGTGTCCCATGTTTGGACGGGCTGCTTAAGTTGATATAATGCTCTAACATTTAACTGCATAGAGTCTAACAGGTCTCTTAAAGAGGTGACGCCATTAGGTTTGACGGCTGGCAGGTTGAACAAGCAGCGGATATGACACGCTACACACAAACGTAAATTGCCATATCTCTCTTTAAGGAGATTAAAGGCGATGTGGTAGTTATCTGCGCTTAAAGGCAGTGACTGAACCAAGGCCAAGGCCTCGCCTTCCAAAGACGTACGTAAGAAGTGGAATTTATGAATGTCGGGAATTCCCTTATTGTCATGAACGAGTGAGCAGTAAAGTTCATAAAAAGAATACCATTCACCTTCCTGGCCTGAGAAGTGAGGTAGGCTTATCTTAGGAAGTAACGGTTTCGGTTTGTTCTTGTGAACTGAAGCGGGTGCGAACTGGGCCGGATTGATGACCCTAGTGTCCGGTTCTGAGATACTGCGGATCAGTTGGTGGGCCTTGGCAATCCCTTCAAAGTACAAGGGTTCGACCTCGTCCCGATCCGATTGAAGTTCTGGGCAAGCGGATTCAATCTCGGGTTGAGTTTGATCGTAATAATCCTAGGACCGTTCGTACAACTTAAGGCGTTATGTTAGGATGTCTAAATCACACTCGGCGGGATTTAATTTGTTGATGAAATTTCTGAATCTGGTGAGTTGCCCTTTTTAGGAAGAACGTCTGGCAATGAGAGTTTCATCTTTTTCAGTAGGAGCCATGACAAAGAAAATAAATTGAAATACAACTTACAAAACTGTAGAACCTTGGAAATGCTGTCAGGCTGGCAGCAGCAAATAAGTAGAAAGAACGGGACACACCAAAGGAGACAGGAGCGGCCCCTTTCCCCTTCACAGGCTTTGCACGATGTGGTTATAGCTGAAAGATTCAAAGCAGGTATTAATAATTTGCAAGGTATTGTCAAATGACACTTGACAAAGAATAAAAATAGCAAATGGACTCTCCCGGGTTTCTGGGACCAAATTTTGGGTAGATTATTGGCTGAGGAATAACCTACCCACCAAGGGAAGATGATTAAGAAAAAGGAAGTGGGTTTCGGACTGGAGAAAAAGGATAAAGAAATAGGATGAGAGTTCCACAAAAGTTATAAATTTAACCTTTAATGCACTTAGAGGCGGTTGCAACTGCAAATCCGCTCTCTGATACCTAAAGTGGGTACGAGCTTGGTCGAAGCTGACGGGAACCGCAGCTAAGACTTGGGCGGTTTGACAGAGAAAGGCTTTAGTGTATTTCCTCCCAAGCATGCATAAGACTACTATGGGGAAGGGTGATAGTCTGGCAAGACAAATAGTAGCAGATATGTTCTGTATTAACGATGGCATGAACTTGGGAAGAGTCAGGGAAGACAGAATCTTGCCTAACCGTTGTACTAGAAAAATGAGAAAGCGAAAAGAAACGCTTAATTTATTTAACAATTCAAAAGAAGTTGATAACTTTAACAAATATATATTTTCAATTTGGTTAACAATTTTGGGGTCACAGACCTCAGAAAACATTAAACGTTTGCTTCAGGCACTTAACAATTCTTTAGGTTTCAAACCTTATATATGTACTAAATCTTTGTAAGATTTAAAAAAGACAAATGAAGTGATTAAAGTTTAAACATTCAATTGAGTACAAGGAGTGTACTTTAAGAAATTTCCAGGTAACTATTTTAGAAAAAAGTTACAATTTCGAAAATAACAATAAGAAAAACATGAAGAATAAGATAGAAGTTCCTACAACTTCTTATATTTATACAGAATTAATGTTGGTTAATATACAAATAAGGGCAGGTCACTTACTGTGAAACCTGAAGAGAAAATCAAAAGGAAGGTTCTCGACCTCCTATGTTTACTTAGGAATCACGAGCCAAATGGGGCAGTTTCCATTTCGTGAAACCTAGAAATAACTCACTCGAGAGTTGAAAGAATTGTTTTCCCTGATTATAAGGTAGAAACAATGTAAGTTTGAACCGTGTATAAAACACGTAGTTATACAGAAATTAATTAATGATAAACAGACAAGATGGAAGGGCACTTCGTTAGAGTGACACCTTATTGGAAATGATCCGGAGTTTCAATTTTATTAATATGGTTTGTTAGTAGAAGGTTTAGGAAAGATCGATTGGGATTGAGGATAAATGTTCATGGCCTTATTTAATGTAAACGGACGATCGCGACGCGGTAGAAAAGTTGGGCAAGCACTAGTTTTCACTATAGTCTTTTGAATAGATGAAAAATTCACTGTAGTAACGCGAAAGTTTATGGCAAAGAAAGTTATTGCAATGATGAAAAAGGACTGGTTGCACTAGATAGGCGAAAGTCTATTGCTTGAGAAAGTTGAGGATTACAGTTAAATGCGCCATAGAACATTCCAACGGTGGAAGAAAATTAGCTATTGAGCTTTAATTCAGAGGTGAGATTCTTCAATTTTAATTAGTATTCTCACAAGTGAGTGAAAAATACATGACGGCAGGACTTGTAGATAAAGTACAGGATCTGGAAGGTTCCAGAACGATCTTAATAGAAGAATGGGGCCAAAGTTAATCCAGCGGAGGAATTAGCTTGGTGATTTATAGACAGCGGGTATTAAATAATATCCCACGTGGTGAGAAGATTTCTCATTTGGTTAGCTTAAGAAAAGCTACTTTCCATTAAGGTTGGCTTGGACAGACAACAGCTCAACATGGCAAATCCCGCGATGAATGATTATTAAAAAAAAAAAAAAATTCACACTGCCTATAAAAGATCGTTAAAAGCATGTAGAAGTTAAAACCATGAAGATGAGGTTAAAACTTGAAGTTGGTACTTAACTTGATTGCATGTCGAAGGTGAAGTTCCCTTTGATGTTTAAAGTTACCACATGGCGTGGAATCTGAAAAATGCCTCGTTAGGTCAGGAGGCTAGCTCTAGTTGAGCCTTAACTGAGTCGACGGCCGGCGCACTAGTGAGACCCACTCAGCGACGCACAGAGGGACCAAGGAAGGGAAAGGAGTGGGGGTAGGAGACAAAAGGTATACATATCAGCATAACCAACATAAGAAATGAAATTTTCTTGAGGAGATGGTCTTCAAAGAGTTGATAACAGGCGATACTAGCACAGCATGGTGAGTGTAAAAGTAAACGAAGTTCTCTTGCTCATGGAGAAGATAGCTGGCGATGGTAGCAAAATCTGGTGGCCAGATGGATAAGTAAATCCTCTTGCACCAGAAAGAATTGAGGAGCTTCAGAGATTCGCTGCTAGATGACGCTAGGTGGGTCATGGAAGATATATATCTAGAACAGACTCACAAAAGATATAAGCGACATGATCACCAAATAGAAAATAGAAGATCACTGTTGGTGTTTGATAAAGAGGAAGGAATGAACAAGCAAAGAGCATTAAACTTTATATTCTCTCGTACCGTGTATTCCAAGAATACACCAAGACCCATTTACGGGCTATGGAATGAGTTCAGAGAAAAATGCTACTCAGAACTATCTGTGTTTATCGCACTGTTTCTACTGCAGCTTTACAAGTTGTAGCTGCTGGAATACCCATCGATCCGCTCGTAAGAGATACAACATTTGTTCATGAAAGGGTTACTGCTATACTCGCCGAAGAAAAGAAAGCGTTCAGGAACCAGCTCTTACCAGACTGGCAGGTCCGATGGGATGGTACAGAGAATGTTGGCCAGTGGACTAAAAAACTTATACCCGACGTAGGAGAATGGCTGAAATGCTGTTATCGGCAAGTGGATTATTTCCTGTCACAGATTCTGACAGGACATGGGAGGTTTGGTGTATATGCCTTGAAGATGGGGAAGACGCAGAGAGATGGTTGTAGGTTTTGTTCGGAAAGAGATACAGTAGAACATACTTTTTTTTCACCGTGGTCGATGGATGGAACATAGAAAGGAAGCCGGGCAACAACTTGGCCAGCGACTCACGACAGGGAATCTGGTTCAAATCATGTTGGAGAGCCCACGAGCCTGGAACATTGTAAAAGCAATGGCTACGAGTAAGGAAGAAACTAATAGCATAATCACTCCATTCTGATACATTGCTGTCAAGGAGTTCCGGAATGGGCTAAGTGAAGAGGGCAGGGGTTTTTAGTTGGTGGAAATCCAACTCTCACACAGAGTGGTGTCTTTGAAAGATTTCCCCCTGCCGAAAAAAAAGTGGACAACTACTTGTATAGGTAAATTGGATAACTGCTTGTACCGACAGTAGTGGCTACGCTGGCTAAAGAGCACCGTTAGGCCATGGGGCCAAGCCCTCTGCTGACTCGGTAGACGCGTGGGTTCGAGCCTCACAGTCCGCCATCCTTGAAATGGTTTTCCGTGGTTTCCCATTTTCAACACCAGGCAAAATGCTGGGAGGTACCTTCTGACAGGCCACGGCTGCTTCCTTCCACATCCTTGCCCAGTTTCATTCATTCATCTTCATCCATTCCGTCTCTCATCCCGACGCGCAGGTTGACCACGGGCATCGACTAGAAAGACCTGCACTCGGACTCTCAGGAGGTCACACGACAAAAAAAAACTGCTTGTATATGTAATAGACTCCTATTAATACACTGTGGCAATATGAAAGGAGAAATTAATTGAACATGATAGTAACATTAGTATTTTATGTTTTAAAATAGAAACGACATAACTGTTGTATTAAGGTAGGAAGAAAAAATATTATAATTTACTACAATTGCTTTATTGTATTAATAATAACTGTCGTGTGCAAACATTCTCTCTGGTAGCTCATAAGGGAATTCCACATTTACTTAATTACGACGTTTATTATCTTAAAAAGAACTGGAACATAAGTGGACAATATACAATAATATAAGACAAGGAGCTCATGAAGTCAAAGATATGGCATTACACGTAATGCGCAAGATACCCGACCGTGCTACGGGCGCTGCCGTACGTGGGCACTGGGTGAACTACCGTTAATATAGCGAGCAGCACCATACATGCCGCCCACCTAATTTGTCAAACAAATTACAAAATTGGTAGCAATTCATAGACACACTTCTCCAACGCAAGTCTCTAGCAACTAACAACAGAAACTGTACACATACAAATATAAGAAACAAAAAGGAACACAGTACAGAGGTAGTCCTTTAAATGAGCTCGTCAGGGAAAAGACTGATCCTTGTCACCGGCCTTTTATATGACCCTTTGCTTGTCCGCACAGTTAGTACACGCACCAAACCATCAATCCCAGGATGAAGCTCTTCAATTATTCCGGTTGGCCACGTGGGGGGGGGGGGGGGAGGAGGAGGAGTATTGTCTTCTTTCAGAAGTACCAGCCTTCCTGCTTTGAGGTTGGGTTGATTCTGAAGCCACTTGGAACGCTGCTGGAGCTGGCCCAAGTAATCAGTTGACCAGCGTTTCCAGATGAGTCGTCGCCACCGCTGGACCAATTGCCATCTTGACAGCCGTGCTGATGGCGCTAAGTGACAATCAGGTTCAGGGAAAGAGACTAAAGGCTCGCCAGTCAAGAAATGACCAGGGGTGAGGAAAACGTATTCATCAGGACTGTTGGGTATTGCGACAATTGGTCTCGAATTTAAACATGCTTCAATTTGTGTGAGCAGTGTGGTTATTTCTTCAAAGGTTAGCACAGTGTTACCGGCAACCTTCTTCAGGTGGGTCTTCACTGATTTTATACCTGATTCCCACAGTCCGCCAAAGTGAGGGGAGTGAGGAGGTATGTGATGCCAACGAATTCCTTCTTCACCTGTGAAGTTCAATACGTTCGTTTGATGATCTTCTGTCCAGATGAAGCGTGACAATTCATCTAATTTCCTTCTTGCTCCGGTAAAGCACGTGCCATTGTCACTGTACATGTGACTGCAACGGCCACGTCTTGAAATGAATCTTCTTAAGGCGGCAATAAACGCCTCCGTGGATAGATCACTGACGGCCTCAATGTGTACTGCCTTGGTCGCCATGCACACAAACAATGCTATGTAGCATTCCTTCTGAGTTTTACTTCGTGGATTTCCATATTTCACATGCAGTGGACCTCCATAATCCACACCACAATGAGAGAATGGCTTGCTAGGAGTCACTCTAGGCTTAGCCAATTGTCCCATGAGTTGACTGGTGTCATTGGTCTTCGCTCGGAAGCATGTTACACAACTGCGGATCACCTGTCTGATAGCAGATCAGCCATTGGTTACCCACCACCGTTGCCGCAACGAAGCTAAGATAAGTTGGCTTCCTGCGTGCAGAAGTCGTATGTGTTCATTCCAAATAAGCAATTTCGTGACATGATGCTTAGGTGGCAGTATCAAAGGATGTTTTTGTTCAAATGATGCTTCAGCATTCTCTAGCCTGCCGCCCACCCTCAATAGATTGTCATTATCGAGGAAAGGGTGCAGAGTGAGAAGATTGCTCTGAAGTGACACTGCGTTCTTTTTATGTAAATTATGAATCTCCTGACTGTAAGAACAATGCTGAACGATGCGAATGATTGCTGTCAGACTATCGCGAAGTTCGGCAGTAGTCAAAGGTCCATGCCGTCTTGCTGCTGCATCCTGCTTTAGATTGTGAAAAAACCTGAGAATGTAAGCAACTACTCTGTGTAGTTTATTTAGTCCAGCTGGAAAAACGGATGAAAATGTTATCTGCATTGTGATTACTCGCCACGAAACACATTCTTACTCCTCGTTGTTCAGGAATTTTGGTTGGTCGAACAGTGGTAAGTTCAGGCCAGGTTGAAGGATCCGTAATCAGCCAAACGGGCCGGGCCCACCATGCTCGATTGCTTCGAAGTCGATGTGGCTCAGTTCCCCTGGAGATAATATCTGCTGGATTGTCCTGTGATGAGACATGGTTCCAATCTTGCTGAGACGTCAGTTTGTGAATTTCCGGCACCCTGTTGGCCACAAATGTTTTCCAAGCTGAAGAATTGCCTGAAATCCAGGCTAGAACAACAATGTAGTCTGTCCAATAATATCGTCGACATGAATGTAACTTGAGGGCCTCAATCACCCTTTCCATTAGTCTGCTCAGAAGTAGTGCGCAATTCAACTCCAGTCTTGGAAGCGACACTTTCTTCAAAGGGGCTACTCTAGATTTTGAACAAAGTAAATGAACGGAGATTGTTCCATTGGAGTTGATGCAACGTAGATAAACGCATGCACTGCAGGCTCTTTCTGATTCATCCGCAAACCCTTGAAGTTCAACATTGACATTCATGCCGTCTGCTGTTACCCTCCGTGGTACATGAATTTCATTTAGTTTAGGGAGCTGCTGATGTATCTGTTTCCATTGTGTCTCAAGTTCTGAGGGCAATTTACCATCCCAATCCAGGTGTTGTTGCCAAAGAACTTGTATAAACAACTTGCATTGAACAATTACAGGCCCTATGAGTCCCAATGGATCATAAATGGACGCTACATTGGCCAACACTGATCTCTTTGTCCAAGTCACATTATTGCAGTTGAGGGCCCCCACTGAGATTGAAATGAGTCACGACTTGAATGCCACAACACACCAAGTTTTTTCGGCGCCATCTTCAGAGGGAAGACTGCATGACACCTGGCTCTCGCGAAGTGTTGATGGGATGGCTTACAAAATATCAGGATTGTTGGATCGCCATTTACGGATGGGAAATCCTCCGGTTTTCAGGAGCGATGTGAGGTCTTTGTATAATTGGATGGCTTCTTCAATGGTATCTGACCCTGTCAAAAGATCATCAACGTAGAAGTCCCTTTTGGTAACTTTGGCTGCTGTAGGGTATATGTCTTGACCATCAAGTGCCACCTGCAGTAAACAACGGGTAGCTAGATAAGGAGCCGCTGAAGTACCATAGGTTACTGTAGTCAATCGGTACATATCCAGTTGTTGATTCTGAGAACTGCGCCATAAGATTCTCTGGAAGTCTCGATCTGCTTCATGAATCTGGATCTGTCGGTACATATTCTCGATATCTGCTGTTAGCGCATACTTGTGTGTACGGAAGCGAAGAACGATCAAAAACAGATCCTGCTGAACAGTTGGCCCAACCAACATCACGTCATTCAGGGAGATCGACGAAGTAGTTTTAGCCGACGCATTGTAGACAACTCTGACCATGGTAGTGCTGCTCGTAGTCTTGATTACCACGTGATGAGGCATGTAATAAGCAGGTTTCTGCTGGTCACTAGGATCGACAAGTTCCGTGTGTCCCAGTTGTAAATAATCGTTCATGAATTTGATATACTCGTTCTTCAGGTCAGGTTGTCGATGCAATTTCCTCTCTATATAGCCAAAGCTCCTCCTGGCATTGTCAAAGGAGTCACCAAGTTCTCCTACTCCTTGCCGAAGTGGTAGTCTCACTATTGTTTTAGATCCCTTAGTTGGGGGTAGTTAGATCTAAAACGGATGTGTTATTGTGTTGATTTGGAGCGTGATTCCTAGAGGGGGGGGCAGCTTCCCGTAGCTGGGTAAGCTGACCAGTGTAGAGTGTTGTTTAGTGTTAGGATGCTAGGGGATGCTCCTATAAAGACGTAAGTGTACCTGGGGGATGAACTTATGCGTACAGGTTAATGTACTGGGCTCCCAGCTGGTCGAAGAGAATTATATAACCGACGTGCGTGCGTCAGCTATGTGTGGGCGGCTCGCTTGTGAGAGACACAATAGGACTCGAGTCGGCGATCATAAGCTACTGCTGTCACGCTTACTCGTGATGGAAGTCAGGAAAGGAGTTAGGACGTAAAGAGGCGTGTAAACAGTAAGACAAGTGTAGTGTACTGACCAAGTATTTATTGGTCAGTGATGTATGAAATAGTATGTCCCTTTTAGGGGAATGTAACGAATGTTATAAATTTAAGTGTACAAGTTTGTGGGGTAGGTTACAAAATATAGGATCTCTGAACACTGCTGACTCACCTGATGATAACAGCTAGGGCCTCCGGCGGACACACTGTATGACTGATAATCGAGAGAGCTGTCCTCCTTACGGCCCTCCTCTTATATGCTTTGGTGTTGTGCTGTCAGCATTCCACTGGCATAGATGCCCCAGTTAATTATGTGTAGCTGTTTATGGTGTGATGCAAGTGTTTGGCAAGCCTTCCATGCTGGTTAGCTGCCCTTGCTGTGTGAAAGATGTTGTTATGGACTTATGAGCTTTGCCAGTTAGGGATGGTTTTGATAGATGATGGAGGGTGGCTTCCAGGGGGTGCAACCCCCTGGGGGCCTGTACAAGCCTCTTCCCCTGTTTAGTTCGCGTCCCCGCGAACGGGAACGGAACGTGTAGTTGGGGTGTCGTCGTAGTAAGTCGTAGTGGAATCTTCTTTGTGTCCGATCTTCGTTTCTTCTGTAGAGGTGGTGATGTCGTGTAGATGTGAGATCAGCTCGTGTTCAGAGGGGTGGGTTTTGGGATATACATATACATTTGATATTTGAAACATTTCATGAGAAAAAAAATTGGCATTTACAATATATAAGGAGTTACAAAAAAAATACATGGTTTAAAAATTATGTAATACATTGTTGTGCAAGGAGGAAAAAAACCCCAGGGCTGGACGGGTGATTGTGTCGTCCGCCTCTGTCTTGGGGGAAAAAATTGCTCCCTGCACTGAGAAAGATAGAAGAAGTAGAAAAAATAGGTGTTCCAGGGTATAAGTTAAGGGAAATATTCAAAATGTGTTTATTGATTTTGGATAAAACGGAACACCTTGACAAATTGGGAAGTTAGAAGAAAGAAAATGAAAGAAAACAAATCATAAGCATTGTGTACATGTGATCTTAAAAAGGGTATACTGTATAATGTGTGATTTTGAGATGTGCATATATTAAGGTTTATGAGTATCATTTATCACCTCCGCAGACAATGTGGGGGTGCGATGTATTATTTGTACATTTATAGGAGAATAATTGCCCGTGGGCGCATTAATTTGTGTTAAGTTACAATCTTACAATTATCAATTACAATTATCTTACGGACTAACTTAAGCGCGCTAAATTTCTATGATTCTAGTTCATATGGTACCTCATTGTTATCCTTTCTAACCACAATTTATGCTAATAGCTTTGCCCCCTGTGGGTGGGCGCGGCTATCATGGCGACACAACCCGTCCTGTACATGAGGAGTCCGCGTTGTGTGGCCGTATGTCTCCTCTCATATTAGGTGAGATGTTTACTAAATGTTGATCCGATCTGCGGAAGGGTATATCCCACAGGCATATCTCCCCCGTGGTGCGGATTTATTACCTGTAAGCAAGATTTGTTGATGTGTGTAGAGGGGAGGAAATTGTGTGTGTGAGTGGGGGTTATCAAGACGTATATGGGCGTGGGCAAAATATTTACAGAGGGCTATATACAATGTCGCCACCTGTTGGTAAAGAAAATAAATTAATGGACATGTATGTGTATATATGGGGTGTTCACCCTTGCCATGCGGCCTGTAAAACATGACATCATGAGCCTGGTGCTCAACCCATGGTTGCTACCTGGTAGCGGCTGCCGGTACCCAGTGGTCGGTTGTCGGCGTTGGACCGATACCTGGCGGGGAGCAAGAGAATGTAACATGATATATATATAAGCATAACAATAACAATGATATAGCCATAAAATCTGGAGAGTGCCCATATTGGCGCCACTCTCTACGCTGATAAAAATAAATGTCCGTAATGATGGAGCACCCTATATTGGGAGCGGGCTTCCCACGTTGGAGCTCATGGCTGTAAATCAAGCAAATATATGATTAATATCACTGTACATATGAAATTGTTTTA
The DNA here is from genome assembly GCA_946902985.2 of Meconema thalassinum. Lineage (NCBI taxonomy): Eukaryota > Metazoa > Arthropoda > Insecta > Orthoptera > Tettigoniidae > Meconema > Meconema thalassinum. Next base: position 456,564,582 of record OX336388.2, read on the forward strand.
CTCCTGTCTACCAACGTGATAGTGTACTCCTGTCTGCCAACTAAACTTATGTCTACTTATAGACTATAGATATGAAAAGTGGCTCCAAATATTGCCTTAATCTAGTGTTGTCTAACTTAATGTATTATCCTAATACCATTTATCGTAATATGTTATCGGGCTTATCCCGGTAGCGAAATTTTAGTTACCGGGTGCCGAGATATTTAGCCTAAATCTGACTTATTCTAGGGTGATATCGGGCTTACCCTGGCAACGGATTTGGGTCGCCAGGTGCCAAAATATTCTACCTTATTTATGGTAAGTAAAAAAAAAATGGTTGCTGTTATTAAGCCGAATGGGTGGCCTTACTCTATTGCCGAAATATGCTGTGCTATTATTTAGCAACAGCGGTTAGTAAATTTGCTTAATCCTAAGTTGCGTGTCAAATGCAACTGTCTTACAGCTAAAATTTTGATGGCATGCAATGTATAGGGTGGTATTGGGATTACGGGTGCCTCCTAGGGCTTACCTGCGCCTTTGACTGTTCGAAATACGCGAGCATGCGTATAGTACCCAGGGACCTTCGCCCAATTTGCAGTGTGGTGTCGGTAATCCGAGTGACTACGCATGCAGATTGTGGTTTGGGCACTACGTTTCGTGCTCAACACGGCTCCTCCATTGGACCCGTACGTATAGTAGTTTGGAATTACCTTGCGCCTAGGAGGAGTTACCCCTACCTATTGACCTCCCTTGTACATTGTCACCCATGTGTATTGTGGGGTGCTCCCCTTAATAACTAGCTGTCGACATTAATATTAATGCTTATTAACTAGTATTAACATAGTCGCAGGCGCCTTACGGTGCCACTAAGCAAACCGTCTTGCCCACTGTATTTATCTGCTCATTGCCATTGTATCTGCATTGTTGTCGTTGTTGGGTCTGCCCACTTTAACCCCTGTGAGTTGCTCGCGAAGCCCCTCATTTAATGCCCTTGGCTGCCCGCTGCGTCACCATTTATGTGGGCATTGGACATCGTCCAATGGCATAGTATCATCTTCGCCTTTATTGGCAATAATCGTATTCTCTTCGCCTTTGTTGGCCGCAATAATAATCATCCGGGATTTGAGCGTCCGGGTCCTCTTCGCCAATGTTGGCCGCAATAATAATTCACTCCCGCGCATAGGAGTCTCGCTTCTCGCTGTAGAAGCTCTACTTATTTATATTTAACTAAAAGTCTAGTCCTAGTTTGGTCGTCCCTAGGGTCAACTCCTGAGTCCGGCGTGGAGTTGGCTATTTCTCCCACCATCCTCAGAAAGTCTCCCCTGCATGTCTTGGCTTCGACGACCGTGGCACATAGTGGGTGTAACATCTCTTCGTCCCAGGGGCAGGCTAGGCACACCTAGGATTCCGAAGTTTGCCCGTGCCGGGCCATGAATGCCTCGACCTTACGTGGTTCGTCTTTTTGGTCTAGTCGTTAAGTTAATTAGGGTAAGGCTCATCATAGCCCTACCCCCTCTGCTCCAGTGTGGTGCCTTTGGCCTTCAGCTTACGCTGTTATCACCAATCAGCGTGTTATCAGATTCCTTTTTATGTAAAAAAAAAATATAAGTGTAACCTGTAAATAATTTGCTGTGTATAAAATATAAAATTTTTCAAGTGTTTTGGGGTTGTAGAGACTTCTAAGTGCATAGACTACTTCAGGTCTACTGTTGCTAGGTCGGATTTCCAGCTGTAATGCTTTGTTGATTTTCCTGGAGGCGTTAGTAGGGCTTATAGCGTTAGGTTCCCTGTTATTAGGATACGGGGGTATTATTCGTTGAATAGGCTTGAAGCAAGGTAGGAGAGGGTTGCGCATCTTTGGGCTTTATTTAAATGGTGGCCTAAAGCCGGTGATGCTGCTGGGATGCTGCTACGATGAGTGGACGGGGGTAGGTATTTCCCGGGATTGCAAAAATATAAAAATTCCATGCAGGAGTAATACTAATGATAATCCAGGTGTGTGGGTGGGAAATTCCATGCATGTATCTGGATATGAGGCGTTTACGCACTCATCTAAGGATGGGCGTAGGGTGAGGCGTAATAATACTATGTCCCTTTCATGCGGGATTATTTAATTTAAAAAAATAGTTAGTATATGATTTTGGCCTCATCTCTTACTTGGAGATGCGCATTACGCTTAATTGTCGTTTTCCGACACACCCCTAATATTCAGGTGTTAGCATTGAGATCCAGGGCGTAGTAAGCCCTCTCTTTAAACGCATGAAGTCTATCAACCCCGATGTATATTTTGTCATGTAGTTTTATGTGTTTTTATGTGTTTATATGTCTGTGTTGGCTGATGTTGGAAGTGGGAGGGTTATGGATGGGGAATATGGTAGTAAGATGGTAGCCTGTGGGTGGTATATTGGTAGTCCCGCTGGGATTATCCACCTATGCTCCTGTCATTCTCCCTTGGTCCATGTCTGCTTTCTATCCGCTTCTTAGGATAGTAAAGTGAGGTGACGCTGTGACGTCACGGCCTAATCTGGTCTCCCATTTGTAGTGTTAATATAGCCAGTGGTCGTAGTGCGACTGGTCATGTCCCGACCGTCTATAATGATTTCCTTAGAGATAAAGTCGAGAAAAGAAGTTATTAGGGGGAGGTCTTGTTCTCTCAGAGCCCCTGTCTGTATTCGCCCCTGATTGGTGAGCGCGTATGTATGGGACTATGTTCCGTTACCCCATGCGGGCGGGTTGCCTGTTATCAGCTAAGTCCTGTCATGTATCGAGTGCCTGAGTGTCAGATGGCGCGTGCAACTTGTCAACATCTTTGTAGATATGTCCCTGTGGCCCTAATATAAGTCCGGCCTATTACGTCTGTACGTTGCTAAATGTCACGCCTGTTGTAGCAGTGCTGAAAAATGTATGGCATGGTAATTGGTTTGTATTTGTGATTTCACGGTCACTTCTGATATAACAATAGTGTCTGTCGTCGGCAGTGTGGCAATGCGGCGGAATCTGCCAGTCAGTATTTCGCCATGTTCTGCTTTCATTTGTTTGTATACATGAAGTCTCTGACATTGCGTATGTCGCTTGTCGGAACGTGACTATTTGCCAGTATGTGAGTGTTGTCACTGGTTGAGATTCCGGGCGGGCCAATGTGTCAATTCGCCCTATTTTTGCTAGTACTGTTGTGTGGACACTATTCCATAAGACTTTTTGCCTTATGAAATTTCTATACCTGTGTCTGGGAAATCTATTTCCTATGTCAGGTGTAATTGAAATTTATGCATGGTGTTTGGCCGGAGGAAATGTGGTATTACCTGTTTATGTACATGTATGGGCCAATTTCGGTGTGATTGGAAGCCTGGATAGTTGTTTTCCACGGTGTCCGATTTTTATTCGGCATTTGGACCCGCAATTTCATGTAATTCTCTGTGTTCTATGTCTGCGTTGTGTTTTTGGGATTTAGGTGTCCCCAGTGTGGTTTTTGATTGTGTCGTTCGTACCAAAAATACCATTGGTTAGTTAGTTTTTGGTACGAGTGTGGTGTGTGGTTATGAGTTCGGACCCGGCTTGCTGTAAGGACTTGGTATGACGCTATCTGTGCCGTATATATCATGGCCCATGTATCGTGTCTTTGAAATGCGCAGATGAGAATACGCATTCCTGTGAAGGGTTTGTGTGTTTTTGAATTCTCCTTGTAGTGTAATTTGGGGAGTTATAAGGTTTTGGATCTGACGTGAATGACGGCGTTTGTTTGAGTTCAATCCTGGAGTGGTCTTAGTCCGTCTGTATGTGTGAAGGTCGCTCAGTCACGAGTGCCTTATCGCTGAGCGGGACAGTATTGAATTACAACGGCGTGTGCACTCACTTGTTAGTTGTCTGGCTTCGTTCATGTTTCCGGCACGTGTATGTGTGTCTGGGCCTGAGTACTATCTCTAGTTGCGAGTAGTGCTTTCCGCAATGTAAAAGAACCTTTCACTGAATACATTTGTGTTCCCAAGTTTTGTGTTAACTGTAAGCGTGGGTCGAGTATATCCCTATTAATGGTACTAAATGTCGTTATGCACGAGTGTCTCCGGGCCGCTAGTCGCGTGTTTGGTGACTAGGTGTCGGAGGTGATTTTGTTGTTTTCCGCTTATGAATATCTATTAGTGGAACTGTCCCTTACTTTCCTATCCTGCACCTGGATAGCTACCCGACCTTACATTCCTGGTATTCAAGAGGTTACGGGTTCGAGACCGTCTTTACCCAGAGAAATTGTTTCTGGTGCCATTCTAGGCTGTGTCTCCGGGACAGTTCTGTCAAGTATTAGGGTCGTATCCCAGTGCGGTCAGCGAGGTCCGAAGGCTATTTCTTGGCCTTCTTCCCACGTCTGCCAGTGGGATCACTTCCCTTTCTTTTGATAGTGTTCCCGCCTGTACGTGTAGGTGTTATTTGGCGGGTGTGATATGCCTTCATCCGGCGGGCGTGAATAGTGTCTTTAATGAGCTTGCGTCCATGGCGCACTTTAACGATATAGTTTAGGTCAGATACCTTCCTGCAGACTTTGAAGGGACCTGACCAACGTGGCAGGAGGAACTCAGACACATTTTTCTTACGGGCGGAATTGGAAACCATAACCAATTGCCCGGGTGTGTATTCCACGGTCTTTCTATGCCGATCGTACCGTTCTTTTTGTTTCTTCCGCGCCGCGGCTATGTTCTTTCTAGCGTTCATGCGAGCTATCTGCAAGTGCTCTAGCCGGGCGGCATTGTCTGTGTGAGTGTCCTGTGGGATGCATATATTGTCAATGGGACTTCTGGGCGTGTATCCGTGCAGTAGGAAGTGTGGAAAGTGTTTTGTAGCCGTGGATATGGAGGTGTTATAACTAAAAGTTATGGGCTGCAGATAATCATCCCAGTCTGTCCCTGCGTCCCCTGTGAATTTAGCCAGGGCTATTCCAAGTATTTTGTTCATACTCTCCGTGAGTCCGTTGGTTTGCGGGGAAAAACTCGTGGTAGTGTATGCCTTAATCCTGAGTATCTCCAAAAACTGTTGGAGCACTCTCGAGGTGAAAATAGTACCTCTGTCGGATAGTAAGGTTTGGAATAGGCCATATCGTGTAACTATGTCAAATAAGAATTCGGCTATGCTGTTCGTGTCTGCTTTGGGAACAGCCTTCGTAATCATGTATCGGGTGAGATACTCGGTGGCAACCAGGATATATTTATTGCCTTTCTGAGATGTCGTAATAGGGCCTTTGACATCTATCCCGACTCTGTGAAATAGCTCTCCTTCGGGAATTGGGTTGAGTAATCCATGAGGCTTGCCAGGCCTTGTTTTGAATCGCTGGCAAGTGTGACATGTCTTTACGAAGGTATCTATGCCGGCCTTCATGTTTACCCAATAGTACTTGTCACGGATTCTAAGGTATGTTTTATGCGTACCAAAATGTGCCCCTGCCAGTGGGCTATTGTGGTGTCCGATCATGATATTTTCTTTCAATGATTCCGGAACCGCTATAGGTGCGTTATCGTGCATGGCTGTGGGCTTAAATTTCAGTACCCCGTCTTTGTCTAGGAAAAATCGCCTAGACAGCCGTGCTGTCTTGGAGTCCACTTTATCCAAGTTTTCTAGTGCCAATAGAATCTGTTTCAAGTACGGATCACTTTCTTGCTCCTGTTTGATGTTAATCACCGTCAGGGAAAAAGTGGGCATGTCGTCCCAGTCGTGGTCCTTACTGTCATCCGGGGGATCGGCTACTGGCAGCCTAGACAACCCATCTGCGTCTAGGTGTGTAGCGCCTTTCTTGTGTTTGACCACGAAGTTGTATTCGTACAGGCGGAATATAAACCTGTTGAGCCGCGAATTTGGGTTTTTGAACTTGTCCCAAAAAAGCAAGCTCGCATGGTCAGTCATTACCGTGAATTGGATACCATAGAGGTATACCCGAAAGTAGTTCACTCCCCATGAAAATGTCAGCATTTCCCGCTCTGTGGCAGAGTATCTAGTCTCAACGGCCGTTAGTTTCCTGCTAGCGAAAGCAACGGGCCGTATGCGCCCTTCTGCGTCTTCCTGCAATAGGGCCGCCCCCAGCCCGTACTGGCTGGCATCCACGTGTAGGAAGGTGGGCCTATCACTATGGAAGTGTTGCAATAGTTGTGGTGAGGTCAATAGTTGCTTCAATGTGTTGAAGGCATCTATGTGTTCCTGTTGAATGCTGAAGGGCGTCTTTTCACGTGTGAGTTCGGTTAAGGGGTGGGCGATGTGCGCAAACCTGTGGATATACTTGCGATAATACGAGGCCAGGCCAATAAAACTGCGCAATTGTTTCAAATTTGTGGGCATTGGGATGCCTGTTATTGCGTCAGTTTTCGCTGGGTCGGGAATAATGCCCTCTCTGTTTACTATGTGGCCCAATATGTTAATCTGCTGTCTGGCAAATTGACATTTCGCAGGTTTAAGCCTTAACTTGGCTTCTCTGATCCTTGCGAAAGCCTCCTCCAAATGTACGATATGTTCGTCGAAGGTATTGGAGAAGACTGTTATGTCGTCCACGTAGACTAATACGGAACGCCACTTAAGACCTGAAAATGTCTTATCCACTAGCTTTTGGAAGGTTTGGCTGGCGTTACGGAGGCCCATTGGCAACCTTGTGTAGGTATATAGCCCGTTCTCTGTAGCGAACGCCAGCTTGTGCCTATCTGGTTCATAGACGGGGATTGAATAGAATCCACTATAACAATCCATCGAACTGAACCAGCTAGCTCCGCCAAGGGCGTCCAAATAGGTGTCTGCCCTTGGTAGTGGATAACTATCATTTTCGACTAACTTATTGAGCCTACGGTAATCAGTACAAAATCTGTGGGATCCGTCCCGTTTTTTGGTCAGCAGGACTGGAGAGCTGTAGCTTGAAATATCGGGGACAATGACCCCTGCCTCGAGCATCTCCGTGATCTGAGCGTCGATGGCGTGTCTCTCCTTCTGACTCACCCTGAAGGGAGGCTGGTGTACTGGCCGGTCACTGGTGAGTGTGACGTGGTGTTCGATGAGGTCTGTCACAGCGAGATCCTTCATCGAATGGGCAAAAATATCCCCGTTGGCCTCCAGGAGCTCCGTGAGCCTCTTATTTTGCTCCGGAGTCATGTCCTGTCTGTGGTTCTTGTTGGCCGCCTTATCTGTGTGTGTGTCCGTGTGTTGGCTGATAGTGTGCAGTGCAGAGGCCTGGTGCTCGCGATTTTCTCGCTCCGCTCGAATCCCATCTGTGTTCCTGGTGTATATCATGGGATGTGTGGTGAGCCTCTGGTCGTGCTTTAAAAGCATCTGACCGCTAGCGAAATTTATGCTAGCTTCATATTTAGCGAGGAAATCCATGCCAATTATGGCTGACGCAGAAAGATGTTCTATAACGAACATGGGGTGTGTTGTGGCAAAATGGTCTAGCCTAAGATGTATGTTTGCCACCCCCGCGCTTTCTAGCGTCTGAGCATTGGCCGCTACCAGCCGGATGTCACCCGTGACATCGTGTATCTGGGCTTCGGTAACGTGTCTTCTATTTACACAACTTACCGCTGCCCCAGTGTCAATTAGGGCCTGCACTCTGTGGCCATTTATGGTGGCGTGTATCGTGAGGGCCGATACCTGAAATCCATTGCCCTGCACCGATGTGTTATGTAGGATGTATGTTGTTGTTGTTGCTACCGGCGTAACATCTGTACTGGGAAGGCATGGAGCTGGCCGCTTATCGTACCTGGCACGCTTGGCCTCTAAGCTTGCTTCCTGTCCCGAGTGCTTTGCCCCGGTCAGCAAAGTGCGCTCACCAAGTACATTGCCAGCTCTCTAAATCGCTCGCGCTGTGGAAATAGAAGTCTGCTGGCGAACGTTTAATGCACTGACCGTTCCCAGCTTTTGTGTAGGTGTGCTGTTGTTGTTGTTTTCTTCCTTTCGGGAAGGTGTGTCTGCAAATGTGACCCTGAGCTTGCCCTTGTTACCCCGTTTTTTGTTCCAGGCGGTCGCGAGTTCGACTCCTGTTCCTGGCTTCCCAATGCCGAGCGAGCTCGCGTCCTGCGCCTGTGTGTGGTCACTTCCCACCCTGTGCTGTGGTGAAGGGGGTAGGGTTTTCTGTTTGGAGGGTGTGGGTGTGTTCTCAGGCTGTTTGTGCGTAATTATGAGGGGCGTATAATGTCCCGCCTTAGGGTTCCCTGTAAAAAGTATATGCAGGTCCCTGTCAAATCCCGCAGTTGAAAATAGCGGGGGCGAGTGCCCATTAGTGAATACGTGGATATTTGCTTGGAGTACCTTGCCGAGGGCGGTCACCTCTACGGCGCTGGCATAGGTACCGTCCCAACCCATGTATTTTCTGTAATCCTCCCCGGTGTGGAATGGGTTTTCCCGCTCGTCCGACACAAAGTCTCGGTACTCTTTCCAGTTGGCCAGGATGTGTTTGACCGTTTCCTGCCTGTATTCCTTATGATGGTCCTCGTTATGCCGAACCAGGAAGCTAATAGTCCTAAACAGGCAGTTGCCGTCTCCTTGTACGGGGTGTGTCTGGAAACGGCCCGGGGGCGGATCGTCAGCCTTAGCTTTGGCTGGGTGCTTCTTCCCCTTACTCTTACGAGTTTGCTTGGGGAAAGGGCCTCTCTGGTGTTGTGTTGGGGGAGGAACCTCAGCCGCTTCATCAGCTGGCCGAACCTCCCCGTCTAGGCGTTTTTTTTGGAACGTAGGTGTGCGCCTCCCTGTGCTGTGTGTGCGCCCCCCCTCGGGGTGGCTGCGCCAGTTCCCCGCCTGCAGTGTGTGGCTAGGCGTGGGGTGTATTGCCCCCCTGTCTGTCCGGCGGGGTGCCTCATCCCTGAACTCCCTCGGGTGTTCGTCGGGGAGGGGGTAGTGTTCCGGGCCCTTTGTGTATGTGTCTATATTGTCCCGTCCTCTTGTAGGTTTTCTAGCCTGTCGGTTATTGCCCGGTGGTCCGTTGTCTGTCTCCGCCAGGGTGGGGTGTATGTCTGCTGCTGCGGGGGTGGGTTTTCCCGTCGATTACCCTTTTCCCTGTACCAGGAGGCTGCATACCCCTGTCTGGTCGGGGGTGGGTTTCCCCGACGGTCCCCATTTCCCCTGTACTGTGGGGGTGCATAGCTTTGCCTGCGTGGGGGCGGGTTCTCCCGATATTCCCCATTTCCCCCGTACTGCGGGGCTGCATAGCCTTGCCTGTTTGGGGGTGAGTTTTCCCGGTACTCCCTGTCTGCCCTGTATTGTGGGGCAGCGTAGGGCTGTCTGCTTGGTGGCGGGCTGTTTCGTGGGGGGATGGTGTGCTCGTACTCCTGAGGGTAGTATTCCTGTGTGTACGGGGATGGTGGTCGCCGTGAGGGGTATGTCGGCTCTGTGTCCGTGTACGATACCGGTGAATACCGAGGAGGGTAGTGTGGCCTATCCTGTGGGTGAGGTGTTGTTGGCCGCTGTGGAGGGTAGTAATTTTCCTCCCTCCCATAGTGTCTCCTCTCAGTGTACCCCCTATCCCTTTCAGGATAGTAGAGCTCTTGTGTATCTACTTGTTCATCCCTTAGCGGTCTCCCGCCTGCTTGGATGGCAGCTATGGTCAGTTTCTCCATTCTGTCCACTAATTCGTCCATTTTATGATTAGTGTCGTCTTTTTGTGTCTGGAAGTGTTGATCCACGACTTTTTCCGTAGCTTTCTCCGTGATCTTTCTCCCTTCCTCTATGGTCTTTATGTTGTTCAACATGTGTTGGACCGTGGGGTTGTTCATAATGCACAACTTGTCCACTATGGATGGTCTGAGACCCTGCATCAACAGCTTGACTTTCTGTTTGTTCGTCATAGCTGCGTTATACTTATCGCACATTATCAACTTTACGTTGATGTATGCCTGGGCGCTTTCTTTGGGTCCCTGTGACCTCTGTCTAATTTGGTCGTACAGGTCGTCATCATCTGGTATGAGCTGGAATTCACTTTTCAACAGTAAAGTGATTTCCTCCCATGTGGCAGCTTCTAGTGTGTCCTCATGGAGCTCATACCATGTCATGGCCGCCTTTGTGAGGTATGCAGGAAGGAGCCGTTTCCTAACTTCCTCGCTCCAACCATTGATCCGAGCCGTTCTATTGAAGGCCTTGAGGTATTCCTCGGGATCCTGGCCTTCCCCCGTGAACTTTGTGGGGTGGATCATGGGGTACTCTGTGTGTCTATTCATCTCGTGTTCAGCTGTCTCTCGTAGGCTGTGTAGTGATTCTGGTCTGTTTAAGCTGTTCGCCCCGCTATCGTGTGCCGAGGTGTTTGGGCTATTCAGAGGGGAATTAGCCTCGCTTCCCGTGTACGACACCTGTGTTATGTTACCAGGTGGCTCGTCACCTGATATGTCGGTACTGACTGATGGTGTGTTGTCGTACTGTGTGGATTTGACTATGTGTACAGTGCTGTCTAAATCCTGTTTCACAGTTTCCAGAATAGTGTGGATGTCTAGAACTGCCTCTGTCGTGTGACTGTCTGACTTAACAGTGTCAGTAGGATATAAAGGGCGGTTCTGGCACAGGGGCTAATGGGCAAGATGGCCGCCAGTGCAACCAGCCCTATGTTATTCTTATAGAGGGGACAGTCAGAGCTGGCACAGGGGCTATTGGGCAAAATGGCCGCCACGCTCTGAGACCGTCAATGACGTCACAGAGAGAGGTCGGCCATGTAGTTGCCAAATGGAATATTTATTATTATTATTATTATTAGGTAATTATTAATTGATCATGTATAATCAAGACCAGCCTTATATTGTCCACCTCTTGGTGTAGTGGCTAGAATTCTTGGAGGTCATTCCTGAGGTTCGAATCCCGGCTCTGCCAAGAAATTTAATTTCTGGTCTCATGAGTGGAACGGGGTACACTCAGCCTTGTGAGGCAAAACTGACAGGATCTGGCTTTTGATTCATACCTCAACCATTCTGCCTAACCCAACTTCACCTAACCTAACCTAACCTAACCTAACCTAACCTAACCTAACCTAACCTAACCTAACTTCAAAGTCAGAGCAAATATGAGAGCAAATGTGAGAGCACACATAATAACCTAAGTTATAACCTAACCTAACTTCACCTAACCTAACCTCACCTAACCTATCCTAACCTAACCTAACGTAACCTACCTAATTTAAAATTGCAAGCGAAAAAAAATTAGCAAAAAGTGAGAGCAAATGTGAGAGCACAAATAGTAAACTTAGTTATAACCTAACCACACCTAACCTAACCTAACCTAACCTAACCTAACCTAAACTAACTTAACCTAACCTAACCTAACCCAACTTAACCTAACCTAACCTAACTTCAAAGTGACAGCAAAAAGTGAGATCAAATAGTGTATGCAAGAAAGTAAGAGCAAATGAGAGAGCACAAATAATAAACTTAGTTGTAACCTAACCTAACCTAACCTAACCCCAGAAACCTCATTTTAAGATTTTAGATTTTACATTTTAACATTTTACATTTTAACATTATAGATTTTTGATTTTTTCATTTTACTTTTTTAGATTTCACTTTTTTGATTTTTTGTATTTCAGTTTTAATTTTTTTTTGATTTTACATTTTAAATTTAATATTTTTTGATTTTAGATTTTACAATTTCCATTTTCCGAAAAGAGTCACTTACCTAACCTCACTAAACCTAACTTTACCAAACCTAACTTAAGCTAATCCAAAGGGCTAATGCACATACACAAAGTATATAAGGACACATGCAACTTTCCTTATGCTAGTCTTATTGGCTACTGTACAACATGATCACTACCCTACCGTTTTTTTTCATTTTGTTGTTTACTCATTGGTCAATTTTCCAATTTCCCATTTTCAGTTTTTTTAAATGTCAGTTTTAAGTTTTTTTAATTTCATAATATGGAAACATGGATTTTGCATTTTGTTGTTTACACATTTGTCAATTTTCCAATTTCCCATTTTCATTTTTTTTAATGTCAATTTTAAGTTTCTAAATTTCATGATATGGAAACATGGATTTTGCATTTTGTTGTTTACACATTTGTCAATTTACCAAATTCCCATTTACAGTTTTTAAAATTTTAGTTCAATGTTTTTTCTATTTTGTCAATATGGAAACATAGATTTTCCAATTTGTGTGTTTTACATGTTCATTTTGCATTAGGAGTGGAGAGAGGTGGGTAGTAATTAAAAATGTACAAGCAGTGTCCATACAATATTTTTTATTTGAAATACATGTACACTATTTACACTTAAATACATTTTTATATATAGTCTATTTTTTGTTATAAATTGTACAGTTGTTTTTATTTTGTTTTCTATTTTATTTATTTTTGATTATGAATACTATTTTTTTTATTTTTATAGTGCCATGGTTTTATTTACTAAATAGTTTTGTTTTATGTATTTGCTAGTTGCAGGCAGAAGATTTTGATATTCATAACTTAACTCTTTAAGCATGGTCAATGATTGAGTAATGACCATAGGCATGTGTACCTATACCATTAGCATCAATCACTCTTTTATCATCACCAGGACACAAAGCAATTTTGTTTAGCCTTATAGATGATATGTCATGTTGTTTAGAAGCGATAATGTTCATGGGTATTCTTTTTACATTGTTTTTCATGACACAATCCTTATAATCTTGAAAGCTTATACAATTTTTGACAACACCTCTGCTAATACCTTTAATCTTTTTGATTTCTTTACCATTTATGTCTAAAGCATACATTTTAGCTCTAAGTCCAACAAATGCTTTTATAATTTGTCCACAAGCCTCGTCTTTAAATTTCCCCAACGTTTTCTTGTTTGATGTAGAGTAACATATGTGATTAGTAGGATAATCTGATGTGTCCAGGTGTTGTAGGAAATCCAACTTGTCTTGATATACATCTGGGGTGTTAACCAAATATATGAACGAGTCAGTATCCATATACATGAGTTTAAGATTGTCCATGCCATAATAAGGTAGCAGGACATCATAGTGGTGGGAATACATGAGAGTTTTTGAAATATCCAGTATACACATTCCAATATATATAGGCTTATTGAATACAATGTTACGTTTAGCCATGTGGAAAGCAGCTAGGTTAGGGCCATAAATTGTTCTGTCGATAAATGTCGGCTTTGCTATTAGCTTTTCTGCCTTTTTGCTGTCAGTCACAAGACGTATGTCTATTCTTTTACGGATATTTTCCATTGTTTTCCCAAAAATGGCATTGTTGAATAATTTGTACAGATTTTTCTCAAAATCATTTTTGGCTTGTTTTCGAAGGTTGTTATTAAAATCAACGTATGCCTTTAACCAAGGTCTTTGTTTAAACTTTAACACACGATGAATTTTTATCAATTTTATTCCATGATCTAAAGCCTGTTTTAATGCCATGTAGTGAACAACATATCGCCTTCGATTTCCAAGATGAGGAATTAGTTTTTTCAGAGACGAATCCTTAGGTTGTGTACACTCTGGTAGGAAAGGTAAATCGTTGTGTAGATCATGAAGGTCAGATGGGTAATCAACATCAACGTCTAGAATGTATCCCACAGGATCGTCTTTCTTTAGTTTTTCTAGATCAACAGTATCTGGAGAAACCCACTGAAATCCACCATAAGGAAGGGAGTGGCACATAGCCCACCCGTATTGGTTGTTGGCATCATCATAGGTAATAAACTGCGATGGTTTCTCAGAATCATAGGTTTCCATGTATTTATTGTTAGCTTCAGCATACCGATGAGACACCTGGCATATGCCTCCACGTATTCCAGACTCGATTAAAAGAATCTGATCGTAATCCTGTAGCAATTCCAGTTCAATGCCTGTGTAAAGGAGCATTGCCTCGAAACTTAAACCAGGCGAAGTAAAGAAGTGTGCAGCATCCACTCGGTGTGTTTCTAGTGTTTTGTTTCTAAACGTTTCAAAGCTGTCTGCAAGAAGGAGTACATCTGATGTTAGGTAGAGGTCACTATATTCCCCTAGAGTTTTAATGTTGAACTGATTCCAGACATTTTTGGCATGTTCATAGTCTTCTTGACTAACATCTTCTTGACTTAATTTGTTAAAGAATGCCTCTTTTGGAGGTAAACACGTTTCACTTAACTTTTCCCATGAGTCAATGTAGTCATAACAAAATACCCCTTTACGAGTCATGAGCATTGCATTTTCTTTTCCAAAGTACTTGTCTGTTTCAGGGTATAATGTTAAGTTGGAAACTAAGTTTTCCAAACTACTTGGCATTAACCGAAACGTGTCCACAAATCGAAGCTTAACATTTCCAACATATTTGGTGAAAGAGATGTACTTTTCTTTGGAGTTAGGTATAACGTCCACTCTTTCAGTAGTACACCCCAATTGCTTTACAATGAAATTTGCGTCGTAGCTACTCATAATATGTAGAAATACAGGAACGGGGTTACGTGTTTTACACCTCAAATTACAGTTATTGTGAGCACTTCCACGGTATTCCCCTGTAATATGACAATGGTCTCGAACTTTCCAGTCCTCTTTGGTAAATGGTTTATGACACAAATAACAGGTTTCAGAAGATTGGAACTCTGCTTCTTGATGCTCAGTTAAAGCTTTTGGAACATTTAAGCTGTAAAGACGATCAATTTCATTTGCTATTGAGATCAAACAGTCCATAAACTTTTCTGCAGCGTCAGGTCCACGATAAATAATAGGTTGGCTCGGAAGGTTTGTCTTTATGTGTTCCACAGCTGGTGAGGGTTTAACATATATACCAAAGCTCATAGGAACATGACTCTGGTATGGCACTGTATAACTTGCCTCAGGATTAGGTAGACATGTTTGATAGGGTAACAGTATACTTTCAAAATCTGCATAGATAACGTAAGGTATTCTAAGCATTTTTTCCACATTTACGAATTTCACAATTGGGTTTTTAATAGGCATTTCAACCCTAGCAATGTCATGCTGGACACACAAAGCTCTATGTTCTTTTAATTTTTCCATTCCTTGTTGTCCATATTGATTATCAAAGTGAGTAAAACACCGTTTACACGTATATATCTTATGTCCATGGCGGGTAATCTGATGTCCTACTAGTTTATCAAAATCTTTGATAAAGACGTAGTGGTTCTGGCCGGATGAAGAACTTAGCAGAAGGAGGTCGCGATGGTCTTGCAGCTCTTGATCCACAACCTTTAGAGGGAACAATTTGTTGTCTTGTTCCAATCCAAATACATTAATGGATATATCGTTGGCTTTTTCAAATTTGGGAATGTCAGCTAGCGATGTAGGAAATGATATTACTGAAAAATCATACTTGTTTTCCAGATCCTTGTATTTACTAACGCGTTTAGCATCAGTTTTAACCAGTTTTGCTAAAATGGCATACATAAAACACCTCTCGTCCTTAAAGTTTTGAGGATTAATGCAGGCTTTTCTTGCTTGTATAGCTGCTGGTAATGGAATATATGTGCTGCCACGCAAGGGATTGTACTTATTTATTTTCAATCGTACTCCTTCCACTGCTAACAAAGCCCAATTACTGCCTTTTAGCTCAGATTCTTCCATTTCCGTAGTTAACTTTGTAAATTGTGTTTCCAAGAAACTACTTAAGTCCGTTTCCAAAAATAGGGCCTGATTTCGTGTTTTAAAAGCACGATCTGTAATTTCATTGGTAGATGTATGAATGAATCTACATTCAGCCACAAGATTAACTTTTATCGACTTGTGCATTGCTAGTTCTTTCTGCATAGCTTGTATTATTTGCTGTTTGGACTCTTTAAGGTATGAATTTAAATCCTTGCACGTATCGCAACGAATGAAATAGGATTTAAGTCGACCTTCAAAAGATGTCTCATATTCAATAAGTCCATTTTTGTCAGGGACCAATGACAGTAGGTAATGTTTTGTAGGCTCTGCCTTTTGTCTTTTAGCTGCCGACACAACATTACAACATTCTTCATGACGACGTCCATTGTAGGCATTGTTGAATGTACTACCACAGGTCTTGCACTCATGAAATTCACCACACGATACTTCATGTCGCTTCCTATGATAGTCTCGAAGAAAAGTCTTTCCACACTCTTTACACATATAGCTAGGAATGGCTTCTTCCATTATGAATGTTGATTTCTGCAAACAGCTGCTTACTGCGTATCACAGGGCTAGAGGTTGGTCGGTGAGACGGTCTTTCACGATGTGAACACCGTGAGAGGTAGTAGTCAACTGGTGATATTCTTGTGAAGGGTCCACTAATATACCCCTAGTCTAGACCAACAGCTCTTTACAGCGTATGACAAGGCTGTATACTGGACAGTGAGACGGTCTTTCACGATGTGAACACTGTAACAAGTAGTAGTCAACTGATTATATACTTGCTAAGGGTTCTCTAATATACAATAGTCAAGACCAACAGCTACTTACTGAGTAGTACAAGGCTGTACAATAGTTGTTTTGACAGTCTTTCACGATGTGGTCACTGTGAATGGTAGTAGTCAACTGATGATATTCTTGATAAGGGTCCTCTAATGTACCCCTGGTTAAGGGTAACAGCTGTTCACTGCTTATGACAAGGCTAAAGACTGGTTGCTTCAACGGTCTTTCACAATGTAAACACTGTGACAGGTAGTAGTCAACTGAAAATATTCTTATGGCCTACTCAAGGTTATCAGGTACTTACTGCATATCAAAAGGCTGTACACTCATGTGTGTTAGGCACTCTTTCTTGCTAAGGACCCCAATATTCCCTACACAAGGCTATACATGTTAGTTCTAAACACTTAGTGGTTAATTGTATATTCAATTTTTGTACAAAGCATATACGAGCACGTTTTTATGAGGTAAAACTTTACCAAATAGTCAAATGCGACACGCAAAGTATGTTGCCGCTATCTAGCGGTGACTATGAGAACTACTTGACCGACCAGCATGCTACCTAGCGCTCCATTTCAATACTCGCTCACTGAACGAACAGCATGCTATCTAGCGGTCGATATCAATACTCACTCAATTACCAGCCTGCTACCTATCGGTCAATATAACAACTCACTCAACTACCAGCATGCTACATGGCTTTTTTGGTCAGTTTTTTGTTGGCTTTTTGTTGGCTTTGTTGGCTTTTTGTTGGCTTTTGTTGGCTTTTGTTGGCTTTTTGTTGGCTTTTGTTGGCTTTTGTATTAGCTCTTTTATATTTGCTCTTGTTTGTTGGGGCTTATTTGGTCTTGGAAAGTATGTCAGTCCTTTTTTATTGCTGCATATTGCTTACAGCCATGATTGTAAGCAGCAACAACAACAACAACAACAACACACAAAATTTATAAAAAAAAACAAAGTACTCAAAGGTTTATCAATGACTCTCAACTCTTACACTTACCTCTATCCCATGCCTAGTCAAAAGAAATAGTGTATTTTTCAAATTTTTCAAAAAATATTTGGAAAGTAGGCTATGTCATTAATCTAAAAATCCTAAAAAGACATATATTAACTCCAACACCTACCTCTATACCACTCTCAGTCCACAAATAGTGTATTTTTCAAATTTTCCAAAACATATTTCCAAAATGGGTATAATTTCCAAAATTAAAATGTTTACAAAAATGTTTGTTTGTCATAAATGAATGGCCTTTGCCTCCTCTACAGCCGTACCAAGTCCCAGGTCTCTAGGACAACAAAAATAAAATTTTGAAAATGGGCTTTATTTCCAAAATTAAGAATTTTACAAACAAGTTTGTCTAACGTAAATCAATGGTCTTTACCCCCTCTATTCCCATACCAAGTCTCAGGTCACTAGGTCAAGAAAATAAATTTTTTAAAAAATGGTCACTATTTTGGAAACTAGGAATTCTACAAAAAAGTTTGTTTAACATAAATGAAAGGTCTCTATCCCCTCTACCGGTAAACCTAGTTACAGGTCTGTACGACAAAAAATGAAAAAGTTCAACAGGGAAAGTAGGCGATTTTTCATAAAACCAAACATTCTAAAAAGCGTTCTATGGGCTTAAAAGAATGGCCTCTATGTCCTTTATTTTTTGTAATACAACTTTGTTATTTTTTTATATTTTTTGAAAAAAGCGTAATTTTGAAATTCCTATATTTTGGAAACTAGGAAGTTTACAAAAAAGTTTGTTTGACATAAATGAAAGGTTCCTACCCCCTCTACCCCCAAAATAAATGTCAAGCCTCTAGAACTAAAACTGCAGTAGTGGAGTAGTGCCGATTCCAACGAGTGTCATGGCCGCCGCGTGACTTTTATTCAAAAAATATAAAAAAATAACAAAGTTGTATTACAAAAAATAAAGGACATAGAGGCCATTCTTTTAAGCCCATAGAACGCTTTTTAGAATGTTTGGTTTTATGAAAAATCGCCTACTTTCCCTGTTGAACTTTTTCATTTTTTGTCGTACAGACCTGTAACTAGGTTTACCGGTAGAGGGGATAGAGACCTTTCATTTATGTTAAACAAACTTTTTTGTAGAATTCCTAGTTTCCAAAATAGTGACCATTTTTTAAAAATTTTATTTTCTTGACCTAGTGACCTGAGACTTGGTATGGGAATAGAGGGGGTAAAGACCATTGATTTGCGTTAGACAAACTTGTTTGTAAAATTCTTAATTTTGGAAATAAAGCCCATTTTCAAAATTTTATTTTTGTTGTCCTAGAGACCTGGGACTTGGTACGGCTGTAGAGGAGGCAAAGGCCATTCATTTATGACAAACAAACATTTTTGTAAACATTTTAATTTTGGAAATTATACCCATTCTGGAAATATGTTTTGGAAAATTTGAAAAATACACTATTTGTGGACTGAGAGTGGTATAGAGGTAGGTGTTGGAGTTAACATATGTCTTTTTAGGATTTTTAGATTAATGACATAGCCTACTTTCCAAATATTTTTTGAAAAATTTGAAAAATACACTATTTCTTTTGACTAGGCATGGGATAGAGGTAAGTGTAAGAGTTGAGAGTCATTGATAAACCTTTGAGTACTTTGTTTTTTTTTATAAATTTTGTGTGTTGTTGTTGTTGTTGTTGTTGCTGCTTACAATCATGGCTGTAAGCAATATGCAGCAATAAAAAAGGACTGACATACTTTCCAAGACCAAATAAGCCCCAACAAACAAGAGAAAATATAAAAGAGCTAATACAAAAGCCAACAAAAGCCAACAAAAAGCCAACAAAAGCCAACAAAAGCCAACAAAAAGCCAACAAAAGCCAACAAAAAGCCAACAAAAAACTGACCAAAAAAGCCATGTAGCATGCTGGTAGTTGAGTGAGTTGTTATATTGACCGATAGGTAGCCGGCTGGTAATTGAGTGAGTATTGATATCGACCGCTAGATAGCATGCTGTTCGTTCAGTGAGCGAGTATTGAAATGGAGCGCTAGGTAGCATGCTGGTCGGTCAAGTAGTTCTCATAGTCACCGCTAGATAGCGGCAACATACTTTGCGTGTCGCATTTGACTATTTGGTAAAGTTTTACCTCATAAAAACGTGCTCGTATATGCTTTGTACAAAAATTGAATATACAATTAACCACTAAGTGTTTAGAACTAACATGTATAGCCTTGTGTAGGGAATATTGGGGTCCTTAGCAAGAAAGAGTGCCTAACACACATGAGTGTACAGCCTTTTGATATGCAGTAAGTACCTGATAACCTTGAGTAGGCCATAAGAATATTTTCAGTTGACTACTACCTGTCACAGTGTTTACATTGTGAAAGACCGTTGAAGCAACCAGTCTTTAGCCTTGTCATAAGCAGTGAACAGCTGTTACCCTTAACCAGGGGTACATTAGAGGACCCTTATCAAGAATATCATCAGTTGACTACTACCATTCACAGTGACCACATCGTGAAAGACTGTCAAAACAACTATTGTACAGCCTTGTACTACTCAGTAAGTAGCTGTTGGTCTTGACTATTGTATATTAGAGAACCCTTAGCAAGTATATAATCAGTTGACTACTACTTGTTACAGTGTTCACATCGTGAAAGACCGTCTCACTGTCCAGTATACAGCCTTGTCATACGCTGTAAAGAGCTGTTGGTCTAGACTAGGGGTATATTAGTGGACCCTTCACAAGAATATCACCAGTTGACTACTACCTCTCACGGTGTTCACATCGTGAAAGACCGTCTCACCGACCAACCTCTAGCCCTGTGATACGCAGTAAGCAGCTGTTTGCAGAAATCAACATTCATAATGGAAGAAGCCATTCCTAGCTATATGTGTAAAGAGTGTGGAAAGACTTTTCTTCGAGACTATCATAGGAAGCGACATGAAGTATCGTGTGGTGAATTTCATGAGTGCAAGACCTGTGGTAGTACATTCAACAATGCCTACAATGGACGTCGTCATGAAGAATGTTGTAATGTTGTGTCGGCAGCTAAAAGACAAAAGGCAGAGCCTACAAAACATTACCTACTGTCATTGGTCCCTGACAAAAATGGACTTATTGAATATGAGACATCTTTTGAAGGTCGACTTAAATCCTATTTCATTCGTTGCGATACGTGCAAGGATTTAAATTCATACCTTAAAGAGTCCAAACAGCAAATAATACAAGCTATGCAGAAAGAACTAGCAATGCACAAGTCGATAAAAGTTAATCTTGTGGCTGAATGTAGATTCATTCATACATCTACCAATGAAATTACAGATCGTGCTTTTAAAACACGAAATCAGGCCCTATTTTTGGAAACGGACTTAAGTAGTTTCTTGGAAACACAATTTACAAAGTTAACTACGGAAATGGAAGAATCTGAGCTAAAAGGCAGTAATTGGGCTTTGTTAGCAGTGGAAGGAGTACGATTGAAAATAAATAAGTACAATCCCTTGCGTGGCAGCACATATATTCCATTACCAGCAGCTATACAAGCAAGAAAAGCCTGCATTAATCCTCAAAACTTTAAGGACGAGAGGTGTTTTATGTATGCCATTTTAGCAAAACTGGTTAAAACTGATGCTAAACGCGTTAGTAAATACAAGGATCTGGAAAACAAGTATGATTTTTCAGTAATATCATTTCCTACATCGCTAGCTGACATTCCCAAATTTGAAAAAGCCAACGATATATCCATTAATGTATTTGGATTGGAACAAGACAACAAATTGTTCCCTCTAAAGGTTGTGGATCAAGAGCTGCAAGACCATCGCGACCTCCTTCTGCTAAGTTCTTCATCCGGCCAGAACCACTACGTCTTTATCAAAGATTTTGATAAACTAGTAGGACATCAGATTACCCGCCATGGACATAAGATATATACGTGTAAACGGTGTTTTACTCACTTTGATAATCAATATGGACAACAAGGAATGGAAAAATTAAAAGAACATAGAGCTTTGTGTGTCCAGCATGACATTGCTAGGGTTGAAATGCCTATTAAAAACCCAATTGTGAAATTCGTAAATGTGGAAAAAATGCTTAGAATACCTTACGTTATCTATGCAGATTTTGAAAGTATACTGTTACCCTATCAAACATGTCTACCTAATCCTGAGGCAAGTTATACAGTGCCATACCAGAGTCATGTTCCTATGAGCTTTGGTATATATGTTAAACCCTCACCAGCTGTGGAACACATAAAGACAAACCTTCCGAGCCAACCTATTATTTATCGTGGACCTGACGCTGCAGAAAAGTTTATGGACTGTTTGATCTCAATAGCAAATGAAATTGATCGTCTTTACAGCTTAAATGTTCCAAAAGCTTTAACTGAGCATCAAGAAGCAGAGTTCCAATCTTCTGAAACCTGTTATTTGTGTCATAAACCATTTACCAAAGAGGACTGGAAAGTTCGAGACCATTGTCATATTACAGGGGAATACCGTGGAAGTGCTCACAATAACTGTAATTTGAGGTGTAAAACACGTAACCCCGTTCCTGTATTTCTACATATTATGAGTAGCTACGACGCAAATTTCATTGTAAAGCAATTGGGGTGTACTACTGAAAGAGTGGACGTTATACCTAACTCCAAAGAAAAGTACATCTCTTTCACCAAATATGTTGGAAATGTTAAGCTTCGATTTGTGGACACGTTTCGGTTAATGCCAAGTAGTTTGGAAAACTTAGTTTCCAACTTAACATTATACCCTGAAACAGACAAGTACTTTGGAAAAGAAAATGCAATGCTCATGACTCGTAAAGGGGTATTTTGTTATGACTACATTGACTCATGGGAAAAGTTAAGTGAAACGTGTTTACCTCCAAAAGAGGCATTCTTTAACAAATTAAGTCAAGAAGATGTTAGTCAAGAAGACTATGAACATGCCAAAAATGTCTGGAATCAGTTCAACATTAAAACTCTAGGGGAATATAGTGACCTCTACCTAACATCAGATGTACTCCTTCTTGCAGACAGCTTTGAAACGTTTAGAAACAAAACACTAGAAACACACCGAGTGGATGCTGCACACTTCTTTACTTCGCCTGGTTTAAGTTTCGAGGCAATTCTCCTTTACACAGGCATTGAACTGGAATTGCTACAGGATTACGATCAGATTCTTTTAATCGAGTCTGGAATACGTGGAGGCATATGCCAGGTGTCTCATCGGTATGCTGAAGCTAACAATAAATACATGGAAACCTATGATTCTGAGAAACCATCGCAGTTTATTACCTATGATGATGCCAACAACCAATACGGGTGGGCTATGTGCCACTCCCTTCCTTATGGTGGATTTCAGTGGGTTTCTCCAGATACTGTTGATCTAGAAAAACTAAAGAAAGACGATCCTGTGGGATACATTCTAGACGTTGATGTTGATTACCCATCTGACCTTCATGATCTACACAACGATTTACCTTTCCTACCAGAGTGTACACAACCTAAGGATTCGTCTCTGAAAAAACTAATTCCTCATCTTGGAAATCGAAGGCGATATGTTGTTCACTACATGGCATTAAAACAGGCTTTAGATCATGGAATAAAATTGATAAAAATTCATCGTGTGTTAAAGTTTAAACAAAGACCTTGGTTAAAGGCATACGTTGATTTTAATAACAACCTTCGAAAACAAGCCAAAAATGATTTTGAGAAAAATCTGTACAAATTATTCAACAATGCCATTTTTGGGAAAACAATGGAAAATATCCGTAAAAGAATAGACATACGTCTTGTGACTGACAGCAAAAAGGCAGAAAAGCTAATAGCAAAGCCGACATTTATCGACAGAACAATTTATGGCCCTAACCTAGCTGCTTTCCACATGGCTAAACGTAACATTGTATTCAATAAGCCTATATATATTGGAATGTGTATACTGGATATTTCAAAAACTCTCATGTATTCCCACCACTATGATGTCCTGCTACCTTATTATGGCATGGACAATCTTAAACTCATGTATATGGATACTGACTCGTTCATATATTTGGTTAACACCCCAGATGTATATCAAGACAAGTTGGATTTCCTACAACACCTGGACACATCAGATTATCCTACTAATCACATATGTTACTCTACATCAAACAAGAAAACGTTGGGGAAATTTAAAGACGAGGCTTGTGGACAAATTATAAAAGCATTTGTTGGACTTAGAGCTAAAATGTATGCTTTAGACATAAATGGTAAAGAAATCAAAAAGATTAAAGGTATTAGCAGAGGTGTTGTCAAAAATTGTATAAGCTTTCAAGATTATAAGGATTGTGTCATGAAAAACAATGAAAAAAGAATACCCATGAACATTATCGCTTCTAAACAACATGACATATCATCTATAAGGCTAAACAAAATTGCTTTGTGTCCTGGTGATGATAAAAGAGTGATTGATGCTAATGGTATAGGTACACATGCCTATGGTCATTACTCAATCATTGACCATGCTTAAAGAGTTAAGTTATGAATATCAAAATCTTCTGCCTGCAACTAGCAAATACATAAAACAAAACTATTTAGTAAATAAAACCATGGCACTATAAAAATAAAAAAATAGTATTCATAATCAAAAATAAATAAAATAGAAAACAAAATAAAAACAACTGTACAATTTATAACAAAAAATAGACTATATATAAAAATGTATTTAAGTGTAAATAGTGTACATGTATTTCAAATAAAAAATATTGTATGGACACTGCTTGTACATTTTTAATTACTACCCACCTCTCTCCACTCCTAATGCAAAATGAACATGTAAAACACACAAATTGGAAAATCTATGTTTCCATATTGACAAAATAGAAAAAACATTGAACTAAAATTTTAAAAACTGTAAATGGGAATTTGGTAAATTGACAAATGTGTAAACAACAAAATGCAAAATCCATGTTTCCATATCATGTAATTTAAAAACTTAAAATTGACATTAAAAAAAAATGAAAATGGGAAATTGGAAAATTGACAAATGTGTAAACAACAAAATGCAAAATCCATGTTTCCATATTATGAAATTAAAAAAACTTAAAACTGACATTTAAAAAAACTGAAAATGGGAAATTGGAAAATTGACAAATGAGTAAACAACAAAATGAAAAAAAAACGGTTGGGTAGTGATCATGTTGTACAGTAGCCAATAAGACTAGCATAAGGAGAGTTGCATGTGTCCTTATATACTTTGTGTATGTGCATTAGCCCTTTGGATTAGATTAAGTTAGGTTTGGTAAAGTTAGGTTTAGTGAGGTTAGGTAAGTGACTCTTTTCGGAAAATGGAAATTGTAAAATCTAAAATCAAAAAATATTAAATTTAAAATGTAAAATAAAAAAAAATTAAAACTGAAATACAAAAAATCAAAAAAGTGAAATCTAAAAAAGTAAAATGAAAAAATCAAAAATCTATAATGTTAAAATGTAAAATGTTAAAATGTAAAATCTAAAATCTTAAAATGAGGTTTCTGGGGTTAGGTTAGGTTAGGTTATAACTAAGTTTATTATTTGTGCTCTCTCATTTGCTCTTACTTTCTTGCATACACTATTTGATCTCACTTTTTGCTGTCACTTTGAAGTTAGGTTAGGTTAGGTTAGGTTAAGTTGGGTTAGGTTAGGTTAGGTTAAGTTAGTTTAGGTTAGGTTAGGTTAGGTTAGGTTAGGTGTGGTTAGGTTATAACTAAGTTTATTATTTGTGCTCTCACATTTGCTCTCACTTTTTGCTAATTTTTTTTCGCTTGCAATTTTAAATTAGGTAGGTTACGTTAGGTTAGGTTAGGATAGCTTAGGTGAGGTTAGGTTAGGTGAAGTTAGGTTAGGTTATAACTTAGATTATTATGTGTGCTCTCACATTTGCTCTCATATTTGCTCTGACTTTGAAGTTAGGTTAGGTTAGGTTAGGTTAGGTTAGGTTAGGTGAAGTTGGGTTAGGCAGAATGGTTGAGGTATGAATCAAAAGCCAGATCCTGTCAGTTTTGCCTCACAAGGCTGAGTGTACCCCGTTCCACTCATGAGACCAGAAATTAAATTTCTTGGCAGAGCCGGGATTCGAACCTCAGGAATGACCTCCAAGAATTCTAGCCACTACACCAAGAGGTGGACAATATAAGGCTGGTCTTGATTATACATGATCAATTAATAATTACCTAATAATAATAATAATAATAAATATTCCATTTGGCAACTACATGGCCGACCTCTCTCTGTGACGTCATTGACGGTCTCAGAGCGTGGCGGCCATTTTGCCCAATAGCCCCTGTGCCAGCTCTGACTGTCCCCTCTATAAGAATAACATAGGGCTGGTTGCACTGGCGGCCATCTTGCCCATTAGCCCCTGTGCCAGAACCGCCCTTTATATCCTACTAGTGTCTGTCTCTAGTAACTGTGTAATGCGCTCGAGCAGATTACCAGTTTTCTGCTCTGTAATTTGCAGTTGCTGCAACAATAGGGGGTTGAGCGTTGGCAGGCAATCTACTTCACTAGCGCTGGATATTGGTGACTCTTGTCTGTGTTCACTGGCCTGGGATCGTGTAAAATGTATAACTTGTGCTGCCGCTGCAGGGTGTTGAGCGCGGATCTCTGATGTCTTGAATTCGAGTTCCCTAAGAAGTTGTACTGCAGTCTGGTCAGTTATCAAGTCACTGTTTTTAATTCTTAACTTCGGGAGGAGTGGAGTTGTACTAGCTGACAAATGGTGCGCAAAGTCTCTTAGTGTGGTTTTAAATGTGGACATTTAATTTCTACTGCCTTTGCACTATGGGGCGGATGGGGGTGGGTGTAATAATACAAACTCCAATGTAATAGAAAAAAAAATGTGTGACGTAATATGAAATCCAAATTTTTTTTTTTTTTCCCAGTCTCGCTTGGCTGTTTGCGGTACGGGCCGTTTTGACCACGAGAACTCGTTGTATGAGCCCTATTTTACTGTGCGTGGTACCCGGCCTTCACCAATCTGTTTTAGATCCCTTAGTTGGGGGTAGTTAGATCTAAAACGGATGTGTTATTGTGTTGATTTGGAGCGTGATTCCTAGAGGGGGGGCAGCTTCCCGTAGCTGGGTAAGCTGACCAGTGTAGAGTGTTGTTTAGTGTTAGGATGCTAGGGGATGCTCCTATAAAGACGTAAGTGTACCTGGGGGATGAACTTATGCGTACAGGTTAATGTACTGGGCTCCCAGCTGGTCGAAGAGAATTATATAACCGACGTGCGTGCGTCAGCTATGTGTGGGCGGCTCGCTTGTGAGAGACACAATAGGACTCGAGTCAGCGATTACAAGCTACTGCTGTCACGCTTACTCGTGATGGAAGTCAGGAAAGGAGTTAGGACGTAAAGAGGCGTGTAAACAGTAAGACAAGTGTAGTGTACTGACCAAGTATTTATTGGTCAGTGATGTATGAAATAGTATGTCCCTTTTAGGGGAATGTAACGAATGTTATAAATTTAAGTGTACAAGTTTGTGGGGTAGGTTACAAAATATAGGATCTCTGAACACTGCTGACTCACCTGATGGTAACAGCTAGGGCCTCCGGCGGACACACTGTATGACTGATAATCGAGAGAGCTGTCCTCCTTACGGCCCTCCTCTTATATGCTTTGGTGTTGTGCTGTCAGCATTCCACTGGCATAGATGCCCCAGTTAATTACGTGTAGCTGTTTATGGTGTGATGCAAGTGTTTGGCAAGCCTTCCATGCTGGTTAGCTGCCCTTGCTGTGTGAAAGATGTTGTTCTGGACTTATGAGCTTTGCCAGTTAGGGATGGTTTTGATAGATGATGGAGGGTGGCTTCCAGGGGGTGCAACCCCCTGGGGGCCTGTACACTATGAACCTGCCCGACTCATCGCGCGTGAAGGATTTCTGAAAATGTTCCTCGCATTGACTTTCTTCCTTGGAATGGCTACGAGTCGTAATTTCTTCCTGTTCCCAAGAGCGTTCCACCTGTGTGTGCAAGGTTTCAGCCGTGGACAACAATGATGTTGTTCCATTCTTACGTTGTTGAACTGAGTGAGAGGGGATACATCCAGATAGCACCCAACCAAGTTATGTAATTTGAAGAGTAGGGTAACCATCCCTAGATTGTTGTTCAAGTCTTAAGAGTTCAAAGAATATAGTAGCACCTAACAGTAGATCTATCTGTTTGGGCTGGTAGAAATTCGGGTCAGCTAATGGAATGTTGACGGGCAGTTGCCAGTCCTCGTAATCTATTCTAGATGAAGGCAGTGGACCAGTAATCTGACGCAGGATAGAACATACTATATGCCGACTATAAGTACTAACTCTCGACTCTATCTGAAGTTGACAGAAGTAAGAGGATTGAGTCGCTTGCGTGTTGCTGATACCATTTATAGGTATCGAATGACGATTCAGTTTGATACCCAAACGGTCTACTAAGTCTCGAGACACGAAGTTCATCTGTGATGCACTGTCTAATAGTGCTCGACATTGATGCATTTGACCTTTGATATCCCTAATGTTAACATTGGCAGTTGATAACAATACTTCATTGTGAGGACATGCGCTTCTGACAGAACAATATGCTTGCTGCTGGGATGCATTTAGTACCGGTAGCAGTACTGTTCATATTCTGGTGTATATGTAACAATGTGTGGTGACGTTTATTACATGTTCTGCAGTTGCCTGAGTTGCAATTATTGGCTACATGGTCGCTTCTCAAGCAATTGAAACAAATATTATGTTCCCTCACAACCACTACTCGGCTATTTACGTCCATGTACTTAAATTTGGGGCATTTATGCAGACTGTGAGATGTCTTACATAGCACACAATAAGGTGACGTGGTGACGAAAGTTCGGTGTGGTCCCCTTGAACTTGTACCATGCTTGACCTCATCTTGGGTTACAGCAGCTGACTTGTTGGACGTGACTATTTCTAAAGTTTGGCAATTGTTTTCCAAGAATTGAATTAAGTCCTTCAAGTTGGCGTGCGTTTCATTTGACGTACCGTTTTCCTATTGCTTCCTGAGATTGAGACTGATTCTCTCCAAAACTAAGTGCGACAGCCTGAGGTCATGTAAAGGCGTTTCGATTTTTAAAGCTTCTATGGCATTTAAGTTGCTGCTAAGTTGATTTATTAGCAAACGCAGCTCCTTAGGAGAATCATGCTTTGCATTAGGGAGTGACAACAATTCCTTGATGTGGAGATCTGATATAAGTCTGGGATTGTGATACCGACTACGAATCAATTCCCAGGTGACCTTGAAGTTATCATGTGAAATTGGTAAATTCACAATGAGGTGGTGTGGTTCCCCAGACAAGCATGATGGAAGATAATAGTATCTTTGAATGTCTGTTATTGTTTCATTATTGATGATCAGCGCTACAAAGGTGTAATAGAAATGCATGAAATCTTGTAGAGCGCCATTGAACTTGGGTAGTGAAATAGTTGGAAGTTTTAGTGCATAACTATTGCTCATGTTATCACTATTTACAGGCGGAGGTGGGTGTGTATGTTCGGGGCACAATAGCGTTTCCATTTTTGACTTAATGTCCAAGCATAAATCATCAAAGGCTGCTCTATCTAGATCATGTGATTCGTTTTCAGCATCATCGATTTCCAATTGTATCTGAATGTCATTATTCTCATCCATTAAACTCGCCAATGATTGCTTCCTAACCTTTATATCGTTAAAATTCCCACCTGCAAGTTCATTCACGAATGTACTTAAGCGAGTCACGCGAGATTTGATGACTGCTCTTTTCTTTGTCAATACACGTTTTTGATTGGTATCCATGATGATCCGGTAAGAAAAGGACAAAGGAAATGTTGAACCAGAATGTACTTACTGATGTAGTTCTGTGCTCTCTTACTCAACCAAGTTAGCTATTTTCATAGTTGGTTACGTAGTTCACGTATATCCGGCAATCGGAAGGACCAAAAAATGTTGTGTGCAAACATTATCTCTGGTAGCTCATAAGGGAATTCCACATTTACTTAATTACGACGTTTATTATCTTAAAAATAACTGGAACATAAGAGGAAAATATACAATAATATATGACAAGGAGCTCATGAAGTCAAAGATATGGCATTACACGGAATGCGCATGATACCCGACCGTGCTACAGGCGCTGCCATACGTGGGCACTGGGTGAACTACCGTTAATATAGGGAGCAGCACCGTACAATAACATAATATAAACATTTTAACCAATAATTAATTTTTATGAGGTGATTGAATATTTTTGTGAATTATTATTAGTGCACTGCATAAAATAATTGGAAGGTGAGGGATTGGACTGTACAGTACCTATATGTGTAAATTTAATTGTTTTTGTTAACATGAAATGAAAATCCACAGCCTGTTTCCAGTCAACCGACCGGGTCAGGAATGGAATGAATGAAGCCCCCATCTAGCGGCGAGGATATTAATTGTGCCAGCTGACGAAGCCTGTCAAACTCCTCTGGGGCAATGATTAAATGAATGACAGATGAAATGAAATGAAAGTGGAGAGTGTTGCTGAAATAATAATAATAATAATAATATCGTATGACCTCGGGTGCCGGGTGCAAGCTTTGTTATTTGACACCCATAGGATAGCTTGCATATGGAATTTCGTTGTTCCTTGAAGCACTATGGAAGTCAAGGAGGTTAGAGATATAAGCTCCTTGAACATTATAGTGCTTTCTAGTTGAGAAATGAGGAACTTTGTGATGGCGGAAATTCCAGAGAATATTTTTTTCCATTATGAACATGGCCTACTGAATTCAAATGGGTTCTTTGACATGCCAACATCGTATGACATGGTGTCGTAATATTTGCCGCCTTTCAAAAATCACTTACCACGGCCAGGAGCGAACCT
The DNA here is from genome assembly GCA_946902985.2 of Meconema thalassinum. Lineage (NCBI taxonomy): Eukaryota > Metazoa > Arthropoda > Insecta > Orthoptera > Tettigoniidae > Meconema > Meconema thalassinum. Next base: position 456,594,655 of record OX336388.2, read on the forward strand.
GCAAGTTTGGGGTTAGTAGACCGACACGTTGACCACTCACCCCAGCGTTGCTGAAATGAAATATTGATAGGGAAAACCGGAGTACCCGGAGAAAAAGCTGTCTGCCTCCACTTTGTCCTGCACAAATCTCACACGTAGTGGCCGGGATTTGAACCACAGAACCCAGCGGTGAAAGGCCGGCGTGCTGCCGCCTGAGCCATGGAGGCTTTCTTTTTTTTGTCAACATATAATATATTGTAATTATAATTGGCACCTGCCGACAAGCGTGAGCTTGGCAGGACCAAAAGGATGTAAAATTTGGCTTAAATAAACAAACTGTAAACTACTAATAGCCTAACAATAACAAAGGTTCAGTTAAATCCTATACACACCCAAGTACACGGGACTATATTACCACAATGTTGCAAGCCCCGCAATGAATCAACAACACCATTCGTTGGCAAGACGATAATTAAGGTAATATTAATAATGCAATAATAATAATAATAATAATAATAATAATAATAATAATAATAATAATAACGGACACCATAGGCAAAAGAAGATGCTCCTTTTATGGCCATTTAACACGAATGAGCTCCGGAAGATTGTCAAGTCAAATCTGTGCCTAATTTGTGAGCAAGAAAACCAAAGGGAAGTAGAAAGAGACCTACCAGAACTGGGAATGTCACACGAGGACATCATGGAACGTGACTCTTTGAAGAAGAAACTTGCTCAAATACAGAGTTTTCAGCCTAAACCTTCATCGAAAACCGGCAAGAAGTGGACCGAAGAACGAAAAGAAGCTCACTGAAAAAGAATGCGCGAACACTGGGCCAATGTGAAAAAACGAGTGAGAAGGCAGTTGAAATAACGTGGTCAATAGAAGAATAAAACAAGATGTTCAGTAAAGAACATATAGCCTACTTTCTCCTAAATGCATGGGTATTGTTATAACTCTTTGTCCTTTTCAAGGAGTATGATTGAATGTTGGTTGTAGTAGCTTGTTGAAATACAACGTGCTATAGGGATATTAAACATGAATATGAGGTGCCCTTTGCTAGTGCTACCTCTGTACCAAATTTCGTTCAATTCGGTTTCACCGTGTTTGAATTGATAGGGGGAATCGATTTACACACATACGTGGCCACCATCTGCAAACTATTGGGCTGATGTTCTTGCAGTTTGGTCTGAATATTTTTCCCACATAAAGATATGGTGTTGCAAAATTTGGTAGAGACTAGATTATTAGGTTGGTCGTAATTACATTTTAGCTTTTAACATTTGGGTGGCCGCGATTACGTTTCCGTCAAGATAGCGGTGATATAAAACATGACACTGAGGTGCTCTTTGCTAGTGCTACCTCTGTACCAAATTTCGTTCCATTCGGTTTCACCGTGTTCGAATTGATAAGGGGAATCGATTTTCACACAAAGATGGCCGCCATCCGCAAAATATTAGGCTGATGACCTATTAGTTTGGTCAAAGGATGCTCCCTCCATAAAGGTATGTTGTTGCTAAATTTGCTAGAGATCGGATGATTAGGCTAATCGTAATTTGATTTAAGCTTTGAACATTTGTGTGGCCGCCATTACTTTTCTGTCAATATGGTGGCGACATAAATCATGACACTGAGATGCCCTTTGCTAGTGCTATCTCTGTACCAAATTTCGTTCCATTCGGTTTCACCGTGTTTGAATTAATAGGGAGAATCGATTTTGGCACAAAGATGGCCGCCATCCGCAAACTATTAGGCGAATGACCTATTAGATTGGTCAAAGAATGCTCCCTCCATAAAGGTATGTAGTTGCAAAATTTGGTAGAGATCGGATGATTAGGTTAATCGTAATTTGATTTAAGCTTTGAACATTCGTGTGGCCGCCATTACGTTTCCGTCAAGATGGTGGCGATATAAAACATGACACTGAGGTGCCCTTTGCTAGTGCTACCTCTGTACCAAATTTCGTTCCATTCGGTTCCACCGTGTTCGAATTAATAGGGGGAATCAATTTTGACATAAAGATGGCCGCCACCCGCAAACTATTAGGCTAATAACCTATTAGATTGGTCAAAGGATGCTCCCTCCATAAAGGTATGTAGTTGCAAAATTTGGTAGAGATCGGATGATTAGGTTAATCGTAATTTGATTTAAGCTTTGAACATTCGTGTGGCCGCCATTACGTTTCTGTCAAGATGGCGGCGATATAAAACATGACACTGAGGTGCCCTTTGCTAGTGCTACCTCTGTACCAAATTTCGTTCCATTTGGTTTCACCGTGTTTGAATTAATAGGGGGAATTGATTTTCACACAAAGATGGCCGCCATCCGCAAACTATTAGGCTAATGACCTAATTATTCGGTCAAAGGATGCTTCCTCTATAAAGGTATGTTGTTGCAAAATTTGGTAGAGATCGGATGATTAGGTTAATCGTAATTTGATTTAAGCTTTGAACATTTGTGTGGCCGCCATTACGTTTCCGTCAAGATGGCGGCGATATAAAACATGACACTGAGGTGCCTTTTGTTAGTACTACCTCTGTACCAAATTTCGTTCCATTCGGTTGCACCGTGTTCGAATTAATAGGGGGAATCGATTTTCACACAAAGATGGCCGCCATCCGCAAACTATTACGCTGATGACTTATTAGTTTGGTCAAAGGATGCTCCCCCCATAAAGGTATGTTGTTGCAAAATTTGGTAGAGATCGGATGATTAGGTTAGTCGTAATTTGATTTAAGCTTTGAACATTTGTGTGGCCGCCATTACGTTTCCGTCAAGATGGCGGCGATATAAAACATGACACTGAGGTGTCCTTTGCTAGTGCTACCTTTGTACCAAATTTCGTTCAATTCGCATTCACCGTGTTCGAATTGATAGGGGGGGGGGGGGGGGGACAGACATTCAGAGTACACACACTCACACACACACACACACAGACACACAGACACCACACACACAGACTCACACACACACATACACACACACAGACAGACACACTTTTTTCGCCCTGTGTTGATCTCATAAGTCTACTTTCATTTTTTGCAAAAATCGGAAGTAGGCTAAAAATAATGATAATGGCAGCCAATGACCATACGCTACACATTCTTGATTGAACGCCTGAGGGCTACTAACACGTACAATTTCGAGTATTTCCAACTTTGTCTACCAGATGCTACTGTCATTAAGATTAGCGGCGAACGTTGGAACTTGATAGAGCGTTGTATACTAGACAAATATAACATACACATTTTGCTACACACCACCAATTGTAGTGGTAGGTTTTTTACATGCCATAAATCAATGACATGGGTCCGCCGACTTCATTTTCCCTCCGAAGGAAGGCATACTGAAGGATTTTAACGCTCTTCAAAAATCCGACGACTCGGCCGGGTTTGAACCCGCTATCATGGGCATAGCAGTTCAGCATGTTACCAACTACGCCACCGAATAATAATAATAATAATAATAATAATAATAAGAATAATAATAATAGTATCACTAGAGGCTAAAGAAAGGAAGATTTTGAGGAAAATCCTGGGTCCCCTCAAGGAAAACAGCGAGTACAGAAGGCGTCACAACCACGAATTATACAAGCACGTGGAGAAGATCAGTGACACGTTTCGAAAAAGACGGCCTCGGTGCCAGATGCAAGCTTTGTTATTTGACAACCAGAAGGTAGCTTGCATGTCGAATTTCGTTGTTCCTTGGAGCACTATGAAAGTCAAGGAGGTTAGATATCTAGGCTCTTTGAACACTATAGCGATTTCTAGTAGATAAATGAGGAATCTTGTGTTGGCGGAGACTCCCGAGATTAATTTTGCCATTATGAACACGGCCTACTGAATTCAAATGGGTTCTTTGACATACCAACATCGTATGACATGCGTGTCGTAATTTTTGCCGCCTTTCGAAGATCATTTACCATGGCCAGGAGCGAACCTGCAAGCTTGGGTTTAGTAGATCGACGCGTTAACCACTCACCCACCGTGGAAAGCACCGCAGCATGAGTTTCAGCATGCTGAAAAGATCACTGACATCTTTAGGAAAAGGCGATTGAAGTTCTACGGCAATATTCTCAGAATGAACAATGACAGGCTCACGAAAAGTATTCTCAACCTTGCTCAACCTTGATCAACTGGCTTAGTGATATAGAAACACGTAGTTCCGTGAAGAACTATACAGCCTATTTTCATATATCCTACTCGTGTTAAGTGCCTCTATCAACATACAAAATTTCAGTTTGAAGGTTGTGATAGATTCGTAGGTATTGAGAACCGTCTAAATATTTCAAATGGTCGCCAGGTTGGATTTTTATTTTTGTACTATTACATTAAGATTATTGTGTACGTGTGGTATTCAAACTTCAATCGCATGATTAGAACACAAGAAGTAAAAACGAGATTTTAAAATTTCGCACAGCTGCCATCTTGTGATTATGCAAACAATTGAAATAAATTAGATGCCAGTGGATTAACATTTGTATAAGCATTTAACGTGCAACGTTTCACTGCACTCGGATAGTTAATTCGCGAGAAACGTCCATTTAAATATTTATATTTCACGTCGCCGCCATGTTGGATTTGTGCTCACCAGGTTACTGAATGTCCTATAGGTGAACTTATGTTCATAGCCCCTATGAACATAAAAAATATTCAGTTTGATTGCTATAATAGATTCGTAGATATTCAGAGCCGTAAAAATATTTCGGATGGTCGTCATTTTGGTTCGTTATATGTATAGGCCATAGAGTCATGTACCATTAAAGGAAAATTATTGCGTAGGTTCATTATTCAAACTTTCACTTCGATCGCATGATTACGACACAAGAAATAAAAACTTAATTTTAAAATTTCTCACAGCCGCCATCTTGAGGTTATGTAAACAATTGAACTAAATTAGAAGCCAGTGCATTACAATATGTAAAATCATTTACTGTACCACATTTCACTGCGCTCGGAGAGTTAAATCACGAGAAAAGTCTATTAAAATTTTTCAACTTTGCTTGGCCGCCATGTTCGTTTTGTACTTTACAGGTTTATGAATGATTCATAGAAAAACTTGTATTAGTACCCTTTATTACCGTACAAAATTTCTGAGTGATATCTGTAATAGTTTCGGAGATATAGAATGTCAGTGAAATATTTCTCACACCCGCCATTTTGAGGTTATGTAAACAATTGAACTAAATTAGACTCCAGTGCATTACAATGTGTATAAACATTTGCTGTACCAAGTTTCATTACTTTTGGATAGTTAAAACCGGAGGAAAGTCTATTTAAATGTCTCAACTTCGCTTGGCCGCCATGTTGGTTTTGTAGTCACCAAGTTTTTGAAAGTCTCATAGGTGAACTTCTAGTAGTGCCCTTTATCACCGTACACAATTTCAGGGCGATATCGGTAATAGTTTCGGAGATACAGAATGCTGGTGAAATATTTCGCACAGCCGCCATGTTGGATTGGTATGACACAATAAAATTTGAAGGGCACGTCGGGGTCGGCCTGGATAGTGCTATGATCTTACCGAGTTTCATTGAAATCGCTCGATCCGTTTAGAAGTTATTAGGGGACACACACACACACACACACACCTCACACACACACACACACACACACACACGCACACACACACGGACAAAAGGTGATCTCATAAGCCTATTTTTTTTTCATAAATTGAAAGTAGGCTAAAAAGCCTTCAAGAAATTGGCATCACAGAGGAAATTATACAAGATCGATCAGCAACCAATTATTTTGCTGAGAAATTGAATACCAGGACCAATAAATTATGGGCTGAAGAACAGAAAGAATGTGCCCAGATGAAGAGATTTTGGGAGAAAAGAAAACAACATCTGATAAAAAAGTTCTACCGCAGTCCAGATTTGGGCATAACGATGTAAATAATAATAATAATAATAGTAATAATAATAATAATAATAATAATAATAATAAACCGTTCAAACAAAGAAGTTCAGTGAGGTAAAGGGTCTTGATATGAACTATTTAAATATTCGTTTACTATTCAGGCGTGGTGAGGCGTTTCATTTCAGTCGAGCTACACTTGCTCAGGAAAGGAATTAAGATACTGCATGACGTAGGCCTACTTTGCATGTTGTTTTCTTCGTGCATCCGGTCAATATTTTAGCGAAGACATTCAACCGAGGTAGCATTTACCAATTTAAGATATGCAGTAAATTATATGAGTTAGTTTTATTATGTTTTGCTGGCGTGTGGGCGACCAGCTGGTTCATCATCGAAAGTCAATCACTGCTAATCGCCGTGGGGCGGTTATGTTCGCCCACGGCCTGCCGAGCGATGCACGCCGTACAAGGAGTGGTCCAGCCACCTGGCGCACTGACCAGCACGCGCCAATCCCTAAAAGGCCAGAGGCAGGCACGCTTCTGTCTTTCGGCAGCTCTCACGCGACGTCGACATGCCACTTGGCGACGACTCCACACTTCAAACTGCCACCGATCAGACCTAACTACAGTACTATACAGTGTGTTATCCGCAGGCTCCACCGGCGATCTCTACTGCGCAATGTGGGAGCGGTGTCACGACAGAAAGGGTTATACCCAGTGCTTTTTTTTTATCAGGGGGAACGCGGGGGTACGCGTACCCCTTGAACATTTGAAAACTGTTTAAGAAAAAACATTGGTACATTTGTATCTAGTCAAGCAAATATAACTTCCGACTTGAAAGTTCATCGATCAGCTGGCGTCAACGCACTGTTCACAACAGCTGGAGGACATTTCGAGTAATCCTCGATTTAAATCGATCTATAGAATCAGATTGTTTTGGTCGGCAACTCGGCACTCAGCAGCATAATCGAAACAATAGGCTATATTTTTTTCTGCTCGACAAAAGCTTTGTGTAATTGCTGCCTTAATCGAAGAAATTTACTTGTTTAGGCAAAAATAAGTAACTTACTCTAACAATCGTGAAAAGGAAGTTCTGTTCTTATAAGCAGGCTATTGTTTGGAGGTGGGGTAGGTTGTTAGTTTGTGTTTGTGGTTAGTTTTGAAGGATGGAGAAAATAACAATTTTACATCGACCCAGGCATCGGAGAAGCCTCCGTGGCTTAGGCGGCAGCACGCCGGCCTCTCACCGCTGGGTCCGTGGTTCAAATCCCGGTCTCTCCATGTGAGATCTGTGCTGGACAAAACGGAGGCAGACAGGTTTTTCTCCGGGTACTCCGGTTTTTCCTGTCAAAATTTAATTCCAGCAACACTCTCCACTATCATTTCATTTCATCTGTCATTCATTTAATCCTTGCCCCAGAGGAGTGCGTCAGGCCTCGGCAGCCGGCACAGTCCATATCCTCGCCGCTAGATGGGGGCTTCATTCATTCCATTCCTGACCCGGTCGGAGACTGGAAGCAGGCTGTGGATTTTTTTTTTCCAGGCATCGGGAAAGATGGAAAGTTAATGAATTAATGAGTTAACAAATTAACCCAATTCAACCTTTCATCTAACATGTCAGCCCATAAAGTAATAACCGAACTCTGCAAATTGCCGAAAATTGCAATTTTGTCGACTACAACTGAGAGTACCCCTTAAATTTTGTTTAGAAAAAGAGCACTGGTTATCTAATGCTCTATAAGGAGTGGGTATCGAGGGCGTAATAGCGCAGCGATCAAGCTGTTTTCCGGGTTTGATTCCCGGGTAATGCATGTGGGAATTTCGAAGTGAAATGCCGCGTACTGTGTTTCGAATTCCATGCAATATAAAAGTCCCGAGATTAAGCTTCCTTCCTTCAAGTGGGTATCAGTAATGTCACCAGAATATTTCAATTTAGGGGTTGGTAGTCCAACATGATAACCACTCAACCACCGTGGCAAGCTATTAGAAATAATGAAAGCTATTCTTGCATTAACACTTGATGGCAGATACAGTGATTTGGGGGTGTGGACATTTAAAAATAATCACTAGTTTTCTTTTTGTAATGATGGACAGTTTTTACTTACCGAACGCATACATAATTCACTATTATAGACATCACGCATTTTTACAAATTATCACTTTAGGTATTTCCTAAATTCTCGCATTTACGTAACCATGTTGTAGAGTAGGTTAGTCACGTGTGCCAGCACTTAACTACCAGCGGTGCTCCTCCGAGCCAATCTAAAGATTCTTTACAAAACCATTTCATATCATTTATTAAAATTGGTCCACCTATCGATACAAGGTTTTTTTTTCATATAATGATAGTACATGTTTTGATCCTAAACTTAGATCTTCAGCTTACTCTGGTACAAGTAACCTTTATCAAAAGTAATCCTATATTATAAAATGACATAGCCTATCCAAAGTCATTTTTAACATTGAATAAAAACATCTTCCTAAAACTTATACACGTATTTTTTATCAAGTTTATTAATTAAATTAAATAACTTTAACTGTAACGCCTTTACTTGTTACCGTCTCATTTGCGGTAACGACGGGTAACGGTTTCAATAATTTCAATAAATAATTTTAAATGTACCGCCTTTGCTTGTGATCGTTACATTTGTGGTAATGAGAGGTAGCGGCTTTATTGATTAAACTGAATAACTTTCACTGTAACGCCATCTCCTTTAACCTTTACATTTGTGGTAACGTGGGGTAACAATTTTTTAAATTTAATTATAGTGCATTATGCAACGAGCCTATGATGGCAATAATTAAGACACGAGTATGTTTATAAAACGAGCGTATGCGAGTTTTATAATTTCCATACGAGTGTCTTAATTACCATTATAGGCGAGTTGCATACGACTGTTTAAGATCGACGATAATTATTATAACTATTTTATGTTCGAACATAAATATTCTTAAATATCTGTCGAGATTTCGCCAGTTTTATGTACTGAACGGAGCGCATGGGACGCACAGAATACCTTGTATTTGATCATGGCCTCCTCGATTGCCCCACTATGACACTAGGCCAGGCAGTGAAATTTAAATTATAAGGCCCTGGAACTTAGCGTAGATGAGTTGCTATTCTCACCTAATTGGTCAAACAACTGCTTCTTGAGCTGTAATTGGTGGGAGAAACTGTTTCATAATTAAAAATAGTGTTATAATGACCATCATTATGATACAGTTTTCTGACATATAATAGTCAGGGTCGAACATAAAATAATTTTAAATGCTAAGCTTCACTCGTAACCGTTACATTTGTGGTAATGGGGGTAGAACCGTTATTAATTAAATTAAATAACTTTAACTTTAAGCCTTTACGTGTAACCGTTACATTTGCGGTAACGGTTACGACTTCATTAAATTTATTTGTAACCGTTACATTTGCCGGGACGGTTCCTTTCGATAGGTCCACGGCCGATTTCCTTCCAATATCCCTTCCCTGACCCGTTCTGAAAAGAAAAGTACATGGCCATTGGCTGCATTAATAACATTGATGTTCGACCCTGACTATTATGTGTTAGAAAACTGTATCATAATGATGGTCATTATAACACTATTTTTCATTATGAAACAGTTTCTCCCACCAATCACAGCTCAAGAAACAGTTGTTTGGCCAATTAGATAAGGTTAGCATCGCACCTGCGTGGAGTTCCAAGGCCTTCTAAACTGCGTTGCCTAGTGTCATAGTGGGGTAATCGAGAAGGTCATGGTAAAATACAAGGCATTCTCTGCGTCTCATGCATCTATTCAGTACATAAAACTGGCGAAATCTCGACAGATATTTATGAATATTTATCTTCGAACATAAAATAGTTATAATAATTCTAGTCGAACATAAACAGCCGTATGCAACTCGCCTGTAATGGTAATTAAGACACTTGTATGGAAATTATAAAACTCCCATACGCTCGTTTTATAAATATACTCGTGTCTCAATTATAGCCATTATAGGCTCGTTGCATAATGTACTATATTATTAATTTACATTTTACCACACGTCTTCGTATTTGCCGAATTTTAACATCATTGCCTTATTTTTGTAGTTTTCCCCTTTGATGTGAATATAAATAATTTAATAATAATAATAATAATAATAATAATAATAATAATAATAATAATGTAAGCCTCCGTGGCTTATGCAGCAGCACGCTGGCCTCTCACCGCTGGGTCCGTGGTTCAAATCCCGGTCACTCCATGTGAGATCTGTGCTGGACAGAACGGAGGCAGACAGGTTTTTCTCCGGGTACTCCGGTTTTCCCTGTCAAACTTTCATTCCAGCAACACTCTCCACTATCATTTCATTTCATCTGTCATTCATTTAATCATTGCCCCAGAGGAGTGCGTCAGGCCTCGGCAGCCGGCACAGTTCATATCCTCGCCGCTAGATGGGGGCTTCATTCATTCCATTCCTGACCCGGTCGGAGACTAGAAGCAGGCTGTGGATTTTCATTTTCAATAATAATAATATCGTATAGGTCCGCGTGTGGGGTGCAAGCGTTGTTATGTGACGCCAAGAGGGCACCTTGCATGTCGAATTTTGTTGTTCCTTCGAGTGTCAAGGTTAGATATCTAAGCTCCTTGACAAATAGCACTCTCTAATAGATAAAGGAGGAACTCTTGCGTTGGCGGAAAATCACGAGATTAATTTTGCCATTATAAACACGGCCTACTGAATTCAAATGGATTCTTTGACATGCCAACAAGGTATGACATGCGTGCCGTCATTTTTGTTGCCTTTCAAAAATCACTTACCATGGCCAGGAGCGAATCTGCAAGCTTGTAGTTGGTAGTCCGACACGATAACCACTCACCCACCGTGGCAAGCTTATTTACATAATGAAAACTATTCTTGCATTTACACTTGAATGGCACTGCCAAGTCGCTAAACTTCGTTTTCCTTAACGGATCCTTGATTGTTGTATAAAGGTCTTGATAGTTTAAAGCCTCCCACATATTATGTCATTATTCATAAACGATTTAAACTAACAAGACCTTCTTTTAAAAGTCATCTTTTGAGATCACCTAGCAACTGCCATAATTCATTTATTTCAATTTTTCTTTCACATAACTATTAACATAAGTGTTTTTGATGTTCGCTACAAAATGTTTTAGTTTTTAACTATGATTATAAGAAATATAACATACTAGCAGTAGTGCCCGTCTTCGACCGGTGGATTTATTTGTTTTATGGATGATAATGAATACTACTACAGAACTGGAGCGCTCAAGGATAAGGATCGGAAAGCACCAACGCTTATTGCAGCTGATAACCACAGTATACTGCACCAACACCATCGTCCTTATACAGAGGCAAACTATTGTCATGATGATAACTGTTTTAAGGGGCCTAAGAATTTTTTTCAACTAATTATTCCCCGTGACTGCAATTTATAAGCAGCTCGCAATTCAGCACCAGAATATTGGTAGGGGTGACGTGATGCAGCCCGCAATGCCAGGTAACAATAGACTTAGGTATTATTGAAACTGTTCGGGAGTGCTTGTTCTTCCAACTTACTGAACAAAAATCAATCTTTAAGGTTATCTGAGAGGTGTAGCCTAATGCTACATAGCTTAAACTATTCCTCTTGAATCTGGCTATCATATACAAAAATAAATTTTCTAATCCGACTGGTAGTTCCAGAGATTAGCGCGTTTAAACACACAAACAAACTCTGCAGCTTTATTATATTAGTATAGATTCTTTCAAAATTACAAAATTAAAAAAAATGTTTTCCTCTCCTCTTATTTAAATTTTGAATGCGGACATATTTCTTCTCAGATTCATAATATAGAGGTACCGGTATTTAATTTGAGATCTTGTTGAGGTTGATAGGTGAGTTGCAACTTAACTTATTGTTGTTTGATCCTGTAAATGAAAACACAATTCTGAGTTATTGAGTAGCCTACGTTACGTTCAAAGATTTGCATTTTGATTTAACTCGTACACCCTGGTTCATTTAAAACAAATTTCTGAGTATATTTATGCATGATACATGTAAACACCATACATTTACTTAAAGTAGAAGAATTAAGCTTTCATCTGGCAACAAAACAAAATTGTAAAATCCATCGAAATACGCCATTTCAAACGTATATGAATACCTTGAATGTTATGCACCACTGTTATGTCAAGTAAATATCTGTTCACTCTCTGCACGCTTCATACAGAACCTCCAGGATAATCTGTAAATTACTTCATTTTGTGAAAATAGCGAGTATCTTTGTTACTTCTTCACTATTAAAAGCAGTGGCGTTACAGTTTAAGTTATTTAATTTAATTAATTAAGTCGTTCTTCCTCGTCACCACAAATGTAACGGTTACAGATGATGGCGTTACAGTGAAATATATTTAATTTAAATAATAAAATCGTTACCCCTCATTACCGCAAATGTAATGGTTACAAGTAAAGGCGTTATATTTAAAATTATTTAATTGAATTAATGAAGTCATTACCCCTCGTTACCGCAAATATAACGATTACAAGTAAGGGCGTTATATTTAAAATTATTTAATTGAATTAATGAAGTCGTAACCCCCCGTTACCGCAAATATAACGGTTACAAGTAAGGGCGTTAAAGTTATATAATTTAATTAAAAACGTCGTTCTCTCTCGTTACCGCAAATTTAACGGTAGTAAATTAAATTAATGAAGTCGTAACCCTTCGTTACCGTAAATATAACGTTTACAAGTAAAGGCGTTAAAGTTATTTGTTTTAATTAATGACGTCGTTCTTCCTCATTACCACAAATGTAACGGCTACAAGTGAAGCGTTTATTTAAAATTATTAATTAAATTAATAAAATCGTTACTCCACGTTACCACGAATGGAACAGTTACAGGTGATGGCGTTACAGTGAAAGTTATTCAATTTCATTAATAAAGTCGTTACCCCTCATTACCGCAAATGTAACGGTTACAAGCAAAGGCGTTACAGTTAAAATCATGTATTTAAATTATTGAAGACGTTACCCGTCGTTACCGCAAGTGTGACAGTTACAAGTAAAGGCATTACAGTTAAAGTTATTTAATTTAAATACTAAAGTCGTTGCCTTTCGTTACCGCAAATGTAACTGTTGTTGCCTCACTTTCCTGGTTAACGTGCGGCTCGCTTTTGAAATCTAGCTGGGCGGATATGTTTACATTCCATGGCACCTGGGGCCAAGGCTTTCCCAGCGTGAGGCACAGGGTTGTCAAATTTCCACCGTAGCCACTGAGGGCAAGCAGCGAGACTGGACAGAACTATGTGCAGATGTGCAACATTGGACACTGATACCTGTCGGAGGCACAAGCTAGCCACCAGGGCGGGATTTAAAAGAGTCCACGTGGAGTGATAGAGGAAGCATTCTATTGGTCAACAACCGTCAGCTATTGGTCAGTAGCGGCCAATGGTTATTTTCGGGGCGTGCTACTGCCTTACGTTTGAGTCACCGCTCGTGAACCAGGAAAGTGAGAAAACTATATAACTGAAGGCACTAGAGTTAAAGTTATTTAATTTAATAAATAGAGTCGTTATCCCTCGCTACCGTAAATGTAATGCTTACAAGTTCGCGTTACAGTTAAAGTTATTTAGACTAATTGAAATAATAAAGTAGTTATCCCTGTTGTGTTGTTTGAGTGTTCAGTCTTTTGACTGGATTGATGCAGCTCTCCATGCCTCTCTGTCCTGAGCTAACCTATACATAGCCACCACACCCTACAATCGAGGCAATCTGTTTAACATATTCTAAACCTTTATCTACCCCTACAGTTCTTGTCCTCGACCCTTCCTTCCATAACTAAGCTTGCTATTCTTGGGTGTCTTAATATGTGTCCTACCGACCTCTCTCTTCGCTCCATTAGCAGTAGACAGCAACATCTCTCCTCTCCCACTCGTCTTAATACCTCTACATTTGTTACCCTATCTACCCATCTGATCTTCATCATTCTCCTGCAACACCACATTTCAAACGCTTCAATTCTCCTCTTTTCTGCTGCACCAATAGTCCAAGTTTCACTTCCATATAGTGCTAGGCTCCAGAGAAAGGCTTTCAAAAAAGTCTTCCTAATACCTAAATCTATATTCTATGTCAACAGATTCCTTTTCAGGCGGCTTCGGTGGCGTAGTTTGTAGCATGCTGAGCTTCTATGCCCAAGATAGCGGGTTCAAACCCAGCCGAAGCCGTCGGATTTTTTAAGAGCGTTAAAAATCCCTCAGTGTGCCTTCCTTCGGAGAAGAAGTAGAGCCGGCGGTCCCATGTCATAGATTTATGGCATGTAAAAGAACCTTCCACTAATTACACCTGTGTGAAGCTAAATTGGATAGGTTAAGAATGTAAACAACGCTCTTAGGTTTCTACGTTCGTTGCCAAGAGCCGACTGCGGTGGCGTCTAGTAGCTAAGTTCTGAACTTGGCCTAGTAGTCGTTGACGGTGGCGCTTGGCGGCAAAAGTAGGAACTATTTGAAAAATTCTAAGTTTCAGTCTGTACTTAAATTAAAAAACAGATAACACACACTAATACAGCCATCACAATTAACACCGGTTATCAGACAGATTCTACACACACCCAAAGTACACGGGGCTACATGACCGCGTTGTCGCAGCCCCTAAACTTAAGAACCAACCAACCAACCAACCAGATTCCTTTTCTGAATAAATGCTTTCCTTGCCTGAGCCAACCTACTTTTTATATCCTCTTTGCTTCGTCCATCACTAGTTATTTTGCTTCCTAAGTAACCGAGTCTCGTTACCGCAAATGTAACGGTTACTGATAACGCATTACCCAAACTCTGATTGTGGCTCTAGGGATGCTGGTATCAGGAAGCTCTGTGAGTCACTGGAAGGTAGACGCCAGCATGCTAATTGCTGTGTATACGACACTAAAGTGAGGAGGTGGCGCACGTGGGATGGACTTGCCTTATAAGCACATGTTAATAGCTCAACTTGAAAATGATAAATGGCCAAGGGCATAATTGTGTGTAATTTAACTATCATATTTTATTTATTTATAGGTATTTAGAGATGCTAATTCATGAAATATCTTTTATGAAATCTATCACGTATCTTCGATTCCTAATATATTAGGAAATTTCTAAGAATGTACTGTATTTTTGGACCCATATTAAAGGAACCACCTCTGCAAACATTGAGGAGAGATCCATCTGCTAATTGTTAAGTCGGATATTCGTAGAACTGTCAAGAAGAGAAATTAAAACAGTAATTCAATCATAGTCCTATGTCTCCCTGTGGATTACTTTTCAATCAATCAGAGATAGGAGACGTGTGGCTAAAACAGGTCTCACAAGGTCCCTGTCGAAAGATGCAGTATAACCTTGCTCTAGTAAGAGCGAAGTCAAGGCGCTACCCACTGCACACACTGCAGCGAGACAACAACAACAACAACAGCAATACAAATTTTCTTACGGGACGAGTACCACTATCTCATAACAGCTGATACCACCCCTCAACTGGTAAGGTCAATGCTTCTATTACGCAACAACTTCCCTTCCGATGGTCGTCTCACATCGCCCCCGCCTTGGTTCCCCCAGACTGCTTTTCCATCTTCTGCTTGAAACGTTTTTGAAAAACCTAGAAACATTGACTTTTTAATATTTGATTTTCAATTTAAAGATAGGTGCATTTTTAGCCTATTTTCATTTTATGAAAGAAAAAAAAAGGCTTATGAGATCACCTTTTGTCCGTGTGTCTGTGTGTGCGTGCGTGTGTGTGTGACTCGTGTGTTTGTCCCCCCCCCCCCTAATACATTCTAAACGGCTGGAGCGATTTCAATGAAACTCGGTAAGATCATAGCACCATTCCAGCCGACCCCGACCGTGCCCTTCAAATTTTATTGTGTCTCGCCAATCCAACATGGCGACTGTGCGAAATATTTCACCAGCATTCAGTATCTCCGTAACTATTACCGATTTTGTGCGGTGATAAAGGGCACTACTGGAAGTTCACCTATGAGACTTTCAAAATCCTGGTAACTACAAAACCAACATGGCGACCAAGCGAATTTGAGACTTTTAAATAGACTTTTCTCGCGATTTAACCGTCTAAGCGCAGTGAAATAAGGTACAGTAAATGATTATACATATTGTAATGCACTGGCATCTAATTTAGTTCAATTGTTTACATAACCTCAAGATGGCGGCTGTGCAAAATTTTAAAATTAAGTTTTTATTTCTTGTATCGTAATCAAGAGATCGAAGTGAAAGTTTGAATAATGAAGCTACGCAATAATTTTCCTTTAATGGTACATAACTCTATGCCCTATACATATAACAATCCAAAATGGTGGGCATCCGAAATATTTTGACGGTTCTCAATATCTACGAATCTTTTACAGAAATCAAACTGATTTTTATTAAATGTTCATAGAGGGTATGAACATAAGTTCAGCTATAGGACTTTCAGTAACCTGGTGAGCACAAATCCAACATGGTGGTGACGCGATGTATAAATATCTAAATGGACGTTTCTCGCGATTTAACCATCCGAGTGGAGTGAAACTTTGCACGTTAAATGCTTATACAAATGTTAATCCACTGGCATCTAATTTATTTCAATTTTCATAAATACAAGATGGCAGCTCTGCAAAATTTTAAAATCTCATTTTTACTTCTTTTGTCCTAATCATGCGATTGAAGTTTGAATACCACACGTACACAATAATCTGCATGTAATAGTACATATATAAAAATCCAACCTGGCGACCATCTGAAATATTTAGACGGTTCTTAATATCTACGAATATATCCCAACAATCAAACTGAAATTTTGTATGTTGATAGAGGCAATTATCATGAGTAGGATATATGAAAATAGGCTGTATAGTTCTTCACGGAGCTACTTGTTTTAAACCTAGGAAGCTTAGAATAGTCTCTTCTATCACCAGTGTAAATGACCTCATTTATATCAATTACACTCTGTATAAACAAATATTATATTTTGTCTCAATTGAAGTTAAACTAACGCTTGGCTACGTTGTAGCACCGGATCCTGTGAGAATTCCGAATTAAGGAATATTAGGCATGGTCAGAACTTGAATGGGTGACCGGTTCTGGGGGACCACGTGCTATTGACGGGGGAAGGGAAGGAGGAGTGTAATCTCCAACCCTAGATTACCTCTTCGGAAGTGTCAACCTGGATATGGGCTGAAAACCCTTCCGTATGTGGAAAGCAGGGGCAAACTACCTCCCCCTTCCCCCTTGTCCAGTACGCTTCTTTAGCGCTGCAATAGGGTATTGCAGGCTATGTCCAAAATAACCTACGGTGGTAGTTTTTGAGGATTCAAACGGCCTTCGACAGATACATTAAATTTAGTACACCGACTTAGCTCTTATTCGTTATATTTTAGTATTATGTATTTACCTCTGTTATTTGGCTGATATTTGTATAAGCGTGATGGGCTGTAGTTTGTGCTTTGAATAATAAGTAAATATAACAAACCATTACCCTAACGCTTTATATTTTAAAACAATATGGAAATTCTCATGTGTATTGATATAAAATCTTATATATAACAGTGAAAGTCAGTTTGTATGTGGGTGGGTGGGTGGGTGGGTTGGTTCCGTATTCAAATCTACACCGTTCTACCAATCTCAACCAAATTTTGCATACACATAGCTTAGGACCCAGAAGGAACCGATGTCTACATGCATTCTCGATAGTCTTTCTCATTCTTCTGATTTCGGCCCTTTTGCACTCAAGCGCAGGCTAATCAAATCATAAAATATACTCATGAAGGAATGGCAAGGCAGATAGTTTCCATGGCAACATAGCTCAAGTCGAGACACGGCCGACTGGATGCCAGTTGCGCTCTGCACTACCGGTATAGGAAATGAGGATCTGTACTTGAAATCCCGTTAGTTACTCACCTACTCACAGAGCACTGTCAACCGAGTTTAGCATAACAAAGAATTGACACTATCTTCTACTATATATTTGTCAAATACCACTCACTCACTCACTCACTCATTCATTCATCACGAAATCTCAGAAACCACCGAACGGATTGGAATGAAATTTGGTATGCTGCTTCCCCAAGGGCCGCAAATGCCCACTAAGAGAGGATTTTTGCATATTCAGGTTCTAAAGGGGTGTTAAGGGGGTAGACCTGCATTTCATTGAATAGCAATATCTCCCGATTGGTTTCATTGGGGGATGTGATACTCGGCACATAAACTCATCATTAAGAATAAGAAGACACGAGTCTGAGGGTTTTTCGATGTGGCGTATATTATGAGGTGAAGGGGGGTGAAAAGTGGGGATTGAAAGATTCCTAACGGAGCGTGTATCTCTTAAACGACATAGGCAAGGAGTTTGAAACTCAGCGGAAAAAAATCAGCATAAAAAATAAGTAAATATGTGTTTGACAGTTTATTCATAAATCCAATTTAAGGGGCCCATGGGGAGGGGTGACATTCTGGGGGGGGGGGGACAGGAAAGAAAGTGTCCAAACTGAATATCTGACTGACTCACTCATCAAACTCAGGGGGAAAAACCGCCTTAAAGTAAGTAAATAGATGTTCGACAGTTTTTTTCATAAATCAAATTTAAGGCGTTCATGGGGAGGGGTGAAATTCTGAAAAAAAAAAAAATTGAAAGAAAATGTCCTGACTCACTCACTCACTCACTCATCATCGCCCAGCCAAAATTATTGAAGTTAGAAACATGGCATTTTGGGGATATGTTCATTGTATGTCAAAACCGTCTACTAAGGGAGGATTTTCGGATATTCAGGTTCTAAAGGGGTCTTAAGGGGGTTAAACCTGCATTTCATTGAATAACAATATCTCCCGATTGGTTTCATTGGGGGATGTGATACACGGCATATAAACTCATCATTAAAAAGTAAGAAGACACGTCTCTGAGGGTTTTTCGATGTGGTGTATATTATGAGGTGAAAGGGGTGAAAAGTAGGGATTGAAAGATTCCTAACGGAGCGTGAATCTCTTAAACGACATAGGCGAGGAGTTTGAAACTCAGCGGAAAAAGATTAGCATAAAAAGTAAGTAAATATGTGTTTGACCATTTTTTCATAAATCCAATTTAAGGGGCCCATGGGGAGGGGTGAAATTCTGGGGGGGGGGGGAACAGGAAAGAAAGTGTCCTAACTGATTGACTGACTGACTCACTCATCAAACTCAGGGGGAAAAACTGCTTTAAAGTAAGTAAATAGCTATTCGACATTTTTTATCAATCAAATTGAAGGGGTTCATCGGGAGGGGTGAAATTCTGAAGAAAAACATATTAAAGAAAATGTCCTGACTCATTCACTCACTCATCATCGCCCAGCCAAAAATATTGAAGTTGGAAACATGGCATTTTGGGGATATGTTCGTTGTATGTCAAAACCGTACACTAAGGGAAGATTTTTGGATATTCAGGCTCTAAAGGGGTCTTAAGGGGGTTAAACCTGCATTTCATTGAATAACAATATCTCACGAGTGGTTTCATTTGTGGATGTGATACTCGGCATATACACTAATCATTAAAAATAAGCAGACATGTGTCTAAGGGTTTTTCGATGTGTTGTATTATTATGAGGTTTTTTTTTGTCGTGTAGCCTCCTGAGAGGCCAAGTGCAGGTCTTTCCAGTCGACGCCCGTGGGCGACCTGCGCGTCGGGATGAGAGATGGATGAAGATGAATGAAACTGGGCAAGGACGTGGAAGGAAGCGGCCGTGGCCTGTCAGAAGGTACTGTCCCAGCATTTGCCTGGTGTTGAAAATGGGAAACCACGGAAAACCATTTCAAGGACAGCCGACAGTGGGGCTCGAACCCACGCGTCTACCGAGTCAGCAGAGAGCTTGGCCCCTTGACCTAACGCAGCGCTTTAGCCCGCGTAGCCACTACTGTCGGTTTATTATGAGGTGAAAGGGGTAAATAGTGGGGGTTGAAGGATTCCTAACGGAGCGTGTATCTCTTAAACGACATAGGCGAGAAATTTGAAACTCAGCGAAAAGAATCAGCTAAATAAATAAGTAAATCGGTGCTCGACCGTTTTCTCATAAATTAATTTAAGGGGCCCATGGGGAGGGGTGAAATTCTGGTAAAAATAATTGAAAGAAAATGTCCTGTCTGACTCACTCACTCATCACGCCCAGCGAAAACTATAAAAGTTGGAAAAATGAAATTTTGGGAATATGTTCGCTGTATGTCGAAAACGTCAACTAAGGAATGTTTTTTTTTTGTTTATTCGGGTTTTAAAGAGATGTTAAGGGGGTAAACGTGCATTTCATTGAATAACGATATCTCATGAGTTGTTTCTTTGGGGATGTGATATTCGGTATATAAACTAATCATTAAAAATATTCAGACATACATCTAAGGGTTTATCGATATGGTGTATATTATGAGGTGATAGGGATGAAAATTGGGGGTTGAGGGATTCTTAACGGAGCGTGTATCTCTTAAAAGACTTAGGCGAGAAGTTTGAAATTCGGCGGGAAAAACAGCTTAAAATACAAGTAAATAGGTGTTCGACCGTTTTTTTCATAAATCCAATTTAAGGGGCCCTTGGAGAGGGGTAAAATTCTGAAAAAAAAAAACCAGGAAAGAAAGTGTCCTAACTGATTGACTCACTTACCCACTCATCAAACTCAGGGCGAAAACAGCTTTAAATAAGTAAATAGGTGTTCGACCGTTTGTTTCATAAATCCAATTTAAAGGGTTCATGGGGAGGGGTGAAATAATCAAAAATAAATGAAAGAAAATGTCCAGACTCACTCACTCACTCATCATCGCCAAGCCAAAATTATTGAAGTTAGAAACATGAAATTTTGGGGATATGTTCGTTGTATGTCGAAAACGTCCACTAAGGAAAGAGTTTTGAATATTCAGGTTCTAAATAGGTGTTAAGGAGGTAAAAGTGCATTTCATTGAATAACAATATCTCACGAGTGGTTTTATTTGGGGATGTGATACTTGGCATATATACTAGTCAATTAAAATAAGCTGACACATGTCTAATGGTTTTTCCATGAAGGGTATATTATGAGGTGAAAGGGATGAAAAGTGGGGGTTGAAAGATTCTTAACGGAGCGTGTATCTCTTAAACGACATAGGCGAGGAGTTTGAAACTCGGAGGAAATCAATGAGCTTAAAAATAAATAAATAAAATAAATAGGTGTTCGACCGTTTTTTCATAAATCCAATTTAAGGGGCCTATGGGGAGGGGTGACATTCTGGAAGAAAAACGTCCACTAAGGAAGGATTTTTGTATGTTTACTCTCATCGATCAACCCAAACTATACTGCTCAAAAAAATTAAAGCACCACTTTTTCAAAAGGCCACCAAATTTTGAAAAGTTGACCTACAAGCTCGAAATCTCAGTATGACGTTTATCCTGACGCCTACCAAGCATATGCTTCAGCACAACTCCCCAACTTGAGTAGTTTCGGGGTAGCACCCCGAAAACCAGCCCATTTTCGAAAACCGCAAATTGAAGTTTGCGAAAAACGCTGCAGGACTTGTCGCAGGTTGCCAAAGCAGTCGAAAATGAATGAGTCTTGCTCTTAAAGGTTCCACAAACACGTTGAAATCGTTACATTTGACGTTTGGGCATTTTCAACTCCCTTCATCATCCCCTAAACATGGACTACCATTGGGGGCGTCTGAGAAGGTACCGGGTGTGTTTAACCACCTGAAAACCTGTACACCGTCCTCAGTTGCTGATTGCAGTAAGTTCTTAAGGCCTCCGGCAATGTCCACACCCCCTAACACCCACAACAGGCATGGGACCAAACCACCCCTTCTCGATTCACCCCTAAGGAAGGTTTTAATCGAGATGTTTATCAGTGCTGCTAATGGGGGGTCTTCCCCTAACGTTTCAAAACAGGAACTGTGCCTTTGTCACCACCCCTTCCCCTGCAACCCCCGTTTGTATGATTTTTCGAATCAGGCCCTTTTTAAGGGCTGAAACGACGTCTTAATCGCTGAAAGGGCAGTAAAGGTCCTTAGAAGTAGTGGTGACACGAAATCAACCCCTTCCGATCGATGATTGACATTCCGTCCCCCAAATTCGAAATTTTTGCACCCCCAACCCTCTCTGTCTGGACGCGTAATGCGTCATGGCAGAGTTTTCAGAGTTGGATGAAAATGAAGCTTATGGCCTGCAATGGAGCCCAAAACAGCAGGCTGGATAGAAATTCATCGGTAGGTTGGGAAACGGGACCAAAATTTTTCAAAAAAGTGTACAGCCTACAGTAAATACGCCCATGCATAGGCAACCCACATCACGTCCCTGCGTGTTGGTTGACTATGATCGGGAATAGGTTACAAAGTTTGACAATGGGAGAAAAATGACGTGATGTGGGTTGCCTATGCATTGGTGTACTTACTAGAGGCTGTTAACTTTTTTGAAAATTTTTGGTCCCGTTTCCCACCCTACCGATGAATTTCCATCCAACCTGCTGTTTTGGGCTCCATTTCAGGCCATAAGCTTCATTTTGATCCAACTCTGAAAACTCTGCCATGACGCGTTACGCGTCCAGACAGGGAGGGTTGAGGGTGCAAAAATGTCAACTTTGGGGGATGGAATGTCAATCAAACATCGGAAGGGGTTGATATCGTGTCACCACTACTTCTAAGGACCTTTACTGCCCTTTCAGCGATTAAGACCTCATTTCAGCCCTTAAAAAGGGCCTGATTCGAAAAATCATACAAAAGGGGGTAGCAAGGGAAGGGGTGGCGACACAGGCACAGGTCCTCTTTTGAAACGTTAGGGGAAGACCCCCCCATTAGCAGCACTGATAAAAATCTCGATTTAAACCTTCCTTAGGGGTGAATCAAGACGGGGTGGTTAGGTCCCTTGCCAGTTGAGGGTGTTAGGAGGGGTGAACATTGCCGGATGCCTTAAGAACTGACTGCAATCAGCAACTGAGGACGGTGTGCAGGTTTTAAGGTGGTTAAACACATCCGGTACCTTCTCAGGCGCCCCCAATGGTAGTCCATGTTTAGGGGATGATGAAGGGGGTTGAAAATGCCCAAACGTCAAATGTAACGATTTCAACGTGTTCGTGGAACCTTAAGAGCAAGACTCATTCATTTTCGACTGCTTTGGCAACCTGCGACAAGTCCTACAGCGTTTTTCGCTAACTTCAATGTATGGTTTTCAAAAATGGGCTGATTTTGGGGGCGCTATCCCGAAACTACACAAGTTGGGGAGTTGTGCTGAAGCATGTGCTTGGTAGGCGTCGGGGCAAACGTCATACTGAGAGTTCGATCTTGTGCAGTCAACTTTCCAAATTTGAAAAAAGTAGTGCTTTAATTTTTTGAGCAGTATATTAATGTTAGCAGAATGATATTTTGGGGATATGTTTGTTGTGTGTCGAAAACGTCTACTAAGGAGGGATTTTTGGATATTCAGGTTCTAAAGGGGTGTTAACGGGGTTAAACCTGCATTTCATTGAATAACAATATGACACGACTATGACGCGAGCGAAGCGAGGCTAAAAATGAGATGGTGTGTGTCTGTGTATTACTCAATCACGCAAGTACCACTGGTCCGATTTACGTGAATTTTACATGGAAGTAGCTGATTTACCTGGTTAACATATAGGTTACTTTTGATTTCAATACTTTGCACTATTTAAAGATGGCGACCATTTTAGTGACGTCACTACACCCTTTGGTTTCAAACTTTCATATTTCCATTTCAAATAAAAAGAGAACGCTAAGAAATAGCAAACTTTTGATGGCATATACGAGGTTTAAAATTACATTTTCTATCCGAAAGGTATCTCCAACCGTTAGCGAGTAAAACCTAAATTTGTGCTATAAAACACGGTCCACGCCGAGTGGTGTAGTTGAACAAAATGTTCCGTCCTTAATCTCCCTCTGCGCAGCACCTCGCATATCCCCTGTTTTAACTGTCACCTTCACATTTTATTTTATTTATGACGCGTAGCGAAGCACGGGTACTTCAGCTAGTCTATTATATATAAGAGAAATATGCTTTTTAACAATTAAAGAGACATAAGAGATAAAAACAGCACTAGGAAAGATCATGTTAAAATGTGGGTACTGTTTACACCATTGAAATATCAGCCATGCATGGGAGCAATTTTAAATTATTGGTCAACTTTACGTAACTCCGGCCAGACTAATGTCTCGCCAGTCCTCGGGCACGTAACACGGCAAACAGGGAATACGGAAGTATTACTTGAATCTCTCTCCTGCCATCATGGAGCTGTTTAAATGGCTGACAGGAAGCTCGACTCTGGGTGGTCTTGCATTTTCGCGTGACTCAAGTGCAATATGAACCTCAGAGGACGCAAGTTGAAGTCCTGATGTTGTGGAGTCAAACATCATATTTTTCTTATTAAATAGGTTATTCTATCAATACAGAAGACAATATCTATTTGTAATAGTACATTATGCAACGCGCCTATAATGGCAATAATTAAGACACGAGTAGGCCTATGTTTATAAAACGAGCGTAGCGAGTCTTATAATTTCCATACGAGTGTCTTAATTACCATTATAGGCGAGTTGCATACGACTGTTTATGTTCGACAATAATTATAACTATTTTAAGTTGGAACATACATATTCATAAATATCTGTCGAGATTTCGCCAGTCTTATGTACTGAACAGAGCGCATGGGACGCTGAGAATACCATGGCCTCCTCGAATACCCCACTATGACACGAGCCACAGGAGGCCGTGGAATTAAGCGCAGGTGCGATGTTATCCGTACCTAATTGGTCACAAAACTGTTTCATGAGCTCTGATTGGTGGGAGAAACTGTATCAAAATGAAAACTTGTACTATAATGAGCCTCATTATAGTATTGTTTTCTGACATATAATATTTACATTTCGCCAGGGTTGAACATAAACAAAAATATACCATGCTCTGTCCTCTACTACGGATTCAGTCAGTGACTGTGTGAGCATGTGTTGTTGTTGTTGTTGTTGTTGTTACATTTGAGGGGCTTGGACATCGAGGCCATTAAGCACCGTGTACTTGTGTGTTATTGTAATGGCTGTATTGATGTGTGCATTTGTAATTCGGGCTAGGATTTGCGACATTCAGGTGAGAATTGGAAATTAGTCGGCCGGGACTTTAAGTTAGAAACCATACCGGAATATGTCTGGAATAAATGTGATAAATCATGTTAAATCCCTTTCAGGATGGTTGAGGTGGGTTTCAAACCCATCTTAGTTCATTTTTGCCTCTTAAGGGTAAGTGAACCCCATTCTAGCCCTCAGACCAGAATTCAATTTCTTGGCAGAGTCAAAATCAATCCCGGCCCTCCGGGAAAAGCCAACCAAACACGCATTATGACAACAATGTACAAGCCCCTGAAGGAACAACAACAATATTAAGAAATGATTATGAATCAAAATTCAAACATGGCTCAGTTCTTTAATGACAGTAGACTCCTGCAGAACAGGAGCATCAAGTTGTAAGGGTGGGGTTGTAATGTCGACATCATGGTTAGTGTAATTCAGGCAGGTTTTGTGCGAATTGCTGGTGAAGATTCAGTTATGTAGTCTGGAAACTCACGCAGTGCCAGATTTACGAGATAACCCAAACGTTGAGATATTTCCTTCTCAAGTCTGACGAGTGATCTTTTTGGCATTGAAAACACCTCTCTTGCAGAGTGAAATAGAGTTAAGGAGTTAAGTGTGGACAACAGAATTAAGAAAAGGAAGTTATTGGTTTACTATTGTTTACAATATTCAAATTATGAGAACGCCTGACTGAATTGACTGAATCTCGTAACCTGTTGACAGACAGCAATATTTTACTAGCTGTTGTTCTCTTGGCAGGCTTGGTTGTTGTTGTTACTTCATTTAGGGACTTTGCGACTTCGGGGCTAGTGTGTGTATATGGAATCTGTCTGATAACCTGTGTCATTGTGATGGCTGAACTATTGTGTGTATTTGTAGTTTGGGCTAGGATTTGGGAAAGAGTCGGCCGCGGCCTTAATTTAGGTACTATCCCGGCATTCATCTGGAATATAAGTGGGGACACCAGGGGAATTCACTTCTAGATTGCCTGAGGTAGGAATCAAACACACTTCTACTCAGTTCTATCTCGCGAGGCTGATTAAACCCAGTTCTATCCGTCAGACCAGAACTAAATTTCTTGCCAGAAACTAGATTTAGCCCATGACAGTCAAGAATGCTGGTCACTACGCCACAATGTGGCCTTAACAGGTTTGTAACATGGTAGGCTAAGCCTTTTACCTGCCTATCATACAACAACTAAATCTTCTTCCAAAAATATGGTGCTGTTGGACACTTATTTAGGGACCGAATTTTTAGGTTTTAAAAGTTATCATTTCAAGTTTTCAAAAACATGAAATAGGTTTTTACGGTTTTAAATAGGTAAAATATATGCAGCGTGCCTATAATGGCAATAATTAAGACACGAGTGTCTTAATTACCATTATAGGCGAGTTGTACACGACTGTTTATGTTCGACGATAATTTATTATAACTTTATTATATGTTTTAACATACATGTTAGTGAACAGAGCGCCCTGGGCGGTTTGCTGACTGAACAGAGAGCTTGCGTGGGTCAAAGAATTTCGAAAGCAGATACCATTTACTTCGCTTGGCAATGCTATTGTTTACAGCCTGCATGATGTCTAGTGCCGATCAGAACTAGCATTCACTAATATTGTCACCGAAGTCGTTTGAAAGCAATGCGCTGTGTAGAAATTGGTGTTGGGGATATTAAGGTACAGTGCTATTTCTTGTCTCATATTCGCCAGTTGATTTACGCGGACATATGGGACGGTGCACTTTCCATGTCGGTAATTTATATACAAGGATGCTGTGTTGCTAATTTCTGGACGTAGATTCATGAATTTCTTGCATATATCATAGTATTTTCTTGTTACCGTAAAGGTTCGTGCTGATTTTGTCTTAGTGTTTGGGATTGTAACTACAATGGTTGATCCGATATCCAATTTGAACTTTCAAATCATGTAATTCATGTCCGACATGTTGGATTTTGAGCGCATGCGCGAAGGTATCCTTACCTAATTGGTCAATGAATGAGCTCTGATTGGCTGGAGAAACTGTCTCATAATGGAAAACAGTACTATAATGACCCTCATTATGATACAGTTTTCTGACATATAATATTTACGTTTCGGCATGGTCGAACATAAATGACATAAACTGCGCACAGATTAAAATTAATACCTAATTGTTAGTAGAAAATCCGATTGTAAAGGGAGTGTAAATATTTACATAATGATACGTATTTTATCAAATTATCACCTAGAAAATCTCCATCAACAAACAAAATAGATATCGATTCGTAGATATTGAGAACCGTCTAAATATATCGCATGGCCGCCATGTTAGATTTCTATTAATGAAGATTATTGTGTAGGTGTTTTATTCAAACTTCAATCGCACGATTAAGACACAAGAAATAAAAACGAGATTTTAAAATTTCGCACAGCTGCCATCTTGTGGTTATGAAAGGAACTGAAATAAATTAGATGCCAGTGGATTAAAATTTGTATAAGCTTTTACCGTACCAAGTTTCACTGCTCGGAAGGTTAAATTGCGAGAAAAGTCCATTTAAATATTTATATTTCGCGTCACCGCTATGTTGGATTTGTGCTCACCAGGTTATTGAAAGTCCCATAAGTGAATTCATGTTCATAGCTTCTATCAAAATACAATATTTCAGTTTGATTGCTATCATAGATTATGCCTTCCTTCGGAGGGGAAGTAAAGCCGGCGGTTCCATGTCATAGATTTATGGCATGTTAAAGAACCTTCCACTAATTACACCTGTGTGAAGCTAAATTACATATAGCTTAAACATTTGACTAACGTTCATAGGTTCCTACGTTCGTCGTCAACAGCCGACTGCGGTGGCATCTGGTAACTAAGTTCTGAACTAGTTGGTCGTTGACGGTGGCGTTTGGCGGAAAAAATAGAAACTACTTGAAAAAATTGAATATCTACAGTCCTTACTTGAATTAAAACAGATACACACACGAACACAGTCATCACAATTAACACCGGTTATCAGACAGATTCTACGCACACCCAAAGTACACGGGGCTACATGACCGCGTTGTCGCAGCCCCTAAACTAAGGAACCAACCAACCATAGATTAATAGATATTGAGAACCGTATAAATATTTCGGGTGGTCGCCATGTTGGATTTTAATATATGTAGGCCCTAGAGTTATGTACTATTCGATGACGATTATTGCGTAGGTTTATTATTCAAACATTCTCACCGATCGTATGATTAATTCACAAGAAATAAAAACTTGATTTTAAAATTTTCCACAGTCGACATCTTGAGGTTATGTAAACAATCGAACCAAATTAGATGTCAGTGCATTACAATCATGTGTGCAATCATTTGCTGTACCAAGTTTCAGTGCGTCTGGATCGTTAAATCGCGATGAAAATCTATTTAAATATTTCAACTTTGCTTTGCCACCATGTTCGTTTGGTAGTTAACAGGATTTTGAAATTTACATAGGTAAACTTCTAGTAGTGCCCTTTATCACCGTAGGAAATTTCAAGGTGATATCAGTCAACCGCACCGTGAGTAACAGTGAGCACGAAAACTGCGAGTAGCTCTAGTAAGGAAGACAATCAGATAAGTAGTTAGCCTATAATTTTATAGTTTAACCATAGTTGATTTTAACAAACATATAATCTCTACAAAGTACAAACTCCGGATATCTATCACCATTTAGCATTTCACCTAACATCATATATACTGCATTTAGCATACACCGACAGTTGCAGTACCAATACTGCAACTAAATAATTGTACATATTGTAAATATTTTTACCTGTATTTCAAACATAGATTTTATAGCCTAAGTGTAATGGATCTGATGATGATCGCTTGACGATCGAAACAGGTCATCCTAGTGTATTTATTAATCTCATGTAATTTATTTCATGATTAGGGCATAACCCATCTCTTTTGGGTTCATTCGTGTTGACCAACTGAAAAGCACTAAACTCTTGAAAAAATAGGCTTATGAGATCACCTTTTGTCCGTATGTCTGACTGTGTGTGCGTGTGTGATGGTGTGTGCCCCCCATAAGAACTTCTAAACGGCTAGAGAGATTTCAATGAAACTCGGTAAGTTCATAGCACTATTCCGGACGACCCCAACCGTGCCCTTCAAATTTTGTTGCGTCTCACCAATCCAACATGGCGGCTGTGCGAAGTATTTCACCAGCATTCAATATCTCAGAAATTATTACGGATATCACCCTGGAATATTTTACGGTGATAAAGGGATCTACTAGACATTCACCTATGTGACTTTTGAAAACCTGGTAAATACAAAACCAACATAGCGGCCAAGCAAATTTGCGACTTTTAAATAGACGTTTCTCGCGATTTAACGAACTAAACGCAATAAAACTTGGTACAGCATATGTTCATATACATTGAAATACACCGACATCTAACTTCGTTGAATTGTTTACATAACCTCAAGATGGCGGCTGTGCGAAATATTTCACTGGCATTCTATATCTCTGAAACTATTAGCGGTATCACCCTGAACTTTTGTATGGAGATAAAGAGCACTACTATAAGTTCATCTATATGACTTTCAAAAACCGGTTAACTACAAAACGAATATGGCGGCCAAGCGTATTTGAAAATTTTAAATAGACCTTTCTCGCGATTTAATGATCCAAACGGAATGAAATTTGGTACAGAAAATATTTATACACATTGTAATACACTGGTATCTAATTTAGTTCAATTGTTTACATAACCTCAAGATGGCGGCTGTGCGAATTTAAAATTAAGTTTTTATTTCTTGTGTGGTAATCATGCGATCGTAGTGAAAGTTTGAATAATGAACCTACGCAATAATATTCCTTAAATGGTACATGACTCTATGGCCTATACATATAACAATCCAACAAGGTGACCATCCGAAATATTTAGATGGATCTCAATATCTACGAATCTATTACAGCAATCAAACTTAATTTTTTAATGTCCATAGGGGCTATGAACATAAGTTCACCTATAGGACTTTCAATAACCTGGTGATCATAAATCCAGCATGGCGGCGACGCGAAGTATAAATATTCAAATGGTCGTTTCTCGCAATTTAACCATCCGAGTGCAGTGAAACTTGGAACAGTAAATCCTTATACGAATATTAATCCACTGGCGTCTTATTTATTTCAATTGTTTTCATAACCACAAGATGGCAGCTGTGCGAAATTTTAAAATCTCCTTGTGTCCTAATCATGCGATTGAAGTTTGAATACTGAACGTACACAATAATTTTCATGTAACAGTACATAACTCTAAGACCTACATATGTAAAATCCAACATGGCGACCATCCGCTATATTTAGTCGGTTCTCAATATCTACAAATCTATTACAGCAATCAAACTGAAATTTTGTATGTTGATAGCGGCAATTAACATAAGTTGGATATATGAAAATAGGCTGTATAGTTCTTCACGGAACTACTTGTTTATAATTCATGCTATCACTGTACAGTAATTTGTATGAGGTCGTAGAAATTAACTTATAATTAATATAAATCTAGTTTATGAATTAATGCGTATAAAAATAACAGAATTCTCAGAAAGCAAGAAGATTATGCGTATCACTTTTTTCTGGGAACTATTTTAAATTAAATTTATGTGAAAGGTCGTTATAATGTCAAGTTTTAAAAAGTTGATACGTATAATGGACTGTCATCATAACCAGTGAGGATGCAGATAATGGAAGCCTCTGCAGTGCCCACGCCTTGTAGCAGGTCAGTGTGCCGATGACGCCACTCATCACGATGCCAGGGAGAACTCCCAGACCCGTTAAAAACAATGGTCAAGCGGTTGTCACTCGTAATCAGTACCAGTGTCAAGAATACGTAATCATTACAGCACAAAACACGTCGTTACAAACAATTCGTGAATCCTCGAACGTGGAAGTATGGAGATGAGAGAAATTATTGTTGATAATTCTTGTTGATTCCTTTAGAAGCTTTGCCACATCGTGATCATGTAGCCCCGTATAGTTGGGTGTGTGCAGAATTTTTCTGATAACCTGTTTCACTGAGATGTCTGTAATTGGCCCGCTCCGTCGCGTAGTGGCTAGCATTCATGGCTGTCACCATGGACGCCCGAATTCAATGCCCGGCTCTGGCAAGAAATTTAATTCTGGTCTGAGGCCTGGAATGGGGTGCACTCACCATCGTGGGGAAAAATTGAGAAGAGGTGGGTTCGATTCCTACCTCAACCATCCTGGAAGTGGTTTACCGTGGTTTCCCACTTCTACTCCAGGTGAATGCCGGGATGGTGCCTAACTTAAGGAGGGTGTTTGGTTGCTGCACACACTTTGTCAGCAGATATAACTGGGAATGGTGACAGGCCGATCACCGTGGCGGGTCTGGCAATAATAATAATAATAATAATAATAATAATAATAATAATAATAATAATAATAATAATAAACCAAGGGCCCCTGGTTTTGTGAGGTAGACAAGGATTTACACGAAGTAGGGATCACCCACGCAGACATTATGGAACGTGACCTTTTGAAGGAAAAGCTTGGAGCACACCACCAATTCCAAGAAAAAGCGAAATTAAAAACCGGCAAGAAGTGGTCTGAAGAAAGAAAGGAGTCTCACAGGCGGCGAATGCGTGAACACTGGGCTAAGATCAAGGACCAAGGACGGAAGCAGTTGAAATGACGTGGTCCATAGCTGGCCTAAACGAAGAAAGAAAGAAAGAAAGAAAGAAAGAAAGAAAGAATTGATATGATACTTGATTGTGAAATCCGTATCTTGTAGACTTGAGTTGTGCCATATTTGTCAGAAATTAGAAATGATAGTAATAATAATAATAATGATAATGATATTTATTAATCTCTTATACTCCCAGCTCGGCTTCACACAGGACTCTGGGAGGGATAATTCCTCTACCGTCGCAAGGACGTTGTCTGGGAGCTGAACACACTTTGTGAGCAGATACAACTGGGGATGTTGACAGACCGATCGCCCAGGTGACCGCTACCTTAGGTCTAATTAAGGAAGGGTCAGGAAAGGGATTTTGGAAGGGATTCGGTCGTAACCTGTTGAAAGGAACCGGCTCGGCATTTGCCTGGTGGTGAAAATGGGAAAACTACGAAAACCATTTTCAGGTTGACAGAGATGGGATTCGAACCCACGCTCTCTCGATGCCACCGAGAAATGGGTTAGAGCGTTAGCGCTCTCGGCCACCGTGGATGATCTAATAATAATAATAATAATAATAATAATAATAATAATAATAATAATAATAATAATAATAATAATAATAATAATAATAATAATAATAATTGATATGACACCTGATTGTGTAATCCGTTCGTGTAGACTGAGTTGTGCCATATTTATGAGAAATTAAAAATGACAGTAATAATATTTGAAGTCTAATAACAATAAGAATAATGAATAAGTGTTAGTTATCGTTGTTTTAAGGAACGGAATTACAAGGTCATCTGCTCCAATGAATAATAATAATAGTAATAATAAGAAGAATAAAATATTATTAATTTTTCGTCCCTTTTAATTTCTTAGACTTTAAGTGTCACCTGGGTACCGAAATATTGCCCTGAAGGGGATCTTTAACGTGCTAGTAAATCTGTTGAAACGGCTCCCTCCCATTTAAGTACCCTCAAATGCCTACTGACTGCTCTGGTATTCGATCCCACACCCTTGAACACAACAGGCGAGAACGTTACCGCTGAGCCACGCAGCCAGTAATTTTAATGTTAGCTGCAATCATTGCATCTAGAGTTGGAATTTGAGCTATTATCGGTTAACAGTTTTTGGAATAATCAGTTTGCGCAGGGGATCCCATAATTGTTCCGATGGTGCATTTGACTCCAACTGTTACAGTATATAGGCCTATACGTATAACATATTTGAGACCTCGGTACTTACGGGTAAAGGAGGAATTTTACAGTGTACTTAGTGTCCTTTCTCGATGTTCATTTATTGGTGAGTGAGCTGAATATCTTGTGCGAGTCAGCTCTTCGTATGCTGCTGGTATCACTGAGATATCGGGAGAGCACGCATGGAGCTGATCTGGCAGAGTATGTTGGCTCGCGCTCTGCCTGGCCATTAGATGTACCTTATATGTGACTACTGCTATTGGTATTCACTCAGGAACCATCTAGTAACGGGAACTCTAAACCTTGAGGGGCCCTATCCACAAATTCCCTCCGATCACTGCACCTGCAAGGCTGTAGATTCCACAAAGGAAAGCAACCTGTTGACTTTTTGAGGGGTTCGATAGACAAGATCAAGACTCTTTATCTTCTTTTGTAACTTGCATGAAATGGCGTTACTATGATACCACCAGAATAGAGTCAATCACTCTTTAAACTCACAGTGGTTGGCTGGTTCCTTAGTTTAGGGGCTGCGACAACGCGGTCATGTAGTCCCGTGTACTTTGGGTGTGTGTAGAATCTGTCTGATAACCGGTGTTAATTGTGATGACTGTATTAGTGTGTGTTATCTGTTTTCAATTCAAGTGAGGACTGCAGACATTGAATTTTTTCAAGTAGTTCCTACTTTTGCCGCCAAACGCCACCATCAACGACTACTAGTTCAGATCTTGATCACCAGATGCCACCGCAGTCGGCTCCTGGCGACGAACGTCGGAACCTAAGAGCGTTTGTCGAATGTTTAAGCTATATATTTTTTTTTGCGTATCGCTTTTAGTGCCAGGAGTGTCAGAGGACATGTTCGGCTCACCAGTTTTTGTAGCTGCTTCGAGGCGAACACCCAATGGGTGAGCTACAAGTACCGTCGCGTGTGTTGTCTGGGGGAGGAAAGTTTGAATATAAGGACGAGGAGTTGGAAGGTAGCGGCTGTGGCCTATAGTTAGGGACCAACCCCGGCATTTGCCTGGAAGGAAGATGGGAAACCACAGAAGACCATCTTCAAGGTTGCCGGCGGGGGGATTCAAACCTCCTCGCCTCCCGGATGGGAGCGACTGCCAGCAGTCATGCCGTAACGACCACGGCTAACTCACCCGGTACCTATATTATAATTTAGCTTCACACAGGTGTCATTAGTGGAAGGTTCTTTAACATGCAATACATCTATGACATGCGACCGCCGGTTTAATTCCCCTCCGAAGGAAGGCATACTGAGGGATTTTTAACGCTCTTAAAAATCCGACGACTTCGGCCGGGTTTGAACCCGCGATCTGTGGGCATAGAAATACTCACAGTGAAGAAAACAAATCTCTAACATTTCAAACTTGCATTACACACACACATTTTCATTTGAGACTGTTTTGTGTTTCGCGTCTAGTCTAGTCTAAAAGCCTCTAATTGTGGACAAGTCACTTCAATGATATCCTATCTGCTTTGAAATCGTTAAAACACTGAATCTGACCATCGCCTCCTAGGTCTACCTCTGCTTCTCTTACCCTCTACAACCGAACTCATTAACCTCTAAGGCAGTGGTTCCCAACCTTTGTCAGCTGACGCCCCCCTTTTCAGATACGGGAGTTCATCCCCCTCCCCCTTCCACCCCTCCCCACCCCACCTCTCATCGCTTCTATAACCTCTTCGATTGACGCGGAGGATATAGACCTAACCTAATAACACTACATAATGGAATAGGCCTATCTATTACATACTAACTTCATTTCAGCACAATACAAAGAACACACTTTTACAACAAATCCTTAAATTAGTCAACAAAAGTCAGTGAGAGGGTTGACACTGTTTTCTCTTGGTAAGATTCGGTATGTTTGGTTTCATATTTGACCGAGCACAGAGGAGATCACTTGCAACATCAAGCCGACAGCGCTGCTTTGTTTCTATGACACTCAGCGTTGGAAATCCTGACTCGCATAAATATGTCTTTGAAAATGGGACAATGACACGCAATGCCAATTTGGCTATTACAGGACAGTTTACTCAAAAGTCACCCGGTCCTAATATTTTAGAATCATATTTTAGCTTTGATTCACACTTCAAATCTATGGCTTCTTCTTGAAGCTGTGCTGGCAGTGCCTCAATGTCAATGGCAAACGAATTTCTTGTTAACATCCAGGACCATTTTTCCGACGAGATATCAGGAAAGTAGAAGTTGAATTCTTGTGCCAGGGAATCCAAATGTGACTGAATTTGCACCTAAGTTTATTACGTTCACATTCATTTTCCGGCAAAATTTCATTAAGGCGGTGAAAGGATGAGAAGTTGTTCAACTGAAGCCGGCGTTTCCATAACTGTATTTTTTTTTCCAGGAATGCATAATATTGGAGTTTTTGCCTAGGAGCTTGAAGTTGGTAACCCCTGCTCTAAGGTAAGCTCTCCTTCCCCATTCTCTTCACATGATCCCACCATCTGAGTCAGCTCATGCGAACAGCTTCATCTACTGTTTTTATTCCTAACTTAGCCTTCTTTTCTTCATTACGAGTTCCTTTCTGCCATTGCCCCCATCTATTTGTCCCAGCAATCATTTGTGCTACCCTCATATCAGTTACCTGTAGCTTTTATGTAGCATATATCCTGAATCCGCTGGCCTCTCACCGTTGGTCACTCCATGTGAGATTTGTGCTGGACAAAGCGGAGGCAGACAGGCTTTTCTCCGGGTACTCCTGTTTTTCCTGTCACAAAATGTCATTCCAGCAACACTCTCCACTCTCATTTCATTTCATCTGTCAGTCATTTAAGAATTGCCCCAGGGGAGTGCGACAGGCTTCTGCACCCGGCACAGTTCATATCCTCGCCGCTAGATGGGGGCTCCATTCATTCCATTCCTGATCCGGTCAGTCGACTGGAAGCAAGCTGTGGATTTTCATTTTCATTACACACACACATTTTCATTTGAGGCTGTTTTGCGTTTCGCGTCTAGTCTAGTCTAACAAAAAAAAAAACGGCACTACAGCCCATTAAGGGCCTAGGCCTACCAAGCGACCGCTGCCCAGCCATTTGGCCTGCAGATATTGGGGTGACGCGTGATCAGCGCATCTGGTCCCCTCAGCCGTTAATCTTGGTTTTCGTGATCGGGGCGCTGCCTCACTGTCAGACAGCTACTCAATTGTCCTCACGAGGCTGAGTGGACCCCGTTCCAGCCCTCGCGTCAGTTTCTAAAATCCCCGACGGAGCCGGGAATCGAACCCGGGGCCTCCGGCTGAGAGGCAGGCGCGCTAACCTGACACCACGGGGTAGTCACTTCCATGATCCCCTATTAGCAGTCAGCACTGCAGCATTCTCTGCTTTGAAATCGTTTAAACGCTGAATCTCACCATCGCCTCCACTTACCTTCTACAGCCGAACTCATTAACCTCCAAGGTAATCTCTCCGTCCCCATTCTCTTCACATCTGAGTTAGCTCATGCGAACGGCTTCATCTAGTGCAGTGGTTACCAACCTTTGCCAGCTGACGCCCCCCCCCCCCCTTTCAGATACGGGTGGTCATCGCGCCCTCATCCGTTGCTTCTATAACCTCTTCGATAAATTGACGTGGAGGATAGAGACCTAACCTAATAACACTACTTATTGGAATAATCATTTCTGGAAAAAAAAATAGTATGAAGTACGCGCTTTATATCTATTACATACTAAAAAGATGGTATATTGGCTATCACGGCCAGTGAATTAAAAACTCAGCTGGCTGATGAACCACATGCTAACTTCATTTTAGCACAATACAAAGAACACACTTTTACAATAAATCCTTAAATTAATCAACAAAAGTCAGTGAGAGGGTTGACACTGTTTTCTCTTGGTAAGATTTGGTATGTTCGGTTTGATATTTGACAGTGCACAGCGGAGATTTCTTGCAACATTACCAGTGCTTTTGAACGATTGACTTGGCACGACAATCACTTGGAGAGATTCGAAAAATATTTGTTATACAAAATTGTATTATTGGAGTTTAAAAGAAAATTCGGAAGTCGCCTCACGCGTCCGCCCCCTGATAAAGCCCCACGCCCCCCAGGTGGGGAACCCCTGATCTAGTGTGTTCATTTCTAAGTTAGCCTTCTTCTCTTCATTACGAGTACCTTCCTACCATTGCTCCCATCAGTCAATCGTGCTACCGTCATATCAGTTATCTATAGCTTATGTATCATATATCCTGAATCTACCCTGCCTTCAATTTCTTCTAAATACTGAGCGAAGTAGCGAGAGTTTAGTCGCTACAGTACAGTAACTGCTTCCTTGCTGAATACTGCACATCGCAACTAAGAATTCACTGCATTGGCTTTTGTGCACCTCGACTCTGTTTCCTTCCCCATACTACCATCCTGAGAGAATACCCAGTCTACGTACTTAAGACTACGGTAACATTCTTGCCTGCTGTGCCCAAGGTTGCAGGATAGAATCCTGACGCAGTCAGTAGGCATTTTAAGGTACGCAAATGGAATGAGCCGTGTCAGTAGATGTACTGGCATGTTAAAGAGTCTTTTCGGAGAAAAATTCAGGCACCCCAGCGTCTCTAAAAGCCGCAGTAGTTAAAATGGACATAAAAACAAAATAATATTATTATACTACTAAGTACTTAAAATGGTCCACATTCTCCACTTATGGCAAATAAATTGGTTATTAGTTCTACGTCAATGATTCTCTCCCTCTTTAAGTGTCATGGCCATGCTGTCATTGCGTAGGTTCATTATTGAAACGCTGACTTCGATTGTATGATTAGGGCACAAGAAATAAGAACTTAATTTGAAAATTTCGCACAGCCGCCATCTTGAGGTGATGAAAGACTTGACCTTAATTACATATCAGTGCATTATAATGTGTATAAGCATTTGCTGTACCATGTTTCCCTGCGCTCGGATGGTTAAATCGCGAGAAAAGTTTATTTACATCTTTCGACTTCGCTTGGTCGCCATGTTTGTTTTGTACTCGACGGATTATTGAAAGTTACATAGGTATGCTTCTAGTAGTGCCCTTTATCTCCATACAAAATGTCAGGACGATATCAGTAATAGTTTCGGAGATATAGAATGCAGGTGAAATATTTCGCACAGCCGCCATGTTGGATTGGTGAGACGTAATAAAATTTGAAGGGCACGATCAGGATTGGACGAAATATTACTATGATCTTACTGAGTTTCATTGAAATCGCTCCAGCCGTATAGATTTCATTAGGGTGGACACACACACACACACACACACATACACACATACGGACAAAAGGTGATCTCACAATCCTATATTTTTTCATAAATGAAAATAGGCTAAAAATGACGTTTGTAACCCAGAGTTGCTGTCCTCAACAATGTCATTTCGCAAGATTAGAGAGAAACAAATTTGTTTAGAAATAAAGTGAGGTTGTTCCATGCTGGAAATACAATAACATACAGCATACTAACCAGTTATGTTTTAACTAGCAACTTCCCCAATTCACCTGGGAACAGTTATGAAAGCATTACATGAAATGCGCTTTTCTTTTCAATGTCAGTGAACTACGACCTACAGTATATCCGGTTTACAGTACGTCTCAGCAAGATGGGTTAAAATCACTGACTCGACTATTAATTATATTATCACGGAGATGCATGTCCAACGAATTCTTGTCAGACATAATTTAAGAATGGCGAGGTGCATGAATCACAAATCCCCCTTCCATCCAATCTTAACTTGACTGTATTTTTTGCGGAACGAAAAGTTCGCAGGCGAAATGAAGAAAAGCCGAGTTGCACCTCCAAGGAAACTCCAAACACAGCCAATCTTCTCTGAAGTCTCAACACGGCTCGGCATTTTGCTGCTGGCTGTATCTGGGGCAATAGGCTCGCTCGCTAGCTAGGCTGTAACTGGGTTGATATGCTCGCCCCTAGCTAGCTCGTAAACTGTCACCTCAGTAATTGAATTGAGATTGTAGGAAGAAATGAAAACGTAAAAACACTTATAGTGGGCGATGTATTGAAGATAGAGATATGTTCTCGCGGACTTTTTTGTAGAACTTTTCATGCTGAACAATTCTTACACTTATAGTATATTGATATTTTTAACGGTTTGCCCAGCGTAATTTTAAAAAGCGCACGGACGCCAGGTTTTTTTTCTCCACTTTTTCACTGAAATCGTTACCGCTTGGCTTCCTTTGATCATAAATAAATTATTTTCTACAGAAACCTTCCTCGAGATATCCTTTACAGAATGGTGAAAACCGCATCAAAATCCATCCAGTGGTTCTCGAGATTACCCGTGACATCCAAGAATCGGGGACTTTGTTTTATACGAAGTAGAGATAAACACCTCCACCCCCCAGGGGCTCACGACTTGTGGGACGTGGGTTGGCGACCACGGAAACCCAGCTGAGTCCGGCATTGCTTCCACTTACTTGCGCCGGGCTCCTCTCTGATATTTTTCCTCTCAACCTCTCATGGTCAACTCTTGTTCGTTTACGACCCCGACGGTATTAGGGTAGCCGAGGCCAAGGGAGTCTTTCACTTTCCTGCCTTAATTGGCACTTGTCTCATCTTTCCTAATCCCTCATTCTTCGAGAGGTCAGACCTCTTGTTTTCTGTTCATATTATCTCCTGCCTTCTGCCCAAAGCCCTCAAGGAGGCAGGGTGTATGTAGCCCCACCTCTTCTGGTGCACCCTGGATATTGCCACAACCTCAGGGGCTCACGGCTGGTGAGTTCGGGAGTTGGCGATCCCGGGGGATTCCTGACCTTGGGCGGGCCCTCTCCTCTTTCTCTTTCCTATCTGCATTTCATGGCTCTCCTTCTTTCCAAGCCCCTCAATTGTCATTCTTGGAGGGTTGAGAGCATTTATTTCTTCCTGTCCTTTATTTGTCTTTTCTTTTATTTGTTTACCATTTCTCCTAGTATTGTACCCGCTTAGTGTAAGTCTGTACTTAGTATTAGTTATAGTTTTTATACTCATCTCATCGTTCACTATCATCCAAACCACGGTGGGTGAGTGGATATCGTGTCGGTCTACTAACCCTAAGATTGCAGGTTCGCTCCTGGCCGTGGTAAGTGATTTTTGAAAGGCGGCAAAAATACGATAGGCATGTCATACGATGTTGGCATGTCAAAGAACCCATTTGAATTCAGTAGGCCGAGTTCATAAAGGCAAAATTAATCTCGGGAGTTTCCGCCAACACAGAGTTCCTCATTTCTCTACTAGAAAGCGCTGTAGTGTTCAAGGAGCTTAGATATCTAACCTCCTTGACTTTCATAGTCAAGGAACAACGAAATTCGACCTTTGAGCTACCCTCTGGGTGTCAAATAACAAAACTTGCACCCGGCACCCAAGGCCATACGATATTAATTAATTAATCCAAACCATTAGGGGCCGATAACCTAGATGTTCTGCCCCTTAAAACAACAAATATCATCATCATATCTCTATATATTGAGCCCGTCAGAGGAGCTGCCAGGACAGCCAACAACCGAAATGACTTCCCTAACATCTCATCCGCCGGACCTAACTGCCGAGAGGATCAGGTGAACTTCCAAACAGGCCAAAGCGACACGAGAAACTGTCGTCCACGGGGATCGTGGTACATGGTGACGAAAGGTCATAGACTGCATAAGGAAAGGTTCACCTTAAAAGCTAGACTGAGAAAAGAAACATCCAGACTTATGTAGAACATCGTGAAAATTTATTGTAAAATTGACAAACCCCTATCCTAGTTCGGAGGGTTTCTATCGGCTAATCCGTAAGCTAATAAATAATCAAAAATAAAGAGCAGGTCCCTACCTGAGAAGTTACAGTAAACCCTCGCGAAAGATCTGTCTCACAATAATAAAGCAACAACAGCAACACTAGGAAAATGGTACGACGAAAACCCTAGGTCAAGTTACAAGATCAAGCTAATATCGGAATTTACATTTAACAGGGTAGCAAAACAAATCTAATTTAGGATGATACCATCCCCACATTTACATTTAATATTAATTCATCTAGCTAAGTCCTATCAATTAATTGCAAAATTTACGGCGGTGACGTCCGTAATATCAAACAATTACAATCAAAGCTATGTGACAAGCCATAAATAAAAACATCTAAGACATTCTTACGAACTAGGTGCTAATCAGCACACAAAAGGGTAACATAGAGGATTCGTACACTTTTACATCAATAAATAAATAAATACAAGACCACAGTTTTATTCAAAGCCTGCCTACACCTTGGTTTACTGTTTGTAAGCCATAGTCATTTAACGTGTGTAATTACGGTGACGACTGCGTAGTGAAGACTACGTCTAACATCGTATGGCCTGCGCTCCACTAGCTACGAACTCGAGGTTCGAGCAAGCTTCAGTCGCTACAAAAAGTGTCAGCTGTCCTCACGTCATTTCCTCCAGTAAATACCTTCATTAGCATGGCTATGTCAGCAGGTTCCAAATGCAAATGAACAAGGTTAAATAGAAAGGATTCGTTAGTTATATTTTGTTTAACAA
The DNA here is from genome assembly GCA_946902985.2 of Meconema thalassinum. Lineage (NCBI taxonomy): Eukaryota > Metazoa > Arthropoda > Insecta > Orthoptera > Tettigoniidae > Meconema > Meconema thalassinum. The sequence continues at coordinate 456,635,886 of OX336388.2, forward strand.
AATTATGAGCTTTATTATTAAGATGACGGTTTAGATTATCGTTGGTTTATGGTGAATAATAGCTGACAAGCCTTGGCACGGAGCGTCTCCCTGAGATCATCTCTGCAAAAAAGCCTCGACTCAAAAGTCGGAATACAATCAACGAGCAATAACAACTCGGACACACAATAACACAAGTTACCAGCGACGCACAGCTCGCGTTCAATAACTCTGGGACGGGCCTGGACACATCAGTTACCCTCCTTAAATATCTGGTACACGGGAACAGTCCCGGACATGGTACACAAAATACCTTCATACATGAAAAACCCTCTCCACGGGGCTAGCCTCCAACATACTATAAGAAACCTGACATAACTGTACTCGTCGAAGCAACGGCACACGCAAAAGGCGTTTAACTAACAAATGGCAATCTACAGAACATGTGAGCAGATACAGAAGTGGACACTGGGTTCCATGAGCTATCAATGAAATGAAAAATAAATGAATGCTACAAGCATTCTGTCCTATGTTAACATAAGTCTTTCTCACTTTGAAGCAAGCGCTCTCAGTCGGGCGCTGGGAAGTATTCAACCACCTGTCTCTGTGTCACAGCAGGCTACAAGCTCCCTGTACTGTATGACACAACACGTTGACTGGGCCGGCAGTTTAAGCAAGAAAATAACTGTAAAACTGGCCTCATAATAATACCTTTACCATAGGTTATGAACCTCGAAGAATGTGTGCATTAAAAGCACGCTATAAAGCTGGATACAAACATATAACTCTGTCTTTCATAGCAAATACGTTTAAAAGATAGCAATGTCACTCATTGCTGGAGTTCTTAGCTCCCAAAGATAAAACACTTCATTTGTTACTTGTATCAAACATCAAATAAATCACGTGTCATCACACTTGACACTATCAAAATAATATTATGGCGCAAACACCACTCTCTGCTGGATTTGCTTAATGATACGTTGGGAACTGGGTTCGATGCTAGGCAACGAAACATCCCTTTTACTTGTAAGGTCCACACTTGACCTGGATGGCTTCTGAGCACATCTCGAATGAAATATAAATGCAGTTACAAAACTGGTAATTACAGTCGATTACCCAAATGATACGACTACTCTAATGAAGTCAGGGGCGTAACATTGACTGGCTGCAAAAAGTGCAGTTAAAGAATCATGACCATGGCATCAGTTTGCCATAACAAGAGTCTGCTAAGACTTGAAAATCACCCCAGATAGGGTTAAACAAAGTAGCCTTAAAATGACTACAGTCACGTTTAGCAGTAGACAGAAATTGGCGTCCTATGACGTCCATCAGGTTGCACCAGGGTTGAACAAAATATCAAACCCAAGGGTGACTCACAATCACTGTAAATAAATGACATCTAATTATACTAATTACATTCCCTACCTATGAAATGGCTGTCACTAAGTTCGCCTGATTTACAATCTACACTAATCTAACTATACCACCAATGACTAGAACAAAGAAGGGTTGTACAAACTCACGATATGAAGGAGCCCACACTTAGCTCTCTGTCCAACGACAAGGGTTGAACAAAAGCACCTCTGGCTTTCAGGATTCGCATCGTCCTTATCAGAACTTCCATCTTGGCTCTCCCAAAGACCAGGGTTTGGTCTGTCCCTGTAGTTGACATCGTGAATGGGTTGGACATGCCTAGGAAAGGCATCCTCGATTCCTTCCTTCTCGTTCGACGTTCTTGAAGTTCCATAATTATGATCGTTCCATCCGAGACATCTCCCTCATACCATAATGGTACTTAGCCCATCATCTCCGACTCGATCATGGTGTTGTAAATGTCGAACACGTGGTCGGTAATATTAGACATCATGTAGTTCATAATTACTTGAAAATTACGGTATGCTTCGTATATATCACAGGCGTTAAACATATATCTGGTAACACAGCCTCTACACTTTGCAGATATCATTAATAAATGGCCATGCACTGATCTGCGGTTTCACACGTGCACAGATTCTACTTTTGCAATCACGTGGCATCCGTGAAATGGGCGTCGATTTCTTGTGGATAAATCCACCGTAGCAATTTATACATAATGTATTTTTAGTATAACACTTGTCTAATGTAGCAATATCACAATTATCTGTATATTTCGCACCAGGCTCTTGGCCCTCCACAAATCACGTGGGTATAAAAATGTGGTGCTACAGAATTGTCGAAAATTCACAATACTTGCCAAATAAGTTCACTTTACTATTCGTGCTAATCACTGCACTTCAACAACTGTGATTCGCAATACAATGGTGCTCGATGGCACTTGATAATATTTCCTCGCTGAAAAGCGGACTGTTTCCACGTCTTATACGACGGATATCACAACACGCCTCCACCGGGCGGATTCTCAAGACGTAGTGCCGGGAACTGTGTTCCTCGTTGAATCAAGTCGTCAAACTAAGTCGTGTAGCGACTACTTACATTCCTTCTTGCATATCTGCAATGATATTACCGTACCTTAAAGTGAAAAAACATTCTTCAAAATGTTTCAATAATACTGAATGACGAAATGGAATATTCTGAGTCTCGTAGAAAGATAAAGTTGATTAATAAAACCTCAGATAAATAATTAGCAGACTTCACCAAAGTCAAATGTGCGATCCTTCGCTACTCCAAAGAGAATTGTATAAGCTCTCAGCTTCTCGTAGCTTTCTGGGTGTGTTCAAAGGTAGTACATCCCATCATAAATGTGTTGACATGAAAAATATCACATGAACTTTAGCTCAGCGGGTTCATCATATAAGAATGAAAGTTTGTCTGTTTTTTCTGAATTTCTACGGAAATGTGCGTTATTTACGCGTTTCAGACTGTTTTATGACGGATGCGCGCGAAAATAAAATGTTTGTCTGTCTGTCTTTATGTCTGTCTGTCTGTTTGTCTGTCTGTCTGTCTGTGGACAAAGTTGTTGTTCCCTTATAACTCGAGATCGGCTGGGTGGATCAATGCAAAATTTGGTACAGATATCCTTCAGAGGCACGACACTAATCATTGATGTAACTCTTCTCTGTACCTCTCATAAAAGGGGGCCTACCCTCTTAAAATACTTGCTGAAATAGGCGTAGACGGGCGAGACAAAGCTCATTTTCATCCCCTCAATGTGAGAAACGAAACTCGGAGGGCCCCCGAAAACCACATTTTAAGGCCCTAAAACCAACAGTTTTTGAGATATTTCCAGAAAGCTAATTTCATTTAATACAATAACGAAAGAATGCAAGCCGGTTACCATGGCAACGGAATCTCACAGGTCGATCTATTGCTGTAAGACGCAATACAATTCCATTTATTACATTACTGAGATAGTTTGCAAACGGCTATAAGGTTATAACGGAACCAAATTAAGCTGTAAAATTCATCAATGTCATATAATGCGCTTAAGGGGGTCAAGGGGTACTCTAGATTTTTTTCACGCGATTTACACGTTCGGGTGTGGTACGGAAGGTCTATTATATCCCTATCCCTACATTGTCATATTATTATTATAACTATTATTATACTACGGCCTACAACGACGAGACAAAGCTTATTTTCGGCCCCTTGGTGTCAGAAACAAAACTCGGTGCCCCTAAATAGCAGTAAAGGGTCCCCAAAAAGTACATTTTAAGGCTCTAAAACCATCAGATTCTGAGATATTCCCAGAAAACTAATTTTATTTAATAAACTAATGAAGGAATGCAAGCCAGTAACCATGACAACAATATCTGAAACGGTGACATACAACTTTCTATCTATTTCTGCAAGAAGTAAAGCTACTCCATTTATGAAATTTCTGTGAATGTTTGCAAATGGCTATAAGGTTATTACGGAATCAACTAAAACTGTAAAATTCATCAAAGCGCTTAAGGGGATCAAGGGGTACCCTAGATTTTTTTTCACACGACTTAAATGTGTGTTATGTCGTACAGAAGGTCTATTATATCTCCAAACAGAAACATTATTTTCAAAAATTCCTGAATTGAAATACGGTATTTTTTTCTTTTCTTCTTTTAGGAATTTGGGCCATTGCAGTCTAAAAAACCTGAATTTTCATGCACCACAAGCCTTTATAATTTATTAAAGGGGTCTTCCTCTGGATGGGGACTTGACACAACAGTGAAGGTCAGTTTTATTTGACGTGTATTGCGTTTCGTCTACGAGGTTTTCATTTTTTTTTCACGTCGGGAAGTACACGTTAGGTAAACTTAGTTTCAGAGCATATTTTAACTAATCATTTTTAGCCTACTTTTCACATTTTGCAAAAATGAGGAAAAAGTAGACTTATGAGATCGGGCAAATGTGTGTGTGTCTGTCTGTCTGTCCTTCTGTCTGTCTGTCTGTCTGTCCTTCTGTCTGTCTGTCTGTCTGTCTGGCTGTGTGTGTGTCCCCCACTATCAACTCCTAAACCGCTGGAGCAATCGAAACAAAATTTGGTAGGAGTGAATGTCTACACCCGAATATCTCACGGCCATATTTGAAAATGATGTCAGTGCTACCAACTGATAAAAAATCGCAATTGAAATTTGAGCTCCATGTTGGATATCTTGGAAAGTATGAATGGGAGCTACTTCAAAATTGGCACACGTATAGATAATAATATTGCAGTTTAATATCCAGGAGACCATACATGGCAGTGTTGCCAAAATGATTATAAGCCTGCTGATGGGTCCAATTTTTAAATGCATATAACTTCTACACTATCAATTGGAATTCAACCAAATTTCGTATGTTGTATGTGTACATAACCAGATACGACTGAGCGTATTCTTGAGACCCACCAGGGCTGCCAACTGTTAATAAATGCTCACAATTTATTTTATCCAAATACCAATATATCAGAAAGTATGCAAGCCGACAGCTTTAAACTATGCACACGTATAATACTTGACATTCTATATTAATTTGGAGTAACTTATATACGTCAGTGCTACCAACATGATTCTAAGCCTGCTGACAGGTCCAACTTTAAATACATGTAACTCCCATACTATCATTTGGATTTCAACCAAATTTCGTATGTGCTATGTGTACCATAACAGATATGACTATGCGTATTCTTAAGAGCAACCAGGGCTGCCAACTGTTAATATGTGCTGTCCCTATTTTGTTACCCTAATATCAATATACAGTATCAGAAAGTATGCAAGCCAATAGCTCTAAACTTTGCACACGTATAGTACCTGACATTCTAGATGAATTTGGAGTAACTAATATACGTCAGTGCTGCCGACATGATTCTAAGTCTGCTGATAGGTCCAATTTTAAAATGCATGTAACTTCTATACTATCTAATGGATTTCATTCAAAATTGGCACAACAATAGATCAGATTATTTCAGATTATTTCTGACCAATACATGCATGACATTGTTGCCAACATGATCTTACGTGCGCTGTTAGATCCAATGTTTAACTGCATGTAACGTCCATGCTATTCATTGGACTTCAACCAAATTTTGTATTCTGTACCTTAAGAGATGGAACTAAGAATATTTTCAGTCATCAGGTTTGCCAACTGTAGTGCTCTATTAGGCAACATTATGCAAGGTATACAGTATTTCGAACTAATTAAAAATTTTGATATTGGCAACTTAATTTCGTCATTATTCTGGATAGGTTCATATACTGTAGAATAATCATTGGCATGAAAAGTAGGCTCTTTAGTTCGTCACGGAACTTCTTGTTTTCTTTGTCGAGAAACAGGTTCCAAGTCTCTAACCATTGCAACAGTAGCTCAATTGATTACGTCTGGTTATTAATACCGATAGCGGCTTCGGTGGCGTAGTCAGTAGCATGCTGAACTGATATGCCCAAGATAGCGGGTTCAAACCCGGCCAAAGTCGTCGGATTTTTTAAGAGCGTTAAAAATCCTTCAGTATGCCTTCCTTCGGAGGGGAAGTAAAGCCGGCGGTCCCATGTCATAGATTTATGGCATATAAAAGATCCTTTCACAGACTAAACTTGTGTAAAGCAAAATTTGTTAGGTTCGATTTCGTCAGAACGCTCTATCAAAGTTCCAGCGTTCACCACTAGGTATCATTGATATCTGGTGGCGAAAGTTGGAACTACTTGAAATTGAACGGAACTTGTAGCTCACCCTTTAGGGTATCCGCTGGAAGCAGCTACAGACTCAGGCGAGCCGAACATGTCCTCGGACACTCCCGGCACTAAAAGCCATACGATAAATAAATAATAAATTAATACCGATGACCGTTCGAAGAATGGGTACTTCTGCTAGTAATAAATAAGAGTAGAATATTAAAATTAATGTAGGCTACATTTTTGGCCCGTTGAGATAGGTGGAACGTCCGACGTATAATGCATTTCTAAAGAGAAATATGGGAACCTGTAGAAGATCGCAGGAATCAATTCTACTCAAAAGACACGTACTTGAAGGTAAAAAGTACTCAACTTTTACTATACTATACTATACAAAATTATACAGAGGAAAGAGACAGTAATTAATATAAAACAGGTTCAAAATAAGAGAAACTAATGTTGTCTTGTGAATCACCATTAATCTCTACACCGTTAAGTTATATTGCCTTACTCTCCTCGGCAATTCTACGCCTCACATAAAAGACTATATGGCGACAATCAATCAAATATTATGATGACAAAAACAATATCTATTACTGAAGTCTATATACATTAATTTCAGATGAATAATCAACATATTTAGGTTAAATAAATACATTTCACATGCCTCTTTAATTGCCTTGTATTCTACCACGACAGATTTGATGAGGATCGTCACTGGCTTGTAGAATGAGACAGAATGACAGTAATGTTTTACGAAAATATTAACAAATGTTTCCATATTTTATATTCATAAATGACCCTTTGAACTTCTCTTAACTGGGCCCACTGTCTCCATTCCTTTTCCTTTATAAACAGTAAACTTCATCCGACTGGGAGAGAAAAACCGTAACTCATTCACTAGGTAAACGACGGGTACGTATTTAATGTGGAATATCTTACAAAATGGCAGTAAACAACTCTCAGAATAGGAGTTTCAATACTATAATTCATGTACGTCAATATAATAAATTCTCAACATCGACATTTCAAAGGAAATTATTAAACAATCTCATTCAATTACTTAATGACGGCGGCTTCAGTGGCGTAGTTGGCAGCATGCTGAGCTTCTAAGCCCTAGATCGCTGGTTCAAACCCGGCTGAAGTCGTCGGATTTTTTAAGAGCGTTAAAAGTCCCTCAGTATGCCTTCCTTCGGAGGGGAAGAAAAGCCGTCGGTCACATGTCATAGATTTATGGCATGTAAAAGAACCTTCCACTAATTACACCTGTGTGAAGCTAAATTATAGGTTACACATTTGACTAACGCTCTTAGGTTCCAACGTTCGTCGCCAGGAGCCGACTGCGATGGCATCTGGTAACCTAGTTCTGAACTAGTAGTCGTTGATGGTGGCGTTTGGAGGCAAAAGTAGGAACTTCTTGAAAAAATTCAATGTCTGCAGTCCTTACTTGAATTAAAAGCAGATGACACACACTAATACAGCCATCACAATTAACACCGGTTATCAGACAGATTCTACACACACCCAAAGTACACGGGGCTACATGACCGCGTTGTCGCAGCCCCTAAACTATGGAACCAACCGACGATTACATAACTGCATAGGCTACTTTGAATTCAAATACCAGGCGAATTATTAATGTTTATCCTCATATTAAGCCTCAGTGGCTTAGGCGGCAGCACGCCGGCCTCTCACCGCTGGGTCCGTGGTTCAAATCCCGGTCACTCCATGTGAGATCTGTGCTGGACAGAACGGAGGCAGACAGGTTTTTCTCCGGGTACTCCGGTTTTCCCTGTCAAAATTTCATTCCAGCAACACTCTCCACTATCATTTCATTTCATCTGTCATTCATTTAATCATTGCCCCAGAGGAGTGCGTCAGGCCTCGGCAGCCGGCACAGTTCATATCCTCGCCGCTAGATGGGGGCTTCATTCATTCCATTCCTGACCCGGTCGGAGACTGGAAGCAGGCTGTGGATTTTCATTTTCATCCTCTATATTATCCCAACATCAATATGGTAATTCGGCAGATGACCTCACTGTTCAACCCCTTAAAATAACAATATACTACTACTAATATCGTAAATCTTCTTCAATAATCCTTAAAAAAATATAATAATCTTAATCACATGTAAGTTATTTCAGTTTTTTTCCACATATTTCAGTAATTGGAATTATTTTGTATTGACGAAAGAAAGCTACAATATTAATTAATAATTAACCTAATTTTTCGCCGGAGTAATAAAGAGATACCCCCTGGGTCTCACAACTTGTGGGACGTGGATTGGCGACCACGGGACCCCAGCTGAATCCGGCATTGCTTCCACTTACTTGCGTCGAGCTCCTCTCACTTATTTTCCTTTCGACCTCCCTTGGTCAAGCGAATTTGAAACATTTTGATAGACCTTTCTCGTGATTTAACCATCTGAGCGCAGTGAAATATGGTACAGTAAATTATTATACATATTGTAATGCACTGGCGTATAATTTAGTTCAATTGTTTACAGAACCTCAAGATGGCGGCTGTGCAAAATTTTAAAATTAAGTTTTTATTTTTTGTGTCATAATCATGCGATCGAAATGATAGTATGAATAATGAAGCTACACAATAATTTTCCATTAATGGTATATAAATCTATGGCATATAAATATAACAATCCAAAATGGCGAGCATCCGAAATATTTTGACGGTTCTCAATATCTACGAATCTATCACAACAATCAAACTGAAATTTTGTATGTTTGTAGAGGCTATGAACATAAGATTACCTATAGGACTTTCAGTAATCTGGTGAGCACAAATCCAACATGGCGGCGACGCGATGTATAAATATTTAAATGGACGTTTCTCGCGTTTAACCATCTGCGTGCAGTGAAACATTTCACGTTAAATGCTTATACAAATGTTAATCCATAGGCATCTAATTTATTTCAAATGTTTTCATAACCACAAGATGGCAGCTGTGCGAATTTTAAAATCTGGTTTTTACTTCTGTATTGTAATTATGCGATTGAAGTTTGAATACCACACGTACACAATAATCTTCATGTAATGGTACATAAATAACAAGATGTTCAGTAAAGAACATATAGCCTACTTTCTCCTAAATGCATGGGTATTGTTATAACTCTTTGTCCTTTTCAAGGAGGATAATTGAATGTAGGTTGTAGAAGCTTGTTGAAATACAACGTGCTATAGGGATATTAAACATGAATATGAGGTGCCCTTTGCTAGTGCTACCTCTGTAAAAAAATTCATTCAATTCGGTTTCACCGTGTTTGAATTGATCTGGGGAATGGATTTGCACACATACATGGCCGCTATTTGCAAACTATTGGGCTGATGACCTTGTAGTCAGTCATAAGATGCTTTCCACAAAAAGGCATGTTGTTGCAAAATCCGGTAGAGATCAAATTATTAGGATGGTCGGAATTTGATTTAAGCTTTTAACATTTGGGTGGCCGTCATTCCGTTTCCGTCAAGATGGCGGAGATATAAAACATGACACTGAGGTGCCTTTTGCTAGTGCTACCTCTGTACCAAATTTCGTTTAATTCGGTTTCACCGTGTTTGAATTGCTAGGGGGAATCGATTTGCACACATACTTGGCCACCATCTGCAAACTATTGGGCTGGTGATCTAGCAGTTTGGTCAGAATATGCTTGCCACATAAAGATTTGTTGTTGCAAAATTTGGTAGAGACTAGATTATTAGGTTGGTCGTAATTACATTTTAGCCTTTAACATTTGGGTGGCCGCGATTACGTTTCCGTCAAGATGGCGGTGAAATAAAACATGACACTGAGGTGGCCTATTCTAGTGCTACCTCTGTACCAAATTTCATTCCATTCGGTTTCACCGTGTTCGAATTAATAGGAGTAATCGATTTTGACACAAAGAAGGCCGCCATCCGCAAACTATTAGGCTAATGACCTATTATATTTGTCAAAGGATGCTTCCTCCATAAAGGTATGTTGTTGCAAAATTTGGTAGAGATCGGATGATTAGGTTAGTCGTAATTTGATTTAAGCTTTGAACATTTGTGTGGCCGCCATTACGTTTCCGTCAAGATGGCGGTGATATAAAACATGACACTGAGGTGCCCTTTGCTAGTGCTACCTCTGTACCAAATTTCATTCCATTCGGTTTCACCGTGTTCGAATTAATAGGGGTAATCGATTTTGACACAAAGATGGCCGCCATCCGCAAACTATTAGGCTAATGACCTATTAGATTTGTCAAAGGATGCTCCCTTCATAAAGGTATGTTGTTGCAGAATTTGGTAGAGATAGGATGATTAGGTTAGTCGTAATTTGATTTAAGCTTTGAATATTCGGGTGGCCGCCATTACGTTTCCATCAAGATGGCGGCGATATAAAACATGACAATGGGGTGCTCGTTGCTAGTGCTACCTCTGTACTAAATTTCATTCCATTCGGTTTCACCGTGTTCGAATTAATAGGGGTAATCGATTTTGACACAAAGATGGCCGCCATCCGCAAACTATTAGGCTAATGACCTATTAGATTTGTCAAAGGATGCTTCCTCAATAAAGGTATGTTGTTGCAAAATTTGGTAGAGATCGGATGATTAGGTTAGTCGTAATTTGATTTAAGCTTTGAACATTTGTGTGGCCACCATTACGTTTCCGTCAAGATGGCGGCGATATAAAACATGACACTGGGGTGCCCTTTGCTAGTACTATCTCTGTAACAAATTTCGTTCCATTCGGTTTCACCGTGTTCAAATTAATAGGGGCAATCAATTTTCACACAAAGATGGCCGCCATCCGCAAACTATTAGGCTGATGACCTATTAGTTTGGTCAAAGGATGCTGCCCCCATAAAGGTATGTTGTTGCATAATTTGGTAGAGATCGGATGATTAGTTTAGTCGTAATTTGATTTAAGCTTTGAACATTTGTGTGGCCGCCATTACGTTTCCTTCAAGATGGCGGCGATATAAAACATGACACTGAGGTGTTCTTTGCTAGTGCTACCTTTGTACCAAATTTCGTTCAATTTGCGCTCACCGTGTTCGAATTAATGGGGGGGGGGGCGTTTAAGACATTCAGAGTACACACACTCACACACACACACACACACACACACACACACACACACACACACACACTCACACACATACTCACTCACACACATACACACACACAGACATACACACACACAGACAGACACACTTTTTTTTCGCCCTGTAGTGATCTCATAAGTCTACTTTCATTTTTTGCAAAAATCGAAAGTAGGCTATAAATAGGCTTATGAGATCACTTTTGTCCGTGTGTCTGTATGTGTGTGCGTGTGTGGGTCCCCTAATAACTACTAAACGGCTGGAGCGATTTCAATGAAACTCAGTAAGATCATAGCACCATTCTGGCCGACCCCGACCGTACCCTTCAAATTTTATTGTGTCTCACCAATCCAACATGGCGGCTGTGCGAAATATTTCACCAGCATTCAGTATCTCCAAAACTATTACCGATATCACCCTGAAATTTTGTACGGGAATAAAGGATACTACTAGAAGTTCGCCTATGAACTATTCAAAAACCTGGTGACTACAAAACCAACATGGCGGCCAAGCGAAATTGAGACTTTCAAGCGTAATGAAACTTGGTACAGCAAGTGTTTATTCACATTGTAATGCACTGATGTCTAATTTAGTTCAATTGTTTACATATCCTCAAAATGGCGGCTGTGCGAAATATTTCACTGGCATTCTATATCTCCGCAACTATTACAGATATCACCCTGAAATTTTGTACGGTGGTAAAGGGCACTCCCACAAGTTTATCTACGTATTTTTCAAAATCCTGTAAAGTACATAACGAACATGGCGGCCAAGCGAATTTGAAACATTTTGATAGACCTTTCTCGTGATTTAACCATCTGAGCGCAGTGAAATGTGGTACAGTAAATTATTATACATATTGTAATGCACTGGCGTATAATTTAGTTCAATTGTTTACAGAACCTCAAGATGGCGGCTGTGCAAAATTTTAAAATTAAGTTTTTATTTTTTGTGTCGTAATCATGCGATCGAAGTGATAGTTTGAATAATGAAGCTACACAATAATTTTCCATTAATGGTATATAAATCTATGGCATATACATGTAACAATCCAAAATGGCGAGCATCCGAAATATTTTGACGGTTCTCAATATCTACGAATCTATCACAACAATCAAACTGAAATTTTGTATGTTTGTAGAGGCTATGAACATAAGTTTACCTATAGGACTTTCAGTAATCTGGTGAGCACAAATCCAACATGGCGGCGACGTGAAGTATAAATATTTAAATGGACGTTTCTCGCGTTTAACCATCTGCGTGCAGTGAAACGTTTCACGTTAAATGCTTATACAAATGTTAATCCACTGGCATCTAATTTATTTCAAATGTTTTCATAACCACAAGATGGCAGCTGTGCGAATTTTAAAATCTGGTTTTTACTTCTGTGTTGTAATTATGCGATTGAAGTTTGAATACCACACGTACACAATAATCTTCATGTAATAGTACATAAATAAAAATGCAACCTGGCGACCATCTGAAATATTTAGACAGTTTTCAATTTCTATGAATCTATCACAACCTTCAAACTGAAATTTTGTATGTTGATAGGGGCGATTAACATGAGTAGGATGTATGAAAATAGGCTGTATAGTTCTTCATGGAACTACTTGTTGTTTTCTATTTCCTATTCTAGTATGTAAGTAGCCTATGCAGTTAGGATTAGTTTCATTTCATTTAAATTATCACTATCACCCAAACCATTAGGGGCCGATAACCCATATGTTAGGCCCCTTAAAACGACAATTATCATCATCATCATCATCATTTTCATCATCAATGAACATATTGATATAGTTTACTGTAGTATTTTATGTATTGTCATTTGTTACTCTTCAGTCGGTCAACAAGATTTTGCCCAATGAATGGGCGGGACACAAGATATAAATATGTAAATACACTCCTGGAAAACATTACGGAGGCTTGCTAGCTAATTATCACAATTAAATGTGACAATTTAGGATTACGCATTTCGACCCTCAAGTGGCCGTCATCAGATCCTGATCACTGTGTAGCGGCTAAAATTAACACTAAAATAATTACGCTACTACTATATTTTAGTAGTTTGCTTCGGTGTATTACGGAGTATTTGAAAATGAAAATGAGAATCCACATCCTGCTTCCAGCCTCCGACCGGGTCAGGAATGGAATGAATGAAGCGGGGAGGATATGAACTGAGCCGGCTGCCGAAGTCTGTCGCACTTCTCTGGGGCAATGATTAATATTCAATTATTCAGATGAAATGAAATGATAGTGGAGAGTGTTGCTGGAATGAAATTTTGACAGGGAAAGCCGGAGTACCCGGAGAAACACCTGTCTGCCTCCGTTTTGTCCAGCACAGATCTCACATGTAGCGACCGGGATTTGAACCACGGACCCAGCGGTGAGAGGCGGCAGCACGCCGGCCACGGAGGGTCTATTACCGAGTATTTACGATTCGCAATTAAATCTCGTTATACGTTAGGTTTGTTTTCCGTTAACGGTTTTATGAATTACGTAAGTAACAAGATGTTCAGTAAAGAACATATAGCCTACTTTCTCCTAAATGCATGGGTATTGTTATAACTCTTTGCCCTTTTCAAGGAGTATGATTGAATGTTGGTTGTAGTAGCTTGTTGAAATACAACGTGCTATAGGGATATTAAACATGAATATATGAGGAGCCCTTTGCTAGTGCTACCTCTGTACCAAATTTCGTTCAATTCGGTTTCACCGTGTTTGAATTGATAGGGGGAATCGATTTGCACACATACATGGCCACCATCTGCAAACTATTGGGCTGATGTTCTTGCAGTTTGGTCAGAATATGTTTCCCACATAAAGATATGGTGTTGCAAAATTTGGTAGAGACTAGATTATTAGGTTGGTCGTAATTACATTTTAGGTTTTAACATTTGGGTGACCGCGATTACGTTTCCGTCAAGATAGCGGTGATATAAAACATGACACTGAGGTGCCCTTTGCTAGTGCTACCTCTGTACCAAATTTCGTTCATTCGGTTCCACCGTATTCGAATTAATAGGGGGAATCAATTTTGACATAAATATGGCCGCCATCCGCAAACTATTAGGCTAATAACCTATTAGATTGGTCAAAGGATGCTCCCTCCATAAAGGTATGTTGTTGCAAAGTTTGGTAGAGATCGGATGGTTATGTTAGTCGTAATTTAACTTAAGCTTTGAACATTTGTGTGGCCGCCATTACGTTTCTGTCAATATGGCGGCGATATAAAACATGACACTGAGATGCCCTTTGCTAGTGCTACATCTGTACCAAATTTCGTTCCATTCGGTTTCACCGTGTTTGAATTAATAGGGGGAATTGATTTTCACACAAAGATGGCCGCCATCCGCAAACTATTAGGCTAATGACCTATTAGATTGGTCAAAGGATGCTCCCTCCATAAAGGTATGTAGTTGCAAAATTTTATAGAGATCGGATGATTAGGTTGATCGTAATTTGATTTAAGCTTTGAACATTCGTGTGGCCGCCATTACGTTCCATTCAAGATGGCTGCGATATAAAACATGACACTGAGGTGCCCTTTGCTAGTGCTACCTCTGTACCAAATTTCGTTCCATTCGGTTCCACCGTGTTCGAATTAATGGGGGGAATCAATTTTGACATAAAGATGGCCGCCATCCGCAAACTATTAGGCTAATAACCTATTAGATTGGTCAAAGGATGCTCCCTCCATAAAGGTATGTTGTTGCAAAGTTTGGTAGAGATCGGATGGTTATGTTAGTCGTAATTTAACTTAAGCTTTGAACATTTGTGTGGCCGCCATTACGTTTCTGTCAATATGGCGGCGATATAAAACATGACACTGAGATGCCCTTTGCTAGTGCTACATCTGTACCAAATTTCGTTCCATTCGGTTTCACCGTGTTTGAATTAATAGGGGGAATTGATTTTCACACAAAGATGGCCGCCATCCGCAAACTATTAGGCTAATGACCTATTCATTTGGTCAAAGGATGCTTCCTCTACAAGGGTATGTTGTTGCAAAATTTGGTAGAGATCGGATGATTAGGTTAATCGTAATTTGATTTAAGCTTTGAACATTTGTGTGGCCGCCATTACGTTTCCGTCAAGATGGCGGCGATATAAAACATGACAATGAGGTGCCTTTTGTTAGTACTACCTCTGTACCAAATTTCGTTCTATTCGGTTGCACCGTGTTCGAATTAATGGGGGGAATCGATTTTCACACAAAGATGGCCGCCATCCGCAAACTATTACGCTGATGACCTATTAGTTTGGTCAAAGGATGCTCCCCACATAAAGGTATGTTGTTGCAAAATTTGGTAGAGATCAGATGATTAGGTTAGTCGTAATTTAATTTAAGATTTGAACATTTGTGTGGCCGTCATTACGTTTCCTACAAGATGTCGGCAATATAAAACATGACACTGAGGTGCCTTTTGTTAGTACTACCTCTGTACCAAACTTCGTTCCATTGGGTTGCACCGTGTTCGAATTAATAGGGGGAATCGATTTTCACACAAAGATGGCCGCCATCTGCAAACTATTACGCTGATGACCTATTGGTTTGGTCAAAGGATGCTCCCCCCATAAAGGTATATTGTTGCAAAATTTGGTAGAGATCGGATGATTAGGTTAGTCGTAATTTGATTTAAGCTTTGAACATTTGTGTGGCCGTCATTACGTTTCCGTCAAGATGGCGGCGATATAAAACATGACACTGAGGTGTCCTTTGCTAGTGCTACCTTTGTACCAAATGTCGTTCAATTCGCACTCACCGTGTTCGAATTGATAGGGGGGGACATACATTCAGAGTACACACACTCACATACACACAGACACACACACACACACACACACACCCACAGACTCACACACACACATACACACACACACACACAGACTCACACACACACATACACACACA
Source organism: Meconema thalassinum (assembly GCA_946902985.2). Classification (NCBI taxonomy): domain Eukaryota; kingdom Metazoa; phylum Arthropoda; class Insecta; order Orthoptera; family Tettigoniidae; genus Meconema; species Meconema thalassinum. Next base: position 456,651,925 of record OX336388.2, read on the forward strand.
CAGACAGACACACTTTTTTCGCCCTGTGTTGATCTCATAAGTCTACTTTCATTTTTTTGCAAAAATCGAAAGTAGGCTAAAAATGTATATACACGTGTGTACAATTAGAAAACACAATGTAGTAATAAGTCAACAAGCCATCAAGAAATTAGCATACAGTATAAACTTTTATTCGCATTGTTTACTTACTCAGTCGGATGACGCCACACAGGTGTTGACTTATCGCTTGGCCGGTCACTAGCCTTATTGTAAACTTAATCTCTCTCAAAATTATATGAAAATGTTTGAACTTCTGTATTTTGCGATTTGTGTAGCCTGAATTCTGAACGAAGAGAATTTTAACAAGTAGTTCTGTGAAGAACTAAAGCCTATTTTAATATATCCTAGTTATGGTAATTGCCTCTATCAACATACACAATTAGCCGGCCCCGTGGTGTTGGGGTAGCGCACCTGCCTCTCACCCGGAGGCCCCGGGTTCAATTCCCGGCTCCGTCAGGGATTTTAAAACTGACGTGAGGGTTGGAACGGGGTGCACTCAGCCTCGTGAGGACAATTGAGTAGCTGTCTGACAGTGAGGCAGCGCCCCGATCATGAACACCAAGATTAACGGCCGAGGGGATCCGATGCGCTGATCACGCGTCACCCCAATATCTGCAGGCCAAATGGCTGGGCAGCGGTCGCTTGGTCGGCCTGGGCCCTTCATGGGCTGTATAGTGCCAGGGGTTGTTGTTGTTAACATACACAATTTCAGTTTGATCGCTGTAATAGATTCGTAGATATTGAGAACCGTCTAAATATTTTGGATGGTTGGCATGTTGCATTTTTTTTTATAAATGTACGTCTTAGAGTAATGTACTATTACACGAAAATTATTGTGCAGGCGTAGTATTCAAACTTCAATCACATTATTAGGACACAAGAAATAAAATCGAGATTTTAAAATTTCACACAGATGCCACCTTGAGGTTATGTAAACAGTTGAACTAAATTAGATGCCAGTGCATTATAATGTGTATAAACATTTGCTATATCATATTTCACTGCGCTCAGATGGTTAAATCGCGAGGTAAGTCTCTTAAAATGTTTCAAATTCGCTTGGCTGCCTTGTTCGTTTTGTACTTTGCAGTTTTTTTTTGTTAGATAAATGATAAACTTGTAGTAGTGCCCTTATCACTGTACACATTTTGAGTAAGATCGGTAATAGTTTCGGAGTTATAGAATGACGGTGAAATATTTCGCACAACCGCCACATTAAGGTTATGTAAACAATTGAACGAAATTAGATGTCAGTGCATTACAATGAGTATAAACATTTGCTGTACCAAGTTTGGTTGCGATTGGATGGCCAAATCGTGAGAAAAATCTATTTAAACGTTTCAACTTCGCTTGGCCGTTTTGGGTTAACATGTTTTGGAAAGTCTCATGTTTGAACTTCTAGTAGTGCCCTTTATCACCGTTCAAAATTTCAGCGTGATATCTGCAATAGTTTCGGAGATATAGAAAGCCGGTCAAATAATTCGGACAATCGCCATGTTGGATTGGTGAGACATAATAAAATTTGAAGGGCACCATTGGGGTCGGCCAAATGGTGCTGTGACCTTACCGAGTTTCATTGAATTCGGTCCAGCCGTTTAGAAGTTATTAGACACACACACACACACACACACAGACAGACACACACACATACGCGCGCACACACACGGATGAAAGGTGATCTCATAAGCCTATTTTCTTTTTCATAAATGAAAATAGTCTAAAAATTGTCTGAATTCTCTTTATAGACGTAATTAATTTCACTAATTAAATATCACAGATGAATCTTCATCGATAAATGATACTTTTTAAATTATGTTGCTAAGGATTGTTCCAAACATTGTTTTGGTTTAATTGTGCTTTTTTTAAAAATCAAACTGGTGTTCCATTCAAATCATGCTGTTGTTTCATTTGAGGGGCTTGAACGTCATGGTTATTCATCCCAACATAGATGGGTGTAGCCTATACTGTATAATTTTTTAATCTGATAAACTGTGTAATTGCGGTGTATGTAGTAAAGTGTGCATTTGTAATTCAGGTGATGATTGGAAAGAAGGGGCCGTTGCCTTAAGTGAGAAACTGTCCTGACATTTGCCTGGAGTTGATGTGAGAAACCACGGTAAACCACTTCCAGGATGGCTGAGGTGGGAGTCGAGCACACCTCAGTTTTGCATCACGTGGCCGAGTGTACCCCATCCTAGCCCTCAGACAAGAATTACATTTCTTGACAGAGCTGGGAATCGAACCCAGACCTCCGGGGGACAATTAAGAATGCTAGCCGCTACACCACGAGGTGGTCCCATTCTATTCACAGTCACGTACCGTCCAGTGACGTGTAATAATAATAATAATAATAATAATAATAATAATAATAATAATAATAATAATAATAATGAACAAGAAAGGTCTAATGGAAAAACTAGAGGCGAAAGAAAGGAAGATTTTGAGGAAAATCCTGGGTCCTATCAAAGAAAACAGCGAGTACAGAAGGCGTCACAACCACGAATTATACAAGCACGTGGAGAAGATCAGTGACACGATTCGAAAAAGAAGGATTGCCTTTTATAGCCACGTGACACGAATGAGCCCAGGCAGGATATCAAAATGGATATTGACGTACTTTCAGGATAAGAAAACCAAAGGGGCATGGTTCACGGAAGTTGAGAAAGATTACGTGAAATGGAAATTTCCCCTAAAGATATCCAGGAGCGTGTTCCACTTAAGGAAAAACTACGTACGCACAAAGGTTCCCAGGAAAAGCCGAAGCTGAAGACAGGGAAGGTGTGGTCCCAAGAGAGAAAAGAACAACACCGGAGACGAATGCGGGAACACTGGGCGGTAGTTAAAGCTCGGAAGAAGAGACAGTTGAACTGACGTGGTCCCTAGTTGGCAGAATCGAAGAAAGAATAATAATAATAATAATAATAATAATAATAATAATAATAATAATAATAATAATAATCCAATCAAACGGACTAGATACAGAGGCCATAGCGGCCAGAGCAAAGAAACTGGAGGTAGCTTTTCAAACCACCCGGAACATATATAGCAAAAGGTGCTTTTCTATAAATACCGAAATTCATCACTACATCACTGTCGTCAAGCCGGTATCCCTCTATGCGTCAGAATGCCTTATCCTCTCTCAAAAATGTGCGCTTGCTAAGTTAGAGAAAACAGAGAGAAACATTCTCCACTACATGCTTGGTCCAAACTACGAAAACGGGATCTATGTAAGAAAATCCAGGCAATAAATTTATTCTAAGATAGAGAAGATCACAGACACAATGTGCAAACGCAGGGCTCGCTTCTACAGTCACTTGCGACGGATGGACGACTCTAGATGGACAAAATGTACATTTAACAATTTCGACTCAAAACCAAAAACAACAGTTCCCTGGTACGTTAACGTCAAGAAAGACCTCCAAGAAATGGGCCTACGACCTGATGACGCGCACAAACGAGACCTTTTCCGAAAAAGCATCGTGACTTTTGGGACTTTCCGCGATGAGAAATGGACAACCGGTGCAAAGTGGTCGGATGAACGCCGTGTTCGACACAGCATGTTAATGTAAACCTACTGGATCAATCGTAAATTGAATAAACGTCAGAATGTATAGTGGAACTTATCGTGGTCCCTAATTGGCCGATTAGCAAATAATAAACAAATAAATACACCCATAATAATGTTATTGGTTTTACGTTCCTTTTAACTACTAGTCTACAGCTTGTAGAGACGCCGAGGTGCCGGAATTTTGCCACAAAGGGGATCCATAACGTGCCAGTAAATCAACTGACACGGTTCCCTCGCATTTTTGCACTCTCAAATGCCGACTGACTGCGCCAGGATTCGATCCTGGAACCATCGGAACAGCAGATGATAACGTTCCGGTTGCGCCACGGATGATGATGATGATGATAATTGTTTTTAAGGGGCCTAACATCTAGGTTATCGGCCCCTAACGGTTTGGGTGAACGTGATGATGATAATGAAATGTAAACTGTAACTAAAATTAACTACTAACTTATATACCAGAAGAAGAAATGGAAAACAAAAGGAGAATAAGGAAAATAAAGGACAGGAGGAAAAGAAATGCCCTCAACCCTCGAAGAATGCAGATTGAGGGACTTGGAAGGAAGGAGAGCCATGAAAGGCAGATAAGAAAGTGAAAACGGAGAGGGTCCGCCCCAGAGGTAATGGATAAAAGGGGGAAAACTGAACCCAGCTCAGGAATCCCTTGGGGTCGCCAACACCCGAACTCACCAGACGTGAGCCCCTGAGGGTGTAGCAATATCTAGGGTGCACCAGAAGTGGTGGGGCTACATACACCCTGCCTCCTTGAGGGCTTTGAGCAGAAGGCAGGAGATAACAGGAAAATAAAAAGAAGGCTGACCCCTCGCATAAGGAGGGTATCAGAAAAGATGAGACAAGGGACAATTAAGGCGGGAAATGAAGAGACTCCCTAGGCCTCGGACACCCTAATACCATCGGGGTCGGAAGAGAGCAAGAGTTGACCACGTGAGGTCGACAGAAAAGAAGACGGAGAGGAGCCCGGCACAATTAAGTGGGAGCAATGCCGGACTCAGCTAGCCAACCCACGTCCCACTAGATGTGAGCCCCTGGGGAGGCCACGGATGAGGACCAAGTTGGGATATCTTTAACTTTATACGTTAGACACCTTATACACGTATGCTAGCGATTCTATGTTTGGAAACAGATTCTAATCGGCTGGGAATATTGTTTATTTGGAAGGAATGCGTCCTAAGTGATTGTTAAGGTTCAGTCGTTGTGAGAGGTCATCTTGGACACGGTGTCGGGCAGTAGCTGATGATACCCACGTAGCGGGAAGGTGCGACATAGCTCTTGCTATTCCAGGCGGTCATGCACGTTGCGTGTAATACACGCGTGCACAGAATGCACACCGAGGGCGGTCGTCAGGTGGTGTGGCCACTAAGCAACTGTTTCCGGTACGTTAACATCAGTTCCGGCACCAAGCCTACTAAAAGAAAAGTACTTTCCGACTAAACACATAAAAATAAAATCAAGTGAGTGTGGGAGGTCCTCTGTTATTATTTCCTGAAACAAGCAATAAATTGATCGTCCTTTGGTACACCGCCGGCACTTCCGGTCTTTGATTCGCGAGTCCTGCGTCCTCAGCCACTTCCTCTCCTTCGTATTTTGCAGCGAATGAATACAGGTATTGTTAAGTCAGGTATTTTGCGTTTCGACACCATTTACCCAATATATGGACTGGAATTACTTGTGTTCCGGGGTTGCTGGAAGACACCATGTTGAGCAATTCTTCCATCTTCGATTCTGGCCTATTCTGGACCATGGTAAATAATTACTTTGCTGATTAGGGGCTGTTCACTTATTACGTAACCACTTTTTGGTCGATTTCTGACCCCCCTCCCCCTATATTACGAAATCACAAGGCAATACCTAATATTTCTGATTTGGTCACAATTTACAATAATTTAATAAATTCGTTGGTTGGTTCCTCACTTTAGGGGCTGCAACAACGTGGTCATGTAGCCACGTGTACTTTGGTTATGTGTAGAATCTGTCTGGTGAAAATCCACAGCCTGCTTCCAGTCTCCGACCGGGTCAGGTATGGAATGAATGAAGCCCCCATCTAGCGGCGAGGATATGAACTGTGCCGGCTGCCGAAACCTGTCGCACTCCTCTGGGGCAATGATTAGATGAATGACAGATGAAATGAAATGATAGTGGAGAGTGTTGCTGGAATGAAATTTTTGACAGGGAAAACCGGAGTACCCGGAGATAAACCAGTCTACCTCCGTTTTGTCCAGCACAGATCTCACATGGAGTGACCGGGATTTGAACCACGGACCCAGCGGTAAGAGGCCGGCGTGCTGCCGCCTAAGCCACGGAGGCTCGGTAACAGGTGTTAATTGCGATTTTTTAAGTGATCACTCTATCATTTCGTTTACTCCTCTCCGTACGTTATCAACGTAATCATAAGCGTCGAACCCGTTCCCCCTCTTCGTGATTGCGTTACATGTGGACTGCCCCTTAGTCCCTTCCTATCCTCCCAAAATTTCTTCATACTTTCGCTTTGATTCTACCATCCTTCCTCTGACCAGGTGTCCTCGACTCTTTTACTTTGTTTTCTCAGAACCCTCGGAACTTTACCTCGAACGTACCTCTATCACACATCTCTTTTGGAGCGATCACAACTTCCTCCGGGCGCAGTCCAATTGCGCCAGTTAATTAAACTGATAAAATCGGACAAACTTTTGACACAAGTGTGATCTGCCCCTTTGATAATTCATAGTCGGATTGCGCCTGTGATAGCTCATTAGCAACTTCCCCTCTCTTCCCCCACCTGCATCCAACACATACCAAACTGTTAACATGTTCCAACCTTTCGTCGTGTAGACTGTTGGAGGGGAAGTGATTCACAGTTTGACCGTCCCTGGGGTGTTAATTACTACAAAGTCGCATATAATATGACATAGCGTTCAGGATATATACGATAGCCTATGTCTTCAATAATTTCACAAATATGGACATCCAAGAGATTGTGTTCGATGAACTGACAGCATTAATATAACCCAGGTGTAAGCTCTAACATTTTACCGAATTTTCATTGCATAATCATATGAATGAGAAAAATAAATGAAAATAAAAACAACAACAACAAATGAACAATTTTCAAAGAATAGCCCAAATTATTAAATGAGATGAAAACATACTTACGCCAGTAATCAATTGTTGGAGATATAATAATAATAGCATAATGGGTTTAACGTCCATTTTAACTGTTGGTAAACAAGTGTTTAGTGCTTTTCAGTCGGTCAACACGAATGTACCCAAAAGAGATGGGTTAAGCCCTAATCCTGAAATAAATTACATGAGGGCTTAACCCATCTCTTTTGGGTACATTCGTGTTGACCGACTGAAAAGCACTAAACACTTGTTTACTAAGGCAACACTGAAAATATGGCTTCAAACACCACAATTAACTGTTGGTGTTTTTAGTCTACTTTCCATTTTTGCAAAAAATGAAAGTAGACTTATGAGATCTACACAGGGCCAGAAATTGTGTGTCTGGCTGTGTGTATGTGTGTGTGTGAGTGTGTATACTCTGCATGTCTGTCCCTTCCGCTATCAATTAAAACACGGTGAAACCGAATTGAACGAAATTTGGTTCAGAGGTAGAACTAGCAAAGGGCACCTCAGTGTCATATTTTATATCGCCGCCATCTTTACCAAAACTGAATGGCGGCCACTCAAACTTTCAAAACGTAAAATCAAAATACGACTAAACTAATCATCCGATCTCTACCAAATTTCGTAACAACATACCTTTATATAGGATGCGTCTTTCACACAAACTACAAGATCATCAACCGTGTCATTTCAGGATGGCGGCTGTGTGAATTATGCAACCATTATAATCAATAACTTAAGACCCACCAATTCCGATTATCAAGCCAAGGGTTGTTTAAGCTATCCTAAAGGACGTGATCCGTTATTTATTATAATTTAATGTTATAATATTATACTGTATGAGTGGCATGAAAGAGCTGAGCCGTCTCTGTCACATGGCAAGATGGCAGCTGACCTCTTGTGCCTGCTGTATATTTCGGTAGTATTAGTATGTTGTATGCGATATAGCCTACTGATACAAATAATGTAAACTTTGTATGAAATGATTTATAATGAAGATGTACTGCAGTGAAGAAATCGTTTATTTCAAGACATTATTTGCAAACTGTGTATATAAGTCAGTTAATAACACTCAGGAGTTAAGGACATGGTTGGCTCTGGCCTAGCACGTTAGCCTCTCACGCGGTTGTCTGGGGGATCGAATACTACTAGAGTTAACTTTATTTTACTTGAGTTCTTTTACAAATGATGTGCACGAGCTCTTTACACAGACACTAAATAAAATGCCATTTAGCTCAAAGGAGAGGCTAATGTATACACTCGTTTATTAATTATCACAGCCCCAGCATCGCACATAAACAGAAGACATTAGAAAATGGAGAATAGAAGAACAAGGTACACGTCATCAACCACAGCCTTATCAATGCCTCTGTACGGTGCTGCCCTCTTGCGGATTGCGTGGGTAATTGTTTCAAACTTTCTGCTTTGTGGATCCCTGGCCTCCTGAAGTATTGCAATTTTTTATTACTTCAACTTGTAGCCGCGACCGCGCTCCGATTACCTTTAAGCACTGCCAGCTGGATCGCCTCCCATCTGGCTGCTTTAAACTGCCTGCTCATTCAACAATCAGAGGCGTACAAGATATATATTAATTCACTGCTAGGTGATCGCCGCGGATTTTTGAAGGGGAAGATACCCAAAACGAAGGATTCTTAAGTTTGGAGGCTTAAAATCAAGATTAACGGACGTGAATGCATAACAATAAGTTAGTAGTTTTGTTATTCAATTATCATAAGTATATAATATTGATTTTGACACTTAATGGCTAATTATCAATACAAAGGAAAACAAACAATACATGGTGGTAAAGGTGATTGTTTTATGGATGAAGACAAATAGTTATAAGTATACCATTACATTTAGGAGAAAGTAAGCTATATGTTGTTTGCTGAACATCTTGTTTTAAAAGGCTTACTGTTTGTTTCAGTGATTTGGGTTAGATCCCAATGCATTTTGTACAGCCCTGCATGGTGGAGTGTTTACAAGAAATTCAAGAGCCTGTCGGTCATTCTGCAAGTACAAATAAGAATATCTTCGCTTTTGGGTTTTCACAATGGTAGTGGTGGGGGACGCAAGGGAGGACGATTTCGTCAGAGGAACAAAAATTTGGCTGGGGGCAAGTGGCGTCAAAGGACTGTGCGATGGAATGACAAGATAAGAAAGATCAACTCGGAAGATAAGCTGGCGCAATTCGCCAACACCACTTCCTCCGTGTGGTCTCTCGTTTCCTTACTCATTCTGTGGTCACCTTGATCTTGGTGATACAGTTTAAGGTCTTCTTCGTTAGCGGCCGTCCACATATTATACGTAATCAGAAAGAGAGGAAAGAGGGTGTGTCGAACTGCGCTAATTGAGTTAACCCAGAGAGTCCAGTCAGCTTACGCTAATGAGTTTGAGAAGAAAGTGGGGATAGGCAACCTCTCCTGAAATGTTGGTTAAATCATGAGTTGACTGACAGCTACGAACACCTGGACTCTCTGGAGTTTCCGTAGATATAATCAGTTCAGCTGACATTGTTATCCATCGAAATTTGATGTTTTTAAGTTGGTCGACACGATTGTACCCAATTGTGATGGGTTATTCCCTAACCCAGAAAACAATTTACATGAGATTAATACACTTGGATGACCAGTTTCGATCGTCAAGCGATCATCAGATCCATTACAATTAGGCTATAAAATCTATGTCTAGACGTATGGGTGAAAGTATTTACAACATGTACACTTATTTAGTTGAAGTATTAGTTATAATAATGTAACTCGTCAATATGTGTTAGTTGTGGTCTATGTGATATTTTGTTAAGATACTGGAAGTGGTGATTGACCTCAAAATTTGCTTGTTTAGTGTGAATATGTGATTGTTGTTAAGTGGTCAGTTCAGATTGTATTGTACAGGCTACTTATCTGGTTGAGTTGTGCGCGGTCTTGGTGAGAGCAGTTAACTTTGTCACTGTCTGTTCTCAACTAGGGGAAGTTTGCTGTGTGCGAGGGTCTCTTATATTCCTGGGTTTTTCCCCCTCTCGCATTCTTAAGTGTCTGTATTCATCATACAAATTTAACTGTGCGTTGCCTAGTCTAGTCTCCCTAATGTGATGTACATACTGGACAATCTTCAACTAGGGAGGTTGAGGCTACTTGAGCTTTAAGTTCTCGCAGTAGAGAGGTGCAGGTGCACTTCATATAAAGGGAGGTAGCGCGCAGTTCGCTACTCCTGTGTGGGTCTGGACGCGGACACCAAGAGCCAGCTTGGTGTCCTAGGCGAGATCCCACAAAAGACACGGCATAAACCTAGAAAAATTGCCGAGTTTTAATTCACTAGCCGTGAAAGCCAATATACCATCTTATTAAACACCAGTTTTCATTCTCGTCACGTATAAGCTAAAATAGCCCTATAAGCGCTACCCGGTCTAATGAGATAGTCCCGGAAACTTTAATACTGCCGAGAATGCCGGTCTAGGTTTATTGAAGAAAGAGGTACATCGTACATCCTGATCCAATAACATGTTTCCCTTATAAATCCCTTATCTAGCTTGGCTACTTCGTTATGTCGTGTCTTGTTTCCGACGGGAGGTGCTTTCTAGTGGAGTAAAGAGGGATGAATTCTCCATGAATGCGTATTCGTTTAAATTATCCATGTAGAGTCAAAGGAGTGGAGAATTGTGATTTATAGGAAACTATACATATTATAAGTGTGAATTGTCACAACGAAGCCAAAAGTGGAGGTTTTCGAACAAGGAATGTTCTATCCATTTACAGTATTATGCACCTTGTTTTATAGCAGAATACATGTAAGCATTTTGGTTCCCACGGTATTGTTTTGAAGCTCATTGTGCAGGCTATAACTTGCACACGAAGTCATTTTTACGAAGCTACAACATATATATATGCAGGCTGAATAGTAACTGTGAAACACAAAGAAAATGACCGAACGTAAACTTTAAATGCAAGGCTAAAGAAATCCAAGAATCTGGAACAATGCCAAAACGACAGATTCAGATAATATTTTCCTTCACGTTCAGTTTGGTGGGGGCGGGGGCAGTGAAACACGCCTAAGTAACTTCCCTCGTTAGGATTTTTCTAATTGACCCCCATGGAGAGAATCCTTTAGCGCAACTGGTATCACCCATTCACGAACTAGGACTCAGATTGTGGGGTCATGTGAAGAGAATGGGGGAGGAGAGACTACCTAAGAGGTTAATGAGTTCAGTTGTAGAGGGTAAGAGAAGCAAAGGTAGACTAGGAGGTGATGGTTAGATTTAGTGTTGAACGATTTCAAAGCGAGAGGTCCAAAAGCAGAGAAGGCTTCAGTGCTAACTGCTAATAGGGGATCATGGAGGTGACTCGTTCGCAAACAGACACTTGCAGACTTGACTGGACGCTGAAAGGCAAATCAGTCTGAAATAAAAATCTATGATTGTATAAATAAATGAATAAATAAATACATAAATAAACACATAAATAAATAAATAAATATAAGTAAATAAATAAAGAAGTAAATAATTTAACAAATAAATAAGTAAATAAATAAGTAATTAAATAAATAAATACTGTAAGTAAACAAATAAATAAGTAAATAATTAAATAAGTAAATAAATAAATACATAATTAAATAATAAATAAGTAAACACACAAATAAATAAATAAGTAAATAAATAAATAATTAAATAAATAAATAAATAAGTAAATACATAATAAAATAAATAAATACATAAGTAAATAAATAATACAATTTTGTAAATCCTGGATTAATGAAAGCGAATATCACATAAAATATTTCACAATGCGTATTTTCAACGTCTGAGGAACTTGTAATTGATGCGCTTGATGGACGAAATCTACTGTAGTTGGTGTACCTGTTTCATAGTGAATACGCTCCCACTTAGTAGAAGTAACATTAATGTACATTTCCGTTCCATTTAGAGTGAGTAGGAAGGGTCACGCTGCTGTCTAGGCTCATGCGTGAGGCACTAAATTGTTTATTATGGCCACGTGCCGGCCAGTCAAACAATTTGGCCTTTCGCTGAAATGGATATTCTCTGTATCGACACAGCTGATTCGCAGAATGGAAATTTCCGCTGAAAAGAAGGGATTGCCCTTATAGAATAAAAACGATCAACTACCCCGAATAACGATCATTGATTAACAATGAACCACGGCCACATTTCAGCATTCGTTAATTCTGAATTAATATTGCTTGTACATTTCAACTAGGCCTATGTGGTGTATCGTTACAATATCAAAAAATCATATATATTATTTCAGTATCACATCCCTCTTGCGGCGCTCACAAGCGTCCGATCGTGAAAAATGAGCATTCAAATGAAAGAGAATATACATTACCAGTGACGCATTGTACACTAATTTCATAAATATCTATAATTTCCATAAAAAATGACTTTAAGAAAAACTTCACGAAGTGTGCGATTTGAGGATACTGTTGCTTCAGGAAGATACGTTCCATAATTGCTGTCCACTTCACATTTTGGCCGCTGTGACACATGTTTCATGCCATATTAACATTCTTTCTTTCTCATTTTGCATGGATTTCAGAAACAGTAATTTAAAGGAATGAGTAGACTACTCAAATCGTATAATTTCATAAATATCGAATAACCGAGGAGTGTTACGACTAAGCTGTCAATCAATAGTCTCAGCACACAAATGCCATTAGCAGTGACAAATTGCATTCTAATTTTATAAATATCAATTTTTGTAAGAAGTGTGCGATTTGCGAATACTGCTGCAGTAGGAAAATACGCGACATCATTGCTGTTCATTTCCCATTTTGGCCGTAGGGACGCCTGAAACGTAAATAGTGTTCTATAATCATTTGGTTCAAATAAAAACATAACAACCTTTCTCCCTAAGTCTCTTATTATAAACCTATTGGGGAAAGTGTGGTTTATGAACATGCGAGATTTCTCGCACGGGCTCCCTAGTGTGTATTAAATACCTGCAACAGAGATGTCACGGCCAAGGAGCACTCCTTAAAACAATAAGTATCGTTACATCATCGATGCCACGGTATGCCTTATACGAGGATCAAGCATGCTCCTATTTCACTTCAACGCCAACCTGATTATTGTAATTTCTTGTAGGGTTGTGCATAACATGTGAATATTCCATTAATTATAGATAATTGGAATATTCACCAATTTGAAATCCGAATGTTCAAAGAATTCGATTGCTCGAACAATGCGGTTGTCCGAATACAAGGGTCATCGATAAAGGTTGCAGCAATTTCAAACAAGGTGTTCAGTAAAGAACATATAGCCTACTTTCTCCTATATGCATGGGTATTGTTATAACTCTTTGTCCTTTTCAAGGAGTATAATAGAATGTTGGTTGTAGTAGCTTGTTGAAATACAACGTGTTATACGGATATTAAACATGAATATGAGGAGCCCATTGCTAGTGCTACCTCTGTACAAAATTTTATTCAATTAAGTTTCACCGTGTTTGAATTGATAGGGGGAATCGATTTGCACACATACATGGCCAACATATGCAAACTATTGAACTGATGACCTCGTAGCTTGGTCAAAGAACGCTTCTCACATAAAGGTATGTTGTTGCAAAATTTGGAAAAGATCAGATGATTAGGTTGGTCGTAATTAGATATAAGCTTTTAACATTTAGGTGGCCACCATTACATTTCCGTCAAGATGGCGGCGATATAAACATGTCACTGAGATGCCCTTTGCTAGTGCTACCTCTGTACCAAATATCGGTTTCACCGTGTTTGAATAGATAGGGGGAATCGAATTGCACACATACATGGCCGCCATCCACAAATTATTGGACTGATGACCTTGTAGTTCGGTCAAAGGATTCTTCGTACATAAAGACATAATGTTGCACAAATAGGTAGAGATCAGATGATTAGGTTGGTCGTAATTTGATTTAAGCTTTTAACATTTGAGTGGCCGCCATTACGTTTTCGTCAAGATGGCGGTGATATAAAACATGACACTGACGTGCCCTTAGGTAGTGCTATCTCTGTACCAAATTTCGTTCAATTCGGTTTTACCGTGTTTGAATTGATAGGGGGAATCTATTTTCACACATACATGACCGCCATCTGCAAACTATTTGGCTGATGACCTTTTGGTTTAGTCAAAAGACGCTCGCCATATAAGTATATGTTGTTGCAAAATTTGGTAGAGATCGGATGATTAGGTTGGTCGTAATTTGATATAAGCTTTTAACATTTGGGTGGCCGCCATTACGTTTCCGTCAAGATGGCGGCAAAATAAAACATGACACTGAGGTTCCCTTTGCTAGTGCTACCTCTGTACCAAATTTTGTTCAATTCGGTTTCACCGTGTTCGAATTGATAGGGGGGGGGGTCAGACATTCAGAGTACACACACTCACACACACACAGACTCACACACAGACAGACACACAATTTTTAGCCTATTTTCAATTTTGAAAAAAAAAAAAATAGGCTTATGAGATCACCTTTTGTCCGTGTGTGTGTGTGTGCGTGTGTGTGTGCGTGTGTGTGTATGAGGTGTGTGTGTGTCCCTAATAAAATCTAAACGGCTGGAGCGATTTCAATGAAACTCGGTAAGTTCATAGCGCTATTCCCGGCGACCTCGACCGTGCCCTTCAAATTTTGTTACGTCTCACCAATCCAACATGGCGGCTGTGCGAAATATTTCACTAGCATTCAATATCTCCGAAACTATTACCGATATCGCCCTGAAATTGTGTACTGTGATAAAGGGCACTACTAGAAGTTCACCTATGAGACTTTCAAAAACCTGGTGACTACAAAACCAACATGGCGTCCAAGCGAAGTTGAGACCTTAAATAGACTTTTCTCGCGATTTAACCATCCAAACGTAAAGAAACATGATACAGCAATTGTTTATACACATTGTAATGCATTGAAGTCTAATTTAGTTCAATTGTTTACATAACCTAAAAATGGCGGCTGTGCGAAATATTTCACTGACATTCTATATCTCCGAAATTATTACAGAATCACCCTGCAATTTTGTGCGGTGATAAAGGGTACCGATACAAGTTTACCTATGTATATTTCATAAACCTGTAAAGTACAAAACGAACATGGCGATCAAGCGAATTTGAAATATTTTAATAGACTTTTCTTGTGATTTAACTCTCTGAGCGCCGTGAAATGTGGTACAGTAAATGATTTTGCAGTTTGTAATGCACTGCCATCTAACTTAATTCAATTGTTTACATAACCTCAAGATGGCGGCTGTGCCACATTTTAAAATTAAGTTTTTATTTCTTGTGTTGTAATCATGCGATCGAAGTGAAAGTTTGAACAATGAACCTAGGCAATAATTGTCCTTGAATCGTACATAACTCTATGTATGGCCTATGCATATAACAATCCTAAATGGCGAGCTTCCGAAATATTTTGACGGTTCTCAATATCTATGAATCTTTTACAGCAACCAAACTGGTTTTTTAATGTTCATAGAGACTATGAACATATGTTCACCTATAGGACTTTCAGTAACCTGGTGAGCACAAATCCAACATGGCTGCGACGCGAAGTATAAATATTTAAATGGACGTTTCTCGCGAATTAACTATCCGAGTGCCGTGAAACGTTGCACGTTAAATGCTTATACAAATGTTCATCCACTGGCATCTACTTTATTTCAATTGTTTGCATAATCACAAGATGGCTGCTGTGCAAAATTTTAAAATCTCGTTTTTACTTCTTGTGTTCTAATCATGCGATTGAATTTTGAATACCACACGTACACAATAATCTTAATGTAATAGTACAAAAATAAAAATCCAACCTGGCGATCATCTGAAATATTTATACGGTTCTCAATATCTACGAATCTGTTACAGCAATTAAACTAAAATTTTGTATGTTGATAGAGGCAATTAACATGAGCAGGATATATGAAAATAGGCTGTATAGTTCTTCACGGAACTACTTGTTCGCCCTGTGTTGATCTCATAAGTCTACTTTCATTTTTTTTTTTTTTGTGCAAAAATCGAAAGTAGGCTAAAAGTCATATATCCCGTTGTAAGAGAGATAAATTAATAACTCGACCTGAAAACTAATCAAGAACTCATCGAGGTTTAGTTTTAGATGTGACTGTAGATCTACTCCATCCGTGACCTTCAGCCGATGCACAGAATGAGTGCGCGACAGGAAGCTGCTACGCCACTGTTTCAGTAGTGTGATTGAAATGGCGACAGTTCAGTAGAAAGCACAGTGTGTGTTGTGGTTAGCGGAGTTTAAATCTGTTATAACTGTTCAGCGCACTTTCCGACGTGTTTATGGTAGGGATCCCCCTAATGCATTAGACGGTGGTATGGACAGGTACAGGAAACTGGCAGCGTTGACGTGAAGTAGTCCTCCGGACGCCCTAGAACGAGGGACGGAACAAACGAGCGCACATAGAAACATATACACACATCAAAAAAAGTTTTGCATCACCTCGGTTCCAAGAGTTCCGGAACCGTTAAATACAAAGGGAATAGAGATCAACACAAACAACATTTCAGCTCGTTTTATTGCTCATGAGACCCACACATTGCATGTTGTACCATCATACAGCTAGACTTTCAGCATTTGTGGTCCAGATTGCAGTACACACCACTACCTCTAATACCCAGTAGCACGTCCTCTTGCATTGATGCATGCCTGTATTCGCCGTGGCATACTATCCACAAGTTCATCAAGACACTGTTGGTCCAAATTGTCCCACTCCTGAACGACAATTCGGCGTAAATCTCTCAGAGTGGTTGGTGGGTCAAGACGTCCATAAACAGCCCTTTTCAACATATCCCAGGCATGTTCGATAGGGTTCATGTCTGGCGAACATGCTGGCCACTGTAGTCGAGCGATGTCGTTATCTTGAAGGAACGCATTCACAAGATGTGCACGATGAGGTCGAGAATTGTCGTCCATGAAGACAAATGCCTCTCCAATATTCTGCCGATATGGTTGCACTATGGGTCGGAGGATGTCATTCAGGTATCGTAAAGCCGTTTCGGAGCCTTCCATGACCACCAGTGGCGTACGTCGGCCCCACATAATGCCACCCCAAAACATCAGGGAACCACCACCTTGCTGCACTCGCTGGACAGTGTGTCTAAGACGTTCAGCCTGACCAGGGTGCCTCCAAACACGTCTCCGACGATTGTCTGGTTGAAGGCATATGCGACACTCATCGGTGAA
The DNA here is from genome assembly GCA_946902985.2 of Meconema thalassinum. Taxonomy (NCBI): domain Eukaryota; kingdom Metazoa; phylum Arthropoda; class Insecta; order Orthoptera; family Tettigoniidae; genus Meconema; species Meconema thalassinum. The sequence continues at coordinate 456,668,839 of OX336388.2, forward strand.
GAGAACGTGATGCCAATTCCGTGGGGTCCATTCAGCATGTTGTTGGGCCCATCTGTACCGCGCTGCATGGAGTCGGGGTTGCAAAGCTGGACCTCGCCATGGACGTCGGGAGTGAAGTTGCGCATCATGCAGCCTATTGCGCACAGTTTGAGTTGAAACACGACGTCCTGTGGCTGAACGAAACGCATTATTCAACATGGTGGCATTGCTGTCAGGGTTCCTCCGAGCGGCAATCCGTAAGTAGCGGTCATCCACTACAGTAGTAGCCCTTGGGCGGCCTGAGCGAGGCCTGTCATCGACAGTTCCTGTATCTCTGTACCTCCTCCATGTCCGAACAACATCGCTTTGGTTCACTCTGAGACGCCTGGAAACTTCCCTTGTTGAGAGCCCTTCTTGACACAAAGTAACAATGCGGACGCGATCGAACTGCGGTATTGACCTTCTAGGCATGGTAGAACTACAGACAACATGAGCAGCGTACCTTCGTCCTGGTGGAATGACTGGAACTGATCGGCTGTCGTACCCCCTCCGTCTAATAGGCCCTGCTCATGCATGGTTGTTTACATCTTTGAGCAGTTTTAGTGACATCTATGAACAGTCAAAGGGACTGTATCTTGGATACAATATACACAGTCAACGTCTATATGCCGGAGATCTGGGAACCGAGGTGATGCAAAACTTTTTTTGATGTGTGTATAAAATGAAGAAACCATTTTGAGATGGTGAATTTAGAAAAAAAATACTCGTTAGCCTATTTTCATTTATGAAAAAATAAGCTTATGAGATCATCTTTTGACAGTGTGTCTGTCTGTGCGTGCGTGTCTGATTCGTGTGTGTGTGTGTTTCCCCTAATAACTTCTAAACGGCTGGAACGATTTCAATGAAACTCGGTAAGTTCATAGCACTATTCCGGAGGATCTCGACCGTGCCCTTCAAATTTTGTTACGTCTCACCAATCCAACATGGCGGCTGTGCGAAATATTTCACCTGCATTCAATATCTCCGAAACTATTACCGATATCACCCTGGAATTTTGTACGGTGATAAAGGGAACTACTAGAAGTTCATCTATGTGACGTTTGTAAAACTGGTAACTACAAAACCAACATGGCGGCCAAGCGAAGTTGCGACTTTTAAATAGACGTTTTTCGCGATTTAACCACCAAACGCAATGAAACTTGGTACAGTATATGTTTATACACATTGTAATGCACCGACATCTAACTTCGTTCAATTGTTTACATAATCTCAAGATGGCGGCTGTGCGAAATATATCACCGGCATTCTATATCTCTGAAACAATTACCGGTATCACTCTGAAATTTTGTACGGAGATAAAGGGTACTGCTGGAAGTTCATCTATGAGACTTTCAATAACTGGTTAACTACAAAATGAACATGGCGGCCAAGCGAAGTTGAAAGTTTTAAATAGACTTTTCTCGCGATTTAATAATCCAAACGCAATGAAACTTGGTACAGCAAATGTTTATACACATTGCAATGCACTGGTGTTTAATTTAGTTCAATTGTTTACATAACCTTAAGATGGCGACTGTGCGAATTTTAAAATTATGTTTTTATTTCTTGCGTCGTAAACCTACGCAATAATTTTCCTTTAATGATCCAGGGCGTCCATCCGCAATATTTATTCGGTTCTCAATATCTACGAATTTATTATAGCAATCAAAATGAAATTTTGTATGTTTTTTTTTTAGCGTATGGCTTTTAGTGCCGGGAGTGTCCGAGGACATGTTCGGCTCGCCAGTTTTGTAGCTGCTTCGAGACGGACACCCAATGGGTGACCTACAAGTACCGTTGGGGGGGGGGGGGGGAGTTGGAATGTAAGGGCTAGGAATTGGAAGGTAGCGGTTGTGGCCTATACTTAGGGACCAACCCCGGCATTTGCCTGGAAGGAAGATGGGAAACCACAGAAGACCATCTTCAAGGTTGCCGGTGGGGGGATTCGAACCTCCTCGCCTCCCGGATGTGAGCGACTGCCAGCAGTCATGCCGTAACCACCACGGCTAACTCACCCGGTATTTTGTATGTTGATAGTGGCAAATAAGATAAGTAGGATATATGAAAATAGGAACTACTTGTTTTAATATCTTAAATAGTTCCTGAGCTATGATTTTTTTGAAAATTGCTGCAACCTTTTTCGATGATCCTATACAATGGTTTCCGAGTCACCCGAACATTCAAAGTAATCGATTGTTTCGAATAGTCAATGCATGTGAGATTTTCTAAGTGAAATTCCACGTCCTGTGGTTCGGATTCCACGTAAAAAGGAGGTCCCGTGGCTCATGATCTCTAGATTAACGGTCACGTTAAACTACAAGCTTTTTTTGTTTCGAATAGTCGATTATTAAAATAAATCAAACAGTTCAAATATTGTAATTATTTGAAGATGATAAGTACCCAACAGAAAAGCCTCCGTGGCTTAGGCGGCAGCTCGCCGGCCTCTCACCGCTGGGTCCGTGGTTCAAATCCCGGTCACTCCATGTGAGATCTGTGCTGGACAAAACGGAGGCGGACAGGTTTTTCTCCGGGTACTCCGGTTTTCCCTGTCAAAATTTCATTCCAGCAACACTCTCCACTATCATTTCATTTCATCTGTCATTCATTTCATCATTGCCCCAGAGGAGTGCGTCAGGCCTCGGCAGCCGGCACAGTTCATATCCTCGCCGCTAGATGGGGGCTTCATTCATTCCATTCCTGACCCAGTCGGAGACTGGAAGCAGGCTGTGGATTTTCATTTCAAGTACCCAACAATTACAGCAATTTTTGTTAAGAAATATGTCCACTGGACGAGTTGTTCAATGTAGGGGAAAATTCAAGGGGTCAGATTGGGGTTAATCCCTTCTTATTTCAGCCTTATAGACCCTCATAAATAAATAGCATTCAAAACAACCATTACTAGCTATTTCTTTCCTTCCCTCTTTGCCCCTTTTCTTTTGTAAGCATTGTCTCTGTTAATATGACAACATCGTATGAGTAGAAGATATCTTCTGGCATCATTTTCAACGCACTATATAGTCCTTCGTTGTTCCACAATATTGGTTTCATTGATCTGGTCCGTTGTCTAGTTGAGAGTATATCTCGTCCTTCAGTCCCAGTGTACCAATTCCGCCCCTGAGAAAGCTCTCCTTCCAGGGAAACCAAATTGTCTCACAAGTACTACTCTGGGCCAGAATTCTCTTTTCTCAGTTTCCTTTGTAAGTGCTGCATTGAAGAACCCACTTTAAACGCATAAAATGTTCCTAGCGTTCTAAGTTGCTCACATAGTCCTACACGATTTTCTTCTGCATACCCTTTCTTGGTTAGGTACTGTTTTATTTTATCGGTCGTTGTTTGATCTTATAATCTTCCAATGTAATGCATATGTATGCCATCTTCTCTCCTGCTTGCAGCGAGTCGTCGTCAGTCCCCGTACCTATAATTGGTTGAGGGCAGTGTTTGCGCCTCCTCCTGTACGTTACTTAGGTGTAGTCGTGATCATCCTCTTCCCCCCAGGGGCTTACATCTAGAGGGACGTGGGTTGGCGACCACGGAGTCACAGCTGAGTCCGGCATTGCTTCCACTTACTTGTGCCGGGCTCCTCTTCGTCTTCTTTCCTGTCGACCTCACTTGGTCGACTCTTGTTCTCTTCCTACCCCGACGGTATTAAGGTTATCCGAGGCCTAGGAAGTCTCTTTCTTTACCGCCTTAATTGGCCCTTGTCTCATCTTTTCTGATACCCTCCTTCTGCGAGGGGTCAGCCTTCCTTTTCTTTTTATGTTATCTCCTGCCTTCTGCTCAAGGTCCTCAAGGAGGCAGGGTGTATGTAGCCCCACCACTTCTGGTGCACCCTGGATATTGCTACACCCTCAGGGGCTCACGGCTGGTGAGTTCGGGAGTTGGCGACCCTGAGTGATTCCTGAGCTGGGTCCGGTTTCCCCCCTTTTATCCATTACCTCTGGGGCGGACCCTCTCCTCTTTCACTTTCCTATCTGCCTTTCATAGCTCTCCTTCCTTCCAAGTCCCTCAATCCACATTCTTCGAGGGTTGAGGGCATTTCTTTTTCTCCTGCCCCTTTTTTTTATCTTATTCTCCTTTTGTTTTCAATTTCTTCTTCTAGTATATAAGTTAGTTTTAGTTACAGTTTACATTTCATTTTCATCTTCACGATCACCCAAACCATTAGGGGCCTATAACCTAGATGTTAGGCCCCTTAAAACAACAATTATCATCATGATCATGATCATCCTCTTGCCCGTCTTCTACCTTCAATTCTTTTCCGATGTCTTTGAGGTTCCCGATATCGGTTGGGGATGTTTGTTGACCTACTGGTTTCACAACGCTAGTCCAACTGTCATCGCTGTCGAAGAACTGAGGACATGGAGTTAACTGGAGGCCATCTCGATCAGCAGATGTACAAGTGGCACCTTGTCCAGCTTGATCCCATATATCCATTAATGAACGCGTATTCTTCAACGTATAATAATTGGTTACTATATCCTCTCTAGAATTTCCTCTTACTGTTGCAACATCCATCGGGATGAACTCTTCCGTATCTCTGTTTCCTCCAACATATCTATATTTATTCTTATTATTTGGCCAGATGTCCTTGGCCTGTCTCTCTTTTAATGGAACCGACTTCTTGAGCTCAGCCGGGAAGGGTGCTCTGTATTTAATAACAGAAAGTCTAATAGTTTCTCAAATTCCTCTACAATGATTTTAAAAATATCTCCTCCTAGTTTATTTTCTAGATTATTCATCATATTTGTCAGCATTCAATGGGTTTGATGTAATACCTTTTCTAGAATATTTGACTCCACATTTGATGTTTTTATTACACCTGGTTTGCACTCCATGCACAACCAAGTCAATTGCAGATTTTCCTCTTTGCGATATCAAACTCTCCTTTGGCTAGTTCAGCGCATATGAAGTGCTGCCATCAATGGCAGCTCACACAATCTAATTCTAAGGCTTCGTCACCGTCATTTACTCTCTTAGCGCATGTGTAGCACAGATCAGACCTTGTGTCCTCTTTGACTGGAGGTGGTATGTTAATATTCTGAGATAAGCTCGGATCCGGGACTAAGATGGCGGCTAGAAATTTATTTTAATTTAATTACTAGTAATTGTCTATTTGTTATTTGATATAACCTATCCGATAATTAACGAACACTTCCACTTACTCGGTGAGAATGCCAAAAAAGCCTGTAAGCTTAGTTAGTTAATCTCCCATTTCCACCTATTTGTTCGTGAAAATCACGGGAGTTTAACTTGTGTCTGTACTGACAAAGCTGGCCCGATGAGAGGGAGGGGAAGGTGGGGCTGTAGCCCTAGGGCGCGGATATCCTGAAGGGCCCAGTTATTCTGAAGGGCCCGGGCCTACTGAGGACCGTGAATTTGTTTACTTAAGGGTTTTTATTGTCTTGTGAGACCAAAATATACATGTAAAATATAATTCTCTGGAAAATATTAAAACGTACTTCATTACAATTTGAAGATTATTGGATATATATTATACTTAATGATAAGCTAAAATATCTTTATAAAAATGTTGAACCTTTTAAATGTTTTTTTTTGTAACTACTAACCATTATCTTTGATCAACAATCAACTATTCCAGAATGTTTTTATCATGTGTCTTTGAGATCAGTGGCCTGGTCAGAGGGACAACTCTCCAAATTTGTAAGTGGCGTAGTTATCAAAACATTATGAAATATTACAGAAAATATAAAGAAAGAATTCAAAATATTCGAGGTGAAGAATTAAGTAAACACAGCACGTTATGGAACAAATGATCAGCTAGCTTTTAATGTAGAAAATTTCACACATGTTTAGGGTATTGCAAATTACCTTGAATTTAGAGGAATACAACGAGAGGAGCAAGATCAGGGGAGTGGGGAGGGAAGAGGAGAGGAAGGGCTGGAAATTAGCCCCAGGGACCAATCTCGTTCTCCACGGCCCTGCGCCAAAGCCTCCTATTCTATGAACTTACAATATAATGTTCACTATATCTGAGGTTAGAATGACTTTGCAAAGTGGTGTATGTTATTGACTTTGTGAACTTTCCTCATAACTAAACCACAGCGTAGACAGAAGTTCATTTATGCTTGCACCCGGTCTTAAGAATGATATAGGACCTTACAACACTGCCTACCTTAGACTGAGGTTTGTTAAGAATAAACACATAGTGCACCATCTTCAAATAACACGTTTCCCAAATTATTCCTTCCCATATGCATTTCTCACAACATCAAATTATTAAGATTGTAGACCTAATATGTTTAGTAACAAGAATAGTGGGGATTTTTCTAAAAACATGTGTTCGTTTTAGTTCTCTAGATTATTTTTCTTGGCTAGATATAGGCTATTTCTATGGACTCATTATAATGTACCCCTTTATCAGTGAATAATACAAATACTCATGTAATTTCTTACAGGTAGTGTATTATAATATATAACCCGCCTAATAGAATTGGATAAAAGTGTGTTGACCGACTGAAAAGCATAAATTAACAATGACTAAGCCTACTGTAACGATGACGAAACGTCGGCAACGAAGCAAGTCTGGACGCAACAAAACAATCTGAGGCACTGCAGCTGGAAAAAAGATTGGATCCAATATTTCAGATACAGTACAAATCATAGTCGCATAAAAATGTACAAATTATTGGGAAGACGTGGGTTGAATTCCTTGATCTTCTTGGATTTTCCCCTTCTACTCCAGGCAAATGCCGGGACGGCTTCTATCTGAAGGCCACGGCTAATGCCACGGCCACTTCCTTCCCAATCATAGTCTCCATTACAAATACACGCACTGGACACTGTCTATGAGACAAATCCTGCAGTAGATTGACCTATGGTGTGATTTATCCATTTCTGGGAGGAGTTCTCCTCGTCTTTTGATTTGCCTGTCGTATTTGCTAACTGCAAGACAAGGAGGTCTGGCTGGTGGCCGAGAACCACTTAGTTCTGATGAGATAAGTGCGACCTCCCCTCCCTTCTTCATGGAATGTCACAAATTCCTCGCCGCGTCGCGTCGGGTCGCTATTAGAATGCCCTCTCGCGGCTCGACCTGACGCACAACTTCCTGTCTCGCTGGACATTACTTGTAAGAAGTTGTGTGTGTCGTCACTAATTACTGGTGTCACGTGATGTATCCGGCCCAGCTCACAATTAATCACGCTCGGCACAGGAAGGCTTCATCAGCGAGCCGGCTGGCCCTGGACCTCAACTACCTAGCTGTTTATAAACATCTTCCCTTCACGCAACAGGACTCTTACTATTATCCGATCCGACGAGAATTTTGCTTTGGCATCTTGGGAGCAACAGGGCTTTGGTCCGAGGCGTACCAGCGGGAAATCTGAAAAGTGTTGCGAAAATGGGTCCAGATAGACTTACCAGCCAGATCTTCACCACGACAGGAAGAGGGAAAGAGTCCAAAAACAAATGGGTCACCACAGTGAAGTCAGACGTAGAGCAACTTGGAATTTCCTCAAAAAACGTACAGGATCGATCACAATTCCGACAGATGATTCAACATGGTGTCTTTCCAGTGTCTATCACCAGCAGGAAGAGTACAGGGACTACCAGACCGAAGTGGACTCAGGAAAGAAAGCAGACACACAGCCAGAAGATGAAAGCTGCCTGGGCTAAGAAGAAACATAAATTCCTTACAAGAAGTCAAAACGAGCCCCGTGGTCCTCAGTAAGCCCAAACGAAAAGAAGAAGAATAAATAAATAAATAAAAAAATAAAAAATAAATAAATAAATAAATAAAAAAATAAACAACAAAAAGTGCTTATCCAAAAATCTTAAAATAAAGCACTACAACACTGTGGGGAAACCGGAATGCCTGTATGCCAGCGAATGTCCAGTATTGAATTATAAGCTTGATAAGTTAAAAGTATTAGAAAGACGATTTATAAGTAAAATATTAGATCTTCTAAAAATTGCAGTGTTTTGGAAACTAAGAAATTGCAATGAGATTTATCAGAACATAGAAACCATATCAAAAACAATAAGGGAAAGAAGAGTGATGTTTCTTGGACATAATTACACAATGAATACCGTATTAGTAGGGTTCCTAATTCTGACTTTGACTGTACCATGGTGGAGACTCTTTCTGCTTGAAGATATGAAGTCACCGTTCAGTTTAAAAATGCAAACAATTCTGTTCGAACGAGATAAGGTTCTGTATGGACTAATTCACTCAACGTGATAGGCTCGCCCTCTTGTTATTTACAGATCGGGACGTTTAAGTTTAATGAGTAGATGGTAGATTCGACAGCAACCTACTGCATATGTCAGAGGATGGACATATAAATATAGCATTACCGACAACAACGACAATATCAATAACAAATATAAATCTGTTAACCGTTAATCTTCCCCTTCTGCTGTAGCACAAGATTCTTCAGCACGACAATAATGAAAATTAGTGATACGGTAGAAACCTATATAGAGTATCGTGTGTCCACAGCAAAAAAATAACAGCGACTTTAAATTTTCAAGATGGAAGCCGGGCATAATATTAAAACGTGGTAGTGTATCATTCAGAATGTAATTGCGCAATTAAGACTTAGTAAGAAAGAATTGCCATATAAGGGACCTTGCTGAAATTAGCCATAATTATAACATTCTGAATACATCGTGTTGGACACCTTGAAAATATGGAATATGATAATGAATAGGTCTAACTCAATGTATTTTTATGATACAACGACAATTATCAGTAATGTAGAACCTTGTAAATGGCTTCCTATGACCGAGTCATAAGAACAGCGTTTCCATACGTACATAATGGTGGGTGGGCGTATTCGTTAGACTTGAATATATTTAACTCACGATGTAATAGCCCAAATTAACACAAAATTTAGCGGGAGAATAGTACCATACAGAAACCTCGCTGCCATTATTTATAGTAATATCACAATGAATATAGTGGGAAGCAGCCATCTTGAAATTATAAAATATACAAACGGATAACTCTGTATGTTTTAGAAATATAATATCTCAAATACAAAAGAACATCTGCGCCATATATTCAAGATGGTGGCTGAGCACACTATTAAAACTTCAAAATCAATAACACAGGATTCAATTGCAGGGCAAAAACAGATATGATACCTCTCTTGGATAAGTCATAAGGTTATTACACTGCATATAGCACTCAGCCATCATATTTAATATATAAGGCATACCACTATTTATAACAGTTATAATAACGGAATGCAGCAAGTATACAGTCTCATATAAATGTCTTTCTCTTCAGAAGGTGCAAGATAAACAATTCCATACATTGAAGATGGTGGATGGACGTACTTTTATAATGTTTCTATCAATTCCTCTGGATGCAAAAGCGGCGAGTCTTACGTTGAGTACAACACTTAACGTTCATCACATGAACATTTAATTATACACCTTGGTAAGGACAAAGAGTTATAGTTATACACATATACAGTATTTAAGAGAAAGTAGGCTGTACATTCTGTAATGAACATTTTGCTTTTATAAAGGTTTTGAGGCACTTTCTTTAAGTAATAGTAATTAGTTTAGTGTCACATATAATGGAATGCATATAATTTTTATTTTGGAGCCAAACATTCTAAAACCCGCATGTAAGGTTTGAAAGAATACATAAATTGTGACCTTGGGAGAAATATAACTAAAATCCACAAGTTCTAGGAATGGTTCTTTAGACTAGTGGTCATCAAACGTTTCAGTCTGTGGATCGCTAAAATAATGGAATTTCGAGGAACACATGCAAGTTTTGGACTAGAAAGGGAAATATGATATAGTTAGTTAGTTATTGTTGTTTTAAGGGGCGGAACTACGAGGTCATCTGCCCCTAATAAATATGATATAACCTCCTATATTTTAATAAAAATCTATTATGGCCGATAACCTAGATGTTAGGCCCCTTAAAACAACAACATTAAAAATCTATTAAAAGCAAAAGGTTCTTAACTTGTTAAATTGCAATCCTTATCGCTTATAGTTCGTAAGATTTGAAGCCATTTTTCAGCATTGCCTTATTACTTAGCAATTGATTGATTGATAACGAATCTCTAAACGGTCAAATTTTCAACAAGATATGAAATATGAGCTTAAAGCAATTTTTCTTCTTCAACTTGTTGTTTACTAGTGATTCTACACTGGGGCGTGTATACATTTCTTTTTCGGGGGAGGGGGCTGATTATCCGGAAAAATTGTGAGTATTCTCAGGGGATTGATCCTGGAAAATTGTGAGTATTCTCAGGGGATTGTCACCGCAAAATACCCAGAAATATCAACCAATAGTCTAGCATATACTGAAACGTTGTGTAATTATTTTAGATAAGAATTAACTGTAAAATTCTAAGTTTATATAGCCTACAACTAGTGGCAGTACAAAGAAAGTTGTAAAATACAATACAACTCAACACAAAATAAAATTTTATACTTAATGAATTTTTTATTATGGCCTATGAAGTATGAATGGTAAATATCTAAATATTTGTCAATTTACCAAGCACAAAGGAAAATGTTTGTTTTGTTTTTACAAATTGATAATTTATTTCTCAAAAGTAACGTACTGTGGAATTATCAGTTTTGCCTCACAATGCTGAGTATACCCCGTTCCAACACTCGCACCAAAATTAAAATTTCTTGGCAGAGCTAGGAATCGAATTCAGACCTCGGGGATGGCAGCTAAGAATGCTAGCCACTGTACCACAAGGTATTCTAATTTAAATCTTAATATTGTTCATAACTTGGCCAATAAGTTAAGATTGGGGTACAACCAAATTTACAATTAATTTGTGCTTTTACCAAAACAACACTTTCTTAATTTTTATGTTTTTACGGGGCGTGGGGCTGGAGCCCCCACTACTCCCCCCTTATATACGCCCCTGATTCTACATAGATGCACATAATAACACAGAGGAGCCATTATTCAGTCAGTGGCTGACAGAGCAGCTTTCAGTGACGGAACACAATATTTTAACATGGATTCGTTATAAGCTGTAATATTATTCATATTGGTGATACTAAAAAAGTGTACCTATATACTTACAAATTATAGAATAGGAATTATATCCGTCAATCAATATTAATAAAAGTATATTTTTAGCCTACTTTCGATTTTTGCAAAAAATGAAAGTAGACTTATGAGATCACTACAGGGCGAAAAAAAAGTGTGTCTGTGTGTGTGTATGTGTGTGTGAGTCTGTGTGTGTGTGTGTGAGTGTGTGTACTCTGAATGTCTGTCCCCCCCTATCAATTCGAACACGGTGAGCGCAAATTGAACGAAATTTGGTACAAAGGTAGCACTAGCAAAGGACACCTCAGTGTCATGTTTTATATCGCCGCCATCCTGACGGAAACGCAATGGCGGCCACACAAATGTTCAAAGCTTAAATCAAATTACGACTAACCTAATCATCCGATCTCTACCAAATTTTGCAACAACATACCTTTATGGCGGCAGCATCCTTTGACCAAACTAATAGGTTATCAGCCTAATAGTTTGCGGATGGCGGCCATCTTTGTGTGAAAATGGATTGCCCCTATTAATTCGAACACGGTGAAACCGAATGGAACGAAATTTGGTACAGAGGTAGTACTAGCACAAGGCACCCCAGTGTCATGTCTTATATCGCCGCCATCTTGACGGAAACATAATGGCGGCCACACAAATGTTCAAAGCTTAAATCAAATTCCGAATAACCTAATCATCCGATCTCTACCAAATTTTGCAACAACATACCTTTATGGAGGGAGCATCCTTTGACAAATCTCATAGGTCATTAGCCTAATAGTTTGCGGATGGCGGCCATCTTTGTGTCAAAATCGATTACCCCTATTAATTCGAACACGGTGAAACCGAATGGAATGAAATTAGGTACAGAGGTAGCACTAGCAAAGGGCACCTCAGTGTCATGTTTTATATCACCGCCATCTTGACGGAAACGTAATGGCGGCCACACAAATGTTCAAAGCTTAAATCAAATTACGACTAACCTAATCATCCGATCTCTACCAAATTTTGCAACAACATACCTTTATGGAGGAAGCATCCTTCGACAAATGTAATAGGTCATTAGCCTAATAGTTTGCGGATGGCGGCCATCTTTGTGTCAAAATCGATTACCCCTATTAATTCGAACACGGTGAAACCGAATGGAATGAAATTTGGTACAGAGGTAGCACTAGCAAAGGGCACCTCAGTGTCATGTTTTATATCGCCGCCATCTTGATGGAAACGTAATGGCGGCCACACAAATATTCAAAGCTTAAATCAAATTACGATTAACCTAATCATCCGATCTCTACCAACTTTTGCATCAACATACCATTATGGAGGGAGCATCCTTTGACCAGACTAATAGGTCATTAGCCTAATATTTTGCGGATGGCGGCAATCTTTGTGTGAAAATCGATTTCCCCTATTAATTCGAACACGGTGAAACCGAATGGAACGAAATTTGGTACAGAGGTAGCACTAGAAAAGGCCACCTCAGTGTTTTTTTTATATCACCGCCATCTTGACGGAAACGTAATCGCGGCCACCCAAATATTAAAGGCTAAAATGTAATTACGACCAACCTAATAATCTAGTCTCTACCAAATTTTGCAACAACAAATCTTTATGTGGGAAGCATATTATGACCAAACTGCTAGATCATCTGCCCAATAGTTTGCAGATGGTGGCAAAGTATGCGTGCAGATCGATTCCCCCTATCAATTCAAACACGGTGAAACCGAATTGAACGAAATTTGGTACTGAGGTAGCACTAGCAAAAGGCACCTCAGTGTCATGTTTTATATCGCCGCCATCTTGACGGAAACGGAATGACGGCCACCCAAATGTTAAAAGCTTAAATCAAATTTCGACCATCCTAATAATTTGAACTCTACCGGATTTTGCAACAACATGCCTTTTTGTGGAAAGCATCTTATGACTGACTACAAGGTCATCAGCCCAATAGTTTGCAAATAGCGTCCATGTATGTGTGCAAGTCCATTCCCCGGATCAATTCAAACACGGTGAAACCGAACTGAATGCATTTTTTTACAGAGGTAGCACTAGCAAAGGGCACCTCATATTCATGTTTAATATCCCTATAGCACGTTGTATTTCAACAAGCTACTACAATCAACATTCAATTATACTCCTTGAAAAGGACAAAGAGTTATAACAATACCCATGCATTTAGGAGAAAGTAGGCTATATGTTCTTTACTGAACATCTTGTTGTTTTATACATGGTCATCAAATTAAATAATCAAGCGATTCTATAAACTACTGTAAACTATTCTAATACTATTAGCCTACTTTCAATTTTAGCAAAAAATGAAAGTAGACTTATGAGATTACTACAGGGCGAAAAAAAGTGTGTCTGTCTGCGTGTGTGTATGTGTGTGTGTATGTGTGTGTGTATGTGTGTGTGTGAGTCTGTGTGTGTGTGTGTGTGTGTGTGTGTGTGAGTGTGTGTACTCTGAATGTCTGTCCCCCCCCCCCCCTATCAATTCGAACACGGTGAGCGCAAATTGAACGAAATTTGGTACAAAGGTAGCACTAGCAAAGGTCACCTCAGTGTCATGTTTTATATCGCCGCCGTCTTGACGGAAATGTAATGGCGGCCACACAAATGTTCAAAGCTTAAATCAAATTACGACTAACCTAATCATCCGATCTCTACCAAATTTTGCAACAACATATCTTTATGGGGGCAGCATCCTCTGACCAAACTAATAGGTCATCAGCCTAATAGTTTGCGGATGGCGGCCATCTTAGTGTGAAAATCGATTGCCCCTATTAATTCGAACACGGTGAAACCGAATGGAATGAAATTAGGTACAGAGGTAGCACTAGCAAAGGGCACCTCAGTGTCATGTTTTATATCACCGCCATCTTGACGGAAACGTAATGGCGGCCACACAAATGTTCAAAGCTTAGATCAAATTACGACTAACCTAATCATCCGATCTCAACCAAATTTTGGCAACAACATACCTTTATGGAGGGAGCATCCTTTGACAAATCTAATAGGTCATTAGCCTAATAGTTTGCGGATGGCGGCCATATTTGTGTTAAAATCGATTACCCCTATTGATTCGAACACGGTGAAACCGAATGGAATGAAATTTGGTACAAAGGTAGCACTAGCAAAGGGCACCTCAGAGTCATGTTTTATATCGCCGCCATCTTGAAGGAAACGTAGTGGCGGCCACACAAATATACAAAGCTTAAATCAAATTACGATTAACCTAATCATCCGATCTCTACCAAATTTTGCATCAACATACCATTATGGAGGGAGCATCCTTTGACCAAACTAATAGGTCATTAGCCTAATATTTTGCGGATGGCGGCCATCTTTGTGTGAAAATCGATTCCCCCTATTAATTCGAACACGGTGAAACCGAATTGAACGAAATTTGGTACAGAGGTAGCACTAGCAAAAGGCACCTCAGTGTCATGTTTTATATCGCCCCTTCTTGACGGAAACGGAATGACGGCCACCCAAATGTTAAAAGCTTAAATCAAATTTCGACCATCCTAATAATTTGATCTCTACCGGATTTTGCAACAACATGCCTTTTTGTGGAAAGCATCTTATGGCTGACTACAAGGTCATCAGCCCAACAGTTTGCAAATAGCGGCGATGTATGTGTGCAAATCCATTCCCCGGATCAATTCAAACACGGTGAAACCGAATTGAATGATTTTTTTTTACAGAGGTAGCTCTAGCAAAGGGCACCTCATATTCATGTTTAATATCCCTATAGCACGTTGTATTTCAACAAGCTACTACAACCAACATTCAATTATACTCCTTGAAAAGGACAAAGAGTTATAACAATACCCATGCATTTAGGAGAAAGTAGGCTATATGTTCTTTACTGAACATCTTGTTTTTAAAATGTATTTTTTTTATTTTTTTTTTAAATTTGAAAATATAACACCAACTATAAATTTCCGTATAGACAGAAGACATTCAGATATAAAATAATAATTTAATTTATGCTAACATTTGAGGCATATGAAGAAACTTTATTATTACAAGATTTTCTCTACAAATGAGTTCATTTTCATTTTCGATTGATTATTCACGTCCATCAAACATTGATAGTATTTAATAATATTTACCTTTTTATTAATTTACAAAGACCAGTCTAAATATTGTCCTCTCCCTGGGCCTTTGACCCGTAGACTCTCAATATCTCAGAATCTATGCCTACAAACAATTTCAAACATGCTCTATAAGGTCACAATATTTCAGTTATATTTTGAACAAATCAAATAATGCCAGTGTTACCAACATCATAAACAAGACTAATGACAGGAATATGGATTGAATCATTAATTTTAAGAAGGGGGATTGTTTACTTTGCCACGGAACTACTAACGGTCCACTTCCAAAGATCTAACAGGCTACTATACCAAAATCTACTGGGATATAACTATGGGGCTGCTGGATCTGTTATTATATCATAATTAAAACATGAATGTACGGACTGAATTTCATCTGAAAACATGGAGGTTGGTGTTGTAAATCTATGCATTTATATCCTTTTCATTCAGGGTTTGCAGCAAATACTTTCCTCCCTCTTTGGGCTGTGTCGTAGTTGTACCGACAAGCACTCGGCCCCTATGGGTGGGCCACCCCTTTCACAAGGCGTTCCATTCAACATGTACACACAGAGAGGACATGCTTGGCTGAAGCCATAGGTCCGAAAAGCGCGATATAATAGGTATGCAAAATACTGTTTGTAGAATTTAGATAAGTGTGCGGAACTCTTGAAGGTAACATTTAAGAATGACAGCAACGCTTTGTTTCTCGAACATCTGCAGAAATATAAAGATAGTCAACATGGCCTGTTTATTATGAACCTCAACTAAATTACCGTAATGCTGCCTAAGTATCATTGGCGTAACACTCCGAGCGAGTCAAGTATGAGGGAACCTTGATGAGAAGGAAAGTTTCTCACCTTCAGATAAAATGCAATATTTTTATAAGAATTCGAATGGTGCAGAAATATCTTAAGTGGGAGCACCTGGCGTTCATTGTTATTGTTGTCTTGTTTAGGGACTTGGGGATATCATGGTCAAGTACATGGGCACCTACAGGACAGGACAAGGAGGGCGTGCCCCCCCCCCCACCCCACTTTTCCCCTGAAATCCCGAGAATATTTCGATTGTTCATTGTCACGCCGGTTTATTTCATAAACCGAGGTTATTACTAGTTAATTGATTTAGATGTAGGATAATTCGAAAGTTTTATTTAACTTAGTAATTTTGAATTATTTGAAAATATCCCCAGTTACTTAGAAAATCGGTGAACTGGATCAACATTATCATTTTAATGAATTGCTTGATTTTTATTTTTGTCGATACGGTGTGATACAACTGATTTTTACCTGTTTTTAGGAAATGAACATTAGGACGATGATTTACAAAGAAAAGCGAACTTTTATGGACAATAACTTTGAATAAAAAACTATTCCTCTCATTCATGCCATAAAGATAATGTACCCAACGGTTTCAAAGCAGCCAAATAATGAATATCACGAAGCAAGTAAGAAACGAAACGAAAATTGCGGGGAAGTACGTCTCATCAACGCCTAGTGACAGGAAGGCACTGAAACGAAATATTATTGCCCCCCCCCCCCTCCTGGAAAAATTCCTGCGGTCACCGTTGGTCAAGTATCCCCGTAGGACTATACTTGTACGTGTGTAGAATTTGACTGATAACACTGTGATTCCTTCTACTTTAGATTCCGCCGTGGTCCGTATTGACAAGAGATTATAAACCAATTGATTGACGGAAATATATTGTACTTTATTGGTTTATAACATAGTGATTGCTGCAGTAGTGTGTGTATTTGTAATTAAGCCTAGGATTTGTATGGAGGGGGGATGTCCTTAAATTAGGAACCATCCCATTATTTTGCCTGTAGTAGAAGAGAGAAACAATGGAAAACCCCTTCTAGGATGGCGAAGATGGGAGTTGATCCCATCTATTCTCTGTTTTGCTTCATGAGACTAAGTGTATCCCATCGAAATCCTCAAACCAGAATTAAATTTATTGGCAGACACGGGAATCCAGACCGACTCTAGGCTTAATTAGAATTAACATTGAATTCTTAGGAAGATATTGAAGATGTTATTCACTTCTCGATTTGAGAATTTTGGATGATAATATCAAGTTGAATTTTGTGACAATTTGCAAACCCTTATATTACGAAAACAAGATGTTCAGTAAAGAACATATTGCCTACTTTCTCCTGAATGTATGAGTATAGTTATAACTCGTTGTTTTTATCAAAGAGTATAATAGAATCATTTCTTGGTTGAAGACCTTAGAAACTATTTACCTCTACCAAACACCACCACCTCGAAAAAAAAAAAAAAAAAAAAAAAAAACCTGCTACCATCATTGAAGAAAGAAATATAAGAAGTATCTCAATAATGTTATGGATCTGGAGACATAATCAACCGGACTGGCTGCGTGGCTCAGTGGTAACGTTATCGCTTGCTGGGCCCTAGGTTGCAGGTTCGTATCTTGGCACAGTCAGCTGGCATTTGAGGGTTCACAAATGCGAGGGAGCCGTGTCAGTAGATTTACTGGTACGTTAAAGATCTCTTTCGGGGCAAAATTCCGGCACCCCGGCGTTTCTGAAAGCCGCAGTAGTTAAAAGGGACGTAAAGCCAATATTATTATTATTATTATTTCATAATCGACCTGACGTGGGCAACATTCAACTTTGAGTTAAGGCATGTGTTTACACGTCTGGCTGTGCATGGCTTTCACAACCCTAATTGAATTAACAAATCTTTCCACGACCCTACAGAGACGTGTGTATACCAACTATGTGGATATTTTCGATTGCTATTAGGCTGCAATAAAAGTATTAATTAATATCCTGAACTAGCACCAACTGCTAGAGTTCAGGTACTATGTGAAATAGTTTTGTTCTTTACTTCAAATAACATTTTCAAATAACGCACAATAGGCTGTTACAACCCCTTTAAAATAAAAAAGTAAAAATGTATCGTAGTATCATCTTGTCATCCTTCACATTGGATGCGCATGGAATGCCAATGGTATGCTAATCAATGGAGTCCCACGTAGACCAGTCGTGACATCTAGTGGAAAAGTATCGAACAAGATAATCCTAACAGGACGAGTGCATTCTAGCGGCCATAAAAATAAACTTTTTAATAAAATCTGTAAGTTAATCTGTAGGCCGGCGTGCAGTTCGCCGCCAGTTGGCCATGATGATTCACTTTTTTTCTGCTAGATATCTCGTGATAATCTGCTGGCGATTTTTGTTTTAATTAAATATATATTTTCCATCGTAATATGCACAATATAACGCTTAATTTTAAAACGCCTGAGCATTACAAAACAATAAATATAAAAAATTTCAAGCAAAAAACAAAACCTTACTCTGATGCGGTTTGAACCTTAGCCATAAGAGTGATAGGCCAACGCTTTACCCGCAGCCAAACGTGCCAGCGAACATCGTCCGATATCAAATGAGTTACACAGAACGTGTTATCAAATAATGATTTAGACTAAACGATTTCATCAGTGGAGTATATTATCTTTATCTATACAGGGTGCTTCAAAAAATGTATACACACTTTAAACTATCGTAGTTTTCCCGCTCTACAAGGCTAATGTTATATTTCTTCGCCAGGTGGCAGCATAATCGTCCCTCTATGTTATATTGTCAGTTGGAATTTGTAATATCAACATGGCGGACGTACGTTTGAGTTTTGAAGAACGTAAGCAGGTTATTAAGTGGTACTGGAAGTTTGAGAATGTAAATGAAGTTCAAAGACAGTGGAGAAGGGAGTATGATACAGAACCACCTTCAAGATTGACAATTACACGCATACGAGACAAATTCGAAGTTCATGGAACAGTGTGTGATGTGCATAAAGGTCATTCAGGTCGACTTCGAACAGCTACAAGTGATGAGTCATCAACGGCAGTCTTGGAACTGTTTCAACGCTCTCCTAACAAATCTTCAAGGCAAGGGGCACGTGAAAGTGATGTAAGTGCTAGCAGCGTGCTACGCATTCTGAAGAGAGGCAAGTATCGTGTTTACATTCCAAGGCTGGTGCAACAGCTAAGTGACGACGATCCAGATCGAAGGTTGCAATTTTGTGAATGGGTTCAGGAGATAGTGATACGTGAACCGGGATTTATGGGTAGCATCATTTGGTCGGATGAAGCCCAATTCAAACTTAATGGAACTGTCAATAGGCACAATTGTGTTTACTGGGGTGCAGAAAATCCTCACATTACAATTGAAAAAGCTGTGAATTTGCCTGGTGTAAATGTGTGGTGCGGTTTGTCTTCAAGGGGACTCATTGGACCTTTTCGATTTGAAGGCACTGTAACTGGTATAACTTACCTAACAATGCTTGCTGATTCCATATTTCCTGCCATTCGTGCATTATACGGTGTTCGCTTTGCGAATGTTTTTTGTTGGCTATGTTTCCCTTACGGTGTGAAACACACGTTCAATTTTTCTGCCCCATTATTTTTATTTCGTGAATTGCAGTCTGAACGCGGTGTTCTGATTTGTTTAATATTGGTGTTTCAATTTAATTGCTTTTCTGTAATATTCATGTCTACTCACCTGTTTTCTGTAGTGTCTTTCTAGACGTACTATACCGTCACATTTTCTCACGAGCACTGAGCTCTCTCCAGCGGTGACGCTCGCATTGTGCATGGGGCTGTGCTGTGATTGGCTGCTCTCTCGCCACACCTTCATGCTAGAAGGTTCCGCGCGCTGACGTCACTACCGCTATATAGCCTGAGGTCTCCCGGCCTACAGTGCCTACTCTTGTCCACTACTCTGCAACTGATCACATCTGCTCACCAACATCCCTGCTGGGGTTACTGCCCTTTCGGGGTACCTCTGGCTGCCGGAGTCTCTTCTCCGCCGGCATATTCTCTCTGCTGGACTTGGCGGCCTGGCCGGGCAGTCTAAATTCATCAGCCTGCACTTCAACCAAAAATCTTCAACATGGATCTACTCTGCAAATCGTAATTCTGAGAACATCATTTCACCAGCCGCAGGAGGTATTACCAAGAGCCTCTCTATGCTGGTCGCTATCTTTAGGAGAACCTATCATCATCTACTCTAGTTCCGAACCCGGAACCCTGGAACATGCCAGACTGACCTCGCACCGCCAGAGCGGGCGCACTAAATCGCCGCCAGCTACTGAGGACCTCCGACTGCCGGCCTGATACTTCTTGTATCGTACCTTAGAAGAGGTGGTACCCTTTCACGTCCTTTATTCTGCCCGGATTCTTTCCGTCAGAAGAGTATTTCATTTTAATCCACTTTGGAATGAATTTAAATTATTATGCTTCTTTTTTAGTAATTTTATATTTAATACTTTAAAGTTAGTCACTGCTCTATTTATGTTTCCTGGAGAAACAAGTACCTTTTAATTGTTATTAATTTTTTATTGTCAGTTTTTAAAGTAATTTCTTTGAAGCTATCATTCCTGGCGACATATTCGCTTTATATTAAATAAATATCATTTAAATCTAAATCTTAACTTTTTGGTCTTTTCCCGCTCTGTCCTTCATTATCACCTTTTGTGCCCGAAACTTCATTCTGTCTAAATCCCTTAGGATGTACCACATCCACTTGGTACACCCCTTTCCATGGTGCCGAAACCCGGGATCAAACCCAGAACCTTCATTCTGAGACCGCAAATTCAATTCAAAAAACTGGTGCAATCTAATATTTGTTCTATACATTTCAGTACATTGTGGCTAGCGCGGGAGATCTGCGGGAAGGCGGAAACAATCCCAGCATATTTGTACAACTGGTTTCTTTCCGGAGAGCAGGTCTGTCTGGTGCCACAAGCAGCTTTGGTGAGTGAGTTGTTCCAACTTTTCCAGCCATGCCACCAATACTTGATGATAAACTGTTAAACTCTCGGGCGGCCTACAAAGGTCAACTCACCCGTTTTCAAAAATATTTAGCTACTCTACCGAAAGAGGAACAAAACCTTGACATTATATCCCAGCGTTTAAAAGCTTTTGAACAGGCGTACGAGAAATATGATCTCGTGCAACTTGAAATTGAAATCAAAAGTCCAGAACATCAATCAGATAGGGAAGAAGTAGAGAGTAATTACTTTGATACACATGCTCAGGCTGTGGCATTAGTTAGAACTTTGACCCTGGCGTTGAAGGTAGAAGAAACTCAAGGAAGAATTAGCGACCATGGGAACGGTATCAAACCATTGCTACCTAAAATTGAAATTCCGCACTTTTCAGGAAAGGAAGAGATGTGGCAATCATTCTTTGAATTGTTCAGTTCATTAGTACATAATAATGCCACACTTCCGGAAATTCAGAAATTTCATTACTTAAAATCCATTTTGCAGGGGCCACCCCTTCAACTTATAAGAGAACTTCCCTTAACAGGAGAAAACTATAACATTGCTATCGAGCTTCTTAAAGGCCGTTATGGCAATGAAAAATTATGTTTAAAAAGGCATATTCAAGCCTTATTTAACCTGCCCACCTTGCGAGCTGAAAGCTTGTCAACACTGCGAGCCTTGAGTGACGCGGTCCAACTACATGTCAGAGCATTGGCACGGTTGAACCAACCGGTCGAGCATTGGGATCTATTCTTGATTCACTTGGTTACTTCTAAATTTGATTCATCAACCTTAAAGGCATGGGAGAGGGAACTAACAAATGACACGTCATATACCTATGATTCATTGCTTACGTTTATGAATAATAGATGTCAGGTTTTGTCAGCTGTAGCCTGTCATATGTCAGGAAGTGCAGATAACAAATCTAATGTTGTGAAACCAGTCGGTGCAAAAATAAACAAATCTGCTGTCTTTACTGTTCAGCATAATTCAATGGATTGTATTCTCTGTAAAGCACCTCACAGGTTATATTCCTGCGTTGCCTTTAAAGCCCTTTCTACCGATGAAAGACGCAAATTAATAGCTCAAAAAAGATATTGCTACAACTGTTTGTCAACTAGGCATATGGTGCCTGATTGCTTATCTAAAAATACTTGCTCCCATTGCAAGGCTCAACATCATACCTTGCTTCATAGGTTTGAAAAGCCACGTCAGGCTCCTTCCCCTGGATGTTCTAAAGATGCATCCCCAGGAGCTAATGCGCAATCTTATACTCAGAGCTCTAGCTCAATTCGTAGTTCCCAGGTGCTACTATCAACCGTGTTAATAAAAGTTCAAGACTCTTCTGGTAGATGGCTTGAAGCACGTGCCCTATTGGATAATGCCGCCACCCATGACTTCATAAGTGAGCGTCTCATTAAGAAACTTGGTCTTCCCAAGCAACCTACATTAATTCAGGTTACCGGTATTAACAATAGCAATGTTAAATCTTTGCATTTTGTTCGTGTTCACATCAAAGATGCTGTGAATTGTAACACAACATTGCAGTTGAATTGCCTTGCCATTGATACTATTGGCAGTAACACCCCTAGTAATTCTTTTGAAGTTAGAACGTGGCAATTTCCTCATAACATTCAGTTGGCGGATCCAACATTTAATACGAGCGCTCCGGTAGACATACTTCTCAGTGCCCAAGTATTTTGGCAATGTCTCCTTAGCTCTAAGGTTAAAATATCACCAGGAGTGTTTGTTCATCATACCAAGCTAGGTTGGTTAGTAACGGGTCAAGTCCCTCGTAAGTCATTTCAAAATTTCTCTCAATGTCATTTTGTCAATACAAGTCTCGATTATAACTTAGAAAGATTTTGGAAAATCGAAACTATAGATTCAGTTTCACCTTCCTCGGTTGAAAATGAAATGTGTGAAAAACAGTTTCGCGAAACGACCAAACGCAATTCAGAGGGTAGATTTGTCGTAACAATGCCCCGAGTGGATAATCCACCTCTTTTATTTGAAACACACCCTAGGGCTCTTAGAGCACTCTATGCTGTGGAAAACAAATTTAAACGTGACCCTGTTGTTAAAACTCAATACTCCACGTTTATGGAGGAATATGAGGCACTTGATCACATGGAGGTTGTTACCAAGAAAGATGATGCTTCTTATACCCCATCTGAAGTCATTTACCTCAATCATCATCCAGTTTGGAAGAATGAGATTTTAAAGGAAAACATAAGAGTGGTCTTTAATGGCTCTGCATTGGATGCCAATGGTACTTCTCTGAATGACACATTATTATCAGGCCCTCCTATTCAATCTGACATTTCTTCTGTCTTGATGAATTTTCGCTTGTTCCCTATCGCAGTGATATCTGATATCAAGCAAATGTATAGGCAGATTTTGGTCGATCAACAACAGTGCGACCTTCAGAAAATTCTTTGGCGCGACGAGCCTACTAAACCTGTCAAGATTTTTCGGCTAAAAACCTTAACCTATGGACTAAAGCCCTCTGCTTTTTTAGCCATACGTACGTTGAAATTACTTGCTGAACAGGATGGCCCGTTGTATTCTCCTAAGGCTTCTGAAGTGTTAAAATCATCATTTTACGTTGACGATTTTCTTCATTCATTTGAGTCAGTATCTGAAGCACTACAGGTCTCTAAAGATTTGACAGCTTTGCTTTTGGGAGGCGGATTTTCCTTGTGCAAGTGGAACTCTAATTCGGAAGAATTTCTTTCTAAATTTCCATTAACTTCAGTCTATAACGACTCAGTAGAGCTTCTTCAAGAAAGTAATTCTATCAAAACCCTAGGCATCTATTGGAGTCCTCAAAAGGATTTTTTCTTTTTCAAAATTAATCTCAGTGACATCAAACCGCAAACTAAGCGGCAAATTTTGTCTGAGATTGCAAAGATATTTGATCCTCTCCAATTTTTGGCGCCAATTATTGTCACAGCAAAGCTTTTCATGCAGGACCTTTGGTCCTTGAAAACTGGTTGGGATGAACCAGTTCCTTCAGAGTTGCAAAAAAATTGGATTTCTTATAGAAATAGTTTGGAAGATCTCTCCAATGTCATTATCCCGCGAGTGATTATTCCCTTTCCCTCTTGTGGAGGATATGAACTTCACATCTTTGCCGATAGCTCATTGAAAGCTTATGGGTGTTGTGCATATATTGTTTGCCGCAATTTTGACCAGTCATATTTCTTTTCCAATTTAATTTGCGCTAAGTCAAAGGTAGCCCCTCTTAAATCCTTATCCTTGCCACGACTGGAACTTTGTGCTGCTCTTCTGGCGGTTGAATTATCGGTCAAAATCCGCCAATCTTTGAAAATCCGATTTAGCAAAACTTACTTTTGGAGTGACTCAGCCATCACGTTGGCATGGATTGCCAAACCTTCCTCGCATTGGCAGGTGTTTGTAGCTAATAGAGTGTCCAAAATTCAACAATTGTCTAACTTTGAACAATGGCATCATGTATCTGGCAAGGAGAATCCTGCAGATGTCATTTCTCGGGGATGTTCCCCTCTTATGTTGGCTAACCTGACATTATACTGGCACGGTCCCCCTTGGCTTCTGCAAGAACCTTCCGCTTGGCCAAATTTTCCTCTTCCGGAGTTATCAGACTTGCCGGATGCTGGTAAGATTACTGGATCTTCTCTTCTCGTTTCTGACTCTCCCCTTCTCTTGCAGCGATATTCCTCTTTCCATAAATTGGTGAGGGTTATGGCTTATCTCCTTCGATGGAAATATTTTGTGGTAGAACAACCCCTTTTTCCTAAGCCATATTTAACCCTTTCTGAATTAGGTTTAGCCACTACAAAAATCTTATGGCTTACTCAACAAGAAATATTCTCTGAAGAATGTCAGGTGTTGTCCCAAGGTCAATCCCTTAAGAAATCGAGTAGGCTTTCATCACTCGCCCCTTTTTTGGACACTGATGGTTTACTAAGAGTTGGAGGACGTTTATCTTTGGCTGATCTTTCCGAGGATAAAAAACACCCAATTATTCTTCCTTCAAAGCATCATGTCACTTCTCTAATCATTCGTCAGTATCATTACCAGCATCTTCATGCTGGAACTCGTACATTACTTTCTGTCATTCGTGAAAGGTATTGGCCCATAAACGGAGTCCATGAAGTTACCTTTGTTATCCGGAAGTGTATTCCATGTTTCAAATCCAACCCTAAAATTACCACTCAGCTCATGGGTGATCTTCCCAACTTTAGATCTGCGCCTGCTAGACCTTTTGCCTTTACGGGAGTGGATTATTCCGGGACTTTTGTTTACAGAAAAAATTCTCCTGAGGCCAAAAAATGTATTTTTGGAAAACTCTATATTTCGCTGTTTGTATGTATGGTCACCGGAGCAGTTCACTTAGAACTAGTTACCAACGCCTCTACTGCTTATTTTTTGGCAGCTTTTGCCAGATTTTCTGCTCGCCGAGGGCTTCCTTCAGAAGTATTTTCCGACAATGCTAAAAATTTTATCGGAGCTTCTGAGCAAATTAAGAGAGCTCTTACTCAAAATGCAGCGCTGGAAAGGATTACTGATTATGCTCACCAGAGAAATTTCAAGTGGCACTTCATCCCCCCTTATGCACCCCATCAAGGTGGACGGTGGGAGTCTTGTGTGAAACTCACCAAGAAGCACCTTAGACGTGTTTGTGGCCACACCCCCCTTTCTCATGAAGAGTTTAATTCTTTAATTATTTTTATTGAGGGCATAATTAATTCTCGCCCTTTATCACCCTTATCTAATGACCCTTCAGATCTTCTACCATTAACGCCGGGCCATTTTCTTATCGGTGGTCCATTGACTGCCTCCCCACCTTTGTTATATTCTAATTCTCAATCTTCTTTAGCCATTTCTTGGCGCAAAATTGAAAGTTTGCGCAACAATTTTTGGCGTCGCTGGAGGTTGGAATACCTCGGTTTGCTTCAGCAGCGTGGCAAATGGCTTTTTTCCTGCTCTAACCTTCAGGTGGGGGACTTGGTGCTTTTGAAAGACCCTAGTCCTCCTCTTGTTTGGAATTTGGGTAGGGTTGTTGAGTGCTTTCCTGGCAGAGATGGTAGGGTTCGCGTGGTAAAACTGCAGACTTCTGCTGGTCATTTTCTTAGGCCAATCACCATGATTGCTCCTTTACCACGCGAGGCCTAACTTCTGCGCTTTCTTACTGCAATTTTTTCTCGCCCCTCCCAGCATGTTCGCTTTGCGAATGTTTTTTGTTGGCTATGTTTCCCTTACGGTGTGAAACACACGTTCAATTTTTCTGCCCCATTATTTTTATTTCGTGAATTGCAGTCTGAACGCGGTGTTCTGATTTGTTTAATATTGGTGTTTCAATTTAATTGCTTTTCTGTAATATTCATGTCTACTCACCTGTTTTCTGTAGTGTCTTTCTAGACGTACTATACCGTCACATTTTCTCACGAGCACTGAGCTCTCTCCAGCGGTGACGCTCGCATTGTGCATGGGGCTGTGCTGTGATTGGCTGCTCTCTCGCCACACCTTCATGCTAGAAGGTTCCGCGCGCTGACGTCACTACCGCTATATAGCCTGAGGTCTCCCGGCCTACAGTGCCTACTCTTGTCCACTACTCTGCAACTGATCACATCTGCTCACCAACATCCCTGCTGGGGTTACTGCCCTTTCGGGGTACCTCTGGCTGCCGGAGTCTCTTCTCCGCCGGCATATTCTCTCTGCTGGACTTGGCGGCCTGGCCGGGCAGTCTAAATTCATCAGCCTGCACTTCAACCAAAAATCTTCAACATGGATCTACTCTGCAAATCGTAATTCTGAGAACATCATTTCACCAGCCGCAGGAGGTATTACCAAGAGCCTCTCTATGCTGGTCGCTATCTTTAGGAGAACCTATCATCATCTACTCTAGTTCCGAACCCGGAACCCTGGAACATGCCAGACTGACCTCGCACCGCCAGAGCGGGCGCACTAAATCGCCGCCAGCTACTGAGGACCTCCGACTGCCGGCCTGATACTTCTTGTATCGTACCTTAGAAGAGGTGGTACCCTTTCACGTCCTTTATTCTGCCCGGATTCTTTCCGTCAGAAGAGTATTTCATTTTAATCCACTTTGGAATGAATTTAAATTATTATGCTTCTTTTTTAGTAATTTTATATTTAATACTTTAAAGTTAGTCACTGCTCTATTTATGTTTCCTGGAGAAACAAGTACCTTTTAATTGTTATTAATTTTTTATTGTCAGTTTTTAAAGTAATTTCTTTGAAGCTATCATTCCTGGCGACATATTCGCTTTATATTAAATAAATATCATTTAAATCTAAATCTTAACTTTTTGGTCTTTTCCCGCTCTGTCCTTCATTATCACCTTTTGTGCCCGAAACTTCATTCTGTCTAAATCCCTTAGGATGTACCACATCCACTTGGTACACCCCTTTCCATACGGTAATGATAATTTTTATTTTCAACAAGATGGTGCCCCGCTGCACTATCACAGGGACGTACGAGCTTACCTGGATAAAAATTTTCCGGGCCAGTGGATAGGACGCAGGAGACCAATCGAGTTTCCAGCACGCTCTCCAGACCTTACACCTCTGGATTTCTTCTTAAGGGGCACAGTAAAAGATGAGGTCTACAAACGTAAACAACGTAACCTAGACATTCTTTGGAATGAGATTCAAGCCGTGTTTAGAGAAATCTCATTGGACGTTTTGATACGATGTACAGAATCAGTGGTGACTCGTACTCAGAATTGTATTGATGCTGCAGGTCGCCAATTTGAACAGTATTAACATTTGTTATTTATGTTTCATTTACATTGGACTTTCAGCTTTCTAATTTCCTGAAATTTAACTTTGTAGAACGGTAAATAAATTTTCTATGGAAGTTCAAAGTGTGTATACATTTTTTTGAAGCACCCTGTATATATAAAGCACAAAGTTTGTCTGTCTGTCTGTCTGTCTGTCTGTTATGTATACAAATCTACACCGTTTCACCGATCTGAACCAAAATTTGTATACTTACCCTTTGGAACCCTGCGGGTAACCCTGTCAATATTAAATTTCGGACAGACCACCCCATGCCCTGCATTTAGGCCCTTTTGCACAAATCTACACCGTTTCACCGATCTGAACCAAAAGTTGTATATTTAATCTTTGGAACCCTGCGAGTAACACTGTCCACTTGAAATTTCGGACAGACCACCCCATTCCCTGCATTTAGGCCCTTTGGTCCAAACCCACACCGTTTCACCGATCTCAACCAAAATTTGTATATTTACCCTTTGGACCCTGCGAGTAACACTGACCACTTAAAATTTCGGACAGACCACCCCATTCCCTGCATTTAGGCCCTTTGGTCCAAATCTACACCGTTTCACCGATCAGAACCAAAATTCGGATTCTTACCCTTTGGTGCCCTGCGAGTAACACTGTCTGCTTGAAATTGCGGACAGACCAATCCATTCCCTGCATTTAGGCCCTTTGGCACAAATCTACACCGTTTCACCGATCTGAACCAAAATGTGTATACTTACCCTTTGGAGCCCTGCGAGTAACACTGTCTGCTTGAAATTGCGGACAGACCACTCCATTCCCTGCATTTAGGCCCTTTGGCCCAAATCTACACCGTTCCACCGATCTCAACCAAAATTTGTATATTTACCCTTTGGAACACTGCGACTAACACTGTCTGCTTGAAATTGCGGCGATGCCACTCCATCCCTTGCATTTAGGCTGTTTGGCACAAATCTACACCGTTTCACCGATTTGACCCCAATTTTATATACTTACCCATAGAACCCGACAAGTAACACTGTTCACTTTAAATTTCGGACAGACCACACTATTCCCTGCTTTTTGGCCCTTTGGCAGAAAACTACACCGTTTCACCGATCTCAACCAGATTTTACATAATTACCCTTTGGAACTCGACGAGTAACACTGTCCACTCGAAATTTCGGACAGACCACTCCATTTCACGCATTTAGGCCCTTTGGCACAAATCTACATCGTTCAGCGATCGAAAACAAAGTGTGTATACTTACTTACCCTTTGGAACCCGATGCGTAACACTGTCCACTTGAAATTTCTGACATAGGCCTACCACTCCATTCCCTGCATGTAGCTCAGGAATTCCTCGGGGTTGCCAGCTTCCTAACTCACCAGTCATGAGCCCTTGAGGGTGAACCAGAAGTGGTGGGTCTACACACACCCTGCCTCTTTGAGGGCCTTGAGCAGAAGACAGGAGATATTATGAAAAGGAAAAGAAGGCAGACCCCTCGAAGAATGAGGGTATCAGGAAAGATGAGACAAAGCCAATTAAGGCGGGAAATTGAAAGACTCCCTAGCCCTCGGATACCCTAATACAGTCTGGGTCGGAAGAGAACAAGAGTTGACCAAGGGAGGCCGACAGGAAAGAGAACTGAAATGAGCCCGGCACCAGGAAGTAGAAGCGATGCCAGACTCAGCTGGGGTTCCGTGGTCGCCAACCCACGTCCCACAAGTTGTGAGACCCTGGGGGGGGGGTCAGTTGTGAGAATAGCTTGCTGATTCATCGCGAGGTGACTTGAGTGTACTTTCCAGAGCCCGCCGTGTTATCTCCTGCTGTCTATGCTGATGCCAGCACAGGGCCGTTGCGAAACAGTGAGTGATTCCCGGTCAATCTGTATAGGACGGGGTACCCCGAACGTGTGTCATCATATTTCGTCATCATCTGCGATCATCTCAGGTTCGTGCAGCTTGGACCTATATTCTTTGTCTTTGCCGAGCAGTACGCTCTTTCACTAGACGCATCCAGTACAGGCCTAAGCCAGAAAATAAGGTTGAGACTTTGGAAGACATCGAAGCTAGACACCTGAATTACCTATATCAGTTTTAAAATAACACCATGTTCGTTTAGTAGTCATTTTTTCATTACCTTATTATTATCATCATAAGTGCAAATGACCTAGATGTTACGCGCATCATACCAATAATCACCGCCACATAAAGTCTTTCTCGACTGTGATTTTTAAAATATTTATTTTTGGTTGGTTGGTTCTTAAGTTTAGGGGCTGCGACAACGCGGTCATGTAGCCCCGTGTACTTTGGGTGTGTGTAGAATCTGTCTGATAACCGGTGTTAATTGTGATGACTGTATTAGTGTGTGTTATCTGTTTTTTAATTTAAGTACAAACTGCAACTTAGAATTCTTCAAATAGTTCGTACTTTTGCCGCCAAGCGCCACCGTCAACGACTACTAGGCCAAGTTCGGAACTTAGCTACTAGACGCCACTGCAGTCGGCTCTTGGCAACGGACGTAGACATCTATGCGCGTTGTTTACCTATCCAATTTAGCTTCACACAGGTGTAATTAGTGGAAGGTTCTTTAACATGCCATAAATCTGACATGGGACCGCCGGCTTTACTTCCCCTCTGAAGAAAGGCATACTGACGGATTTTTAACGCTCTTAAAATATCCTACGGCTTCGGCCGGGTTTGAACCCGCTATCTTGGGCATAGAAGCTCAGCATGCTATCAAATACGCCACCGAAGCCGCCATATAGTTATTTTTATTACAGTACATTGTGTACATTATACGTTGAAGTGTCAATTCAATACCGGTAGTAGTTTCCCTTATCATCCTCATCATAAGAGCAAATGACCTACAGTAGATGTTACGCCCATTACACCATTAATCACCACACACAATAAGTCTTCCTCGCCTGTGAATTTTGAAATATGTATTTCTATTACGGTAGTTTGTAAGTTTGACGTGTCAATTCAACAGTAGTTTTTATTATCATCCTTATCAAAAGGGCAAATGACCTAGATATTACTCCCTCATTGTCTTTGGGGGCAAATGACTTAGATTTTAAGTCCATTATATTTCTAAGGAGACCTTAAAACATTATCATCATTCCACCGGGCGAAGCCGGGTACTACTGCTAGTTTATATATAAAGCATTTCATACAAAGTTTATTTATTTTGTATCAGTACGCTATATTGCATGCAATACTCAAATTAGTGAAATATAAGTCAGGCACAAGATATCCACTGCCATCTTGCCTTGAAACTGAGACGGCTCAGCTTTTAAGAATCACTTCTACACTATAGTATTACAAAATAAACTTTTAATTTCGAACGTGCCTCTTCCTTTAGAACAGTTAAAACGATTCTCGGAACGATCGGAACTGGTGGGTCCCATGATATGGATTATAAAGTTTGCATAATTCACACGGCCGCCATCCTGAAATGGTACGGCAGATGGCCTTGTAGTTTGGTCACAAGACGCATTCTATATGAAGGTATGTTGTTACCAAATTTGGTAGAGATCGGATGATTTGGTTAGTCGTTATTTGATTTTACGTTTTGAACGTTTGAGTGGCCGCCATTCAGTTTTGGTAAAGATGGCGGCGATATAAAGCATGACACTGAGGTGCCCTTTGCTAGTTCTACCTCTGTACCAAATTTCGTTCAATTCGGTTTCACCGTGTTTGAATTGATAGGGAGGGACAGACATTCAGAGTACACACTCACACACAGACTCACACACACACAGACAGACACACATTTTTTGGCCCTATGTAGATCTCATAAGTCTACTATATTTTTTTGCAAAAATCGAAAGTAGGATAAAAATATAGCTTTCTTGGCTAACAAGGATTATGAGTAGGAGTGTTCTGTTACCAGTGATGGACGAAGTATATAAACAGTAGGTTGGCTCAGGCAAGGAAAACATTTCTACAGAAAAAGAATCTGTTGACATCGAATATAGATGTAGGTATTAGGAAGTCATTTTTGAATGCCTTATCTGGAGCGTAGCACTCGATGGAAGTGAAACTTGAACTATTGGTGCTGCAGCTAATCGTTTCATCTCTACATGGCTACCACACCCTACGTACGAGGCAATCTGTTTAACATATTCTAACCTTGGTCTACCCCCACAGTTCTTGTCCTCGACCCTTCCTTCCATAACTAAGCTTGCTATTCCTGGGTGTCTAAGTACGTGTCCTACCAACGTATCACTTCTCTTCATTAGCAGACGCCAGAAACATCTCTCCACTCCCACTAGTCTTAATACCTCTTCGTTTGTAACCCTATCTACTCATCTGATCTTCATCATTCTCCTGTAACACCACATTTCAAACGCTTCAATTCTCCTCTCTTCTGCTGCACCAATAGTCCAAGTTTCACTTTCCATAGAACGCCACGCTCCAGACAAAGGTCTTCAAAAATGACTTCCTAACACCTAAATCTATATTCGATGTCAACAGACTCCTTTTCTGTAGAAGTTCTTTCCTTGCCTGAGCTAACCAATTTTTATATCCTCTTTGCTTCGTCCATTACTGGTTATTTTGCTTCCTAAGTAACAGAAGTCTCCTACTTCCTTTAGTTTCTCACCTGCCAATTTGATGCCCATAGAGGATTCTGATTTATTTTGGCTACATTCCAATATTAGCCTACTTTCGATTTTTGCAAAAAATGAAAATAGACTTATGAGATCACTACAGGGCCAAAAATTGTGTGTCTGTCTGTGTGTGTGTATGTGTGTGTGTGAGTCTGTGAGTGTGTGTGAGTGTGTGTAGCCTACTCTGAATGTCGGTCCCCCCTATCAATTTGAACACGGTGAAACCGAATTGAACGAAATTTGGTACAGAGGTAGAACAAGCAAAGGGCACCTCAGTGTCATGTTTTATATTGCCGCCATCTTTACCAAAACTGAATGGCGGCCACTCAAACGTTCAAAACGAAAAAATCAAATAGCGACTAACCAAATTATCCGATCTCTACCAAATTTGGTGATAACATACCTTCATATAGAACGCGTCTTGTGACCAAACTACAAGGTCATCAGCCGTACCATTTCAGGATGGCGGCCGTGCGAATTATGCAAACTTTATAATCCATATCATGGGACCCACCAGTTCCGATTATCGAGCCGAGAATCGATTTAACTGTTCTAAAGGAAAAGGCACGTTCGAAATTAAAAGTTTATTTTATAATACTACAAGCTGTACCCGGCATGCGTTGCAATGCCAATCAAAGAAAGTGTTGGCGTTGAAATTCTGTTTCTTGAAGTGCTTTTGGATACACAACATGTTAACTGCCTCTAAGCTATCGTAAAATGGATTTTCTAATTTAGAACCATTCGTGGGAGCGTGCACAACAACTTTCAAAAGTTTCATCGCAATCGGATGAATGGTATATGAACGTATACGGGATTTTTTTGAACGATTCGTGCGCTGTTACTCATTTGTGGAATCTACTCGTACGCTACCTATTGAGAAATGGATTTACTAAGTCGAAACCCTACCCTGGCGTGTACACAATAACTCATCAAGGTTTCATCACAATCGAAGAAGGTTATTTGAACGCATAGGGGATTTTGTTAAAACGCTTCGCGCGTCGTCACCCATTTGTTGCATATACTCGTGCGCTACCTATTGTGAAATGGATTTACTAAGTCGAAACCCTTCCCTGGCGTGTACACAATAACTCATCAATGATTCATCGCATTCGGATGAATGGTATATGCACGTATACGGGGTTTTGTTTAAACGATTCGTGAAATGGATTTACTAAGTTCCCTTCCCTGGCGGGTACACAATAACTGATCAATGTTTCATCGCAATCGGATGAATAGTATATGAACGCATACCTGATTTTGTTTAAACGATTCGCGCTCCGTCACTCATTTGTTGAATCTACTCGTGCGCTACATACTGTAAAATGTATTTACTAAGTTAGAAACCGTCACGTAAGTGTCCACAACATCTCACCCAAGTTTCATCGCTATCGGACTAATGGGATATGAAGACATAGGGGACTGTATTGAAACGCTCCGCGTGTCGTCGTTCATTTGTCGAATCTACTCGTGTGCTACCTACTGTGAAATGTATTTACTAAGCCAGAAACCTTGCTTGGAGTGTCCACCATATTTCATCCAAGTTTCACCGCTAACGGCAGAATGGACTATGACCTTATACGGGACTTTGTTGAAACGCTTCGCGCGTCGTCCCTCATTCGTTGAATCAACTTGTGCGCTGCATATTGTATAGTGGATTTACTAAGCCAGAAATGTTCCATGACGTGTACACAACATCTCACCCAAGTTTCTTAGCTACGGACGAATGGTACATGAATGCATACGGGACTTGGTTGAAACGCTTCGCGTGTCGTCGCTCATTTGTTGATTCTACTCTGCGCTACATATTGTAATATGGATGTACTCAGCCATAAACCTTCCCTGGAGTGTACACAACATCTCACCCAAGTTTCATCGCAATCGGATGAATGGTATGTGAACGTATACGGGACGTTGTCGAAACGCTTCGCGCGTAGTCACTCATTTGTTGAATATAAACGTGCGCTTCGTATTGTAAAATGGGTTTTACTTAGCCAGAAACCTTTCCTGGAGTGTACACAACAATTCACCAAACATTTATCACTATCAGACGACTGGTATATGACTTTATATGGGACTTTGTTGAAACGCTTCGCGTGTCATCGCTCATTTGTTGAATCTACTGGTGCGATACCTATTGTAAAATGTATGTACTAAGCCAGAAACCTTCCCTGGAGTGTACACAACATCTCACCCAAGTTTCATCGCTATCGGATGAATGGTATATGAAATTATATGGGACTTTGTTGAAACGCTTCGCGCGTCGTTGCTCATTTGTTGATTCTACTCGTGCTCTACCTATTTTTAAAGGGATTTACTAAGCTAGAAACCTTCCCTGGAGTGCACACAAAATCTCAGCCTAGTTTCATCGCTATCGGACGAATGGTATATGAACGCAAACGTGACTTTGTTGAAATGCTTCGCGTCGTAGCTTATTTGTTGAATATACTCGTGCGCTACCTATTGTAAAGTGGATGTACTAAGCCAGAAAATTTGCCTGCAGTGTACTCAACATTTTACGCAAGTTTCATAGCTATCGGGCGAATGGTATATGAATGCATACGGGACTTTGTTGAAACGCATTGTGTGTCGTCGCTCTCTGTTGAATCTACTTGTGCGCTATCTACTGAGAAATGTATTCACTAATTTTGAAACCTTCACGTAAGTGTACACAACATCTCACCCAAGTTTCATCGCTATCGGACGAATGGTATATGAACACATACGGGACTTTGTTGAAATGCTTCGCGCATCGTCGCTCATTTGTTGCGTTGCAATGCCAATCAAAGAAAGTGTTGGCGTTGAAATTCTGTTTTTTGAAGTGCTTTTGGATACACAACATGTTTTTCAATTTCCGTTAACTGCCCCTATGCTATCGTAAAATGGATTTTCTAATTTAGAATCAGTCGTGGGAGCGTGCACAACAACTTTCAAAAGTTTCATCTCAATCGGATGAATGGTATATGAACGTATACGGGATTTTGTTTGAACGATTCGTGCGCTGTCACTCATTTGTTGATTCTACTCCTACGCTACCTATTGAGAAATGAATTTGCTAAGTCGAAACCCTACCCTGGCGTGTACACAATAACTCATCAAGGTTTCATCACAATCGAAGAAGGTTATATGAACCCAATATGGGATTTTGTTGAAACGCTTCGCGCGTCGGCACCCATTTGTTGCATCTACTCTTGCGCTACTTATTGTGAAATGGATTTACTAAGTCGAAACCCTTCCCTGGCGTGTACACAATAACTGATCAATGTTTCATCGCAATCGGATGAATAGTATATGAACGCATACCGGATTTTGTTTAAACGATTCACGCTCCGTCACTTATGTGTTGAATCTACTCGTGCGCTACCTGCTGTAAAATGTATTTACCAAGTTAGAAACCGTCACGTAAGTGTCCACAACATCTCACCCAAGTTTCATCGCTATCGGACTAATGGGATATGAAGACATAGGGGAGTGTATTGAAACGCTCCGCGTGTCGTCGTTCATTTGTCGAATCTACTCGTGTGCTACCTACTGTGAAATATATTTACTAAGCCAGAAACCTTCCTTGGAGTGTCCACCATATTTCACCCAAGTTTCACCGCTAACGGCAGAATGGTATATGACCTTATACGGGACTTTGTTGAAACGCTTCGCGCGTCGTCCCTCATTTGTTGAATCTACTTGTGCGCTGCCTGTTGTATAGTGGATTTACTAAGCCAGAAACCTTCCATGAAGTGTACACAACATCTCACCCAAGTTTCATAGCTATCGGACGAATGGTATATGAAAGCAGACGGGACATGGTTGAAACGCTTCGCGTGTCGTCGCTCATTTGTTGATTCTACTTGCGCTACTTATTGTAATATGGATGTACTCAGCCAGAAACCTTCCCTGGAGTGTACACAACATCTCACCCAAGTTTCATCGCAATCGGATGAATGGTATGTGAACGTATACGGGACGTTGTCGAAACGCTTCGCGCGTAGTCAGTCACTCATTTGTTGAATCTAAACGTGCGCTTCGTATTGTAAAATGGATTAACTAAGCCAGAAACCTTTCCTGTAGTGTACACAACAATTCACCAAACATTTATCACTGTCAGACGAATAGTATATGACCTTATACGGGACTTTGTTGAAACGCTTCGCGTGTCATCGCTCATTTGTTGAATCTACTGCTGCGCTACCTATTGTAAAATGGATGTACTAAGCCAGAAACC
The DNA here is from genome assembly GCA_946902985.2 of Meconema thalassinum. Classification (NCBI taxonomy): domain Eukaryota; kingdom Metazoa; phylum Arthropoda; class Insecta; order Orthoptera; family Tettigoniidae; genus Meconema; species Meconema thalassinum. The sequence continues at coordinate 456,705,331 of OX336388.2, forward strand.
TTCCCTGAAGTGTACACAACAGCTCAACCAAGTTTCATCGCTATCGGATGAATGGTATATGACCTTATATGGGACTTTGATGAATAACTTCGCGCGTCGTCGCTCATTTGTTGATTCTGCTCCTGCTCTTCCTATTTTTAAAGGGATTTACTAAGCCAGAAACCTTCCCTGGAGTGCACATATCTCAGCCTAGTTTCATCGCTATCGGACGAATGGTATATGAACGCATACGTGACTTTGTTGAAATGCTTCACGCGTCGTAGCTCATTTGTTGAATCTACTCGTGCGCTGCCTATTGTAAAGTGGATTTAATAAGCCAGAAAATTTCCCTGAAGTGTACACAACATTTTACGCAAGTTTCATAGCTATCGGACGAATGGTATATAAATGCATACGGGACTTTTTTAAACTAACTTTGTTGAAATGCTTCGCGCGTCGTAGCTCATTTGTTGAATCTACTCGTGCGCTGCCTATTGTAAAGTGGATTTACTAAGCCAGAAAATTTCCCTGAAGTGTACACAACATTTTACGCAAGTTTCATAGCTATCGGACGAATGGTATATGAATGCATACGGGACATTTTTGAAACACTTTGCGTGTCGTCGCTCATTTGTTGAATCTACTCGTGCGCTATCTACTGTGAAATGTACTCACTAATTTGGAAACCTTCACGTAAGTGTATACAACATCTCACCCAAGTTTCATCGCTATCGGACGAATGGTATATGAACACATACGGGACTTGTTTGAAACGCTTCGCGCATCGTCACTCATTTGTTGAATCTACGCGTGCGCTACCTATTGTAAAATGGATTTACTAAGTCAGAAACCTTCCTTAGAGTGTACTCAACATCTCACCCAAGTTTCATCGCAATCGGTTGAGTGTTATATGAATGCATAGGAGACATACACACCCACAGACAAACTATCACGTAAGATTGATTTTTATATATATAGATAGTGCAGAAGTGATTTTAAAAAGCTGAGCCGTCTCGGTAAGAAGACAAGATGGCAGCGGATATCTTGTGCCTGACTTATATTTCACTAATTTGAGTATTGCATGCAATATAGCGTACTGATACAAAATAAATAAACTTTGTATGAAATGCTTTATATATAAATAATATACTCCACTGATGAAATCGTTAGGTCTAAATCATTATTTGCTAACAAGTTCTATGTAAGTCATTTTATATAGATCAATGTTCGTTGGCACAAATGGCTCCGTGGTAAAGCGTTAGTCTGTCATTCATATACCTATGGTTCAAACCCTATCAGAGTTAAGTTTTTTGCTTGACATTTTACATATTTGTTGCTTTGTAATGACTCAGACGTTTTAAAATTAAGCGTTATATTGTGCATATTACGGTGCAAAACATATATTTAATTAAAACATAATTCGCCAGCAGATTTGCTCGAGACATCTAGCAGCCAAAAAGGTAACTGCACGCCAGCCTACTTATTAACTTCCAGATTGTATTGAAAAGTTTCTTCTTATGGCCGCTAGAATGCACTCGCCCTGTTAGGATTATATTGTTCGATATTTCTACACTAGATTTCACGACTGGTCTACATTGATAGTATACCATTGGCATTCTATGCGCATCGAATTTGAAGAATGACAAGATGATACTATGATACATTTTTACTTCTTATTTTAAAGGGTTTGTAACAGCCTATTGTGCGTTATTTGAAAATGTTATTTGAAGTAAAGAACAAAATGATTTCACATAGTAACTGAATTCTAGCCGCTGGTGCTAGTTCAGGTTATTAATACTTTTATTTCAGGCAAATAGCAATCGAAAATATCCACATAGTTTGTATACACACGTCTCTGTAGGGACATGGAAAGATTTGTTAATTCAATTAGGGTTGTGAAAGCCATGCACAACCAGACGTGTAAAGACATGCCTCAACTCAAAGTTGGATGTTGCCCACGGCAGGTCAATTATGAAATAATAACAATAATAATAATGTTATTTGTTTTACGACCCTTTTAACTACTGTTGCTTTTAAATAAGCCGGGGTGCCGGAATTTTAGCCCGAAGGGGATCTTTAACGTGCCAGTAAATCTACTGACACGCCTCCCTCGCATTTGTGCACACTCAAATGCCAGCTGACTGCGCCAGGATACGAACCTGCAACCTAGGGCCCAGCAAGCGAGAACGTTACCGCTGAGCCACGCAGCCAGTCCGGTCGATTATGTCTCCAGATCCATAACATTCTTGAGATACTTCTTATCTTTCTTCAATGATGGTAGTAGTTTTTTTTTCTAGGTTGTGGCGTTTGGTAGAGGTAAATAGTTTCTAAGGTCTTCAACCAAGAAATGATTCTATTATACTCTTTGATAATAACAACGAGTTATAACTATACTCATACATTTAGGAGAAAGTAGGCTATATATTCTTTACTGAACATCTTGTTTTTGTTTTACACCTATTAATTTTCATCATTCTTTCCTCAAGACGGAGTCCATAGGATTCAGAAACTCATTCAAATCTTCAGGCGTGTCGGCCAAGATGATTATGTCATCGGCAAATCTCACAGTTGAAATTATTTCTCCTTGAATCTTCACTCCTACTTTAAATTTTTCTACAATTTCCTTCATCGCTTGTTCAATGTAAAGATTGAAAAGAATGGGTGATATGTTGCAGCCTTGCCTTACACCTTTCTGGTAAAGCCTGACATCGCGAACGAAGCTAGATCTTTCGTGATGTATCAATATGAAGGGCTGTCTGTGATTGAATGATTAAAGCTAATAATAATCTTATGGGTTTTACGTCCCTTATAACTGCTCTGGCTTTTAGATACGCCGGGGTGCCGGAATTTTGGCCCGTAGAGGATGTTTAACGTGCCAGTAAATCTACTGACACAGCTCCCTAACCTTTGTGCACCCTCAAATGCCAACTGACTGCGCCAGGATCCGAACCTGCAGCCTTGGGCCCAGCAAGTGAGAACGTTACCGCAGAGTCACGCAGCCAGTCACTGATTAAAGCGATTTCACTGCTGACCGCTAGATGGCTCTAGCATAGCACTGACACGTCAAGTCAGAAGTATCGATGGCTTCATTATAGTAAACCAATCACGTCTATATTTTCAAGGAGGTATATTACCTTGCAGTAAGTGATTTTTGTACCAGATCATCTCATGGTGTAACGATTACCATTATTGGATGTCGCCTCAGAATTCCGGGTTCGATTCCCGGCTCTGCCAAGAAGTTTAATTCTGGTCTGAGGGCTAGAACGAGGAACACTCAGCCTCGTAAGACAAAAACTGAGAAGATGTGGGTTCGATTCCCACCTCGGCCGTCTTGGAAGTAGTTTTCCCCACTTTTACTCCAGGAAAATATCGGGATGGGTCCTAACTTAAGGCCACTGCCGCCTCCTTTCCAATCCTCAACTGACTTACAAATACCCCCACTCCTACAGCCAGTAAACTAACACAGGCTATCAGATAAATTATACTCACACCCAAGAACACGGGGCTAAATGAAAACGGTGTACAATCCTCTCAAACGAACCAACAAGAACAACCATTTGTACGTTGACTTGATTCTGCTCGTTGCTCACTTCATCTCGCTGTCAGGTTTATATTCCTCTGAATCAATTTAGGTTTCTGTTCATAGGATTAGTTACGGAGGTAAAATACGGTGCCGCTATACTAAAGTACTCAGTACGCCAGTGACACACTCGGATGTAAACAAGAGAGTCATTGCCAAATTATTGGGCTCTTCCTGTCTTGCTAAGAAGAAAAAGCGTCGATAATGACCGTAGCCATTGCAGCCAATAAGCGAGGTAATTGTGAGAGCAGTCGTGCCAATTGAGGCCGGAAACAGCACAAGTGTTTCTGAGTTACTTGTTAACACTATACTGCTTGCACAGGTAATTACTGTATAGTAAGGGCTACCAACCAACGAACAAGAATTTCCCCTTATGTTGTACGGTTCTTTCTATGAGAGTTCCTACAGCACAGAACTCTTTTGTGAGCCTCAATGTGTTGTGAATGAAAGTACACGTAGGCCTACTGAGTATTAATTTTAAGGAGAACTGGAGTGACGTATCTTTGTAATGTTCATTTTGGTCAACTTAAAGGTCATGGGTTCGAGTCCCACGGGGGTGAGACAGTTTCATTCTCTCACTTTCATCAACATGGCTTTCACTATTTGTGCATTACACGGCTTAAAGCATTCTAGCCATATTTTGCACACTTTATTTAAAATTGATTTCTTGTTTTATACTTGGAGTAACATTCAAGATTAGAAGAGGTTAAAACAAAACATTGCTGTTTTAAAAGACCCGATTTGCGTGATATACCCTCCATTATATTTCTTCTTCTTGGGAGACGTTGATATCTGCAGATATGTCTTGTGTGTTGAAAGGTCTTTTGGTTTGAATCACACAGTGCACATAATATCCTAAGAGCAGCCAGTGGTTAGTGGGAGACTTACGCTAGTGATCATGGTCCAGATGACGTTGATGTAGAGGCGATTTTGTCAACTTGTTTTATCTATTTACGGTAAAATCTCGCTTAACCGACACTCGCTTATCCGACATTTCGTGTTATCCGACATGTAAGACACACACAGTAAATCTATTTTCCTTCCCAGCGTACCATTTACATTTACACCAGACTCTACTCTAGAGGGCCAAGCAACAACGAGTCATGCGCTGTGTATATAACTTTCTGCCGCGACCCGGTCATTGTCGCAATGGAGGTGGGAATCACATTTTTTATTTTTTATTATTATTATTATTATTATTATTTATTAAATCGTTAGAAATACACACATTTTACAAAATTCATAATATCTGTACACATTTTATGAATTTCCTTACACTTCCTACTCATTGTTTAACCTGTAAAGCTACAATTATTAAATTATATTGTTACAATATGATAAAGACAGGTCGAAATAGGATATCAAATTCATACAGAGCAGGAAGAGATATCACATATGCCACTAAAAGGTGCTACCTTGTGTGTGGTAAGCATATCATTGATTAATATTTCTAAAATTTGTATAATGGCTTAGCCGAATAACACGTTCTATGTAAATGATGCATATACAAAAAGATAATGAATAAGAAGGAAAATTGAATTTGTGTTTGTATAAACTTGTAGGCTCAACTAATTATATTTTCAACTTTAATTTTGTTTTCTCTGAGAAAATGTTTTATATGCATCTTCAGGTTTGCATGATTTCCTTTAAATTCTTTTAATTTAATTGGGAGAATAGGCTAGGAGGATGAAATCTAGACTCTGCGCCATGTACAACACGTATACAAATCAACCAGCTTGGGGTGAGCTTAGCAAACGTATGGAAAAGCCTACTTACATGGGTAGGGGCGATCATCCTTTCAAAGTTAAGGGCCGACCACAGCGAACAAATTATGGTAAGTATTCTTTCGTAAACCGTGCCATTGATAATTGGAACTCTCTACCTGCCGCAGTCTTAGAGCCTCTTCCCAAACATATAGGTGTGTTTAAGAAAAGACTGACTATTTGTGTAAATACTCCAGTTTAATTGTTAGTGAATTGTTATGTACAATTATTTATTTGTTATATATATCTAATTTTCCACCGGGGGACACACCCCCAATTGCAAATAAACGAATGAATGAATAAATGAATGAATGAATGACTGCATTCATTATCGCTAGTGCCTTAGGCCGCACTGTGCGTATCTGTGTGGTGATTGTTTGTCCTACTGTTTTATGTTATGGCTTCGCAAATAAAGAAGGTGTTAGTGTCTATGGAAGATAAACTGAAGGCTAGTAAGAGGCTCGATAAAGGTGAATCAGCGTTAAAATTGGCCCAAGATTGTGTTGTTGGACGTGTAACTGTAGGTGATTGGAAGAGAAACAGAGTGGAAATAGATAAATGGTGTGCAGAAAAAGGGATAACCAAAGTCTTAGATGAAAGGAAAACCATGAAACCATGTGAGTACCAAAAGGTTAGTGAGGCTTTGTATCTTTGGTTCACCATAATAGGGATAAAGGTGTGCCAATATCTGAGCCAATATTGATCAAAAAGCCCTGTAATTCCGCAATGAGTTTAATGAAGGTGACCCTGACTTTACAGCTAGCATTGGCTGGCTGGACCGCTGGAAGAAGAAGTATGGAATTCGACAACTCAATGTTTGCGGAGAAAAACTCTCACGTAATAATGAATCAGTACCGTACACATCTTTAGAGACAAATTCCATGCTTTAATTGATAGTGAATGTGTGACCGGAGAACAGCTGTTTCACTGTAAAGAAACCGGCCTACATTATAAAATGCTGCCAAGCAAAACACTCGCAGCTCAGACTGAAGCAGCTACTCCAGGATGCAAGCGAAGTAAGGAAAGAATAACAATTCTTACTTGCAGTAGTGCTACTGGAAACCTTAAGTTTAAACTTGCTATGATCGGGAAATCAAAGAATCCAAAAGCTTTCAACAACGTTTCAAAAAATGCTTTGCTAGTCAAATATTATAACCAAAAGAGTGCTTGGATGAGCTCAGAAATGTTTCAAGAATATTAATTTTAGTGAATTTGTACCAAACGTTGAACAGATTTTAAAGGAAAAGCAGTTGCCGAGAAAAGCAATTTTACTATTAGATAATGCTCCCACTCATCCCAATGAAGATGAACTTCGAGATGGAGAAATAAGAGCATTTTTTCCGCCGCCAAATGTTACGGCTATTTGTCAGCCTATGGATCAAGGTGTGTTGGAGGCGTTAAAAAGAAATTAGAGATCTTTTGTCATCTTTGATTACATAATGGTAAAAGAAAGGTTTAAGAACCAGGTTAAAAATTGCAGAAGTTATCCAGGTGCAGATATCGTAAGCGATCATAATCTAGTCATGATGCACGCGGAACTCAAATATAAGAACATCGTTACGAGAAAAACTGAGTATCTACAGGTGACAAAACTTAAGATGCCAAATATTAGAGATGAGTTCCAAAGAAGAACAGATGAAATGATTGAAATAAATACTGACATAGTCGAGAAACCAATAGAAAGTCAGTGGGGAATTCTGAAGGAGGAAATACTAGGAACTGCAGAGGAACTGCTAAAAAATAAAAATAAAAACAGCAGGAAAGCATGGATAAGTGAGGAAGTTGTAGAAATGATAACTGAAAGAAGAAGGTTCCAAAACGCCACAAGTGACGAAGGAAAACAACAATATAGAAGACTGAGAAATGAAATCGTTAGGAAAAGCAAGCGAGACAAAGAAAAATACTTATGTGATATATGTGATGAAATAGACACCGATTTTAAAGCAAATAACTTAGAAAAAGCATATGGAAATGTGAAGCAATTTTTTGGTGAGAAGAAACAGAAGACATGTGGTATTAAAGATGAGAATGGACAATACCTGTATGAAGAGGGAAAGGTTGGGAAGAGATGGAAAGAATATCTAGAGAGCCTCTATGGAGATGAAGTTATGAATAAGGAAGTAATAGAGGAAGAAGACCAGATAGATGCAGAGAATAGAGGTGACCAAATACTAAAATCGGAATTTAAAAGAGCACTGAAAGATTTAAAAGACAAAAAAGCACCAGGTGTAGATAAAATCCCTGCAGAAGTATTAAATAACTGCGGAGAGAAAACTGAAGATGCAATGTATGGAATGATATGCAAAATGTATGAAACTGGAATATTACCAACTGACTTTACTAAGTGCATAATAATTCCAATTCCAGAGAAGGCCAGAGCACAAAATTGCGATCAATTTAGGACATTAAGCCTGACAACACATGCATCTAAAATTCTTACACGTATTATACTTAGGAGAATAGAGAACAACCTTGATAACTATATTACAGACGACCAATTTGGATTCAGAAGGGGCATTGGAACAAGAGAAGCAATATTAACTCTAAGACAAATAATTGAAAAGAGAAATAGAAAAGGAATACCAACATATCTAGCATTCATGGATCTGGAGAAAGCTTTTGACAACGTGAATTGGAATATACTGTTCAAGTTACTAAAGAAAGTGGGAATCTCTTATAGAGATAGAAGAATAATACATAGTTTATATAAGAATGAAAGGGGAATAATAAGATCTGGCAATAACCAGGAAGAGGTTGAAATAAGAAAAGGAGTACGACAAGGATGCTCGCTATCTCCTTACTTATTTAATTTGTATGTCCAAGATGCCATAAATAGGATAAGAGAAGAGATTCAAGTTGGAGTAAATATACATGGGGAAAAGATTGACATGCTCCGATTTGCAGATGACATTGCTTTAACAACAGATAATGAAGATGATCTTCAACAGATACTTCATGTAATGAATAACATCCTTAAAAACGAATTTAACATGAAGATGAATAAAAATAAAACAAAAATACTCGTATGCAGTCGGAACCAGGAAGATCATAGAAGAGCACCAGCAATTTATATCGAGAATGATAGAATACAACATGTGAAGGAATATAAGTATCTGGGAAGCTTGATAACGTACGATGGAACCAGCAAACGAGAAATTTGGAGTAGGATTATTCAGGCAAAGAACGCCTTTTATAGAAAGAAGAATCTCTTCACATCCAGAAGTATAGACCTAAAAATAAGAAAAAAGACTGCTGAAGACATACGTGTGGAGTGTGGCTTTGTATGGTAGTGAGACCTGGACAATAGGGAAGTCAGAAGAGAGGAAGTTGATGGCTTTTGAGGCTTGGTGCTGGAGAAGAATGCTTAAGATCAGTTGGATACAACATATGACAAATGAAGAGGTATTCAGAAGAGCAGGAGAAAGTAGAAGCTTTATGAAGACCCTGAAAATAAGAAGAGCAAATATGTTGGGACATATTCTCAGACATAATAGCCTGCCAGCAAGAGTCATCGAAGAGATGTTAGAAGGGAAAATCACTAGAGGAAGACCATCACTTGCATACATCACACAATTAATGACAGACACGAATACCAAATCATTTCGTGAATTGAAGAGGATGGCGGAGAATAGAGAAGATTGGCGAGTTGCTGAAAACCAGCCCCAGGGCTGTTAACTTAAGAGAGATTGACACTATTGACCATGGAAAATATATGATTGTGAAATTGCGTCAATTAAATCTGATAAACGTGGCTTACGTTTTGGCACAGTGTTGAGAAAATGTTGGTACAGGTACAATTGAAAAATCGTGGAAACGTCTGTTAGGTGAGGAGACAGAGAGACATTCTGGTAATTAACAAATTAGCACGGAATTCATGGACATTATGTTGCCTTTGTTGAAACAAATCCCTGGATGTGTAGATGCAACTGATGAGGACCTTGATGAGTGGCTTGCCCTTGATGACCAGTATGAAGTCACTGACGAAGACATTGTCGGTATTTTTAACAACGGTAAAAAGGAAACAGAAGAGAAAGAGAAAGAAAACATAGTTTATAAAGGTGGTGCCAAAATAACACACAATGATGGATTCAAAGCCATTGAAACAGCAATGAAATACATGGAGCAACAAGAAGAAACCTCCAGCACTGATGTGTTACTTCTACACAGAATGCGTGACATGGCGGCGAGAAAAAGAAACTCGGCAGGCAAGCAAAAGTCTATTACGAACTTTTTTAAACAAATTTGAATATGTATCAATCAGTGGCGAATCTGCATTCATGCAACTGGGATTTCTAAAGTTCATAGCTTATAGTATTTTGTATATAAACACCAGTCGTCGTGTTTTTCGCTCAGCAAAGATAGGAGGGCTGTTTTTTAAGTAATGGCCGTTTTATTTTTAAAGCCCGTAGTTAGTGCGCACGCCACAACAAGCGTGCGCGCTACCTCCCGGCATCCATTGCGAACAAGCAGACGTCAGTTGCAGCTGTGTAGCTAACCTGTACGCTGAACTATGCATCTTTACATTGTTCAATATTATTGATTCGCCCGCCACATGTAAGGAACGATTGTGTCTGAAAAACTTAAGTTCAGGAAATTGCGCTCTCGATGAGTACCCAGACTTCTCACAGAAGACCACCAACGAAAGAGATTGGCCAGTTCCCTCACGTCTTTGACTCGTTATTCCCAAGAAAGGGGATGACATGTTGAGTCGAATCATCACAGGAGAAGAAACATCGGTATCCCATTCCACCACTGAAACCTCTTTTCGCAGCTGAAACGTCATATTGGTGGGAAGCGCTTCACCGACGATGAAGAAGTGCAAACAGCCGTGAATTCTGGTTGTCAGAGCAGGCGGCAAACTTTTATGCAGAGGGATTTCAGAACTTAGTTCTAAGGTATGACAAGTGCCAAAATAAACAAGGCAACTATGTAGAAACATAGAGGAAGGTATGTAAAACCTAGAAATGAATGTGATTTCAAAATAAAATGTTCTGTTCATTAAAAAAAACGGCCCTTACTTAAAAAACAGCTTTCGTATCTATGATGCGTTATTTGAAGATGTCATCCATGAAAAGATAGTTGACCAAACTCTTCTCAATAGCCAGAGAACTCAAATTGCTCAGTGTAGAATCTGACATGGAGTTCCTTAAAAATATCTTAACTCTCTTCAATGCACTCATACTTTCACTTGAAGCCGTAGAAACAGGAAAGGTAAGAATCAGTCTAATGAGGCGGACTGTTTCTTGATAGATTTTTTCTAGGCCGTTATTCAAAAAAATATTCCCTTCATAGGACGACGAAGAAAACGGTCCTGATTTTATAAGGTGCGTTTAAAAAGTAACGAGCCGGAGGCTGCAATGCGCATACCGGTGACGACATCGGCTAATCGTGGCGTGTGTAACGAGGTGTGGTTCCGACCAGAGCGTGGAAGGTCACAGCCCGTCACTAGAGGGCACCCGTGCACGTCACATGACGATACAAAGTGAGTAGCAGCATGCATCAATCGTCCAACGCTGCCAGTCGCTTTGCAAACAGTGACATGGAGGCGTCAAACGAAGAGCAAAGAGGTGTTGTTCGGTTTCTGACAGCGAAAGGAGTAGGGGGAACGGACATTCATCGCCGAATGTCACAAGTGTACGGCGAACACTGCATGTCCCTTGCAAGGGTCAAGGCGTGGAACAAGCCCTTCAGGGAAGGACGGGTGTTGTTAGCCGATGGTGCCCGGTCTGGGGCACCCCCCTGCGTTACCGATGACAACGTCCAGCTGGTTGATGCACTCATTACCCAGGACCGCCGAGTGACAGTGAACGCCATAGCTGCCGTGGTCGGATTGAGCGTCGGAAGTGTGCACACCATCATGAAGGAACGACTGCACTTGCGCAAAGTGTGTGCCCAATGGGTGCCCCACAATTTTCAACCACACCAGGAAGCATGTCGAATGGCCTACTGTCTTGGTCTTGGTTGGACGATTGATGCATGCTGTTGCTCGATTTGTATCGTCATGTGACGTGCACGCGTGCCCTCTAGAGACAGGCTGTGACCTTCCACGCTCTGGTCGGAACCATTCCTCGTTACACACGCCACGATTAGCCGATGTCGTCACCAGTTTGCGCATTACATCCCCGGCTCCTTACTTTTTGAACGCACCTTATAAATTCACCATTAAAACACTACACTGATCCATGTTTTAAGACTCACAAAAGGACATGCACGCGCTGAGATACCGCCCGCCTCACGATTGCACTCCATGGAGCCTAGTCTCTTGCTCACGCATTCACCTATCGACCTTCCGCTTGGCGCAGGCCTTCTCTACCCACAGAGACTTGAGCCTGTTTCAAAGGAGACTCACTGGCTGCTCAGTCGCGCGCTGAGAAGCTGGCGTCAATCCCACTGTGACTACAGAGAATAATACGGAAAACTAGATTTAATTTGCCTATGCCAATGAAATATAGGAACATTTAAATGTGCCTCTTCCTTGAGAATTAAATGGGTATTCTAAGGCTCAAAGATTCCCCTCCAGCTTCGCCACTGGTATCAATACTTTTATATATTGTATTGCACAGTGAAAGTAATTACTGTATCAGCTTATCAATAATACGACACCAACAACCATTTACGCTTTGTTGTTTCTTCTTTCCGTATTAACCGACATTCCAGGTAATCCCCGCGGCCCGTTTGCGTCGGATAAGCGAGACTCTACTACATTTATTTATTTGCTTATTTACTGTTTTTAAAATATTTTTTTAATTTATAATTTTTATTTAATTTTAATCTTCATCTTCATTTAATTTTAATTTTAATTTTAATTTCAATTTTTAATTTTCATTTTCATTTTTAGTATTTTTAGTATTAGTATTAGTATTAGTATTAGTATTAGTATTAGTTTTATTTCTATTTCTATTATTCATAAATAAATGAATAAATTCTACTTTTATTTTTATTTTTGTTGTTTTGTATTTGTTTTTAGTATCTTTTTTGAATTTTTATTTCTTTAATTAATTTATTTTGGACATGGTGTATGCTAATAATGGACAATTTAAGCCTATAGTCTAAACAAAAGTACGTTGTATGATGCCCACATGCTTAAATATCTAATAGTTTATAGTTCATACTGTTACGGGCCACCCCCCTAGTGGCACTTTTGTTAACTGGATTACGGTGGGTTGAAGCACAACACAGATTGTTCCTTTAAAGAAATAATTAACTTTATTGCGGCCAGAAAGATACACTACTCATCAGCAAATACAAGCAATTAGAACCTTACTCCAGTTTCCTCAAGTCTCTTCCTTATGGAGAGCTCTTGCCCCCTTTCACTTGTCAACAAACCACAGAAGTTAATCCGTGCTAATGAGTCCGGTGGCCTTGACAGAAACTACATGCACCTCTGCCTTATGTACACAAACAGTTACTTACGATAACCTGCTACACGCTGCTTCGTTGCCCACGGGCTGGGAAACAATGTCACTGGATTTCGTAACTCGAACGGCACTCCGCCACAATACCTCTGTCGCACAGTGAAATCACACTCGCTCAAAACACAGGCAGTCCCCTGTATGCTTCTCACTCTCTCGCACTAGCTCGTAAAAACACACGCTCACTGCTTGACAGGTCGCTCTTATATAGCAGGCCGGTGACTCGATAAATGCTTCTAGACCCATCCAGGGTTCACGGCTTCTCGAGGCTTCCATCGCTGGCTGGGTCACGAATATTCTGGACCATCCCTTTGTCCTAGTAGACCTGTTGCATAAGGCGCACGCAATACACTGAGGCAGAGCACGGCCCAGCCCTGGGGCAGTTGTGACTCATGCGGCGAGCGATGAAACAAACTCACAGCCGTAACAATACTATTACAGGTTAGACTCGTTTCATAAACGTGTTCTACTTGCTGAAAATACCTATAAACATACGGCATTTATTATCCTATTTGTGAAGTCCAGTATTAAAGTGAATTTATATTGTATGATATTCTGATAGAAAAACGTAGATCTTCTACAAATCATTCATGAGTCATAGCCTATAACTACAGCTCGAGTACTGTCAATGTTCATCAAACATGATCCACCAACAGTAAAAGAGGCTCATTTTCAAATATCGTATTCAATTCTAAATACGGACTGCTATATTTCTATACGTCACTTACAAAAGCAATGCTTGTGATTTTAGTTTCCAGTTGGCCAAGCCAGTGTCCTGAGTTCACAGACACTCCATGCTTGGTCTCTCCATAGAACGGTGAGACGACATTATAGCCTATCTCCTACCATTATACAGTAAACCAAGTTTACTCAAAGGCGTCAATAAAGTCAGCTGATCCTCCACTACTGTCAGTATTCATCAAACAATATCCATAAATGGTAAAAGAGGCTTTATATTCAAATACATGATATCAGATATGTTTATTTCGCCATAACATGTCATGGCTTATTACTTTCCTTTCTAGCATCACAACCACTTCTCCTGAACCAACGCTTTATATGGGAGTGGCAAGCATATAACATGTCCAAGATAAACTTATGAACTAACATTGTCATATACATATTTAATGCATATGAATGAAATAAACGTTTTGTGAGGACGACTTTATTCATCGTGATCTCAACTTGGCAACCTACTTGTATCCATAATTTCTGCGCGGTATTCAGTGAGGTAGATCGCTTTTACATGAGACCATCTTGTGGTGGGGTGGATAGCATTCTCAACTGTCACCTCTGAGGTCTGGGTTAGATGCACGGCTCTGTCATGGAATTTAATTCCGATGTGAGTTTTGGAGCAGGATACAGTTACCCTCGTGCGGCACAACTGACAAGTGGTGGGATCAATACTTACCTCAGCCACCTTACAAGTAGATTTCAGACCACCTCGTGATGTAGCGGCAAGCATTCTTGGCTGTTGTCCTGGAGGTCTGGGTTCGATTCCCAGCTCTGCCAAGAAATGTAATTCGTGTCTGAGGGTTGGAACGGAGCCTCGTGAAGCAAAATGTAATTTACTGGGTAGTTATTAGTTTGAGATTATCTTTTTCATGTTACGGTTCTTTACCCTACCTAGTAGTTTTCCGTGATTTCCCCACTTCTACTCCAGGAAAATGCGGTGAAGGTTCTTAACTTATGGCCACAACCGCCTCAAAAATTTGATTGTCGTGTACGCTAATGATTAGAATAAAGACAGATTTTGGTCACGGTACTATTTTCAACTTTGTGATCGCGTTCAAAAGACATAATAATAATAATAAAAAAGGAATGGGTAACAAACCGTATTATGAAAAAGATAATCTCAAACTAATAACTACCCAGTAAAATGCATTTGACTGGCTGTTAGCATGCCCTCAAACTGATATCACCGCGCCCTAAGTGTTCTTTACTTATAGGCAAATTGTAAATGAAATCTCTACAACACGCGCTTGTAAACATGATTATCATGAGGTGCCAGGGCCTGTGGCTGATGGTAGGCGCCATCATCGCCACCTCACGCATTCATTAAGAGTATTCATCACTTCATAGAAATGTGCATAAATTATACGGATAAGCATTAGCTAACGTTTCTAACAGCTCATTTGAAACCGTGTCCGAAGAGTGTTAACTGATTTCTTTTTAATTCGGAGAAGTCTATTTTCCATATCACATTAGCGCATACATAATTAAAGTAGTGTTGAATGTGTACGCCACTTATCCTCGAAATTATATCACAACAAATAAACAAACATTGTCATCATAACAGATTCACCGGAGGATTTCAATGAGTTACTAAGTGGTATGGGCTCCGTCTTTAGGAAAGTATTCACGATGAAAATCAATAAATGTAGAACAAAAATAATGAAATGTAGCCGAAAGAAATCAGAGACCCTTGTTGACGTCAAATTGCCAGCTGAAAAGCTAAAGGAAATAGGAGACTTCTGCTACTTAGGAAGGACAAGAAGTTCCGTGATGAACTAAAGAGCCTACTTTTCTTAGAATATAAGATTCATGCCAATGATTCTATATGGACCTATCTAGATAATGATGAAATTAAGTTGGTAATATCGACTTTTCTAATTAGATCGAAATATACCTCATATAGTGTAGCCTAATACAGCACTACAGTTGGCAGCCCTGGTGACTGAATAGGCTATATTCTTAGGTCTATATCTTAAGATACAGAATACAAAATTTGGTTGAAGTCCAATGGATAGCATGGACGTTACATGCAGTTAGACATTGGAAATGCCATGCATGTGTTGGTCAGAAATAATCTGAAATATTATGATCTCTTGTTGTGCCAATTTTGGATGAAATCCATCTGTTAGTATATAGGTTTCATATATTTCTAAATTGGACCTATCAGCAGGCTTAAAATCATGTTGGCAGCACTGACGCACATTAGTTACTCCAAATTAATCTAGAATGTCAGTTACTATACGTGTGCAAAGTTTAGAACTATTGGCTTGCATACTTTCTGATATATTGATATTAGGGTAAATAAATAGAAATAGCATTTATTAATAGTTGGCAGCCCTGGTTGCTCTTAAGAATACGCTCACTCACATCTGTTTATGTTCACATATTACATACGAAATTTGGTTGAAATCCAATTGATAGTGTAGAAGTTATATGCATTTAAGAATTGGACCTATCAGCAGGCTTAGAATCATGTTGGCAGCACTGACGTACATTAGTTACTCCATATTAATCTAGAATGTCAGGTACTATACGTGTGCAAAGTTTAGAGCTGTTGGCTTGCATACTTTCTGATATATTGATATATTAGGGTAAATAAATAGAAATAACATTTATTAACAGTTGGCAGCCCTAGTTGCTCTTAAGAATAAACAGACTCACATTTGTTTATATACACATATTACATACGAAATTTGGTTGAAATCCAATTGATAGTGTAGAAGTTATATGCATTTAAGAATTGGACCTATCAGCCGACTTAGAATCATTTTGGCAACACTGCCATGTATGGCCTCCTGGAAATTAAACTGAAATATTATTGTCTATATGTGTGCCAATTTTAGAATAGCTCCCATGCATACCTTCCAGGATATCCAACATGGAGCTCAAATTTCAAGTGCGGTTTTTCAGCAGTTGGTAGCACTGACATCATTTTCAAAGATGGGCTTGAGATATTCAGATATAGATCTTTACTCATACCGAATTTGGTTTCGATTGCTGCAGCAGTTTAGGAGTTGATAGGTGGGGGGGGAGGCACACACAGCCAAACATACAGACATACAGACAGACAGCCACACATTTGCCCGGATCGAACTCATAAGTCTACTTTTTCCTCATTTTTGCAAAATGTGAAAGGTAGGCTAAAAATAACTAGTGATGGACGAAGCAAAGAGGATATAAAAAGTAGGTTGACTCAGGCAAGGAAAGCATTTCTACAGAAAATATATCCGTTGACATCATAGAATTAGGTATTAGGAAGTCATTTTATAGGCCTTTGTCTAGAATGAAGCGCTCTATGGAAGTGGAACTTGGACCTTTGGTGCAGGAGAAAAGAGGAGAATAGAAGCGTTTGAAATGTGGTGTTACAGGAGAATGATGAAGATCAGATGGGTACATAGAGTATCAAATGAGGAGGTGTTAAGACGAGTGGGAAAGGAGAAATGTTACTGGCGACTGATAATGAAGAGAAGAGTTAGGTTGGTAGGACACATACTAAGACACCCACGAATAGCAAACTTAGTTATGGAAGGAAGGTTCGAGGACAGAAACTGTAGGGGTGGACCAAGGCAAGAATTTGTTGAACAGATTGTCTCGGATGAAATGTGTGGTAGCTATGTAGAGATGAAACGATTAGCTCAGGACAGAAAGGAATGGAGCTGCATCAAACCAGTAAAAAATTGAAAGAAAAAAAATACACGAGATTAATAAATTAACTAAACCCTTGCATTACTTATTTCGATCGCCAAGCGATCATCAACAGATCCCTTACATCCAGAAACATTTTACAGTTGAGGTCCAATAAAGACATGCGAGGTTAGACAATGGAAGGAGAACAGATAATGATGTGGAGATCCCGAAAAAGAAAAATTCCATTCAGTCCACTGCAGACAGTGAAAGTGAACAGTTGACAGAAGCTACCTCGAGAACGAATACTTCACCACCCAAGTTTATCAATCAACTTCCAAATTACAATAGCACCAACCTGATTATTTACTAACCCCTACAGATTATCATACTAAACAAGTTAACTTGAAGGTCAATAGCCAACAACAATATAATAACACCAATCACGCAAATCTTACAAATCCTGACAGTCATTTAACATGAATGGCATCCGTTTGTACTAAAGGAAAACGAGCATTTTCAATGCGGCACGCAGACTGATGATATTTTTAACAGAGAGGCCCAAATGACTCTACTTAAATTCCTCACTGAACTTGTAGTCGTTGACGGTGGCGTTCGTCGGCAACAATAGGAACTACTTGAAATTCAATGTCTGCAGTCCTTACTTGAATTAAAAACAGATAACACACACTAATACAGCCACCGCAATTAACACCGGTTGTCAGACAGATTCTACACACACACTCAAAGTACACGGGGCTACATGACCACGTTGTCGCAGCCCCTAAACTAAGGAACCAACCAATCAACCATTATATAGCTTCGGGGCTATAAGGTCGAGTGGAATATTAAATGCGGACGTTTCGAGACAACTGCTAGTCCCTTTATGAAGGTTTGTAATGAAAGAAGGAATGAGTGGACAATGGCATGGGGCCTCCTAAGATAGGAAGCCATGTTGAAACAAATAGTTACTCCATGACCTCCTGCGACCAAGAGGAAGTTGGTAATGAATAGGGTTTGGATGTTTAGGACCTAAAAATGGCCCAAGTTTGCAAGAAAATATGACTTAAAAAAAGACAAAATATGACCTGAAAATGACTGATTTAAATATGGCTGTTTTTGTGAGGTTTGAAGCCATTTTTCAGTGTTGCCTAAGTAAACAAAAGTTTGGTGCTTTTCAGTCGGTCAACACGAATGTACCCAAATAGAGCTGGGTTATGTCCCAATCCTGAAATAAATTACATAAGATTAATAAATAAACTAGGATGACCAGTTTCGATCATCAAGCGATCATCATCAGATCAACTACACTTAGGCTATAACATCTATGTTTGAGACTACAGGTGAAAAATATATACAATATGTGCACTTATTTAGTTGCAGTGTTGGTAATGCAACAGTCGGTGTATGTTAAATGTGGTATATCTAATGTTTTAACAGACAAATTCCGGATTTTTATCACTATTTTAGAAGTTCACCTAACATTAGATATACCACATTTAGCATTATCAACACTGCAACTAAATAATTGTACATATTGTATATATTTTTCACCTGTAGTCTCACACATAGATGTTATAGCCTAAGTGTAATGGATCTGATGATGATC
Source organism: Meconema thalassinum (assembly GCA_946902985.2). Lineage (NCBI taxonomy): Eukaryota > Metazoa > Arthropoda > Insecta > Orthoptera > Tettigoniidae > Meconema > Meconema thalassinum. The sequence goes on from OX336388.2 coordinate 456,724,033, forward strand.
GCTTGACGATCGAAACTGGTCATCCTAGTGTATTTATTAATCTTATGTAATTTATTTCAGGATCAGGGCATAACCCAGCTCTATTTGGGTACATTCGTGTTGACCGACTGAAAAGCACCAAACTTTTGTTATATGGCTGTTTTTAGCCTACTTTCGTTTTTTGCAAAAAATGAAAGTAGACTTATGAGATCAACACAGGGCGAAACAAGTGTGTCTGTCTGTGTGTGTGTATGTGTGTGTGTGTGAGTCTCTGTGTGTGTGTGTATGTGTGTGTGTGAGTCTGTGTGTGTCTGTGTGTGTGTGAGTGTGTGTACTCTGAATGTCTGTCCCCCCCTATCAATTCGAACACGGTGAATGCGAATTGAACGAAATTTGGTACAAAGGTAGCACTAGCAAAGGACACCTCAGTGTCATGTTTTATATCGCCGCCATCTTTACTAAAACTGAATGGCGGCCACTCAAACGTTCAAAACGTAAAATCAAATAACGACTAACCAAATCATCCGATCTCTACCAAATTTGGTAACAACATACCTTCGTATAGGATGCGTCTTGTGACCAAACTACATGGTCGTCCGCCATCCCATTTTAGGATGGCGGCCGTGCGAATTATGCAAACTTTATAATCCATATCACGGGACCCACCAGTTCCGATTATCGAGCCGAGAATCGTTTTAACTGTTCTAAAGGAAGAGGCACGTTCGAAATTAAAAGTTTATTTTGTAATACTATAGTGCAGACGTGATTTTAAAAAGCTGAGCCGATTCAGTAATTAGACAAGATGGCAGCGGATATCTTGTGCCTGACTTATATTTCACTAATTTGAGTATTGCATGCAAATTAGCGTACTGATACAAAATAAATAAACTTTGTATGAAATGCTTTATATATAAATAATATACTCCAGTGATGAAATCGTTTAGTATAAATCATTATTTGCTAACAAGTTCTATGTAAGTCATTTTATATAGAACGATATTCGTTGACACAATTAGCTCAGTGGTAGAGCGTTAGCCTATCGCTCAAATGCCTATTGTTCAAACCCGATCAGAGCTGGGTTTTTTGCTTGAAATGTTATATGTTTATTGTTTTGTAATGACTCAGATGTTTTAAAATTAAGCGTTATATTGTGCATATTATGGTGTAAAATATATATTTAATTAAAACATAATTCGCCAGCAGATTTACTCGAGACATCTAGCTGCCAAAAAGGTAACTGCACGCCGACCAGATTTTATTGAAAAGTTTCTTCTTCTGGCCGCTAGAATGCACTCGCTCTGTTAGGATTATATTGTTCGATATTTCACCACTAGATGTCACGACTAGTCTACGTGGGGCTCCATTGATTACTATACCATTGGCATTCTATGCGCATCGAATTTGAAGAATGACAAGATGATACTACGATACATTTTTACTTTTTATTTTAAAGGGTTTGTAACAGCCTATTTTGCGTTACTTGAAAATGTTATTTGAAGTAAAGAACAAAACGATTTCACATAGTAACTGAATTCAAGCCGTTGGTGTTAGTTCTGGTTATTAATTACTACTTTTATTTCAGGCAAATAGCAATCGAAAATATCCACATAGTTTGTATACACATGTCTCTGTAGGGTCATGGAAAGATTTGTTAATTCAATTAGGGTTGTGAAAGCCATGCACAACCAGACGTGTAAAGACATGCTTCAACTCAAAGTTGGATGTTGCCCACGGCAGGTCGTATATGTAATAATAATAATAATAATAATAATAATAATAATAATAATAATGTTATTGGTTTTACATCCCTTTTAACTACTGCTGCTTTTAGAGACACCGGGTTGCCGGAATTTTGGCCCGAAGGGGATCTTTAACGTGCCAGTAAATGTACTGACACGGCTCCCTCGCATTTGTGCACCCTCAAATGCCAGCTGATTGCGCCAGGATGCGAACCTGCAACATAGGGCCCAGCAAGCGAGAACGTTACCGCTGGGCCACGCAGCCAGTCCGGTCGATTATGTCTCCAGATCCATAACATTCTTGATATACTTCTTATCTTTCTTTCTTCCTTCAATGATGGTAGCAGTTTTTATCTAGGTTGTGGCGTTTGGTAGAGGTAAATCGTTTCTAAGGTCTTCAACAAAGAATAGTTCTATTATACTCTTTGATAATAACAACGAGTTATAACTATACTCATACATTTAGGAGAAAGTAGGCTATATGTTCTTTACTGAACATCTTGTTTTAATTATAAATCCACGTGACAATCCCTTCGAGATTAAATTGTTAACTAGAATCTTTATTCCTATTTTCATATTAATTTTCTGAATATACATGTTTACTGTGGTTATTTACAGTCTATTTCTGTAAACACTAGTTCCCGTTCAGTAAGTTGAGGATGATTGCACACCTACAGCTGTCGTCAAACTACCCAAATATGACGTTCATACCCAAAAAATGCTCAAAATATGACCTAATGGTAAAAAAATGTTCGAAATATGCTGTAGCGTCTGCAGTTACGCTAGCTAAAATGAACTGACTTTCATGTTGGGCAAACCAAAGAGCTGGATTTTCAGACCAAAACGGGGGTACCTAGACGGAAACATGATGCACCGCTGGTTGATCGTTGAGTGCCATGAAGTTAGATGAGTAATCCTATATATTTTTTCAGTAGTATAGATCCCTCCTGCGGCACTCACAAGCGACCTATCGTGAAAATGAGCATTCAAATGAAATAGAATAGACAATAGCAGTGATGAATTGCACTCTAATTCCATAAATATCAATAATTTCTATTAAAAATGACTTTAAAAAATGTACGAAGTGTGCGATTTGCAGATGAAAATACGTTCCATAATTTCTGTCCACTTCACATTTTGGTCGCTGTGACGCCCGTTTCATGTCCTTTTAACATTATGAGTTCTTTCCTTTATCATTTTTCATGGATTTCAGGAACAGTAAATCAAAGGAATGAGTAGGCCTATTCAAATCGTATAATTTCATAAATATCGAATAACTGGTGAGTGTTACAGCACACTCAGCACACAAATGACATTATTAGTGACAAATTGGATTCTAATTTCTTAAATATCAAATTTTGTAAGAAGTGTTCAGTTTGCAAAACCTATTGGGGAAAGTGTGGTTTATGAACATGCGAGATTTCTCGCACGGGTCCGCTAGTATTTATTAAAGACGGAATGATAACTAACACTGTAAGCGCTGTTTTCTAATATTTACTTTAAATCACGTCAGGGTCACCAATTTGTAGGCGATTTATTCTTTACAACCCAAAGAAGCAACAATACAAAGACACAGAATGATACAAATATATATACTGTATATACAGACAGAGCATATCGCTCTCTGGTGAGTCCTCCCAAATACCAATCAGTACCACCAGGAAGTGGCACCTCAATGCATTTATATGACAAATAAAACCCACCATATTTTGACGATAATCACTTGATTTGCATCAGAAACCAATCGGGCATGAACATAGAGGCAAAGAAAAACATATGTTTTTTCCTAAACTCTAGAGGGCAGCCATGATCTACTTAAGGGATAACCATATCCTCTATTAGAGTTCTTTGGTTGTTTACTATTTCTATCACCTCCCGAATGACACGAGTTGTGAAATGTTTCTCCATACATATGACAGAAGTTTCATCAAAACGAATACGATGGTCATTCTGGTTGGTTCTTAAGTTTACGGGCTGCGACAACGCGGTCATGTAGCCCCGTGTACTTTGGGTGTGTGTAGAATCTGTCTGATAACCGGTGTTAATTGTGATGACTGTATTAGTGTGTCTTATTATATTATTATTATACAGTATTCTGCCTAGTGGCAGGTCCATGTCTTCGTACAGAGAATTTCTGATGCCAACGTTCCCGGTCTTCAGCTTCTTTCTTCAGTCTGCTGTAACTCTTTCTATCTTTCATATCATCCAGATGTTGGATTCTTCTTCTTCCCCGTCCTGTCGTTCCTTTGATCTTCCCTTCAATGACGTCGTGTATGAGCCCCTCATGTCTAAGTATGTGCCCGATCCAGTTGGCCTTCCTCTGAAGAATTGTATTCAGAAAAGTTTTATTCTCACCTACTCTTCTCAGTACTGCATCGTTTGTCACCCGATCTGTCCACTTGATCTTCTCTATTCTCCTCCAGCACCACATTTCAAAACTTTCTAAGTATTTTCTTTCCCTTTTTCTCATTGTCCACGTCTCTGCCCCGTACAGTGCAATGCTCCAGATGTAACACTTCACCAATTTCTTCCTTAGTTCTGTACCCGATACCTAGTTTAGGCTATCGGCTACGCCAGCAGACATTAAGCTGTAGTTGAGGTTTTTGGAAGAGCTCTTAAAAGATAGCGCACCGATCGCGTCAAGAAGAATGTCAAGATGACGTAGGAGGTCTAGTATCAAGGAGGCATTGGACTATACAAGCGCACAGGTTATGCCTAGAAGTAACAGAAACGACAATAGAAACACGCAAGAAGTGAATGCGGTAGTCGTAGACAATGCAGCTCAAACGGACAGAAGGGATTCCTGGGAAAACCGACGGAACGAAGGGAATCGAGGAAACATCCGTAACGCTCGAGGAAATGATCAATATAGAGGACCATATGAGAGGCCATACGATCAAGAAGCGAGAGATAGCCGATATAGGAATTATAACCAGAATTCCAGATATCAAGACGGGAATCGATATAACAATAGATATCGGGTCAGAAATAACTGGAACCAAGGTCAACAGTATAATGGGAACGACAGGCAGGATGGCCGAAGAGACGATCCTAACGATAGACGGGATAATCGTGGACATGAGAGGTCGAGGCAAGAAGATAGACAGCCTAGTGCACCACTCGAAGAGACAGTGAGAGATGTCAATCGAGCAAGCACGAGTGGCGAAGGAAGAAACAAACGTCAGAATAACACGGAATCAAGATGCTAATCATTGGAAATCATCATCATTATTGAGAGTCAGAAAGAACCATCATGCTGAGTAAAGGAATTGTAGAGCTATCGTGTACATGTATTATATATAGAATGCCTGAGAGTGTATTTTTTTTCTCAATCCTGATAAAAAAAAAAAGGAGATGTACGGGAGAGATGTACCCGATACCTAGTTTAGGCTATCGGCTACGCCAGCAGACATTAAACTGTAGTTGAGGTTTTTGGAAGAGCTCTTAAAAGATAGCGCACCGATCGCGTCAAGAAGAATGTCAAGATGACGTAGGAGGTCTAGTATCAAGGAGGCATTGAAATCTGTAAGGAGATGGAATTATGGATAGAGATGTGAAGCTTTATTGAGATTTATATGGAATTATAGCAATTAAACATCTTAGAAGAGGATATATAACATGCATTATATGTGGAAATAATTCTAAAGAAGACAGATAACCCTTAAGTTATTTTATAACGGAACAGCCGAGATGATCTGGGTTCGAGACTATGATCGTGACGCGTGAGCACAGTGGTGGGGGACTACACCACGTGCCTGCGCCGAGCACATAAGCAAGAAGACAGTGCCAGCAGATTCAGTTGAGCTCAGTCAGACGGGCAGGTAGGAGCAGCTCTATAGCGCAAGCGAGACGCACAGTGAAGGTCACGTAACATACAAAAACTGTCACGGCAAAAGTGTAGGCGACAGTTCCTGCATCGCCGAGCAGCGAAGGCCAGGCGGGTCATTGATCCAGGCGGGCTGGCCGAGGAAGTGATTACAGACGGCCGGGATATGTCAGAACCGCACTGCAAGTAGTTGGAGACTTTATTACAAGCGACATTTCAACACAGTTTGAACATAGCTTTTATTGAATAACTTTATGACTATGCTTTTATATAACACATTCAAAGCTACTTTAACTATTTCAATTATACGGAATGTTGTTAGCATAGGCACTGATGAACATTAGATCGTGCATTAATAATATTTATTTCTTATGCAGTTTTCATGAATTACCTAATACAGACAACTACAGGGTGTTTCGTAAACTTGAACACTCTCAAGTAAAATTTTATTTTACGAAAGTGAGACATAGCAGTCATTTGAGATTGAACTTACAATACTCAAACTGAACATTTAACGGAACAGTGGCGTAACTTAGAAGAGGAGTAGGGGGTCCGCTGTTTCCATGAACTTTTTCGAGAAGGAGTTGGACAATATCCGCTATGGGTAATCCGAAGTTCAACATGTCCGAGTAGACGCAAATAGAGACAAGATGGCACCGCAGAGCGATGGATTCGATTCCTGACGAGAGGAGTCCACCAGCTGATTCACTTGGGATTTCGAAGGCAATCGTCATTTCATGGATGGAATGATATTCACGCCGATCTTTCGAGAAATTCTTTATGTAGGGAAAATCGACGATCTTGGAAATTAAATTACAGCTGATGATGAAAGGTACTGTAAGAGTCATAACTACCTGATACGATTATTTTCATGAATACTGGGCACACATGTATATTTTTCTAATAGGAGTGATACGATTATTAAGACATGGTTTGACTTTATATACTTCGAATTTGCTAGAATATGGAGTGACCATATGATATGGCAGGCATCATTATACGAAATTCTCACCATTGATTGGCTTTATTAAGCAGATGTTTGGTCTTTTAGACATTTTTCCAGCTAGGATATTTTTCATAAATAGTTTTTTTTTGTGTAACGAGTATTTCGAACTCGTGATCTGCAATTGATTATCAGAAATTACTTCGGCAGTTCATTGCATACTAGCGAGTGTGTATTATTCATCAGTAGGGATTTTTTCATTGGATTGTTTGGAGATATTAAGAAGTTATTCACTTTAGTGAATGAGCATCGCTTTTATATGACAACTAGAAACTTGTTGATTCCTATCTGGTACATTCACTCATATAGCTTACGAGATGGGGTCCTTCGTATTTATACGATTGTATGGTGTTTACTCATCTTACCTATCGTTCAGGGAAATATCATCCAAGTCGACGGGGCGAGGTCTTTCGTATTTATACGACTGTACGGTGGTTACTCATCTTACTCGCCATTGAGGGACTCATTTTTATCATCCGAGTGTACACGAGATGTAAGTGAATCAAACAAGGAACTACTAGTCACATATCAGTCGAAATTTTGTTAAATAAAGTAACGATAAATGTCAACAGGATTGCATTTAGTAATTCTTGTTTGCCAATCCAATATTGTGTTGCTATACTCTTTTGAGAGTAATTTCAGTTTAACAGCTATTACAGCTGATGCTTTTGATGAGTTTTATAATTGTGTTTGATACCTTTGAGAAGGATTTAAAGTAATTGAATCTTATAAGATTAATCATTAATGGTCAGAATTATTTTAAGGCAGATCAGTATTGCAGATTTTGATGTGAGAGATTATAGCACATTGGTGTTTTTTCTGTGATGTGAGTTAAGAATTGTAAGAAAATTTATGCTATTTGAAAGCAGATATTAAATTACTGAAGTAATATTTTTCCAATTGTTTAAGAAGTTGTCTAGATGTGATCAGAGTAATTACAGTTATTGGAGATTATGTGCGTTGATAATTTGAAGCCAGTTATATATTTTTGTAGATCATGCAACATGGTTAAGTGAAGTTTGTGGTAGGCATTTTGTGGAAGTTGCCATGTGATAGTTGCAACGTTGATAATGTATTTTGAAGCAGACATGAGGTCGTCGTACCCAGTCTAGCTTAATTGTTGAGATTCATGCTGTATGTGCTGAATATTTATGGAGTTTTGTGGAATAATTATTGTATTCAAATGTGATATTTGAAGTATTGAAGAAATGTAATGTCGTTGTGGATAGTTTGATCCAACGTGATGTCGTGGAGGCAATAATATTTTTTGGCATGATAAATTAAATACGAGATATAACTTGGAAGTGGTAAAACTGTAAGACAACGTCCCATAAACCTTATTAAACAATTTGTTAGGAAATTAAACAAATAAATGAAGTTGATAATACAAGATTTTCTGAAAATAATAATTAATGAAATAATAATCTGAAAATTAAGCATATTAACGATCTGACCTAATGAAATAAAAATCAGAATGACTAGATGAAATAATGACAACTAAATAACCAGAAGATTAAAATTTAAATAAGTTGATAAATTAAATTTTTGAATAAATCGATGAATTAAATAGATGGATGAATTAAAGATTGGATAAATAAGCTGATTGAAATAAATTAATAGACGATTGTAATGATGACGAATAACTGAATTAGAAGGTGATAATTAATTAAAGAAGCTGATGATTAATTAATTTACATGGAATTAAATAAATTTAATTGAGAGATAATGTGAAGGAATTGCAACTTGAGTTGAGAATTTAAATGATGTAATGGTGATGAATTAATGATTCTGATAGGAAGATGTGGAATTTTGAAATGAGAATTAATGTGAGAAATATTTAATTTTGATGATGACGATAATGATGACCAATGAGTATATGACATTTCTGTAATTCACAGATAAGAGATTATGAATGACGATGTAAATAGTGTAAATTAATTATTCGATGTTTAGGAGCATTTGATTAACATGTTCAACATTCAAATTATGCCATGAAAACCATAATTTACGTGATATTTAATATGTGTGATTATTATATGTGTATGTTTAGACAGATTAATAACATTTTTAAATCCACATTGATGTTAAATTAAAGAGAAATTAGGTCTCAGGTTTCACAAATGTCAGTGACGAAAGACATAGTGCAACAGTGATCCTGAGAACCCAAGATAACTTTATACATTTTTCTTGTTATGTGGATACAAATAATTTTGGAATAGAAAAGAGATGGTTCGATTTTTGGACAATGACAATTTAACTTTGGCATTCGACCATACTCTTAGGTAGGAATTATATTTAAAATGTCTGTCTGACTATCAAAGTAAAATAAATTTGTTTTTATCTTAGTTGTGATCTGATGATGGTGTGATGTTCCTTTTTCTTTCCTTGTCTTGAGTAAGGCTTATCCGGAAAGGAAGTGGTTTGCTAGGAATTCAGTTGATGGCGCCCATTTATATTTGCATTATTTTTATTAAACTTATGCCCGTAACGACCCTAGAGATACTTTGTCTCGTGATACCCACTGCTTTTTCGAGAACTCAGCTGAATTTCCGACACATTCCTTATTTGACTAGAGGTTCATTTAACTCCGCTCTGTCCGGGAACTCCAGGAATGCGATGTTATAGCAGATGGGTCATCGCATCCCCAGGACGAACGGGTACACAGAGAGAGAGGGATAATTGGCTTTATCCAACTAGTGGGGCTTTTCGATTTTGTTTATTCTATGGAATCACATCAGATTTAGATTACTGAGAGATTGATCTCAAGTTCATTTAAGTGTGTTACAAAATTTATTAAACTTAGTCAGACAATGTACTTGTGTGCCCAATCCAGTGGTCATGTTAATCGTATTAGTAATATCATGTTAGTTATAAGATATTTTTCCTATACCCAAGTGAATGCAGGAATTGAGACATTGTGATGTGTTGTTGTCTAACGTCTCTATATAAACCTATATTGAAAATATAATTATGTTGCCGGAAGATTTAGCTAAGGTGTTAGGAGAGTTACAGACGGGTATGTCTGGTATTGCAGAAACTATTTCTAAGATGGAAACGGAAGTTAAAGAACAAATTAATAATTCAGAAGCTAGATTAGATTACAGGCTAATATCGAAGGTAAACTGAACGACAATTTAAAGTCATTAGAGGAAAGGCTACAGTCAAATAGTGAAGCTAACTTGAAGGACAATTTTAAGTCATTAGAAGAAAGATTACAGTCAAATACTGAAAGTCATTTAAAAGCTAGTGAAGCTAACTTGAAAGATAACTTTAAGTCATTGGAAGAGAAATTACAGTCTCGTAGTGAAGAAACTAACACTGAATTAGAAAATAAGTTAACTAGATTAGAGAATAGTTTAACTTTAAAGAATAATGAAATGCTGAAGACTTTACAATTAGACATAATTGCAGTAAACATGAAAGGAGAGGAAAATGTTCAAATATTAAGAAAAAATATTATTGAATTAGAAAGTAGAGGAGAAGAAAATATTTTTACTTTAAGAACTGACGTTATGTCCATACAGAAAGACATTAAATCAGATGTATCGAAGTTGAGATTCGACATCGATGGTTTAGTGGCAGATGTAGGCAAAATTCAAGATTGGTCTACCGAAGTATCTTTCGAGACTAAGATTAAAGGTCTAGAAACGAATCTAGGTAACGAGATTAAAGATTTAAAGACAGTAATTGGGACCATTAAAGAGGAAGTCTTAGGAGAGGTCAATTCTAATTTAAAATCATTAGAAAATCAATTCCAGAAAGATATTAGGAAGATAGACGACGATATAGAGCAAAAAGTTAATGAAAACTTAGCTTTGTTCAAAAATAGAGTCGGTGCAATCGTGGAAGAACGGTATAGTGAGGTCGATGCCGAAGCAAAAGAGAAACGTGAAGGGTTAGATGAAAAATTAATCGCAGGTATGGCAAACTTAGAAGCGAGGTTTACGGAAAACAAGGAAGCGATGAAGATAGATTCAACTCTATTTAGAACAGATGTTGATCTGTTAAAGGAACAAGTCGCGTCAGTAAAGAACACGTGCGAGGGAAAAATTGACAAGTTAAGAAACGACTTAGACGAGAGTAACAAAACGCAGGATGTTACATCGTTAGATGAATTGAAGACGCAGGTCAAGAAATTAGCAGAAGACAGGATAACTAAACTAGAATCCATGTTTAACAGTTTCACCAGTCAGAATATAACATCAGGGGAAACATTGATAAATCAAACAGCGATAGACCGCAGTATGACTAATCAAGAAGCGAGCATGGGAGAAGACCGTCAAATGCAACCGAATGTGACATTCGAAAGGGCTAGTTCAACCCCTCAGGATAATCCAAGTTCGAATAGGAGTACGTTGGGTCCAAGCGAACGATACTCAGGTCCAGTCACCATTATTAGGAACCTGGATGACAAGCCGAGAAAGTTTTCGGGAAATACAAGAGTCACACCAGTCGAATTTCTGCGAGATATTCGAGACTACATGGCGGAACATAGGGTAGCCAAAGAAAGAGAGCTAAGGATAGTCGAACGCGCCTTAGATGGATCTGCGCTTACGTGGTTTAGAGCGTTCAGAAGCAATTTTGCGAACATGGAGCAATTTGCCATGGCTTTCTTGAGGAGATTTTGGAGTGCCGAGGATCAACTTAACGTAAGAGCGGAGATGTACTCAATGCGCTATTCTACGTCACATCCGACGCATTATGCCAACTATTTCACGTCACAGCTGGCTAAATTACAGTTCCTTATTCCTCCATTGCCAGAAGAAGAGCTTTTGCAAGCTATAGCGAGACAGTTACCGATTGAGGTTCAGCGATCACTGATAGCGTCGGGAGCCAATACACTGGAGCACTATGACGTCATTTTACGGCGATTGGACTATACAAGCGCACAGGTTATGCCTAGAAGTAACAGAAACGACAATAGAAACACGCAAGAAGTGAATGCGGTAGTCGTAGACAATGCAGCTCAAACGGACAGAAGGGATTCCTGGGAAAACCGACGGAACGAAGGGAATCGAGGAAACATCCGTAACGCTCGAGGAATTGATCAATATAGAGGACCATATGAGAGGCCATACGATCAAGAAGCGAGAGATAGCCGATATAGGAATTATAACCAGAATTCCAGATATCAAGACGGGAATCGATATAACAATAGATATCGGGTCAGAAATAACTGGAACCAAGGTCAACAGTATAATGGGAACGACAGGCAGGATGGCCGAAGAGACGATCCTAACGATAGACGGGATAATCGTGGACATGAGAGGTCGAGGCAAGAAGATAGACAGCCTAGTGCACCACTCGAAGAGACAGTGAGAGATGTCAATCGAGCAAGCACGAGTGGCGAAGGAAGAAACAAACGTCAGAATAACACGGAATCAAGATGCTAATCATTGGAAATCATCATCATTATTGAGAGTCAGAAAGAACCATCATGCTGAGTAAAGGAATTGTAGAGCTATCGTGTACATGTATTATATATAGAATGCCTGAGAGTGTATTTTTTTTCTCAATCCTGATAAAAAAAAGGAGATGTACGGGAGAGATGTACCCGATACCTAGTTTAGGCTATCGGCTACGCCAGCAGACATTAAACTGTAGTTGAGGTTTTTGGAAGAGCTCTTAAAAGATAGCGCACCGATCGCGTCAAGAAGAATGTCAAGATGACGTAGGAGGTCTAGTATCAAGGAGGCATTGAAATCTGTAAGGAGATGGAATTATGGATAGAGATGTGAAGCTTTATTGAGATTTATATGGAATTATAGCAATTAAACATCTTAGAAGAGGATATATAACATGCATTATATGTGGAAATAATTCTAAAGAAGACAGATAACCCTTAAGTTATTTTATAACGGAACAGCCGAGATGATCTGGGTTCGAGACTATGATCGTGACGCGTGAGCACAGTGGTGGGGGACTACACCACGTGCCTGCGCCGAGCACATAAGCAAGAAGACAGTGCCAGCAGAATCAGTTGAGCTCAGTCAGACGGGCAGGTAGGAGCAGCTTTATAGCGCAAGCGAGACGCACAGTGAAGGTCACGTAACATACAGAAACTGTCACGGCAAAAGTGTAGGCGACAGTTCCTGCATCGCCGAGCAGCGAAGGCCAGGCGGGTCATTGATCCAGGCGGGCTGGCCGAGGAAGTGATTACAGACGGCCGGGATATGTCAGAACCGCACTGCAAGTAGTTGGAGACTTTATTACAAGCGACATTTCAACACAGTTTGAACATAGCTTTTATTGAATAACTTTATGACTATGCTTTTATATAACACATTCAAAGCTACTTTAACTATTTCAATTATACGGAATGTTGTTAGCATAGGCACTGATGAACATTAGATCGTGCATTAATAATATTTATTTCTTATGCAGTTTTCATGAATTACCTAATACAGACAACTACAGGGTGTTTCGTAAACTTGAACACTCTCAAGTAAAATTTTATTTTACGAAAGTGAGACATAGCAGTCATTTGAGATTGAACTTACAATACTCAAACTGAACATTTAACGGAACAGTGGCGTAACTTAGAAGAGGAGTAGGGGGTCCGCTGTTTCCATGAACTTTTTCGAGAAGGAGTTGGACAATATCCGCTATGGGTAATCCGAAGTTCAACATGTCCGAGTAGACGCAAATAGAGACAAGATGGCACCGCAGAGCGATGGATTCGATTCCTGACGAGAGGAGTCCACCAGCTGATTCACTTGGGATTTCGAAGGCAATCGTCATTTCATGGATGGAATGATATTCACGCCGATCTTTCGAGAAATTCTTTATGTAGGGAAAATCGACGATCTTGGAAATTAAATTACAGCTGATGATGAAAGGTACTGTAAGAGTCATAACTACCTGATACGATTATTTTCATGAATACTGGGCACACATGTATATTTTTCTAATAGGAGTAATACGATTATTAAGACATGGTTTGACTTTATATACTTCGAATTTGCTAGAATATGGAGTGACCATATGATATGGCAGGCATCATTATACGAAATTCTCACCATTGATTGGCTTTATTAAGCAGATGTTTGGTCTTTTAGACATTTTTCCAGCTAGGATATTTTTCATAAATAGTTTTTTTTTGTGTAACGAGTATTTCGAACTCGTGATCTGCAATTGATTATCAGAAATTACTTCGGCAGTTCATTGCATACTAGCGAGTGTGTATTATTCATCAGTAGGGATTTTTTCATTGGATTGTTTGGAGATATTAAGAAGTTATTCACTTTAGTGAATGAGCATCGCTTTTATATGACAACTAGAGACTTGTTGATTCCTATCTGGTACATTCACTCATTTAGTCTTCGAGATGGGGTCTTTCGTATTTATACGATTGTATGGTGGCTACTCATCTTACCCATCGTTCAGGGAAATATCATCCAAGTCGACGGGGCGAGGTCTTTCGTATTTATACGACTGTACGGTGGTTACTCATCTTACTCGCCATTGAGGGACTCATTTTTATCATCCGAGTGTACACGAGATGTAAGTGAATCAAACAAGGAACTACTAGTCACATATCAGTCGAAATTTTGTTAAATAAAGTAACGATAAATGTCAACAGGATTGCATTTAGTAATTCTTGTTTGCCAATCCAATATTGTGTTGCTATACTCTTTTGAGAGTAATTTCAGTTTAACAGCTATTACAGCTGATGCTTTTGATGAGTTTTATAATTGTGTTTGATACCTTTGAGAAGGATTTAAAGTAATTGAATCTTATAAGATTAATCATTAATGGTCAGAATTATTTTAAGGCAGATCAGTATTGCAGATTTTGATGTGAGAGATTATAGCACATTGGTGTTTTTTCTGTGATGTGAGTTAAGAATTGTAAGAAAATTTATGCTATTTGAAAGCAGATATTAAATTACTGAAGTAATATTTTTCCAATTGTTTAAGAAGTTGTCTAGATGTGATCAGAGTAATTACAGTTATTGGAGATTATGTGCGTTGATAATTTGAAGCCAGTTATATATTTTTGTAGATCATGCAACATGGTTAAGTGAAGTTTGTGGTAGGCATTTTGTGGAAGTTGCCATGTGATAGTTGCAACGTTGATAATGTATTTTGAAGCAGACATGAGGTCGTCGTACCCAGTCTAGCGTAATTGTTGAGATTCATGCTGTATGTGCTGAATATTTATGGAGTTTTGTGGAATAATTATTGTATTCAAATGTGATATTTGAAGTATTGAAGAAATGTAATGTCGTTGTGGATAGTTTGATCCAACGTGATGTCGTGGAGGCAATAATATTTTTTGGCATGATAAATTAAATACGAGATATAACTTGGAAGTGGTAAAACTGTAAGACAACGTCCCATAAACCTTATTAAACAATTTGTTAGGAAATTAAACAAATAAATGAAGTTGATAATACAAGATTTTCTGAAAATAATAATTAATGAAATAATAATCTGAAAATTAAGCATATTAACGATCTGACCTAATGAAATAAAAATCAGAATGACTAGATGAAATAATGACAACTAAATAACCAGAAGATTAAAATTTAAATAAGTTGATAAATTAAATTTTTGAATAAATCGATGAATTAAATAGATGGATGAATTAAAGATTGGATAAATAAGCTGATTGAAATAAATTAATAGACGATTGTAATGATGATGAATAACTGAATTAGAAGGTGATAATTAATTAAAGAAGCTGATGATTAATGAATTTACATGGAATTAAATAAATTTAATTGAGAGATAATGTGAAGGAATTGCAACTTGAGTTGAGAATTTAAATGATGTAATGGTGATGAATTAATGATTCTGATAGGAAGATGTGGAATTTTGAAATGAGAATTAATGTGAGAAACATTTAATTTTGATGATGACGATAATGATGACCAATGAGAATATGAAATTTCTGTAATTCACAGATAAGAGATTATGAATGACGATGTAAATAGTGTAAATTAATTATTCGATGTTTAGGAGCATTTGATTAACATGTTCAACATTCAAATTATGCCATGCAATCCATAATTTACGTGATATTTAATATGTGTGATTATTATATGTGTATGTTTAGACAGATTAATAACATTTTTAAATCCACATTGATGTTAAATTAAAGAGAAATTAGGTCTCAGGTTTCACAAATGTCAGTGACGAAAGACATAGTGCTACAGTGATCCTGAGAACCCAAGAGAACTTTATACATTTTTCTTGTTATGTGGATAAAAATAATTTTGGAATAGAAAAGAGATGGTTCGATTTTTGGACAATGACAAGTTAACTTTGGCATTCGACCATACTCTTAGGTAGGAATTATATTTAAAATGTCTGTCTGACTATCAAAGTAAAATAAATTTGTTTTTATCTTAGTTGTGATCTGATGATGGTGTGATGTTCCTTTTTCTTTCCTTGTCTTGAGTAAGGCTTATCCGGAAAGGAAGTGGTTTGCTAGGAATTCAGTTGATGGCGCCCATTTATATTTGCATTATTTTTATTAAACTTATGCCCGTAACGACCCTAGAGATACTTTGTCTCGTGATACCCACTGCTTTTTCGAGAACTCAGCTGAATTTCCGACACATTCCTTATTTGACTAGAGGTTCATTTAACTCCGCTCTGTCCTGGAACTCCAGGAATGCGATGTTATAGCAGATGGGTCATCGCATCCCCAGGACGAACGGGTACACAGAGAGAGAGGGATAATTGGCTTTATCCAACTAGTGGGGCTTTTCGATTTTGTTTATTCTATGGAATCACATCAGATTTAGATTACTGAGAGATTGATCTCAAGTTCATTTAAGTGTGTTACAAAATTCATTAAACTTAGTCAGACAATGTACTTGTGTGCCCAATCCAGTGTTCATGTTAATCGTATTAGTAATATCATGTTAGTTATAAGATATTTTTCCTATACCCAAGTGAATGCAGGAATTGGGACATTGTGATGTGTTGTTGTCTAACGTCTCTATATAAACCTATATTGAAAATATAATTATGTTGCCGGAAGATTTAGCTAAGGTGTTAAGAGAGTTACAGACGGGTATGTCTGGTATTGCAGAAACTATTTCTAAGATGGAAACGGAAGTTAAAGAACAAATTAATAATTCAGAAGCTAGATTAGAAGCTAAATGTAAAGAGAATGTACAAGCATTACAGGCTAATAGCGAAGGTAATCTGAACGACAATTTAAAGTCATTAGAGGAAAGGCTACAGTCAAATAGTGAAGCTAACTTGAAGGACAATTTTAAGTCATTAGAAGAAAGATTACAGTCAAATACTGAAAGTCATTTAAAAGCTAGTGAAGCTAACTTGAAAGATAACTTTAAGTCATTGGAAGAGAAATTACAGTCTCGTAGTGAAGAAACTAACACTGAATTAGAAAATAAGTTAACTAGATTAGAGAATAGTTTAACTTTAAAGAATAATGAAATGCTGAAGACTTTACAATTAGACATAATTGCAGTAAACATGAAAGGAGAGGAAAATGTTCAAATATTAAGAAAAAATATTATTGAATTAGAAAGTAGAGGAGAAGAAAATATTTTTACTTTAAGAACTGACGTTATGTCCATACAGAAAGACATTAAATCAGATGTATCGAAGTTGAGATTCGACATCGATGGTTTAGTGGCAGATGTAGGCAAAATTCAAGATTGGTCTACCGAAGTATCTTTCGAGACTAAGATTAAAGGTCTAGAAACGAATCTAGGTAACGAGATTAAAGATTTAAAGACAGTAATTGGGACCATTAAAGAGGAAGTCTTAGGAGAGGTCAATTCTAATTTAAAATCATTAGAAAATCAATTGCAGAAAGATATTAGGAAGATAGACGACGATATAGAGCAAAACGTTAATGAAAACTTAGCTTTGTTCAAAAATAGAGTCGGTGCAATCGTGGAAGAACGGTATAGTGAGGTCGATGCCGAAGCAAAAGAGAAACGTGAAGGGTTAGATGAAAAATTAATCGCAGGTATGGCAAACTTAGAAGCGAGGTTTACGGAAAACAAGGAAGCGATGAAGATAGATTCAACTCTATTTAGAACAGATGTTGATCTGTTAAAGGAACAAGTCGCGTCAGTAAAGAACACGTGCGAGGGAAAAATTGACAAGTTAAGAAACGACTTAGACGAGAGTAACAAATCGCAGGATGTTACATCGTTAGATGAATTGAAGACGCAGGTCAAGAAATTAGCAGAAGACAGGATAACTAAACTAGAATCCATGTTTAACAGTTTCACCAGTCAGAATATAACATCAGGGGAAACATTGATAAATCAAACAGCGATAGACCGCAGTATGACTAATCAAGAAGCGAGCATGGGAGAAGACCGTCAAATGCAACCGAATGTGACATTCGAAAGGGCTAGTTCAACCCCTCAGGATAATCCAAGTTCGAATAGGAGTACGTTGGGTCCAAGCGAACGATACTCAGGTCCAGTCACCATTATTAGGAACCTGGATGACAAGCCGAGAAAGTTTTCGGGAAATACGGGAGTCACACCAGTCGAATTTCTGCGAGATATTCGAGACTACATGGCGGAACATAGGGTAGCCAAAGAAAGAGAGCTAAGGATAGTCGAACGCGCCTTAGATGGATCTGCGCTTACGTGGTTTAGAGCGTTCAGAAGCAATTTTGCGAACATGGAGCAATTTGCCATGGCTTTCTTGAGGAGATTTTGGAGTGCCGAGGATCAACTTAACGTAAGAGCGGAGATGTACTCAAAGCGCTATTCTACGTCACATCCGACGCATTATGCCAACTATTTCACGTCACAGCTGGCTAAATTACAGTTCCTTATTCCTCCATTGCCAGAAGAAGAGCTTTTGCAAGCTATAGCGAGACAGTTACCGATTGAGGTACAGCGATCACTGATAGCGTCGGGAGCCAATACACTGGAGCACTATGACGACATTTTACGGCGATTGGACTATACAAGCGCACAGGTTATGCCTAGAAGTAACAGAAACGACAATAGAAACACGCAAGAAGTGAATGCGGTAGTCGTAGACAATGCAGCTCAAACGGACAGAAGGGATTCCTGGGAAAACCGACGGAACGAAGGGAATCGAGGAAACATCCGTAACGCTCGAGGAAATGATCGATATAGAGGACCATATGAGAGGCCATACGATCAAGAAGCGAGAGATAGCCGATATAGGAATTATAACCAGAATTCCAGATATCAAGACAGGAAT
Source organism: Meconema thalassinum (assembly GCA_946902985.2). Taxonomy (NCBI): domain Eukaryota; kingdom Metazoa; phylum Arthropoda; class Insecta; order Orthoptera; family Tettigoniidae; genus Meconema; species Meconema thalassinum. The sequence goes on from OX336388.2 coordinate 456,742,762, forward strand.
CGATATAACAATAGATATCGGGGCAGAAATAACTGGAACCAAGGTCAACAGTATAATGGGAACGACAGGCAGGATGGCCGAAGAGACGATCCTAACGATAGACGGGATAATCGTGGACATGAGAAGTCGAGGCAAGAAGATAGACAGCCTAGTGCACCACTCGAAGAGACAGTGAGAGATGTCAATCGAGCAAGCACGAGTGGCGAAGGAAGAAACAAACGTCAGAATAACACGGAATCAAGATGCTAATCATTGGAAATCATCATCATTATTGAGAGCCAGAAAGAACCATCATGCTGAGTAAAGGAATTGTAGAGCTATCGTGTACATGTATTATATATAGAATGCCTGAGGGTGTATTTTTTTTTCTCAATCCTGATAAAAAAAAGGAGATGTACGGGAGAGATGTACCCGATACCTAGTTTAGGCTATCGGCTACGCCAGCAGACATTAAACTGTAGTTGAGGTTTTTGGAAGAGCTCTTAAAAGATAGCGCACCGATCGCGTCAAGAAGAATGTCAAGATGACGTAGGAGGTCTAGTATCAAGGAGGCATTGAAATCTGTAAGGAGATGGAATTATGGATAGAGATGTGAAGCTTTATTGAGATATATATGGAATTATAGCAATTAAACATCTTAGAAGAGAATATATAACATGCATTATATGTGGAAATAATTCTAAAGAAGACAGATAACCCTTAAGTTATTTTATAACGGAACAGCGGAGATGATCTGGGTTCGAGACTATGATCGTGACGCGTGAGCACAGTGGTGGGGGACTACACCACGTGCCTGCGCCGAGCACATAAGCAAGAAGACAGTTCCAGCAGATTCAGTTGAGCTCAGTCAGACGGGCAGGTAGGAGCAGCTCTATAGCGCAAGCGAGACGCACAGTGAAGGTCACGTAACATACAGAAACTGTCACGGCAAAAGTGTAGGCGACAGTTCCTGCATCGCCGAGCAGCGAAGGCCAGGCGGGTCATTGATCCAGGCGGGCTGGCCGAGGAAGTGATTACAGACGGCCGGGATATGTCAGAACCGCACTGCAAGTAGTTGGAGACTTTATTACAAGCGACATTTCAACACAGTTTGAACATAGCTTTTATTGAATAACTTTATGACTATGCTTTTATATAACACATTCAAAGCTACTTTAACTATTTCAATTATACGGAATGTTGTTAGCATAGGCACTGATGAACATTAGATCGTGCATTAATAATATTTATTTCTTATGCAGTTTTCATGAATTACCTAATACAGACAACTACAGGGTGTTTCGTAAACTTGAACACTCTCAAGTAAAATTTTATTTTACGAAAGTGAGACATAGCAGTCATTTGAGATTGAACTTACAATACTCAAACTGAACATTTAACGGAACAGTGGCGTAACTTAGAAGAGGAGTAGGGGGTCCGCTGTTTCCATGAACTTTTTCGAGAAGGAGTTGGACAATATCCGCTATGGGTAATCCGAAGTTCAACATGTCCGAGTAGACGCAAATAGAGACAAGATGGCACCGCAGAGCGATGGATTCGATTCCTGACGAGAGGAGTCCACCAGCTGATTCACTTGGGATTTCGAAGGCAATCGTCATTTCATGGATGGAATGATATTCACGCCGATCTTTCGAGAAATTCTTTATGTAGGGAAAATCGACGATCTTGGAAATTAAATTACAGCTGATGATGAAAGGTACTGTAAGAGTCATAACTACCTGATACGATTATTTTCATGAATACTGGGCACACATGTATATTTTTCTAATAGGAGTGATACGATTATTAAGACATGGTTTGACTTTATATACTTCGAATTTGCTAGAATATGGAGTGACCATATGATATGGCAGGCATCATTATACGAAATTCTCACCATTGATTGGCTTTATTAAGCAGATGTTTGTTCTTTTAGACATTTTTCCAGCTAGGATATTTTTCATAAATAGTTTTTTTTTGTGTAACGAGTATTTCGAACTCGTGATCTGCAATTGATTATCAGAAATTACTTCGGCAGTTCATTGCATACTAGCGAGTGTGTATTATTCATCAGTAGGGATTTTTTCATTGGATTGTTTGGAGATATTAAGAAGTTATTCACTTTAGTGAATGAGCATCGCTTTTATATGACAACTAGAGACTTGTTGATTCCTATCTGGTACATTCACTCATTTAGTCTTCGAGATGGGGTCTTTCGTATTTATACGATTGTATGGTGGCTACTCATCTTACCCATCGTTCAGGGAAATATCATCCAAGTCGACGGGGCGAGGTCTTTCGTATTTATACGACTGTACGGTGGTTACTCATCTTACTCGCCATTGAGGGACTCATTTTTATCATCCGAGTGTACACGAGATGTAAGTGAATCAAACAAGGAACTACTAGTCACATATCAGTCGAAATTTTGTTAAATAAAGTAACGATAAATGTCAACAGGATTGCATTTAGTAATTCTTGTTTGCCAATCCAATATTTTGTTGCTATACTCTTTTGAGAGTAATTTCAGTTTAACAGCTATTACAGCTGATGCTTTTGATGAGTTTTATAATTTTGTTTGATACCTTTGAGAAGGATTTAAAGTAATTGAATCTTATAAGATTAATCATTAATGGTCAGAATTATTTTAAGGCAGATCAGTATTGCAGATTTTGATGTGAGAGATTATAGCACATTGGTGTTTTTTCTGTGATGTGAGTTAAGAATTGTAAGAAAATTTATGCTATTTGAAAGCAGATATTAAATTACTGAAGTAATATTTTTCCAATTGTTTAAGAAGTTGTCTAGATGTGATCAGAGTAATTACAGTTATTGGAGATTATGTGCGTTGATAATTTGAAGCCAGTTATATATTTTTGTAGATCATGCAACATGGTTAAGTGAAGTTTGTGGTAGGCATTTTGTGGAAGTTGCCATGTGATAGTTGCAACGTTGATAATGTATTTTGAAGCAGACATGAGGTCGTCGTACCCAGTCTAGCGTAATTGTTGAGATTCATGCTGTATGTGCTGAATATTTATGGAGTTTTGTGGAATAATTATTGTATTCAAATGTGATATTTGAAGTATTGAAGAAATGTAATGTCGTTGTGGATAGTTTGATCCAACGTGATGTCGTGGAGGCAATAATATTTTTTGGCATGATAAATTAAAAACGAGATATAACTTGGAAGTGGTAAAACTGTAAGACAACGTCCCATAAACCCTATTAAACAATTTGTTAGGAAATTAAACAAATAAATGAAGTTGATAATACAAGATTTTCTGAAAATAATAATTAATGAAATAATAATCTGAAAATTAAGCATATTAACGATCTGACCTAATGAAATAAAAATCAGAAAGACTAGATGAAATAATGACAACTAAATAACCAGAAGATTAAAATTTAAATAAGTTGATAAATTAAATTTTTGAATAAATCGATGAATTAAATAGATGGATGAATTAAAGATTGGATAAATAAGCTGATTGAAATAAATTAATAGACGATTGTAATGATGATGAATAACTGAATTAGAAGGTGATAATTAATTAAAGAAGCTGATGATTAATGAATTTACATGGAATTAAATAAATTTAATTGAGAGATAATGTGAAGGAATTGCAACTTGAGTTGAGAATTTAAATGATGTAATGGTGATGAATTAATGATTCTGATAGGAAGATGTGGAATTTTGAAATGAGAATTAATGTGAGAAATATTTAATTTTGATGATGACGATAATGATGACCAATGAGAATATGAAATTTCTGTAATTCACAGATAAGAGATTATGAATGACGATGTAAATAGTGTAAATTAATTATTCGTTGTTTAGGAGCATTTAATTAACATGTTCAACATTCAAATTATGCCATGCAATCCATAATTTACGTGATATTTAATATGTGTGATTATTATATGTGTATGTTTAGACAGATTAATAACATTTTTAAATTCACATTGACGTTAAATTAAAGAGAAATTAGGTCTCAGGTTTCACAAATGTCAGTGACGAAAGACATAGTGCTACAGTGATCCTGAGAACCCAAGAGAACTTTATACATTTTTCTTGTTATGTGGATAAAAATAATTTTGGAATAGAAAAGAGATGGTTCGATTTTTGGACAATGACAATTTAACTTTGGCATTCGACCATACTCTTAGGTAGGAATTATATTTAAAATGTCTGTCTGACTATCAAAGTAAAATAAATTTGTTTTTATCTTAGTTGTGATCTGATGATGGTGTGATGTTCCTTTTTCTTTCCTTGTCTTGAGTAAGGCTTATCCGGAAAGGAAGTGGTTTGCTAGGAATTCAGTTGATGGCGCCCATTTATATTTGCATTATTTTTATTAAACTTATGCCCGTAACGACCCTAGAGATACTTTGTCTCGTGATACCCACTGCTTTTTCGAGAACTCAGCTGAATTTCCGACACATTCCTTATTTGACTAGAGGTTCATTTAACTCCGCTCTGTCCTGGAACTCCAGGAATGCGATGTTATAGCAGATGGGTCATCGCATCCCCAGGACGAACGGGTACAGTTCTAAACTCAACTTTCCGGTGAGCAGAGTCCTCTTCTTGTTGATTGCGGCTTTGGCAATGGCAATTCTGGCGCGAATTTCATTTGTGCATTGAGCATCTTTTGTCAGCAAGCTTCCCAAGTACTTGAACTGCTTCACATTCTCCAATTCCTGATTGTCGATATTTACCCTCAAAGGTTTCTCCCGTTTTGAAATCAGCATCACTTTTGATTTCTCGATGTTGATTTCCATGCCATATATCCTTCCAGTTTCCACCAACCGGTTCATCATGTGCTGCAGATGTCTTTGATTTTTGGCGAGCACTACTAGGTCATCGGCATACTTGATGGTGTTTATGAGGCGTCCTCCTATCCTGAAATTTCCGCATCCTTTCAAAGCTTCTTTCACCAGCCATTCACCATACAGGTTGAAGAGTCTTGGCGATAGACAACATCCTTGTCTGACTCCTCTTCCTATTTCCACGCTGTTCGTTTCTCCGTATTTCAGTCGCACCTTTACTCTTTGTCCCAGGTACAAATTAAAAATTAGTCTCCGGTCTCTCCAGTTGATTCCTATCTCCTTAAGGATGTACAACAATTTTGTCCAGTTGACTCTGTCGAAGGCCTTCTGCCAGTCTATATAACAAACGCAAACTTCTTCGTTAACAGTCAAAACTCTCTCCGACAATATCCTCACTATACCGATAACATCTCTGGTTCCTTTTACTTTCCTAAATCCAAATTGATCCTCTCCCATTACTTCTTCAATTTTGTGTTCCAGCCGTCTATTGAGTATTCTTGCAATGATCTTCGCCACATGTGAGATCAGACTAATTGTTCGGTAATCACTACATTTCGTAGCTTGTTTTTTCTTCTCAAGAGGAACCATTGTGACGTCCAAAAAGTCTTTAGGCCATTCTCCATTTTCATAAATGTTGTTGATAAGTTGTGTCAGCACTTTCAGACCTCCGTCTCTGATTTCTTTCAGCAAATCCACCGGTATGTCGTCTTCTCCTGTAGCTTTCCCTTTTTTCATGTCCTCAATTGCCTTCTCTACTTCCGTTGTCAGTATGCTGGGCCCTTTCTCGTCTTCATCAATCGCCTCCTCTGTCTCCATGTCGATGTATTGCGGACGGTGTTCCTTATCGTAGAGTTCCTTTATGTATTCTTCCCATATTTTCAGCACTCCCGCTTGTTCAGAAACCATTTGTCCTCTAGAGTCCTCTATTCCGAATGACCTTACTCCTTTGTTCTCGCTTCCTCCCAGCTCCTTCGTTTTCTGGTACATGAGGTCGTACCTTCCTCTTCTTTGTAGTTCCTCTATGTCATCGCACATTTCTTCCATGTACTTTTCCTTTGCTTTGTCTGTTTCTCTCCTGAGTGCATTGTTAAGTCTTCTGTATTCTTCTTCGTTTATATTTTTACACTTCCTCCTTTCCTCCATCTTCTCCATCATCTCATTGGTGATCCAGGGTTTCCTCGCTCTCTTTGCTTCCCTCCCAACTTCACTCTTTAAAGTATTCAACAAAACCAGTTTAACATTTCGCCATTGCACTTCCACACTTGTACTTGCATTTTCACCTCTCATTTCACTAAATTGCTGCTCCAATGATTCTCCTACTCTCTCATTGTTCACTCTTAACTTTTCCAGGTCCCATCTCTGCTTTCTCCTCCCACATTGTCGAATCCTCTTCAGCCTTGTATTGATGTCTGCAACCAAAAGGTTGTGATCCGAGTCGATATCGGCAGCCGGCATAGTCCTAGCGTCTTTCACACTGCCCCTAAACCTCTGTTTAACAAGTATGTAGTCTAATTGATATCTGTTAATGTCTCCTGGGCTCCTCCATGTGTATAATTTGCTCTTTCTTTTCTTGAACCAAGTGTTCATCACCACTAAATTATTTCTCTGACAGAATTCCACTAGCATCCCTCCTCTGTCGTTCCTTCTGCCTAATCCAAATTGTCCCACAATGTTTGCTTCTCTACCTTGTCCAACCACACTATTCCAATCACCCATAATTATGGTGTTTAATCTTCCTCTGCCTTCAGAGTGAATGATATCTTCTATTTCATCGTACAATTTCTCCACTTCGTCGTCGTCATGATCTGATGTCGGCATGTACACTTGAATTATCATAATGTCCACTGGGTGTGCACTTAATTTCACAAACATTAAACGATCGCTATGGCACACCACTTTAGTCACACTGTGCACTAGTTGATTTCCCATCACTATTGCTACACCACGTTCAAAACCTTGTCCACCTGAATAGAACATTGTGTAATTACCTGACACTATTTCACCACTATCTGTCCATCTCACTTCACTTAAACCCATTATGTTAACTTCACATTTTTCCATTTCTCTCTTCAAATTTTCCAGTTTCCCTGCTCTTCGAAGTGTTCTTACATTCCATGTCCCAATCCTAAAATTAAAATGTTCAACTCTTTCGATGTCTTCCCCTAAGGTACTACCCACCCGGAGATCCGATCGGGGGAGTAGTTTACCTCTGGAACGTTTATTCTCCGTCCTCCGACGTTCAGGAAATATAATAATGTGGTAGTCTTTCCATTTCCTTTCCACATCGCAGTATCATGACCGAAGAACCAGACTATGTGTGTGTTAGCTGTTTTTTAATTTAAGAATGCAACATAGAATTTTTCAATTAGTTCCTACTTTTGCCGCCAAGTGCCACCGTCAATGACTACTAGGCCAAGTTCAGAACTTAGCTACTAGACGCCACCGCAGGCGGCTCTTGGCAACGAATGTAGAAACCTAAGAGCGTTGTTTACATTCTTAACCTATCCAATTTAGCTTAACACAGGTGTAATTAGTGCAAGGTTCTTTAACATGCCATAAATCTATGACATGGGACCACCGGCTTTACTTCCCCTCCGAAGGAAGGCATACTGAGGGATTTTTAACGCTCTTAAAAAATCCGACGGCTTCGGCCGGGTTTGAACCCGGATGGTCATTCTGTATGGCATGTTCAGCCACAGGAGACATAAATGCCTACGATATTCATTGACCCTTGTTCGTTGATCTAATATATAAAAGTGAAAGTCTGTATGTGTGTTTGTTTCGTATTCAAATCTACAACGTTATACCAATCTCAACCAAATTTCGCATACACATAGTTCAGGACCCAGAAGAAACCGCTGGCTACATTAATTTTCGATAGTCTTTCTCATTCTTATGATTTTGGCCTTTCGGCACTCAAGAAAATGTTACTTAAATCAGAATATAAACTGATGAAGGAATAGCAAAGCTATCGCCATGGCGACAGTAGCTCAATACGTGACCGCGAAGTTTCCATCTATCTCTCTAAAGAGGCCATGCCACTCCATTTATTGTTTAAACCACGATAAAACATTAGGAATCTGAACGCCATAAAAATCTGAAACCGTATCCTTTTTAACAGGGGTCGTTGTAGGGAATTAAAATTAAAAATGAAACAGTCTACATTGGCTAAGCCGGCATTCAGCATAATGTCACAACGACTGGAGATATCATTACGAAGCTTAGTATTAAGATTAAGTGAACTCAAATGATTTTGTTTTGTTATTGTTGATGAAGGATTTAGTGGCTTTGCGACATCAATGTCATATAGCCCCATGTTCTTTAGTGGGTATGGAATTTATCTCATAAACTGTCTTACTCTGATGGATGTAGTAGTGTGTGTATTTGTAATTCAGATGAGGATTGGAAAGGAGACTGCTGGAGCCTTCAGTTAGGAACTATCATGGCATTTGATTGCAGTGGATGTGGGAAACCACGGAAAAACACTTCCAAGTTTTGCCTCGAGAGGTACAGTGTACCCAGTTCCAGCCCTCAGACTAGAATTAAAATTTCTTGGCTGAGCTGGGATTCGAACTCGGACCTCCAAGACATCAGCCGAGAATGTTAGCTGCTAATCCACGAGGAGGTCTAGATATTATGCGTTTTATGCATACTTTTATTTAATTCTTATTGCCTTCAGCGTACCAAATCCGATGTGTAATTTGGATTTAATTTTATAGCCCTGATGCCGCTACTTTTACGGGAGATTTTCGATATTTACCTTATGTTGGTAGGTATCACGTGCAATACAGTATAATGCCCCCTACAATAAGTAGTGTTATACTCTCCGTGAAGGTGTGTACTACTACTGCTGTGTTGACGTTTATAATTGAGGAGGTTTCTGGAATAAACAGTAGACCTATAGACCTATGGGTCATTTTTCGGGAAATCGTTTCAAATGACCCGCCATATTGTATAGTATATTCCCTCCAAGTTTAGTGTTATACTTTCGTCATTTGAGGGAATGGCAGCATTTATCGTGTCTGATGTGCAGTTGCCTGGAGCCTGTGCTGTGCACTAGATCTGTTGATATTAGTTTATGTAAGTTTGTTTTTACGTAAAACGAAGTGAAATGGAACCCGTAGGAACTGTGAATCAGGCACCAGTAAAATCTATGAAAGACGATGATGTTCGTGGCTTGTTTAATTACATGGATGAAGAAAGTTTTATTTGGTTGGATAGGATGTTTGATGAAAGCAAAGTATGAAATGTAAGGGATAGTAACAAATGATAAAATATAATAATTGTTAATTGTATTCTATTATTATATTTAATTAGTATTATTATTACTACATTTGAAATTAAAAATATTACAGCACTACTAACTATTATAAACCTCATTTACTGTCGATTCGTGGAAAATCGATCCATACGCATGTTCACTATTATTGTTATACTTTCAAGGTTGTGGTACTTCTAATTTTGAAAATAACATATTTCTTGTTACAAAATACAAAATTTGTTAAAAAGTAGACTTGCATAAATATTACATGTCGTCTTTATTATGTTACACATTATAAAAATCTTTGATTGCAAATATCTCAATTCGCCATATTGCCTTATGGGTCCTTCCTCCAGAAACCTCCTCAATTATGTAATTATGCTCCATTGTTTTATTGTTCACGGTTTGTACCCCTACCGACCGTCTTTCGCATTACAAATCAGCTAATACAGTGGCGGTAGTAACACAGTCTGCCACCAGGCCCGGTGTGGCGGTAGTAACACAGTATAACACCAAGTACCGCCACGGGCAGAGACAATCTAAAGACATTACTGTTGACTAAGGCTAACGGTTGCCATGACTACAGTTTGTTGGTTGAAAAACGAGTTCTGTTTTTGCACATGTATCTCGTCTTGTGGTTCTCAAAATAAAGTGTTGGTTGGTTGGTTCCTCAGTTTAGGGGCTGCAACAACGCGGTCATGTAGCCCCGAGTATTTTGGGTGTGTGTAGAATCTGTCTGATAACCGGTATTAATTGTGATGACTGTGTTAGTGTGTGTTATCTGTTAGGTAGATTTCGTTAGAAAGCTAACTATTGCAATGGGTACCATGTTTCGACTTCCGGAAAATTTCGACATATCTTCGCGTTTCACATCCCCTAAACCCCAAACAACCATCAGTTCAAAACTTTATATATAATTTGCGTATATATATATGTACATATATAACTTTCTTGTGGACACGATAACTACCGCAATTTTGCACCAATCACTTTGAATTGTTTACATAATATGTATCCCTATAAAATCTCGGTCGAATTCGTTAATGAGCACAATAGGTCGAAGGGGGTTAAAATGGGGGGCTTTTTTTTTCGAAAAAGTGAAATATCTTTATAATCCTCTTAATATTTGAAATATCGAATCCATTCAAAGTTCATACTATGTGTCGGATAAGGACCAAACATTTATGTTTGAAATGTTTTTTGATAGCACCACCCATTGACCAAAGGGGTGAGAAAAAGTGTTTTTTTTTCGGGAAACATTAATCATATCTCTCTTAATAGGCACAATATCAAAACCGTACAAAGTGGACAATATTCCCTTAATAATTACCTAAAACTTTTGTCTGAAAGAATTTTTATATGACTCACCATTATGCCATGGGATGAAAAAAATTATTTCGGAATTAGAAGAAAATGCCAAGAGCCATCGGTTACCATGACAACGCTTCCAAATTGATGAGGGATGAACTATCAGAGGTTGGCATGACTGCACGAGATCACATTCAGTTTTCTATCTGACTCTGTGGGAAGCGGCTTCGGTGACGTAACCGGTAGCATACTGAACTTCTATTCCCAAGTTCGCGGGTTCGAAGCCAGCCGAAGTCGTCGGATTTTCTAAGAGCGCTAAGAATCCCTCAGTATGCTTTCCTTAGGAGGGGAAGTTCCAACGGTCGTTGCGAGTTGATGGTTGTGGTGGCATCTAGTTGTCAAGTTCACAGCTAGGTGTCGTTGACGGTAGTATTTGTTACCAAAATTGGGAGCTACTACTTGAAATTGACCGTCTGCAGTCCTTACCTGAATTACAGACTAATACAGCCATCAAAATTAACACCGTTTATCAGACAGATTCTACACACACACACCCAAAGTACACGGGGTTACATAACCGCGTTGTCGCAGCCCCTACACTGAGGAACCAACCAACATCTCTGTGGGAGATAAATTTTGCGTGAAGAAGTTAGACTGTTAGAACGTTACACATCAGTGTCGTAACCTTGCATAAGGACAGTGTGACCAAAAGTATAACAAGATGTTCAGTAAATACCATATAGACTACTTTCTCCTAAATGCATGCGTATTGTTATAACTCTTTGTCCTTTTCAAGGAGTATAATTGAATGTTGGTTGTAGTAGCTTGTTGAAATACAACGTGCTATAGGTAGAGGTGTTATAAAGTGTTGTTATTTTTTTGAAGATTTGTTGATTTAAAATTCAAAAGGTGGTGTTTTGTGTTTTTATTATTTTCTCGGGGGATGACATGTTAAAATTTGGAAAGCGATAAGGTTTGTACAATAAGTGCATTTAAAAATATAAACAATTAATAAAACAAAGTAAAAAACAAAACAGCAGGGTAAAACGTGAAACATGGCTATGGAAGAATGAGATAATACTTATATGGAAGTCACATTTTTATTTTACATTCACCATCCCGAAACACATTTCAGTGAATACCTTTTTCAGTTTTATCCAAATACTGCGGTGAAATCACTGGAAGCAGATCATGGTTAAAGTCTCAGCATTTGCAGCTGTCAATTTTCGCCTCCTATCACTTACTATGAGACTGTATTTCGAAAATGACCTTTCAGAATCCACATTTGAACAAGGATACCACACACACTTTAATGCAGCTGTTGCATAGTCTCGGAGAGCAGGCCTTAATCCCATGAGGATCTCTGGAACATTCACATTATCTTCATGACGCAGTTGGTTCATGATTGCAGTCAGGTAAATGCTGTGAGCCTCTAAAAACGGTTGAGACTCCATCTTCGTAAGAAATGGGGCATTCTTCTTAAATTGGAGCAGTTCTGTGGGAGATACGTTCTTAGGTGCATGCCGAGGATCAAACAATGACCCGATGGCTTCTACAGTCTTCCTGGCTGGATCCGTGGTCCTTAAAGTCCTGACTTTCACTAGAGCTGACTGGGCAACACACGTAAGATTGGACTTAACCTTTATCTGCATCTTTTGAGGAAGCTGTTCCAAGTTCTGGAGGATCGTATGATTGAACATTCCACCATCGCCTAATAGCTTGAGCTTTACCTCAAGGTCATCTAGCTTCCCAGCCAGTAAGTGAATTGTTGGGTACTTAGATCCCTCCAAGAAATTAAGCAAGTCCATAAGAGAGGCACCAAAAACAGAAACATACAATGCTTGTAATTGTATAAATTGTATTGTTGAAGTCGATGCTTGTTGGAAAAATTTGACCACAGAATTTGAATCTTCCAATGTTTTGAAAAATTCTACCAGATCTTCCACATGCGTGGCCATATACATTGCAGCCTTAAACCATGAATTCCATCTTGTACATACAGGCATTGGGAAAGCTAGAATTTCATTCTCTTTTTCTGTGTTTTCATATTTCTCCCTTAGAAATGCAACGTAATTCCTTTTTCTTTTACGCGTATTTAAAAAGGCATTCTTTGTCTTTACTATAGACATGTTCAATTCGTCCGGCTCGTTTTCAAATACGCAGCCGATAAGATTGACTTTATGAGCCCAGCACTGGACATGACTTAATTCTTCAATCAATCCTTGAAGAGTAGTTACACATTTTGTCATGTAGCGTGCTGAGTCCGTAACTACTGCCACTACACGCTCCCGTTCAATTTCATAGGAATTCAAGGTGTCTAATATCGCATTGGAGCAATTTACGCTATTGGCAGAATCTAGAACAACAGAGGCAGCCAGATGGGTGTTCATTTCAGTTGATGGTACTGATGGACGAAAAAGAATGTTGAAAACACATCTACCATTCTTGTCAATTGTTTCGTCACATAGCAGAAACACGTCTTTGTTTTTATATCTTCCCTAATTTCTTCCCTCCTTCTTTCGCCAATCATGGGGATGTATTTCTGACGAATCTGATTTGCTGATGGTAAATCTTCACTTCCGCGAACGTACCAAGTACGGATAGCAGGATTGTCTAGTTTCTCTACTGGTATATTAGCTTTCACAAACGCAGTAGTAGTGTCCAAAATAAACTCTTCTTTCATATCCTTCACACGACTAGCATTTGATAATGTTTCTTTCAAGGTGGCCACTCTAGGAACACTAACTTCAAGACGCGAATTTTCTCGGCGTTTTGAATGCTTCTTCGATTTGCAATGTTTGTCTAATGCATCTTTCCTGGGATAATCTAACCGACAATCACAATATTTGCACATAAGAATGCCACAAGAAATTATAAATCCTTCATTCTTATATTCTTTAAGTCTGTCTGTGGCAGAAACAGCTACCTTCGGCATTTTTAAACCCAACTGAGCGATGCCCAGTAACAAACACTGTTATCACACGGTTGACTGTTGTCACACGCCAGTATTAATTCGTAACCACACGCAAAATTTATTTCTGAATTCGTGTCATAATATTTAAATTACGTCGCGTCTCATCTTCCTGTACTGCTAAGTTCGGAACTAATACGACGAACACGTGGTCGCCAACTGATTCACGCAAATAACACACTAGCTTCGATGATAACGCACAATTTGCGCACTTTTTATTAAATTATATAGAATTCTCTACTATAATTTACACTCGCTACCGATGTAACAGGAGGCAAACGTAGTTTACATTATGAACAACTATCACATAACCTTTTGGAGGTAGTCGGCCAAACTATTCACGCCACGATATAACAGCTGTTTACCACAGCGCTAAAATCCAACGAGTAACGAGAATATCGACAGTATATCGTAATATGACGTATATCGTAGTATTACCCCTCGCGAAACTATACAATCGATCATTCTCTCGAATTGAACACCAACCAAATTCGATTATCGGCTTGTGGACAAAAATGTTCGGATTGGTGTGGGGAAAAAATATGAAAATTTGTTTATATTTCGCAGATTGCGGTATTTGTGGTGTTATTCACAAAATTCGCGTTATTTCGCGATTTAATTTCACTCCTGGGCGGCATGAAACATGTAAAAACGTGAAAATAAAACATCCTAACCTCTAAATATGACTTTTCGTTTTATCGCGAATTAACAAAAACTAACACCTCTAGCTATAGGGATATTAAACATGAATATGAGGTGCCCTTTGCTAGTGCTACCTCTGTAAAAAATTTCATTCAATTCGGTTTCACCGTGTTTGAATTGATATGGGGAATGGATTTGCACACATACATGGCCACCATCTGCAAACTATTGGGCTTATGATCTTGCAGTTTGGTCAGAATATGCTTCCCATATAAAGATATGTTGTTGCAAAATTTGGTAGAGACTAGATTATTGGGCTGGTCGTAATTACATTTTAGCTTTTAACATTTGGGTGGCCGCGATTACGTTTCCGTCAAGATGGCGGTGATATAAAACATGACACTGAGGTGCCCTTTGCTAGTGCTACCTCTGTACCAAATTTCGTTCCATTCGGTTTCACCGTGTTTGAATTAATAGGGGGAATCTATTTTGACACAAAGATGGCCGCCATCCGCAAACTATAAGGCTAATGACCTATTAGTTTGGTCAAGGATGCTTACACCATAAAGGTATGTTGTTGCAAAATTTGGTAGAGATCGGATGATTAGGTTAGTCGTAACGTGATCTAAGCTTTGAACATTTGTGTGACCGCCATTACGTTTCCGTCAAGATGGCGGTGATATAAAACATGACACTGCGGTACCCTTTGATAGTGCTAACCCTGTACCAAATTTCGTTCCATTCGGTTTCACCGTGTTCGAATTAATAGGGGGAATAAATTTTCACACAAAGATGGCCGCCATCCGCAAACTATTAGGCTGATGACCTATTCGTTTGGTCAAAGGATTTTCCCCCCATAAAGGTATGTTGTTGCAACATTTGGTAGTGATCGGATGATTAGGTTAGTCGTAATTTGATTTAAGCTTTGAACATTTGTGTGGCCGCCATTACGTTTCCGTCAAGATGGCGGCGATATAAAACTTGACACTGAGGTGTCCTTTACTAGTGCTACCTTTGTACCAAATTTCGTTCAATTCGCGTTCACCGTGTTCGAATTGATAGGGGGGGGGGCATACATTCAGAGTACACACACTCACACACACACACACACACAGACTCACGCACACACACATACACACACACACACACACACACAGACAGACACACATTTTTCGCCCTGTGTTGATCTCACAAGTCTACTTTCATTTTTTGCAAAAATCGAAAGTAGGATAAAAATGGATCCCTAATGACAAGAAGGTTACCGTCCCCCATAAGACAATAAAATGTTAACAAGATGTTCCGTGACGAACTAAAGAGCCTACTTTTCATGCCAATGATTATTTTTCAGTATATGAACATATCTAGAATAATGACGAAATTACGTTGGTAATATCGAAATGTCCAATTCGTTCGAAATATTCCTGGTATAATGTAGCCTAATAGAGCACTACAGTTGGCAGCCCTGGTGACTGAATATATTCTTAGTTCCATCTCTTAAGGTACAGAATACAAAATTTGGTTGTAGTCCAAGGGACGTTACATGCAGTTAGACATTGGATCTATCAGCACGCGTAAAATCATATTGCCAACAATGTCATGCGTGTGCTGGTCAGAAATAGCCTAATCTGAAATATTATGATGTCTTGTTGTGCCAATTTTGGACGAAATCCATTTGTTAGTATGGAAGTTACATGTTTTTTAAAATTGGACTATTAGCAGGCATAGAATCATGTTGGCAGCACTGACTTATATTAATTATTCCAAATTAATCTAGAATGTCAGGTGCTATACGTGTGCAAAGTATAGGGCTGTTGGCTTGCATACTTCCTGATATATTGATATTAGGTTAAAAAAATATAGACAGCATTTATTAACAGTTGGCAGCCCTGATTGCTCTTAAGAATACTCATAATCATATCTGTTATATTACACATAGCACATACGAAATTTGGTTGAAATCCAAATGATAGTATAGAAGTTACATGTATTTAAAAATTAGCCTTATCAGCAGGCTACCGACAGTAGTGGCTACGCGGGCTAAAGTTCCGCGTTAGGTCAAGGGACCAAGCACTCTGCTGACTCGGTAGACGCGTGGGTTCGAGCCCCACCGTCGGCTGTCCTTGAAATGGTTTTCCGTGGTTTCCCATTTTCAACACCAGGCAAATGTTGGGACAGTACCTGCTGACAGGCCACGGCCGCTTCCTTCCACATCCTTGCCCAGTTTCATTCATCTTCATCCTTTCCATCTCTCATCCCGACGCGCAGGTCGCCCACGGGCGTCGACTAGAAAGACCTGCACTCGGCCTCTCAGGAGGCTACACGAAAAAAAAAAAAAAAAAAAAAAAAAAAAAGCAGGCTTAGAATCATGTTGGTAGAACTGAAGTATATAAGTTACTCCAAAATTAATCTAAAATGTCAGGTACTATACGTGTGCATAGTTTAAAGCTGTCGGCTTGCATACTTTCTGATATATTGATATTTGGATAAAAGAACATAGAGCAATTATTGACTGGTGGCTCTTGAGAATACGCTCAGTCATATCTGTTTATATACACATATTACATACAAAATTTGGTTAGAATCTAATTGATAGTGTAGAAGTTATAGGCATTTAAAAATCGGACCTATCAGAAGGCTTACAAATATTTTGGCAACACTGTCATGTATGGCCTCCTGAAAATTAAACTGCAATAGTGTTATCTACATGTGTGCCAATTTTGGAATAGCTCCCATGCATACCTTCCTGGATATCCAACATGGAGCTCAAATTTCTAGTGCGTTTTTTCAGCAGTTGGTAGCACTGACGTCATTTTCAAATATGGGCGTGAGATATTCCGGTATACATCTTTACTCATACTAAATTTGGTTTCGATTTCTGCAGCCGTTTAGGAGTTGATGGGGGGGGGGGGGAGAGGGGTCACACACACAGCCAGACAGACAGACAGACAGAAGGACAGACAGACAGACACACATTTTCCCGGATCGATCTCATAAGTCTACTTTTTCCTCATTTTTGCAAAATGTGAAAAGTAGGCTAAAAATATGCATAGAAAGACGAAAACAACGTTAACTAAGCTCCAATTGTAAAATACTTTCTGACAATAAATGAGGACTGATCCTTCTACGAAACCCTGCATATTTTGCCTATTATTGCCTATCCCCTAGTTTGCCCGGTGAAATCTACCTCCGCCTTCCGGCGTGCTGAGAGGATTTTTTTTTAAATTCAAGTAAGGACTGCAGGCATAGAATTTTTTCAAATAGTTCTTACTTTTGCCGCCAAACGCCACCGTTCACGACCAACTGGTTCAGAAATTAGTTACCAGATGCCACCGCTGTCGGCTCTTGACGACGAACGTAGGAACCGAAGAACGTTAGGCAAATGTTTAACCTATATTGATTTAGCTTCACACAGGTGTAATTAGTGGAAGGTTCCTTAATATGCCATACATCTTTGACTTGGGACCGCCAGCTTTACTTCCCCTCCGGAGGAAGGCATACTGAGGGATTTTTAACGTTCTTAAAAAAATCGACGACTTCGGCCGGGTTTGAACCCGCGATCTTGGGTATAGAAGCTCAGCATGCTACCAACTACACCGCCGAAGCCGCCCAAAAAAATAAAAAAAATAAAGTGTGTTCATCCAACAATACGTTTGCATATGACTACGAAACATTATACGGTATAGTTCGTTTCTGTTCGTTTTCATCCCGAAACATACTATTAAGATTAAGTGAGCTTAAATGATTTTGTTGTTGTTGCTGTTGATAGATTTAGAGGCTTTGTGACACCATGGTCATGTAGCCCCGTGGAATTTTGCCTGATAACCTGTGTTACTGTGATGGCTGTAGTAGTGTGTGTATTTGTAATTCTGATTAGGATTGGAAAGGAAGCCTCCGTGGCTTAGGCGGCAGCACGCCGGCCCATCACCACTGGGTCCGTGGTTCAAATCCCGGTCACTCCATATGAGATCTGTGCTGGACAAAACGGAGGCAGACAGGTTTTTCTCCGGGTACTCCGGTTTTCCCTGTCAACATTTCATTCCAGCAACACTCTCCACTATCATTTCATTTCATCTGTCATTCATTTAATCATTGCCCCAGAGGAGTGCGTCAGGCCTCGGCAGCCGGCACAGTTCATATCCTCGCCGCTAGATCGGGACTTCATTCATTCCATTCCTGACCCGGTCGGAAACTGGAAGCAGGCTGTGGATTTTCATTCATTAGGATTGGAAAGGAGGCCGCTGTGGTCTTCAGTTCGCAACTATCCCGGCATTTGCCTTGAGTAGAAGTGGAAAACCACTTCCAATGTAGCTGGGACGGTAATCGAACCATCCTCTTCTCAGTTTTGCCTCAGGAGGCAGAGTGTACCCCGTTCCAGCCCTCAGAGCAGAATTAACATTTCTTGACAGATCCGAGATTTCAACCCGGACCTCCAAGGTGACAGCCGAGAATGTTAGCCGATAATTCACGAGGTGGTCTATTTGATTTTGTACTGTATTCTATGTACTTAATGCACACTTGGGCATGTTGGTCATCAACCCCGTGTAGTAGGGTGTGTGCTGAATTTGTCTGACAATCTATATACTGTATACAATAACAAGATGTTGAGTAAACAACATATACCTACTTTCCCCTAAATGCATGGGCATACTGTATTTATAACTCTTTGTCCTTTTCAAGGAGTATAATTGAATGTTGGTTGTAGTTGCTTGTTGAAATACAACGTGCATTACGGATATTATACGTTGATTGATTGAGTCCTCATCTGAATTATATTCACACACTAATATAGACATCACAATAACACAGGTTAACAGACAGAATTAAACACTCACCCAAGTACACGGGGCTAAATGACCATGATGTACATGCATCTAAAATGAAACAACAACAACAACAGCTTCCTACCCAAATACTTCCTCGTATAAAAGTGCACACACTAGTAAGCCTACATACTGTACATCACAGTGACACAGGTTATCACACAACTTCTACACACACCCAAGTAAACGGGGATACAAGACCATGATGCCGAAAAGAATCAACAACAAAAAAATCAAATTTTTCATTATGATACATATTTACCAAACTAAAACAATTTAAGATTGAGTAATACAGTTTGTCCTTTTGGCAGCCCTCGAATGAAGGAAGTGTGATGTCCCACGGCAGAAATTTCCAGTCTGATAAATACTTGTTGGATTATATGAGAGTGAAAAAATGTCAAACTGGGAGTTTTGTAACAACTTACAAGCAATCTTGGTAACTGAAACTCTCTCTTCGAGTGTCATCCGATGAGATGACACTTGAATGGCTGACCTGTTTTATTTCTATCCACGACATTCGACAATTAACGGGTTAGATTTCTTGCCATTAGACTTGAAGATAATGGTGAGGGCGACGGATATTGCTTAGCAATTTCACCTTTCAATGCCCTGTCTGCAGACAAAATTCCAAGAAGAGCTTTTAGCCGATACAATGAAGATATGATGACTTTCTGAGTGTCAGGTAAAAGCACTGCTCCATTTCGTCAAGGTATCTGTCAAGTCATTGTATTGTGTGACTGAAGGTGAAGTGTAGGTTGAGAATATAACCTCCATCTTCATATATTGCATGTCTGAAAATGTTGCCCTGCTGTTTGACTTCATTTATGGTAAACACTACAAAACAAATGAGCTGACAATTTTCAAAGATAGGTTACAGGTAGAGGCCTGCGCGGATGCGGATATCCGTGGATAAACCCGTGGATATCCGCAAAATGTTTCGCCATGCGGATATAGTTTGCATGGCTGTGCGCATAGCGGATAGGCTGCGGATAATTTGCGGATGGTTTTAAGAATACAATCCGAACTTGTTTAATATCATTATTAGAACCCGGATGTTTATGATATATCATATTTTTCCGTAATGTTTCTTTCCATGACAAATTAATGTAAACGATGATTTAAGCTAATCTCATTGAAATTATGTCATTAAGCATTATTAACACTCCGAACTGTAAAGGGTTGCAATTCTGGCTGGATAACATTCATTTTAAACATAGCACATGACATATAAAGCCTAGGGGAACGACACTTTCCTCGAATGTCTAAATATGTCACTTTAGTAATTTATATTTTATCTAATTAAAAATATTATCGTAATGCCAGTAGATTTGGATAACAAACGTGCGAATGCGTAAAGAAGTCATGCGGATACGCGGATAACAGTTGTGTGGATGCGGATAACAGTCATGCGGATACGCGGATAACAGTTGTGTGGATGCGGACGGATGCGGATAACGTTTTGTGTATCCGCGCAAGGCTCTAGCTATAGGTGGCAGTCTGGATTGTCAAATACGAAAATTAAAGAATGATTTCCAGTCGGTCAACACAAATTGTGTCTAATTACATTAGGCTGGAAAACAAGTATTAATTATTAATTAAGTAGCCTTTTCCTCATTTTGTACATAAAAGCTTGTTATTTTGTGATACATATCCTATGTAAATATTTCCTTCAGGTTAGGCCGCATAAATACTTGTTTTCCCGCCTAATGTAATTGGGCACAATTTGTGTTGACCGACTGAAAAGCTAAGGGACACTAGGACTGAATTTTCCAACTTCCACATCTTTTATCAGATTCAGTTGAAATTTAAACAGCATACTTAGAATAGTAACACTAAGTCACATACCAAATTTGAAAACAATTGGATGAAATGTAATTGATTTTTAGCCTACTTTCGATTTTTGCAAAAAATGAAAGTAGACTTATGAGATCTACACAGGGCCAAAAAATGTGTGTCTGTCTGTGTGTGAGTATGTGTGTGTGTGTGTGTACTCTGAAGGTCTGTCCGCCCGCCCCCTATCAATTCGAATACGGTGAAACCGAATTGAACGAAATTTGGTACAGAGGTAGAACTAGCAAAGGTCACTTCAGTGTCATGTTTTATATCGCCGCCATCTTGACGAAAACGTAATGGAGGCCACCCAAATGTAAAAAGCTTAAAATCAAATTACGACCAACCAAATCATTTGATCTCTACCAAATTTTGCAACAACATACCTATATGTAAGAAGCGTTCTTTGACCAAGCTACAAGGTCATCAGCCGAATATTTTGCATATGGCGGCCATGTTTGTGTGAAAATCGAAACCCCCTAGCAATTCAAACACGGTAAGACCGAATTGAACGACATTTGGTACTGAGGTAGAACTAGCGAAGGGCAGCTCAGTTTGATGTTTTATATCGCCGCCATCTTGACGGAAACGGAATGGCGGCCACCCAAATGTTAATAGCTTAAATCAAATTACGACCAACCTAATCATTTGATCTCTACCAAATTTTGCAACAACATACCTTTTTGTGGGAAGCATCTATGAACGATCTACAAGGTAATCAGCCCAATAGTTTGCAGATAGCGGCTATGTATGTGTGAAAATCGATTCCCCATATCAATTCAAACACGGTGAAACTGAATTGAATGTTTTTTTTACAGAGGTAGCACTAGCAAAGGGCACCTCGTATTCCTGTTTAATATCCGTATAGCACGTTGTATTTCAACAAGCTACTGCAACCAACATTCTATTATGTTCCCTGAAAAGGACAAAGTGTTATAACAATACCCATGCATTTAGGAGAAAATAGGCAATATGTTCTTTACTGAACATCTTGTTTACTAATTATATTATTAAAATATACCGTGTGATCAAAATGCTCCACGCGCGTTAGAAATTGTATAAAACGCTTGATATTTTCTTAACATATACAGAAAAATATTCTAAAAATTATAACATTGAGATATTTCAGGAAAGTGAAACATGTATGCTGTCAGATTTATTTTTCTTGATGTTTTATGAATTTTGATAATTTTTGATAGTTTTTTTATTTTTTGGTCTGTAATTTACCTAATGAAACTTTTTTGGAAAAAATCTGAAAAGTAAAATGTTTTGTTGTAGAGATAAAGAGCATAGAAACCTTTCGTTTGACTTAACCTACGACTTACTACGATTTCTAGTTTTTAAAGTATAGCCTACATTTATATTATTTGCCTTCCACCTTCTTCTTACGCAGAGAAGATTTAAAAATGTCGCCGAGCCTTTAAAAATGTCAGTGCATGAAAACTGTTTTACTGAAATGATCCGCAGGGGTCCATAAGATATATAGTATATCGGAAAAACAAAACAAAAACAGTTATTTCGTCATTTTTGCCTAAAATCTCAGTCCTAGTGTCCCTTAGGCCGCATAAATACTTGTTTTCCCGCCTAATGTAATTGGACGCAATTTGTGTTGACAGACAGGAAAGCTTTTTAAATAAAACTAGATAACACTGAAATATGGCTTCTATCCCTTCATGTACGAATACTTTTTATATCAACTTCGCTAAGCTAAATACAAGGGTACAAACTTTTCAGGGCAATTACTATAGGATAATTAATACCTGGCTAAATATGTAATCACGAAGTTCTTCGCTGTGTTCTTACGGAGGTATTTGTAATATTTCATAACTGTCGGGGAAAAGGACATGGACCTAGATTCCAGGAGTTATGCCAAGATACAAAATAGAATGAAAATACACTTTGCAGCACTCAATACATCTCCTTGCTTCAAGTGTAGCTGCTATTTCCATAGATTTGTTCTGAATGGTTTGAAGTGGAGGTTGTCGGTGGTTTATATAAGCTTTGGGAATGTTCTGGAATTAACACAAAACGCGAACGAATCCTGCTAGCTTCTGGTTGACAGATCTCATGTTTCGTTCACATAATAACATAGCCACAATAATAATAACAATAATAGTAGTGGCAGGGGTAGCTACAGTATACACAAAGCAATCCAACTAATAAACCAACTGAAATTTGAACTTCACAACCGATGTTCAAACAATCAGGCGGAGAGATTGGCCATAATACTGTAAAAGATCTGGAATATTTATAAATGACGAGGATTAAGGACAACGTAGAAAAAAGAGCTACTGTACACACGGATAGTAAGTTAACAATTGAATTCCTAGCGGATAGCAAAAATCACAATCACTTAATTGAGATAATAAAGAAACATACGGCAACACTAATCACAAATAATTGGAGTTTAAGTGGATTAAATCACATATACTGTAGGTGTACAAGGCAACGAGTTGGTAGATAAACTAGCAAAGGAAGCAAGAAAATTAAATCAAATCTGTTAAGACTAATTACCTCTCTCAACAGTAAAAACTTACCTCAAGAGAGATTCTACTAATGAATGGCAGCAAAAATGGGGAGAATCTTCAAATGAACTATCACAAAGGAATTCTTCCCAACAGTAGAAAGCAGATTAACAAGCCAAATTTGACAACTTTAATATCAGGACATGGAAATAACAACTCGTATCTACACAAACTTAATATTGTACCCAGCTCCGAGTGTACCTGTAACGAATGACCCCAGACAGTGGACCATATAATATTTGAGTGTAGTGCAGTGAATAGCGAGATAATAATTTTATTAAACAGTGTTTCCATAGAAGGATTCTGACCGATTCATAAGTCCTTTCTAATCAGAAAATTTCTTGAACCGTTTTCAAAATTCGTGAACTCTTTGGACTTACCAGTAATGAAAGAAAATCAAGATCATCACCCATCAGCAAATACGAGTAATAGCCTAAATATGAAAAAATGTACCGTATATTATAATTACACAATTGTATAAAATTAGTAAAGAGCATGTAGTACTATGACTATAGTGGAGCATGCAGAGAGTATATTAATGCAAATAATGATATTATTATTATTAAATTTATTGGCCACATTGAACCACTTGAGTTTTCTATGTACACTTTTTCTTTGAAGGCTGCATTGTTTGATTCTTCTTATCTGCCCAGTAATTCTTCATTCGTTCTGATCGCAGTGTTATTAATTCGTCTGAAATCTCTACAGGCCGTCAGAGCATCATTTCTGCTGAAAATTTGTGATTCTTAAGATGGGTGGTAATTTTATTCTTGTTCTCTGCATCTGAAATTTCGAGTCCAACTGTTTTGAGATCCTATTGAATTTCTTTGATCCAATGCCCTCCAGTCTTCTTTCCCAGATTTCTCATCACTAGTTGTCGTAAAATCCTGTTTTCTGGTAATCGTAGGGTGTGAAAGAAATAAGAGATTCATTTCTTCTTCATCGTGCTGGTAACTTGGTCAATCTCTCGATAGACTGTTTCATTGGAGAGGATTCTCCAGACTCCTTCAACTTGGTACTTTTTATTTATACAGGTTCTGATAATTCATCTTTCAGTTTTGAGGAGCTGATCAGTTCTTCTTTTATTTTTAATTTGGAACAAGGCTTCGCAAGCGTAAGTGGCTTCGGGCAAAGTTACAGTTTTGCAGTGTTGGATCTTAGTGCCTTTTGACAAGCATTTTTTGTTATAAGTTGACCAGGTTAAAAATTGTGCTATTTTCATTTTGTTGGTTCTAATTATCCATTTTGTTTTTTCGCTTAAGTTATGCATAATGATTTCTGCAAGGTATTTAAATTGTAGAACTATGTTAATAATAATAATAATAATAATAATAATAATAATAATAATAATAATAACAACCACCTAGCATATGTTTCAGTAGACCAGATGGCTCACTAGAAACAAACACCAAGGAAAACTGCAAGATCTTAGCAGATTACTTCCCAGACCTACTCAATTGTGACCCACCGAAAGAAAAAATGCACTTTGAAAAGCCTGCACCGAATCCAGATCCACATCCACCGACAATGGAAGAAACAGCAGAAATCATTCAATCTCTTAAAAACAACAAAGCACCAGGAGAAGACGGTATTATCGCTGAAATGTTGAAACTCGGAGGGGAAGAGGTCACCAGAAGAATCCACGCAATTTTAAAAGCAATTTGGGAATTAGAAGTGATCCCACAGGACTGGAAGTGCGCGTTAATACATCCATTGCACAAGAGAGGTAACAAAACTGATCCAAACAACTATAGAGGTTTATCCCTATTATCTGTGGCCTATAAAATCCTATCTAAAGCTCTTCTGAACGGACTAGAAAAACAAGCAGACCATTTGATTGGTGAATATCAAGCGGGATTTAGGAAAGGGCGTTCATGTGCTGAACAGATATGGAATCTGAAGATGATTTTGAAGATCCGCAGATCCAACCCCACAATTGTCCCCTTTGTGGACCTAAAGAAAGCATATGATTCTGTGGACAGGCAGACCCTGTTTGAGACGCTAGAAGAACTTCTAGTGGACAGGAAGACCAGAGAACTGATTCGTCGGACACTCACCAATACAACATAGAAGGTGAAGTTTCTTGGGGAAATTTTTGACTGTTTTGAAGTACGAACAGGTGTTCGCCAAGGAGACGGACTTTCACCCCTTCTATTTAACCTGGTTCTAGATAAAGTCATCAGAGAGTGGGAAAAGAACATCAAAGGCGTTAGCATAGGAACTGCTGGAAACAAAATCAATGTGAAATGCTTGACTTTCGCAGATGACCTAGCAATTATCACTAGGAACAAAGAAGAAACTAGGCATGCTATTGAGACATTATACAGAATAGCATCACAAGCAGGCCTTCAAATATCATTTGAAA
The DNA here is from genome assembly GCA_946902985.2 of Meconema thalassinum. Lineage (NCBI taxonomy): Eukaryota > Metazoa > Arthropoda > Insecta > Orthoptera > Tettigoniidae > Meconema > Meconema thalassinum. Next base: position 456,768,293 of record OX336388.2, read on the forward strand.
AAACCAAGTACATGCAGAATTTTCAGCAAAAGAACAAGAAAGAAACAAGTAGTTCTGTGAAGAACTATACAGCCTATTTTCATATATCCTGCTCATGTTAATTGTCTCTATCAACATACAAAATTTCAGTTTAATTGCTGTAACAGATTCGTAGATATTGAGAACCGTCTAAATATTTCATATGATCGCCAGGATGGATTTTTATTTTTGTACTATTACATTCAGATTATTGTGTACGTGTGGTGTTCAAACTTCAATCGCATGATTAGAACACAAGAAGTAAAAACGAGATTTTAAAAGTACGCACACCAGCCATCTTGTGATTATGCAAACAATTGAAATAAATTAAATGCCAGTGGATCAACATTTGTATAAGCATTTAACGTGCAACGTTTCACGGCACTCGGATAGTTAATTCGCGAGAAACGTCCATTTAAATATTTATACTTCGCGTCGCCGCCATGTTGGATTTGTGCTCACCAGTTACTGAAAGTCCAATAGGTGAACATATGTTCATAGTCTCTATGAACATTAAAAAAAATACAGTTTGGTTGCTGTAAAAAAATCATAGATATTGAGAACCGTCTAAATATTTCGGAAGCTGGCCATTTAGGATTGTTATATGTATAGGCCATAGAGTTATGTACCATTCAAGGACAATTATTGCCTAGCTTCATTATTCAAACTTTCACTTCGATCGCATGATTACGACACAAGAATAAAAACTTAATTTTAAAATTTCGCACAGCCCCCATCTTGAGGTTATGTAAACAATTGAATTAAATTAGATGGCAGTGCATTGCAATCTGCAAAATCATTTACTGTACCACATTTCACTGCCCTCAGAGAGTTAAATCACCAGAAAAGTCTATTAACATATTTCAAATTCGCTTGGTAGCCATGTTCGTTTTGTACTTTACAGGTTTATGAAATATACAGAGTTAAACTTGTTTCAGTACCCTTTATCACTGTACAAAATAGCATGATGATATCCGTAATAGTTTCGGAGATATAGAATGTCAGTGAAATATTTCGCACAGCCGCCATTTTGAGGTTATGTAAACAATTGAACTAAATTAGACTCCAGTGCATTACAATGTGTATAAACATTTGCTATACCAAGTTTCATTACGTTTGGATAGTTAAATCGCGAGAAATGTCTATTAAAAAGTCTCAATTTCGCTTGACCGCCATGTTGGTTTTGTAGTCACCAGGTTTTTGAAAGTCTCATAGGTGAACTTCTTGTAGTGCCCTTTATCACCGTACACAATTTCAGGGCGATATCGGTAATAGTTTCGGAGATATTGAATGCTAGTGAAATATTTCGCACAGCCGCCATGTTGGATTGGTGAGACGTAACAAAATTAGAAGGGCACGGTCGAGGTCGCCGGGAATAGTGCTATGAACTTACCGAGTTTCATTGAAATCGCTCCAACCGTTTAGATTTTATTAGGGACACACACACACACACACACACACGCGCGCGCGCGCGCGCGCGCACACACACACGGACAAAAGGTGATCTCATAAGCCTATTTTTTCAAAATTGAAAATAGGCTAAAAATAGAAACAGCGTATGGAGCAATATCACAAGTAGAATTTTTTAAATACCTTGGAGAAATAATTCTTCCTTCAGGATTGGACAGTTTGGCTAACACAGAATGAGCCTCAAAACTTCATAGAGCATTCAGACTAACATGGGATCACTACAATAAAAGAGTAATGTCACATAATGCAAAACTGAAACACCACAAATCAGTTGTACTACCGGAAGCTTTATATGCTTCAGAAACCATAGCTTTAGGAGGTCATTCTAAAATTGCAAATATAGAAAAGCAAGAACCTAAAATTCTTAGAAAAATATTCGGCCCCACACAAGAAAACGGAATTTGGATTAAAAGACGAAATTCAGATCTATACCGTCACACAGATAGTTTCAGCAACACTGTGCGAACAAGACGTTTAACATTTTATGGACACCTCTTCAGGATGGACGATTATAGACTTACAACAAGTAGTTCCGTGAAGAACTATACAGCCTATTTTCATATATCCTACTTATGATAATTGCCACTATCAACATACAAAATTTCGGTTTGATTGCTTAATAGATTCGTAGATATTGAGAACCGACTAAATATTTCGGATGGTCGCCATGTTGGATTTTAAATATGTAGGTCCTAAAGTTATGTACTGTTACATGAAGATTATTGTGTACGTGTAGCATTCAAACTTCAATCGCATGATTAGGACACAAGAAGTAAAAACGAGATTTTAAAATTTCGCACAGCTGCCATCTTGTGGTTATGGAAACAATAGATGCCAATGGATTATCATTCGTATAAGGATTTCCTGTACCAAGTTTCACTGCACTCGGATGGTTAAATTGCGAGAAACGTTCATGTGAATATTTATACTTCGCGTCGCCGCCATGTTGGATTTGTGATCACCAGGTTACTTAAAGTCCTATAGGCGAACTTAAGTTCATAGCCCCTATGAACATAAAAAAATTCAGTTTGATTGCTATATTAGATTCGTAGATATTCAGAGCCATCTAAATATTTCGGATGGTCGCCATGTTGGATTGTTAAATGTATAGGCCATAGAGTCATGTACCATTAAAGGAAAATTATTGCGTAGGTTCATTATCCAAACTTTCACTTCGATCGCATGATTACGACACCAAAAATAAAAACTTAATTTTCGAAATTTGCACAGCCGCCATCTTGAGGTTATGTAAACGATTGAACTAAATTAGATACCAGTGCATTACAATGTGTATAAATATTTCCTGTAGCAGATTTCATTGCGTTTGGAACATTAAATCGTGAGAAAGGTCTATTTAAAATTTTCAAATTCGCCTGGCCGCTATGTTCGTTTTGAAGTTAACCGGTTTTTGAAAGTCTTATTGATGAACTTCCAGTAGTGCCCTTTATCTCCGTACAAAATTTCAGGGTGATACCGCTAATAGTTTCAGAGATATAGAATACCGGTCAAATATTTCGCACATCCGCCATCTTGTGGTTATGTAAACAATTGAACGAAGTTAGATGTCGGTGCATTACAATGTGTATAATCATATACTGTACCAAGTTTTATTGCGTTTGGTTGGTTAAATCGCGAGAAACGTCTATTTAAAAGTCGCAAATTCGCGTTTCCACCATGTTGGTTTTGTAGTTACCAGTTTTTCAAAAGTCACATAGGTGAACTTCTAGTAGTTCCCTTTATCACCGTAATAAATTCCAGGGTGATATCGGGAATAGTTTCGGAGATATTGAATGTTGGTGAAATAATTCGCACAGCCGCCATGTTGGATTGGTGAGAAGTAACAAAATTTCAAGGGCTTGGTCGGGGTCGCCCGGAATAGTGCTATGAACTTACCGAGTTTCATTGAAATCGCTCCAGCCGTTTAGATTTTATTAGGGGGGACACACACACACCTCACACACACACACACACACACACACACGCGCGCACACACACACACACGGACAAAAGGTGATCTCATAAGCCTATTTTTTCAAAATTGAAAACAGGCTAAAAAAGGTTATTCAATGTAATAAATTCTCAGAAGTCAAGGATAGCCTGGCTGGATGAATCAAGAGAGGACCTGCAAGAGTTGAACATCGGAGAAAATATTCTGAGAAACCGCAAAGTCTTCAGGTCCGCAGTAACAAAGCACAAGTATAGGGTGAAAACTAGTGGCAGGACTGGAACCAAGTGGACAGAAGATCGGAAGAAGCAGCACTGTGACTTCATGAAGAGATTTTGGGAAGATAGGAAGGCGAATATCATCAAGCCGAAAAACATGTTTAAGCGCGCTCTATAATGGGCAAAACGCAAAAGGAAGAAGAATAACAACAATAATAATAATTAGAAGTACAAGTGAACAAAATAAAATAAATTCAAATTTAATGTTATTATCATTAGTCATTTATTTATTTATTATTTGCTAATCGGCCAACTAGGGACCACGATAAGTACCATTATACATTCTGGCGTTTATTCAATTTACGATTGATCCAGTAGGTTTTCATTAGCTTGCTGTGTCGAGCACGGCGTTCATCCGACCACTTTGCACCGGTTGTCCATTTCTCATCTCGGAAAGACCCAAAAGTCACGATACTTTTTCCGGAAAGGTCTCGTTTGTGCGTGTCATCTGGTCGTAGGCCCATTTCTTGGAGGTCTTTCTTGACGTTAACGTACCAGGGAACTGTTGTTTTTGGTTTTGAGTCGAAATTGTTAAATGTACATTTTGTCCATCTAGAGTCGTCCATCCATCGCAAGTGACCGTAGAAGCGAGCCCTGCGTTTGCGCATTGTGTCCGTGATCTTCTCTGTCTTAGAATAGATTTCTTGCCTGGATTTTCTTACGTAGATCCCGTTTTTGTAGTTTGGGCCAAGTATGTAGTGGAGAATGTTTCTCTCTTTTAAATCTAACTAAGCATTATTATTATTATTGATGTGTAAAATCCTTCCACTCGGTAGCTGGATATTTTTTGTGGGAGTGATTTTGGAAAAGAGGGGGAAATGGGACGGAAACCATGAGTGCGCGCGATGGCGGAGATTGGTACCACGACGTACTGTGGCTATGTGAAATGTATATCGCATACGGTTTACTTCAAGGTTTTGAGGCCCCAATAAAGATATTCCTACAATAAATCATCTTCAAGTTGTCGTTCCTTGGTGTGAAAATATTCATTATATCATATTTGCTGAAAACAATATGATTTATTAAGTCTTCATACTTTTTCTGTATTCGAGGTACTGTCAGCCAACGTAGGCCTACAGCCCTATATGGAATGTATATCGCATACAGTTTACTTCAAGGTTTGGAGGCCCCATTGAAGATATTCCTACAATAAATCATTGGCACTGGAGGTTTACAAGTAGTTATTCCAATGACCAACAGAGTTCACTGTTTAAAAGGGATTTGCGCTCCCGGCAGACAAATAGTAGGATAACATGTCACATGTTACATATCATATGCGACTACTGTAAGGCTCGTAATTTATTATTATTATTATTATTAACATCATTATCACGGTCACTTTAAAACGGGGTTAATAAGGTTGTGGACCTGCAGTATATTATCAAAAGATGAAGATACATTAACCAACATTATATTTTGCGGTGAGGGGGGAAACACATCACCCCATCCCCCCACCAGAGGCACCCTAGTAGCCTATAAGCAGTTTACAGGGCAGGTGGCTCCAGCACGCGCCTCACCACTGCGTGAGTGGCCACAGCCATTACAATCTCTGGGCAAGGCCAAGTCACTATAATATATGCGGGGGCTCTCGTGGCCCTACTTTCAGTGAGGCACCATCTGCCAATTCAGACTCGGAATAATAATTTTGATTCGTACCCTGTCTGCGCTCTTAACAATGGCGCAAGCCTCTTACGAGAGAGAATTTAAATTGAAGGAAATGACGTCAGCATTAAGATGCTGCATTATCCACTTTCCGCGCATGTCACGCACGCACAGTTTAGTCCGAGTGAGTGCCAGCAGAATGCGCTCGCTTCCCGGACACACGTGCTAATTGGATCATTAGATAAGGGAGAACTGAATATGGCTGACATCATGCAATAATCAGTGTTTTGTGTCACTTACTTAACCAGATGAGATTGCAGACATCTTTATGTTACTAATTAGTAATTGCATAGGCGAGTGTGTCGCTTTAAAGAAATTGCAGTTTATTTAACCCGTATGGTTATCAATCCAAATACGTTTTGTATTGTCTCATTGCGCTGGGAAGTTTTCATAAATTGGAACTAATTCTAGTTCACATACTGCCATCCGAAAAGGAACGACTTTAATTTGAATTCCTCCCCCCAAAGAAGGAACTGTTTACATCTCAAAAGGCTACATGGTGTTAGTTTTTCAGGCTGATACTGTATCTGTATGCACTCTTTTGAAGATCTTTTTTCCATTATTATTATTATTATTATTACTGTCTTATTGTTACTATCATTGTTAGACTATAATTTTTATATTGTGAATGTTAACGAAATATTTTATTTTATAAGCCCTAGTCTTATTGTATGTATTGCGCTACTGTAAAGGAGCTCATAAACTCTCAAGTGTAACCGTGGAAATAAATAATTCAAATCAAATCAAAGAAGACCCAGTCCGAATTCAATTTTCCCACACTAAAGAATGCACCAGTTACAATTCAAATTCCTCATCTAAGAAGGAAACAGTTCAAATTAAAATTCTTCACACCCAAGCAAGATACTGTTCCAGTTCAAATTCCTCATACGTAAGAAGTGAACTGTTACGATTCAAACTTCTTTCATCCAAGAAAGAAACAGATTCAGTCCAAATTCCACACATCCAAGACGAAGCCAGTTCCCTTCAAATACCTCACACTTAAGAAATGAACAGTTCCGATTCAAATTACCTATATCAAGAAAGAAACAGTTCCAATTCAAATTCACCATCTAAAAAGAAAACAGTTCCAATTCAAATTTCCCACAGGTAAGAAGTGAACCGATCCGATTCAAATTCCCTACATCCAAGAAAGAAACAGTTCAAATTCAAACTTCTCACACGTAAGAAGTGAAAAGTTCCTATTCAAAATACCTACATCCAAGAAAGAAACAGTTCCAGTTCAAATCCCACACATCCAAGATGAAGCCAGTTCCAATTCAAATTTTCCACTCCCAAAATGGAAACAGTTTCTATTCAAATACTCTGTCCAAAGAAGAAACAAGTTGTAGCTTAAATGTTCACACCCGAGAAGGAAACAGTTTCAATTAAAATTCTCCACGTCCAAGATGGAAAAATTCCAATTCAAATTCCCTACACTCTGTTGGAATTCCCCATCCGTTTCATGTTACTCCAACCAATAAGATACTATATTATTTCGTTTGAGAAGGAACTATTTCCCGTCCCCTACATTCTAATGCTTTATGAACTTTGTGCAAAATGTGTTCTGGTGCATGTTGATTATTTTGGAAACAAATAGAGGTAATTTTCTTGTATCTTCAGTTTTGTTTGGTTCCTGATATCGTAGACCAAACTTTTAAGATGTGCAACAAACTGTATAGTGTGGATTTCAATTATTGTTTTCAAAAACTCAAGTTGGTGGTCATTCGAATTAATACACACATATTTTAACTCGTGTTCTGCTAAAACAGGTGGAACAAATCGTAGTGATACTCGTACATTCTACGATAAAACTAAAGTTAACTCTTCTTGCTTGTTATAGCCTCAAGAATTGTGACGGCTGTTGAAAGAATTCAATATAAACGGCGGTGTAACGACAAAACAGACGATTACTTACATAGTTGAGGAATGCCTCAAAATACACTTCGATGGCAGCTGGAGTGATATGGACGGTGTTAATGCAGTACCTGTATTCCTTTCCAACATTATCCTCATGATTGGTCACGCGTCCCATCGCATGTAGATGTGCCCCCAACAGAACAATTCACATTGGGTTCACTTTCCTGTGTAGGGCCATACAAATGAGCTTTAAATTCAATATTCTATAGAAAATAAACCACGAGGTGGTCAACAATAAATCACTGTTCTACTGGACTAAGGCTGTGTCCCAAAGCTACATTTTCAGCCGTAGTAAACTAGATAGTCGACTAATTTTCCAGATATGACGTCACAAGTCATGATCCAAAAATCCAAAGGTGCTTAGCACATAGCAATCAAGTCTGTAGTAGCCAGTGAACGAAAGTGCATGCTAGATTTGTCGACTTGTCGACTTGTACAAGGAAGTTATAGAAATTGTAGGTTGTCTTTGGTCTTAATTATGAATCTTCTTTGCTTGAGACTTGGCCTATACACTTTGCCAATTTCTCAACCGCATTTCAACCCACGTGCTCTGTTTATTTAATTTATTATAAACGCCTAGTTCTTCTGAAAACTCTCTTCCCGTGGAAAGCAGAAATGGTGGGGAATTTAAATGCTTGTTGGTTTTTTCGGAAATCACGACCGAGGATTGAAACGACATCTCGATTCATGCTCTCCAGCACACAATAAGGGTCTCGTCTCAAGTTTTCAACTTGCCGCTGCCTTATTAACATGATTGCCCTTCTTCTCTTCCTCCTGAACTAAATTCGCTTAATCAGCCAAACACAAACCATAATAATTAAGGCTCGGCTAAAAAGAGATATGCCAGGCGCATCCATGATGGTATCCAAAGCAATCCAAAGAATTGTATCGTTATTTTAAATTTGAACCTTCGATCGAGATTTGAACACTCCGCACTCGTCATGAAAGCGCAAAGAGCTTACAAGGAGTAGCAGATCACCGCCATCTTGAGTGTTGGTTTGATACCAGCATGTAAGTCCAGTGCGTTTCAGAACACAAGTCTATGAAGGAGGCTGTGATCAAGCACACATGTCCCAAAGCTACGTAGTGCGTAGTACCTAGTGAGTAGTTGCTAGCTGCTAGTTAATAGCAGACAACTTGAGCTTTGGGACACAGCCTTTAAGTAGTGGCCTATCTCGTTAAAGTTTGCTGCGGAAGTATAGTTTTGCTATGTCCCGCTAGATTATAGCACGTTGGTCGAGCATACAACCGAATCAGCATCCCTCCATGGATTGAACTGCCACTAAAGTATTCAGTTAGATAGTGCAAATCTTTTAAACCTGTTTCTCCCTCTCCAAATGCTGGATATACAGTGAATGAATGGCTACAGTATTCGCTGTCTGGCCATCCAGATTTCACAATCTCCCGGTTTGGATCGACAGAGAATCGTAATAAATAATGTGTTAGGCGCGGTGCACACTGAAACGTGAAACTAAAGTTGCTTGCAACAGATAGATAAGATTAACATCTGGCTGTGCACACTGCGTTTCATGAAACTGTAGTTGCATTGAATATTGTTCTTTGGCCAATGCCTCCCGTCTTTTACGTAAATATAATATGAACTTGCTATTGAAGGATGAAGTGCGAACTTTGGAATCAAAAACGTGGCCTGCTGTTGGTTGGACATTACGGACCTGGGTGTTTACAAGACATGTAATAAATTGTAGCGTGTAATAACAGCAGGGGAGTATAGAGTTTTATTTTTCGGGGTGCCCAACCGGGAGTTAGGGGGCATGGTATAGGCCCCAAAGAATAGGGAATCCGGAGTTCTCCCCGGGAAACTTTTATATAATTTGTTGCAAAATGATGAGTTTTAAGGCTATCTTGCACCTCTTTTTCGCTTGCCACGGTGGGTGAGTGGTTATAGTGTCGGACTACCAACCCCAAGATGCAGGTTCGCCCCTGGCCATGGTAAGTGATTTTTGAAGGCGACAAAAATCACGATACTCATGTCATACGTTGTTGGCATGTTAAAGAACCCATTTGAATTCAGTAGGCCGTGTTCAATGGCAAAATTAATCTCGGGATTTTCCGCCAACACAAAGTTCCTCCATTCTCTACTTGAAAGCGCTGTAGTGTCAAGGAGTTTAGATATCTAACCTCCTTGACTTTCATAGCGTTCAAAGGAACGACGAAATTCGACATGCAAGCTACCCTCTGGGTGTCAATTAACAAAGCTTGCACCAGGCATCCGAGGCCATACGATATTATTATTACCTCTTTTTCAACCAATTTGTTGTGATGTTTTATGTTTGGTTAATGTCGAACACAACTAAGACCATTTGATTTTGAAATGAAAATCCACAGCCTGCTTCCAGTCTCCGACCGGGTCAGGAAAGGAATGAATGAAGCCCCCATCTAGCGGCGAGGATATGAACTGTGCCGGTTGCCGAGGCCTGACGCACTCCTCTGGGGCAATGATTAAATGAATGACAGATGAAATGAAATGATAGTGGAGAGTGTTGCTGGAATGAAATTTTGACAGGGAAAACCGGAGTACCCGGAGAAAAACCTGTCTGCCTCCGTTTTGTCCAGCACAGATCTCACTTGGAGTGACCGGGATTTGAACCACGGACCCAGCGGTGAGAGGCCGGCGTGCTGCCGCCTAAGCCACGGAGGCTTCCCATTTGATTTTACGTTTTATTAATACAATCATCTTGCTTACTTGATAGTGTTTACATGGAAAGAATTAACATTACTGTTTTGATTTACAACTTACGCTATAATATAAAGTCCAAGTTTCTAGAAGCATTACCAAATCGGTCTATAACTTCATCGTCAGTGTTGTATGTCTCTGTAACAATACTAGACCGTTGAGTCTGTTTTCAGAAGTAGAATTTCTAAAGTATGTTATCAACCAACTCAAACTCCGTTTGATAATGGTATTTAAAGTTAGGGAGAAAACTTTTGTCACACGTTTCAAGGGCACTTGTTGCTGTTCTTGGTAGGTTCATAAGAGCGAAGGCACTAGAGAGTAATAAGAGGTTATGTTGTTATACATAAGATCAGAGCTAACTGATTGAAACACTGTTTACATCGCTCTACCCTCGCCTTGCTTTGCAACGTTGCCATACGTCGCGTAGTAACAGTAGTACATGATAAGTAGACTACATTAGTTTTTATTGTTTTAATTCATAAACAAATATTATATGTGACAAAAATTTCGGGGGCGGTCCGGGCACCCCTTTATATACCCCCCTGAATAACAGGGGAGTGGGAAATCGGGCAACCTCTTTGCTCACGTGATCCGCAAGGTCAGTTATTTAAGTTAGTACGGTATTATGTTATATATCTATTATGTGGGTGTTCTTGTCCTTTGTATTGATTTTCGTCAACTGAACCAGGCGCTCTTTCTTTGGGCTGGCAAGTAGGGGATGATGCTTGGATGCGATAGTGGTTTATATTGCGATCACGTGATCATAACACGAAGGCTACTGGTGGTTGTTGTTGTTTTAAAGGGCGGAACAACGAGGTTATCTGCCCCTGAAGGCTACAGGCATGGTTACCGATTTTTAATTGTATTTAGTTTCTGTTCGAGTTCGTTATTCTTTGGAGGCATGGTCCTCGCTAGGAAGGCGGGGCCATGAAATCCAACAAGTCAAAATCATGGCCCCGCCATCCTATAACTGATGGAAAACCGTTGATTCTGTGTGCACGCCTGTGTGCATGTTCCAATGCAACTAGTTTCTTGAAACCGATTTCATGAAACCAGTTGCATGAAACAGGTTTCTCCAGTGTGCACCGCGCCTTACAGTCTAATTCAATTAACGATGCACCCTAGAATTCTAATAGCTTATGCAATGTAAGAAATCTTCAGTGATTTGCAATATCGATTTATTACAAGTTAAATGAGTAGTCTAGACATAAATCTACTGTTGAAATTGCTGTTAAAATTTAATTAGTCTCAAGAATAACTTGACCTTACGGACAGAGAACATCATAGGCTTCGATTCATTGCATGGTAGCGGAAGTAGCCTAAGTGTTACGATCGTTTATGAAGTGATAAGCGCGTTTCAAAGTATTATCTGCATGCTGAGCTTCTATGCCCAAGATCGCGGGTTCAAATCCGACCAAAGTCGTCGGATTTTTTAAGAGCGTTAAAAATCCCTCAGTGTGCCTTCCTTCGGAGGGGAAGTAAAGGCGGCGGTCCCATGTCATAGATTTATGGCATGTTAAAGATCCTTCCACTAATTACACCTGTGTGAAGCTAAAATGTATAGGTTAAGAATATAAACAACGCTCTTAGGTTCCTACGTTCGTTGGCAAGAGCCGACTGTGGTGGCGTCTGGTAGCTAAGTTCTGAACTAGTAGTCGTTGACGGTGGCGTTTGGCGGCAAAAGTTGGAACTATTTGAAAAATTCAAAAGTCTACAGTCCTTACTTGAATTAAATAACAGATAACACACACTAATACAGTCATCACAATTAACACAGGTTATCAGACAGATTCTACACACACCCAAAGTACACGGGGCTACATGACCGCGTTGTCGCAGCCCCTAAACTTAAGAACCAACCAACCAACAAAGTATTATCTCTCGGGCGCGATCTGTATGTGTGAATAGAATGTGTATACTGTCAATGTCTTGAATAGAAGTAATCAATTATTTTCTCAATATGAGAGACTCACGTAACTAAAATCATGTAAACATTGAAGTTACTAACATGATTTTCAGGGCTTTTACGTTTTATTAATTTGACTTCTAGTAACCCGCCCCGGCTTCGCCTGGAAACAGTTATGAATGCATTACCGGTACGTGATAAGCGCTCTTTTTTTCGGTGTCAATCCGTTTTACGTCTCGGCATGATGGTTTAAAATCACTGACTAGACTATTAATTATATTATCATGGAGATGCATATGCAACGAATTCTTGTCTGACGTAATTTAAGAATGGCGAGGTGCATGAATCACAAATCCCCCTTCCATCCAATCTTAACTTGACTGTATTTTTTGCGGAACGAAAAGTTCACAGGCGAAATGAAGAAAAGCCGAGTTGCACCTCCAGGGAAACTCCAAACACAGCCAATCTTCTCTGAAGTCTCAATACGGCTCGGCATTTTGCCGCTGGCTGTATCTGGGACAATAGGCTCGCTCGCTAGCTAGGCTGTAACTGGGGTGATATGCTCGCCCCTAGCTAGCTTGTAAACTGTCGCCTCAGTAATTGAATGGAGATTGTTGGAAGAATGAAAACGTAAAAACACAAGCTAGAGTTGCTGGGTTGAGGTTTTACAAGTCTTGGACTAAGCTAGTCCGGACTAAATTTAAGCCTGGAGTTAAAATTGCATTGCTAGGTCAGTCGATAGTTCTGGACTTAATTTACCACGGACTAATTTCAGTTCAGGACGAGTTTTAAAACCGCACTCTTTTAGTTCCGAACTGGTGCGGGAAAACAGAGAATTTTAGTGATTAATGTTGGCAGTACACAGTATTTAGGGAAACAATTGACAAACAGTGACCTGTTTTCTGCGGATATTACATAGTTTTTGTTTATTAATTGATTGTGTGGTAGAGATTTTCCCAGTGAAAAATGATGGATTTGAAACGGAACCGCGGCAGTAAATTCGTAAAATGTGAAATAGAGTGCTTAACACGACTAGTGACAAAATGTCCACAGGCTGAAAGCAAATTACATGACAGAGCGAACGAAGTTATCAAGGAATGAGCGTGGGTATAAGTCTGTACCGAGTTCAACTCCGATTCCCAATAATTTATATAATACACAGATCTAAAAAACTGTAATCTTATCTTATTTTATCTTATATATATATATATATATATATATATATAAAAAGGAATGTCTGTGTGTTCGTCTTTTATGCGTTCATAAACCATTCATCCGATTGCGATCAAATTTTGGTGAGTTGTTGTAAACACTTCCGGGATGATCATAGGCATAGTTAATCCATTTCACAATAGATAGCGCACGAGTAGTTTAAACAAATGCGTAATGGCGATGTGTTCATATACATTTCGTCCGATTGCGATCAAATTTTGGTAAGTTGTTGCGCACAGTCCCGGAAAAGTTATAAGCGTAGTAAATCCAATTTACAATAGATGGCGCGTGAGTAGCTTCAACAAAATGGCGTGCGTTTGTTTCAACAAAGTCCCACATGCATTCATATATCATTCATCCCATTATGTTGAAACTTGGGTGAGATGTTGTGTACACTTCAGGGACGGGTTTTGGCTTAGTAAATCCAATTTACAATAAGTAGCGCACGAGTAGATTCAACAAATGAGCGACGAAGCGCAAAGCGTTTCAACAACGTCCCGTATGCGTTCATATACTATTCGTCCGATAGCGAAGAAACTTGGGTGAGATGTTGAGCACTTTCCAGGGAAGGTTTCTAGCTCAGTGAATCCATTTTACAAATGGTAGCGCTCGAGTAGATTCAACAAATGAGCAACGACGTGCGAAGCGTTTCAGCAAAGTCCTGTATTCGTTCATATACCATTTGTCCGATAGCGGAAGCATCCGTGGCTTAGGCGGCAGCACGCCGGCCTCTCACCGCTAGGTCCGTGGTTCAAATCCCGGTCACTCCATGTGAGATCTGTGCTGGACAAAGCGGAGGCAGACAGGTTTATCTCCGGGTACTCCGGTTTCCCTGTCAATATTTCATTCCAGCAACACTCTCCACTATCATTTCATTTCATCTGTCATTCATTTAATCATTGCCCCAGAGGAGTGCGTCAGGCCTCGGCAGCCGGCACAGTTCATATCCTCGCCGCTAGATAGGGGCTTCATTCATTCCATTCCTGACCCGGTCGGAGACTGGAAGCAGACTGTGGATTTTTTACCATTTGTCCGATAACAATGAAACTTGGTTGAGATGTTGTGTACACTTCATGGAAGGTTTCTGGCATAGAAAATCCACTTTACCATAGGCACGGCACGAGTTGATACAAAAAATGAGTGACGACGCGTGATGCGTTCCAACAAAGTCCCATATACCATTCGTCCGATATCGATGAAACTTCGATGAGAAATTATGTACACTCCAGGGAAGGTTTCAGGCTTAGTCAATCCATTTTACAATAGGTAGCGCACGAGTAGATTCAACAAATGAGTGACGACGCGCGAAGCGTTTCAACAACGTCCGTATGAGTTCATATACCATTTGTCCGATAGCGATGAAACTTGAGTGAGATGTTGTGTACACTCCAGGGAGGTTCGGGTTTAGTACGTGCATTTTAAAGTAGGTAGCGCATGAGTATATTCATCTTACGGGCGACGGCACGCGAATCGTTTCAAAAAAGTCCCGTATGCCTTCATATGCCATTCATCAGATTGCGATGAAACTTTGATGAGTTATTGTGTACACGCCTGGGAAGGTTTTCGACTTACCAACTCCATTTTTTTAATATTTTGCACACAAGTAGATGCAACAAATAAGTGACGACGCGTGAAGTGTTTCAACACAATCCTGTGTGCGTTCATATACCATTCATCGATTGCGATGAAACTTTGATGAGCTGTTGTGCACACTCTCGGGATATTTGTAGGCGTACAATATACAGTATAGCGCGCGAGTAGTTTAAACAAATGAGTAATAGCACTGCGTTCATTCACAATTCGTCCGATTGCGATCAAATTTTGTTGAGTCGTTGTGCAGCTCACGGGAACGTTATAGGCAGAGTAAACCCAATTTACAATAGATAGTTCGCGAGTAGCTTCAACAAAATTGTGTGCGATTCGTTTCAAAAATTTCCCTCATGCGTTCAATTACCATTCTTCCGATTGCGATGAATCTTTGGTGAATCGTTGAGTACTCTCCAGGGAAGGTTTCAGGCTTAGTATCTGTTTTACAATAGGTAGCGCATGAGCAGATTCAACAAATGAGTGACGGCACGCGAATCTTTTGAACAAAATCCCGTAAGCGTTTATATGCCATTCATCCGATTGCGATGAAACTTTGACTTGTTGTTGTGTGCACGCCAAGGAAGGTCTTCAACTTCGTAAAACCATTTTACAATATTGGTAGACCACGAGTAGATTCAACAAATGAGCGACGACGAGCGAAGCGTTTCATCAAAGGCCCGAATTCTTTCATATATAATTCGTCCGATAGCGATGAACCTTGGGTCAGATGTTGTGTACACTCCAGGGAAGGTTTCTGGCTTAGTACATACATTTTACAATATGTAGCACACGAGTAGATTCATCTAATCTGCGACGACGCGCGAATCGTTTCAACAAAGTCCCGTATGTGTTCATATAACATGCATCTGATTGCGATGACCCTTTGAAGAATTGTTGTGTACACTCCAGGAAGGGTTTTTGGCTTAGAACATGCACTTTAGAATAGGTAGCGCATGAGTAGATTCATCTTATGAGCGATGGCACGAGAATCGTTTCTACCAAGTCCCGTATGCTTTCCTATACCATGCATCCGACTGCAATGAAACTTTGGTGGATCGGTGAGTACACTCCAGGTAGGGTTTCTGGCATAGTAAATCCTTTTTACAATAGGTAGCGCACGAGTAGATGCAACAAATGAGTGACGACGCTTGAAGCGTTTCAACAAAATCCTATATGCGTTTATATACCATTCATCGATTGTGATGAAACTGATTATTTGTTGTGTGCATTTAAGTGTAGGTTTCTAACTCAGTAAATCCATTTCACAGTAGGTAGCGAACGTGTTGATTCTACAAATGAGTGAAAGCACATGAATCGTATAAATGAAATTTCGTATGTATTCATATGCCATTCATGCGATTGCAATGAAACTTTGGTGAGTTGTTGTGGACGCTCCCACGAATGTTTCTAAATTAGTTAATCCATTTTACGATAGTTTGGAGGCAGTTAGCGGAAATTGAAAAAAAGAATTTTGTATCCAAAAGCACTTCAAGAAACAAAATTACAACGCCATCACTTTCTTTGATTGGCGTTGCAACGCATGCCGTGTTCAGCAAGTCCTTAATAAGAAAAAGATACGAGCCTTACAGTAGTTGCATGTGATGTGTAACATCTGACATGTTATCCTGCTATGAAATTGAGATTAAATGTATGTGAAGTCATCTGACACGTTATCCTACTACACAGCTTGGACATTCTCAAAATGCTAATTTACGCTCCGTTTTCATACTGGTACTATGATGAATGTATAGATTGAATTGGAGATATGCTACTGTCACACTTGTTTGAACAAACATCACATAATTATTATATTGTAAATTAAGAGGAGGAATGAAACTATAGTCTCTAGTCTATCTATAGACTCCTAGAAATAATGTTCAATACAATCAAATTTCCCAACTCCTGCTTGGTGCAAACAATTGTAATTAAAATTAGATAAATCGTAATTTCATGTAGATTCTGTTAAAATGTCACATAATGTTATGATAGATATCGTTTAAATCGATAATCCGGTAGCAAAGATAATTGCCGGGACTAGGGTTCGAACATGATACCTCACGATTCGCAGACCAAGGGGGTATCCACGCAGCCATTACAACCACAGAAATTTAGAGTACAAGACAGTTACTCATTTTCACGTGCCGGTAATTTTCACATGGAAGTAATTTTTTATGCTCGATTAATATTTTGCTTTTTTTCGATAATGTTCCTGCGTGGAATTGAGTTTTTAAATTAGTTATGAATACGCCTACTCGACAGTAAAGGGAATTCTTATAGTGGTCAATGAAACTGAAAGGCTAGCCCAGTTCCGATATAAAAAAGTCCTCTCGGCACGCCGGAAGGCGGAGGTAGATTTCACCGGACAAACTTGGGGATAGGCGAAAATAGGCAGAATATGCAGGTTTTCGTAGAAGGATTAGACCTCATTTATTGCGAGAAGATATTTTATAATTGGAGCTTAATTAACTTTGTTTTTCGTCATTTTATGTTTATTTTAAACATTTTATTGTCTTATGGGAACGGTAACCTTCTTGTCATTTGGGGTCCATTTTTATACTTGTGGTCACACTGTCCTTATGCAAGGTTTCGACACTGATGTGTGACTATGTAACGGACTGTGACTTCTTCACGCAAAATTATATCTCCCGCAGAGATTTTGGTTGGTTGCTCAGTTTAGGGGCTGCGACAACGCGGTCATATAACCCGGTGTACTTAGGGATGGCAGTATTAGTCTGTAATTCAGGTAAGGACTGCAGACAGTCAGTTTCAAGCAGTAGTTCCTAATGTTGGTACCAGGTACTACCGTCAACGACACCTAGCTGTGAACTTGGCTACTAGATGCCACCGCAACCAGCAACTCGCAACGAACGTTGGAACTTCCCCTCCAAAGGAAAGCATACTGAGGGATTTTTAGCGCTCTTAGAAAATCCGACGACTTCGGCCGACTTTGAACTCGCGACCTTGGGCATAGACATTCAGCATGCTACCAGTTACGTCACCGAAGCCGCTTCACACTTAGATGAAAATCTGAATCTGATCTCGTGCAAGTGCGTTATCTTGGCAACGTCTGATGGCTCATCCCTCATCAATTTAGTAGTGTTGCCATGGCAACCACTGATAGCTCTTGGCATTTTCTTATAATTCCGAAATCATTTTTCTCATCCTTTGGCATAATGGTGGGTCATATCAAAAATTCTTTCAGACAAAAGTTTTAGGTAATTATTAGGGGAATATTGTCCATTTTGTACGGTTTTGATATTGTGCCTATTAAGAGAGATATGATTAATGTTTCCCGAAAAACCCACTTTTCCCCACCCCTTTGGTCAATGGTTGGTGCTATAAAAAAACTCTTCAAACATAAATTTTTGAACTTTATCCGACACATAATGTGAACGTTGAACCGATTCGATATGTCACATATTAAGAGAGTTATAGCAATATTTCACTTTTTCGAAAAAAGCCCCCCATTTTCACCCCCTTCGACCGATTTAGCCCAGTAACGAACTCGACCGAAATTTTACAGGTATATATATTCGGTAAAAAATTCAAAGTGATTGGTGCAAAATTACGGCAGTTATCGTGTCCACAAGAAACTGATATATATATATATATATATATTGTGCCCTTTTAGCAAGAAATATGCCAATCACAGTATACCAGCGTAGCTCAATTCGGAATTTTCGGGGCAGCGGTAAGTTCCCCCACTCTGTGACTCACATATTTTGGATTAATTAGAGGATACACTTTCAAAAATAACAACAAAATCAACTCCTATTTTTAACACATTTAATTAATAAAATTAATGGCGCTACAAACACTTTAACAATTTAATTACTGACCCATAATCATCTACTTGTTCCAAATGAACAAGGAATCACAATATAATAAAACAAATATTGTATTAAAACATATGGTTTCCACATAAACCCACAATTCCTACTTAGTCTTACTTCCATAAAGCATCAGCTGTACGTTTCATATAACTCCGAGCTCTTTGGCTCCATGCTTTGTATAATAATGGTGTCATTCTTTGTACACCTCAAATGCTACTTTTTACATTTTCTTAATCCTCAAAACAAATGTATCATTACATTTAAAATTCTATGTTAATTATCTAACTCAATATTTTGGGCATGTTCACACATTTTTCAGCTGTTATCATCTCTCTCTAGTTTCATAAGTACATTAAGGTAATCAGGAAATTTCTTGTGTACTCCAGAGTATGAAGATACTTGACACAGTCAAAAAACTATAGTTACTCCCGAAACCTAGTTGCCTTCAATTAACTCGTGGAATCCTACTTCCGTCCAACATTACAATAGGGATTGTTATTTATCTCATATGTCTTATAAAACCATTATCACATAAGAAAACTACGATCTGAACAGGCAAGCGGAAATATAAATCTACAAGGACCTCGGTTCAACGCCCGGGTCGTTAACAACTTTAAACACTCCTGGTGTATTCATTACTCTTTACAAAACGACCTCCAGACACCCCTCCTACTCCGAGGGTCTGGCCGTGAAACATGCTAGTTATTTATGACTATGCAGGCTCCTTCCCGTCTGGCCCGAGCTAGAGCCCTCTTTAAATGCTTTACAAAACACAAACTTTCCATTCCCAGTTCTTGGTGGAGACCTGGCCTTTTACTTTTCGTGTACGGACAACAATATTATTGGGCTTATAAACCACATTCATAATCTTGGCGTTTATTAATTATGAAAGGTCCTCATTGATTGTGGAAGAGCAATTAACGACGAATAATAAAGGGGCTTTCAAAATAAGAGGATTCTGAGTTCGAATCTCTTCACATGCCTCGGGAACCTTTCCCTTATAGAGGACTATACACAATGCGATTTAGGGTCAGCCAACTAGCTAATAGACCTACGCTCAATACCATACATTTGCTCCCTTTCAATACATACACAATGCCTCGTGATACTACGTCACAAATAGAGGACTTATACCAAATCTCAATTCGCTACAATCAACTACCTCTCATAAGTAATTTACCAAGTACATTAACCTTTACGCGTTCCTAGCGTGACTTTTTACTTTGATTGCGCTCCTTTTGCGCTATACATTTTTAAGCCTTGCGTCATCCAAAGAACTGATAATATCATATTAACCATTGATACACATTTCAATTTTTATATTATTCTTTCCTTTTGACAATAACTTTCTCTATTTCAAGAACATGCATTTAAACATCATGTCTATACCTTTTATTAAGGCTCTAACGCTCTTTTATTCACATCAATTAATTTGATCTTTATTTAATATTTCCTTACTTGGTTATTATTATTAACTTTATTCTTTACACAAGCTCAAAAAGCTATTCCTTTCATATCTCAAATTTACTTTATTTAAATATCTTTCATGATAATTACTGATATTTCGCTTGCTCTTATGACATTCGTTAAATACATTAACATTTTTATTCACATATTTCCTCTACGGGATTTATTCTTTACATAATTATATATAATTTCTCAAATTTCTATTTTTGTTCAGACCGCGTTCTTATTATATTCAGTATTTATTTATTAAAACACATCCCTTTTACTCAAAAACTCCGGTGGATTTGTACACAACCATTTCCTGACACCAAAATAGAATGAAATTCAGTACTCACATGTTTTTAAGATCGTCCCATGATCTTTATTCTTGTGCGGTGTTTCATTTTGGGCCCACTTTTAAATTTTACTCCATATTATAGAAATTCATCTTATGTACACACACTTCTTGACACATATTTAAGACACTTAACATTGACAACATTTTTATACACTGGTGTGTCCCTTTAGAACACACAATAAACACTAAAAAATATTAATTTAACACACAATCTTGATAAATTTACACTTCACAATTCTTGATCACTAGGCCGTATTTCTTAGCCTATCACACGTGACCTCTTAATCTCCCGTTTCCAAGGGTGAAATTTATTCAATGTCGGCTTCCTATCCTGCAGAATACGAAAGTCTCGAAACATCTACTGTTCCCTGGAATCGTAATTCTTCTACTCCTATTCTGGATGACCGGCTATTTATCTAGCTTGAACGGCTTCTTTGTAGATCTGGATTATCGATCCTAGCGAAAGTCTATTCGGATAGAGGTCTCCTTGATAACCAATCGATGACCTATGGATTTATTTTATAGCAGCTAGTACTTCTCGAATCCAGTGCTTTAGAATAGTTCGTCTGCTCTTTGGAGATAATGTTTATAGTCTCCGTTCTTCTTTATTTGATCGGTTCTAGCAATCCTACGTTTCTGAAATACGTTATGAACCTTACTCTGTTCTTCCCTTTTTGGGTTCTTTAATTTAGATAACTGTTTATCTTTCTGTTACGGTACTTCCGTACGTTATGATATATTCGTTCGTCTATTTAACGACCTATCGCCTTAAGTCCACCGTTCGCAGCCTGCTCTGACTATATTTTACGAACTTTTCACTGTAACTTGTGTACTGTCGGACCTAAATCCTGTAACTAGGATTTTCCTACTTTTTCAACATGGCGATACTTTAAATTTCTTCTTTACCACTCCTTATGGAGGCAAGCAAGTTGTTAATACTGCGACGCCTATGGCTATCGGCTATTAATTCTGCGGTATAATACAGCGTTTCTCCCTTCAAGGAGTACTAATAACTGTCTTCGATGTGACGCAGAGTGACGCCCCACACGGCTGTCTGAATACTGATGCGTAGCAACGCCCCCCCTTGGGCTATTTGGACCTGCTTGTACTGATGCGTAGTAACACCCCCTCGGGCTGTTCAGAACTGCATGATTGGCTTGGTGAGGCCAGGAGTTTTATACCTTTTCGCTACAAAAAGATAAGACTCTAGCCCTTTCTGTGGCCAACTTCTAAAATAATGGTTGCACAATTATAAAATGTATACCTTCCGAAAGCTCGTCTTCTCAATGTTAAATAATCTCATTGCACATAAGAATCGATCGTGCAATTCGGAGATATTAATTAATTTCTCGTCCTCAATTGTGTGGGAGTTGCTGTTCTTTTGTGCTCTCCCCTCTACACCCGCCTTGGTAATTCCCCGATGACGTCTTCTTGCGTTTTCAGTTTTCTCCTGTGCAATTATTAAATGGTTTTTCTTTACTAAAAAATCTCTCATTCGAAATGATTCACCGTACTGTACTTGTTTACTCATTTTTATACTCGTAAACGGGTTAAATTTAATTATTCCTCTTCTGGCGCATAAGCGGTGTTGTCATTTTCCAGCAAGCTCAGCTCGATTTCCGAATCAGGCTTCCTTGTCTAATAGTGGGAATTTTCCACTCGGTTATTAATACTCATGACTAGCTCCCTTCTGAATGTCAAGAGGGGTGATCTCATCTCACGAACACCTGGTCCTCGCTGATTGCACAACGTGAGGCTAGCATCCTAGCTTGATCTTTCTCTAAGTTACATTAGAAACTGTACGTTTCTTTCATTTCTTCCCCAAATACATGGATTCGACCTCCATGGACCCGATGGCACATGGGTTCATCTCTCCCCTCCTTAGGTAAATAAATTTTCGAAAAATCTTTGAGGAAATTTATTTCCATTAATCTTATCCTTTTTTATTCGTCGAAACCATCATAACGTCGTCCATATCTACTGTTGTTTTTATTTCTTTAAAGTCGTATCCGGTGATTGTGTAGGTCGGGTATGCTCTGTCCCTACCCTTTCTTTCTTTCTTTACTTGTCTGGACTTTAAGTCCCCAGAACCTCATTCTTCTTTACGGGTGTGATCTATCCCTACCCTTTCTTTCTTCTTGATTTGTTTGGACTAAAAAATCTCCAGAACCTCATTCTTCCTTACGGGTTTGGTCTATCCCTACCCGTTTCCTTATTTCATCATTTTCCTTTCTTAAATTGGAATTTTCTTCTTCAATAAATTCAATTATTTCTTTAATTTCCCAATACAATTTCTCCAATTCGCATTCGCACTCGAATGCTTGAGCTCTATTTTCTATTTCTTCCTTATTCTTGTTTATGTCTAAAGCGGATTCATCTCTAAATGTTTCCATAACCAGGGCTTGTTCATTTGCTTCATCGAAATCTTCGGGAGGGTAATATAATTTCAAATTTGCTGAATTCATGGTCACTTCGTGATCCGTTTCACAGTGCCGAATTCTATATGCGTTATTCCTCAAATCTCTGATTATTTGATACGGTCCGTGGTACATTTTCTGGAACTTCTTGTACACACGGTTCCCTGGATCCGAAATGGCTGGTCTTTTTACTAACACCATTTCTCCTGCTAATAATGGTCGATGATACCTCTTATGCCTATTTCTTCTCTGCCTCCTGTCGGCTTGAGCTTTTAGATGCTCAAAGGCTCTTCTAATACGTACATCTCTTCCAGGCTGTGCGTCTGCTGGCCTAGGAATTACCAGACTCCAAGGTCTTTCTGGTTGCTCATTCCGATGTAACGTTATGGGTATCTCTCCTGTGGATTCATGGATTGTATTGTTTATACAAAATTCGATAATATCCAATATATCTATCCACTTCCAATTTTCTTCGGCACAGTATATTCTACAGTACTTGGCCGTCTCCCTCATCACTCTTTCTACAGGATTTGCCTCAGGATGGCGAACACTTGACAAAATCTGACTTATTCCAAGTCTTTCTAATTCTCGTCTGAACTCTACACTGGTGAAACAACTGCCGTGATCCGACAACAAATTCTCAGGTTTCCCCAGAATCGGTATCACTTTTTCTTTGAGTCGTTTTAACACCTGTTTGGTACTAGTCTTCTGTATGGGAGCAAGGACAACCATTTTAGTGAAGACATCCATAGCCACCATTATGTGTCGATTTCCTCTTCTTGCCTTTGGCAAAGGTCCAAAATTATCAATAGATATGATTTGGCCGGGCCTTTCGGGCAACAATGGTATAGGCTTCTGTCTCATCAGAAATGCATTAGGTTTGATCCTTTGACATAGATCACATGTCTTTAGCGTGTCCCTTACAGTTTCTCTCAGTCTCGGCCATACAAATGCTTCTTTCAGCATCGAGACTGTTTTGTCGACTCCCATATGTCCGAACGATCTATGGGCTAACCATACTATTTTCCTCTGCAAAATTGCAGGTACAACAATCCTTAATTTTGTATGGTCAGAGTCTACAAACTTATATAACAATCCATTATAAAACGTGTAGTCTTGAGCTATCTTATTAGCTTCCGTGTACGCTGGTGTTCCCCTTATCAAGCTTCCCTCAAGGAAAGATATGAGCATGTTCATCCATGGATCCTCCCGTTGTCTTTGACTAATGCTTCTTAACTCATTAAGAATACGCTGATCCCTGTCTTCCAAATCTATAGCCATTACTTCCTCTTCTATGGACTCTGGCTGTCTACTTAAGTAGTCTGGAACTATATTTTCTTTTCCTGGGCAGTACTCTATCTTGACATCAAATTGTTGAATGTATAAAGCCCAACGCATCAACCTTTGACTGGATAAGTCAGTCTTCATCAAAAAGGTTAAGGCTTTATGATCCGTTCTTAGAATGACCTGAAACCCATATACGATCTTCCGCCAATATTGCAACGCTTGCAATATCGCTAGCAGCTCGATTTCGCTGATCGTATAATTTTTCTCGTGTGGTTTCAGTCTCCTAATTGTGAAAGCTAGATAGTTTTTCTTATCAGGGTTTTCCGGGTTTTCCTGATATAGCATTGCCCCTATTCCAATCTGGGATGCATCTGTTTGAATGATAAAACTCTGATTAAAATCAGGATATCCTAGCTTCACGTAATTTAAGAGCATTTCCTTGGCCTCCACGAATGCTTTTTCTGTTTCCTCCGTCCATTTCCACTTGCCCTCCTTCTTCAGAAGGTCCTGTAGTGGTGCAACAGTTTTGGTGTATGATGGACAATGTCCTGAGAAGAACCCAATCAATCCCAAAAACTGGCGAACGTTCTTTACCTTCAAAGGCCTTGGAAAATCCCTTATCGATTCCAATTTGCATGGATTTGGTTTAACACCATCCTTATCAATCACATGCCCTAAAAATGTCACTTGTCTTTGACAAAAATTCGACTTCTTTAAATTTATTTTAAAATTTGCCCTTCTTAAGTCTTCCAATAATTTCTTCAAATTTTCTAAATGTTCCTCAATGTTTTCCGAGGTAAGCAAAATGCCATCCACGTATCGGATAGTACAATCTTTCACTTCCTCTGACAGGTTTCGATCAAGCGCTCTTATTAATGCAGATCCTGCGGTCTTCAATCCAAACGGACATCTTCTAAAACAATATGTTTGTTGGTCGAACTGAAATCCAGTCAACAAGCTGGTTTTCTCTTCCAGTTCGAGGTGATGATACGAAGAAGTCATGTCAATATTTGTAAAAATCTTCTTGCCTTTGAACTTCCTCAGTATTTCTTTTATGGGTGGTGCCGAATCATTTTCTGGTATGATTTTTGCATTTACATTTCTGGCATCTAGACACACCTTACTGAGCCATCCGGTTTACTCACAATCACTAATGGACTAACATATGGTGTCGGCATCTTTTCTATAACACCTGCATTCATCATCTCCTGCAGTGTTTTCTTAGTTTGTGGGTAATGTTTTTCCGCAACCGGGTATGGTTTTTGTTTGAACGGTGCCCAATCATTGACTTGGAACGCGTATTTAAAATTTTCAATCTTCCCTGGCTTGGAATCAAATACGTCCCTATAATTCAGTAATAATTTCTTTAACTGTTCCTTATTTTCGAGGTTGACTTTAGCTTCCTCCATTTTTCCTGACAGGTTGGTCTCGAACTCAGTTTCCAAATTATCTTCGAGTTCTATGTTGAGGACTTCAAATATCTTTTCTATATCCTTATAACCTTCCTCAATCACTTCTTCCATATGCCATACCTGTTCTCCTATTTTCGCATCCTGTTCCTGTAGGTTAATGTTTTGCTCATCCACATCCTCTCTTTGAACTCTAATGCAGTTTTGCGCTAGGTCTATGATGACCTTGTTCTCACGGATAAAATCAATACCTAATATGACATTATACGGTAATTGATTTACCAGCAAAAAGCACTGCGAAATTTCAGCGTTACCCATGATCAGATCAATGTATACCTGAAATTTACATGTTAAAGATTTTTCAGGGATAATCCCCTTAATCTTTACACTTGATGTGGGAATCTTTAATACTCGGCCCCTTGTTTCCAATTCATTTAGAAGGGTTTGTGTAATTAAACTTATTGTGGATCCGGTATCAATCAATGCTCTGACCAGTAATCCTTCTATTCTAAGCATAATTATAGGTAGTTCTCTTTTAACAGGTGGGATTCCTTCCACATCCTCGTTAATTAGCTCATCTGGTCTTGCTATCCAATTCACAATTTCTACCTCCTCCCAGCTCCTGGTATGTTTCCACTTTTGACAATTTAAATTTGGAGTTTTTTTTATCCTGAGGGCTCCCTTTTCCCTCATTCTTTAACTGAGCTTGTAGTTCCAAGCTTTGAGCTCCGTCTAGTCGGTCGGGTGATTTCCGGTTCTTGATTGCCTCACTTCAACGGACTTTTTGCCTATCAGGTTCATCTGGTCGTTCGTTCATATAACGAAGACTTTGCTGATATCTTTCTTCTATTTCGGCCCGATATTCATCATCCCTATCCTCTGGCCTTACATTCCTTCTGGGATAATTCTCCCATTTCTTTCTATTTTCTTGCCTTTGATGGTTATTGTTATAGGGTCGGCTCTCTTGTTGCCTATAACCTGTATTCCTAGGATTCCTTCCTCGATATCCTCCTCTGTAATATGGCTGTATCCTTCTAGGCTCCTGGTGCCCATACTCTCGACCTAGTCCTTGGGTATCCGTGCTGGTGGACTGATTCCTGGTCGCTGGTTTTTCTCCAGTTTCCTGACTGCTGGCCATGTGTACTTGCTCAGTCTGTCTTTGATGCCGAGGAGTTACGTGCGAAGTCGTCATATCTAACTGACGTAATACACTCTCCACTTCCACAGCACTTATGGCTTTGGATGAGATTAACAGCCTCTGAATCTCATACGGAAGTTGTCTTGCAATGGCGGCACACAGGTCGTTTTCTGCCGGAGCAATGTCAAGTTCGCGGAATTTACACAGCTGAGCGGTGAAAAATTCCGAGTATTTAGTTGGTGCATTTGTGCTGTACTTCCTAGAGTACAGATCTAGCCTTAAATTCTCTTGGACGTCTGCTGCCCAATATCGTTTTAGAAATGCTTCCCTAAAGCCTTCCACCGTATCAAAGGTGTATCTGAAGCTTCTGAACCAGGTGAGACAATCACCTGCCAACAGCTTTTCAATAGCTCTCAGTCTCCGATCCTGAGGAACTTTCATTTCGTTTAGATACTCTGCCACTTCTTTTAGCCAGTATTTTGGAGTAATAGACATGTTATTACCCGTAAACTTTACTGGTCTGTCCTCATTCGATTTAATTATGTTTATTATCTGATTCATGTACGGGGTTGACATCGCCATTGGATATCCTGGGTTCTTATAAGGGCTCTCCCCTCCTAAGTCCCTCTCCGTATCTGTGCCTTGTTCACGGGAATCTACCCATCCGGTCTTTGGAAACTCCTCCTGATTCTCAAATTCTAACTTCCTTTCCCTTCGGGCACTTTCTTCATTAGCCATGAGTTGGATTTCCATTTGACTATTCTTATGTTCAGTCCTCTCCAATCGGGATCTTAATTCATTCTGAATTCTTTCTTGATTCCTTCTACTATCTTCCTCTACCTTTTTGAGTTGGAATTTCTCGTCCCTGTAACTATCCCTGAACTCATTTAGTTGGTCTTCTACCTCTTTCTTAAAGACCATGACCTTTTGGTCTATAATTTCTGGCTTAACGTCACCTATGGTATCCAGGCCCTCTCGTATCTCCTTTATTTGCTTCTCCACTTCTTTTCGTCCTTTGACCATATCTAATTCAATTCCTTTCAACTTTCCTTCCGTCTTCTTAGACACTTTCGTTAATTCATCTTTGATCAATTTCACTTCATTATTTGTTTTTCCTACTTGCCCCTCTAAAGTTTCCACGTTTTCCTTAACCTCATTTATACCCTTACTTATTTCATCTATCTTCTGGGTATTTTCCTTATTTTCTTTATTTCGTTGTTCTCTTTCTTTCTGGATATGCTTCTCGTATCTACCGAATCTTTTATCTATTTCCCCCTCGTACTTCTTCAGGTTCTCATCTACCTGCCCGGTAAAAAGATCAATCTGTTCTTTCATATCCTGAACATCCTTTTTATTTTGATTTTTCATCTCAGTTACTTCGGTTTGAACTTCATTGACTTTTCCCTCAAGTTCTCCCATTTTTTTCTCAACCCCTTCAAATCTATCTCCTAGCTCATTCACGCTTTGTTTTATTTCATCCCGGGAGGCCTCACAAATACTCTTATTAGATTCTATCTGAGCTTTCAATTCTTTCTGCACACCTTGGATCTGGGTTACAAGTTTCTTTTCACATGCATCACCCTTTGTTTCTATGTCAATTAATTTAGTTTCCATGGAACTCAAACTTTTACTCAAAATTTCAAAATTTTCTTGACATGCAGTTTGGGAATCTACCATATTTGTGTTCATAGTATCTAATTGGGCTTGCAATCCTGAATGAAATTCTTCATTTTCCCTTTTAATCTCACTTGCAATTTCCCCTTTAAACTCAGTTAACTTGTTCCCAAACTTAGTGTCAAACCCTTCATCAAGAATTTTAAATTTAGTATCCATTGTCTTTTCTATTTCAGCCTTCAGTACTCCATTATTTTCTTTACTGTTGGCTTTCAGAGACTCTAACGTCTCCTTTTTATCACTTCCAACTGTTCTTTAATGGTTTTCCCACTTTCTGTTTTCATCTTTTCTATCTCGGCCTTCAGTTCCTTATCCATTTTTATACCGTCGGCCTCGATAGCTTCTAATTTAGTGCCCATATTATCACTTTTAGCTTCAATATCTAATAATTTAGTTCCCATGTTAGCACTATCAGTTTTTATTGACTCCAAACTTTCATTTATGGATTCGAACACTTTGTTGTTTTCATCCTTTTGGAGGCCCAATGTATTGTCTATTGTTCCCAATTTATTGTTCATGGCCTCCAAAAGCCTTTGCACTTCCTCACTAAATGCCATCTTATTAGAATATAGTGGGCCATTAATGCCACCACACTAGTACATGCTTGAGAGATGATACTCTGAATCATTGTGTCCCAATTTCTTCAACACTTTACTTTGGTACGGGTTTTTACTACAACGTACCCTTTTGATATATTTTATTCAATTTCATAAACCTTTATAGAAGTATTTAAAATTCAAAATTTCGAAAAACCATTTAAAAAAAAAATGAAAATTTTGATTTTTCGAGAAAAACTCGGGTTTTCCCTAGGAAAACTCATCCCTGCGTACTGGGCGCCAAAAATCACTTAGGTGTATGATATATTCATATAGGCCCCACGTTGAAGCCACTATGAAATCACTTGATTTTTGCTAGGGGGGTTGTTAATATAATTCAGGGCTGCTCGGTATGAGTTTCCAGGGACCCATGCGGTCAGTTAGTATTTTACGTTGTAGCTACTCCTATCATTACTTTACTTTACATGATATGACCGTCTTAAGTGTTCCACTAGTTATTAATCCAGCACATTACTTATATGCCCCCCATGTGCCCTTTTAGCAAGAAATATGCCAATCACAGTATACCAGCGTAGCTCAATTCGGAATTTTCGGGGCAGCGGTAAGTTCCCCCACTCTGTGACTCACATATTTTGGATTAATTAGAGGATACACTTTCAAAAATAACAACAAAATCAACTCCTATTTTTAACACATTTAATTAATAAAATTAATGGCGCTACAAACACTTTAACAATTTAATTACTGACCCATAATCATCTACTTGTTCCAAATGAACAAGGAATCACAATATAATAAAACAAATATTGTATTAAAACATATGGTTTCCACATAAACCCACAATTCCTACTTAGTCTTACTTCCATAAAGCATCAGCTGTAAGTTTCATATAACTCCGAGCTCTTTGGCTCCATGCTTTGTATAATAATGGTGTCATTCTTTGTACACCTCAAATGCTACTTTTTACATTTTCTTAATCCTCAAAACAAATGTATCATTACATTTAAAATTCTATGTTAATTATCTAACTCAATATTTTGGGCATGTTCACACATTTTTCAGCTGTTATCATCTCTCTCTAGTTTCACAAGTACATTAAGGTAATCAGGAAATTTCTTGTGTACTCCAGAGTATGAAGATACTTGACACAGTCAAAAAACTATAGTTACTCCCGAAACCTAGTTGCCTTCAATTAACTCGTGGAATCCTACTTCCGTCCAACATTACAATAGGGATTGTTATTTATCTCATATGTCTTATAAGACCATTATCACATAAGAAAACTACGATCTGAACAGGCAAGCGGAAATATAAATCTACAAGGACCTCGGTTCAACGCCCGGGTCGTTAACAACTTTAAACACTCCTGGTGTATTCATTACTCTTTACAAAACGACCTCCAGACACCCCTCCTACTCCGAGGGTCTGGCCGTGAAACATGCTAGTTATTTATGACTATGCAGGCTCCTTCCCGTCTGGCCCGAGCTAGAGCCCTCTTTAAATGCTTTACAAAACACAAACTTTCCATTCCCAGTTCTTGGTGGAGACCTGGCCTTTTACTTTTCGTGTACGGACAACAATATTATTGGGCTTATAAACCACATTCATAATCTTGGCGTTTATTAATTATGAAAGGTCCTCATTGATTGTGGAAGAGCAATTAACGACGAATAATAAAGGGGCTTTCAAAATAAGAGGATTCTGAGTTCGAATCTCTTCACATGCCTCGGGAACCTTTCCCTTATAGAGGACTATACACAATGCGATTTAGGGTCAGCCAACTAGCTAATAGACCTACGCTCAATACCATACATTTGCTCCCTTTCAATACATACACAATGCCTCGTGATACTACGTCACAAATAGAGGACTTATACCAAATCTCAATTCGCTACAATCAACTACCTCTCATAAGTAATTTACCAAGTACATTAACCTTTACGCGTTCCTAGCGTGACTTTTTACTTTGATTGCGCTCCTTTTGCGCTATACATTTTTAAGCCTTGCGTCATCCAAAGAACTGATAATATCATATTAACCATTGATACACATTTCAATTTTTATATTATTCTTTCCTTTTGACAATAACTTTCTCTATTTCAAGAACATGCATTTAAACATCATGTCTATACCTTTTATTAAGGCTCTAACGCTCTTTTATTCACATCAATTAATTTGATCTTTATTTAATATTTCCTTACTTGGTTATTATTATTAACTTTATTCTTTACACAAGCTCAAAAAGCTATTCCTTTCATATCTCAAATTTACTTTATTTAAATATCTTTCATGATAATTACTGATATTTCGCTTGCTCTTATGACATTCGTTAAATACATTAACATTTTTATTCACATATTTCCTCTACGGGATTTATTCTTTACATAATTATATATAATTTCTCAAATTTCTATTTTTGTTCAGACCGCGTTCTTATTATATTCAGTATTTATTTATTAAAACACATCCCTTTTACTCAAAAACTCCGGTGGATTTGTACACAACCATTTCCTGACACCAAAATAGAATGAAATTCAGTACTCACATGTTTTTAAGATCGTCCCATGATCTTTATTCTTGTGCGGTGTTTCATTTTGGGCCCACTTTTAAATTTTACTCCATATTATAGAAATTCATCTTATGTACACACACTTCTTGACACATATTTAAGACACTTAACATTGACGACATTTTTATACACTGGTGTGTCCCTTTAGAACACACAATAAACACTAAAAAATATTAATTTAACACACAATCTTGATAAATTTACACTTCACAATTCTTGATCACTAGGCCGTATTTCTTAGCCTATCACACGTGACCTCTTAATCTCCCGTTTCCAAGGGTGAAATTTATTCAATGTCGGCTTCCTATCCTGCAGAATACGAAAGTCTCGAAACATCTACTGTTCCCTGGAATCGTAATTCTTCTACTCCTATTCTGGATGACCGGCTATTTATCTAGCTTGAACGGCTTCTTTGTAGATCTGGATTATCGATCCTAGCGAAAGTCTATTCGGATCGAGGTCTCCTTGATAACCAATCGATGACCTATGGATTTATTTTATAGCAGCTAGTACTTCTCGAATCCAGTGCTTTAGAATAGTTCGTCTGCTCTTTGGAGATAATGTTTATAGTCTCCGTTCTTCTTTATTTGATCGGTTCTAGCAATCCTACGTTTCTGAAATACGTTATGAACCTTACTCTGTTCTTCCCTTTTTGGGTTCTTTAATTTAGATAACTGTTTATCTTTCTGTTACGGTACTTCCGTACGTTATGATATATTCGTTCGTCTATTTAACGACCTATCGCCTTAAGTCCACCGTTCGCAGCCTGCTCTGACTATATTTTACGAACTTTTCACTGTAACTTGTGTACTGTCGGACCTAAATCCTGTAACTAGGATTTTCCTACTTTTTCAACATGGCGATACTTTAAATTTCTTCTTTACCACTCCTTATGGAGGCAAGCAAGTTGTTAATACTGCGACGCCTATGGCTATCGGCTATTAATTCTGCGGTGTAATACAGCGTTTCTCCCTTCAAGGAGTACTAATAACTGTCTTCGATGTGACGCAGAGTGACGCCCCACACGGCTGTCTGAATACTGATGCGTAGCAACGCCCCCCTTGGGCTATTTGGACCTGCTTGTACTGATGCGTAGTAACACCCCCTCGGGCTGTTCAGAACTGCATGATTGGCTTGGTGAGGCCAGGAGTTTTATACCTTTTCGCTACAAAAAGATAAGACTCTAGCCCTTTCTGTGGCCAACTTCTAAAATAATGGTTGCACAATTATAAAATTTATACCTTCCGAAAGCTCGTCTTCTCAATGTTAAATAATCTCATTGCACATAAGAATCGATTGTGCAATTCGGAGATATTAATTAATTTCTCGTCCTCAATTGTGTGGGAGTTGCTGTTCTTTTGTGCTCTCCCCTCTACACCCGCCTTGGTAATTCCCCGATGACGTCTTCTTGCGTTTGCAGTTTTCTCCTGTGCAATTATTAAATGGTTTTTCTTTACTAAAAAATCTCTCATTCGAAATGATTCACCGTACTGTACTTGTTTACTCATTTTTATACTCGTAAACGGGTTAAATTTAATTATTCCTCTTCTGGCGCATAAGCGGTGTTGTCATTTTCCAGCAAGCTCAGCTCGATTTCCGAATCAGGCTTCCTTGTCTAATAGTGGGAATTTTCCACTCGGTTATTAATACTCATGACTAGCTCCCTTCTGAATGTCAAGAGGGGTGATCTAATCTCACGAACACCTGGTCCTCGCTGGTTGCACAACGTGAGGCTAGCATCCTAGCTTGATCTTTCTCTAAGTTACATTAGAAACTGTACGTTTCTTTCATTTCTTCCCCAAATACATGGATTCGACCTCCATGGACCCGATGGCACATGGGTTCAATATATATATATATATATATATATATATATATTGTGGTGTTTGAAGCCATATTTTCAGTGTTGCCTTAGTAAACAAGAGTTTAGTGCTTTTCAGTCGGTCAACACGAATGAGATTAATAAAACACTAGGATGACCAGTTTCGATCGTCAAGCGATCATCATCAGATCCAATACACTTAGGCTACAAAATCTATGTTTGAAATACAGGTGAAAATATTTACAATATGTACAATTATTTAGTTGCAGTATTGGTACTGCAACTGTCAGTGTATGCTAAATGCAGTATATATGTTAGGTGAAATGCTAAATGGTGAGGTGTTGCCAACCTAGATAAGATGTATGTTATTGAATGAGGTGGATCTACAACTATTAAAGACCGTGGATTAGTCCTCGCCACGCGTGGAGCATAACCCATTCGAACTAAGCGTTGACGGTCTTATGAGGACGTCCCGGCACCTTTAATACTGCCTCTAATATGGGCCTTGGTTTATTGCAGAAGAAAAGTACATCGTACACCTGATCCAGATTAAAAACCCCCTAATTTCCCCCCTTTTTTATCTAGCTTGGC
This sequence comes from Meconema thalassinum, assembly GCA_946902985.2. Taxonomy (NCBI): domain Eukaryota; kingdom Metazoa; phylum Arthropoda; class Insecta; order Orthoptera; family Tettigoniidae; genus Meconema; species Meconema thalassinum. Next base: position 456,802,084 of record OX336388.2, read on the forward strand.
TGTGTCGCTAAATTGTGTTTTGTTTCCGACAGGGTGTGTTTTTTAGTAGCGTGAAGAGGGGTGAGCTCTCCATGAACGTGTGTTCATTTTGATTGTTGGGATTGTTTCGTTTGGCTAGGTGTATCTCGATTGCTTCCTTTATGTCAAGAGCTCTGCCTTTCGATTCGTGATGGATTATTTTAAGGTCCGACTCTATGTTGGTAAAGCTATGCCCTGCGTCACACATATGTTCGCACACGGCTGAATGTGTTCCGTATCTTATCGCATTTCTATGTTCATTATAACGTGTGTCTACTCGCCTTCCACTCTGCCCGATGTAATTAGCTTGACAATCGGTGTCTTGGCACGTTATAGAATATACCCCTGACCTTGAATACGGGTCACGTTTATTTAGATTACTATTTAGGAGGTGCCTAGCGGTTGTGTTTTTCGTCGTGAAAGCTATCTTTATGCCTTGCTTTTTGAATAGGTTAGTGATTTTATATGTATTCGCATTCACATAGTTGAAACGCGCAAATTTTTTCTCATTACTGTCCGGTTTGGGAATCGTTTTATCTTTATTTTTATGTTTGGCTATAATTTGATTTATTTTGCTTGGCGAGAAGTTGTTTTCCTTTGCTATTTGCATAATAGTTCTTATTTCCTTATTATAGTTGTCTTTTGACATGGGTATGTTTAAAGCCCTGTGCACCATTGAATTGAAACCCGCTAGTTTGTGCGTACTGGGGTGATTAGACTGATTGTCGATTGCATGCGAGGTTTGTGTTGCTTTCCGGAATATGGAATATGAAAGGTCGTTGTCTTTACGTTCAATAGTTATATCGAGATAATTTATTTTCCGGTCTATTTCGGATTCCTTAGTGAATTTGATAGAATGGTGAAGGCTATTAATGGATTGGAGAATTGTTTCTTCGCTTGTTAGTTCAGTATCGTAGATGCAAATTACATCATCTACGTATCTTTTCCATATTACTATTCCCTTTGTTGAAGTCTTTTCTAAGAACGCATTTTCTAGTGCATTGATGAAGATGTCAGCGATTAACCCACTTAGTGGCGATCCCATTGCTAGGCCTTCTCTCTGTGTGTATATTTTATTGTCGAATGAAACACGTTTTGGGTGAGAACGACCCTCAGTAATCTCACAATCTCTTCAATTTCTTTTACCGAATTGTTGGATTTTAAGTTGTTTTCGATAGTGTTGATTGCTTCAATAATCGGAATATTGGTGTACATGTTAGTTACGTCAAAGGATACTAGCCTGAAGCTAGGTTTCATTTGTAGGGTGTTCAATGCTGTTACTAGTTCTGTTGTGTTCTTTACAGAGTTGTTTTTGTCGTTGGAAAGACGGCATTTTAAGATTTTTAGTAACTCTTTGCTGATTTTGTAATTAGGGGCATTCCTACAATTGACTATTGGTCTCATTGGGCATTCCTTTTTGTGTATTTTTGGTTGTCCCCTCAATGACGGTATTTTCGGGTTCATGTTTATTAGTTTTGATTTTTCAGCTTTGGTCAGTATGTATTCTGTTTCTTTTAGCGCACTTTTTATTTGTTTTTGGAATTTGTTGGTGGGGTCTTTTGTTAATTCCTTGATTTCGTTGTTGTTTAAGAATTCGACTGTTTTTTCAATGTATTCTGTTTTGTTCAAAATTACTGTAGTGTTTCCCTTATCTGCTTTTGTGATGATTAAGTCATGTTCTTTTATTTTTTGTTTCAACGACTTTATTTCTTTGATTTGTTTGTTGTTTTGAATGTTATTGCTATCGCCCTCTCGTTTGAGGATTTTTTTGGCTTCGTTGGTGGCGAGATTTTTGGTTAATTCCCTGTCTTCTGCTGGGAGCTTGTGACTGGCTATCTCAATATCTGTGATTAACTGTTTTATATTGTGGTTCGTGTGTGCGTCTGTGCAGTTGTATTTCAAACCTTTGTCTAACATATTCATTTCACCTTGAGAAAAGGTTACGTTCGTTCTGTTGTTTACTCTGCTGTGGAAATTGAATTCATTGTTATTCGTGTGTTGTTCGTTAGATTGATGGTTCTGTGTTTCTCCTAGTTTTCTTAATTTATTTTCTAGCGTTTCATGCTTCCTCGTTGTTCTGATTTTGATGGTGTCATGTAGGTGTTCGGTGAAGCTGTCCCATTGGGCTGCGTGCCAGAAATTACTTAGTTGCAATTGAATGTCGTATAATTGTTGGTTAATTTTTTGCTTTCTTATGTATGCAAATCTTAATTCGTTTTTTATCCAAAGCGCTTTGGCTTGTTTAGTTGAAATGATCGAGGCTGGTGTAATCTCATGTAATTTATTTCAGGATTAGGGCATAACCCATCTCTTTTGGGTACATTCGTGTTGACCGACTGAAAAGCACTAAACTCTTATATATATATATATATATATATATATATATATATATATATATACATACATAGATTATATATAAACTTTTGAACTGACGGTGGTTTTGGGGTCTGGGGGATGTGAAACGCGGGGGCGTGGTGGCTCAGCGGTCTAGCTGTATGCCTCTCACCAAGGCGGTCCGGGTTCGATTCCCGGTCAATGCATGTGAGATTTTCTAAGTGAAATGCCATGTCCTTTGGTTCGGATTCCACGTAAAAAGGAGGTCCCGTGGCTCATGATCTCGAGATTAACGGTCACGTTAAACTACAAGCTTGCTTGATGTGAAACGCGAAGATATGTCGAAATTTTCCGGAAGTCGAAACATGGTACCCATTGCAATAGTTAGCTTTCTAATGAAATCTACCTCTGGTTGGTTCCTCAGTTTAGGGGCTGCGACAACGCGGTCATCTAACCCCGTGTACTTTGGGTGAGTGTAGAATCTGTCTGATAAACGGTGTGAATTGTAATGACTGTATGTGTCTTAATTCAGGTAAGGACTGCAGACGGTCAATTTCAAGCAGTAGTTCATAATGTTGCTACCAGGTACTACCGCCAACGACACCTAGCTGTGAACTTGGCTACTAGATGCCACCCCAACCAGCAACTCGCAACGAACGTTGGAACTTCCCCTCCAAAGGAAAGCATACTGAGGGATTTTAGCGCTCTTAGAAAATCCGACGACTTCGGCCGGCTTTGAAACCGCGACCTTGGGCATAGACATTCAGCATGCTACCAGTTACGTCACCGAAGCCGCTTCCCACTTAGTCAGATGGAAATACTGAATCTGATCTCGTGCAAGTGCGTTGTCATGGCAACAATGATGGCTCATCCCTCATCAATTTAGTAGTGTTACCATGGCAACCTCTGATAGCGCTTGGCATTTTCTTATAATTCCGAAATCATTTTTCTCATCTCTTGGCGTAATGGTGGGTCATATCAAAAATTCTTTCAGACAAAAGTTTTAGGTAATTATTAGGGGAATATTGTCCATTTTGTACGGTTTTGATATTATGCCTATTAACAGAGATATGATTAATGTTTCCCGAAAAACCCACTTTTTCCCACCCCTTTGGTCAATGGTTGATACTATAAAAAAACTCTTCAAACATAAATTTTTGAGCTTTATCCGACACATAGTATGAACGTTGAACGGATTCGATATGTCACATATTATGAGAGTTATAGCAATATTTCACTTTTTCGAAAAAAGTCCCCCATTTTCACCCCCTTCGACCGATTTAGCCCAGTAACGAACTCGACCGAGATTTTATAGGTATACATATTCGGTAAAAAATTCAAAGTGATTGGTGCAAAATTACTGCAGTTATCGTGTCCACAAGAAACTGATATACATATATATGATGATGATAATTGTTGTTTTAAGGGGCCTAACATCTAGGTTATCGGCCCTATATATATATATATATATATATATATATATATATATATACATAAATTATATATAAACTTTTGAACTGACGTTGGTTTTGGGGTCTGGGGGATGTGAAACGCAAAGATATGTCGAAATTTTCCGGAAGTCGAAACATGGGACCCATTGCAATAGTTAGCTTTCTAATGAAATCTACCTAAAACATCGATATATATTACATTGATCACAGTATTACCGCAATGTGGGTTAATATCTGAATAGCCATTGTGCAGAGACATAATACCGGCTTTGCCGAATAGTTAAAATGTTTCATATTAAAGCATATTATCATTTAAATACAGATACGAAGACTTTTAACATGTGGTTTGTGTTTCAATCAGTTGCCACCAGAGTTCGCATGAGCGTTTACCGTTCAGTATGAAAGTGTTGAGCAAAGTTACTCGGGAAGTGGATGCCCATCACTTTTATCCAGAGATTGAAAAACAGACTCTTAATAAATCATAAATGTTTTCAGCAAATATGTTATAATGCATATTTTTACACCAAAGAACGAAAACTTGAAGATGATTAATTGTAGAAATATCTGTAATGGCGCCTCCAAACCTTGAAGTAATCCATATGGGATATACATTCCGTCTTTAGCAGCCAGGAAGGATGTGATCCAGCTGGCAGAGCGTCTTACACACTTCCGTCCGATCCACTTCCGTCCCATTTATCAAAATCACTCCCACAAACATATCCAGCAACCGAGTGGAAAGATGTTACGCATCAAAAAAAAACAACACAAGCCTTATAGTAGTCGCATATGATGTGTAACATCTGACATGTTATCTCTATCTCTATACATATAAAAATGAAAGTTTGTCTGTTTTTTTCTGAATTACCACGGAAATTTGCGTTATTTGCGCGTTTCAGACTGTTTTATGACGGATGCGCGCAAAATTTTTTTTTGTCTTTCTGTCTGTCTGTTTGTCTGTCTGTTTGTGGACAACTTCGAGTCCTTATAACTTGAGAACGGCTGGGTGGATCAACGTATAATTTTGTACAGATATCCATCAGAAGCACCACACTAATCATTGATGTAACTCATCTCCATATCTGTCATAAAAGTGGGCCTACCCCCTTAAAATACATGCTGAAATAGGCGTAGAAGGACGAGACAAAAATTATTTTCAAACCCTCGATGTGAGGAACAAAACTCTTTGAGATATTCCCAGAAAACTAATTTCATTTAATAATCTAACAAGATGTTCAGTAAAGAACATATAGCCTACTTTCTCCTAAATGCATGGGTATTGTTATAACTCTTTGTCCTTTTCAAGGAGTATAATTGAATGTTGGTTGTAGTAGCTTGTTGAAATACAACGTGCTATAGGGATATTAAACATGAATATGAGGTGCCCTTTGCTAGTGCTACCTCTGTAAAAAAAATCATTCAATTCGGTTTCACCGTGTTTGAATTGATCTGGGGAATGGATTTGCACACATACATGGCCGCTATTTGCAAACTATTGGGCTGATGACCTTGTAGTCAGTCATAAGATGCTTTCCACAAAAAGGCATGTTGTTGCAAAATCCGGTAGAGATCAAATTATTGGGATGGTCGAAATTTGATTTAAGCTTTTAACATTTGGGTGGCCGTCATTCCGTTTCCGTCAAGATGGCGGCGATATAAAACATGACACTGAGGTGCCTTTTGCTAGTGCTACCTCAGTACCAAATTTCGTTCAATTCGGTTTCACCGTATATGAATTGATAGGGGGAATCGATTTGCACACATACTTGGCCACCATCTGCAAACTATTGGGCTGATGATCTAGCAGTTTGGTCAGAATATGCTTCCCACATAAAGATTTGTTGTTGCAAAATTTTGTAGAGATTAGATTATTAGGTTGGTCGTAATTACATTTTAGCCTTTAACATTTGGGTGGCCGCGATTACGTTTCCGTCAAGATGGCGGTGATATAAAACATGACACTGAGGTGGCCTTTTCTAGTGCTACCTCTGTACCAAATTTCGTTCCATTCGGTTTCACCGTGTTCGAATTAATAGGGGGAATCGATTTTCACACAAAGATGGCCGCCATCCGCAAAATATTAGGCTAATGACCTATTAGTTTGGTCAAAGGATGCTCCCTCCATAATGGTATGTTGATGCAAAATTTGGTAGAGATCGGATGATTAGGTTAATCGTAATTTGATTTAAGCTTTGAATATTTGTGTGGCCGCCATTACGTTTCCGTCAAGATGGCGGTGATATAAAACATGACACTGAGGTGCCCTTTGCTAGTGCTACCTCTGTACCTAATTTCATTCCATTCGGTTTCACCGTGTTCGAATTAATAGGGGTAATCGATTTTGACACAAAGATGGCCGCCATCCGCAAACTATTAGGCTAATGACCTATTAGATTTGTCAAAGGATGCTCCCTCCATAAAGGTATGTTGTTGCAAAATTTGGTAGAGATCGGATGATTAGGTTAGTCGTAATTTGATTTAAGCTTTGAACATTTGTGTGGCCTACATTACGTTTCCGTCAAGATGGCGGCGATATAAAACATGACAATGGGGTGCCCTTTGCTAGTACTACCTCTGTACCAAATTTCGTTCCATTCGGTTTCACCGTATTCGAATTAATAGGGGGAATGGATTTTGACACAAAGATGGCCGCCATCCGCAAACTATTAGGCTAATGACGTATTAATTTGGTCAAAGGATGCTTCCTCCATAAAGGTATGTTGTTGCAATATTTGGTAGAGATCGGATGATTAGGTTAGTCGTAATTTGATTTAAGCTTTGAACATTTGTGTGGCCGCCATTACGTTTCCGTCAAGATGGCCGCGATATAAAACATGACACTGAGGTGTCCTTTGCTAGTGCTATTTTTGTACCAAATTTCGTTCAATTTGCGCTCACCGTGTTCGAATTGATAGGGGGGGGACAGACATTCAGAGTCCACACACTCACACACACACACACACACACACACACACACACACACAGACTCACACACATACACACACAGACAGACACACTTCTTTTTCGCCCTGTAGTGATCTCATAAATCTACTTTCATTTTTTGCAAAAATCGAAAGTAGGCTAATGAAAGAATGCATGCTGGTAACCATGGCAACAAAATCTCAGTGGACCATCTATTTCTGTAAGATGCAATGCAATTCCATTGATTGCATTACTGTGAAGTTTGCAAACGGCTATAAGGTTATCACGGAACCAAATTAAGCTGTAAAATTCATCAATACGTATAATGAGCTTAAGGGGGTCAAGGGGTACACTAGAATTTTGTCACGGGATTTTCTCATGTGGGTGTGGAACGGAAAGTCTTTCATATCCCTATTCCTATATTGTATTTATATTATTATTATTATTATTATTATTATTATTATTATTATTATTATATTTTGGCATACAACGACGAGACAAAGCTCATTATTAGCCCCTCGGTGGCAGAAACAAAACTCGAGGGTTCCCGCAAACTACATTTTAAGGCTCTAAAACCAACAGTTTATGAGATATTCCCAGAAAACTAATTTCATTTAATAAACTAATGAAGGAATGCAAGCCGGCAACCATGACAACAGGTTCTCAAGAGAAGACATCCAACGTTCCATCTATTTCTGTAAAAATGAATGCCACTCCACTTATTACATTTCTGTGAAAGTTTGCAAATGGCTATAAGGTTATCACGGAACCAACTTAGACTGTAAAATTCATCAATGCGCATAAGGGGTACCCTAGAATTTTCATGTGATTTACACGTGTGATATGTCGTACAGAATTATATCTCCAAACAGCAACATTATTTTCAAACAAGATGTTCAGTAAAGAACATATAGCCTACTTTCTCCTAAATGCATGGGTATTGTTATAACTCTTTGTCCTTTTCAAGGAGTATGATTGAATGTTGGTTGTAGTAGCTTGTTGAAATACAACGTGCTATAGGAATATTAAACATGAATATGAGGTGCCCTTTGCTAGTGCTACCTCTGTACCAAATTTCGTTCAATTCGGTTTCACCGTGTTTGAATTGATAGGGGGAATTGATTTGCACACATACTTGGCCACCATCTGCAAACTATTGGGCTGATGTTCATGCTGTTTGGTCTGAATATGTTTCCCACATAAAGATATGGTGTTGCAAAATTTGGTAGAGACTAGATTATTAGGTTGGTCGTAATTACATTTTAGCTTTTAACATTTGGGTGGCCGCGATTACGTTTCCGTCAAGATTGCGGTGATATAAAACATGACACTGAGGTGCCCTTTGCTAGTGCTACCTCTGTACCAAATTTCGTTCCATTCGGTTTCACCGTGTTCGAATTGATAAGGGGAATCGATTTTCACACAAAGATGGCCGCAATCCGCAAAATATTAGGCTGATGACCTATTAGTTTGGTCAAAGGATGCTCCCTCCATAAAGGTATGTTGTTGCTAAATTTGCTAGAGATCGGATGATTAGGCTAATCGTAATTTGATTTAAGCTTTGAACATTTGTGTGGCCGCCATTACGTTTCTGTCAATATGGCGGCGATATAAATCATGACACTGAGATGCCCTTTGCTAGTGCTATCTCTATACCAAATTTCGTTCCATTCGGTTTCACCATGTTTGAATTATTAGGGAGAATCGATTTTGACACAAAGATGGCCGCCATCCGCAAACTATTAGGCGAATGACCTATTAGATTGGTCAAAGGATGCTCCCTCCATACAGGGATGTAGTTGCAAAATTTGGTAGAGATCGGATGATTAGGTTAATCGTAATTTGATTTAAGCTTTGAACATTCGTGTGGCCGCCATTACGTTTCAGTCAAGATGGTGGCGATATAAAACATGACACTGAGGTGCCCTTTGCTAGTGCTACCTCTGTACCAAATTTCGTTCCATTCGGTTCCACCGTGTTCGAATTAAGAGGGGGAATCAATTTTGACACAAAGATGGCCGCCATCCGCAAACTATTAGGCTAATAACCTATTAGATTGGTCAAAGGATGCTCCCTCCATAAAAGTATGTAGTTGCAAAATTTGGTAGAGATCGGATGATTAGGTTAATCGTAATTTGATTTAAGCTTTGAACATTCGTGTGGCCGCCATTACGTTTCTATCAAGATGGCGGCGATATAAAACATGACACTGAGGTGCCCTTTGCTAGTGCTACCTCTGTACCAAATTTCGTTCCATTTGGTTTCACCGTGTTTGAATTAATAGGGGGAATTGATTTTCACACAAAGATGGCCGCCATCCGCAAACTATTAGGCTAATGACCTAGTTATTTGGTCAAAGGATGCTTCCTCTATAAAGGTATGTTATTGCAAAATTTGGTAGAGATCGGATGATTAGGTTAATCGTAATTTGATTTAAGCTTTGAACATTTGTGTGGCCGCCATTACGTTTCCGTCAAGATGGCGGCGATATAAAACATGACACTGAGGTGCCTTTTGTTAGTACTACCTCTGTACCAAATTTCGTTCCATTCGGTTGCACCGTGTTCGAATTAATAGGGGGAATCGATTTTCACACAAAGATGGCCGCCATCCGCAAACTATTACGCTGATGACTTATTAGTTTGGTCAAATGATGCTCCCCCCATAAAGGTATGTTGTTTCAAAATTTGGTAGAGATCGGATGATTAGATTAGTCGTAATTTGATTTAAGCTTTGAACATTTGTGTGGCCGCCATTACGTTTCCGTCAAGATGGCGGCGATATAAAACATGACACTGAGGTGTCCTTTGCTAGTGCTACCTTTGTACCAAATTTCGTTCAATTCGCATTCACCGTGTTCGAATTGATAGGGGGGACAGACATTCAGAGTACACACACTCACACACACACAGACACACAGACACACACACACACAGACTCACACACACACATACACACACACAGACAGACACACTTTTTTCGCCCTGTGTTGATCTCATAAGTCTACTTTCATTTTTTGCAAAAATCGAAAGTAGGCTAAAAATACTCAATTCAAATAGTATTTTTTGCGGCTATTAGGAATTTGGGCCATTGGAGGCTAAAAAACCTGAATATCCATGCACCACAAGCCTTTATAATTTGTTAAAGGTGTCTTCCGGTGGATGGGGACTTTACACAACGGCGAGGGTCAGTCTTTATGTGAGGTGTATTGCGTTTCGTCTACGAGGTTTTCAATTTTATTTTCACGTCAGGAAGTACAAGTTAGGTGAATTTAGATTGAGCACATTCTAACTTTTTTTTTTCGACAAACGGGTTTTTCGTAAGGATGATTTTGTTTGAATCAGTGTGGTTGATATATCCATATTCGGACTTCTGGGTGATATGTTGTAGGTTGGTTGGTTCCTCGTTTTAAAAGCTGCAACAACGCGTTCACGTAGCCTCGTGTGTGTAGAATCTGTCTGCTAACCGGTGTTAATTGTGATGGCTGTATTAGTGTGTGTTATCTGTATTTCAGGTACGGACTGCAGACGATCAATTTCCAGTAGTACTAGATGCCACCGCAACGGGCAAACTTTGGAACTAATAGAGCGTTAATAAGTCTAACCTACAAATTTAACTTCAAACAATTGCAGTTAGTGGAAGGTTCTATTACATGCCATAAATCTATGACATGGGACCGCCGGATTTACTTCCCCTCCGAAGTAAGGCATACTTAGGGATTTTCGGCCTTTCTGTGTATCTTTATGTACGCCTATAACTCGTGTTCGAATGTTTGGAGAATCTTAAAATTAGGTATCCATGAGAGTCAATACACCAATCATTTATAAAACTCTTCACCGTACTTCTCATAGAAGGATTGGTATAGGAAGAAACTTTTCAAAATACATGCTAAAATAGGCGAAATATAAAAATTATCCTAGAACAGGCTGTTCCAAACCCACGAGTTTGAGTATGCGTACACGCGAGTACTCAGCAGTGATGCTTAGAGCCCGGCTGGGGAGGGACTGGCGGTGATAGCCAATACGTCACTGGGCGAAGGTCATAACACAAGTGCATGTGCTTCCTGCCAGTCTTGATGTATTCACCGCGCAGTGACGCAGCCCCCGCGGCAGAGCTGTATTGCATGTTGCAGGTTTACTCACGCAAGGCGGCGAGTAATCGACTGCTCACTGGCGAGCTGCTCGCCTGGAACAGCCTATCCTAGAAGGACGACCAAAGCATATGTTGCGCTTCACAATGTGAGACACAAAATTCGGGAGTCTAAAAAGAGTCTCCGAAAACCACATTTTAAGGCCCTTAAATTAACAGTGTGTGTGATATTCCCAGAATACTAACTTCGCTCTGATAAACATATGAAGGAATAACAAGCCCCTAACCATTGCAACAGTAGCTCAATTGATAACGTCTGGTTATTAATACCGTAGACCGTTCGAAGAGCGGGTACTTCTGCTAATCCCACTATAAAATTGAGATGAAATATCTGTGAAGTCATTTTTTTTCTTCGGCTGTACTCCTCCAGATTTTAATTTGTTCTCACGTTTCTTTAGTCGATAATTTCGCATATATTCTGCTCTGGATTTACCCATCTCTGCAAATCACAAAATCACGAAAAAAAGGGGCGTTCTAGTCCTACAACACCTCATACAGCATTATTGGTTTGCTAAATATTAAAAAGCCACTGACCCTTTAGTTTCGGGACCTTTGGTTAAATTAAGAGAGGGTTAGTAAAGCGGGGGGCGTCACCCCGCCCCCTAGGACACCTCATAAAAGTTCCCAGCATTATTGGTTCGAGAGATATTAAAAAGCCGATGACCTATTAGTTTTGGGTCCTTTGGTTAAATTAAGGGGGCTATAGGAAAATGGGGGGTGTCACCCCGAGTCCTAGGATACCATATGCAAGTCCCTAGCATTATTGGTTCGCAAGATATTAAAAAGCCGATGACCAATTAGTTTTGGGTCTTTTGGTTAAATTAAGGGGGCTATAGGAAAAGAGGGGGCGTCATCTCACGCAAAATGGGTTGGCACCATCTCACAGCAATCTCTCCACCACTGCGCGCGCTCATTGGTCAAATCAAATAGCGCGCGCTTCCCCGGTTTCCTGTTACACATTTCCGTCCCTTTTCCAAAATCGCTCCATCAAAAAATATCCAGCAACCGAGAGGCAACACTATGTTGGCCGACAGTTCGTCGTGGTACCAATCACCGCCACCGTGCGCTGGCCGTCTGTACGTCGTGGTATCAATCTCCGGCACCGCGCGCGCTGTTTGTTTCCTGTTACACATTTCCGTCCCTTTTCCAAAATCACTCCAACAAAAAATATCCAGCTACCGAGAGGAAAGGTGTTACACATCAAAAGTATATTTCCATGTATTTATCCACGCATACAATACAGTATACAGTACAGTATGTAAGGTTCATTTTCCCTTAGGCTTATAAACCGGAGAATTAACCAAACGTGAATTGTCCTATTAGATGGCATATCCACATATGGCTTCAGCAGTGTTCATTTCCTATAGGTAAACTAGTTCTATTATATTTCCAGATAAGTTAAAAATTTAAAGTTTATTACGTGGTGAGTAATCGATTTTATATGACGAACAAAGACAGGTGTCATGTGCGATCGCCAGATGAAGGACCACCTAAAATCGAAGATTTACCGCACTATTATTCGTCCCGTGGCGCTTTATGGTACTGAATGTTGGTCGATCACCAAGGAAGCGGAACGTCGGCTAAGTGTCATGAAGAACAAGATGCTTAGATGGACAGCTGGCATTACTAGGTTGGATCACATCCCAAATGAAAGAATACGGGAACGATTTGGTGTCACGGCAATCAACAACAAAATGCGTGTGGGACGTCTGCGATGGTTTGGGCATGTGCTATGGTCAGGAGCGGACACCATTGCAAAACAGGGCTACACACTAGAGGTCGCCGGGAAAAGACCAAAGGGGCGACCGAGACAAAGTTGGGCCGATACACTGCACAGGGATCTGAAAAGCGTCAACCTACATCCGGACATGGCCCATGACCGAGTAAAGTGGAGACAGCGGATCCTGCCACGAGGGGGGACAAACGCTAAAGCAAACGTAGAAGTAGAAGAAGAGTAATCGATTTTATAATAGACTAGCTGAACCCAGCATGCGTTCATCGCCAATCAAAGAAAGTGTCGGCGTTGTAATTTTGTTCCTTGAAGTGCTTTTGGATACACAATTTTTTTTCAATTTCCGCTAACTGCCACCAATCTATCGTAAAATGGATTAACTAATTTAGAAACGGTCGTGGGAACGTCCACATCAACTCACCAAAGTTTCATTGCAATTGGATGAATGGCATATGAATACATACGGAATCTCATTTATAAGATTCGTGTTCTGTCACTCATTTGTAGAATCAACTCGTTCGCTACCTACTGTGTAACGGATTTACTAAGTTAGAAACCTACACGTAAGTGCACAAAACAACTCATCATTGTTTCATCACAATCGATGAATGGTATATGAACACATACAGGATTTTGTTGAAACGCTTCAAGAGTCGTCACTCATTTGCTGAATCTACTCGTACGCTACCTATTGTAAAATGGATTTACTAAATCTGAAACCTTCCCTGGAGTGTACTCACCGGTCCACCAAAGTATCAACGCAGTCGGATGAATGGTATGTGAACGCATATGGGACTTTGTTGAAACGATTTGCGTGCCGTCGCCCATTATAGGAATCTACTCGTGCGCTACCTATAGTAAAATGCATGTACTAAGCCAGAAACACTTCCTGGAGTGTACACAACAATTCTTCAAAGTTTCATCGCAATCGGATGAATGTTATATGAACGCATACGGGACTTTGTTAAAACGATCCACCTGCCGTCGCCCATTATAGGAATCTACTCGTGCGCTACCTATTGTAAAATGCATGTACTAAGCCAGAAACCTTCCCTGGAGTGTACACAAAATCTCACCCAAGTTTCATCGCTATCGGACGAATGGTATAGGAACGCATACGGGCCTTTGTTGAAACGCTTCCCGCGTCGTCGCTCATTTGTTGAATCTCCTCCTGCTGTACCAATATTTTAAAATGTATTTACTAAGTTGAAGACATTCCCTGGCGTGTACACAACAACAAATCAAACTTTCATCGCAATTGGATGAATGGCATATAAACGCATATGGAATTTTGTTTAAACGATTCGCGTGTCGTCACTCATTTGTTGAATCTACTCATGCGCTACCTATTGTAAAACAGATTTACTAAGCCTGAAACCTTCCCTGGAGTGTACTCAACGATTCACCAAAGATTCATCGCAATCGGATGAATGGTATATGAACACACGTGGGAATTTTTTGAAACGAATCGCACGCAATTTTTTTTAATCTACTCGTCCGCTATCTATTCTAAATTGGGTTCACTATGCCTATAAAGTTCCCGGGAGTGTGCACAACAACTCACCAAAATTTGATCGCAATCGGATGAATTGTGCATGAACGCAACGCCATCACACATTTGTTTAAACTACTCTCGCGCTATCTATTGTAAATCGGATTAACTATGCCTATAAATATACCGGGAGTATGCACAACAACTCATCAACGTTTCATCGCAATCGATGAATGGTAAATGAACGGATACAGGATTGTGTTGAAACGCTTCACGCGTCGTAACTCATTTGTTGCATCTACTTGTGCGCAAAATATTAAAAAATGGAGTTGCTAAGTCGAAATCATTCCCTGACGTGTACACAATAACTCATCAAAGATTCTTTGCAATCCGTTGAATAGCATATGAACACATACGGGACTTTGTTGAAACGATTTGCGTGTCGTCGCTTATAAGATGAATCGACGCATGCGTTACCTACTTTAATATGCATGTACTAAGCCGTTTCATCGCTATCGGACGAATGGTATATCAACGCATACGGGACGTTGTTGAAACACTTAGCACGTCGTCACTCATTTGTCGAATCTACTCGACCCCTTGCTATTGTAAAATGGATTTACTAAGCCTGAAACCTTCCCTGGAGTGTAAATAATATCTCATCCGAGTTTCATCGCTATCGGACGAATGGTATATGAACGCATATGGGATTTTGTTGATACGCATCGCGCGACATCGCTCATTTGTTGCATCTACTCGTGCCCTACCTAACGTAAAGTGGATTTACTAAGCAAGAAACCTTCCATGAAGAGTACCCAAGTCTCATCTCTATCGGACGAATGGTATAAGAACGCATACGGGACGTTGTTGAAACGCTTCGCGCGTCGTCACTCATTCGTTGAATCTACTCGCGCGCTACCTATTGTAAAATGGATTTACTCAGCCTGAAATCTTTCCTGGTGTTTGCATAATATCTCATCCAAGTGTTATCGCAATCGAACGAATGGTATATGAACGCATATGGAACTTTGTTGAAACGCTTTGCGCGTCGTCGCTCATTTGTTGTATCTACTCGTGCCCTACCTACCGTAAAGTGGAGTTACTAAGCCAGAAACCTTCCATGAAGTGTACATAACATCTCACCCAAGTGTCATGGCTATCGGACTAATGGTATATGAATTCATACGGGACTTTGTTGAAACGCTTCGCGCCTCTTTGCTCATTTGTTGAATCTACTCGTGCACTACCTATTGTAAAATGGATTTACTAAGCCTGAAACCTTCCCTAGAGTGAACAAAATATCTCATCCAAGTTTCATCGGTATCGGACGAATGGTATATGAACGCATATGTGACTTTGTTGAAACGCTTTGCGCGTCGTCGCTCATTTGTTGTGTCAACTCGTGCCCTACCTATAGTAAATTGGATTTTCTAAACCAGAAACCTTCCGTGAAGTGTACACAACATCTCACCCAAGTTTCATTGCCATCGGACGAATGGTAGGTATATGAACGCATACGGGACTTTATTGAAACGCTTCGAGCGTCGTCACTCATTTGTTGAATCTACTCGTGCGTTACCTATTGTAAATTGGATTTACTAAGCCAGAAACCTTCCTTGAAGTGTACAGAACATCTCACCCAAGTTTCATCGCAATGGGATGAATGATATATGAATGCTTGTGGGCTTTGTTGAAACGAATCACAAGCCATTTTTTGTTGGAACTACTCGCGCGCCATCTATTGTAAATTTGATTTACTACGCCTAAAAATTTCTCGGGAGTGTGCACTACAACTCACCAAAATTTGATCGCAATCGGATGAATTGTATATGAACGCATCGCCACCGCTCTATTGTTTGAACTACTCGCGCGCTGTCTATTGAGAAATGGTTTAACTATGCCTATAAACCTCCCAGAAGTGTGTACAACAACTCACCAAAATTTGATCGCAATGGGATGAATAGTTTATGAACGCATAAAAGACGAACAGACATTCCATTTTATATATATATACAAGATGAACTCGGCATGCGTTGCAACGCCAATCAAAGAAAGTGTCGGCGTTGTAATTTTGTTTCTTGAATTGCTTTTGGATACACAATTCTTTTCTTCAATTTCCGCTAACTGCCTCCAATCTATCGTAAAATGGATTAACTAATTTAGAAACGTTATTGGGAACGTCAACAACAACTCACCAAAGTTTCATTGCAATCGGATGAATGGCAGATGAATACATACGGAATTTCATTTATACGATTCGTGTGCTGTCACTCATTTGTAGAATCAACTCGTTCGTTACCTACTGTGTAATGGATTTACGAAGTTAGAAACCTAAACGTAAGTGCACACAACAACTCATCATTGTTTCACCACAATCGACGAATAGTATATGAACGCATACAGGATTTTGTTCAAACGCTTCAAGAGCCGTCACTCATTTGTTGCATCTACTCGTGCGCTAAATATTGTAAAATGAATTTACTAAGTCGAACCCCTTCCCTGGCGTGTACACAATAAGTCATAAAAGGTTCATCGCAATCGGATGAATGGCACGCATACGAGATATTGTTTAAACAATTCGCATGCCGTCACACATTTGCTGATTCTACTCGTACGCTATCTATTGTAAGATGGATTTACTAAGCCTGAAACCTTCCCTGGAGTGTACTCACCGATCCACCAAAGTTTCAACGCAGTCGGATGAATGGTATATGAACTCATACGGGACTTTGTTGAAACGATTTGCGTGCCGTCGCTCATTTATGGAATCTACTCATGCGCTACATATTGTAAAGTGCATGTACTAAGCCAGAATCCCTTCCTGGAGTGTACACAACAATTCTTCAAAGTTTTTAATCGCAATCGGATGAATGTTATATGCACGCATATGGGACTTTTTTTAAAACGATTCGTGTGCCGTCGCCCATTAGACGAATCTACTCGTGCGCTACCTATTGTAAAATGCATGTACTAAGCCAGAAACCTTCCCTGGAGTGTACACAAAATCTCACCCAAGTTTCATCGCTATCGGACGAATGGTATATGAACGCATACGGGCCTTTGTTGAAACGCTTCCCGCGACGTCGCTCATTTGTTGAATCTCCTCGTGCTGTACCAATATTGTAAAATGTATTTATTAAGTTGAAGACCTTCCCTGGCGTGTACACAACAACAAATCAAACTTTCATCGCAATCGGATGAATGGCATATAAACGCATACGGATTTTTGTTTAACCGATTCGCGTGTCGTCACTCATTTGTTGAATCTACTCATGCGCTACCTATTGTAAAATGGATTTACTAAGCCTTAAACCTTCCCTGGAGAGTACATAATATCTCATTCAAGTTTCATCGCTATCGGACGAATGGTATATGAACGCACGTGGGAAATTTTGAAACGAATCGCACGCAATTTTGTTGAATCTACTCGCCCGCTATCTATTGTAAATTGTGTTCACTATGAATATAACGTTCCCGGGAGTGTGCACAACAACTCACCTAAATTTGATCGCAATCGGATGAATTGTGTATGAACGCAACACCATCACTCATTAGTTTAAACTACTCTCGCGCTATTGCTAATTGGATTAACTGCGCCTATAAATATACCGGGAGTATGCACAACAAATCGTCAAAGTTTCATCGCAATCGACGAATGAACGCATACAGGATTGTGTTGAAACGCTAACACGCGTCGTCACTCATTTGTTGCATCTACTTGTGCGCAAAATATTAACAAGTAGTTCCGTGAACAACTATACAGCCTATTTTCATATATCCTGCTCATGTTAATTGTCTCTATCAACATACAAAATTTCAGTTTAATTGCTGTAACAGATTCGTAGATATTGAGAACCGTCTAAATAATTCATATGGTCGCCAGGATGGATTTTTATTTTTGTACTATTACATTAAGATTATTGTGTACGTGTGGTATTCAAACTTCAATCGCATGATTAGAACACAAGAAGTAAAAACGAGATTTTAAAAGTACGCACACCAGCCATCTTGTGATTATGCAAACAATTGAAATACATTACATGCCAGTGGATCAACATTTGTATAAGAATTTAACGTGCAACGTTTCACGGCACTCGGATAGTTAATTCGCGAGAAACGTCCTTTTAAATATTTAAACTTCGCGTCGCTGCCATGTTGGATTTGTGCTCACCAGGTTACTGAAAGTCCTATAGGTGAACATATGTTCATAGTCACTATGAACATAAAAAAATCAGTTTGGTTGCTGTAAAAGATTCATAGATATTGAGAACCGTCTAAATATTTCGGATGCTCGCCATTTAGGATTGTTATATGTATAGGCCATAGAGTTATGTTCCATTCAAGGACAATTATTGCCTAGCTTCATTATTCAAACTATCACTTCGATCGCATGATTACGACACAAGAATAAAAACTTAATTTCAAAATTTCTCACAGCCGCCATCTTGAGGTTATGTAAACAATTGAATTAAATTACATGGCAGTGCATTACAATCTGCAAAATCATTTACTGTACCACATTTCACTGCGCTCAGAGAGTTAAATCACGAGAAAAGTCTATTAAAATATTTCAAATTCGCTTGGTCGCCATGTTCGTTTTGTACTTTACAGGTTTATGAAATATACATAGGTAAACTTGTATCAGTACCCTTTGTCACTGTACAAAATTGCATGATGATATCCGTAATAGTTTCGGAGATATAGAATGTCAGTGAAATATTTCGCACAGCCATTTTGAGGTTATGTAAACAATTGAACTAAATTAGACTCCAGTGCCTTACAATGTGTAGAAACATTTGCTGTACCAAGTTTCATTACGTTTGGATAGTTAAATCGCGAGAAATGTCTATTTATTAGTCTCAATTTCGCTTGACCGCCATGTTGGTATTGTAGTCACCAGGTTTTTGAAAGTCCCGTAGGTGAACTTCTAGTAGTGCCCTTTATCACCGTACAGAATTTCAGGGCGATATCGGTAATAGTTTCGGAGATATTGAATGCTAGTGAAATATTTCGCACAGCCGCCATGTTGGATTGGTGAGACGTAACAAAATTTGAAGGGCACGGTCGAGGTCGCCGAGAATAGTGCTATGAACTTACCGAGTTTCATTGAAATCGCTCCAGCCGTTTAGATTTTATTAGGGGGAGACACTCACACACCTCACACACACACACACACACACACACACACGCACACACACACACGGACAAAAGGTGATCTCATAAGCCTATTTTTTCAAAATTGAAAATAGGCTAAAAAATGGAGTTGCTAAGCCGAAATCCTTCCCAGGCATGTACGCAATAACTCATCAAAGTTTCATTGCAATCCGATGAATAGCATAAGAACACATACGGGACTTTGTTGAAACGATTTGCGTGTCGCCGCTTATAAGATGAATCGACGCATGCATTACCTACTTTAAAATGCATGTATTAAGCCAGCAACCTTCCCTGGAGTGTACACAACATCTCGCTCACGTTTCATCGCTATCGGACGAATGGTATATTAACGCATACGGGACGTTGTTGAAACGCTTCGTGCGACATCGCTCATTTGTTGCATCTACTCGTGCCCTTCCTACCGTAAAGTGGATTTACTAAGCCAGAAACCTTCCATGAAGTGTACACAACATCTCACCCAAGTCTCATCTCTATCGGACGAATGGTATATGAACGCTTACGGGACGTTGTTGAAACGCTTCGCGCGTCGTCACTCATTTGTTTAATCTACTCGTGCCCTACCTACCGTAAAGTGGAGGTACTAAGCCAAAAACCTTCCATGAAGTGTACATAACATCTCACCCAAGTGTCATCGCTATCGGACTAATCTATATTATTAAACAAGATGTTCAGTAAAGAACATATAGCCTACTTTCTCCTAAATGCATGGGTATTGTTATAACTCTTTGTCCTGTTCAAGGAGTATGATTGAATGTTGGTTGTAGTAGCTTGTTGAAATACAACGTGCTATAGGGATATTAAATATGAATATGTGGTGCCCTTTGCTAGTGCTACCTCTGTACCAAATGTCGTTCAATTCGGTTTCACCGTGTTTGAATTGATAGGGGGAATCGATTTGCACACATACTTGGCCACCATCTGCAAACTATTGGGCTGATGTTCTTGCAGTTTGGTCAGAATATGTTTCCCACATAAAGATATGGTGTTGCAAAATTTGGCAGAGACTAGATTATTAGGTTGGTCGTAATTTAATTTTAGCTTTTAATATTTGGGTGGCCGCGATTACGTTTCCGTCAAGATAGTGGTGATCTAAAACATGACACTGAGGTGCCCCTTGCTAGTGCTACCTCTGTACCAAATTTCGTTCCATTCGGTTCCACCGTGTTCGAATTAATAGGGGGAATCAATTTTGACATAAAGATGGCCGCCATCCGCAAACTATTAGGATAATAACCTATTAGATTGGTCAAAGGATGCTCCCTCCATAAAGGAATGTTGTTGCAAAGTTTGGTAGAGATCGGATGGTTATGTTAGTCGTAATTTGACTTAAGCTTTGAACATTTGTGTGGCCGCCATTACGTTTCTGTCAAGATGGCGGCGATATAAAACATGACACTGAGATGCCCTTTGCTAGTGCTACCTCTGTACCAAATTTCGTTCCATTCGGTTTCACCGTGTTTGAATTAATAGGGGGAATTGATTTTCACACAAAGACGGCCGCCATCCACAAATTATTAGGCTAATGACCTATTCATTTGGTCAAAGGATGCTTCCTCTATAAGGGTA
Source organism: Meconema thalassinum (assembly GCA_946902985.2). NCBI lineage: Eukaryota > Metazoa > Arthropoda > Insecta > Orthoptera > Tettigoniidae > Meconema > Meconema thalassinum. The sequence continues at coordinate 456,822,923 of OX336388.2, forward strand.
TGTTGTTGCAAAATTTGGTAGAGATCGGATGATTAGGTTAATCGTAATTTGATTTAAGCTTTGAACATTTGTGTGGCCGCCATTACGTTTCCGTCAAGATGGCGGCGATATAAAACATAACACTGAGGTGCCTTTTGTAAGTACTACCTCTGTACCAAATTTCGTTCCAATCGGTTGCACCGTGTTCGAGTTAATAGGGGGAATCGATTTTCACAGAAAGATGGCCGCCATCCGCAAACTATTACGCTGATGACCTATTAGATTGGTCAAAGGATGCTCCCTCCATAAAGGTATGTTGTTGCAAAGTTTGGTAGAGATCGGATGGTTATGTTAGTCGTAATTTAACTTAAGCTTTGAACATTCGTGTGGCCGCCATTACGTTTCAGTCAAGATGGCGGCGATATAAAACATGACACTGAGGTGCCCTTTGCTAGTGCTACCTCTCTACCAAATTTCGTTCCATTCGGTTCCACCGTGTTCGAATTAATAGGGGGAATCAATTTTGACATAAAGATGGCCGCCATCCGCAAACTATTAGGCTAATAACCTATTAGATTGGTCAAAGGATGCTCCCTCCATAAGGGTATGTTGTTGCAAAATTTGGCAGAGATCGGATGATTAGGTTAGTCGTAATTTGATTTAATCTCTGAACATTTGTGTGGCCGCCATTACGTTTCCGTCTAGATGGCGGCGATATAAAACATGACACTGAGATGCCCTTTGCTAATGCTACCTCTGTACTAAATTTCGTTCCATTCGGTTTCACCGTGTTTGAATTAATAGGGGGAATTGATTTTCACACAAAGATTGCCGCCATCCGCAAACTATTATGCTAATGACCTAGTCATTTGGTCCAAGGATGCTTCTTCTATAAAGGTATGTTGTTGCCAAATTTGGTAGAGATCGGATGATTAGGTTAGTCGTAATTTGATTGAAGCTTTGAACATTTGTGTGGTCGCCATCACGTTTCCGTCAAGATGGCGGCGATATAAAACATGACACTGAGGTGTCCTTTGCTAGTGCTACCTTTGTACCAAATTTCGTTCAATTCGCATTCACCGTGTTCGAATTGATAGGGGGGGGGACAGACATTCAGAGTACACACACACACACACACACAGACACACACACATACACACACACACACACACAGACTCACACACATACACACACACACACACAGACTCACACACACACATACACACACACAGACAGACACACTTTTTTCGCCCTGTGTTGATCTCATAAGTCTACTTTCATTTTTTGCAAAAATCGAAAGTAGGCTAAAATATTGATGAAAACTTATCCGAGTCCGTCCGGCCATACTATCCGGCCGATTTTCTTCATCCCTTTTTTAAATGAAGGGTATTCATGCACAGATTTGTCCTCAAGTATTACAAATCACTTAAATTACGCCTTTCTCAAATTATTTGATTTTTTTCAACTTTTTCCAACTTTTTCCAACTTTGAGGTAATCATATCTTCGGTTCTAATTGAGTTACGAAGGTTGTTTTAGTCCAAGAACACTCAGTGAATCAAGTGCTATAATTTGAGCTCTTAACCATTCAAATCGACTGATTCTGAGGAATGTTATGAGTGGACACACGATATTACATCTCATTTTTTCAACAGTATTCCTCATTCTAGCAAACATATCTTTGGTTCTCATTGAGTTACACTGTTCGTTTTAGTCTATGAACACTCAGTGACTGATGCCCTTTCATTTGAGCTGTTAACTATTCAAATCGGTTGATTATTCGGAATGTTATGAGTGAACATTCCATATTATATCTCATTTTTTCTATATTGTTTCTCATTGTAGCAATCATATCTTTGGTTCTAATGACGGAAATTTCGTATTACTCTAGCCTTTTGTATTACAATCAACAAAGTGCAGGGTCAAACGCTTCATCGAGTTGGAATCTACTTGCCTGATCCTGTTTTAGGCCATGGAATGTTCTATGTTGCCTTATCCCGAGGAAAATCATTTAAAACTAAGAGTCGACGCACAGCGAACATTGGAAGGAAGTATTGTTAAATAAAGGTTATAAACTATTACTTAATGTCGTAATATTTTAATTCCAATACTGAAAAATTATGCTGCGGAGCAGTACGGGCGCCCTAGTGGTATATGAATTCATACGGGACTTTGTTGAAACGCTTCGCGCCTCTTTGCTCATTTGTTGAATCTACTCGTGCACTAACTATTGTAAAATGGATTTACTAAGCCTGAAACCTTCCCTAGAGTTAACAAAATATCTCATCCAAGTTTCATCGGTATCGGACGAATGGTATATGAACGCATACGGGACGTTGTTGAAACGCTTCGAGCGACGTCGCTCATTTGTTGCAACTTCTCGAGCCCTTCCTACCGTAAAGTGGATTTACTAAGCCAGAAACCTTCCATGAAGTGTACACAACATCTCACACAAGTCTCATCTCTATCGGACGAATGGTATATGAACGCATACGGGACGTTGTTGAAACGCTTCGCGCGTCGTCATTCATTTGTTTAATCTACTCGCGCGCTACCTATTGTAAAATGGATTTACTCAGCCTGAAACCTTCCCTGGAGTATACATAATATCTCATCCATGTTTCATCGCAATCGGACGAATGGTATATGAACGCATATGGAACTTCGTTGAAACGCTTTGCGCGTCGTCGCTCATTTGTTGTATCTACTCGTGCCCTACCTACCGTAAAGTGGAGTTACTAAGCCAGAAACCTTCCATGAAGTGTACATAACATCTCACCCAAGTGTCGTAGCTATCGGACGAATGGTATATGAATTCACACGGGACTTTGTTGAAACGCTTCGCACCTCTTTGCTCATTTGTTGAATCTACTCGTGCGCTACCTATTGTAAAATGGATTTACTAAGCCTGGAACCTTCCCTAGAGTGAACATAACATCTCATTCAAGTTTCATCGTTATCGGACGAATGGTATATGAATGCATATGTGACTTTTTTGAATCGCTTTGCGCGTCGTCGCCCATTTGTTGTGTCAACTCGTGCCCTACCTATAGTAAAGTTGTTTTACTAAGCCAGAAACCTTCCCTGGAGTGTACACAACATCTCACCCAAGTTTCATCGCTATCGGACGTATGGTATATGAACGCATACGGGACGTTGTGCGAAACGCTTCTAGCGTCGTCACTCATTTGTTGAATCTACTCGTGTGTTACCTATTGTAAATTGGATTCACCAAGCCAGAAACCTTCCCTGAAGTGTACACAACATCTCACCCAAGTTTCATCGCATTGGGATGAATGATATATGAATGCATGTGGGCTTTGTTGAAACGAATCGCAAGCCTTTTTGTTTAAACTACTCGCGCGCCATCTATTGTAAATTTGATTTACTACGCCCATAAATTTCTCGGGAGTGTGCACTACAACTCACCAAAATTTGATCGCAATCGGATGAATTGTGTAAGAACGCATCGCCATCGCTCATTTGTTTAAACTACTCCCGCGCTGTCTATTGCGAAATGGTTTAACTATGCCTATAAACCTCCCGGAAGTGTGTACAACAACTCACCAAAATTTGATCGCAATCGGATGAATGGTTTATGAACGCATAAAAGACGAACAGACAGACATTCCTTTTTATACTAATATATAAAAATGAGATTGTCTGTCTGTCTGTCTGTGTGTTACTCAATAACGCAAGAACCACTGGTCCGATTTAAATGAAATTTTGCATGGATATAGCTGATTTACCAGGTTTACATATAGGATACTTTTGATTTCGAAAGTTGGCACTGTTAAGAAATGGCGACCATTTTAGTGACGTCACTACACCCTTTGGTTTCAAAATTTCATATTTCCATATCAAATAAAAAGAGAATGGTAGGAAATAGCAAACTTTTGATGGCACAAACGATCTTTGAAATTTAATTTCCTATCCAAAAGATCCATATCACTTTTCGTGTATCTCCAACGGTTAGCGAGTAAAACCGACATTTGTGACGTCACTACACCCCTTGGTTTCAAAATTTCATATTTCCATTTCAAATAAAAAGAGAACGCTAAGAAATAGCAAACTTTTGATGGCATACATGAGCTTTAACATTTAATTTTCTATCCGAAAGGTCCTTATCACTTTTCGTATATCTCCAACGGTTAGCGAGTGAAACCTAAATTTGTGCAATAAAACACGGTCAACACCGAGCGGTGCAGTATATCTCTCTATATATAAAAATGAAAGTTTGTCTGTTTTTCTCTGAATTTCTACGGAAAATTGAGTTGTTTACGCGTTTCAGACTGTTTTTGATGGATGCGCGCGATTTTTTTTGTCTGTCTGTTGTTTGTTTGTTTGTTTGTCTCTGGACAACTTTGTTCCCTTATAACTCGAGAATGGCTAGATGTATCAACGTAAAATTTGGTACAGATATCCATCAGAGGCACCTCACTAATCATTGATGTAACTCTTCTCCGTCCCCTCATAAAAGGTGGCCTACCCCCTTAAAATACATGCTGCAATAGGCGTAGAAGGACGAAACAAAGCTCATTTTCAGCCCCTCAATATGAGAGACAAAACTCGGGTACCCAAATACCACAATTTAAGGCCCTAAGACCAACCGTTTTTGAGATACTCCCAGAAAACTAATTTAATTTAATAAACTAATGAACGAATGCAAGCCAGTAACCATGCCAACGGATTCTCAGAGGTCCATCTATTGCTGTAAGGCGCAATGCAATTCCATTAATTACATTAGTGTGAAAGTATGCAAACGGCTAGAAGGTTATCACGGAACCAAATTAAGCCGTAAAATTCATCAATACGTATAACGCGCTTAAGGAGATCAAGGGGTACTCTAGAATTTTTTCACGCGATTTACACCTGCGGGTGTAGTACGGCAGGTCTATTATATTCCTATCCCCATATTATTCATTCATTCATTCATTTCGTATAGGCCATCTATGGACCGCGTCATTCCAACTGTCTCCTACTGGCTTTGATGTTTGCCCAGTACGCCCGCATTCATTCTCGGTGGACTTCCTTCCGTTCCTGGGTCCAAATCCTTCCCGTTTTCAGCTTCGGTTTTTCTTGGAAACCTTTGCATGCTTGGAGTTTCCTTTTGAGTGGGGCGCGCTCCTGAATGTCTATTGGTGAAATCCCCACTTCTTTCAGATCTTTATCCGGTTCTATGAACCAGGCCCATTTTGTTTTCCTCTCCTGAAAGTAAGTTATGTTGCGGTTGGTCAGTCTCGCTGGGCTCAATCGTTTCACATTCCCAAAAAATGGTATCCTTCTCTTCCGGATGACGTTACTTATCTTCTCCACATGAGTATATAGTTCATGGTTATGCCGTCTTCTGTATTCCCCATTGTCTTTGATGGAACCCAATATCTTTCTCAAATTGTTTTTCTTTGGCCTCCAGTTTCTCGACCAAGCCTTTTTTTTTTGTTCATCGTGAGGCATTCAGAAGCATGCAAGACCTCCGGACGGATGACACTTCGGTAATGTTTTAGTTTTGCGTTGACGGATATTGACCTTTTCTTATAGATGTCATTAGTTAAATGGTAGGCCATTTCCATTTTGCTCATGCGTGATTGAATGCTTCTTTCTCTGATAATATCCCTTCCCTGACCCGTCCTGAAAAGTACATGGCCAGGTTCTGTAGCCTTGTTACTTTTCATTAATAATAAAAAAATAGGTGTTATAATTTCTCTCTATATTATATTATTATTAGTATTATATTATGGCGTACAACGACGAGACAAATCCCCTCGGTGCCAGAAACAAAACTCGGGGGCCCTAAAGGGTCCTCGAAAACTACATTATAAGGCTCTAAATCCAACAGTTTCCGTAATATTTCCAGAAAACTAATTTAATTTAATTTAACAAACTAATGAAGGAATGCAAATCGGTAACCATGGGAACATTATATCAAGGGGTGGCTTACAACTTTCCTTCTATTTCTGTAAGAAGCAATGTCACTCCATTTATTACATTTCTGTGAAAGTTTGCAAATGGCTATAAGGTTATCACGGAACTAACGTAGACTGTACAATTCATCAATGCAATTAAGGGGGTCAAGGGGTAACCTAGATTTTTTCATGCAATTTTCTCGTTCGACATATAGTACGGAAGGTCTATTATATCTCCAAACAGCAACATTATTTTAAAAAATTCTTGAAATGAACCAGCATGTTTTGGCGGCTTTTAGGAATTTGGGCAATTTGAGGCTAAAAAACCTGAATTTTCATGCACCACAGTCCTTTATAATTTATGAAAGTGGTCTTCCTGTGTATGGGCACCTAGCACAACGTAGAGGGTCAGTTTTTAAGTGACGTGTATTGCGTTTCGTCTACAAGGCTTTCAATTCTATTTCACGTCAGGAAGTACAAGTTAGGTGAATTTAGTCTGAGAGCACAATTTAACTTTTTAGCCTACTTTCGATTTTTGCAAAAAAAGAAAGTAGACTTATGAGATCAACACAGGGCGAAAAAAGTGTGTCTGTCTGTGTGTGTGTATGTGTGTGTGTGAGTCTGTGTGTGTGTGTGTATGTGTGTGAGTCTGTGTGTGTGTGTCTGTGTGTGTGTGAGTGTGTGTACTCTGAATGTCTGTCCCCCCCCCTATCAATTCGAACACGGTGAATGCGAATTGAACGAAATTTGGTACAAAGGTAGCACTAGCAAAGGACACCTCAGTGTCATGTTTAATATCGCCGCCATCTTGACGGAAACGTAATGGCGGCCACACAAATGTTCAAAGCTTAAATCAAATTACGACTAACCTAATCATCCGATCTCTACCAAATTTTGCAACAACATACCTTAATGGGGGGAGCATCCTTTGACCAAACTAGTAGGTCATCAGCGTAATAGTTTGCAGATGGCGGCCATCTTTATGTGAAAATCGATTCCCCCTATTAATTCGAACACGGTGCAACCGAATGGAACGAAATTTGGTACAGAGGTAGTACTAACAAAAGGCACCTCAGTGTCATGTTTTATATCGCCGCCATCTTGACGGAAACGTAATGGCGGCCACACAAATGTTCAAAGCTTAAATCAAATTACGATTAACCTAATCATCCGATCTCTACCAAATTTTGCAACAACATACCTTTATAGAAGAAGCATCCTTTGACCAAATGACTAGGTCATTAGCTTAATAGTTTGCGGATGGCGGCCATCTTTGTGTGAAAATCAATTCCCCCTATTAATTCAAACACGGTGAAACCGAATGGAACGAAATTTGGTACAGATGTAGCATTAGCATAGGGCATCTCAGTGTCATGTTTTATATCGCCGCCATCTTGACAGAAACGTAATGGCGGCCACACAAATGTTCAAAGCTTAAGTTAAATTACGACTAACATAACCATCCGATCTCTACCAAACTTTGCAACAACATTCCCTTATGGAGGGAGCATCCTTTGACCAATCTAATAGGTTATTAGCCTAATAGTTTGCGGATGGCGGCCATCTTTATGTCAAAATTGATTCCCCCTATTAAATCGAACACGGTGGAACCGAATGAACGAAATTTGGTGCAGAGGTAGCACTAGCAAAGGGCACCTCAGTGTCATGTTTTATATCGCCGCCATCTTGACGGAAACGTAATGGTGGCCACACAAATGTTCAAAGCTTAAATCAAATTACGATTAGGCTAATCATCCGATCTCTAGCAAATTTAGCAACAACATACCTTTATGGAGGGAGCATCCTTTGACCAAACTAATAGGTCATAAGCCTAATATTTTGCGGATGGCGGCCATCTTTGTGTGAAAATCGATTCCCCTTATCAATTCGAACACGGTGAAACCGAATGGAACGAAATTTGGTACAGAGGTAGCACTAGCAAAGGGCACCTCAGTGTCATGTTTTATATCACCGCTATCTTGACGGAAACGTAATCGCGGCCACCCAAATGTAAAAAGCCAAAATGTAATTACGACCAACCTAATAATCTAGTCTCTACCAAATTTTGCAACACCATATCTTTATGTGGGAAACATATTCAGACCAAACTGCAAGAACATCAGCCCAATAGTTTGCAGATGGTGGCCAAGTATGTGTGCAAATCGATTCCCCCTATCAATTCAAACACGGTGAAACCGAATTGAACGAAATTTGGTACAGAGGTAGCACTAGCAAAGGGCACCTCATATTCATGTTTAATATCCCTATAGCACGTTGTATTTCAACAAGCTACTACAACCAACATTCAATCATATTCCTTGAAAAGGACAAAGAGTTATAACAATACCCATGCATTTAGGAGATAGTAGGCTATATGTTCTTTACTGAACATCTTGTTTTTGTTGTCGACAAACGGGTTCATCGTAAGGATGATTTTGTTTGATACTGTGTGGTAGATATACCCATATTTGGATATCTGAGTAATATGTTGTAGACAATAGAATTGTCTGTCTGTCTGTCTTTCTATCTTTATGTAGCCTACGCCTATAACTCGTGTTCGGATGCTTGGTGCATCGTAAAATTAGGTATGATAACCATGAGAGTCAATACACCAATCATTTATAAAACTCTTCACCTTACTTTTCATACAGTAGAAGGGTGGATATAGAGAAAAACTTCTCAATACATGCTAAAATAGGCGAAATATAAAAATTATCCTAGAAGGACGACCTAAGCATATGTTGCGCTTCTCAATTTGAGACACAAAATTCGGGATTCTATAAAGGGTCTCCGAAAACTACATTTTAAGGGCCTTAAATTAACCGTGTGTGTGATATTCCCAGAAAACTAACTTCGTTCTGATAAGCTTGAAGGAATGACAAACCGCTAACCATTGCAACAGTAGCTCAATTGATAATGTCTGGTGTCAACAACGAACACCGTTCGAAGAACGGGTACTTCTGCTTGTATATATATAAGATAAGATACATTCAAAATGGCGGCTGCGTTTAATATTTGGTTCTGTAGCCTTGTTTCTTTGCATCTGAGGTCTGAAATACTGAAAGTATATTCTAGTTGATCGATCTTAATTTGTCAATAGTATGCATTTGAATCTATGCACATGAATCGTCAGTGATATAAATTTCTTTAAAAAGAGATGTTTCTTGGTCAAGTTTCGAAATTTGAAGTTTAGGAGTTAATGAGTGAATCATCTCAAATTTTATATACACAAAATGGTGGCCACTCGTAATATCAGTCTGATAGCTTTTTGGGTTGTGTAAATTAGTTTTTTTTAATAAATGACTCCTGTTTCACTGAGATTTCTGGTTCGGTAATTGTATATTTACATACCAAGTTATCGAATTTTAATGTTTCAATGTTAAGTATGGCTGCCATATTGCACTATGAAGTCTATGATCTTGGGCTGAATATGTGGCGCAGCGGCAACGTACTCGCCCACTGCGATCAAAATTCCGGGATTGAATCCCAGCGCAGTCCGTTGGCATTTTAGGGTGCTCAAATGCATGAGAGTCATGTCAGTACATTCACTGGCACGTTAAAGATTCCACATCTCAAATCATCAAATTCGAAATTTTAGAATGTAATCGAGTAATTATCACAAAACCAGGTGAAAGATCAGTTATTTAAATGTGACCCCTGTTGTATAAATCACAATAGTATTATAGTAAATAATAGGTTGGCGTCAGGAAGGGCATTTGGCCGTAAAAACCATCCGCCACTTCGAATTTCATCGCATCTCATCCCCGACCCCGTTGGTTACGGAATTAATAAGGGATGAGCATACTAGTAAATAATAATTATGTTGAACCACCATCGGTTAAAAATTAATACCAGGGGATAGTAAAGAGCGATGATGGTTAAACCTTGGAGATAGAATGAACCATATAAGAAACTAAGTGTGCTGTGTTCAGGAAATTGTCATATTGAACATTGCCCACAACCACCATCTTGTATATAATCCTCATCCCCATCTAGTGAACTCACAGTGCTAAAACTTATCAGACGTTAGAGATGTATTAGACATTTACAATGATTATGGATCAAATTCATTAACTGAATTGATTCCAAATACCAGTTAAACGCATTATTTAAATAGCCAAGTCGATAACTGCGCATAAAATTGAGAAATTATCTCGAAACATAGAAACTGAGCGGTCACAAATAAGAGAAATCACTTACCGGTATCTAAATCATAGGACTGCCATATTGAATATTAGGCACGACTGCCATTTTGATTACATAAAATATTTAAGGGTGAACAGACAGCTGGAGCTAAAACAATAAGGATTTTAATATTATAACTGTGCCTGTCAACAATCTTGTACAACAATTATATACATTTCCAAGGAATCACACACATCTTGCTGTTAGAAGCAAAGTTTCATATTTTCAAATTCAAGTTGTAAATATTTTTACCGATTTTTCAAAATGTGGTTCTTCCTTTGTGCTGATCTCCACCGTTTACCACATATCTCCCATATTTATAGGTATATTTGGACGTTTCTATTTTTTAGACTATTTTCATTAATAAATAAATAGGCTCATGAGATCACCTTCTTGTCCATGCGTGTGTATTGTACCCATGTGAGTAATCTCCATGGAAAATATGCTTCCGCCTCCAGCTAGCTTCAGACCTCGGCGTGTACCGTTCTCCCACTGAGAATTTGCATATTCTTGATTTGAGACTAAAAGGTATCAACTCTACAATGATAAGGCACAACTCTACTCTAAAGACTTTAATTCAGTAAAACTCATGGCTTCAAACAATAAAAAGAACACAATCCCAATAAACAACACACAAACAAACAGAGTTACTCCCACAATCCACTAATTATTCACATAGTTGAACAAATTAAATCCATATCATTATTCAATCCTTTACCATTATGTGGACTTTAAACTTCACTCAAGTGCGCTGATGCACATGTAACGTTTCACAAAAACTGAACTATTACACTCATGTCACCTAATGTGACTTCTTTAAATTCACAAAGTTACTTGTTTCTTACAATACAACTTAATTTACATCATGTGTACTGTCGGTGTTATATCTCTCTCTCCCACCGAATGCTTTCATGCATTAGCCAACTCATGGGTTGCACTACAATCTACTTGCAACACCACAAATTACGTAAGTCTACCCCTCCACTCCCCTCTTTTTTATAGTTCCACTGCATGCCATTGTGATTTCAATAAATAACTTCTGTTATCGCTGTGTCGGATAGTATTATTACGCTACCCTTGCGAGCGTAGCCTGTGGCGTCAAGTGCCCAACTTCATTAACTATGTGTCACTGTCAGTATAAAATGCAACTTCCGACCATTCGTAAGATTGCTAAAATTTTATATCATCAGGGTAATCTATGATTAGCAATGTGTTTTAAACCACACACATTCATTACACACTATAACAATTCTTCCTTTCAATACAAGCAAGGTCTTAAATCTGTCCTCTCAAAACGCTAGCCTTCACGGTTTGTTTAGCAACCCAGCCCCTTGGAGCTGCCTGTATACAATAGAACAGAGTAGGGGTGTTCACAGCTGTAAGCCGTCCCTTGTCTCCCTGATTCCTGGACTTCATCTCCCCAAGCAGTATTACGATTTTGAATACTATATTCTGGTCACAATGATCCACGTGATCCCATATGATCTAAACTGAATATTATGCAATGGTTCTGGGTGAGCTTGAATATTTAATCCTAGCCTTAGAACATTAATAACGGCCTCATCAGGTCCGTATCATACTATAAAGGCACGAGATTCATAAAACACAGGTCTAGTGGGTAGCCGGTATCTTAATAAATGCTACGGTCAGTCAACAGCTGCCGCCAATAGGATTCGCTTCACAAGAGCCGAATCATTCAATAACAAGTTCTCGGGCAATCAGGTATAGTGTAGAGGTTTCCAATGTTCTCCCCTCACCTACCACAGGATTCGAACCCGGAACATTCCATATCCAACATCGGAGATAGGGTACACACTAAATACGCTCCGGCATAAATTAATATCTCTGTACGCCCATGCTGTACGAGATTTCACACGTCGATTAGATCACCTGGCTCCTACCTGTCTATGATCTCGTCCTATATCATTAAGAGAACTCTATCTGTTACTCTACAAGCTTACACACAAGCCACAAATTCAATTCACTGTCAAGCTCCTTCATTTCCTTGCATAATTATATTCCCATTAATACAATATATTTACTATTAACTCTTTTCTCTTCCCTTAATGTAATCTACTGCTTGGCTAGATAAATAATCCAATTAGCGTAAATATTTCTTGCTTACAACCTTTTATCCTGATGTATTCAATTACACCGTTTATCATTATTATAATCATTATTATTATTACTGACATAAATTATTTCTCCGACACAACGTAACCGTTTCAATGATCGAACATCCGTGTTCGTTACGTTAAGTTTCACATAACTGAATTGCCATTTTATTGATAATATTAATAATGGTAACGATTAATCCACTCTCTGATGTATAACAACATCTTAACTTTACTGAAATCAAACCATAAACACATGAGGGTATACCTCCTAATATTGATTCTTACTGGCATATTTTATACTTCCGAAATCACATTACATGCAGTGGCTATACTTCTATAATAACATGATTTGTGGGGTACTTACGTCGGCTTATCTAGGTGGCTCCAATCACCATCTTCCAGTGTCATCTGCCATTGGCCTACTTAGTGACACATTGCCATACTGCTAATACACATCTTATATGACATCTGATTCATAAACACACGGCACTTTTCCATTTTTATAATGAAGCTAATGCTTCCAAAACACATGACACTTTATAACACTGGTTATATTATTAATTTAAGAGATATTTTACATAAAATCACTGCAAAAACAGACGTTACACTTTATATTCCTGACTGGTTGAAATTCCCTGGCAAGATATCAGAATTGCAGGTGCGGATGGCCCTTTCTTCGGTCCTACTCCCTCCTGATTGAACATCTCGATCATCTGTCCACGGATTCACCAACAGTCTATCGATTATCCCTTGATAACCTTCCTGATATTGCAGTGATATGCTTACATATCGTCATGAACGCTACTTATTGGTATACTCCAGATATGTATAACCAATCACTATTTTTCACTGCGCTCAACATTGTACATTGTATTTACGTAAATTCTTACTTTCAACAGTTCTGCCTAGTATATCACACGGCACTTAATAAACAGTATATAACAGTCTTACTGCACGGCTTCCCAAACTGAAGTCCGAGCCTCCTCTCTTAACTTCGGTAATATGCATTTCGCATAATCAAGTTTGTTGATTACCGTCCTCATTCTTATTTCATGACCATGCATGAATATATTATCACTGGTGCGTTACACTGCACAGTTAACATGCTGATTACCAGTAAAATGTTTAAGTCTTTGTGTGCGCGCCTGGGCGCTCCGCGACTTTCAAACACAACAACTCCCACCAACTACTTTTAACTGACTGCCAACGACTGTAAGTTCCAACTGTCTCTCTGACTGGGTCCACCCCTTATATCCGTTTCACACGAAAAGTAGGGCAAGAATTCCCGCGCTATATCATCTCCTCTCCCAGGAGGATTCTGGTCTTGGAATAATATACATATTGTTCCTTTTTCTTCGCTGGTCACGAAAATGCATGTGTGCTCGAGGATCGATCGGCCAATTAATTAATATTAATTGCCTTATCCATGGCGTTGGGACGCGGCGTTGCTTAAAAATCCCCTTTTCACTGGTCAGGTCAGTCCGCGAACACCACTCGTCCTGTATCATTACGCACTGCATTAAATATGCCTTGATTTCGCCGTTTAATGGCTCTAAAATTAGCCTCCTGGCTAAAGATTCACCTGTCTGCAACTCTCATGTCAATGCATTGCTCCAATCACGAGTAATCAATGATTTCCCTTGGGATCTTCCCATCCCACTCTCATTTTCATTCTCAAACGGGGAAGAACCTGGTCATTATTCAACCCCCCGACCCCTTCCAGACGACTTAACTGGGTCAACAAGATTGACGTGGCTCCAAGAGTCTCCTCCTACAATTCTGGGGCTATTAGTAAAACGTCAAACTCTGCACTTCTGTGTTCCAAGTCCAGCATAGCCTACTTCATGTAGTCCAAATAATGCTATATTCCACTCATTTCCCTGCATTATTTCACTAAATAATGTCAGTATCAACTGATATCACACCAGTGATTAAATATATAATTTCCTCTAGGGGTTCTTACAACGAAACACCCTCAACAGATCTCGGGTTCATTCCCCGGTGGAACCTTCATTCATAGCTCAACTTATCTCCGAGATCCACGTTCGATACCAGTCAGCATGGCACCCTCGGGTTCAGTATATGTGTGTCCCCCCTAATAACTTCTAAATGGCAGGATCGATTTCAATGAAACTCGGTATGGTCATAGTACTATTTTGGATGACCCCGACCGTTCCCTTCACATTTTATTGCGTATCACCAATCCATCATGCCGGCTGTGCGAAATATTTCACCCGCATTCTATATCACCAAAACTATTATTCATATCACCCTGAAATTATGTACGGTGATAAAGGGCACGACTAGTCGTCCTTCTACGTTACTTTCAAAAACCAACTACAATACGAACATGGTGGCTAAGCGAAGTTGAAATATTTAAATAGACTTTTCTCGCAATTTAGCCATCCGAACGCAGTGATACTTGATACAGGAAATGACTATACAAATTGAAATGCACTGACATCTAATTTAGTTCAATTGTTTATATAACCTCAAGATGGCTGATGGACGCAATTTTAAAATTAAGTTTTTATTTCTTGTGCTCTAATCCTGAGATCGAATTCAACGTTTGAATAATGAACGTACACAATAATCCTCATCTATAAGTACATAACTCTATGGCCTACATATATTAAAATCCAACATGGCGACCATCGGAAATATTTAGATGGTTCTCAATATGTATTAATTTATGACAGCAATCAAACTGAAATTTTGTATGTGTATAGAGGCTATAACCATAAGTTCACCGGTGGGACGTTAAATAACCTGGTGTGCACAAATCCAACATGGCGGCGACGCGAAATTTAAATATTCAAATGGACGTTTCTCGTGATTTAACCATCCGAGCGCAGTGAAAGTTGGTACGGTATATGCTTGTATAAATTTTGATAAACTGGCATATAATTAATTTAAATTAATTTCATAACCACAAGATGACGGCTGAGCGAATTTTTAACATTTCGTTTTTATTTCTTGTGTCCTAATCATGCAATTGATGTTTGAATAAAGCACCTACACAATAATCTTCATGTGATAGTACATAACTCTTAAGACCTATATATAAAAATCCAACATGGCAACCATCCTAAATATTTAAACGGTTCTCAATATCTACGAATCTATTACAGCAATCAAACTGAAATTTTGTATATTGATAGAGGCGATTATACATAAGAAGGATATATGAAAATAGGCTGTATAATTCTTCACAGAAGTACCGTACTTGTTAAGTGCGTGTTAAACCTTCCGCTACAAAATTATTCACACTCATTTAAACATCTGTTCATTAATTAAACGTAATTATTTCATTTTTATTATAAGCAAATTAAAAAAATATTTTTGATCTTTTATAGAAACACAAAGGTTTGAGTGGGATTCATTTTCTAGCTGAAGGTGTAACACCCACCGCAAAAGTCTAAACATTCGTATAAAGTTAGGAGATATGAGGGAAAAAGCGAAGATCAGCACAATAAATGAGCCAAATTTTGAAAAATGGAACGAAATAATTAGGATTTGAATTTTGAGCAAGATGTTTGTGTTTACTTGGGAATGTGTATAATTGTTGTTCAATATCTATCGCAGGCATGGTTATGATATTAAAATTGTCTTTGTCTTGCTTGCATACGCAGATGATATCGTGCGCATAAGAGGAATGGATAAATTTGAAGAATATGTAGAACATCAGTTTGTGTTTGTTGTGTTTATACCATTTAAAAGCTCATAAATGTCACTCAAAGTGCATATCAATATATGATTTATTTCCAAATCGTCCTACCTCCAAATTACAGGAGACGATTACCAGCATTTCCATTGATAGGAGATTTTTAAAATACAGTGTGGATGTGCATAAATAGTGCATTATGCAACGAGCCTATAATGGCAATAATTAAGTCAGGAGTGTGTTTATAAAACGAGCGGTGCGAGTTTTATAATTTCCATACGAGTTGCATACGACTGTTTGTGTTCGACGTTAATTATTGTAACTATTTTATGTTCGAACATAAATGAGAAGCTTATTTTCTAAAGATACCAAATCCAAAAAAATCGAAATTGAGATAATGATGAAAAACGTACGTTGGTAGGAAGCTCCATCAAATGAAAGAAAAAGAAATTGCCAAAACGACCTAAATCCATAACAAACAGGGCATTGAAAATCTCGTTTGATGCCAATAAGTACCAAATCCTGTGGCCTGAATGTGCCAATACGTACCGTATCCATGCAGCCAATGAGAGCCAATTCTTTTACTACTGGATAATATTTTCCATTGTCCAGTTCACAAGTTATTTACCATATTCATGTTCTTTAGACACAAATTACAATCATAATTCCATAAGTTCAGCACTGCTAAGTTACTTTGCATAATTTTCATTGTTTTGTTCAATTTTATTTAATATTATTTAAATAATATATGCCTTCACTGTAAATACCTTAAATCTAATTATTGCATAACTAAATACACTCAGTTTTCCCGAAGATTCTGATGACTGCAGTGAAATTTATGTCTTCCCGTTGAAAGTACTTAGAGTTTCAGTGCCAAAAAGTACCAAATCCATAATTTTCTTTGAATATTTCCTAAACTGCAAAAGCCTAAACAGAAATACTTGGTATAACAATGCATTTATTCTATCTGAACATAATAAAAGTGCTCGAATGGATTTTCAGTTGAAATTTTACACTCTGAGCGCTTTTCCTCTCTCCTGTAAAATATTACATTTTGGATTTGGTACCTTTTGGAAATAAGCTTCTCAAATATTCATAAATATCTGTCCAGATTTCGCCATTTTTACGTACTGAACAGAGCGCATGGGACGCAGAGAATGCCTTGAATTTGACCATGGTCTCCTCGATTACCCCACTATGACACTAGGCAACGCAGTGACATTTCAATTAGAAGGCCTTGGAACTCAGCGTAGGTGCGATGCTATCCTTATCTAATTGGTCAAACAACTGTTTCTTGAGCAGAGATTGGTGGGAGAAACTGTTTCATAATGAGAAATAGTGTTATAATGTCCATCATTATGTTACAGTTTTCTGACATATAATAGTCAGGGTCGAACATAAAGTAATGAATGACATTACATTATATTCATAATCAAATCTGAATTAAAGTATACGAAGAAACAAATACGTGATTTCTGGAGTTTTGTATTTCATGGATTTACGTCACTTTAGAAATAAGCTCTTCAATCAAGCGTACACAAACTGAAAAACACAGGTCATCAGTTCCCACACGCAAACTGTATACACTATATGAGAACGGCTTTGGTGGCGTAGTTGGTAGCATGCTGAGCTTCTATACCAAATATCGTGGGTTCAAATCCGGTCGAAGTCGTCGGATTTTTAAGGGCGTTAAAAATCCCTCAGTATGCCTTCCTTCGGAGAGGAAGTAAAGCCGGCGGTCCCATGTCATAGATGTATGGCATGTTAAAGAACATTCCACTAATTACACCTGTGTGAAGCTAAATTATAGATTAAACATTTGACAAACGCTCTTAGGTTCCGACGTTCGTCGCCAGGAGCCGACTGCGTTGGCATCTGGTAACCAAGTTCTGAACTAGTAGTCGTTGACGGTGGCGTTTGGCGGAAAAAGTAGGAACTACTTGAAAACATTCAATGTCTGCAGTCCTTACTTGAATTGAAATTAGATAACACACACTAATACAGTACAGCCGGCCCCGTGGTGTTGGGGTAGCGCGCCTGCCTTTCACCCGGAGGCCCCGGGTTCGATCCCTGGCTCACTCAGGGATTTTAAAACTGACGTGAGGGTTGGAACGGGGTGCACTCAGCCTCGTGAGGACAATTGAGTAGCTGTCTGACAGTGAGACAGCGCCCCGATCACGAATACCAAGATTAACGGCCGAGGGGACCCGACGCGCTGATCACGCGTCACCCCAATATCTGCAGGCCAAATGGCTGGGCAGCGGTCGCTTGGTCGGCCTTAGCCCGTCATGGGCTGGATAGTGCCAGGGGTTGACTTTGACACTAATACAGTCTACACAATTAACACTGGTTATCATACAGATTCTACACACACCCAAAGTACACGGGGCTACATGACCGCGTTGTCGCTGCCCCTAAACTGAGGACCCAACCAACAGTACATGAGACTTATGACGGCGATATCTCAAGCCTGTAAACAACTCTAATATCAACAACTACCCCGAGCCACAGATCGGCTGCAGTTCACAGAGCTGATAGCAATGATGTCCCTGGCCTCTAGTAATGTGCCCTACACCAAGTCACCTCCTAGACCTCTACTCAGCCTGGCGCGTGCTTGGCTCGTGTTCTGATGGGCTGATAGCAATCTCTTCATGACGTCACGTGAGGTCGCGTGCCCTCGCCCCTGGAGTCAAGTGGACTTACAATTACTCCAATACCTTGCATTATTCGGTTTGGACGGAAAGATTGCTCCTCCTTTCCTCGCAACTACCTCGCCCGCAATGCCCCTTTATTACGACAAACACCATATTTGCTGTGAAATGTCCTCCTGCAGCATCGCTGTCCGACGCGGCGCCCCAGGACGCTATGACACCCGTGATGTGTTTCCCCGGCGCCCTTCATAATCATATTTATCTTCCGATGATTTCTAATACTAACCCACGAGGGGGAATCACCTTTGTTCATTCGATAAAGCACGCATGTGAGTTGCAACCGTGCGTATAAAAGCACAATAGTAATATTTTTAAAAATATCGTATGGCCTCGGTGCCGGGTGCAAGCTTTGTAATTTGACACCCAGAGGGTAGCTTGCATGTCGAATTTCGTTGTTCTTTGAATCCCTATGAAAGCCAAGGAGGTTAGATATCTAAGCTCCTTGAACCCTATAGCGCTTTCTAGAAGAGAAATGAGGAACATTGTGTTGGCGAAAACTCCCGAGATTAATTTTATCATTATGAACACGGCCTACTGAATTCAAATGGGTTCTTTGACATGCCAACATCGTATGACATGCGTGTCGTATTTTTGCCGCCTTTCAAAAATCACTTACCACGGCCAGGAGAAAACCTGCAATCTTGGGGTTAGTAGACCGACACGCTATCCACTCACCCACCGTGGCAAGCTGTTTGTTGTTTGAGTCTTCAGTCTTTTGACTGGTTTGATGCAGCTCTCCATGCCTCCCTGTCCTGAGCCAATCGTTTCATCTCTACATAGCTACCACATCCTACATCAGAGGCTATCTGTTTAACATATTCTAACCTTGGTCTACCCCTACAGTTCTTGTCCTCGACCCTTCCTTCCATAACTAAGCTTGCTATTCCTGGGTGTCTTAGTATGTGTCCTACCAACCTATCTCTTCTCTTCATTAGCAGTCGCCAGAAACATCTCTCCTCTCCCACTCGCCTTAATACCTCTTCGTTTGTAACCCTATCTACCCATCTGATCTTCATCATTCTCCTGTAACACCACATTTCAAATGCTTCAATTCTCCTCTTTTCTGCTGCACCAATAGTCCAAGTTTCACTTCCATAGAGCGCCACGCTCCAGACAAAGGCTTTCAAAAGTGACTTCCTAATACCTAAATCTATATTCGATGTCAACAGATTCCTTTTTTGTAGAAAGGCTTTCCTTGCCTGAGCCAACCTACTTTTTATATCCTCTTTGCTTCGTCCATCACTGGTTATTCTGCTTCCTAAGTAACAGAAGTTTCCTACTTCCTTCAGCTTTTCACCTGCCAATTTGATCTCCATAGAGGTTTCTGATTTATTTCGGCTGCATTCCAGTATTTTTGTTTTACATTTATTAATTTTCATCATGAATTCCTTCCGTAAGACGGAATCCATACCATTCAAAAACTCATTCAAATCCTCAGGCTTGTCGGCCAAGATGACGATGTCATCAGCAAATCTCAGAGTTGAAATTATTTCTCCTTGAATCTTCACTCCCACTTTAAATTTTTCTCCAATTTCCTTCATTGCTTGTTCAATGTAAAGATTGAAAAGTATGGGTGATAAGTTGCAGCCTTGCCTTACACCTTTCTGAATACCAGCTTCTCTCTCATGTCCTTCAGCTCGAATGACTGCTGTCTGGTTTCTGTATAGATTGTATATCACCCTCCTATCCCTGTACTTTAGTCCAATAGATTTCAAAATGTCAAACAATTTAGTCCAATCAACGTTATCAAAAGCCTTTTCTAAGTCTACAAATGCCATGAACGTTCTCTTATCTTTCCTTATTCTACCTTCCAAAATCAGCCTAAGACTTAGTACAGCTTCCCTTGTTCCTACATTTCTCCTGAAACCAAACTGGTCTTCACCCAACTCCGTTTCTATCTGGCTTTCAATCCTCTTGTAAATTATTCTAGACAGGATCTTTGAAGCATGAGTAATCAAGCTGATTGTACGGTAATCTTCACATCTGTCAGCTCCCACTTTCTTTGGTATAGGGATGATAACATTCTTCTTGAAATCAGGGGGTACCTCACCTGTCTCATAAATCCTACACACGAAGTGAAATAACCTGATCAGACCTTCATCTCCTATGCAGCGTAGCAACTCAATCGGTATATCATCTATGCCCGGTGCTTTGTTCCGGCCTAAGTCCTCTAATGCTCTGTCAAATTCTGATCTCAATATTAAATCTCCTTTTGCATCCTCATCAATTTCCTCCTCCCTTTCCATTACATGATTCTCAATCTCCTTTCCCTTATACAAGCACTCTATGTAAGCTTTCCATCTCTCGATCTTTTCTTCCCTATCTGTTAGAGGCTTTCCATTTGTGTCCTTAATATTACAGCACTTAGTCTTCTTTTCCCCAAAAGTATTCTTAATCCTTCGATAAGCTGTGTCTACTTTTCCTAATTTCAGACAATTTTCTATACCTGCACATTTCTCTTTCAACCATTCTTCTTTCGCTTCCCTGCACTTCTTGTTAACCTCATTTCTCAAACGTCTGTATTCTGCTTTCCCCTTTTCATCTCTTAGATTCTTGTGTTTCCGCCTTTCATCCATCAATTCTAGTATATCCTGAGTGATCCACGGTTTTCTACCTATTCTTTCTTTCCTACCAATGTTTTCTTCTGCGGATTTTGTTATTTCATTCTTCAAAAGTGCCCATTCGTCTGCAATTGAAGTTTGTTTAGGGTTTTTCATTAGTCCTTCCTTTATACTCTTCTTGAATCTTTCGTTTACATCCTTCTCTTTCAGTCTGTCTATTGCCCACCTTTTTGGCGTTTGACTTTTCTTCAGTTTCTTCAACTTAAATCTGCATTTCATTACAACCAGATTGTGATCAGAGTTTATGTCAGCACCAGGCAAGCTATAATAATAATAATAATAATAATAATAATAATAATAATAATAATAATAATAATAATAATAATAATAATAAGATCTGATAGTTCCAATGCAGGTTAAGGATAACTCGTCTCATACTCTTTCGATATCAGCTTCAAAAGCGTCGGCAAAATTTACAAGAAACGATTACTAGACTATTAATCATTTAGGGTAGGTAGGACTCTTCAGCCGTAGTGAAGGCAACCTGCCTAGGGGATGAAAACCCCGAAATCAAGCTCATTGCAGCAGCGTCTGTCCCGCAACGGGCGGCTGCTAACGACGTCTGTTCCCCATGTTAGGGGCGGTCGAAATCATATCCTGGCCGTAGGTATAAAAGGCACACCATCATCATGATGAGATCAAATAAGAAAAATGGAAATAAAAGGCCGCTACCCGAGGAGCGTCGGGGCACCCTTGGAGCCATCGCTGGGGGTGACAGCATACAAGCCGGTGGTGATCAGGAGCTGAACAGGCAGGCCTGATCGGGGAACACCCCGAACATGTTACAGCCGATGTTGATAGTAGCATCCATCCTAACATCATTCAACGCTACACCTGCTCCTAGTGTTTCTTCTGATACCCAGGAGACCACAAGAGCAGGCAAACCGAGAAAGCGCATGAAATGGACAAATGAAATGAATATGTACATCATGCGTTCATATTATCAGATAACGAATATGGAAACTGACACTACTGCATATAGACAGAAGTTGCACTCTGCATTCTGCCAGAAATTCCCTGATATTAATGTTACGGAACAGAGAATAGCAGATCAGCGCCGTGCTATAGTTTTGAAGAAACTTATCCCAGAACATCACCTCAAGCTGCTTGACGTAGCTGCCGACAATACTCATACCTCTGTAGACGAATCCATAGATCAGGAGAGTACACGTTTGGTCAATGAACAAAGGCACACTGATCATCGTTCAGATGACAAAGATGTAAGAATATCGCCGGAAACACTTGGAGATCCAGTGCGGAAACAACTCGAAGATGAATTTGGGAAGACTCTCATAGAATTTGAAGGGACTGATCCAATAGAGCGGCCCATGATCACGAACCAACATTGCTCTAAGAAACTTGCTACCGCTGTTGTAACAATGAACGACATTCTCTCTCAGCATCTGTCCCAGAAATCATATTGTTTCAACCATGTTCAGACTGCAATTTACGCTGGAGCGATAGCTGTGATACGAGTGACAGGAGGTAGATTATGGCGACCTAAATATACGTCAGGTCGACAGAAGAAGATGCCAGCTTGGGAGATACGTTTACGAAAGTCTGTTGATGAACTGAGAGTAAATATCGGAAGAATGCATCAGTATGTTGCAGGCAATAGAAGTAAGAAGGTTGTTCAATGTGTTAAAATGTTGAGCCATACGAAGAGTTAACATGAAA
Organism: Meconema thalassinum; assembly: GCA_946902985.2. NCBI lineage: Eukaryota > Metazoa > Arthropoda > Insecta > Orthoptera > Tettigoniidae > Meconema > Meconema thalassinum. The sequence continues at coordinate 456,845,778 of OX336388.2, forward strand.
AGTATAATCCTCCGAACTGTAGCCCCCTTGATATCCTAGACACATTAAAGCAACAACTTGAGGCAAAGGCACAGAGATTACTTTGATATAAAGAATCGAACGAACGAAAGCAACAGAACAAGCTATTTGTTACCAATGAGAAACGGTTCTATAGGAATCTTGACGATCCTGGAACACAAATGGGCAGTTCACCGCAACAAGAAGAGGTAGAGAATTTCTGGTCATCCCTATGGTCGAATGCTGGAGACTATAACAGCAGCGCTAAATGGATTACGGAGGAGGAGGAGAGAATGTCAGAAATTGACACGATGAGTGCCTCTTCGGTATCAACTGAAGATGTGACCCGTGTGGTTAAGGAGACCCAAAATTGGAAAGCGGTAGGACCAGATAACCTCCACAACTTTTGGATCAAACGTTTCACTTGTGCTCATGAGCATCTTGCCCGCTGCTAGACAGATTTCATCCAAAATCCACAACTTATCCCCTCTTACTTGATGCGAGGTAAAACATACCTTCTGCCAAAAGGTGATAGAACCAATGATCCTTCCAAATATCGACCTATCACCTGTCTGTGCACCCTGTATAAGATATTTACATCTTGCATTGCACGTAAGATTTGTGAACACATATATCTTAATAACATCCTGGCTGAAGAGCAGAAGAGGTGCATGAAGAAGTCTCAAGGTTGCAAAGAGCAACTTGTAATCGATGCAGTTACTATGGAACAAGCAGGAAAGATGATGCGTAACCTTTACATGACCTTTATTGATTACAAGAAAGCGTTTGATTCAGTGCCACATTCCTGGTTAATCCAAACCCTGAAGATATATAAAGTTGATGCTGCCATCATTATAAGTCTGCAACATATGATGTCCCATTGGGGGACCAATTTATTAATGTCTAATGGAGACACATGTATGGAATCGGGATTTATTCAAATCAAGAGAGGTATCTTTCAGGGTGACAGCTTGAGCCCTCTATGGTTCTGTTTGGCGCTCAATCCACTATCATCATTGCTGAACAATGCAAAGTGTGGTTTTCCAATTAAGCACCATGGTATATTCAAATAAATAAAAATCTCTCTATATATAAAAATGAAAGTTTGTCTATTGTTTCTGAATTTCCACGGAAATTTGCGTTATTTACGCGTTTCAGACTGTTTTATGACGGATGCGCGCGAAAATAAAATTATTGTCTGTCTGTCTGTCTGTTTGTCTGTGGACAACTATGTTCCCTTATAACTCGAGAACGGCTGGGTGGATGAACGTAAAATTTGGTACAGATATCCTTCAGAGGCACGCCACTAATCATTGATGTAACTCTTCTGTGTAGCTCTCATAAAAGGGGGCCTACCCCCTTAAAACACTTGCTGAAATAGGCGTAGAAGGGCGAGACTAACCTCATTTTTAGACCCTCAATGTGAGAAACGAAACTCGGGGCCAGGGCCCCCGAAAACCACATTTTTAGGCCCTAAAACCAACCGTTTTTGAGATATTCCCAGAAAACTAATTTCATTTAATACAATAATGAAAGAATGCAATCCGGTAACCATGGCAACAGAACTTCACAGGTCCATATATTGCTGTAAGACGCAATGGAATTCCATTTGTTACATTACTGAGATAGTTTGCAAGCGGCTATAAGGTTATAACGGAACCAAATCAAGCTGTAAAATTCACCAATACATATAATGCGCTTAAGGGGGTCAAGGGGTACTCAAGAATTTTTTCACGCGATTTACACGTGCGGGTGTGGTACGGCAGGTATATTACGTCTCCATCTCTGTATTGTTATATTATTGCTATAATTATTTTTATTTTTATTATACTACGGCCTACAACGACGAGACAAAGCTTATGTTCTGCCCCTTGGTGTCAGAAACAAAACTAGGGGACCCTAAATAGCCGTAAAGGGTCCCCGAAAATTACATTTTAAGGCTCTAACACCAACAGTTTCTGATATTCCCAGAAAACTAATTTCATTTAATAAAGTAATGAAGGAATTTACGGCAATAGCCATGACAAAAACATTTCAAAAGTTGACATCCAACTTTCCATTTATTTCTGCAAGAAGTCATGCCACTCCATTTATTAAATTTCTGTGAACGTTTGCAAATGTATATAAGGTTATCACGGAACCAACTAAAACTGTAAAATTCATCAATGCGCTTAAGGGGGTCAGGGGTTACCATTTTTTTTTCACACGACTTAAACGTGCGATATGTCGTACAGAAGGTCTATTATATCTCCAAACTGCAACATTATTTTCAAACATTTCTGAATTGAAACAGTATTTTATTTCTTGCTTTTAGTTAGGAATTTGGGCCTGGAGGCTAGAAAACCTGAATTTTCTGTACTGATTACATGAAAAGGCACAACCAAGTGGCCAAAATAATGCACCAACACCTTGATCAAAAGCATTTATTATCTTCTTGAAGCTACGGCACTGTGGACACCGCCATGACTCCTTAGCTTGTTTTGCCATACCTTTCCACGTACGTATTGTGACTGATGTACATTCATAATGATATTTCCCTTTGCATCCTGTGCAGTATACATAGTCACCATCAGTTGGGAGTCCTTCTTGACAGCGGTCGCAAACCATTTCCTTGCTATACTTAACTTTTTGCGGAGCACTCGGGCACACGTCTACTTCCTCCGGTGTCTCACTTAATAATAATAATAATAATAGTTTTCTAAGTTCCTCAACCTAACTTTATTTTCTGTTTTTATATGAATGTATTTATTTATTTATTTATTTATTTATTTATTTAGCGTATTTATTTTAGTGCCGGGAGTGTCTAAGGACATGTTCGGCTCGCCAGAGGTCATAGCTCGTTCAAGCGGACAATCATGGGGTGAGCTACGAGTTCCGTTTAATTTCATGTAGCTCCAATTTCGCTACCAGATGTCTCTGGCACCTAGTGGTGAACTTTGGAACTTTGATAGAGCGATTCAACGAAATCTAACCTAGAAATTTAGCTTCACACAGGTTTAGTTAGTGGAAGGGTCTTTTACATGCCATAAATCTATGATATGGGACCGCCGGCCTTACTTCCCCTCGGAAGGAAGGCCTACTGAAGGATTTTATCGCTCTTAAAGAGTCCGGCGACTTCGACGGGGTTTGAACCCGCGATCTTGGGCACAGCAGTTCAGCATGCTACCAACTGCACCAAAAGAAGTGGCATTTTGCAGGACTGAAACATGTATCTTTTTCTTAAAGATATAAACAAGGGATGGGAAATACTCACCAACATAATATTTATTACGCGTACTTTCTTAGGTTTGAATTACTAATGTCATAGTATTTTCTGTAGTTAAATAGCTCACATTCCCAAGTCTAACGATAAAGAAGAAAATTAATACTACTACTAGTAACCAGTTCGTGGTGTACTGGCTAGCAATTTTGGCTGTCACCCCGGAGGTCGAGTTCGATTCTAGGCTCTGCCAAGAAAATTAATTATGGTCTGAGGGCACTCAACCTTGTGAGACAAAACTGAGAAGTGGTGGGTTCGATTCTCACCTCAGCCATCTTGGAAGTGGTTTTATGTGGTTTCCCACGTCGATTCCAGGCAAATGCCGGGATGGTTTCTAACTTAATGTCACGGCCGCCTCCATACAAATCCTTACCTGAATTACAAATACACACAGTTGTACAGCCATCACAATAACACAGGTTATCAGTCGAAATTTCACACACACCGGAGTACACGGGGCTGAATGACCATGATGCCCAAGCGTCTCAAAGAGAAACAACAACAACAACATCAACTACTACTACTACTACTACTACTACTACTACTACTACTGTCACAGATCTAACAATCCTACTAGAAAAAAAGAAAAAAAGGAATAAGGGAAATAAAGGATCGAAGTGGCAGATGACCTCGCTGTTCCACCCCTAGAAACAACAATTACTCGAGTAGCCCAGATGCAAAGACCGCTAAGCGCACTTTTTTAGATTGTTAGATGAGCACACCGTTACGTTCGTCTTTAAAGTGGTTACACGATGAAATAAATTTGAGGGTGCAAAACCCGCTCAAAGCCGTTGGAAATGGCCAAAAAAAATCGCGTTGTTTGCATAAACCGCTAAATGGATGTTGGTTACGGTTGCACAGTCACTTCAATGCTCCACGTCTGCAACGACCGCTAACTTACATACGTATGGCACCTGTCTTGCCAGGCCCGGCTGCAAAACACACCTACTGGTACTAGAACTACCAATGTTCCACCCATAGAACTCTTTTACAGTTTATCTCGATTCGGAGATATATTTTTCATTTTCGGATTTGGTTTCACTTCACTGCCGAAGCAACAATGGAACAATGGCACGCTGCCAGGCATTTCAAGCCAGGAAATTGGGTCTTATTGTGGACTTAATAGAAGCAGTTATTGGATTTGTGGACTGTAATAATATTTTGCAAGTTCCAAATAAGAAGGAAAAAAAAGGAACAGTAGCAGTAGCAACATTTTTAGCCTACTTTCTATTTTTGCAAAAAATGAAAGTAGACTTATGAGATCAACACAGGGTGAAAAATTGTATGTCTGTCTGTGTGTGTGTCAGTGTGTGTGTGTGTGTGTGTGTGTGTGTGTGTGAGAGTGTGTGTACTCTGAATGTTTGTCCCTATCAATTCGAACACGGTGAAACCGAATTGAACGAAATTGGGTACAGAGGTAGCACTAGCAAAGGACACCTCAATGTCATGTTTTATATCGCCGCCATCTAGACGGAAACGTAATGGCGGCCACCCAAATGTTCAAAGCTTAAATTGAATTACGACTAACCTAATCAACCGATCTCTACCAAATTTTGCAATAACATATACTTATATGGCGAGCGTCTTTTGGCTACACCACAAGGTCATCAGCCCAATAGTTTGCAAATGGCGGCCATGTATGTGTGAAAATCGATTCCCCCTATCAATTCAAACACGGTGAAACGGAATTGAACGAAATTTGGTACAGAGGTAGCAGTAGTAAAGAGCACCTCAGTTTCATGTTTTATATCGCCGCCATCTAGACATAAACGTAATGGCGGCCACCCAAATGTTAAACGCTTAAATCAAATTACGACCAACCTAATCATCTGAGATCTACCAAATATTGCAACATTATACCTTTATATACGAAGAATCGTTTGACCGAACTGCAAGGTCATCAGCCCAATAATTTGCGGATGGCGGCCATGTATGTGTGCAAATCGATTACCCCTATCTATTCAATCACGGTGAAACCGAATTGAACGAAATTTGGTACAGAGGTAGCACTAGCAAAGGGAACCTCAGTGTCATATTTTATATCGCCGCCATCTTGACGGAAACGTAATGGCGGCCACCCAAATGTTAAAAGCTTAAATCAAATAATGACCAACCTAGTCATCCGATCTCTACTAAATTTAGCAACAACATACCTTTATGTGGTAAGCATCTTTTGACCTAACGACAAGATCATCAGCCCAATAGTTTGCAGATAGCGGCCATGTATGTGTGCAAATCGATTCACCATATCAATTCAAACACGGTGAAACCGAATTTAATGAAATTTTGTACAGAGGTAGCACTAGCAAAGGGCACCTCATATTCATGATTAATATCCGTATAACACGTTGTATTTTAACAACCCAAGCATTCAGGAGAAAGTAGGCTATATGTTCTTTACTGAACATCTGGTTTATATATATAGTCTAATTGATGTTGAATGGACTGTAAGATAATTTTCTTTTTATAGTGTCTGATTGATTCACGTACATTTTGATTATTTGCTGGTTAATCTTAAAAAAATAATTGCTTTGTTTGTTTATTTAACTACCAATTTATAGCCTACGTGTTCCATTAAAAATTATATATTTTTCCTAATGAATAAGTTTGAATCTATTAAATCTATCTCTATTTAAATATCTATGTTCTATCCAAATGCCATTCATAATTTCAGAAAATAGCATGTTTTGGCAATCGAAGTTTCATTAACGATTCACAGCGTGATGGATGGAAGAATAGCTAACTGCACAAAACGTGTGCAAAAACCGTTAAGTCCATAGTTTAATTATGTTTAGGGAAAGAAGACCCCACCGTAGATTTTACAGATTTTAACCCAATAATAAATAATTATTTGTTGAATTTTAGGGTTAATAAATATGGCATTAGCTGAAATTGTTTGGTCGTAGCAAGTTTTTCGGCACTTAGCGGCCTTTGCAAACGGACTACTGATTATCAGTAATTAAATGATAGAGGAAATAAATACCCTCTGCCCTAGAAAAATGAGGATAGTTGAAAGGAATTAAAGCGACGATAGTCAGATGGGAAGGGGAAATACAGGGGTAAACAGACCGAATTTGAAATCTCTCGGAGTCGTCAAACTGAAAAATGAAAGATATACTAGGGCTCAGGTACCCTATTTATTTATCATATGGCTTTTAGTGCCGGGAGTGTACAAGGACATGTTCGGCTCACCTGAGTCTGTAGCTACTTTCAGCGGACACCCTTAGGGTGAGCTACAAGTTCCGTTCAATTTCAAGTAGTTCCAACTTTCGCTGCCAGATATCAATGATACCTAGAGGTGAACGTTGGAACTTTGATATAGCTTTCCGACGAAATCTAACCTAACAATTCAGCTTCACACAAGTTTAGTCTGTGGAAGGATCGTTTATATACCGGTACCATAAATCTACGACATGGGACCGCCGGCTCTACTTCCCCTCCGAAGGAAGGCATACTGAAGGATTTTTAACGCTTTTAAAAAATCCGACGACTTTGTCCGGGTTTGAACCCGCTATCTTGAGCACAGCAGTTCATCATGCTACAAACTACGCCACCGAAGCCACTTTCAGCTACCCTAATACCTAAGAACAAGAGTTGACCGAGGGAGGTTGACAGGAAAGATGAAGAGGAAACCCAGCATAAGCTGGGGTCCCGTGGTCGACAATCTACGTTCCAAAAGGGGGAAAAGAGGGCGAGGAGCTGGTTTTACTCACCAAGACAAACTGATTACAGCCGACCAACTAGCACTAACCCATCACGACTCACCGCACTAACCGGAAATGATTAGCCTTTCAAGTTTTAGGATGGACTGACCTTGGAAACCGGACTAGATTTGACAAATTTGACAGATTTCACGCTCGTTAACGGAACTGGATCGCCTGACAGAACATGGCTAATTACATAACCAACAAATCAGAATAAATCGACAAGGAGCAACCAAATCCACTCTAAGAATCAATCCTGTTTGCAGGCGCGGCTGTAGAGGGTAGACAAGGTATACCTGGGTATTTTGAGAATGAATCCATTAATTCTTTAATCTGCCTATACAGTATATGAAACATATAACATTTATAGGCTAGTGTTTATATGGAATACTATATTGGCTTTCACGGCCAGTGAATTAAAACTCAGCAATTTTTCTAGGTTTGTGGCGTGTCTTGTGTGGGGGTTCGGGCAGGGACACCAAGAGCCCGCTGAAGAGCCAGCTTGTTGTTCCTAGGCGAAATCCCACACAAGACACGCCACAAACCTAGAAAAATTGCTGAGTTTTAGTGTTTATATGTTTATATGCTATAGAACTATAAGCCAGCAGATGAATATTATAATGTTGGTTAATTATACCAATCTACATTTCTATCGCTTGTTGAGGAAACGAGAAATACAATCAAGATTTTAAATATTTTCCGTAGCCACCATTTTTAAGTTCTCTTAGAATTGAATTGAATTAGACGTTCATATATTAAACGTTGTACGAAGATATACCGTGCGTCGTCGCCATGTTGGTTTTGTGTTCACCTGAAAGTCCCATAAGTGAACTGACTTTAACAGGCTCTATTGATATGCAAATTTTAGTTTGATTGCTGTAATAGATTCGTAGTTATTGAAAACCAGTGAATTATTTTGGATGATTGCAATGCTGGATTGTTCTGTGTGTAAGCCACAGAATTATGTACCAATAGATGTAGATTTTGTGTTGGTTCTTTATACAAACGATTACTATGATCGCATGATTAGGACGAAGATAATAAAAACTTAATTTTAAAATTTAGCACAGGCCATCTGGATTTTATGAAAATAATTGAATTTAATTATATGCTAGTCGTTTAAATTGTGTCTGTAGTAAAGGTAATAAGTTCATAGACTGAGCGCATGGTAACGTTATGGTTTACAACAGCAGACAGGTTGCACTGTGGATGGTGCAGTGAGTCATTCTCTCGTCCCAGCAAGAGGCAGTTTGAGCAGTTGGCTGTCATGAAGAAACCATTCAAGAGACAGAATAAAAATCGGAACTTTATTTCTCAAACACAAATTTTCTGAGAAAACCCGACAAAATACAGGATGCACAGAACAGCGTAAAAAAGAACACAGCGAGAGGATGAAGATATATTGGGAACGGAGGAAGAAAAAGTGCTAATAAGTTCAAAAGTGGTCTTAAGTTGGGCACAACGAATCAAAAAATAATAATATTTATAATATTTTTTTTCTGATGGCGGCATACACTCTATGCACCAGTCCACGAATATAATGACTCTACTACGTTATGTTTTTCAGTCGGTCAACACGATTGTACCCAATTGTGATGGGTTATTCCCTAATTCTGAAAAATATTACGTGAAATAAATAAATTAAATTGACCGACTGAGAAACATTAAATTTCGAAAACTAAGGCAACATTGAAAATGGTTTCAAATAGTATAACGTATAAACATAATGCAGGGTGATTCTTTTGCTGGAGCGAGGCCGACGGCCGGCTGCCGGGCGAGTGCGCCTTCCGCCAGCCAACCAAGCTCGTACCGCGGATTTCGCGCAGGTGGAAACCGTAACAAAGTATATTCATTAATGGTAAATTCAACAGCAAATATCATGATTAAAGAACTTACCTATCCACACGAGATGCTGAGAGTGTTCTCCTTCAGCTAACAGACAGGCGTTGTACCGTATAAATAAATTAGTGTTTACACGTTGTAATTCCCTTCTGTTGTGAGGTATATCTGCTGCCGTATATTGTTCTCCAGCTCCACTAGAGTACGGGTAATTGAACTGTACACTATGTATTTTAAATTAACCCACAATTGTACATCAAACGGGCTTAAGTCCGTGCTTCGATTAATTACGGTAAACATGCATGGAGGGGGGGGGGGGGGTTGCAGGAGTAGCTATATAATGTAACGATGTGATTTCCAAAGTTACTGTCTGTCAGCTGAAGGAGAACACTTTTAGTACCATATCTTCTGTGAAAAGATAAGTTCTAACCTTTAACTGGTGACGTGAGGTCATTCAGATTCCCAAGAAATGAAATAAAAACATCTGTGCTTCTTTAATTAAATCTTGCAGCTGTTGTTTATGTTACCTTCTTATCTGTGCGCTGACACTACACACCCTCGTTGATGAAAGTTTAGTGACTTAATGACTTTAATGACCCTGGTTAGCTCACCTCCGCCTCGTGCAACCCTGCGAACCGAGCTCGGTTGGCTGACGGAATGCGTGCGTGCCCGGTAGTTGGCCGCCGGCCCCGCTCCAGCAAAGAATCTCACTGTATAAGTTAGTTACCTTACAATGTTTCACTGCGCTCGGATGATTAAATCGCGAGAAACTTTCATTGCGATATTTTAACTTTGCTTGGCTGCCATGTTAGTTTTGTACTTGACAGGTTTATAAATGTCACGTAGATGAACGTATCTTAGTATTGTCTATCACCATACAATATTTCAGGGTGATATTAGTAATAGTTTGGGAGATATAGAATGCCGGTGAAACATTTCGCATGGCCACCATTTTAGAATGGTGAAACGTGTTAAAATTTGAAAGGCACGGTCAAAGTCAAACAAGGTAAGTCCTTACCGAGTTTGATTGAACTCGCTCTAGCCGTTGGAATTTCATTAGGGGGACACACACACGGACAAAAGGTGTTCTGAGAAGTCTACATTTCATACGATGAAAATAAACTAAAAATGTCCCCTGGTTTGTAAGAGCTTTCTTCGAACACCAATTCCATCAAATCTGGAAGGAAACCTGTAGAATGAAGGGATCAATACCAGGTAAAACATTATTTTTAGCTACGTGCGTTGGTTCCTTCCCACACATCCCCATCCCATCTTGTGCGTTGCCTGGTGTAACACTTCCGTTTTTTCCCTTCCCTTCTACCTTGAATGCCTCAATTTTCTCTGTATAATTTTTAGCCTATTTTCATTTATGAAACAAGATGTTCAGTAAAGAACATATAGCCTACTTTCTCCTAAATACATGGGTATAGTTATAACTCTTTGTCCTTTTCAAAGAGTATAATTGCATGTTGGTTGTAGTAGCTTGTTGAAATACAACGTGCTTTACGGATAGTATACGTTGATTGATTGAATCCTCACCTAAATTATATATACACACACTAATACAGCCATTACAAATTCACAGGCCATCAGATAAAATTCAACACTCACCCAAGTATACGAGGCTAAATGACCATGATGCCCATGCATCTCAAATGAAATAACAACAACAGCTTCCTACCCAAATCTTTCCTCGAATAAACGTACACACACAAGTAAGCGTACAGACATCACAGTGACACAGGTCATCAGACAACTCTACACACACACCCACGTACATGGGACTACAAGACCATGATGCAGCAAAACTCCTAAAGAATCAACAACAACAAAAATATACTCTACTGCGGATCAAGGACAACGCATTTTAATCGTAGTAGTTGAGTGTTGAAATATTTGGCGTTATAAGTTTACGGTATGTATAATATTTTCGATTGCAAATACACTATATGCTTAACATTATAACGTGTAAGATCAATAAATACGAAGTAAAATAAGAAGTTCCGTCATGAACTAGAGAGCCTACTTTTCTTAAAATTTAAGATTCATGCCAATGATTAATCTATATGGATCTATCTAGAATAATGACGAAATTAAGTTGGTAATATAGAAATTTCTAATTAGTTCGAAATACTGTACAGTATACCTGGCATAATGCAGCCTAATAGAGAACTACAGTTGGCAGCCCTGGTGACTGAATATATTCTTAGTCCAATCTCTTAAGGTACAGAATACAAAATTTGGTTGAAGTCCAATGGATAGTATGGATGTTACATGCTGTTAAACATTGGATCTAACAGCGCGCGTAAAATCATGTTGGCAACAATAACATACATGTATTGGTCAGAAATAATCTGAAATAATATGATCTATTGTTGTGTCAAGTTTTAATGAAATCCATTAGTTAGTATAGAAGTTACATGCATTTTAAAATTGGACCAATTAGCAGGCTTAGAATCATGTTGGCAGCAGTGGCGTAGGCCTATATTAGTTACTCCAAATTTATCTAGAATGTCAGGTACTATACGTGTGCAAAGTTTAGTGCTATTGGCTTGCATACTTTCTGATATATTGATATTAGGGTAACAAAAATAGAGACAGTATTTATTAACAGTTGGCAGCCCTTGTTACTCTTAAGAATCAGCATAGTCATATCTGTTATGGTACACATAGCACACACGAAATTTGGTTGAAATCCAAATGATAGTATAGAAGTTACATGTATTTAAAATTGGACCTATCAGCAGGCTTAGAATCATGTTGGTAGCTCTGACGTATATGCGTTACTCCAAATTTATATAGAATGTCAGGTACTATACGTGTGCATAGTTTAAAGCTGTCGGCTTTCATACTTTCTGATATATGGGTATTTGGATTTTTAAAAAATGAGAGCATTTATTAACAGTTGGCAGCCCTGGCGGCTCTTAAATATACGCTCAGTCATATCTGTTTATTTACACATAGCACATACGAAATTTGGTTGAAATCCAATTGATAGTGTAGAAGTTATATGCATTTAAAATTAGGACCTATCAGCAGGCTTATAATCATTTTGGCAACACTGCCATGTATCGCCTCCTGGAAATTCAACTGCAATATTATTATCTATACGTGTGCCAATTTTGAAATAGCTCCCATTCATACCTTCCAAGATATCCAACATGGAGCTCAAATTTCAATTGCGATTTTTCAGCAGTTGGTAGCACTGACATCACTTTCAAATATGGCCGTGATATATTCAGGCATAGATCTTTACTCCTACCAAATTCTGTTTCGATTGCTGCAGCCGTTTAGGAGTTGATAGGGACACACACACACACACAGCCAGCCAGACAGACAGACAGAAGGACAGACAGACATTTGCCCGATCTCATAAGTCTACTTTTTCCTCATTTTTGCAAAATGTGATAAGTAGGCTAAAAATGAACCTGCTGGGATTTGATCCACGAACCTTAAGTCTATGAGTGCAGGTCACTACAGTTACGCCATATATGCCGTATGCTACTACGTGATTAACAACTGCTTTAGTATAACTCCATGATATTTTTCTCTTGCAATCAACGATTTAATAAGCGTTTTATGCCGTTTCTATAAACCATTTGATACTAAATATGTATTATTTTCTTCAGTACATTCCTAAAAGGATACAAACTTATGAAGTTACGGAAAGATATGGATTTACTATCAAACAATATCTGCAATTGTGACCCTACGATTGTGACCTGATTTAGAAGATACATTCCAAAGTCAATGAAAAAAATAAAAAATGGCCCCAGCTCAGGAGTCCCTCAGAATCTCCAATACAGAAAATTTCCAGATGCAATTCCTTATAGAATAAATTATACGAGTCTTACAGTAGTCGCATATGATGTGTAACATGTGACATGTTATCCTACTATGTGTGGCCCGGGAGCGCAAATCCCTTGTTAACAGTGAACTCTGTTGGTCATTGAAATAACTACTTGTAAAACTCCAGTGCCAAATTCTGACCGTAATAAATCATAATTGTTGTTTGCTAAGACGTTGCATCTTATTAGTTTGATACCATATTGTGCAATTTGCAATGGAAAATTAAAAGTGTATATTGTAATATTATAGTGCAGAAATGGCTTTAAAAAGCTGAGCCGTCTCGGTTGCAGACAAGATGGCAGCTGATCTCTCGTTCTGAACTATATTTCACTAATTTGAGTATGTTGCATGCAATATAGCCTACAGATATAAAAATAATAGGAACTTTGTATGAAATGAACTTTGTTTGAAATATACCCGTGTAAAGAAATCTTTTAGTCAAAGTCATTATTGGCTAAGACGTTGTATCTTAATCGATTGATATCATTCATTTTGGGAGGACATAATTAGGTCTGTGGTTACAGCATTGGTCTCTCAACCGACCGGCTGGGGTTCTTATCCTAACAGGGTTGTATTTTTTGCTTGATTATTTATATTTATTGTTTTTTGAGTACTGAGGCGTTATACAATTGAGTGTTATATTGTGCTTTTTGCAATGGAAAATATATATTTAATTAAAACAAAGTTCTCCAATAGATCTGCAGTAGTGACATCTACCTTCACCTAGTTGAACTACGGTATGCGTGAGCACGGCCGAAGCAATCCACTGCCTACTTGATGCGAGCTGCGCTCTATACCGGCCAGTTAGTGAACCCATGCCAGAGATGTTATTGAAAATGGCTTCTTTTTTGCCGATAGAGCGCACTGAGAAGTATATGCACGATTAAAAATTAGGTGTGCAGAAGGTATATTAAATGTGTTTCTCCCAGTGATACGTTTAGACCAACGAAGTTTCAATTATTGTTAGTAGTCGGTGTTAATATACTGAATTCCTACGTTATTTGGAGTGTTTGTTGATGCGATATAGATTCCACATAGCCACATGTCCGACAGTGCATCCAGTGCTTACATTAAATAAGAATACAGCAAAAGTATGATGATTTATTAAATCGTGATTGTTTTCAGCAAATATGATATAATTAATATTTTCACACCAAAGAACGACAACTTGAAGATGATTTATTGTAGGAATATCTTAAGTGGGGTCTCCAAACCTTGAACTAAACTGTATGTGATATACATTCGCAATAGCCACAAGGCCTACAGTACGTCGTTGTACCGATCTCCGCCACCACGCGCCCTCATTGTTTCCGTCCCATGCACTTCCGTCCCATCCACTACCGGTACCGTCCCTTTTCCAAAATCACTCCCACAAAAATGTCCAGCTACCGAGTGCCACAAAAATATCCAGATATCGAGTGGAAAGATGTTACACATCAAAAAGTTGCAAGTCTACAGGGGAGAAAATATTACTAAATAGGATAATGTAAATAAAATAAAATGATTTTGGGTAAGAAATTGTGATTGATTTAAATTCTCTATTTCAGTCTAAAATGTGCACACCTCTGTAAAATCTCTGACCTACCTTGATAGCTGTTCGTGTTAAGAGTTTTGGTAGTCAAGGGCAAAGGCTTTAATTCCAGTCCTGGGCGGTACTTGGCAACTATCCTGAGTATGGTATTTCTTCATTTACTCAAAACATTTGTGCGATACTAGCTTACTTTAAGTTCATGGGACCTATTTGAATATTGAAATAAGTATGGTCAGCGTGCACCTGATTTCAATGGGGAGGAAACCCCAGTTAGTTTGCATCAAGGCACTCTCTCCTCTTCTCACATTTGAGGAAGGCGTCGTACACCGTCAGTGCATCCAATTCTTGTAATGTCCCTCAGTGACTGTACGTAAACTGTGTCGTAGTACTTCCCACGAAGGGATTTCATGTATTAAGAGATTTTAATCATAAGAACGCTTGCCATGGTGGTTAACGTGCCGGTCTACTAACCCAAAGCTTGCAGGTTCGTTCCCGGCCGTGGTAAGTGATTTTTGAAAGGCGACAAAAATTACGACACGTATGCCATACGTTGATGACATGTCAAAGAACCCATTTGAATTCAGTAGGCCGTGTTCATAATGGCAAAATTAATCTCGGGAGTTTACGCCAACACAAAGTTCCTCATTTTTCTACTAGAAAGCGCTATAGTGTTCAAGGAACTTAGATATCTAACCTCAAGGAGCTTAGATATCTAACCTCCTTGACTTTCAAAGTGCTTCAAGGAACAACGAAATTCGACATGCAACCTACCCTCTGGGAGTCAAATAACAAAGCTTGCACCCGGCACCCGAGGCCATACGATATTATTATTATTATTATTTTTATTATTATTATTATTATTATTATCATCATAAGAACATATCATGTGAATACGGTGGACGTCCCAGTAGGCCTACCTCCCATCGCTTGTCAGGTAGAAGATCCATCATGGAGTTTGCAGTGTGTTGAAGCAAATGTTATATAATTTTCTTTGGATTGCGGAATGTAGGTGCTGTATCAAGGCGACAGTAGGCTAGTAAGTACAGTACTTTGACCATCTGGCTGTGAGTTGTAGCTTGGTGTATTATGACCACATGAATGTCACGTTCCACAATTAAATTGTCCTTCACACCACCATCACCACCATGTTCCGTATTCATCTATTGTTGTTAATTCAGTTTAGGGGTTTAGGACATCCTATCCATTAGCCCCGTATACTCAGGTATGTGTTTAATTTGTCTGATAATAATAATAATAATAATAATAATAATAATAATAATAATAATAATAACATATCGTATGGCCTCGGGTACCGCGTGCAAGCTTTGTTATTTGACACCCAGAGGGTAGCTTGCATGTCGAATTTCGTTGTTCCTTGAAGCACTATGAAAGTCAAGGAGGTTAGATATGTAAGCTCCTTGTGCACTATAGCACTTTCTAGTAGAGAAATGAGGAACTTTGTGTTGGCGGAAACTCCTGAGATTAATTTTGCCATTATGAACACGGCCTACTGAATTCAAATGGGTTCTTTGACATGCCAACATCGTATGACATGCGTGTCGTAATTTTTTCCGCTTTTCAAAAATCACTTACCACGGCCAGGAGCGAACCTGCAAGCTTGGGGTTAGTAATCCGACACGTTAAACAGTCACCCTCCTTGGTAAGCTAATTTGTCTGATAACCTGTATTTATGTGATGGCTGTAGTAGTGTGTGGAACAGGAATGAGCAGGTGCCCCGGGACTTGAAGAAGTAAGGTACTATCCTGGCATTTGCCGTGATGGAGAGTGAAGTGGGGTGGGAGTGCGTAAACTACACCCAGAATAGCCGCTGTCATAGCTGTGATTCTCACCTTCAATCTCCGGACTTGATGGATGCTCGCCGATGCAGTCGTGGTGAGCTATTCAACGCGCACAGCTACGCAGCGAGATGCGCTGATGCGCAGATACCATTATAACTCGTTGCAAAAATGAAGAACCCCTTTTCGAGAAGCATTACGGCACAAGAGAAGCCGGTTGGCTGCGTGGCTCAGCGGTAATATTCTCGCTTGCTGGGCCCAAGGTTGCAGGTTCGATCCTGGCACAGTCAGCTGGCATTTGAGGGTGCGCAAATGCGAGAGAGCCGTGTCAGTAGATTTACTGGCGCGTTATAGATCGCCTTCAGGGCAAAATTTCGGCACCCCGACGTCTCTCAAAGCCAGAGCAGTTAAAAGGGACGTAAAACCAATAACATTATTATTGCAAGAGAAGCCATCGTCCGTACCTTAGGGCGGTTATTGTGAAATATCGCCAAAGATAGACGCGCTATTAATGTACGACGCCATCCACAAGTATGACAAAAAGTTGAAGCAAATGCTATCTAATTTTCTTTGGATTGCGGAATGTAGGTGCTGTATAAAGGTAAGTATAAAGTAAGTACAGTACTATGGCCATCTGGCTGTGAGTTGTAGCTTGGTGTATTATGACCACATGAATGTCACGTTCCACAATTAAATTGTCCAATAACATTATTATCCGCACCTTAGGGCGGTTATTGTGGAATGTCTTCCACCTGACAAGTGATGGGAGGTAGGCCTACTGGGACGTCCACCGTATCCACATGATAATCTATGTTCTTATGATTAAAATCACTTAATACATGAAATCCCTTCGTGGGAAGTACTACGACTCAATTTACGTACAGTCACCGTGGATCGTTACAAGAATTACATACGTTACATTCGGGGAGAGAGCATTGACGCAATGCTACTGGTGTCTATTCTGCCAATAAAGGCAGAATGCCATCGTGACTTGAACACGAATCACTTGAATTAGGTTTTGGTTGGGCGCCACTCTAAATAAAATTAAGTTGTGTACTGGAGAAAGCCAAGATCCCGGTACCTATAAGGATCTATAAGGATCTATCGCTTGTCCTCCCAGCTCGACTTCACCCGCGAATCATTCCTCTACCACCGCAAGAACGATGTCTGTGAGCTGTACACACATTGTCATCAGTTACAACTGGGGATGATGGCAGGCCAATTGCCAGGATGACCGCTAACTTGGGTGTAATTAAGGAAGGTTCAGGCAAGGGATTTTGGAAGGAAGTCAAACCTGTTAAATGGAGCCGTCCCAGCATTTGCCTGGTGGAGAAAATGCGAAACCACGAAAGCTATTTTCAGGACGGTAGAGGTGGGATTTTAACACACTCTCTCCCGATGCCAGCGAGGCACGAGGTAGCGCATTAGTGCTCTCGACTACCGTGGCCGATGGCGATGATGATGATGATAAGTGTTGTTTTAGTGGGGAAAATAAATAAATAAATAAATAAATAAAAAATAAAAGACAGAGGAAGGAAATGCCCTCAATCTTTGAAGAATGAGGATTAAGGAACTCAAAAAGAAGGAGAGTCATGAAAGGCAGATATGTACAGTGGCGTACCGACGGGGGTGTTGGGGTTTAAACCCCCACCTCATCCCAGAGATATTTCTTTACTTGAATCTCCGGCATCCTGGCAAGGATGTAGCAATAGCAATAACTATGGTCATGATGATACCAGTGCATCAATTCATCCATCACCTGTTTTACACTACCGCTAGTGAGGCGTCTTACTCCTGTATATACTTTAAAAGTGATCGCGTTCGTCACTTGGTAAATGTCCTGCCTGCACTCTACTCGCAGCGAGACTCCTCCATCGGCGTTGAAGCTAGCCATTGATTAGTTTTGCTGTTGAAGTGTGCGATCGGTAACCTTCTTCATTTCGCTTCGGATTCCTTTATTTGTGTGTGTCCGTTTCGTTAAAGATAATACATTCAGTACATGAGGAGTTTCTGCAATTTATTCCAATTAATGATACAGAAAGTCATTAAGATAGGCAGATTTTGAGAGTCAATAGCAATGGCAGAAGGAACACGGAGAGCAAAACATTATTTTTCTCTCACATAATATCAGTATTACAAGCAACCACGTAACTATGCTCATGATGATACCACTGCACCATTTCAGTTTTAATATTTAGTTAGTTTTCCATACATTT
Source organism: Meconema thalassinum (assembly GCA_946902985.2). Classification (NCBI taxonomy): domain Eukaryota; kingdom Metazoa; phylum Arthropoda; class Insecta; order Orthoptera; family Tettigoniidae; genus Meconema; species Meconema thalassinum. The sequence continues at coordinate 456,863,969 of OX336388.2, forward strand.
TAGATATTTTTCATTTTTTATTATGTCGAAAAAATGAGGGCAAAAATAGTTTTCATGCAAAGAGAACGGTTAGTTAATTACTGTTTATGAATATTAATTGAAATATCATTTTAATTATGATGATGACTGTTGCTTTAAGGGTCGGAACAGCAAGATCATCTGCCCCTTTAATAATGTACACATTTACGCCCCCCCCCCCCCTCCAGAAGGAAATCCTGGGTACGTCACTGGATATGAAATTGGAAGAGGAGAGAGTCACCCCAAAATCAATGAAAATTAGGAAAACGGATCCAGCTCCAGAATACTTCGGGGATGTCTAACTCCCGAGCCTTTCTTTCGTGAGGAAAATGTGCTTGATGGGTACATTACCTGCGCCAACCTCGATCACCCGTGCTATTATAGTTGCGTACACAGGTGTAGCCATTCTACTTTCTTTTCTGTTTCATTGCCTTTACACCTCGCCGGTCTACTAACTTTACCTACTTTCGGTGTACGCAAGTAGCACCATGTAATCATAACGTTCCTACAATGTATGCAAGTACCTCCGTACGCAAATCGCACTATACCATCATGGGCCCTTGAGGATGTAGCATTATCTAGGGTGCGGCTGCACACACCCTACCCCTCTTTAGGGCCTTGTGCAGAAGGCAGGAGATACCACGAGAAGAAACGAACAGGTCTGAGCCCTCGTAGAATTAATCTCCAGGAAAGATGATGATGATGATGATGATGATGATGATAATTGTTGTTTTAAGGGGCCTAACATCGAGGTTATCGGCCCCTCCAGGAAAAATGAGACAAGGGTCAATTAAGGCGGGAAAATGAAAGGCACCCTAGGTTTCGGATACTGTAATACCATCAGGATCAGAAGAAGGTTACGTCCCTTTTAACTACTGAGGCTTTTAGAGACACCGGGGCGCCGGAATTTTACCCAGAAGTGGATCCTTAACGTGCCATTAAATCTACTGACACGGCTCCCTCTTATTTGCGCAACCTCAAATGCCAACTGACTGCATGAGGATTCAATCCTGCAACCTTAGGCACGGAAAGCGAGAATGTTACTGCTGAGCCACGTAAGAAAACGAGAGTTGACTAAGGAAGGTCGACAGGAAAGATGACAGAGAAGATTCCGGCACAAGTTAATTGAATTAATGCCAGACTCAGCTAGGATCTCGTGGTCGCCAACCCACGTTCCCTTTGGGGACCGGCGCCTACAACCCTAAGCTCTAAAATATACATGAGCAATAAATACCAGTAGTTGGAAGGCCACCAGCACTGATAGCGTGGGACGGCACTGAGCAGTTCATTCACAACCTTCCTTGACCAGAGTCTTCTTACGTTACGTCACGTAGCCTAGTTTAAGGGGGGCACAAAAACAGAGAGAGTACAATGTACTTCTACTAGCTATTAGGAAGAAAATTGCATTCATAAGATGGCCGTGATGAACGAGGTCAGAGTTCACCGGCTTTATTACTGGCTACCAGAATAGAAGCTGCCCCCTAATCAACGGTACAACTGGTCGCTGATTGTCTCGGAAGTGAATCAATGAGTGGAGACGAACAACTGGGCTCGACAGTTGACAGGCGCATACCGTGGTGACATCTTCAACATAGCATACTTGAGTGGACACCGTAACTCTTTTCAGTCGGTCAACACTAAATAATAGACTACCAATTACTGGAAAATAGAAACAATCAAAACAAACAATCGTGAAAAAAAATACAAGTGATTAATAATAGTTGTTACTTTAAGGCGGCCGACAGCGATAGCTACGCTCGATAACGCGTAGCGCTAGGCCATGGGGCCAAGCTCTCTGCGGACTCGGTGGACGTGGGTTCCAGCCCCACTGTCGGCCGTCCTTGAAATAGTTTTCCGTGGTTTCTCATTTTCAACTTCAGGCAAATGCTGGGATGGTACCTTCTGATAGCCCACGATAGCTTCTTTCCACATCCTTGCGCAGTTTCATTCATATTCATTTATTTCATCTCTCATTAACTCCTGTCATGAGGTTGGCGTCAGGAAGGGCAACTAGCCGTGAAAACTACCCGCCACATAAACATTCATCGCATCTCTTCCCCGACCCTCTGGAAAGGGGTAAACATACATAGGTTTACATACATACATACATACATACATAACTACATAAATACATTCTTGCTTTAAGGGGTGTAACAATGAGGTCATCCTCCCCTGATTAAACATATTTGTTACGGACTGCAGGAAAACAAGTAGGTTATTGTTAGTCAAATGTTGTTGTTGTTTTCATTTAGGGACTTTGTGACATCGTGGTCATGAAGACACGTGTACTTAATTTAGCGTGGAATTTGTCTGATAACTTGTGTTATTGTTATGGCTGTATTAGTGTTTGTATTTGTAATTCAAATGAGGATTGTGAAGGAGGCGGTCATGGCCTCAATTTAGTAACCATTCTGGCATTTGCCTGGAGTAGAACTGGGAAACCACGGAAAACCACCTCCAGGATGGCTGAGGTGGGAATCGAACCCATCTCTTCTTAGGTTTGCCTCACAAGGCTGAGTTTGCTTCGTTCCAGCCCTCATAAAGTACAAGAATTAAAAATTCTTGGCTGAGCCGGGAATCGTACCGGGATCTCCGGGCTGACGGCCAATAATGTTAGCCAGTTAACCACGAGGTTGTCTACAACGATAACACTGAATTATTAAACTCAACAAGAGATTAGTGTATTTTAGTCATTGCCTAATTATAAGAATCGTAATTCACTAATTTAATAGATATAAAATTCCAGTCATTCGACTGATAACTTGAAATGTAAGAGAGAGGTATTCAGGAATAATATATATAAAAAAATAGAAAAGAAACCCCATGGTACCACAGTCCATGGAGGGCCTCTCACCATGGTTCCATTATTGATTGGGTTCGAATCCCGGTAAATGGATATGAGTTTTTCGATGTGAAATGTCACGTCCTATGGTTCATATTCCACGTAAAGGCGAGGTCTCATGGCTCATGACCACAAGATTAACCTTCACAAGAATCTAATGGATCTTTCCTGTAATTAAGGTGAGATTGGAAAGGAGGCGGCCGTGGCTTTGAATTAAGAACAATCCCGGCATTTGGAGTAGAATGGTAAACCACAGAATGCCCTAAGACCAGAACTTAATATTTTGGCTGAGCTGAGGATCGAATCCGTACTTCATAGGCCACTGCACCACGGGCTAGACTTTTCTATTGAACATTGCACATTTCTTGAATGTATAAAATATTAACATCGAGTTTCCACCATCTAATAAGTTAAAGCTACGAGTAACTCAAAATGTCTTGGTATATAAAACCCCATAAGAAGGGAGAATGCCGTTTTGTATTTTTATACGCCGTCCATTCTAGTGGTTGAAACAATGCTCACTATCCATAGCGTTATAAACTGCAGCGTGCTGGTGAATGAAGCCGTCGTCCCACACGTCTTTGTAACTAGGTTACGATACTATACCATTCAGATGGGTGATAAATGTCATGTTCTTTAATTTAACCAGGGGAATGATGCTAATATCGGCTCGTATATTAAAAACTCCCACTCACTGGTTACAGCACTCTGATGAATTCAATGGCTTATATTGCTACAAACTGCACTGCAATAGCGTCCTGCTATAATTCTTCAAAAAAGCTCATTCAATACGGATTTTCTATGCCATTCCACGCCTTATTCAGATCTGGGATGTAAGAAGAGTGCTTTCAGGGGCTTCGTAATCTTAATAGATTCAATGCGACAACATTATAGCGCATTTATGACAGTGTTCTTTCTTTCCACCCGCGTTCTTATTACTGGTCACGCTTCTCTGCCGTACGTAGATACACAGCCATTAATGTTAAGCCGAATTTGTCATACAAGAGGTACGAGAAAATAAACATTTTACTTCACGACACATGTTCATATCCGAATAAGCAGCAATTCATTACAAAGTATTTAATGTTCACTTTTCTAAGTATTCGTGCAAAGCAAAATTAATCTTAATGAATTGAAGTAAACCAATACATACAATAAGAAAACCCTCTCCTGGAACACTAAAAGCAGGCATTATAACACCGTAATTAAGCCAGAGGCACTCTTTGCAGCAGAGACACTAGTCTTGAGGAGACAAGGGCAAATGGAAAAATTGGAAATCAAAGAGAGAAACATTTTGAGGAAGATCATAGGTCCTAAATTCCAAAATAACAAACAAGTTTTCTATAGGAATGACACCCTGTATGTGAAGTCGGAGAGTCTTTCATATACCATAAGGAAAAGAAGGATTGATTTCTATGGACACATCTACCGGATGAATCCTGCTCGAATAACCAAGAAAATCTTTGACTTCTTTTCCAAAAAGAAGATCAAACCTAATTGGTTTACGGAAGTAGCAAAGGACCTGCGACAGCTCCAGATTACTGAAATCATGTTGATGAATGGTACAGCCAAAACCGTGACCAAAGACAACACCAAGAAGTTCCAAGCCAGAGCCTTCTCCAGAAAACCGATGCAGATATCACAAGAGGAAAGAAAGAGGAGATCAGAATGAAGAAGTATTGAGAGAAAAAGAGAGCACACTCATCTAAGAAGTGATTGATCTGACGTACCCCAAAGTATGTGATTCTAAAAGAAGAAGAAGAAGAAGTCAACCGTAGGACAGCGTACCTAACTCTGATTGTTGGTAACCAGTCCTAAAGAAACGAAATGTGTTAAAATATTCCTATGTTGCCTATTTTCATCTCATGAAATATAGGCTTGTCTTTTGTTCGTGAGTGTGTGTGTGACTTTCATGATCTTTACCAATCCAACATGGCAGGACGAAATACTCCACCAGGTGCTAAATATCTCCGAAGCTAGAGCAGCAATAGACCAGAAACTTCGTGCTGCTAGACGACTATAAAGTAATTTCACGTATGTGACTTTCAAACACCTGTCAAGGACAAAATGGCGGCCTTGTGATTAACTTATTCGAATATTTAAATTGACTTTTCTGGCGATGTAATCACACTTGTGCAGTGAAACTTGGCATATCAAATCTTTTAAAACCAAGTGTATTGATGTTCAGTGTAATTATTTGGTTTGAGAAATTCAAGATGGTAGCTGTGCAAAATATTTAAAAAGAATTATTTTTGTATTCTATTCAATTGGTTGAAGTGAAATGTATAATCAACCATTACTATAATGTTATCTACTGGTACATAAACCTATGCATACATTTTCATAAATTATAGATGGCGCGTTAGTCAATTCTTCAGGAATGAATTCCTGTAATTCGTATTGGAATGATCTAGTCCCTGTGAAACGTAGATCAGTGAAAAACTACTGATGTTTAAACAACAACATATTATATTACTTTTCAAAATTTATAGATCATGTACATGTCAACTTCTCATACATGAATACTTGTCAATGAATGATCGGATCATTGTGAGATCTGACATAATAAAACACTACTATAATCTAAACCTTCAGGTGCATAAATATAATATATTGCTTCCTTTTCACAAATCATATTATAGATGGCCTTCATGTCAATTCTTCATACATGAATTCACCTAACTCGTCATTGAATGCTACGATGACTACAAGTATAAAAGTATAAAGTATAAAAACCTATTGGTTCCTCTTCATACATTCTAGATGTCTTGCATTTCAGCTCCTGATATATTAGGCCTAATTCCCTAGTTCGTAAGGATTGGACCGATCTCTGTGAAACCTAGCATAGCCATAGCATAAACCTACAGATACATAAATCTATCACTACGATTTCATAAATTATAGACGGAGCGTTGATTGAACATTTCATGACTCTGAGTAAAATTTTAAAAAAATCCTCTCGGCACGCCGGAAGGCGGAGGTAGTTTTCACCGGGCAAACTAGGGGATAGGCTATAATAGGCAAAATATGCAGGTTTTCGTAGGAGGATCAGACCTCATTGATTTCAAGAAAGTATTTTACATTTGGAGGTTAATTCACTTTTTTTTTCGTTTTTGTATGCATATTTTTATCATTTTATTGTCCTATGGTGATGGTAACCTTCTTGTCATTTGGGGTTCATTTTTATAGTTGTGATCACACTGTCCTTATACAAGGTTTGGAACTGATGTGTAACTATCTGACCGTCTGTTACTTCTTCACGCAAAATTTTATCTCCCGCAGAGATTTTTGTTGGTTCCTCAGTTTAGGGGCTGCGACAACGTGGTCATGTAACCCCGTGTACACTGGGTGTGTGTAGAATCTGATAAACGGTGTTAATTGTGTTGACTGTATTAGTCTGTAATTCAGGTAAGGTCTGCAGACGGTCAATTTTATGTAGTAGTTCCTAATTTTGTACCATATACTAACGTCAACGACACCTAGCTGTGAACTTGGCTACTAGATGCCACCGCGACCAGCACTTGCAACGAACTTTGGAACTTGCCCTCCAAAGGAAAGCATGCTGAGGGATTTTTAGCGCTCTTAGAAAATCCGACGACTTTGGCAGGCTTTGAACCAGCGACCTTGGGCTTATACTGTAAGTTCAGCATGCTACCAGTTAGCCGCTTCCCACAGAGCCAGATGGAAAAATGAATGTGATCTCGTGCGATGGCGTTGTCTTGGCAACCTCTGAGAGCTCATCCCTCATCAATTAAGAAGCGTTGTCATGGTAACCTCTGATGGCACTTGCCATTTTCTTTAATTCCGAAATCATTTTTCTCATCCCTTGGCGTAATGGTAGGTCAGATCAAAAATTCTTTCAGACAAAGTTTTAGGTAATTATTAGGGGAATATTTTCCATTCTGTACGGTTTTGATATTGTGCCTATTAAGAGAGATATGATTAATGTTTCCCGAAAAAAACACTTTTTTCCACCCTTTTGGTCAATGTTTGGTGCTATCAAAAACTTTTCAAACATAAATTTTTGGCACTTATCCGACACATATTATGAACTTTGAATGGATTCGATATTTCACGTATTAAGAGAGTTATAGCGATATTTCTCTTTTTCGAAAAAAAAAAGGCCCCGCCCCCCCCTTCAACCGATTTTGCCCATTAACGAACTCGACCGAGATTTTAAGGGGATACATATTATGCAAAACATTCAAAGTGATTGGTGCAAAATTAGGGCAGTTATCGTGTCCACAAGAAATTGATATATATGCATATATATATATACACACACATATATATATATATATAAACTTTTGAACTGACGGTGGTTTGGGGGTCTGGGGGATGTGAAACGCGAAGGTATGTCGAAATTTTCCGTAAGTTGAAACATGGCACCCATTGCAATGGTTAGCTTTCTGATGAAATCTACCTAAATTGCAATAGTCAGCTTTCTGATGAAATCTACCTAAAATAGGCTACATAATTAAAAATACTACCTTCATCGACACCTAGCTGTGAACTTGGCTACTAGATGCCACCGGAACCATCAACTCGCAACGAACGTTGGAACTTCCCCTCCGAAGGAAAGCAAACTCGTTTTTTTAGCGCTCTTAGTAAATCCGACGACTTCAGCCGGGTTTGAACCCGCGACCTTGGGCATAGAAGTTCAGCATGCTACCAGTTCCTATACCGAAGTCGCTTCCCACAGACAGATGGAAAACTGAATGTTATATCGTGCAGTGGCGTTGTCATAGCAACTGCTGATGCTCATCCCTTATCAATTAAAGGTAAAGTTGTCATGGCAACCTCTCTTGGCACTTGGCATTTTCTTATAATTTAAATCATTTTGCTCACCCCGTGGCGTAATGGTGGGTAATATCAAAAATTCTTTCAGACAAAAGTTTTAGGTAATTATTAGAGGAATATTGTCGTACGGTTTTGATATTGTGCCTATTAACAGAGATATGATTAATGTTTCCCGAAAAACCCACTTTTTCCCACCCCTTTGGTCAATGGTTGGTGCTATCAAAAAACTTTTCAAACATAAATTTTAGGGCCTCGTCCGACACATAGTATGAACTTTGAATAGATTCAATATTTCAGATATTAAGAGAATTATAGCGATATTTCACTTTTTGGAAAAAAGCCTCCCATTTTCACCCACTTTGACGGATTTTGCCCATTAACGATCTCGACCGAGACTGTAAGGGGATACATATTATGTAAAAAAATTCAAAGTGATTGGTGGAAAATTAAGGCAGTTACCGTGTCCACAAGAAACTGATATCTATACATATATATGTATATATTGAGACCGTCAAGGTTGGAGTTGCCAGGATAGCCAACAACCGCAATGACTTCCCTAACATCTCACCAGTCGAGCACATAAACAAAAAAAAAATTACCGTGAGGATCAGGTGAACTTCCAAATAGGCTAAAGCGGCACGAGAGTCCGTAGTCCACAGGGATCGTGGTACATGGTGACGATGGTCATAGACTGCCTAAAGAAAGGTTCACCTTAAAAACTAGACTGAGAAAATGAACATCCAGACTTATGTAAAACGCCGTGAAAATTTATTGATAAAATTCACAAGCCCCTAGCCTAGTTCGGAGGGTTACAATTGGCTAGTCCGCAAGCTAATAAACAAACAAAAATAAAGAGCAGGTCCCTACCTGAGAAGTTACGGAAAACCCTCGCGAAAGATCTAACTCACAATTATAAAGCAACAACAGCAACGCTAGGAAAATGGTACGACGCAAGTCCTTACTTCAAGTTACAAGATCAAGCTAATATCTGAATTTATATTTAACAGGGTAGCAAAACAAAACTAAGTTAGGATGGTACCATTTCAACATTTACATTTAACGTTAGTTCATCTAGCTAAGTCCTATCAATTAACAAAATTTACGGCGATGACGTCCGTAAAAGAAAACAATTACATTGAAAAGCTAAGTGTACAGCCATGTAAAAAAAAACCAATTAATTGTGCTTAGAAACTACGTGCTAACAGCACACAATAAGGTAACATGTAGGATTTATACACCTGTACTGTGCCCAACTCTAGGAATGGGTATTCCAAGATTCAGACACCTAGATATCAAGGTAAAGGCTACAGCCGCTTTTCAAAGTTGAGATATTTGAATATCGCGCTCCATTACTTCTAGAATGGAATGGAAACTTTGTGCAGCCAAGAGCATGTTAAGTGACGTAGCGAGTAGTAGCAGAGGTGGAGACTATTTGTTGATTAAATAGTTAGCCATGGAGTAGAGACTTGAGACTTGGATCAGATTACTGGCACGGCCAAATGAAAGAGAATGCACTTAGTCTCAAGTGAATCGGAATAGAGACACCGGAGATATGAGGATATCCAGATTTCAGCGTGATCCAGCGTGGACCCGACCGTTTTGAATAAAAGCCGACCGGCCCAAGCATCATCAGCTCACTTCGAACCAAGCTCTTGCATGACAAGGTGCTGCTGTTACGTTGAGCCAAGGCACATGGTTGCCGGATCTACGCAGAAGATATCTTTAAATTGTGATAGTCACAAAAGTGCTACGATATACAGTATGTGGAACATAGTAAGTTTCCGGCAGAGGGAATCACTAAGGTGATTGTTATTTTTCTACGGACACTGGTGAAATACTTTATTTCTATATGGACATATGCTAGACTTTGTCTAGAAAGTACTTTGTCACAGTCCAGTAATAATAATTCAATACTTGGATATTTTAATCCAATTAGTCAGTTTCATAAATTGTAACTGGATAACCACTCCGATCTTTCAGTATATTGAAGGCCAGTCTATCACGGTGTTGTTCATTAGCCGACAAAGGGAAACTATAAGTTGCTTCGCGCATGATAGATGGTGATAAACCATGCCCAGGGAACGATCTTCAGAACAGCCGTTGATTGATTTAGACTGTCAGTGTTTTCTTGTACTGAAAAGATTACCGTGAGTTATGTTACAACTGACGTATTTGAGAATAGATCATTTAGATCTGACCCCATTTAAGCGAACTGCTATGGATTTAATTGAAGCCAATATTAAAATGGATCAGCAGTTACTTCAAACTTCAAGAAATATTTCCACTATGTCGTGTTAGACAGATTGTGGGTATATAATGGCGGCCGATACAAGGATTAGACGTGCGTGTCCAATAGGGCATGTATCTGGATAAATCTGGTACAGACCAGGTTCACTACGCTTCAAGACCAACGAGAAATGTAAGCCACATTTGAATTTTATATTATGCCTAGCTAATTGGAACAAACTCATTTTTTGCAGATGACCAACACATTTGTTTTTTTTCTTCGTATTTAAATCTTGCAATGATTTACGCAAGACATATTAGAGATATTCTGAGTATTTTCAGCACTCAGAACAGTTTAGGATCGATGACCGAGCATAACGAGCATTTATTTGAATGTTTCATTTTTTTTTTGATAATCACGGTAATCAGCCGAGGTAACTGTAAAAGTTAATAATTATTTGTTGAGAAATGGATATTTTATCCATATTCGAAGAATCGAACATGTGGATTCTCACATAATGAAATAATAATTAAACACATTTACAATAATATAACTAATAATAATAATAACAATCCACTAATAATAATAATAATGATTTTCATAACTTTTCTAAATAATTCTTGGATCTTATATTTTATAATAATCACATTCATTGAGAGAGAGCTTATGAAGTAGTTTAATCATTTCTAGTTTGGAACAGGTGATTTTCCGAAGGATAGTGGTTAGCGCAAGCCCGCATTAAACCAACATTACAGTTCTGGTTGAACAGTTAATATTTGCAATGAGCAAAGTATATTTTTCAGATAACACGGAGAGGCATGAAACGGGAAGCAAATGATATTTGTATCAATTAGGATATTTTTGTATTTATATAAAATCATGACGTAGATACACATTCGAAAGTGAAATAGAGAGTATCATAAGTGTGGTAAATTCACGATTTGAACTGAATGGTAAAATAAAATAAACTTGTAAGTTTATAAATCTTCCAGTGTTGATAACAAGCAGAGGCTTGATTTATTGTATAAATTTTGGGAAGAAAATTTATGTGTGTGAGGTAGTTGAAATGCCATTCCCAGGTGAGCATGTTTAAGTCGCAGGAATGAGGAGGTTTTTATTTGAGCATCAATCAAATAGCAGGTTCGATGATTCAGTGTTAAAGAAGGAGTATTGGAACTACACATTGCGTCGTATGAATGACCCAAAGGTTATTTCTTAAAAACCATCAGTTCTTATTTCAACCTTGTTTACGTATTCCATTAAGACTTTTGCTAGAACCCGGATTAGTCATGATAGTATTTTATTCTTCTTCAGGGGAAGACCTTTGCCGTTGTTGTTGGAATATTGTGTTCTTATAAAAATAATAGAATGGGCCACTGCCAATTAAAAATAATTCTATAACCACGAATAATTTGAAGGATGTTTTCAATCCTAGTGTCATGAATTAAATGAATTTATTATGAAGCTACAATTCTTATTTCCGCATTCTGTTCAAGAATTGCAAGTTGTGAAAGTTACTAAAATGGCCACAAATATACATATTTTTCTTAATAATGATTCCAAGTGGAAAATCGAATAGTTGAATGGTTCAACAATTTATTGATCAAGTTGATGATTCAGAAATCATATATTTTGTTAGGAACTTGAAGTTCATAATCGAGTCACTTCTCGAAACGTTTAATGTCAGAAGAACAATTAATTTTGTTGTGCTTCGCACAGTTCTTCGATGCTATGCTCAAAGGTCAGATACTTTTCAGATGTTGTTATTAATATGTGTACATAATTTGTGTTGATTCAGAGATAATAATATTTTTTGACAATATTTTTTGAAACTGGAAAAATAAGTGAAAGTTAAAAATTCTATGAACAATTATTCTACGAGTGTTAATATTATGTAAAAATTCAACCAGTGAACTACAGTATTTCCAGTAAAGACAATTAAATTTGAACTGGATTTAATCATAAATAATGGATACAATTTTGGAACACAGTCTACAGGACTGATAATCAGACTTGTGTCTCCAAAGATAATTGTCCAATGTGTTGGAAAATTTCTGTACGTTGTGTAAATAGTAATGTGGGTCGCCACACATGAATGATGCTGCTTTGAGCATTTTATTTTGCAGTCAATTTTAAATTCAGAATAAAATGAAATAATTTTACATGATGTGTTATGCCCAGTTGAATCTCCTTCTATCCTTATTGTTGCATTGAGCCAAAAATCAGTAAAGCATTTTTTTCATTTGATGTCGTTTTTGCGATTAGCTTTAACCCATCTGGCGCCCCAGGATATTTTGACTCTCGTGCTGACTGATTCTTGGTAAAATGCATATGTGGTCGTGCGGACTCCGGTCTAAACGGGCACATAAAAAAAGATAGAGAGAGAAATGGCTTCGAACGTGGGGTTCGAGTTAGACACGGTCAATCGCATGCCGATTTAAATTGTGATAATTTTTATATAGATATTTTGGGAGTTGAGAGATGTCTGGTTTGGATGAATAAATTAGTAGGAAACCCAATTAGTGGGGAAAATTAAAAATTTAACTGGGTTAATAATTAGAATGGGTTTGATTATTTTTGATAATGGCTTAACCATTAGGGCGTCAAGTAAATTCAGTAGTAAACGTTCGATGACTGGACATACGCATTATTAGAATCCAGGTGGAGGATATTTGAGAACTTGCATATTTTTCTTGTGATATTGTGGTAAATGTAATTCGTAAAAGTAGAGAATTTTGTTTTTCCATCACGTCGACATTAGGACAAATCTCATTTTATTAGAGTGTTCCAATTAGCTATTCATATTTCTTGTTCTAATTATAATCTTGTGTCTGCCAACATGTATACCCTTAAGTTTTGAATAATAATTGAAAATTATGGAAGAGATGATGAGGATGATGAGGAGTTTGGAAGAGAGTTCCAAAGAAGCTGGACTGCGTGTAGCAGCCATTATGAAAGAAAATACAGAGGCTTTGGAAAAGAAACTTAAAGAAAATTCTGATTCTTTAGAAAATGAACTTAAAGAAAGTCTAAATGATAAACTTAAAGGAAATTCTGATTCTTTAGAAAATAAACTTAAAGAAAGTTTAAATGATAAACTTAAAGAAAATTCTGATTCTTTAAATGATAAACTTAAAGAAAATTCTGATTCTTTAAAAGATAACTTGAAAGAAAGTTCCGATTTGTTAGAAAGCAGGTTAAAAGATAACTTGAAAGAAAATTTAAATAGTAAATTTAATTCTATGGAAAATAAATTTAAAGAGAATTTCGAAATCTTGAAAATGTCACTTGAGAGTAAAATGACTAAATTATGCGAAAAATCACATGAGCTCGAAACTTCATTAGCCACTAACGCACGTTTAATGGACGATAAATTTCGCGATGCCGATCTAAGATCCCAAAGCTTAGCTGATAGGATAGAACATGGTCTTAGGAAAGTTGGTGAAGACATGATCAACCTAGAAATCAGAGTGAAGAAACATAGCAATGAGATGGCAACTCTAGTTGTTCAACGTTTGACAGAACAATTCAAAGAACTCATAGTGGGAGAAATAAGAGAAGGTGTGATTAATGAATTACAAACTGAAATTAAAACCACAGTTATCGATGAGATTAAAGACACACTCAAGCTGGAGAACCAAGAGGGAGTCAAGGAAATTAGGGAATCTTTGTCATCCCATATTCAAGTAATTTCCAAAGATATTCAAGCTACTCAGAAGGACGTATCAGATGTGACAGGGTCGTTGAAAAGTCACGAGGCTGTTATGAACCAGATATCCACTGATGTCAAGGAGAACTGTAAGGAAACCGAAGAAATTAGAAAAATGGCAGAAGAAAACCATAAGGAAATTGAGGCTATGAAAACCCAAATCAAGGACGAGAAACAGTCTGACCATCTGTTAAAAATGCCAAGTATAAGGGGAGAAGAACAGATACAGATAAACCTAGGAGCAGCTAGAGAAACTGATAGTCAAAGACAGGATGAGGTCAGGACAGTATTTCAATCCAACCCCATAACTGTATTCAAGAATGTAGAGGATAAGCCTTCCAAATTTTCAGGGCGAGATTCTGTGACACCCGTAGAATTCTTGAGAGAAGCAGGTGATTACCTAAAAGATCCCAAAATCCCTAAGGAAAGACAGATCCGAGTGGTAGGGAAATTTTTGGAAGGTCCCGCACTTCTTTGGTTTAGAGCTTTTAGGTCCACTCTCACCAATTTCGAGGAGTTTTCCCGTGGGTTATTAAAAATTTTTGGTCCCCGGAAACCCAACAGCAAGTCAGAGCAGAATTATATTCAAAGAGATTCTCGACGTCACAACCTACTCGATACTCTACGTACTTTTCTGGACAGCTTCCTAACTACAACATTTAGATCCGCCGATGCCAGATAATGAATTAATTACCGCATTAATACGTCAGTTTCCAGCAGACGTCCAAAGAACTTTGATCGCTGCTGACATTTATAATATGGAGCAATTTGACGAGGTATTGAAGAAACTTGATCACACGAACGCTCAATTCTTCCATCAGAAGGGAGGAAAGAATAACAACGCTGTGTACGCTGTTATGGCCGACAGTTATTCCCAAACATCTCGAGAGATTCGAGAGGGGCGAGAAGAGAAAACGCCGAGGGAAGAGCCCGATAAAAGAGGATGGAATCAGAACAATAACAGATACAGTTACAAGCCTTATGCGAGACCGGATGGTGGATATCGATATAATACTCGAGGGAGAAGGCCAAGGGATAATCAAGGAAGGTACCAGGAAAGAAGGTACTATGGTAGAAACAATAACTACAATAACAGAGGGAATGTGAACACTCGTCAGTCCAATGAAGAGTTCAATAAGGAGACGAGGAAGAACTTGGAAGAAAGACACCAAGAAAACTTGCAGTTCTTGGAACAGAAGCCCAATGAACCAGGTCCATCGGGAACACAACAATCCCGGGGGAATGAAAAAAAAACTTCGAATTCACAGTAGAAGATAGAATTTTAAACACTTTCACTTCCAGGATTATTAAATGGCAAGCAGAGGATGATGACTTAATTCAACATAATGACGAACGGAAAGAAATGGGTACAAGAATTAAAATGCCAATCATATCATGCGAAGTATTCGGTATGCCTGTCGATACTTTAAATGATACTGGGGCTATGCTTTGTCTTGTGAGCGAGAAGCTTTATATTCTGTGGACGCTCAAAGAGAATTTAGAGGAGATTCCAGTATCAGGAATTAAAATCCAAGGAATAATACCCAACAAAATATCTCTGTGTAAAACACAATTATACTTATGTGTTACTATTGGAGGACATGATTTCCGACATGTGTTTGTAGTAATGAAGGACATGGCTTTTGACATGATATTGGGAGCGGATTTCATTCAGAAATATCAAGCAGTGATAGACATGAAGACAGAGACGATCAGATTCAAGAATACCGAAGAGATAAACTTCGAGGGAAAAGAAGAGGAAGACATCGAGGGAGATGCTCAATGGTCTCTGATTTTTCATGAAGCTGAAGGAAGAGAAGTCTACACTGAGAAGGAGTCCCCAGAGCTAGGAAAAATTTTGGAAGATTACCACGTTATTTTTGATTAAACCTGGTGAAATTAAAGATTTTGAATATCATATTCGTGTAAATGATGATGCACCTTTCCATGCTAAATTGCATCCGGTAGCGGAAAAGCACCGAGAAAGGGTAAAAGTGCTTATCAAAGAGATGGAAAGTAACAATGTGATTGAAAAGTACACTACCTCTTATGTCAATCCATTAGCAGTAGTGTCTAAGCAAGATGGAAGTCTGAGACTATGTTTAGACGCGTGAAATTTGAATTCAAGATTGCTGCCAGAGTATGACAGACCACCAATCATTAGGGAACTGTTAAGGAAATTCCAAGGCAAGGTCTGGTTCTCTAACATTGATCTCACTTTGTCCTACCACCACATTAGGCTTAGTGAAGATTCCAAAAAGTTTACAGGGTTTATGTTTGACCAACAGACATATGTATTCCGCCGTCTACCATTTGGGGTCAAAACATCTGGATCTGTTTTGATCAGAGCACTGGAACAAAGCTTGAGTCCTGAAGTAAAAGAGATAGCAATTCGTTACATAGATGATATCCTACTTGCATCTAAGACTAAGGAGGAACATTTGTTACATCTTCAGATGTTATTCGCAGATTTGAGAAAAGCGAACTTTAAAGTAAACCTTCGAAAGTGTCAGTTCTTTCGGAAGGAAATAAAATTTTTGGGCCACATTTTGGATGGTGAAGGATACCTTCCCAATGAGACAAAGATACAGGTGATTGCAAATTTCCCTAGACCTACTAGAGTGAAGAATGTCCGCAGTTTTCTCGGGACATGCCAATTCTTTGCAGGGCATTGTCCAAGCTTCACCAAGACGGTTGCTCCATTGCAGGAATTATTAAAAAAGGAAACAAATGGAAATGGAATGAAGATTGTGAACAATCATTTCAAGATGCCAAGAGGTTATTGGTAAACAGCGTGAAATTAGAATATCCTGACTTTACCAAGAATTTCATCATAGAATCCGATGCATCCACCGTAGGGATTGGAGCTATTCTTCTTCAAGAAGATGACGATCACAAGAGACGTTACCTGGCGTTCATAAGCAGGAAACTTCGTCCATCAGAAAGGAATTATTACACCACAGAGTTAGAAGCCCTTGCTGTAATCTTCGCGTTGGAGTCGTGGAAGAAAATGTTATTTGGACATTCAGTAATTGTGAGGACTGATCACCATGCATTGGAGTTTATCTTGAGGACGAACTTTGCCAGTGATAGGATAACTAGATGGTCACTTTTTATTCAACAATTCAACCTAGTTATTGAACACACTCCTGGAAAATTGAACGTTGGGGCCGATTTATTGAGTAGAGCAGTGGAGTCTACATCTAAGGTTTTCAAGTTAACCTGACGCAGCAGGATGAGGATACCTTGAGAAGGTTAAGATTGTTGCATTTATCCTAGAGGAGAGACCGATGTTTTAGAAACATTTTTCGTTTTCTACAGGGAGACATGGATCCAAATGATGATGATTTTGTGGAAACTGAAAGAATTTCAAGAGATTATTTGATGTTAGATGGTTTAATCTACAAGTTTGCAGATCCAGACCATACGAAGCTGAGAGTAGTGATACCTCCACGAATGCAAAAAACCATTATCTGGATGGCACATCGAATTGCAGGTCATGCTGGAGTAGATAAGACGGTCAACTTGATACAAGAAAAATTTTCGTGGGAGCAAATGTGACAAACTGTCAGGAACACTAATCGAGAATGCGACTTATGCCAAAGGTATAAACATAATTCTAGTTTACTGAGAGAATTACCAAGGTCTATTATTCCTTCTAAGCCTTGTGAAATCTTCGCGACTGATCTTTATGGTCCTCTCCCAAAGTCTAAAAGAGGTAACTGATATATTCTGGTGACCATGGATGTTTTCAGCAAATACACTATGTTACACCCAATTCAGAAGGCAAACGCAAAATATTGTGCGAAGAGAATTAGATACAACGTAATTCCGGAAGCAGGCGAATCGGAATTCCTTTTATCAGATCGTGGACCCCAATTTACATCTTCAGAATTTAGAACCGTCATGAATAATCTTGGGATTAGACAATTGTTTTGTTCTATCAGACATCCTGAAAGCAATCCAGCAGAACGCGTGATGGCTGAAATAGCAGAATTTTGCCGCCTCTATTGTCCAAATGAGCATTGGAAATGGATGGATGTTCTCTCATTAGCATCCGAATCCATCAACTCTACAATTCATGAGAGTACTGGGTAGATTCCCATGTTGCTTCATCATGGAATTAAACAAATAAGATTATGGGATCGAATCATCTCTATTCCTCCTGAGATTGAACCAAGTCGTCAGATGAGGGAAACTCTAGCCTTAGACAAGTTGAGGAGCCAAGCTGAGAAAAGAGAGCGCAGAGTGAGAGGAAAGCGTTTTCGCAGACCCTTGCGCGTAGGAACTCTTGTTTTAGTGAAAAGACCTACACCCTCTTACGTGCAAAATCGAGTGTACTCGAAGTTTGCAAGCCTTTTCGCTGGACCCTATCGTATTGTGGAAGTAAACAACAATGGAAGCTATGAAATCGCCAATACACGAACTGGTAACATCGTGGGAACTTATAATGCAGCGAATTTGAAGATTTATTATTCAAGAACCAGATGATTTAAAGTGTAGATAGGAAAAATAAAAATTTTCCAATTTTAATTTTTTGCTAGGTGTGGGGTGGATGTGCCCAACTCTAGGAATGGGTATTCCAAGATTCAGACACCTAGATATCAAGGGAAAGGCCACAGCCGCTTTTGAAAGTTGAGATATATGAATATCGCGCTCCATTACTTCTAGAATGGAATGGAAACTTTGTGCAGCCAAGAGCATGTTAAGTGACGTAGCGAGTAGTAGCAGAGGTGGAGACTATTTGTTGATTAAATAGTTAGCCATGGAGTAGAGACTCGATACTTGGATCAGATTACTGGCACGGCCAAATGAAAGAGAATGCACTTAGTCTCAAGTGAATCGGACCAGAGACATCGGAGATATGAGGATTTCCAGATTTCAGCGTGATCCAGCGTGGACCCGACCGTTTTGAATAAAAGCCGACCGGCCCAAGCATCATCAGCTCACTTCGAACCAAGCTCTTGCATGACAAGGTGCTGCTGTTACGTTGAGCCAAGGCACATGGTTGCCGGATCTACGCAGAAGATATCTTTAAATTGTGATAGTCACAAAAGTGCTACGATATATGTGGAACATAGTAAGTTTCCGGCAGAGGGAATCACTAAGGTGATTGTTATTTTTCTACGGTCACTGGTGAAATACTTTATTTCTATATGGACATATGCTAGACTTTGTCTAGAAAGTACTTTGTCACAGTCCAGTAACAATAATTCAATACTTGGATATTTTAATCCAATTAGTCAGTTTCATAAATTGTAACTTGATAACCACTCCGATCTTTCAGTATATTGAAGGCCAGTCTATCACGGTGTTGTTCATTAGCCGACAAAGGGAAACTATAAGTTGCTTCGCGCATGATAGATGGTGATAAACCATGCCCAAGGAACGATCTTCAGAACAGCCGTTGATTGATTTAGACTGTCAGTGTTTTCTTGTACTGAAAAGATTACCGTGAGTTATGTTACAACTGACGTATTTGAGAATAGATCATTTAGATCTGACCCCATTTAAGCGAACTGCTATGGATTTAATTGAAGCCAATATTAAAATGGATCAGCAGTTACTTCAAACTTCAAGAAATATTTCCACTATGTCGTGTTAGACAGATTGTGGGTATATAATGGCGGCCGATACAAGGATTAGACGTGCGTGTCCAATAGGGCATGTATCTGGATAAATCTGGTACAGACCAGGTTCACTACGCTTCAAGACCAACGAGAAATGTAAGCCACATTTGAATTTTATATTATGCCTAGCTAATTGGAACAAACTCATTTTCTGCAGATGACCAACACATTTGTTTTTTTTCTTCGTATTTAAATCTTGCAATGATTTACGCAAGACATATTAGAGTTATTCTGAGTATTTTCAGCACTCAGAACAGTTTAGGATCGATGACCGAGCATAACGAGCATTTATTTGAATGTTTCATATTCTTTTTGATAATCACGGTAATCAGCCGAGGTAACTGTAAGAGTTAATAATTATTTGTTGAGAAATGGATATTTTATCCATATTCGAAGAATCGAACATGTGGATTCTCACATAATGAAATAATAATTAAACACATTTACAATAATATAACTAATAATAATAATAACAATCCACTAATAATAATAATAATGATTTTCATAACTTTTCTAAATAATTCTTGGATCTTATATTTTATAATAATCACATTCATTGAGAGAGAGCTTATGAAGTAGTTTAATCATTTCTAGTTTGGAACAGGTGATTTTCCGAAGGATAGTGGTTAGCGCAAGCCCGCATTCAACCAACATTACAGTTCTGGTTGAACAGTTAATATTTGCAATGAGCAAAGTATATATTTTGAGATAACACGGAGAGGCATGAAACGGGAAGCAAATGATATTTGTATCAATTAGGATATTTTTGTATTTATATAAAATCATGACGTAGATACACATTCGAAAGTGAAATAGAGAGTATCATAAGTGTGGTAAATTCACGATTTGAACTGAATGGTAAAATAAAATAAACTTGTAAGTTTATAAATCTTCCAGTGTTGATAACAAGCAGAGGCTTGATTTATTGTATAAATTTTGGGAAGAAAATTTATGTGTGTGGAGTAGTTGAATTGCCATTCCCAGGTGCGCATGTTTAAGTCGCAGGAATGAGGAGGTTTTTATTTGAGCATCAATCAAATAGCAGGTTCGATGACTCAGTGTTAAAGAAGGAGTATTGGAACTACACATTGCGTCGTATGAATGACCCAAAGGTTATTTCTTAAAAACCATCAGTTCTTATTTCAACCTTGTTTACGGATTCCATTAAGACTTTGATTTTGCTAGAACCCGGATTTGTCATGATAGTATTTTATTCTTCTTCAGGGGAAGACCTTTGCCGTTGTTGTTGGAATATTGTGTTCTTATAAAAATAATAGAATGGGCCACTGCCAATTAAAAATAATTCTATAACCACGAATAATTTGAAGGATGTTTTCAATCCTAGTGTCATGAATTAAATGAATTTATTATGAAGCTACAATTCTTATTTCCGCATTCTGTTCAAGAATTGCAAGTTGTGAAAGTTACTAAAATGGCCACAAATATAAATATTTTTCTTAATAATGATTCCAAGTGGAAAATCGAATAGTTGAATGGTCCAACAATTTATTGATCAAGTTGATGATTCAGAAATCATATATTTTGTTAGGAACTTGAAGTTCATAATCGAGTCACTTCTCGAAACGTTTAATGTCAGAAGAACAATTAATTTTGTTGTGCTTCGCACAGTTCTTCGATGCTATGCTCAAAGGTCAGATACTTTTCAGATGTTGTTATTAATATGTGTACATAATTTGTGTTGATTCAGAGATAATAATATTTTTTGATAATATTTGTTTGAAACTGGAAAAATAAGTGAAAGTTAAAAATTCTATGAACAATTATTCTACGAGTGTTAATATTATGCAAAAATTCAACCAGTGAACTACAGTATTTCCAGTAAAGACAATTAAATTTGAACTGGATTTAATCATAAACAATGGATATAATTTTGGAACACAGTCTACAGGACTGATAATCAGACTTGTGTCTCCAAAGATAATTGTCCAATGTGTTGGAAAATTTCTGTACATTGTGTAAATAGTAATGTGGGTCGCCACACATGAATGATGCTGCTTTGAGCATTTTATTTTGCAGTCAATTTTAAATTCAGAATAAAATGAGTTAATTTTACATGATGTGTTATGCCCAGTTGAATCTCCTTCTATCCTTATTGTTGCATTGAGCCAAAAATCAGTAAAGCATTTTTTTCATTTGATGTCGTTTTTGCGATTAGCTTTAACCCATCTGGCGCCCCAGGATATTTTGACTCTCGTGCTGACTGATTCTTGGTAAAATGTATATGTGGTCGTGCGGACTCCGGTCTAAACGGGCACAGTACATCATAAATAAGTAATGAAATAGACACAGTAGTTTTATTAAAATGCCTGCCTGCACCTTGGTTTACTCTTTGTAAGCCATAGTCATCTAAACTGTAGTTACGGTGACGAATGCGTAGTTAAGACTACGTCTAACATCGCATGGCCTGCGCTCCACAAGCTACGAACTCAAGGTTCGTGCATGCTTCAGGTCGCTTCAAAAGTGTCAGCTGTCCTTGTCATTTCCACAAAAGGAAATTACCTTCATCTGCACGGCTATGTCAACAGTTCCAAAATGCAAAAGAACAAAGTTAGATAGAAAGAATTCGTTAGTTAGCTTTTGTTTTACCAAAATTATGCGTTTTATTATTAAGATGTCGGTTTAGGTTTATCGTTGGTTTATGGCGAATAATATTGACAATAGCCTGGGCACGGAGTGTCTCCACTGAGATTATTCTCCACCAAAAAGCCTCGACTCAACAGTCGGAGTATATTCAACGAGCAATAACAACTCGGACACACAATAACACAAGTTACCAGCGGCGCAATGCTCGCGTTCAATAACTCTTGGACGGGCCTGCACACTACAGTTACCCTCCAATAACATCTAGTCAACGGGAACAATCCCGGACAAGGCATACTCAAAATACCTTCATACAATAACTTCCTGCTATAACAGGGTAGCCTTCAACTTACTATAGAAAACCTGACATAACTGTACACGTCAACGACGGTACACGCAGCAGTGCGTTTAACTAACAAAAAACAATCTATAAAACAAGTGATCAGATACAGGAATGGACACTGAGTTCCATAAGCTAAGTTGCAATGAAATGAAATGCGAATACAAATCGTATTCTGTCCTCTGTCAAAGTAGTTCCGTCTCACAATATAACAGGCGTGCTTTCAAGGGCACTGAGTCTCAAACCAGTTTATGTGTCGCTAGCAGGTTTCAACATTCCTGCGTTCGGCTGACAAAACACATTGACTCTCCAAGGCCGGCGATTTAAACAAATAAATCTATACATCTGGCCTCTTAATAAAAAAATTTACCACAGGTTAAAAACCTCGAAGAATACGTGTATTAAAAAACACGCTATAAATCTGAATACAATAATACAATTCCGCCTTCCAAACCAAAGACGTCTAAATGATAGTAATGTCACTATTACTGGAGCTCTTTGCTCTCAAATCTATACTTCAGTAGTTGCTTGTACAACATCAAATGAATATGTGTCTTCACATGACACTAACAAATTAACAATTGTGACGCAGATCTCACACTCTGAATCTGCTTAATGATACGTTGGGAACTGGGTTCGATGCTTGACAACGAAACATTCCTTCTAATTATTAGGTTCACACTTGACCAAGAATAGCTTCTGAGCTTATTCAAAATGAAATATAATGCAGTTACAAAACTGGTAATTACAGTTGACTACCTAACTGATACGACCGTTCTAACGACAGTCAGGGGTGTAACAAAGAATGGCTGCAAAGAATGTAGTTAAAGAAACCATGGCATATGATTGCCATAACTAAAGTCAGCAAAGACTTGAAAATTACCCCAAATAGGGTTGAACAAAGTAGTCTCAAATAACTACGGTCATGTTTAGCAAAAGATAGGCATTGACGTTCTACGACGTTCATCAGGCTGCACCAGGGCTGACCAAAATGTCTGACCCAAGGGTGTCTCACTCTAACTGAAATAAATTACATCTAATTAAACTAGTTACATTCCCTACCTATAAAAATGGCTGACACTAAGTTCGGTTGGTTCACAAACTACATTTAATCTACTATACCACCAGAAACTAGAACAAGAAAGGGGTATCCAAAAACTCACGAAATGGAGAAGCTCTCACTCAGCCCTCTATTCAACAACAAGGGTTGTACAAAATCCTCTCTGGCTCTCTGGAACGGTATTATCCTCATCAGGATTCCCATCTGGACTCCTCCAAAGACCAGGGTTCGATCTGTCCCTGTCGACAACTTCGTGGATGTGCTGGATATGCCTGGAAATGGCAACCTGGGTTCCTTCCTTCTCGTTCGCTGTCCTGGAAGTTCCACCATCATGCTGTTTCCCATAGAAACATCACCCTCATACCGTGATGGTATTAGCCCATGATGACTGTCTCAAACATGGTGAAGAATAGTCCAATCACGTGGATAGTGGAATAAGTTGCGTAATAATTCATTCTTTCACTTTCAAAAATATAATGTTCGTCGTAAATGTTATAGGCTTTGATTGTAGTATATGACACGGCCTTTATTTCGTAGATGTGAATTAGCATGTGAGCTAACACTGATTTATAATTCTGCACGTGCTAGTGACGTTACTTTTATATCACGTAGCATCCGTGAATTATGTGTCTTTTTTTGAAATGAAAGTTTCACTTTGGCAATTTAAATATGTCACACAATCATAATCACACTTATTCACAATAGTTGTAACACATTTACCTGTATATTTTCCACTAGGCACTTGGCCCTCCACAAACACGTGGGTACAAAATGTGATGTTACGGCAATGTTATGCAATTCACTATACTTGCCAATTATTATTTCCCAAAATTCTTCTTTGGCTCACAGTGCTTGAATAACAGTGAATAGTAGTATTCGCGTGCTCGATGGCACCTGATAATCACTTTCAACGCTCAACAGCGGATATTCTCTACGCCTTGTAGGACAGATACAATTTTACGCCTACACAGGGCGGATTCTCCAGACGTAGTGCAAGGCACTGAGTGTCTCTAGGAAGTAGGTCGTCAAAACGAAGTCGTTGAGCGACTACTTACGTTCCTGTTTGCGTATCTGCAAGGGTATTACCTTACCTTAAGTAAAAATAACATTCTCCAAAATGTTTTAATAATGCAGCATGACGAAATGGAATATTCTGAGTCTCGTGGAAAGATAAAATTAATTAATAAGACCTCAGATAAATAATTAGCAGTTTTCACCAAAGTCAAAAGTGCGATTCACCGCTACTTCAAAGAGTATAGCGTGATATCTCAGCTCCACGTGGCTTTCTGGGTGTGTTCAAAGGTACAACATCCCATCATAAATGTGCTGTTATAAAAAAATATCACATGAACCATAGCTCAGCGGGTTCAATATATATATATATAACTACATAATTTACATATAAACTTTTGAACTGACGGTGGTTTTGGGGTCTGGGGGATGTGAAACGCGAAGATATGTCGAAATTTTCCGGAAGTCGAAACATGGGACCCATTGCAATAGTTAGCTTTCTAATGAAATCTACCTAACAGACTTCATTAAATAAAGCTTACAAAAAGATGGTATATTGGCTTTCACGGCCGGTGAATTAAAACTCAACAATTCTTCTAGGTTTGTACCGTGTCTTGTGTGGGGTTTCGCCTAGGACACCAAGCTGGCTCATTGGCGGGCTCTTGGTGTCCCCGCCCGGACCCCCACAGGAGTGACGAACTGCGCGCCACCTCCATTTATATTAGGTCAACTGCACCACTTGACTGCGAGAACTAAAAGCTCAAGCTGCCTTAACCTCCCTATGAAGGCTTCCAAAAAGATGGTATATTGGCTTTCACGGCCCGTGAATAAAAACTCAGCAAACCTCAGCAAAACGGCACAAACCTAGAAGAATTGCTGAGTTTTAAAACTTATAAACTTCAACTTTCATCCGCCAGGGGGAACACTGAACTTCGGCTATCTCCATTTTCCTATCTTCCAGTGACTTACTTGACTTAGTTCCTATTTTCCCTCGTGGAATATAGGGCATCAATGAAGCATCTCCATCTGGTCCTGTTTGCTGACAACCTCTTCACCTCGCTCCAGGTCTTACCTTCCTCTATAGCCTCCAACTGGACAGATCTGCGCCAAATTTGTTTGGGTCTCCCTCTCCTCCTCGTACCCACCGGGTTCCAATCCAGTGCCTCTCTCTCAATGGCTTCATTTCCTTACCTCATGGTATGTCCGATCCATTTCCATTTCCGTCGCTTTTTTTGTATGGCCATCTTAGTTTCAACCGTCCTTCTCCAAAGTTCTTGGTTGGAGATTAATTCTGGCCAGTAGATGTTTAGGATCTTTCTCAAGCATCGATTGCCAAAGGTCTGCAGCCTGGAGGTGATTTCTTTAGTAACCTCTCAAGTCTCAGACCCATATATCAGAACGGACCTGACATTACTCCGGAAGATACGAAGTTTGGTCTTCATGGATATTTTGTTGTTCTTCCACATCGGATAGAACCGTACAAAGGCGCCATTTGCTTTTTGGATACGTTGGGAGACATCCTTTGCTGCTCCTCCATCTTTAGTCACCACACTGCTCAGGTAAGTAAAGCTATCCACATCCTCTATAGGTTTATCCTCGAAGACAAATGGGTCAATTTTGTTGGTGATAGTTCTTAGGGCCTTGGTCTTTTTTTAGTTTATCGTTAGCCCCACCTTTTTCCCTTCTACTACCAGGTCTTCAATCTTTGCCTGCATTTCACCATGTGCCTCAGACAGGAGATACAAATCGTCAGCAAAATTCAGATCTTCCAGTCTATTGGTGAATCCCCAGTGAACAACTCGTAAATTAACCTATGATTGCATGCTTGTAATTTCTTCAAAGAAGCATTACTTTTACTCATCATGGAATGATTCGATTTCAATGAAGTCCTCCTCGATTGGTAGTGGCTAGCATTCTTGGCTGTCACTGCGGAGGCCCAGGCTGGATTCTCGGCTCTGCAAAGAAGTTTAATTCTGGTCTAGGGCTGGAACGTGACACACTCAGCCTCGTGAGGTAAAACCGTGAAGAGGCGGAACGGTATCTACCTCAGCCATCCTAGAAGTGTTATTCCTCGGTGATGTGTAAAAATGTTGTTGTTTGAGTCTTCAGTCTTTTGACTGGTTTGATGCAGCTCTCCATGCCTCCCGGTCCAGAGCGAATCGTATCATCTCTGCATAATTACCACACCCTACATCCGAGGCAATCTGTTTACAATATTCTAACCTTTGTCTACCCCTTCAGTTCTTGTCCTCGACCCTTCCCTCCATAACTAGGCTTGCTATTCCTGAGTGTCTTAATATTGTCCTACCAACCAGTCTCTTCTCTTTATTAGTAGTCGCCAGAAACATCTTTCCTCTCCCAGTCGTCTTAATACGTCTTCATTTGTTACCCTATCTACCCATCTAATCTTCATCATTCTCCTGTAACACCACATTTCAAACGCTTCAATTCTCCTCTTTTCTGCTGCACCAATAGTCCAAGTTTCACTTCCATATAGTGCCACGCTCCAGACAAAGGCTTTCAAAAATGTCTTCATAATACCTAAATCTATATTCGATGTCAACATATTCCTATTCTGTAGAAAAGTTTTCCTTGCCTGAACCAACCTACTTTTATATCCCCTTTGCTTCGTCCATCACTGGTTATTTTGCTTCCTAAGTAACATAAGTCTCATACTTCCTTTAGCTTTTCACCTGCCAATTTGATGTCCAAAGAGGTTTCTGATTTCCTGCAGCTGCATTCCAATATTTTTGTTTTACATTTATTGATTTTCATCATGAATTCTTTCCTCATGACGGAGTCCATACCGGTATCATTCAAAAACACATTCAAATCCTCTAGCGTGTCGGCGTGAAAAAAAATAATGGTAATAATAATAATAATAATAATAGTTTCCAGAATTTAATTAATACAGCATGTATGACAATGGCACGTTACAACTTTGATAAGTATTGCAACTGTATCAAAATATGCTAAGTCAATCCGTAAGGAAGGGTAATTGTGATTCATATTCTCCCTGTTTTGAAGAGCTGGTTCCATTTTATTTGCCTCTTAACAAATGAGAGATGTATTTTCCTTAAAGTCAAACAAACAGCAAAATTCGATTTTTTGCTTCGATGTGGGGAGAGTACAAATCGAAATAAAATATTTCTAGAAAATTGACAGTTTGATTCCAAGGTAGGCCTGTTTACCATCTCTTGAGGAATGCAGTACATTTGCATTTGTATGTTGGCACAGGCTAGAGTAAAATGTGGCTTTTCACCGATGTCTCAGACTCTTTCATGGCTGTGATTATCTGGAAGCTACTGAGGTATGGGTGGTGCTCAGTAATGACATTCAGGGCACAGTCAGTGCCTGTGGATGCTGTGAAAGGTTCCACTGCTGTTCTGACTCAGTGAGGAAAGCAATGGCAAACTACCTCACTCCTAATCTTGCCTAGTACGCCTCAATATAGCGCTGCCTTGGGTTTTTGTGGGTATGCACCCACATAACCTAACGGCGGTGCTTTTTGAGGATACATCCAGCCTTCAGGCTGACTACCTAACAGACAGATTCCATGCTTAGCACATGTAATGTATGTGTTCAAAGTGTTAGATACGTTTGTTGGCGGAGAGCTGAGACAATGCAGCGGATATGGCCAGCAACCTTGTCCTTGTTATGATGTCCCGTCCCTCAAGGGATCAATATCGGACTGCGGGCAGAGTCGCAAGGTCGCTCACAGCTGACTGCTCCCACCACAGCGGCAGTAATACCTGAGTGGCTTTCTACAGCAGTCGTAATACCTGACTTTCCTCACCATCCAGCAACTTGTAGATCACACTGACAGCGTGGTAGCGCAATGGTCAAGCTGTTTGCCTCTCACCAAAGCGGACCGGGCTCGATTCCCGGCCAATGAAATGTCACGTCCTGTGGTTTGGATTCCACGTAAATAGGAGGTGCTGTGCCTCATGATTGCGGGATTAAAGGTCACATAATACTACAAGCTTCCTTTCCTTTCTTCTCCTCATGAAGAGATAACAGATGTCCTCGCTCTTCCGCTCCTCCAATGTACGAGTCACATATAAATAACATAGAAAGACTGCAAAAGAAACTGTTACACTTCCTATATTACAAGAAGTACTCTGTATCTGCCATCCGTTGTAGAATTCCTTACTCTAACTTGTTGTCAGAATTCCAAATGACTAAACTTTCAACACGCAGGCTTATTGCTCAGCAGCTATATTTGTATAAAATTATCAATGGTATCTCAGACACGAGTGAAACTTTACGGCAAATAAATTTCAATGTGAGAAAGAAATGTGTCAGAAAACGAGAACTCCTAATAGTTAAAAAATCTAATACAAATTTCCAAAAAAATTCACCGATATTGAATAATGTGCTGTACTTACAACAGGCTCTCAGCTGACAACAATTTAGATTTTGGAATGTCTTTGCTAAATTTTAGAAGACAATTACACTTAGTTTTAGCTGTCAAATGATTCACTATAACGAAGATATTAAATTTAGCTGCTATTAGTTGTAGGTTTCATCTTCTTTTGCTATTGTATTAGTACCTAAAGATATGAATCTAGTTTTACTTTATGTGACCAAATATTAAAAATCATGCTTCATTTACTGTTATTGCGACTTGAACTTGTGTATATTCCTTGTAAACAATTTCTATTTTTTTAAATTTAAATTTAATTTTTTAATTTTTAATCATCAATTTTTAGCCTATTTTCAATTTTGAAAAAATAGGCTTATGAGATCACCTTTTGTCCGTGTGTGTGTGCGTGTGTGTGTGTGTGTGTGTGTATGTGTGTGTGTGATTCGTGTGTGTGTCCCCCCCTAATAAAATCTAAACGGCAGGAGCGATTTCAATGAAACTCGGAAAGTTCATAGCACTATTCCCGGCAACCTCGACCGTGCCCTTCAAATTTTGTTACGACTCACCAATCCAACATGGCGGCTGTGCGAAATATTTCACCAGCATTCAATATCTCCGAAACTATTACCGATATTACCCTGACATTTTCTATGGTGATAGAGGGAACTACTATAAGTTCAGTTATGTGACTTTTGAAAACCTGGTAACTACAAAACCAACATGGCGGCCAAGCGAATTTGCGACTTTTAAATAGTCGTTTCTCGCGATTTGACCAACCAAACGCAATGAAACTTGGTACAGTATATGTTTATATACATTGTAATGCACCGACATCTAACTTCGTTCAATTGTTTACATAATCACAAGATGGCGGATGTGCGAAATATTTCACCGGCATTCTATATCTCTGAAACTATTAGCGGTATCTCCCTAAAATTTTGTACGGAGATAAAGGGCACTACTGGAAGTCCATCTATAAGATTTTCAAAAACCGGTTAACTACAAAACGAACATGGCGGCCAAGCGAATTTGAACATTTTAAATAGACCTTTCTCGCGATTTAATGTTCCAAGCGCACTGAAACCTGGTACAGGAAATATTTATACACATTGTAATCCACTGGTATCTAATTTAGTTCAATTGTTTACATAACCTCAAGATGGCGGCTGTGCGAATTTTAAAATTAAGTTTTTATTTCTTGTGAAGTAGTCATGCGATCGAAGTGAAAGTTTGAATAATGAACCTACGCAATAATTTTCCTTTAATGGTACATGACTCTATGGCCTATACATTTAACAATCCAACATGGCGACCATCCGAATTATTTAGACGATACTGAATATCTACGAATCTATTACAGCAATCAAACTGCATTTTTTAATGTTCATAGGGGCTATGAACTTAAGTTCACCCATAGGACTTTAAATAACCTGGTGAACACAAATCCAACATGGCGGTGACGCGAATTATAAATATTCACATGGACGTTTCTCGCAATTTAACCATCCGCGTGCAGTGAAACTTGGTACATTAAATCTTTATCCGAATGTTAATCCACTGGCATCTAATTTATTTCAATTGTTTCCATAACCTCAAGATGGCAGCTGTGAATTTTTTTTAAATCTCCTTGTTTTTTCTTGTGTCCTAATTATGCGATTGAAGTTTGAATACTACACGTTCACAATAATCTGCATGTAACAGTACATAACTCTAGGACCTACATATATAAAATCCAACATGGCGACCATCCGAAATATTTAGTCGGTTCTCAATATCTACGAATCTATTACAGCAATCAAACTGAAATTATGTATGTTGATAGTGGCAATTAACATAAGTAGGATATATGAAAATAGGCTGTATAGTTCTTCACGGAACTACTTGTTAAGTTTTAATTTTCAATTATCAATTTTAAATTTTTATTTTGTATTGTATTGTATTTTATGTATTATCTGTGTGTAAACAATTGTTTAATTTGCATATTAAGGCTTTCACGGCCCGGATTATTATATAAATAATTCATGCTTTTGGGCTACTTGATTAATTGTTTGCTACTGTAATTGGGGCACTGCCCTGTTGTGGCAATAAATAAATAAATAAATAAATAAATAAATAAATAAATAAATAAATAAATAAATAAATAAATAAATAAATAAATAAATAAATAAATGAGATCTGGAATAGAGAGGTGTTTCGAGGTAGGATTGATGCATTCAAGGGGTTCCAGGAAAAGCAAAGGAGAAGAGCCAAGATCATCTGGTCGGAAGAAAGGAAGAGAATCCACAGTGAAAGGATGAAGAGTTTCTGGGAGCAGAAAAAAGGACTAATCAGCAAGTCAATTGTTTCCCGTGGTCCAAAGTAGGCCAAAATCGAACAAACAAGAAGAAGAAATAAATAAATAAATACATAAATAAATAAATAACTATCTCTTCCACCAAGGGCGTTTTGCGTTTTGTTATATTTCAGCAACGAGCCCCGAAGGGGATGAAAAGTGGTGATGTTGGTGACTGTTGTTTAAAGGGGTGGAACATCTAGGTGATCTGTCCTTTTATAGTAGTTTTATTATTTAGCGTATGGCTTTTAGAGCCAGACTGTTACTGCTTCATTGCGGACACCCATGGAGTGGGCTACAAGTTCCGTTCAATTTCAAGTAGTTCCAACTTTCGCTACCAGATGTCACTGACACTTAGTGGTGAACGTTGGAACTTTGATAGAGCATTTCAACGAAGTCTAACCTGCAAATTTAACCTCACACAAGTTTAATTAGTGGAAGGTTCTTTTACATGCCATCAATCTATGACATGGGACCGCAGCGCGGGCTTTACTTCCCCTCCGGACGAAGGCATACTGAAGGATTTTAAGGCTCTTAAAAAATCCGACGACTTCGGCCGGGTTTGAACCCGCGATCTTGGGCATAGAAGCTCAGCATGCTGCCGACTACGCCACCGAAGCCACTTTTATAGTGGTAATGGGAAATGAGTATGCTACTGCTAATACGACCAAATAATTATTACTCATAGCCAAATTAACGTAAATGCTAAAATAAGAAATGAAAACTGGAATAAGGGAATATAACGACAGGGGATAGAGTTGTTTCATTTAGAGCTTGAACATCGTGGTCATTCCCCCCCCCCCCCCCGAACCCTCACCCCTCTGCTCACTCACCCCTGGAACTTGGGTATGTGGAGGATTTGCCTGATAACCTGTGGTATTGCGGAGTCGATATTAGTGTGCGTATTGGCAAATAAGGCGAGGATTGGGGTGGCTTTGGCCGTGGCCTTAAGGTGGAGCTAATTTAGATTTTGGTGGGATAAATCAATTTTTGATGTTTTGGGTTCTCAACATACAGTATTGAAATATAATAGGAAGTTTATTCGGAGCAAAAATGTTAATCTTCGTATTTCCGAGAGAAGGGTTTTTGAAGTTTGTTTATTTGGTAAATATCTACGAATTCTTCACTCATCTACCTTTGCAGACATTTCTTTGACATACATTTCTTACAATTTGTATTTCCATACAAATAAGGTACATTACCTTAAATACATGGGTTGGTTTTTTAGTTTTGGCACCTTAGTTATAACTGGATTAATAACTCACTTAGATGGTTCCAAGTATCACAGGCCCTCGATGTAGCCTTCACCGTTGCGTACAACGTGTTCCCAGCGAAGCGGAAGTCGTTGGATCCCGTTGGCACTTCCCAATCTATTGTACCCTTCCGTGTTCTTCTAGGATGCCGACTCTTGCTCGGGTAGTGATCTGTTCGGGGTGGCTCTAACTTATTCTAAACATCCTAGGAATATCGTCACAGGATCACAGGAGGCTTAACTTAAAATCAGTATGTCAGAGAACTCCTAATATAAAATAATTTATTTCACAAAAACATCATCTCCCCTTTCTCCCATCCATAGACAAATAAAAACAAAATAAACTCCCTTAAATTACTCTAATCAACAACATCAAAAATGCAAAATAAATGTTATCACACTGGCTGTAACCAGGAAAAGAAAAATAGTCTATTTTACTGCAGTCCACTGCTTCAAGTTCAAGAATTTACGTCAACAGACTTAGTTCAAATAACTGTGGCTTAAATAACACAGCCATTCTATCACAACAAATTATGCGCACTCATGTTTATAACTTGCAAAATTGGTTTTTGGGAACTCGGACATGTTTTCTCGTACAATCATCATCTTTCCTCACAAGAGTCAGATAATGAAGGCAATAGATTTATTCTAGGTTACGGGCATGTGTGTATTTATAACTTAAAAACAATTACTACTCTCAGAGTCATAACTCCGTTAATTATGGTAAAATAAACAAATCATCATACATGAAGCATCACATAAATACTTCGGCAGCCGATGCCCCGTGATTATTAATAAACAAACAATTATAATGAATGCACTCAAAAATAATGACAATAGAATACGTCGCTTCCGAAAGCGGCACACAAGAAGAAACCCCGGGAAGTCGGGCTACCTCCCTTCATAGAATACAATGACACCCTCGACGTTGTGACAGACACTTTCATCGCCCTAACCAGCTGGCTAGCAATAACCTTCATGGCTGCTTTTAGAATTCAGACGGCTTACCACACTTCTACCTGCCTCTTAAAGACTCCCTTTTAACTACCTGGGCTCGAGCAGTACAATACCTTTCCGACGGAGCTAAAGTGGACTCTCATCAGATAATGAACTCAATCATTTCACTTACCATTATTTCATCGTAGAACGCGGGAATATCACCTCCGCTATTAATTTCACTTACCATTATCTCATCGTAGAACGCGGGAATATCACCTCCGCTATTAATTTCACTTACCATTATCTCATCGTAGAACGCGGGAATATCACCTCCGCTATTAATTCTGCTCGACCCAGAATCGACTCTCAGCCTTATCTGAATATATCACATTACCCTCCAGCCATTCTTGTCTTACCTCTTTTTACCTTCGTGTGATAATCACTTACCATACTTATTACTCACATAATTTCAGTGTCACTTACTGGTCTCGTCACATTATCGAGCGGTCTTCCCCATATTAGCTTTTACATTCACATCGTGCATAAGCACTATCAAACCAATTATTCCCTTAACTGTGCATTCAGCAAGATTAGTGACATCCCAAACAAAACATATTTAAATTAGAACTTTGATGCTCATATACTTATTACGTTATAAAACACACAAAAATACTCAATACTGATAAACACACAAATCTACACAAAACATGCCTGTTATGCCTAAAATATCTATTTTTATCATAATTGCTTATGATCGAGATAAACTTATCCGACCCCCTTGATGGGAAACATTATGGCCCACATGCCCCATACAATATTTACTTATCTCACATATTTCCTGATGCGGTTCTGGTCCTTGATATCAGTCTTCTTCATTTGTTGGTTCATCTTGATAGGAGGATAATTTACACACGGTTTTTCAAAATTTCACCAAAGCAAAGGTCCACTGTGAATTATTATTATTAGCACAATGCACGGTTCTCGCATATGAAGCTCCTATCTCCGGTATCTATCATCAACTTACTTAGTTCGGCTGACAGTTCAATAGCTTCCTAGATTACTGGTTTATCTGTTAATAGCTCGGGCGGCTATACCTATCATTATAACTGCGTCGTACTGTTATTATATGCACTGCTCTAATTCGCACTCGCGAATACTTAGCGATATTCAAATTTCGGAGGTATACTTGCTCCTACTTATAAACTCGTAAAGAATGTTACTTTTCTGATGGCTACTGGGTTCGGCTTCCGCCTCTACAGCGCGTATTTAGAACTTATAAAAACTTGTAAAAATCACGGTACTTTCTTATGCTCTCAAGCGCAGGCTCTCGCCTCAGCGATGCCCCAAGTAGACTTATAGAACTTGTAAAAATTAAGGTACTTTCTGATCGCTCAGGGCCAAGGCTTCCGCCTCCCGTGATGCCCCAAAGTAGACTTATAAAACTTGTAAAAATCACTGTACTTTCTGATTGCTCAGGGCCAAGGCTTCCGCCTCCCGTGATGCCCCAAAGTAGACTTATAGAACTTGTAAAAATCACTGTACTTTCTGATCGCTCAGGGCCAAGGCTTCCGCCTCCCGTGATGCCCGAAAGTAGACTGACTTCGCTGTGTTTCAATCCATTATTTATACGATTGCTCTTAGAGGGACGTGGAGTAGGGGAGTTTCAGAATTTATTTCCAAAATAACACTCACATGAATATGCAAACTAGCTCCTCAGAACGTCCTCATCTCCAATGTCTCAATGACTCCCTTTTATTCAAAATCCGATCGTTGGATCCTTATATAATGAGCTCCGTAATTTGCTTCATTGTCCCTTAATTTCGGCGGGATTTGGTCGCGTCTAGCGTCTCTCGCTGCCATTGGTCGTTTCAAATCCACCCCCTGATTTCATTTTAATTCTGGCAAAAATCACAGAATGATCCAATTTAAATTTTGACGATATCTCTGAGAGGCTGGGATAGTCCCCTATACGATGGTATAATTCCTGTTTCTGTATTCTAATTATTGCTCTAATTCCTTTCAAATGGGCGGGGTTTATTTGGTAGGTGATCGTTGAGGTTTTCGCATTTACCCGCGTAGTTGAACGACCTTCGCGTGTTGTCTGGGCGCATTTGGTGTCCAGATGTGGATTTTCTCTCTTCTACTGCCTTTGTCTGCGCTGAGTGAAAGCTGCTTTAAGTCACGTACAAACCATCCTTTTGTCATGCCAGTTTCACAAGCAACTTCTATTCTCACATCGGCTTTGAGACATGAATTAAATCTTGTTGGAATAATATGTAGACTTTATGCTATCAGAGATGCATAAAGGTCACACTATTGATGGTACGAAGAGAGCGCTCGGCAGCCTGCTTAACTTCTTCAATGGTACGGAAGCGCTCCCCGCGCATTGTCATCTTCATCTTCGGGATGAGATCATAGTCGCAGAGACTGATGTCGGGAGAATATGGAGGGTGATAGAGGACCTCCCAGCCCCAGCGATCCAATAATGCCGACACAACGCCTGCTGTGTGTGCTCTAGCATTGTCATGCAGATCGATGGGCGGTGTATCCACGTGGTGGCGCCGTTTCCTTCTCAGAGCTCCTCGGAGATGGTCTTGCAGAAACGAACAATAGTACGCCGCATTAACGGTTCGCCCTCGGGGAACAGTATGGTGAATGATCACACCATCCCAATCATAGGCAAGAATCAACATTACCTTCACATTGGTGGGGGTTGGTCGAACTGTTTGTTTCCGTGGTGATCCGTGGTGCCGCCACTCCTTCGATTGGCGATTTTACTGTGGCTCATAAGATCTGGCCCACGTCTCGTCAATGTTTATGATACGCCGTAAGAAGGCCTCTCCTTCGCGCTCATAACGCTGCAAGTGCATACGACAAGCGTCATATCGCAGCCATTTGTGCATGTTGGTTAAGTCTGCGGAACCCATTTGGACGCAATCTTCCTCATTTTCAGTAAGTCCTTCAGGATGTGGAGAACAGTTGAATGCGCCAGTCCGGTATCTTGCTCTAATTGACGAATCGTTACGTTCCGATCCACCTCTACTAACGCGGACACCATCTATACATTGTCATCACTTACTGGGGGTGACCAGATCGAGGCATGTGCTCCACACGTTCGCGCTCATCTCGAAAGGCTGCAACCCATCTATCTACCGTTCTGAACGGTAACGCAGCTGCACCACACGCTTCCTGCAATCCTCGGTGACACTGTTTAGCACTGCGACCCCTAGCACACTGAATTTTTATCCACGTGCTCTGCTCCTGCTTGGAAAACATTGCGACTGTCTTTCCCGAGCTCTGGTCTCACACTACTCATCTAACAGGCGCGACTGCGCACGAGCGGTGGTGAGGACGGGCGAGGTCATGTGCTCTGAGGGAGGGGATGCATGGCAGCAACCGTCGGTAAAAGTGGCAGCGCCCAACATTGTTGCAACTTGGCACTGAAGCATTGGTGCCAAAAACTAAAAAAAAACCCATGTACTTCACCGATCTATTTGAATTTTTCACAGTATTTTTATATGCATATGTGCATTAAGCTGATCTAGGATAACGGCTGCAGTGTTTATATAATTGAGAAAAAGTGCATTGCTTCAATTTTTTTTTAACTTAAGAAAAAGAAGTTTTCAAACAATACGTTTGAAGAACTTTGATAGAGTGTTTCAACGAAATCTAACCTGCAAATTTAGCTTCACACAAGTTTAGTCAGTGGAAGGCTATTTTCCATGCCATAAATCTATGGCATGGGACCGCTGGCTTTACTTCCCCTCTGGAGGAAGGCATACTGAAGGAATCTAGGCCCTTAAAAATCCAACGACTTCGGCCGGGTATCCCGTTGCAGCCCTCAGACCAGAATTAAATTTCTTGGCAGCGCCGGGAATCGAGACCGGACCTCCTGGGTGATAGCCAAGAATGATAGCCACTACACCACAGGAGAAAATAAATGCCATAAACCAACTAACAAGTTCAAACGCGCTCTTTGAATGTATTACAAGCAATGAAATAATAATAATAATATGCCTGGGTGGCCAGTCTAAAATTGTAGACATTGAAAAACATGAACGGAAATTCTCCGGAAAATTTATGGTCCCACGAGAGAAAATGGAATGTGGATTAAGAGGACAACAGCGGACCTCGACTCCTTCACTGACAGGTTCACTGATGCCATACGGAAGCGACGTCTGCATTTCTATGGCCATATCTACAGAATGAACAATGACAGACTAACTAAGAGATTATTCAAAGTAATCAACTCCAAGAAGGTCAAGTTAAAATGGCTAGAAGAAACTAAGGCGGACCTCCAAGCAATGAATATCACAGACGACATCATAGACAATCGTGGGGCTTTTAGGACAAAATTAGTCAACCATAAATTTAGGGAGAAACCCACAAAGAAAACTTCTAGGAAGTGGTCGACAGAACGCAAGATGCAACACAGTGCATTCATGAAGAGATTTTGGGAGGATAAGAAGGCGAAAACCATCAAACCAACTAACAAGTTCTAACGCGCTCTTTGAATGGGCATATCGACGAAAGAATAATAATAATAATAATAATAATAATAATAATAATAATAACAATAATAATAATAATAATAATAATAATAATAAAATCTTCAAGTGTATTTACTTTAGTTTCATATCTTCAACTTCAATAGTCAGGACATAAATGTACCTTTTGCTTAATATTTGGTTTTTAAGAATTCATTATTGTAATGTTGGTAACAGTGAATGATAATAATGTTTTTTAGCGTATGGCTTTTAGTGCCAGGAGTGTCCGAGGACATGTTCGGCTCGCCAGTTTTGTAGCTGCTTCGAGACGGACACCCAATGGGTGAGCTACAAGTACCGTTGGGGAGGAAAGTTTGGATGTAAGGACGAGAAGTTGGAAGGTAGCGGCTGTGGCCTATAGTTAGGGACCAACCCCGGCATTTGCCTGGAAGGAAGATGGGAAACCACAGAAGACCATCTTCAAGGTTGCCGGTGGGGGTATTCGTACCTCCTCGCCTCCCGGATGTGAGCGACTGCCAGCAGTCATGCCGTAACGACCACGGCTAACTCACCCGGTTATTATTATTATTATTATTATTCTCGTATCAGAAACATACATTGTAAATATATAACACAGTTATTATATTATCTTTGCCCAAAACATGGCCACTTCCAGTGCACTCTGTGTTCCCCGACGAAGATCTTCTTCTGTGCAGGATGCTGGGCACAGTCTTCAATCAGTCATATGCTGAACAGTGTGGTCTTCTCTACAATCACATTGAATATCATCCTGGTCAATCTAACCCCATGTTGCCATATTAACCTTTTATCTGCCTACTCTAGAGCGCAGTCTATTCAGGGACTCCCAAGTTGTCCATTCCTCGTCATAGCCAGGAGGAAGAGTTTCAGAAACATTTTCCCAACCAGGGGGAAGGTTGGTCGTAGCCCTCCACATTTGCAACCTAGCTTTTTCAGCAGTGGTTCTAAGTTCCTTTGATATTCTAAGGAAACTCTTCCTCGACTTCAGTCGTTGCGGTTGCGGTTCGTGTCCATATAGAGGATGAGTTCTTTCATGCTCCACTGTCTTTCGTTCCTTGTTCGCAGCTGTTTCTCTTCGAACAGGGAGTGGTGCTATTCCTGCGAGGAGATAAAGCCATTCGACTGGAGTTGATTTCAAGCAACCTGTTATAATCCTGCAGGTATCGTTGAGAGCTACATCCACCTGTTTTTCATGTGTTGAATTATACCAAACAGGAGAAGCATACTCTGCTGCAGAATAGCATAGTGCCATTGCGGAAATTCGGATCGTTTCAGGTTGACTACCCCACTGTGATCCAGTCAGTTTGCGTAGGAGATTGTTCCTGGAAGAAACTTTCATCTTGGAGTTCATGCAGTGATTCTTGAAAGTAAGAGATCTGTCAAGTGTCACTCCTAGATATTTTGGAGTCTCACAGTGTTCCAGTTCGACCCCTGACCATACGATCTTTAACTTGCGAGTAGCTTCCCTATTTCCCAAATGAAAAGCACACACTTGTGCCTTTGAGGGGTTTGGCTTAAGCTGGTTTGTGTTGTAGAATCTGGAAAGATCTTTAAGGGCATTCGTGAGGGTGTTCTCCACTGATTCAAAATCTGCGCTCTGAGTAGCTAGAGCAAGGTCATCAGCATACAGGAAACTTCTGCTGTTCGGGGCTATAGGTTGGTCGTTTGTGTATATATTGAACAGGATTGGAGCCAGTACACTTCCTTGCGGGAGGCCGTTTTTCTGTAGTCTCCATCGACTACGCTGTCCTTGAAAGTCGACGAAGAACCTGCGATTTTGCAAAAGAGTGGCGAGGAGCCTGGTTAGGCTAAAATCCTTGGTGAGGTTGTAGACCTTGACTAGTAGTAGCTGATGGTTGACAGTATCATACGCTGCTGATAAGTCGACAAATACCACTCCTGTCACCTTACGAGCTTCAAAACCATCTTCTTTAAACTGTGTGAGATTTAGCAGTTGTCCAGTACAGCTTTTACCAGGGCGAAATCCAGATTGCTGAGGTATAAGTAAGGGGTCAATTACAGGTGATAGGCGATTTAAAATCAATCTTTCCAGCAGTTTGTAGAGGTGACATAGTAGTGCAACTGGTCTAAAATTCTTTGGATTATTTCCTTCTTTGCCAGGTTTCAGCAAAGCGATCACTCGGCTCTTCCTCCATATCTTGGAATTTGGCTTTTGCTCACACAGTTGTTGAAAAGTTGGAGAATCCATTTTTTTGTTGTTAAGTCAAAGTGTTTAATTTGCTCGGTACGTATATCATCCAAGCCAGCTGATTTTCCATTTTTGCTCTGTTTGATAACCTTCTCTAATTCTTCCATGCTGAATGATGATGTGAGATCATTACTCTCCTCTTGCTCATTACTCACCCGGTAATAATGCCTTGATGTTCAGCGATGCCGAAATGTAAATATTATATGTCAGGAAAATGTTTCATAATGAGGGCCATTATAACACTATTTTCATTATGAAACAGTTTCTCCCACCAATCAGAGCTCAAGAAACAGTTGTGTGACCAATTAGGTGAGGATAGCATCGCACCTGCCCTGACTTCCACGGCCTTCTATTTTAAATTTCACCGCGTGGCTTCTAGTGTCATAGTGGGGTATTCCAGGAGGCCATGGTATTCTCTGCGTCCCATGCGCTCTGTTTAGTATATAAAACTGGCGAAATATCGACAGATATTTATGAATATTTATGTTCGAAAATAAAATAGTTATAATTTACTGTCAAACAAAAACAGTCGTATGCAACCCACCTATAATGGTAATTAAGACACTCGTAAGGAAATTATAATAGTACATTATACAAAAGTCAAAGTCAACCCCTGGCACTATCCAGCCCATGACGGGCTAAGGCCGACCAAGCGACCGCTGCCCAGCCGTTTGGCCTGCAGATATTGGGGTGACGCGTGATCAGCGCGTCGGGTCCCCTCGGCCGTTAATCTTGGTATTCGTGATCGGGGCGCTGTCTCACTGTCAGACAGCTACTCAATTGTCCTCACGAGGCTGAGTGCACCCCGTTCCAACCCTCACGTCAGTTTTAAAATCCCTGACGGAGCCGGGGATCGAACCCGGGGCCTCCGGGTGAGAGGCAGGCGCGCTACCCCAACACCACGGGGCCGGCAGTACATTATACAACGTGCCTATAATGGCAATAATTAAGACACGAGTATGCTTATAAAACGAGTGTATGCGAGTTTTATAATTTCCATACGAGTGTCTTAATTACCATTATAGACGAGTTGAATACGAATGTTTATGTTCGACGATAATTATAATAACAATTTTATGTTCGAACATAAATATTCATAAATATCTGTCGAGATTTCGCCAGTTTTATGTACTGAACAGAGCGCATGGGACGCAGAGAAAACCTTGTATTTGACCATGGCCTCCTCGATTACGCCACTATGACACTAGGCCACGCAGTTAAATGTAAATTAGAAGGCCTTGGAACTCAGCGCAGGTGCGATGCTATCCTTACCTAATTGGTCACACAACTGTTTCTTGAGCTCTGATTGGTGGGAGAAACTGTCCCATAATGAAAACTTGTACCATAATGAGCCTCATTATAGTACAGTTCTCTGACATATAATATTTACATTTCGACATCGTTGAACATAAAAGTCCCTTCACTCGTATTATAAACAGATTCGTGTCTAATTATTGCCATTTTAGGCTCGTTGCATAATGCACTACAGTGAAACCTCTTTTAAGAGACCAGTGACGGTTCCATGGAAAACTGGTCTTTTAGAGGGATGGTCTCTTAATAGGGGTAGGCATTAAAAATAATTGTATACTGCATTATTAATAAAGTACATTTGGAACACATACTTGATTACAATTTATCTGCATTGGTTCACATTTAGTACAAATTAATTACAATTAGTTATTTTCTGAGCTCTGCCATTTAAAAAAGTCACGAATTGATCTCTGTTTCAGTTTAGCGCATCTTTTTTTTTAACAATTTCACTTTCTAGAATATCTCTGAGTGAGTTCGAAAGTCCATTAATTTGTTCAGGGTTCGAACAATCTTCTAGGAGAGCCGTTGTTTGTATTTTGTTTATACGTTACATAACACTTTCTAATGACATTGTATGCTGATGCAGTTCTGTGCCAACAGAACCATTGTTTACATCATCACCCTCATCACCATCTCCAATGGGAAGGCAGACGAGAAGTGGTCTTTTGAAAGAGGACAGACTGAGAAAATGCCTGGTCTTTGGTCAGGGAGAGGGGTGGTCCTTAAATAGAGGTAACAAATACATTGACCTTATGAGGTTTTAAATCGGTTCCAAGAAAAATCGGTCTTTAAGAGGGGTGGTCTTTTAATAGGGGTGGTCTTTTAGAGAGGTTTCACTGCATTTCAGTACATTAACCATTTTATCTTATAAAGGTAATGTTGATAAATGTTCATAGCAATTGATTCAGTAGTTTGTGAGTTAGGATCATAATAAGAAACTGAATTGGTTTGGTGAACTATGCAGTTAGCTCCACTTTAAGTTAGGAACCATCCCAGCATTTTGCCTAGAGTTGAAATGGAAAACCATGAAGAACCACGGGAAACCACTTCTAGGATGGATGAGGTGGGAATGGGACCCACCTCTACTCACTTCTGTGAGTGTATCCCGTTGCAGCCCTCAGAACAGAATTAAATGTCTTGGCCGAGCCATGAATCGAGCCCGGACCCCCTGGGTGACAGCCAAGAATGCTAGCCACTACACCACAGAAGAAAATAAACCCTCGGAAATTGAGGATTGAGTGATTTGGAGGAAAGTAAAGCCATCAAAGGCAGATGGGAAAGGGGAAGAGGAGAGAGACTGCCCTAAAATCAATGGGCCGACTTCGATGGGGTAGTTGGTAGCATGCTGAGCTTGTATGCCCAAGATCGAGGGTTCAAACTCGGCCGAAGTCGTCGAATTTTTTAAGAGCGTTAACAATCCCTCAGTATGCCTTCCTCCGGAGGGGAAGTAAAGCTGGCGGTCCCATGTCATAGATTTATGGCATGTTAAAGAACCTTCCACTAATTACACCCGTGTGATGCTAAATTAGGTTAAAAATGTAAACAACGCTCAGGTTCCTACGTTCGTCACCAGGAGCCGACTGTGGTGGCGTCTAGTAGCCAAGTTCTGAACTAGTAGTTGTTGACGGTGGCGTTTGGCGGCAAAAGTTGGGACTACTTGAAAAATTCAAAGTCTGCAGTCCTTACTTGAAATAAGAAACAGAAACACACACTAATACAGTCACCACAATTAACACCGGTTATCAGAGAGATTCTAAATACAACCAAAGTGCACGGGGCTACATGACCGCGTTGTCGCAGCCCCTAAACTGAGGAACCAACCAACGAACCAAAGTCAATGGAAATGGGGGAGAAACCCGATTCCTGGGCCGGTGATCCTTCAAAAGACACCTAGGCCTCGGTTATCTTAATACAGTAGGTGGAGGTAGATTTCACCGGGCATAGAACAATATTTCGAAATCACTAAATCTGCTAATCCCTATGAAACATAGATCAGTGAACAACTACTGATGTCTAAACATCCAAGTACAACAATAGTCTATAAATAATGTTACTTCTCAAAAAATATAAATCATGCACATGTCAACTTCTTACACATGAATACTGAGATTGTGAGATCTGACATAGTTAAACACTGCTTTGATACCGGGTGAGTTAGCCGTGGTTGTTACGGCGTGGCTGAAGACAGTCGCTCACATCCGGGAGGCGAGGAGGTTCGAATCCTCCCGCCAGCAACCTTGAAAATGGTTTTTTGTGGTTTCCCCATCTTCCTTTCAGGCAAATGCTGGGGTTGGTCCCTAACTACAGGCCACAGCCGCTACTCTCCAATTCCTCGTCCTTACATTCACACTTTCCTCCCCAGACAACACTCCACGCGCGACGGTACTTGTAGCTCACCCCATGGGTGTCCGCATAGAAGCAGCTGCAGCCTCTGGGGAGCCGAAAAAGAAACTGCTTTAATCTAAACCTACAGGTGCATACAACTATTGCTTCCTTTTCATAAATCATATTATAGATGGCCTTCATGTCAATTCTTCATACATGAATTCGCCTAACTCGTCATTGAATGCCACGATTACTGTGTAATGTGGCAATAGAAATTACCTTAATCTAAACCTACCAATATAAAAATCTATTGGTTCCTCTTCATAAATTCTAGATGGCTTACATGTCAGCTCCTGATATATTAGGCCTAATTTCCTAGCATTCCCTTGCCATTATCATCATTCCACACAACACAACATTTGAAACAAGTTATAGTAAATAGTTCACGCAATAAAAACTTCACTCATATATTTGTAAATATATTATCCACTCCTGTGCTTGGATGACGCACATTTATCAGCACTTTATGCACCCTCAAGTAAGGGCACAGTACAAAAGTTACACATTTACGAGCGATATCTTCTTATCATTCCGAAAATATTTTATTTCGCCCTCGGCATAAGAGTGGGTCAAAACGAAAATTCTTTCAGACAAAAGTTTTAGAGAACTATTGGTGTGTGTCTGTGTGTCTGTGTGTTACTCAATCACGCAAGAGCTACTCGTCCGATTTACATGAAATTTTGCATGGATGTAGCTGATTTACCAGGTTAACATA
The DNA here is from genome assembly GCA_946902985.2 of Meconema thalassinum. Classification (NCBI taxonomy): domain Eukaryota; kingdom Metazoa; phylum Arthropoda; class Insecta; order Orthoptera; family Tettigoniidae; genus Meconema; species Meconema thalassinum. Next base: position 456,908,242 of record OX336388.2, read on the forward strand.
AATAATATAAAAATATAACTTTTGTGGTGGTGGTAGTGGGGGTGGTTCGTAGTACAGTATAATGGACATAACATTCAGGTCATTTTACCGTAATGATAATAATGAACAGGCAAACAGCTATTTACTAACTACAGTACTGACATATTAAATTTACAAACGAATTGTAAATATGATAGAGAGTGAAATAAAAACTGCCTAGGGCCTATATCTCATTGGCTGTTAGAAAAGTAGACCAATAGTGTTGTCTTTTGTCGCTTAGCGCCGTAGGAAAATAATCAGCTTCGAATGTCCAGAGCTCCTGAGGTAGCAATAGATTCATTTTATCACCACATAGCACTCAAGGATAAGCATCGGAATAAATGAAAGTTAATTTGAAAGCACAAACGCTTATTGCAGCTGATAACCTCAATGTATCCACCAACACCATAACACTTATACAGAGGCATAACATTTTCATGATGATAACTGTTTTAAGGGCCCTAAGAATTTTTTTTGCACTAATTACTCCCCGTGACTGCAATTTATATGCAGCGCAAGATGTAACTATTTTCGCACCAGAACACTGGTAGGGATGACGTTGCCAGCCAACATCATTAACTCCAGGAGAGTTCAATGGGCTGGTCATTTATTAGGGATGGGAGATGGTACGATGGTCTTACAAATCTTTAAAGAGGAACCAAGAGGAAAAAGACCAGCAGGAAGACCACGAAGTTCCTGGAAAAATGACATCTCCAAACTTTGTAGACATCTGAATGTGGACAACTGGCAGGAACTCACCCAAAACAGAGTTCAGTGGAGAGGCATTTCGTGAGATCTTCGTGTCCCGTAGAAGCCTTCTGAGGGAGTGTGTGTGAGTAATTATTAGGTCTCGGATTTAGGTGGCTTAAACCTTCGCTTTAGGTCTCTCGTATTCTAAAAATCGGTTATTTTAGGTTTTTCTTCCAGGATCAATACAGGCAGCAATAATTTTCTGTTTTTCTTATTTCTGTGAAACTTATTTATGAACTTATTTCACAAAAGTTTATTGTCACTTGAGCCGGGCTCCTCTCCGTCTTCTTTCCTGTCTGCCTCTCTTGGTCAACACTTGTTCTCTTCCGACCCCGACAGTATTAGGGTATCCGAGGCCTAGGTAGTCTCTTCCTTTCCCGCCTTAATTGGCCCTTGCCTCATCTTTCCTGATACCCTCCCTCTGCGAGGGGTCAGCCTTCTTTTTCATTTCAAGTTATCTCCTGCCTTCTGCTCAAGGCCCTCAAGGAGGCAGGGTGTATGTAGCCCCACCACTTCTGGTGCACCCTGGATATTGCTACACCCTCAGGGGCTCACGACTGGAGAGTTCGGTAGTTGGCGATTCGGAGGGATTTCTGAGCTGGGTCGGTTTTTCCCCATTTTTCCACTGACTTTGGGGCGGGCCCTCTCCTCTTTCCCATCTGCCTTTCATGGCTCTTCTTTCTTCCTTCCTTCCAAGTCCCTCATACCTCATTCTTCGAGGGTTGAGGGCATTTCATTTCTTCCTGTCTTCTATTTGCCTTATCCTTTATTTGTTTACCATTTCATCTTCTAGTATGGAAGTCTGTAGTTAGTATTAGTTGTTGTTTTCTTGCTCATATCATCTTTCACTCTCACCCAAACCATTAGGGACCGATAACCTAGATGCTAGTCCCCTTAAAACAGAAATTATCATCATCATCGTACTGCATTTAACGGTAGTAACCTGAACTATCTCCGTCCTACTGCTTGTAATCGCGGTGGAAATAATTTTACGATACATTTCAATGGGGAAATAACACTCATTATTCGGAAAAGGCAAAACAGCTAGTTAGGTTATTTTAGGCGTCAACCCCTCATTTAGGTAAATTTAGGTGAAATGAAATTCACATATTCTGCTCCAGGAATTGTGAAACGAACATATATGTTGAAATTTGTGAATTACATAGCCAGGGAAACAAGAAGTTCCGTTAAGAACTATACAGCCTACTTTTCATGCCAATGATTATTCTACAGAATATGAACCTATCTAGAATAATGACGAAATTAAGTTGCTAATATCGAAATTTCCAATTAGTTCGAAATACTGTATACCTGGCATAATGTATCCTAATAGAGCACTACAGTTGGCAGCCCTGATGACTGAATATATTCTTAGTTCCATCTCTTAAGGTTCAAAATACAAAATTTGGTTGAAGTCCAATGAATCGCATGGACGTTACATGCAGTTAAACATTGGATCTAACAGCGCGCGTGAAATCATGTTGGCAACAATGTCATGCATGTATTGGTCAGAAATAATCTGAAATAATGTGATCTATTGTTGTGCCAATTTTGAATGAAATCCATTAGTTAGTATAGAAGTTACATGCATTTTAAAATTGGACCTATCAGCAGGCTTAGAATCATGTTGGCAGCACTGACGTATATTAGTTACTCCAAATTCGTCTAGAATGCCAGGTACTATACGTGTGCAAATTTTAGAGCTATTGGCTTGCATACTTTCTGATATATTGATATTAGGGTAACAAAAATAGGGACAGCACATATTAACAGTTGGCAGCCCTGGTTGCTCCTTAGAATACGCATAGTCATATCTGTTATGGTACACATAACACATACGAAATTTGGTTGAAATCCAAATGATAGTATGGAAGTTGCATATATTTAAAGTTGGACCTGTCAGCAGGCTTAGAATCATGTTGGTAGCACTGACGTATATAAGTTACTCCAAATTAATATAGAATGTCAGGTACTATACGTGTGCATAGTTTAAAGCTGTCGGCTTGCATACTTTCTGATATATTGGTATTTGGATAAAATAAATTAGGAGCATTTATTAACAGTTGGCAGCCCTGGTAGGTCTTAAGAATACGCTCAGTCATATCTGGTTATGTACACATACAACATACGAAATTTGGTTGAATTCCAATTGATAGTGTAGAAGTTATATGCATTTAAAAATTGGACCTATCAGGAGGCTTATAATCATTTTGGCAACACTGCCATGTTTGGCCTCCTGGAAATTAAACTGAAATATTATGGTCTGTACGTGTGCCAATTTTGAAATAGCTCCCATTCATACTTTCCAAGATATCCAACATGGAGCTCAAATTTCAATTGCGATTTTTTAGCAGTTGGTAGCACTGACATCATTTTCAAATATGGCCGTGAGATATTCAGGTGTAGATCTTTACTCCTACCAAATTTTGTTTCGATTGCTGCAGCCGTTTAGGAGTTGATAGGGGGGGGGGGACACACACACAGCCAGGCAGACAGACAGAAGGACAGACAGACAGACAGACAGACGGACAGACAGACAGAAAGACAGACAGACAGACAGACAGACAGACACACATTTGCCCGATCTCATAAGTCTACTTTTTTCTCATTTTTGCAAAATGTGAAAAGTAGGCTAAAAATAGGTAGAAACCTAAGAATCCGGGCCATAGTAATTATTCGATTTAATGGTGCTCGGCATGAGGGTGGTGCTCACGGTCTCAAAAATATTAAGGACGCCTGATGTAGATAGTATTGCCAAAAAACGATGTACTTTCAGTATTATCCTAGCCATATATAAACGTTCGTTATTAGAAGTCACGTGCGTCAGATCAGTGGTATCGAGCAGATATCTTTCCATGACGGGGGAAGGGGAGTGTTATCGTCTAAAGGGGTCTAATTGCGGCTAATATGTCATCCGGCAGGGCATGTTTACCGTGCGGGCTAGAACTAAAATTAGCAATCGATTTCCCTCCTAAAAACACCCCATTGACGTAAACCGAGCTCTCTTAAAATACAAACAAGTAGAGACATACGTCAGGTGGGGAGTTCCTGACGTCACTGGGTGATATCGATTGTGGCCAGGCGCTAGCTGAGGGCCACGTTCAAGGTCACCCCACTCCCAGCATCACACCCCGAGCATCAATGAAGCGCTGTAGTTGTCGTGGTGGTTCTCTCAACTAGTGGAGCCGGAAATTAGAGCAAGCTCAACTCTATTATTGACTCACCCACATCCGCTGTAAGCCAACTAACTCAACTTCCTTCCGGGATATGAATGCGCAAAATTTCATCCTACAAGCATCATCCAAAAATCTACCAATGCATCATTTTTCTTCTAGTGTAAGAGTCGTTTCGGGCGATTTGAATATAATAATAATAATAATCACATGTAGATTTTATCAGGTATATTCTCATATTTCCCACTTAATATAACTGAGGATAAATTTGTGTCGACTGACTGAATGCTATAAATCAGGTATTAAGATTTTTTAAATAAAAATCAACAAATACTGAAAAATAGTTTCAAAGCATTCTAAAGATCATCATCCATCATCTAATGAAGCCGCCCAATGGATTTCCAATTTAGATCTGAATCTGTGATAAAACTTCATAAGAGTATACTGTATAGTCATGGATTTGTATGTACTGTACCCGACTGCGGAATAATCGAATGGATGCACGGCGACCCGGCTAAACCATCGCACACCGTCAGGAGAAGAATATTTACACTTATGTTAATATTTATACATTGGAATCCTGATTAGCGCGATAGGAAGACATTCTTGGAATCTCAGGGCGTATACGGGATCGTTGTCAGGTGGGTTTTCATCAAACTAAATCCAACAATCCATAAATCTAGTCTTCTATACTAATATAATAAAGCTGAAGAGTTTGTTTGTTTAAACGCGCTAATCTCTGGAACTACCAGTCGGATTCCAAACATTCTTTTTGTATATGATAGCCAGATTCAAGAGGAATAGTTTAGGCTATGTAGCACAAGGCTACATCTCTCAAGTAACCTTAAAGAATGATTTTTGTTCAGTAAGTCGGAAGAACAAGCGCTACCGAACAGCTTCAGTAATAGGCCTACCTAAGTCTATTGTTGCCAGGCAAAGTGGGCTGCATCACGTCGCCCCTACCGGTGTTCTGGTGCAGAATTGCGAGCTGCTTATAAATTGCAGTCACGGGGAGTAATTAGTGCAAATAGATTTCTTTGGCCCCTTAAATCTGTTATCATCATGACAATAGTATGCCTCTGTATAAGGGCGATGGTGTTGGTGCAGTGTACTGAGGTTATCAGCTGCAATAAGCGTTGGTGCTTTCCGATCGATATCCTTGAGCGCTCCAGTTCTGTAGTAGTATTCACTATCATCCACAAAACAAATAAATCCACCGTGAGAGGCTGGGCACTACTGCTAGTAATAAATAAAAGTAAAACGTTCAAAACTACAATAACTAGGGCTACTCCAGTTTTTTTAAATAAAAATCGCCAAACACTAGTTAGTTATTGTTGTTGTAAAGAGCGTAACTACGAGGTCATCTGCCCCTAACACCAAACACTCGATGCCATTTATTTCAGTCATGAGAAACATTGTAAACAAATAGGCCTACTCCTAATATCCATACTCCAACCTCCTATTCGACGTTAGCCAATAATGTATTTACAGTCGAGTTTCGTTATCTCGAAGCGCTTTCGGAGATAGAAATTCCTTCGAGTTATGTAATATTCGAGATACACGAAAAGATGTGTTCTATTAGGCTATTTTAAAAAAGGAAAGGAAGCATTTAGTTTTATGTAACCGTTAATCATGCGATCAAGGGCCACGAGACCTCCTTTTTACGTGGAACGAACCACAGGACATGGCATTTCACTTCGAAAATCTCGCATGCATTGACCTTGGTGAGAGGCCAACAGCTTGACCGCTTCACCGCCACGCCCCCTTCTTCTTTCTTCTTTCTTCTTTCTTCGTTTAGGCCATCTATGGACCACGTCATTTCAACTGCTTCTGTCTTTGGGCCTTGATCTTAGCCCAGTGTTCTCGCATTCACTGCCTATGAAACTCCCTTCTTTCATCAGACCACTTCTTGCCGGTTTTTAATTTCGCTTTTTATTGGAATTGGTGGAGTGCTCCAAGCTTTTCCTTCAAAAGATCATGTTCCATAACATCTGCGTGGGTGATCCCTACTTCTTGCAAATCCTTGTCTGCCTCACAAAACCAGGGGCCCTTGGTTTTCTTGTTAAGATAATAGGTAAATATCCGATTGGAGATTCCCTCGGGCTTCATACGAGTTAAGTGGCCATAGAAAGATATTCTTCTCTTCCGAATTACTTGAGATATCCTTTCTACATTATGGTACAGCACATTGTTATGCCGTCTCCTGTATTCACCATCGTCTCTCAACGGCCCTAAGATCTTCCTCAGGATCTTTCTTTCCTTGCCCCCCCCCCCCCAATTAAAAAAAAAATATATATATATATATAAATAATAGAGGCCATAGCGGCCAGAGCAAAGAAACAGGAATTAGTTTTTCAAACCACTCGGAACATATATAACAAAAGGTGCTTTTCTATAAATACCAAAATTCATCACTACATCACTGTCGTCAAGCCGGTATCCCTCTATGCGTTAGAATGCCTTATCCTCTCTCAGAAATGTGTGCTTGCTAAGTTAGACCAAAATAGAGAAAGATTCTCCACAAAGTAGCCTACTTGGTCCAAATTACAAAAACGGGATATACGTAAGAAAATCCAGGCAAGAAGTCTATTCTAAGATAGAGAAGATCACGGACACAATGCGCAAATACAGGGCTCGCTCCAGCGGTCACTTGCGACGGATGGACGACTCTAGATGGACAAAACGTACATGTATATTTAACAATTTCGATTCAAAACCAAAAACAACAGTTCCCTGGTACGTTAACGTCGTCAAGAAAGACCTCCCAAAAATGGGCCTACGACCTGATGACGCGCACAAATGAGACCTTTTCCGAAATAGCGTCGTGACTTTTGGGACTTTCCGAAATGAGAAATGGACAACCGGTACAAAGTGGTCGGATGAACGCCGTGCTCAACACAGCAAGTTAATGAAAACCTACTGGATCAATCGTAAATTGAATAAACACCAGAATGTATAGTGGAACTTATCGTGGTCCCTAATTGGCCGATTAGCGAATAATAAATAAATAAATAAATAAATAGTCAACTGTTGCTAGCTGACTTTACCCACTTACTCTCTGTGGCTGAGGTGCACATCGACCTCAACCCGTCTTCCGGTCTTAAGTAGCAGAATAGCTACTGACAGAAATACACAGTCCAGGTATCCCGCACTACTGAATCCATATTGTAATTCCCATGTCACACATAAATAACGTAATTCAACTGTATTTTCACCCCAACTTCGAGATAGAGACACATGTTTTATGTCTGGAGAACAAAATATCATTCGATTTATTGAAATATTCAAATAATAGAACTTCGAATTATAGAAAAAACATGACATAATAGCAACGTAGGCTTTCACGGCCGGCGTTCATAATTAATTGTGTCGAACTTCGCCGGGAAATTAAAATTACTTCAAGATATGGAAGTTCGACTGTATTTAATTAAATTATTCTTTTCTTCCTGATGATAAAAAATATAAAATATTCTTGTAGAATTAATTCACTAAAAATTCTTTATGCGATAAAGAACAAGGAGATTTAGAAAAATCAATGATTATAAAAATAACAATAAATCTATCTCGCTATAGTCTGTCACCTTTATGCAACTCGCAATATACTCGACACATTTGTCACAAAATAAATAAATGTTTCTTCTGTGAACAGTCACTAACCATAAGTTCACATAATTACACCCTCTGTCTGAAAAGTTCGGTGAATGGGTCTATATTACGAACGGATTGTTGGCTTACCTGAATCAGCCATTACTATCCTTCAAAGAATCCCCGTGGCTGATAATGCACTTCTTAGAATGGCTGTACAAGTCCTGTCATAGTCTTCCTGAGAGATAGCCTTCAGTTGGGTCGCCACATTACTTTGGATGGTCGAAATGTACGAAAACCTCTGGCCCTTCAGGGCTTTTCGGTGACCCTGCACCCCGATACTCCATACTTTGACGCTTACCTTCGAGGTCGTACCTCAGGCACCAGGTCTCGTCACCCGTGACGATGGTTTTCAGGACCTTTCCATTCCACGGAACAATCACCCTTCTTACAACCACCCGTCGAACAGGTGTGTACGTTAGGTTGCATAAATTCACCTTTCTCACTGCCGCCCGTCTATCAAGTGTGCAAGGCAGGTTGCATAAATTCACGCTTCTCTTTTGCTTTCAATTTAAAGTTTCGACGACTCAAAAGGAAGGTTATTCATAAAGAAGACTATGCCAGGAGTTTCCAAGACTTGTTCAGTCGTTCTCAGAAGTGCATAACCATCCACGGGGATTACTTCGAAAGACAGTAACGGCTGTTTCAGGTAAGCCAACAATCCGTTCGCAATATAGCCCATTGGCCGAACTTTTCAGACAGAGGGTGTATTTAAATGAGTACAGCTGAATATGCTTGTTAGTTGTTTGAGTCTTCAGCCTTTTGACTGGTTTGATACAGCCCTTCATGCCTCCCCGTCCTGAGCTAATCGTTTCATCTCTACATAGCTACGACACCCTACGTCTGAGGCAATCTGTTTAACATATTCTAACCTTGGTCTACCCCTACAGTTCTCGTCCTCGACCCTTCCTTCCATAACTAAGCTTGCTATTCCTGGGTGTATTAGTATGTATCCTACCAACCAATCACTTCTCTTCATTAGCAGTCGCCAGAAACATGTCTCCTCTCCCACTAGTCTTAATACCTCTTCGTTTGTAACCCTATCTACCCATCTGATCTTCATCATTCTCCTGTAACACTACATTTCAAACGCTTCAATTCTCCTCTTTTCTGCTGCACCAATAGTCCAAGTTTCACTTCCGTAGAGTGTCACGCTCCAGACAAAGGCCTTCAAAAATGACTTCCTAACCCCTAAATCAATATTCGATATCAACAGATTCCTTTTCTGTAGAAATGCTTTCCTTGCCTGAGCTACCCTACTTTCTATATCCTCTTTGCTTCGTCCATCACTGATTATTTTGCTTCCTAAGTAACATAAGTCTCCTACTTCCTTTTGGTTTTTCACCTGCCAATTTGATGTCCATAGAGGATTTGGATTTATTTCGGCTGCATTCCAATATTTTTGTTTTATATTTATTAATTTTCATCATGAATTCTTTCCTCAAGACGGAGTCCATACCATACAAAAACTCCTTCAAATCCTCAGACGTGTTGGCCAAGATGACTATGTCATCGGCAAATCTCAGAGTTGAAATTATTTCTCCTCGAATCTTCACTCCCATTTCAAATTTTTCTACAATTTCCTCCATTGCTTGTTTAATGAAAAGATTGAAAATTATGGGTGATAATTTGCAGCCTTGCCTTACACCTTTCTGAATATCAGCTTCACTCTCAAGTCCTTCAGCTCGAATGACTGCTGTCTGGTTTCTGTATAGACTGTAGATATTTATCCTTGTTTACAACATTATTTTTAATTCTATCCTTTCTAACTATTTCTATCCATCACATTATTTACAGGGTCGCCTCCGTAGCGTAGCGGTCAGCATGGTTAGCTGCCGCCCCGGAGGTTCTGGGTTCGATTCCCGGCTCTGCCACGAAATTTGAAAAGTGGTATGAGGACTGGAACGGGGTCTACTCAGCCTCGGGTGGTCCAAATGAGTAGAGGGGGTTCGATTCCCACCTCAGCAATCCTCGAGTGGTTTTCCGTGGTTTCCCACTTCGTGTTCGGGAAAATGCCGGGATGGTACTGCCCCCGTAAATTGAATTATATTGAGACCACGTTGGCTGTATTGGCATAATATGAATAAAGTTATGGCTGTCATACTTGTGACGTGGATATTCATGACGTAAGCACGGATGACGAATACTTCATGCAAGTAGGCTGGTTGAACGGAGATTCTTGGTGACGTCATGATTTTGTTCGAGAAAGATCTGAGATTTACGACGCAGTCGCATGGAAACGAGGAATTGTGTTGAGGAAGAAGTTACGCTATTGGAGGAGAGACTCGAACCAATGAACGATAGTTTGGAGGGAGACGGAGATTACTGAAACTACCATATTTTTATTACTTTTGGAATTCAGAATTGTGGAAATCCATTTTCAGTTATGGCATTGATTTGGAATTTTGAAGAAATTAATTTTGAGTTTTTGAAATTTGAAAATCCGTCAGGTATTGCCAAAGTTAGAATTTCTAGCTATGACGCAGGAACAAGCTATGGAAGGGATGGATACGCCCCTTAAGAAGTTGATAAAAGGCCTTGCACGGCAGAGAGAAGCTCATATTGATCATATCTCATAGATATCTCATATTGATCATATTTCTGGTGTCTTATAGTCGTTTTCGAGTGATTCAGTGAAGCAAGTCGTCATTAGCGCGTGGTAAAGCCCACCGCATCGAACGAGCACGGAGCAGTGCAGCAGTACCATTTTACGGTTTTGAAACTAGGCGAAGTTGAAACGCACACATTAAAGAGTCTACAAGATAATATATCAAGAGTTGACTAATGCCTGTATGCTAATTCTATTGTGCAGTACAGTATTAAGGTGTATAGAAAAGTTGAACATTTTCACGATTATAATTTGGAAGATATTGGCATATTAAGACGGCAGACAAAAGTGATTTTCTCGCCACCTGAGAAGCACTTTTATAACACCACATTCTACGCTACGGCTAACACGTGTATTGTAACCGTGATACTACATATTGCATTTGGTGATACAACGCTACATTCTAATATGCAACAATATAATATGGCAGTTCTTTCAACTATTATAACGGAAATGGAGATGGAAGGCTAAGGACTTTAATGCAATTGGGACATATATCAATGGAGTGAAATAGCAGCATGGAACTTCGCTAATCGTCTTTCTACACAAGCGAGCATGTAGTGAACATCCAACTACACTCATGCATCGTGGTCCAACGCTGAATTATATCAAATGGCAGTGGAAATATATTCATACTCTACAATTATGAATATTTCTACGGAAATAACTGCAATAAACTTCATGGCGAATTTCTACCAGAACTTCAGGGAACTATCAAGAGAGGCCAGGGTGGACCCGGCTCACAAAGAAGAGTTTTGCCAGAATTTCAGGGAACTTTCAAGAGAGGCCAGGGTGGACCCGGCTCACAAAGAAGAGTGTTGCCAGAAGGATGTCTATCGTCTACACGGAGCAGTGCAATTTCCGGAGGAGGAAGCAGTTCTATTCTCCGAGGGCGCTGGTTCCAGGTTCGAGGTCGGAGCACATCTTTACGTTGGTGAAATGGAACCATCAGCAGTCTTCTTTGGAAGATTTTCCTCTAGAACTTCAATCAACAGATAAGGTAGTCGTGAACGTTTCTTGTTTTATTTGAGCCTTTTAGCGATATCTGAGCAACCATTTTTCTCATATTTTCAGTCCCACATATATTTGCCCCATTTTCTTGCTTGATATTTCTGTACTCAGTACACTTTGATGAGTTATGCCTTTTTCGACGATTTATTAAGACATTGTTATGTCATTGGCATATTTAAATAATTTTGGATCAGTTGAGACTGATATAATATATTTTTCAGTAATTTGCATATTTTTGTAGTCACGATTTGACTGTAAAGTTAACGATTTTCTATGACAGATTTGAATTCAGACAGCGTGTCATTTTATTAACGTAATTTTATTCAGTTAATTACTTTGACCAATTTTCTGTCATCATCAAGAAAGAAGAATAATTAAAAGATTTTAGAGCGTTAAAATCTATTACTGTATCGACGATCTTGGAAATACTAGTCGTTTTATGAACATGATTGCAACATAGACATTTATCGTCAGTTATGAAATACCATTGCATTATAGACAATTTTATGAAATATGAACTTTGATTACGAATTATTGAATACACTATATTAATGAACATTTGATAGGAGTTTTTCTCAATTCTAGATTGGAACAATAGTGTTTGCATTCCACAGTCTAATTGGATTCTATTCGACTAGTATGCAGTTTATATGAACTTTGATTGAAGATAGTATTTTTATACTGCGTTACTTTGAAGATATTAATCTCAATTTTGATAGACCAGGGAGGCGTGTCTAATCGTATTTGCTATTAAATTTATTTGTGATTGGCAAATTTTTACTTCATATCGATTCATGAATGAAACCCACGAAGGTTAAATATAATAACAGTTTGACACAATTAATGAATATACGAATTTTAAGGAGGAACTATGGATGTATAATCGTTAGTTCAGTGGACGTGTAAGAGTCGCTGATGAATAATGCCCTTGAATAAGTGAAGGAGGTTCCCACCGTAATAGTAATGATGTTGAAGAATTTGTAAGTGGAGGTTTTTGTATGTATTGTGGAAGATTTTGATGCCATATATATTGAGATATATGATGAATTCTGGGCCTATTTTGTGCAAGTTTGTGCGTTTTGAGCGAAGTATTTTTCCGCTGAGTGTATTGTCCAGGTCCTTTGAAAATTAATCACGTGAAGTTACTGTTATAATTAACAAGAGTGTTTAAAATAAGTTGAGATAACGATTTTGAATGGAGGTTACCGTCACAAATAATAATAATAATTATTAAACCTTATTAAACCTGATTATAACATTTAAATATAACTAACCTTCATTGGTTGATTATATTAACCCGATTTGAGTAATTATCAACCGGATAAACGTGTGGTTTAATGTATTTCTAAAACAAATTATAAATGTTGTAAATAATTATGTAAATATCCTTAATAATAATTTGGAACGAAAGGAATTAAGAGAGGCGTGTATAAATTTTTCAATTGTCGTTTGACAATATTATAAACAATTAATGAGATTTTGTTATTAACATTTAACGTTTTGTTATATACTCTAAACAACGCTAATTAAACATTTGGATTATAATTAAACAAGTTTTGGGATTATTAGAGTAATCCAGTGACATGTGAATGGAGCATTTAAAAGATTTACGTGATAATATTTGAGTTGAGTTGAGGACATTTAAAGTGTTTTGAAAGGGAGCTAGGCTCTGATGTAACTAGCAGATGCTAACGCTGGCTGGACAGGTGGGTCCACTTGACGATGCAAGCATGCGACATGGTGCAGCTGGCCAGACAACTGGTTGTTAGAGGCCAAGGTCGCCTACATAGTAGCCTTGCGGCTATAAATAAAAGTGTGATGTTTATAAAAAGGAAAACAATTGCTATATGTCTCGTCCCAACTCCCTTATCCATTCCAAGTGTATTATGATTATTACGTTCTTTATAAGTTAGTGAAAGCTAAGATTTTGTATGTAAAGTCTACAAGTCCTACAGGAGGACATGATTATGTTGACAATGGCTTATGATTGCCACGTGTATTTTGTTGAATTTTTGTTAGAATCATTCCCTTTATGTGAAATAAATTATTGTACAGTTTAAAGTTTCTTGTTTCCGTTTTGGTTCATTTTAAATATCATGGTGGAGGTTATTGTGAGGGCATACTTTTAAGTGATCCAGTTGGCAACCCATACCCGAGATTAATTTGAAGAGGTAAGTAAAGGTAAGTATGAACCCCCGTATATTTTGGTATGTTCCACAATAATTTCTTGTTAACTGCTGTGCTCTAATCTCGGTAGTATCTGTCAGTGCCATTTTCATTGATGTAGCTGTGCCGGTGCGTTTGATTATTGGCAATCCGATTGAGGGGGCGGATATCTGACAGCCTACTATCCGGATTATCGGGGACAGTACCTACTGTAAGGCCACGGTCGCCTCCTTCCCCATTCCTAGCCTATCCATCCCAATCTTCCATCCCTTCCCATCCCTCATGAGGCCCCTGTTCGCTTTGCAGGTGAGGCCGCCTGGGCGAAGTGCTGATCACACCTCCCCAGTTGTAACCATCCCGACCAGATGTTCCAAGCTCCAGGACACTGCCCATAGAGGCGGTAGTGGTGAGTTCCCTCGCTGAGTCCGTGGGAACCACCAACCTAGAGGGTAAATTGACAAAATAAATAAAATAAAATAAACATTTTTACATCGTATATTTTAGCACTGTCTTCTCATAAGATATTTACACCTCTGTGTTTCTGCATCATCATTTTCTTAAAATTATTAAACTCAATAGTATTGCATTATCAGTTTCCTAAAATTATTATTTACAAAGTTTTTCTCTAGAATTTCTCACCTCGTAATATTTATTATTGCCCTTCCGCTGGTGAGTAGCCTAATATCTCACGATCTCAATTTCATATTATGCCCTATGAAATAGTTACAATTCGGGGCATTTAAAACACAATGAAGATTGAATTGTCTATCCACTAAAATATTCCAACAACCGCTTTCACAACTACAGTAGAATATTTCTTCTCTGCAGAATTTCTCTATAGGAAAAGTTTCCTGTTTACTTCAACCAAATATTGGACAAGTTACTAATATCAACTAAAATTGTTAATGATCTTTCTGTTCTATCAAACAATAGTTACCATTTCGATTGCTCTTAAATGCACACATTATTACAGCATACTTGCCATGACCTCATCATAACAATGTAACGTTAGCCAATTCATAAGCACTTTGCAGATTTTTTAAGAACAGATTCCTCTTTAGTCGATATCAATAATGCAATATCTCAGTTATTAGATTATTTAGGGACATCAGCCCTTACCTTTGTACATTTGACAATTTTACTCTGCCTTGAAGAACTCATTTACATGAAAAATATACTTTATAGCATTCTGATCCTTTCAGTACCGTTTCAAAATATTATCATATCAATACAACTACTTATAACTCGTCATAACTATGATCTCTTTTTTTAATCATCTGCTAATATCATATTTATGGTTTATATTCTGTCATCATCGTCATTTATCTTCAAATTATGAATTTTCAGGATGGCTACATTTAGTTTGATAAATTTACCACTAACATTACTGAGGCCTCTTATATAATACTCCCCTTCAACCGTGTTTCGCCTTAATTGTGCAATAACATACTTAGTTACTAATTTATTGAGCCCGTTAGAGGAGGTATTTCGGGTACCATCCGCCGAAAAGATAGCACTTCGAAAGACCCCGTCCTTCAAACCCAAACTGTTTCCGTGCCCAATGACCCAGATCCCCTGGATCAAGCCTCTCGTGCTGAGCTAGCCCACAAAGAAATACATCCAAACAACAAAGCTAACAATAAAAAGAGATCCAGTCTTAAGTTAGATTCCTGAATAATTTATTCAAGTAAGACCCCTAATCATTTCCGAGGGTCGAAATCGGCTAATCCGCTAATCTAAATACAATTATGAGTCATCCCTATTTTGACGTTAATGACCCCCACAAAATCCTAGTTACATGGAAAGAATAGCAAAGCAAACTAGGCGCGTGGTACATGAATAATTAACGCGTAGCAAATTTACAAACAAATTACTCGGCAGAATTTACATTTAACATCAAGCAAGTACTATCCCTAAGTTAGGATGGTACCACGTCCACATTTAAATTACATTTATAATTTTATCTAATGCCTATGTGAACGAAAGTATTACGACGAGAGGCGTCGTAAACAAATGCTTATTACCAAAGCTAATGATAGTTTGACCACTGACTATCAAAAAAAAAAACATTGCATAAACACTCTTACGTCTAATAAGGAAACGATGGGGATAAATGCACTAGGGAATAAAGTAAACAATCTTATACTAGCCTACCTCCGCGAATTGACATACTGTTTGTAGTCAATCGTCATCTCTGGCATGTAAGTTACGTTGGCAAAGCGCAATTACAATTGCGTCTTACAAGCTTCAGATCACGCGGGCCGCAAGTTACTGACTATCGGTCCCGTAGATCCAATGTCGTCGGTACAAGTAGTGTCAGCTCATTTAAAAGTCATCTCCCACATGGAAATGGATTGAAGTCACGGTGTCGCTAACAACAAGCAAATGGTTGCAAAATTATAGCTATAATAATATCGTATGGCCTCGGGTGCCTGGTGCAAGCTTTGTTAATTGACACCCAGAGGGTAGCTTACATGTCGAATTTCGTCGTTCCTTTGAACGCTATGAAAGTCAAGGAGGTTAGATATCTAAACTGCTTGACACTACAGCGCTTTCAAGTAGAGAATGGAGGAACTTTGTGTTGGCGGAAAATCCCGAGATTAATTTTGCCATTGAACACGGCCTACTGAATTCAAATGGGTTCTTTAACATGCCAACAACGTATGACACGAGTATCGTGATTTTTGTCGCCTTCAAAAATCACTTACCATGGCCAGGGGCGAACCTGCAATCTTGGGGTTGGTAGTCCGACACTATAACCACTCACCCACCGTGGCAAGCTGTAAATTATTTATAATAATTAATTAATCCGTTGGTATAGGATAATTATTCTTTGATTTAGGTTGTAGGTTTAAATATGGTTTAGTTGGTTGTATTAATGACCCCAGTCGTAGGCTGCAATAGGTGATCTCACTGGAGATTCACTCAAATACCTTGACTTCAACAAGTCAGACATTAACACAGGTTAGCGCGTCTTACACCAACTGCGCGCGGTACGTCGGTAGTCTGAGCATAGCTCCAGAACGCCTGAATAAACCAAGGGTAAGGCGAACATTCATTCCGTTCTGCCAAATACCAAATAATGTGTTCACGGACACAACAATTACATTGGCTAGCCTAATTTATACAAAGCTGGGTCAATTAACATGATATTTTAAACCTTACTACAACGCGCCAGGCGATCAAATTCGTCGGCTAAAACATTTAAGGAATCCGCATAGACGTGCGTTCCACTACTTCATAACAAATAACAGGTGTTGACAGCTCCCTAAGCTGCTCTCATATCATGGTTATTAATACCTGTGACCTTCAAATTTCCTAGGCTCGTGACATATTGTAGCACACAAAAAAGTAGTCATTCAATGTCGTCTCACTTTTGTTTCTCGGGCAAACCAGTTCTCAGCTGGGCGCAAGCAATCCTATCTGCGTCGCGTGCAGCTCATGTTAGCATAGCAAAGAGTAGTGCTATTGAAATGATCATTTTATAACCTGTAGGAGCCCGAAATAAAGTCCTGTAGTGCTCTACAGATTACCTAACAATGTCTCATCACTCCCTAATAGTGCTTCCTGGGATTGCATTCCCTTTAAAAAGATATAACGTTGCATAATGTTCAAAGAGTAGTAATGTTAAGAGATAACACTCGTGCATTCTGACTGCACTGATCTGAAGATATGTCACTCGTTCTATGTACATGTAGGATTTGAGAAGTGTGGTTTGGCATTCTCCACAACACAAAAATTAAACATCTCACCTCTGCTGTGACGTTTTAAATGATACGAGATTGTTAGTTCATCCATCTAACAGTATATGAGTTCGTTCCTCTCGAACTACACGTGGTAAAATGTACTCTCGAAAATGACAAATAAATGGTACAACAAGTAGTTCCGTGAAGAACTATACAGCCTATTTTCATACATCCTACTTATATTAATTGCCACTATCAACATACACAATTTCAGTTTGATTGCTGTAATAGATTCGTAGATATTGAGAACCGACTGAATATTTCGGATGGTCGCCATGTTGGATTTTATATATGTAGGTCCTAGAGTTATGTACTGTTACATGCAGATTATTGTGAACGTGTAGTATTCAAACTTCAATCGCATAATTAGGACACAAGAAAAAACAAGGAGATTTAAAAATTTTTCACAGCTGCCATCTTGAGGTTATGGAAACAATTGAAATAAATTAGATGCCAGTGGATTAACATTGGGATAAAGATTTACTGTACCAAGTTTCACTGCACGCGGATGGTTAAATTGCGAGAAACGTCCATGTGAATATTTATAATTCGCGTCACCGCCATGTTGGATTTGTGATCACCAGGTTATTTAAAGTCCTATAGGTGAACTTAAGTTCATAGCCCCTATGAACATTAAAAAAAGCAGTTTGATTGCTAAAATAGATTCGTAGATATTCAGTATCGTCTAAATATTTCGGATGGTCGCCATGTTGGATTGTTAAATGTATAGGCCATAGAGTCATGTACCATTAAAGGAAAATTATTGCGTAGGTTCATTATTCAAAATTTCACTTCGATCGCATGACTACATCACAAGAAATAAAAACTTAATTTTAAAATTCGCACTGCCGCCATCTTGACGTTATGTAAACAATTGAACTAAATTAGATACCAGTGGATTACAATGTGTATAAATATTTCCTGTACCAGGTTTCAGTGCGCTTGGAACATTAAATCGCGAGAAAGGTCTATTTAAAATGTTCAAATTCGCTTGGCCGCCATGTTCGTTTTGTAGTTAACCGGTTTTTGAAAATCTTATAGATGGACTTCCAGTAGTGCCCTTTATCTCCGTACAAAATTTTAGGGAGATACCGCTAATAGTTTCAGAGATATAGAATGCCGGTGAAATATTTCGCACATCCGCCATCTTGTGATTATGTAAACAATTGAACGAAGTTAGATGTCGGTGCATTACAATGTATATAAACATATACTGTACCAAGTTTCATTGCGTTTGGTTGGTCAAATCGCGAGAAACGACTATTTAAAAGTCGCAAATTCGCTTGGCCGCCATGTTGGTTTTGTAGTTACCAGGTTTTCAAAAGTCACATAAGTGAACTTATAGTAGTTCCCTCTATCACCATAGAAAATATCAGGGTAATATCGGTAATAGTTTCGGAGATATTGAATGCTGGTGAAATATTTCGCACAGCCGCCATGTTGGATTGGTGAGTCGTAACAAAATTTGAAGGGCACGGTCGAGGTCGCCGGGAATAGTGCTATGAACTTTCCGAGTTTCATTGAAATCGCTCCTGCCGTTTAGATTTTATTAGGGGGGGACACACACACGAATCACACACACACACACACACACACACACACGCACACACACACGGACAAAAGGTGATCTCATAAGCCTATTTTTTCAAAATTGAAAATAGGCTAAAAATGTTACGGCAACGGTCGGCCGAAAAATGATACGAGACTAAGCACTCAAATTAAAGAAGGGACCTAACTATGGGCTGTCCCCCTACTTTCACAAGATCTACATCTCTTGTAGTTGAAGATGTCCTTTACTCTGACATAAAAATTCTCTTAAATACATGAAGATTGCACCTGCCGTAAAATACACGGACTTGGGGTGTCTCACTGAAATATTGTCCCCGTACTAAAGAAATGAAGTACACACACAATTCCTACCTCAGTGGTCAAATATCGTTGCGTTTCGGCTCAAAGTTACAATGCAATCACTACTACTACGACCTGGACAAACTTCTTACAATGTTTACATGACTCACGGTTACATGATGTGGTAGTTCACCTTCCAGAACTCCCATTGGAAGGGGTTTAATGCCTTCAAGGTTCCAAGCATTAAAATACTGGGTAAGGCTATGGATTTTAGCCTGTCCTCGTGGTTATCCATTGGTAAACTGTACATGGTTTGTACGTAGTAGTGTCGGCTGGACAATTCCATGGTGTTGGCGTATTCCTTTGGAGTTACCCTCACATGGTAAATTACTCCTCCATCATCTTCTCACGGTATGGTTGTAGAAATATCAGCACGTGGTGCATAACGTTAATCATCGTGATTGGAAAAATATACACTGATTCTAGTGTAAAATATGATGAAATGCTCACTGGCTGTATTATTTTCAGGTTGTTCAAATACTCTGCTTTTCCTGCAACAGATTCTATTTTATCAGCACGTGGTAAATCAAACACTGATTTTACAAGGATTAAATCACAAAGAATCTGGGTAATCACTGTTGCGTATAAGCGATAAATGGGTTTATCATACTGCAATTGTACCGTAGCACGTACTGGGCTACACGACGTTGTCGTCGCCTTAATATATCACTTTTAAGAAAAGGAACGTTACCCTCCTCTGACTACAGACGGTCCTCGTGGTCGGTGAAAAATCGGAGTTTTCACACGATTAACATTTTTATATTCACATAAACGTAACACTGGCTTTACTGAGCCTAAAGTAGTACTGTGCGTTATTGAAATTGTTCGATTCAGCTCGATAGCTGTGGGGTCTTCGTATGCCTATAATGGCCTTCGTCTATCAGACGGACAATCGACACATGCGTCCAGCTTCAGCGGACTATCAAAACGGTGTGATGTGTGCATGGCACGGCTTCCTTACTCCAAGGAAGTAGTCTAGTGAAAGCAGTGACTACTTTCATAAGCCTCCGCATGTCTGCGGTGAAAAAATACCTTTACCAAAAAATATATTTGCCATTCCCAAAAGGCGTAGAAATTGGCAAATTAAGCAGAATTAAATATTTCAAGCTCCTGAGATATGTGGCATAAAAATAGTGAGTAATATATATCTAGGAGGAAAATAAGCTGTCCTCTCCGTAGTCAAAATAATGAATTGTTCACGAGGAAGCTTCAGGGTGTGTTCTGTAGAACTGAGCATGTCAAGTCAATATGCTCTCAAAGAAATATTTGATGTATGAGCCTGAGCGGGCCCATTATATTGACGTCAGAAAAGTTGGATGGCGCAGCCACGCGGCAGAATGTTGAAGCTGTAACATTGTGACTGGCGAGATTTATTTAGATGGTGAAGCATTTACGTCGTGATGGAAACAGAAAGAAATTTGTCAAATTCGAGGAGGTACTGCTCTGTATACGGTTGCAAATCGTATAAAACGGCTACGAAATATCTTCACTACTTTCCTGTACAAAAAGTTCAGAGAGAAAGATGGGCTTCGGCGCTGTCAATTGGAAAACGTGTTAATGTTACATGACAGTGTGCAGTCTGCATTTTTGTGAAGACGACTTCTTTCCACCGGTACTGTTGATTATTGATAGTTATTGTCTCTAATTTGTATTCACATGGATTTAGCTACATCAAAAATACTGATAAACTTATAGCCTATTACTTCTGTGCCGTACAAAGAATGTAATCCGCTCTTCGTAAACTTATTTTAGGAGTTCTTCCGATTGACAATAGCCGAATGGTTGGAAAACTTAAGAAAAATGCTGTTCCTAGCCTTAATTTGCCAGAGAATTTATATTCTTGCCTTTGAACAGCAAATATGTATGTCATTGAAGTATGATTTGGCTTAAATTGTGTTTTTGGCTATGATCTCCCTACTGTTGAATTTAGTTAATTAAAATGTAAAATCTTAGTTTTAAGTACCGGTTTGGTGACCCATCATCCCAGGCAGGCCGGCAACACCTATACTACTCAGGCAGATAGGTCACTTTGCCGTAATTTTGAAGTTATAGTGATGTTAAGTATACATATGCGGTAATGTAGCAGGAGACCGGATCGGCCTAGGCTATTCTAACTTTAATTAGTTCCCATTTCAGGGTTTTACAGTTTTGAGTGCGAATAGTTGGTTTGAAAGTTGTACAACAGTAAGGAGAGTATGTTTTGTATAGGTTTTAATTGGTATTATGGTTTATGTCGAGCTGAGGAGTGAATTTGGTTTGGCTTAAAGTGTAGTTTTTGATCTGTTCCGTTTGCTTATGACAAGTTCAAATGGAGACTCCAGCTTTGTTAAATATCTGTATTTTAAATATATAATTAAATATATTGATAAAGAGGATGTCTCCATTTTAACTTGCCTGTGGCAAGAGATTAATAAATTAACATTCTTGCCTTTGAACATCAAGTATGTAGGTCAATATTTGCAATATTGAAGTATGATTTGAGCATCCCAAGTAACGCTTCCTTGAACCCAAAACATTCATGCAAATTCAGGGTTGCTTGATTCAATTTATTATCAGGGAGTCGTCCTTTGTGTTATGTGAGATATATATATATATATATATATATTGTGAAATTAATAAAAACATCGATACCGCTAGGCTCCCAAGTACAGGCTTCATATATGTAACAGCAGACAGTAAATTAACTATCTACATGTGGGTAATATTTTTAACTGGTAGTAATTAGGCACTGCATTTATATTGATTATAAAAATATTTCTATCAATGAAAGGAAATATGTAGTATTTTGCCATCATAAATTAGAAGCCATAACAAACGCACACCCAATTACTTCACGTCACTATATCGCCGCCATATTGCAAGCAGCTGACCGTAAGCTCCTCCCCCGTTTCGGACGTCAATACTTAAATGGTACGATTAGCCACCATCTTGACTCTATGGAGTCACTGTTCTTTTGATTTGGGTATACGAAGTGACTGTTAAAGTTCTATTACATTACTAAATATCGTTATCGGCTTCGGTGGCGTAGTTGGTAGCATGCTGAACTGCTGTGCCCTAGATAGTGGGTTCAAACCCGGCCGAAGTCATCGGATTTTTTTAAGAGCGTTAAAAATCTTTCAGTATGCCTTCCTTCGGAGGGGAGGTAAAGCCGGCGGTCCCATGTCATAGATTTATGGCATGTAAAAGATCCTTCCACAGACTAAACTTGTGTGAAGCTCTATCAATGTTCCAACGTTCACCACTAGATATCATTGATTTCTGGTAGCGAAAGTTGTAACTACTTGAAATTGAACGTAACTTGTAGCTAACCCTAAGGGTGTCCACTGGAAGCAGCTACAGACTCAGGCGAGCCGAACATGTCCTCGGACACACCCGGCACTAAAAGCCATACGATTAATAAACAAATAAAATAAATATCGTCATTATAGCATCATGATACCGAAAGTTAACAGTTTATTTTGAAATTTCAAAATGGCCACTGTGCGCTGTATTCAGTGTGATAATCTTCTGACTAACGCAAGTGAGAGCTCTAATATAATGCTGCTCACCTCTAGGCATGATTAGTCTTAATTACTTGATTTTTATGTTCTAATAGTTCGCACAGCCACCATCTTGAGTGTATGCAGAGTCTGTTATTTTACCTTGACCAAACATGGCCACATATGCGGTCCAACGGTGTCACTAACTTTCGTTGTTGAACCTCTTGAATGTTGAGAGTTATTTTTCTATTTTATAATTTCAAGATGGTGGCTGCGCGTCTCATGTTGTTATCACGTTGGCGACTTGTATAAAACTAACAGAATGCCAAATAATGTGAACTTTGCTTCATTCGATCATAAGCTATGTATTATAATGCCTGCACGATTCATACGGCCGCCATCTTTTTAATTATTTAGTTAATGACTCTATAGTTTAGGTGCAAGACGCTTCCCACATTGAGGTATGTTCTTCAAAATATGTAGATAACGGATTGATAGTTTAGTGGTAATTTGACTTAAGGTCTGAACTTTTTAGTGGCCACTATTATGTTTTCGTTATGATGTGGCCGATATAAAACATAACACTGAGGTTTCCGTTCCTAGTGCTAGTGCTTAATTCGTCATGTTTAAATACATTTAGGGGGTGGGGGGCGGAGACCAGACATATATACACTCACTCAAACTCACACAGACAGAAACACGGCTAAAAATTACAGACAAGACTATACATTATGTCGTATATATGACCCAGGACAAATGGATTTCCGAGGTTACTGGAGTACGCAGAGCATCACATGACCTGTAGACGCCTTCAGCTGTGAAACAGATTATTTCTCTTCACGGTCTTCAGGAGAGATGGGAGTTCTTGAGGTTGTGTCTTGTAATATTAGCATGCACAAAGCAAGGCGTGCATTAAGAGTTCAGACGTGAATTATTTACTGTGACGCGTGGTTATAAACTCTATGTTGTCTTCTTAGGATCGTTGCCAAGTCTAAGAAGTTGCTCTTCTTGCAGAACTTAACAATGCATTGCAGACAGTCCAGTGCAACATTTCAAACCCTACCCTCACGACTGGAAACACCAACCTAAAAACATTGAAGAGTCGGATGCGTTTCATAATTACAATTAAGAGTCGAGTAGCCGAATAATAGTTCATTATGCAACAAGCCTATAATGGCAATAATTAAGACACACATATGTTTCCATACGAGTGTAATAATTAGCATTATAGGCGAGTTGCATACGACTGTTTATGTTCGACGATAATTATAACTGTTTTATGTTCGAACATAAATATTCATAAATATCTGTCGTGATTTTGCCAGTTTTATGTACTAAACAGAGCGCATGGGACGCAGAGAATACCTTGTATTCGTCCATGGCCTCCTTGAATACCCCACTATGACACTAGCCACGCATTGAAATTTAAAATAGGAGGCCGTGGAAGTCAGCGCAGGTGCGATGCTAACCTTACCTAATTGGTCACACAACTGTTTCTTGAGCTCTGATTGGTGGGAGAAATGAGTCTCATTATAGCACAGTTTTCTGACATATAATAATTACATTTCGCCATGGTCGAACATAAAAACACTGATAGTCAGTCCGAAAGACTAGACTTTATATAATTTTAAATGCTACAAATACTACAAATGCTGCGTGAACTCAAAGTCCGTTAGAAAAAAAACAAGAAAAAAATACAAGTGCAAACCAAGGTCAAACGAGGTAGCTGGCTGGATGACGTCACCCTCACCGGAGCGCGCGGGGAAAGGAGGAAGCTCAAGCAGTACTATGACGTCACACACCTCAGTGCATTCTCGGTACATTTCGTCCCGTCACCGTAACGTAACGCCAAACCCCAGCGAAGTCAACATAATAATTTAGTATGATAATAAATGAATTATGGCAGATATGGTTATACCTTAATAATAACAATGTATTTATTCAAATGAAGGATTCCGGTTACAGTCGAAGTTCGATATCTCGAGCCTCTATTACTCGATATTTCGATAACTGGTATTAATTATTATTTTCCACACAAACGTCCTATAATCTACATGTATATTATTTTTCTCAAGTCGAATTTCTGTAACTCGAATATTTCCATAACTCGAAACTTAAATTCTCTAGTGCCGGGAAAAGTGGCACAAGTCGAAAAGTTAAATTTTACCAGAGAGAGAAAAATCTATCCTAATGAATAAATTATTGACTTTTTTATAAACTTCAGTTTCTCCTTTGTAATTGCCAAATCACTTGTGCCTCTCTTCACAAGTTGGTTGGTTGGTTCCTCAGTTTAGGGGCTGCGACAACGCGGTCATGTAGCCCCGTGTACTTTGGGTGTGTATAGAATCTGTCTGATAACCGTTGTTAATTATGATGGCTGTATTAGTGAGTGTTATCTGTTTTAATTCAAGTAAGGACTGTAGACATTGAATTTTCAAGTAGTTCCTACTTTATCCGCCAAACGCAACCGTCAACGACTACTAGTACAGAACTTGGTTATTAGATGCCACCGCAGTCGGCTTCTAGTGATGAACGTCGGAACCTAGGAGCGTTAGTCATATTTAACCTATAATTTAGCTTCACACAAGTGAAATTAGTAAAAGGTTCTTTAACATGCCATAAATCTATGACATGGGACCACCGGCTTTACTTTCCCTCCGAAGGAAAGCATACTGAGGGATTTTTAACGCTCTTAAAAATTCGACGACTTCGGCCGGGTTAGAAGCCGCAGTCTTGGGCATAGGAGCTCAACGTGCTACCAACTACGCCACTTTTTTTTTGCGTATGGCTTTTATTGCTGGGAGTGTCCGATGACACGTTCGGCTCGCCAGTTTGTAGCTGCTTCTAGGCGGACACCCAATGGGTGAGCTACAAGTACCGTCGCGTGTGGAGTGTTGTCTGGGGAGGAATGTTTGAATGCAAGGACGAGGAGTTGAAGGTAGCGGCTGTGTCCTACAGTTAGGGAACAACCCCGGCATTTGCCTGGAAGGAAGATGGGAAACCACAGAATACCATCTTCAAGGTTGCCGGCGGTGGGATTCGAACCTCCTCGCCTCCCGGATGTGAGCGACTGCCAGAAGCCATGCCATAACGACAACGGCTAACTCACCCGGTACTACGCCACTGAAGCCGCCCTTCTCAGTTGTATATGATACAAATGCCCACTAGATTTAACTAACTAATTAACTAACTAACTAACTAACTAACAAACAAGAAGTTCCGTGAAGAACTATACAGCCTACTTTTCATGCCAATGATTATTCTACAGTATATGAACCTATCTAGAATAATGACAAAATTAAGTTGGTAATACCGAAATATCAAATTAGTTCAAAATATACCTGGTATAATGTAGCCTGATAGAGCACTACAGTTGGCAGCCCTGGTGACTGAATATATTCTTAGTTCCATCTCTTAAGGTACAGAATACAAAATTAGGTTGAAGTCCATTGGACGTTACATGCAGTTAGACACTGGATCTATCAGCACACGTAAAAGCATGTTGCCAACAATACCATGCGTGTGCTGGTCAGAAATAATCTGAAATATTATGATATCTTGTTGTGCCAATTTTGGATGAAATCCATTTGTTAGTATAGAAGTAACATGTATTTCAAAATTGGACATATCAGCAGGCATAGAATCATGTTGGCAGCACTGCCTTGGATTAATTACTCCAAATTAATCTACAATGTCAGGTGGTATACGTGTGCAAAGTATTGAGCTGTTGGCTTGCATACTTTCTGATATATTGATATTAGGGTAAAAATATAGACAGCATTTATTAACAGTTGGCAGCCCTGATTGCTCTTAACAATACTTACAGTCATTCTGTTATGGTACACATAGCACATACGAAATTTGGTTGTAATCCAACTGATAGTATAGAAGTTACATGTATTTAAAAATTGGTACTATCAGCAGGCTTATAATCATGTTGGTAGAGCTGACGTATATAAGTTACTCAAAATTAATCTAAAATGTCAGAATATACGTGTGCATAGTTTAAAGCTGTTGGCTTGCATACTTTCTGATATATTGGTATTTCGATAAAAAAATAGAGAGAGCAATTATTAACAGTTGGCAGCCCTGGTGGCTCTTAAGAATAGGCTCAATCATATCTGTTTATGAACAGATATTACATACAAAATTTGGTTGAAATCCAATTGATAGTGTAGAAGTTATATGCATTTAAACATTGGTCCTATCAGAAGGCTTAAAATTATTTTGGCAACACTGTCGTTGTTGGCCTCTTGGAAATTCAACTGAAATAGTATTATCTTCATGTGTACCAATAGCTCCCATGCATACCTTGCGAGATATCCAACATGGAGCTCAAATTTCTAGTGCGTTTTTTCAGCAGTTGGTAGCACTGACATCATTTTCAAATATGGACGTGAGATATTCCGGTGCACATCTTTACTCATACTAAATTTGGTTTTGATTGCTGCAGCCGTTTAGGAGTTGATAGGGGGGGGGGGCATACACACAGCCAGACAGACAGACAGACAGACAGAAGGACGGACAGACAGACAGACACACATTTTCCCGGATCGATCTCATCAGACTACTTTTTCCTCATTTTTGCAAAATGTGAAAAGTAGGCTAACTAAGGAACATTTACTTAAGCCACCTTTCCCCGGTACTACAGAGTTATGTTTCTGGCACATAAACTTGTTCTTCATCTTGAGCATTTACTTATTTTACAGTGGAACTTGTCTCATTCGAAAGTTCTAATTCGAATATTCCAACAATTACTGTAGTTGATTCAATCATACGCAACTTCTATACTGAATTTTGATCTCGATGGAATCTCATATCGGCCCAAACCGCTGTAGGCACTGTCAGTCTCTGGGTTTAACCTACCGGTTTTCATACCTTTTGTAAATGTACTGTAAGTCGAATTTAATTTAATAATAGTTGCCACTCTCTGCTCTACCCACCAGTTTTTATTACAGAGCACATTGTCGCGTCAGTTTAGTTACAAACAGCACATATTATTTTTTGATCACGGTGGGTGAGTGGATATCGTGTCGGTCTACTAACCCCAAGATTGCAGGTTCGCTCCTGGCCGTGGTAAGTTATTTTTGAAAGGCGGAAAAATACGACACGCATGTCATACGATGTTGGCATGTCAAAGAACCCATTTGAATTCAGTAGGCCGTGTTCATAATGGAAAAATTAATCTCGGGGGTTTCCGCCAACACAAAGTTCCTCATTTCTCTACTAGAAAGCGCTATAGTGTTCAAGGAGCTTAGATATCTAACCTCATTGACTTTCATAGTGATTCAAGGAACAACGAAATTCGACATGCAAGCTACCCTTTCGTTGTCAAATTACATAGATTGCACCCTGTACCCTAGGCCATAAGATATTATTATATTATTATAGTAGCTGTATATCACACATTTAAAGTGTTTTCCTACGTTTCTCCAGGACCCGAATTTGTAGCCTATTTTCATTTATGAGATCACCTTTTGTCCGTGTGTGTATCTCCCCTAATAACTTCTAAACGGATGGAGCGATTCTAATGACACTCGGTAGGGTCATAGTACTATTTCGGCCGACCTCGACCGTTCATTCACATTTTAGTACGTCTCACCAATTCAACATCGTGGCTGTGTGAAATATTTCACCGGCGTTCTATATCACCGAAACTATTACTCATATGACCCTGAAATTTTGTACAGTGATAAAGGGCACCACTAGACGTTCACCTGTGTAAGTTTCAAAAACCAGTTGGCTACAAAACGAACATGGTGGCCAAGCAAAGTTGAAACATTCAAATAGACTTTTCTCGCGATTTAACGATCCCAACGCAGTGAAACTTGGTACAGCAAATGACTATACAAATTGCAATGCACTGACATCTAATTTAGTTCAATGGTGTACCTAACCTCAAGATGGTGGCTGAGCGAAATTTTAAAATCTCGTTTTTATTTCTTGTGTCCTAATTATGTGATTGAAGTTTGAATAAAAGTCCTACACAATAATCTTCATGTAATAGTAGACTACATAACTCTAAGGCCTATATATAATAATTCAACATGGTGACCATCCGAAATAATTAGACGGTTCTCAATATCTACGAATCTATTACAGCAATCAAACTGAAAATTTGTATGTTGATAGAGGCAATTAACAAGAGTTTAGTGCTTTTCAGTCGGTCAACACGAATGTACCCAAAAGAGATGGGTTATACCCTAATCCTGAAATAAATTACATGAGATTAATAAAACACTAGGATGACCAGTTTCGATCGTCAAGCGATCATCATCAGATCCATTACACTTAGCCAACAAAATCTATGTTTGAAATACAGGTGAAAATATTTACAATATGTACAATATGTACAAACAGAAAATTTCACTGTTTTTCGAGGCTAAACAAAACGATTAGGCTACGGTAGGCTATATTTCAAATTTTAATGCAAACTACGCACTGGCGTTAAACATGGGATTCCGCCTCGTTGCGTAGTGGTTAACACTCTTGGGTGTCACCGCGGAGGCCCGGGTTCGATTCCCGTCTCTGCCAAGAAATTGAATTCTGGTCTGATGACTGAAACGGAGTACACTACGCCTCGTGATGCCTCTGCCATTCTGGAAGTGGTTTATTATGCTTTCCCACTACTACTCTAGGTAAATACTGGGATGGATTCTAACTGAAGGCGACAGTCGCCTCCTTCCTAACGTTAAATACAAATACACACTCTCTACTACTACCACTACTACTACTCGGCTGGCTGCGTGGTTCAGCGGTAACATTCTCGCCTGCTGTGCCGAAGGTTGCAGGATCAAATCCTGGTGCAGTCAGCTGGCATTTGAGGGTGCGCAAATGCGAGGGAGCCGTGCCATAAATTCACTGGCACATTATCGGTGCAAATCCGGCAGCCCGGCGTCTCTATAAGCCGCAGTATTTAGAAGGGACACAAAACAAATAATAACATTATAACATTTAATACTACTGCTGACGCCACAATAACGTAAGTTATCAGACACATTTTAATGGTGATGCCGTTCGATAGCATTTCAGGGCTTTTCGATTTTGTAGTGGATACATTCTTTGTTTTTTTGCAACGTGTCTTTTTATGGTACTGGTATCTTTTGCGATCTGAAGAAAAACACTCGTGGACGTTGCGTTGTTTTGAAGTCCATATCAACCACGTAAACTAAGTTTTTCTGTATTTCACATCATGCAGGTTGTCCATCCACCATTAATCATGTGAGGAGTGTGTCCTATAACCATTCAAATGTGTAGAAAACCGGTATCGTTGGCGTTGCTACAAGGCACTATAGTAAAGCCATCATTACTTCCGACTTGACGTTTCAGTGTTACCCTAGAGTTATCTAGCGGTCAGAAGGAAAATCACTCTAACTAGACAATCACAAGCAGCCATTCCAATCGATATATCACGACAAATTGACTTTCGTTCGCGATGCCGCGATTTAGTGATCGAAACTCTAGCCTAGCACTGAAACGCCAAGTCGGAAGTAATGATGGCTTTACTATACACCATATCTCCAACATCAATGCTGCATGGCGCAGTGGCAAGATTCACACCTGCTATGCCCAAGGTTCCGTGATCATATCCTGGAGCAGCCACTTGGCATTTGGGGGTGATTACATGTGAAAAAAAAAACTCTGTAGAACTACATGCACGTTAGAGATAAAATTTAAACACCACGGCTTCTCTGAAGCCAGATTAGCTGAAAGAAACGCAAAACCCATTTTTAGAAACTACTGTAACACTAGCGATCAGTGTATCCCTTCTTGATGTTGATTTTTAGCCTACTTTTCACATTTTGCAAAAATGAGGAAAAAGTAGACTTAGATAGATCCGGGAAAATGTGTGTGTGTGTGTGTCTGTCTGTCTGTCCGTCTGTTTGGCTGTGTGTGCGTGTCCCCTATCAACTCCTAAACGGCTGCAGCAATCGAACCCAAATTTGGTATGAGTAAAGATCTATACCGGAATAGCTCAATGCCATATTTCAAAAGAATGTCAGTAGTATCAACTGCTGGAATATCGCAATTGAAATTTGAGCTCCATGTTGGATATCTTAGAAGGTATGCAGGGGAGCTATTCCAAATTTAGCACACATATAGATAATAATACTTCAGTTTAATTTCCAGGAGTCCGTACATGACAGTGTTGCCGAAATGATTCCACGCCTGCTGATAGGTCCAATTTTTAAATGCATATAACTTCTACACTATCGATTGGATTTCAACCAAATTTCGTATGTACAATGTGTACTTAAACAGATATGACTGAGAATTTTCTTAATAGCCACCAGGGTTGCCAACTGATAATAAATGCTCTCTCTATTTTTTAAAATCCAAATATCAATATCTCAGAAAGTATGCAAGCCGACAGCTTTAAACTATGCACACGTATAGTACCTGACATTCTAGGTTAATTCGGTGTTACTAATATGCGTCAGTGCTACCAACATTATTCATAGTCTGCTGATAAGACTGCTATTTAAACATATGTAACTTCTATAGTATCAATTGGATTTCAACCAAATTTTGTATGTGCAATGTGTACCATAATAGATATGACTATGATTCTTAAGAGCAACCAGGGCTGCCAACTGTTAATAAATGCTGTCTCTATTCTTTACCCTAATACCAATATATTAGAAAGTATGCAAGCCAACCGCTCTGAACTTTGCATACGTATAGTACCTGACATTCTATATTATTTTGGAGTAACTAATATACATTAGTGCTGCCAACATGATTTTAAGCCTGCTGATACGTCCAATTTTAAAATACATGTAACTTCTATAGTAACTAATGGACTTCATCCAAAATTGGCTCAACAATAGATCATAATATTTCAGATTATTTCTGGCCAACATATGCATGGCATTGTTGACAACATGATTTTACGACGGCTGATAGATCCAAAGTCTAACTGCATGTAACGTCCATGATATCCATTGAACTTCAAACAAATTTTGTATTCTGTTCCTTAAGAGATCGAACTAAGAATATATTCAGCCACCAGGACTGCCAATTGTGGTTCTCCCTTAGGCTGCATTATGCCAGGTATATTTAGAACTAATTAGAAATTTCGATATCAGCAATTTAATTTCGTCATTATTCTAGATAGGTCCATATAGATTAATCATTGGCACGAATCTTAAATTTTAAGAAAAGTAGGCTCCTTAGCTCGTCACGGAACTTCTTGTTAATAGTAAAGTGTAATATGCAAAGTGTTAAAATTCGTAATTAAACTAATTGCAACTCCAAATTGACCTCTTGGCAGGTTCTTTTAATGTCTACATGACCACTCAGTGAGCCTGCAATAGCACTAGTCAAGCCCAATGTTGCCACTGTAGCTACATACGGGATACAGCTAATATGGTACAAACTAACTGTTGCAAACACGAATGGAATAGAGAACATAAAGGCTAGGTACTTGAAACGGATCTTACAGTTCTCAAAATGTACAGAAAACCAAATAGCATACAATTATGACAAATAAAACATTCTTCCTGGAAGACATCAAGCAAAATTTTGGACTACCAGGGACTGCCGCATGGACCACCGTCCTTGAAGAAGGAAGACAGAAAGCCCTGCATATTATACCTGAAGGTTTCTTCCAAACAGAACTAATGAGGACCGACGAACGGAAAGACCCAAGCTACAAACTACGTCACATCTACACACGCTTCGGTGCCCACGGGTTTTACGGGAAAATATGCT
Organism: Meconema thalassinum; assembly: GCA_946902985.2. NCBI lineage: Eukaryota > Metazoa > Arthropoda > Insecta > Orthoptera > Tettigoniidae > Meconema > Meconema thalassinum. Next base: position 456,940,460 of record OX336388.2, read on the forward strand.
TAACCACTAGATTCCACGCCCCGGACGAAGGATATTCTGTCGTCTCTGTGGCATGACTTGCTCTGGGTACCACCTGCTTAAATGTACAAAGCAAACATAACGCATCAGCACACTTGCTACGGACTGGTCAAGTCACATATTGAAAAGTTATAAAATTGTAACCCCCAACATGAATGTACAGTACACATTGAGTATAACAAAATCATTTATTTAATCTCTATGTAGAAAACAAAATATGCATGTTCACGTCATTCCTATGTTTGTACATTGTGGGGTTAGAAACCATTTTTAGCCTACTTTCGATTTTTGCAAAAAATGAAAGTAGACTTACGAGATCAACACAGGGCGAAAAAAGTGTGTCTGTCTGTGTGTGTGTATGTGTGTGTGTGAGTCTGTGTGTGTGTGTGTGTGTGTGTGTGTGTGTGTGTACTCTGAATGTCTGTCCCCCCCTATCAATTCGAACACGGTGAATGCAAATTGAACGAAATTTGGTACAAAGGTAGCACTAGCAAAGGACACCTCAGTGTCATGTTTTATATTGCCGCCATCTTGACGGAAACGTAATGGCGGCCACACAAATGTTCAAAGCTTAAATCAAATTACGATTAACCTAATCATCCGATCTCTACCAAATTTTGCAACAACATACCTTTATGGGGGGAGCATCCTTTGACCAAATTAATAGGTCATCGGCGTAATAGTTTGCGGATGGCGGTCATCTTTGTGTGAAAATCGATTCCCCCTATTAATTCGAACACGGTGCAACCGAATGGAACGAAATTTGGTACAGAGGTAGCACTACCAAAGGGCATCTCAGTGTCATGTTTTATATCGCCGCCATCTAGACGGAAACGTAATGGCGGCCACACAAATGTTCAAAGCTTAAATCAAATTACGATTAACCTAATCATCCGATCTCTACCAAATTTTGCAACAACATACCCTTATAGAGGAAGCATCCTTTGACTAAATGAATAGGTCATTAGCCTAATAGTTTGCGGATGGCGGCCATCTTTGTGTGAAAATCAATTCCCCCTATTAATTCAAACACGGTGAAACCGAATGGAACGAAATTTGGTACAGAGGTAGCACTAGCAAAGGGCATCTCAGTGTCATGTTTTATATCGCCGCCATATTGACAGAAACGTAATGGTGGCCACACAAATGTTCAAAGCGTAAGTTAAATTACGACTAACATAACCATCCGATCTCTACCAAACTTTGCAACACCATACCTTTATGGAGGGAGCATCCTTTGACCAATCTAATAGGTTATTAGCCTAATAGTTTGCGGATGGCGGCCATCATTATGTCAAAGTTGATTCCCCTATTAATTCGAACACGGTGGAACCGAATGGAACGAAATTTGGTACAGAGGTAGCACTAGCAAAGGGAACCTCAGTGTCATGTTTTATATCGCCGCCATCTTGACGGAAACGTAATGGCGGCCACACAAATATTCAAAGCTTAAATCAAATTATGATTAGCCTAATCATCCAATCTCTAGCAAATTTAGCAACAACATACCTTTATGGAGGGAGCATCCTTTGACCAAACTAATAGGTCATTAGCCTAATATTTTGCGGATGGCGGCCATCTTTGTGTGAAAATCGATTCCCCTTATCAATTCGAACACGGTGAAACCGAATGGTACGAAATTTGGTACAGAGGTAGCACTAGCAAAGGGCACCTCAGTGTCATGTTTTATATCACCGCAATCTTGACGGAAACGTAATCGCGGCCACCCAAATGTTAAAAGCTAAAATGTAATTACGACCAACCTAATAATCTAGACTCTACCAAATTTTGCAACACCATATCTTTATGTGGGAAACATATTCTGACCAAACTGCAAGAACATCAGCCCAATAGTTTGCAGATGGTGGCCAAGTATGTGTGCAAATCGATTCCCCCTATCAATTCAAACACGGTGAAACCGAATTGAACGAAATTTGGTACAGAGGTAGCACTAGCAAAGGGCACCTCATATTCATGTTTAATATCCCTATAGCACGTTGTATTTCAACAAGCTACTACAACCATTATTCAATCATAATCCTTGAAAAGGACAAAGAGTTATAACAATACCCATGCATTTAGGAGAATGTAGGCTATATGTTCTTTCCTGAACATCTTGTTTAAGTGTTGCCTTAGTAAACAAGAGTTTAGTGCTTTTTAGTCGGTCAACACGAATGAACCCAAAAGAGCTGGATTATGCCCTAATCCTGGAATAAATTACATGAGATTAATAAATACACTAGGATGACCAGTTTCGATCGTCAAGCGATCATCATCAGATCCATTACACTTTGGCTATAAAATCTATGTTTGAAAATACAGGTGAAAATATTTACAATATGTACAATTATTTAGTTGCAATATTGGTACTGCAACTGTCGGTGTATGCTAAATGCAGTATATCTGATGTTAGGTGAAATGCTAAATGGTGATGGATATCTGGAGTTTGTATAATTGAAGTTATTATATGGCTGTAAAAAATCAACTATTCGTTGTGTTTGCTTTGTACATTTAAGCAGGTGGTACCTAGATTTTAACAGCCATATAATCACCCCGAATATACAAACTCCAGATATCTAACACCATTTAGCATTTCACCTAACATCAGATATACTGCTTTTAGCATACACCGACAGTTGCAGTACCAATACTGCAACTAAATAATTGTACATATTGTAAATATTTTCAACTGTATTTTCAAACATAGATTTTATAGCCTAAGTGTTATGGATCTGATGATGATCGCTTGGCGATCGAAACTGGTCATCCTAGTGTATTTATTAATCTCATGTAATTTATTCCAGGATTAGGGCATAATCCAGCTCTTTTGGGTACACTCGTGTTGACCGACTGAAAAGCACAAAACTCTTCCGTACGTTTGTAATTATAAAAGTATCTTAAAGGTAATATGAACAAAACGCAACTCCTGATTTATAGATCACCAATGAGTGTAACTCAATTGAAAAATAAGATGTATAGCTGAAACACAATTGTGTATTTCTCCCTACAAAAGAACAACGAAGTTGTATGCTTGTCTTTTTATTTGCAAACATGTTCTGACGCTTAATGTATGTTGATAAATGCGCATTCCTTGGCCATCTAGTTCTTGTCGAACAAAATGAATCTCTCGCGCGTGACTTCTGCAGTAACAAACTTGTTCTCTCATTATGTCTGTCTGACACATCTTCCCTTAAACATACGTCATTTGTTGCTGCAAGTGTGTGTGCAGCCTAGTACAGTTGTTGGCATTCAGCTCATGTTAGACCTTACAATACTAGGAACCAGTATCTCCATATAATGCAACTGACCTACAGACTAGAATGCTAATACAGCTGGAGATTTCAATCCTAAAGAGGATTTACTTCACATCGATATACAGTGTGTTTAAAATCTAAATTATTCAACTGGAACTACGTGTTGGGAGTAAATAAATAAATAAATAAATAAATAAATAAATAAATAAACAAGTAGTTCCGTGACGAATTATACAACCTATTTTCATATATCCTACTTATGTTAACTGCCACTATCAACATACAAAATTTCAGTTTGATTGCTGTAATAGATTCGTAGATATTGAGAACCGACTAAATATTTCGGATTGTCGCCATGTTGGATTGTTAAATGTATAGGCCATAGAGTCATGTACCATTAAAGGAAAATTATTGCGTAGGTTCATTATTCAAAATTTCTCTTTGATCGCATGATTACGACACAAGAAATAAAAACTTAATTTTAAAATTCGCACAGCCGCCATTTTGAGGTTATGTAAACAATTGAACTAAATTAGATTCCAGTGCATTACAATGCGTGTAAACCTTTCCTGTACCAGATTTCATTGCGGTTGGAACAATACATCTCGAGAAAGGTCTATTAAAATTTTCATAATCGCTTGGCCGCCATGTTTAATTTTGTAGTTAATCGGGTTTTGAAAGTCTTATAGATGAACTTCCAGTAGTGCCCTTTATCTCCGTACAAAATGTCAGGGTGATACCGCTAATAGTTTCAGAGATATAGAATGCCGGTGAAATATTTCGCACATCCGCCATCTTGTGGTCATGTAAACAATTAAACGAAGTTAGATGTCGGTGCATTACAATGTGTATAAACGTATACTGTACCAAGTTTTATTGCGTTTGGTTGGTTAAATCGCGAGAAACTCTATTTAAAAGTCGCAAATTCGCGTGGCCGCCATGTTGGTTTTGTAGTTACCAGTTTTCCAAAAGTCACATAGGAGTACTTCTAGTAGTTCCCTTTATCACCGTAAAAAATTCCAGGGTGATATCCGTAATAGTTTCGGAGATATTGAATGCTGGTGAAATATTTCGCACAGCCGCCATGTTGGATTGGTGAGACGTAACAAAATTCGAAGGGCACGGTCGGGGTCGTCCTGAATAGTGCTATGAAATTACCGAGTTTCATTGAAATCGCTCCAGTCGTTTAGAATTTATTAGGGACACACACACACACACACCTCTCTCTCACACACACACATACACACACGCACACACACACACGGACAAAAGGTGATCTCATGAGCCTATTTTTTCAAAATTGGAAGTAGGCTAATAAATAAATAAACCCCATTAGAGAGTAATTTCGCAAGAACATGCTTTTAACGGCACTTCTTATAGCTGATTTCTATTAAATGCGCAATATGAACAGAATTAAAACTGTTGACATCGCGGTTAGCCATGGAACTATATTGCTCAAATAAACACAAAGAAAAATGTAAAACTTTCTTACTCTTACCGGCAAAAATAAGACAGAAAAAGAAACAATCACTTACGACAATGACTAGAAAGGAAATAAGAATGTAAATTAAGAACTGATTTCACAACTGATATTATTGGGACTGTTTTCATTTTAAATTCACGCGTTCTGTACAAAATTTAGTATAGTCACAATTAAAACATAGGGTACTCACTTTTCTTTTTCAATTTTGTCATTTAACTTTTTACCCACTCCTAAACGTCACAAATGAGAAATGTATCATTAATGATAAACTCACACTTTATTCCATATTACCGAGTGACATGAACTAACACTCAATGCCTACCGCTGATTGTAACTACAGCCACCATTCTCTGGGCCATAATTTCAATTAAGTCTCTGTTTCTCTGCTCAGTTTGGTCCCATTTCTTTTGAAGTACGGTCTGCAGATCGCTTAATGTCTTTGTAGCAGGATTTCGAGCTCGAATATGTATTCTCAACCTATCCCAAATATACTTTATATAATTTAGGCCTAGCCTGAGAGGTGGCCAGTTGAGCAGGACAATTTTCTAGGTGACCAGGTACCGTACTGCTATACGCAACATGCATATGGATGAACATTATCATGCATGTACATGAACCGTCTCCAATAAATGGAGCAAAGGGTACAATGCTATCGAAAGTCTCGCTGATGTAGCGGCGAGCATTGAGGCTGCCATTTTCGATGAAAGCCAGTTCCGTACGAGCCTCCATAGTGATGTCACTCCACACTGTCACGGAGCCTCCACCAAGAGGAGTCCTTATGGATGCTGTGCACTCTGCATATAGCAATCCCAAGCGTCTCCAGCCTCCATCACGACCACCTGAAGATTTCAGGAAGAACCTGGCCCATCATGATCAGTACCCGGCTCCATTGCTGCTTGGTCCATTGAGAGTTCTGTCAGGCATATCTGGTCATATCTGGTCCTATAGCAGGTCTCCTATAATGAAGACTTCGCTCTCCTAGACGTCGTCGAACTGTCTTCTTGTTTACATTTGCACACTGCACCTGATGCATCCAATTCAGAACGTCAAGTGTGGTAGTATGGCGTTCTCTGAGGATTCGGCTGTCAAGAAATTGGTCATCCTGGGCTGAAGCTAAATATTTAGGTCGTTCAATAATGATTGGCACTCCCTATATACAGTAACTCCTGCAAAGTAGCAGTGTGATATGTGAGTCGATGTATGCGTGAAGATCGACTATAGTACTGTCAAATGCCACCAGATGTTGTTGCTGCTTCCCATAGGTAGCGTACTGGAGGAACGGAAAATGTTCCAACGTGCGAGTACGCTTATGGACATCGATGAAACAACATGGAAGCCGACAAGCATGGGCAACGGTGGACAGTGTGGTTTCTCTGGAGGGAAGGTGTGACTGCTACAGACATTCACACGAGATTATCAGCCATAAGTGTGGAGGCAGCACCTAGTCGCCAGACCATTGCCACCATTCGTGAACTAGGATTTACTGTGCTGCCACATAACCTCCATATTCGCCGGATATGGCTCCTAGCGACTATGTCATATTCGACACAATAAAAGAGGGCATGCGGGGTAAGAAGTTCACCACCAATGGCGAACTCCATGCAGTTGTCGAATAGTGGCACCAGGATACCCCTAAAGAATGGTTTGCTAAGCAAATACGGAAGCTGCCAGAACGATGGACAAAGTGCATAGACTTTGGCGGAGAATACTTGTAATGTAATCTGAATGTGTTTGTTCAATAAATGGTTTTAGAACTTAAAAGGTTCATTCTGGTTCCGTTTTGATAAACTAATTAGTATAAACAGGTTAAAAGTTCCGCCTGATCAATGAAAATCCACAGCCTGCTTCCAGTCTCCGACCGGGTCAGGAATGGAATGAATGAAGCCCCCATCTAGCGGCGAGGATATGAACTATGCCGGCTGCCGAGGCCTGACGCACTCCTCTGGGGCAATGATTAAATGAATGACAGGTGAAATGAAATGATAGTGGAGAGTGTTGCTGGAATGAAATTTTGGCAGGGAAAACCGGAGTACCCGGAGAAAAACCTGTCTACCTCCGTTTTGTCCAGCACAGATCTCACATGGAGTGACCGGGATTTGAACCACGGACCCAGCGGTGAGAGGCTGGCGTGCTGCCGCCTAAGCCACGGAGGCTTCTCCGCCTGATCAATACTTTTATTAATTAAGATCACTGTGTGGTCATTAGTGGGACATGTTTCGAAGCCTAATTAATAGTTCTGGCCCCTTCATGAGCCGATATGACAGAGAACGATACAATAATATTTTTTGCGTAGCACTTAAAATTCCCTTAAAATGTTTCAATCTCCCTTTATGGTGCACCATACAAGATTCAATTTTTAAGGGAATTTTAAATGCTACTCAAAAAATATTCTTGTATCGTTCTCTGTCTTATCGGCTGATGAAGGGGCCAAAACTATTAATTAGGCCTCGAAACATGTCGCATTAAGGAGCACACACTGATCTTAATTAATAAAAGTATTGATCAGGCGGAACGTTTAACCTGTTTATACCAATAAATGGTTGCTGTGAACGAAAAAAATATGTAGTGCCAATCATTTTTGAACGCCCCAAATAAATAGTTGAACAAAATAGTTCAGTTTCTCAATATGCTCCTACCACACAAACTACTGCATCAATTGTTATGGCAATTTATCAATATTTACCTTTATAAGATAAAACAGTTATATACTGAAAGGGCATTATCATTCACTGATACCAACATTACAATTAATGATTCCTTGAAAACAAAATATTAAGCAAATGGTACATTTATGACCTAACTATTGAAGTTAAAGGGTTTGGAACATAATATAATTGAAGAAGATGCCATGACTTTCAATCCAATGAGAATCATGATTCTAGTGCTTCAAAATGTTTTACTTGTAAATTTATGTTCGACGATGTCGAAATGTAACTACTATATGTCAGAAAACTGTATCATAATGAGGGTCATTATAACACTATTTTCATTATGAAACAGTTTCTCCCACAAATCAGAGCTCAAGAAACAGTTATGTGACCAATTAGGTAAGGATAGCATCGCACCTGCGCTGACTTCCACGGCCTCCTAATTTAAATTTCACTGCGTGACTAGTGTCATAGTGGAGTAATCGAGGTGGCCATGGTCAAATACAAGGTATTCTCTGCGTCCCATGCGCTCTGTTCAGTACATAAAACTAGCGAAATCTCGACACATATTTATGAATATTTATGTTCGAACATAAAATAGTTATAATTATTGTCGAACATAAACAGTCGTGTGCAACTCGCCTATAATGGTAATTAGGATACTCGTATGGAAATAATAAAACTCGCTTCGCTCGTTTTATAAACATACTCGTGTCTTAATTATTGCCATTATAGGCTCGTTGCATAACGTACTATTTTCTTTGATAAGTTTTAAAAGTTTTGAAGCAGTGCACATCTTCTCTCGTTACATAAATACTGCAGCCATTATTCTAGGTCAGATTAATGCACATGTGCACACAAAGCTACTGTGAAAATGTCAAGTGGATCAGTGCAGTAATTTCTGAGCGTATGTACCTTATTTCCATAAAAATGAAAGTTGTAAGAAATGTCTGTCAAAGAAATGTCTGCAAAGGTAGATGAATAAAGATTTGGTAGATGTTTGCCAAGTTGATAAACTTCACTAACCCTTCTCTCGGAAACAGATTAACATTTTTGTTCCAAACCAACTTCCTATGATATTTCAATACGCAGAGAACCCAAAACATCAGAAAAGAGACAATTGAATTTTTTCTACCGAAATCTGAGTTAGCGCCAACTTAAACAATGGTTTTGAGCTGGGGTCGATCTGGAATTAACGTGGACAGTTTAGCGTGAAGAAAATTTCGACACCTAGTTACCATGGCAACCAGTGTAGGCGCACTTAGTTGAAGCATGTGGTGGCATTTGCTAGCATATTTTCATTTATGAAAAAAAAAAAAGGCTTATGAGATCACCTTTTGACCGTGTGTGTGTATGTGTATATGTCCCTAATAACTGCTAAACGTCTGGAATGATTTCAAAGAAACTCGATAAGGTTATAGTACTATTTTGGCAAACCCAGACCGTACCCTTCAAATTTTATTACGTCTCAACAATCCAACATGGCAGCTGTGCGCAATATATTTCACCGGCATTCTATATCGCCGAAACTATTGCTCATATCACCCTGAAATTTTGTAAGGTCATAAAGGGCACTACTAAAAGTTAACCTATGAGACTTTGAAAAACCTGTTAACTACAAAACGAACATGGTGGTCAAGTGAAGTTGAAATTAAATAGATATTTCACGCGATTTTACCATCCGAACGCAGTGAAACATGGTGCAGCAAATGACTATACACATTACAATGCACTGACATCTCATTTAGTTCAATAACCTCAATATGGCGGCTGTGCGAAATTTGAATTTTTTTCTTTTTTCTTTTGTTCTAATCATGTGATTGAAATCAATGTTTGAATAACGAACGTACACAATAAGTCTCATCTAATAGTACATAACTCTATGGCCTATATATATAAAATCCAACATGGCGGCCATCCGAAATATTTAGACGGTTCTCAATATCTATTAGTTAATAACAGCAATCAAACTGAAATTTTGTATGTTGATGGAGGCTATAAGCATAAGTTTACCAGTGGGACATTCAATAACCTGGTGACCACAAATCCAACATGGCGGCGATGTGAAATTTAAATATTCACATTGACGTTTCTCTCAATTTGACCATCCGAGCTTAGTGAAACTTGGTACGGTATATGCTTATATAAATTTTAATCCATTGGCATCTAATACATTTCAATTATTTTCATAACCACACGATGGCGGCTGTGCGAAATTATAAAATCTCGTTTTTATTTCTTGTGTCCTAATCATGCGATTGAAGTTTGAATAATACACCTACTCAAAAATCTTCATGTAATAGTACATACTGTAATTCTAAGGCCTATGTATAAAAATCCAACATGGTGACCATCCGAAATATTTAGACGGTTCTCAACATCTTGGAATCTATTACAGCAATCAAACTGAAATGTTGTATGTTGATAGAGGCTATAAACATAAGTAGGATAAGCAGGATAAGTAGATCGTTTTTTTTTCGGTAACTCTAAGTTTCTCGAAAGCGTGATGTATGGTTGCAGCGGCTTAGCAGAAGCTCGGCCCGTTATCAATCAGAGTGACGACTCGGGCATTTTCTTGGGGGCTTAGAGGCATTATTTCGACTGAACTGCAGTAATAAAATGATAATTTTCATTAGGTTGTTATACTTCTCTTAATGGAAGGTAGGCAATAAATCCATAAAAACCTTATCAACGTTTACGCAAGTCTATCAGAGTTGTTCAGACCGGAAACACACTCCTTCTCAATTACACGAACGCTTACGAGATAAATTGAAGATACAAAGGAATCAGGATTTTGTCTCACAAAAAACGATTAGCCATAGGCTATTTACCATCAATAAAATTCATGAAATAAACAGAGCTGGGTGTGTTACGTCTCAAAAGTATCTACGTTACAATTACCATCAATTACAACAATTATAACGAAATGATCGTTACGGTTACGTAGGACGATTCATAGGTCATGACAAGTATTCTTTATTTCCGGCAATGTGCCAACACACAAAATTAACTATGTACCCTAGATTGTATATTAAATAACCTTCGTAATGTTGTCATCAGGTGGAGTCTGTGCGTACAGGTCCGAACATGTGTCCGGTTCCGTGGCTATTAGGTTAACGTGCTAGGCTTTGGCCCGAAGGGTCCCGGGTTCGATTTCCGCCGGACCATGGGGAATTTAATAACCTGTGGTTAATTCCACTGGCTTGGAGACTGGGTGTTTGTGACGTATTCATGTACAAAGAAACCAAACACTAGAAACAAATAGAAAACACAGAAACAAGTAAAATAAGAAAGATACCAGCCTTACAGTAGTCGCATATGATGTGTTAGATCTGACATGTTATCCTACTATGATATTGAGATGAAATATATGGGAAGTCATCTGACATGTCATCCTATTCGTATACTACACAGCTTTGACATTCTTAAAATGTTGATTTACGCTCCGTTTTCATACTGGTACTATGATGAATGTATTGATTGAATTGGAGATATGCTACTTTCACACTTGTTTGAACAAACATCACATATTATATTGTAAATTAGGAGGAGGAATGAAACCATAGTCTCTAGCCTATCTATAGACTACTAGAAATAATGTTCAATACAATCAAATTTCCCAACTCCTGCTTGATGCAAACTATTGTAATCAAAATTAGATAAATCGTAATTACATGTTGATTCTGTTAAAATGACGCATAATGTTCTGATAGATATCGTTTAAATCGATAATCCGGTAGCAAAAATAAATGCCGGGACTGGGGTTCGAACCTGAGACCTCCTGATTCGCAGACGAAGATGCTTTCCACGCAGCCATTACAACTACAGAAATCTAGAGTACAAGACAGTTACTTATTTTCACGTGCCGGTAATAATATGGAAGTTTGTTTTCTCCATTAATATTTTGCTTTTTTCGATAATGTCCCTGCGTGGAATTGAGTTTTAAATTACTTATGAATACGCCTACTTGACAGTAAAGGGAATTCCAATAGTGGTCCGTGAAAGGCTACCTCAGTTCCCATATAAAAATATTTAACATTGATCGCTGCATTACCGCAATGCGGGTTAATATCTGAATAGCCATTGTGCAGAAACATAATACCGGCTTTACCGACTAGTTACAATCTTCCATATTAAAGCATATCATCATTTAAATACTGATACGAAGACTTTTAACATGTGGTTTGTGTTTCAATCAGTTGACACCCGAGTTCGCATGAGCGTTTACCGTTCAGTATGAAAGTGTTAATTATTATTGGAGGCTAAGGTTGAGGAAAGTTACTCGGCGAGTGGATGCCTATAACTTTTATCCAGAGATTGAAAAACAGACTCTTAATAAATCATAATTGTTTTCAGCAAATATGATATAATTAATATTTTTACACCAAGGAACGACAACTTGAAGATGATTTATTGTAGAAATATCTGTAATGGCGCCTCCAAACCTTGAAGTAATCCGTATGTGATAAACATTTCACATGGTACCATTGCCAGCTGGATCGATCCCTCCTGGCTGCTAAAGCAGCGATCCAGCTGGCAGTGCGTCTTACACACTTCCGTCCCATTTTTCAAAATCACTCCCACTAAAATATCCAGCAGCCGAGTGGAAAGATGTTACACATCAAAAGAGCATGAGCACGATCCCAATATCGGTCGTCTGTTGACAGTAGTGCGTAAATGAGGTAACAGCGGCTTCGGTGGCGTAGTTGGTAGCATGCTGAACTTCTGTGCCCAAGATCGCGGGTTCAAACCCGGCCGACGTCGTTGGTATTTTTAAGACCGTTAAAAATCCCTCAGTATGCCTTCCTTCGGAGGGGAAGTAAAGCCGGCGGTCCCATGTCATAGATTTATTGCATGAAAAAGAACCTTCCACTAACTACACTTGTGTGAACCCAAACTTTGTTAGTTAGAATTCATAACGCTCTATTAGTTCCAACGTTCGCCGCCAAGTGCTGACTGCGATGCCATCTGGTAGCCAGGTCCGCAAGCTCAAGAGGCTGAGTGTGCTGCGTTCCACCTCTCAGATCAGAATTAAATTTCTTGGCGGAGCCGGGAATCGAACTCGGGCCTCCACGGGAACAGCCAAGAGTGCTAGCCACTACGCAACGATGCGGTTCTCCGATAACAGCTTTTCCCATTCATCAACAAGTTAGGAAAATCGATTAGGTGCAGTTTGGCAATAATTTATTATTTAATATGGAGAACTCCGTTGTAACTTGACTCATTTGCACGGTGGGTTCACGGAACTGCATGTCTGCCCAGGTGTGTACTCACTGGTAACCAGTCTTCATAGATTAGCATGTCCTAGTGCAACAGCGACCTAAGACGGTGTGGATGATGGATTGTCATCTGTCGACACTTTGGAATGTGCTACCGCAGGTATAATTATATTCATAACAATCTACCAGTCCTTTGATACACAAGCAACATCTATGACATTCTTTCCAAGGGCGGAGAAATGGCGCAGTTCAGTTCTATGCTCACTGCAAAAATTTCATTTGATGATGCTGATAATAATAATAAAACAACATAAGGAAAAGAAGGACAAAAATTTATGGACATATGCATAGGATGACCGAAGACAGACCGACCAAGAATTTTTTAACTACAATTACGAAAAGTACACTAAAAGATACAGTCAGTCTGAGAGACTAGACTTTATATCATATCAAATGACGCGTGCTACAAATGCTACACATGTTATAAAGGCTCAGGAGGGCTTCTCGCTTCGTTCGAATCCCCAGGACTCTTTGCACTCTGCTGCATGACGTCACGCACTCGCCGTCTCCGTTCGCATAACGCCAGACCCCAGGAGTTAACTCAGCCTCAGTGCATATGCACTGAACAACATGATGACGTCATACACGCCGTAACCGTGACGCATAACGGTAGACCAAAGCATAACGATGAAGTCAACAAGATCATTTGAAATGATAAAAACCAATTGGGTAAAGGAAACATGGAAGACCTCAAGAAACTAAACATCTCTACGGAAGAAATGGCAGACAGGAGCATATACAGAGACAAACTTAATAAAAACCCCTGGCACTACAGCCCTTGAAGGACCTAGGCCTACCAAGCGACCGCTGCCCAGCCATTTGGCCTGCAGATATTAGGGTGACGCGTGATCAGCGCCTCGGGTCCTCTCGGCCGTTAATCTTGGTTTTCGTGATCGGGGTGCTGCCTCACTGTCAGACAGCAACTCAATTGTCCTCACGAGACTGAATGCACCCCGTTCCAACCCTCACGTCAGTTTCTAAAGTCCCTGACGGAGCCGGGCCTCCGAGTGAGAGGCAGGTGCGCTACCCCAACACCACGGGGCTGGCCAGAGACAAACTTAGACAACAGAAATTTGAGCACACTCCCAAAGAGAGATAACCAGAAGTGGACAGAAGAGAGCAAAAGGAAGCATAGTGTGAATATAAGAGGGTTTTGGGGAAAAAAGAAGACGGGGCCAGAATAAAACATGACAATTTATTGTGTTGTAACGCTCTTCTTATGGAAAATTAACGAATAAATAACAATAATGATAAATGGAAAACAAAGAAATACGCTCCGTTGGCAGAGGAAATAAGGAAACAATGGGGACTAAAAAGCGTGAGCATTTTAACAGTGGTGATCTCTTCTACAGGAGTTGTTCCAAATACGTTGGTAATGGCTCTGCAGGAATTGAAAATGAAACACCTGATTGCCAGAATACATAAGGCGGTGATACTGGATACTTGTCATATTGTTAGGCTATTTTTATCGCAGTAATATAGACATGCTACTTGATTGTGAAATCCGTATCTTGCAGAATGAGCTGTACATATATATGGGATATTAAAACAAGATGTTCAGTAAAGAACATATAGCCTACTTTCTCCTAAATGCATGGGTATTGTTATAACTCTTTGTCCTTTCCAAGGAGTATAGGCCTAATTGAATGATGGTTGTAGTAGCTTGTTGAAATAAGTGTCATACGAATAATAAACATGAATATGAGGTGCCCTTTGCTAGTGCTACCTCTGTTCCAAATTTCGTTCAATTCGGTTTCACCGTGTTTGAATAGATAGGGGGAATCGATTGGCACACATACATGGCCGCCAGCCGCAAATTATTGGCAGATGACCTAGTAGTTTGGTCAAAGGATTCTTCATACATAAAGGTATAATGTTACAAAATTTCGTAGAGATCAGATAAAAAGGTTGGTCGTAATTTGATTTAAGCTTTGAACATTTGGGTGGCCGCCATTACGTTTCCGTCAAGATTGCGGCGATATAAAACATGACACTGAGGTGCTCTTTGCTTTTGCTACCACTGTACCAAATTTCGTTCAATTCGGTTTCACCGTGTTTGAATAGATAGGGGGAATCAATTGGCACACATACATGGCCGCCATCCGCAAATTATTGGGTAGATGCCCTCGTAGTTTGGTCGAAAGATTCTTCATACATAAAGGTATAACGTTGCAAAATTTGGTACAGATCAGATGATTAGGTTGGTCGTAATATTATTTAAGCTTTTGACATTTGGGTGACCGCCATTACGATTTCGTCAAGATGGCGGCGATACAAAACATGACACTTAGGTGCCCTTTGCTATTGCTACCACTGTACCAAATTTCGTTCAATTTGGTTTCACCGTGTTTGAAAAGATAGGGGGAATCGATTTGCACACAAATATGGCTACCATCCGCAAATTATTAGGCAGATGACCTCGTAGTTTGATCAAAGGATTCTTCATTCTTAAAGGTATAATGTTACAAAATATGGTAGATATCAGATCATTAGGTTGGTCGTAATATTATTTAAGCTTTGAACATTTGGGTGGACGCCATTACGTTTACGTCAAGATGGCGGCGATACAAAACATGACACTGAGGTGCCCTTTGCCAGTGCTACCTCTGTACCAAATGCCGTTCAATTCGGATTCGCCGTGTTCGAATTGATAGGGGGGGACAGACAATCAGAGTACACACACTCACACACACACACAGACAGACACACAATTTTTGGCCCTGTAGTGACCTCATAAGTCATCTTTCATTTTTTGCAAAAATCGAAAGTAGGCTAAAACACTCTAATAATAAATCAAAAACAAACACGTACGCAGCGTTGGCATTAGGATAAGAAAACTATGGAGAATAAAATGCATGAGAATTTCACCAGTGGTGATCTCTTGCACAGGAATTGTTCCAAAGACGTTGACAATGGCTCTATAGAAACTGAAAATGAAACACCTGATTGCCAGAATACAGAAGGCAGTGCTGCTGGATACTTGGCATATTGTTAGGCTATAAGATTCTCGGCTAAATAAAGTTCCATTCAAGTCCAAAAATTAATCGGTTCAGAGACTATTAAGACAATAAAAAAGTCCTCTCGGCACGCCGGAAGGCGGAGGTAGATTTCACCGGACAAACTTGGGGATAGGCGAAAATAGGCAGAATATGCAGGTTTTCGTAGAAGGATCAGACCTCATTTATTGCGAGAAGGTATTTTATAATTGGAGCTAAATTAACTTTGTTTTTCGTCATTTTATGCTTATTTTAAACATTTTATTGCCTTATGGGAACGGTAACCTTCTTGTCATTTGGGGTCCATTTTTATACTTGTGGTCACACTGTCCTTATGCAAGGTTTCGACACTGATGTGTAACTATGTAACGGTCTGTTACTTCTTCACGCAAAATTATATCTCCCGCAGAGATTTTGGTTGGTTCCTCAGTTTAGGGGCTGCGACAACGCGGTCATGTAACCCTGTGTACTTAGGGATGGCTGTATTAGTCTGTAATTCAGGTAAGGACTGCAGACGGTCAATTTCAAGCAGTAGTTCCTAATGTTGCTACCAGGTACTACCATCAATGACACCTAGCTGTGAACTTGGCTACTAGATGCCACCCCCAACCAGCAACGCGTAACGAACGTTGGAACTTCCCCTCCAAAGGAAAGCATACTGAGGGATTTTAGCACTCTTAGAAAATCCGACTACTTCGGCCGACTTTGAAACCGCGACCTTGGGCATAGACATTCTGCATGCTACCAGTTACGTCACCGAAGCCACTTCCCACTTAGTCAGATGTAAAATTCAACCCCTGGCACCATCCAGCCCATGACGGGCTAAGGCCGACCAAGCGACCGCTGCCCAGCCATTCGGCCTGCAGATATTGGGGTGACGCGTGATCAGCGCGTCGGGTCCCCTCGGCCGTTAATCTTGGTATTCGTGATCGGGGTGCTGTCTCACTGTCAGACAGCTACTCAATTGTCCTCACGAGGCTGAGTGCACCCCGTTCCAACCCTCACGTCAGTTTTAAAATCCCTGACGGAGCCGGGGATCGAACCCGGGGCCTCCGGGTGAGAGGCAGGCGCGCTACCCCAACACCACGGGGCCGGCTTAGTCAGATGGAAATACTGAATCTGATCTCGTGCAAGTGCGTTGTCATGGCAACGTCTGATGGCTCATCCCTCATCAATTTAGTAGTGTTGCCATGGCAACCTCTGATAGCTCTTGGTATTTTCTTATAATTCCGAAATCATTTTTCTCATCCCTTGGCGTAATGGTGGGTCATATCAAAAATTCTTTCAGACAAAAGTTTTAGGTAATTATTAGGGGAATATTGTCCATTTTATACGGTTTTGATATTGTGCCTATTAAGAGAGATATGATTAATGTTTCCCGAAAAACCCACTTTTCCCCACCCCTTTGGTCAATGGTTGGTGCTATAAAAAACTCTTCAAACATAAATGTTTGGGCTTTATCCGACACATAGTATGAACGTTAAACGGATTCGATATTTCACACATTAAGAGAGTTATAGCAATATTTCACGTTTTGGAAAAAAGCCCCCCATTTTCACCCCCTTCGACCGATTTAGCCCAGTAACGAACTCGACCGAGATTTTATAGGTATACATATTCGGTAAAAAATTCAAAGTGATTGGTGCAAAATTACGGCAGTTATCGTGTCCACAAGAAGCTGATGTACATATATATATATATATATATATAAATATATATATATATATATATATATATATCTTTATATATATAATTCTTCGACACGTGTGTATGTGACTGAACTCCTCCTAAACGACTGGACCGATTTTGATGAAATTTGGTATGTATATTAGGGTGGGTCCCTGTATGGTTTAGATTCACAATCTGACCCGGTAGGTGGAATGAAAACAATTTTAGAACCACAATTTACACACAATTTTAGAACCACAATATACAGTCAAAACAGTCGTCATGGAAACCACTAGCCGTGGCCTTGGTGAAAGCTGATGTCTTTTGACGGTTTGTCTCTGCACGTTAGAGCCACCTGGTCGCAATCTGTACAACTACCGCCATAACTTTCACTCCACCCGAGGCAGAAAGTTATGATTTGTACCATAGGTGGAGGTGATGTCGAATTCTTCTCTTTGTCTCTGCACCTTAGAGCGTTTCAACAAAGTCCCGTATGCGTTCATATACCATAGATCCGATTGCGATGAAACTTGGATGAGATGTTGAGTGCACTCCAGGGAAGGTTTCTGATTTGTAAATCCATTTACCAATGGATAGCGAACGAGTAGATTCAACAAATGAGCGACAACGCACGAAGCGTTTAAACAAAAACCCGTATAAGTTTATATACCATTCATCGATTGCGATGAAACTCTGATAAGTTGTTGTGTACACTTACGTGAAGGATTCTAACTTAATAAATCCATTTCACAGCAGGTTGCGCACGAGTAGATTCAACAAATGACCGACGACACGCGAAGCGCTTCAACAAGTTCCCATATGCTTCCAAATACCATTCGTCCGATTACGATGAAACTTGGGTGAGATCTTGCGTACACCCTAAGGAAGTTTTCTGGCTTAATAAATCAATTTTACAATAAGTAGCGCACGAGTAGATTCAACAAATGAGTGACGGCACGTGAATCGTTTCAACAAAGTGCAGTATGCGTTCATATACCATTCATCCGATTCCGATGTAACTTTGAAGAGTTGTTGTGTACACGCCGGGGAAGGTCTTCAACTTGGAAAATCCCTTTTACAATATTGGTAGCGCACAGTAGATGTAACAAATGAGTGACGACGCGCGAAGCGTTTCAACAAAATCCCGTATGCGTTCATATACTATTCATCAATTGCGATGAAACTTTGATGAGTCGTGGTGTACATCTTACGTGAAGCTTTCTAACTTAGTAGATCCATTTCACAGTTGGTAGAGCACGAGTAGATTCAAGCAAATTTGTGACAGCGCACGAATCATATAAACAAAATCCCGTATGCGTCAATTACCATTCATCCGATTGCGATGAAACATGGATGAGATGTTGAGTGCACTACAAGGAAGGCTTCTGTGTTAGTATATCCATTTTACAATAGCTAGCGCACAAGCAGATTCAACAGATGAGCGACGACGCGCGAAGCGTTTCAACAAGGTCCCGTATGCGTTCAAATACCATTCGTCCGATAGCGATGAAACTTGGGTGAGATATTGTGTACACTCCAGGGAAGGATTCTGGCTTAGTAAATCCATTTTGCAACTGGTAACGCACGAGTATATTCAACAAATGAGCGACGATGCGTGAAGTGTTTCATCAAAGTCCCGTATGCGTTCATATACCATTCGTCCGATAGCGATGAAACTAGGGTGAAATGTTGTGTACATTCGAAGGAAGGTTTATGGCTTAGTACATGCATTTTACAATAGGTAGCGCACGAGTATATTCAACATATGAGCGACGGCACGCGAATCGTTTCAAAAAAGTCCCGCAGGCATTCATATACCATTCACTCAAATGCGATGAAATTTGCGAATTGTTGTGTGCACTCCATGAAATGTTTCTGGATTAGTAAAGCAATTTTACAATCGGTAGCGCACGAGTATATTCAACAAATGAGTGATGGCGCGTAAATCGTTTCAACAAATTCCTGTATGCGTTCATATACCATTCATCTGATTGCGATGAAACGTTGGTGAATTATTGTGTACACTCCAGGAAAGGTTTCTGACTTAGTACATGCATTTTACAATAGGTACCGAACGAGTAGATCAACAAATGGTCGACGGCACGCGAATAGTTTCAAGGAAGCCCGTATGCGTTCATATATCATTCATCCGATTGCGATGAAACTTTGATGAATCCTTGAGTACACTCCAGGGAAGGTTTTGGGCTTAGTAAATCCATTTTATAATAGGTAGCGTACGAATTGATTCAACAAATTAATGATGGCTCGCGAATCGTTTAAACTAAGTCCAGTATGCGTCCATATGCCTTTCATCTCATTGCGAATAATCTTTGATGAGTTGTTGTGTACACGCCAGGGAAGGTTTTCGACGTAGTAAATCCATTTTACAATAGGTAACGCACGAATAGATGCACCAGATGAGTGATGAAGCGTGAAGCGTTTCAACAAAATCCCGTATGCGTTCATATACCATTCATCCATTGCGATGAAACTTTGGTGAGTTGTTGTGTACACTTTCGTGAAGGTTTCTACCTTAGTAAATCCATTTCTCAGTAGGTAACGCACGAGTAGATTCAACAAGTAAATGTCAGCGCACGAATCGTTTCAACAAAATTCTGTATGCGTTCATATGCTGTTAATTTGATTGCGATGAAACTTTGGTGAGTTGTTGTACACGCTACCACGAATGTTTCTAAATTAGTTAATCCATTTTACGATAGTTTAGAGGCAGTTAACAGAAAATGAAAAAAATATTGTGTGTCCGAAAGCACTTCAAGAAACAAAGTTACAACACTCTCTTTGACTGGCAGGACAACGTCTGCCGGGTCAGCTAGTATATATATATATATATATACAAGCTGTACCCGGCATGCGTTGCAATGCCAATCAAAGAAAGTGTTGGCGTTGAAATTCTGTTTCTTGAAGTGCTTTTGGATACACAACATGTTAACTGCCTCTAAGCTATCGTAAAATGGATTGTCTAATTTAGAACCATTCGTGGAAGCGTGCACAACAACTTTCAAAAGTTTCATCGCTGTCACTCATTTGTTGAATCTACTCGTACGCTACCTGTTGTGAAATGGATTTACTAAGTCGAAACCCTTCCCTGGCGTGTACACAATAACTCATCAATGATTCATCGCAATCGGATGAATTGTATATGCACGTATACGGGGTTTTGTTTAAACGATTCGTGCGCTGTCACTCATTTGTTGAATCTACTCGTACGCTACCTGTTGTGAAATGGATTTACTAAGTCGAAACCCTTCCCTGGCGTGTACACAATAACTCATCAATGATTCATCGCAATCGGATGAATTGTATATGCACGTATACGGGGTTTTGTTTAAACGATTCGTGCGCTGTCACTCATTTGTTGAATCTACTCGTGCGCTACCTATTGAAAAATGTATTACTAAGTCGAAGCCCTTCCCTGGCGTGTACACAATAACTCATCGAGGTGTCATCGCAATCGAAGAATGTTATATGAACGCAATAGGGGATTTTGTTGAAACGCTTCGCGCGTCGTCACCCATTTTTTGCATCTACTCTTGCGCTACTTATTGTGAAATGGATTTACTAAGTCCCCTTCCCTGGCGGGTGCACAATAACTGATCAATGTTTCATCGCAATCGGATGAATAGTATATGAACGCATACCTGATTTTGTTTAAACGATTCGCGCTCCGTCACTCATTTGTTGAATCTACTCGTGCGCTACCTACTGTAAAATGTATTTACTAAGTTAGAAACCGTCACGTAAGTGTCCACAACATCTCACCCAAGTTTCATCGCTATCGGACTAATGGGATATGAAGACATAGGGGACTGTATTGAAACGCTCCGCATGTCGTCGTTCATTTGTCGAATCTACTCGTGTGCTACATACTGCGAAATGTATTTACTAAGCCAGAAACCTTCCTTGGAGTGTCCACCATATTTCACCCAAGTTTCACCGCTAACGGCAGAATGGTATATGACCTTATACGGGACTTTGTTGAAACGCTTCGCGCGTCGTCCCTCATTTGTTGAATCAACTTGTGCGCTGCATATTGTATAGTGGATTTACTAAGCCAGAAATTTTCCATGACGTGTACACAACATCTCACCCAAGTTTCATAGCTACGGACGAATGGTACATGAATGCATACGGGACTTGGTTGAAACGCTTCGCGTGTCGGCGCTCATTTGTTGATTCTACTCTTGCGCTACATATTGTATGGATGTACTCAGCGAGAAACCTTCCCTGGAGTGTACACAACATCTCACCCAAGTTTCATCGCAATCGGATGAATGGTATGTGAACGTATACGGGACGTTGTCGAAACGCTTCGCGCGTAGTCACTCATTTGTTGAATATAAACGTGCGCTTCGTATTGTAAAATGGATTTACTTAGCCAGAAACCTTTCCTGGAGTGTACACAACAATTCACCAAACATTTATCACTATCAGACGACTGGTATATGACTTTATACGGGACTTTGTTGAAACGCTTCGCGTGTCATCGCTCATTTGTTGAATCTACTGGTGCGATACCTATTGTAAAATGTATGTACTAAGCCAGAAACCTTCCCTGGAGTGTACACAACATCTCAACCAAGTTTCATCGCTATCGGATGAATGGTATATGAAATTATATGGGACTTTGTTGAAACGCTTCGCGCGCCGTTGCTCATTTGTTGATTCTACTCGTGCTCTACCTAATTTTAAAGGGATTTATTAAGCTAGAAACCTTCCCTGGAGTGCACACAAAATCTCAGCCTAGTTTCATCGCTATCGGACGAATGGTATATGAACGCAAACGTGACTTTGTTGAAATGCTTCGCGCGTCGTAGCTCATTTGTTGAATCTACTCGTGCGCTGCCTATTGTAAAGTGGATGTACTAAGCCAGAAAATTTCCCTGCAGTGTACACAACATTTTACGCAAGTTTCATAGCTATCGGACGAATGGTATATGAATGCATACGGGACTTTGTTGAAACGCATTGCGTGTCGTCACTCATTTGTTGAATCTACTTGTGCGCTATCTACTGTGAAATGTATTCACTAATTTTGAAACCTTCATGTAAGTGTATACAACATCTCACCCAAGTTTCATCGCTATCGGACGAATGGTATATGAACACATACGGGACTTTGTTGAAATGCTTCGCGCATCGTCGCTCATTTGTTGAATCAACGCGTGCGCTACCTATTGTAAAATGGATTTACTAAGTCAGAAACCTTCCTTGGAGTGTACTCAACATCTCACCCAAGTTTCATCGCAATCGGACGAATGGTATATGAACGCATAGGAGACATACATACCCACCCACAGACAAACTATCACGTTACATTGATTTTTAGCCTACTTTTCACATTTTGCAACAAGATGCAGTAATGAACATATAGCCTACTTTCTCCTAAATGCATGGTATTGTTATAACTCTTTGTCCTTTTCAAGGAGTATGATTGAATGTTGGTTGTAATAGCTTGTTGAAATACAACGTGCTATAGGGATATTAAACATGAATATGAGGTGCCCTTTGCTAGTGCTACCTCTGTACCAAATTCCGTTCAATTCGGTTTCACCGTATTTGAAATGATAGGGGGAATCGATTGCACACATACTTGGCCACCATCTGCAAACTATTGGGCTGATGTTCTTGCAGTTTGGTCTGAATATGTTTCCCACATAAAGATATGGTGTTGCAAAATTTGGTAGAAACTAGATTATTGGGTTGGTCGTAATTACATTTTAGCTTTTAACATTTGGGTGGCCGGGATTACGTTTCCGTCAAGATAGCGGTGATATAAAACATGACACTGAGGTGGCCTTTGCTAGTGCTACCTCTGTACCAAATTTCGTTCCATTCGGTTTCACCGCGTTCGAATTGATAAGGGGAATCGGTTTTCACACAAAGTTGGCCACCACCCGCAAAATATTAGGCTGATGACCTATTAGTTTGGTCAAAGGATGCTCCCTCCATAAAGGTATGTTGTTGCAAAATTTGCTAGAGATCGGATGATTAGGCTAATCGTAATTTGATTTAAGCTTTGAACATTTGAGTGGCCGCCATTACGTTTCCGTCAAGATGGCGGCGATATAAAACATGACACTGAGGTGCCCTTTGCTAGTGCTACCTCTGTACCAAATTTGGTTCATTCGCTTCCACCGTGTTCGAATTAATAGGGGGAATCAATTTTGACATAAAGATAGCCGCCATCCGCAAACTATTAGGCTAATGGCCTATTAGATTGGTCAAAGGATGCTCCCTCCATAAAGGTATGTTGTTGCAAAGTTTGGTAGAGATCGGATGGTTATGTTAGTCGTAATTTGATTTAAGCTTTAAACATTTGTGTGGCCGCCATTACGTTTCTGTCAATATGGCGGCGATATAAATCATGACACTGAGATGCCCTTTGCTAGTGCTATCTCTGTACCAAATTTCGTTCCATTCGATTTCACCGTGTTTGAATTAATAGGGGGAATCGATTTGGACACAAAGATGGCCGCTCTCCGCAAACTATTAGGCAAATGACCTATTAGATTGATCAACGGATGCTCCCTCCATAAAGGTATGTAGTTGCAAAATTTGGTAGAGATCGGATGATTAGGTTAATCGTAATTTGATTTAAGCTTTGAGCATTCGTGTGGCCGCCATTACGTTTCCGTCAAGATGGCGGCAATATAAAACATGGCACTGAGGTGCCCTTTGCTAGTGCTACCTCTGTACCAAATTTCGTTCCATTCGGTTCCACCGTGTTCGAATTAATAGGGGGAATCAATTTTGACATAAAGATGGCCGCCACCCGCAAAATATTAGGCTAATAACCTATTAGATTGGTCAAAGGATGCTCCCTCCATAAAGGAATGTTGTTGCAAAGTTTGGTAGAGATCGGATGGTTATGTTAGTCGTAATTTAACTTAAGCTTTGAACATTTGTGTGGCCGCCATTACGTTTCTGTCAAGATGGCGGCGATATAAAACATGACACTGAGGTGTCCTTTGCTAGTGCTACTTCTGTACCAAATTTCGTTCCATTCGGTTTCACCGTGTTTGAATTAATAGGGGGAATTGATTTTCACACAAAGATGGCCGCCATCCGCAAACTATTAGGCTAATGACCTAGTCATTTGGTCAAAAGATGCTTCCCCCATAAAGGTATGTTGTTGCAAAATTTGGTAGAGATCGGATGATTAGGTTAGTCGCAATTTGATTTAAGCTTTGAACATTTGTGTGGCCGCCATTACGTTTCCGTCAAGATGGCGGCGATATAAAACATGACACTGAGGTGTCCTTTGCTAATGCTACCTTTGTACCAAATTTCGTTCAATTCGCATTCACCGTGTTCGAATTGATAGGGGGGGACAGACATTCAGAGTACACACACTCACACACACACACACACAGACACACACACACAGACTCACACACACACACACATACACACACACACACACACAGACTCACACACACACATACACACACACAGACAGCCACACTTTTTTCGCCCTGTGTTGATCTCATAAGTCTACTTTTATTTTTTGCAAAAATCGAAAGTAGGCTAAAAATGAGGAAAAAGTAGACTTATGAGATCGGGCAAATGTGTGTCTGTCTGTCTGTCTGTCTGTCCTTCTGTCTGTCTGTCTGTCTGTCTGGCTGTGTGTGTGTCCCCCCCTATCAACTCCTAAACGGCTGCAGCAATCGAAACAAAATTTGGTAGGAGTAAAGATCTATACCTGAATAGCTCACGCCCATATTTGAAAATGATGTCAGTGCTACCAACTGCTGAAAAATCGCAATTGAAATTTGAGCTCCATGTTGGATATCTTGGAAGGTATGAATAGGAGTATTTCAAAATTAGCACACGTATAGATAATAATATTGAAGTTTAATTTCCAGGAGACCATACATCGCAGTGTTGCCAAAATGAAGATACGCCTGCTGATAGGTCCAAATTTTAAATGCATATAACTTCTACACTATCAATTGGATTTCAACCAAATTTTGTATGTGCTATGTGTACATAAACATACATCACTGAACGTATTCAAAGATCCATCAGGGCTGCCAACTGTTAATAAATGCTCTCAATTTATTTTATCCAAATACCAATATATCAGAAAGTATGAAAGCCGACAGCTTTAAACTATGCACACGTATAGTACCTGACATTCTATATTAATTTGGAGTAACTTATATACGTCAGTGCTACCAACATAACTCTAAGCCTGCTGAGAGGTCCAACTTTAAATACATGTAACTTCTATACTATAATTTGGATTTCAACCAAATTTCGTGTGTGTTATGTGTACCATAACAGATATGTATATGCCGATTCTTAAGAGTAACCAGGGCTGCCAACTGTTAATAAATACTGTCTCTATTTTGTTACCCTAATATCAATATAGCAGAAAGTATGCAAGCAAATAGCTCTAAACTTTGCACACGTATAGTACGTGGCATTCTAGATTAATTTGGAGTAACTAATATAGGTCAGTGCTGCCAACATGATTCTAAGCCTGCTGATAAATCCCATTTTAAAATGCATGTAACTTCTATACTAACTAATGGATTTCATTCAAAATTGACACAACAATAGATCATATTATTTCAGATTATTTCTGACCAATACATGTATGTCATTGTTGCCAACATGATTTTACGCGCGCTGTTAGTTCCAATGTTTAACTGCATGTAACGTCCATGCTCTCCATTGGACTTCAACCAAATTTTGTATTCTGTACCTTAAGAGAGGGAACTAAGATTATATTCAGTCACCAGGGCTGCCAACTGTAGTTCTCTTATTTGGCTACATTATGCCAGGTATACAGTATTTTGAACTATTTAGAAATTTCGATATTACCAACTTAATTTCGGCATTATTCTAGATAGAGGGGTAGATTAATCATTGGCATAGATCTTAAATTTCAAGAAAAGTAGGCTCTTTAGTTCGTTATGGAACTTCTTGTTATATATATATAGATATATATATATATACATAAATTATATATAAACTTTTGAACTGACGGTGGTTTTGGGGTCTGGGGGATGTGAAACGCGAAGAAATGTCGAAATTTTCCGGAAGTCGAAACATGGGACCCATTGCAATAGTTAGCTTTCTAATGAAATCTCCCTAAAAAGAAAGAAGAACAGCATAGCTTCATTTGTGCAAAATGAAATAAAAAAAATCTTTTAAACCTACCATTGTCACATTAACAGCCTTACATTGCACTTAAATGAAATAAATATTTTTATGAGGATAGTTGAGAAAGTCTGTAAAAACCTTTGGACTAGTCTGGTTTTTGTCGAAATCTTAGTTGAAAACCAAAATGAAAAATATTTCAATCCTCAAATACGATTATTAGCCTACGCAAGTAGACTTATGAGCTCTACACAGGGCCAAAACTTTGTGTGTCTGTCTGTGTGTCTGTGCACCCCACCTCCTATCAATTCAAACTCGACGAAACCAAATTGAACGAAATTTGGTACAGAGGTAGCACTAGCAAAGGGCACCTCAGTGTCATGTTTTATATTGCCGCCATCCCGACGGAAATGTAATGGCGGTCACCCCAATGTTCAATGCTTAAATCAAATTATGACTGACCTAATCATCTGATCTCTACCAAATTTTTCAACAACATACCTTCATGCGGGAAGCGTCTTTTGATCAAACTACAAGGTCATCAGCCGAATAGTTTGAATATGGCCGGCATGTATGTGTGCAAATCGATCCCTCCTATCAATTCAAACACAAGGAAAGCAAATCGAACCACCTTTGGTAAAGAGGTTGCTAGTACAGCAAGGGAAAACTCAGTGTCATGTTGTATATTGCCACCATCATAACTAAAAAGAAATGGCGCCCACCCAAATGTTCTGAGCTTAAATCAAATTACGACTAACCTAGTCATCCTATCTCTACCAAATTTTGCAACAATATACCTTAGTGTGGGAAGCGTCTTTTTCCCAAACTACAAGGTCATCAGCCAAATAGTTTCAATATGGTGGATGTATGAATCTTGTAAGTATTATAGCCTAGCCGTAACTGACGATTCAACGAGGCCCAAACCATATCCGGTTATCACACAGAGGGTGGTTTAAACTGTCCTCAATGTGGTAACCGGTAGTATATTTTCATATTTTTTAATTAGTCGATTTACCCTCTAGGTTGGTGGTTCCCACGGACTCAGCGAGGGAACTCACCACTACCGCCTCTATGGGAAGTGTCCTGGAGCTTGGAACATCTGGTCGGGAAGGATACAACTGGGGAGGTGTGATCAGCACTTCGCCCAGGCGGCCTCACCTGCAAAGCGAAGGGATGGAAGATTGGGATGGATAGGCTAGGAAGAGGGAAGGAGGCGGCCGTGGCCTTACAGTAGGTACTGTCCCCGTTTACCCGGATAGTAGGCTGTCAGATATCCGCCCCCTCAATCGGATTGCCAACAATCAATCGCACCGGCTCAGCTACATCAATGAAAATGGCACTGACAGATACTACCGAGGTTTGAACACAGAAGTTACCAAGAAAATTATTGTGGAACACACCAAAATAGACGGGGTTTCATACTTACTTTTACTTACCTCTTAAAAATTATCTCGGGGATTGGGTTGACAACAGGATCTCTAAAGTATGCTCCCACAATAATCTTGACCATGACATTTAAAAATGAACCAAAACGAAGACGAGAACTTTGAACTGTACAAAAGCTTTATTTCAAATAAAGGGTATGACTTTAACAAACTCAACAAAATAAAGGTGGCTATCATTAGCCCATGTCAATCTGACTATGTCCACTTGAAGGACTTGCAAAGTTATCAAACAATATGTTAGCTCCCATGAGCTCAAAATAACGTAACATTTTAAAACACATTTGGATTGGATGAGGAAGTCAGGATACGACATATATAGAGCATTTGGTTTCTTTTAATAAACATGACACTTGTATTAATAGGCACAAGGCCAGAGTATCGACCTCGCCCGCTGATAACCAGATGTCTGGCCAGCTGGTCTACCCTTCAACCTGGCGCATGCCTGTCAAATGGGGCTCCCTCGTCACGCCACAATGCGTAAGAATTCAGCTCCTCTCAAAGCTTTAAATGTCTACAAGACAACTCATATATATTGACGCAAATCTTTCAAATGCTTAACTCACATACCACTGGATTATTCTAACAATCCCTAAACTTGTTAAGTTATCATCCAAATGTTTAATCAGTATAGTTTAGAGTATAGAACACACTTAAATGTTTATAACAAAATCACATAAATTATTTATAACAATTAGAAATTGTTTATAATATTGTCGAAGATAATTACAAAAATTTTTAAACACGCCTTTAACATTACTTTCGTTCCACAATATTGTCAAAGATATATACATTTATTATTTACAATATCAACATTTAAATTATTTAAATTATTAATTTAAGAAATACATTGAACCACATGTTCATCCGGTTGGTAATTCATAATCGTGTTTAATATAATCGACCAATGAAGGTTAGTTATACATGTTAATGTCACAATCTGGTTTAATAAAGGTTGTAATAATTATAATTATTTGTGACGGTAATCTTCATTCAAAATCTTATCTCAAATTCTTTCAAAACTCTTGTTAATTATAACAGTAAATTCACTTGATTAATTTTCAACGAACTATGACAATGCACTCTAGCGGAAAATACTTCGCTTACAAAATAATGCACAAACTGCATTAAAAATAGGCCCAAAATTCATCATATATTAAAATATACGGCAACAAAATCTTCCACAGAATTTACAAAAAACTTCCACTAACACAATCTTTATCATCATTACTGTGGGAATCTCCTTCATTTATTTAAGGCCATTATACATCAGCGACTTTCAACATGTCCGCTGCACTATCGATTATACATTCATAGTTCCACTTAAAAATTCTTATAATCATTAATTGTTTCAAAACTGTTGTCATTTAACTTTCGTGGATTTCATTCATGAATCGAATTGAAATAAAAAATTGCCAATCACAAACAAATTTAATAGTGAATACGCTTATATACGCCTGTCTGGTCTATCAAAATTTAAGATTAACATCTTCAAAGAATTGTAGTATAAAAATACTATCATAAAAAAAAATGCGACTAACTGCAAAATAGTCGAATAGAATCCAATTAGACTGGGGAATGCAAACATCATTATAGAAATCTCTAAATGAGAAAAACCTAACACAAGTTCACGAATTTAATGCATTCAATAATTCATAATTAATGTTCATCTTTCACAAAATTGCCTATGATGCAATGATCGTTCATAACTGACGATAAATGTCTGTGTTGCAATCAATTCAAATAACGACTAGTATTTCCAAGATCGTCGACAACGTACTGGATTTTAACGCTCTAAAATCATTTAAATGTTCTTTCTTCTTGATGATGACAGAAAATTGGTCAAAGTAATTAAACTGGGGTAGAATTACTTTAATAAAGTGACACGCTGTCTGAATTTAAATCTGCCATAAAAATCATTAACTTACAGTCAAATCGTGACTACAAAAAAATAAGCAAATTACTGAAAAATCTAAATATCAGTCTCAACTGATCCAAAATCATTTAACTATGCCCATGACATAACAATGTCTTAATAAAACGTCGAAAAAGGCATAACTCATCAAGGTGTACTGAGAATAGGAATCTCAAACAAGAATATAGGGCAAAATACATGAGGACAAAAATATGGGAAAAATGGTTGCTCAAATATTGCTAAGAAACTCAAATACAATAAACGTTCACGACTACCTTATCTGCCGATTGACGTTCCAGAGGAAAATTCCCCAAAGAAGACTGTTGATGGATCCATTTCACCAAGTTAAAGCTGAGCTCCATCCTCGAAACAAGAAACAGCACCCTCGGAGAATCGAACTGCTTCACGAAGACGAACGACATCCTTCCGGCAATAATCTTCTTTGTGAGTCGGGACAACCCTGACCTCTCTTGAAAAATCCCTGAAGTTCCAGTTGAAAATCGCCATGAAGTTTTTGTAGAAATTTCCGAAGAAATATTCATATTCAGAGAGTATGAAATCATTTCCATTGCTGTTTGATAGTATTCAGCCTTTAATCACGAAACATGGGTGTAGATGGTTATTTACCACATGTTCGCTTGTGTGGAATAGCAATTAGCGAAGTTCCATGCTGCTATCTTACTCCGTTGAAATATGTCCCAATTGCATTAAGTTCTTTAGCCTTCCATCTTCTCTTCGGTTATGGTAATAGAAGAACAAACTGCCATCTTAGACTGTTCCATAATACTGTAGCGTTGTGTCACAAAAGCAATCTGAAGTCTCCCTATTTCACTAGCTGTTAGCCGTGGCGTAGATTCTGGCTATACAAAGTGTTTCTCCTGTGGCGAGAAAATCACTTTTGTCAGTCGTCTAAAATGGTCAATAACTTCCAAAATAATTACTCGAAATTGTTCAGCTTTTCTACACTCCTTACTGTAGCAATGCACAAGAGAATTAGCTTATAGGCGACCGCTAACTGTTCACAGCTACTCTTGTAGAAGCGTTATAATGGTCGTTTCAACTTCACCTAGATTTACTTCACAGTAAAACTGCACTGCTTGTAAGCTCGACTCTCGTTTAATGCAGTGGCTTTACCACGCGTTATAAAGACGACTTTTTCACTAGTAATCTCACTCGACGTTTCACTGAAATGACTATTTGAGATCTGACGATTGAACTATCAGACGATTGATAATCTGAGAATGAGGAATGAGGCTCCTCTCTTCTGCGCAAGGCCTTTTATGAACTTCATGAGGGGCGTATCTATCCCTTCCATCGCGTGTTACTGCGTCATCGCTAGAAGTTCCAACTTCGTCAATACATGACGGATTTTCAAAATTCAAAAACTGAAAATAAATTTCACCAAAATTCCAGAACAATGCCTCTACTGCAAATGGATTTCCACAATTCTGCATTCCAAAAAGTAATAACAATACCATAGTTTCAGCAATCTCCGTCTTCCTTCAGACTATCGTTCATTGGTTCAAGCCTCCCCTCCAATGGCATAATTTCTTCCTCAGCAGAATTCCACGTTTCCGGCGACTGCGTCGTACATCTTGGATCTTTCTCGAATAAATGCTGACGTCACTGAGAATCTCAGCTCAAGTAGCCTGCTGGCATAACGTCTGCGTCATCCGTGCTTACGTCATGACTACCCACGTCATAACTATGACAGCCATAACTTTCTTCATAATTTCCAAAATAGCCACTGTGGTCTCTATATAATTCAATTACGGGGGCATTCTCCTCTCACCACGTTTTAAAAACAGTTGCAAATTGTTTTTAAACTCAGTGTTACAAGTACCTCAACTCTCTTGAACACGAAATTGAATTATTACTGGCTTACTCTAGGATAGTATCTTTTCAAATTTCCAGCATTGAACTTGCCGTAAATGACATTATTCTCATCGTCGTAGAGTTCATAGCAGTTGTTCCCATAGGCGTTCGTAATCCTGAACGGACCCATGAACACATTTCCAAATTTGGGGTATATTTTCTTGCTCATATCAGCCTTGACAGGTCTGCGTAATAATACAAGATTTCCAACTTGTAAGGGTGCACCAAAACGTTTTCCAGCTACTCTTTTCAATCGTTTCTCTGCTGCTTTCTGGAGTTGTTCCTTCGCCTTGTCAATCCTCTGCTGCCTTCCTAGGTCGGGATCTCTAGGAATGTGGTTGAAAAGATTATCCCACGGCCTTTCTGGGTTTCTTCCTAGATGAAGTCGCATTGGCACTTCTCCTGTGCTCTCCTGCACTGTTGAGTTCAGACATTCCTCTATAAGGGGTACAAATCTCACCCAACCAGAATGATCATTTGGACAGAAAATTCGACAGAATTTCGAAAATTCAGCCATATATCTTTCTGAGGAATTCGATTCTGGGTAACGCACGCTTGAAAATAAGTGCTTAATGCCAAGCCTTTCCATATCCGCTGCAAATTCCACGGATGTAAACTGCGTTCCATGATCTGACAGTAGATATTCTGGTATACCAGCTTTAGGAAATACAGCATTTTCCAGTCTGCTTACTACGTTCCTCGTGTTAGATTTCTGCATGGGACTCATTGTAACAAATTTTGAGAAAACATCCACGGTAACCAACAGGTACTGGTTACCCTGATATCCCTTCGGACAGGGGCCAAATATATCCGTCGCCATTAGTTCGTTTGGCTTAGAAGGAATCATAGCCTTCGGTTTTCCTTTTAATAAAGCAGAAGCATACTTTGCTCTTTGACATTTGTCACATGATCGAATGACCTTGGCAATGCTGGAACGCATGTTAGTCCAGATAAATCTCTCTTGAAGAGTATTAAGAGTTTTATCTAAACCGGCATGTCCAGTTGCGTGATGAGCTACCCACACTAAATTTACAACAAGTTTAGGTGGCACGACTATTCGGAGTTTTGTATGCGCAGAGTCATCATACTTGCATACGATGTCTCCACTTAAAACAAAGTGTCGTGAATTTCTCCGTGTAGCTACATAGTCAACATCCGTATTGTCCATGTAACCCTTGAGGAACCTGTACATTTTCCTTATTGGAGCGTGTCTCTTCTGTGACACACCGATTCGGGCTAACCTCCTAACGGTTTCTTGATCTTCTTGCTCCAATTGTACATGGTGTATCTGCACATTTTTAATAGGGTTACGTGATAGAGCATCAGCCAGTAAGTTATATTTCCCAGGCTGGTGGACGATAGTGGCGTTAAACTGTTGGGTGAACAAAGCCCAACGTGTCAATCTATCACTTGACATGTCAGTTTGCAGCATAAACTGTAGTGCTTTATGGTCAGTAATAATGATGACCTTATGTCCCAGCAGGATTTTCTTCCAGGCTTGCAATGCTGTGACAAAAGCTAACGCTTCAAGTTCTGTCGTGAAGTAGTTTTCCTCGTGTTTCTTCAACTTCCGACTAGTGAACGCAATGTAGTGCTTGTTGCCTGCCTCATCTTTCTGGTATAAGACTGCACTAATGCCTACTCTTGATGCATCAGACTCAATATAGAACACCTTCTCAAAGTCTGGGTACTCCAGTTTCACATTATTTCTGAGGATCTCTTTTGCTTTCTCAAAAGCCTCGTCTGCAGCGGTACTCCATTTCCATCTGTTATTCTTCTTGAGTAAGTCATACAGAGGAGCCATAATGTCAGAGTATCTTGGACAGTGGCTGCTAATAAATTGGCATGCGCCTACAAATTCCCTGACTTGTTTCACCTTAGTTGGCTTTGGAAATCTCGTGATCGCATCTACTTTTTTCATGTTTGGATGATATCCATCTTTATCAACAGTATGCCCCAAGTAATTTATCTCCTGCTTCAAGAATTGACATTTTCCAAAATTGACCTTGATATTGGCCTCCCTTAAATTCTCGAACAACTTTCTCAAGTGCACTAAATGTTCTGCGGCGCTGGGTGAAGATACGATTAAATCGTCAATGTAGCAGATTATATTTTCTTTCACTTCGTCAGTGAGCTTACTATCAAGTGCTCGAATAAGTGCTGGTCCACTGTTAACCATACCAAAAGGCATTCGGACAAAGACCCATGACGTCTGGTCAAATAGGAATCCAGTGTACTGCATACTATCTTCTTCTAGCTGAACTTGATAAAATGAAGACGTCAAGTCAAGAACGCTGAAACATGCTCTCCCTTTGAATTTTCGAAGCAGATCTCTAATCTTGGGTGGTCGGTCATTTTCTGGAAGAATCTTCAAGTTGATGGTCCTGGCATCGAGACAAAGACGTATCTGACCATTACTTTTCTTCACTACTGTGATGGGGTTTATATAAGACGACGCCTGTTTTTTAATAATCCCGTTTACCTCCATTTTTCTGATTAACCCTCGTACTTCTTGATAGTATTTCTCAGGAATGGGGTATATTCTCTTCTGGTAAGGGGTTTCATCTGTCAGCCTTATCTTGTATTTATAATCCTTAATCAATCCAGGCTTTTCATCGAAAATATCTTGGAATTCCTTTATCAGATCTTCAAATTCCCCCTGAATTTCTTCAAATCCTTCAGTTTTTCTACTGGGTATTTCTGCTAAATTTTCCACTTCATTAATTATGGTATTCAAAATTTCTTCCCTAAGGTCTATTTCCAGACTGTTTTTCACGTCCTGTTTTTCTATCTCTTCTGTGATCATGTACCCATCATTAAAGCTAATACTTCTGTTCTTCATGTCAATAATAGCTCCGACCTTCGATATAAAATCGATTCCAAGCACCATATCAAAATTGATCTTGCTCACCACAATGAAGATCTGTTCATAATTCCTTCCATTGATCTCAAAGTTCAATAACACTTGAATCTTGCACTTTACTGCCTTATCTTGGAATATCCCTCTCACTTTGACGGTAGAAACAGGTAGAACTGTCATGTTCTCTCCTCGTAGCAGACTTTGATAACATTCCTCTGAAATGATGGAGATAATTGCACCAGTATCCATCAGGGCTTTAAACTGTTGGCCATCTATTCGTACAGAAATAATAGGTAAGGCACATGGTCTTTCCTCTTTCACTATACCCCTCTCTTCTAGCAAATCTTCATCAGTCACTTCATATATCTCATTAATCGTAATCAGGTGTGGTGTGGCAATGTATTTCCAAGTTCTCACTGACGTTGAGAAATCGGCGTTTTTTTTTTTTTTTTGTGTTACCGACCTCAAAATTCTGTTGGCTTGTAGAAGGCCCAGGATCGATTACAACATCCTGCCTTTTCTTTTGGTTGTTGGCTTCTTTCTCCCGTAATTCTTTTAGGTATTGCTGGCTTTCCTTCTCTCTTTCCTGATACTGATCGGGTGTCATAACCTGACCTTGAGGATTCTGATTTCTGTTTTGGTTCTGGTTATTCCTATTATAATTTCTATTATAACCATTATTGTTGTAATATCTGCCTCTTCCATTGTAATTTCCTCGGTTATAGTTCCAGCCTCTTCTCTGTTGATACGGTCGGTAACCTTGCGATCTGTTATTTCGAAACTGATTATTCCTGTGAGGACCTACATTGTCAGTTTTCTCCTCATCTGGCTTGTCAGTTTGTTGGACTTGGTCCATATATACAGTATTTATTTCTTTAAACTCCTGCCTTTGACCTTTCTGTACCACGTTAGGCATTGGACTTGTGTAGTCTAACCTCCTCAGTAATTCATCCATGCTGGTTAAATCCCTGATGTTTGATGAGATAATTAGTCTCCTCACCTCCACAGGTAGCATACGAGAAATCGCATCAATAAGTTGCTCCGTTGACAATGGGGGTTGCAAAAATCTCAAGCGGGATAATTGACTCGTAAAGAAATCAGCGTACCACGTTGGAAGAGTACCTGAGTATTTTCTTGAATACACCTCCGCTCTTAACGAATTCTGCGCTTCTATGGACCAAAATCGTTTGATTAATGCCTCTGCAAACTCGTCAAAGTTACTGAATGTGTATCTAAATGCGCGAAACCATTCGAGGGGTCCTCCAATCAAATATATCTCCACTATCTTCATCTCTCTCTCTCTGGGAATGTGAGCTTCGATGAAATAATCTTTGAGGTTCCTTACATATTCTATGGGTGTCAAACTATCAGTGTTACTGAATTTTTGCGGTTTATCTTCAAAATTCCTAATGACCGTTACGTTCCTCGGATATGAATCCGGGTAGTTTTTCCCACTATCGCGACAGTTCCACTCAGGTTCCATATTCCTCTCGTCATCTTCCTCCCTGAATCTGGATATACGTTCTTCAGGAGTCACGTCTCTCTCTTCTGGATCTAGGTTATATCTTCTGGCATAATTCCTACTGGTTTCGCAAGCCAAGCCTACTGTATCCTTGTCAGTAATCTCCGTTAAGACTTTCTTGATTAACTCTTCTTTGTAGGTCTCCATCAAACTAGCCTCTCCTAACTTCAAATTCTGCAGTTTACTCGACGTTTCATTCACATCAGAGACCACTTTATGAATCTGTTCCTCTAATGCAGATTTTAATGTTTGCACATCCCGATCTAGTTGTGTTCTATCTTCAACTTGTCTTTCGGATAGCGAATCCATCCTGACGCTTAAATCTTTCCTAATCTGTACTACTTCATTGTTAATATCAATTTGAGTACTGGCAAGTTTCCTTTCAATACGATCCTGAATTTGGGTTACATGTTCCCCACTTGACCTATTCCACTCGTCTTTCCATATTGCTACATTTGCCGTTAACATTTCTGCTATGTCTATTTCGATATCCTCTTTCAATACTTTATTATGGTCTAATACTTGGGTTCTCATGACCTCTACATCAAACTTTAAACCTTCTAAAGACGCTGTCGTTCTAACTGACTCATCAACTAGCCTAGTCGTTAATGCACTTATATTACGTGTACAAAGAGTTTTCGAATTTTCTATCTCTTCCCTGACTTTATTTACATCAGTTTGGACTTTAGCAACATCTACGAAAACTGTGTTGACCTCTACTTGAATTTTATTTATGTCACTTTGCATCTCGTTTACATCCGAATGAATGTTATTAATATCAACCTGAACATTGGATACATCAGTCCTAACATTTTGGATTCCTCTTTGGACTTCCTCAACCTTGTCTTGGACAGTCGCAACATCATTTTTGACAACAACTACCTCAGCCCTAGCACAGGAAATATCACTTCGGACATTAGCTACATCTAGATTCAACATTGTAAGATCTTTATGCACATTAGCAACATCAATTTTAACATTGGACATGTCTGAGCGCATGTCAGTTACAGCATTCTCAATTCCTTGGGTATTAATCTGTAAACGCGACATATTATCCTCTAAGTTAGCAGAACTGGTCTGAAGAGTTTTCATATTCTCCTCCATTCGACTAGTACTCCTAGCTTCCATTTCCTTCATGCTACTATTCGTGCTAGTAGACAAATTACTAGCATTCTCCTCCATTCTTGCTTTCAAATTAGCAGACAAATTACTAGCATTCTCCTCCATCCTTGCTTTCAAATTATTAGCATTCTCCTCCATCATCTGCTTCATATTACTATTCATGTTAGCAGACATCTCCGCTAACATCATCTTCAAACTTTCATCTGCCATTACAATATTATTCAAAAATTAGACTGCTGTAGGGACATACATCAAAAGAGCAAAATAACAACATTTGAGCAACACTTTTCACCATATATAAATTTGATCAATTTTCTGTCTTAAATCTAACTTATAACTACCTTATAATTAACTTTCGAAGACGCTTCATGTTGAAACAAACTCAAGCACATGTTCAAATTTCCCTGGCCCATTTTAAAATATCCTAACACAAATAATTTACATTTACAATCCAAATAATTTAATTTTATCTTTAATATGACTAAAATGTCATAAGCCGGTCAAATAAAATAAGATTCCAGATCATAGGCGATTTTTCCTAAGTTTCCAGCCCATTTAGCCTTTTTCAAGTTGTATAAGATCTGATCTTTTCTGAGTGTAATTTTCCTAATACAATGCAACATTTTATTCCTATATAATCACACTCTTAAATTCTACAATTGGCCTAGACATCTAACAAAGAATCAACCTCTTTATTTGAGTCTAATCGATCCACACGTTTTAGGTTTGCCAATCCTACTGTTGACTCAGCCCCACGTTCTAGGTGTGCCAATCCTTCTGGCGTTCAACCTGGTGATCCAGTTATGTTGAATCAGCCCCACGTTCTTGGGTCGCCAATCCTTCTGTCCCCGTTTACCCGGATAGTAGGCTGTCAGATATCCGCCCCCTCAATCGGATTGCCAACAATCAATCGCACCGGCTCAGCTACATCAATGAAAATGGCACTGACAGATACTACCGAGGTTTGAACACAGAAGTTACCAAGAAAATTATTGTGGAACACACCAAAATAGACGGGGTTTCATACTTACTTTTACTTACCTCTTAAAAATTATCTCGGGGATTGGGTTGACAACAGGATCTCTAAAGTATGCTCCCACAATAATCTTGACCATGACATTTAAAAATGAACCAAAACGAAGACGAGAACTTTGAACTGTACAAAAGCTTTATTTCAAATAAAGGGTATGACTTTAACAAACTCAACAAAATAAAGGTGGCTATCATTAGCCCATGTCAATCTGACTATGTCCACTTGAAGGACTTGCAAAGTTATCAAACAATATGTTAGCTCCCATGAGCTCAAAATAACGTAACATTTTAAAACACATTTGGATTGGATGAGGAAGTCAGGATACGACATATATAGAGCATTTGGTTTCTTTTAATAAACATGACACTTGTATTAATAGGCACAAGGCCAGAGTATCGACCTCGCCCGCTGATAACCAGATGTCTGGCCAGCTGGTCTACCCTTCAACCTGGCGCATGCCTGTCAAATGGGGCTCCCTCGTCACGCCACACTGCGTAAGAATTCAGCTCCTCTCAAAGCTTTAAATGTCTACAAGACAACTCATATATATTGACGCAAATCTTTCAAATGCTTAACTCACATACCACTGGATTATTCTAACAATCCCTAAACTTGTTAAGTTATCATCCAAATGTTTAATCAGTATAGTTTAGAGTATAGAACACACTCTTAAATGTTTATAACAAAATCATATAAATTATTTATAACAATTAGAAATTGTTTATAATATTGTCGAAGATAATTACAAAAATTTTTAAACACGCCTTTAACATTACTTTCGTTCCACATTATTGTCAAAGATATATACATTTATTATTTACAATATCAACATTTAAATTATTTAAATTATTAATTTAAGAAATACATTGAACCACATGTTCATCCGGTTGGTAATTCATAATCGTGTTTAATATAATCGACCAATGAAGGTTAGTTATACATGTTAATGTCACAATCTGGTTTAATAAAGGTTGTAATAATTATAATTATTTGTGACGGTAATCTTCATTCAAAATCTTATCTCAAATTCTTTCAAAACTCTTGTTAATTATAACAGTAAATTCACTTGATTAATTTTCAACGAACTATGACAATACACTCTAGCGGAAAATACTTCGCTTACAAAATAATGCACAAACTGCATTAAAAATAGGCCCAAAATTCATCATATATTAAAATATACGGCAACAAAATCTTCCACAGAATTTACAAAAAACTTCCACTAACACAATCTTTATCATCATTACTGTGGGAATCTCCTTCATTTATTTAAGGCCATTATACATCAGCGACTTTCAACATGTCCGCTGCACTATCGATTATACATTCATAGTTCCACTTAAAAATTCTTATAATCATTAATTGTTTCAAAACTGTTGTCATTTAACTTTCGTGGATTTCATTCATGAATCGGATTGAAATAAAAATTTGCCAATCACAAACAAATTTAATAGTGAATACGCTTATATACGCCTGTCTGGTCTATCAAAATTTAAGATTAACATCTTCAAAGAATTGTAGTATAAAAATACTATCATCAAAAAAAAATGCGACTAACTGCAAAATAGTCGAATAGAATCCAATTAGACTGGGGAATGCAAACATCATTATAGAAATCTCTAAATGAGAAAAACCTAACACAAGTTCACGAATTTAATGCATTCAATAATTCATAATTAATGTTCATCTTTCACAAAATTGCCTATGATGCAATGATCGTTCATAACTGACGATAAATGTCTGTGTTGCAATCAATTCAAATAACGACTAGTATTTCCAAGATCGTCGACAACGTACTGGATTTTAACGCTCTAAAATCATTTAAATGTTCTTCCTTCTTGATGATGACAGAAAATTGGTCAAAGTAATTAAACTGGGGTAGAATTACTTTAATAAAGTGACATGCTGTCTGAATTTAAATCTGCCATAAAAATCATTAACTTACAGTCAAATCGTGACTACAAAAAAATAAGCAAATTACTGAAAAATCTAAATATCAGTCTCAACTGATCCAAAATCATTTAACTATGCCCATGATATAACAATGTCTTAATAAAACGTCGAAAAAGGCATAACTCATCAAGGTGTACTGAGAATAGGAATCTCAAACAAGAATATAGGGCAAAATACATGAGGACAAAAATATGGGAAAAATGGTTGCTCAAATATTGCTAAGAAACTCAAATACAATAAACGTTCACGACTACCTTATCTGCCGATTGACGTTCCAGAGGAAAATTCCCCAAAGAAGACTGTTGATGGATCCATTTCACCAAGTTAAAGCTGAGCCCCATCCTCGAAACAAGAAACAGCACCCTCGGAGAATCGAACTGCTTCACGAAGACGAACGACATCCTTCCGGCAATAATCTTCTTTGTGAGTCGGGACAACCCTGACCTCTCTTGAAAAATCCCTGAAGTTCCAGTTGAAAATCGCCATGAAGTTTTTGTAGAAATTTCCGAAGAAATATTCATATTCAGAGAGTATGAAATCATTTCCATTGCTGTTTGATAGTATTCAGCCTTTAATCACGAAACATGGGTGTAGATGGTTATTTACCACATGTTCGCTTGTGTGGAATAGCAATTAGCGAAGTTCCATGCTGCTATCTTACTCCGTTGAAATATGTCCCAATTGCATTAAGTTCTTTAGCCTTCCATCTTCTCTTCGGTTATGGTAATAGAAGAACAAACTGCCATCTTAGACTGTTCCATAATACTGTAGCGTTGTGTCACAAAAGCAATCTGAAGTCTCCCTATTTCACTAGCTGTTAGCCGTGGCGTAGATTCTGGCTATACAAAGTGTTTCTCCTGTGGCGAGAAAATCACTTTTGTCAGTCGTCTAAAATGGTCAATAACTTCCAAAATAATTACTCGAAATTGTTCAGCTTTTCTACACTCCTTACTGTAGCAATGCACAAGAGAATTAGCTTATAGGCGACCGCTAACTGTTCACAGCTACTCTTGTAGAAGCGTTATAATGGTCGTTTCAACTTCACCTAGATTTACTTCACAGTAAAACTGCACTGCTTGTAAGCTCGACTCTCGTTTAATGCAGTGGCTTTACCACGCGTTATAAAGACGACTTTTTCACTAGTAATCTCACTCGACGTTTCACTGAAATGACTATTTGAGATCTGACGATTGAACTATCAGACGATTGATAATCTGAGAATGAGGAATGAGGCTCCTCTCTTCTGCGCAAGGCCTTTTATGAACTTCATGAGGGGCGTATCTATCCCTTCCATCGCGTGTTACTGCGTCATCGCTAGAAGTTCCAACTTCGTCAATACATGACGGATTTTCAAAATTCAAAAACTGAAAATAAATTTCACCAAAATTCCAGAACAATGCCTCTACTGCAAATGGATTTCCACAATTCTGCATTCCAAAAAGTAATAACAATACCATAGTTTCAGCAATCTCCGTCTTCCTTCAGACTATCGTTCATTGGTTCAAGCCTCCCCTCCAATGGCATAATTTCTTCCTCAGCAGAATTCCACGTTTCCGGCGACTGCGTCGTACATCTTGGATCTTTCTCGAATAAATGCTGACGTCACTGAGAATCTCAGCTCAAGTAGCCTGCTGGCATAACGTCTGCGTCATCCGTGCTTACGTCATGACTACCCACGTCATAACTATGACAGCCATAACTTTCTTCATAATTTCCAAAATAGCCACTGTGGTCTCTATATAATTCAATTACGGGGGCAGTACCATCCCCGCATTTGCCCGAAGACGAAGTGGGAAACCACGGAAAACCACTTCGAGGATGGCTGAGGTGGGAATCGAACCCCCTCTACTCATTTGGGCCACCCGAGGCTGAGTAGACCCCGTTCCAGTCCTCATACCACTTTTCAAATTTCGTGGCAGAGCCGGGAATCGAACCCAGGACCTCCGGGGCGGCAGCTAAGCATGCTGACCGCTACGCTACGGAGGCGACTATATTTTCATTTTATATTAGAGTAATACACCGCAGCAGTGACTAACAGTTCAGGCTAACCGTGCCGAATCGTGCTGGGCCGTGCCGTCCCGTTGGGTCAAAGCAATTCTTCTGCTCGCTAAACCATATTTCAGTTGATTGATATACTTTTATGAACGTACTGAACAAAATCATACACATTTTTGTATCAAATGGTTTATAACAACGGCAGAAAACGCTGATGAAATCGTTCATTGCAAGACAAAATATTCTAGGCAGTTATACTAGTGCTGTTGTTAGTATTGGTCGTCTGGAGCGTAACGGTAGCTTCCCAGACTCGAAGCGTGGAGGTTCGTGGTTCAAATCCAAGTGAGTTCAATGTTTTATTTTTATTTTTATATTAATTGTTTTATAACTACTTACACGCTATAATGTTAAGCATTATAGTGTATATTTGCAATCCAGAATATTATACATAACACCAATTATTTCAACACTCGACTACAGCGATTAAAATTCGTTGTCCTTGAACCGCGGTAGAGTCTATTGTTGTTGTTAAAACTCAGCAATTTTGCTAGGTTTGTGCCGTGTCTTGTGTGGGGTTTTGCCTAGGACACCAAGCTGGCTCATCAGCGTGCCTTTGGTGTCCTCGCCCGGACCCCCACAGGAGTAGCGAACTGCGCGCTACCTCCCTTTTATGAAACGCACCTACGCCACTTAACTGCGGGAACTAAAAGCTCAAGCAGCCCTAACCTCCCTATGAAGGCTTCCAAAAACGATGGTA
This sequence comes from Meconema thalassinum, assembly GCA_946902985.2. NCBI lineage: Eukaryota > Metazoa > Arthropoda > Insecta > Orthoptera > Tettigoniidae > Meconema > Meconema thalassinum. Next base: position 456,983,409 of record OX336388.2, read on the forward strand.
TACTGGCTTTCACGGCCAGTGAATTTAAACACGGCATAAACCTAGAAAAATTGCTGAGTTTTAATTCACTGGCCGTGAAAGCCAGTATACCATCTTATTGTTGTTGTTGTTTTTGTTGTTGATTCTTTAAGGGTTTTTCGGCATCATGGTCTTGTATCCCCGTGTACTTGGGTGTGTGTAAAAGTTGTCTGATAACCTGTGTCACTGTGATGTCTGTAAGTTTACTAGTGTGTGTACTTTTATGCGAGGAAGGATTTAGTTAGGAAGCTGTTGTTGTTGTTGTTTCATTTGAGATGCATGGACATCATGGTTATTTAGCCCCGTGTACTTGGGTGAATGTTACATTTTGTCTGATAACTTATGTTATTGTGATGGCTGTATTAGTGTGTATATATAATTCAGGTGAGGATTCAATCAATCATCGTATAATATCCGTATAGCGCAAGCTATTACAACCTCCATTCAATTAAACTCCTTAAAAAGGACAAAGAAGTCGCCTCCGTAGCGTAGCGGTCAGCATGGTTAGCTGCCGCCCCGGAGGTCCTGGGTTCGATTCCCGGCTCTGCCACGAAATTTGAAAAGTGGTACGAGGACTGGAACGGGGTCTACTCAGCCTCGGGTGGCCCAAATGAGTAGAGGGGATTCGATTCCCCCTCAGTCATCCTCGAAGTGGTTTTCCATGGTTTCCCACTTCGTCTTCGGGAAAATGCCGGGATGGTCCCTACCGTAAGGCCACGGCCGCCTCCTTCCCTCTTCCTTGCCTATCCATCCCAATCTTCCCCTCCCTTCCCTCATGAGGCCCCTGTTCGCTTTGCAGGTGAGGCCGCCTGGGCGAGGTGCTAATCGCACCTCACCAGTTGTATCCCTTCCGATTAGATGTTCCCAGCTCTAGGACACTGCCTGGATAGGTGGTAGGGGTGAGTTCCCTCGCTGAGTCCCTGGGAGCCACCACCCTGGAGGGTAAACACGATAAAAAAATAAGGACAAAGAGTTATAACTATACCCGTGAATTTAGGATTAGGTAGGCTATATGTTCTTTACTGAACATCTTGTTTATTATGTAAATCCTAACTAATTGTAAGTACAGATCATTATTGAATGCCAAACATTCCAGGTAATTAATTAACTTTTTTTTTTGTCGTGTAGCCTCCTGAGAGGCCGAGTGCAGGGCTTTCTAGTCGACGCCCGTGGGCGACCTGCGCGTCGGGATGAGAGATGGAATGGATGAAGATGAATGAAACTGGGCAAGGATGTGGAAGGAAGCGGCCGTGGCCTGTCAGAAGGTACTGTCCCAGCATTTGCCTGGTGTTGAAAATGGGAAACCACGGAAAACCATTTCAAGGACAGCCGACGGTGGGGCTCGAACCCACGCGTCTACCGAGTCAGCAGAGAGCTTGGCCCCTTGACCTAACGCAGCGCTTTAGCCCGCGCAGCCACTACAGTCGGTATTAATTAACTTGAAAAAGCATTGTAAAAGCATTGGACTAGTCTTATTTTTGTAGAATCCCGAATAGTTACCACCCGTAACTAATATGACCTGTCTGCTTTCTGTAGACATCAATAATATCTACACCTAGAGCTTGTCTTGAAGAGGAAAAAGATGTAATTAAATCAAAAAGTCAATTTTCGGACTCGTCTGGTTTGTGAAATGAACTCTTCTATGTCGACTACGTGTAATTTTCAAGTATTGCAATCGTTAATTTATTCAAGTAGCAACTCAACCCGGCTTCAACAGTTATGAATGCATTACGTGATCAGCGCTTTTTTTTTTCAATGTCAATGAACTACGTACGCCCTATATCTGTTTTACGTCTCGGCATGATGGGTTGAAATCACTGACTGGATTATTAATTATATTATAATGGAGATGCATGTGCAACAAATTCTTGTCAGACGTAATTTAAGAATGGTGGGGTGCATGAAACACAAATCCCCCTTCCGTCCAATTTTAACTTGTCTGTGTATTTGGGGCAGATGACCTTGTAGTGCCGCCCCTTAAAACAACAATAACTAACTAACTAACTAACTAACTGACTGTGTATTTTGCGGAACGAAACGTTCACAGGCGAAATGAAGAAAAGCCGAGTTGCACTTCCAGGGAAACTCCAAACATAACCACTCTTATCTGAAGGCTTAACTCAACACGACTCGATAGTTTGCTGCTGGCTGTACCTGGGGTAATAGGCTCGCCCAATACCCAGGCTGTAACTCGCCCCTAGCTAGCTCGTAAACTGTCGCCTCAGTGATTGAATGGAAATTGTTGGAAGAAATGAAAACGTAAAAACACTTATAGTGGGCGATGTATTGAAGATAGAGATATACTCTCGTGAACTCTTTTGTAGAACATTTCATGCTGAACAATTCTTACACTCACAGTATAATGATATTTTTAACGGTTTGCCCAGCGTAAGCTTAAAACGCGCAAGGACGCTAGGTTTTTTCGACCTTTTCACTAAAATCGTTATTGTTTGGCTTCCTTTGATCATAAATAAATTATTTTCTACAGAAACCTTTCTAGAGATGTCCTTTACAGAATGGTGAAAACCCCATCAAAATCCATCCAGTGGTTCTCGAGATTACCCGTGACACCCGAGAATCGGGGACTTTGTTTTATACTAATTAGAGATAAATTAATGGTCATGAAGCTTCAGATGAGAGACATACAGTACGTTGACAGTGATACAACATAATCATATTGAACTAGCAGAGAAACCCGTTCTACGAACGGCCTTTGGTACTTAACGGCCAAAATATATGTCGTTGGCTGTTTATAAATTAAATCATAACGTAATTAGTGGTACCAAAATAAATGTTATTAAGATAGCTTGATGGTAGTGATTTGATAGCGTTCTGTGAATATCAAGCAGAGAAGAGAGAACCAGTTGTGTTGTTCTTGATTCATTTAGGGGATTTGTAACATTGAGCTCCGTGTAGGCCAACTTGGGTGTGTGTGGAATCGTTTTTGGCTGTACTAGTGTGTGAATTTGTGTTTGGGAGACGACCATGTCCTTAATTAAATACCATCCCGGCATTCCCATGGAGTAGAAATGAGGAAACCACGGAAAACCATTTGTAGGGTGAATGAGGTAAGAATCGAAACTACCTCCTAAGTTCTGCCGCAGGAGGTTAAGTGACCCAATTACAGCCCTCAGACCAGAATTAAACTCTTGGAAGAGCCGGGATTTAAACCCGGTCCTCAGATATGACAGACAAGAATGCTGGCCACTGCGTCACGAGGTGGTCTTTATGAACAACTATGATCTTTCAATGTAAGTAACTACAAATTGCATTGCTTCTAATCAAGGAAAGACCCATGTCCACTTCTTGCTAGCTTTCTTGTCTATTACCCCAGAGGTCAGGTTCGATTCCACACTCTGCCAAGAAATTTAATTCCGGTCTGAGGGTTGGGAAGGGAAAAGCCTCCGTGGCTTAGGCGGCAGCACGCCGGCCTCTCACCGCTGGGCCCGTGGTTCAAATCCCGGTCACTCCATGTGAGATCTGTGCTGGACAGAACGGAGGCAGACAGCATTTTCTCCGGGTACTCCGGTTTTCCCTGTCACAATTTCATTCCAGCAACACTCTCCACTATCATTTCATTTCATCTGTCATTCATTTATTCATTGCCCCAGAGGAGTGCGCCAGGCCTCGGCAGCCGGCACAGTTCATATCATCGCCGCTAGATGGGGGCTTCATTCATTCCATTCCTGACCCGGTCGGAGACTGGAAGCAGGCTGTGGATTTTCATTTTTCTGAGGGTTGGAAAGGGATACACTCAGCCTCGCGAGGGAAAACTGCGAAGAGATGGGTTCGTTTCCTACCTCAGCCATCCAAGAAGTGGGTTTCCATCGTTCCCCACTTCTAATCCAGGTAAATACCGGGATGGTTCCTAACATAAGGCCACGGCAGCCTCCTTTTCAATCCTCACCTGAATCACATCATCACTACTACAGACACCACAATAACACAAGTTATCAGAAATATTTACACACACACATCCAAGAACATTGGACTAAAATAATGACCACCATGATCCAGTCCCTCAAATGAAACAACAACAACAACAACACTAACAGCAAGGGTTCTTGCCACAGTGGGTGAGTGGTCAACGTGTCGGTCTACTAAACCCAAGCTTGCAGGTTCACTCCTGGCCGTGGTAAGTGATCTTTGAAAGGCGGCAAAAATTACGACACCATGTCATACGATGTTGGCATGTCAAAGGACCCATTTGAATTCAGTAGGCCGTGTTCATAATGGCAACATTAATCTCGGGAGTTTCCGCCAACACAAAGTTCCTCATTTCTCTAGTAGAAAGCGCTATAGAGTTCAAGGAGCTTAGATATCTAACCTCCTTGACTTTCATAGTGCTTCAAGGAACAACGAAATTCGACATGCAAGCTACCCTTTGGGTGTCAACTAACAAAGCTTGAACCCGGCACCCGAGGCCATACGATATTATTGATGTGTAACATCTTTCCACTCGGTTGCCGGATATTTTTGTGGGAGTGAATTTGAAAATTGGGACGGAAGTAGATCAGACGGAAGTGTGTAAGACGCACTGCCAGCTGGCAGTGGTACCATGTGGAGTGTATATAGCCTAACATACGTATTACTTCAAGGTTTGGAGGCGCCATTACAGATATTTCTACAATAAATCATCTTCAAGTTGTCGTTCTTTGGTGTAACAATATTCATTATCTCATAATTGCTGAAAACAAGAGTTCATTTTTCAATCTCTGGATAAAAGTAATGGGCATCCACTCCCCGAGTAACTTTGCTCAACATTTTCATATCGAACGGTAAACGCTCATGCGAACTCTGGTGGCAACTGATTGAAACACAAGCCACATGTTAAAAGTCTTCGTATCAGTATTTAAATGATGTCATGCTTTCATATGAAACATTGTAACTAGTCGGCAAAGCCGGTATTATGTTTCTGCACAATGGCTATTCAGATAATAACCTACATTGCGATAATGCAGTGATCAATGAAATATATATCGATGTATTTTTTATACGGAAACTGAGCTAGCCTTTCATAGGCCACTATAGGAATTCCCTTTACTGTCAAGTAGGCGTATTTATAACTAATTTAAAACTCAATTCCACGCCGGAACATTATCGAAAAAAGCAAAATATTAATGGAGCATAAAAAGAATACTTCCATATTATTAACGGCACGTGAAAATGAGTACCTGTCTTGTACTCTAAATTTCTGTGGTTGTAATGGCTGAGTGGATAGCATATTGGTCTGCGAATCATGAGGTCTCAGGTACAAACCCCAGTCCCAGCAATTATTATTATTATTCTCATTATTATTACCACAATAACAAACGTTATCAGAAAATTTTACACACACATCCAATAACATTGGATTAAAATAATGACCACCATGTTCAAGTCCCTCAAATATAAACAACAACAACAACACTAACAGCAAGGAATAACCTAACCTTTACTTCAAAAAGCAGATGATGGACCCTATAAACATAGGAATGTCTCGGCTTATTTTATAACGCAAAAAATGAAATTATTCATCGTATTTCTCACAAATATGGTCATGGTGAAACTTAAACCTATAGAAAAAGGTAGATCTTCTGTTTATGACGACACTGAGGAAGACCGTGAAGTGGGAGTGCAGAACACGAGTCAATTAACTAAGCCGCCGTATGTTGTCTATAATTAAAACACACGGGAGCTACGTTACATATGTTCAGCTATAAATTATATCTGACCGTGCTCCAACTAAAGAAAATAACGTGCTACTTCATAATTTGTCGATTATCTCATCTTCATTAACACTGGCTCAGCTATATAATTATACTTATGTGAAGGCTGTTCTTGTTCTCATAATTGTCAGCAAACAGCAGCTCCCCCTGCAATGATTGATGTCTCATTTTAAAGATGATCTTGCTAAAATATTTTGTTTCAAGGGATATAACAGTGGTTTTCACGGCAAAGTACTGACATCCAGCAAACCTTCCAGGTTAATGCCGCGTTTGTTGCGGTGTAGCTAATTGGTTCATCAGCGGGCTTCTTGTACAGCCTGCCTAGATCACGCTGGGGTGGGCAACTTTGCACTGCGCCCGAAGGCTCCCAGTATGTTCAAATTTCAAGTAGTTCCAACTTTGGCTACCAGATGCTACTGTCAATGACTCCTAGTGGTGAACGTTGGAACTTGATAGAGCGTTTGTAACCAAATAACTTAAACATTTGGCTACACACTACCTATTGTAATGGTAGGTTCTTTTTCATGTCACAAATCTATGACATGGGCCGCCGGTTTTACTTCCCCTCAGAAGGAAGGCATACTGAAGGATATTAACGCTCTTAAAAGATCAGACGACTTCGGCCGGGTTGGAATCCGCCGTCTAGGGCATAGCACTTCATTAGTCTATGATCACTATTATATTGGGGGCAATTTTAGGATCACTCATTTCGACCTTCAAACGGTCATCATCAGACCTGATCACAGTGTTGAGGAGAGAGGAGGCAGGCAACAAAGTAACTGCTATACGGCGTCATGTCTACCGAGATAAATGACCATATAGGCTACAAATGGAATTCTAGTGCATGCTCTAATTGTTATTTCTTTTTATTTTATTACTAGCTGTACCCGGCATGCATTGCAATGCCAATCAAAGAAAGTGTTGGCGTTGTAACTCATTTGTAGGTTCCACTCCAGCGCTTCCAGCTGTGACATGGATTTACTAATCCAGAAACCTTCACGGGAGTGTATACAACAACTCTTCAAAGTTTCATCGCAATCGGATGAATGGTAGGCTTATATGAACGCATACGGGATTTTGTTTAAACGATTCGAACTCCGTCACTCACATGTTGAATCTACTCGTGCACTACCTATTGTAAAGTGGATTTACTAAGTTAGAAACCTTCGCGGAAGTGGGAACAACAATTCACCAACATTTCATCGCAATGGGATGTATGGTATATGAACGCATGTGGGACTTTGTTGAAACGAATAGCGCGCCAACACTAATTTGTTGAAACTACTCGCGTGCTATCAATTGTAAATTGGATTAACTATGTATATAACCATCTCGGGAGTGTGCACAAATACTCATCAAAATTTGATCGCAATTGGATGAATGGTACATGAACGCATAAAAGACGAACAAACAAACATTCATTTATATATATATGTATATATATATATAAATAGATATATTGTTGTTCAATTGTATACACGTGCATCATACGAGTAGGCCTACTCACACGTAATTCACAAACCCTATAAACAAAACAAACCAACCTTATAACGAGATTCAAATTGCGAATCGCATATAAACAGCAAAACGCACTACAAATATTTTTTGTACAGTAGTTAGATAACATACTAGTGTATAGATTTATGGCATGAAAAAGAACCTTCCACTAACTACACTTATGTGAAGTCAAAATTTATAGGTTATAATTGATAACGGTCTATTAGTTCCAACGTTTGCCGCCAGGTGCTGTCTGCGATGTCTTCTAGTAGCCAAGTCCGCAAGCTAGGTGTTGTGGACGGTAGCATTTGGTAGCAAAAGTAGGAACTACTGTACTTGAAATTATTGTCTGCAGTCATTACTTGAATTAAAACAGATAACGCACACAAATAACCGTCATCACAATTAACACCGATTATCAGACAGATTCTACACACACCCAAAGTACACGGGGCTACATGCCCGTATTGTCGCAGCTCCTAAACTAAGAATCCAACCAGTGTATTAATGTAATCCTCAACATGGATCTGACGATGACGCTTGAAGGTTAAAACGCGTAATACTAACATTTCCCCATAATGATAGTTTTCATGCAGTAATCATGGATTTCTTTTCCAGGGGTGTTCTTTACATATTACCTATAGCCTACACTGTACCCGCTCAATCATTGGTCGAATTCGTGTTGACCTACGGAAGAGGTACAAATAAAGAGTATAGCTTGCTTTGAAGCCATTCTTTAGTGTTGCCTTATTGACAATCGAAGACACTTTTACAAAAAAACAACCATAGTCCAAAAATTGAAATTTTCAGCAGAGGAAAAGAACTGTGTCCAATCTTTTCCTTCTATTAAATCGTAGTATACTTAATTTTATATCGAACTTTAGGATTTATTTCACTTATCAGTGCACTTAACATCAAATTTATACATTTTATTGAATGTGAAAAAATATCAATTTGTCATTAATTCAGTTGTTTTTATACAAAATCAAAAATGAAAATAATAATTCATAGAAAAACTCACAAGTATGAATATAAGGTTAGGGTAAGGTTTTGTATGAAATCGAAAGAGGTGCAGGTAACCTTGTTTCTCTTAGCCAAACGTTTAAACATTTTCCTCAATCCAAAAAAACTTATCAGCTTTTCAACTTGTACCTGTTGATTTCTTCAGTTTTAGTTGAATCAATCGGTAGCTGTCGATATATCGTCTAGATCAGTGTTTCCCAAACTTTTTTGTTTGTGTACCACTTTAAGAGATGAGAATCTCTAGCGTACCACCTAATGTTGGGAGATATAGTAACTATAACCCACCACCACTAAGTAGCAGACCAAAATATGGATTGTAAATTGTGTTTGTTAGAGTTAGACTGGTAGATTTAAAGTTCAAATAATGAAAGGAGTGTCCATTTGTTATATTATTTATTGCAATAAGTATTCAATTCAAACATTCAGAAATGACACTGTACAAATAATATTAATAAAAAACTCTTAATAATGAAACATAAAAACCAAAAATTCAACTAACAACTTCAATGTGAAGGGTGAGCTTGAAGATTCGAAGCCAACTTACGAATGTCGGGTTTAAGATTGCTGAGTCTCAAACGAAGATCGTTCTCCACTGTAAGGAGCCTATTCCACTATTTATTCATAAGATAAACAAGTGAAGAAAATGCAGTCTTACACAAGTACGAAGTAGTGAAAGGCAGTAAAAATCTAACTGCATTGTCAGCTACGTCTGCATAGTCTGCACGCTTCTCAACCCAGCCATTTTTGAAAAAGTTTGCCTTAGTTCTGAATCACAATTTAATTCAGAAAACTGCCCCTTGTCTTAGGCCTTAAAGCCCTTTGGCAACATATCAATGATTTTATATTTTTAAATTTTATATTTTTCGTAACGTATCTAATATTTCTTATATTTTTCGTAACATCACCGCGTACCAATTCAGAAGTACGAGCGTACCACAGTTTGGGAAACGCTGGTCTAGATTATTCTGGACATTGGCACCTTTTGCAACAAAGCCAAATATTATTCTGGACTTTGGCACATTTTGTAACGCAGTCAAATGAGAATGGTTGTTTTTGTATAACAGGGCGCATTTTAACACGCATTTATAATGGAACTATGAATGGCTTTGTGAAATATTTGTATGTTAAATGGTGCTGCTTGTAGATAAGTACCAAGTGGTGGCCACCGTTCAAAAATCCCAATTTTGAACTATGGCTGTTTTTGTAAGAGTGTCTTCAATTGATATTGCAAATTTTTCAGTCGGTCAACACAATGTAATTACAATTACTGGAATATACAACAACAACAAAATACATGTGATTAAGATAAGTCGGGGAGACTCAGGTAAATCCGCAATATTAATGGGTTGATGGTAAACATGAAAAAAAAATAAGAGAAATTATTTAAACTATCGGACCCGTTCGAGGACTCTCGCATAATGGGTTGTGTGCGCCCCATGTGTTCAGACTAACCGCCCGGCCCTGTTGATATGCGGGCTGTACGCGTCACAGTTCTGGTAGGGGCTATCATGTTGTTTATTTGTTTTAAAACACTTTATAAACAAATAAATACATTTCCGTTGACTTTTCAAGAAATGCAACATTTTACTGTAATATTGAGACTACTTGGAAGATTTTGGTACAAACCACACCTTCTAACTCCCTCTGGTTTAGAAGCTTGAGTTTTGTGAAACATACACCTTACTTAGTCTATATATATAAAGCACAAAGTTTGTCTGTCTGTCTGTCTGTCTGTCTGTTATGTATACAAATCTACACCGTTTCACCGATCTGAACCAAAATTTGTATACTTACCCTTTGGAACCCTGCGGGTAACCGCGTCAACATTAAATTTCGGACAGACCACCCCATGCACTGCATTTAGGCCCTTTTGCACAAATCTACACCGTTTCACCGATCTGAACCAAAAGTTGTATATTTAACCTTTGGAACCCTGCGAGTAACACTGTCCACTTGAAATTTCGGACAGACCACCCCGTTCCCTGCATTTAGGCCCTTTGGTCCAAATCCACACCGTTTCACCGATCTCAACCAAAATTTGTATATTTACCCTTTGGAACCCTGCGAGTACCACTGACCACTTAAAATTTCGGACAGACCACCCCATTCCCTGCATTTAGGCTCTTTGGTCCAAATCTACACCGTTTCACCGATCAGAACCAAAATTCGTATTCTTACCCTTAGGTGCCCTGCGAGTAACACTGTCTGCTTGAAATTGCGGACAGACCACTCCATTCCCTGCATTTAAGCCCTTTGGCCCAAATCTATACCGTTTCACCGATCTCAACCAAAATTTGTATATTTACCCTATGGAACACTGCGACTAACACTGTCTGCTTGAAATTTCGGACAGACCATGCCATTCCCTGCATTTAGGCCCTTTTTGCACAAATCTACACCGTTTCACCGATCTGAACCAAAATGTGTATACTTACCCTTTGGAACCCTGCGAGTAACACTGTCTGCTTGAAATTGCGGACAGACCACTCCATTCCTGCATTTAGGCCCTTTGGTCCAAATCTACACCGTTCCACCGATCTCAACCAAAATTTTTATATTTACCCTTTGGAACACTGCGACTAACACTGTCTGCTTGAAATTGCGGAGAGGCTACTCCATCCCATGCATTTAGGCCCTTTGGCACAAATCTACACCGTTTCACCGATCTGAACCAAACTTTGTATACTTACCCTTTGGAACCCTGCGAGTAACACTGTCCACTTAAAATTTCGGACAGACCACCCCATTCCCTGCATTTAGGCACTTTGGCACAAATCTACACCGTTTCACCGATCAGAACCAATATTCGTAAACTTACCCTTTGGTACCCAGCGAGTAACACTGTCTGCTTGAAATTGCGGACAGACCACTCCATTCCCTGCATTTAGGCCCTTTGTCCCAAATCTACACCGTTTCAACGATCTCAACCAAAATTTGTATATTTACCCTTTGGAACACTGCGACTAACACTGTCTGCTTGAAATTGCGGAGAGGCTACTCCATCCCATGCATTTAGGCTGTTTGGCACAAATCTACACCGTTTCACCGATCTGACTCCAATTTTATATACTTACCCGTAGAACCCGACAAGTAACACTGCTCACTTTAAATTTCGGACAGACCACACTATTCCCTGCTTTTTGGCCCTTTGGCAGAAAACTACACCGTTTCACCGATCTCAACCAGATTTTACATAATTACCCTTTGGAACTCGACGAGTAACACTGTTCACTCGAAATTTCGGACAGACCACTCCATTCCACGCATTTAGGCCCTTTGGCACAATTCTACATCGTTCACCGATCGAAAACAAAATGTGTATACTTTCCCTTTGGAACCCGATGAGTAACACTGTCCACTTTAAAATTTGGACAGGCCACTCCATTCCCTGCATTTTGGCCCTTGGCACAAAACTACACCGTTTCACCGATCTCAACCAGATTTTACATAATTACCGTTTGGAACTCGACGAGTAACACTGTCCACTCGAAATTTCGGACAGACCACTCCATTTCCCGCATTAAGACCCTTTGGTACAAATCTACATCGTTCACCGATCGAAAACAAAGTGTGTATACTTACCCTTTCGAACCCGATGCGTAACACTGTCCACTTGAAATTTCTGACATACCACTCCATTCCCTGCATGTAGCTCAGGAATTCCTCGGGGTTGCCAGCTTCCTAACTCACCAGTCATGAGCCCTTGAGGGTGTACCAGAAGTGGTGGGTCTACACACACCCTGCCTCTTTGAGGGCCTTGAGCAGAAGACAGGAGATATTATGAAAAGGAAAAGAAGGCAGACCCCTCGAAGAATGAGGGTATCAGGAAAGATGAGACAAAGCCAATTAAGGCGGGAAATTGAAAGACTCCCTAGCCCTCGGATACCCTAATACAGTCTGGGTCGGAAGAGAACAAGAGTTGACCAAGGGAGGCCGACAGGAAAGAGAACTTAAATGAGCCCGGCACCAGGAAGTAGAAGCGATGCCAGACTCAGCTGGGGTTCCGTGGTCGCCAACCCACGTCCCACAAGTTGTGAGACCCTGGGGGGGGGGGGGGTCAGTTGTGAGAATAGCTTGCTGATTCATCGTGAGGTGACTTGAAAGTACTTTCCAGAGCCCGCCGTGTTATCTCCTGCTGTCTATGCTGATGCCAGCACAGGGCCGTTGCGAAACAGTGAGTGATTCCCGGTCAATCTGTATAGGACGGGGAACCCCGAACGTGTGTCATCATATTTCGTCATCATCTGCGATCATCTCAGGTTCGTGCAGCTTGGACCTTTATTCTTTGTCTTTGCCGAGCAGTACGCCCTTTCACTAGACGCATCCAGTACAGGCCTAAGCCAGAAAATAAGGTTGAGACTTAGGAAGACATCGAAGCTAGACACCTGAATTACCTATATCAGTTTTAAAATAACACCATGTTCGTTTAGTATTCATTTTTTCATTACCTTATTATTATCATCATAAGTGCAAATGACCTAGATGTTACGCGCATCATACCAATAATCACCGCCGCATAAAGTCTTTCTCGACTGTGATTTTTAAAATATTTAGTTTTGGTTGGTTGGTTGGTTGGTTCTTAAGTTTAGGGGCTGCGACAACGCGGTCATGTAGCCCCGTGTACTTTGCGTGTGTGTAGAATCTGTCTGATAACCGGTGTTAATTGTGATGACTGTATTAGTGTGTGTTATCTGTTTTTTAATTTAAGTACAAACTGCAACTTAGAATTCATCAAATAGTTCGTACTTTTGCCGCCAAGCGCCACCGTCAACGACTACTAGGACAAGTTCGGAACTTAGCTACTAGACGCCACTGCAGTCGGCTCTTGGCAACGGACGTAGACATCTATGAGCGTTGTTTACCTATCCAATTTAACTTCACACAGGTGTAATTAGTGGAAGGTTCAATAACATGCCATAAATCTGACATGGGACCGCCGGCTTTACTTCCCCTCCGAAGAAAGGCATGCTGACTCATTTTTAACGCTCTCAAAATATCCGAAGGCTTAGGTCGGGTTTGAACCCGCTATCTTGGGCATAGAAGCTCAGCATGCTACCAAATACGCCACCGAAGCCACCATATAGTTATTTTTATTACAGTACATTGTGTACATTATACGTTGAAGTGTCAATTCAATACCGGTAGTAGTTTCCCTTATCATCCTCATCATAAGAGCAAATGACCTACAGTAGATGTTACGACCATTACACCATTAATCACCACACACAATAAGTCTTCCTCGCCTGTGAATTTTGAAATATGTATTTCTATTACGGTAGTTTGTAAGTTTGACGTATCAATTCAACAGTAGTTTTTATTATCATACTTATCAAAAGGGCAAATGACCTAGATATTACTCCCTCATTGTCTTTGGGGGCAAATGACTTAGATTTTAAGTCCATTATATTTCTAAGGAGACTTTAAAACATTATCATCATTCCACCGGACGAAGCCGGGTACTACTGCTAGTAGCCTATAAAACAAAGTCCCCGATTCTTGGATGTCACGGGTAATCTCAAGAACGACTGGATGGATTTTGATGCGGTTTTCACCATTCTGTAAAGGATATCTCGAGGAAGGTTTCTGTAGAAAATTATTTATTTGTGATGAAAGAAAGTCAAGCAGTTACAATTTAAGTGAACAAAAAGTCGACAAAACAACCTGACGTCCGTGCGCTTTATAAGATTACGCTGGGCAAACCGTTAAAAATATCAATATACTATGAGTATAAGAATCGTTCAGCATGAAACGTTCTAAAAAAAAGTCCGCGGGAGCATCTCTATCTTCAATACATCACCCACTATAAGTGTTGTTACGTTTTCATTTCTTCCAACAATCTCCATTCAATTACTGAGGCGACAGTATACGAACTAGCTAGGGGTGAGCCTATCACCCCAGTTGCTGCCTAGCTAGTGGGCGAGCCTATTACCCCAGATACAGCCAGCAGCAAACTGTCAAGTCGTGTTGAGTTAAGATATCAGAGAAGAGTGGTTGTGTTTGGAGCTACCCTGGAAGTGTAACTCAGCTTTTCTTCATTTCACCTGTGAACTTTTCGTTCCGCAAAATACAGTCTCAAGTTAAGCAGCGCCAATCACCGTTGGCTCCACATACAAAAGCTGGACCAATCCAAATTGGCCTGGTAAGCAAGTAAGCCGAGTGTATACAGAAGGAAAATGAGTAAAGGTTTCTAAATGTGCACAGGACCCAATACGTAATACAGTTGCCATAACTTAAAAGATGACCCTCGTATAAACAGCGGAACAATATTCTGTGGTGCTAAATGTTTGTCAAACGTTTGAAGGTTTACTACTTATTCACCCAAGTCACTGTAAGTGTGTTTCTCGGCCTGTATTTCATTGTACCGATAAGTGTCCTGTTCTATTACTACAATGCTCCATTGCTCTTCTTTATTTTCTGGCGCGCTTCGTTAATGGCCTTGCGTCTTTATCTACTGTATATGGATTGTTAAGTTATAATGCTCTTATGCTATCTTCGTTTGGATTCCTTTACTTTACATTTCAATTCTGCTTTTATTGTAGCTGTAACTTCGATTGCTGTGTTCCCTGTCAGAGTCGTAGTGGTTAGCGATAATACCTTTTAGACGGGATTTTACAAGAACTTCCTTGATATATGTGAGTGTTCCTTAATCCAAGACTTGAGCGCAGCTATGCAAACTATTTATATGAATCGCTAGCACCATAAAGGAAGGAAGTTTTGATCATGAGCCACGGGACCACTATTTTTACGTGGAATCCGATCTGTCTGTCCTTCGGTCTGTGTATGTCCCCCCTATCAACTCCTAAACATACTAGAGCGCATTCAGCAAACTCTGAGCTCATAGTCTTAAATTAAAAACAGTTGATAGAATCATCTGATTGGCACGGTAAAAAAAAAAAAAAAAAAAAAAAACTTTACAGTTTAGCAATATTGTTCAATTTTATAATAATAAATGTATTGCAGCCAATGGCCATACAATTAATATGAATATATACTCAAATTGAATAATCACGAAGACTTTTCGTTCGAGATTTACACTTCAGACTACGATAGCGTTCACATTGTTCGTGCAATGTTCACACACGCAGTTATCATTTGGGTCGTGGAAATTCGTTTTTATGCACAGTTTGGTGTGAAAAGCGTAAGGAAGGAAGATTGTAGTTTTACGTGACCGTTAATCGCGAGATCATAAGCCACGGGACCTCCATTTTACGTGGAATCCGAGCCACAGGACATGGCATTTCACTTTGAAAATCTCACATCCATTGACCGGGAATCGAACCCGGTCTGCCGTGGTGAGAGGCCAACAGCTTGACCGCTGCACCACCACGTCCCCGTGAAAAACCGTGCACCGCCATCCTGGTCTGTACATGACGTAGCGTTTGATTTGCATGTCTCCATTCCATTGTCATCACTGCTTCAGTTGTATAGAATTCTTCCCATATTTGTTCATCTTTCTCCCGCCTGTTCCGTAAAGCAGTCCTTACTGCAGGCAACAAATATTTCAAAATAAGATCATTCAATAATAAAGTTTCTTTCGCCGTGACGTAGACCAATCTGGACCGTGTGTATTTAGATAAGCCCAAATTGTAGTATTTTGATAACAATTAAAATTTCTACCATAGATTTTATAGGGTCTCCCTTGTATGATAGAGAATCAATATTGTCCCGTCATTTGTGACATCGCTAATTCAGGTTGACGTCCACTATCACTCAGCAGGAGCGTTTCATTGCACAGATAAAGGTATAACCACGGATTGTTAGAATTGGGGTGGGGAGCAAATGGTCATGAGTTGTTAGATGTTGTTGTTTCATTAGAGAGGCTTGGACAGTGAGGTGTAGGCCTACTTAGATGTAGGTTGAATTTGCCGGATAACCTGTGTTATCGTGGCGTCTGAAGTAATGTCTGTATTTGTAATTCAGGCTTGGACTGGAAAGAAGGTGGCTGTGGCCGTAAGTTAGGAATCACCATGGCATTTGCCTGGAGTAGAATTTGAAACCACGGAAAACCACTCCCAGGATAGCTGAGGTGGGAATCGAACCCGCCTATTCTGAGTTTTGCCTCAAAAGACTGAGTGATCCCCGTTCCAGCCCGCAGAGCAGAATTAAATTTCTTGACCGAACAGGAAATCGAACCTAGACCTCCGGCGTGCCTGCCAAGAATGCTAGCCGCTGCACCACGAGGTGGTTGGACTTGTTCAAGTCGGAAACAAAGGACCACGAGGTCGAATAGCGACTGGTTCATGGAATTATGGTTAATTTCTCTAGTTCGTGACTAGGTGTTTGTAACGTCTTTGTCATTCATTGCATCATTATCTCGATGAGCAGGCCACCTACGGGTATCAACTCCAAAGACCCGGAGCAGGTATGACTACATGACATTATTATTATTGTGGGAACCGGATGAGGATCAAGAAGGCCGAGTATGGGATCTAGCGGGCGCAGGAGTAAGCTCAGCGCCATTGTCTGAGAATAAAAAAGAAGAGAAGCAATATTCCGAGTTCCGATGAGCCGCGAAACACATTCCCTTAATTCTCTACTGTATTTTAATCAGTTTCATTGTTATAATAAATAATTCAGTTCTATATTCGATGCTTGGGAGTGTCATGATCTGGATACCGTTTCCCACAAATGGGGGCCCGTCCGGGATGGACTGAAACAACGAGTTACGACGCAATCCACGACACGAAGTACGACGCAAAATACGACTCTGTTTTCGACGAAGTGAACGTTTAAACATATTTGTTGCTGTTGCCTACGACGCTGACGACGAGACGACGTGCAGTTTTGTGAGCCCACGACGTGCGAATCTACGACGAGGATTCATAGGCAAGCAAAATTTGTTCTGCAGTTTCAGCGACAATTAGTGGTGCCGTGACGACGACGAGGGTCGGAATCTAAACGACGACAGAGGATTGTGGATGTGGTAAGAGGATAGCGACTCGTCAGAGAGAAACGACGGAAGCGGTATTCAACGATATTACCTACAAATATCACCGGTTTGGTGAATGAGGTAAAACAGGCTTGATAGCGAGGTTTTGAGGAAGCGGTATTGATGGAAATCTACTTGATAGACGTGAGTAAACAAATAAGATGACTACACTCGGTGCAAAAGAGAAAATAAATAAGAACATAAGTGATGCTCCGGTCAAAGCAATCAAAGTTTTGCATAACCTCATTTTCGAGCATATACCAGACGACAGGAAGAATCGAAAGCGACTGCGAGAGTTTCCTGGATTCGATTTTGACGAAAATTCCATTGAAGAGGAAGCTAAGAAGAAATTTATCGAAGAAACATTTTCCAAGGCTGATCTGTTGCGTGTTTCTGAGATTCTTAATACCGAGATCGGGACAAAGGAGGTAATGATTAACACCATTTGTTATTACTTGAGAAAATTGGATGAACTCGCAACTAATATAGACGATGATGACGAAGATGAAGAAGACGAAGAAGACGAAGAGAGCGAAGAGGAAGACCAGCACAGAAGGTATAGAGAACAACATAAGTTTTCATTGTCGTTCCGCGACGTAGAGGGCGCTATGAAAACATTTAACGGTAAGGATGGTTACCCAGTGAAGAAATGGATTGCAGATTTTGAAGAGACGTCAATATTGATGGGATGGAGTGAGCTGCAAAAGTTTATTTTCGCTAAGAAATCACTCGATGGTTTAGTTAAGCTTTTTATTCAAGATGAGAAAGGACTGACGTCCTGGACTGCACTGAAGAAGGCCTTGAAAGAGGAGTTTGACGTTGCGGCAAGCAGTGCAGAAATCCACAAGTTGTTAACCCAGCGACGAAAAAAGCGCGACGAATCTCTACAGGAGTACTTTCTTGTGATGAAGGAAATCGCCAGTAGAGGTGATGTTGAGCAAGTTTCTTTGTGCCAGTACGTGATTGATGGGATCGAGGACGATTCAGGATCAAAACTTCTTCTCTATGGAGCAAAAAATTCCAAGGATTTCAAGGAGAAAATGAAAAGTTATGAGATGGCAGTGAAGCCTTTGCCAAAGAAAAGCACAAAGTATAATAACAGTAATTTTCAAGGAAGTGCCAAGAGTGCCAACGAGAAGGACGGAAAGTGCTGGGGCAGTACAAAGAAGAAAGAGGCGAGTAGTGGAGATAGATGTTATAATTGCGGTGGATCTGGTCATAGTTCAAAGGAATGTGAGCACAAGGATAAAGGCAAGAGATGTTTCAACTGCAATGAGTTTGGCCACATTTCATCCGAGTGCAAAAAAGAGAGGAACAACGATAGGAGGAATAATCAAGGTATCAATCTTATTGATGAAAAGAAAAGCTGCCTCAAGTTCAAAGAGGTTAGTTTGGGCCAGCAGAAACTTCAGGCACTTATCGACTGTGGCAGTCCTTATAACCTACTGCGACAAAACATCCATAAGACCATGGGTTCCCCAGGATTGAAGAGCACGGATCTTGTTTTGAAAGGATTCGGTAATGGTTTTGTTGCTCCTCAAGGTTACTTCACAACAGTCGTTGAAGTAGAAGAGCTGGAGTTCCAAACCAACGTTTATGTTGTTTCTGATGATACTATGGAGTCGGACATGGTTATTGGTAACGATCTATTGGATCAGGGTGAGGTCATCCTGAGCAAGCAAGGAGTTACCATCAAGAAACTAGAGGTCCCAATGATGTTGATCGGGGTAGCCGACGAACAGGAGTTGGATATCGAGAACTGCGTTGATGAGGAAAAAAGGGAACAGATCCAGGATTTGGTAGCGAGATATGTACCAAAGAAGACGAAATCTACTGATGTCAAGATGAAGATCACTTTGAAAGAAGAAAAACCGATATTTAGCAGGCCCAGACGAATGGCACCGCCTGAGAACGAATTTGTCGATGAGCAAGTCGAGGCGTGGCTGGAGGAAGATATCATAGAACCGAGTCAATCAGAATATACATGCCAAGTGGTGGTAGTCAAAAAGAAAAATGGAATTCCGTTCAAGATTGTGACTGACTGTATGGCATTCCAAAATACAATGCACAAAAGGGACCTAGTCTCACGAGTAGCTGGATGGGCTATGGCCTTGGAGGAGTTTGACTATACCATCGAACACCGAACTGCAACCAGGATGAAACATGTCGATGTCCTGAGCCGATGTCCAGCAGTGATGTTTGGATTCCCTGATGGCCTTGCAGCGAGGATCAAAATCGCCCAGAGAAAAGACGAAGGATTGACAGCGATAAAAGCGACACTGGAGAAAGGGCCTTACGAAAACTTCATCGTCAGAGATGGACTGCTATTTAAATTTGTTGACGGGCGAGAGACGTTGGTGGTCCCGCGAGCAATGCACCATGAAATCATCAGAGATGCACATGAGAAGGGACACTACGCTGTCAAAAGGACTGAAGAAGACGTGAAGCAGGAATATTATATTCCAGACTTGGCCAACAAGGTGAAACGAGTCATAGCCAACTGTGTGAAGTGTCTGGTGGTTAACAGGAAGGCAGGCAAGAAAGAAGGTTGGTTACATCCGATGTTCAAGAAGAGTGTACCATTGCACACCTACCACATGGATCACATTGGACCACTTAAGTCTACACACAAGGGATATGAACACATCTTATGTGTGATAGACGCCTTCACGAAGTTCACCTGGCTGTATCCTGTGAAAACTACCAAATCGGCCCAGACGATTGAAAAGATGGAGTTTCAGAGGACGAACTTTGGAAACCCAGTTCAAGTGATCACCGACAGGGGGCCATCGTTCACCTCCCATGAGTTCCATGACTACTGTAAATCGCAGAGTATCAAGCACGTCTTGATCACAGCTGGACTGCCAAGAGCCAATGGTCAAATCGAGAGAGTCAACTCAACAGTGACCAAGATCATCGCTAAAATTAGCATTGACGATCCGACAACATGATACAAGGTTGTACCATCCGTCCAACGAACTATCAACTCTACGTTCCAGAGGAGCATCGGAATGTCACCTTTCGAGCTGCTGACAGGAGTCAGAATGCACAACCAAAATGATCTACGTATAGTGCAACTCATCGAAGAGGAGCTGATCGATTCGTTCAACGAAAAACGTGATCAGATGAGAGAAGATGCAAAAAAGCTGATAGAAAAAGTACAATCTGAAAATCGTGCTGAATTCAACCGACGACGTAAGGAGCCTAAGAAGTATCAGGTCGACGACCTGGTTGCCATCAAACGCACTCAGATCGGTCCACATCTGAAACTAAAAACCAAAAGTCTAGGACCTTATCGAGTGACTCGAGTAAAACTCAACGACACATATGACGTCAGCAGAGAAGAATCACATCGTCCTGTGCGGAGTTCATGAGGCCCTGGCCTGGCGGATTTTCTTCATCCGGGTCGGATGAGGATCAGGACGGCCGAGTGTGGGAACCGGATGAGGATCAAGAAGGCCGAGTATGGGATCTAGCGGGCGCAGGAGTAAGCTCAGCGCCATTGTCTGAGAATAAAAAAGAAGAGAAGCAATATTCCGAGTTCCGATGAGCCGCGAAACACTTTCCCTTAATTCTCTACTGTATTTTAATCAGTTTCATTGTTATAATAAATAATTCAGTTCTATATTCGATGCTTGTGAGTGTCATGATCTGGATACCGTTTCCCACATTATTATTGCTATTATTATTACTATTATATAATGCGTTTGGCCCTAATAAGGAGCACGTAGAACCATTAGTTAGAATTAATGTTCTTGTTCTGCTTATCTTGCCAAAACTTCCTCATCATTTCGCTAAGTGCTTGTCTTCTTTCTTGTGTCCATGCATCTTTGAGTTTCAAATTCCTTGCTATCAGAAACTTGGGTAGAAACTTATATGAGTTTATTTTCTGTCTATATACAGTCCGTGTCGTTGTAAGTGGGTCAATACTGATTTCTGTGAGGTTCTTTTGGGTGTCTGCTAGCCAGCGTTCCGTTGATTATGAGGAAGATTTTCTTGGTCAATCAAGAGTTATCCATTCGTGCTTTAGTAGAATTCCATGTGTCTTTTCCGTGCAAGTGTGGTGAATCCTTCAGTCAGTTAACACAGTTCTTCTCAGCGTTCCCTTATCCAGATATATTATTATTGTTATTATTATTATTATTATTAATTTATTTATCGTGACCTATAGTTATCAGGGCTATCAGATCCATTTGCCACCATTATACGACCTTGAAGTTAAAATTCCACGCTAGACATGAGAAATGGAGGGTGTTTGCTCGTGGCGCGAGACTAGTACTGTGACATCACATGCTCGTCACCAGGTTCCTGCACGAGCTCTCAATGATAACTGAAGAGTGTGGACGTTACAGTGCAGTACCATAACGAATAGAATTAGAAGTGATATCACTGGCCTAGTACGCCTGGTCCGCCGCAGCGCAGCGCTGGCTCCGATCTGTGATGTTTGTTAGCATTGGCGTTTACGAGACTTTTAAAACCTTGCCACCTGTTTTACATGTTAAAACACCGCAAGATATCCTCATAGGCGCTAATAAGTTCGACATCTCCACTTACTTTACTGTGCCCAATTATAATTTAAAAAATCGTCTCCTGAAATAGTCCAGTTTCGACAATAAGCGAAGACGGAGATCAAGTTCAAAATGCAATTAGTTTTGCCAACTATCAGTAAATTTAAAAAAAAGAACGGAAAAATTAACCTCGCTATCAGGAAGGATTTCTTCACATTGTTACACATTTTACATTCCCTTAACAGACTTGCAACACGGCCAAAACAAAACAAAAAACGTACGAACGCAACTTTCAACTTTACCGTAGATTACTAAAAAATTCAATAATAACCATAAATTTCACTCCACAAACACCAAAATCAGTAAACTACCATCATTTCAGAAGAACTTAACAATAAGCAGACATTGAAGGCCTCATGACCCCTTCATAGAGTAGGCTATTGCCTAAACCCGACCATGGCTCCTTCAACTGAACCTTAGAATATTACAAAAATCAATTATACCCATAAATTTCACTCCACAAACACCAAACTCAATAAACTACCACCATTTCAGAAGCACTTAACATTTAACAGACATAGAAGGCACAGTCATGACACCTTCTTAGAGTAGGCTATTGCCTAAAACTGATCACGCCTCCTTCAACATTACGGTAGATATATGTTTTTAAACTCATTGTCTTTTTATTCTCATCCCTTTCTTCACAGAAGTAGTCTTTAATGGCATCAAGAGCATTTTTATTTACACCATACTGGACAAATACTTAAGCAAATTAGGAAATATATGTGGAACAGAATAGTCTTTCAATCGCCAGTTGGTTCTTGGGAGAAGTACTACTTCCTTCCCTTCTATCACAAATTTGTAAAATTTAACAATTAAATCTTCTGAAAAGTGAGCATCACAGATGTAGGACTTTTCAGTACGTTCCCTATCCTTCCCTGGTATGGCCCCTTTGCACTTGATAAAACGTTCCTTATCTTTAGGAGGTTTGAAAAACCGTCTGACCTCTTTACAGTCTCCATAGCCAGATCTGCATCCTGGTACAAAACAGCAAGGCATCTTCACTACTCACATTAAGTACTCATGAAAATGTAAGGGCTAAACTGCTGTTTACTTACATTAAATAACCATAAAATTAACACACGAAGATAACGTCAACACACGACAAGAAATTAAATTCCATTTCAGTTACTGCTTCATACAATAGCATTTCAGGTATTAATACTATTAAGTAGCCTAATAGTGTAAGCACTTGTACATCAATAAACGTTTGCACAGAACACCACCAAAACACTCCGACCGATATATCGCACATAAACACATTAACATATGTGGAAATCAACAATCTCAAGTCGACTGTAGCGCTGCGTAGCGGCGAGTGCCAACCCGATACGTATTCATTACATGCTATTGAGGGAGAAGAGATCACACTTTTTATTCTATTCGTTATGGCAGTACTAAGGCACAGACTGCTGTTAGTAGTAATTGATTATGTTTTGTAATAATGAACAAAGCTAAAGAATATGGGAAGTTTTAATGCAAGTTATTCACAGGCATAACAAACGAAACTACGCATTTTACTCTAACATACTGTGCTGAAACAAGGTCTTAATGGCTTACTGTGCATCGTTTAATTGTGACACAAGGTACTGATGAATAAATAAATAAACAAGATGTTCAGTAAAGAACATATAGCCTACTTCCTCCTGCTCCTATAATTGAATGTTGGTTGTAGTAGCTTGTTGAAATACAACGTGCTATATGTATATTAAATATGAATATGATGTGCCCTTTGCTAGTGCTACCTCTGTAAAAAAATTCATTCAATTCGGTTTCACCGTGTTTGAATTGATATGGGGAATCGATTTGCACACATACATGGCCGCTATCTGCAAACTATTGGGCTGAAGACCTTGTAGTTCAGTCAAAAGATGCTTCCCACAAAAGGGTATGTTGTTGCAAAATTTAGTAGAGATCAAATGATTAGGTTGGTTGTAATTTGATTTAAGCTTTTAATATTTGGGTGGCCACCATTACGTTTCCGTCAAAATGGCGGCGATATAAAAGATGACACTAAGGTGCCCTTTGCTAGTGCTACCTCTGTACCAAATTTCGTTCAATTCGGTTTTACCGTGTTTGAATTGATAGGGGGAATCGATTTGTACACATACATGGCCACCATATGCAAACTATTGGACTGATGACCTTGTAGCTTGGTCAAAGAACGCTTCTCCCTTAAAGGTATGATGTTGCAAAATGTGGTAGAGATCAGATGATTAGGTTGGTCGTAATTGGATTTTAGCTTTTTACATTTGGGTGGCCACCATTACGTTTCCGTCAAGATGGCGGCGATATAAAACATGACACTGAGGTGCCCTTTACAAGTGCTACCTATGTACCAAATTTCGTTCAATTCGGTTTCACCGTGTTTGAAAAGATGGGTAAATCGATTTGCACACATACATGGCCACCATCCGCACATGATTGGGCTGATGACCTTATAGTTTGGTCAAAACATTTTTCTATACATAAAGGTATAATGTTACAAAATTTGGTAGAGATCAGATGATTTGTTTTTTTTTGTGTCGTGTGGCCTCATGAGAGGCCGAGTGCAGGTCTTTCTATTCGACGCCCGTGGGCGACCTGCGCGTCGGTATGAGAGATGGAATAGATGAAGATGAATGAAACTGGGCAAGGATGTGGAGGATTCGGCCGTGGCCTATCAGAAGGTACCGTCCCAGCATTTGCCTAGTGTTGAAAATGGGAAACCACGGAAAACCATTTCAAGGACAGCCGACGGTGGGGTTCGAACCCACGCGTCTACCGAGTCAGCAGAGAGCTTGGTCCCATGACCTAACGCTGCGCTTTAGCCAGCTGAGCCAATGCTGTCGGTATCAGATGATTAGATTAGTTGTAATTTGAATCAAGACTTTAACATTAGGGTGGCTGCCATTGCGTTTTTGTCAAGATGGCCGCGATATAAAACATGACACTGGAGTGCCCATTGCTAGTGCTACCTCTGTACCAAATTCCGTTGAATTAGATTTCACCGTGTTTGAATTGATAAGTGTAATCGATTTGCACACATACATGGCCGCCAACTGAAAACTATTGGGCTGATGACCTTGTAGTTAGTCAAAAGACGCTCGCCATATGACTATATGTAGTTGCAAAATTTGGTAGATATCGGATGATTAGGTTAGTCGTAATTTGATTTAAGCTTTGAACATTTGGGTGGCCACCATTACATTTCCGTCAAGATGGCGGCAATATAAAACAAGACACTGCGGTGCCCTTTGCTAGTGCTACCTCTGTACCAAATGTTGTTCAATTCTGTTTTACCGTGTTCGAATAGATAGGGGGAATCGATTTGCCCACATACATAGCCGCCATCCGCAATGTATAGGGCAGTTTAGTCGGAAGATTTTTAATACATAAAGGCATGATGTTGCAAAATTTGGTAGAGATCAGATGATAAGGTTGGTCGTAATTTGATTTAAGCTTTTAACATTTGAGTGGCCGCCATTACGTTTTCGTCAAGATGGCGGCGGTATAAAACATGTCCCTGAGGTGCCCTTTGCTAGTGCTATCTCTGCACCAAAGTTCGTTCAATTTGGTTTCACCGTGTTTGAATTGATAAGGGTATTCAATTTGCACACATACATGGCCGCCATCTTAAAACGATTGGACTGATGACCTTTTAGTTTGGTCAAAAGACGCTTGGCATATGACTATATGTAGTTGCAAAATTTGGTAGATATCGGATGATTAGGTTAGTCGTAATTTGATTTAAGCTTTGAACATTTGGGTGGCCGCCATTATGTTTCCGTCTAGATGGCGGTGATATAAAACATGACACTGAGGTGCCCTTTGCTTTTTCTACCTCTGTACCAAATTTCGTTCAATTCGGTTTCACCGTGTTCGAACTGGTAGGGGCGGAGGGGGACAGACATTCACAGTACACACACACTCACACACACACACACACACACACACACAGACTCACACACTGACTCTCACACACACACACACACACACAGACAGACACACATTTTTTGGCCATGTAGTGATCTCATAAGTCTACTTTCATTTTTTGCAAATATCGAAAGTAGACTAATAAGTAAATGACTACTATTTACTTTCTCCTTGGCGCTGCAGCCCTTGTAGGGCCTTCGGCTCCTGGATAATCTCCACCCATTCCTCCCTGTTGACTGCTTTGGTTCTCCGTATCCTGACTCCCATCCTTCTCAGATCCTCCTCCACGTTATCCAGCCATCTTATCCTAGGCCTTCTCCCCAAACGACGTCCTCCTGGCTTCCCATCGATGACCTTCCTTACCATCCTGTTCTCTGTCATTCTTTCTGCATGTCCCAAACAATGCAGTATACTACTCCTTATTTCCACTACTATATCTGGCTTACCATACAACTCTCTTATCGCCATATTATTTCTGACTCGCTAGAATTCACGAATTCACGATATACTTTCCAGAGTATCTTCCTTTCCCATGAAATGGAAATCCACAGCCTGCTTCCAATCGACCGACCGGGTCAGGGAATGGAATGAATGAAGCCCCTATCTAGCGACGAGAATATGATCTGTGTCGGCTGCCGAAGCCTGTCGCACTCCCCTGAGGCAATGATTAAAAGAATAACAGATGAACTGAAATGATAGTGGAGAGTGTTGCTGGCATGAAATTTGTGACAGGGAAAACCAGAGTACCCGGAGAAAAACCAGTCTGCCTCCGCTTTGTCCAGCACAAATCTCACATGGAGTGACCGGGATTTGAACCACGGATCCAGCGGTGAGAGGCCGGCGTGCTGCGGCCACAGAGGCTCATCTTCCTTTCCCATCTCCTTAACAATTCTTCATCTCCTTGTGTCATGTTCCAAGTCACCGAACCGTACATCACCACAGGTCTCACTACAGTACGATATACAGTCAACTTCAGATTTCTCCTAAGGCTTCTTGCTTTAAATAAATAAATAACAAAATATATTAATTAATAAGTAAATAAATGATCATAAAACGCCGGCTAACTTTTTACTTTTTACGGGCACAACAACAGACCTACAAAGAAAATCTTCGATGTAGTAAACAACTCAAGCAAGAAAACTAATTGGTATCATGAAATAGAGGAAGACTTAAGGCAGGTGGGGATCAACAGGCAAATGGTATGAGACGGAGGAGTATTCAGAAACAAAATTAAGAATGAAATGAAAATCCACAGCCTGCTTCCAGTCTCCGACCGGGTCAGGAATGGAATGAATGAAGCCCCCATCTAGCGGCGAGGATATGAACTGTGCCGGCTGCCGAGGCCTGACGCACTCCTCTGGGGCAATGATTAAATGAATTACAGATGAAATGAAATGATAGTGGAGAGTGTTGCTGGAATGAAATTTTGACAGGGAAAACCGGAGTACCCGGAGAAAAACCTGTCTGCCTCCGTTTTGTCCAGCACAGATCTCACATGGAGTGACCGGGATTTGAACCACGGACTCAGCGGTGAGAGGCCGGCGTGCTGCCGCCTAAGCCACGGAGGCTTAAACAAAATTAAGAATACAAATTTTAAAGCAAATGGAAATATAAAGACAAGAACATTGTGGACAGGAAACAGGAACGTAGTCAAAGGATGAAGATATTTTAGGAAGAGAAGAGGAAGAAGGGAGAGATGTGAAAAATGTGTCTTTATGAGATATTTAAGTTCAAACACTGACCATAAGGGCAAAAATGATGTAAAAATAATAAATACAATTATTAATTATATTATAATTAATTCTCACTTGGCAATTGAACATTTAAGACGCTGGCCTACATCAGCCTATCATAATGTGAATGTTGCCCATTAGGGCTGCCTATAAATTCCAAGAATTGAATTTTAACGACCGCAATAATGAGAAATTTAGTCGTGTAATCCTAATCGCTTCAAATCATCATTTGTCATCATTTTGGTCGTGATAACAAAATTCTTGAAACGCTTTTTAGTCAATCAATCAACCAATCAATCAATCAATCGATCAATCAATCGATCGATCAATCAATCAATCAATCAATTCCGTAATTAGTATCTAAAGATGATCACTTGGAACATGTTTACTCTCTATTTAATACAGTACAGTAAATAGTGAATAATGAAGTATATTTTTTCCTACAGCAATTTATTTTATTTATTTATCGTATGGCTTTTAGTGCCAGGGGTGTCCGAGGACATTTTCGGTTCGCCAGAGGCTGTAGCTGCTTCAAGCAGACACCCATAGGGTGAGCTAAATGTTCCGTTCAATTTCAAGTAGTTCTAACTTTCACTACCAGATGTCACTCATACTGCTCGGGCCCAAGCTCTGTGAACTTTCGGGGTGAGGGTAAAGGATACGGAAGGATCAGGCGAAAAGAGAAGGGTCTGTCAACAGCCCGCCGTGATATCTGTTATTCCCTTCTATTCCAATACTGCTAACATAGGGCTGTTGCTCAAACCACTGTGGTGTTGCGAATGAGTATCTAGTAGTGACGAATGTATTTGGTTCTGTTACTACGCACGGACCGGGAAACTTCATCACTCGTCACCATCACTTTTCATAGTCTTCGATCCACATTCCTCTCAGGTTCACGCAGCATGGACCCGAGCAGCACCTAGTGGTGAACGTTGGAACTTTGATAGAGCATTCCAACGAAATCTAACCTAGAAATTTAGCTTCACAGATGTTTAGTCTGTGGAAGGATCTTTTACATGCCATAAATCTATGACATGGGACCGCCGGCTTTACTCCCCTCCAAAGGAAGGCATACTGAAGGATTTTAACCCTCTTAAAAAATCCGACGACTTCGGCCGGGTTTGAACCCGCTATCTTGGTCACAGCAGTTCCTTACAGGTGTTCCATATAAATGTCATCAGTTTTGAAACTCAAGCTTTTTCATCATGTACGTATGTTTGTACTTACCTAGTTATTTATTATGTAATAACATTATCCGGCTATTAACATGTTGACTGAATGGAATTTGATTAGCTACAGAACGCTCAAAAATGGCTTCATAACTTACAATCGCAACCCAGTATTTAACGTGTGAGTTAAAAAAAATACTATTATTAAAATTAAGTGCTACGACTGAGCCTCAGCCTAAAAGGTGTGTGGGTGCGTCTGTGAAATAGACTCAGACCTCATCTTGTATGTTTAAGGTTCTATACGTGTGGAACAGCACACCTTGAGTGTAACTTCCGAGTGAAGGGAACACATCTGTGCTGAGAGATGCAAATGTTATAAAAACACGTGAAGAGTGACCTGCGGCGGTCTAGCAGTCCAGCTACCATCGCCATAAGACGAGCCCACGTCGTGCCCACCATGATGTCACCGTGAGGCCTCGGTTCGAGTCGAGGCTGTATGGTCTTCATCACACCTCAAGTATGGTTAACAAAAGTCAGAAATGTAATCATAAATAATTTTAAATTTAAATTTACAGTAAATGCTTTTCAGTCGGTTAGCATGATTGCACCCAAATTGTAGGTTATTCCCTTGTTGTTGTTGTTGTTTGAGTCTTCAGTCTTTTGACTGGTTTGATGCAGCTCTCCATGCATCCGTATCCTGATCTAATCGTTTCATTTCTACATAGCCACCACAGCCTACGTCCGAGGCAATCTGTTTAACATATTCTAACCTTGGTCTACCCCTTCAGTTCTTGTCATCGACCCTTCCTTCCATAACTAAGCTTGCTATTCTTGGGTGTCTTAGTATGTGTACTACCAACCTATCTCTTCTCTTCATTAGCAGTCGCCAGAAACATCTCTCCTCTCCCACTAGTCTTAATGCCTCTTCGTTTGTAACCCTGTCTACTCATCTGATCTTCATCATTCTCCTGTAACACCACATTTCAAACGCTTCAATTCTCTTCTTTTCTGCTGCACCAATAGTCCAAGTTTCACTTCCATAGAGCGCCACGCTCCAGACAAAGGCCTTCAAAAATGACTTCCTAACACCTAAATCTATATTCGATGTCAACAGATTCCTTTTCTGTAGAAATGCTCTCCTTGCCTGAGCTAACCTAATTTTTATATCCTCTTTGCTTCGTCCATCACTGGTTATTTTGCTTCCTATGTAACAGAAGTCTCCTACTTCCTTTGGTTTTCAGCCTATATTTATTTTTGAAAAAAAAAAAGGCTTATGAGATCACCTTTTGTCCGTGTGTCTGTGTGTGCGTGTGTGATGGAGTGTGTGATGGTGTGTGTCCCCCCTAATAACTTCTAAAGGGCAGGAGCGATTTCAATGAAAGTCGGTAAGTGCATAGCACTATTACGGATGACCCCGACCGTGCCCTTCAAATTTTGTTACGTCACACCCATCAAACATGGACAGCTGTGCGAAATATTTCACCAGAATTCAATATCTCCGAAACGATTACGGATATCACCCTAGAATATTTTACGGTGATAAAGGGAACTACTAGAAGTTCACCTATGTGACATATGAAAACCTGGTAACTACAAAACCAACATAGCGGCCAAGCGAAGTTGCGACTTTTAAACAGACGTTTCTTGCGATTTAACAAGCCAAACGCAATAAAACTTGGTACAGTATATGTTTATACACATTGCAATGCACCGACATCTAACTTCGTTCAATTGTTTACATAACCTCAAGATAGCGGCTGTGTGAAATATTTCACCGGCATTCTAACTTATATCTCTGAAACTTTTAGGGGTATCACCCTGAAATTTTGTACGGAGATAAAGGGCGCTACTGGGAGTTCATCTTCAAAAACTGGTTAACTACAAAACGAATATGACAGCCAAGCGAAGTTGAAAAATTTTAAATACACCTTTCTCGCGATTTAATCATCCAAACGCAATGAAATTTGGTACAGGAAATATTTATACACAATGTAATGCACTGGTATCTAATTTAGTTCAATAGTTTACATAACCTCAAGATGGCGGTTGTGGGAATTTTAAAATTAAGTTATTATATTTTGTGTCGTAATCTTGCGATCGAAGTGAAATTTTGAATAATGAACCTACGCAATAATTTTCCTTTAATGGTACATGACTCTATGCCTATGCATATATAATCCAACATGGCGACCATCCGAATTATTTAGATGGATCTCAATATCTACGAATCTATTACAGCAATCAAACTGATTTTTTTTTAAGTTCATAGGGCCTATGAACATAAGTTCACCTAGAGGACTTTCAATAAAATGGTGATCACAATTCCAAGATGGCGGCGACGCGAACTATAAATATTCACATGGTCGTTTCTCGCAATTTAACCATCCGAGTGCAGTGACACTTGGTACAGTAAATCCTTATACAGATGTTAGTCCACTGGCATCTAATTTTTTCAATTGTTTCCACAACCACAAGATGGCAGCTGTGCGAAATTTTAAAATGTCGTTTTTACTTCTTGTGTCCTAATCATGCGATTGAAGTTTGACTACTATACGTACACAATAATCTTCATGTAATGGTACATAACTCTAAGACCTACATATATAAAAATCCAACGTGGCGACCTTCCGCAATATTTAGTCGGTTCTCAACAACTACGAATCTATTACAGCATTCAAACTGGCTTTTGTATGTTGATAGACTCAATTAACATAAGTAATATATATGAAAATAGGCTGTATATTTCTTCACGGAACTACTTGTTCATCTGCCAAATTGATGTCCATAGAGGTTTCTGGTTTATTTCGGCTGCTTCCAATATTTTTGTTTTACATTTATTGATTCCCTAAACCTGAAATAAATTACATGAAACCAATTATTACACTTGGATGACCAGTTTCGATCGTCAGGTGATCATCATCAGATTATTTACGCTCAGGCAATTAATCTATGTATGTCTATGAATATGTTGGTTAAGATATACTGTAGGCTTATACACTTCTTAGGCAAGGTAAGCATTTCTACAGAAAAGGAATCTGTTTGACTTCAAATATAGATTTATGTATTATAAAGTCATTTTTGAAAGCCTTTGTCTAAAGTATGGCACTCTATGGAAGTGAAACTTGGAATGTTGACGAAGCAGAAAAGAGAAGAATGTAAGCGTTTGAAATGTGGTGTTACAGGAGAATGATGACGATCAGATGGGTAGATAGAATAATAAATGAAGAGGTATTAAACAAATGGGAGTGGAGAGATGTTTATGGCGACTGCTAGTGAAGATTGGTAAGACACATACTAAGACACCCAAGAATAGCAAACTTAGTTACGGAAGGAAGGGTCGAGGAAAAGAACGGTAGGGGTAGACCAAGGTTAGAAAATGTTAAGCAGATTTTTTCGGATGTAGGGCATGGTAGCTGTCTAGAGATGAAACGATTAGCTCTGGACAGGAAGGCATGGAGATCTGCATCAAACCAGTCAAAAGACTGAAGATTCAAACAATAGCAACAACACGTTGAGTTGCGTAGGTTTATTGTAAACTAGCATAACTTGTCTGGTTTGTTTGTTGTGATACGTTGGGCTATTGACTTGCAAGTTTAGTTGTTTAGTGAAATAAACTGTAATGGATAGTAAATGGTCCGATTGGTGCTGTGACTTAAATGTGGGCTTAGAGTACTGTGATTTATTAGGTGATCGTTTATGTTTTGTAAAGTTTGCAACGAGGAGATAGGTAGACTACACTGGTTTTGAAATTAGTGGGAAGAATTTCCATCCTTTTAACTGCTATGTTTTTCCAGATGAATAAACACCCACTTGCTGAGTTATTTTCAACCATCTTAGCCCCATTCTACATCAAGGCCCTAAATCAATTTACCATGTTCTCCTTTCTCCTATTGATTCCATATACAGGTTGATTCATAATTCATATTACAAACTTCTGGGGGTTGTAAAGGGGACTAAGTAGATCACAGTTTGAACAGGAACCCTTGTCCGGACATTTATCGTTTCGATATCAAATCGGTTTGAGGATCACTTTCATTTTACATCGCCCGCTTCACGGAATGCAAATAGCCTACCATTGGCTGAGGGAAACCTCTGCAGTCCCCTGATGCCATACAGCACGACCGCGAACATTTTGACCAAACATTCGGGGAAAGATGGATAGGTCGAGGTGATCCAATTTCGTGACCACCACGATCACCAGATTTAACTCCCCTCGACTTTTTCCTGTGAGGCCACATGAAGGACCTTGTTTATGAGACTCCTGTCGAGTCGGAAGAACATGTTGTTGCACGCCTTCTGGCGGCAGCGCACATTATTGAACACACACAAGGTCTCGTGGGACGTGTGTATGACAACATGCTGCGCAGGTACGCGTTGTGTAATGAACAGCAGGGCCGCCACGTGGAACAACTCATGTAGTGCATACGTGTCTGTAGTGAAGTGGGAGATGTGCAATTGAGTCAAACTGATTTGGTATCGAAACGATACATATCCGGACATGGGTTCATAATCAAAATGTGATCTACTTAGTCCCCTCTACAACCCCCAGAATTTTGTAATGGGAATTATGAATCAACCTGTATAACATATTACATTGGGTGACATCCTTCAGGGACGCAGCCGGAAAATGTAGGTAAAGACTGCCTTACGTTGAGACGGAAAACTAGAGGTTCACTAGAGGCAGAAACTCATACGTTTAGGGGCGATATATCCCCTATGCCTTTCCTGGATACGGTAAACGTATATAATCACCACTACTTGAACTACTACAAGGTCAGTTGTCAGCCATTACAGCGCACAGAAGTCAAACGTAAGTCAAACTTTATCATCTCTTTGAAGGAAGGAAGCTTGTAGTTTAACGTGACCGTTAATCTAGAGATCATGAGCCACGGGACCTCCTTTTTACGTGGAATCCGAACCACAGGACGTGGCATTTCACTTTGAAAATCTCACATGCATTGACCGGGAATCGAACCCGGACCGCCTTGGTGAGAGGCATACAGCTAGACCGCTGAGCCACCACGCCCCTCATCTCTTTGAATAAATGAACAGCGTAATTCACACCACCATAGAGATTAAAAATGCAAAGTAAATGCTTCTATGGACTATCGCCAAAGAGTACGTAAGTCTACTTTCAAATAACATCGCCTGAAACAGCTGGAATATAGTACTAAAATGGCACGTGCGTAGCGACGTACCGTTTCTCCGATAGCACTCTGAAGGGCCTAGTCAATTTTGGTTAAAAAAATACAATTCCTTTTTATTGGTAGATTTGTAGGTTTGGACCTTGCTTTACAAATTGATAGCTTTGTTTTACTTCAAACACATCTCTAAGTGGTTTAAATCTGCATTTAAGTGTCCATTGTACTTTTTACCGCACCCACCTTTTATGTCGGTACTACAATGTTTTGATTTTTTTTTTTAAATAAAATTGCTTGATGGGAATATTCTTATTCTAAGGTTGGCTGCACAGTCCTGTTCTATGCTTTTCATATGTTTTACCCATGCTGGTTGTGTTTGGTGCAGCATATTGTTAGCATATTGTCACAACATTCGGTTATAATAAGTCGATCACAGAGATTAATCAAGATACGTAAGGGAGGGCCTGGAAGGAAGAACATTTCGTCAGAGGACAATGTGGAAGGAGTAAATAATGCTGTAAATACTCCAGTTGCTGTGTATAATGAATGTGAAGGAAATGCAAATAATTTTAGGTTAGGTGACAATATTTCTCTAAGAACTGATGGTAATAATTAACAACATTCGCATACAAAAGGCTGAAAATGAGTTGGAATTGTTGAAGAAAATTTCTAGACAGCATGTCAGGCAGTTGAAAAGGGCAAGGGAAGATGTGGAAAATGATGCTGATCCAGTAGCCTATGTGGAGCAGGTCAGTACAACATCTTGTACAACTTCAATGGCCATTTTGTCCATTTTTGAGGTATGTGTACCTTTTTAGCCTACTTTCGATTTTTGCAAAAAATGAAAGTAGACTTATGAGATCAACACAGGGCGAAAAAAAGTGTGTCTGTCTGTGTGTATGTGTGTGTGTGAGTCTGTGTGTGTGTGAGTCTGTGTGTGTGTGTGTGTGTCTGTGTGTCTGTGTGTGTGTGTGTGAGTGTGTGTACTCTGAATGTCTGTCCCCCCCTATCAATTCGAACACGGTGAATGCGAATTGAACGAAATTTGGTACAAAGGTAGCACTAGCAAAGGACACCTCAGTGTCATGTTTTATATCGCCGCCATCTTTACTAAAACTGAATGGCGGCCACTCAAACGTTCAAAACGTAAAATCAAATAACGACTAACCAAATCATCCGACCTCTACCAAATTTGGTAACAACATACCTTCGTATAGGATGCGTCTTGTGACCAAACTACAAGGTCGTCCGCCATACCATTTCAGGATGGCGGCCGTGCGAATTATGCAAACTTTATAATCCATATCATGGGACCCACCAGTTCCGATTATCGAGCCGAGAATCGTTTTAACTGTTCTAAAGGAAGAGGCACGTTCGAAATTAAAAGTTTATTTTGTAATACTATAGTGCAGACGTGATTTTAAAAAGCTGAGCTGATTTAGTAATAAGACAAGATGGCAGCGGATATCTTGTGCCTGACTTATATTTCACTAATTTGAGTATTGCATGCAATATAGCGTACTGATATAAAATAAATAAACTTTGTATGAAATGCTTTATATATAAATAATATACTCCAGTGATGAAATCGTTTAGTATAAATCACTATTTGCTAACAAGTTCTATGTAAGTCATTTTATATAGAACGATATTCGTTGACACAATTAGCTCAGTGGTAGAGAGTTAGCCTATCGCTCAAATGCCTATGGTTCAAACCCGATCAGAGCTAGTTTTTTTGCTTGAAATTTTATATGTTTATTGTTTTGTAAAGACTCAGATGTTTTAAAATTAAGCGTTATATTGTGCATATTATGGTGTAAAATATATATTTAATTAAAACATAATTCGCCAGCAGATTTACTCGAGACATCTAGCTGCCAAAAAGGTAACTGCACGCCGACCAGATTTTATTGAAAAGTTTCATCTTCTGGCCGCTAGAATGCACTCGCTCTGTTAGGATTATATTGTTAGATATTTCACCACTAGATATCACGACTAGTCTACGTGGGGCTCCATTGATTACTATACCATTTGCATTCTATGCGCATCGAATTTGAAGAATGACAAGATGATACTACGATACATTTTTACTTTCTATTTTAAAGGGTTTGTAACAGCCTATTGTGCGTTATTTGAAAATGTTAATTGAAGTAAAGAACAAAACGATTTCACATAGTATCTGAACTCTACCGTTGGTGCTAGTTCAGGATATTAATTAATACTTCTATTTCAGCCAAAT
Source organism: Meconema thalassinum (assembly GCA_946902985.2). Classification (NCBI taxonomy): domain Eukaryota; kingdom Metazoa; phylum Arthropoda; class Insecta; order Orthoptera; family Tettigoniidae; genus Meconema; species Meconema thalassinum. The sequence goes on from OX336388.2 coordinate 457,019,349, forward strand.
AGCAATCGAAAATATCCACATAGTTGGTATACACACGTCTCTGTAGGGTCATGGAAAGATTTGTTAATTCAATTAGGGTTGTGAAAGTCATACGCAGCCAGACGTGTAAAGACATGCCTCAACTCAAAGTTGGATGTTGCCCGCGTCAGGCCGATTATGTAATAATAATAATAATAATAATGTTATTGGTTTTACGTCCCTTTTAACTACTGTTGCTTTTAGAGACGCCGGGGTGCCAGAATTTTGTCCCGAAGGGGATCTTTAACGTGCCAGTAAATCTACTAACACGGCTCCCTCGCATTTGTGCACCCTCAAATGCCAGCTGACTGCGCCAGGATACGAACCTGAAACATACGGTCCAGCAAGCGAGAACGTTACCGCTGAGCCACGCCGCCAGTCCGGTCGATTATGTCTCCAGATCCATAACATTCTTTAGATACTTCTTATCTTTCTTTCTTCAATGATGGTAGCAGTTTTTATCTAGGTTGTGGCGTTTGGTAGAGGTAAATCGTTTCTAAGGTCTTCAACAAAGAATAGTTCTATTATACTCTTTGATAATAACAACGAGTTATAACTATACTCATACATTTAGGAGAAAGTAGGCTATATGTTCTTTACTGAACATCTTGTTTTCAGGATCGGATAAAGGCAGTGAGTGTCATGAGAGTTTCACAGCATATTGTACTAATACCACACCATCTATGGTCATTTTTTCAAGGCACTAGATTGTACTAGAAGGTATTTGTGTACCTAGACACATGTAAAAAGGACAAACGCTTACAACATAATGAAATTATTCATAATATATAACCTATAGCATTCCTTATTCTGAAAGAATGTATGTATCAGAAGGTCTAATATACATCCCATACAAATTTCACGTGTTAATTGTGAATAGCACCTGAGAAAAATTGGCAAAAATCTACCTTATTTAACATAGTCAACATACGGACTACAGTCTCCCCTTAAGAACAAGTTGAGCTGCTGAAAATAGCAAAGGACAATATTTCTGAAGCACACATAACTGCTGGGAAGAATAAGTTGGACACTGTCCTAAAGGAAAACACTGGACTCAGAACATTAACGCTAACGAAAAAATAACCAATATGGAATTGAATTGTCTGTTCATCTCATTACAAATCTAAAATGCTGTCTATTCTCCAGACGATATAGAGGACACGTTTGCAACTTATAGCTTAATTCTGATTGAAAACTCTCTAATTTCTCCGTAGGAAATGTAGGAAAAAATGCTTGTTATCTATTGTGAGGCGAACTGTGGAAGTAGTGATGATGAAAAAAACTACTTCAATATAAATTGAGTACGAACATTTTTAAAGTGTACAATGTGTGATTTTTTAAGTATTCTTTAAATAAATGTGTTTTCTTGCTATACAAAAGTCATTCTATAACTAGTATTAAATGCCTATTTTACGTTGTATAGAGCCCAAATGGAGCTGAATAAGAACATAATTTAGGCACCTAAATGCCTATCGTTCTACCGTCTAATGATAAATAAAGTACGCAAAAACACATCCCGGAGATACACTCTCTGAATTCTGATTCAAGGGCTCAATTATTTATTTCATTGCTTCCTTGACTGATTGTTCACACAGCGTATAAAGCTGTTTACTATGCTAGCAAAAGAAATGATATTGCATGAAAAAGGAATATTATTGATGAGATGAGTTGCAACAGTGGAGGGATAGCTAATCATTTACAACCAGCCAATAATAAGGTACTGAGCTGTATATTTATGTGGACAGCTGGTGTTATGAATGGGACACATGCAGCGAGTACATCATTTATTGAGGCAAGTCATACAATGACTGCAAAAAGCACCAAGACTTGTTAGAACAAACTGACAGTCAATGTGTCCGAGTGGAATGGTGTGTTCTTACACCTTATGGACAATAAGACATACATTTTTACTACAGTACTTCCAACAAAAATGCGAAGGTGCCACTGTCACGATCAGTCGATTATTGCTAATCGATTGCTATGGTAACACGGGCTAGGTTGCCAAAACTACTGACGCCTTTATCACTGTACTTCCTGCAATTTACTCACTTGCGTTCGTGAATTCTAAATGTAAACTGTACGAGGTGCGTTCGTTGTATTGTTCATATCTTGATATCATTGATTCGATTATTTATTACTCTATTTCTGAAATAAGAAGAACAATTGAGTTAGCCAGTTTGGTTGGTTGGTTGGTTCTTAAGTTTAGGGGCTGCGACAACGCGGTCATGTAGCCCCGTGTACGTTGGGTGTGCGTAGAATCTGTCTGATAACCGGTGTTAATTGTGATGACTGTATTTGTGTGTGTTATCTGTTTTTTTTTAATTTAAGTACTGCAACTTAGAATTTTTCAAATAGTTCCTACTTTTCCCACCATGCGCCACCGTCAACGACTATAGGCCAAGTTCAGAACTTAGCTACTAGACGCCACCGCAGTCGGCTCTTGACAACGAACGTAGGAACCTATGAGCGTTGTTTATATTCTTAACCTATCCCATTTAGCTTCACACAGGTGCAATTAGTGGAAGGTTCTTTAACATGCCATAAATCTATGACATGGGACCGTCGGCTTTACTTCCCCTCCGAAGGAAGGCATACCGAGGGATTTTGACGCTCTTAAAATAATCCGACGGTTTCGGCCGGGTTTGAACCCGCTATCATGGGCATAGAAGCTCAGCATGCTACCGACTACGCCACCGAAGCCGCCAGTTAGGCAGTTTAAGTGCGTGTTTGTCGTTTGTAGCTATTTGAAAGCGATAATGGCTTGATCCAATTACGAGATATATGGAGACAAAGACCAGTGGTGGCTAGTGGGTGTTTGGCTTAGGTATTGGACTACCTTCTAGAGGGTAGATATGTTAAAGAGATTAATCATGAACAGTGCAATGGATTATAAGAGATTACTTCTTATTATTATTATATGGCACCAGCCTTGGTGGCCGAGAGCACTGACGAGCTCACTCATGCCTAACAGATATCGGGAGTGCGTGGGTTCACATTCCACCTCGGCCGTCCTGAAAATGGTTTTTCGTGCTTCCCCCATTTCCACCACCAGGCGAATGCCGGGACTGTTTCTTTAAGTGGGAAGGTACACCTTTCGCAAGACAATTTCTACTGAGTTAAAAACATATGTCATAAACTATAAATATGATGCAAAGAAATAAATCTTTGCAGGATTATTAAACACAGTTCACTAATTATTATGCACCAAACATATTTTATAATATGCTTGCAGTCATGCATTATTATACCACCAAACTTTCAACTGATTTTTGTACAGTTGGACAGCGTTTACATTATAAGTACCCCACAATTTAAGATATTTACATTAATTTTCTTTTGAGCTGTTGGTAACATTCACAGCTACAACATACACCAAAATATTTAATACACATATTCAGGAAATGGGGAGCGTGATGGCGCAGTGGCTTAGCTTCTCGCCTTTCACCCGGACGGCCGGGGTTCGAATCCTGGTGACAGCGGGGTGGAATTTTCACCCGGAAAATCACGTGGTGTCAGGAAGGGCATCCGGCCTTAAATCCCCGGCCAAAACCAAAATGAGCCTGGTTGGCTCCGGCGACCCCAATTAATTGGGAAAAGCTGAAGGGAGAGAAGATTATTAGAAGCCTCCGTGGCTTAGGCGGCAGCACGCCGGCCTCTCACCGCTGGGTCCGTGGTTCAAATCCCGGTCACTCCATGTGAGATCTGTGCTGGACAAAACGGAGGCAGACAGGTTTTTCTCCGGGTACTCCGGTTTTCCCTGTCAAAATTTCATTCCAGCAACACTCTCCTCTATCATTTCATTTCATCGGTCATTCATTTCATCATTGCTCCAGAGGAGTGCGTCAGGCCTCGGCAGCCGGCACAGTTCATATCCTCGCCGCTAGATGGGGGCTTCATTCATTCCATTCCTGACCCGGTCGGAGACTGGAAGCAGGCTGTGGATTTTCATTTTCATTTTCATTCAGGAAATATTTCTTTTTCATATTCTTACTCTAAATGTATAGTCTTTTACTTTTGTTCGGCAAAATATATTCTCATAAATGGGAAGTATGCTTGATACACAAAATGTTTTGGTGCATGTTGTTCATATTAGCACAATGCACAATCATGCAAAATGTCAATTAGATATCTTAAATAGTATTTCAGTTAACATGTAAACGCTGTCGCCTCCGTAGCGTAGCGGTCAGCAAGGTTAGCTGCCGCCCCGGAGGTCCTGGGTTCGATTCCCGGATCTGCCACAAAATTTGATGAAAAGTGGTACGAGGACTGGAACGGGGTCTACTCAGCCTCGGGTGGCCCAAATGAGTAGAGGGGTTCGATTCCCCCTCAGCCATCATCGAAGTGGTTTTCCGTGGTTTCCCACTTCGTCTTCGGGAAAATGCCGGGATGATACCTTCTTCAAGGCCACGGCCGCCTCCTTCCCTCTTCCTTGCATATCCATCCTCACCATCCCTTATCTTCCCTCATGAGGCCCCTGTTCGCTTTGCAGGTGAGGCCGCCTGGGCGAGGTGCCAATCCCACCTCACCAGTTGTATCCCTTCCGATTCGATGTTACCAGCTCTAGGACACTGCCCGTAGAGGCGGTAGTGGTGAGTTCCCTCGCTGAGTCCGTGGGTTCCACCAACCTGGAGGGTAAACGACTAAAAAAAAAAAAGAAAAAATGTAAACGCTATGTGAAAATAAAGTTTTCGGGAAACGAGCTTCAAACTTACTTAAGGGTGTGGTAGTCTGAATTTTAAAAAGACAACTTCATCGACAGAAACAACCTTTTAGGGTCATATCTCTGGAAGTAATTAAGATTTTTTATTCTGTTTTCACCAAATGAAAGATAAAACATAAGTCATTCAAATAATGCATTAAAGAATTAAGATTATTTGACTTTGAATTGCGTACCTCCCACCTTAAACAGGTCCACTGCTGACTTCCTTCGAAAATTCCTTCCCTTCCTAAATTAGTCCCTGGTTAGCGGCCGCCTGTCGCCATTCCCAGAGTTTCTCGACCTAGCAACTGTGCCAAACCTGCCGCTGTATAAATCTGATCGATGCTCAGTCAGGGCTAGGATTTTTAGGTAGGCCTAAATAAATATATTTTTATGTAAATACATATTTTAAGTATTTTTTCTATAAATACATACATTCCTGCTTTTCGCTTATTAGCACATAAAAAGACATAATGTTTTCATTAGTTTACATTAAAAAAAATCAGTATGCTAGATCTTTCAGTTTATTGAATTTTTGTTCTGTGTTACTACAACGGGGAAGGACCTGTGAGCTATCCAATCTTCATGCAGCTTCATGCAGCTTGCAACTGTGTTATTCTTAACTTGTCGCCCCGTGCCACTCGCTGTGGAAGACGGGCATTTCCTTGTCCATAGCCATACTTCACCACGTGTTAGATCCCTCTCTCCTCTAGCTACCTGGAACCAGTGTCACTCTTCTGACACTGTGAAGTGTAAGGCAGTTCTACGATGCCTAAAATAAAAACAGCTACAAGTTATCGTCTGTTGCAGAATTTAAAGATAATTTTACTTCTGATGGGGCGTTCTCTTCTGCCAACGATGTGGGAAATTAATCAAGGCTGAACAGCGATCTCAAGTTACACAACACCTCAAGGGCAAGAAACATATTGCTGCAGTTTCGCACCTTCAGAATAAGTGTTTCGCGATAATCGTCGGTCATTTGTGATGGACAACCTGAAGATGTATCTCGTTGTGTATTGTAATGCTTCAGCAGTCAGCGAGACATAGAATAAATTGCATATTGTTTATATTCACATTATTAAACTAAATTATAATTAAATATTTTTACTTTCTTGTCACATATTTCAGGTATTTTAATACATTAAAAAACTATTTTTCCCGGTTTTTAGCGGCCATAAATCCGAGCCCTATGATGACTGTAATAGTGCGTATAACTGCATTGCGGACAGGGATAGGGTTAGTGGCCCGGGACGTTAAGTAAGGATCTATTCCGGTGTTTGCCCGGAGAGAGTGTGAAAAGAAGCCGAAAGAAAACACATTCAGGATATCCGCTGTCAGCACTGGGTTTCGAACCTCCAATCTCCGGACTTGCTACAGTTGGCCTCGTGGCCGTGGTGCCCTACTTAACTAGCACGGCTACACCACCAGTGCGTTGATAGGAAATGTAATATGCTATAATATATAAAAGGAGCAACGGACCTTGCATATAGTGTGGGATAATCCGAGCGAGAACGGAACACTGGATGACAGCAATCAGCACAGGGATTCGAACATAAGATATCTGTTCTTGCAACTCCTCAATGCACTCGTAGGATATGGTTTAACTCTAGAATGGTAGCGTTCGTCTCCACGATGAAAACGGGTTACACTTCTGCTTCCCCCCACTTCTCCCTTTCGTCCATTTCCCACGAGTGGGCAGTCCTAAAATACAAAGCAAATTAGTCAAAATCCATACGACCCCTAAAAAACAATCAATATTAGTCAAAAAAAGCTCAAAAAGTAAAAATTCAAAAAATGCTTAACTAAAAAAGCACAAAATCAAACTTAGTCAAAATACAAATAAAAAGACACCAAAATTAGTCAAAAAAGCTCAAAATGTAAAATTACGAAAAAATGCTTATCTAAAAATACATAAAAATCAAAATTAGTCAAAATACAAATAAAAAATAAAATACAATTAGTCAAAAAAAGCTCAGTAAGACCAAAAAGAAGACAAAAATCTAAACTAATCAAAATCCAAAAAGAAAACAATTACAATTCGTAAAAAATAGTGAAAACCAGCTCAAAAATTCCAATAAATAAATAAATAAATAAACAATTAGTTAAAATCCCCGCCAAAAGAGAATGAAACAAAATTATGCAAAAACAGTCTCCATTCTGCTAGTATAGAGAGTGAAATAAAAGTTGACGTAAGTGGTATTTATTATCAGTTTCTAGAAACGTAGTCGTCTCCCATAACAACGTTGCAATTAGCGCTACCGTCCTAGGGTTAACTTTGACGGCTGCACTTCGGTGCAAAAAAAAAAACTGATGAAAACCAATAATAATAATAATGGTCGCGATACAAGATCAAGTAGTGGCAACAAAGAACTACCTAAAATACATCATTAACCCTAGAATGGTTGTGTTCGTCTCCGCGGCAAAAACGGGATACTTCTGCTCCCCCTCTTCACCCCTTTGTCCAATCCCCACCAGTGTTTGGCAGTCCTAAAATACAAGCAAATTAGTCAAAATAGAAAAAAAGTAAAAAATACAAAAATTAGTCAAAATAGCTGAAACGTAAAAAAGAACAAAAATACTTAAATTAAAAAAGCACAATCGTCAAAATAAAATAAAATAAAAACAACAATCAAAATTAGTCAAAAAAGCCTAAAAAGTCCAAAGAAACAAAATATAAAAGTTGGTCAAAATTAGTGAAAACTATCTCAAAAATATTTTAAAAAATTAAAAATTAGTGAAAGTAATATATATATATTCAAAAACAGTCTCCAATCAGCTATCCTAGAGAGTGAAATAAAAGTTGACGTAAGTGGTATTTATTATCAGTTTCTAGAATCGTAGTCGTCACCGATGCGAAGCGTTACCGATAACAACGTTGCAATTAGCAATACCGTTCTAGGGTTAACATTGGCGGCTGCACTTCTGTACACAATGAACTCAAACTGATGAAAACAACAAAAACACACATTAAGCTTTCAGGAGGGGGTGGCATGTTACCAGAGGCACATGCCGTGGGAGAATCGTACCTCTATCAATAATGGAATCATTCGTTAAATTAATTGTCTGTGATGTTGAAATCACTTGCGTGTAGTGACACGTGGCCTTGTGTAATTAATTGGTGAGAGTCAGATGACCATAAGAGGAACTAGTCTTCTTCATCGTCCACTAGCTTCAGATAAGTTCTTCCAGTAGAATGAGCATTCACCTGCATAAATCAGTGAGTGAAAGGAATTGTTATTGGACCTAGATGACGAGGACGAACTAGAATTTACTTCTTTTGAAGGCCAACAACACTTAATAGTTTGCTTCTCTCCATTTGTCCGCTTTTACGTAGTCTTACGAGGGTCATTTCATAAGTCATAGCAACTACTGTGTGTCATGCCAATTAATAAAGCAGCAGAAGTAGAAGTTCACTACATGCGATTGAAAATTACTGTAATGTAGTTTGAATGGTAATAAGTAGGGCTCGGATTCGAGCATATTTGCATATTTTTTTCCTGAATAGTACACATTGAAAGAAGCCTTTCGGTGGTATTTTCACCTCTCTGGTTGCATGTGAGATTTTCGATGTGAAATGCCATGTCCTGTGGTTCGGATTCCACGTAAAACGGAGGTCCCGTGGCTTATGATCGCGAGATTGACGGTCACGTTAAACTACAAGCTTCCTTCCTTCCTTCACCTCTCTGGGACCAACAGAATTGAAATTTATCGAGCATATAAATGCATAAAACCGCGGTTTTCAGAATAGAAGCATATACATGCATATTCTTGTGGTTTTCGTCTAAATAGCTTGTTTTTCTTCGAATTCTCCCCCGAATTCGGGCCCTGACAATCCTTAAGGTTCGAAAACAGAAATAATTATTGAAAAGCCTATCTGGTGCGAATAATAGAACCGCAGGCTTTTAACCTTTTGTGAGGTCGTTCTCGTCATTGAAACTTTTATTGACTGATTTAAGAAAATCATTCAAAACTGAAAACATAGAAAATTTCTTGTTGTACAGACCAATGCAGATCTACTTCATTGACTCGCCTAATTCTGAACATTTTGTAAATGAACTTTTAAACTGTATCTTTTATAAGAGCACTTCTCTTATACGCTCGGCAGCCTGCTTAACGTCATTGTCATCTTCATCTTCGGGATGAGATCATAGTTACACGGACTGATGTCGGGAGAATATGGGGTGGGGATAGAGGACCTCCCAGCCCCAGCGATCCAACAATGCCAACACAACGCCTGCTGTGTGTGCCCTAGCATTGTCTTGCAGAACGATGGGCGGTGTAACCATGTGGTGGCGCCGTTTCCTTCTCAGAGCTCCTCGGAGATGGTCTTGCAGAATCGAACAATAGTACGCCGCATTAACGGTTTGCCCTCGGGGAACAGTATGGCAGCGCTTCTTTACCATTGAATACGTTAAGCAGGCTGCCGAGCGTTCTCTTTGTACCATCAATGTATTGGGCAGTGCCAACGGGATCCAGCGACTTCCGCATCGCTGGGAACACGTTGTACGCAACGGTGGGGACTACATCAAGGGCCTGTGAAACTTGGAACCATCTAAGTGAGTTATTAATCCAATTATAACTAAGGTGCCAAAACTAAAAAACCAACCCATGTATATACTTGTAAAACTTGAATGCGAGTATATTGCAGTGTATCATACATACAATTAGAAAATAAAGATCGTATTTAAAGGTATGTTATTTGTTTTTTCGTTTCACTTTCCTTTCTATAGTTTTTAACGGTGTTTTTCGAGCATATTCTGCATATTTAACCGCATATAATGGGGGTTTCGAGCATATATATATCGAGCATATAATGGGTTTAAACTGTTTTTTTTCGAGCATATAATGGTTTTTTCGAGCATATCTATCGAGCATAAAACACATGGTTTTCGAACATATCTGGAGATTTTATCGAGCATATCGATCCGAGCCCTAGTAATAAGAAACTGGCTCCTGGTACATCTTGCAAGGCTTCCACATAACTTTGTCAACGATGAGGAAGGCGTGGAAATGCCATCGGCTGTGTGCGATTTGTCTATGTGTACCACCTCTCGTAGTAACACTCTTATGATGTCTCCCGTGTTTACAAACCGCTTCCCACGCAGCAGCTTCCTCACTTGTGCAGAATGATATAAATGCCGCAGTGACTGAAGTCTCCCACCCAACCCGACCATTGCAAAAGGTTTCTGACCCGAGTTGCAGGATAGGATGTTGTATATATATATACAGAATTTGGCCAATTATAGACCGCATAGAATCTCAGATAACGGTACATTATTTTTTTCTTTTCTTTTCTTTTCTTCCCAGAACTTTTTTCATTTGACGGATAATCGTTTGCCGTTGTTCCACTGACATCACCCTCGTAGGCCGTCGTTGAACTTTGAAACGTGTAACATCTGCTGAATGGACCCGTCGCCAAAATTCCTCCCTGTCCGAGATGATAGCATCTGTGATATTCAGTTGATGCAGTTCCCATCGTATCTCTTCCAGCCATCCTGTAATGTTTTTAGGTAGATTTCATTAGGAAGCTAACTATTGCAATGGGTACCATGTTTCGACTTCCGGAAAATTTCGACATATCTTCGCGTTTCACTTCCCCCAGACCCCAAAACCACCGACAGTTCAAAAGTTTATACATAATTTATGTAACTTATATATATATACTGTGTATATATATATATGTATGTGTGTGTGTATATGTATATATATATATATGTATATCAGTTTCTTGTGGACACGATAACTGCCGTAATTTTGCACCAATCACTTTGAATTTTTTTTACCGAATATGTATTCCTATAAAATCTCGGTCGAGTTCGTTACTGGGCTAAATCGGTCGATGGGGGTGAAAATGGTTTTAGGTAGATTTCATTAGAAAGCTAACTATTGCAATGGGTACCATGTTTCGACTTCCGGAAAATTTCGGCATATCTTCGCGTTTCACATCCCCCAGACCCCAAAACCACCGTCAATTCAAAAGTTTATATATAATTTATGTATATATGTATCTATATATATATATATACTAGCAGGTACCCGCGGCTTCACCCGCGATCAAGACACTGGGGACGATGCATTATTGCTGATAATTGGTCTATTCTATTACTGCAATCGCGGCTATAGGTTGGTCCATTCTAATTCTGAATTTTCTGATACATACAGTATATTGATATGAGCAGCAAAGTGGGAATTTTATAGAGTTGTGAATGTCTGCAGGGTTCGATGTTACGTTATGAAAACACATTTTAAAATTACCTTTTTGGTTTTGCCATATTCTGCTGAGACATAACGATTTTGTTGTCCGGATGCTCGCGAGCACGCCACATAGAGTTGTCCATGGGAAAAAATGGTTTTTGTCTAAATGTACACGTGCTACAGTTAAGTATGTGCCATTGCGCTTTGTTAAAGAAATTGCGAATAGTGTTTGAAGAGGGAACTGCACCCTTGCACACTGGAATGGCAATTCTATCGGAATATGGGGAATTAAAAATATTCTTACTTAAGCTATTCTGGATGTAATTTGGCCATACTTATTGGTGAATTGAACGTCAACATATCGCTATTAATAGACCTATAGTTAAATATCTCTCACCTTGGCCGCTGATGTACATTATGCAGTCTCTTCCAGTGTTACATCCCAGCGATTGAAATCTCCAACCACCCTTTTGCCTCACATGCCTCTCTAAGTAATAAAAATTCCTGATTGTTGTTGTTGTTTGAGTCTTCAGTTTTTTAACTGGTTTGATGCAGCACTCTATGTCTCCCTCTCCTGAGCTAATCGTTTCATCTCTCCATAGCTACCACACCCTACATCCGAAGCAATCTGTTTAACCCTGGTTTACCCCTACAGTTCTAGTCCGCGACCCTCCCATCCATAACTAAGCTTGCTAATCCTGGGTGTCTTGATATGTGTCCTACCCTCCTATCTCTTCTCTTCATTAGCAGTCGCCAGAAACATCTCTCCTCTCCCAATCGTCTTAATACCTCCTCCTTTGTTACCCTATCTACCCATCTGATCATCATTCTCCTGTATCACCACATTTCAAAAGCTTCAATTCTCCTCTTTTCTGCTGCACCATTAGTACATTAGTCCAACTCAGCAACATTTCAAGGTTTAAGCCGTGCCATGTGCGGGGATTCAATGGCCGTGAAAGACAAAATACCAACATTATTCCTCAGTAAGAGTAATTAAGTAAAAATAATAATAAACGTGACAGCCGGTAGAATACGGCACATTCGACTGTGAATATGGGTTGCTGATCATGATAAAAAACGAAAAAGAGCAGATCAAAATTGGCATTCAAAAATATTCAGTTAACAAAAAACAAATTTATAAAGAAAATTAAAGCATACAGTGAAAAATAGAAAGAATCTTAATATCGTAAATTAGAGTAAAGATCTGAAAGCTCGCTTACAATAACCAGCTCAAAGAGTATAAAATTAGACTCAAAATCACGATCGTATCCGACCCCCAAAAGCCACCACTATAAATAAAATATATCTCATTTTACGCGTATTAATGCGAGGAGCAATGTTCGTGGTTAGATGTGGGAACAGAACCCCGCGTCTTAAGGCCCTAAAACGAACGGTTTTCGAGATATTGCCAGAAAACTATCCCCGGTCTGGGAAATTTCAGCGGTTGTCATAGTAACGTTGATCTGTTTCTCAGAGGGAACACAGTTATTTGGGAATATCTCCGAAACCGTTCATTTTAGGAACTTAAAAAGTGTGTTTCGGGGTCCCTACAGGACCTCTGAGTATTGTTTGTCGTATCTGGCGGCTTAAAATGAGCAAAATCCGACCTTTGTACCGACTGTCCTTGCTCAGTGCCAAAGGGCCGAAAAAAGTCACTTACAAATCGAATTTCCAAAAACCGTTCCATAGTGGGCCTCTACATACTCGGATCAACCAACATGCAAAATTTCAGCTTTCTAGGTCTAGTGGTTTGAGCCCTGCGTCGATGAGTCAGTTTTGGATGGCCAATGCCAAAGGGACGAAAAAGTCACTTACAAATCGAATTTTCAAAAACCGTTTCTTAGTGAGTCTCTACATACTCGGATCAACCAACATGTAAAATTTCAGCTTTCTAGGTCTAGTGGTTTGAGCCCTGCGGTGATGAGTCTATTTTGGATTATATATAATAGATATATATATATCAGTTTCTTGTGGACACGATAACTGCCGTAATTTTGCACCAATCACTTTGAATGTTTTACATAATATGTATCCCTATAAAATCTCGGTCGAGTTCGTTAATGGACAAAATCGGTCGAAGGGGGTAAAAATGGGGGGGGGGCTTTTTTCGAAAAAGTGAAATATCACTATAACTCTCTTAATATGTGAAATATCGAATCCCTCCAAAGTTCATATTATGTGCCGAATAAGTGCCAACAATTTATGTTTAAAAAGTTTTTTGATATCACCAACCATTGGCCAATGGAGTGAAAAAATGTGAGTTTTTCGGGAAACATTAATCATATCTCTCTTAATAGGCCCAATATCAAAACCGTACAAATTGGACGATATTCCCCTAATAATTACCTAAAACTTTTGTCTGAAAGAATTTTTGATACAACCCACCATTACGCCAAGGGATGAGAAAAATGATTTCGGAATTAGAAGAGAATGCCAAGAGCCATCAGAGGTTACCATGACAACGCTTCTAAATTGATGAGGGATGAGCTATCAGAGGTTGCCATGACAACGAGATCACATTCAGTTTTCCATCTGACTATGTGGGAAGTGGCTTCGGTGACGTAGCCTAGCTGGTAGCATGCTGAACTTCTATGCCCAAGGTCGCGGGTTCAAAGCCGGCCGAAGTCGTCGGATTTTCAAAGAGCGCTGAAAATCCATCAGTATGCTTTCCTTCAGAGGGGAAGTCCAACGTTCGTTGCAAGTTACTGGTTGCGGTGGCATCTAGTAGCCAAGTTCACAGCTAGGTGTCGTTGACGGTATATTTGGTACCAACATTAGGAACTACTACTTGAAATTGACCGTCTGCAGTCCTTACCTGAATTACAGACTAATACATCCATCACAATTAACACCGTTTATCAGTCAGATTCTACACACACCCAAAGTACACGGGGTTATATGACCGCGTTGTCGCAGCCCTAAACTGAGGAATCAACCAACATCTCTGCGGGTGATAAAATTTGACGTGAAGAAGTAACAGACTGTTAGATAGTTACACATCAGTTCCAAACCTTGCATAAGGACGGTGTGACCACACGTATAAAAATGGACCCCAAATGACAAGAAGGTTGCCGTCCCCCTAACACAATAAAATGTTATAAATATGCATAGTAAGACGAAAGAAAAGATAATTGAGCTCCAATTACATTGTAAAATACTTTCTCGCAATAAATGAGGTCTGATCCTTCAACGAAAACCTGCATATTTTGCCTATTATAGCCTATCCCATAATTTGCCCGGTGAAATCTACCTCCGCCTTCCGGCGTGCCGAGAGGATTTTTTTTTCGAAAAAGTGAAATATTGCTATAACTCTCTTAATATGTGAAATATCGAATCCGTTCAAAGTTCATACTATGTGTCGGATAAAGCCCAAAAATTTATGTTTGAAGAGTTTTTTTATAGCACCAACCATTGACCAAAGGGGTGGGAAAAAGTGTTTTTTTCGGGAAACATTAATCATATCTGTCTTAATAGGCACAATATCAAAACCGTACAAAATGGACAATATTCCCCTAATAATTACCTAAAACTTTTGTCTGAAAGAATTTTTGATATGACCCATCATTACGCCAAGGGATGAGAAAAATGATTTCGGAATTATAAGAAAAGAGCTATCAGTGGTTGCCATGGCAACACTACTAAATTGATGAGGGATGAGCCATCAGACGTCGCCATGACAACGCACTTGCACGAGATCAGATTCAGATTTCCATCTGACTAAGTGTGAAGCGGCTTCGGTGACGTAACTGGTAGCATGCTGAACTTCTATGTCCAAGGTCGCGGGTTCAAAGCCGGCCAAAGTCGTCGGATTTTCTAAGAGCGCTAAAAATCCCTCAGTATGCTTTCCTTTGGAGGGGAAGTTCCAACGTTCGTTGCGAGTAGCTGGTTGCGGTGGCATCTAGTAGCCAAGTTCACAGCTAGGTGTCGTTGACGGTTGTATCTGGTAGCAACATTAGGAACTACTGCTTGAAATTGACCGTCAGCAGTCCTTACCTTAATTACAGACTTATACAGCCATCACAATTCACACCGTTTATCAGGCACATTCTACACTCACCAAAAGTACACGGGGTTACATGACCGCGTTGTCGCAGCCCCTAAACTGAGGAACCAACCAAAATCTCTGCGGGAAATATAATTTTGCGTGAAGAAGTAACAGACCGTTACATAGTTACACATCAGTGTCGAAAACTTGCATAAGGACGGTGTGACCACAAGTATAACAAGAAGTTCCGTGACGAACTAAAGAGCCTACTTTTCTTAAAATTTAAGATTCATGCCAATGATTAATCTATATGTATCTATCTAGAATAAAGACGAAATTAAGTTGGTAATATCGACATTTCTAATTAGTCTAATTAGTTCGAAATACTGTATACCTGGCATAATGCAGCCTAATGGAGAACTACAGTTGGCAGCCCTGGTGACTGAATATGTCCTTAGTTCCATCTCTTAAGGTACAGAATACAAAATTTGGTTGAAGTCCAATGGATAGCATGGACATTACATGCATTCAAACATTGGATCTAACAGCGCGCGTAAAATCATGTTGGCGATAATGACATGCATGTATTGGTCAGAAATAATCTGAAATAATATGATCAATTGTTGTGTCAATTTTGAATGAAATACATTAGTTAGTATAGAATTTACATGCATTTAAAAATTGGACCTATCAGCAGGTTTAGAATCATGTTGGGAGCACTGGCGTAGGCCTATATTAGTTACTCCAAATTAATCTAGAATGCCAGGTACTATACGTGTGCAAAGTTTAGAGCTATTGTCTTGCATACTTTCTGATATATTGATATTAGGGTAACAAAAATAGAGACAGTATATATTAACAGTTGGCAGCCCTGGTTACTCTCAAGAATCGGCATAGTCATATCTATTATGGTACACATAGCACATACGAAATTTGGTTGAAATCCAAATGATAGTATAGAAGTTACATGTATTTATAGTTGGACCTTTCAGCAGGCTTAAAATCATGTTGGTAGCACTGACGTATATATGTTACTCCAAATTAATATAGAATGTCAGGTACTATACGTGTGCATAGTTTAAAGCTGTCGCCTCGCATACTTTCTGATATATGGATATTTGGATATAAACAAATTGAGAGCATTAATTAACAGTTGGCAGCCCTGGTGGCTCTTAAGAATACGCTCAGTCATATCTGTTTATGTACACATAGCACATACGAAATTTGGTAGAAATCCAATTGATAGTGTAGAAGTTATAAGCATTTAAAATGTGGATCTATCCGGAGGCTTATAATCATTTTGGCCTGGAAATTAAACTGCAATATTATTATCTATACGCGTACCAATTTTGAAATTGCTCCCATTCATACCTTCCAAGATATCCAACATGGAGCTCAAATTTCAATTGCGATTTTTCAGCAGTTGATAGCACTGACATTATTTTCAAATATGGCCGTGAGATATTCAGGTATAGATCATTACTCCTACAAAATTTTGTTTCGATTGCTGCAGCCGTTTAGGAGTTGATAGGGGGGGGGGGGAGGGGCACACACACAGCCGGCCAGACTGACAGACAGACAGACAGACAGAAGGACAGACAGACACACATTTGCCCGATCTCATAAGTCTACTTTTTCCTCATTTTTGCAAAATGTGAAAAGTAGGGTAAAAATGGACTCTAAATGAAAAGAAGGTTGCCGTCATCATAAGACAATAAAATGTTTAAAATATGCATAAAATGACGAAAAACAAAGTTAATTAATCTCCAATTATAAAATTCTTTCTCGCAATAAATGAGGTCTGATCCTTCTACGAAAACCTGCATATTCTGCCTATTTTCGCCTATCCCCAAGTTTGTCCGGTGAAATCTGCCTCCGCCTTCCGGCGTGCCGAGAGGACTTTTTTCAATTTAGAGATGTAATCAAACATTTTCTTCGAGAGCCGATTAGTGTTCGTCCTGTAAAGATGTCCATACAATTTTAGTCTTCTATTTTTAATTGAAACTGTTATTTCTTCTTCCTCTTCAACCACCAATTTTCTTTATTCCTTTGGGGACCCAATATTTTTCGAAGTATTTTTCTTCCTTTCTTCTCTAGTTCAACTTGATATCCTTTTTTATTTAATGTTAAGCATTCAGAACCATATAATACCGCTGGCTTAGTGACAGTTGCATAGTGTTTAATTTTTGCTTGGAACGATGTAACTTAAAGGGTGTGAGTAAGCTGATAGGCAAATTCCATCTTCTTCAATCTCTCCTTGCACTGTGTGTTATCAAGTCCATTCGACTGGATCCATTCACCCAAATACTTAAATTTATCAACTCTTTGAATCTGACCGTATTGTGTTGATAAATACTTTTCCTTATTATCTTTGTATTCAATATTCTGTCTGTCTGTCTGTCTGTTAGGTAGTCAGCCCGAAGGCTGGTTGGATCCTCAAAAAGTACCGCCGTTACGTTATGTGAGTAGATACCCACAAAAACCCAAGGCAGCGCTATTTTGAGGCGTTCTAGGCAAGAAGAGGAGTGAGGTAGTTTGCCATTGCTTTCCTCACTGAGTCAGAACAGTAGTCCTAACCCCATGAGTTGAACCTTTCACAGCATTCACAGGCACTGACTGTGCCCCGAATGCCATTACTAAGCACCACCCATACCTCAGTAGCTTCCATATAATCACAGCCATGAGTGAGACTGAGACATCGGTGAAAAGCCACATTTTACTCTAGCCTGTGCCAACAGACAAATGCAAATGTACTGTATTCATCAAGAGATGGCAAACCGGCCTTATTCAATATTATATTAGCCTACTTTCGATTTTTGCAAAAAATGAAAGTAGACTTATGAGATCAACACAGGGCGAAAAAAGTGTGTCTGTCTGTGTGTGTGTATGTGTGTGTGTGAGTCTGTGTGTGTGTCTGTGTGTGTGTGTGTGTCTGTGTGTGTGTGAGTGTGTGTACTCTGAATGTCTGTCCCCCCCTATCAATTCGAACACGGTGAATGCGAATTGAACGAAATTTGGTACAAAGGTAGCACTAGCAAAGGACACCTCAGTGTCATGTTTTATATCGCCGCCATCTTGACGGAAACGTAATGGCGGCCAAACAAATGTTCAGAGCTTAAATCAAATTACGACTAACCTAATCATCCGATCTCTACCAAATTTTGCAACAACATACCTTTATGGGGGGAGCATCCTTTGACCAAACTAATAAGTCATCAGCGTAATAGTTTGCGGATGGCGGCCATCTTTGTGTGAAAATCGATTCCCCCTATTAATTCAAACACGGTGCAACCGAATGGAACGAAATTTGGTACAGAGGTAGTACTAACAAAAGGCACCCCAGTGTCATGTTTTATATCGCCGCCATCTTGACGGAAACGTAATGGCGGTCACACAAATGTTCAAAGCTTAAATCAAATTACGATTAACCTAATCATCCGATCTCTACCAAATTTTGCAACAACATACCTTTATAGAGGAAGCATCCTTTGACCAAATAACTAGGTCATTAGCCTAATAGTTTGCGGATGGCGGCCATCTTTGTGTGAAAATCAATTCCCCCTATTAATTCAAACACGGTGAAACCAAATGGAACGAAATTTGGTACAGAGGTAGCACTAGCAAAGGGCATCTCAGTGTCATGTTTTATATCGCCGCCATCTTGACAGAAACGTAATGGCGGCCACACGAATGTTCAAAGCTTAAATCAAATTACGATTAACCTAATCATCCGATCTCTACCAAATTTTTCAACTACATACCTTTATGGAGAGAGCATCCTTTGACCAATCTCATAGGTTATTAGCCTAATAGTTTGCGGGTGGCGGCCATCTTTATGTCAAAATTGATTCCCCCTATTAATTCGAACACGGTGCAACCGAATGGAACGAAATTTGGTACAGAGGTAGCACTAGCAAAGGGCACCTCAGTGTCATGTTTTATATCGCCACCATCTTGACTGAAACGTAATGGCGGCCACACGAATGTTCAAAGCTTAAATCAAATTACGATTAACCTAATCATCCG
Organism: Meconema thalassinum; assembly: GCA_946902985.2. Lineage (NCBI taxonomy): Eukaryota > Metazoa > Arthropoda > Insecta > Orthoptera > Tettigoniidae > Meconema > Meconema thalassinum. The sequence goes on from OX336388.2 coordinate 457,038,272, forward strand.
ATCTCTACCAAATTTTGCAACTACATACCTTTATGGAGGGAGCATCCTTTGACCAATCTAATAGGTCATTCGCCTAATAGTTTGCGGATGGCGGCCATCTTTGTGTCAAAATCGATTCTCCCTATCAATTCAAACACAGTGAAACCGAATGGAACGAAATTTGGTACAGAGATAGCACTAGCAAAGGGCATCTCAGTGTCATGATTTATATCGCCGCCATATTGACAGAAACGTAATGGCGGCCACACAAATGTTCAAAGCTTAAATCAAATTACGATTAGCCTAATCATCCGATCTCTAGCAAATTTAGCAACAACATACCTTTATGAAGGGAGCATCCTTTGACCAAACTAATAGGTCATCAGCCAAATATTTTGCGGATGGCGGCCATCTTTGTGTGAAAATCGATTCCCCTTATCAATTCGAACACGGTGAAACCGAATGGAACGAAATTTGGTACAGAGGTAGCACTAGCAAAGGGCACCTCAGTGTCATGTTTTATATCACCGCTATCTTGACGGAAACGTAATCGCGGACACCCAAATGTTAAAAGCTAAAATGTAATTACGACCAACCTAATAATCTAGTCTCTACCAAATTTTGCAACACCATATCTTTATGTGGGAAACATGCCGTCTTCATCATCACTTCATCCTCATAACGACGCGCAGGTCACCCACGGGCGTCAACTAGAAAGACCTGCTCTCGGCCTCTCCGGAGGCCACACCATCATAATCATCATTATTATTTATTATGAGTCGCCTCCGTAGCGTAGCGGTCAGCGTGGTTAGCTGCCGCCCCGGAGGTCCTGGGTTCGATTCCCGGCTCTGCCACGAAATTTGAAAAGTGGTACGAGGACTGGAACGGGGTCTACTCCGCCTCGGGTGGCCCATATGAGTAGAGGGGGTTCGATTCCCCCTCAGCCGTCCTCGGAGTGGTTTTCCGTGGTTTCCCACTTCGTCTTCGGGCAAATGCCGGGATGGTACCTTCTTCAAGGCCGCGGCCGCCTCCTTCCCTCTTCCTTGTCTATCCATCCTAACCATCCCTTACCTTCCCTCATGAGGCCCCTGTTCGCTTTGCAGGTGAGGCCTCCTGGGCGAGGTGCCAATCCCACCTCACCAGTTGTATCCCTTCCGATTCGATGTTCCCAGCTCTAAGACACTGCCCGTAGAGTCCATGGGTTCCACCAACCTGGAGGGTAAACGACTAAAAAATAAAAAATATATTTATTATCGTGTTGAAAGCCATTTTTCAGTGATTAAATGCTTTCCAGTCGGTCAATACGATTCTACCCAGCTTGTAATGATTCGTCAGCTGCCATGTTTATTAATTACTTGCCACTATTTCTAAAGACAAAACTGTCAACTTGTTTCATAGTCCTCTATCAAGGAACGAAGGTGTACATTTATATCTAAAATAGGTCCCAAGAATAGGCGACTGTACATTGAAAATTTGCACAGCCGCCATATTGGTTTGTGCTTGTTGCTGTTTACAAAAATATTGAAATAAAATTGCTTACATTCATCTATCGTGGTAAAAGCATCAGAGTTTTAGCTGTAATATGTTAAAAAGGCAATTGAAAAGTGAATATTAACATGGCTGAATAGTTTTGAGAGTCATATCTTGAAAATATGTTTCATATTCACCTATCATAGTGCACAATATCAGTATTATAGATCCAATGAGTTCCTAGAAAAGGAAATTAAATTTTGACATTCTTTTCAACCCCCATCTTGGTTTCTTGCTTATAACGGTTCAAATAATTGCCGTTTTCTAATTGTCCTATGTGTGTCCACTCCTTATTATTCTCGTTTTTACGTAGTCGGGAATGAGGTGCGATGTATTTCTAAGTGGTGGGTGATTTTTACGGCCAGATGCCCTCCCTGGCGCCAGCCTTGTGAGAGCAGTTAAGGAGAGATGGAATGAGTTAAGATGATTGAAACTGGGCTGGGAGGATGAAGGAAACTAACGTCTTCTATTAGAAGGTACTATCCTGGCATTTGCCTGGATTTGGAAATGCGAAACCACGGAAAACTATTTCAACGATGGCCAGTGATGGGATTCGAACCCACGTCTGCCAGGTCTGTAAAATGCTTGGTCCCATGACCTAGCGCTGCACCTTAGTGTGTATAACAGCTGCTGTAGGTTCGTGAGGAAATGGAATTGAATTTGATAATTCACGTAGACGCCATCTGGTTTTGTGTCTATCATGCATTTAAAAAATCATACCAGTAGTACTGTTTTTTTTGTTGTCGTCAATCATGGTACAAAATTTCAGGATAATGGCTGATAAACATCCTGAGAATAAGCTGTTTTGTTTTGAAAATTTGCAAGGCCACCATCTAAGTGTCAAAGAGTTGATTCTCATTAGACCCTGCAATCTAATAAATACAGTTTCAACTTCATTTCAAGCCTGGGTACAGCATATTGAGTGATGATGTGCTCAGGTTCACATCGACTTTTATTTCTTTTGTTTCTAATCACTGGATATACAGTGATATACTGGACATACAGTACTTGTGAATTAGTTTTACAGTCATGTATTAAGGTGAAATATGTATAGATAAAAGCTCTAATTGGCTTGTAGATTTTTGAATAGTGGTGAAATATTTTGCACGGCCCATGTTGGATTGATTACATCGATATTCCATAGGTACAACGGGGTACAGAGTAAATTCTCACAAGTTCCCTTCACAGATAGACAAACACACACGCTCAAAATTCCATTTGCCATTTCAGACGTGGTCATATTATTAGAATGCATGTCTACCCCTTACTACTCCCATTTTCAACGGGTTCGGGGATGAGATGCGGGTGGGATGGTGGCTTGTGGTGGGTGGCTTTTACAGCCGGATACCCTTCCTGACACCAGCCTCATGAGAGGAGTTAATGACAGATGAAATGAATGAAGATGTGGCTTCGGTGGTTTAGTCGCTTGCTGAGCTTCTATGCCCAAGATCGTGGGTTCAAAACATAAACAGTCGTATGCATTGCCTATAATGGTAATTAAGACACTCGTATGGAAATTATAAAACACGCTTCGTCCGTTTTATAAATATACTCGTGTCCTAATTATTGCCATTATAGGCTCGTTGCATAATGTACTATAGTTCAAAATAAAGAAATGTTCTACTTATCAGTTATTAGAAATAAATTTACTAAACCACAGGTTACGTTCTTTATTATGGTTACAAATAGTTGGTTGGTACCTAGGGGCTGCGACAATGCGGCCATGTAGCCCCGTGTACTTTGGGTGTGTGTAGAATCTGTCTGATAATCGGTGATAATAGTGATGACTGTATTAGTGTGTGTTATCTGTCTTTAATTCAAGTAAGGACTGCAGACGATAATTTTAAGTAGTTCGTAATTTCGCTACCGAATGCTACCGTTCACGGCACCTCGGCAAACATAGCTACTAGATGCAATCGTAGTCAGCACCTGGTGGCGAGCGTAGGAACTAATATAGCGTTGTTAAATAATCTAACCTACAAATTTTGGCTTCACACAGATTTAGTTAGTGGAAGGTTATTTTACATGCCAAAAGTCTATGATATGGGCCCGCCGGCTTTACTTCCCCTCCGAAGGAAGGCTTACTGAGAGATGTTTAACGCTCTTAAACATCTCGATGACTTCGGCCGGATTTGAACCTGCGACCTTGGACATAGAAGATCAGCATGCTACCAACTGCGCCACCGAAGCTGCTCTTACAAATAGTTAATGAAGAAGGAAATTCTATTTTTATTTAATAATTCGACCACGACTGCATTGACTACAATGCTACTCTAAGGAGAAGTGTGAATTGCAAATTCTATTTCAATTCCAACCTCGTACAGTGGTCTTCAAACATTTTGGGACTACTTCTCCCTTGACCTAAATATAAATGCCCGTCGATTCCTTATGTAATTCCTTATCGCTTGGCTGGCTAGATTAGACCACCATTGAACACGATCCATAAAGGTCTCCTGGAGGGTGGTGGCATATTTCATGTCTTCTGGACTGTAGAGGGTGCTCAGTTTACCTTGGTCAGTGTTGTACACAACTTAATGAACAGTTGGGGCTCTCTGTGTACAATTGGTCAGTCCTGTACTAACCTGCTGGACAGTTGGGTATACATATCGTCCCACGCAGACCTGAGCACGTGCTCGCTTTTGGCGTGTGCTGTACCCAGGCATCAAAAGAAGTTGGAACTGTATTTATTAGATTGCAGGGTCTAATGAGAAGCGAGCCTCGAGTCTGCCCACTCAATCAGACAACTCCACCCATGGCGAGGAGTGTATGCAAGAGCGACCCAAGTGCAGGAACCTGTTCTGGTGTGTTGTGGACTCACGGTCCTGCTCATGTGAGGAGACGCGAATATTAATTGTCCCACTCGACATCTGGCCTGAAGCTGGGTGATGTGTACAAGTCATCAAAATGTTAAACTGAAAGTTGAAATATCTGACGAATCCAGGACTCGAGCCTGGGCCCTTGGGATTTCCGGTCGGATGCTCTTACCAACTGATAGTGTATATCACCCACATACACTTTCTGTTTGCATGGTGAAGGCCTACTGGGATAATGACTTCTGTCACCTCAACACCTTTGTGTCGATAAGGTCTGCTGTGTGACATATTACAATTCTTAACACTATTTTATGTATGTATTTATTTATTTATTTATTTATTTATTTATTTATTTATTTATTTATTTATTTATTTATTTATTTATTAGGTTACTTATTTCTTCTTCTTTGTTCGATTTTGGCCTACTTTGGACCACGGGAAACAATTGACTTGCTGATTAGTCCTTTTTTCTGCTCCCAGAAACTCTTCATCCTTTCACTGTGGATTCTCTTTCTTTCTTCCGACCAGATGTTCTTGGCTCTTCTCCTTTGATTTTCCTGGAACACCTTGAATGCATCAATCGTAACTCGAAACACCTCTCTATTCCAGATCTCATTTGGACTGACCCCAACTTCCTCCATATCCTTTCTTATTTCATCTACCCATTTTGTAGTCGCTTTTATCTTGGTGATGTAATTAAAGATCTTCTTCGTTAGTCAACTATCGCTCATTCTCGTAAGGTGTCCAGAGAACTTCAATCTTCTCTTCCATATGGTAACTGTGATTTTTTCTGCTTGTCCGTAAATTTCTTTGTTTAGCCTCTTCCGCCATGTACCATCGTTTCTATTTTCGGATCCTAAGATCTTCCTCAAGATTTTTAGCCTATTTTCAATTTTGAAAAAATAGGCTTATGAGATCACCTTTTGTCCGTGTGTGTGTGTGTGTGTGTGTGTGTGTGAGGTGTGTGTGTGTGTGTCCCCCCTAATAGATTCTAAACGGCTGGAGCGATTTCAATGAAACTCGGTAACTTCATAGCACTATTCTGGGAGACCCCGACCGTGCCCTTCATTTTTTTACGTCTCACCAATCCAACATGGCGGCTGTGCGAAATATTTCACCAGTATTCAATATCTTCGAAACTATTCCCGATATCATCCTGGATTTTTTACGGTGATAAAGGGAAATACTAGAAGTTCATCTATGTGACATTTGAAAAATTGGTAACTACAAAACCAACATGGCGGCCACGCGAATTTGCGACTTTTAAATAGACGTTTCTCGCGATTTAACCAACCAAACGCAATATAACTTGCTACAGGATATGTTTATACACATTGTAATGCACCGACATCTAACTTGGTTCAATTGTTTTCATAACCACAAGATGGCGGATGTGCGAAATATTTCACCGGCATTCTATATCTCTGAAACTATTAGCAGTATCACCCTGACATTTTGTACAGAGATAAAGGGCACTACTGGAAGTTCATCTATAAGACTTTCTAAAACCGGTTAACTACAAAACGAACATGGCGGCCAAGCGAATTTGAAAATTTTAAATAGACCTTTCTATGATTAGCTACCTCGACGACTGGCTTATCCACGGACAAAATATACCAGTCGAGGAGGTCCTTCTCTTCCTTAAAGTGGTAGTGGGTGTTACCATTAATGAGAAGAAAAGTGTTCTACAACCAACTGTGATTATGCAATACCTAGGGGTTACCATTAACATTCCTGCTCAATGTGTTCTCCTCAACCCGGGTACGAAAAGCCGTGTGCGCCAAATCTTACGCGACATCCCGCATTATTCGGACAAACACGCACAGCAGGCGGCCGGGTTCATGAGTTGGGTGTGCTGGGTGATGAACTGGCCCATGTTCATCCCCAAGCACACCCTCTCGCGTGAAGCATATTGGCCCCGGCGCCTGCTCACCCCGGAGTTCCTTGACACCCCACGAGATATGCACCAAACGGACAGAGAAATTCGAGTCTTCGCAGATGCCACACCATGGAGCGTTGCCGGCATCATTCCCGAGTTCAACTTAGCCTGGGCCCAGGCATGGCAGTGGCAGGCGACCATCAATGAGTCAGAATTGGCGGCGGCTATCATGGCCGCAATATGGACTATTAAAGATGATGAAGTGCCTTTTTCCCAATGTATTTCTGTGTACACTGATTCGTCCGTGGCCCGGTACACTCTCATATCGGGTCGCGGACCCCTCCTGTATAGAAATGTTTATATTCTTCCAATGTATGTATCATTAATAAAGCTGGCAGCAGAGCGGGGGATTGCCCTCGCGTGGCGAACCGTCCGTTCGCTGGAGAATCCGGCTGACGGGCCCTCCCGGGCCGTACTCGCCGATGTACGCGCGGCACTGCCGTGAGTATATCAGGCGGCCGCGCCCGGGGGGACCCGTCAGTTGGTCTTTATCTCTAGCAGCGGACGCGGACACCACAGCTGGCTGACTCCTCCACCACACGACTGCTCCCGAGCTGCCCGGCTCCGCTCCTTATATACGAAACCCGGACAGGCGCGTACAAAGGAGGCGAAGCCGAGCGCACGGGCGCAGCCGCCTGGCGAGGAGCGGCCGGGCTGAGGGCCCATTGCTTTATTAATAAATTTCTGCAGCCTTACAAAATTTTTATGGCCTGAGAAACATACAAATACATCAAAATTTCAAAACAAAAGGTTTAACAAAGAAACTCAGATCCAAACAAGAAAATTTAAACACTGATGCACTATTCACTGTTGCAAATGTCACTGTCCCTGTTCCCCCATTTCACTCTGCAAATTCCACGGGCGACGACCCAGACGCTCTGCTTCCTGATGTGAGAATTCCGTTCGTACCAGGGCCTGTTCGTAATCGTGAAGAGAACGCCAAGATGCCGTCCGTTGGAGAGTCGAAGGGTCGGGACCTGTCGAACTGCGACGAATCATCCGCCGGGAAGGAGATCCGTGCAGTACTATCTGGCTGCTGGTGCCCCTCTTCCGCCCCCGCGTGGTCCGCGTCCTCGGCTGGCCCCTCGAATAGGGCCTCCGCGGGAGACCGCGGGCTGGCGGACTGGTAACTGGAACTGGAAGTTCGGTGGTAATGCAAGTACCTCGTCCCCTCCAGCGCTGTCTAACTGAATGGCGTATGCCCATCCTTTTGTCAGGGCGGCATACAGCAAGTTGGCCCGGTTGAATGTATACTTCTGTTGACCGGGATCTAGGAGGTTCCAACTGGACAGCAAATACAAGGTGGTCTGAACGTCGTGATGGTCCCTTCCTGTCGGGACGTAGATGAGTTGCTGCTTCAATGCTTGGGCGAGGTTCCAGACTCGTTGTGGCGCTGGAACTGGCAAACCCTTGGGGTAGTCGTCTGGCGCTAGGGAGCGCCATTGAAAGTCAACTGGTGGCAGATGATATCTGGCGTGACGTTCGGCAGGCTCGTGTTCTGGTTCCTCAAAATCTTCAGGTTCCTCTGGTGGTTGACGCTGTAGCTCTAGACGATTGAGTCTCTGGTTAATCTGCTCGAGTACACGAAGGAGTTGTTCGTTATCTGCCGACATCCGGACCGCCGAAGTAACTGAAAGAGTATCGTCAGTAGATGATGGAGGCGGACTCGGAGGTGGCAACACCACCCGTTTAGCTGGTGATGCTGATCGTGATCGTGCTGGCTGCGTCTTGTGATGAGTTGTGTCCTTTTTGCTGGAAGAAGCCTTCTGTTCGCGGAAGTGTTGTGCTACACTGGCTTGAGACTGTCGCGGAGTTGTTGCCGGTGCTTTTTTCTTAGACTGTGTAGTTTTCGGTGTTGACTTAGGTGGCATACTCCGACGACTCCAGGTGGGCCACGACGGGTGGCAAGAAGAGAGATCACGGACTGCTGCTGGCTGACTCCTCCACCACACGACTGCTCCCAGTGCCCCCCAAGCCACGGGAATTAACCCCAGGGAATTAAAATCCCGGATGGCTCGGCCAGGAATCGAACCCGGGGCACTTAGGGCCAAAGCCTAGCACGCTAACCATTTAGCCACGGAGTCGGACATAAATTATAACAATAGGCAGAAAAAGAAAACCCCAAAACCCAAGACTGGTCTGGAACCTGAAGCAAACACATCGTGTAATTCCAGAGTCTTAAACTCTCCTCTATGCCCAAGATAGCGAGTTCAAACCCGGCCGAAGCCGTCGGATTTTTTAAGAGCGTTAAAAAAAATTCCTCAGTTTGCCTTCATTCGGAGGGGAAGTAAAGCCGACGGTCCCATGTCATAGATTTATGGCATGTTAAAGAACCTTCCATTAATTGCCCCTGTGTGAAGCTAAATTGGATAGGTTTAGAATGTAAACAACGCTCTTAAGTTTCTACGTTCGTTGCCAAGAGCCGACTGCGGTGGCGTCTAGTAGCTAAGTACTGAACTTGGCCTAGTAGTCGTTGACGGTGGCGCTTGGCGGCAAAAGTAGGAACTATTTGAAAAATTCTAAGTTGCAGTACTTAAATTAAAAAACAGATACACACACTAATACATTCATCACAATTAACACCGGTTATCAGACAGATTCTACACACACCCAAAGTACACGGGGCTACATGACCACGTTGTCGCAGCCCCTAAACTTAAGAACCAACCAACCAACCAACCAGTCTTAAACTCTATTCCTGAGCTTTTCCTTCCAGTCATAGTTTTGATCGAACTTATAGGACTAGACTTATAATCGATATTACAGGCTTTCCAAGTTAAAAGCAGAGAGATAAAGGTCTTGACCACGCATAATCGAAGGCTCCACGCCTCATTATTCATCAGAACAAAGACGATCTGGGTTCGTCAGTATTCAATTAGCCTTAGCGTTATTCTGGTTTGAAGAAGTAACACAGCAAAACGTCGTAGGCGAAGAGGTTTTAAACGGGCGTGACCTAACGGTCCGACAACATTCTATGTTGGGTGCAACGCTAAATTATTCTTTGTGGACTCTTTATTTGAGATTCAGTACAGGCAACAATTTTGTTAAATATATCCACAGTTAAAATCATGGCAGTCAGAATTGGGTTTTATTTGTATATCAATAAATTTACGTTAACCATTTATTTACTTTCTCTTCATGGATAATGCTATTAACCTGATCTGACCTCAGTAATCCTAAGTAAGCGATCTCTTCATGGATCGAGCAATTCTTGCAATAGGATGGTATTCAAGGGCAAGCTTCGGGATTCTGTCATCACCCTTCCTTAGAACGTATTTTTCCGATTTCCTTTGTTTTGGGGAATTCTATCATTCGATAAAATTGTATTTAATTGCTTCCTTATTTCTTTATTGTAACGGCTGCAGTGACCGAAAGCGCTAACGCGCCTCGGTGGCATCTGGAGAGCGTGGCTCCGAATTTCACCGCATCCATCCTGAAAATGGTTTTCGTCGTTTCCCATTTTCACCACCAGGCAAGTACCTGGACGGTTCCTTTCACCATGTCCACGGCCGACTACAAAAATACCTTCTCTGACCCTTTCTTACTTAGACTCAAATTAGAGGTCGCCTGCGCGATCAGCCTCTCACCAATCCCCAGTTGTACCTGCTAAATAAGTGTGTCCAGCTCCCAGATATTGTCCTTGCGACGGTAGAGGAATGATCTCTCACGGAGTCCGTGGGTTAAGCCGAGCTGGGAGGATAAGTGATTTTAAAAATATCTTCATTGCGTTTTCTGCCTTTTAGGGTCAAACCTTCATTGATCTCAGGAACTTGCTTCCATTAAAGTCTTATAGAATTTATGTTGGGTCTCTTCTCGTACTGCTCGGGTCTAAGCTCCGTGAACCTGAGAGAGGAATGTGGATCGCGGACTATGAAGAGTGATGGTGACGAGTGATGAGGGTTCTCGGTCCGTGCGTAGTAACAGAACCAAATACATTGCTCGTTGACTCACTCACTCATTCGCAACACCACAGTGGTGTGAACAACGACTCTATGTTAGCAGTATTGGAATAGACATGAATTCCATATAACAGCGGGCTGTTAACAGGCCCTTCACTTCCCGCCTGCCACTTCACCACACCTCGCAATTTCACAAAGCTTGAACCCGAGCAGTACTTTACTCTTCAGCGTTCATAGAATTGTTGGCCAAAGGAAGCCGAGCAGTAACGATTTCAGTGAATCGAATCGAAGAAAAACCTGCCGTCCGTGTGCCTTTTAAGCTTAAGCTAGGTAAACCGTTGACATATATATACTATGAGTGTAAGAATTGATTGTTCAGCCTGAAAAGTTCTAAAAAAAAAAAAAAAAGGTCCACCACAACATACTGTATCATTAATACTTCGCCCACTATAGGCCTAAGTGTTTTTAGCCTACTTTTCACATTTTGCAAAAATGAGGAAAAAGGTAGTCTTATGAGATCGGGCAAATGTGTGTATGTCTGTCTGTCTGTCTGTCTGTCTGTCTGTCTGTCCTTCTGTCTGTCTGTCTGGCTGTGTGTGTGTCCCCCCCTATCAACTCCTAAACGGCTGCAGCAATCAAAACCAAATTTAGTATGAGTAAAGATGTGCACCGGAATAGCTCACGTCCATATTTGAAAATGATGTCAGTGCTACCAACTGCTGAAAAAACGCACTAGAAATTTGAGCTCCATGTTGGATATCCTGCAAGGTATGCATAGGAGCTATTCCAAAATTGGCACACATGTAGATAATACTATTTCAGATTAATTTCCAGGAGGCCAACCATGACAGTGTTGCCAAAATAATTTTAAGCCTTCTGATAGGTCCAATGTTTAAATGCATATAACTTCTACACTATCAACTGGATTTCAACCAAATTTTGTATGTAATATCTGTACATGGACAGATATGACTGAGCGTATTCTTAGGAGCCACCAGGGTTGCCAACTGTTAATAATTGCTCTCTCTATTTTTTTATCCAAATACCAATATATCAGAATGTGTGCAAGCCGACAGCTTTAAACTATGCACACGTATAGTACCTGACATGTTTGATTAATTTTGGAGTAACTTATATACGTCAGTTCTACCAACATGATTCTAAGCCTGCTGATAGGGCCAATTTTTAAATACATGTAACTTCTATACTATCTGTAGGATTTCATCCAAATTTCGCATGTGCTATGTGTAACATATCAGATATGATTATAAGTATTCTTCAGTGCAATCAGGGCTGCCAACTGTTAATAAATGCTGTCTATATTTTTTACCCTAATATCAATATATCAGAAAGTATGCAAGCCAACAGCTCTATACTTTGCACACGTATAGCACCTGACATTCTAGATTAATTTGGAGTAATTAATAGAAGGGAGTGCTGCCAACATGATTCTATGCTTGCTGATATGTCCAATTTTAAAATACATGTAACTTCTATACTAACAAATGGATTTCATCCAAAATTGGCACAAGAAGATATCATAATATTTCAGATTATTTCTGACCAGCACACGCATGGTATTGTTGGCAACATGCTTTTACGCCTGCTGATAGATCCAGTGTCTAACTGCATGTAACGTCCATTGGACTTCAACCAAATTTTGTATTCTGTACCTTAAGAGATGGAAATAAGAATATATTCAGTCACCAGGGCTGCCAACTGTAGTGCTCTATTAGGCTACATTATACCAGGTATATTTTGAACTAATTAGATATTTCGATATTACCAACTTAATTTCGTCATTATTCTAGATAGGTTCATATTCTGTAGAATAATCATTGGCATGAAAAGTAGGCTGTATAGTTCTTAACGGAACTTCTTGTTACGTTTTCATTTCGTCCAAAAATTTCCATTCAGTGGAAATTTTAATTACTAGCTTCAGAGCGAGTGAGCCTATCATCCCAGCTTCAGCCGGCATCAAACTGTCGAGTCGTGTCGAGTTCAGACTTCAGAGAAGAGTATATGTGTTTGGAGTTTCGCTGTTCACCTCGGCTTTTCTGAATTGCGTCTGGGACCTGCCGTGCGTGCGCCTTTTAAGCTTACGCTGGGTAAACCGTTAAAGATACCGGGCGAAGCCGGGATGGGTTGCTAGTGTATAATAAAACAAAAAGTAACAACTTGAAAACTAATTGAGATAATTATTGGTGGTTTGTTTATACAAGTAGAGAATTTCAAAATGATGATTTACCCCGTTAAGACGGGGCAGACGTCAAATCTGTATTCCACCATTCTCCATGTGTTTTGTGGCATTGTAAGTGTAACATTTGCTTTGTTAATTTATGTAGGGGCTTTTCGAGATCCTGGTTATGTAGCCCCGTGTACTTGTGTGTGTGTGGGGGGGGGGATTTGTCTGATAATCTGTGTTATTGTGTTTGCTGAATTAGTGTGTGTATTTGTGAGATAAGGAAGGATTGGGAAAGAGACGGCCGTGGCCTTAAGTTAGGAACCATCTCGACATTTGCCTGGAGTAGAAGTGGGAAACTACGGAAAACTACTTCCAAGATGGCTGAAATGGGAATCGAACCCACGTCTTCTCAGTTTTGCATCACGAGATTCAGTGTTCCCCGTTCAAATCTCCAGGCCAGAATTTCTTGGCAAAGAGAGGAATCGAATCCTGAACTCCAGGGTAACAGTCAAGCATGCTAGCCGCTACACCACAAGATGGTCGTAACATTTGTCGTAGCAGCTTGAATGTGGTAGTGTACATCTGGTAGATTACGAACTGGCTGTTTGGTAGGCCTACACTAGATTATTGATTCTTGACAAATCCCCACCGGTAAAAATCAAGTGGCGTAAGATCTAGGCTCCTAGGGGGGCCATGATATGAGATAACTACCCCTTACAAACCAGCGATGGCGTGGAGGTTTTACCTTCCCCATTAGCAGCACTTGAGTCTGTTCACCTTCCCGGGAATGTGGAATGTAACCACGTCAGAAAAACAGAGCATATGGAGAAATGCCTCAGTTTAGTCAATATTCACCTAAACTGCTTCTCCAAATGCCTTCCGACGCGGCTTGATGTCAAGTTTCAGTTTGTGACGAAGCTGGTAGGCTAGCTTTCTTGGCTGTCACCCCGGAGGTCCGGGTTCGATCCCCGGTTCTGCCAAGAAATGTAATTCAGTTCCTAGGGGTGGAACGGGGTACACTCATCCTCGCGAGGAAAAACTGAGAAGAGGTGGGTTCGATTCCCATCTCAGCCATCTTATAAGAGGTTTTGCATGATTTCCCATTTCCACTCCAGGCAAATGCCAGGATGGTTCGTAACGTAAGACCACGACCACCTCCTTCCCAAACCTCGCCTGAATTACAAATCCACACACTACTACAGATAACACAACAATACAGGTTATCAGACAAATTCGACACACATGAGGCTAATTCATCATGATGTCCCTTAAATGAAACAACAACAATATGAGAAGAACCACGTGGATTTAGAAAAGGTAGATCTTCATTTTCTTTTCTCCTTAGTCAGTTTACCCTCCAGGTAGGCTTTTCCCACGGACTCAGCGAGGATCCCATCTTTACCGCATCTACGGGTAGTGTCCTGGAGCTTGACATCGTGTCGGGGGATACAACTGGGGAGGCGGGACTAGCGCCTCGCCCAGGCGGCCTCACCAGCAAATCGAACAGGGAGCCTCATGAGGGATGGGAAGGGATGGGAAGAACGGGAGGGATAGACAAGAAAGAGGGAAGGAGGCGGCCATGGCATTTGCCTGAAGACGAAGTGGGGAAATCACGGAAAATTGCTTTGAGGATGGCTGAGGTGGGAATCGAACCCCCTCTACTCATTTGGACCACCCGAGGCTGAGTAGACCCCGTTCCAGTCCTCATACCACTTTTCAAACTTCCTGGCAAAGCCGGGAATCGAATTTCTGACCCTCGGGGTGGTATCTAAGCACGCTGACCACTACACCACGGAGGAGACTTGTAGATCTTGATAATTAACCTAAATGTTCCACTCCTTCAAACTACAACCACGAATATCTCTAGGATAGTGGCATTGACCTTCTGTGACAGTATTCCAATGACTTTATGTAGCCATCGATTTAGTGGCGTATCTTATGTGTTTCATACATTCATCTTGTTAAGAAGGGCACACTCAAGTATGTGACTGATGTATGATGTCTCATATTGGGAACTTAACAAGGTATTTCGCTTTCGTATGCTCCATTGTTCTTCACGGTAATGTATAACCCCGACACTAGGTCCTCCTCCAATCATTCATCGCCTTGCGTGGGCTACCTGTTCTCATTTCATGAGTGATGCTCATACTTTACGGCAGCACGCGAAATGCCAAAGCTGAATGTCGCCAACGCGGAATCCGTCAAGACATTGGTCAGAGATCATCTATCTTGGAGCGTGAAGTGGAAGAGCCGGATGATGGTCTTTGTACGGCGACAGAATGCATATTTAGACTTGAGTTTCTCTAAAGGTCATAATAATAGGAAATTCGGGAAACAAAGTCACGGTGAAATGTTTAGCATTTGCTGATGATCTGGCAATCATTATTAAGACTAGAGATGAAACCAGATACGCCGTAGAGTGACTACACAATATAGCATCAAAGGCAGGTCTCCAGATATCGTACGAGAAGACCCAGTACATGGAAAATCGACATCAAAATGGGAAAAAGAAAAAAAGAAAAAGAAATGCTCCGGTAGAAATGGAAAACGGCACAATTTTACAAGTATCCTCCTTCAAATACCTTGGAGAAATCATACTACCACCAGCACCAGACAGTGGGGCCATTATGTAAAGAATCACCAAACTCCATAAGGTGTACAGACTGACGTGGCATTACTACAACAAGAGAGTTATATCGCGTAATGCAAAACTTCGACACAACAAGACAGTTTGGCCGGAAGCTTTATACGTCTCAGAAACCATTCCCCTAGGAGGTCTCTCTAAAATTATAGAAATTGAAGAGCAAGAACGGAAAAATCTCCGGAAAATGTATGGTCCCACGAAAGAAAATGGAATGTGGCTATAGAGCAGAAAAGCGGACCTCTCTTCCTTAACTGAAAGCTTCAGTGATGCGTACGCAAGAGACGTCGGGAATTATATGGCCATATCTATACAATGGACAGGGACAGACTAACCAAAGGAATATTTACAGTAATTAACTCAAAGAAGGTCAAAATAAACTAGCTAGAAGAAACTAAGGTGGACCTCCAAGAAAAAAAATTAATAGCCTTACAGAAGACGCATATGATGTGTAACATGGTACATGATATCCTACTATGTGTCTGCCGAGAGCGTAAATCCCTTGTTAACCGTGAACTCTGTTGGCTATTGAAATAACTACTTGTAAAACTCCAGTGCCAATGATTTATTGTAAGAATATCTTTAAAAGTACCTCCAAAACTTTAAGTAAACCGTATGCGATATACATTCCACATAGCCACATGGTCGACATGCACGAACCGGTCAGGATTTAACACTGGAGATTTACCAGTAGCCTAGTTATTTCAATGACCAACACAGTTCACTGTTAACAAGGGCAGACACATAGCAGGATAACATGTCACATGTTACACATCATATGCGACTACTGTAGGCCTAAGGCTCTGAATATTTTCACACCAAAGACCGACAACTTGAAGATGATTTATTGTAGGAATATCTTTAATGGGGCCTCCAAACCTTGAAGTAAACCGTATGCGATATGCATTCCACATAGGCCTGTATGTTGGCCGACAGTACCTCGAATGCTTACATTAAATAAGAATACAGCAAAAGTATGAAGATTTAGTAAATCCTAATTGTTTCCAGCAAATATGATATAATGAATATTTTCACACCAATGAACGACAACATGAAGATGATTTATTGTAGGAATGTCATTAATGGGGCCTCCAAACCTTGAATTAAACCGTATGAGATATAAATTCCTCATAGCCACATGGCCGACAGTTCGACGTGGTACTAATTTCCACCACCGCGCGGGCTCATTGTTTCCGTCCCATTTCCCTCCAATTTCCGTCCCTTTTCCAAAATCACTCCCACAAAAAATATCCACCTTCCGAGTGAAATGATGTTACACATCAAAAATATCACAAACGACATCATAGAAAATCATGGAGCCTTTAGTACAATAGTACGCAAGCACAAATTCATGGAGAAACCTAATAAGAAAACTGGTAGCAAGTGATCAACAGAGCACAGAACACAGTGCATTCATGAAGAGATTTTGGGAAAATCAAGAAGTTCAAATGCGCTCTTTGAATGGGCATAACGAATAATAAAAAAAAAAATAATAATAATAATAATAATAATAATAATAATAATAATAATAATAAGGGCAACCCCAATTAATACCACATCCAAAGTCAAATTCCAAGGATGTATCTCTGAACCCTTTGAAATCAAGACAGGTGTTCGACAGGGAGATAGCCTGTCACCTCTGTTGTTCAACTGCGTGCTTGAAAAGGTAATACAGAATTGGCGACAGAAGTTAAAAGAAGGAGGCCTTTACAAACCTATCAGGATCGGGACGAAGAAAAACGGAGTGGAAATAGATTGCTTAGCATTCGCTGATGATATAGCCCTGATGACAGAAGATTTCGAAAGTGCAACAGAACAGGTCAATATATTGAAGGAAGTAGCAGAACAAACAGGATTACAAATTTCCTTTCAAAAGACAGAAGTAATGTCGAACATCAAGGATGATACAGCACAACTAAACACCAAATATGGAACGATAAACCGTGTTAATAAATTTAAATATCTTGGGGAATGGATCCAGCAAAATGGCCTTGACAACGAAGCCATAGAAGCAAGAATCAAGAAAATGGAAGTCGCTTTTCAATCCACCCGCAACATATATAACAAAAAGTGCTTTTCTATGAACACAAAAATTCGTCACTACAACACTGTCATCAAACCAGTACCGCTATATGCATCTGAATGCCTTATCCTATCCGAGAAATGTTTGCTCGCGAAGTTAGAGAGAAAAGAAAGAAAGATCCTACACATCATACTTGGCCCAGACTACAAAAATGGCATCTACATCAGAAAATCCAGGCAAGAAATTTACTCGAGGATAGAGAAGATCACAGACACAATGCGAAAACGCAGAGTTTGCTTCTACGGTCATATGCGACGGATGATCGATTCCCGATGGACGAAACGTATCTTCAGTATATTCGACTCAAAACCAAATACGACAATGCCATGGTATGTTAACGTCCAGAAAGATCTGAAAGAAATGGGGATACGAGCAGAAGATGCACAAGACCGAAATCTTTATAGAGCAGCCATCAAGACGTTTGGGACTTTCCGGGCCGAAAAACGGACAACTGGTGCGAAATGGACAGAGGAACGTCGTGCCAAACACAGTGAGCTCATGAAGGCAATGTGGATCAAGCGAAAAATGAACAAATGCCAGAATGTAAAATGAGGCTTATCGTGGTCCCTAGTTGGCCGATTAGCGAAATTGAATGAATGAATGAATAATAATAATAATAACTGATACGTGCAAGGGCACGTCTCTACCATTTCAAACATGTATTTAATCATGGATGCTGTTCTTGAAGTTTGAATCGTCCGCTTCGCCGCTCAGTACCGCCTGTGACCACAAGATGGTAGCTGCAGTCGGACTTTGGAAAGATTCAAGTAGTTCCTGCTTATTCACCAATAGAGTGCGTTGGTGTTTCCTTTAAAACTCTACCAATTCGTGACATAAGTGAAAGACAATTATGATTCTACGTCATAAAACAAAGAACGGTGTGTGTTCTTGATACCGCCAAATTATTTACTAATTTATGACATTGTTGTTTTGAGGTGTCACTCCGTGATTGGACAATATTATTTACATAAATGCAGTTCGGTTCTCGACGCAAAAAGCCCTCCGCCATCTTGGGGAGTCCATTAGCTGTCGCCAAGAGAAACAAGAAGGACTGGTCGTGAAAGGTGTCACCGCTGATGGGGGGCGGTTGCCTCCCCCATCCTCTTCGAAATATAAATATATTCAAGAGAAGATATGAATGCCAATTCTACTTGGAAATTGCCTGTGGTCTTCAGGTTGTGAATTTCATCGTTTAGACGTGTGAAATGTGATTGCATCTCGATGCGTACCTTCGCTTGTGACCTAAACGAAGCAAGTGCTGGGCGGGCTTCTTCAGGGCAATCTTGTGCCATATTTTATTTTATTTAAAACGTGTTAGTTTTTTTGTTTTCATTGTGTCTCCGCTGTGAAGTTTTAAGGTACGTTTTTTTAAATTTAATTTATCTAATTATTGTATTTTGGGAGCTCCAATTTTGGCCGTGTACGAATGTTGATCTTCTGTTGTGTTTTGGCTTGTAGGCCTAAAATTTCCTTTACGTTTTAATAACGTTTCCTTGTATATATTATGTTTGTTATTTTTTTTTTACCTTCTGGAGACACATTTATTAGTTTATTTCACGTTTAAATTATTATTTATTTTCTTTTGCCAATCTTATGATTGATATAGTATTCTAATGAATTTATTCATGATCCGTGCCCTTTACACTTGTAATAGTTTTTAGATGTAATTATTTTCCGCCGTTCATTTCCTTCTACTAATGTTTAAATTTTAATCTTATTAATTGTTTGCCGTAATTTCGATCTGGCATGTTTTTTGTGTGGCCATGTTGTTTACCGTGATGCATTGTGGTCTCATGGTCAGTCCATTGGCGCGGCCTCTAAAAGCAGACGATTGTGTGTTAACTTAATTCCTTTTTTTTAATGTAATCTTGTGGATGTTAATTTTGTGATTTTTGGTAAATGTCCTTGTGTTTTTCGCCGGCGTGCATATCATTTATTTATTTATTTTCTATCCCATTTAATTCATTTTTTTTAAATTTAATTTAATTTCACCCCTTTCTTTTTTCGGCGTGGCCTGAACTTCTGCATGTCGGATCGATATTGCATTACCTTGCAAATCATCAAGCCCTTTCTCATTGTGTTGTGCATGTAATTTTTATTTTAACCTTTGGGCTGTTTAATTTTTTTTATTTTAAATTAAGTCTTTCCTCTTCTTGGCTTTGCAAGCAAGCATGTTAGGCGCTATCTGGCCTTCTTGTAAATTTGTGTTGGTTGATGCATGTTCAGTTTAGGGTGAAGGTTCTTCTTTAAATTTTTAATATTAAACCTTTTATTATTTAATTTTTAAATCTTTGGTTGTGGCATTATTTCACCGACGGCAGTTCCGTTAGTTTTTGGGGGGTGTTTGTACGATAGCCTGTGTGTGTTGTCCCCTTCTCCATCTTCCTTCCACTCCTTTGGAGCTCTTCTGTTGGGACATGTCATCTGGAGGTGATTTTGCTGCGGAAGTGACCCGGACCCCTGAATACAGGTAAGTTGGCCCATCCACGCTCCCGGTACCCGTATCATTCTGGTAAGCAAAGCGTTGGTTATCGAGAAGCCGACGTGCTGCTGGCCAGTGCCGTTAATGTAAGGGGGTAGCAATAATAATAATAATAATAACCTTTATTGATTACAAGAAAGCTTTTGATTCAGTGCCACATTCCTGGTTAATCAAAACCCTGAAGATACATAAAGTTGATCCTGCCATCATTATAAGTCTGCAACATATGATGTCCCATTGGGGGACCAAAATATGAATGTCTAATGGAGACACATGTATGGAATCGGGATTTATTCAATTCAAAAGGGGTATCTTTCAGGGTGACAGCTTGAGCCCTCTATGGTTCTGTTTGGCGCTCAATCCGCTATCATCATTGCTGAACAATGCAAAGTGTGGTTTTCCAATTAAGCACCATGGTATAGTGATATACAAAATTTCTCATTTGATGTATATGGATGCATCCTCTGAGAAACACATCGACAATCTAATTGCAATAACTGCTTCATTTTCTTCTGATATTGGAATGTCCTTCGGATTAGATAAGTGTCGCACCCTCACCATTTAAGCCGGCCCCGTGGTGTTGGGGTAGCGCGCCTGCCTCTCACCCGGAGGCCCCGGGTTCGATCCCCGGCTCCGTCAGGGATTTTAAAACTGACGTGAGGGTTGGAACGGGGTGCACTCAGCCTCGTGAGGACAATTGAGTAGCTTTCTGACAGTGAGACAGCGCCCCGATCATGAATACCAAGATTAACGGCCGAGGGGATCCGACGCGCTGATCACGCGTCACCCCAATATCTGCAGGCCAAATGGCTGGGCAGCGGTCGCTTGGTCGGCCTTAGCCCGTCATGGGCTGGATGGTGCCAGGGGTTGACTTTTTGTTTGTTGACCCTCACCATTCGGCGTGGAAAATTAGAGGACCGAGCATTTCAACTTGATGACGGTTGTTTCATAAAGCCTATGGAAGGTAATGAGACCTACAAATATCTTGGTCTCCTGCAATTTAATCGAATTGATCATAAAGGTATTAAAAATAGAACCGTAGCTATCTACAATCAACGCCTTAACAAGATTTTAAAATCAAAGTTGAATGGAAAGAACACCTTTAAGGCTATTAATACCTATGCTATTCCTGCTCTGACATACACTTTCGGTATTATCAAATGGACGCAGACTGACTTGGAGAACTCCAAATTAGGACACGTACCATCATAACATAACACAGATGTCTCCACCCTAAGTCAGCTGTTGAGCGACTGACAATCCCGCGTCAAAGAGTTGGACGAGGGCTCACGGACATTATCCAATTGCATGCAAGGCAAGTGACGAACCTTCAGAGATATTTTCTGGGAAGACATGACTCTCCCATACATCAAGCCGCTGTGAAGGCAGATGACAAGTGCACACCGCTGGATCTTCTTAACGTAAGGGATATTAGTTAGCCACTGTTGAGGAATGTTCAGCCATCAAGCTTCAGCAGTGGACACAGAAAGCTCTGCACAGTCGTCATCCGTATGATCTCAACCAGAAACATGTCGACATTGATGCGTCGAACAGCTGGTTGACTCATGCACACCTATTCGCTGAGACTGAAGGATTCATGGTTGCAATCCAGGATCAAGTTGTGGCTACCAAAAACTATCTTAAATATATGAATAAATATATTCAGGATGATAAATGCAGAAGATGCCAACTATAACCGGAAACAATTCAACATATCACAGGAGGCTGCCAGGCAATCTTCTGTACTGGTTACATGAAAAGGCACAACTAAGTGGACAAAATAATGCACCTACACCTTGCTCAAAAGCACTTATTATCTGATAATATTCTGCCTTACTATCAGTATGTTCCTGACGCCGATTTGGAAAATCCTAGTCACAAGTTGTTATGGGACCGATCAGTTATTACTGATAAAACCATACCAGCAGACCGACCAGATATCGTTCTTGTGGACAAGGTGCAGAAGATAACCTTTCTCATTGATATTGCAGTGCCTAATTCCCATAATCTGCAACAAACCTGCTGTGATAAGATCACCAAATATCTGCCCTTGGCTGAGGAAATACGGCAAATGTGGAGACAGGAAAGTGTAGTGGTTCTGCCCATAGTAATTTCTTCTACCGGCATCATCCCCAAATCATTGGCTCGCAATCTACAAATATTGGGAATACATCCTGGTCTACATATCACCATGCAGAAGGCCGTCATCTTGGAGACCTGTTCCATTGTTCGCTCGTTTCTCAATGTGCCACCTTAAGAGAATTAGCCATACCGTCTTGCAAACAAGCCGACGATATGTTGATATGTCCCACTTATGTGGTGAAATGAATGTAGAATATATATATATATATATATATATATATATATATATATATATATATTTTACGATGGACTGTGGAAAATCTTCAAAAGACACTTGTGAAGGGTTCGCACTCCACAGTGGTGTGGGATTCTTACCCACTAAAAACCACATCCCTTTTCCCACGATGCGTTCGTCACCCCGGAACCGCTCTCGCATTACTTCAGGGTGATGTCGTGCTTACTTAGCCTTTCAGACTTCTTCTTTCTTCATTTCTTCTTAAGGGCGTTCGTACGCTTCCAGATCCCGCTTTTTCTGGCGAAGGACATCCTCCACATACACTGCTACATGATCCCACGATTGCTGGTTCCGTATCATCACAGAAATAATATTATCTGGTGTCAGTTCTCCCAGTTCAGTTTCCACATATTCTCTCTTTAACATCCAATGGCCGCACACGAAGAAGGTGTGAAGTACATCATCGATGTCGTCACAATATATGCATGTTGCACCACTCGCTCCGCCTACTCTATGCAGGAATTTCCGGAAATATCCGTGTCCTGTTAGAAGTTGTGTGAGATAATAGTTGACTTCACCATGGACTCTTTCGACCCAGGTATCCAGGCGTGGTAACAGTCGCTTGGTCCATGTACCACGAGGGTCACTTTCCCATCTGAGTTGCCATCGCCTCATCCGTTGATTAAAGGCACGCTTCTTTGCACATTTTTTCCCCAGCTCTCCTTGGGTACGCCAGATTTCTTGTCGCTCCAATGCAAGTAGATCTATTGGGGCTATTGCAGCCACCGTGAGGATTGCAGGTTCAGAAACCGTGCGGTATGCACATGCAATACGTAAAGCTGCTCTCCGTTGTACGGCAGCAATCCTTCTCCGATACCATCAAAATCTCAAGGATTCGGCCCAAACTTCAGAGCCATACAGGAGCACTGACTGAACCGTCGCCATGAGGAGGCGTCTTTTACTTGATTTTGGACCGTTAATATTGCCCATCAGCCTGCTAAGTGCTGTCATGTGTTTTACTGCCTTACCTGTCGCTCTCTGAATATGGTTCCAGAATGTGAGCTTGGAGTCAAGTGTCACTCCTAAATATGTTGTACTCGTAGATGTTTCAATCACTGTATCTCCAACAGTCATTGGTACAAGAGTCTCAATCCTTTTCCTCGTCAGAAGAACTATCTCAGTTTTATGTTCGGCTAGTGCTAGTCTGTGACTCGTCATCCAGTTTTTTATGCGTCGCATCACCTGGTTTAATTTGATTTGAGCCATCTCAACATTGCGGGCCACTATCAAGGCAGCCACATCATCAGCGTAACCCACTAGATTCGTATCCTCTGGCATCTCCAGACGTAACAAGTCATCATACATGATGTTCCAGAGATCTGGACCAAGGATCGATCCCTGCGCTGCTCCAGCCGTTAGTCGTTTTGCCCTTTGTCCATCTTCCGTATCATACAGCAAAGTGCGATCCCTGAAGTAGTCTTTCATTATGCGCATAAGATACTGTGGTACTTTGAAAGTCTCTTCAAGAGCTTCCAACATGTCATTCCAACTTGCCGAAAAAAAAACATTCTTTACATCCAGGGTCACAAGAAGTGTCACTTTACGAGAATGATGATTGCCCGTTTGCGCTCTTTCTACTGTGTTCACCACCTCCAATATTGCATCAATAGTAGAATGTCCTCTGCGAAATCCATGCTGATGAACAGATAATTCCCCTGCAATCTGAACTGCTGACAGAATTCTTGGCTGCAGAAGTTTCTCTAGGCCTTTTCCAGCTGTGTCCAACATACATAAGGGTCTATAACCACCAAATTTTCCTTTGCTGATCAAAACCAATCGAGCCATTTTCCATCGGGCATTAAAAACACCCGCTTGCAGGCAATGATTATACATATTCAACAACAGTTCTGGACAAAGTTCTGATATTATCTTTAGCACTTCTGCAGGTATATCATCTGGTCCTGGAGCCTTCTTGTTTCTAAGGGAGCTAAAAGCTGTATTCAGTTCTTCTACTGTGAAGAGAGGTATTGAACCCATGTACCATTGGTTCAAAGGGGTCGAATCCATGTATTTTGGTGAAAGGAAGGAAGGAAATATACAGTCTTCAGAGGAACATAGAAAGATTTTATATAAGAGAGCAAGCATAACGTTGTGTAAGAGACTGGAGCCAGGTGGCCAGGAAATGAGATCACGCATGACGCACCGCTCGGAGCCCATCATAGCTATATCTAGAACGAGTGGAATTTTCCGTCGGAGAGACGAAGAGCTTGTTTCGGAAATTAACCTTACGATTGCAGTAAAATGGCAACCGCGCAGCTGTGCCAGATGAATAATAATTAGATTTAACCCATTTGCAAGAATAATATTAACTAAAGAAACACATCATTGTGAATCATTTCGGATTAGAGATTTTTGTGTGGAGAAAGATGTTATAATAAATGCCCAGGAAAGAAGTGCAGACGTGGCCATACGTCATTGGGGGTTTCCCGAGACCCAAGGAGTGGGGAATTAAAAATCAACTGTAACACCCACACAGCTGAGGACCAAATTTTATTTATTATCTCAGAACTGCACGATAGATTTTCATGTGCAGAGAGGTCATTTTACGTTTAGAAAACAAGCTTTCCAGATATATAATTTTTATATGTGTGCGACCATTACTTCAAAAGTTGGTTCTGGAAAAGGCGTGGATTATATCTTTTTGTAGCCAAAGAGTATAAAAGTACTGGCAGAACCAAGCCAATCATGCAGTTCACAACAGACTCCGTGAGGGGAGGTGCTGTATCACAGCGAATGCAGTTTCCGATAGCATAGGGGGGCGTCACTGTGCTACATCACATCATGCAGTTTCAAACAGCCCGAGGGCGTCGCTGTATCGACATCCAACGTGCACCCGTAAGGAGTGGCCGAAAAGTATTATTATAGTATCGCCGTGTGGAGAATTAGGAAAATCCTAATACAGGATCTAGTTCCGCCAGTATCAATCTTACGGTGAGAAGTTCAGTAATTACAGTCAAAGCAGGCTGCGAACTTAGAGCACAGGCGATATGTCTTCAAAATACAGTTCAATTAAACGACCGAAAGTATCGTAACGTTTTGAAGTACCATAACAGCGAGATAAACATTCTATCAACTTTAAAGAACCCGATCAGGGTCGGACAGAATAAGGTTCGCATAGTATTCTGAAAAGATAGGAATTCGAGACCAGAATAATCAGAATGGAGAAGTGAATTCTAGACATTGTTTCAAGGAAAGAAACGAACTATAAAAAGCACTAAGTTACGAGGAGTATTAGATGCTAGAAATTAATAGGTCACCGATAGAGAATCTGGGGGACCGTGAACAAGACAGACTTTCGCTAGACCAACCAATAGGGTCTAGAAAGAAGCAGTTTCGAGCTAATAATAATAATAGCTGATCGTCAGGAAACCGGATTTGACGGAGTACTATTCCAGGGAGGAGGTAGATTGTTCGAGACTTTCACATTCTGGTCAGATAGGAAGCCGACATTTACTAGTTTCACCCTTGGAGACGGGGAGTCAAGAAATCACGTGTGAAAGGCCTAATAAAAGCCTTAGTGATTAGAATCTGTGTAGTGTAAATATATAAAATTTGTGTTAAAGAGTAATGTTTCAGTGATTTTATTGTGTATCATAGAAGAATACACAAGTGTATTTTAAAATGTTACCAGTGTTTAAAGTATATGAGTTATATGTGTGTCAAGATATGTCAGTGTATGAAATGAATTAGTGCAAGATGGTTTAATCACAAATTGTGGGCGAAATGAAACATCGTTGGAAAGTACGGTCGTGGACCGATCTGAACATGTAAGTAACCATTTTCATTATGTTTTGTGTTGGGAAATGTTTGTGTACAATCCACCTGAGTTTGAGAAATGGGATGTTTTTGAATAACAAATAACAGAATAGGAGCGCGGTCTGAACAAATAAAATTGAGAAATTATAAAATAATTATGTGAAATGAATAAATCCTTTAGAGGAAATGTATGAAATAAAATATCAGCGTATTTGATAAATGTTATAAAAGCAAGCATAATAATAATAATAAAATCTATATAAATGAAGATTAAGTTGAATTATATGAAAGTAATAGCTTTTTGAGCTCTAGTAAAAGTATAAAGACATGGTGTGAATACATGTTCTTAAAGTATAGCGATTGTTGTCACGGGAGAGGATTAATATAAAAATTGAGATATAGATCAATTGTTAAAAAAAGCAAGCTTGTAGTTTTACGTGACCGTTAATCGCGAGATCATGAGCCACGGGACCTCCTTTTTACGTGGAATCCGAACCACAGGACATGGCATTTCACTTCGAAAATCTCACATGCATTGACCGGGAATCGAACCCGGACCGCCTTGGTGAGAGGCATACACCTAGACCGCTGAGCCACCACGCCCCTAGATCAATTGTTGATGTTGAATTTATCAGTTCTTTGGAAGACGCCTGGCCTTAAAGTAATGTATAGCGCCATGTAGCGCATTAAAGTAAAATTGTCACGCTAGGAAGGCGTTGAATCTAAATGCACTTGGTAAATTAATTATGAGGGACAGTTGATTGCGGTAATTGAGCTATGATAAAGTCCTCCATTAGTGATGTAGATCACGAGGCGTTGTATAAAGGGCGTGAATTTATTGTATTGATGAGCTCAGGTTAGACCGAGGTCGCCCTAAGCCGCGAATTAAAGTCCTCCAGTATGGGATGTAGTCCCCGAGGCAGTGGAAGAATCGAACCAAGGTTCGTTTGTGTAAAGCCCCTAAATATTGTTGTTGTATTGAATTATCCTTACCCATCAATGATGACACTTCATAATTAATAAATGCCAAGGTTACGAGAGTGGTCTATGAACCTAAATAATGTTGTTAAAATAAATGAAAGAAACGCCAGGTCTGTTCAGAGAACTGTGTAGAAGAAATAGCTGTTTTAAAAGCATGAATGTAGCTGTCCCGTGTGGGCAAGTCTTGAGGCCTCCCCATTAGGCAATAAATCGCGCCGAGTGGTTACGGTCCGACCCCTCGTCATTGTAAGTGTGGTAGGTCGGAGAGGGCCGTCTGTTGGAGGAATAATACACCGTGAGTGTTTAGAATTTGTTAAAGACCCGGGATTTGAACCGAGGTTCTTGTAGTTGAAAGTACCGCTTGCCAGTTCAGATCGTAGCTTTCTTATGTGATAATGGTCTTTTAAGACAAATAAATAAAAATCCCTAATGTAATGTTGTATTGATGTAGGATTTCACGAGTTCAATGAGGACAATTAGATTTCGGGAGTGATCATAATTTTTGACTTTGTTCAAGTAGTCTTCTGTAACTCTGGAGTACACAAGTATTTTCCCGATCACTGTAGTGAATTTGTTAACTTGAGAGGGGTGGTAACGTGAGAACATTGTGGAATGCCCAGAAATTTAAGTAAAGGAATAACATGTACTTTAAATACAATTATTTTGATTATAAGAAACTCATAAAATAGATATTGAGGTGTGTAAAAGAATGACACCGTTCATATTGGAAAGTATCGAGCCATTGGAGCTCGTGATTGTACTGAACTTTAAAAGGGATACATTATGAAAGTGAAAGGAATTATAAGTTTGTTGGTTTGAAGGAAACCATGTATTTTAATATAATATTTGTTGATTTTTATGTATTCCTGGTTCACTCTGAACAAGTTAGAAGGATTGGTCAGTAGTTTATTTGTTTATTTTGTTTGTAGCGCCATATATTTGGTAAATTAAATGTTTTATAAAAGGAATTGATTTTGTTTTATTTTTATTTTTGGAAGTGTACCTCTATTTAATCCAAAATGTGTAAGTCACAGAGTGGGAGAACATACCATAACCCCGAAAATCCCAATTTGAGCATTGCTGGCATACTGTGATTTGCATATTTCTTGCTAAAAGGGCACAGGGGGGCATAAAATTACTTTGCTTGGATTAATAACTAGAGGAACACTTAATACGGACATATCATGTAAAGTAAAGTAATGATAGGAATAGCTACAACATATAATGTTAACTGACCGTATGGGTCCCTGGAAACTCACACCGAGCAGCCCTCGATTAAACCCCCCCCCCTAAACAACATAAAATGGCGCCCAACGTGGGGATGAGTTTTCCTAGGGAAAACCCGAGTTTTCTTGAAAAATCAAAATTTTCATTTTTTGAAAAAAGTTTTTTCGAAATTTTGAATTTTTTAAACACTTCCATAAAGGTTTTGACATTGAATGAGTATATCAAAGGGTACGTTTTAGTTAACACCCGTACCAAGGTAAACATTTTTGGAAATTGGGACACAAGAGTTCGGATTACCATCTCTCAAGCATGTACCAGCGATGTGGCATAGTAGCCCATTGTATTCTTATATTGTGAATAAGATGTGGACAATAAGGGAGTTCAAGGAGTGCCTGGAGGAGCGCTTCAATAAGGAGAGAAAGGAGATGAGAAGAATAATTAGGGAACAATTGGAGGACATGAGGGCATTTAAGAGTGAAGAGAGGCAGAGGCTCTTGGAGGACATAAGGGTAGAAAGTAAAGATAAATGTAAAGCTAGAGATAGTAAAGAGAACCTCCAAACAGATGATAAAGAGTACCCAAGTAAAGAAAATGTAAAGGTTTCTTTAGAAAGCAGGCGTGCACCTGGAGACATAGTTACACAAAGAGAAGGTAACATGTCTGCAGACAACAGGGTAAAAGTTGAGCCTTTGGAGCTCCAAATGGAAAAAGAAATATGTGAACCGATTCCAAGGGAATGTGTAACTAGTACAGAAAATAATAATGATAAGGATGATTTAAAGTCTCATGTATTAAGGAAGGTTCAAGGAGGCTCGAAAAGCGAAAGCGAAAAGAATGATAGTCTTAGCATTCCACCTCGGGAGAATATAGAATTAGCTTCTTTAAGGGATATAGAGCTGTACGAAGAAGTGATTGGATAGGTACGCCAGAAATATGATGAATTAATAGAGAAATTTGGGAAGATGCATTTAGGACTAGGGCCTAAAGAATTTGGAAAAATTGATGAGCAACTACAGAATATTATAAAAAACAGAGATAGTGCTGCTAAGATCCTTAGTGAGATAAGGGGAAAATTGGGTAAGGTATCAAAACAAGAAGGAGAGAAATTATATATTCATGTTGGAGTAGATATGATCATAATAAGACGGGAATTCGTAGAAAGTCTGGATCAGGAGGGATTGATTGAATTAAGTCCCTGGACGAGCAGAAAAAAATTGTAGAAGAAATTCAGGAAATTCAGGGAAAATTGGATGAAATAAATAATAAATGGGAAAACATTCAATCATCGTTTAATTACAAAGAAGTAGATAGAAAGAAGTGCGTCCAAGAACAAATGGATCAAGTGAGAAATCAGCACAAGAAAAAAAATTCAGGAACAGAAAGATTATATAAGGGAAGAAAGGAATAAGATGCATCGCTTCATAATGAGCATGCTTGATGACAAAGATATAATAATCATTCAGGAGTTAGCTGAAGTAAGAGAAGTTCAGATTCCGGAATACAAAGAAATATTAGAGGCTGCCCAGAAGATATATGAGGAATATATAATTGCGCAGGACCTCAAAGCGAAAGAAATGGATATCCCAGTCATCAATAATACATAAGAAAGTGTAGATTCAAAATTTCAAGGTTTTGATACAGGATTGATAGACCAACTAAAGAGTTTGAATGAAAGAACGTTAAACTTCCGAAATGAATGCCAAGAAAATTTTAAAAGTTTAGAGAATAAATGTGGTTCCATGGAGAATAAATTGGGTTCTATGGAAACTAAAACAGTTGAAATGGAAAAAACTTGTAAAAAAATGTAGATGCATGTAAAGATGAAATTAAAACCCACATCCAAGGGATGAGAGATGGGGTAATGGAGAAGTTGGAATCAAGTAAAGAAATGTATCAGACATACCGGGATGATATTCTAAGTAGTATTGAAGCACTAGGAAAGAGGTTCACTCGATTCGCGGAAGATAGAGATAAGGGAGATATCTCAATGCAGAACCATCGGTCCAATGAAGTAGTGGTCCAGACTGAAAATGAAATAGAAATTGTAGAAGAAAAAGAAGTAATGGTGCCGGAAGAACCCGAAATTGAGATTAGAGAAGAAGAACAAGAAGTAGAAATCGTAATGACTCCAGTGGAAACTGAGAAAAACTTTGAGATCCTTCCAGAGAACCAAATGGAGACTCAAGAGGAAATGATAATTCCAGACAAGGAGGACAGCCGAAATGAAAAGGAGCTGCAAAGTGAAGAACATTTTTATGAAAAGGTTGCGCTTGAAGAGCAAGAGAAAAACCCAGAACAGGAGATAATAAAAGAAGTGAAAGTTGGAAAGACGGAAATAATAATACCGGAAGAAACGGAGAAAGTAAATGAAACTATAATAGAAAATGTCGTTGAGGCACAGATGGAAGCAGAGGGTCAAGATTTCACAGAAACGGAAAAGGAAAACCCAGAAGAAATTCAGGAGGATAAGGAAGATAAGATACAAGGGAAAGAAGAAAAATGGAAAGCCGAGATCCTTGAATTAATAAGAAAATATCAGGGACGTCAAAGAAAGAAAAGAGAATTGGAAACAGATCCAAATGAGAGCAAAGAAAACCTCCAAGGAAAAGATGAGACTATGGGAGTTATTGGAGAAAAGAGAAGAAGGGTCTTTGAAGAAAATCAGGAAAGAGGAAGACCACCGCAAAATGTAATAGGTTTACAAGAGGATAGATACCCTTTAGAAATTAGGAGAGGAGGAGAGATGACGTACAATGCCTTGGAGAAAAAAGACGCACAAGCATTATTCAGTTGGAAAGTTCGTCGGAAGAAATGGAATAATAGAAGGAAGAGAAAGGAAGAAGATCTGAAGGAACTATGGAATTGGAAAAGTAGGAAAAAGAAATACTTTTTGAAGATGCCATCTCGATGCAAGATGAAGGAAAAAGATTACTCTAGCATAGCTAACGGGTTAAGCCGTATGCACCCGTTAAAGAGTAAGAGAATAAAAGGATTTTTCCTTGAAATGCCATCTCAAGAAGAGATGAGGAAAACGGAAGAAAGCCAAGAAGAGTCGGGTAAGGATAGACCGAGCTCTTAAAAAAAACAGAAGAAATTTTACAGACCTGGAGTCTGAAAGCGATAAAGAAGAAGTAACGGGTAAAGCCGTATGCACCCGTAAAGTATTAAAAGAAGGTCAATAGGTTGACAGTACATAATGAGAAAAGAGAGACAGGCCGGCAGAATGCCCGTCTTATGAAACAAGAAAGGAAACAAAACTGTCTGACTCAAGTGTGGAGAGCATGCGCCAGATTAGGGGGAGACTCATAAATACCCGAACGAGACGAGTAATTTATAGCCCTGAGTGGAGACGTCCGCTAAGGGAAATGAATGAATGGGAATTTTGTAGGCCCAAAACAAGCCAGAGAGGAAGAGGATTTTAAAGGAATAAAGAACAAAAGGTACTGAGAACTGTTAGGATGGCTTCGACATTAAATAAGAATAAGAGTTTATGAATGATTGAAATAAATTTCCTCAAAAATTTTTTCGAAAATTTATTTACCTAAGGAGGGGAGAGATGAACCCATGTACCATTGGTTCAAAAGGGTCGAATCCATGTATTTTGGTGAAAGGAAGGAAGGAAATATACAGTCTTCAGAGGAACATAGAAAGATTTTATACAAGAGAGCAAGCATAACGTTGTGCAAGAGACTGGAGCCAGGTGGCCAGGAAATGAGATCACGCATGACGCACCGCTCGGAGCCCATCATAGCTATATTTAGAACGAGTGGAATTTTCCGTCGGAGAGACGAAGAGCTTGTTTCGGAAATTAACCTTACGATTGCAGTAAAATGGCAACCGCGCAGCTGTGCCAGATGAATAATAATTAGATTTAACCCATTTGCAAGAATAATATTAACTAAAGAAACACATCATTGTGAATCATTTCGGATTAGAGATTTTTGTGTGGAGAAAGATGTTATAATAAATGCCCAAGGAAAGAAGTGCAGACGTGGCCAAACGTCATTGGGGGTTTCCCGAGACCCAAGGAGTGGGGAATTAAAAATCAACTGTAACACCCACACAGCTGAGAACCAAATTTTATTTATTATCTCAGAACTGCACGATCGATTTTCATGTGCAGAGAGGTCATTTTACGTTTAGAAAACAAGCTTTCCAGATATATAATTTTTATATGTGTGCGACCATTACTTCAAAAGTTGGTTCTGGAAAAGGCGTGGATTTTATCTTTTTGTAGCCAAAGAGTATAAAAGTACTGGCAGAACCAAGCCAATCATGCAATTCACAACAGACTCCGTGAGGGGAGGTGCTGTATCACAGCGAATGCAGTTTCCGATAGCACAGGGGGGCGTCACTGTGCTACATCACATCATGCAGTTTCAAACAGCCCGAGGACGTCGCTGTATCGACAACCAACGTGCACCCGTAAGAAGTGGCCGAAAAGTATTATTATAGTATCGCCGTGTGGAGAATTAGGAAAATCCTAATACAGGATCTAGTTCCGCCAGTATCAATCTTACAGTGAGAAGTTCAGTAATTACAGTCAAAGCAGGCTGCGAACTTAGAGCACAGGCGATATGTCTTCAAAATACAGTTCAATTAAACGACCGAAAGTATCGTAACGTTTTGAAGTACCATAACAGCGAGATAAACATTCTATCGACTTTAAAGAACCCGATCAGGGTCGGACAGAATAAGGTTCGCATAGTATTCTGAAAAGATAGGAATTCGAGAACAGAATAATCAGAATGGAGAAGTGAATTCTAGACATTGTTTCAAGGAAAGAAACGAACTATAAAAAGCACTAAGTTACGAGGAGTATTAGATGCTAGAAATTAATAGGTCACCGATAGAGAATCTGGGGGACCGTGAACAAGACAGACTTTCGCTAGACCAACCAATAGGGTCTAGAAAGAAGCAGTTTCGAGCTAATAATAATAATAGCTGATCGTCAGGAAACCGGATTTGACGGAGTACTATTCCAGGGAGGAGGTAGATTGTTCGAGACTTTCACATTCTGGTCAGATAGGAAGCCGACATTTACTAGTTTCACCCTTGGAGACGGGGAGTCAAGAAATCACGTGTGAAAGGCCTAATAAAAGCCTTAGTGATTAGAATCTGTGTAGTGTAAATATATAAAATTTGTGTTAAAGAGTAATGTTTCAGTGATTTTATTGTGTATCATAGAAGAATACACAAGTGTATTTTAAAATGTTACCAGTGTTTAAAGTATATGAGTTATATGTGTGTCAAGATATGTCAGTGTATGAAATGAATTTGTGCAAGATGGTTTAATCACAAATTGTGGGCGAAATGAAACATCGTTGGAAAGTACGGACGTGGACCGATCTGCACATGTAAGTAACCATTTTCATTATGTTTTGTGTTGGGAAATGTTTGTGTACAATCCACCTGAGTTTGAGAAGTAGGGATGTTTTTGAATAACAAATAACAGAATAGGAGCGCGGTCTGAACAAATAAAATTGAGAAATTATAAAATAATTATGTGAAATGAATAAATCCTTTAGAGGAAATGTATGAAATAAAATATCAGCGTATTTGATAAATGTTATAAAAGCAAGCATAATAATAATAATAAAATCTATATAAATGAAGATTAAGTTGAATTATATGAAAGTAATAGCTTTTTGAGCTCTAGTAAAAGTATAAAGACATGGTGTGAATACATGTTCTTAAAGTATAGCGATTGTTGTCACGGGAGAGGATTAATATAAAAATTGAGATATAGATCAATTGTTGATGTTGAATTTATCAGTTCTTTGGAAGACGCTTGGCCTTAAAGTAATGTATAGCGCCATGTAGCGCATTAAAGTAAAATTGTCACGCTAGGAAGGCGTTGAATCTAAATGCACTTGGTAAATTAATTATGAGGGACAGTTGATTGCGGTAATTGAGCTATGATAAAGTCCTCCATTAGTGATGTAGATCACGAGGCGTTGTATAAAGGGCGTGAATTTATTGTATTGATGAGCGCAGGTTAGACCGAGGTCGCCCTAAGCCACGAATTAAAGTCCTCCAGTATGGGATGTAGTTCCCGATGCAGTGGAAGAATCGAACCAAGGTTCGTTTGTGTAAAGCCCCTAAATATTGTTGTATTGAATTATTCTTACCCATCAATGATGACACTTCATAATTAATAAATGCCAAGGTTACGAAAGTGGTCTATGAACCTAAATAATGTTGTTAAAATAAATGAAAGAAACGCCAGGTCTGTTCAGAGAACTGTGTAGAAGAAATAGCTGTTTTAAAAGCATGAATGTAGCTGTCCCTTGTGGGCAAGTCTTGAGGCCTCCCCTCTAGGCAATAAATCGCGCCGAGTGGTTACGGTCCGACCCCTCGTCATTGTAAGTGTGGTAGGTCAGAGAGGACCGTCTGTTGGAAGTAATAATATACCGTGAGTGTTTATAATTTGTTAAAGACCCGGGATTGAACCGAGGTTCTTGTAGTTGAAAGTACCGCTTGCCAGTTCAGATCGTAGCTTTCTTATGTGATAATGGTCTTTTAAGACAAATAAATAAAAATCCCTATTGTAATGTTGTATTGATGTAGGATTTCGCGAGTTCAATGAGGACAATTAGATTTCGGGAGTGATCATAATTTTTGACTTTGTTCAAGTAGTCTTCTGTAACTCTGGAGTACACAAGTATTTTCCCGATCACTGTAGTGAATTTGTTAACTTGAGAGGGGTGGTAACGTGAGAACATTGTGGAATGCCCAGAAATTTAAGTAAAGGAATAACATGAACTTTAAATATAATTATATATTGTTTTGATTATAAGAAACTCATAAAATAGATATTGAGGTGTGTAAAAGAATGACACCGTTAATATTGGAAAGTATCGAACCATTGGAGCTCGTGATTGTACTGAACTTTAAAAGGGATACTTTATGGAAGTGAAAGGAATTATAAGTTTGTTGGTTTGAAGGAAACCATGTATTTTAATATAATATTTGTTGATTTTTATGTATTCCTGGTTCACTCTGAACAAGTTAGAAGGATTGGTCAGTAGTTTATTTGTTTATTTTGTTTGTAGCGCCATATATTTGGTAAATTAAATGTTTTATAATAGGAGTTGATTTTGTTTTATTTTTATTTTTGGAAGTGTATCCTCTATTTAATCCAAAATGTGTAAGTCACAGAGTGGGAGAACATACCATAACCCCAAAAATCCCGATTTGAGCATTGCTGGCATACTGTTATTTGCATATTTCTTGCTAAAAGGGCACAGAATATCATTCAGTTCGCTTTCATCGTCACAATCAGTCCTCTCTGGATGGTCGGGAAATAGTGTATCCACAATTTTTTTAATGGTTTGTGAATCCATGCTCGGGTTTGAGAATTTACCAAGTTTCTTCATTACAATCTTGTAACCTAGACTCCATGGATCATCTTCCACTTCCTTAGCCAAAGCCCACCATTTATCAGCTTTACTCTTCTTAATTGGTTTGCCGAGTTCCTTCTTTGCTGACTTATACTCCGCTGTGACTGAGGTATTCACTTGTCTGTCTCTCGTCCTCTGGGCCATGCGTCGAAGTCGCAGACAGTTTCTTCTCAATTCTGCAATTTCTTCGGTCCACCAATACGCTGGGCGTCTGCTAGTTCGTGGTCTCTTTCGGGACATTGATGTATTGAATGCTTGCTGGATTAGTTGCATGGTGAGTTCAACACGTACACCAGCTGCTTCTTTTCCTCTACAGCAAGAACATTTTTCTGCTATGTTCTCCATTCCATTTTGTATTACATCAAGAAACGTTTCCTTGTCAATGCAGGCTATATTCCACCGTGCTGGCCTGCGCAGTATGTTTCTTGCTTGGGGAACTTCCTGAAGTAAACGAAAGATGATATATTGGAGATCGCTCCCTGTATAGTCCTCAATAACTTGCCATCCAGCAATCTTAGGCGCGATATCCTCCGTTGAGAATGTTACATCCGGTATTGTTCCCTGACATCCTGGCCGTCGGAATGTTGGTACATTTCCAATGTTATTGACCACTAAACCTGTTCTAGCAGCCATTTCCATTATGCGTCTTCCTCTGGAGTCTATTTGCGGCATGCCCCATTCCAACGCTTGAGCATTAAAATCACCAGCGACCACTAGTCTTTGGTCCATTCCACGCAATGCATCCTCAAGGCCATCAAGTTTCATTTGAAAGTTTGGGACAGATTCATTTGGCGTAAAATAACAGCTTACAATAATGATTCCCCCAATCTGTACCCAGACAAAACCGTTTTCACATCTATGCTCTGCGACTGAGAATTTTCCTAGATCTGGTATCCAAATTGCTGCTGTTCCAAGATTATCCGCAAACCACCCAGGATGGTCCCTCTCTTGATATTGTTCACTAATAATAATGATGTCTGCTTCCATCTCATAACTCAGCTGTGTCAGAAGGTCGTTAGCTTTTTGACTCCTATGCATGTTTGCTTGAAGGATTCTCATCATTTGCTGTTATTTTTGGCCTTTTCAAGAGCTTCACGAAAAACTGTGAATGCACCTAATCCAGGAGCATGATTTCGTTTAACTTCATTGACACCTTTATCTGTACAAAGCATGCATCGCGGATTATTCTTTTTACAGTCTACTGCTTTATGACTAGCTTCTCCACACATAAAACAAAGCTTACTTCTGTCAGGGCCTTCGCAATTCCGTGCCAAATGTCCATATGACAGGCATCGAAAGCAGCGAGGTAAAATGGTTCTAACACGTACTCTGCAGTATGTAGAAATAATAATAATAATAATAATAATAATAATAATAATAATAATAATAACAATGAAAATGAAAAAGAAAATGTTGTTATTGTATTGGCACATCTTCAAAATGTCCGATAATAATAATAATATCGTAGGCCTCGGGTGCTGGGTGCAAGCTTTGTGATTTGAGGCCAGGAGGGAAGCTCGCGTGTGGAATTTTTACCGTCCCTTGGAGCGCTATGAAAGTCAACGAGGTTAGATATATAAGCTCCTTGACTCTAAAGCGCTTTCTAGTAGAGAAAGGAGGAACTTTGTGTTGGCGGAAAATCCCGAGATTAATTTTGACATTATGAACACTGCCTACTGAATTCAAATGTGTTCTTTAACATGCCAGCAACGTGTGACATGCGTATCGAGATTTTTGCCGCCTTTCAAAAAGTTACTTTCCACGACCAGGAGCGAACCTGCAAGCCTGGAGTTGGTAGTCCACCACGATAACCAGTCACCCACCGTGGCAAGTTAGAATGTCCGATGATTGACTGACAAAGAAAGTTTAGAATTTCCTGAAACCAAAGGCAAAATAATCATGATGGTTCCAAGAATGTTGGTTGGTTCCTTAGATTAGGAGCTGCGCCAACGCGGTCAAGTAGCCCCGTGTACTTTGGGTGGGTATAGTATCTGACTGATAACCGGTGTTAATTGTGATGGCTGTATTAGTGTGTGTTATCTGTTTTAATTCAAGTAATGTCAGCAGGCGATAATTTCAAGTTGTTCCTACTTTTGCTACCAAATGTTACTGTCCATGACACCAAGCTACAAACTTGGATTCTAGATGCCTTCGCAGGCAGCACCTGGCGGCAATCGTTGGAACTAATATAGCGTTATTAAATAATCTAACCTACAAATTTTGACGTCATACAAGTGTAGTTAGTGGAAGGTTCATTTTCATGCCATAAATCGAAGACATGGGACCGCCAGCTTTACTTCCCCTCCAAAGAAAGGCATATTGAGGGATTTTTAACGCTCTTAAAAAAATCCAAAGACTTCGGCCGGGTTTGAGCCCACGACCTTGGGCATAGGAGCTCAGTCAGCATGCTGCCAACTACGCCACCGTTGCCACAATAATGTCCCTACAGACATCGGTATTCCCGAGGACAATATTCTGAACAGGAATGAATTTAGATAAAGTATCAAAAACGACCGGGGTTTTGTGGTAGGGGCAAAACCCATAAAACGGAGGGGACCACTTTCAGGTGATAGGAAGAAGGTACTGTATGAAGGGCTCAAGAGATACCGGCAGGACATCAAGGCTGGCAGCGAACAAGAGCAACACACAGAAAATTATATTGATTGCTAAATCGTAGTCCATAGTGGCTTAATATGAAAGTAAAAAAACAAAAAAACAATGATAATAAAATAATAATAATGATAATAATGGAACAGGGTATACAAGATGGAAAGGGATTATGGTCTTACTAATAACTTTTACAACAAATGAGCCTTATCAAAACATCGCAAAATAAGAGCAAGAATGAAACCGGATGTATGGCAGCGACTGTATTGTTGAAGTATAGATTTGATAAAACTTGAGTATTCGATACATGTCATATGAAAACAAGATGTTCAGCAAAGAACATATAACCTACTTTCTCCTAAATGTATGGGTATATGTATAACTCTTTGTCCTCATCCCTAACACAATCACCTCTACCGCCATGTATTGTTTGTTTTCTTTTATTCATTCATTTCGTATAGGCCATCTATGGACCGCGTCATTCCAACTGTCTTCTACTGGCTTTGATGTTTGCCCTGTACGCCCGCATTCTTTCTCGGTGGACTTCCTTCCGTTCCTGGGTCCAAATCTTTCCCGTTTTCAGCTTCGGTTTTTCTTGGAAACTTTTGCAAGCTTGAAGTTTCCTCTTGAGTGGGGCGCGCTCCTGAATGTCTGTTGGTGATATCCTCACTTCTTTCAGATCTTTATCCAGTTCAATGAACCAGGCCCATTTTGTTTTCCTCTCCTGAAAGTAAGTTATGTTTCGGTTGGTCCTTTATATTGATAATTAGCCAGTAAGTTGTAGCAGTTTTGCTTAGGCTGGGATGACAAGTGAAACGGTAATTACTTTGCTCCACGTTGAGCGTACAAATGTAATGGATTCTTAATGCCCCATGTTGGTAGCGATAAATGTAACAGTTTCGCTAGCCCACACCGTTGGGAGATAAATGTAACTGTTTACCTTTGCCTAAGCTATGTTGTTTTAATGGGCGCCAAGACCTCAATGCAATGTTGAAATCTAAATTTGTATTTAACAACGTCTAGCTCTGGCAGAACACCTTCAAGACACTATTCACTCAGATCGTGGTATGATTTGATCATTAACCCAACAAACAATTGTATCAGGAGAAGGAATTGGTCTATATCTAATGCTACCTACTGAAAGCAAAGATTGCATTGTAAAAGAAATGAATTTATTATATAAAACAAGTATAGCAAAATTAATAATAATAATAAGTACAAAATTTAAATTGGAGCGTTGCGATTTGAATATTACCGATAGAAAATTACGTGAAAACGGAGTCTGATAAATTGATTTTACTCTTATTTCCAAGCTATGAAGTTACTGAATTATGAAATATAAAACAAAGAAAAATGAGAGATTGCGTATTTCTGCGTCATTAGCGCTTACCACTGGAAATGCCCGAAGCATTTCCCTCGTACTTGATGATGCTGTGAGCTTCCCACAGTCTCCTGGAGGTCGTCATCTCGTACAACCGCACTGGTTAAGTTTTGCAAAAGTTAGTCTTCAACTCCACTGAACATCGGAGCGACACGCACTTGCAACCGTACTCCGCAAGTTCTACACAGATTGTCCTCGTCCCACGGAACATCGGAGCGTCTCCCGCGTGCCAACATACTCGGCAAGAACTACACAGATTGTCGCTAACTCCACCGAACATCGGAGCCACTCGCACGCGCACCCATACTCCTCAAGTATTTCACAGATTGTCCTCGTTTCACGGGGCGTCGAACGATATATCCACACGTTGGCTCCCCCACCATGGTACCGTCTTCCAGCTTACGTTGTCTCCCCTGATTGGCTGAGCACGCCGCTAGTTCCCCACCACTGCCTCATTACACTCGGCGCGCGAGAGGGAGAAGTCGATTTCCGTCCCAACAATTCGCCTTTTCTAGACCTTGCGACCCAGCCTTGCGTAATACTTCTCGACAGGAATCAGCTTGTATTTGAAATCCCAGTGAGTCACGTCTCTCGATATACCCTAACTGACGATAACTCCGTAAAATTCCGTAATCAAATAATTTTCTATGATATCGTCGTTCGTAATAATTTGCTTGATAGCGTTTTCTAAGACATAGAAAACCTATCTGAATGCTAATAATTTTTATAAAATGCTCCGAAAATACCTTAATAATAATTATAATAAATTAATAATAATAATAAATTAACATGAAAAATTCTCTTGGCTGAACAATTTGCCGCGTAAATAAATATAGAATGGCTTCCTACTGACTTATGCCAGTTGCATAAAACCCCTCGAAAAACACGTTACATATTCGCCTCGGATCATCGGATGATTTACCGTGACGACGGTCCATTATCCGATTATCCCAGACACGTTAATAAACCCCATCCAAAATACATATTACATAAATGAAATCACCCTAAATTACAGATATATACACTCATATTTTTTCTTCACGCACTTTGCGTCAAAGTTTGTTGTCACAATGGATTGCACTTTGCAACCAGTCCAATGTTTTACATATGGAATAGTGTTCCACGGATATTTCCGCCTCTCAAATTTCTCTATGTTGGAGAAATAGACATAATTAATGTGTGAGCACTATGTATTTATGATGTCATATCACACGCATTGAAGGTGTTCTGATATATTTATATCACCATAGAACTTCCTAATTTCACTGGAGGTCCCCTCCTTATGGTGACATTTAATTCCACATATCACTGAGCACACGATCACACTATTGTGGCAGCGCCTCGTGACCATAATACTTAATCTCTCTTTAAAGTAGATTAAATTAATATTGACTTCTGAAAAAAAATACAGTAAATGCGCATTACATATAACACCAAATATTTCTGTGCCGTAATCGCCCTGTCTTGTTAAGTTCCCGTAGACCATATTCTACTTAATACTAGTTCTCAACACAGACCCGTTCTCCTCCTACAAATAATACCATTATACAAATTGCCTTAAATTACACACTTACAAATCTTACATGGCGAGGCCGTAAACAGAAATCACGTGTGCTGATATGTATGAGTTTCATGAAGGACTGTCTCGCATTCTGATGGCCCATCTTTTATCTCGTGGACGCTTTAAGCTAAAAAGCCCTATACAAGCGCTCCCCCATCTCTTGGAGATAAATGGGAACCCATCAGCGCTGCCATAATGGCCTTGGTGCATCGAGACAATTTAGTGCTCAACAGCATCCGACAATCCCGTCATATTTCCCTGTACCTTAAAAACTCTCATTTACTTACATACTACCCCCCTGTGTGACTTCTGATACGCCTGCCTGGAAGACCAACTCCTCCCACGCACCAAATACCACACTTACTCATTTGATAGGCTGGCTCGCCAGCTAAACACACTCACTTTATGACACATATTTTCGTAGACTATGTATATTATACGTCCCGTATAATCTGTTTCCCTTACTATCCTCCAGCACATATGCTGTTTTGCCAATACGTTTGGAAACTATAAATGGGCCCTCGTAGAGATAAAAGAACTTGGACATGACTTTCTCTAGCTTATTTGACTGTTTCGGCACTCTAAGTAAGACTCTGTCTCCCGGCTCGAATAGGTGAAATTTAGTTTCTTTTTGTTGGCGAATTCTCTTTTGTGCTGACTTAGATAAATTCTATTTCGCCAACTGGACAATGTAATCCATCCCCGGTTGCTTACCCTCATTTAATCCCAACACCCTCGCTAGTTCATTTTGTGGTCTTTTTCCGAAGTGAACTTCGTATGGCGTCAATTTCGTGCTCTCATGCTGGACAGAATTCAGCCAAGTCTCGACCTTGGGAAGATGTCCAACCCAGGCCGCATGCTTGTCATGCACTAGAGTCCGAAAAAGACGAGCCACTTCCCTTAATGGACGCTCTGCAGAATTACCCTGAGGGTACCTTACAGAGGAATGAACGTGTGTTATACCAGCTTCCTGCATACTGGTTCTCCATTTCTTTGCAGTAAACTGTGGTCCACTGTCAGATAGTATCCTGAGAGGAATGCCAAACTCAGGTACATACTTATTAATGATCAGACGGCTACACGCTAGTCCCGTGGCTTTCCTTAGCGGATATAGCTTGACATACTTACTAAAAGCGTCAATAACTATAAAAATGTACTCGTAGCCGTACTGTCCTTTAACGATCGGGCCAAATAAATCCACACACAGTAGCTCGCCGGGACTACTGGTGAGAACTGCAGATCTCTCCCCCACTAAATATTTAACTGGATATTTACTCCTTTGACAGGTGTCACACTTAGCTAAAATCCTCCTAACGTCCCTTCCCATTTTACTCCAAATGAAGTCACGACCAATTTCATAGAAGACCTTGGCAGCACCAAAGTGTCCTAATTCCCTATGAATGAACCAAATTAGCTCCTCCCGCAAAGTGGCAGGAACACATATTGCCCACCGATTATTCCTACATTTCCTTGCAAGAAGCCCATCCTGCATCTTGTACGTGAACCGTCCTACTTTCACATACTCTTCTTCACCTATTTCCAACCTAGCCAGTGGCTCCTTTAACTTAACGTCATCACGTTGCTCCACTAGCATATTTCTCAGTGTCTGTAACGATGCCCTGTTGCTACTGTCCACACATGCACATATTAAAATACCGTCCTCTGCTTTAACCACAGGATAATCCCTACATAAATTAGTGTTCCTCGATAGCATGTCTGCTAGAATGTTATCTTTACCTTTAATATATTTTACTGTGAATTCGTATTCCTGCAGAGCAAGAATCCACCTACTAACTCTGTTAGAACTGAGTTTACAAGTCCTCATATACAGTAATGCATGGTGATCTGTGTGGATCTCAAATTTCCCCCCTACTAAATACATTCTAAATTTCCCTAAACTGAAAACAATACCTAAAAGCTCTAACTCAGTAATCGTGTATCTTTCCTCCGCTGCTGTCAGTCCTCGCGAGGCTAAAGATACAATGCACAGATTACCCTCATCATCTTTCTGACATAATACTCCAGCAATGCCTATATGTGAAGCATCTGTCATAACCACATATTCCTTATCTTTTAACGGATATTTCAGCACTACAGCTTTCTCAAAACCTTCCTTCAGCGCTCTAAAAGCCTGATCATGCTTGGACTCCCATCTCCACCGAGTCCCACTTTTAAGCAATTCCCTGAATGGTTCTACCAACCCTGAGTATTTA
The DNA here is from genome assembly GCA_946902985.2 of Meconema thalassinum. Lineage (NCBI taxonomy): Eukaryota > Metazoa > Arthropoda > Insecta > Orthoptera > Tettigoniidae > Meconema > Meconema thalassinum. The sequence continues at coordinate 457,081,329 of OX336388.2, forward strand.
AGAACGAACCTCTTGAAAAGTTGCAAATTCCCAGGTAAGTTTTTAACTGTTTAACATTCTGTGGCACCTCTGCGTTAAGTATCTTATTAACCCTACTTTCTTCTGGTGTTACACCTCTACTCGACACTCAATGACCTAAAAATGTCACTTCTGACTGACAGAATGACGACTTAGACAGCTTCAAAGTGAACCCTGCCTGATCTAACTTCTGAAAAACTATATCTAAATGACGTATATGCTCCTCAAAACTGCGTGAACTAATTACCATATCATCTATGTAAATGGTTACAAACTCTCCTGTGTCATCCCCTAATGCGATGTTTTAAGCCCTAATTAAAGCTGCTGAACTACTCTTTAACCCATAAGGTGTTCTACAAAATTGATAAAGGTTATATTTATGACTAAAAGCTGTAAATGGTCTATCTTCGTACATAAGTGGCACTTGCCAAAAACTGGAACTCAAATCTACACAAGTGAAATATTTCTTCCCCTCAAATGTTTGCATTAATTCTTCTATTGACATAGATTTCAGCTGATCTGAACTAATTCTACTGTTAACCAAACGAGCGTCTAAACAAATACGAACAGTGCCGTCGGTCTTGGGTACCGTGATCAAAGAATTAACATATGGACTGTTAGAGTGCTCAATAATCCCATCTTCAAGCATCTGATTAATTTGTGCCTCAACTGCACTCTGATAAGCGAATGGTACAGGATATCTATGTCCTGTGAATACTGACCTATCAATAACGTTCAATGAATGTGTATAGCAATTGGCCATACCAATGCGATCCTCAAAAACTCTCCTATTACACCATAACACATCATAGAGCCGAACACACTGTTCATCCTCTATGTTTCCCTGAAATGCAGCCTCACGTAACGAGTCCTCTAGACTTCCGTTCGTAATCACACTGCCCACAAAACATGGAGAACCCCGCTCTACGGCTGGCGATATCTCATTTAAAGTACAAATCACCCCTACAACACTACTTCTCTGAATTAGGTCATTGAACGCTACTTCTACTTCAGAATCTCCCCATTTAAATGTCAAACTCCCTACATCATAACATAAGTTACCAGACACTCTACTTAGCCACTCTGAACCCAAGATAACACTGAATACTAAATTTGGAATTACAAGGCAAATCTGCTTGTCTACATGATTATTAATTTTAATGTCTACTAAAACTTGCTTAGAAATTACTTTAGACCTCTTCCCAACAGCTGTGATAACAAAAGTGCTTTTAATTGGCATCTCCTCAAAATTTACTCCAGTTCCTTTCATTTTATCATAAAATGCACTACTTATGCAACTCTTCATACAACCACTATCAATTAAAACATCTGTGTACGCCTCGGACACGTTAAATTTAACTATGGGGCTCTTACTAACCACTTCCTGAATAATACCTTCATCATTTAGTTCATGTAATAATTCATTTCTTACATTTAGGTCATAGGGTTCCTGTATAATTGTATGGACAGGGCATGCTACAGACTGAGATTCTGACCTTACTTCGCAGCCTGGTTCGCGTTTAAAGAACCGCTACAGCTGGCCGTAGTACTACTAACTACTAAACTGGTCTGGTTGTTCTGGGCTATGTTGTCATTGTTTGGCTGTATATTACTACCACTAGGCTGTCCTCTTCCTTGACCCCTATTCTGGTTGTAATTATTGTCATTATAATTTCTCCCTTGATTTCCCCTGAAATCATTGTTTCTCCCTTGATTTCCCCTGTAATCATTGTTCCTCCCTTGATTTCCCCTGAAATCATTGTTCCTCCCGTGATACTGATTACCATAGGCATTTCCTCTGTTCTGATTTAGCTGATTATTATTATTTCTATTTTGAGCGCTGGCCCCTTCGCCACCGTTCCCTTGAACTTCCTGATGCCTGGCTTCGTTAGGTCTATTATTATTATTACCCTGGTTCCTATTGAAATTGTCCTCATAACCCCCTCTCCCTAGTGCATCAAATGTGCTTAACAAATTTTCTACTTGTGATATAGTCTTTACATTCTGGATACAAGCAGCCTCCTTGATCCTATAGGGAAAGTGCCTAAGTAGCAACCTCACCACATCACTTTCCTCCTTCAAGCCATCCAGATATTTACACACTAATACCTGCCCTAAAAAGTATTCGGTCATGGTGGAGCTTCCTTTAGGGTTATATTTTCCACACACTACTCCCTCACGATGCTGCGACTGAATAACCTCATTCCAGAACTTTTCACAGAATTTCATTTTAAAATCATTGATATCGGTAAACTTGTCTCTGTAGACAGCAAACCAATTCCTCGTTTCCCCCACAAACACTTGTTCTAAAATTTCAACTACCTGGCACCACTCAATACTACCATTTTCCAACCTCTCACCGAATTTATTTTCTATAGTGTTCATGAACTCCATTGGGCACCCCTGTCGATTGTTGAACTTACCCAGTTCAACCTCCCTGTGTGTGCTATTCACAAAAACTGGCCTATTCTGACTATTTTCTTGCCTGATCCTAGCTTTTAATTTTAATTCTAATTCTGCGATTTTCTCCTCAGCCTTCCTCTCAATACTGTTTACTGTTAATTTAATGTTTCCTTCTGATTCTTCTACTTTATCATATAGCTTTGCTTGTTTCTCCTCAATCTTGCTAATGCTCTCTCTATTACTCTCTCTTAAATCATTTACTTCTGCAACTATTTGTGAGTGGACTTTCTCAATTCTACCCCCCAGCTGTTCCTTAACCTCTTTAGTTGCTACCTGAATTTTGTCAATTTCTCCCCCCAATTGCTTTTTGACCTGCTGTGTTTCCAGTTGCACTAGTTCTTTTAAATTTTCAGCCTGTGTACTGATTCTAATTTCTAACTCCTCCTGTACTTTTCCTAATTTCTTGTCTACATCTGCAATGATCTCTTTAACCTTCTCTTCCATTACTCCTCTGATTTCTCCTCTAATCTGCTCCATTTTCACACTAATTTCCTTGTTGTTCTTATCTAATTTTGCATTATTCTGTTCTAATTTTTTATTTAAAGCTTCTGTACTTTCTTTATTTTCCCTACTGTTTTGTTCTAATTTTGCATTATTCTGTTCTAATTTTGCATTATTCTGTTCTAATTTTTTATTTAAAGCTTCTGTACTTTCTTTATTTTCCCTACTGTTTTGTTCTAATTTTGCATTATTCTGTTCTAATTTTGCATTATTCTGTTCTAATTTTGCATTTAAGGCTTCTGTACTTTCTTTATTTTCCCTACTGTTTTGTTCTAATTTTGCATTATTCTGTTCTAATTTTGCATTTAAGGCATCACTACTAACTTTGTTCTGATACATGAACTCGAGAAGTAAAGTTTTCAATTCTGGTTGGCCGCCTACACTCCCTGTTTCAGTATCGGGATTTACCTCCGCTACCCCGGTACTACCATCACTCGACATACTGCTCGTATCATCACTCTCCAGTTGATGACCACTACGTAACCTCATCTGTCTTTCTTTCTCATCCCCCATAATGATATACACTGATAAAGACAAATAACCCCCAAAATACAGGCACAGAAATATATACCCTTCTCCTTCCACAAATGTTATTAGGTTTTCAGCCCCAAGTTGTCGGCGACAAATGTAATGGTTTAGCTTAGGCTGGGATGACAAGTGAAACGGTATTTACTTTGCTCCACGTTGAGCGTACAAATGTAATGGATTCTTAATGCCCCATGTTGGTAGCGATAAATGTAACAGTTTCGCTAGCCCACACCGTTGGGAGATAAATGTAACTGTTTACCTTTGCCTAAGCTATGTTGTTTTAATGGGCGCCAAGACCTCAATGCAATGTTGAAATCTAAATTTGTATTTAACAACGTCTAGCTCTGGCAGAACACCTTCAAGACACTTTTCACTCAGATCGTGGTATGATTTGATCATTAACCCAACAAACAATTGTATCAGGAGAAGGAATTGGTCTATATCTAATGCTACCTACTGAAAGCAAAGATTGCATTGTAAAAGAAATGAATTTATTATATAAAACAAGTATAGCAAAATTAATAATAATAATAAGTACAAAATTTAAATTGGAGCGTTGCGATTTGAATATTACCGATAGAAAATTACGTGAAAACGGAGTCTGATAAATTGATTTTACTCTTATTTCCAAGCTATGAAGTTACTGAATTATGAAATATAAAACAAAGAAAAATGAGAGATTGCGTATTTCTGCGTCATTAGCGCTTACCACTGGAAATGCCCGAAGCATTTCCCTCGTACTTGATGATGCTGTGAGCTTCCCACAGTCTCCTGGAGGTCGTCATCTTCGTCGATGTATGATGAGATTCTGGTAGATTAGATAATTCTATGGTCCGTACCTCGGACCCAAACACTCGTACAACCGCACTGGTTAAGTTTTGCAAAAGTTAGTCTTCAACTCCACTGAACATCGGAGCGACACGCACTTGCAACCGTACTCCGCAAGTTCTACACAGATTGTCCTCGTCCCACGGAACATCGGAGCGTCTCCCGCGTGCCAACATACTCGGCAAGAACTACACAGATTGTCGCTAACTCCACCGAACATCGGAGCCACTCGCACGCGCACCCATACTCCTCAAGTATTTCACAGATTGTCCTCGTTTCACGGGGCGTCGAACGATATATCCACACGTTGGCTCCCCCACCATGGTACCGTCTTCCAGCTTACGTTGTCTCCCCTGATTGGCTGAGCACGCCGCTAGTTCCCCACCACTGCCTCATTACACTCGGCGCGCGAGAGGGAGAAGTCGATTTCCGTCCCAACAATTCGCCTTTTCTAGACCTTGCGACCCAGCCTTGCGTAATACTTCTCGACAGGAATCAGCTTGTATTTGAAATCCCAGTGAGTCACGTCTCTCGATATACCCTAACTGACGAAAACTCCGTAAAATTCCGTAATCAAATAATTTTCTATGATATCGTCGTTCGTAATAATTTGCTTGATAGCGTTTTCTAAGACATAGAAAACCTATCTGAATGCTAATAATTTTTATAAAATGCTCCGAAAATACCTTAATAATAATTATAATAAATTAATAATAATAATAAATTAACATGAAAAATTCTCTTGGCTGAACAATTTGCCGCGTAAATAAATATAGAATGGCTTCCTACTGACTTATGCCAGTTGCATAAAACCCCTCGAAAAACACGTTACAAAAATCAATATTATATAATTTATGATGATTGAATAACAAAACTACTAACTTATTGTAATGCATTCACGTCCGTTAATCTCTATATTAAGCCAGCCTGCAAAGTTAACAATCTTTCGGTTTGGGTATCTTCCCCTTTTAAAATCCGCGCCGATCACAGTAGGTTGGTGCTGCGACCTAGCAGTGAATTAATATTTATCTTGTACACCTATGCCTATGGGTGTTGAATGAGTAGGCAGTTATAGTAGCCAAGAGGGAGGCGATCCAGCTGGCAGTGTTTAAAGGTAATCGGAGCGCGATCGTGGCTAATAGTTGAACTACCAGTATTACAAAATTGTCATACTTCAGGAGGCCAGGTATTTATACAGCGGTATGTTTGGAACAATATTACCCACATAACCCACAAGAGGACAGCACCGTACAGAGGCATTAAGAAGGCTGTGGTTGATGACAACGTGTATCTAGTTCTTCTATTCTCCTTTTCCTAATGTCTTCTGTTTATGTGCGATGCTGGGGCTGTGATTTTATTAATAAACAAGATGTTCAGTAAAGAACATATAGCCTACTTTCTCCTAAATGTATGAGTATAGTTATAACTCGTTGTTATTATCAAAGAGTATAATAGAACTATTCTTTGTTGAAGGCCATAGAAACGATTTTCCTCTACCAAACGCCACAATCTAGATAAAAACTGCTACCATCATTGATGAAAGAAAGATAAGAAGTATCTCAAGAATGTTATGGATCTGGAGACATAATCGACCGGACTGGCTGCGTGGCTCGGTGGTAACGTTCTCGCTTGCTGGGCCCTAGGTTGCAGGTTCGTATCCTGGCGCAGTCAGCTGGCATTTGAGGGTGCACAAATGCGAGGGAGCCGTGTCAGTACATTAACTGGCACGTTAAAGATCCCCTTCGGGCCAAAATTCCGGCACCGCGGTGTCTCTAAAATCAGCAGTAGTTAAAAGGGATGTAAAACCAATAACATTATTATTATTATTATTATTACGACCTGCCGTGGGCAACATCCAACTTTGAGTTGAGGCATGTCTTTACACGTCTGGTTGTGCATGGCTTTCACAACCCTAATTGAATTAACAAATCTTTCCATGACCCTACAGAGACGTGTGTATACAAACTATGTGGATATTTTCGATAATATAATCCTAACAGAGCGAGTGCATTCTAGCGGCCAGAAGAAGAAACTTTTCAATAAAATCTGGAAGTTACCTTTTTGGCAGCTAGATGTCTCGAGTAAATCTGCTGGCGAATTATGTTTTAATTAAATATATATTTTACACCATAATGTGCACAATATAACGCTTAATAACATTTTCAAGTAACGCAAAATAGGCTGTTACAAACCCTTTAAAATAAAAAGTTAAAATGTATCGTAGTATCATCTTGTCATTCTTCAAATTCGATGCGCATAGAATGATAATGGTATAGTAATCAATGGATCCCCACGTAGACTAGTCGTGACATCTATTGGTGAAATATCGAACAATATAATCCTAACAGAGCGAGTGCATTCTAGCGGCCAGAAGAAGAAACTTTTCAATAAAATCTGGAAGTTACCTTTTTGGCAGCTAGATGTCCCGAGTAAATCTGCTGGCGAATTATGTTTTAATTAAATATATATTTTACACCATAATGTGCACAATATAACGCTTAATTTTAAAACATCTGAGTCATTACAAAACAATAAACATATAACATTTCAAGCAAAAAACCTAGCTCTGATCGGGTTTGAACCATCGGCATTTGAGCGATAGTCTAACGCTCTACCACTGAGCTAATTGTGTCAACGAATATCGTTCTATTTAAAATGACTTACATAGAACTTGTTAGCAAATAATGATTTATACCAAACGATTTCATCACTGGAGTATATTGTTTATATATAAAGCATTTCATACAAAGTTTATTTATTTTTTATCAGTACGCTATATTGCATGCAATACTCAAATTAGTGAAATATAAGTCCGGCACAAGATATCCGCTGCCATCTTGTCTTATTACTGAATCAGTTCAGCTTTTTAAAATCACGTCTGCACTATAGTATTACAAAATAAACTTTTAATTTCGAACGTGCCTCTTCCTTTAGAACAGTTAAAACGATTCTCGGCTCGATAATCGGAACTGGTGGGTCCCATGATATGGATTATAAAGTTTGCATAATTCGCACGGCCGCCATCCTGAAATGGTATGGCGGACGACCTTGTAGTTTGGTCACAAGACGCATCCTATACGAAGGTATGTTGTTACCAAATTTGGTAGAGATCGGATGATTTGGTTAGTCGTTATTTGATTTTACGTTTTGAACGTTTGAGTGGCCGCCATTCAGTTTTAGTAAAGATGGCGGCGATATAAAACATGACACTGAGGTGTCCTTTGCTAGTGCTACCTTTGTACCAAGTTTCGTTCAATTTGCATTCACCGTGTTCGAATTGATAGGGGGGGACAGACATTCAGAGTACACACACTCACACACACACAGACACACACACACACACACACAGACTCACACACACACATACACACACACAGACAGACACACTTTTTTCGCCCTGTGTTGATCTCATAAGTCTACTTTCATTTTTTGCAAAAATCGAAAGTAGGCTAATAATAAACGAGTGTATACCAAGACCAACTACAATACTCAGACCTTAATGCAGGTATCGAAAGTGGGAAAATGGCGTATGCGGAAGCCCGAGATTTTGTTTGTTTACATTCGTTACTGGGATGCAATATTAGCTTTGATTAGCTTCGTTTGATGAAAGTTGGGATAAACTATTGCTCATCTGTAATTTGTAGTGTCTTCAGTATGTCTGTAAAGTCCAGTTCGCGTTTATGTACTGCAATCGTGTATAAATATGACGTGATAATACGCTTATTATGGACTAGTTCGTTTGGGTGATGATTGTTCAGTTGACCGATGGCATTGTGTCATTTGTTGCAGATGTTGAAGTACCCACGACTAAAGCATTAATAGAAGTGTCTCAAGAATATACAACGCAATGATTTGCTAGTTAGTGACAATATAATAATAGCTTAGTACACTTCAGTACCGGTAGTGTCGAACTTAAGTACGTAAAGGGAAAACGCAATGATCATCTACGGCAAGACTAAACTGTTGACGTTATCTTGAACGCTCAGCTTCATGTGCCTCCGTAAATCCTTACCAGTCTGGCAGATGTTCTACACTGCCTTGTATACACGCCAAATACTACAGTGAACTTCTGTTTTATTGGTTAAGGAAAATTTTTCCCCTGTGCCAAACAGTGAACTCATTGTGTTCCGTCATTATTCATACTTTTGTGATTCTTACAGCTTGCAAGTTTTTAGCCTATTTTCAATTTTGAAAAAAATAGGCTTATTAGATCACCTTTTGTCCGTGTGTGTGTGCGTGTGTGTGTGTGTGTGTGATTCGTGTGTGTGTCCCCCCCTAATAAAATCTAAACGGCAAGAGCGATTTAAATGAAACTCGGAAAGTTCATAGCACTATTCCGGGCGACCTCGACCGTGCCCTTCAAATTTTGTTACGACTCACCAATCCAACATGGCGGCTGCGCGAAATATTTCACCAGCATTCAATATCTCCGAAACTATTACCGATATTACCCTAACATTTTCTATAGTGATAGAGGGGACTACTAAAAGTTCACTTATGCGACCTTTGAAAACATGGTAACTACAAAACCAACATGGCGGCCAAGCGAATTTGCGACTTTTAAATAGACATTTCTCGCGATTTGACCAACCAAACGCAATGAAAGTTGGTACAGTATATGTTTATATACATTGTAATGCACCGACATCTAACTTCGTTCAATTGTTTACATAATCACAAGATGGCGGATGTGCGAAATATTTCACCGGCATTCTATATCTCTGAAACTATTAGCGGTATCTCCCTAAAATTTTGTACGGAGATAAAGGGCACTACTGGAAGTCATCTATAAGATTTCCAAAAACCGGTTAACTACAAAACGAACATGGCGGCTAAGCGAATTTGAACATTTTAAATAGACCTTTCTCGCGATTTAATGTTCCAAGCGCACTGAAACCTGGTACAGGATATATTTATACACATTGTAATCCACTGGTATCTAATTTAGTTCAATTGTTTACATAACCTCAAGATGGCGGCAGTGCGAATTTTAAAATTAAGTTTTTATTTCTTGTGATGTAGTCATGCGATCGAAGTGAAAGTTTGAATAATGAACCTACGCAGTAATTTTCCTTTAATGGTACATGACTCTATGGCCTATACATTTAACAATCCAACATGGCGACCATCCGAAATATTTAGACGATACTGAATATCTACGAATCTATTTAACAATCAAACTGCATTTTTTAATGTTCATAGGGGCTATGAACTTAAGTTCACCTATAGGACTTTAAATAACCATGTGATCACAAATCCAACATGTCGGTGACGCGAATTATAAATATTCACATGGACGTTTCTCGCAATTTAACCATCCGCGTGCAGTGAAACTTGGTACAGTAAATCTTTATCCGAATGATAATCCACTGGCATCTAATTTATTTCAATTGTTTCCATAACCTCAAGATGGCAGCTGTGAAAATTTTTAAATCTCCTTGTTTTTTCTTGTGTCCTAATTATGCGATTGAAATCTGAATGCTACACGTACACAATAATCTGCATGTAACAGTACATAACTCTAGGACCTAGATATATAAAATCCAACATGGCGACCATCCGAAATATTTAGTCGGTTCTCAATATCTACGAATCTATTATAGCAATCAAACTGAAATTGTGTATGTTGATAGAGGCAATTAACATAAGTAGGATATATGAAAATAGGCTGTATAGTTCTTCACGGAACTACTTGTTTTTTTTATTATGATGTGTGTAATAAAGTGTTGTGAGTAACTTGCCAATTATGTACTTATATTACGAGATGGTGTGCCGCGATGATTCCGTAAGAGGGAGATGGTCCTTTCCTACCTACATTACTTTACTAAATCAACTATTTCCAGCGTACAACTATTCCAAACGGTAACAGCGAGTGTTTAATAGGTTAGATGGTAACATATCGCGTCCTTTGTGTGTGGTAATTTCCATAATTATGTTTAGATATCCGCACGACGATTTCTTTGCATATTTCAATCAACTAATTCGGTGTATTGTTTTACCCGAGATTTTAGACAATTCCACGAGATGTCTTAATTGAATCGTATCTCTATAGCGTTGGTTCGATTATTTCAGGCAACTATTCTCATTCCGATTGTGTACACAAATACTCTGCATGTGCTGGGACAGCACTTCAGTAACCGGGTACTTTCTTCTCTCCTACTTCAGAATCTGTTTGATTTTATGCTAATAATATTAATCTATAATTACTGAACTTAAATACAAATCGTGATAACTCGCCAAAAAGCTTCTTATTCAACCACAGAAATAGTGAGACTATTGTAGCTGCCCCTTGGGTGAAGACGAAGAAACCTATAATTCGAGGCCAGAACTATATAGATAAATTAATTCAGGTAAGTCTAAATTAGTGAGGCATATTTCTTCGGAACCTAGTCTCATCTTGTGATATCTTTTTATGCTCTTAGGTGAGTAAAAACAATAATTTACACGAACTGTGACAAGCCCGATGACATGATCTTAGCTATTGGTAGGGCAACCATCGCCGCCATGTTTTTTCAACATTAAGGTCTGAGTATTGGCAACTCCAGCTATCTGATATGACATCTAGCGGTAAAAATGAGAAACTTACCAAGTAGGGTACGTTTATCACGTGGTGACTGTTTGTATATTGTTTCTTGTATTGGTAAGCAGATCGTGATAAATTCTGAGTTTCTATATACATGAGTAATACGTTTTACTCGTTGATAGAGTGCAAAATGAGTAAGAGATCAGTTTACCGCTGTAAGTCGATGTATAAGAGGACTGCGGATGTAAGTTTTCATCACTTTCCAAAAGATGCAAATAGCAATAGCCGAAAGGTGACGATACCAAATAAATATGGGCAACAGGAGTGGGTTAGGTTACTCACCACTACACTCACTGACAGCAGCAAGACAGCCAAGCCTACACCAGCCGAGGACAGCCAAGCGTCATCAGTCAGGTATCCTTCCCCGCTCCCTAGTTCATTTCCTATAACCCTACCAACCGCCATCACCTCGCTCTGCGATATCCGAGCCATTCCACTACGAGTCATATAGGCCGAATTTGACTTCGCAGGGTAAATATCTACTCTGCGAGAACCTGCTACCAATCCGATATTCAACACCAAACCCTCCTGCTAACCATCCAAATCAAGCAATTCCTGTCTCCCCCGAGTTTGAATACAAGTTAAACTCATCCCTTCGCCCTACCAAGCAGCAAATAATTTCAAGAGTCTATGGTACAGTGAGCAAACTCAAATATAGCTTTTAAGCGTAACAGCGCCAGGACTCGAACTGACTCGAACTGTGCAAAAACAAATACCAGCAGACAACCGATGCTCGATAATATGCAATTGACACATAAAATCCAGTGGAACACACAAATTAGATCAAGTGTATCGCACAGTTCCACATATATACGATTAAAAATAACACTGTCATTATTTTAAGGACCACAATTACTGATTTCAACCGAAAAATAAAAAGTGTACCATATCAAACGCGTGTTATTGAGTATTTTTACCCTACTTATCCAGACCGACCGCAGCGCCCCAAGTGTTAGTTTGAGTTGCCAATTGTAGTTGGTCTTGTGTATACATTAGCCTCTCCTTTGAGCTAAATGACATTTTATTCAGTATCTGTGGAAAGAGCTCGTGCACATGATTTGTAAAAGAATTCAAGAAAAAAATTATCTGTAGCAGTATTCGATCACTAGTCAACTGCGTGACAGACTAACACGCTAGCCCAGAGCTAACTCTATCCTTAACATCATGGTGTTCTTAACTGACATATTAGATACAACCTGTTGGCAAATAATGACTTGAAATAAACTATTTCTTCACTGCAGTACATCTTCATTAAAAATCATTTCATACAAAGTTTATATTATTGTATCAGTAGGGTAGGCTATATCACATACAACATATTAAAACTACTGAAATATAAGAGAGGCACATGAGGACAGCTGCCATCTTGTCGTGTGACACAGTTGGCTCAGCTCTTTTAAGCCACTCATACAGTATACTATTATAATATTAAATTATAATAAATAACGGATCACGACTTTCAGGATAGCTTAAACCACCCTAGGCTCGATAATCGGAATTGGTGGGTCTTAAGCTATTGATTAATATGTTTGCATAATTCACACGGCCACCATCCTGAAATGGCACGACCGACGACCTTGAAGTTTGGGTGAAAGACGCGTCCTGTGTTAAGGTATGTTGTCACCAAATTTGGTAGAGATCGGAAGATTAGTTTAGCCGTAATTTGAGTTTACGTTTTGAACGTTTGAGTGGCCGCCATTCTGTTTTGGTAAAGATGGCGGCAATATAAAGTATGACACTGAGGTGCCCTTTGCTAGTGCTACCTCTGTACCAAATTTCGTTCAATTCGGTTTCACCGTGTTCGAATTGGCAGGGGGGGGGGGCAGACATTCAGAGTACACACACTCACACACACAGACAGACACACAATTTTTCGCCCTGTGTTGATCTCACAAGTCTACTTTCATTTTTTGCAAAAATCGAAAGTAGGCTAAAAATCCTGGGTCCATTGAGAACTGCATACATTGCTGTAAGAACGCAAGCTGTTAGGTTATGTGTTGTTTGTTCATGTATGTATACTAGAGCATATGTTTCGTTATGGAAATTAAGAAGCAATGAGGAAATTTATCAGAACATATAGGTAGAAAATATACCAGAAAAAGAGATTGATATTTTTTGGGCATTAGGTTGCATAACGGCACATATACAAACAGAATGATCGGAATTGTTCTAAGAATGTAATGAAGATACTTCAGAAATCAGCATTCCCTAGGAAGAAATTCTGAACAGGAACGAATTTAGACAAAATACCAGAAACGACCCAGCGAAACCTTTGAGCGAAGATATCAACCAGTTTTTGTATCCCTTCTGGCTTGGAATCTTCTTTTTTTATGTAGAAATCTCCCTTTCTATAGTTCTTCTCTTATTATTTCGTTCAAAATCATTCTTAACTTGTAGAATCCAGCCTGTCGGTGGATTGGTTAAGTAGTGTGATTGGTCGGAGATAACATGAGGATGAAGCGTACAGTACACATCCAACAGAGCTGTTCCAAATCACGTGTCAGTATTCATACACGTACACGTACACATACACTTATGGTTGTTAACTAGTTTTATGGGCTTGGGACATCTTGGTTATCAGCCCCGTGTGGTTTGCTGTGTGTTGAACTTGTTTGATAACTGTATTTATGTGATGACTAGATCTGTCCTGCCTCCTCTGCTGTTCAATCTGTATATAAGTGACATGCCAGAAACTGTACCCAGGAAACATAATATAGATTTGGGGCTATTACAGAAGGTCGGGTGGAACATTAAAATACCGATGTTTTGTAACAAATCATTTCCAAATTGTATCTCGTTTTGTGGTATTGGGTTAAAAAGCAATACATTGTGTTGTAAATAAAATACAACACAAAAATACATTGTGTTGTAATAAACTATGTTGTAAAATAAAATTTTATTTCATAGAAATGCTCTGCAAAAGCCATTAAAAGAAGCGGAAAATAACATGTTCTGAAACAGAAATCGTTCAAACTTATTGTCAAGCCTGTGTAAATATATTTTGAAACAGCAAAATACTTTGCAATGCTACATAAGAAGGCGGCAATCAGTGAAATCGAACTCAGCCCCGTCGCTAGCGCGCTGCGAGCAGATTTCAAGCCGATTGCGGGTGGGTAGGCGACCCATTTTACAGTTCCGTGTTGAATTGGAACACGCCGAACGTAACCACAGGAACATGAAATCTTATACAGGGTGTGTCTTAATTATACCGACAAAAAATCAGGGACGCTCTGCGTGTTATGTAAAAGACGATGCCGCAATCTGATTGGCGGAGAAAATTTTTCCCTTCGAGAAAATGAGGTTACGTTGTTACTTACGGGCGCGCGATTCAAATCTACGAACTCGCCGTATTTGCTGAGCTAGAGAGCAAGCCGCTGGCCACCGCTGTGCTTCACGCAAGGGAAGGGAGTGTGATAGAAGGAGACAGAGATATGCTGGCGGGCATGCACAAGTTTCCTCGATCGCCTCTACTAGCCATGGATCGCCTCGGCTTGCCGCATGCCCGCCAGCATTTCTCTGGCTCCTTCTATCACACTCCCTTCGCTTGCCTGAAGCACAGCAGTGGTCAGCGGCTTGCTGCCTGGCTCAGCAAACACGGCGACTTCGTAGATTTGAATCGCGTGCCCGGAAGTAACAAAGTAACCTCATTTTCTCTAAGGAAAAAAATTTCTCCTACAATCCGATTGCGGCATCGTCTTTTACATAACACGCAGAGCGTCCCTGATTTTTTTGTCGGTATAATTAAGATACACCCTGTATACTCCAGCACAGTTAAGACCAATTGAATCGTTGACTGATCGCAAGGATTTGCTTACGGTGACATTATCACTATTTGTTTCGACATGTCTTCCTTTCTTATACCATTTATCAATGGAGGCTATATGCCATTGTTTACTCTTTCTTTCTTTCTTTCTTTCTTATTTTCTTGACAAACCTTGATAAAGGGACACGCAGTTGTCTCGAAACGTCAGTTTTTTAAGTGTCACCCGACCTTATAGACCCAATGCTATATTATGTATGCAATTGGTCGAGAAAGTTTACGCAACAGTGTATCCAGGAAGTTCTGCTACGCAGATGATACTGCCATTGCATTTCAAAGGAAGTACCTAGAGTCCTAGAGGATGGAAAATAAAAAAACTTACGAGCCTTACAGTAGTCGCATATGATGTGTAACATGTGACATGTTATCCCTTGTTAACAAGGAACTCTGTTGGTCATTGAAATAACTACTTGTAAATCTACAGTGCCAAATCCTGACCGGTTTTCAGCACATATGATATAATGAATATTTTCACACCAAACAACGACAACTTGAAGATGATTTATTGTAGGAATATCATTAAGGGGGTCTCCAAACCTTGAAGTAATTTTGTATGCAATATAGATTCCACATAGCCACATGACCGACAGTACCTCGGGTGCTTACTTTAAACAAGAATACATCAAAATTATGAAGATTTAATAAATCATAATTGTTTTCAGCAAATATGATATAAATAATATCTTCACACCAAAGAACGACAATTTGAAGATGATTTATTGTAGGAATATCTTTAATGGGGCCTCCAAGCCTTGAAGTAAACCGTATGCGATATACATTCCACATAGCCACATGGCCGACAGTTCGTAGTGGTATCAATTTCCGCCACCGCGCGTGCTCATTGTTTCCGTCCCATCCATTTCCGTTTCATTGTTTCCTTCCCATCCATTTTCATTTAATTTTTCAAAATCACCCCCACAAAAAATATACAGATAATGAGTGGAAAGATGTTACACATCAAAAAATACTTACACAAGACCTGACAGTACTTGGTGATTATTATAGAAATTGGAGGTTATGCTCTAACCCTACAAAAACTGAAGTGACAGCTTTCCACCTCAACAACCGCTTAGCAATCAGCCTCTAAAAGTCATCTTCTGTAACAAAACGGTTAAGAACAACCCTCACCCGAAGTATCTCGGAATCAGAATGGATCGCTCACTATCGTACAGGACTCACCTCACGACACTAGCAGTAAAGTTCAAAACCAGCAATAACATTATCCGGAAACTGACTGGAACTTCTTGGGAAGCTCAACCTGACGCTCTCCCTACTGTGGCCTTGTCTCTTGTATACTCAGTGGCTGAATATTGTGCTCCAGTATGGTACCAGAGTGTACATGACAGTAAGGTGGATGTTCAATTGAACGACACCATGAGAATCATCACGAGATCCTTAAGAACAACAACATTGCTTCAATTGATGAAAAACACGCCAATATTCGGCACGGCTTTTGCAGTCAACACCTCAATCCTTAGATCTGTCTCAAATTTTGAATCTATAAATGATCAGCTGTCTCCCATAAGTCCAACCCCTCGCCCACGTCGTGGGAGACGGGCAACGGCACAAAGTAGGGGATTGCCTGTAGAGGCGAAGTACAGTGGGACTTCGTGTGCCCCGGGACCGTTACGATAGCTGTGAAGGTCCTACAGGAACCCTGAAAAGTGACAGCTAACGGGGCTCTGGTGAAGCAACGATAGGCCCAGCAAGCCAGTAGTGGATGAAACATAATGCTTTCAAAAATGGAACGAGCCTCGGACATGACAGATATAATAGACGACGACACGGCTGTAAATACGGACTAAGATTTGAAACTTTAAACCTAAGAACGCTGACGGGGAAGGAGGAGGAGATAGTGGATATGATGGAAAGAAGAAAGTTGGATTTATTGGGATTGGTAGAAACAACGTGGAAAGGGGAATGAAGGAGAGAACTGAGAAAAGAATATTGCCTATACTGGAGTGGGAATGAAGCGGGAAAGGAGTGGAGTGGGAGTAGTAGTACGAGATGATTTAAAAGAAGAAGTGAAGAGAATAAGTGATAGGATGATGAAATTGAAAGTAGCACTGAGGGGAGAGACCGTAGAAATAGTGCAAGTGTATGCTCCACAGGTAGGCTGCGCCTCTGAAGAGAAGGAGGAGTTTGAAGAGGAAATACAGAAGCAGCTGGGAGGAAGGAGTATGATTGTTATGGGGGATCTGAATGCCCATGTAGGAAGAGAAAGACAAGGGTATGAGAGTGTGCTTGGACCAGAGGGTTGGGGCAGAATAAATGAGGAAGGAAAGAGACTGTTGGACTTCTGTCAAGGGAACAGCCTGCTAGTTGGGAACTCCTGGTTCAAGAAAAGAGAGACCCCACTATCACATGGTACAGTGATGACTTGACCAGGAAGTCGGTGATCGACTATATCCTGTATGAAAGAGAATTAAATAACATCACAGACATCAAGGTTATACCATCGGAGAACTTGGATAGCTACCATCGATTGCTGGTAATGAGCCTGAGAGGGACTAAGGAGAAGAAAGGGACTGAGAACCAGGAAAGACGTATAAGGATATGGAAACTGAAATAGGGAGATAGAAGGGTCGAGTACCTCAAAATTGTAAAGGAAGGAATTCCAACAGATGAAGAAAGAGGGGTGGAAAGGAATGGGCTAGATTTAAGAAGACACTAGTAGGTGCGGCAGAAGCAGTATGTGGGAGGACAAGTAATAATAAGAGGTGGAAGGAAACACCATGGTGGAATGAGAAGACAAAATAGATAGTAAGAGAAAAGAATAGAGCCTTTAGGAGGTGGTATCAAAATAGGACGGTAGAGACAAGGGAAGTGTACCAGGAAAGAAAGAAGAAGGCAAAGAGAGTAGTGGCTGAGGAGAGAAGAAAGTGGATGGAAGAGTGGACAAAGATGATGAAGGAGGATAATGGAGGTACAAAAAAGGTCCTGTATGAGAGGCGGAAGGATATGACGGATTATGTTAGAATGGTGAAGATTAGGGGACAAGGGATAGAAAATAGGGAAGAACTGAAGAAATGTGAAAAGAATATTTTTAAGAACTTCTGAACCCAAATGGAAACCACGGCGAGGAGGAAGATATCGGGGAAGAGGAAGATGGACTGCAAACAGAAAAGGACTTAACATGGAAGGAAGTGGAAGATGCAGTGAGGAAGATGAAAGGAGGGAAGGCACCGGGTGTGGATGAGTTGAGTGTGGAGATGGTGAGAGCAGCAGGAGAGGTAGGGATACAATGGTTGTACCGAGTGATGAAGACATCATGGAAGGAAAGAAAGACCCCAGAGGACTGGAAGAGGGGAATAATTGTCCCGATCTTCAAGAAAGGTAGTAGAACAGAATGCAGAAACTATCGGGGAATAACACTGATGAGTTATTGTGCAAAGATGTTTGAGAAAGTTTTGGAAAGGAGAATTAGGACAAGGATAGAGGAAGCGATGAGGGAAGAACAACATGGCCTCAGAGCAGGAAGGTCCACAGTGGATTTGATTTTTGCTGTAAGGCAGTTAAAAGAACATCACTATGAGTATGGAACTGATGGCCTTCCTGGACATTGAGAAAGCATATGACAATGTATGCAGAGACAAAGTATGGAAGTCCCTGGAGAACAGAGGAGTAGAAACAAGAAGTTCCTTGACGAACTAAAGAGCCTACTTTTCTTAAAATTTAAGATTCAAGCCAATGATTAATCGATATGGATCTATCTAGAATAATGACGAAATTAAGTTGGTAATATCGAAATTTCTAATTAGTTCGAATTACTGTATACCTGGCATAATGTAGCCTAATAGAGCACTACTGTTGGCAGCCCTGGTGACTGAATATATTCTTAGTTCCATCTCTTAAGGTACAGAATACAAAATTTGGTTGGAGTCCAATGAATAGCATGGACGTTACATGCAGTTAAACATTGGATCTAACAGCGCGCGTAAAATCATGTTGGCAACAGTGTCATGCATGTATTGGTCAGAAATAATTTGAAATAATATAATCTATTGTTGTGCCAATTTTGAATAAAATCCATTAGTTAGTATAGAAGTTCCATGCATTTTAAAATTGGACCTATCAGCAGGCTTAGAATCATGTTGGCAGCACTGACGTATATTAGTTACTCCAAAGTAATCTAGAATGCCAGGTACTATACGTGTGCAAAGTTTAGAGCTATTGGCTGGCATTCTTTCTGATATATTGATATTAGGGTAACAAAAATAGAG
This sequence comes from Meconema thalassinum, assembly GCA_946902985.2. Lineage (NCBI taxonomy): Eukaryota > Metazoa > Arthropoda > Insecta > Orthoptera > Tettigoniidae > Meconema > Meconema thalassinum. Next base: position 457,100,293 of record OX336388.2, read on the forward strand.
ACAGCATTCATTAACAGTTGGCAGCCCTGGTTTCTCTTAAGAATACGCATAGTCATAGCTGTTATGGTACACATAGCACATACGAAATTTGGTTGAAATCCAAATGATAGTATGGAAGTTACATGAATTTAAAGTTGGACCTCTCAGCAGGCTTAGAATCATGTTGGTAGCACTGACGTATATAAGTTACTCCAAATTAATATAGAATGTCATGTACTATACGTGTGCATAGTTTAAAGCTGTCGGCTTGCATACTTTCTCATATATATTGGTATTTGGATAAAAGAAATTAAGAGCATTTGTTAACAGTTGGCAGCACTGGTGGTTCATATGAATACGTTCAGTCATATCTGGTTATGTACACATACAACATACGAAATTTGGTTGAATTCCAATCGATAGTGTAGAAGTTATATGCATTTAAATATTGGACCTATCAGTAGGCTCATAATCATTTTGGCAACACTGCCATGTATGGCCTTCTGGAAATTAAACTGAAATATTATTATATGTGTGCCGATTTTGAAATAGCTCCCATTCATACCTTCCAAGATATCCAACATGGAGCTCAAATTTTAATTGCGATTTTTCAGCAGTTGGTAGCACTGACATCATTTTCAAATATGGCCGTGAGATATTCAGGAATAGATCTTTACTCCTACCAAATTTTATTTCGAATGGTCCAGCCGTTTAGGAGTTGATAGGGGGGACACACACACAGACAGACAGACAGAGAGAAGGACAGACAGACAGACAGACAGACAGACACACATTTTCCCGGATCGATCTCATAAGACTACTTTTTCCTCATTTTTGCAAAATGTGAAAAGTAGGCTAAAAATGGACTATGCGGAGGATAAAGCAGATGTACAAGGGAAGCGTGAGCTGTGTGAAAGTTGGAGGAGAGAGATCAGACTGGTTGGAACTGAGAAACGGCCTGAAACAAGGAAGTGCACTGTCACCGTTACTTTTCATTGTGGTGATGGATGACATAATGACTTGAGTGGCACAAGTAATTGGGGAAGGAAAGATGAAAGCAATGGTGTTTGCAGATGATTTGGGGAAACAAGGAGGAGGAGGTACAGGAGCAGTTGGACGTGTGGGAAGGAATAATACAAGGATATGGGATGAAATTTAGCATAAATAAGGGTGAGATGGTGATCACAACAAGGAAGAAGGAAATAACCACAAGGGGAATAACAATTGGTGGGGAACAGCTGAATAAAGTGGAGAGTTTCAAGTATCTAGGATGCCTGATACAAGATAATGGAAGAAACGATAGAGACATAAATGAGCGGGGGAGACAAGCAGAAGCATTGCGGAGAAGTGTGAGAAGCATGATATGGAGCAGGGATGTCCCTCATAACAGTAAAATGATCATATATCGTACGTACTATCTTGACGTATGCCTCGGAGACCTGGGTTATGAAAGGATGGGAGAAGAGCAAAATACAGGCCAGTGAGGTTAGGTTCTTGAGAAGCAGTAATGGAGCTACAAAGATGGACAGAATAAGAAATGAGATGACCAGAGAATTAATGGAGGAACCATTACAGGATGGTATGGAGAAATCTAGACTTAGATGGTACGGACATGTAAAACGAATGGAGAAGAAGAGGATACCCAAGAGGATACACGAGACGAAGTGGGAAGGAAAGAGACCGAGAGAAACACCGAGAGACAGGTGGCTGAAGGGGGTGGAAGAACGCGTGAAGAAGAGAGGAGATGACTGGACAAGGGTGGAGGCTGAGAGATGGTGGAAAGACAGAAGACGTTGGAGAGGCTTGTGTTCCAAACAGATCCGGCCAATGGCTGAAAACTGTGCTAGATGATGATGATGATGATGATGATGAAATGATCGGCTATCCCTACTATCCCTGCGCTGAGCAAACAAAACGTATACGTGAATTAACTTCCACGCCCCGACTAATGACCAAAACCAGAAAGATTCCGAGAACACAGATATATTTTGGAACACACTCGATACAAGAATCGCGAAATTTCCAAAACATCACGTCAAAGTCTTAATGGGTGATTTCTACGCACAACTTGGACGGAAACAGAAATACAGATACGTATTGGGCGATACTCGGCTCACAAGAGAACCAACAAGAATGGACAACGACTTGTTGAATTATGTGAAAATCATTACCTCCAGATGATGTCCACCCACTTTCGACACCTTCCCAGAAAGCAAATTACATGGCGATCCCCTAATACAGGAATGGGAGAATTCCAACTAGACCATGTCGCAATTTTTCGCAGATACAGTCCAGAAATAATGAACGTCATATTAAAAAAGGGGATGAACATAGATTCAGACCATTATGTCTCAGTAGTTAAGTTCAGACCCATCCCTTTAAATATGAAAAAGAATCAGCCTGCCCTAACCCGCTTTGACACCAAGAAACTCAGAGAAAAAGAGAATGAATTCAAAGAACTCACCCGGCCAGTGGACTTGGACTTTAATAGTAAAAAAAGGCAGATGGTTCAAGCCGGAAAAGAAGTAGCAGAGGTTGAAAAGAAGAAGAAACATGCCTGGTGGAATTAAAGTTGCAAAGAAGCCTTACTGGACCGTTTACATACCTGGAAATGTACTATACGTCCTAAACCGAGGAAGGTTGGAACATCTACAAAACACAACGGGCACAAACGACAAGGATAATACGGAGTGAGAAACCCAAGTACGAAAAGGAACAATTGAACAAGATTGAGGAAGACTTCCAGCGAAGTGAGTCCCGAGCATATTACAGAGGTTTTAAAAAGAAAATACAAGGATATAGGCCTGCCTCCCTCTGCTTTCAAAGGAATGATGGAACTTTAGCAACCTCAAACGAAGAAAACTGTGAGCTACTTGCTGATTACTTCGACAAACTTCTAACTTGTGAAAAACTAGTTCACCCTATAAGAACCAACAAATCAACATGCCTAAACCTGCCATCTTCACTCCCGGACCATGATGAGATCAAACGCCTCATAGGGAGGCTGAAAAACAACAAGGCCTCTGGCGAAGACTCCATGATAGTGGAACTATGGAAATATGCCCCGGATGAAGCAATAGACGTCTTGCATAAGACCATCATTGACATTTGGGAGAAAGAACAACTACCGGAGGACTAGAAGGTAGCTTTAATCCATCCTTTACATAAGAAAGGAAATATTACAGATATACACAACTATCGCGGTATCTCATTACCCCCAGTAGCGTACAAGATTCTATCGTTATCCATCCTAGAACGACTAGAACAACAAGTTGAACGTTCGCCTTGAGAATACCAAGGAGGTTTTCGGAAAGGCCGATCAGCAGCAGTGCAGATCTACAATCTTAAAACTATAATAAGATATATGCTGAGAGGCCGAACATACGTGTGTACTTTTGTAGACTTCAGAAAGGCATACGACTCCATTGATCGCGATGTGTTGCTTCAAATAATTGCAGAAATGGGAGTTGACGAAAAACTGCTAGCGGTAATATGAGCAAACCTGACAAATACCATCTTCAAAATAACATTCCAAGGTTGCTACTCTGCGCCCTTTGAAATTAACACGGGTGTTGGACAGGGAGATGGACTTTCACCCCTCTTGTTCAACTGCGTACTGGAGAAAGTAATACAGCAATGGCGGCAGATACTACGAGACAGAAACTTGTTCCGACCGTTACGGATTGAGACGAAGAAGAACGGATTGGAAATCGACAGATTAGCTTTTGTGGATGATATAGTCATACTGACAGAAAGTTTTGAAACTGGTACAGAAAAAATCAATGTGCTGAAGGAGGTAGCAGAACAAACAGGCTTGCAGATATCCTTTGAAAAGACTGTAGTAATGTCAAACATCAAAGACAACACGACCCAACTGAACACCGAATATGGAACAATAAACCGTGTGCATAAGTTTAAATACCTTGGTGAGTGGATCCAATCAAACGGAGTAGATACAGAGGCCATAGCGGCCAGAGCAAAAATAAATAAAAAATGGAGGTAGCTTTTCAAACCACCTGGAACATACAGTATATAACAAAAGGTGCTTTTCTATAAATACCAAAATTTATCACTACATCACTGTCGTCAAGGCGGTATCTCTCTATGCGTCAAAATGCATTATCCTCTCTCAGAAATGTGCGCTCGCTAAGTCAGAGCAAAAAGAGAGAAAGATTCTCCACAACATACTTGGCCCAAACTAGAAAAACGGGATCTACGTAAGAAAATCCAGGCAAGAAATCTATTCTAAGATAGAGAAGATTACGGACACAATGCGCAAACGCAGGGCTTGTTCTACGGTCACTTGCGACGGATGGACGACTCTAGATAGACAAAACGTATATTTAACAATGTCGACTCAAAACCAAAACACAGTTCCCTGGTAAGTTAACGTCAAGAAAGACCTCCAAGAAATGGGCCTACGACCTGGTGACGCACGCAAACAAGACCTTTTCCAAAAAGGAATCGTGACTTTTCGAACTTTCCGAGATGAGAAATGGACAAACGGTGCAAAAAGTGGTCGGATGAACGGCGTGCTTGACACAGCAAGTTAATGAAAACCTACTAGATCAATCGTAAATTGAATAATCGCCAGAATGTATCGTGGAACTTATCGTGGTCCCTAGTTGGCCGATTAGCGAATAATAAATAAATAAATAATGTGATGACTGTGTTAGTGTGTGTAACTGTATAGGGACAGGAATGATGTAGGTGGTCTGGGACTAGAAGTAAAGTAGGCTACTATCCCGGATTTTGTCTACAGAGAGTGTGAAAAAAAAAACGGAAAATACACACTCATGATAGCCGCTGCCACTGCCGGAATTTGAACCTGCAATCTCCAGATATGCTGAAGTTGCCCACGCGGCCTTGGTGCACGATTTAACGGGATGGCCTAAAAGAATTTGAAGATGAAATACCAGCACATATTTACTATGTGACCTGTCCCCGAGATCGGTGGATTTCAGCGTAAGAATTGTAGATGCATTGTAGATTAATGGGGCCCATGGTAGTGTAACCAGCTAATGCACCTCATTGAATGCAGGAAATTTGGGTTCGAATCCAGAATAGGATCTCATTTTCAATTTTTATTCTACAGATATGACCGGTATAAAGGGAATTATTCACTATCTAGCTTCGCCTGGAAGGAGTTATGAATGAAAGGTGATAGGCTACTTTCAACCGAGGATTTGTATACGACATTAGTTGTTTTTAGGTAGATTTCGTTAGAAAGCTAACTATTGCAATGGGTACCTTGTTTCGACTTCCGGAAAATATCGACATATCTTCGCGTTTCACATCCCCCAGACCCCAAAACCACCGTCAGTTCAAAAGTTTATACATAATTTATGTATGTATGTATATATATGTATATATGTATATCATTTTCTTGTGGACACGATAACTGCCGTAATTTTGCACCAATCACTTTGAATTTTTTACCGAATATGTATATCTATAAAATCTCGGTCGAGTTCGTTACTGGGCTAAATCTGTCGAAGGGGGTGAAAATGGGGGTCTTTTTTCGAAAATGAGATATATTGCTATAACTCTCTTAATATGTGAAATATCGAATCAGTTCAAAGTTCATACTATGTGTCGGATAAAGCCCAAACATTTATGTTTGAAGAGTTTTTTATAGCACCAACCATTGACCAAAGGGGTGGGAAAAAGTGGGTTTTTCGGGAAACATTAATCATATCTCTCTTAATGGGCACAATATCAAAACCGTACGAAATGGACAATATTACCCTAATAATTACCTAAAACTTTTGTCTGAGAGAAATTTTGATATGACCCACCATTACGCCAAGTGATGAGACAAATGATTTAATAATAATAATAATAATAATAATAATAATGTTATTGGTTTTACGTCCCTTTTAACTACCCTGGCTTTTAGAGACGCCGGGGTGCCGGAATTTTGCCCCGAAGGGGATCTTTAACGTGCCAGTAAATGTACTGACACGGCTCCCTCGTATTTGCGCACGCTCAAATGCCAGCTGACAGCGCCAGGTTTCGAACCTGCAACCTTGGGCTCAGCAAGCGAGAACGTTACCCCTGAGCCACGCAGCCAGACAGACAAATGATTTCGCAATTATAAGAAAATGCCAAGAGCTATCAGAGGCTTCCATGGCAACACTACTAAATTGATGAGGGATGAGCCATCAGACGTTGCCATGACAACGCACTTGCACGAGATCAGATTCAGATTCCCATCTGACTAAGTGTGAAGCGGCTTTGGTGACGTAACTGGTAGCGTGCTGAAATTCTATGCCAAAGGTCGCGGGTTCAAAGCCGACCAAAGTCATAGGATTTTCTAAGAGCGCTAAAAATCCCTCAGTATGCTTTCCTTTGGAGGGGAAGTTCCAATGTTCGTTGCGAGTTGCTGGTTTCGGTGGCATCTAGTAGCCAAGTTCACAGCTAGGTGTCGTTGACGGTAGTATCTGGTAGCAACATTAGGAACTACTGCTTGAAATTGACCGTCTGCAGTCCTTACCTGAATTACAGACTAATAGAGCCATCACAATTCACACCGATTATCAGACAGATTCTACACTCACCCAAAGTACACGGGGTTACATGACCGCGTTGTCGCAGCTCCTAAACTGAGGAACCAACCAAAATCTCTGCGGGAGATAAAATTTTGCGTGAAGACATAACAGACCGTTAGATAGTTACACATCAGTGTCGAAACCTTGCATAAGGACAGTGTGACCACAAGTATAACAAGAAGTTCCGTGAAGAACTGAAGATACCACTTTTCATAAAATTTAAGATTCATGCCAATGATTAATCTATATGGATCTATCTAGAATAATGACGAAATTAAGTTGGTAATATCGAAATTTCTAAATAGTGCGAAATACTGTATACCTGGCATAATGTAGTCTAATAGAGAACCACAGTTGGCAGCCCTGATAACTGAATATATTATTAGTTCCATCTCTTAAGGTACAGAATACAAAATTTGGTTGAAGTCCAATGGATACCATGGACGTTACATGCAGTTAAACATTGGATCTAACAACGCGAGTAAAATCATGTTATCAACAATGACATACATGTATTGGTCAGAAATAATCTGAAATAATATGATCTATTGTTGTGTCAATTTTGAATGAAATCCATTAGTTAGTATAGAAGTTACATGCTTTTTAAAATTGGACCTATCAGCAGGCTTAGAATCATGTTGGCAGCACTGACGTATATCAGTGAGTCCAAATTAATCTAGAATGCCAGGTACTATACTGTGCCCTTTTCAGCATGAAATATGCAAATCACAGTATGCCAGCAATGCTCAAATCGGGATTTTCGGGTTTATGGTATGTTCTCCCACTCTGTGACTTACACATTTTGGATTAAATAGAGGAAACACTTCCAAAATAAATAAATAAACAAAATCAACTCCTACTATAAAACATTTAATTAACCAAATATATGGCGCTACAACAAATTAAACAAATAAAATACTGACCCAATTCTAACTTGTTCAGAGTGAACAAGGAATACATAATAATACAAAGGTTAAATCATAATAAATGGTTTTCATAAACCAACAAACTTATATTTCTTTTCACTTCCATATAGTGTCCCTTTTAAAATTCAATACCATCAAGAGTTTCAATAGGCTCGATACTTTTCAATATAAACTGTGTTATCCCTTTTTTCCAACACATCACTATCTATTATATGAGTATTTTATAATTAAAACAATATATATTTCTTATTAAAGTACTTTTACTCAATTACTTAAACTTTGGGCTTTCACAATGTTCTCATGTTACCACCTCTCTCAAATCAACAATTCACTACAGTGATTTGGAAAACATTTGCGTACTCCCGAGCTATAGAAGACTACTTGAACAAGTCAAAAATTAAGATCACTCCCGGAATCTAATTGTCTTCCCTCAACTCGTAAATCACTACATCATAATTATAAACTTACATTAGGGATTTATTATTATCTGCCTTAGAAGACCATTATCTCATAAGAAAGCAACGATCTGAACTTGCAAGCGGTAATCTTCATCTACAAGAACCTCGGTTCGAAGCCCGGGTCGTTAAACAAACTCTAAACACTCTGGTGTACTATAACTTCAAACAGACGGCTACCAGACCTACCGCACTATCAATGGCAAGGGGTCTGGCCTGGCCACTTAGCGTGATTTATTGTTGGGGAGCAGGAACATTACGGTCAGACTCGCAAGAGGCGAGCTACCCTCCGCTTTCATACAGCTTTTTCTTAAATGCAGTTCTTTCAACAAACACGGATTTCATTATTTTATTTTAACAACTTATTTAGGTTCATTAGACCATTCTCGTAACCTTGGCATTTATTAATTATGAAGTATCCTCATTGGTGGGTATGAGTAATTCAATACAACAACAAATATTTAGGGGCTTTAACAATAGACGAATCTGGGTTCGACTCTTTCAACTGCCTCGGGAACCATATCCCATACTGGAGGACTTATACAATTGCGACTTAGGGTGGCTTTTGCCATGAACCTGCGCTCATAATACAATTATTTCGCACCCTTTTATAACACACTCAACGGCCTCGTGATCACATCACTATTTAGAGGACTTACTATAGCTCAATTACCACGACCAACTGCCCCTCATAATTAATTTTACCAAGTATATTTAGGTTCAACGCATTCCTAGCGTGACAAATTTACTTCAATGCGATACATTACGCTTATCCTCTATTGCCAAATTGCCTTCAAAGAACTGATAAATTCAACAATCACCATTTGATTATACCTCTCAATTTTATATTAATCCTCTCCCGTGCAATAATCGCTTTATCTTAAGAACATGTGTTCACAACATGTATTTATTCTTTTAAAGGAGCTCAAAAGCTACTACTTTCCTATAATTCATCATAATCTTTACTCATTTATATCATTGTTATTATTATTATTATTACGCTTGCTTTCACATAATTAAATCATTTATCAAATACACTGATATTTTATTTCATACATTTCCCCTAAGGGATTTATTCATTTCACAGAATTATTTTATACTTTCTCAATTCAAATCGTTCAGATCGCGCTATTATTCTGTTATTTGTTATTCAAAAAATCCCTATTCTTTCGTTCTCAGGTGGATTGTACACAAATATTCCCCAACACATAACATAATGAAATGGTTACTCACATGAGGTCACGGTCACCGACCGTATTTTCCAGCGATGTTTCATTTTCGCCCACTTAATGTGTTTAAGCCATCTTGATTAATCCCATTTCACACAATGACATTTCTTGATACACAGACACATTATTTACCTTATACACTGGTAACATTTTGAACACAATTCTGTATTCTTTTATCATACACAAATAAATTCACTAAACATTATTACACTAACACAAATTTCTATATTTACAATACACTGTTTTTAATCACTCAGGCTTTGATTTTGCCTTACACACGTGATTTTTTCTTCCCGTTTCCAAGGGTGAAACTCTTAGACGTCGGCTCCATATCTGACAAGAAGTTGAAAGTCTCGATCAATCTACCCCTCCCTGGAACGGTAATTCTTCAAATCTGGTTTCCTGACTATTCGGCTTCTATTTTTACTAGCTCGAAGTCGTTTCTTTCTAGACACTATTCAATTTGTCTAGATAAAGTCTATCTTGTTTACGGCACCTTGAATACTTTATCGGTGACCTATGATTCTCTAGCCTTTACTGCTATTCATTAGTTTCGTAACTTAATGCTTTTACTGTTCGCTTGTCTCCTATAGACAACGTCTTGGATTAACTTTTCCCTTCTTATTTTCTTCGCTCTAGTCCCTATCTTATCGATACACTAGGCGATATTTATTTCGTCCGACCCTGATCGGGTTCCTTAACTTTGCTGGAAATGTTTGTTTCACGATCTTTGGTACTTCAAAACGTTACGATACTTTCAGTCGTTTAACTGAACTGTTATTTGAAGACCTATCGCCTGTTCTTTAAGTTCGCAGCCTAACTTGACTGAAATACTGAACTTTTCACTATAAAGACTGACGCTTGCTGAACTAAATCCTGTACGAGGATTTTCCTAAGTCTTCACACGGCGATACTATGATGATACTTGATGCTTCCTCGTGCAGCGTCTCGGTGCTCACGGAACTGGATTTCTTTGATGCAGCACCTCCGCTCGCGGAGTGCTCCTAGACTGCATGATGTGATACAGCGTCACGCCCCCTGGACGGACTAAAACTGCATTTGCGAAACAGCACCGTGCCCTCTGGCACCTATGGTAGACTGAATGATTGGTCTGGCTCTGCCAGGACTTTTATACTTTTTGGCTACAAAAAGATAAAGTCCTCGTCTTTTTCATAGCTAACTTTTGAAGCAATAGTCGCACACTATTGAAAATTATATCTCTGGAAAGCTCGTTTTCTAAATGTAAACTGACTTCTTTGCACATAAAAATCGATCGTACAATTCTTAGATATTAAATAAAATTTGGTCTTCAGATACGTGGGTGTTACAGTTGATTTTTAATCCCCACCTCCTCGGGTCTCGGGGAACTTTTAATTACGTAATGCCGCATCTGCACTTTTTTCCTGGGCAATTATTAAAACATCTTTTCCCACACAAAAATCTCTATTCCGAAATGAATCACAATGATGTATTTCTTTTATTAATTATACGCTCGCAAGTGGCTTAAATCTAATTATTCTTCTTCTTGCACAACTGCGAGGATGCCATTTTACTGCAACGTAAGCTCAATTTCCGAAACCTTCTCTCGCTCACTCTGAACGGAAAGTTCCTCTCGTTCTAATTACAGCCATGATCGCTCCTTATCGGTGCGTCACGCGTGATATCATTTCCTGGACACCTGGTCTCATATTCTTGCACAATATTAAACCAGTCCTCTTGTATAAAATATTTCTATGTTCCTCTGAAGACTGTATCTTTCCTCTTTTCTTTCACCAATAAAACATGGATTCGAACCCTTGAACCAATGGTACATGGGTTCAATACGTGTGCAAAGTTTAGAGCTATTGGCTTGCATACTTTCTGATATATTGATATTAGGGTAACAAAATAGAGACAGTATTTATTAACAGTTGGCAGCCCTGGTTACTCTTAAGAATCGGCATAGTCATCTCTGTTATGGTACACATAGTACACACGAAATTTCGTTGAAATCCAAATGATAGTATAGAAGTTACGTGTATTTCAGGTACTATACGTGTGCATAGTTTAAAGCTGTCGGCTTGCATACTTACTGATATATGGGTATTTGGATTTTAAAAAATGAGAGCATTTATTAACAGTTGGCAGCCCTGGTGGCTCTTAAGAATAAACTCAGTCATATCTGTTTATGTACACATAGCAAATACGAAATTTGGTTGAAATCCAATTGATAGTGTAGAAGTTATACGCATTAAAATTTCGACCTATCAGCAGGCTTATAATCATTTTGGCAACACTACCATGTATGGCCTCCTGGAAATTAAACTACATGTGCCAATTTTGAAATAGGTCCCATCCAAACTTTCCAAGATATCCAACATGGAGCTCAAATTTCAATTGCGATTTTTCAGCAGTTGGTAGCACTGACATCATTTTCAAATATGGCCATGAGATATTCAGGTATAGATCTTTACTCCTACCAAATTTTGTTTCGATTGCTGCAGCCGTTTAGGAGTTGATAGGGGGGACACACACACACACAGCCAGACAGACAGACAGAAGGACAGACAGACAGACAGAAGGATAGACAGACAGACAGACACACATTTGCCCGATCTCATAAGTCTACTTTTCCTCATTTTTGCAAAATGTGAAAAGTAGGCTAAAAATGGACCCCAATTGACAAGAAAGTTACCGTCCCCATAAGACATTAAAATGTTTAAAATATGCATAAAATGACGAAAAACAGAGTTAATTAAGCTCCAATTATTTTAAAAAAATCTCGCAATCAATGAGGTCTGATCCTTCTACGAAAACCTGCATATTCTGCCTATTTTCGCCTATCCCCAATTTTGCCCGGTGAAATATACCTCCGCCTTCCGGCGTGCTGAGAGGACTTTAATATATAGAGTGATGCCAAGACCCATCAGAGATTGCCATGACAACACTACTAAATTGATGAGGGATGAGCCATCAGGCGTTGCCATGACAACGCACTTGCACGAGATCACATTCAGTTTTCTATCTGACTAAGTCTGAAGCGGCATCGGTGACGTTACTGGTAGCATGCTGAACTTCTATGCCCAAGGTCGCGGGTTAAAAGCCGGCCGAAGTCGTCGGATTTTCTAAGAGCGCTAAAAATCCCTCAGTATGCTTTCCTTTGGAGGGGAAGTTCCAACGTTCGTTGCGAGTTGATGGTTGCGGTGGCATCTAGTAGCCAAGTTCACAGCTAGGCGCCGTTGACGGTAGTATTTGGTAGCAACATTAGGAACTACTGCTTGAAATTGACCGTCTGCAGTCCTTACCTGAATTACAGACTAATACAGCCATCACAATTCACACCGTTTTTCAGACAGATTCTACACTCACCCAAAGTACACGGGGTTACATAACCGCGTTGTCGCATCCCCTAAACTGAGGAACCTACCAAAATCTCTGCGGGAGAGAAAATTTTGCGTGAAGACGTAACAGACCGTTAGCTAGTTACACATCAGTGTCGAAACCTTGCATAAGGACAGTGTGACCACAAGTATAACAAGAAGTTCCGTGAAGAACTATACAGCCTACTTTTCATGCCAATGATTATTCTACAGAATATGAACCTATCTAGAATAATGACGAAATTAAGTTGGTAATATCGAAATATCTAATTAGTTCAAAATATACCTGTTATAATGTAGCCTAATAGAGCACTACAGTTGGCAGCCCTGGTGACTGAATACCTGGTATAATGTAGCCTAAAAGAGCAGTACAGTTGGCAGCCCTGGTGACTGAATATAATCTTAGTTCTATTTCTTAAGGTACAGAATATAAAATTTGGTTGAAGTCCAATGGTCGTTACATGCAGTTAGACACTAGATCTATCAGCACGCGTAAAAGCATGTTGCCAACAATGTGCTGATCAGAAATAATCTGAAATATTATGATATCTTGTTGTGCCAATTTTGGATGAAATCCATTTGTTAGTATAGAAGTTACATGTATTTTAAAATTGGACATATCAGCAGGCCTAGAATCATGTTGGCAGCACTGCCTTGTTTTAATTACTCCAAATTAATCTAGAATGTCAGGTGCGATACGTGTGCAAAGTATAGAGTTGTTGGCTTGCATACTTTCTGATATATTGATATTAGTGTTAAAAAAATATAGACAGCATTTATTAACAGTTGGCAGCCCTGATTGCTCTTAACAATACTTATAGTCATATCTGTTATGGTACACATAGCACATACCAAATTTGGTTGAAATGCAACTGATAGTATAGAAGTTACATGTTTTTAAAAATTGGTATTATCGGCAGGCTTATAATCATGTTGGTAGAACTGACGTATATAAGTTACTCCAAATTATTCTAAAATGTCAGAATATACGTGTGCATAGTGTAAAGCTGTTGGCTTGCATACTTTCTGATATATTGGTATTTGGATTTAAAAAAATAGAGAGAGCAATTATTAACCGTTGGCAGCCCTGGTGGCTCTTAAGAATATGCTCAGTCATATCTGTCTATGTACATATATTACATACAAAATTTGGTTGAAATCCAATTGATAGTGTAGAAGTTATATGCATTTAAACATTGGACCTATCAGAAGGCTTAAAATTATTTTGGCAACACTGTCATGGTTGGCCTCCTGGAAATTGAACTAAAACAGTCTCATCTACATGTGTGACAATTTTGGAATAGCTCCCATGCATACCTTGCAGTATATCCAACATGGAGCTCAGATTTCTAGTTAGTTTTTTTCAGCAGTTGGTAGCACTGACATCATTTTCAAATATGGACGTGACATATTCCGATGCACATCTTTACTCATACTAAATTTGGTTTTGATTGCTGCAGCCGTTTAGGAGTTGATAGGGGGGGACACACACACAGCCAGCCAGCCAGCCAGACAGACAGACAGAAGGACAGACAGACAGACAGACAGACACACATTTTCCCGGATCGATCTCATAAGTCTACTTTTTCCTCATTTTTGCAAAATGTGAAAAGTAGGCTAAAAATGGACCGCAAATGACAAGAAGGTTACCGTCCCCATAAGACAATAAAATGTTTTAAATATGCACAAAATGACGAAAAACAAAGTTAATTAAACTCCAATCATAAAATACTTTCTCGCAGTAAATGAGGTCTGATCCTTCTACGAAAACCTTCATATTCTGCCTATTTTTGCCTATCCCCAAGTTTGTCCGGTGAAATCTACCTCCGCCTTCCGGCGTGCCGAGAGGACTTTTTATCATTTCAAATGATCTTGTCGACTTCATCGTTATGCTTGAGTCTAACGTTATGCGTTACGGAGACAGCAACCGCGTGACGTCATGCAGCCGCACGGGAAGCCTAAGTTAATTTGTAATGGGCGGTGAGTGCGTGACGTCATGCAACCACGCGGGATGCTTGAGTCTAACGTTATGCATTACGGAGACGGTGACCGAGTGACGTCATGCAACCGCGCGGGAAGCCTAGGTTAAGTGGTAATGGACGGTGAGTGCGTGACGTCATGCAGCCAAGCGGGAAGCCTAAGTTAATGGGTAATGGAGTCTGATGAAAGAGTCCTGGAGCGTCGAGCGACCTGGGGCTTCGAGCGAAGCGAGAAGGCAGTTGTAGCATTCGTCATTTGACATGATATAAAGTCTAGTCTTTCAGACTGACTGTAACTTTTCCTCCAGCGTAAACTCTCTCCGAAGCTAGTAATTCAAATTTCCACTGAATGTAGTGTGTTGGAAGAAATCAAAACGAAAAACCCTTATATTAAAGATAGAGATATGCTGTCGGGGATATTTCTGTAGAACTTTTCATGTTGAACAATTCCTTCACTCATGGTACTGTATATAGTTATTTTCAACTGTTTACCCAGCGTAAGCTTAATAGGCGCATGGATGACAAGATATTCTTCGACGTGATTCACTGAAATCGTTATTGCTTGGCTTCCTTTCGTCATAAAGGAATGATTTTCTACAGAAACCTTCCTCGAGAAATCCTTTACAGAATGGTGAAAACCAGATGAAAATCCATCCACTGGTTATGGAAATTACCCGTTACATCCAAGAATCGGATGTTTTACACTATGTAGGAATGACTGGACATATGTAATAGAAAAACAACAGCGGAAACATAACCACTGGAGTCAGGGGCGCATTTCTAATCAATAATAAAACAATCTGTGTGTTGCTGTTTCTGACGAATGCTCAGTGAACCCTTTTGCCACTGTCTGGTTCAAATTTGAATAGTACTTTGGGTGTTCCCACAATGAATGACGTATGTGTGGCGTTAACCTAATACTTGAGTACTCAAAACGACTGCTGTCTCTCTCCACTTCTAATGCGAACTGCACACTGGGCGAGGTCTTCAGGCGCGCCTGCACTTGTCTGCACGGCCGAGTAAACACAATTACACCTTCCGCTCAAGAGGTTCACATGGTAATAACATAGCATCACCTAACCGAGACATGGTGTGGTAAGCACTGAATACAACCGTTTTGCTGCAGTATTTTATTTTATATCTCAAATTTGTTGAATATACTTTTCTCATAATCTGCAGAATCTTGTAGCCCAATTGCTTGCTTCCTTGGTTTGCCAATTGTTTGCTCGCGTGCTTTCTTCCATGTCAACTTACTCGCTTGCTAGTTACGTGTTTCATTACTAAGTTGCTTGCTTACTTACTTTTTTGCTTGTTTGCCGACTTACTTGTTTGCTTGCTAGCTTACTTGCTCGCTTATTTACCTACTTGCAGCTTTGCTTGCTTACGTGCTCACTTATTTAATTACTTACTTACCCGCTTGCTGGCTTACTTATTTACAAACTTGCTCTAATGCTTGCTCTTTTGCTTGCTTACGTGCTCACTTATTTGATTAATTACTTACCCACTTGCTTGCTTACGTGCTCACTTATTTGATTATTTACTTACCCGCTTGCTTGCTTACTTGCTTGCTTATTTACCTACTTGTTTTATTGCTTGCTTACGTGCTCACTTATTTGATTATTTACTTACCCGCTTGCTCGCTTACTTGCTTGCTTATTTACCTACTTGTTTTATTGCTTGCTTACATGCTCACTAATTTACCTACTTGCTCTATTGCTTGCTTACACGCTCACTTATTTACCTACTTGCTCTATTGCTTGCTTACACGCTCACTTATTTACCTACTTGCTCTATTGCTTGCTTACACGCTCACTTATTTACCTACTTGCTCTATTGCTTGCTTACATGCTCACTTATTTGATTACTTACTTACCCGATTGCTTGGTTACTTGCTTGCTTATTTACCTACTTGATATATTGCTTGTTTACGTGTTCATTTATTTGATTACTTACTTACCCACTTGATCACTGTCTAGCTTGATTATTTGCCTACTTGCTCTATTGTTTGTTTTCGTGCTCACTTATTTGATTACTTACTTACTCACTCGCTTGCTTGCTTGTTGCTTGCTTACTTGCTCACTTGTTTGATCACTTACTTACCCACTTGCTTGCTTACTTGCTTGCTTATTTACCTACTACCGGGTGAGTTAGCCGTGGTCGTTACGGCATGACTGCTGGCAGTTGCTCACATCTGGGAGGCGAGGAGGTTCGAATCTCCCCGCCGGCAACCTTGAAGATGGTCTTCTGTGGTTTCCCATCTTACTTCCAGGCAAATGCCGGGGTTGGTCCCAAACTATAGGCCACAGCCGCTACCTTCCAACTCCTCTTCCTTCCATTCCAACTTCCCTCCCCAACGGTACTTTTAGATCACCCATCGGGTGTCCGTCTAGAAGCAGCTACAAAACTGGCGAGCCGAACATGTCCTTGGACACTCCCGGCACTAAAAGCCATACGCTAAAAAAATTACCTACTTGCTCTATTGCTTGCTTACATGCACACTTATTTGATTACTTACTTACCCGATTGCTTGCTTACTTGCTTTATTATTTACCTACCTGATATATTGCTTGTTTACGTGTTTATTTATTTGATAATTTACTTACCCACTTGCGTCCTTACTTGCTTGCTTACTTGCCTACTTGCTCTATTGCTTGCTTCTTTTCGTGCTCACTTATTTGATTACTTACTTACCCGCTTGATTGCTTGTTTGCTTGCTAACTTGCTCACTTGTTTGATCACTTATTTACCCACTTGCTTGCTTACTTGCTCGCTTATTTACCTACTTGCTCTATTGCTTGCTTACATCCACACTTATTTGATTACTTACTTACCTGCTTGCTTGCTTGTTTGCTTGCTTGCTTGTTTGCTTGCTTACTGGCTCACTTATTTGATCACTTACTTACCCGCTTGCTTGCTTACTTGCTTGCTCATTTACCTACTTGCTATATTGCTTGCTTACCTACTCACGTATTTTATTACTTACTTACCCGCTTGCTTGCTTGCTTGCTTGCTTACTGGCTCACTTATTTGATCACATACTTACCCGCTTGCTTGCTTACTTGCTTGCTCATTTACCTACTTGCTATATTGCTTGCTTACCTACTCACGTATTTTATTACTTACTTACCCGCTTGCTTACTTACGTGCTCACTTATTTCATTACTTACGTACCCGCATGCTCACTTGATTTCTTACGTCCTCACTTACTTGGTTACTTACCTGTCTGCGGACTTACTCGAATGCTTACCTACTTTATTACTGACTTGCTTACTGATTTGTTTTTTTTTAAATTTACTTTCTTAATGAATTACTAAGTCGCTTATTACATACTTGCTTAATTATTTACTTAATTAATTTAATACTTGCTTATTTAGCTACTTGCTTGTTTATTCACCTGCTTGGTTATTTACTTACTTGTTTATTCACCTTATTGGTTATTTACTTGTTTATTCACCTGCTTGGTTATTTACTTGCTTGCTTCCTTATTTGCTTGCTTATTTACTTAGTCGATTTTTTACTTACTCGCTTATTTACCAATTGGACCCACATTCTATTTTGCTATCATCACCATAAAACACGTGCATAATTAACGAACCTCGTCTCTTTACAACGGATTTAAGGCAAATTCGCCAGGGTGTCGTTATTTAATTTCTGTAACGGATCATGAATATAAAATCAGTAATTTACTACCTCCAGAAAATATCACCAGCGTGCTTCCCCAATTTCTAGTTCTGTTCACAAGATACATTTATCTAATTGCTTTAAAATTATATTTAAATATTGAAAAGTTATTTATGTTTATAATAATTAAAAAAAGAGTGATTTAATTAATATTTTTACCACATGAATATTTATGTGATTAAATGATTATGTTACATTTTATTGCATCATGGATTCTCGCGGAACCATTGACTAGATCGCCCAGGCGACCGCTAACTTGGGTCTTATTAAGCAATGGGAAGGGATTACGGAAGGAAGTTGCCCGTTGGCCTGTTGAAAGGAAATGTCCTGGCATTTGCCTGGTGATAAAAATGGAAAACCATGAAAACCATTCTCAGAATGGCTCCTCCGAGTCATCGAGTTACGAGCTAGTGTGTTAACGCTCTCTGTCACCGTGGCCGCTTACTTACTTATGTAATTCATATTATTCTTATTCATAATGTTGAATTTTGGGCTTATGCCGTGTTTTATTATATTGCAATTCGACGCGTTTCGAAAGAAACCATGTCTTTCATCGTCAGGAATAATCTGGAATACGACAATGTTGCTAAGAGAAAGCAACGAAGAACATATAGAAGGTGCCCAAAGATGGACGCCATTATAGCCCCATGTTAGGGACAACGGAAAGCAGCAGTGGATTACTTTCTCAGGGTTCTGATAATAGGTAGCCAGGATTCACTGAGATTGTAGCCGGTGTCGCGGTTGAAATTATCTGGGTGTTTACGTATTTCAACCGCCTCCCTGATGATTCTGGGACGATATTGCTTTATACGGGCAAGAACATCCACCCCTTGGAACATGACATCATGGCCAGGTGTTAAAGCATGATCGGCAACAGCTGATTTATCAGGTTGAATGAGCCTGATACATCTATTATGTTCCTTAATGCGAGTGCATATTGTTCTCGAAGTCTGCCCGATGTAAACCTTGCCACAAGTACAGGGAACTCTGTAGATACCCGGTTGTTGCAATTTAGGCAAACTGTCCTTAGTTGGTCGCAGGAGTTGCCTAATCTTAACAGAAGTTCCAAATACAGTCCGTATGTTGTATCGACGTAGGATTTTAGCAATACGATCCGTTGTGTTATGTATGTACGGAAGGTAAGCAGTTCCTCTTACATCTCTTTTCTCAACTGACGTCCTATTATTATTTGTTGGTTTCAGAACCGTAGAAATCAAAGCCTTGCTATAACCGTTGCTCTCAAAGGTGGTTCGCAGGGTGTTAATTTCTTCTTGTAAAGAAGACACTTCACAAATCCTCCTAGCCCTGGTAGTTAGAGTTGTAAGGATACCATGTTTCTGGGCAGGGTGATGGTGAGAACTTGCGTGGAGATATCTATTGGTGTGTGTTGGCTTACGAAAAACGCTGTGTCCTAAAGATCCATCCTCTTTCTTGGTGACGAGAACATCTAAAAAAGGTATTTTGCCGTCAGATTCCTTTTCCATGGTGAAACAAATAGAAGGGTGCTGGAGATTAAGGTGATCCAGGAAATGGCTAAGATTTTCCTCACCTTCCGTCCAAACAACGAACGTGTCATCCACATAACGCCACCAAATCTTCGGTTTGAAAGGAGCCGACGACAAAGCTTTCTCTTCAAAGTTCTCCATGAAGAAATTAGCCACAACAGGAGAGAGAGGACTACCCATGGCCACACCATCAGTCTGCTCATAAAAATTCCCATTCCATAGAAAGTAGGAGGAGGTCATGCAGTGATAAAAAAGCAATATCGTCCCAGAATCATCAGGGAGGCGGTTGAAATACGTAAACACCCAGATAATTTCAACCGCGACACCGGCTACAATCTCAGTGAATCCTGGCTACCTATTATCAGAACCCTGAGAAAGTAATCCACTGCTGCTTTCCGTTGTCCCTAACATGGGGCTATAATGGCGTCCATCTTTGGGCACCTTCTATATGTTCTTCGTTGCTTTCTCTTAGCAACATTGTCGTATTCCAGATTATTCCTGACGATGAAAGACATGGTTTCTTTCGAAACGCGTCGAATTGCAATATAATAAAACACGGCATAAGCCCAAAATTCAACATTATGAATAATAACACGGGCCGTGAAAGTCTAAATGACCATATTATTCTTCGTTAACAATCCCATTTAGGGAATCCTCTTCCTGAACGATATTCATATCCTGGTACGGAATGCGTCATCAATGTTGTCTCATTGACGCAAATAAATAACGTCAATTGTCGTACAGAGAAAAAAATCTGGCAGTCAGAACTTTTTTCTTGTGTTACGTAGAGAGGAAATGATTCGATGTTACGCCCTGGTAAACACCGTTAGTCCATTTCCATGCCAGCTCCCCCGTTGTTGACTTACGATTCCAGAGAAATGAATGATGTGGATTATGTTTTAAGCGGGAGGACTATCTGGTAACGGAAGAGCCGTCATTAATATCGTCGAGCCCCCAGCGTGTAAGAGAAACAAAGGCAAGGCGTGGGGCGTGTGACTTACTTCGACACGTCTGGCCCTCTTTGTCTCATGTGTGCCCGAGGAGCTGACTCAGGACAGTTCACTCTTTTTATTGTGAATCAGTCGTCGACTCTTGATAGCAAGATCTCTGGTTCGATTTCCGGCCAAGGAACTTACTTTTTTGAAGGGTGGGGAACATTTCTGGTGCTCTGCGTTGGACGATGTCTGTTTATAAAGTAAGACCTCTCGTATCATATTTAGTAATAACATGGCAATAGTACATAATGCAACGAGCCTACATAATGGCAATAATTATGACACGTTGTATGTTTATAAGACGAGCGAAGCGAGTTATATAATTTCCATACGAGTGTCTTAATTGCCATTATAGGCGAGTTACATACGACTGTTAACGATAGACGATAATTATAACTATTTTATGTTCGAACATAAATATTCATAAATATCTGTCGAGATTTCGCCAGTTTTTTTTACTGAACAGAGCGCATGCGACGCAGAGAATACCTTGTATTTGTTCCATGGCCTCCTCAAATACCCCACTATGACACTAGCCACGTATTGAAATTTTAAAAAGGAGGCCGTGGAAGTCAGCGCAGGTGCGATGCTATCCTTAGCTAATTGGTCACACAACTGTTTCTTGAGCTCTGATTGGTGGGAGAAACTGTTTCATAATGAAAAAAAAATAGTGTTATAATGACCCTCATTATGTTATGATACAGTTTTCTGTCATATATTATTTACATTTCGACATCGTCGAACATAAAACTAATCAGATCACAGCCACAAGTCACCCGATAGAGATCATGATTCACTGATAGGTCGCAGTGCAAGCTAGCGTTGAAATTGGAAAGTAGATTACTTAAATGGACCTCAAAATACCTACACGTGGTAGCAGAGTCCATACGATTATTATTATTATTATTCTCTTTTGTATACACGCGTATAATTACAGAATATAGTCTTAGAATTCCATTTTCAGTGTTGCTTAGTTCTATTATAGAACGCTTTCCAGTCAGACAACACAAACTACATTAGACGGGAAAACAAGTGGTTAAACACCCTAACCTCTCATGCAATATTATATTCAGGAATACTTGTTTTCCCACCTAATGTAATTGGGCACAATTTGTGTTGGCCGACTGGAAAGTATTTTATATTATTATTACACAAGGCGGGAAACGATCACAAATGACATTCCACTGCAAATTGGTGATCTTCTCTTTCATTTACGTGGTGGGGAGGTTTAAAAACTTTCCAACTTTTGAGCAAAG
The DNA here is from genome assembly GCA_946902985.2 of Meconema thalassinum. Taxonomy (NCBI): domain Eukaryota; kingdom Metazoa; phylum Arthropoda; class Insecta; order Orthoptera; family Tettigoniidae; genus Meconema; species Meconema thalassinum. Next base: position 457,122,208 of record OX336388.2, read on the forward strand.
TTATGAATGACAGATTTTTGAATACATGTCACTGTATTGATGGGAAATTCCAATACTTGTAGGCTTCTCTTCAGAGATGTTGGTACAACACCTCTAGCTGATAGGACATGTGGTATAACAGTCGTCTCTTCATGATGCCACAATTTCTGTATTTCTTCTGCCTACACTCTGTATTTACTAATTTTTGACTGTCCTGTACTATACACATGTTGTGTGTATTTGACACAGAAATTTCCATCAAACGCGTGTGTTTTTGGATTTTGTTGACTGCAAATCCTTTGTTAGATTACGAAGGCAACACTGTAAAATGGGCTTCTAAAAATTATATTCTACTCATTGTGCAGTGACTATCGTTATTACCCCTGAGGTCCTGAGTTTGATTTCCGGGTCTGTCATGGTCTCATTTTGGCTCTCCCAGCCACATGATGCCTAATGAGAACATCACGGGAATTTTGAGGCACGAGGAGTGGGCAACAGGGAACTCGACTGCACGTAAACTCCTGTATAGTGATCCCCTTTCTTCGTCAAGGTTGCTAATCGGGCCGTCCACGTCCCTCATGAACGTGGAAATCAGATTATTACTAACCACAGAGCCTTTTTAGCTATTAGGTCGTGTTTGTACATAAAGTGGAAGCCATCAAGATGTTAACAAAATATTTAAAATGTCGGACCCTGCAAACTCCGGTCTTAGGTTCTTTCTAATTGAGCTACCGCGAACATACACTTTGTCTCTGCTGGGCAAGGTTCATCTACTGGGGCAACAACTGAGGCAGTCTCAAAAGCACTTCATCATTAAGGACTGTGTGGGGCATATTGGATATATTATATATTCACGGCCGTTTGGATACCCAATTAGTTTTTACGGATTTGTTATTATTATTAACATCATAATCATTGTTAATACGGTCGTTAAATTACCATCATAAAAATTCTATGATTCACAAAATTCAAGCTCTTAAACCAGAGGGAGTTAAAAGGTGGAGTCTGTGCCAAAATCTTCCAAATAGTCTCAATAGTACAGGAAGAATCTTGCATTTCTTGCAAAGTCAACGGAAATATATTTATTTGTTTATAAAGTGTGTTTAAACAAATAAACAAGACGATAGTCCCTGCCAGAACTGTATAGCGTCAAACCCGCATAACAGTAAAGCCGGCACAGGAGGTTTCACCGATAGTGCATTCAAAAGAAGTATAATTACCCGCAGCAGTGACACTGGTTTCATAATATCGACAGTTTGATTAAAAAGAGCTTTTAAACAAATAAAAAAGAAACCCGCTTAACAGTAAAGCCAGGCGGGTAGTTTGTGCACATGCGAGATATCTCGCACAGGTCCCATACTTTAAGATAAATTACGTATTAACTCCTTTAAACTTGGAAGATGTATTCGGAATGTGACAAAACAAAACATTCTAAAAACATTGGTTATTAGACAAATTTAGCATACCGGGTAAACCGGGATGAACAGGGACATATTTTTGTATTATTTTAGAAATAAATCCAAGGACAAGAAATGTTACACACTTCGGCTCTTTGAAGTGAAAGGTTGTATTTCACCCTCTCTTTTGAACCAAATATCAGCAATGTAGCTTTTGAGAATATTGCGTTATTTTTTAATAAAAAGTGTCCTTTTTGCCCCGGGGATGGGGTCAATAGGGACAGTCATAAATAAAAATACAAAACTCTATCCCAGTAGCCACTGGGGCTATTAGGGACACAGAACTACGTTACAAAATACAGAATGAAAAAAAAGTGAAAATACAAAATAGGGAAAACCTACACCATGGACTATATATATCCGCCATGTTTTTTTAGCGATGGGGACAAATGGCAAGGTTACAGTATGAACACAAATTTCACTTAAAACTATGTCGGCCTCTATTAACCGTGGGTTCTTTCATTATTTGAACTATTTGGTCCTGGTCGAATTCCGACACATCTTCCACATTTGGAATAATATAAAGATTTTTGTCCTTGGAAGTCTCTCTCAACAAGTAGTTCCGTGATGAACTAAATAGCCTATTTTCATATATCCTACTAATATCAATTGCCTCTATCAACATACAAATTGTCAGTTTGATTACTGTAATAGATTCGTAGATATTGAGAACCGTCTAAATATTTTGGATGGTCACCATGTTGGATTTTTATATTATAGGCCTTAGCTTTATGTACTATTACATGAAGATTATTGTATAGGTATTTTATTCAAACTTCAATCGAATGATTAGGACACAAGAAATAAAAGCGGGATTTTAAAATTTCGCTCACCCACCATGAACATAATTTAAATGAATTAGATGCCAGTCGATAAAATTTGTATAAGCATATACCGTATCAAGTTTCACTTCGCTTGGATGGTTAAAACGCAAGAAACGTCCATTTGAATATTAAAATTTCGCGTCGCCGCCATGTTGGATTTGTGCTCGCCAGGTTATTGAACGTCCCATAGGTGAACTTATGCTTATAGCATCTATACACTTACAACATTTCAGTTTGATTGCTGTAGTGGATTAATAGATATTGAGAACCGTCTAAATATCTCGGATGGTCGCCATGTTGGATCTTAATATATGTAGGCCATAGAGTTATGTACTATTAGATGATGATTATTGTGTACGATCATTGTGCAAATGTTGATTTCGATCCCATGATTAGAACACAAGAAATAAAAACTTAATTTTTGAAATTCGCACAGCCACCATCTTGAGGTTATGTAAGCAATTGAAGAACATTAAATACCAGTGCATTACAATCGGTATAAACATATGGGGTCGCCTCCGTAGCGTAGCGGTCAGCATGGTTAGCTGCCGCTCCGGAGGTCCTGGGTTCGATTCCCGGATCTGCCACGAAAATTTGAAAAGTGTTACGAGGACTAGAACGGGGTCTACTCAGCCTCGGGTGGCCCAAATGATTAGAGGGGGTTCGATGCCCCCTCAGCCATCCTTGAAGTGGTTTTCCGTGGTTTCCCACTTCGTCTTCGGGCAAATGCCGGGATGGTACCTTCTTCAAGGCCACGGCCGCCTCCTTCCCTCTTCCTTGCCTATCCATCCTCACCATCCCTTACCTTCCCTCATGAGGCCCCTGTTCGCTTTGCAGGTGAGGCCGCCTGGGCGAGGTGCCAATCCCACCTCACCAGTTGTATCCCTTCCGATTCGATGTTCCCAGCTCTAGGACACTGCCCGTAGAGGCGGTAGTGGTGAGTTCCCTCGCTGAGTCCATGGGTTCCACCAACCTGGAGGGTAAACGACAAAAAAAAAAAAAAAAATGCTGTACCAAGTTTCATTGCGATTGGATCAGTAAATCGCGAGAAAAGTCTATTTAAAACTTTCAACTTCGCTTGGCCGCCATGTTCGTTTTGTAGTCAACCGCTTTTTGAAAGTCTCATAGATGAACTTCCAGTAGTGCCTTTATCTCCGTACAAAATTTCATGGTGATACCGGTAATAGTTTCAGAGATGTAGAATGCCAGTGAAATATTTCGCACAACCGCCATCTTGAGGTTATGTAAACAATTGAACGATGTTAGATATCGGTGCATTACAATGTGTCTGGAGAAAACAGGAGAAGGGTTTAGAGCCTTCTCCAGGTCCTACTGTGCAGTAGATTTGTGACGATGAGCTCTGGGGTCACTCTTGCACTTCCTAACCATGTTGTCCCTATTCACCCCTGAAAGGCAAAATAAATTGCATCATACAATACAATAACTGATCATTTGTTTCGAAATCACTATTTTACTATGGATGTATGCTAATATATCTCAGAAATAATAATAGCAATTATATACCTGACAACTTTTTCACTGATTACGGGAATGTATCTCGGACGCACAAAAGAAGTTTAAGGGCAAAGTCAATGATACACATTTGCATGTGGACCAACTGCTGAAATAATTCCAAAGAGTGTACAACCCAAGCAGTTGATTAAAAGCAACGCACCAGTTGTTTAAAGCAGCAGATGCCACTCTATCATAGCTCAGTTATCTTAGTATTAATATCAAATGGGTCCTTTTCTTGAACTGTTGTCCCTATTCACCCCAGTTTGCGGTATTCAATAAGTACATCGACGGTGTTAATGCAACACCTCGTATCTGACAACGCTCTTCGTTTCCATTATTTTCCTTATGATTGGTCGAATCCTGGCGCAATTGACGGTGCCGTGAAAGCCAATATACTATCTTTTTGGAATTCTTTATAGGGAGGTGCTTTTAGATCTCCCAGTTAGAGGTGCACGTGCGCTTGATAAGAAGGGAGTTAGTGCTCAGTTCGCTGCTCCTGTGGGGGTCTGGGCGGGGAGCACCAAGAGCCCGCTGATGAGCCAGCTTGGTGTTCGTAGGTGAAATCCCACACAAGACATGGCATAAACCTAGAAAACGCCTATAATACAGGTCCGATATATCTGTTCCCTTACATTATAAAGGTTGAATTCATTACAAAGTAGAAAAGTATATTTCCGTGTAGTTATGCACTCTTGCAGTATAGTACAGGGAGATTTTTTTGCTGGAGCGGGGCCGGCGACGGGCTACCGGGCGCGGGCGCCTTCCAACAGCCACCGAGCTCGCACCGCGGATTACGCGCCGGTGGAACCGTAACAATGTACATTAATTATTGATAAATTCATCAGCAAATCATGATTAAAGAACTTACCTATCCACAGGAGAAGCTGAGAGTATTCACCTTCAGCTGACAGACAGGCGGGTTTTACCGTGTAAATAAATTAGTGTTTACACGTTGTAATTCCCTTCTGTTGTGAGGGATATCTACTGCCGTATATTGTTCTCCAGCTCCACTAGGGTACGGGTAATTGATCTGTACACTTTGTATTTTAAATTAACCCGCAATTGAACATCAAACGGGCCTAGTTCCGTGCTTCGATTAATTAACGTAGACACACAGGGGGGGGGGTGCAGGAGTAGTTACATAATGTAACGATGTAGCTTCCAAAGTTACTGCCTGTCAGCTGAAGGATAACATTTTAGTATCTTCTGTGAAAAGATACTGGTGACGTGACGTCATCCAGATTCCCAAGAAATAAAAAAAACATCTGTGCTTCTTTAATTAAATCTTGCAGCTGTTGTTTATGTTACCTTCTTATCTGTGTGCTGACACTACACACCCTAGTTGATGAACGTTTAGTGACATAAATACTCTAATGACTCTGGTTATCTCGCCTCCGCCTCACGCAACCGTGCGGCCCCAGCTCGGTTGGCTGGCGGAAGGCGCGTGCGCCCGGCAGTCGGTCGCCGGTCCCGCTACAGCAAAAGAATCTCACTTTATATTCAAGGTTCATTTTCCATTAATCATAGGCACAGGAAATTGAACTTAGCGTGAATTGTTCTGTTGGATGGCACATACACATACGGCTGTGAGGTGTGACCAATCTTAAGGAAAATAATGGAAAAGAGTATTGCCAGTCACAAGATATTGCATTAACACCATCGTCATGTGTTTATAACCACACGCTTCCTAAGCTACTAGAATGTACTACATGATAACAACAACAACTACAACAACAAAAACAAAATCAACTGCCTCATCATCAAGTAATGAGTTTGCGCGGCATTACTCACATGTCCTCACTATAGGCTAGTTCTGTATCATTCTCACGCTATATTTGCTGGCCGAGTTAATTCCTACATCAGGAATGAATCATCTCTTTATTTCATTACTGTTCCCCGCTGACCAGTTGTTGTGTAATTTAAGACTCAAGTTTCTCAGAAGTTCCAAAAAGACTAGGCGACCCTTGTTTACTGTTTATTGCATTTTAAATAGCAGTCCCCACAGCCCTTGCTGGTTTCATTCCCGCTGAACTACAAGAAACAGACTTTTGAAGGACGGGAGATACACACGTGTCAAGTATTTTAATAATAATAATAATAATTATAATAGCAAGTGGTTTCGTGAAGAACTATATAGCCTATTTTCATATACCCTACTCATGTTAATTGCCTCTATCATCATACAAAATTTCAGTTTGTTTGCTGTAACAGATTCGTAGATATTGAGAACCGTCTAAGTATTTCGGATGGTTACCATGCTGGATTTTTATATATAGGCCTTAGAGTGATATACTATTACATGAAGATTATTGTGTAGGTGTTTATTCCAACTTCAATCGCATGATTAAGACACAAGAGAAAAAACTAGATTATAAAATTTTGCTCCGTCGCCTTCTTGTGGTTATGAAAATAATTTAAATGAATTAGATGCCATTGGGTTAAAATTTATATAAGCATATACTGTTCCAAATTTCACTGCACTCGGATGGTTAAATCGCGAGAAACGTCCATTTGAATATTTGAAGTTCGCGTCGCCGCCATGTTGGATTTGTGCTCACCAGGTTATTGAACGTCCCATAGATGAACTTATATTTATAGCCTTTATACACATACAAAATTTCAGTTTGATTGCTGTTATAAATTAATAGATATTGAGAACCGTCTAAATATTTCGGATAGTCGCCATTTTCGATTCTAATATATATAGGCCATAGAGATGTACTATTAGTTGAGATTATTGTTTACGTTCATTATTCATACTTTGATTTCGATCGCATGATTAGAACACAAGAAATAAAAAAATAATTTTAAAATTTCACACAGCCGCCATCTAGAGATTATGTAAACAATTGAACTAAAGTAGATGTCAGTGCATTGCAATTTGTAGAGTCATTTGCTGTACCAAGTTTCACTGCGTTCGGATGCTTAAATCGCGAGGAAAGTCTACTTAAATATCTCAAATTCGCTTGGTCGCCATGATCGTTTGTAGTTAACAGGTTTTGAAAATCACATAAGTTATCCTATAGTAGTGCCCATTGTCACCGGAAGAAAATTTCAGGGTCATACGATAAATAGTTTCGGAGTTATAGAATTCTGGTGAAATATTTTGCACAGCCGCCATGTTGGATTGGTGAGACGTTATAAAATTTGAATGGCACGGTCGGGGTCATCGAAATAGTACTATGAACTTACCGAGTTTCATTGAAATCTCTCCAGTCGTTTAGAAGTCATTAGGGGACACACACACACGGACCAAAGGTAAATTCATAAGCCTATTTTTTAGCCTATTTTCATTTATGATAAAATAGGCTTATGAGATCACCTTTTGTCCGTATGTCTGTCTATGTGTGCGTGTGTGTGTGTGTGTGATGGTGTGTGTCCCCCCTAATAACTTTTAAACGGCTGGAGCGATTTCAACGAAACTTAGCAAGTTTATAGCACTATTCCGGACTATCCCGACGGTGCCTTTCAAATTTTGTTACGTCTCACCAATCCAACATGGCGACTGAGCGAAATATTTCACCAGCATTCAATATCTCCGAAACTATTACCGATATCACCCTGGAATGTTTTACGGTGATAAGGAGAACTACTAGAAGTTCACCTATGTGACTTTTGAAAACCTGTTAGCTACAAAACAAACATGTCGACCAAGCGAATTTGTGACTTTAAATAGACATTTCTCGCGATTTAACCAACCAAACGCAATACAACTTGGTACAGTATATGTTTATACACATTGTAATGCACCGACATCTAACTTCGTTCAATTGTTTACATAACCTCAAGATGGCGGCTGTGCGAAATATTTCATCAGCATTCTATATCTCTGAAACTATTAGCGGTATCACCCTGAAATTTTGTAGGGAGATAAAGGGCACTACTGGAAGTTCATCTATGAGACTTTCAAAAACCGGTTAACTACAAAACGAATATGTTGGCCAAGCGAAGTTGAAAATTTTAAATAGACCTTTCTCGCGATTTAATGTTCCAAACGCAATGAAATCTGGTACAGGAAATGTTGATACACATTGTAATGCACTGGTATCTAATTTAGTACAATTCTTTACATAACCTCAAGATGGTGGTTGTGCGAATATAAAAATTAAGTTTTTATTTCTTGTGTCGTAATCATGCGATCGAAGTGAAAGTTTGAATAAAGTACCTACGCAATAATTTTCCTTTAATGGTACATGACTCTGTGGCCTATACACATAACAATCCAACATGGCGACAATCCGAAATACAGTATTTAAATGGATCTCAATATCTACAAATCTATTACAGCAATCAAACTGATTTTTTAATGCTGTTAGGGGCGATGAACATAAGTTCTCCGATAGGACTTTCAATAACCTGGTGAGCACAAATCCAACATGGCAGCGACGTGAATTATAAATATTCACATGGTTGTTTTTCGCAATTTAACCATCCGAGTGCAGTGACACTTGGTACAGTAAATCCTTATAAAAATGTTAATCCATTGGCATCTAATTTTTTTGAATTGTTTCCATAACCACAAGTTGGCAGCTGTGCGAAATTTTAAAATCTCGTTTTTACTTCTTGTGTCCTAATCATGCGAGTGAAGTTTGCATACTACACGTACACAATAATCTTCATGTAACATTACATAACTCTAAGACCTACATATATAAAAATCCAACATGGCGACCATCTGCATAATTCAGTCAGTTCTCAATATCTACGAATCTATTACAGCAATAAAACTGAAATTTTGTATGTTGATAGTGGCAGTTTACATAAGTAGGATATATGAAAATAGGCTGTATAATTATTCACGGATCTTCTTGTTCATAAATTAAAGTAGGCTAATAATCACCAAATATCTGCCCTTGGCTTAGGAAATATGGCAAATGTGGAGACAGGAAAGTGTAACAATTGGGCCCATAGTCATTTCTTCTACCGGTATCTTCCCAAAATCATTGGCTCGCAATCTAGAAATATTGGGAATATATCCTGGTCTACATATCATGCAGAAGGAGATCTTGGGAGACCTGTTCCATAGTTTGCTCGGTTCTCAATGTGCCACCCTAAAATATGTGGTCGTACCGTCTTGCAAACAAGCCGACGATGTGTTGATTTGTCCCACTTATGTGATGAAATGAATGTGATAGCAATAATAATAATAATAACAATGATAATAAATATTGATTTTAATTTATTTATTAAATACTATTTATATTACATTATTGTGATATAATGCAAACACATTTGCCATTGAAAACAAATGTTTTTAAATATCCGTATTGATGTTAGAATTAAACGTTTAAAATTATACGCCAAATCAATACATAAACAAATATATTTTTTATATATTAGTACATGTTTCGACCCATAATGGGGACATCATCTGCCTAAAAAGAAAATTAATTAAGAATTGAAAACTAAAATAGCTTTCAATAGCTTAGTTTTCAATTCTTAATTGATTTTCTTTTTAGGCTGAGGATGACCCCATTGTGGGTCGAAACATGTACTAATATATAAAATATATATTTGTTTATGTATTGATTTGGCGTATAATTTTAAACGTTTAATTATTGTGATATGTCTCACAAAGCTGACGGCCAATCCAGTACAGATTATCTGTGAGACATTAATTATTATTTACATCATACGCTATACAGATTTAATTTCAATTAAGAGTGCATGCAAAAGGTGTGTCTTTTAATTATATATATTTTAATTATAATTATTATTGTTTTTCATTGTTTTAATATTCTTTATATAGGCTATATATAATTTGATTTTACATATTAGGTGAAAATGAGAAAACATTGATAATAATAATAATAATAAATATAATAAATCAGCATACACGATATGGAAGGGTTTCAAGACGAGATAAGTGCTACAAAGACCAGAAGAGCTTGGACGGAAAACCAACGGCTGCAGCACGTATGAAGGAGTACTGGAGACAGAGAAAATTACTTACAAAGGAGAAATAGTAAAATTTTATTGTAGAGTGATCCTAAGTAGTCAATTCGCAAATATAATAATAATAATAATAACAATAATAATAATAAGAGTCTCACAGGCAGCGAATGCGTGAATGAGCACTGGGCTAAGATCAAGGCCCAAAGACGGAAGCAGTTGAAATGACGTGGTCCATAGCTGGCCTAAACGAAGAAAGAAGAAGAATAATAAATATACTTCAAGAAATTGGCATTACGGAGGAAATTTTACAAGATCGACTCCAGTTCAGATCTACAATCAATAACCATAGTTTCTCTGAAAAAATTACTACCAAGACCAATAAATCATGGACGGAAGAACGGAGGAAGATGTTTCGTGCCCAGATGAAGAGATTTTAAGAGCAGAAAAATCATCATTAGCAAAATAAGTTCTATCGCGCTCCACAGCTGGACATAACAATGTATAAATATATATAAGCGTATATAGCCTACTTCAAAAACGCCGATAACTCAATAGTCAGACCAACCTTTTTCCGTATATTAGAAGAATTCAAAGTGGACTGGAAAGCAAGAGAATTACTCAAGGAAACCTTGATGGTCACCACTTCAAAGGTTAAATTCTTAGGGGAAATGTCTGAATTATTTGATGTTAAAACAGGATTACAACTAGGAGATGAACTGTTCCCCTTATTATTTAATCTTGTTCTGGAAAACGTGATTAGGATCTGGGAAAAAACAAGATAAAGGGATAACTATTGGCAGACAACGCGAAAATAAAATTCATTTATGATGTTCGGCAATTTTGTCAAACAATAGCCAGGAAGCAAATGAATCCATTGAAATACTGAATGCAATCGCAACCAAAATCAGACTCCAAATTTGAAACCAAAAACCCATTTAATGGAAGGATCTTGTCGATACATGGATAGACAACCTTCGATAACCTAGTCCGGCAAAGCAACTCAAGTGTATGAGTGCAAATATCGAGGAGATATTTTTCAACCGTCAGGACTGAATATCGTGACGCAAACAAAGAGTGAATCTCTAAATTGCAAATAGTGTACATAATTACATGGAACAGATATAACAATGAAACCATATCACGTAAGGCAAATTTAAGACATTACAACTCTGTGATCAAATCCAAAGTCTTTATTCATCCAAAACACTGATCATTGGGGGCAGATCTCTAATTATAATAGTAATATAATCATGTTATTTGTTTTACGTCCCCTGTTACTACTACGGCTTTTAGAGACGCCATGGTGTCAGAATTTATCCCCAATGGGGATCTTTAACTTGCCAGTAAATTTTCTGACACGGATCCATCGCGTTTGTTGATATCTCATGTCTCATGCATCATGGACCGTGGTGAGTGGCTTGAGAATCATAGTGCATGGGTCGCTTCCTGGCAAGATGTGATCCATCTCAAACAAATTCACGCTAATGGCAATTTGTTCTGCCATTTCCTTCAGAATTACTACGCTTCCACCAGCAGAAGCTCAGATACAGTATAAAATTATCTGGGATGACTACGTTCTAAACACAACGGTTCTTGAGAGGACAAAGATGAACAGTATAGAAGCCACAGTTGTTGGTCACCAACTCAGGTGGATTGGGCATGTTCAGCGCATGAGTGATGGCTGACTTCCTCGACAGATCCTGTACAGTGAAATTAGTACAGGTAAGAAACATTGTGGTGCCCTTCTGAAGCGCTATAAGGACCAGCTTAAGAAGACCTTGAGGAGTACAGGCATTGAACCAAGTACTTGGAGAGTGACTGTGGAGGATCGTCCTTGCTGGCACTGGACTATGCCAGCTGCTGTCGCACATTTTGAGCGTGAACATCGAAGGCAAGCCGTAGATAAACGCCGGAGGTGTAAATTACACCAAGCTCAACCACGATCTCCACCCCCTATAAGATGCAACCAATGTGGTCGTTTCATGCCCGGATTGGCTTGATAAGCCACCGAATAGCCTACATCTCCATGCTTGAATTGATGTTGACGAAGAAATTCAGGAGAGAAATTAATACTCGGTCACCAATATCAGCCGACGACGACGACGATGCTATCCCACCAGGGTTCTAGACAAGGTGTACCGACGTCTGCTGATGAGCCATCTTGGTACAACTTGGCGAAACGCCAACAGGTACAGCCTAATACCTACACGCTGGGCACAAAGTACCGTTACCTCTATACATTTCAGGAAATACATTGATTTTTTTTACATTTTCTGTTTCAGATATAATCAATGGCTGTTACTAGTGACTATAGCATTGAAGAACGCATTGTCACAAGCACTTGGGTTCATGAGAGACCACGAACAGGGTAAACGTTGGAACAGGTGCGTACTGACTTTGAGCAGCGATTCGGACGACAGCCTCCTCAAAAGACAACACTTTTACGTTGGGAAAAGAAACTGTTCGCTACAGGCAGCGTGAAGGACAAACCAAGAAGTGGTCGACCATCAACAAGAGAGGAACAATGCCGAGAAGTCGCGGAGTCAGTGGAAAAATCACCAACGAAGTCAACTCGTAAACGATCCGTGGAACTGGGTATACCCCGGTCAACTTTGCGCAAACACATGAAACAAGACTTAAAGTTGTACCCATATCGACCAAAGAGTTGTCTTTTGAGGAGGCTGTCGTCCGAATCGCTGCTCAAAGTCAGTACGCACCTGTTCCAACGTTTTCCCTGTTCTTGGTCTCTCATGAACCCAAGTGATTGTGACAATGCGTTCTTCAATGCTATAGTCACTAGTATCAGCCATTGATTATATCTGAAACAGAAAATGTTAAAAAAATCAATGTATTTCCTGAAATTGATAGGGGGAACGGGACTTTGTGCCCACCCTGTAGAAAGAATTCCTGTATTATGGAAGCTATTTAGTCCATTACAGACAAAATTGATTCAACTCTACGGAGAGTTCTAAAATATAAATGACCTGTATATCTATCGTCAGTGTGGGCGGGATCGCCAATGGTTCAATCAGTGACTAAGCGAATACTTCTTCATACACCACCGAACAGTGGCGGGTCGTTGAGATGGCTATGAAATTGATATTCTAATTTCTTCCTTAATTAGCAGCAAAATTAATTCTGGGAGTGACTCTTTCTGTTGTATTAGATAAAGCAGCACCGGTTTAAGATGGACGAGTGTGATGCCGTTATTCTCACACACAATATGAGGTGTGTAGAGTTAATGAAGGAACCCATCAGGAGTCTCATGCCGGTAAGCACACACAGGGGGCCAAGGGGGCCAAGGCCCTCGCCGTTGGGGACAGGGCCCTTTAATTAGCGACCCCAGTTCGTTATTAGTGAGCGATCGTACTTAAATACTCATTAGTCCGCTATGGGAACAAAGTTCAAACAAACTCTGCTTCATAATAATATAATGTGACCTAGTCACTGGGAGTTACTTCCTATTCATCTATCGAATGTGGTTTTACTGAAGATTATATCTACTGTATAGTAGAGAACATACTATGTGCAGTTACTCTTCCACTCCATTCCTTTCCTCATAGGTGGTCACCAACTCCTAGCCCTGTTAGCTTCATGGCGTAGTGGCTAGCAATCTTGATTGTCACCCCTGAGGTCTGAGTTCGATTTCCGGCTCAGCCAAGAAGTTTAATTATGGTCTGAGGGCTGGAACGGGATACGCTCAGCCTCGTAATGCAAAACCGAGAGAGGTGAGTTCCATTCCCACCTCAACCAACCTGGAAGTGGATTCCCGTGGTTTCTCGGTTCTACTTCAGGGAAATGCATAGATGGTTCCTAACTTAAGGCAGCTTCCTTTCCCAATCCTCACCTAAATTACAAGTACACACACTACTACAGACACCACAATAATACAGGTTATCAAACACGATCTATTTTTACAAACACACAAAGTACACGGGGCGATGTCGAAGCCCCTCAAAAGAAACAAGGAAAGCAACAACGCTCCTAGACACGTATGTGACCGCTGAATAAAAAGTACTGTTTACTCCAAGCCCCATTCGCGTTAAGGTAGGGCCATCCAGTCATTGCGCTCGGGCAGCACTGGGCAGTCAGACTAGCGCTCCTTCCCCTACCACCACTACACTGTGGCAGCGAGGAGACCTGAGACAGACGGGTGATGTTCGGACCACGCTGACTAGTACAGTAGTGCGGGCTGATGGCTTTTGTGTGATCGTTGACATCATATTGATAGGGCTGTTTCGCCATTAAAAATATACCGCATATACAAATCGAATGGCACTCCGATGTATGGAATGTTTAGGAATCGAACACACGTGTTAAGTAAAGAATATTGTGATTTATTCCAAACTGAAATGTGAACATATTAGAGAGGAAAACTCAATAACATTTTACCAATATAACAAATAGTACAGACCTTGAGTGACTTTTGCTCCGTCGTTTTTACGAGCTATTAGTTTTGGAGGAAACAATCTTCTCCAAATTGGGACAATATTTCTGGACACAGGTATTCGTAAACAATTGCGCAAGTTTCAATCGCTTATCGTTGCACGATGTTTACTTTTGGTAAGCTTAAGAACCGAAAAGAAACGCTCACAAATGTAGGCTACTTTTAGCCAAACATTGCTCTCTTCGGTGTGGCGGGCAGACCACCGCTCAACCGGCCAAGCTCCTCCTACCTTCCACCAAACATTACTATGGCAGAAGTGAATGCGCAGTTAGGAAGATGAGGATGGGGAAAGCTGTGGGAATTGACGAAGTGGCATTAGAAATGATCAAGGCGGCAGGACCAGTGGGACTGCAGTGGACATACAGACTTCTCAGGAGTGTGTGGAGAGAGAAGAAAGTTCCTGAAGACTGGAAAAAGGTAATAATATTGCCAATATTCAAGAAAGGAGACAGGAAGGTGTGTGGTAACTACTGAGGAATCACCATCATCTCGCATGTTGCCAAAGTAATTGAAAGAATCCTAGAAAAAGAACTAGAGTAAGGGTAGAAAACCAAATAGAGGAGGAGCAGTTTGGATTTAGAGGGGGCAGGTCAACAGTGGAACCCATTTTCATTCTGAGACAGAACATTGAAAAGAGTTGGGAATATGGGAAGGATATGGTAATGACTTTTATTGATCTAGAAAAGGCCAATGATAACATCCCCAGAACAAGAGGTTGGGAAAGCTTAACAAGTTGGGGTATAGGCAAGGAACTGAGATACATGATGAAAGGAAAGTGCATGGATTGCTACAGTAGTGATTCGGGACATCGGAATGGTTGAAAATTGACACTGGACTAAAGCAAGGAAGTGTGTTGTCACCATTATTGTTCTTAATGGTGATGGATGACATCATGAAGGCAGCAATGACAGACTATAGTAGGGCAAAGATGAAGGTAATGTTGTTTGCAGACGATGTTGTGATCTGGGGCGAGGAGGAGATGGAGGTAAAAGAACAGTTGGACGTAATAAATGAAAAGATTGATCAATGGGGATTGAAGGTAAATGTGGAGAAGAGTAAAACAGTGGTGGTGAGTAGAGGTAAAAAGAAGGAAAAGGAGTAATCAAAGTAGGAGATAAGGAATTGGAAGTGGAGAAACACTTCAAATGCTTGGGAAGTGAACTGACTGAAGATGGAAGACTAGATTTGGAAATTAGCAGAAGAATACAACTCGGGAGTGCTTTCTACCAACAGGTACGGGGACTAGTATGGAACATGGATATACCAATTAAGGCTAAAGAAGTTATGTACACTGCATATTATGTTCCTATAATGATATATGCAGCAGAAACTTGGACAAAGACTAAGAGGGATGAAAGCAGAGTACAGGCAGCTGAGATGAGATTCCTGAGAAGTATGGTCCAGAAAACGAGGAGAGACAGAGTGAGAAATGAAGATATACGAAAAGAACTGGGAGTACAGAAACTAAATTACAAACTGGAGCAAAACAGATTGAGATGGCTTGGACATGTCAAATGGATGAATGAAGTAAGGCTACCAAGACGAGAACTGGAACGACGGATGACAGGGAAGAGAGGACGAGAAAGACCAAGAATGCGGTGGATGGACTCGGCGAAGAATAGCATTAGTAAACGGAACCTGGATTGGAACACCGTGTCGGAAGAGGAATGGTGGAACGACAGAACAAAGAGGAGAGGAACCATATTTGCCCCCACCCAGTGTCAGCTGGAAAAGGGGAAATGAAGATGATGCTGATGATGATGATGACTAGGATCAAAATAGGTTCCTTAAATATTCAGTTATATTAGCGAAATTTCAGGCTTAATCTATAACCTACAAGCGGTATAGAGCCGTCGTCGTACCCACCTATTTAACAATTTCAACACAATTTTTGATCAGATAAAAAGCACGAACAAGGACTTCGAGTGGCAATAATATTTATCATTATAACAACGACCTTCCTCCGGGTTGCACACAATACGACACATCGAGCAAAGGTATGATATCCTAATATCCAATTGTTATCCGAGCAACGCCGGACTTAAGAGCTCATCGGCTTTAACTTGAATCCGAGTATAAATCTTCTTCCTTCAGTACAGTTTGTGGATGTGTTTACGGTGACTGTATGTCTACCCCTTATTATTACCGTTTCCCAACGGGGTCGGGGATGAGATGCGATGGAAGTAGTTGTGGCGATGGTTTTTACGGCCGGATGCCCTTCCTGACGCCAACCTCATGAGAGGAGTTAATGAGAGATGAAATGAATGATAGTGAATGAAACTGGGCAGGGATACGGAAGGAAGCGGCAGTGGCCTGTCAGAAGGTACCGTCCCAGCATTTGCCTGGTGTTGGAAATGGGAAACCACGGAAAACCATTTCAAGGACGGCCGACGGTGGGGATCGAACCCACGCGTCTACCGAGTCAGCAGAGAGCTTGGCCCCATGACCTGATGCTGCACTTTAGCCAGCGTAGCCACTACTGTCGGTCCATGTGTTTACGGTGACTAAAGAGTCCAATCCTGGCATGGATCAAGCGACCACACAAGTCACATAGTATTGCTGGAGGAGGGCGTGGTTGGGCTGCTCAAAGTTTCCTAGCTTGACGCTTGGCCTCTTCATGTGTGCGTCGATCCCTTTCAAACGTTTTTACAGTATCTGAGATGGTACGGCGCCAAGTTGAGCGGTCTTCAGCCAGCATGTCCCAGGTTTGTGAATCAGACTTTCAGGGTCTGCTTAAATTGGTCCTTGTAGCGCCTCTTAGGACCACCATGAGGTCTGGTGCCATAGCATAACTCACCATATAGCATTTGACGAGGTAATCTCACATCATCCATCCGATGGACATGACCAATCCATCTAAATTGGTGACCTATTATGGATGATTCTATGCTGTTGATTTGAGCCTTTTCAAGAACAGCAATATTAGTAATGCGGTCTTCCCATTTAATCCTCAGGATTGATCGAAGTTTTTGTAGGTGGAAGCGCTCAAGCTTCCTAAGATCACGTCGGTAAAGGGTCCATGTTTCACAGCCGTACAACAATGTAGAAATGACTACTGCTTTGTACACCATAAGCTTTGTACTCATGGACAGATCTTTATTCCTGAAGACCCGGTGCGCTAATCGTCCATATGCTGCATGGGCTGCGCCAATTCTTTTATCCACATCTTGCTCACAGGTACAGCTCACAGAAATGGTACTGCCCAGGTACGAGAAGTGGTCTATCTGCTCTAATGGCAAAAGTCTTATTGACATTTATGGTACGACCAAAGCGATCACATGCACTTAAGGGCTAGATAACATATAGCGGGGCACGGTCGAGGTGAGACAAACTAATATATAAAAGTGAAAGTCTGTATGTATGTATGTATGTATGTATGTGGGCATGTGGGTATGTATATTTGTTCCGTATACAAATCCACACCGTTCCACCAATCTCAACCAAATTTGGCATACACATAGTTTAGGACACAGAAGGAACGGTTGGCTACATTAATTTTCGATAGTCTTTCTCATTCTTCTGATTTCGGCCTTTTTTGCACTCGAGCAAAGGCTAATTTAGTCAGAAAATAAATTGATGAAGTAATGGCAAGGCCGGCCATCTCCTTGGCAACACTAGCTCGAGTCGAGACACGGCCGACTGGAAGCGAGTTGCGCTCTCCACTACCGGTAAAGAAAATTAGGCTCTTGACATGAAATCCCGTTAGTTACTCAACTGGTCACACAGCACTGTCAACCCAGTATAGCATAACAAAGACTTGACTCTATTTGTCAATATAATTTCCGCAATATCAAAATGCAAATTATATCACAAATTACAATAGCATGATATTACATGACATAAACTAAACATACCTTTGCACCTCATTAAAATGTCTTGGTTAGACCTTTTCGTCGCTCATACAGGAGATCAAACACAGTCTTCCAAGGAGTGGACATTGAGTAGCGTATCCATAATATTCTGGAATGTAGAAGGACTCAACAGCGTACTCCATCTGAACCCACCAACATTTGTCGATACAGATATATTGTACTATTAGCAGAAACTTTCATAACGCAAAATATTAATATAGAAGGTTATTACAGCAGCCATATCCATGCTACACAGGGTGACCAAGGCCGACCCAGTGGAGGCATATTATGCTTACTAAAACCATGGCTAACCCCGTACAGATTTACAGATCAGCTAATATATTAGCAATGGAAACTAAGAACCTGAACATTATAGGAACCTATTTTCAACCAAATCACTCAGCGCAGGACATAATTGACAACATGGCGGGTATGTTGAAGAACATCAGACAAAATGTCGGAACTATCGTAAGAGGCGATTTTAATTGTCGGATAGATAAAGAAGTCCTGAACAGTATTTCAGTTATTGAGTACATGGAAAGAGATGGTTTCATATTGTAAAATGATCCACAGGACCATACATACTACGTATGTTACAATGTTGCGAGTACGATTGACCTAATCTTTACTAGCACTTCTATCAAAACCTCAGAAATAAAGGTACCGGTACTCGCATAATCAGAGGTGGTGCCACTTAGAAAACATATCCCAGTTAAGGCCAAGATATCAGTCAAAACATGCAAATTAAAACAAGAGCAATGAACGGACATTCGAAGAACATTATGTATCAGTGACATTGAAGAATTTACAAAAACTGAAGGATTCATTATACAACAAATACAAGGAGGGAACATCGAAGCAACAGCGCATACATTAGATGCCGTCATTAGAAGAGCACAGGTGGGAACCCCTCGAAGGAAAAGAAGATCTCAAGCTTGGTTCGACAAGCAGTGTTTCGAACGAAGAACTATCGTTCTTGAGCTACTTCACAAAACAAAGAACTCGAATGTAGAAGAATTTCGAATAGCATACGATTGTCACAAATGTAGGTATAAGAAATTGCTAAAGGAAAAAAGAGCAAACTGGGTGGAAGAGGAGAGTAAGAAATTAGTGTTGAAAGCCATAGAAAATCATTTCACTGTTTTCAAAGTAAAACCCCCAAAGTTCACTCAGTCCATCGCGATGGAAACATGGGAAAATCACTTCAAGAAACTCTTCAACGACGGAAACGTTTCCTTAGTAAGACACACAAGTCAAATACGCGATTTTTCAAGAATCACGGTGGAAGAAGTACGAAAAACAATCCAGAATTTGAAAAACAACAAAGCTGCCGGGCCATGCGAAGTATTCAACGAGCATTTAAAGAAGCTTTACCCTACCTAGAAGAAATATGGACGGCACTGTTCAATAAATCCTTGGAGACATCCACGACACCATCCAACTGGAGGACTTCAACGTTGAAAGTTATATATACGGGCAAAGATTCCCCGGACTCACCTGATTCCTACAGGGGAATTGCGCTGGAAAATACTACATTCAAAGTATTCAGCAAAATAGTAGCCAACAGATTATCAGAAGAGACAATTAGTATGATACCCGATAACCAGTTTGGTTTTAGGAAAGGCAGATCCACCCTACATGCAATCAGCAATATCCTGTAAGACATTAATGAAACTCTCAGACATAAGGGAAGGAAATTCCATACCATCTTTATTGACTACCGAAAGGCTTTACAACCGGGTATCTACAGAGTTCCCTGTACTTGCGGCAAGGCTTATATCGGGCAGACATCGAGACTGATATGCTCTCGCATTAAGGAACATAATAGATGCATCAGGCTCATTCAACCTGATAAATCAGCTGTTGCTGATCATGCTTTAACACCTGGCCATGATGCCATGTTCCAAGGAGTGGATGTTCTTGCCCGTATGAACAATATCGTCCCAGAATCATCAGGGAGGCGGTTGAAATACTTAGACACCCAGATAATTTCAGCCGCGACACCGGCTACAATCTCAGTGAGTCCTGGCTACCTATTATCAGAACCCTCAGAAAGTAATACACTGCTGCTTTTCGTTGTCCCTAACATGGTGCTAAAATGGCGTCCATCTTAGGGCACCTTTTTAGTTTCTTTGTTGCTTTCTTTTAGCAACAATTTAGTCGTATTTCCGTTTATTCCTGATGAAGAAAGACATGGTTTCTTTCGAAACACGTCGAGTTTGATTAAATAAAACACGGCATAAGCTCAAAATTCTACATTATGGATAAAATTATATTTATTTATTATTTATCGTATGGATACCAACTAGATGAATTACAATATAATAAATGTATATATAAATAAGTAAATCATATGTACAATATATAAATCACAGGAACATAGGTTGCGTTCGCATTCACAACGAGATGCCCAGTTGTTGAAGCCAGTCCATAAAGGGAGAGGTAGCATAAATAACATCCTGTGGTGATCCACCATACTTCCTCAGTGGACATTCCTGAATAATATGCTCTACGGTTTGAAGAGGAGCAGGAGAATCATGAAGTCCCCATTTATGTAGCATGGCGTAACATCTGGCGTGACCTGTTCTTAGGCGATTTAACTTTACCCACTGGTTTCTCTTCAGGTTAAATTCCGGAAGTCTTATAGTAGGATCTAGAATACCTTGATGTTTCACAGGAGCAGACTTCCAGTTTTGGTGCCACTGTTCCGTGCAATTAATGTCAGGTATGTTATGCCATATTGGGTTCCTTGATCTAAGACGAGTGGAGGGATGATCATTAAGAACTTCATGAATTGGGAGATCCTGTAGGTGATTTTGTTGATGTAGCTTTCTCCACTCACGTACTGTTGCGTCCTGTCGTCTTAGTTATGGAGGTGATATGTTACTGATAGTGTGTAATCAGGGATTTGGGGGTGGATCTCAGTGTATCTGTAATGGCCCTCATACTTTCATTCAGATGAACATCGATCTTTTATTAAGGGCACTACGGTGCCACACTGGGACACAATACTCTGCTACAGGATAAACCATTCAGAGGGCAGTCGTGCATAGTGAAGTTGTATCAGCACCCCATGATGTGCCAGACAATTTATTCATGATATTGTTCCGCGATTTGAGTTTTTGGCCTGTGTATTCCAAGTGTTTCTTGAAGGTTAAGGAACGGTCCAAGGTGATGCCAAGATACTTAGGGCTGAAATTGTGCTTAACTCTTTGCTGGCAGAAGTTCACTTTCAGCTGTTGGTGGGCAATGCGGTTGCAAACATGATATTAATTTAGACACACACTTACGGGCAAATTTTCAATTTAAAGGGAAGCGAAACATACATGGTGGTAGAGGTGATCGTTTTCAAAGGGCGAAATGTCTAGCTCATTTGCCCGTAATTATACAGTATGGATGATAATAAAAATACAACTACTTCAAACTAATTTAAATCAAACTTAGGCCTACATACTAGACGAGATGGAAAGAAAAGAATAAGGGCAATGAAAGACAGGGGAAAAAATGCCTCCGGCCGCCAAAGAAAGGGATTTTGATTAATTTAGGGCCTTTGAAACATCGTGCCCATGTAACCCCATGTACTTGGCGGTGTGTTGAATTTGTCTGACAACCCGTCTTATTGTGATGGCTGTATTAGTGTGTGTATTTACAAGTCAAGTGAATTGTCCGATGGTAACTCATGAAATGAGATTCCTCGGCATTCAAACTTGACCTGTTGTGATTTACAAAAGCACACACATCAATACGCCATCATAGAATACAAAACACAACTTCACCATTAACATCAATACAAAACAAATGTCAGTAACATTGACTTGAAAAAGCGGCGAACACAGTGGGTTGGTGCTGCTCTTAGCGTCTATATTTGGAAACGAAGTTGTACGCATAAACCAATACTGTAATCGTTTAATGGGCAGGCAGTTTAAAGCAGCCAGGAGGGATGCAATCCAGCAGGCAGTGGCCACACCATTTATTATCTAAAGTACGATAAAAACATTAGAAATCTGAACGCAAAAAAAATCTGAAACCGTATCTCTTTTATTAACTGGGGTCGTAATAGGGAAATGAAATTAAAATAGAAATACATTGACAAACCCTGCATTCGACATACTATTGCAAATTGTTCTTAAAGTAGCTTTATTTTTTTGTGATTAGATTTTGGAAGATAAGGACCAAACAGTAGCTACGGCGGTAGTAACTCAATTTGCCACCAGGACTGATGTGTTGGTGGTAACACAGAATGACACCAGGTACCGCAATGGACAAAGACAATCCACAGATATTAGTGTTGACCAAAGAGGATATAAATAAAGTGTTGACTAAGACTAGCGGTAGCCATGACTACACTTGGGATATTGAGAAACGAGTGCTGTTCTTTGTACATGTATCTGATCTCTTATTTCTTCAAATAAAAAGTTTGTTGATCCCACATTTTGCTGATTTCCTATGTATTAGCCATTTTAGTGCTCACTGACGAATGATATTGTGTAATGGTGTAGTTATCTCGAATTCCCTGAACTCCGCTATAGCATTTTAGAGATCATTACGGTATGGTTTTAGAGAATATATTTCTTATCTTACGAAATACTTTAGGGGCTAAAGAAGTCCAATATGTTCTCAATCAATGCATCTTATTTAACATTATACTGGGATTATTCGGTGCTGCATTTACTTTAACTAGGTGAGATAGGTTGGATGGTTCCTCTGTTTAGGGGCTGCGACAACGCGGTCATGCAGCCCCGTGTACTTTGGATGTGTGTAGAATCTGCTTGATAACGGGTGGTAATTGTGATGGCTGTGTGTTATATGTAATTCAGGTAAGGACTACAGATAGTCAGTTTTAAGTAGTTCCTACTTTTGTTACCAAATGCTACCGTCAACGACACCTAGCTGCAAACTTGGCTAATAGATACCACCGCAACCACAACCTGACGGTGAACGTTGGAACTTAATAGCGTTAATCAAATTTAACCTACAAATTTTACTTTCACACGAGTGTAGTTAATGGAAGGTTCTTTTACACCACATAAATCTATGACATGGGCTCACTGGATTTACTTCCCCTCCGAAGGAAGGCATACTGAGGGATTTTGAACGCTCTTCAAAAACCCGATCACCTCGGCCAGGTTTGAACCCGTGACCTTGGGCATAGAAGCTCAGCATGCTAGCAAATACGCCACCAAAGCCGCCCAATATGAGATAATAGGCATGGAAATACAGCAATACTATTCCCTAATATGCAGCTATAGTAGACTACACACTGCGTTATGTGCATGAATAAGCCATTTCTCATTAATCACACCATTTGTGCGGGGTTAATAATCGTAAGTATATTTGACTCCAGAATGATGACTTTATATTCCAAACATTGAATAATTTAAATATTGTTTCCTTTCAAAGAGGTAGATGCAACAATTTAACGATTAAAGAGCTCTATGTGAACAAAACGTCTAAATTACACCCATTACAACAAAAATAAAGACTATCAGGAAAGTACTGTAATTGTGAGACTAGGTCCTTGAGATATGTGCATATACAGCCCTTTTTTTGGTGTTATTGATGCATTCTCTACTACGTTATTGGACTCCACAGTACCGTGCCTTTCGCCTAGATTTACAGTGAGTTAATATTGCACTTGATTTACTTCAGAAACCAGGAGAACTATGTTTTAAACTCACTTAGGTGCAAAGTGAATATACATTGAGAAATATATTGACATGTAATTTTCTATAACAAGTAAAAACACCTCCCGGGCAACGCCGGATAAAGTAGCTAGCAGTATATACTTGCCGAAATTCTTTGAAATCCCTCCAGCCGTTTAGATTTCATTAGGGGCACACACACACCCACTTGGACAAAATGTGATCAGGCCTATATTTCGTATGATAAAAGCAGGCTAAAGACAAGATGTTCAGTAAAGAACATATAGCCTACTTTCTCATAAATGCATGAGTGTTGTTATAACTCTTTGTCCTTTTCAAGCAGCTTGTTGAATTACAACGTGTCATACGGATATTAAACATGAATATGAGGTGCCCTTTGTTAGTGCTACCACTGTACAAAATTTCATTCAATTTGGTTTCGCCGTGTTGGAATTGATATGGTGAATCGATTTGCACACATACATGGCCGCTATCTGCAAACTATTGGGCTGATGACCTTGTAGTTCAGTCAAAAGATGCTTCCCTCAAAAAGGTATGTTAATGCAAAATTAGGTTGGTCGTAATTTGATTTAAGCTATTAAAATTTGGGTGGCCGCCATTCCGTTTCTGTCAAGATGGTGACGATATAAAGCATGGCACTGAGGTGCCCTTTGCAAGTGCTACCTCTGTACCAAATTTCGTTCATTTCGGTTTCACCGAGTTTGAATTGATAAGGGAATCGATTCGCACACATACATAGCCGCTATCTGACAACTATTGGGCAGTTGACCTTGTCGTTTGGTGAAAAGAAGCTTCCCACATAAATGTGTGTTGTTGCAAAATTTAGTAGAGATCCAGATGATTAGGTTGGTCGTAATTTGATTTAAGCTTTTAACATTTGGGTGGCCGCCATTACGTTTTCGTCAAGATGGCGGCGATATAAAACATGACACTGAGGTGCCCATTGCTAGTGCTACTTCTGTACCAAATTTCGTTCAATTCGGTTTCACCGTGTTTGAATAGAGAGGGGGAATCGATTTTCACACATACAGTACATGGCGGTCATCCACAAATTATTGGGCTGATGACCTTGTAGTTTGGTCAAAAGATTCTTCATACATAAAGATATATTGTTGCAAAAATTGGTAGAGATCAGATGATTAGGATGGTCGTAATTTGATTTAAGCTTTTAACATTTGGGTGGCCGCCATTACGTTTTCGTCAAGATGGCGGCGATATAAAACATGACACTGAGGTGCCCTTTGCTAGTGCTACTTCTGTACCAAATTCCGTTCAATTCGGTTTCACCGTGTTTGAATTGATAGGGGGAATCGATTTTCACATATACATGGCCGCCATCTGCAAACTATATGACTGATGACCTTGTAGTTTAGTCAAAAGACGCTCGCCATATAAATATATGTTGTTGCAAAATTTGGTAGAGAGCGGATTATTAGGTTAGTCGTAATTTGAGTTAAGCTTTGAACATTTGGGTGGCCGCCATTACGTTTCCGTCAAGATGGTGGCGATATAAAACAAGCTTGTGCTACCTCTGTACCAAATTTCGTTCAATTCGGTTTCACCGTGTTCAAATTGATAGTGGGCGGCGGGCGAACATTCAGAGTACACAAACTCACACACACACACACACACACACACAGAAAGACACACAATTTTTCGCCCTGTGTTGATCTCATAAGTCTACTTTTTTTTGGTGCAAAAATCGAAAGTAGGCTAATATATTTCTTGGGATTTAAACACTAAGAAGTGTACAAATACCCTTATCACCCAGTGCTCATCTAACCTCTGTTTATCGTTTTGTAGTCGTACCTCGTTTTTACGTTCACTCTGTTGTCACCGTTTCCCCTAAGCAATTATATACACAATTTAATCCAGATGCTGTGGTTTAGAGAGAGATAATTCCGACAGAACGAATGTCTGGCAGTACATCATTGCCGGCATTCATTGCATCACTGATTTCAGTTAATAAGATATGTTGTTCAATTAGTCCTAGCTTGGGAGTAGTATCGCCGAGAGCACGAGGCGTCTGGAAGGTAGAGTATGTACGAAATGTCTATAGTATTACACCTCGATATACTCTTAAGAGACACCTACCCTGCTCACCTACAACCACTTGGCATTCCATCCACTCGAGAGTGTGCACACTATTTTACAGACAAAGGAACTTCCCAAACTTTGCACACATACGATGCTTCAATTTCTGTCAACAGCAAGAACGCGCATCATTTATTGAATCAACTTAACCCATGCAATCCAATAATGAAATCTTAGTGAAACTTACTGAAATGTAAAAAGACACGTGTGTCTTCAAAGTAAACCAGTAAAATAATCCTTTTGAGAAATCCAAATATGTGCTTAGATGTTGTTATGAAACATCGTAGGAGAGGCGTGAGGGGAATAGAATGTGCGCAGGTGAGATACGAAGTAGAGGGGTTAATAGTACATTATGCAACGAGCCTATAATGGCTATAATTTACGCTCGTTTTATAATTTCCATACGAGTGTCTTAATTACCATTATAGGCGAGTGTTGCATACGACTGTTTATGTACGACGATAATTATAACTTTATTATATGTTTCAACATAAATATTCATAAATATCTGTGGGATTCAGTTAATTCAGTTAGTGAACAGGGCGCGCTAGCTTTGCTGATTGAACAGAGCACATGCGTGGGTCAAGACGCTCGGAAAGCAGAGACCATTTAATTTGCTTGCCAACACAGAACACCTAAAGTTTACAGCCTGCCGTCCAGCTCTATAAACTAACCCCGTGGCACTACAGCCCTTGAAGGGCCTAGGCTTACCAAGCGACCGCTGCCCAGCCAATTGGCCTGCAGATTTTGGGGTGATGCATGGTCAGCGCGTCGGGTCCCCTCGGCCGTCAATCATTGTTTTCGTGACCGGGGCACCTGTCTCACTGTCAGACAGCTACTCAATTGTCCTCACGAGGCTGAGTGCACCCCGTTCCAACCCTTACGTCAGTTTTTTAAAATATCTGACCGAGCCAGGGATCGAACCGGGGCCTCCGGGTGAGAGGCAGGCGCGCTACCCCAACACCACGGGGCCGGCTCAATAGCAATGACTAATATTGTCACCGAAGTCGTTTGAAAGCAATGCGCTGTGTAGAAACTGGATATTAAGGATATTGGAATATTAAGGTACAGTGCTATTTCTTGTCTCATATTCGCCAGTGTATTTACGTGAACATAAGGACGGCCACTTTCCATGTCGGTAATTTGTATAGACATGTTGGATTTTTAGCGCATGTGCGAAGGTGTCCTTACCTCGTTGGTCACACAACTGTTTCTTGAGCTCTGATTGGTGGGAGAAACTGTTTCATAATGAAAAATAGTGTTATAATGAGCCTCATTATGATACAGTTTTCTGACACATACTGTTTACATTTCGACATCGTCGAACTTAAACAAAATTATGCAACATCTTGGTGAGAAAAACACAGAGTGATGAAGATGAAGGAACTGACGAAATTAATCAGTAGCCTTATCACATGTACTCGAAAAACAACATGGAACACTTTGTGGACGAGAAACCACACGTTGATCCAGAAATTCTGCAGCATTGTTCACACAAAAGAAAGCTCCTCTGTGACCAATTAAAACAGTAAGATTCTCTTGCACAAGGACATCTCTGCTCATGGCACATAAGTTTAAAGACTCAAAAGATACACATATAAGCAAAACAATACAGTATTATTATGTAGTTAGGCCTACATAATGAACAAGTAGTTCCGTGAAGAAATTAACAGCCTATTTTCATATATCCTTATGTTAACAGCCTCTATCAACATACGAAATGTCAGTTTCATTGCTGTAATACTGTAGATTCGTAGGTATTAAGAACCGTCTAAATATTTCGTATGGTCGTCATGACGGATCATGACTATTACCGATATCACCCTGAAATTTTGTGCGGTGATAAAGACCACTACTAGAAGTTCTTCGATGAGACTTCCAAAAATCTGGTAGCTACAAAACCAACATGGCGGCCAAGCGAATTTGAGACTTTTAAATAGACATTTCTCGCGATTTAACCATCCAAACGTAATGAAACTTGGTACAGCGAATGTTTAAGCACATTGTAATGTATTTGCATCTACATGCATCTTACAATAGGTAGCGCACGGGTAGATCCAACAAATGAGCGACGGCACGCGAATCGTTTCAACAAAGTCCCGTATACGTTCATGTACCATTCATCCGATTGCGATCAAATTTTGGGGAATTGTAGGGTAAACTCCAGGAAAGGTTTCTGGATTAGTAAATCCATTTTACAATAGGCAGCGCAGGAGTAGGTTGAACAATTGAGCGATGGCGCGTGAAGCGTTCATATAGCCTACCATTCATCTGATTGCCATGAAACTTTGGTGAATTGTTGTGTACACTCCAGAAGAGGTTTCTGGTTTAGTACATGCATCTTACAATAGGTAGCTCTCGAGTAGATCCAACAAATGAGCGACGGCACGCGAATCGTTTCAACAAAGTCCCGTTTGAGTTCACATACCATTCATCACATTGCGATGAAACTTGGGTGAATCATTGAGTACATTCTAGGGAAGGTTTCAGGCTTAGTAAATCCATTTTACAATAGGTAGCGTACGAGTAGATGCAACAAATGAGTGACGACGCGCGATGCGTTTCATCAGAACCCCGTATGTGTTCATATATCATTCATCGATTGCGATGAAACTTCGATGAGTTGCGCACGAGTAGATTCAACAAATGAGTGACAGTTCACGAATCGTTTAAACGAAATTCCGTATGCGTTCATATGCCATTCATCCGATTGCGATGAAACTTCGGGTGAGTTGTTGTGCACGCTCCCACGAATGATTCTAAATTAGTTAATTCATTTTACGATAGTTTAGAGGCAGTTATCGGAAATTGTAAATAATATTGTGTATCCAAAAGCACTTCAGGAAACAAAATTACAACGCCAACACTTTTTCTGATTGGCATTGGAGCGCATGCCGGATACAGCCTGTATTGAACCCGAGGGGCTTATGCTGACTGATATCGAACGCGGATCTCAGAGACTGTGATCTCAGTATAAAGGTTCCACCAGGGAACGAACCCGAGGTCTGTGGAGGGAGTTTCATTGTAAAAACCCCTAGAGAGAAGTGTATATTTAATCACTGGTGTGATTTCAGTTGATAATGACATTATTTATTAAAATAATGCAGGGAATTTGAGCAGAATACAGCATTATTAGACGACTTGGAGTAGGCTATACTGGACTTGGAGCACAGCAAGTGCAGAGTTTGACGTTTTACTAATAGGCTCAGAATTGTGGGAGGTGCTCCGTGGAGCCACGTCAATCTTTCTGACCTCGTTATGTCGTCTGGAGGAGGTTGGGGGCTTGAATAATGACCAGGTTATTCCCCGACTGAGAATGGAAATGAGAATGGGACGGGAAGATCCCAAGGAAAATCATTGATTACTCGTGATTGGAGTAACGAAATGACATGAGAGTTGCGCACAGGTGAATCTTTAGCCAGGAGGCTAATTTTAGAGCCTTTAATCTGCGAAATTGACGTATATTTAATGGAGTGCGGAAGGACAGAAGACTATGGTTGTTCGCGGCTGGATTTGAGGATGTTGCCAGGGATTCCCAATGAGATAGCGTCCCCACGCTATGGAGAAAGGAATTAATATTAATTAATTGGCCGAGCGATTCTTCAGCACGCAGATAGTTCTGGGATCAGAGAAGAAAAAGGAACCCGATGAACATGGTTTCGAGACCAGAATCATGCTGGGAGAGGAGTCGAGTTAACGCGGGAAATTTTCGCTCTACTTTTTGTGTGAATCCAATATAAGGGAGTCGACCCTTGGCAGAGCACCCCAGTTGGACCCAGTCTTAGTCAGTTGCACCCCCAGTTTGTCACAGTTTGTCAGGAGAGTCGCAGACAGTCGTCAAGGCGGAACGTATGTCGGTCAGGCTCATGAAAGGACGCCCGAACAAAGACTTGTACATTTGAGTGAAGCATTTAATAAGCTTTTATTAATAATAGTCGTGCTGCAGGTATAGTCAGCAATACGAACAATGGTGTGTTCACTTAGGAAGCAACGTGTGAGATAAGTTGCAGAACCATTGTAAATAATAATTTGTGTAAAGTTATGGACAGTGTAAAGCGCAATGTATAAAAATAGTGACTGATCATACAGGTCTAATTACGCTGGAATGCGCTGGGAGAAACTTTACGAATCATTTGGTAATGTCTTAAGAATACCAGATAATAACGCTCAGGACGGAAGTTAGCATATTTATGCAAAGCAGGAAGCTTACCGTTGGAGTATGGATAAACTGTTGGTGAATTCCGAGGGCAGGTGAACCAGACTTTCAATCAGGAGTTGGTAGGAGCACGGGAGATGCCGTCCACACCTGCAATTTTGATATCTTTGCTAGGGAATGTCAACCAATGAAAAGTGTACAAAGTGACGTGTGTTATGTATAAAGCATATGTGAAATATCTTTTAAATTAATGGTTTAATAAGTGTTATAAAGTGTCATGTGTTTTGGAAGCAATAGCTTCTTTATAGAAATGCAAAGTGTCGTGTGGTTAGCGGAAGATATTTATCATAAAATGCGTGTATTCAAGATGCAAATGTCACGCTAAACCTGCATATGGCAGGCGACCCGGAAGGATATGAGTGGGTGGAGCCACCATGAAGAGCTTATATATGTGAGTACCCCACAAATTATGGTTTAGTAGAGGTATAGGCCACTGCATGTTATGTGATTTCAGAGTTATAAAGATGCCAGTAAGAATCAGATTAGGAGATAGACTCTCCAGGTTCAATCATTTTTGTGTTGATTTTCATAGAGTTGAGATGTTAATTTGCATCAGTAAGTGGATTATTCGTTACCACTATTAATTAAAAATGGCAATCAGTTATGTAAATGAAACGAACACGGTTGTTCGGATTTTTGAGATGTTTAGTTGTGTCGGATTTTGGTAATTTATGTCAGTGAGAATAATAATAATAATAATGAATAAAATAAAGGTATGAATGAACGCATCAGGTAAAATGTTGTAAGCAAGAAATAGTTACGCTAGTTGCAAGACTTCTCGATCCAAGCAGTAAGATTATACAGTAAGATTACATTAAGGGATTAAGAAGAGTTTATATCAGAATATATTGTAGTAATGGGAATATAATTATGCCAGGAATGGAAGAGCTTTTAGTGAATTGAATTTGCAGCTTATGTGAGAAGCTTATAGCGTAATTGATAGATTTCTCTTAATATTATAGGACGAAGGTCGTAACATTAGGTCAGGAACCAGGTGGTCTATTCGACGTATGAAATCTCGTATGCCTTGGGGCATAATCGGAGATATGCTTTGTACCAGAGTGTATTTAGTGATATGGACCCTAACTCTGATGATGGATATGGAATGTTCCGGGTTGGAATCCCGTGATAGGTGAGGGGCAAACGATGGACACCTCCACTCTATCTGATTCCCCGAGAACTTATGATTTAATTGATTCGGCTCGTTGAAGCGAATCGTATTACGGCAGCATGTTATGGGCTGACTGCAGCATTTATTGAAGATACCGGTTACCTAATAGACCAATGTTTTATGAACCTCGTACCTTCATGTTGAAATGGGCTATGTGGTGCCAATTATTATTATCCTCGGGGTAGGAGTAAATGTAAAGCTCATTCAATACCTGTGTGCATAATATTCAGCTAAAATCCATTGGGATATGTGTGTCATTGGGACAACAGTATTTGTCTGGTAAAATCTTATACTGCTTGGTGAAGGTAGCCTTTAGACGGGAAGCGAGGGTCGAGCTAATGTTGGAACCCCATTCCACTTCTATTGTATACAGGCCGCTCGGGTAGAGGGTATGGACGGTCATGCGAACCGTGAAAGCAAGTTTGAAAAGAACAGATTTTAGACCCTGTTAATGACATGAAATGAAATATTGTTATATTGAGTAATGAAGCCATGTGGTTTAAGAACACATTGATAATTATAGATCACCCTGATGGTTCATGATTTTAGCTATCTAACGAATGGTTAGACGTTGCATTTTTACTGTCACTGACAACTTTTTCAGAAGTTGGTTACTAGATTCCACAGGCTACGCGCGCAAGGTAGTTTAATTGTACCATCCGACACAGCAATAACTTAACGTTTTTAAGATGAAATCACAAACGGCATGCAGTGGAACTATATAAATAGAGGAAGAGTAGGGGTAGCTTACATAATTATGGAGTTGCACGTTGACTGCTGTGCAACACCAGACTAGGCTAATGCATGTAAAGCATTTGGTGGGAGGAGAAAGATCAAAACACACACGGTACACATAATTGTCAAATTAAGATGAAGGTTAAGGAATAAGTAATTTTGTGGAATTAAAGAAGTCACAATTGTATGACAGTAGTATCAATGTACAGTTTGTTTCTGAAGTTGTATGTGCATCAGCGCACTAGAGTATTTTGTGAAACTCATATAAGGGTAAAGGTTTGAGTTATCATATGATTTTATTATGATTATATTATGTTCATATTAGTGGATTGTGGAAGTAATTTTTGTTTGCTTTTGTTTTTGATGGTTATGGGGATTGGTTTGTTTGTTTGAAGCCATGAATTGATTACTGAATTAAAGTTTTAGAATAGAGTTGTGCCTTGTCATTGTAGAGTTGATACCTTTTAGCCTCAAATCCAAAATATGCAACTGCTCAATGGGGAGACGGTACACGCCCGAGTCCTGATGCTAGCTGGAGGCGGAAGCATATTTTCCATCGAGATGACTCACATGGGTACAGTATATAATATATTTGATTGCAAATACTCACTATAATATCCTTAACATTAGGTATAACGTGTGAGTAGTTATAAATCAATAAATACAAAAAAAAAACGAAGTAAAGGAATTGAACCTGCAGAGATTTGATCCACGAACCTCCAGACGATGAGCTTAGATCGCTACCAATGCGCCACGGATGCGCTACGATGATACTAGGTAAACAACTGGTTTAGTGTAACCGTAGCATATTTTGTGTTGAATTCAACGATTTCATAGCGTTTTCTGGCGTTTTTTAAACCATTTGATACTAAACATGTATTATTTTGTTCAGTACATTCCTCTTACGCAGTTACAGATATACATGGATTTACGAGGAAAAATAGCGGCCATTTTGACAACGGGACGGCACGACCCACAACGATATGGCATGGTCAACGGTTACATATTCTATTATAATAAACTAATATTCTACCGGTCGCCTCCTTGAGGACAGTAACTTCCCTATGGACGATGAGCTGAATTGTTGAGGCCAGGCCTTGTTGAATCGTAAGTTATAGTTAGGCTATAATACTTGTATGATTCATACGTCCGTCATCTTGAAACTATTTGGCTGATGACCTTATAGTTTGGGAAAAAGACGCTTCCTACATTAAGGAATATTGTTGCAATATTTGATTAAGATCGGATGATTAAGATAGTCGTAATTTGTTTTAAGCTCAGGACATTTGGGTGGCACCATTTCTTTTTTGTGATGATGGTGGCGATATACAACATGCCACTGAGTTGTCCCTTACTAGTGCTATCTCTGTACCAATGGTGGTTCGATTTGAATTTTTTGTGTTTGAATCGATAGGGGGAACGATTTGCACACCTACATGGCCGCCATCTGCCAACTATTGGGTTGATTACCTTGTAGTTTGTTCAAAAGACGCATCCCACATAAAGGTATGTTGTGGCAAAATTTGGTAGAGATCAGATG
Organism: Meconema thalassinum; assembly: GCA_946902985.2. Taxonomy (NCBI): domain Eukaryota; kingdom Metazoa; phylum Arthropoda; class Insecta; order Orthoptera; family Tettigoniidae; genus Meconema; species Meconema thalassinum. Next base: position 457,155,595 of record OX336388.2, read on the forward strand.
ATTAGGTTAGTCGTAATGTGATTTAAGCTTTGAACATTGAGGTGTTTACCATTACGTTTCCGTCAAGATGGCGACGATTAAAACATGCCTCTGAGGTACCCTTTGCTAGTGCAACCTGTGTACCAAATTTTGTTAAATTCGGTTTCACGGTGTTTGAATTGGCAGAGTGGGAGGGGGGACAGACATGCACAGTACACACACACACATACACACAGACAGAAAAACAATTTTTCGACTATTTTCAGTTTATGAAAAAAATAGGCTTATGAGATCACCTTTTGTCCGTGTGTCTGTCTGTGTGTGCGCGTGTGTGTAAATCGTGTCTGTGTGTGCGTCCCCGAATAACTTCTAAATGGCTGGAGCGATTTCAATGAAACTCGGTAAGATCATAGCACCATTCTGGCCGACCCCGACCGTGCCCTTCAGTTTTTATTCTGTCGCACCAATCCAACATGGCGGCTGTGTGAAATATTTCACCAGCATTCAGTATCTCCGAAACTATTGCCGATATCACCCTGAAAGTTTGTACGGTGATAAAGGGCACTACTAGAAGTTTACCTATGAGACGATCAAAAATCTGGTAACTACAAAACTAACATGGCGGCCAAACGAAATTGAGACTTTAAAATAGATTTTTCTCGCGATCTAACCATCCAAACTTAATGAAACATGGTACAGCAAATGTTTATACACATTGTAATGCACTGGTGTCTAATTTAGTTCAATTGTTTACATAATCTCAAAATGGCGGCTGTGCGAAATATTTCACTGGCATTCTAAATATCTAAATCTCTAAACCACCGAAAACCTGAAATTTTGAACGGTGATAAACGGCACTGCTACAAGTTTATCTATGTAACTTTCAAAAACCTGTAAAGTACAAAACAAACATGGCGGCCAAGCGAAGTTGAACCATATTAATATACTTTTCTCTTGATTTAACCATCTGAGCACTGTGAAATTTGGTACAGATAATGATTATATATATTGTAATGCAATGACATCTAATTTAGTTCAATTGTATACATAACCTCAATATGGCGGCTGTGCGTTTTTTTTTTCTTGTGTCGTAATCATGCGATCGAAGTGAAAGTTAGAATAATGAAGCTACGCAATAATTTTCCTTTAAAGGTACATAACTCTATGGCCTTTGCATATAACAATCGAAAATGGCGAGCATCAGAAATATTTTGACGGTTCTCAATATCTACGAATCTTTTACAGCAATCGAACTGATTTTTTTTATGTTCATAGGGGCTATAAAAATAACTTCTCCTATAGGTCTTTCAGTAACTTGGTGAGCACAAATCCAACATGGCTGCGACGCGAAGTATAAATTTTTAGATGGACTATTCTAGCGATTTAAGCATCTGAGTGCAATGAAACTTTGCACGTTAAATGACTGTACAAAAGTTAATCCACTGGCATCTAATTTATTTCAATTGTTTTCATAACCACAGGATGGCAGATGTGCGAAATTTTAAAATCTCGTTTTTAGTTTTGTGTCCTAATCATGCTATTGAAGTTTGATTACCACACGTACACAATAATCTTAATGTAATAGTACAAAAATAAAAATCCAACCTGGCGACCATCTGAAATATTTAGACGGTTCTCAATATCTACGAACAACAATCAAACTGAAATTTTGTTTGTTGATAGAGGCGATTAAGATGAGTAGGATATATGAAAATAGGCTGTATAGTTCTTCACGGAATTACTTGTTGTCCCTGTGTTTATCTCATAAGTCTAAATTCTTTTTTTTTTCTTTTCAAAAATCGAAAGTAGGCTAAACATTAGAAACTAATATAAACTAAAATAAGTAAAATAAATACAATAGTAAAAAATTGATGTTTTTCAGTCGGTCAACAAGATTGTACCCATTAGATGGGTTGTTTCCTAATCCGGAAATACAATTAAATGAGATAAATTAATTAATTTGTTTACTAGCCTATTTTCTTTTTATGAAAAAACAAGATGTTCAGTAAAGAACATATAGCCTACTCCTAAATGCATGGGTATCGTTATAACTCTTTGTCCTTTATCAAGGGCAAAATAGAATGTTGGTTGTAGTAGCTTGTTGAAATACAACGTGCTATAGGGATATTAAACATGAATATTAGGTGCCCTTTGCTAGTGCTAACTCTGTACAAAATGTCATTCAATTCGGTTTCACCGTGCTTGAATGGATATGGTGAATCGATTTGAACACATACATGGCCGCTATCTGCAAATTATTGGGCTGATGACCTTGCAGTTCAGTCAAAAGATGCTTCCCATAAAAAGGTATGTTGGTCGCAAAATTTGGTAGAGATCAAATGATTAGGTTGGTCGTAATTTGATATAAGCTTTTAACATTTGGATGGCTGCCATTCCGTTTACGTCAAGATGGCGGCGATATAAAACTTGACACTGAGGTGCCCTTTGCTAGTGCTACCTCTGTACCAAATTTCGTATAATTCGGCTTTACCGTGTTTGAATTGATAGGGGGAATCGGTTTTCACACATACATGGCCGCTATATGCAAACTATTGGACTGATGACCCTGTAGCTTGGTCAAGGAACGCTTGTCACATAAAGGTATGTTGTTGCAAAATTTGGTAGAGATCAGATGATTAGGTTGGTCGTAATTTGATTTAAGCTTTTCAAATTTAGGTGGCCGCCATTACGTTTCCGTCAAGATGGCGACGATATAAAACATGACACGAAGTAGCTTTTGCAATTGCTACCTCTGTACCAAATTTCGTTCATTTCGGTTTCACCGTGTTTGAAATGATAGGGTGAATCGATTTGCACACATACATGGCCGCTATCTGCAAACTATTGGGCTGATGACCTTGTTGTTTGGTTAGAAGATGCTTCGCACACAAACAAAGGTATGTTGTTGCAAACTTTAGTAGAGATCAGATTATTAGGTTGGTAGTAATTTGATTTAAGCTTTTAACATTTGGGTGGCCGCCATTACGTTTTCGTCAAGATGGCGGCGATATAAAACATGACACTGAGGTGCCCTTTCCTAGTGCTACCTCTGTACCAAATTTCGTTCAATTCGGTTTCACTATGTTCGAATTGATAGTACACACACTCACACACACACAGACAGACAACACAATTTTTCGCCCTGTGTTGATCTCATAAGTCTACTTTCATCTTTTGCAAAAATTGAAAGTTTACTAATAGGCTTATGAGATCACCTTTTGTCCGTGTGTCTATGTGTGCGTGTGTGTGTGTTTGATTCGTGTGTGTTTCCCCCCTCTTAAATTCTAAACGGTTGGAGCGTTTCCAATGAAACTCGGTAAGATTATAGCACCTTTCTTGCCGACCCCGACCGTGCCCTTCAAATTGTATTGTGTATCACCAATCGAACATGGCGGCCTTGCGAAATATTTCACCAGTATTCAGTATGTCCGAATCTATTACCGATATCACCCTGAAATTTTGTACGGTGATAAAGGGAACTACTGGAAGTTCCTCTATGAGACTTTAAAAAACCTGGTAACTACAAAACCAACATGGCGGCCAAGTGAAGTTGAGACTTTTAAATAGACTTTTCTCGCGATTTAACCATTCAAACGTAATGAAACTTTGTACAGCAAATGTTTATACACATTGTAATGCACTGGCATTCAATTGTTTACATAACCTCAAAATGGCAGCTGTGCTAAATATTTCACTGGAATTCAAAATCTCCGAAACTATTTATGATCTCACCCTGAAATTTTGTACGGTGATAAAGGGCACTGCTACACGTTTATCCATGCAACTTTCAAACACCGGTAAAATACAAAACGAACATGGCGGCCAAGCGAAGTTGAAACATTTTAATAGACTTTTCTCATGGTTCAACCATCTGAGCGCAGTGAAATTTGGTACAGTTAATGATTATATGCTGCTCAAAAACATTAAAGCACCAGTTTTTTCAAAGGCCACCAAATTTTGAAAAGTTGACCGCACAAGCTCGAATTCTCAGTATGACGTTTGGCCTGACGCCTACCAAGCATATGCTTCAGCAAACTCCCCTACTTGAGTAGTTTCGGGGTAGCGCCCCGAAGACCAGCCCATTTCCCAAACCCGCAAATTGAAGTTGGCGAAAAACGCTGTAGGACTTGCCGCAGGTTGCCAAAGCAGTCGAAAATGAATCAGTCTTGCTCTAAAAGGTTCCACATACACATTGAAATCGTTACATTTGACGTTTGAGTATTTTTAACCCCCTTCATCATCCCCTAAACATGGACTACCATTGGGGGCGTCTGAGAAGGTACCGGGTGTGTTTAACCACCTGAAAACCTGCACACCGTCCTCAATTGCTGATTGCAGTAAGTTATGAAGGCCTCCAGCAATGTTCACCCCCCCCCCCCTAACACCATCAACTGGCATGGGACCAAACCATCCCCTCTCGACTCACCCCTAAGGAAGGTTTTAACCGAGATGTTTATCTGTGCTGTGAATGGGGGGTCTTCCCATAACGTTTCAGAAAAGGAGCTGTGCCTGTGTCACCACCTCTTCCCCTGCTACCCCCGTTTGTATGATTTTTCAAATTAGGCCCTTTTTAAGAGCTGAAACGAGGTCTTAATCGCTGAAAGGGCTGTAAATGTCCTTAGAAGTAGGGGTGACACGAATCAACCCCTTCCGATCGTTGATTGATATTCCATCCCCCAAACGTGAAATTGTTGCACCCTCAACCCTCCCTGTCTGGACGCGTAACGCGTCATGGCAGAGTTTTCAGAGTTGGATGAAAATGAAGCTTATGCCCTGCAATCGAGCCCAAAACAGCAGGTTGGCTGGAAATTCATCGGTAGGGTGGGAAACGGGACCAAAAAGTTCTCAAAAAAGTTAATAGCCTCTAGTAAGTACACCCATGCATAGTAGCATTGCCACTGTCAAGCCATTGTCAATGTTCAGATATTTCTATGAAACCAAGCTTCATTCAGCTGAAAGACTTACAAACTAATTTTACTAACATCAAGCTCAATAATATTTGTTTGATTTCTTTATGTTTCGTATCGTGTTGTCAGTGTTTGTGTTGAGTGACGGTAATCAGTGCGCCGCGCCACGCCGCGCCGTTCCGAGTGTCGTGCGCTGTGCAGCTGGCCGGATGTGCGACCACGCGCGCGCAATGAGCTCTGGCACGCGTGCAGGGCAGGAAGTGGCCCCTTGAGCCCGCCTCGGCAGCAGGTTGCACTGTAGCGACACTTAGAGAACAATGTGCATATCATTAGCAATTACCACTGACAGTGTCAGGGTGCAGGTTATACTGTGCCGACACCATGGCACTTACAGCCCTATTACCACTAACATCATGGCACTTACAACCCTATTACCTCTAACATCATGGCACTTACACTTACAACCCAACCGGGGGAGATAGCCGTGGTCGTTACGGCGTGGTTGCTAGCAGTCGCTCTCATCCGGGAGGCGAGGAGATTCGAATCCCCCCCGCCGGCAACCTTAAAGATGGTATTTTGCGGTTTCCCATCTTCTTCTAGGCAAATACCAGGGTTGGTCCCTAGCTATAGGCCACAGTCACTACCTTCCAACTCCTCGCCCTTACATTCAAAACTTTAACTCCCAGACAACACTCCACACTTGACGGCACTTGTAGCTCACCCCATAGGTGTCCGCATAGAAGCAGCTACAAACTGGCGAGCCGAACATGTCCTCGGACACTCCCGGCCTTTAAAGCCACACGCAAAAAAACCAATCCTATTACCACTAACATCATGGCACTTACAACCCTTTTACGATTAACATCATGGCACTTACAACCCTATTACCACTAACATAATGGCACTTAAAACCCTTTTACCACTAACATCATGGCATATACAACCCTATTTCCACTAACATCATGACACTTCCAACACTATTACCACTAGCATCATGGCATTTACAATCCTATAGTTAATATTTGCTAGATAAGCATAAATTATGAATACTGCAATCAGGCGCACCCTGGGTAACGGTGGCCGTAGGCCAGCGGTTGATCCTTCAACCACCGGGAATATTACGTTTTCGGCCAGTCTCTTTCAAGACTTTCAATAACTTCAATAAACATCGAAGGCTTAACCAGAGATAAAGTACCCATACTCGCAACCGACTAAAGACCGTTATCCTAATGACGCAAGAAACTCACAGAGGGATCAACAACAACACACCCATAATAGAAGGAATGCGCCTGGTTGTCGAACGATCCCATGAACAATACGGCTGTTTTTGTCAGACCATAGATTAACGTCAAGTCATCTCAAATGACGATCAGGAACATTATAGAAATGTTGTCTGCAGAATTGGAATCCAGCTGTGTAACATCCATTTACAAACAACCCAGTAAAAACTTCTTCTTTGACAATCAGAATATCAAAATTGTCCTGGGGGATTACAATTGTAAGAGCATAATAAGTTGGGGATGTAATATCACAGACAACAAGAAGTTCCGTGAAGAACTAAAGAGCCTACTTTTCTTAAAATTTAAGGTTCATGCCAATGATTAATCTATATGGCCTAGAAGAATGACGAAATTAAGTTGGTAATATCGAAATTTCTAATTAGTTCGAAATACTGTATACCTGGCATAATGTAGCCTAATAGAGCACTACAATTGGCAGCCATGGTGACAGAATATATTCTTAGTTCCATCTCTTAAGGTACAGAATACAAAATTTGGTAGAAGTCCAATGATAGCATGGACGTTACATGCAGTTAGACATTGGATCTAACAGCGCGCGTAAAATCATGTTAGCAACAATGTCATGCATGTGTTGGTCAGAAATAATCTGAAATATTATGATCTATTGTTGGGCCAATTTTTAATGAAATCCGTTAGTTAGTATAGAAGTTACATTCATTTTAAAATTTGATCTATCAGCAGACTTAGAATCATGTTGGCAGCACTGGCGTAGGCCTATATTAGTTACTCCAAATTAATCTAGAATGCCAGGTACTATACGTGTGCAAAGTTTAGAGCTATTGGCTTGCATACTTTCTGATTTATTGGTGTTAGGGTAACAGAAATATAGACAGCTTTTATTAGCAGTTGGCAGCCCTGGTTGCTCTTACGAATACGCATAATCATATCTGTTATGGTACACATAGCACATATGAAATTTGGTTGACATCCAGATGAAAGTAGAGAAATTACGTGTATTTAAAGTTGGACCTATCAGCAGGCTTAGAATCATGTTGGTAGCGCTGACGTATATTAGTTACTCCAAATTAATATAGAATGTTTGGTACTATACGTGTGCATAGTTTAAAGCTGTCGGTTTGCTTACTTTCTGATATTTTGGTATTTTGATAAAATAAATTGAGAGCATATATTAACAGTTGAAAGACCTGGTGGCTCCTGAGAATACGCTGAGTCATATCTGTTTATGTACACATAGTACCTACGAAATTTGGTTGGATTCCAATTGATAGTGTAGAAGTTATATGCATTTAAAAATTGGACCTATCAGCAGGCTTAGAATCATTTTGGCAACACTGACATGTATGGCCTCCTGGAAATTAAACTGAAATATTATTATCTAAACGTGTACCAATTTTTAAATAGCTCTTATGCATACCTTCCATGATATCCAACATGGAGCTCAAATTTCAATTGTGATTTTTCAGCAGTTAGTAGACTGACAATATTTTCAAATACGGCATTGAGATATTCAGGTATAGGTCTTTACTCGTACCAACTTTTGTTTCGATTTTTGCAGCCGTTTAGGAGTTGATAGGGGGGACACACAGACAGACAGACAGATAGACAGAAGGACAGACAGACACACATTTCACCCAATCGATCCTATGTCTACTTTTTCCTCATTTTTGCAAAATGTGAAAAGTAGGCTAAAAATGGGGAGGAACTCGAGAAATGGGCAGAGAGGGAAGGATTGAGATTGATTCACAACCACAAACTGAAACCATCTTTCAACAGCGGTAGATGGCATATAGGCTACTACCCTGACAACATCTTCTTAAGGGAGCAAGTAACAAAACATGTATTTAAGGCGGTGGTGGAACCCATCCCTAGGCCACAGCATAGAACAATCACATGTTCAGTTCTGGGAGTGGGCAGGCCTGAGGAAGTCCCTTTTCGATTTAAAAAAGGCAAGCTGGGGGGGTTCCATTGTGCTGGATGAGGAACTGTCCAATTTACAACCAGAGCCAAGTCATTATGAAGACTTTGTTGACCTTGTGAAGAAGATCTCTCGTAGACATATTCTCCGAGGCTGCCGTACCAAGTTCATTGCTGGCCTCAATGCCGATTCCAAGGATCTGTTAAAAGAATACCAGGAGAAGTAAGATACGGACCCTTTAGCTCAGTTACGACACCATTCATACGGGTGAAGAACTCATGACGAGCATCGCTGACGGAAGAAAGGAAAGATGGATGAACTTACAAACAAACCTTGGCATGGTCCAGAACAGTAGAAGATCGTGGAAGCTGGTCAAAAACTTGAGCAACGACTCTAAGAGTCCACCAGAGGATCTTACCAAAGTTTGCACCAAATCAAATAGCTCATCAGCTGCTCCGTAACGGGACAACCACCAAGAAGACTCAGCCTGTGAAGCTGAAGCCAAGTGAAGATCAGAATAATTTTCTCCGTCGTCCTTTTACGTCAGCAGAATTAGATCATGCCATCAAACTGATTAAAGTCAACAAAGCTGCGGGCCCGGATGACATCAGGACAGAACAAGTCAAGAACTTTGGACCAGGAACAATCCAGTAGCTGGTGAATATGATGAATATATGCATCGACACCCTGCACTTACCAAAGCTGTGGAGGGAAGCTCATGTGGTCACACTGCTAAAACCAGGCAAGGAACAAACGGATGCAAAGAACTTCCGTCCTGTATCTCTGCTTTGCCACCATTACAAGGCATTTGTAAGGTTGATCCTTGAAATAATTGCAACATTCATTGTTGACCGGCTAATTCAAGATCAAGCTGGATTTAGACGTTGCAGCCAAATTCTGAACCTGACACAGCATATCGAGGATGGCTATGAGAATAAACTTATCATTGGTGTCGCCTTTATAAGCTTGGCAGTGAGTTCCTTATGGTTTACTGTATCATATGTAGCTGTACAACACCACTAAGGACATGAAACTAACAAATGTCATACGTGGGATACTCCAGAACAGAAGGTTTTATTTTACAATTCAAGGGAAAAAAGTCGATGGAGGAACCAGATAAACGGGTTACATGAAGGCAGTGGGTTATCCCCATTACTATTCAACATTTATACTGTAACCGTTTGTGAATAATGCAGACCATTTGTATAAATAATATCAGCCGGACCTCGGGGTCAAACAGGATTCTTTTGGATTAGAAACACTACAGCACATTGGGAGATCTACGTAAAGGTTTATATAAAAAAGAGAACTACAAGACAACAATCCAAATATATTAAAAACAGATCAAACAAGTACGTTAATTGAAAATTAACTGAAATATCGAACATGACTTTACCCCTGATTTACAATACTGAAACCATACCACTCACGCTTTCATTAAATAAAATGAATATCGAAGAACACAAAGATCCAGAACTTCATATAGTTACCAAATGATCTACAATGATCTATAAACCTATGAAAGTTTACATAAAACTACTAAAACTTGACAATATTTCTGGCGGTAAAATTCTCGCCTGGCAATGTATTAAGTTATTGACGTACACTCAAACATTGAAAACAGTAAACATTAGGTGAATAAACCTTAAATTGCATTAACTTGCATATTACTAACTTGTGCTAAAGTCAAAAGAAATCAATTATTACGTGAGCTTACTTGTGCACTAATTTATGTGCTCTTAATCGTACGAGAGTGACCTAATTTAATAACATGGTTAACAGGGATAACATGGTTGATGGAGAAAACAATCAAGATGCGACATGAAGTTACTTGATAAGTGAGTATTTACCAGTCCTACCACCGAAGAATGAGGGATCAATTTTACAGCTGTGACTGGGGCCCCTCACTTGACAAAAATACAAATATAACTGTGCCATGAAAGGCAATCGCTTACAGGGAGTTATTATGGTGTGAGTTCAAAATGAATCATTAGCAACTACATAATAAATCTAAACTAGATCAGCGATTCGTCGTCTCATCACAATAAATTCAGTTAAGTTAAACAAAATATCTTTATTCGTCCCTTAGACATATTATAGGAGTACACTCAAACACAGTTCTAAATTCACACTTAAGTCGGGAAATTTCCCTACAAATCACATGCATGAAACAACAACAATTTACGTTATACAGGGTTCATGCCTCTGCTCAAATTAACTTGCGGGAATTCCTAAACTTGGTCACACAGAAATGCTACATGGATTGTACCTAACTATCATTAAACGACGTCTATCAACTTAATGGGAAAACCATTCACTGAACACATGCTTAATTGTGACACTTACCATGGTAGATTCTTCACTCATCATCTGCATAGTACTTACATAGTACGTTAAGGTGTACTTATTTAATTAGCTGCCTATCCCTCTCTTATATCACACAACGTTAGGGCTTATCATACGAAAATGAAAATCCACAGCCTGTTTCCAGTCTACGAACGGATATGTACTGTGCCGGCTTAGACTCCTCTGGGGCAATGTGTAAATGAATGACAGATGAAATGAAAGTGGAGAGTGTTGCTGGAATGAAATTTCGACAGGGAAAACCGGAGTGCCCGGAGAAAAACCTGTCTGCCTCCGCTTTGTCCAGCACAAATCTCACATGGAGTGACCGGGATTTGAACCACGGACTCCAGCGGTGAGAGGCCGGCGTGCTGCCGCCTAAGCCACGGAGGCGTTGCTTATCATATGCCTAATCCTAATATGCTCACAGGATGGGACTTATTCATGCCACATCATTATCTATTGCACCCATTGAAGAAAATAATATATGGTTATAATTCGCCTAGCTCAATCGATTCGGGGATGGTACATGCATTTCCCACGATATGACACATATAATTTGGGATCATGAGCACACAGGTCAACACTCAAATATAAAAATAAAAATCTCACAAAAACATACTTAATTATAAACTATAAGGCTCTACAAACAAATTAATAAATACAAATAAATGGCATTTAAATAAACTCAAAATCTACAATGACGATCAACTTACTGCATAATCAAAGGAATCTTCACTATACACATCTGTCTGATGAAAGTTATTACGGCTCTATCGAGCCTATAACGTCAGATTTCACTTCCATATGGCATCTCCACAAATGTATGTTTTACTGAGTTCAAATGACTCCACAATACTTGGCAATCTTTATTATTCATTTACAAATGATTTAACTTTCAATTCTTTAGCATTTGGTTCCTCAAAACATTTATCTTTAAGTTAATAATAATCTCAACTTTGGTTAACACTAATCCAATTTTCTCTCTCACATTCAATATGCTAAGTACTACTTCATGGGTCGTCGTGCCATCCTACAATTAAAAAATCTGACTGAATCAATTAGATGGGCTTCCCCGACTGATCTATATTTGTTTCCTTCAAAGGAACACTTCTTATTTTCGTATGTCACACATGGGAATCTGTTATTACTTTAGGACATCATATCTAATATATAAAAGTGAAAGTCTGTATGTATGTATGTATGTATGTATATATGTTGGTTCCGTATACAAATCTACACCGTTCCACCAATCTCAACCATATTTTGCATACACATAGTTTAGGACCCAGAAGGAACCGCTGGCTACATGAATTTTTGATAGTCTTTCTCATTCTTCTGATTTCGGCCCTTTTTCACTCAAAAACAGGCTAATCAAATCATAAAATATACTCATGAAGGAATGGCAAGGCAGATAGTTTCCATGGCAACATAGCTCAAGTCCAGACACGGCCGACTTGATGCCAATTGCGCTCAGCACTACCGGTATAGAAAATGAGGATCTTTACTTGAAATCCCGTTAGTTACTCAACTGCTCACACAGCACTGTCAACCGAGTTTAGCATAACAAAGACTTGACACTATCTTCTTTCTACTATATGTTTTTCAAATACCACTCACTCACTCACTCACTCTGAAATCCCGTTAGTTACTCAACCGCTCACACAGCACTGTCAACCGGGTTTAGCATAACAAAGTCTTGACACTATCTACTATATATTTGTCAAATACCACTCACACACTCACTCACTCATTCCTTCATCACGAAATCTCAGAAACCACCGAACGGACTGAAATTAAATTTGGTATGCAGCTTCCTCAAGGGCCGCAAATGCCCACTAAGAGAGGATTTTTGGATATTCAGGTTCTAAAGGGGTATTAAGGGGGTAGAGTTGCATTTCATTGAATAGCAATATCTCCCGATTGGTTCCATTGGGGGATGTGATACTCGGCATATAATCTCATCATAAAAAAAAAGAAGACACGTGTCTGAGGGTTTTTTGATGTGGTATATATTATGAGGTGAAAGGGGTGAAAAGTGAGTATTGAATGACTCCTAAAGGAGCGTGTATCTCTTAAACGACATAGGCGAGGAGTTTGAAACTCAGCGAAAAATATCAACATAAAAAAGAAGTAAATATGTGTTTGACCGTTTTTTCATAAATCCAATTTAAGGGGCCCATGGGGAGGGGTGAAATTCGGGAGTGTCCTAACTGATTGACTGACTGGCTCACTCATCAAACTCAGGGGGAAAAAATGCTTCAAAGTAAGTTCGACAGTTTTTTTTTCATAAATCAAATTTAAGGGGTTCATGGGGAGGAGTGAAATTCTGAAAAAAGAAAATTGAAAGAAAATATCCTGAGTCACTCACTCACTCACTCACTCATCATCGCACAGCCAAAATTATTGAAGTTAGAAACATGACAGTTGGGGATATGTTCATTGTATGTCAAAACCGTCTACTAGGCCTAAGGGAGGATTTTCGGATATTCAGGTTCTTAAGGGGTCTTAAGGGGGTTAAACCTGCATTTCATTGAATAACAATATCTCCCGATTGGTTTCATTGGGGGATGTGATACAGGGCATATAAACTCATCATTAAAAAGTAAGAAGACACGTGTCTGGGGGGTTTTTCGATGTGGTGTATATTATGAGGTGAAAGAAGTGAAAAGTGGGGATTGAAAGATTCCTAACGGAGCGTGTATCTCTTAAACGACATAGGCGAGGAGTTTAAAACTCAGCGGGAAAAAATCAGCATAAAAAATAAGTAAATATGTGTTTGACCGTTATTTCATAAATCCAATTTAAAGGGCCCATGGGGAGGGGTGAAATTCTGGGGGGGGGGGGGAACAGGAAAGGAAGTGCCCTAACTGATTGACTGACTGACTCACTCATCAAACTCAGGGGGAAAACAGCTTTAAAGTAAGTAAATAGCTTTACGACAGTTTTTTTTATCAATCAAATTGAAGGGGTTCATCGGGAGGGGTGAAATTCTGAAGAAAAGAAAAATTGAAAGAAAATGTCCTGACACATTCACTCACTCATCATCGCACAGCCAAAAATATTGAAGTGGGAAACATGGCATTTCGGGGATAAGTTCGTTGTATGTCAAAACCGTACACTAAGGGAGGGTTTTCGGATATTCAGGTTCTAAAGGGGTCTCAAGGGGGTTAAACCTGAATTTCATTGAATAACAATATCTCACGAGTGGTTTCATTTGTTGATGTGATACTCGGCATATAAACTAATCATTAAAAATAAGCAGACATGTGTCTAAGGGTTTTTCGATGTGGTGTATTATGAGGTGAAAGGGGTGAAAAGTGGGGGTTGAAGGATTCCTAACGGAGCGTGTAGGCCTATCTCTTAAACGACAGTCTGGCTGCGTGGCTAAGGGGTAACGTTCTCGCTTGCTGAGCCCAAGGTTGCAGGTTCGAAACCTGGCGCAGTCAGCTGGCATTTGAGTGTGCGCAAATGCGAGGGAGCCGTGTCAGTACATTTACTGGCACGTTAAAGATCCCCTTTGGGGCAAAATTCCGGAACCCCGGCGTCTCTAAAAGCCAGGGTAGTTAAAAGGGACGTAAAACCAATAACATTATTATTATTATTATTATTATTATTATCTTAAACGACATAGGCGAGAAATTTGAAACTCAGTGAAAAAAGAAATCAGCTTAAAAAGTAAGTAAATCGGTGTTCGACCGTTCTTTCATAAATTAATTTAAGGGGCCAATGGGGTGAAATTCTGGGGGGGGGGGGGGGAAGGAGAGAAGGTGTCCTGACTGACTGACACTCACTCACTCATCAAACTCAGGGGGAAAAGACAGCTTAAAAATGAGTTTACTAGGTTTTCAAGCGTTTTTTCATCAATCCAATTTAAGGGGCCCATGGGGAGGGGTGACATTCTGGTAAAAATAATTGAAATAAAATGTCCTGTCTGACTCACTCACTCATCACGCCCAGCGAAAACTATTAAAGTAGGAAACATGAAATTTTGGGAATATGTTCGCTGAATGTCAAAAACGTCAACTAAGGAATGATTTTTGTTTATTCGGGTTTTAAAGAGGTGTTAAGGGGGTAAACGTGCATTTCATTGAATAACGATATCTCAGGAGTTGTTTCTTTGGGGATGTAATATTCGGTATATAAACTAATCATTAAAAATAATCAGACATATGTCTAAGGGTTTATAGATGTGGTGTATATTGTGAGGTGAAAGGGGTGAAAATTGGGGGTTGAGTGATTCTTAACGGAGCGTGTATCTCTGAAACGACATAGGCGAGAAGTTTGAAATTCGGCGAAAAAAAACAGCTTAAAATACAAGTAAATAGGTGTTCGACCGTTTTTTCATAAATCCAATTTAAGGGACCCTTGGAGAGGGGTGAATTTCTGGGGAAAAAACAGGAGAGAAAGTGTCCTAACTGATTGACTCACTTATTCACTCATCAAACTCAGGGGGAAAACAGCTTTAAATAAGTAAATAGGTGTTCGGCCATTTGTTTCATAAATCCAATTTAAGGGGTTCATGGGGAGGGGTGAAATTATCAAAAATAAATGAAAGAAAATGTCCTGACTGACTCACTCACTCATCATCGCCCAGCCAAAATTATTGAAGTTAGAAACATGAAATTTTGGGGATATGTTCGTTGTATGTCGAAAACGTTCACTAAGGAAAGAGTTTTGGATATTCAGGTTCTGAAGAGGTGTTAAGGGGGTAAACGTGCATTTCATTGAATAACAATATCTCACGAGTGGTTTCATTTGGGGATGTGATACTTGGCATATATACTAATCCTTGGCATATATACTAATCATTAAAAATAAGCTGACACATGTCTAATGGTTTTTCGATGTAGTGTATTGTACCCAACTATCATCATGTGGACCATGTGTTCGTATCCCAACTAAATCACGGTCTTTCGAGGTATGGGACGTTCCTGCCCACCATACGACCACATGCTCAGGATTTGTGTCTACCAGGTAACTACTCTACATGAAATACACAACATATTCCTAAAATAAAATATTTACTGGTATAAAATCATGGCTATACAACAAATACAAATAAAGGACAAATTATATTTAATTCCCACAAATAAAAATAGGGTTATTCTGTGAGTTTTCTTGTTAAAATAGTGCTACACTGCACTCAAATCTAATTCTAGCATCCTGTCAATGATACCTTCAGACTTCCATGGGTTTCCATAGTGTTCATCATGTGATACAATTACTTAACTGGAGTATCATAACACAAAAATCACATATCACATCTAAATGGCATTAATAAAACATTACTCCGTTTCTTAAGGCATTTACTTTGATTAGCATAAATCTATTATCTTCTGCATTCATTAACAATTATTTGTTGTGTCGTGTGAATAATCTTCCTTCTTTCCATCACTATGAACGCTTTAAAAAGTGTTACACTTCCCTTCCAAAATAAACATGGATAGAATTGTTTATAGTTTCACCATACAACGATTTTCTGGGCCTTGTCGGGCTTATATCGTTACAAACGTGTCATGTTCTGGGAAATCACATACCCGTCTGCATAAATTAGCGTGAACTGGCAAAATGCATTCCAAAAAGATGCCTACATTATTTTGGTTCAGTTTTCCTCCTCAGAGAATAACTGAGCCAAATATTATCTGATTTCTATGATCCAACAACGTATGTGTGTTGCAACACACCATTCAATTCAATTGGCATCATCATAATAATCATATCTTAATTGCATATTGAAATATCGAGATTCTTCAGTGTCCTACTATGACTCTAATTTACAAGGGACTGGTCGACCGACCTTCTCTCCCCTCAGCAGGCAATAAAATTCGTTCCAGCTGGCTAGTCAAGATGGCTGCCGCAGAAGTGGTCTACTACCCCACCTCCTCTCATCTGCTGTCAAGGTCAGGTTTGTTTACAATTGCAGTACTGGAGTTACGCTAGGTGTGGTTCGTAAGTAATTGAGTCATTCAATTATTTAACACCTATCTTTATAGTGTTTTGGGCTCAATTCGGCTCCTTATTAACATTCATGGCTAGGGATGGTATTCCTATGATAGCCTTGCCGTTCTATGGTGACTACTGTGGCTTTAGACTCGCATCATAGTGAAAATCCACGATTTTCACCAGCAGCTGTCAATAAAATATAAGGAAATCTGCGTTTCCTAAACGACGAATACGATCCTTACCTCTCAGGGTAGATCATTTATACACATGCTCACTGCGTCTCGACGGACGTCATTCGTGGCCATAATTCATGCAAACGATGGATACAGACAGGCTCTGTCCAATTCGCTGCGAATAATACAGTATGCTAAAGGGCGATACTACTCGTAGATTTAGCCAACTTCTCACCTAACGCGCAAGCTATACTAGTTGGTCCCCGCAATTATTTATTTACGTACATCACTGGATTCTACGTTATTTCTGCACGCAATATGCGGCTTCAAACAATACTTCACATAGATGACTCAATTATTAAGGCACCCGCGTTCTCTCTGTCATAAAACTTAAGCCAAAGCTTCAAATAGCTCCTAATAAAAATGTATAAATTTACTGGCTTACTTTACTTTAATGGTCCTCAAATATAATCCTAAGGATTGACCATATCACATATTCATTCCACACTTCACTGACACTGAAAAAGCTCTCGTATTTCGCTATATTCCACGTTACTTTCTAACTGTTTACCAAAATACAGTATCTTTATATTAGACATGACACACTTTGAACGTTATTTAGGCCAAAAATGCCTATTACTTTACTGTTGCCGATCCCAGATTATTATTATTATTATTATTCATTTAACGTTACCGTTACATCCATCACTATTTTCGACCTGAATGGCCCTAAACAAATCACCTTCCAAGCCATATTTTATTCCAGACGAGTGGTGAAAACTCGTTCAGTAAGTGACTGTTACATCTTAGTTTCAAAGTGATAAATCGTTACATGGTGAACTATTTAGTTATAATAACATTGTAAATTGGTACTCACTTTTTCTTTTTCGCTGGATAGTGCCAGCATTTCAGCTTCAGGCCCACCATGACGCTTGATTTAAGCCATCACGTTATATTTTACACAACACTTAAATTCACACATTTTCCACCTGATAAACATACTTTTATCAGTGGCCTCTTTCGCTTCTACACAATGCATATTAATCACTATACATATGAACACTTTTAAATCACTATTACACAATTTATGTACACTTATTCACTACTTCACAGGTTGATCCTTACTCGGACTCTTCCTACGCCTGATCTCAGAGATGCGATGCGATTACTCCAACCGCTGGTCTACGTGAAAATCTAACAGCGTTTTACGGACGTTCAATCCTCGTCACCTGCAATCTCGTTCAGCTCACTATCCAGATGAAGTGGCACTGCTTCCCAAGCTCCCATCATTGTAGTGATCCTGATGATAATGTCAAATTCAACTCTGACAATACCTCCTGGTATGTGTAATGTTCAAAAACATTATAAGTTCCTCTTTCGCTGTCGCGAATTTATATTTGCGTCAGATAATAGATAAATATCTGTATGAAATTACTTTGACACACTTCATGATTACTTATGAAGCTTTATGACTTGCTTCTATTGTTCTTCGACGGCTGGGCGTTGATACTTTAACATTTCGCGTGCTTACAGGCAGCGTATTAGTTACGTGTATACAGACTGAAGACAACAAGACAACTGCTGGTGTGAGCTGCTCCCCCCCCCCCCCATATAAAGGTTTCTCGTACAAAATAGTCCACTGGACACATGAGAGCGACTCCTTTCTTGAAATAATACCTCTTCAGCCGAAATGACATATACATCTTGTTTAATTAAGTGTGGAGGTTTCATAACCAGGACGCCACTGTGGTGGTTCCCCTTTGGCTGGTCACAAAATCACTGCTCTCGAGCGTAGGCTAGGTTGTAATTCGTTCATTTGGAGATATAGGCATTAATTTAGGTGAAAAACCACTCCTAAATTACCTCTCCGTGAATATATTCACCTGGGTGTATATTTCATTCCATTTCAATGCCCCACTTGGCTGTAATTAATTAATTTCCGTGGGCAATCATCCCTACTCCCGATTCCATCGTTGACAAGCGGTGAATACCCGAGCCATTAATTTTGGG
The DNA here is from genome assembly GCA_946902985.2 of Meconema thalassinum. Taxonomy (NCBI): domain Eukaryota; kingdom Metazoa; phylum Arthropoda; class Insecta; order Orthoptera; family Tettigoniidae; genus Meconema; species Meconema thalassinum. The sequence goes on from OX336388.2 coordinate 457,174,130, forward strand.
CTGTCTCCTCGGTCCAGACGTAAATAGTGCGCTCGGCGCCTAAGGTCTCCGCCCACTTGCTAAGTGTAATTTGTAAAACGCCAAACTGGCCTCCTCTCATTCTCGTATGCTCTGAGAACGTATATTTTCTTGCATTTGGCTACAATTTTTCACCTCAAACTGCTATGATATTCGCATATAGGTCGTGAAATCATGCTACAATATTATATGTCAGTATACCTCTCATTGCTCTTTGGGTTCCCTTTAATTGCTCCCCCTCAGAGATCAATGGTTCGACTCTAGGCATAACCATGTGCCTGGTCTTCTCTAATGAGACCCGAGTTCGATGCCAGACTGCCGTGACTGATTGGGCACAGTATATTATGAGCTTTTTTAAGCGTATGGCTTTTAGTGCCGGGAGTGACCGAGGACACGTTCGGCTCGCCAGTTTTGTAGCTGCTTCGAGACGGACACCCAATGGGTGAGCTACAAGTACCGTTGGGGAGGAATGTTGGAAGGGAAGGGCGAGGAGTTGGAAGGTAGCGGCTGTGGCCTATAGTTAGGGACCAACCCCGGCATTTGCCTGGAAGGAAGATGGGAAACCACAGAAGACCATCTTCAAGGTTGCCGGCGGGGGGATTCGAAACTCCTCGCCTCCCGGATGTGAGCGACTGCCATTAGTCATGCCGTAACGACCACGGCTAACTCACCCGGTTATTATGAGGTGAAAGGGATGAAAAGTGGAGGTTGAAAGATTCCTAACGGAGCGTGTATCTCTTAAACGACATAGGCGAGGAGTTTGAAGCTCGGAGAAAATCAATCAGCTTAAAAATAAATAAATAAATAAATAAATAAATAAATGAAATAAATATATGTTCGACCTTTTTTTTTTCATAAATGCAATTAAAGGGGCCTATGAGGAGGGGTGAAATTCTGGGAGAAAAACGTCCACTAAGGAAGGATTTTTGGATGTTCACTCTCATCGACCAACCAAAACTATTAAAGTTAGAAGAATGATATTTTGGGGATATGTTTGTTGTGTGTCGAAAACGTCTACTAAGGAGGGATTTTTGGATATGCAGGTTCTAAAGGGGTGTTAACGGGGTTAAACCTGCATTTCATTGAATAACAATATGATACGACTATGACGCGAGCAAAGCGAGGCTAAAAATGAGATGGTGTGTGTCTGTGTATTACTCAATCACGCAAATACCACTGGTCCGATTTACATGAATTTTACATGGAATTAGCTGATTTACCTGGTTAACATATAGGTTACTTTTTATTTCAATACTTTGCACTATTTAAGGATGGCGACCATTTTAGTGACGTCACTACACCCTTTGGTTTCAAACTTTCATATTTCCATTTCAAATAAAAAGAGAACGCCAAGAAATAGCAAGCTTTTGATGGCATGTACGAGGTTTAAAATAATATTTTCTATCCGAAAGGTATCTCCAACCGTTAGCGAGTAAAACCTAAATTTGTGCTATAAAACACGGTCAACGCCGAGCGGTGTAGTTGGACAAAATGTTCCATCCTTAATCTCCCTCTGTGCAGCACCTCGCCTATCCCCTGTTTTAACTGTCACCTTCACAATTTAATTTATTTATGACGCGTAGCGAAGCACGGGTACTTCAGCTAGTTCCTAATAAACGGCGTTTGAAACGATATGTTTAGCAGGAAATATTTCTTATGACATGGGCTACTGGATTCAAACCTCCAAGCCTTCATCTATATTGTCATACAATTATTTAACAACTCTGTGTTTAAATTACCAGTTTGCTATCCAGAGCAATTTACAGGCCAGCGACCTTTCCATCAGATTTATGACTCTAGTCTCCCTTCTAAAGTGTAACGTGGGGATACTCCTATAAGAACCTCGACTTGGCCAGGCTTCACACTACAACTCTCTTCATTATGAAAGGCTTTAACATTTATGTTCCTACTGGTATTATTACAGTTTCATTTTTAGCCAACACACAGCTCATACAGGTAATTGAATCAATCTATGGGCATCAGCATTGCACGAAAAAATATGCGGTCTTTAATTTCGGGGGATACTCAACTTTTAAACCACCTACGGTTTAACGTATAATCAATCCCAAAGGTCCAACTTTTTATACTGGGAGATTCGAAGATACCGAGGAAGTGGGACACACCACAACCTTCCCAAATGGGCGGAACACGTCTCAGTCCCCATAACGGTAATTAATTCATGCAACCAGAGCGGGATTCATGCAGTCCTCTGTGCGAATACATTTGCTCCCCAATTCCAACGACGACTTAGATCCGTCATATTCTTGCCGCTGCAACTACGCTCATAATTGAATATTCTCTGATTTTATTCCTGGTAAAATCACTTGATTCTACTATTACTCCTCGCAAATTTCAGCGGTATCAATCAATATTTCTCCTTTAAAGCCTTCCGTGAAGAATTATTACTCATTTAAGCCGTTCTTAGTCTTCCCACAACTAACTTTACTTTATCAACTCAACAAATAACTCATCTGTCATGAACATAACAATTCCACAACTTATTTACCTTTATCTTAAGGGATTCCTACCCATATCAAAATAAACTGGTTACCTATCATTTTACAAATTCACAATTTTCACCTTGTCCTGCTAAACATCTATTCAAATCCGCTTCCTACACAACAACATCTTACACATATTTTTATCCTTTCCCGCTAACTTGTGACATATCGATTTCAAGGATGCACGATCCCCAAAAACCCTTCATAATGTAAAGGCTAGTACTCACATGTCAGGTGGTTTCCGCAAATGGTGATGGATCTTTTCGTCCACCATAATGGTATTTTAACCTTCCATACTCAACATTGCGACACTTTTCACATACATTTTCATTCCGCAATTTACACATTTTATACACATTTCTATTTCACTTGATTTACTTTCCTTAGGGTATTTGAACATATAGAAATATAATTATACACTTATAAAACACTTATAAAACACTTCTAAATTGTATTTACACAAAATATTTACTCTGGCATTAAATAATGCCTCTCAAACACATGTGGTTATAATTCGCTTATTCACACGTTTCACACTCTCTTCATTCGTCTCATCCAAGAATTGTAGTTATTAGCGTATTTCCACCCTGGTCCTAACATCTGCTTGAACGAATGATAGTCTCTGAACTCCTACCCGTCGGTTCCCTGTTCATCTCGGCAAGTTCTATTTCCAGTGTCGATATTCGGGTTTCTATCGGCACTGACTTTACTTGTACTGGCGCGATGCTTTTTCCCTGCGGCTACGATAATGTTATTTTGCCGTGTTTCTCTTTAAAAAACGTTCCTCTAGAATCGCAGTCTACGGTAGTCTTGAACTGGCACTTCGCAATACATGGTCATCACCCTAGTTCCGCGTCTAAATGTTTATCACTTGACATCCTTACTAGAATTCTTACAACTTAATGTTCTGAAGTCTAAAACTAACTTCGAACTGTTACTGCTATTATCGACTTGTAACCATTTTGAACTAATGTCCCTTGGACAAATACTCTTGTCATGAACTTCCCAAGCCCGGGCAAGTTCTGACTATCTTATAACGTGATGACTCCACACGAGTCTCGAACATACTTGTTAAAACGGCGTAACCTCTCCAGGTTCACGAATACTTAAATACTTCTGCACTGGTGAAACAGTATAACACCCTCTCGGAGTTCACGTTTGACTGAATATTTACTGAAACAGTACGACACCATCTCGGTGTTCTTGAAGACTGAATGCTGGCGAAACAGTATAACCCCTCGGGGTTTCACGAGATACTGAATACTTCTGCTCTGTCGATGGGCTATTTATTCGATTTGGCTAAAATATAGTCCATCTCTTCCTTTCGAAAACTAACGTTTGAAGTAATCCCCGTAGCGAGTTAGAAAAATTACTCAGGTACCTCCAAGAGTACCTGGGTTCCAAAAATATCTCTTGATTCTGAAATCGATCGTACAATTCCTCTTCAAACATTCCCAAAGTAGTTTGATTCAGCGTGGGCGTTTCTCTCAACGGATATCTCTGCGCTGGATTCATGCGCCTTCACTCCATGACGTAATGCTTAGGTCGGCCTTTCTTATCCGCTCAATAATTAGACAGTTTTATTACCTTAAAAATTATCTTTCTATCAATAACTGTGGTGTATTTCAATGTTAATAATTTTCCTCTAAACTTAAAATCCATTTGATTTCACAACATTATCAGCCACGCCTACCGCTAATATCGCTGTAATAATACTTGTGTGAGCATTTCCCTGCTTATTTCCTAGCTCTTAGTCTCTGTAAAAAGTTCCTACGCTCGTTACGTTATCTGAATAATTGAGCGTGAACTCACCTCGCGCACGTGCGGATGTCGTCACCGTTATGATTTATCTAAAGCTTCTTACACTCAAGATTTCCTGTTATGTTTCAACTTCTAGAAATTCCATGTGGCTTATAACTGAAGCCCTTAAAATAATATATGTCTTTCTTATACATTACATAGTACGGGATTCGATTGCTTGTGCCTGCTCAAAAAGGGACGACTCTCCTACCAGAACCTTATCTATTTCTCTATTGCTTGAGGACTTATCCTTGGCCTCCTTTATATACATTCGTCGCTATTGCACCCATCAACACCCTGACTTACCAAAAGTACTTTCTTGCTGCACTCGACTACCGAATTACCACATTAGTCACTTGTATGTGTACCACTATCAATCACAATTATACATACAAACACCCTGTGTCTAGAGTCACAACTACGCAGATTTGTCCTGCATCAATTGCATCTTTATTTTAAAACCTATTTTCATTTTTGATAAAATAGGTTTACGAGATCACCTTTTGTCCGCATGTGTGTGTGTGTATGTGTGTTTCCACCTAATACAATCAAAACAGCGGAAGCGATTTCAATGAAACCCAGTGAGGTCATAGCAATATTTTGGCCAACCCCGACCGGGCCCTTCAATTTTTATTACGTCTCACCAATCCAACATGGTGGCTGTGCAAAATATTTCACCAGCATTCTATATCTCCGAAACTGATACTCATATCACCCTGAAATTTTGTACGGTGATAAAGGGTACTACTAGAAGTTCACATATGAGCCTCTCAAAAGCCTGTTAACTACACGTCGAACATGGCGGCCAAGTGAAATTGAAACTTTTAAATGGACTTTTCTCGCGATTTAACCATCCAATCGCAATGAAACTTGGTACAGAAAATGTTTATACACATTGTAATACACTGACATCTAATTTAGTTCAAATGTTTACATAACCTCAAGATGGCGACTGTGTGGAATTTTAAAGTTAAGTTTTCATTTTTTGTGTATTAATCCTGCGATCGAAGGTAAAGTTTGAATAATGAACCAACGCAATGATCGTCATCTATCATCGTCATCTGAGACCCACGCCATGTGATAAACTGTATTGTTTAACAGGCATTGCACCCCCAGATATCAGAAGAGAAATTGCAGCTAAATGTGAGAGATCTAGGGTTGATGTGTTTCAAGCACATCCATTGTTTAGCTTTCAACCAGCCCACTCTCGACTGAAGTCCAGAAGAAGCTTTCTTCAGACAACTGAGTGCCTAACTGACAAACCTCAGGTTTTGAGGATTACATCTTGGTTTACCAGAAGCTCCCACATTACCCAGTGGATGGTTCCATCTGAAAGGCTCCCAGCAGGACATACAGAGGCTTGGACAACTTGGAAGTCTCTCAACAGATTGCGATCTGGTGTTGGCAGATCCAAGTCCAACCTTCATAAATGGGGTTTTTGCTGTGACCCGGTCCTTTGTGAATGCGGTGAAGAACAGACTATGGGTCATCTGCTTCAGTGCAGTCTGTGTCCTATACTGTGCATCATGGAGGATGTGGTGAAGGCTACATCAAATGGACGTGACATGGCAAAATATTGGTCATGCATTATTTAGAACCTTAAATGTTCAAGTGTTGCCATTGTTTTGCCCATTTTGTACATAGTTTGTTATGCAATATTTTTGTTCCTGACACGAGTAAATAAAAGTATACAACCCTATGGCCTACATAAAAATCCAACATGGCGACCATCAGAAATAGTTAGACGGTTCTCAATATCTATTAAACTATGACAGCAATCCAAATGAAATTTTGTAAGTTGATAGAGACTATAAACATAAGTTCACCTATAGGACTATCAATAATCTGGTGAGCACAAGTCCAACATGGCGATGACGCGAAATATAAATATTTAAATGGACGTTTCTCGCGATTTAACCAACCGAGCGCAGGGAAACTTGGTACGGTAAATGCTCGTACATATGTTAATCCACTGGCATCTAATTTATTTCAATTACGTTCATAACCACAAGATGACCCTTGTGCAAAATTTTAAAATCTCTATTTTATTTCTTGTGTCCTAATCATGCGATTGAAGTTTGATTACTACACTACACCCACACAATAATCTTCATGTAATAGTACATAACTCCAAGACCTACATATTGTGCCCGTTTGACGAGGATCTCGGGGAGCCATTGGCCTTAAATGACCCTCCCGGAATCCTCCTCCAACGAGAAGACATATAGGACGGGGCGGAATGCATTCTTGGACTGGGATGCACAAGGAAACTTAACTCGGGGGTGTCGGGTATGATGAGAGATCAAAACTACCAGTCCAGAGTAATACAAACTCAAAAATACAATAAAGAGGCCAGGCTTATATTTAAACCACATTCAGTTTATTCAAAAAAGTGGCTGACCCCTAACCTACTTCGGAGAGGTGAAAACGGCTAGTCCGTGCTAATTAACCCTAATCAGAATTTACTCATCTCCATGCTAAATATCCTAAAATTAAACCTCTCGAAGACCTACTAACAAATAAAAAAATCAACAAGCAAGGCTTAGAGAATGCCACGTAATTCATCCCTACACAATTACTTTGGAGATTGCAATGATAGTAATAATACAGGCACGAATTTACGGCAAGGAAATATATTTACTTGCTTACAATGCAATAATTTAGTTACAATTACAACACAATAAGTTTAAAGGCGATGCTATGATGGTGCCATCTCTAACATTTAACGCTACAGTGATTTAAGCTAATTCCTAGTTGACTTTAAATTCAGCAATTATATAAACGAGTAGCGTTTATTCCAAAATTGATTCCAGAATTAGAGCTAAGCACATTCTGATCCTTCTAATTCAGAGAAAAAACTAAGCTAGTTTACAGCACAAATGAATAACAAAATAACCCTTGAAATTTGCGCAATTGGCGCCACTGACCTGCCTACACCACCTTCTCTGTTTGTGAAGCATGGTCATCAGAATATGGGAGAGCAAAAATTATGTTGGCAACAGCGCGAAGTAGATCACGACTAACGTTGCATTGTCGAGTTAAATACCATGTTTAAACATGTACTTAATCGACCGTCGTCTCACAAATAGGAATACATATAATTGTATCTAAGAAGTCGAGGAAGAGCAATAGCTAGTCATTGGTCAACAAAGTTTCATTACGTTTAGGTCCTTTTATCATGTTTAATAATAGTGCCTACTAATTCATTTAGGTTTGTTAGAGAGAAAATTCTGTTCCTAGATTATCAGAGTAATATTTAATTCATATTATTTAGTTCTAACAGTTTCACTGTATTCGTTTAGTGACCATTTTAAACTCGTAAAGTGTGAAGATTTGGTGTAAGTAGACAACCAACATCACCTCCACCCATTGGAAGAAAAACACATTCCAGAATTCCATCTGCACTCCTTAAGTGCGTTCAATACCACTCGACCCGTCGGTCGTTTGCTCAGATAACGAGACAAAAACGTACACGTTACTAGCTTAGGTAGTACACAAACGTACCTCACAACTGGGATAAAACCCACCCATTGTGGTAAACCTGAAAATAAAAAATAAACGATGGTATTCACTACTTTGATACAATTTTCTAGCCTGTGGACAAGGACTCCTGAACTATACAATCAGCTGTGAATTTAAGTATACTCTCTGATCAACACATAGTGTGGTTGGACTGCGATTATGACATAACCAATGAATTGTGCTGTCAAAACATGTATTACAATGATACCTGGGACTCCCTAATGGTTATAAAATGTCCCCTCATGTCGAACCTACGACTGCTTGCTAGACTCATCTAGACTGACATTAGCATTCCTTCATAGTCGTCTGAATGTCAACTTAAATAATCATAAAACAAAAGAATACTCCCATATGTCTCTGTAGCGTCAGATACAAGTTTATGTGGCACTGGTCGGCCGCGCAATGTTCACTGCCTTCTAAGTTCATTCATAAACACAGCGCTTCGCGCCCACAATAGCTGGGTTAAACAAATTACATGCCTAGCTGTGGTCTTGAAGACATCTGCTCACAGGGCAAATGATACGGACTGGTATAACCTTAATAAACTGTATAAAATAAATACAAGTACCCTACCTAAAGAATGTGCTGTCGTAAGGCCTCTTATAACTAATCCTCCCGCGTCATGACCGTTCATAAAATATTGCGACCTCACGGCCGGACTCACGTGACCATTCTGAATGTTTCCAGTGCGAATGCTATGCCGGGTGCTACTGGCAAATGCGATGGCATGGCTGGTGTGGCCATCTCGCCTCCCATCCTTCAGTGCATATCAACCATCGCTTACCCCTCCATACTGGGCTTTACTCCATAGTAGCTTCCATCGAAATAAGGATCATAGCGTCCACATGGTGTCAAATTGTCGGTGTTAGCTCCATTTTAATCGTATTTTTGGCGTTCTAACTGAATTTAAATTGATCGTACTTTTGCTTCGCAAATACACTGAGCCTACACTGGTAGCGGTTTATAACAAAAATGACCATATATTCATCCACTCACAGACTCTATAATTATCACTTGTGTGATAATGGGCACACTAAAAACTGTGGTATTTCTTACACACGTCATCAGTTAATATCTGCATAATCCTTTCACACAAAAAAGCTTCAGTGTACAGTTCACTTTTATACGGTTCGAGAAACATTTACTCTGCAATTTTACACGAAGATTAATTATTAATTCACAAAATTCCACTGTTCACGTGCGGCCATGTGCTTTGCACAAAGTCTTGGGTTCACGAATTTCCGCCCAATTTAGCAATATTACACTTGTGAGCCAAATACTCATTCCAAACGGTGTTTACAGCGTAACTGCATGTAATTCGGCGTTCCACAAGCTACGATGACGGTTTACATGACCAATATTTATGGATTTCAACGGCGACTAAAATTCACGCCCAGTCAGGACCTCGCCTGATAAGAGAGTGTATACCTCACGTCCGGTCAGGACTTCACCTGATTAGAGAGTGTACTTCACGTCCGGTCAGGACCTCGCCTGATAAGAGAGTGTCCTCGGCAACATGCCGGAAGCGTCGACTGCACTGTCTAGTCAAGGGCGCAACTAATAATGTCCATCGCATACTCTGCGTGGTTATACCTTTCTTTACAGTGATAAACAAAAATCGTAGAATCTTCCAGTATTTCCAATTATGTACAAACGTTCCTTAATAAATGCAGTCTTCAAATAAATAAAGAACATTACATATCAGTGGCGCGGCAACTTGTGGTGCTTCAAGCAAGGGTTACTCCCAAGGAGAAAACATTGCTGCTTCGGAGTCCTCGATCCATCCATAGAGGTCCGATTCCACATGAGCCATCGAGGTCATATCTCAGATGTGATATCGGGCTCATACGCCTCTTCGTCGATAAAATAAAAACGTCGAAAGGCATTTTTATTTTCCATAATCCAATAATCACACAAAGAAATCTGAACTTCCAGCAGTCAGTTATACTCCACAAGAAAAAAAATACAACATCAGTCGTTCGTGGCTCGTAGTCTGTCGTATTTACATTGACATCATGGCCATCAGTATTCCTCAAAGAGGTCGAATCTATAGTCATCTTCCTGCTGGAATTGCTCGTTCCTCTTCTCCTCGCGTCTCGTTCATTCCTCTTCATACGTGGGCTCGGCCTGAGCGGTTCGTTGCCATTGGCACAACCCTAATAGGATCTCTCATCCTCGGTGCTCGGTCTTCTTCCACTTCAACTTGATGAACTTCAGCAACTACAACATCTTGGTTATTCCTTCGGGGTTGTTCCCTCGATGTTCGAGGTCCTTCTCGGTCCTCTCTTCTGCTTCTCAGTTCACGCAAATATATTTGGCTCTCCTCAGCCTTTCCTTGCCAATCTCGATCTAGGCGATCTTCTCTACGGTCATCGCGATTATCTTGGTACCTGGGGTCCTTATCCCTTCGATAGCCTCCACTGTACCTGTAATCTCTCCTGACATCCTGCTCATTGTTGTTCCGCCGTTGACGGTTATAGTTATAATTGTTATAATTATTTTGATTTGGACCACGATTCCAGAGAGGTTGGTTATTCCTCAACGCTTGATACCACCTTCGATTGTAAGCTTTAGCTTCGTCATAGCGTTCATATAGCGTTCTGTTATTTCTGACTAACCCTCTTTCTCGATTTGTCGTATTCCTCTTACGTGCTTTTTTATCCTGATCGGTACGGCTGGTTGTTTGTACCATCCGATCCACAGATGTAAGTTTGACCTGGCGTTTCTCCTCACGATGTCTAACTTAAGCAAATTGTCCGTTACTGCAGTCTAATTTGCGAAGTATTTCGTCGCATTTCATAAATGTGCTTGCCCCTTAAGATATTAACGACTTCTGTACGTCTGGTGGGTACTGCCTAATAATTGTTTGGACAAGTTCCTGCTCGGACAAAGGCGGACGTAGGCATTGTAGCCTAGCTCGTTGCTGTGCAAAGTATGAGGCGTACCTAGTAGGAAGATTGCTGGCAAATCGCTTACTGAACATTTCAGCTCTAATCCCTTGTTGTACCTCCATTGACCAATACGTCTTTAATAAGACTTCCTTAAACCCTTGGTAATTCCTGAATGAATAGCTGAATGCTTTAAACCAGACCAAAACAGGTCCATCCAACAAGCGCTCTACGACACGTAGTTCTCTGTCAGGCGTAACTAACGTCACGCGCATGTAGTTTTCCAGATTATTGAGGAATTCGACTGGGGTCTGAGATCCCGTTCCGGTGTAATTGTGTGGGCGATCGTCATGAGTTCGGAGCAGTAAAAATTTGAATTAGGAGGCTGAATTAAATCAGGCATCCTACTAAAACTTGTGATATCAAATCTCCTCGGTGTTTCCATGGTGTTCTGTTGCTCCTCTTCCTTGAATGTGTGGGTAGTATCACCCTCTGTCTGCTCAACATATCTCCTCTCATTGGGCATCTCGTATTCAGTTACAAGGAAGTTGGCTTCGTATCTTTCCACTCCTGAATAGTATTCATTTGGATTTTCGGCCTCTCGATTTTTCCTCGTAACACACCATCCATAGTTTTGCTTTTGTCGTCCAAATCTTTCCCAAATTCATCAATTACCTTACGCACAAACTGCTCCGTCTGATCATTCATGCCTTTGGTTTCGGTAGTGATATCATTGATCTTCTATTCCAGGTGTGTGATGTCCCTTCGACTTTCATTCATATCTCCCTTCAGAATATCGAAATCAACCCTGAGTTCAGCTGTAGATGTACCTATCCCCTCTACCTTCTCCGTGAGCTCTTCTTGAATTCGAATACTCTCGGTACGATTCGTCCGAATCTCAGTCTTGACTGCTTCTAAGTGTACCTCAGATGTGTGACGGTATGTTTCAAGCTCCGCCGTGATACTGTCAGTAGCCTTAGTAATCTGCCGTTGCATCTCCTTCTTGAATTCTGCCCTAAGCTTAATAGAATTGGCTTGAAAGTCACCCCTAACTCTGTTTACATCGGCTTGCATACCATTTATATCGGTCCTAAGGCCTTCCACGTCATTCTGAACTTCAATTCGTAAACCGTTAATATTAGTGTTCATGTTATCACAATTGGTCAATATCTCAGCCCTAATATCAGCTCGAAGATATTCGCCACTGGTTTGTATTTCAGCCCTAACATTATTTACATCAGCCCTAACATCATTTATGCTAGCGGTCATGTTTTCGGTAATAGTCTGCATATCGGCTCTAACATTGTTTACATCAGGCCTAACATCGTTTACATCAGCCCTGATGTTAGCCCCCATGTCATTCAAATTAGTCTGCATGTTATTTGCGTTCACCTGAACACGCAGAGTTCTCAACAACTCCGGCAGAGTTGCAATAATGTCCAATTCCGCTTCACTCGCCATTCCAAGAATTCCAATATGAGAATAGGTGGGGAAAAGCTCCGTTGATACTTACTTACTACACTGGATCTTAAGGTCAGACTAGATTTGTAGCGAATTTACGAGCTAGTGAGTGAGCCTATCACCCCAGCTACGGTCAGCATCAAATTGTCGAGTCGTGTCGAGTTAGGAATTCAGAGAAGAGTATATGTGTTTGGAGATTCGCTGTTCAACTCAGCATTTCTGAATTGTGTCTGAGCCCACCGTGCGCCTTTAAACATATACTGGGTAACCCGCTAAAGATACCGGGCGAAGCTGGGAAGGGTTGCTAGTATTGTATAATTCGTTTCCGGATAAACGAGTGTACATAGTGTGAAACTTTAAGAATGCATAGGTTTTAATTGTTTCTTTCGTTATACGTATTGTTAATTTTTCAATCAGTATCACGTGGTTATGTCCAATTGTATGTGGAGAAAAATATATGATTCTACCTGAAACAATCCACCGCCTGGTGTAGCGGCTAGCGTTTTTGCTTCTTTTGTGAATCATACACCTTAGCGTTTGTAACACATGATGGACCATTCAAATATTATTCGCTGTTCAAATTTCTAATGACCGTATTTTTCTCCAGTTTCATATAGGCCTAAACTCAAGATATTTATAACTGAGTTAGAATAAACGTCCGGGTTCGATGCACTGCTCTGCCAAGAATTTTGATTCTGGTCTGTGGGCTGGAAGGGGGTACACTGTGCCTCTTGATGCAAAACTGAGAAAAGGGGGTTTGATTTCCACCTCACGCATCCTGGAAGTGGTTTACCATGATTACCCACTTTTACTCCGAGCAATTGCCAAGATGGTTCCCAACGTACGGCCACGTCCAAATCCTACCTCAATTACAAACATACACACTAGTACAAACATAGCAGCAACACAGGTTATCAGACACATTCTACACAAACCGTAGTACATGAGACTACATGTCCACCACGTCGTAAATCCCCTAACAACTAACAACAACAACAACAACTACAGCAACTGACCACTTTCAGTGTACCACTAGCATTTTGTGCGCACATCTGTAGATAAGACTTGCGCATGATAATAATCACGCTTTTCTTCCCTTGAGGACAGGATAATATTCGTCCTTGTTTAAATAATGCGCCACAGTTCGTCAGTAATTTTAGGAGCAAGGAATCACTTTTATCTGCTCCACTTTGAACGGTGCGGCATGGCGCGGCAAGTTGTCTACTGTTTGCGACACTGGTGCTTAACTTAACGAGTAAATGTGCTGCTTTTACAAAGTGAATTCCAAGATTCATCTCTAAATGAGAGAACATTTTATAATGCCCGCAATTATGTATCACATCCTGTCGGACTTGTCGACTGTAGCGTCAGATATCCTTGAGCACGGGACGCCTACGGGAAAGCTAGCACTCAGCTGCCGGCGAATGACCTACTCATGCCTACGAATATTAAATTTATTGAATTTTTGTCTCAATTTTCCGGCAATAAGTAGTTTTCTTTCTAAAGCTAATTTGTACTTTGATAAACGCACAAAATTTGACTGAAACGAAATTAGCACATCTTTAATAATTTGGAGCTGATTAATTCAAAAACTGATATTTAAATTGTCAGCTAAGCTCTAGAGACATAACCATAACACAGGTCATCAGACAGATTTCACACTGACTCAAATTCACGTGACTGGATGACCACAACGTCCTAGCCCCTCAAAAGTAAAGAACAAGTCAGCCTAGTCATATGGTTTAACGAAGAACTAACGCAGTTTCAATGATGCGATTTTAGCCTATTTTCATATTTCGCCAAAACGTGATTGAAAATTATATTTTTGTGATGTCAATTTAGGTCCCTGTGCAAGAATCGACCAACGCTATATTTTCAAACGACTTCACTGTTCCCATCTGCTAAAAAAAAACATGTTTTTGAAATTTGAACATAAGACATGATATTTCATAACCGATGCATGTAATCAATATTTCAAACTTGGCACGTATAATGTAGGCTATAATACTGCGAATACATACGAGCAACATATGTATGTCAGTGATACCAACCTAATTCTACGAGCATCTATACGTTGTATGTTTAACACACTTTAACTGCGATGATATTCAATGGATTTATACGAAATTTCGCGTACACAATGAGTTATAAACTTATAATTTTCCGAATCATCTGAGTTTTCAAATGTCTAATAACGCTCTCCAAACCCCTGAGCCATTGACTCAATATCTCACAATTTATGATTTTTTCGAACACACTGTTAAGTTTAGGCCTCAATAGTTCAGTTATAATTTGAATAAACTACTAATGTCAGTATTACCAACATAATTATAAGCATTATCATAGTAACCTAATTTTTCCACAGTTACAACTAAACTATCGATATCATCGTGATAATGCGTTTCTTAAACCTAGCTCATGTTCAGCGTATGAGGCTCAATAACTGAGTGTTGCGTCTGTTCAATTCCAGTCTTGTTATATGTGCTTGTGATGTGATTAGTAATGCCTTAATGATTCACTTGAAATAATATCATACAGTACTCTAAAAATAAATTATAAATTATTCCCCAATAATACACTGTTCTGGTAGGTATCAACACGATAGGAATAAATAATTAATTAATTCATTCATTCATTAAGTAAATAAATAAATAAATAAATAAATAAATAAAGAGAAAGTGGAAATAATACTAATATATAAAAATGAGATGGTGTGTGTCTGTCTTTCTGTCTGTCTGTCTGTCTGTCTGTGTGTTACTCAATAACGCAAGAACCACTGGTCCGATTTAAGTGAAATTTTGATGGATGTAGCTGATTTATCAGGTTTACATATAGGATACTTTTGATTTCGATATTTTGTACTATTAAAAAATGGTGATCATTTTATTGACGTCACTACACCCCTTGGATTCAAAATTTCATAATTCCATATCAAATAAAAAGAGAACGCTAAGAAATAGCAAACTTTTGATGGCACACACGAGCTTGAAACTTTAATTTCCTAACCGAAAGTTCCTTATCACTTTTCGTGTATCTCCAACGGTTTGCGAGTAAAACCCACATTTGTGACGTCACTACACCCTTTGTTTTCAAAATTTCATATTTCCATTTCAAATAAAAAGAGAACGCTAAGAAATAGCAAACTTTTGATGGCATACACGAGCTTTAACATTTAATTTTCTATCCAAAAGGTCCTGATCACTTTTCGTGTATCTCCAACGGTTACCGAGTAAAACCTAAATTTGTGCAATAAAACACGGTCAACACAGAGCGGTGCAGTGTATCTCTACATATATAACAAGTAGTTCCGTGAAGAACTATACAGCCTATTTTCATATATCCTACTCATATTAATTGCCTCTAACAACATACAAAATTTCAGTTTGATTGCTATGTTAGATTCGTATATACTGAGAATCGTCGAAATATTGTAGATGGTAGCCAGGTTGGATTTTTATTTATGTACTATTACATGAAGATTATTGTGTACGTGTGGTTTTCAGACTTCAATCACATGATTAGGACACAAGAGTAAAAACTGGATTTTAAAATTTAGCACAGCTGCCATCTTGTGGTTATGAAAACAATTGAAATAAATTAGATACCAGTGGTTTGACATTTGTATAACCATTAACGTGCAAAGTATAACTGCACTCAGATGGTTACATCGCGAGAAATGTCCAATTAAATATTTATACTTCGCGTCGACGCCATGTTGGATTTGTGCTCACCAGGTTACTGAAAGTCATATAGGTGAACTTATGTTCATAGCCTCTATGAACATAAAAATCAGTTTGATTGCTGGAAAAGATTCTTAGATATTGAGAACCGTCAAAATATTTCGGATGCTCGCCATTTTGGATTGTTATATGTATAGGCCATAGAGTTATGTACCATTAAAGGAAAATTATTGCGTAGCTTCATTATTCAAACTCTCACTTCGATCGCATGATTACGACACAAGAATAAAAACTTAATTTTAAAATTTCGCACAGCCGCCATCTTCAGTTAATGTAAACAATTGAACTAAATTAGATGCCAGTGAATGACAATATGTATAATAATTTACTGTTTCACATTTCAATGCGCTCATATGATTAAATCACGAGAAAAATGTATTAGAATGTTTCAAATTCGCTTGGGCGCCATGTTCGTTTCGTAGTTAACAGGTTTTTGAAAGTTACATGGATATACTTGTAGTAGTGCTCTTTATCACCGTACAAAATTTCAGGTTGATATCATAAATAGTTTCGGAGATATTGAATGCCAGTGAAATATTTCGCTCAGCCGCCATTTTGAGGTTATGTAAACAAATGAACGAAGTTAGATGTCGGCGCATTACAATGTATATTAACATATACTGTGCCACGTTTCATTGCGTTTGGTTGGTTAAATCGCGAGAAACGTCCAATTAAATGTCGCAACTTCGCTTGGCCGCCATGTTGGTTTTGTTGTTACCAGGTTTTCAAAAGTCACATAAGTGAATTTCTAGTAGTTTCCTTTATCACCATACAAAATTCCAGGGTGATATCGGTAATAGTTTCGGAGATATTGAATGCTGGTGAAATATTTCGCAGCATTGGATTGGTGAGACGTAACAAAATTTGAAGGGCACGGTCGGGGTCGCCCAGAATAGAGCTATGAACTTACCGAGTTTCATTGAAATCTCTCCAACAATTTAGATTTTATTAGGGGGGGGACACACACACACGAATCACACACACACACACACACGGACAAAAGGTGATCTCATAAGCCTATTTTTTCAAAATTGAAAATAGGCTAAAAATGAAAGTTTGTCTGCTTTTTCTGAATTTCTACGAAAATTTGAGTTATTTACGCGTTTCAGACTGTTTTATGATGGATGCGCGCGAAAATATTTTTTTGGTCTGCCTGTCTGTTTGTTTGTCTGTGGACAACTTTGTTCCCTTATAACTCGAGAACGGCTAGGTGTATCAACGTAAAATTTGGTAAAGATATCCATCAGGGGCACGACACTAATCATTGATGTAACTCTTCTCCGTATCTCTCATAAAAGGGGGCCTACCCCTTAAAAGAATGCAGAAATAGGAGTAGAAGGACGAGACAAAGCTCATTTTCAGCCCCCCAATGTGAGAGACAATACTCGGGGAGCCCTAATGGGTCCCCGAAAACCACATTTTAAGGCCCTAAAACCAACCGTTTTTGAGATATTCCCAGAAAACTAATTTAATTTAATAAACTAATGAACGAATGCAAGCCGGTAACCATGGCATCAGATTCTCAGAGGTCCATCTATTGCTGTAACGCAATTCAGTTCCATTAAGTACATTAGTGTGAAAGTTTGCAAACGGCTAGAAGGTTATACGGAACCAAATTAAGCTGTAAAATTCATCAATACGTATAATGCGCTTAAGGGGGTCAAGGGGTACTCTAGAATCTTTTCACGCGATTTACACCTGCGGGTGTGATACGGCAGGTGTATTATATTCCCATCCCTATATCATATTATTATTATTAGTATTATATTATGGCGTACAACGACGAGACAAAGACCCTCGGTGCCAGAAACAAAACTCGGGGGCCCTAAAGGGTCCTCGAAAACTACATTATAAGGCTCTAAAACCAACAGTTTCTGAAATATTCCCAGAAAACTAATTTAATTTAATTTAACAAACTAATGAAGGAATGCAAATCGGTAACCATGACAACATTATCTCAAGGGGTGGCATCCAACTTTCCATCTATTTCTGTAAGAAGCAATGTCACTCCATTTATTACATTTCTGTGAAAGTTTGCAAATGGCTATAAGGTTATCAAGGAACCAACGTAGACTGTATAATTCATCGATGCAATTAAGGGGGTCAAGGGGTAACCTAGAATTTTTTCATGCAATTTTCACGTGCGACATATAGTACAGAAGGTCTATTATATCTCCAAACAGCAACATTATTTTCAAAAATTCCTGAATTGAATCAGCATTTTTTGCGGCTTTTAGGAATTTGGGCCATTTGAGGCTAAAGAACCTGATTTTTCATCCACCGCAAGACTTTATAATTTATGAAAGAGGTCTTCCTCTGTATGGGGACCTAACACAACGTAGAGGGTCAGTTTTTATGTGACGTGTATTGCGTTTCGTCTACAAGGCTTTCAATTCTATTTCACGTCAGGAAGTACACGATCGGTGAATTTAGTTTGAGAGCACATTTTAACTAATCTTCTTCTTTTTTTTTCGACATACGGGTTCATCGAAAGAATGATTTTGTTTGATACTGTGTGGTAGATATACCCATATTTGGATATCTGGGTGATATGTGTAGGCAATAGAATTGTCTGTCTGTCTGTCTTTCTGTGTATCTTCATGTACGCCTATAACTCGTGTTCGGATGCTTGGTGCATCGTACAATTAGGTATGGTAAACATGAGTCAATACACCAATCATTTATAAAATTCTTCACCGTACTTTTCATACAGTAGAAGGGTGGATATAGGGAAAAACTTCTCAAAATACATGCTAAAATAGGCGAAATATAAAAATTATCCTAGAAGGACGACCAAAGCATATGTTGCGCTTCTCAATGTGATACACAAAATTCGCGAGTCTATAAAGGGTCTCCGTAAACCACATTTTAAGGCCCTTAAATTAACAGTGTGTGTGATATTCCCAGAAAACTAACTTCGTTCTGATAAACTTATGAAGGAATGACAAACCGCTAACCATTGCAACAGTAGCTCAATTGATAATGTCTGGTGTTAACACCGAACACCGTTCGAAGAACGGGTACTTCTGCTAGTAAATATATAAAATTAATTAATTTTTAATTATTTTCTTATTTATTAATGCAGCCAATGGTCATGTGTTTTTCTTTTCAGGACGGGTCAGGAAAGGGATTAGGAAAGGAAATCGGCCGTGGACCTATTGCAAGGAACCGTCCCGGAATTTGCCAGGTGGTGAAAATGGGAAACCACGAAAACCATTTTCAAGACTGCCGAGGTGGGATTCGAACCCACACTCTCCCGATACCAGCGAGACATGAGGTAGCGCATTAGCGCTCTCGGCCATCGTGGCCGGTTATATAACATTAATCTTTGTGTATAACGTAGACCCATGACTAAAGACCAATGAGCTCCATACCCAGCTCTACGCCTATTTAATGATTGATATTTTGTCCTAAGCCATCATCAAGAAATAGTATTCATTGTATCCTAAAATTGCTGGGATAACCAAAAGTAAAACCTAAGTAAGGTCCAGCAGCCAATATAGCTGTTGCTTTCTTAGCACCACCCAGGGGGCACGTGTAGGGCACTTAGGTAATACCTACGGACGTGAAACAACTTGACTCGCAGGGAGAGATTTTCATCATTTCATACGGATTTTTCAACATAAAATTGATGGAGCAAGCAGGCCCAAGAGTGAATATCTGACTAAAATACTGAAGAAATATCAGGTGGATGTCGTCCTAGTGCAAGAGACTCATTGCGAAGATCTAAGTCAGCTTCACATCAGATGCGAGATTCCTCGGTACACTTTAATCTCTGCTACGTTCCACAAGAGAGCACTGCTGACTTTGTGAGGAACGATATCGAGGAAGTTGAAATAATAAGCTCGAACACTGGTGACAATATGTTTGCCTCTAGAATGAAGATAGCCAATATTAAAATTCTAAATATTTATAAACCTCCTTGCAAACCTTGGACTTTGAATACAACCATTCAAAACATCCAACATCCCGCAGTTATTCTCGGAGATTTTAATAGCCGGATCTTCAACTGGGGCTACAGTGATACAAATAGCGACGGTCAAGACGTGCTAGACTGGGCGGATTCTGAGAAAATTTTCCTGGTGTATGATGCCAAGGAAAAGGGCACCTTCCACTCTGCCAGATGGAATAAGGATTATAACTCCGACCTATTTTTTGTTTCAATGGATTCCCTTGGAAGACCGTTACACTGCAGTCGGAAAGTCTTACGTGATCTTCCTCGAAGCCAGCACAGACCAGTTCTTGTCAAAGTTGGACTAGAAATCCCGGTTGTTAGATCAATCCCTTTACCTAGCTGGAACTTTGTGAAAGCAAATGGGTCTCAATTATCAAGCGAAGTAGATCATAACAAACAGTGGATCCCACCCAAGAAAGAAAGCTATGAGCACTTTGAATGTGCTACATAGCTAAAACGCACATTCCAAGAGGATACAGACGAGAATACATACCTGGATGGAGCCCCAGATGTACCGAATTGTGCCAGGACTATAGACTGAGTAGTGATCCAGATGTTGCAAATGGATTGTTACATTCCTTGGATACAGCAAGAAAAGAAGAATGGTCTGAGCTAATGGAAAACCTGAACTTTCAACACTCGAGCAGAAAAGCCTGGTCTCTCAAGTTAGATAGTAGTACTCCAAAATTCAGTAGTAAGAACTCCAAAGTAAAGGCAGTTGATGTGGCAAGAAGGTTAGTGCGTCTGACTAGAATATTTACTATTGCTGAAGTTTCCTCTGCACTCCGAGGAATTAATCCAGGTGAAGCAGCAGGTTTAGGTGGAATATATCCTGAATTTCTACTGCACTGTGGCCCTCGCACAATTTAATGGTTAACCAAATTTTATAGCAATATTCTACAAAAAGGCAAACACCCACCATTACTTAAAAGAACTAAGATAGTGGCTATAATCAAACCTGGAAAAAGTGGACAAAACTCAGAAGATTACAGACCGATTGCACTCCTAAGTGTATGTTATAAGCTACTAGAGTGACTCATCTACAACAGAATCTCAAATAGACTTTTCGAGCATATACCACCTGAACAAGCTGGCTTTTGACCAAATCGAAGCTGTTCTGGTCAGGTGTTGGCTCTAACTACCCACATTGAGAAAGGCTTCCAAGACCGGAAGAAGACAATCGTTGTGTTTGTAGACTTGACATCAGCGTAACTGTCTGGCGCAAAGGTATGATTCTGAAGTTTTTGAAGATAATCCCAAGTAAGTCCCTTGCAATCCTCTTGAATAATATGCTGTGTAACAGAATGTTTGAAGTGTATTTAAACGGTAATATAAGCCTGTCCTTTATTCTTAATGATGGACTACCACAGGGTTCAGTGCTTGCACCCCTACTGTTTAATACATACACAGCTGATTTACCATCTACCACTTCTCGAAAGTTAATTTACGCCGATGATCTAGCCATTGTTGCTCAATCCCATGATTTTAAAACAGCGGAAGCTATCCTCTCGGAAGATCTCCTGGAAGTGATCAAATTCTTCAACACTAATTATCTAAAGCCAAACATCTCCAAAACTGAAGTTAGCTGTTTTCACCTGTGCCACAAAATGGCAAGTTATTATCCCCAAGTTCACTTAAATGGTCAACTATTGAAGTACAATCCTCACCCAAAATACCTTGGTGTTGTCTTTGATCCAACTTTAACTTACAAAGAAAATTTCAGCAGAACATATGCTAAAGTCAAAGCCCGAAACAATATTCTTCACAAATTGTCTGGGTCAGGCTGAGGTGCAACTGCATCAACTCTTAGAACAACACAATTTTCCCCACTATACCCAGTGGCTGAATATTGCTATCCTGTGTGGTTAAATAACTCTCATATACAGAAAATTGATACTGAGCTGAATGATACTATGAGAACTATATCAGGAACCAACCGATCTACACCTCTGGATTGGTTAACAGTCCTCTCAAACATTCCGCCTCCTCACCTCCGTAGACAAATGGCATTGACGAAAAAATGGGAAAAATATTGTTATGATCCTTCATTACCAATTCATCAGGATATTTTTCAACCACATCTCAGATTAACATCTAAGAAACCTGCCGGGTTCAAACCCGGCCGAAGCCGTCGGATTTTTTAAGAGCGTTAAAAATCCCTCAGTATGCCTTCCTTCGGAGGGGAAGTAAAGCCGGCGGTCCCATGTCATAGATTTATGGCATGTTAAAGATCCTTCCACTAATTGCACCTGTGTGAAGCTAAATTGGATAGGTTAAGAATGTAAACAACGCTCTTAGGTTTCTACGTTCGTTGCCAAGCGCTGACTGCGGTGGCGTCTAGTAGCTAAGTTCTGAATTAGACCTAGTAGTCGTTGACGGTGGCGCTTGGCGGCAAAAGTAGGAACTATTTGAAAAATTATAAGTTGCAGTACTTAAAATTAAAAAACAGATACACACACTAATACAGTCATCACAATTAACACCGGTTATCAGACAGATTCTACACACACCCAAAGTACACGGGGCTACATGACCGCGTTGTCGCAGCCCCTAAACTTAAGAACCAACCAACCAACTAAGAAACCTGCCTGGTTGCTAGGTGAGGAATTGGTTCAAGAGCAATTTAATGTCTATCAAGCATGGCGCAACAATTGGGTTTCCTCGAATCCAGACAAATATCATCTAATTCAGGATCCAACTCAATGCCCCCCTGGTTTCAACTTATCCCGGATAACTTGGACCTCACTAAATCGACTAAGAACCCGACATGGTAGATGCCAGTATTGGAGGCATAAGTGGATGATGATCGACAGTCCAGCCTACGATTGCAGTGAAGTGCCACAGACGGTTTATCACATTGCCATGGAATGCCCAATAAGGAGGTTCAGTGGGACGCTACAAGAAATACACGAGGCTACAGATGAAGAAGTGAATTGGTTAAACTCGTTGGACATCCATGTGTAATGCTTGTATCTTTCTCCGTGTCAGAACTTATGTACATTTTGTACACGAGTATACTAGCAATTAAGTTTCTCACCTTATTCGTAACTTATATGTATCCTTTAGCCATACGAAATAATAATAATCAAGAAATAGTTATTGTTGTTTTAAGGGGCAGTACTACGATCATCAAGAAAGATAGTAAACGTAAGAGGTAGCCGATTTGATCATAAATTGTCGGGATTTAATATTGAAAAAATTGAGAATGTCGTGCGAGAAAACAGTTTTTGACTTAATGCAAAATGTTGCCCTTCCCTAAGTTCCAGTTCAAGAGCTGGTTTATCGCAGGCAATTGCCGGTGAACGTTTTCTGTAACACCAACATTAAGACCAAATGCAGCACATTTTAGGTCTATCATGAGGGTATTGGACAAAAGAGTCCAGACGAGTTGTGCTCTTCTTTAGCAGATTATCTGAAATACATCTCAGGTAGAATCACAGAGATAAAAATGTTCAGTGATTGTGCCGCACAGGAAAGGAACCATATCTTTTGCAGATACCTCCTGTCTTTAACAGATTCAGGAAGATTTCTTAAAATTAAGCAGTCCTTTCCTGTTAGAGGGCATAGTTTCTTACCATGTCACCGGGCTTTTGGAGTAATCAGGAGAAGGATTAGAAGATTTGACAGAATATACACTCTTCATGACGTTACTGCACACATTATCCAAAGTGCTAACCCCGGTAAATTCACAGTGAACGAAGTTGTAGCTTCTAAAATCTACGACTACAGCGATTGGTGGAAAGACTATTACAAAAAAAAATGGACATAAATCGAGGAACGAGCGTTTGTTTTTCTCAATCAGTAGTTTGTTTCATTTTGTATGCAAAAAGGATCGTAAAGGTTATGTGATAGCGTATACAACCATTAACGGTTTAGTTGTGCACACTTTTCAACTAGCACTCTAGCGTCATCAGGTGATTCAACTACCTGGGAGGCGAGCCTATCCATTCGAAAATGTACCAATAAAAGATACTAAATTGGTTGACTTGTCAAAACTTCTAGAGTAGGTGCCAACAGAACACTCTGCACCTTTCACTGGACTTTGAAGACTGATGTTTGTCGACTCTGGGAAGGGAATGAGTGTACGGCTTTTGATAGGCCTACACCTGAAAATATGAAATTTTTCGATATATTGTTTGTGATCTCGAATGATAGAATACACATTTCTTTACCTAAATCTGAAGTTTTATAGCGAAATTTTCGATTTTGACCGAGATTTTTCGACATAAATTCGTACATGTACTAAACTGTCAGCTGTGTGGGCTTGTAAGGGAAAATTTAATGCATAAATAATTCTTGTAACATTTCCTTCGGGTACGGTAATAGGATAATAAAATAATTGTGACTACCCGCCGAATACATTTGGTCACTCTTGTGTTGACCGGCTGAAGAGCTATTCTGCTAGTTGATTATATAGGCAACACTGGAAAATGGTTTCTAACATTTCAATATCGATGATGAAGGATGTCCACTCCTTGCAACTTTGCGTCGTTTTCTCTAAGCAAAGCAACCTTGTAGTTTTACGTGACCGTTATTCTTGCGATCAAAAGCCACGGGACCTCTATTTTACGTGGAATCCAAACCAAATGACATGGCATTTCACTTAGAAAATCTCACAATGCATTGACCGAGGAATTGAACCCGGCCCATCTTGGTGAGAGGCAAACAGCTTGACCGCTACGCCCGGACTACGGTATGTTTTATAGAGATTTATTATATTTATTATCTGTCTCAAGTATGCCATCGTCCAATTGTGAACACAGAATTCGCCTTTAAGCGATATTGATTGTAACAATACGTAGCAAGACCTTCAGAAAATTTCCTACGGCTGTACAGGACCGAAGTTTGGCGGAAACTGGTGAAGGAGACTTCAGCTTTTCACTTGCGTGTAGATAAAGTAGCCTGATCAATTTTATGTTACGGCACCAAATCTTGTGAGCAATAATAGTCCAAGACACCAACACTTTAGGACGCAACTGTATTTTAATTATAATACATTGCTTTTTGCACGCCTATTGCCAACTCTCATACGTGCATACATAATAAAGGCTTCGGTGGCGTAGTATGTAGCATGCTGAACTACTATGTGGGTTCAAACCCGACCAAAGTCTTCGGATTTTTAAGAGCGTTAAAATGCCTTCCTTCGGAGGGGCCATGCCATAGATTTATGGCATGTAAACGATCCTACTATTGCAATTGGTAGTGTGTAGCAAAATGTTTAGGTTAAATTTGGCTAGTTAAAAACGCTCTATCAAGTTTCAACGTTCGCCGCTAGGTGTTTGTGACAGTAGAATCTGGTAGCCAAAATTGGAACTACTTGTAATTGAACGTGTTGTGAGCCCTCGGACGTTCAATCAAAAATACCCAGCTATGACCATTGGCACCATTGTCTGAAATTCATATTTAATATAATAAGAAAGGAACACCAATATCCTTACTCATAAATAATGATCCAAATACTTCCACGTTTTTTGAAATTGCCCATCGTGGTTTTGTCAGAATGGATTTTTCTACACTAATTCTAAGTGTTAAGATCTAATTACAAACTGTAAGTTATATTATGTTACTAGCAGGTACCCGTGGCTTCGCTCGCGATCAAGACAATGGGGACGATGCATTATTGCTGAAAATTGGTCTATTCTATCACATCAATCGCGGCTACAGGTGGGTCCATTCTAATTCTGAAAATTCTAATACATACAGTGTATTGATATGAGCAGCAAAGTGGGACTTTCATAGAGTTGAGAAAGTCCACAGGGTATGATGTTACCTTATGTGAACACATTTGAAAATTACTTTTTGGTTTTGCCATCTTCTGCTGAGACATAACGATTTTGTTGTCCGGATACTCGTGAGCAGGCCACATACAGTTGTTCATGGGAAAAAATGGTTTTGTCTAAATGTACACCTGCTGCTGTTAAGTGTGTGTCATTGCGCTTTGTTAATAGAAATTGCGAATATTGTTTGAAAGGGGAACTGTACTCTTGCACACTGGAATGGCAAATCTATCGGAATATGGGGAATTAAAAGTATTTTTCCTTAAGTTATTCACGGTGTAATTTTGCCACAATTATTGATGGTTTGAACGACAACATGTCGCTATTAACAGACCCGTAGTAAAATATCTCTCACCTTGGCCGCTGGAGTACATTATGCAGTCTCTTCCAGTGTTACATCCCTGGGATTGAAATTCTCCACATGCCTCTGTGGGTAATTAAAATTCCTCATTGTTGTGTTTGAGTCTTCAGACTTTTGACTGGTTTGATACAGACCTCCATGCCTCCCTCTCCTGAGCTAATCGTTTCAACTCTACATAGCTACCTCACCCTACATATGAGGCAATCTGTTTAACCTTGGTCTACCCCTACAGTTCTTGGGCTTGACCCTCCCATCCATAACTAAGCTTGCTACTCCTGGGTGTCTTAATATGTGTCCTACCAAACTATCTCTTCTCTGCATAGGCCTAAGCAATCGCCAGAAACATCGCTCCTCTCCCACTCGTCTTAATACCGCTTCATTTGTTACCCTATCTACCCATCTATCTTCATCATTCTCCTGTAACACCGCGTTTCAAACGCTTCAATTCTATGTCAACCGATTCCTTTTCTGTAGAAATGCTGTCCTTGCCTGAGCCAACCAACTTTTGATATCCTCTTTGATTCGTCCTTCATTGGTTATTTTGCTTCCTAAGTAACAGAAGTCTCCTACTGCCCGTAGCGTTTCACCTGCCAATTTGATGTCCATAGAGGTTTTTGATCTTTTTCGGCTTCATTCCAATATTTTTGTTTTACATTTCATGATTTTCATCATGAATTCTTTCCTCAAGACGGATTCCATACCATTCAAAAACTCATTCAAATCCTCTGGCGTATCGGCCAAGATGACGATGTCATCAGCAAATCTCAGAGTCGAAGTGATTTCTCATTGAATCTTCTCTCCCACTATAAATTTTCTCCAATTTCCTGATTACTGTGTTTTTAGAGATTTTTGAAATGCGTTGCCCTCGCACATGGTGTAGATGCATTGTCAAAGGAAAACATTCTATGTTATGAACATGGGATGCATAACCTGTACCGAAAGCTTCTGCAGATTTAACACACGGCCTATTCTGAACAGCAGTTCCTTAAACTCAGATTTGCCAACATTTTATTGTAACTTTCCATGTGGTATATCTCTGTACCTCAACATACAGAAGAGTGCTTTCAAAATCACGTCTTGTGTAAATTTTGCAAAAGGTAGTTCACAATTTTATAAGTGCACATTGACTATGTGACGGCGGGATGCATTTAGTGTTACGGAAACGGCAGTAGCCGCCACAGAGCTTCGTTGCTACTGACATAACCACCAGACTGATATTTGTACTTAACTATACGGGATTTGTGAGCCTAGTGTTTATGAAATTGAACGTAGCTTGATCGCTACCTTTATTTAGTAGCCGCTACTGTCAACCACTGGCACTATCCAACCCATGACTGGCTAAGGCCGACCAAGCGACCGCTGCCCAGCCATTTGGCCTGCAGATATTGGGGTGACGCGTGATCAGCGCGTCGGATCCCCTCGGCCGTTAATCTTGGTATTCGTGAAGGGGGCGCTGTCTCACGGTCAGACAGCTACTCAATTGTCCTCACGAGGCTGAGTGCACCCCGTTCCAACCCTCACTCAGTTTTAAAATCTCTGACGGAGCCGGGGATCGAACCCGGGGCCTCCGGGTGAGTGGCAGGCGCGCTACCCCAACACCACGGGGCCGGCCAGCCGCTACTGTAGTGTTTAAGAATTAAAGGTGGTATTAGAAGGCGCTTCCTCTAATTTTTTTACCCCTGGCACTACAGCCCATGAAGGGCCTAGGCCTATAATGCGACCGCTTCCCAGCCATTTTAGTTCAGTCAATTTGTACTCAAAAGGGCCGCTAGTGGGAAAGTTTTGGGGTAGTTCTGATTTCTGTCATTTTATATGTATTTTGGGGTGCTGAATCCGAATCTGAGGTTTGCGGACAAAATTTCGTGACGCAACATTGAAAAAAAAAAACGAAAAAAGCTAAAAAATCTGCTTTTTTCCGTTTTTTTTGCCTAAAACTCGAAAATTATAAAATTTTAGTAAAAGGTTTGTTCACAGAAATTAAAGTACTTAAAATTCTCTACAAATATCACTACTTAGTTTTTTTGCAGACCAACCGTTCAGTCTCAAATGCGAGTTGAAAATTGGCAATTTTCAGCGGTCTCTGCAAAACCCACTTTTTAGTTTTTTATTGATAGGCTTTCAGTTAATTTCACCTAGTTTTTAATTTGATTTCAATAAAGACTGAGTCACATGGAGAATTCACGTTCGGATTATTCTTTTTATTGTTGAACAGCTACTATAGCTATATTGCACAAAAAAAAACTTAGTTTTAAATGCTATTCACATTCTAATCGGCAGCAATGTGCTAACCTTCTGTAGTATGTATGTAGCCAGTAGCACCAGCACACACTAGCGCACTATAAACTGGTTTCTGGATGGCACCTCGCGCACACACACACACGTTCACAGACACGGTACTTCTCCCGAGACGAGTTAGTTTGTGAGCGTGGGTGGCTCGGAGCGGCGGCGCCTGCGAATGTGTACCTACTTGCGCGGCCCCGTTTCCAGTTTCTTTCCATTGTTTATAAAAATATTACGATTTCTACAAGTTATGTTTACGTGTGGTGATAAAAATGGCTTCTGACGTGTGTTTTATTTGTAATAAAGTACTGGATAATGATGTTGAAAAGGTGACGACGGTGCGGGAAAAAGGTTTGAAGACATTTATTGAGTCGAGCAAGAAGAGGAAGGATGATCATCATGTTCAGCTAAGTAAAAAATCTACAGTTGAGGTTCATGAAAAATGTTTTAAAAACTACAATGATGTAAAAATAATTACCGCTTATTTGAAGAAAGTTGAGCTGCGAGAATTTTTACGTTACGAACTTAGCCCCTATTCTCTTGTTATTTTTTCATTTCATGGGATGAGGAAAGAAACAAAATCCAGCTTGTACAACGCTTTTACACCGACTGAACAGACTGACTTGAATGATACAAAATATGTCCTACGTTTTTTTTTTGTTACACCGGGTCAAATGGCGCCACGGTCAGACATATGCAGAAATTTGCAGCAGTTATGTATCATATGTCAAATCAAACTACAAATCAAGTGCCATTGTCATTTACGACGGCTATCCTGACGAGGCTTGTGATAGCACCAAGCGCATAGAACAATTGAGAAGAGCACAAAGAAAACAATCTGCTGCAATATCATTTACAGAAATGATGGTGCCCACTGTCTCGCAGGATAGCTTCCTTGCAAACTCAAAAAACAAGAGCCGGTTAATATATATGTTAATGGAGAAACTTCATGATGCAAAAATTGATTCAAAGCAAGCTGTGGAGGATGCTGATATCCTAATTATCACAACAGCTCTTGAGATGGCCCCGTCAAACGAACATGTGACAGTGGTGGGGGAAGATATCGACCATCTGGTCATTTTGATTGGCCTGTGTAGCCGTGATATAAATAACGTAATTTTTCTGAAACCAGAAAAAGGAAAGATTTCCCAAGCCTCTACAACCCTCATCTGGCTGCTGAGAAAATCCTATTAGACCATATATTATTCCTGCATGCGATGAGTGGTGGTGATACTACTTCTGCATTGTTTAATCAGGGGAAACTGAAATTTCTTAGTCCTGCAGAATAACAAAGACTTACAACCAGTCATTGAAGCTTTCAAAGACCCTAACGCACATCAAGATGAGATTGTCACAGCAGGAAACATGTTTCTCATGGCTCTATATGAAAAAAAAAAGAGACCAGTGAACGATTTGAGATACAGACCATACGTAACCTCATCATACAAAAATAAGACCAACATTGCCTCATTACCCCCTACCGAAGCTGCTGCACGAGAACATTCACTGAGAGTTTACTATCAGGTGCAGCAGTTGTTATCCGGTCAAGCCACACCTGACGAGCAACAAAAAGACCCAAGTGAGTGGGGGTGGAAAAGAACTAGTAGAAGTCTCGTGCCAGTGCCAACCACTTTCGACGCTGCACCAAACTCAATACTACGGTACATTTCATGGAAATGTAAAAAGGGCTGCCAACGCAATTGTGGATGCAGGAAGGCGGTCCTTCATTGTTCCCCAATCTGCACATCATGCGAAGGTCTGTGCGACAACGTTGAGCCCCCGGAAGAGAGCTCTGACATAGACATAGAAGAGACTGAAGAAAGAGACAGAGGTATGTCGAATCTCAAAACTTATTTTGTATTCATTCATCTCTCCTTGATAAATAATCACAAGTCAGTGTCTCACCACCTCTTTTATTTTCCAGGAGAACGACCCCTAACGCTGACGATGGAGCAATCAGACCCTGAGCCAGGACCCGATGCCATCGAAGAACCTCAGCACGATGCGGAAGGTACGTTTAATCTCACAATCTATTTTGCAATCCTCATCTCTCCTTGAGAAATGACACCACCTCTTTCAATTTCCAGAACAAGCAGAATATGTACCGGGACCCATCGCCACAGAAGAACCTCAGCCAGAAACTTCTAAAAGACTACGGCTCATATAATTTTTGCATATTATAATTTGTAGTACTATTAATAATTATATGATCATAAGTAACGATATCTTAAGTTTTATTTTGTTAGAGTCCTACCTTTTTTGATACTGAATTTTAATAATTTCGATCCTTTTTTTTCCGTTTAGGTTACTTGTGCAGTAAACTAGGAGAAATTTATCAAATAACAGCATTCTAATAAAAAATAAAGTTTTGGAATGTAAAAATTGGGTTTTGCAAAGATCGCTGAAAATTGCCAATATTCAACTCGCATTTCAGACCGAACCGTCGGTCTGAAAAAAACAACTAAGTAGTGATATTTGTAGAGAATTTTAATTACTTTAATTTCTGTAAACAAACCATTTACTAAAATTTAATAGTTTTCGAGTTTTAGGCAAAAAACGAAAAAAAGCAGATTTCTTTGCTTTTTTTTGCGATTTTTTCAATGTTGCGTCACGAAATTTTGTCCGCAAACCTCAGATTCGGATTCAGCATCCCAAAATACATATAAAATGAAAGAAATCAGAACTACCCCAAAACTTTCCTAGTAAAAACACAATTAAACTGAACTATTTGGCCTGCAGATATTGTGGTGACGCGTGGTCAGTGCATCGTGTCCCTCGGCATTAATGTTGTTCTTCATGACCGGGGCGCTGCCTCACTATCAGACAGCTACTCAATTGTCCTCACGAATCTGAATGCACACCGTTGCAAACGTCACGTCAGTGTCAAAAATCTCTGACGGAGCCGGGAATCGAACCCAGGGCCTCCGGTTGAGACGCAGGCGCGCTACCCTGTTCTTATTGTGTTTATATATATCTTGAAAAAGCTAACAAATGGATTGGCATTGCCTCCTACAGGGATATATAGAAAATCGGATGTCATACCTTGAGGTAGTGTTGCCATGGAAACGGACTTGCCATTAGTTCAGTTTATCAGAGCGAAGATAGTTTTCTGCGAATATCTTTGAAACTATTGATTTTAGGGCCTTAAAATGTGCTTTTCGGTGTCCCGTAGGGACCTACCGAGTATTGTTTCTCGCATCGAGGGGCGTAAAATGAGCTGTGTCCGGTCTTTATGCGACAACTTCGATATTTTGTCCCAGTTGAGTATTTTTAGTGACTTTTCAGTTATATTGCTCGTTCCACGGGAACAATGATTTATTTCTGGGTGAAAGGCATCCTATATGTTATCCCAGGGTATAAGCTGTCTCCATTTCAAATTTCATCCAAATCCGTCCAGTCGTTTTAGTGTCAAGAGGTAACAAACTAACACACACACACACAGACTTTCACAATTATAATATATATAGGGATATAGGGATATAGGGATATAGGGATATTATACAATCGTTATACATTTTAAGTATGGGGGGGGGGGGGTTATAAAACTGTACATGTGTTTTTTGAAGACATATTAGTGGAATTCCATTCTTCTAAGTTTGTAAACGTGGTGACTGTATTAGCAATTTCACAACACATTAAGTCATCAGCATGGCTTTGTACTAAATGTGGACTATGTGTTCAATGAAAATTTTTGACAAATTCCTCAAAGATGAAGACATTTTGTTGATTTCCTTCATCTAAGAATTTCAGAGTACCAGGGACGTTAAAGGGTAGGCACACGGTGTGACTTCTTGTAATTATGGTTGCTTTTGATGCCTTTGTTCGTGGTGAATTCATTGAAGGGCTTTGCAGCATCGTGGTCAATTAGTTCAGTGTACTTGTGTGTATACTCTTATGCTGTATTATACCAGGTGAATAACTTGCCCCTAATAATATTGATTTAGGCAGCACAACTAACGCGTGTTGTCAGGAAGTTTGATATTACTATGCTTGCATCCCGTATAGTACTAATGCACTGTAAGCATATCCCGCAAACGGAAATGAACTCTATTAATAGCCTACTTTCGATTTTTGCAAAAAATGAAAGTAGACTTATGAGATCAACACAGGGCGAGATTTTGGTATTAGGAAGTCATTTTTGAAAGCCTTTGTCTCGAGCGTAGCGCTCTATGGAAGTGAAACTTGGACTATTGGTGCAGCAGAAAAGAGGAGAATTGAAGCATTTGAAATGTGGTGTTACAGGAGAATGATGAAGATCAGATGGGGAGATAGGGTTACAAACGAAGAGGTATTAAGGCGAGTGGGAGAGGAGAGATGTTTCTGGCGACTGCTAATGAAGAGAAGAGATAGGTTGGTAGGACACATACTAAGACTCCCAGGAATAGCAAGCTTAGTTATGGAAGGAAGGGTCGAGGACAAGAACTGTGGGGGTAGACCACGGTTAGAATATGTTAAACAGATAGCCTCGGATGTAGGGTGTGGTAGCTATGTAGAGATGAAACGATTGGCTCAGGACAGGGAGGCGTGGAGAGCTGCATCAAACCAGTCTAAAGACTGAAGACTCAAACAACAACAACAACAGGGCGAGAAAAAGTGTGCCTGTCTGTGTGTGTGTGTGTGTATGTGTGTGAGTCTGTGTGTGTGTGTATGAGTGTGTGTACTCTGAATGTCTGTCCCCCCCTATCAATTCGAACACGGTGAACGCGAATTGAACGAAATTTGGTACAAAGGTAGCACTAGCAAAGGACACCTCAGTGTCATGTTTTAAATCGCCGCTATCTTGACGGAAACGTAATGGCGGCCACACAAATGTTCAAAGCTTAAATCAAATTACGACTAACCTAATCAACCGATCTCTACCAAATTTGGTAACAACATGCCTTTATGGGGGAGCATCCTTTGACCAAACTAATAGGTCATCAGCCCAATAGTTTGCGGATGACGGCCAGCTTTGTGTGAAAATCTATTCCCCCTATTAATTCTAACACGGTGAAACCGAATGGAACGAAATTTGGTACAGAGGTAGTAGGCCTACTAGCAAAGGGCACCTCAGTGTCATGTTTTATATCGCCGCCATATTGCCGGAAACGTAATGGCGGCCACACAAATGTTCAAAGCTTAAATCAAATTACGACTAACCTAATCATCCGATCTCTACGAAATTTTGCAACAACATACCTTTATGGAGGAAGCATCCTTTGATCATATTAATAGGTAATTAGCCTAATAGTTTGCGGATGGCGACCATCTTTGTGCCAAAATCGATTCCCCTATTAATTCAAACACGGTGAAACCGAATGGAACGAAATTTGGTACAGAGGTAGCACTAGCAAAGGGCACCTCAGTGTCATGTTTAATATCGCCGCCATCTTGACATAAAGGTAATGGCGGCCACACAAATGTTCAAAGCTTAAATCAAATTACGATTAACCCAATCATCCGATCTCTACCAAATTTTGCAACAACATACCTTTATGGACGGAGCATCCTTTGACCAAACTAATAGGTCATTAGCCTAATATTTTGCGGACGGCGGCCATCTTTGTGTGAAAATCGATTCCCCCTATCAATTCGATCACGGTGAAACCGAATTGAACGAAATTTGGTACAGAGGTAGCACTAGTAAAGGGCACCTCAGTGTCATGTTTTATATCGCCGCCATCGTGACGGAAACGGAATGACGGCCTCCCAACTGTTAAAAGCTTAAATCAAATTACGACCATCCTAATAATTTCATCTCTACCAGATTTTGCAACAACATGCCTTTTTGTGGAAAGCATCTTATGACTGACTACAAGGTCATCAGCCCAATAGTTTGCAAATAGCGGCCATGTATGTGTGCAAATCCATTCCCCATAGCAATTCAAACACGGTGAAACCGAATTGAATGAAATTTTTTACAGAGGTAGCATAGCATAGCAAAGGGCACCTCAT
Organism: Meconema thalassinum; assembly: GCA_946902985.2. NCBI lineage: Eukaryota > Metazoa > Arthropoda > Insecta > Orthoptera > Tettigoniidae > Meconema > Meconema thalassinum. The sequence goes on from OX336388.2 coordinate 457,208,367, forward strand.
ATTCATGTTTAATATCCGTATAGCACGTTGTATTTCAACAATCTACTACAACCAACATTCAATTATACTCCTTGAAAAGGACAAAAAGTTATAACAATACCCATGCATTCAGTAGAAAGTAGGCTATATGTTCTTTACTGAACATCTTGTTTTTCCCTCGTATTAGTCTCTAGTCACACCGAGGTAAAAATAACAGTGTTCAGTATCGTTTGCAGGATATTCTTCCAGTGCATTAGTACCATACGGGATGCAAGCAGAGAAATATGGATGGATCTTTTTGACAACAACGCTAGTTGGGCTGCATAATACAACATTATTAGGTGCAGAGAGGAGTTGTCTGATAAGTAGAGCTCGGATTTTAGGTAAATAAATATTTTTGTATGTAAATACATATTTTAAGCATTTTTTCTATCACTACATAGATTCCTGCTTTTCACTTATTAGCACATAAAAACATAATATTTACATTTTTATATCAGTATCCTAGATCTTTCAGTTTATTGCATTTTTGTTGTGTGTTACTTCAACGGGGAAGAACCTGTGGGCTATCTAATCTCCATGCAGAGCATAAGTCAGCTTGCAACTGTGTTATTCTTAACTTGTCGCCCCGTGCCACTCACTGTGGAAGCCGGTGATTTCCTTGTCCATAGCCATATTGCACCACGTGCTATACCTTCCCCTCCCCCAGCTACCTGGAACCAGTATCACTCACATGCAGTTCATTTCTGGGACTGTGAAGTGTATGGCAGTTCTATGATGTCTAAAGTAAAGACAACTACAAGTTATCGTCTGTTGCAGAATTTAAAGATAATTTTACTTCTGAAGGGGACGTTCTCTTTTGCCAACCATGCGGGAAAGAAATCAAGGCTGAAGAGCGATCTCAAGTTACACAGCACCTCGAGGGCAGGAAACATATTGCAACAAGTTTCGCGACTTCAGAAGAAGTGTTTCGCGATATTCGTCGGTCATTTGTGATGGACAACCTGAAGATGTATCTCGTTGTGTATTGTAATGCTTCAGCAGTCAGTGAGGTGTAGCATAATTTGCATTCGTGAGTATTGCATATTGTTTATTGTCATTAATAAACTAAATTATAATTAAATATTTTTACTTTTTTTCCCCACATATTTCAGGTATTTTTAATACATAAAAAATAAATATTTTCCCGATTTTTGTCACCTAAGAATCCGAGCCCTACAGATAACCTATGTTTTTGTGTTGTCTGTAGTTGGGCTGTGTATAAGCTTTTAGTTTTTAACTGGTCTGATGATGTCGACCTGATTGCGGTCATTCCAGATTGCGTTCCCCTCATTAGTTGTCCAGATTGCGGTCACTTTCATTTTAGGGAAGAACTATAAACATTCCAGCGTCCAGATTGCGATCACTTTTCTTGGGAGACCGGTCCTTGGTTCTTGGTTCTTCCCGACTGACTCGTACTTTCCGTAAGCTTTGTGGATAAAAAAGGGAAACTGATATTTCACTACCTAACCAAAGAATACAGTTCAGTGTTCAGCGCACACCGCATAAAATTTCGCTTCAAATCTGGAATGTCAACAAACCTAAAACTTCAAATGTTTGATTTTGTGTGTAGGGGGGGAGGGGAGGGGACAAAACATTGATTACAAATGGGATTTAGAATCAAACACAGAACAAATTACTTTTACGAGACGAATTTTTCGAGGTAATGAAAAGAATGTTTTTCACAATACACAGTAACCTATTATAAAAATAGATATTTGCGCCTCAAGTGGGAGAGGAGGGGCAGAAATTAAAAATTATACCCTGTAAGTATAAAATTTCCCGTTACAACAATTTTGTTGAAAGTGAAGGTCGTTGATTCCGATCCTGAAACGTTTCTATTCTTAAGACTGAAAATGTTATAATCATTGCTTTACGAGGTGCCGTCAGAATGGGAGGGGACTTGATTTTTTGACCTATTATCTATTTTGAAACAAGATGTTCGGGAAAGAACATATAGCCTACTTTCTCCTAAATGTATGGGTATAGTTATAACTCTCTGTCCTTATCATCTCCTAATTTCTTCCTATTTGAAGTGCAAATTGGCACACAGGATTTGAACAGTGGCGTTCAAACCATAGTTTATAATTTACCCCAGCATTTTGCAATTTCATCAGCAAACACTCCAAACACCGACTACTTACAATAATTGAAACTTCGTTGCTCTAATAAGGCCCATCTACAATGCGCAGTCGGCAGTCCGTAGTTGGTAGTCCTCGGTCGGCAGTCACGATCGACTCCGTGTATACTATAGGCACCATACACAACATGAAGTTGCAGTTGGTAGCTGGCAGTTGGCAGTCGCAAATTTTATTCTTGACTGCCAACTACCCGACTGCAGCAATGTAATAGCCAATCAGAGCAGATCAGAAACTGACGTCACGTTGTTGTTCCGTGTCGTATACGAATGATATAGGACTAAGTGAAGTAACTTCGCAACCCGTTAATTTATAGGCTAATCTTAAATACACTGTATAACAAAATAATCCATCTCCAAATCATCCATATTGCAAGTTTTGAGGTTATCAACAACGCCTCTGTGCACAAGGAATAAACGAATGTTACTGTATTATTACTCCTAGCAGTCGTTAAGACTGGGTTCACTAACTGGCCGGTATAGAGCGCTGCTCGAATCTATAGTTTCTGCATAGTACAACTGAAGGCTGGTAGATGTCACTCCGGTGGAGAATGTCGTTTTTTTTAATATATAATTTCCATTGCAAAAAGCACCATATAACGCTTTATTTTATAACGTCTCAGTACTCAAGAAACAATGAATATAAAAAAATCAAGCAAAAAAGTTCTACTCTGATAGGATTTGAACCCCGGCCAGCCACATGAGAGACGGGAGCTCTAACCACACAGCCAATCGTACACTCATAACTCACGCGTTATCGATGAAATACATATAACGTACTGTATTAGCAAATAATCACTTGGACTGAAGATTTCTTCACTGGAGTGTATTTCAAACCGAGTTCATTTCATATTAAGTTCATATAATTTTTATCAGTAGGTTATATTGCATGCAACATACTGAAATTAGTAAAATGTAGGTCAGAACGAGAGATCAGCTGCCATCTTGTCAAATAGCCGAGATGATTCAGAATTTTAAAGTCACTTCTAGATTATAATATTACAATATAAACTTTTAATTTCGAACGAACCACGTCGCTTAGAACAGATTAAACGATTCTTGGTTCGATGTGCACAAGGAATAAACGAATGTTACTGTATTATTACTCCTAGCAGTCGTTAAGACTGGGTTCACTAACTGGCCGGTATAGAGCGCTGCTCGAATCTATAGTTTCTGCATAGTACAACTGAAGGCTGGTAGATGTCACTCCGGTGGAGAATGTCGTTTTTTTTAATATATAATTTCCATTGCAAAAAGCACCATATAACGCTTTATTTTATAACGTCTCAGTACTCAAGAAACAATGAATATAAAAAAATCAAGCAAAAAAGTTCTACTCTGATAGGATTTGAACCCCGGCCAGCCACATGAGAGACGGGAGCTCTAACCACACAGCCAATCGTACACTCATAACTCACGCGTTATCGATGAAATACATATAACGTACTGTATTAGCAAATAATCACTTGGACTGAAGATTTCTTCACTGGAGTGTATTTCAAACCGAGTTCATTTCATATTAAGTTCATATAATTTTTATCAGTAGGTTATATTGCATGCAACATACTGAAATTAGTAAAATGTAGGTCAGAACGAGAGATCAGCTGCCATCTTGTCAAATAGCCGAGATGATTCAGAATTTTAAAGTCACTTCTAGATTATAATATTACAATATAAACTTTTAATTTCGAACGAACCACGTCGCTTAGAACAGATTAAACGATTCTTGGTTCGATGTGCACAAGGAATAAACGAATGTTACTGTATTATTACTCCTAGCAGTCGTTAAGACTGGGTTCACTAACTGGCCGGTATAGAGCGCTGCTCGAATCTATAGTTTCTGCATAGTACAACTGAAAGCTGCTAGATGTCACTCCGGTGTAGAATGTCGTTTTTTTTATATATAATTTCCATTGCAAAACGCACCATATAACGCTTTATTTTATAACGTCTCAGTACTCAAGAAACAATAAATATAAAAAAATCAAGCAAAAAAGTTCTACTCTGATAGGATTTGAATCCCGGTCAGCCACATGAGAGACGGGAGCTCTAACAACACAGCCAATCGTACACTCATAACTCACGCTTTATCGATTAAATACATATAACGTACTGTATTAGCAAATAATCACTTGGACTGAAGATTTCTTCACTGGAGTATATTTCAAACCAAGTTCATTTCATATTAAGTTCATATAATTTTATCAGTAGGTTATATTGCATGCAACATACTGAAATTAGTAAAATATAGGTCAGAACGAGAGATCAGCTGCCATCTTGTCAAATAGCCGAGACGATTCAGATTTTTAAAGTCACTTCTAGATTATAATATTACAATATAAACTTTTAATTTCGAACGAACCACGTCGCTTAGAACAGATTAAACGATTCTTGGTTCGATAATCGGAACTGGTGGGTCCCATGTTATGGATTATAAATTTTGCATAATTCACACGGCCGCCATCCTGAAATGGTACGTTTGATGACCTTGTAGTTTGGGCACAAGACGCGTCCCATATGAAGGTAGGTTGTTACCAAATTTGGTAAAGATCCGATGATTAGTTTGGTCGTAATGCATTATTAAGTTTTGACCATTCGATTGGCCGCCATTACCTTTTGGTAAAGATGGCGGCAATATAAAACATGACACTGAGGTGCCCTTTGCCAGTGTTACCTCTGTACCAAATTTCGTTCAATTCGGTTTAACCGTGTTCGAATTGATAGGGGGGGGACAGACATTCAGAGTACACACACTCACACACACACACACACACACAGACTCACACACATACACACACACAGACAGACACACTTTTTTCGCCCTGTAGTGATCTCATAAGTCTACTTTCATTTTTTGCAAAAATCGAAAGTAGCCTAAAAATAGGCTTATGAGATCACCTTTTGTCCGTGTGTGTGAGAGGAGTGTGTGTGTGTGTGTGTCCCTAATAAATTCTAAATGGCTGGAGCGATTTCAATGAAACTCGGTAAGTTCATAGCACTATTCCGGAGGCCCCCTACCGTGCCCTTCAAATTTTCTTACGTCTCACCAATCCAACATGGCGTCTGTGCGAATTATTTCACCAGTATTCAATATCTCCGAAACTATTCCCGATATCACCCTGGCATGTTTTACGGAGATAAAGGGTACTACTAGAAGTTCACCTATGTGACTTTTGAAAATCTGGTAACTACAAAACCAACATGGCGGCCACGCGAATTTGCGACATTGAAATAGACGTTTCTCGCGATTTAACCAACCAAACGCAATAAAACTTGGCACAGTATATTTTTATACACATTGTAATGCACCGACATCTAACTTCGTTCAATTGTTTACATAACCACAAGATGGCGGATGTGCGAAATATTTCACTGGCATTCTATATCTCCGAAACTATTAGCGGCATCACCCTGACATTGTGTACGGAGATAAAGGGTACTAGTGGAAGTTCATCTATAAACTTTCAAAACCCTGTTAACTACAAAACGAACATGGCGGCCAAGCGAATTTAAATATTTTAATAGATCTTTCTCGCGATTTAATATTCCAAACGCAATTAAATCTGGTACAGGAAATGTTTATACACATTGTAATGCACTGGTATCTAATTTAGTTCAATTGTTTACATAACCTCAAGATGGCGGCTTGCGAATTTTAAAATTAAGTTTTTATTTCTTGTGTCGTAATCATGCGGTCGAAGTGAAAGTTTGAATAATGAACCTACGCAATACTTTTCCTTTAATGGTACATGACTCTATGGCCTATACATTTAACAATCCAACATGGCGTCCATCCGATATATTTAGACGGCTCTGGATATCTACGAATCTATTATACCAATCAAACTGATTTTTTTTATATTCATAGGGCTATGAACTTAAGTTCACCTATAGGACTTTAAATAACCTGGTGATCACAAATCCAACATGGTGGCGACGCGAATTATAAATATTCACATGGACGTTTCTCGCAATTTAGCTATCCGAGTGCAATGAAACTTGGAACAGTAAATCTTTATACGAATGTTAATCCACTGGCATCTACTGTAATTTATTTCAATTTTATCCATAACCACAAGATGGCAGCTGTGCGAAATCTTAAAATCTCCTTGTTACTTCTTGTGTCCTAATCATGCGATTGAAGTTTGAATGCTACACGTACACAATAATCTTCATGTAACAGTACATAACTCTAGGACCTACGTATATAAAATCCAACATGGCGACCATCCGAAATATTTAATCGGTTCTCAATATCTACGAATCTATTACAGCAATCAAACTGAAATTTTGTATGTTGATAGTGGCAGTTAACATAAGTAGGATATATGAAAATAGGCTGTTTAGTTCTTCACGGAACTACTTGCTTAAGCGAAGTTTTATGGGTGTGTGCTCAGCTGAACACTGAACTGTATTCTTTGGTTAAGTAGTGAAATATCAGTTTCCCCTTGTTATCCAGAAAACTTACGGAAGGTATGAGTCAGTCGGGAAGAACCAAGAACCAAGGACCGGTCTCCCAAGAAAAGTGATCGCAATCTGGACGCTGGAATATTTATAGTTCTTCCCTAAAATGAAAGTGACCGCAATCTGGACTGCTAATGAGGTGAACGCAATCTGGAATGACCGCAATCAGGACACAACTGGTCTGATATAGCTCTCTATTCATCCTTGTCCAAAGGTAATTGTTTCATCTGTACATAGTTATCACTCCCTACATCTGAGACAATCTGTATAACATACTCTAACCTTGGTCTACCCTTACAGTTCTTGTCCTCGACCCTTCCTTCCATAACTAAGTTTGCTATTCCTGGGTGCCGTAGCATGTGTCCTAGCAACCTATCTCTTCTCTTCATTAGCTGTCGCCAGAAACATCTCTCCTCTCCCACGTCTTAATAAATCTTCATTTGTTACTCTATCCACCCATATGATCTTCATCATTCCCCTGTAACACCACAAATGATTCTATTCTCCTATATTCTGCTTCGCCAATTCGGCCTCAGGCTTTTCTCGCTACTGATGAGCCGTTGCTTTGCAGTACGTTGCGATGCCTCCGCAAACAATTCTCTCGTACTTTCTCAGGTATTGGAGCCAAACCACATGCCGTCCGAACATCCTCATTTCTGATGTGCTCCAGTCTGGTAAATCCCATTGTTTAGCGAATCATCGTCATTTCCATGTCATGCGACTGGTTTTTTGTTGTCTCTTTGTGACTGGTCAACATTCGGTTCCGTACAGTGCCACTTGTCTAATAATGGTTTCATGGTGTTTAGATTAAAGGTACATGGGCACCTTGGAGTTCTGTGACATGGTGCCTTTTCATCCATTCAGCGTAGATGCTGCTTCAAACATCTGGGACCGTGCAACCTTTTATCGCCCTAAAGAAACAATTCAATTCTGGATCTTAGAATTATTTTTAGGCCGGGAGATTTGTTTGGATACAGACACTGTCTCAAGCCACTGAGACGTCTGCTCATTCCGTGGTGCTTTCCTCTTCACAGTGATTGACAACTGTTCTGTAGTCATGGTGAATGAATGATCGTGTGGCCTCCTGAGAGGTCAAGTTGACGCACGTGGGCGACCTGCACGTCGTAATGGGGATGAAGTGATGATGAAGACGGCACATACACCTAGTCCCCGAGCCACGGGAATTAACCCCAGGAGATTTAAATCCCTGATGGCCCAGCCGGGATGTATTCATGGTAACACACATCGTGTTATTGCACTGAAATCCCCAAAAAGGGGTTGGTTGGTTCCTCAGTTTAGGGGCTGTGACAACGCGATCAGGTAGCCCCGTGTACTTTGGGTGTGTGTAGAATCTGTCTGATAACCGGTGTTAATGGTGATGGTTGTATTAGTGTGTGTTATCTGTAATTCAGGTAAGGACTGCATACGATCAATTTCAAGTAGTTCCTAGTTTTGCTACCAAATGCTATCGTAAACGACACCTAGCCAAAAACATGGCTACTAGATGCCACTGCAACCGGCACCTAGTGGCGAATGTTGGAACTTAGAGAGTGTTAATCAAATCTAACCTACACATTTAGCTTCACACAATTTGTAGATAGTGGATGGTTCTTTTACGCGCCATAAATGTATGACATGGGCCCGCCGGCTTTGGTTGGTTCATCAGTTTAGGGGCTGTGTCAACGTGGTCATGTAGCACCGTGTACTTTGGATGTGTGTTGAATCTGTCTGATAACCAGTGTTAAATGTGATGACTGTATTAATGTGTCTTATCTGTTTTCAATTCAAGTGAGGACTGCATACTTAGAATTGTTTCAAGTAGTTCCTTCTTTTGCCGCCAAACGCCACTGTCAACGACTACTAGTTCAGAACTTGATTACCAGATGCCTCCGCAGTCGGCTCCTGGCGACCAACGTCGGAACCTAAGAGCGTTTGTCGAATGTTTAACCTATATATAATTTAGCTTCACACAGGTGTAATTAGTGGAAGGTTCTTTAACATGCCATAAATCTATGACATGGGCCCACGGGCTTTACTTCCCCTCCAAAGGAAGGCATACTGAGGGATTTGGAACGCTCTTAATAAATCCGACGACTTCAGGCAGGTTTGAACCCGCGATCTTCGGCATAGAAGAACAGCATGTTAGCAACTACGCCACCGAAGCTGTCCATCCCCAAAATTGTAGGTGCTACAGTGAGGGCCAATGATCCCAGTATTGGTTGAATACTGGGACTGTCTCAAGCCACTGAGACGTCTGCTCGTGCGGTGCTTTCCTTGCCACAGTGTTTGACAACCGTTCTGTAGTCATGGTAACACTTTCAGTGTTATCGCACCGAAATCCCGAAAATGGTGAGCGCTACAATGAGGGCCAATGATCCCAGTAATATGCCGCATCCTCTTGGCCCACGCGAGCCCAAGGAATGTCTCGCCCACCCGCCACTGCTCTGTCCCGACACCTGCTTCCTCTCGCCAAATTACTTCCTACTTCTGGCTAGCGATCCGATTAAAACAGGGAATCACATGATTTCCATAGCACACTTGTAACCTTGACTATGAACGCTGATGTAATCCTTCAATTGCCTGGCTAACTTCTGATTACTCAGTCATTTGTCTTCGTGCTGCATGCTCTTGGCTGTCATAACTGCTGTACTTATGGGCAGAAGTAAGAAGATGATTTGTACGTAAAATGTTCTTCAGTTGGTAAACACGTAATGGAGAAGACTAAATATCTAGGGGGTGCCTGGCTGCGTGGTACAGTGGTAAAGTTTTCACCCACTGTAGTTGAGGGATTAAATTCTGGAGTATTAAGTAAGTTGGCACTTGAGGGTGCTTAAATGTGGGGGAGACTTGTCAGTAGATCGGCACGTTAACGAATTCCCTTCAGAGCAAAATTCCGGAACCGCAGCGTCTTAAAAAAAAGCCACAGTTGTTGAAAGGAATGTAAAAATTCAAAACTATTGTTTTCTGATTGAAAATCCCTGAAATAAAGGTATTCATACACGTTTTAAGAACATTTCCATAATTTAAACCAAATTTGTTGAAGTTGTTTTAGTAGAACGAAATAATTTAAATTTTATGGGTGACAAAAAATGTATTTTATAAAACAAAATTCGCATTTTGTGCGATCACCTAGCAACTTACACAATGAACTTATTTCAATTTTTCTTTCACATAACTATTAACATTAGTGTTTGTCCACTACTAAATTTATTACCAGTAGTTTATGTCAATTTTACCAACAAATATAACATATTCTTTAACAAATGTAAAATTAAAACAAAAGTATTTTCATTTCTTCTTACTCAGTTTTTGAATGGGGACATAGCTTTTCACATATTTAGTACAGAGCATTAAGAAGTTTATAATCGTAAATTTGAGACCCTGTTGAGAATGATAGGTGAATTAGAGCTTGAGTTATTATTGATGTTTGAATCCGTAAGAAACACAATTCTTAGATAGTGAGTCAATTAAGTTTGTATTGCATTATGATTAGACACGTGGGCCCTGGTGCATTGCAATTTCCTTAAAGTAGAAGAAATAAGCTGAAAAAAAGTGAAAATTCAAATGCGCAATTTCAAACGCATATGAATAACTAAACAAACTACACACTTCTATGATCTTTGGAACATTAATCCAATTATTAGGAAATTTCATTGTGAATATGTAGTGTCCAACAGCTTAGTCGTGATGAAACACCTGATGTCTTGTGATCTTCAAAATTAAGCAACATTGGGCGTGGTCATAACTTAGATGGATCACCGGTTCTGGGGGACGATGTGCTGTTGGCAGGGGAAGGGAAGGAGGAGCGGAAAGGAACTGGCCACCCTACCACATGTAATTACAGATCAGAAACATCTACTTGGAACCTGCTCTATAAAGCAGAAAAATCTTCTTCGTCGTAGATGTAGTGGTTCCATAAGAGTAAATGTTTGTAAATTCTATAATCCTCCTAAGCTTATCAAGCAAAAAGAAAAAGTGATAACTTCCACCACACAATAGAGATGATATTCAAGTACATTTTGAAAATGTTCTCTGTTTTATTCTGGGAATGTACCAAGGTACACACTTCACAAAATATTATGTACACACATTATAGAATATTCCAGGAATGCATGGTTGGGTAAGTTACTTTTTAAAAATAAATAAATAAATAAATTACAATTACCGTTACTTACCAAAAATAATAATGAAGTTACTGTCACTGTTACTTTGTTTAAAAAGAAACACATCGTCAATATTCCGTTGCTTTTGTAATGGATCTGTCTGTTAGGTAGTCAGCCCGATGGCTGGTTGGATCCTCAAAAAGTACCGCCATTACGTTATGTGAGTAGATACCCACAAAAACCCAAGGCAGCGCTATTTTGAGGCGTTCTAGGCAAGAAGAGGAGTGAGGTAGTTTGCCATTGCTTTCTTAGCAACATAATATTACTTTCCCCACTCTATAAGTCTCTTGATTGAAACGGAATAGTGCCTTCCAATAATGTGAAAAATCAAACTGAATTGACAATTTATTGTCATTTAATGAATGTAAAACAAATATAATGGAATGCAGCCGAAATAATCAGAAACCCCTATGGTCGTCAAATTGGCAGGTGAAAAGCTAAAGGAAGTAGGAGACTTTTGCTACTTAGGAAGCAAAATGACCAGTGATTGACGAAGCAAAGAGGATATAAAAGGTAGGTTGACTCAGGCAAGGAAAGCATTTCTACAGAAAATAAATTTGTTGACATCAAATAAAAGTTGATGTTAGGAAGTCATTTTTGAAAGCCTGTGTCTAGAGTAGGGGTACCCAACCTTTTTTTTAAACTAAGGGCCACATTGTAAATAGTTGGGGGACCTTGCGGGCCAATGATACTCCGGGAAGTTTGGGGGGGGGGGGGGTATGGATTTTGTTTTAAATATAGGTGCAATATGGTGACTTTTTTTTGGCTGCCTGAGCTTAGTTGTTCCCGTTTTATATACTGTATTTATTTATAGTGGATAAAAATAAAACATTAAAAAAGACATATTTTTAATAAATCCCTTTAAAATAGAAGTACGCTGATGTTCAACACTCTCATACAGCCAGTGGCGGCTGCCGGATAATTGTTCTGGGTGTTACACTATTTTCATTAAAGGGCGGAGGGGTTAGGTGGTAGGGTAAAAGACTGTTTGATATCGGAGAAAACTGCATTCAATTGCGCGGTGAAACGTATGTATCTCAATCATCACGAATGCCGCATTTCAGAGAACATCACATTGTCATCAGATTAAATGGATTATAAGTTAGTCTACATGAAAACCTTCACGAGAACGAAACAACGTAAATTGTATACGAGGGTGAGAAAGAACCACGAGTGTCACAAGAACGCGCAAATTACATTGCAAGACATGGTATCGGCAGTTTACGGAGCATCACGGATGTCTCAGTCCGCGCCTCGGCTCCTTTGTTGCAATCAGTGGGCAACGACCAGCCGAGTTAACTGTTGGGATAGGACTTACTCGGTCTAGCATCTCTGCCATACCCTTCACTGTTGAGATCTGGTCGGTGCTTGGGCTTGCCAACGACCAAACGGACGAGCGCTCCTAGAGAGTTGGCGTGCTTTGCTTTCTCAGACAGTTCACAGTAACTTACTTTAAGATTTCCTGAATTATTAAAGAACAAAATTATGAATTCCTAAACATATAAAAGAGAACGTGCAGCTTATATTACAAAAAACAAGTAGTTCCGTGAAGAACTATACAGCCTATTTTCATATATCCTACTTATGTTAATTGCCACTATCAACATACACAATTTCTGTTTGATTGCTGTAATAGATTCGTAGATATTAAGAACCGACTAAATATTTCGGATGGTCGCCATGTTGGATTTTATATATGTACTGTTACATGCAGATTATTGTGAACGTGTAGTATTCAAACTTCAATCGCATAATTAGGACACAAGAAAAAACAAGGAGATTTAAAATTTTTTCACAGCTGCCATCTTGAGGTTATGGAAACAATTGAAATAAATTAGATGCCAGTGGATTAACATTCGTATAAGGATTTACTGTACCAAGTTTCACTGCACTCGGATGGTTAAATTGCGAGAAACATCCATGTGAATATTTATAATTCGCGTCACCGCCATGTCGGATTTGTGATCACCAGGTTATTTAAAGTCCTATAGGTGAACTTAAGTTCATAGCCCCTATGAACATAAAAAATGCAGTTTGATTGCTAAAATAGATTCGTAGATATTCAGTATCGCCTAAATATTTCGTATGGTCGCCATGTTGGATTGTTAAATGTATAGGCCATAGAGTCATGTACCATTAAAGGAAAATTATTGCGTAGGTTCATTATTCAAACTTTCACTTCGATCGCATGACTACATCACAAGAAATAAAAACTTAATTTTAAAATTCGCACTGCCGCCATCCTGAGGTTATGTAAACAATTGAACTAAATTAGATACCAGTGGATTACAATGTGTATAAATATTTCCTGTACCAGGTTTCAGTGCGCTTGGAACATTAAATCGCGAGAAAGGTCTATTTAAAATTTTCAAATTCGCTTGGCCGCCATGTTCGTTTTGTAGTTAACCGGTTTTTGAAAGTCTTATAGATGGACTTCCAGTAGTGCCCTTTATCTCCGTACAAAATTTTAGGGAGATACCGCTAATAGTTTCAGAGATATAGAATGCCGGTGAAATATTTCGCACATCCGCCATCTTGTGATTATGTAAACAAGTGAACGAAGTTAGATGTCGGTGCATTACAATGTATATAAACATACACTGTACCAAGTTTCATTGCGTTTGGCTGGTCAAATCACGAGAAACGTCTATTTAAAAGTCGCAAATTCGCTTGGCCTCCATGTTGGTTTTGTAGTTACCAGGTTTTCAAAAGTCACATAAGTGAACTTATAGTAGTTTCCTCTATCACCATAGAAAATGTCAGGATAATATCGGTAATAGTTTCGGAGATATTGAATGCTGGTGAAATATTTCGCACAGCCGCCATGTTGGATTGGTGAGTCGTAACAAAATTTGAAGGGCACGGTCGAGGTCGCCGGGAATAGTGCTATGAACTTTCCGAGTTTCATTGAAATCGCTCCTGCCGTTTAGATTTTATTAGGGGGGGACACACACACGAATCACACACACACACACGCACACACACACGGACAAAAGGTGATCTCATAAGCCTATTTTTTCAAAATTGAAAATAGGCTAAAAATTACGGAGTTAATTGTTTTTCTGGGATTAATCTGGTCGTTGTGCAACACTGCAGCCTTATTGTCGGCCGCCACTGCATACAGCATGAATGACAAAGAGTGAATATTTATGTTCATTAAACACAATATTATTAATCAAATTATGAAATAAAGATCATAATAATTTAGTTTAGTGCGACGACTGGAAAAGCGTTGTACCGGTACTTACAATTTCTCTCCACTTACAAAGGATCGAACTTAGTTGTACCAATCATTAATAAGGATTTAAGTGTTCATCAGTGAGTCAGTGACCTTGGATAGGGGTGTACGCGCACTGCTTTGTCTAGTTGGCTTTAGTAGTTTCAAAGTTTTGGCGACACGGCTCGGACGCGGAGTGGCGGGCCGGACAAAATATTCTCGCGGGCCGGATCCGTCCCGCTGGCCATAGTTTGAGCAGTCCTGGTCTGGAGCGTGGCACTCTATGGAAGTGAAACTTGGACTGTTGGTACAGCAGGAAAGAGGAGAATAGAAGCATTTTGAATGTGGCTTTACAAGAGCATTCTGAGATGAGATGGGTACATAGAGTAACAAATAAAGACGAGTGGGAGAGGAGATATCTTTCTGGTGACAGCTAATGAAGAAAAGAGATAGGTTGGCAGTACACATACCAAGATAACCAGAAATAGAAAACTTTGTTATGGATGGAATGGTTGAGGATAAGAACTGTAGGGGTAGACCAAGGTTATAATATGTTAAACATATTGTCTTGGGTGTAAGGTATGTACAGTACAGATGAAACGATTAGCTCAGGATAGAAAGCCATGGAGAGCTGTATCAAAAGACTGAAGACTCAAACAAGACATTATATGATTATTGTGGTTGTCTCAACGCTGTAGATTTACGACTATTCTCTTAGGGACAAAATTAATAGTTGTTATACCCTGACTTTCCCGCTGCCCTTCAATCACTTCCTTCTCATATCCTTGTCTAACCTTATCCTACTGAGATCAGATCAGAGGTCACTTGGGTTCAGGAGCCTAGGCATATCACTGATATAGAATCACAAGTTGGTCAAACCACCTCGTGGTGTAGTGGCTAACATTCTTGGCTGTCGCGCCGAAGGTCTGAGTTCGATTCACAGCTCTGCTAAGATATTATAATTCTGTACTGAGGATTGGAACTGCTGAACTAAATAAATGTATATATATTAAATACCATCACCCACAAACTTGTAGACATGGATTTAACGCCCTAAGTGTAAAGGACGGATGATGATCGCTTGACGATCGAATCTGGTCATCCAAGTGAATTCATTAATTTCTTGTATTTTTTTTTCACCTTTAAGAAATCACTCATTCCAATTGTGTAAAATTGTGTTGACCGACTGAAAGGCATTAATTTCGAGTATCGTATATTTATTTTGTTCCAACAATTATTCTTACTGATTTATTAATTCAAGATTTAGATAATTTTCTTTTAAATCGCATATGCTCCCATCTCGGCTTCACCCAGTAACTCTGCGTCTGGGAGTTGAACACTGTTTCTCAACAGATATAACTGGGGATAGTTACAGGCCAACCGCAAAGGTGACCATTTCACTTAGGTGTAAAAGGAAAGGCCAAGGAAGGGATTTTGGAAGGAATCAACCGTGGACCTGTTCAAAGGAACCGTCCCGGCATTTGCCTGGTGGTGAAAATGGGAAACGACGAAGGACATATTCAGAACGACCAAGATGGGATTCAGAGACCACGCGCTCTTCCGATACCAGCGAGGCACGAGGTAGGCCTACTGCGTTAGCGCTCTCGGGCACCGTAGCCGGTTTGACCAATTTGTAATTTTTAAAATTTATAATCCTCCAATTACACTAAGGGGGATGCGTGGCGCAGTTGGCAGAAGCACTTGGTCTCAAACTGAAAGGGAGTGGGTTCGATCCCCACCTAGGTAGTGGATTTTAGATACAAAACTACCACTTTCGGAAACGCAACTAGCACTGGGCTTCACTAAGCCTACACCAGAAATGAGTACCAGAGTAATTCCTGGGAGCAAAGACGGCCGGGCATGGAGCTGACAACTCCATCCCATATAGTGCCGATGTCACAAAAAGTGGAAGCCTCTACCTTCCACTACTCCCAGGACCTCCATGGCCTGTACGGAGTTGGCTTTGCTTTGCCAATCATAATAAACCTTTGGCCCAAAGAGACGGAGAAGCTGTCTCAGGCGACTTGGCTCCTCGAAGATATTTGCCACGGGGTGGGATGAAATGGCATAACAACGATGAATAAAGAGAATCTCAGGAGAAGCTCCGACGGAGTTTAGTGTTTTGCAATATATCTACATATTAGGTGATTGCAAAAAGTTCATCGAGGACGTCCAAGGTGTTCAGCTGTCAACACGTAGCTAGCACTTTGAGCAAATAAAAGAAAATGCTGTATAAACCGTTTTAAATAATTGACATCAATTTCCCGCTAGTGTTAATTCAGTAACGTGTGGCTGGTGAACTCATGTTTCAGTGCTCGTGGACCAGTTGCCTGGCTAAACTTGCTAGTCACGGTGGTGGGGCTCGGATCTCAACCTGTGGTCGTCTGCCTCACATAAATCCTCATTACTGTGGATTGTCCCCAGGAAGAGGAAGTGCTCGTTGTCTGAGCTGGTCTAGAGTCACGTGCCAAGTGCTTCATCCCGTCTTCATACGCCATCCATAACCTTGTTCCTCATTATCGGGCTCATCAACGTTAATATGTAGTTTTGTCGATGTACATAGCCACATCCTTTTGGAAATGAAGATGTGATATAGGCCTGCACTGGAAATAATAATAATAATAATAATAATAATAATAATAATAATAATAATAATATCGTATGGCCTCGGATGCCTGGTGCAAGCTTTGTAATTTGACACCCAGAGGGTAGCTTGCATGTCGAATTTCGTTGTTCCATGAATCATTATGAAAGTCAAGGAGGTTAGATAACAGATATCTAAGCTCCTTGAACATTATAGTGCTTTCTAGTAGAGAAATGAGGAACTTTGTGTTGGCGGAAACTCCCGAGATTAATTTTGCCATTATGAACTCGGCCTACTGAATTCAAATGGGTTCTTTGACATGCCAACATCGTATGACATGCGTATCGTATTTTTTCCGCCTTTCAAAAATCACTTACCACAGCCAGGGGCGAACCTGCAATCTTGGGGTTAGTAGACCGACACGCTATCCACTCACCCACCGTGGCAAGCTATAATAATAATAATAATAAACTAAAGGAATAAATAGTAGAATGCTTCTAAAAATTAAAAATCCCCTTGATTCCCTTTGCAATTCTCTCAAACAACGGGTAAGAAGCAAGCCAGTTCATAAACAAACTTCATAAAATAGCGGCAAAAACCGGTTTTCCAAATTTCATATGAAATGACAAAATATATGAAAGGCAATAAATCAGGATTCAACAACCAACCGTTACTCATCAAATTCAAAAATAAATCTCTCAAGTCGAAAAATCAAAGTACCCAGGTAAAATTATTGAACCTGTAGGGAAAAACCGCCAAGTAAAGAAACAAAGAATTATAAAATTAAAAAGACCTACAAAACATCTGTTACAAAACAGAAACTTAGGAGATAACACCACTGTCGTCAAACCAAGAGAATTTTGCATGCCCGAAACGCTGAAATGGACGGCAGCTCACTAGTAATGGACTTTGGAAAGTAAGAGAACTCGCCAGAAAGGACGTTTGAACCAAAATATGAAAATGGAAATTGGACAAAATAAGAAGAAACTACATGAAATCTATCAAAACACAGCTACAATCAGAAAAACGTGATTAAAATACTATGGTCACTATTAATGAATGTCCATAAGAATTGGCTAGCACAAATAAACCAAGACCAGGAATATGGTATTAACGCGAAATCGTATGATATGAGGATACCAGTTTGAATGTTGTCAGACTAAATTATATACAAATATATACAAGTAAAACAGGAATTCATAAATAAAACGAGATTGCATCATTGACCAAATACTGTACGTACAAATGGCAATACACAAAAAAAAAACAAAAAAGAAACACACATATAATCTTCAATTTAAACAAACACCACATTTGAATGTCCAGCATTTTTAACCAGTTCACAGCTTTTTAATTTGCCTCGTGGAAGTCCTTCTTTGTTCCACTGAACTTTCGAAGTGGGCACTCCACGGCAAAGTGATGGATAGTCTTAAGCACGCTTGCATAGTCACAGTAAAGTTTCCCAGAGATCATCCATTTTTGCTTCCAGAATTGGCACGTTCCATGTTGAGTTTTTACATGATTTAGTGATGACCACACTTTCCTGGGTAAATTGAAACCAAGAGGACACTGTATTACTTACTTACTCCTTGGCGCTACAGCCCTTGTAGGGCCTTGGCCTCCCGGATAATCTCCACCCATTCTTCCCTGTTGACTGCTTTGGTTCTTCATTATTCTGTCTTCCATCTTTCTCAGATCCTCCTCCACGTTATCCAGCCATCTTGTCCTAGGTCTTCCCCTTACACGACGTCCTCTTGACTTCCCGTTAAAGACCTTCCTTACCATCCTGTTCTTTGTCATTCATTCTACTGTACATGTCCCAACCAACGCAGTCTACTGCTCTTTATAAGGTGCATTCAAAAAGTAACGAGGCGGAGGCTGGAATGCGCAAACCGGTGACGACATCGGCTAATCGTGGCGTGTGTAACTAGATGTGGTTCCGACCAGAGCGTGGAAGGTCACAGTCCGTCGCTAGAGGGCACGAGTGCACGTCACGTGACGATACAAAGCGAGCAGCAGCATGCATCAAACGTCCAACCAAGACCAAGACAGTAGACCATTCGACATGCTTCCTGGTGTAGTTAAAGACTGTGGGTCACCAATTGGGCACACACTTTCTGCAAGTGCAATCGTTCCTTCATGATGGTGGGCACACTTCCGACGCTAAATCCGACCACGGCGACTATGGCGTTCACTGTCACTCGGCAGTCCTGGGTAATGAGTGTATCAACCTGCTGGACGTTGTCATCGGTAATGCAGGGGGGTTCCCCAGACCGGGCATCATCGGCTAACGACACCCGTCCTTCCCTGAAGCGCTTGTGCCACGCCTTGACCCTTGCAAGGGACATGCAGGGTTCGCCGTACACTCGTGACAATCGGTGATGAATGTCCGTTCCCCCTACTTTCGCTGTCAGAAAGCGAAGAACGCCTCTTTGCTCTTCGTTTGACGCCTCCTTGTTACAGTTTGCAATGCGACTGGCAGCGTTGGACGATTGATGCATGCTGCTGCTCGCTTTGTGTCGTCACGTGACGTGCACGCGTGCTCTCTAGCGACGGGCTGTGACCTTCCACACTCTGGTTGGAACCACACCTCGTTACACACGCCACGATTAGGCCATGTCGTCACCGGTTTGCGCATTCCAGCCTCCAGCTCGTTACGTTTTGAACGCACCTTATGTTTCCACTTCTATATCTGGTTTACCATACAATTCTCTTATCTCCATATTATTTCTAATTCGCCGAAAGTCACCCTCTTTTACTGGTCCATACACTTTCCTGAGTATCTTCCTTTCCCATCTCCTTTACAAATCCTCATCACCTTGTGTCATGGTCCAAATCTCTGAACCATATATCACCATAGGTCTCAATACCGTACGATATACAGTCAACTTCAGATTCCTGATAAGGTGTCTGGCTTTAAATACTTTGCTTAAATCAAAGTAACTCGTATTTTAGCAGCTATAGAAGGACATTCTATTGCTAAACATAATTGTTCCCTTTCTGTAGGATCAAGTATTAATAATTCTTGTAGATGGTGGTGGCAGGAAAGAAGGCTCAAAATACTTTCACTATTCCATTTCTTGTGGCTTCATTTATTGGGCTAACGATAAAGCAGATGCATTTCTTATATACTCTACTAATTTACTTACTTACTTTCTTATCTAAATTTCATAACTGCCTACCTACATCCCTGCCACCGACCGCAGATCCACCCTCGCAGAAAAGACGGCAGCCTCCCTCGCGTCCTGTTTTCTTCATGTCACTGTCTTCTGCATGCCATTACCCACACAGGCAATAATAACTTGCTCACGGCTGCTTGTGACATATTTCTACACTCCATGAAAAACAACGTTTATTGGTTCTAAAAATAATACCCTCTCCCGCACACATTTTGAGGTCATTTATCCCCAGATTTCACCCTTATCTATTTTCCCAGATTTCTCCTGCTTGAGAGCTATTGATATTGGTGTAGTTGGCTATTTCACTGAATAGTACATCACCTCGTAAGATATGAATATAATAATATATTTCTTTTGATCCAATTTCCAAAGTATGTACAGGTCCAATATCACCTATCCTACAATTAGTAGAAGTTGTGAAGTGAGAAGTCTGAGGTACCTGAATGACCAGAGCATCACCATCGGGCCTATATTCTTGGTCTTTATTTTCACCCTCATAGCCATTATCACTATAATATTAACTTCGTCAATATCTGCTACATCCACTAGAACATCACTTTCACCACTAAACTGCTTGCCACGGTGGGTGAGTGGTTATCATGTCGGTCTACCAACCCCAAGCTTGCAGGTTCGCTCCTGGCGATGGTAAGTGGTTTTTGAAGGGCGACAAAAATCACGACACCCATGTCATACGTTGTTGGCATGTTAAAGAACCCATTTGAATTCCATACGCCGTGTTCATAATGGCAAAATTAATCTCGGGATTTTCCGCCAACACAAAAGTTCCCCCTTTCTCTACTAGAAAGCGCTGTAGTGTCAAGGAGCTTAGATATCTAACCTCCTTGACTTTCATAGCGCCCCAAGGAACAACAAAATTCGACTAGCACGCTTCCCTCAGGAAGTGTGCCCACCATCATGAAGGAACGATTGCACTTGCAGAAAGTGTGTGCCCAATTGGTGACCCACAGTCTTTAACTACACCAGGAAGCATGTCGAATGGTCTACTGTCTTGGTCTTGGTTGGACGTTTGATGCATGCTGCTGCTCGCTTTGTGTCGTCACGTGACGTGCACGCGTGCTCTCTAGCGACGGGCTGTGACCTTCCACACTCTGGTTGGAACCACACCTCGTTACACACGCCACGATTAGGCCATGTCGTCACCGGTTTGCGCATTCCAGCCTCCAGCTCGTTACGTTTTGAACGCACCTTATGTTTCCACTTCTATATCTGGTTTACCATACAATTCTCTTATCTCCATATTATTTCTAATTCGCAGAAAGTCACCCTCTTTTACTGGTCCATACACTTTCCTGAGTATCTTCCTTTCCCATCTCCTTTACAAATCCTCATCACCTTGTGTCATGGTCCAAATCTCTGAACCATATATCACCATAGGTCTCAATACCGTTCGATATACAGTCAACTTCAGATTCCTGATAAGGTGTCTGGCTTTAAATACTTTGCTTAAATCAAAGTAACTCGTATTTTAGCAGCTATAGAAGGACATTCTATTGCTAAACATAATTGTTCCCTTTCTGTAGGATCAAGTATTAATAATTCTTGTAGATGGTGGTGGCAGGAAAGAAGGCTCAAAATACTTTCACTATTCCATTTCTTGTGGCTTCATTTATTGGGCTAACGATAAAGCAGATGCATTTCTTATATACTCTACTAATTTACTTACTTACTTTCTTATCTAAATTTCATAACTGCCTACCTACATCCCTGCCACCGACCGCAGATCCACCCTCGCAGAAAAGACGGCAGCCTCCCTCGCGTCCTGTTTTCTTCATGTCACTGTCTTCTGCATGCCATTACCCACACAGGCAATAATAACTTGCTCACGGCTGCTTGTGACATATTTCTACACTCCATGAAAAACAACGTTTATTGGTTCTAAAAATAATACCCTCTCCCGCACACATTTTGAAGTCATTTATCCCCAGATTTCACCCTTATCTATTTTCCCAGATTTCTCCTGCTTGAGAGCTATTGATATTGGTGTAGTTGGCTATTTCACTGAATAGTACATCACCTCGTAAGATATGAATATAATAATATATTTCTTTTGATCCAATTTCCAAAGTATGTACAGGTCCAATATCACCTATCCTACAATTAGTAGAAGTTGTGAAGTGAGAAGTCTGAGGTACCTGAATGACCAGAGCATCACCATCGGGCCTATATTCTTGGTCTTTATTTTCACCCTCATAGCCATTATCACTATAATATTAACTTCGTCAATATCTGCTACATCCACTAGAACATCACTTTCACCACTAAACTGCTTGCCACGGTGGGTGAGTGGTTATCATGTCGGTCTACCAACCCCAAGCTTGCAGGTTCGCTCCTGGCGATGGTAAGTGGTTTTTGAAGGGCGACAAAAATCACGACACCCATGTCATACGTTGTTGGCATGTTAAAGAACCCATTTGAATTCCATACGCCGTGTTCATAATGGCAAAATTAATCTCGGGATTTTCCGCCAACACAAAAGTTCCCCCTTTCTCTACTAGAAAGCGCTGTAGTGTCAAGGAGCTTAGATATCTAACCTCCTTGACTTTCATAGCGCCCCAAGGAACAACAAAATTCGACTAGCACGCTTCCCTCAGGGCGTCAAATAACAAAGTTTGCACCCGTCACCCGAGGCCATACGATATTATTTTTATTATTACCACTAAACGATTCTGTATCGCTTTCGGCGTTTATATTAAGCTCAGTTTCAATGTCCGCAATACTCAAACCAGCCATGATAACAAGAGTACGCAGCTCATCCAGACCTGTCAATGTTTGCATGGAATTATGCTCTTCATTTGTTTATTTCCTAAGCCTTCTTGATTCTACATGCTCATCCAAGCATAATGATATCTCTGACTATGATATAAGACAATTGCCAAAACTTTCAATCAAATCAGCGCTAAAACCCTTTCATGTTAAGGTTTCACCCATATTGACATACGGATTGGAGAATATCTGGTCATATCTACACATGAGACATCTCGAGCAGTTAGAAAGATTAAGAACACTCTTTTTAAAGAAGGCCCTGTGCATCTCAAAGTATACCCCTTCGAGTTTGGTATATGTCTTGACTCGCGAGTTATTTTACATGGAAGAACTTCTTCTTCAACTACTGCTAACCTCTACACAAGGGTATTTGCAGCTCATGGAAAAACTCCACTTAACCCATTAACGTCATTTGACGAGCTGTGGTCGCGCGTTATCACATTTAGTACAGTACAGCTGCACAGAAGAAACCCCCTTGGTTCCAAAAACCGTGCTATGGTTGGCTTTTAGTAAATCGTTAGAAAAGCACAAGAAAAGCTTAACTGAAAATTTCAGAATAATTTGCACGATCATTTTGTCGGAAAACTCAAATCATTTTTGAAAAGCGTTTTTCTCTGAATCGACGTATTTTAAAGAAAAGATTTTTCAACAAAAAATGTAGAGGACATTGTCACCAACAATTTATCTCAGGTCATGTCATACGTTTTGAAATGCAGAAGCTAGCTGGCGCCAAAGTTTCCAAAAAAGTGTTTTTTTTTGCCTTTTGTCCTAGAAAAATGTTTTGTTCACAAAGGAGCGAATCAGAAATGTGTTCCCCTCAAAATTGTCTACAACATTTATTGAAACATTTTTTTCCTCCGACTTACCATTCCAAAGTTATAGTCTGCCGAAGTGTGAAAGTTGTCCGACACCGGT
Source organism: Meconema thalassinum (assembly GCA_946902985.2). Classification (NCBI taxonomy): domain Eukaryota; kingdom Metazoa; phylum Arthropoda; class Insecta; order Orthoptera; family Tettigoniidae; genus Meconema; species Meconema thalassinum. The sequence continues at coordinate 457,231,828 of OX336388.2, forward strand.
CCCGGTCTAAACTACGCCCACCGCTCTCTCCGCAGTAACAATAGTAGCCTTGACTACGCAGTGTTGCATTTGCTGCGCTATAACTTTGGAACGGTAATCGGAGGAAACAAACGTTTAAATAAATGTTGCAGACAATTTTTAGAGGAACAAATTTCTGATTCACTCTTTTGTGAAAAAATAAATAAATAAATAAATAAAAACAAGATGTTCAGTAAAGAACATATAGCCTACTTTCTCCTAAATGTATGAGTATAGTTATAACTCGTTGTTATTATCAAAGAGTATAATAGAACTATTCTTTGTTGAAGACCTTAGAAACGATTTACCTCTACCAAACGCCACGACCTAGATAAAAACTGCTACCATCATTGAAGAAAGAAAGAAAGATAAGAAGTATATCAAGAATGTTATGGATCTGGAGACATAATCGACCGGACTGGCGGCGTGGCTCAGCGGTAACGTTCTCGCTTGCTGGGCCCAAGGTTGCAGGTTCGTATCCTGGCGCAGTCAGCTGGCATTTGAGGGTGCACAAATGCGAGGGAGCCGTGTCAGTACATTTACTGGCACGTTAAAGATCCCCTTCGGGCCAAAATTCTGGCACCCCGGTGTCTCTAAAAGCAGCAGTAGTTAAAAGGGATGTAAAACCAATAACATTATTATTATTATTATTACGACCTGCCGTGGGCAACATCCAACTTTGAGTTGAGGCATGTCTTTACACGTCTGGTTGTGCATGGCTTTCACAACCCTAATTGAATTAACAAATCTTTCCATGACCCTACAGAGACGTGTGTATACAAACTATGTGGATATTTTCGATAATATAATCCTAACAGAGCGAGTGCATTCTAGCGGCCAGAATAAGAAACTTTTCAATAAAATCTGGAAGTTACCTTTTTGGCAGCTAGATGTCTCGAGTAAATATGCTGGCGAATTATGTTTTAATTAAATATATATTTTACACCATAATGTGGACAATATAACGCTTAATAACATTTTCAAGTAACGCAAAATAGGCTGTTACAAACCCTTTAAAATAAAAAGTTAAAATGTATCGTAGTATCAACTTGTCATTCTTCAAATTCGATGCGCATAGAATGATAATGGTATAGTAATCAATGGATCCCCACGTAGACTAGTCGGGATATCTAGTGGTGAAATATCGAACAATATAATCCTAACAGAGCGAGTGCATTCTAGCGGCCAGAAGAAGAAACTTTTCAATAAAATCTGGAAGTTACCTTTTTGGCAGCTAGATGTCTCGAGTAAATCTGCTGGCGAATTATGTTTTAATTAAATATATATTTTACACCATAATTTGCACAATATAACGCTTAATTTTAAAACATCTGAGTCATTACAAAACAATAAACATATAACATTTCAAGCAAAAAAACTAGCTCCGAACGGGTTTGAACCATAGGAATCTGAGCGACAGGCTATCGCTCTACCACTGAGCTAATTGTGTCAACGAATATCGTTCTATTTAAAATGACTTACATAGAACTTGTTAGCAAATAATGATTTATACTAAACGATTTCATCACTGGAGTATATTATTTATATATAAAGCATTTCATACAAAGTTTATTTATTTTTTATCAGTACGCTATATTGCATTCAATACTCAAATTAGTGAAATATAAGTCAGGCACAAGATATCCGCTGCCATCTTGTCTTATTAATGAATCAGCTGAGCTTTTTAAAATCACGTCTGCACTATAGTATTACAAAATAAACTTTTAATTTCGTACGTGCCTCTTCCTTTAGAACAGTTAAAACGATTCTCGGCTCGATAATCGGAACTGGTGGGTCCCATGATATGGATTATAAAGTTTGCATAATTCGCACGGCCGCCATCCTGAAATGGTATGGCGGACGACCTTGTAGTTTGGTCACAAGACGCATCCTATACGAAGGTATGTTGTTACCAAATTTGGTAGAGATTGGATGATTTGGTTAGTCGTTATTTGATTTTACGTTTTGAACGTTTGAGTGGTCGCCATTCAGTTTTAGTAAAGATGGCGGCGATATAAAACATGACACTGAGGTGTCCTTTGCTAGTGCTACCTTTGTACCAAATTTCGTTCAATTCGCATTCACCGTGTTCGAATTGATAGGGGGGGACAGACATTCAGAGTACACACACTCACACACACACACACAGACTCACACACACACATACACACACACAGACTCACACACACACATACACACACACAGACAGACACACTTTTTTTCGCCCTGTGTTGATCTCATAAGTCTACTTTCATTTTTTGCAAAAATCGAAAGTAGGCTAATAATTCTAGGACAAAAAGTGATAAAACACTTTTTGGGAAATTTTGGTGCCACCTAGCTTCTGCATTTCAAAACGTATGACATGACCTCAATCAGACAAATTGTAGGTGACAATGTCCTCTACATTTTTTGTTTAAAAACCTTTCTTTAAAATACCTAGATTCAGAGAAAAACGCTTTTCTTTTTTTTTGAGTCTTCCGACAACATGATACTACAAATTATTCCGAAATTTAGAGTTAAGCTTTTTTTGTGCGATTCTAACGATTTACAAAAAGCCAACCATAGCACGGTTTTTGGAACAAAACCGTTCCAGCTGTACTGTACTAATTAGCACATAAATCATATGACGAGCTCTACTTGCGGTGACGCATTGCTTTATTTACGTTCTTGTATTCCTATCTCGTGTCCGTATAACTTACCAGAATCCGGAAAAAATCACATTGTATATCCTTTTAGCGGATACAGTGGGGTTTTCAATAAGCTAACGTCTCGCAGGAGTAAACTGAAGCAAATGAAGTTCCAGGACAAACTACCAAGGAAGAAGGTGATAATAATAATAATAATAATAATAATAATAATAATAATGTTATAGGTTTTACGCCCCTTTTAAATACAATGGCTTTTAAAGACACCGGGTTGCCGGAATTTTGCCCCGAAGGGGATTATTAACGTGCCAGAAAATCTACTGAAACGGCTCCCTCGCATTTGCGCACTCTCAAATGCCAGCTGATTACGCCAGGATACGAACCTGAAACCTTGAGCCCAACAAGCGAGAACGTAACCGTTTAGCCACACAGCCATTCAAGGAAGAAGAGAGGTAGCCTCTGGACAAAGGAGAGAAAAGAACAACACATCAGAGGATGCATGACTACTGGGCAAACATCGAGACCCATTGCAAACAAAATTAGTTGAATGTTGTGGTCCTTAGTTGGCCTATATGGAAAAAGGAGAAGAAGAAGAAGAAGAAGAAGAAAATCAAACATTGCAGACATGAAAATCAAGATCGCTAAATTCTTAGAAAAATATTCAGTCCTACACAAGGAAATAGAATTTGGATCAATAGACGAACTGCAGGTATCTATAGCCTCACAGAGAATTTCACAATCACTGTAAGCAGGAAATGAAAATCCACAGCCTGCTTCCAGTCAACCGACCGGGTCAGGGAATGGAATGAATAAAGCCCCCATCTAGCGGCGAGGATATGGACTGTGCCGGCTGCCGAAGCCTGTCGCACTCCCCTGGGGCAATGATTAAATGAATGACAGATGAAATGAAATGATAGTGGAGAGTGTTGCTGGAATGAAATAGTGACAGGGAAAACCGGAGTACCCGGAGAAAATCCTGTCTGCCTCCGCTTTGTCCAGCACAAATCTAACATGGAGTGACTGGGGTATGAACCACGGACCCAGTGGTGAGAGGTCGGCATGCTGCCGCCTAAGCCACGGAAGCTTACTGTACGCAGGATACGGTTGAAATTTTTTGGTCACATACTCGTATTTGGGATGGACAATAATAGACTGGCAGAAATGTTATTCAATATAATTAATACAATTTATTTATTTATTTATTTATTTATTTATTTATTTATTTATTTATTTATTTATTTATTTAGCGTATGGCTTTTAGTGTCGGGGGTGTCCGAGGACATGATCGGCTCGCCGGAGGCTGTAGCTGCTTCAAGTGGACACCTATAGGGTGAGCTACAAGTTCCGTTCAATGTCAAGTAGTTCCAACTTTCGCTACCAGATATAACTGACACCTAGTGGTGAACGTTGGAACTTTGAAAGAGCGTTACAACGAATTCTAACCTAGAAATTTAGCTTCACACAAGTTTAGTTAGTGGAAGGATCTTTTACATGCCATAAATCTACGACATGGGATAATTAGGTTGGAGGAAACAAGGGGGGACCTGAATGAGTTGAGCATCGGGGAGAACATTATGAAAAAAAGAGAAATCTTTGGAACAGCTGTAAATAAGCTCACATTTAGAGTGAAATCTAGCAGCAGGACTGGTACAAGAACGCAAGAAACGACACATTGAGTTCATGAAGAGATTTTGGGAGAAGAAGAAGAAGGCAAGTCATCAAGACAACTAACAAGATCCAACGCACTTTATGAATCAGCATAACGAAGAAAGAAGGAAAGAAGGAAAGAAGGAAAGAAAGAAAGAAAGAAAGAAAGAAAGAAAGAAAGAAAGAAAGAAAGAAAAAGAGAGAAAGTAAGATGATGATAATTGTTGTTTTAAGGGGCCTAACATCTAGGTTATCGGCCCCTAATGGTTTGGGTGATCGTTAAGATGATAATGAAATGTAAACTATAACTAATCCTAACTACAAACTTACATACTAGAAGAAGAAATGGCAAACAAAGAAAGGATACGGAAAATAAAGGATAGGAAGAAAGGAAATGCCCCAACCCTCGAAGAATGAGGATTGAGGGACTTGGAAGGAAGGAGAGCCATGAATGGCAGATAGGAAAGGGTGAGAGGAGAGGGCCCGCTCCAAGGTCAGAGGAAAAGGGGGAAAAACAAATCCAGCTCAGGAATCCCTCGGGGTCGCCAACTCCCAAACTCACCAGCCGTGGGCCCCTGAGGGTGTAGCAATATCCAGGGTGCACCAGAAGAGGAGGGGCTACATACACCCGGCCTCCTTGAGAGCCTTGAGCAGAAGGCAGGAGATAACATGAAAAGAAAAGAAAGCTGACCCCTCGCAGAAGGAGGGTATCAGAAAAGAAGAGGCAAGGGCCAATTAAAGCGGGAAAGGAAGAGACTCCCTAGGCCTCGGATACCCTAATACCGTCGAGGTCGGAAGAGAACAAGAGTTGACCAAGTGAGGTCGACAGGAAACAAGACGGAGAGGAGCCCGGCACAAGTAAGTGGAAGCAATGCCGGACTCAGCTGGGGCCCGTGGTCACCAACACACGTCGAAAGAAAGAAAGAAAGAAAGAAAGAAAGAAAGAAAGAATAATAAAATCATAAATCCTGCACCAAGGAAACTCAAACTTTTGAAACAGAACAAGGTTCCTTAGTCGCCTCCGTAGCGTAGCGGTCAGCATGGTTAGCTGCCGCCCCGGAGGTCATGGGTTCGATTCTCGGCTCTGCCACGAAATTTGAAAAAGTGGTATGAGGACTGGAACGTGGTCTACTCAGCCTCGGGTGTACCAAATGAGTAGAGGGGGTTCGATTCCCACCTCAGCCATCCTCGAAGTGGTTTTCCGTGGTTTCCCACTTCGTCTTCGGGCAAATGCCGGGATGGTACTGTCCCTGTTATCAGGATAGTAGGCTGTCAGATATCCGCCCCCTCAATCGGATTGCCAATAATCAAACGCACCGGCACAGCTACATCAATGAAAATGGCACTGACAGATACTATCGAGATTAGAGCACAATAGTTAACAAGAAATTATTGTGGAACACACCAAAATATACGGGGGTTCATACTTACCTTTACTTACCTCTTAAATTTATCTCGGGGAAGGGTTGTCAACTGGATCACTTAAAGTATGCCCTCACAATAACCTCCACCATGATATTTAAAATGAACCATAACGAAGACGAGAAACTTTAAACTGCACAATAATTTATTTCACAAAAAGAATGAATTAACAAAAATAAAACAACAAAATCCACGTGGCAATCAGAAGCCATCGACCACATAACCATGTCCTCCTGTCGGACTATTATACTCTACATACAATGTTTCAGCTTTCTCAAGCTCAAAATAACGTAATTACAATAATGCACTTGGAATGGAAACGGGATTTGGGACGAGACATATATCAATTGTTTTGCGTGTTTATACACTTCACATTTTATTTATAGCCACAAGGCTATTATGTAAACGTCCTTGGCCTCTATCATACAGTTGTCCGGGCCAGCTGCAATGCACCTGCATCGTGAAAGTGGACTCACCTGTCCGTTCAACCCTAGCATAAGCGAGTTACATCAGAGCTTAGCTCTCCCTTTCAAAACACGTTAAATGTCCACTTCTCAACTGAAATATTATCACGCAAATGTTTTAAATGCTCCATTCAAACACCAGTGGATTACTCCAATACTCCCAAATCATATTTAATTGTTCAATCCACTTGCTTAATTAGCGTTGTTTAGAGTATAAAAACAAAACTCTTAATGTTAATAACAAAAGTTCATTAATTATTTATAACAATAATAAATTGTTTATAACAATGTCAAACGACAATTAAAAATTTTATACACGCCTCTATTAATCCCTTTCATTACAAATTGTTATCAAAGATATTTACAAAATTATTTACAATATTAATATTGTTTATATTATTTATACAAGAAATACATTAAACCACACGTTTATCCGGTTGATAATTACTCAAATAGTGGTGATATAATCGACCAATGAAGGTTAGTTATATTTAAATGCCAAATTCAGGTTTAATAAGGTTTAATAATTATTATTAATATTTGTGACGGTAACCTCCATTCAAAATCTTCATCTCAAATTATTTAACACTCTTGTTAACTTTAACAGTATCTTCACATGAATAACTTTCAAAGAACCAGAACAATACATTCAGCGGAAAAATACTTCGCTCAAAACGCACAAAATTGCTCAACAATAGGCCCAGAATTCATCATATATCTTCATATATATGGCATCAAAATCTTCCAAATTACATACAAAAACCTCCACTCATAAATTCAACAACTTCATTTATTACTGTGGGAACCTCCTTCATTATTCAAGGGCATTACTCATCAGCGACTTTTACAGGTCCACTGAACTAACGATTATACATCCATTGTTCCTCTTCAAAAATTCTTATATTCATCAATTGTATTAATGACTGTTATTATTTAACCTTCGTGGGTTCTATTCATGAATCGATATGAAGTAAAAATTTGCCAATCACAAATAAATTTAATAGCAAATACGATTAGACACTCCTCCCTGGTCTATCAAAATTGAGATTAATATCATCAAAGTAACGCAGTATAAAAATACTATCTTCAATCAAAGTTCATCTAAACTGCATAAATAGTCGAATAGAATACAATTAGACTGTGGAATGCAAACATTATTGTTCCAATCTAAAATTGAGAAAAATTCCTATCAAATGTTCATTACTATAGTGTATTCAATAAATCGTAATCAAAGTTCATATTCCATAAAATTGTCTATAATGCAATGATAAATGTTGCAATCATGTTCATAAGACGACTAGTATTTCAAAGATCGTCGATAACGTATTAGATTTTAACGCTCTAAAATCATTTAATCATTCTTCTTTCTTGAGGATGACAGAAAATTGGTCAAAGTAATTAACTGAATAGAATTACTTTAATAAAATGACACGCTGTCTGACTTCAAATCTGCCATAGCAAATCATTAACTTTACAGTCAAATCGTGACTACAAAAATATGCAAATTACTGAAAGAATATTAATTATCAGTCTCAACTGATCCAAAATTATTTAACTATGCCAATGACATAACAATGTCTCAACAAATCGTAGAAAAAGGCATAAATCATCGAAGTGTACTGAGTACAGAAATGTCAATCAAGAAAATGGGGCAAAAGATAGGACAAACAAGATGTTCAGTAAAGAACATATAGCCTACTTTCTCCTAAATGCATGGGTATTGTTATAACTCTTGTCCTTTTCAAGAAGTATGATTGAATGTAGGTTGTAGTAGCTTGTTGAAATACAACGTGCTATAGGGATATAAAACATGACACTAAGGTGTCCTTTGCTAGTGCTACCTCTGTACCAAATTTCGTTCAATTCGGTTTCACCGTGTTTGAATTGATAGGGGGAATCGATTTGCACACATACTTGGCCACCATCTGCAAACTATTGGGCTGATGTTCTTGCAGTTTGGTCTGAATATGTTTCCCACATAAAGATATGGTGTTGCAAAATTTGGTAGAGACTAGATTATTAGGTTGGTCGTAATTACATTTTAGCTTTTAACATTTGGGTGGCCGCAATTACGTTTCCGTCAAGATAGCGGTAATATAAAACATGACACTGAGACGCCCTTTGCTAGTGCTACCTCTGTACCAAATTTCGTTCCATTCGGTTTCACCGTGTTCGAATTGATAAGGGGAAGCGATTTTCACACAAAGATGGCCGCCATCCGCAAAATATTAGGCTGATGACCTATTAGTTTGGTCAAAGGATGCTCCCTCCATAAAGGTATGTTGTTGCTAAATTTGGTAGAGATCGGATGATTAGATTAATCATAATTTGATTTAAGCTTTGAACATTCGTGTGGCCGCCATTACGTTTCAGTCAAGATGGCAGCGATATAAAACATGACACTGAGGTGCCCTTTGCTAGTGCTACCTCTGTACAAAATTTCGTTCCATTCGGTTCCACCGTGTTCGAATTAATAGGGGGAATCAATTTTGACATAAAGATGGCCGCCACCCGCAAACTATTAGGCTAATAACCTATTAGATTTGTCAAAGGATGCTCCCTCCATAAAGGAATGTTGTTGCAAAGTTTGGTAGAGATCGGATGGTTAAGTTAGTCGTAATTTAACTTAAACTTTGAACATTTATGTGGCCGCCATTACGTTTCTGTCAAGATGGCGGCGATATAAGACATGACACTGAGGTGCCCTTTGCTAGTGCTACCTCTGTACCAAATTTCGTTCATTCCGTTCCACCGTGTTCGAATTAATAGGGGGAATCAATTTTGACATAAAGATGGCCGCCACCCGCAAACTATTAGGCTAATAACCTATTAGATTGGTCAAAGGATGCTCCCTCCATAAAGGAATGTTGTTGCAACGTTTGGTAGAGATCGGATGGTTATGTTAGTCGTAATTTAACTTAAGCTTTGAACATTTGTGTGGCCGCCATTACGTTTGTGTCAAGATGGCGGCGATATAAAACATGACACTGAGATGCTCTTTGCTAGTGCTACCTCTGTACCAAATTTCGTTCCATTCGGTTTCACCGTGTTTGAATTAATAGGGGGAATTGATTTTCACACAAAGATGGCCGCCATCCGCAAACTATTAGGCTAATGACCTAGTCATTTGGTCAAAGGATGCTTCCTCTATAAAGGTATGTTGTTGCAAAATTTGGTAGAGATCGGATGATGAGGTTAATCGTAATTTGATTTAAGCTTTGAACATTTGTGTGGCCGCCATTACGTTTCCGTCAAGATGGCGGCGATATAAAACATGACACTGAGGTGCCTTTTGTTAGTACTACCTCTGTACCAAATTTCGTTCCATTCGGTTGCACCGTGTTCGAATTAATAGGGGGAATCGATTTTCACACAAAGATGGCCGCCATCCGCAAACTATTACGCTGATGACCTATTAGTTTGGTCAAAGGATGCTCCCCCCATAATGGAATGTTGTTGCAAAATTTGGTAGAGATCGGATGATTAGGTTAGTCGTAATTTGATTTAAGCTTTGAACAATTGTGTGGCCGCCATTACGTTTCCGTCAAGATGGCGGCGATATAAAACATGACACTGAGGTGTCCTTTGCTAGTGCTACCTTTGTACCAAATTTCGTTCAATTCGCATTCACGGTGTTCGAATTGATAGGGGGGGACAGACATTCAGAGTACACACACTCACACACACACAGACACACAGACACACACACACACAGACTCACACACACACATACACACACACAGACAGACACACTTTTTTTCGCCCTGTGTTGATCTCATAAGACTACTTTCATTTTTTGCAAAAATCGAAAGTAGGCTAAAAATATGGGAAAAATGGTTGCTCAGATATCGCTACATGACTCAAATAATACAAGAAACGTTCACGACTACCTTATCTGTTGATTGAAGTTCTAGAGGAAAGTTTTCAAAGAAAACTGCTGTTGGTTCCATTTCACCAGCGTGAAGATGTGCTCCGTCCTAGAACCTGGAATCAGCGTCCTCGGAGAATCGAACTGCTTCCTTCTCCGGAAATTGCACTGCTCCATGTATACGAAAGACATCCTTCTGGCAAAACTCTTCTTTATGAGCCGGGTCCACCCTGGCCTCTCTTGAAAGTTCCCTGAAGTTCCAGTCGTAATTCGCCATGAAGTTTATTGCAGTTATTTCCGCAGAAATATTCATAATCGTGGAGTATGAAAATATTTCCACTGCCATCTGATATAATTCAGCGATGGATTCACGATGCATGAGTGTAGTTGGATGATCACTACATGCTCGCTTTTGTAGAATGACGATTAACGAAGTTCCATGCTGTTACTTCACTCCATCGATATATGTCCCAATTGCATTAAAGCCTTAGCCTTCCATCTCAACTTCTGTTATAATCATTGAAAGCACTGTCAGATTATAATGTTCCATGGTAGAATGTATCGTCGTATTACCAAACGTATTTTCCAATATCACGGTTGTAACACGTGTCAGCCGTAGTGTATTCTGTGGAAATTTAAAAGTACCTCTCAGGTGGCGAGAAAATCACTTTTGTCTGCAGCCTTAAAATGCCAATATCTTTCAAAGTATAACTGTGAAATTGTTCAAATCTTCTACACACCTCAATGTTGTACTGCCCAATTGAATTATAGTAAAGGCAGAAGTTAACTCTTTATATCTTATCTGGTAGAAACGTTAATGTGAGCGTTACAACTTCACCTAGTTTCGAACAGCGTAAAATGAAACTGCTCCGTGTTCGTTCGATGCGCCGGGCTTTAACCACACGCTAAAGACAACTTGCTTCACTTATTCACTCGACAATGACTATCTGACATCAGAAATATATATGCGTTATCAGCGGTATGAGAGATATGAGAGATATGAGAGCTCCTCTATCCTGTGCGCGACCTTTTATCAACTTCTTAAGGGGCGTATTCATCCCTTCCATAGCTCGTTGCTCCGTCATTGCTAGAAGTTTTAACTTTGGCTATACTTGACGGATTTTCAAATTTCAAAAACTCAAAATTAATTTCTTCCAAATTCCAAATCAATGCCATAACTGAAAATAGTTTTCCACAAATCTGCATGCCAAAAACAATCAAATATCGTAGTTTCAGCAATCTCCGTCTTCCTTCCAAACTATCGTTCATTTGTTCGAGTCTCTCCTCCAATAGCGTAACTTCTTCCTTAGCACGATACCTAGTTTCCTGCGACTGCGTCGTAAATCTCAGATCTTTCTCGAACAAAATCATGACGTCACCAATAATCTCAGCTCAACCAGCCTACTTGCATGAAATCTGCGTCATCCGTGCCTACGTCATGAATATACACGTCACAACTATGACAGCCATAACTTTATTCATATTTGCCAATACAGCCATCGTGGTCTCAATATAATTCAATTTACGGGGGCATTCTCCCTTCACCACGTTTTAAAAACAGTTGCAAATTGTTTTTAAACTCTGTGTTATAAATATCTCAATTCACTTGAACACGAAATTGAATTATAATTCTACTCTTGTATGATATTTCTTCTATGTTCCTTAATCATAAGTCTCTTCTTCTCTGGTTTGTGTGTGGCTAATGCATTCTCTCCTCTCTACTTTCTCTTCTGTCCTGTATTTCTGTTTTCCAAGTTCTGCTGACTTGTAGAAGGACCAGGATCGATCACTACATCCTGTCTTTTCTTTTGGTTTTCAGCTTCCTTTTCTCGTAATTCCTTCAGATACTGCTGACTTTCTTTCTCTCTCTCTTGATACTTGTCGGGTGTCATAACCTGACCTTGAGAATTCTGATTCTGATTCTGATACTGGTTATTTCGATTGTAGTTTCTATTATAACCATTGTTATAGTATCTACCTCTTCCGTTGTTGTAATTCCCTCTATTATTATTCCAGCCTCGTCTTTGCTGATATGGACGGTAACCTTGCGATCTGTTGTTGCGGAAATAATTATTCCTGTGAGGACCTACATTTTCAGTTTTTTCTTCATCAGGCTTATCAGTTTGCTGCACTTGATCCATGTAGACTGTATTAACGTCTTCGAATTCGTGCCTCTGACCATTTTGTTCCAAATTTGGCATTGGACTCGTGTAGTCAAGCCTTCTCAATAACTCGTCCATACTGGTCAAATCTCTGATATTTGACGATATGATCAGTCTTCTTACTTCCACAGGCAGCATACGTGAAATCGCATCTATCAACTGCTCTGTTGACAATGGGGGTTGCAAAAATCTCAAGCGTGATAACTGACTCGTGAAGAAATCAGCGTACCGTGTTGGAAGAGTACCTGAATACTTCCTCGAGTATACCTCAGCTCTTAATGAATTCTGAGCTTCTATTGACCAGAATCGTTTTATCAGTGCCTCTGCAAATTCGTCAAAATTGCTGAAAGTGTACCGAAATGCTCTAAACCATTCAAGGGGTCCTCCAGCTAGAAATCTTTCTACGATTCTCATCTCTCTCTCTCTAGGAATGTGGGCTTCTATGAAATAGTCTTTAAGATTCCTGATATATTCAATCGGTGTGAGACTATCAGTGTTGCTAAATTTTTGAGGTTTGTCTTCAAAATTACGGATGACTGTCACATTTCTCGGATATGAATCCATATAATGTTTCCCACTATCACGATACTTCCATTCAGGTTCAATATTCCTATCCTCTTCTTCTTCCCTGAATCTGGATATACGTTCCTCAGGACTAATATCTCTCTCTTCTGTAGCGAGGTTACATCTTCTTACGTAATCTCTATCCTCTTCTCCAGTCAATCCTTCAATATCCTTGTCTGTGATTTCCGTGATGACTTTCCTAATCAACTCTTCCTTATAGGTTTCCATCATGCTAGCTTCTCCTAGTTTCAAATTCTGAAGTTTGCTCGTAGTTTCATTAACATCAGAGACAACCTTATGAATCTGTTCCTCTAACGCAGTTTTTAATGCTTGCACGTCCTGACCTATTTGAGTTCTATCCTCTACCAGCTTTTCGGATAACGAATCCATCCTTACATTCAAGTCTTTCCTAATCTGAACTACTTCATTATTAATGTCTACTTGTGTATTGGCAAGTTTTCTTTCAATTCGCTCCTGAATCTGATCGACATGTTCCCCACTTGACCTGTTCCATTCATCTTTCCAAACCGTTACATTTGCAGTTAACATTTCCGCGATATCTACTTCAATGTCTTCCTTAAGTAAACGATTGTGATCTAATACTTGGGTTCTCATGACCTCTACATCGTATTTTAAACCAGCTAAAGAAGCTGTTGTCCTAACAGACTCGTCAACTAACCGAGTTGTTAATGCACTAATGTTACGAGTACAAAGTGTTTTTGAAGTTTCAATTTCTTCCCTAACTTTGTTATCATCAGTTTGAACTTTAGCAATGTCTACAAAAACAGTATTGACTTCTACTTGTATTTTATTGATATCGCTTTGCATATCATTAACATCTGAATGAATATTATTGATGTCAACTTGGACATTTGACACATCAGTTCGAGCATTTCTAACCTCTCTTTGAATTTCCTCTACTTTGTCTTGTACAGTAGCAACATCATTCCTAACAACAATTACTTCAGCTCTAGCACATGAAATATCACCCCAGACATTAGCAACATCAAGATTCAACATAGTAAGATCTTTCTGTACCTTAGAAACATCTATTTTAACATCAGACACATCTTTGTGAATGTCACTTACAGCATTCTCGATTCCCTGGGTACTGATCTGTAAACGCGACACATTATTTTCTAGGTTTGCAGAACTGGTCTGAAGAACTTTCAAACTTTCATCCATTCTACTAGCATTCCTAGCTTCCATTTCCCTCACACTTTCATCCAGCCTAATAGACAAATTAGCCGACAAACTACTAGAATTCTCCTCCATTCTAGCAGACATATTACTAGCATTCTCCTCCATCATCTGCTTCATACTGCTATTCATGCTAGCTTTCATCTCCTCCAACATCATTCTCAGACTCTCATCTGCCATTTCAATAATATTTCAATAATAAACTGCTTTAGGGACATACATCAAACAGAGCAAAATAACAACATCTGAGCAACATTTTTCACCATATATAAATTTGAGCAATTTTCTGTCTTAAATCTAACTTATAATTACCTTATAATTAACCTTCGTAGACACTTCATGTTGAAACAAACTCAAGCACATGTTCAAGTTTCTTTGGTTCATTTTAAAATATCCTAACACAAATAATTTACATTTACAATCCAAATAGTTTAATTTTATCTTTAATATGACTACACATGTCATAAGCCGGTCAAATAAAATAAGATTCCAGATCATAGGCGATTTTTCTAAGTTTCCAGCCTATTTAACCTCTCTCAAGTTGTATAAGATCTGATCTTTTCTGAGTGTAATTTTCCTAATACAACACAACATTTAATCCCTATATAATCACACTCTCAAATTCTACAATTGGCTAAGACATCTAACAAAGAATCAACCTCTTTATTTGAGTCTTCACAATCCCTTTGACATCGATAACTTGGTAATCCAATGTTATTCGAACACTCCACAAAAATTGCGGTGCCAATTCTACTGCAATAACTTGGTAATCCAATGTTTTGCTGATCGTGCCAATCGAGCCAATCGTGCCCCACATTTTAGGGTCGCCAATCCTACTGTCCCCGTTATCAGGATAGTAGGCTGTCAGATATCCGCCCCCTAAATCGGATTGCCAATAATCAAACGCACCGGCACAGCTACATCAATGAAAATGGCACTGACAGATACTATCGAGATTAGAGCACAATAGTTAACAAGAAATTATTGTGGAACACACCAAAATATACGGGGGTTCATACTTACCTTTACTTACCTCTTAAATTTATCTCGGGGATGGGTTGTCAACTGGTTCACATAAAGTATGCCCTCACAATAACCTCCACCATGATATTTAAAATGAACCATAACGAAGACGAGAAACTTTAAACTGCACAATAATTTATTTCACATAAAGAATGAATTAACAAAAATAAAACAACAAAATCCACGTGGCAATCAGAAGTCATTGTCCACATAACTATGTCCTTCTGTAGAACTTGTATACTCTACATACAATGTTTCAGCTTTCGCAAGCTCAAAATAACGTAATTACAATAATGCACTTGGAATGGAAACGGGATTTGGGACGAGACACATATCAATTGGTTTGCGTGTTTATATACTTCATATTTTATTTATAGCCACAAGGCTATTATGTAAACGTCCTTGGCCTCTATCATACAGTTGTCCGGGCCAGCTGCAATGCACCTGCATCGTCAAAGTGGACTCACCTGTCCGTTCAACCCTAGCATAAGCGAGTTACATCAGAGCTTAGCTCTCCCTTTCAAAACACGTTAAATGTCCACTTCTCAACTGAAATATTATCACGCAAATGTTTTAAATGCTCCATTCAAACACCAGTGGATTACTCCAATACTCCCAAATCATATTTAATTGTTCAATCCACTTGCTTAATTAGCGTTGTTTAGAGTATAAAAACAAAACTCTTAATATTAATAACAAAAGTTCATTAATTATTTATAACAATAATAAATTGTTTATAACAATGTCAAACGACAATTAAAAATTTTATACACGCCTCTATTAATCCCTTTCATTACAAATTGTTATCAAAGATATTTACAAAATTATTTACAATATTAATATTGTTTATATTATTTATACAAGAAATACATTAAACCATACGTTTATCCGGTTGATAATTACTCAAATAGTGGTGATATAATCGACCAATGAAGGTTAGTTATATTTAGATGTCAAATTCAGGTTTAATAAGGTTTAATAATTATTATTAATATTTGTGACGGTAACCTCCATTCAAAATCTTCATCTCAAATTATTTAACACTCTTGTTAACTTTAACAGTATCTTCACATGAATAACTTTCAAAGAACCAGAACAATACATTCAGCGGAAAAATACTTCGCTCAAAACGCACAAAATTGCTCAAAAATAGGCCCAGAATTCATCATATATCTTCATATATATATGGCATCAAAATCTTCCAAATTACATACAAAAACCTCCACTCATAAATTCAACAACTTCATTTATTACTGTGGGAACCTCCTTCATTATTCAAGGGCATTACTCATCAGCGACTTTTACATGTCCACTGAACTAACGATTATACATCCATTGTTCCTCTTCAAAAATTCTTATATTCATCAATTGTATTAATGACTGTTATTATTTAACCTTCGTGGGTTCTATTCATGAATCGATATGAAGTAAAAATTTGCCAATCACAAATAAATTTAATAGCAAATACGATTAGACACTCCTCCCTGGTCTATCAAAATTGAGATTAATATCATCAAAGTAACGCAGTATAAAAATACTATCTTCAATCAAAGTTCATCTAAACTGCATAAATAGTCGAATAGAATACAATTAGACTGTGGAATGCAAACATTATTGTTCCAATCTAAAATTGAGAAAAATTCCTATCAAATGTTCATTACTATAGTGTATTCAATAAATCGTAATCAAAGTTCATATTCCATAAAATTGTCTATAATGCAATGATAAATGTCTATGTTGCAATCATGTTCATAAGACGACTAGTATTTCAAAGATCGTCGATAACGTATTAGATTTTAACGCTCTAAAATCATTTAATCATTCTTCTTTCTTGAGGATGACAGAAAATTGGTCAAAGTAATTAACTGAATAGAATTACTTTAATATAATGACACGCTGTCTGACTTCAAATCTGCCATAGCAAATCATTAACTTTACAGTCAAATCGTGACTACAAAAATATGCAAATTACTGAAAGAATATTAATTATCAGTCTCAACTGATCCAAAATTATTTAACTATGCCAATGACATAACAATGTCTCAACAAATCGTAGAAAAAGGCATAAATCATCGAAGTGTACTGAGTACAGAAATGTCAATCAAGAAAATGGGGCAAAAGATAGGACAAAAAATATGGGAAAAATGGTTGCTCAGATATCGCTACATGACTCAAATAATACAAGAAACGTTCACGACTACCTTATCTGTTGATTGAAGTTCTAGAGGAAAGTTTTCAAAGAAAACTGCTGTTGGTTCCATTTCACCAGCGTGAAGATGTGCTCCGTCCTAGAACCTGGAATCAGCGTCCTCGGAGAATCGAACTGCTTCCTTCTCCGGAAATTGCACTGCTCCATGTATACGAAAGACATCCTTCTGGCAAAACTCTTCTTTATGAGCCGGGTCCACCCTGGCCTCTCTTGAAAGTTCCCTGAAGTTCCAGTCGTAATTCGCCATGAAGTTTATTGCAGTTATTTCCGCAGAAATATTCATAATCGTGGAGTATGAAAATATTTCCACTGCCATCTGATATAATTCAGCGATGGATTCACGATGCATGAGTGTAGTTGGATGTTCACTACATGCTCGCTTTTGTAGAATGACGATTAACGAAGTTCCATGCTGTTACTTCACTCCATCGATATATGTCCCAATTGCATTAAAGCCTTAGCCTTCCATCTCAACTTCTGTTATAATCATTGAAAGCACTGTCAGATTATAATGTTCCATGGTAGAATGTATCATCGTATTACCAAACGTATTTTCCAATATCACGGTTGTAACACGTGTCAGCCGTAGTGTATACTGTGGAAATTTAAATGTACCTCTCAGGTGGCGAGAAAATCACTTTTGTCTGCAGCCTTAAAATGCCAATATCTTTCAAAGTATAACTGTGAAATTGTTCAAATCTTCTACACACCTCAATGTTGTACTGCCCAATTGAATTATAGTAAAGGCAGAAGTTAACTCTTTATATCTTATCTGGTAGAAACGTTAATGTGAGCGTTACAACTTCACCTAGTTTCGAACAGCGTAAAATGGAACTGCTCCGTGTTCGTTCGATGCGCCGGGCTTTAACCACACGCTAAAGACAACTTGCTTCACTTATTCACTCGACAATGACTATCTGACATCAGAAATATATATGCGTTATCAGCGGTATGAGAGATATGAGAGATATGAGAGCTCCTCTATCCTGTGCACGACCTTTTATCAACTTCTTAAGGGGCGTATTCATCCCTTCCATAGCTCGTTGCTCCGTCATTGCTAGAAGTTTTAACTTTGGCTATACTTGACGGATTTTCAAATTTCAAAAACTCAAAATTAATTTCTTCCAAATTCCAAATCAATGCCATAACTGAAAATAGTTTTCCACAAATCTGCATGCCAAAAGCAATCAAATATCGTAGTTTCAGCAATCTCCGTCTTCCTTCCAAACTATCGTTCATTTGTTCGAGTCTCTCCTCCAATAGCGTAACTTCTTCCTTGGCACGATACCTTGTTTCCTGCGACTGCGTCGTAAATCTCAGATCTTTCTCGAACAAAATCATGACGTCACCAATAATCTCAGCTCAACCAGCCTACTTGCATGAAATCTGCGTCATCCGTGCCTACGTCATGAATATACACGTCACAACTATGACAGCCATAACTTTATTCATATTTGCCAATACAGCCATCGTGGTCTCAATATAATTCAATTTACGGGGGCAGTACCTTCTTCAAGGCCACGGCCGCCTCCTTCCCTCTTCCTTGACTATCCATCCTGACCTTCCATCACCTTCCCTCATGAGGCCCCTGTTCGCTTTGCAGGTGAGGCCGCCTGGGCGAGGTGCCAATCACACCTCACCAGTTGTATCCCCTCCGATTAGATGTTCCCAGCTCTAGGACACTGCCCGTAGAGGCGGTAGTGGTGAGTTCCCTCGCTGAGTCCGTGGGTTCCACCAACCTGGAGGGTAAACGACTAAGAGAAAAAAAAAGAAAAGAAAAGAGAGACAAGGTTCCTTACTACCAATAAATTTTAGAGAAGGTGGCTGAATATGATAAATAATAATAATAATGTTATTGGTTTTACGTACCTTTTAACTACACTGGCTTTTAGAGACGCCGGGGTGCGGGAATTTCGCCCCGAAGGGTCTCTTTAACGTGCCAGTAAATCTACGGACACGGCTCCCTCGCATTTGCGCACCCTCAAATGCCAGCTGACTGCGCCAGGATACGAACCTGCAACTTTGGGCCCAGCAAGCGAGAACGTTACCCCTGAGCCACGCAGCCAGCCAGGCTGTATATGAACATTTCACACTGTAATGGGATTGGTCTGTGCTCACCGAAAGGACAGTGAAACATAATAGGCAATATTTGATATCAAGAATCTCAAGCAATTGAATTTAAGAACCGATATAAAACTTCTATAAGTCAAAATTATCCCAATATTGTGTCATGGCTCAGAACTGACTTGGGAAAGCCTCAATTTATCAGATGTCAGGACATTGGAAAGAGTGAAATCACGATTTTTGAAAATTTCCTTTTGGAATATCCAAGTTTTCCCCCATCGAGGCTCGCATATGAACTAGCACGAGAAACCTTTCTAAT
Source organism: Meconema thalassinum (assembly GCA_946902985.2). Classification (NCBI taxonomy): domain Eukaryota; kingdom Metazoa; phylum Arthropoda; class Insecta; order Orthoptera; family Tettigoniidae; genus Meconema; species Meconema thalassinum. The sequence continues at coordinate 457,251,433 of OX336388.2, forward strand.
GGAAGACCTACGTTTAAGATTTTCACTTCCATCAACAGTAAACTGGTCCAAAATAATAGAAGAAGAAAAAACAGAAGAGAGAAGCCTTTTGACTGGAATTCTACGCCACAGGTGTCATGACAGACCACACATGGAAGCAACCTAATCAACCATTGAGATACATGGTCACAAATTTAGCTGTACATGGCTATCATCATAAAATATGTGGAGCTAAGACTTTTGATGAATCCAGTCGCGAATGTGTATGTGAGATATGCAATGAATACTGTGATCGGTACCACGCCATTAAGTGCTCAAAGAGAGGAATCTCCATTAGACAACTTTGTAAATCTTACTTACATTTGTGTGCACAACTGTGCGCTTTTCTTATTAATCAATAATAGGCATGACAAAGTGATCATAATCGGCTTCGGTGGCGTTGTTGGTAGCATGCTGAACTGCTGTGCCCAAGATAGCGGGTTCAAACCCGGCCGAAGACGTCGTATTTCTTTGGAGCGTTGAAAATCCTTCAGCATGCCTTCCTTCGGAGGGGAAGTGAAGCCGGTGGTCCCATGTCTTAGATTTATGGCATGTAAAAGATCCTTCCACAGACTAAACTCGTGTGAAGCTAAATTATAGTTACATTTCGTCGGAACGCTCTATCAAAGTTCCAACGTTCACCACTAGGTATCATGATATCTGGTGGCAAAAGTTGGAACTACTTGAAATTGAACGGAACTTGTACCTCACCCTAAGGGTGTCCGCTGAAAGCAGCTACAGACTCAGGCGAGCCGAACGTGTCCTTGGACACTCCCGGCATTAAAAGCCATACGATAAATAAATAAATAAATAAATAAATAAATTAATAAATAAATAAATAAATAAATAAATAAATAAAAAATACATAAATAGTGATCATAAAACATTGAAGGAAGTCACGCTGATTGATGCTGCCATTCCGAATACGCACAACCTGCAGGATAAACACGCTGAAAAAGTGTCTAATTATTTTGAGCTGGTAGAGCCTATCAGGAAACAAAGGCACGTCAAGAGTGTTCGAATAGTCATCTCAAGTACTGGTGTGGTTCCCAAACATTTTCTGCAAGGGTTAAAAGAGCTTGATCTAGACGCTAGCTTGTATATGTCGTAGTCAGATAGTGAAATCCGTCATTTCATGAAGATCCTAGGCACTTCATGAAAAGCCGGCATATGATGTAAAAAGGTACAGTTTCACCATCTGACGCGTTTCTTCATGAAGTGACGGACCGATTTAGGCAGATGGTGTAAGAAATGATTTTACATTATCCGCCGAGGCACTTCATGAAGATCCGGTGTTTGTTGATTCGGCACTTCATGAAATGACTGACGCAATGAAGCCGTACATTAATTCTTTTAAATGTTCTAATCCAAGAAATAAATTAATGTTTGTTTATTATGGTTTTCGAAATGAATTTTCACATAACAACCTAAATCTAATCGTGGAATACCGGGTACTCTTTACTCTCTATGTCTCCTTTTTTGTGGAAGTTTGTATTTTTATTTTTACATTTTTTATTTGTACAGTGCCTTTTTCTAATCTGTAATGCATACTTTCATAATTTATTTTGTAGTTTTTCCTTTTGTTCTTCAATTGTGTATTCTTTTTTCTCTCCTTCCTTCATTGATGCAATTTGTATTTTTAAACTTGATAGGTCAAGAAGAAACCCAATTGGGCTTATGTCTGTGTACCTTATTGATAAATAAATAGCCTAAATTGAATAAATGAATTCATACATACATTCATTAGAATACTTTGATTGCATAGTGTACTGTAAAATATTTATTGAGGGATTTCTGCTGGGTTAAAAATGGCAACAGCTTCATTTATTTGTCTGAAGGAGGATGGGGGGCTGAGGGGCGTTAGTGACCTAGTATACGTACGTTGTCACGCAATGAGAGTTGAACATCCTGCAGGGTGACGTGACTTGAGGCTGCACTGTATAATTTAGAACTTCCCAAAATTAAATAAATAGTAAGTTCTTTGGATTATAAAGATTGAATTAGCTCTGGAACCTCAATCAACCAAAGAGGAAATAGTTGTGGCCTAAATGCTGTATTCATATCTGCTAATATTTATTGTGGGTGACAAGTGAAGGAGAGTTTGCATGTTATCACCAACAGCGGTAGCTACATTAACTAAAGCTCTAGGCCAGGCGTTCTCAACGTGGTGCTCGGGAGCTCCACAGTGCTCTTTAACCCCTCAAGCGTGATATTGTGAAACTCTGGGCTGCACCCACAACGTGCATTATTTCTAGCCTACTCCCAATGGTAAGCGCGGTGTCATATGCATTTCGCTATAATTTCCAAACGCACTGGCAAAAGTTTTCAAAAAACACACACAATAAGAACAACATATAACATAATATTCTAAACTATTGATAACCTGGTTATCCCTGGTCAGCGGCACGTCAATACTGGGACAATATCACAGTCGCCTAATGTGTTCGTATTTCTTGGCGTTCTATCACGAATTACATCGTCAGCGTCACTATCTTCACTGGAAGTTATAGCGAACTCATCCTCTATATCGCTGTCACACTCTGAATCACTTTCGTTGGCACTAATATCGAGCAAATTAGCTATTTTTTGTCATCAATAACTGTGCCACGACCTGCCATGTTTACAAGCAAACTCGCGGTCCGCAAAAGCGGGAACACGTGTGCAGAGATCTGAAAAATAAATGACTGTGAAGATATGCGACACCTCCTGGCAATGATAAGTAGCTCGATGTGTAGCCAAAAGTTGCCTCTTCCTGCCATCTTACGACCAAATAAATTACTATTACGAAGTCCACGTAGCGGGCGTTTCAAATTCGACGGCGCACCCTTGCGCCGTACACGCTGTGAACGTAGCAGGCTAGTGGGCGCACCGTTGCGCCGTATACGCTAAGGGGGTTAAATGACATTTGGTGCTCCCGTCATACGAGCAAAAAAGTGATCGCGTGCACGACCTCCCCTGAGATCCATTCTTTAATTCAAATTCTGTTGCATGGACGAGAATAATAGGGTTTTCACTAGAAGGTTTGACAGTGGAAAATTTTAACTTGTAAAATAGTGTTTTTTAATCATCAGTAATCATAATTGGACATCCCTGCTTTATGAGTAACACGAAAGATGCTGATTCGACTCAACTGTACACACATAAATGATCTTATCTGCATGAGTCAAGCAATCAGTTGCAGCATGCCTGGTGAGCGGTGAATCACTAGATATTTCAGCACTTCAGACGGAGAGAGAGAGAGACAGGAAAAGGAAAGAGAGGCGCATGCAGGGTTGAGAACTCCACTCTAGGCTATGAAACGAAGCTATATACGGACTTGTCGAGTGGTTCAAACCCCACTTACTGAAATGAATGAAAATCCACAGCCTGCTTCTAGTCTCCGACCGGGTCAGGAATGGAATGAATGAAGTCCCCATCTAGCGGCGAGGATATGAACTGTGCCTGCTGCCGAGGCCTGACGCACTCCTCTGGGGCAATGATTTAATGAATGACAGATGAAATGAAATGATAGTGGAGAGTGTTGCTGGAATGAAATTTTGACAGGGAAAACCGGAGTACCCGGAGAAAAACCTGTCTGCCTCCGTTTTGTCCAGCACAGATCTCACATGGAGTGACCGGGATTTTAACCACGGACCCAGCGGTGAGAGGCCGGCGTGCTGCCGCCTAAGCCACGGAGGCTTTCAAACCCCACTTACTACGGTTCATAAAATGAAGTTTCCCATTTTAAACTCTAAGGCAAATGCTAGGCCACAGACCGCTTCCTTCCAATACTTGGTCCAGTTTCAATCAATCTCTCATTAACTTTTCATTAGCTTGGCATCAGGATGGGCATTTGGCCTTGAAAACCTGCCAAATAGAAATTGATTAGCTGCAACAAGTCGGGAGATCGTAGGTGCAAAACCTGGCGATGACATCGGCTATCCAGAGCGTGGTTTCTTACCGTGGCTTATCCACACTACCTTCATCCAAATGCCAGGATAGTACCCTACTTCAAGTCCCGGGGCGCCTACCCCATCCCTGTTCTAATGCAGTTCCACCCACCCCTACCGTCATCATATAAATATAAGTTCTATTCACACCCAATCACACGGTGCTGATGATTTAGGTTCCCAAGTCCCCCAAATGAATTAACAAATGTCGGGATGGTACTTTATTTCAAGTCTCGGGATACCTTCACAAATTCTTTACCCACACACTATTTCACTCATCAAGCAAACACAGATTATCAGAAAACATCCCCCCAAAGCTCTGGGGGTGATGACGAAGATGTCCCTAGCCCTTAAAATAAGTACACAAAGCAACAACTGAACGCTCTCTCTCTCTCTCTCTCTCTCTCTCTCTCTTAGTCGTTTAGCCTCCAGGTTGGTGGAACCCACGGACTCAGCGAGGGAACTCACCACTACCGCCTCTACGGGCAGTGTCCTAGAGCTGGGAACATCTAATCGGAGTGGATACAACTGGTGAGGTGTGATTGGCACTTCGCCCAGGCGGCCTCACCTGCAAAGCGAACAGGGGCCTCATGAGGGAAGGTGATGGAAGGTCAGGATAGATAGGCAAGGAAGAGGGAAAGAGCCGGCCGTGGCCTTGAAGAAGGTACTGCACCATTATTCCTAAAGGTCTTAAGTACCGACATGGTTACAGTATTTTGGGAACGCCCTATAACTTTCTAGCTAGCCTCTGAAGTCTATCATAACAGCTGGTCTACAGCGAGCAAAAGTTATGCTATCAAGAAAGAGATCGGCAGAGCTCTGTTTCCGACGAGAAACCCGAAGGTCATCGATAATAACCATGTTGACTGTGTCTAACATTATATCGATCGATTCACCTGAGAATGATTAATTGAAATTAAAGTATATTTAGCGCTATATGTAAGCAGTTACATATGTATGTATGTATATGTCCATGGCAGAAAGCTATTATTAAGCAAGTATGAAAAACAGAAGATGATCTGTTAAGTCACTGCTGATTACATTTCGACTGCGATATATTTTATATCGAGTCGTGACGTATTGAGGAGTGGGGGAGCGAATGTGGTGCTCAAGCGACCTCGTGCGGAGAGCAAGTACTTGAGAAACCGACAGCGTGCTGGTTTGAGCCTGACAATAGTGAAAGTGAAGTCGCCAGCTAACGGGATTTTAAAAACGTGTGACCGTGCTGAAGTGTATACGCTAGTTCGTTCAGCATTCTACGTGGAGTAGACACGTGCTTAATGGGGTTCAGACATGGTCTTAAACATGTAATAAGTTTATCTTTGCGACCGTGTATCTACAGCTACTAACGGGCCATGCGGGAGAATACTTTCATAATCCCGACCGCCAGCTCGGCTGTATAGTGTCGTAACACTCTGCATATAAACTTTCGTGGAAATGCAGCCTAGACTTGATTCAGACTTTTCACAGTGGCTATACTTCTTTAAAAAAAAGCACATTCTTAAGCAAGGTGTCAGAGGGAAGGAATACTATGAAGCTTATATCCATTACGATGGTAGGCTAGATTAAAATAAGAATACTGCATTAGCAGGGTGTAGCGGAGACATGTTGGCAGCAACTTTCATTTACCATGAAGTGTGCAAGCGATTCTCGTGATGCAAGGGGCCGCGTGGACTCTTGAGAACTTGTTCACATTCGCGTTCATATATTGGAACTATTTAGCGACTGTTCGAGTTCACCCTCGCTTCGTGACGAGTTGATAAACTGTGTGCGGTCCGGCCATCGGTATTCTAATATGTGTGGGAAGTTATCGCCAGGATATTTTGGGATCATTTCGACCGACCGGGTGTTGTTCGAGCCTAGGAGGACTATGGTTCGTTCTCTGGAGACCCAGTTGGAGTCCGGCATGTTTTCTGTTGGTCTGGAGCTTAGTATGGCCAACGATATCCTTTTTTCCTCATTCAGATTCGCCAAAGGTACAGATCACTTCAACTTGTTACAGTAGCGTAGCGTGGACATTTTGAACTACCACACATTGCCATATTTGATTTTGTAGATTAAATGGTTGAGTAGAAAGTGCAGGTTCGATGTTTATTTCGAAGCTGACCTTCTATGATGCCAGGATTTTGACTCATAAAAATGAGTGCATCCTTTGTGTATTTGTTGGATAAATTTAAAATTTCAGAAGTATTTTACAGTATGTAAACTGAGATGCTCATTCTTATTTGTCGAGAAATCAATGTAGGAGGAAGATCTACAATTTTTTTTGTGTAAGAACATTTTAGTAACACAATTTCTTTGGAGAACTCTGACTGAGTTTTTCATATTCTAGTGTATTGTTCTTTAAGCACTTTCGCGTGGATCATCGTATTCTTTGAGGAGGATTTTCCTTTCCTTATTATTATTACGATATTAGGAAATTTTCGGATCCTGTTATTCTGAATGTTACTTCGAGTCCTTTGACTATTTTTCTTCGGTTTATTAACAGATTTAACTTGTATTTTCTGAGCTTGATTTTCGAAATGGTTTGCCTAATGGGTCATTAGTCGCTTAGCCTTTGTTGCTAACCTAGATCCATGCTGTAGGACCAATCCATCGACATTTTCGCGTTCGGGAAAATCAGGGAAGATCTTATTTTGAGATTGGATTTATTTTTATAAATTGCTTTTTCAACCTCAGTTTGTGTGGTTGGGAGTGTTATACTTTTCTTATTTTATGAAGTTAACATTGGATTAAATTGATATCATTGCCTTTGGTGCAATAGTTTTTCTCTATTAAGAGGGTATTTGAACGACATCCAAATTTGCGAGGATAATCCCAGGAATGACTTACTATAAGTCATACGTTTAAGAATTATGAATAATGTAATACATCAATGTAAGGCAAGTTTTCTAAAAATAGGTGGAGTATTTCTGGAATCCCCTGGGCTTTGTTAGTAATCTGTTACAGAATCATATTATTTTTTTTGAACACGAGTTCAGGCTTTTATTATAAACAGCTGATTTTCATAATTGTGGATTTATAACAGTAAGGCTCCAATTTTAGGTGCATGTTCGATTTTAGAGAGGCATGTATTATGAATAATGCCCTTGTGTTTAAGTATATTGATACAGTGCTTTGCGAAGCAAATTTTCCTTGTTGAGGATTGAGCCAGGTGTGCCAATCAGGATTAGATTGAATGGGGTTTTAACCCAGAGAGGCGTTTTTTTAACCTAGTTTGGTTAAAATATGGTCATAGGTGACTTTATCGCTGTTATCGTGAAAATGCCTGTGTGAAGATTAATATTTTTCTGAGCAGTATTGTTGAGAATCTTGAGTGGATATCCAGTTCAATATTTCCAGTAAAATTAATATAACGACTTTGCCGTAGGATGTATGTTTAACAAGGATCACCGATAACTATTTAATGCTGAATCTATAATAAATTTTTGCTTAACTTAACTGTTCGGCAGAATTTCCCTGAAATTAGAAATGAAACAATTTCAAGCAGAAATGAATGTCGTGACATTAAGTCAGTGGGAAGAGAATAATCGAAATTATTCTAGAATTTTGTGTAGATTATATTCTGTAAATATGCCATATGAATTTCATCGTTTAATAATAACAAGACCATATAATGCCACTGAAAATGTCGTGTAGGATTATTGGTTATAATCAGGATATTTTTGTATAAGATGTTCTTTCAGTTAAGGAACCGAAATGAATTTAATTTATTCAATTCTTATATTTTTTGTGTGTGCTTATCCTATGGGATTGATCATTATTATTATTAATATGCCTTATATTTTAATCAACTAAAAGTTAGTCGAGATAATGGGTAATTCTTTTTTTGAAAGTCTTTCCCATTTTCCACAGTTGAAAGACAATCCTGTATAATCAATGTGATTTTTTGATTGGTCGTGGTATCGACAAAATTGATATTTCTTGTCATGTTTATTCTTGCAATAAACTAATTTATTACTTGGTTTTAATTATTGCGTGATGCTTTATAGAGGTGATGGAAGGGTGTATTAAGGGGGCCATCGCTAGGCATTTTAGGGTTTACCACACCTTTGAGATTCTTTCTTCCTTTTGAAGAATTCTTGTGTTTTGAGCTAGTCTTTTCTTTCTCTGAGCCTTGGTCAGTCTTAATACATCCTGTTAGGTATTCGAGTGGCCCTATTATCCCTGTATCTGTTGGTAGAACTTGTGGGTCTTTAGAGCCGGGGAATTTTCAGGTTCTACGATCCAGCTGCTATCCAGGGATTCAACAGGTATTGGTAGGTAAAAGGGTACATTAGGTGGCGCCCAACGTGGGGCTTCGAAAAACTGGAATACCAGAGCGAATACCAGGGAGTTGAATGCCATAATTCTGCCAAAATTGAAACTGAAAGTAAAAAGTGGAAGTTAGTTTTATGATCATGTAACACAGATCGCGAATTGGAACACCGTGTTTCTTGTGTGACCATGAATTAAGGCAATAAAATAATGGTGAACCAATATTTTGGCACGAACTATTGGAATTCCTATGGAACAAAGCAATTACGAGGATACTCGAGCTACTTGACTTACAAGTGGTATTGCAACAATTATTATTATTTTTATTTTATGTATTGGAGTGGTGAAACACGCTCTGTTAATAATTTGTTCTACTTGTTTCCGGCTGATGATCATTGCTGACATCATTAAAATAGAAGTGTTTGTAGCAAATTTAAAATTTAAGTAATGGTAGAATCATAGACCTTCACCGATATAAACCAACACGCACTTGTAAATAGTCGATCCCAAATCAAATTGGGCAGTTTGTGTTTAGACATAAGCTTATTTTAAGGTAATGCCAGACAATAAGAATGATCATGTATGGTAAATGGTGGTTGTTTGTAGATGTTCTCGCTGTGCTTTGTTGGTGTGGTATTCTTATTTCTTGTGAAGTGTAGTGAAGCATGTCTGAAGGTAATATGGTGACTGTTGGTGACGTTAAGAAGATGTTTGAAGTTATTCAACATAAAATGGACAATTTGAATCAGGACATAGAAAATATTAAGGTCCAAACTAAATCTGCATTAGACCATATGTCCGAAACTGTTATTCAAAGTCAGGGAGTGATAAAAGATGCAGTTGCTGAAGGTATCAGGGGGGAAATTGATACTATGCAATCCTCCTTGAAGGCTATCAATGACAGTTCTAAAAGGGTAGAAAAGAAGGTTACCAGTGTAGAATCTAATATCGAAGATATCCAGGACGATAATAGAAAAACACAACTAGATATCAGTACACTAGGGGCTAATGTTGGCTTGGTACAGGTTAGCCAAGAAAGAATCCAAACTAGTCAAACATCAATGCAAAATAGTCAAACATCAATGCAAAATAGTCAAACTTCAATGCAAACAGATCTTAACAATATCCAAACTAGTCAAACTTCAATGCAAACAGATCTTAACAATGTTCAGACTAGTCAAAGGGGAATTGAGGAAACAGTAAAAGATGTAAACTCTAATGTAAGGATTATGCAATCCCAAATCAATGATTTAAAAACAGATGTGGGATTAATAGAATCCAGTCAAAAAGAGATTCAGTCCCAAGTCAAAAATATTCAGAATGATGTAAATCAAATTGAATCCAGTCAAAATAAAATGGAGCTAGAGGTCCGAAAAATCGAATCTAGTCAAAAACAGACGGGGGTTAAGTTAATGGAGCTAGAAAAATCTAGTAAAGAGTTTCAAGTTGAGATTAGACTAGACTTTGAAAAAAGTGTGAAGCTCAGTAAAAAAAATTTAGAAGCACTTCAGCTACAGTTTTCCCATGACACTAATCAGACCCAGAATAGCCTGGAGCAGTTGAAATGTGAAATGGGGACACTCCGAGCTCAAGTCACAGATCATACGAAACTTCTCAGGGATGATTTTGACATAGATTTGAAAGGGATCATAAGAGATAATATTGTAACATTTCGTAAAGATATCATGAAAATTAATGAGGAATGTTTTAAAGTTGAGAAATCTAAGTTAGAATCCAAACTTGCCACTGGTCTTGCAACTAATAGCAAAGACATAATAAATGTTAGGGAAGATCTAAGCAAAAGAATGGATGGAATTCAAAATACACAGGTTAATAACATATCCGATTTAGAGAAACGTATTAACAGTGTTGAAACTAAAGTCGACCAAAGTAAGATAGAGTAAAATGAGGTCAGGGAGAAGAAAACTTCCGAGATTAATGAAATTAGAAAGGGTCTCGAGCAAATTAATCTAGAGGGGCATATCAATTTAGATACGTTAAAAGATCAATTGCGATCACTTTTACAGTCCGATTTTAGAGTTGTAGTTGAACAACCTGAAGTGATAGTACCTGATGGTAGGGAAAGGATGATGCAGGAACCTCCCAATAACGAACCCAACGTTCGGCTCAGTCAAATGGAACATCCGAGTCCCATTCGAACAAGCAGGGAAACTTTTAGTTCTCCGAACCCCAACGTAGGCGTGGATGATTATACTTCGAAATCATTGGAAAGGACACCGAATGTAACCATAATAAGAAACTTTGATGACAAACCTAGGAAGTTTAGCAACTTGGATGGAATGACACCAATCGAATTTGTAAGGGCATTAAGAGATTACTTTTTTGGAGTCACATGTGCCACGTGAGCGTGAGCTACGTATGGTGGAAAGGTTTCTTACCGATGCTCCGTTACAATGGTTCAGGGCCTTTCGTTACACATTTGACAATTTTGAACAGTTTTCGGAGGCCTTCATACAAATATTTTGGTCGATCGAGGTCCAACAAAATGTGAGATCGGAAGTCTATTCACGCAAGTACTCCAGTACAGGACCAACCAGCTATGCTGAGTACTTTGCGTGTCAGTTAGCAAAACTCCGTTTTCTCCAGCCACCGTTAACCCAGGAAGAACTCCTTGAAGCTATCTCACGTCAATTGCCTGCGGAAGTAAGGAGATCAATTATTTCTTCCGGAGTATCGTCTTTAACGTCGTTAGATGACTTGTTACGTCGATTACATCACATGAGTATGATGACGCAACCTACCATAGTCAAAAATGCCAGGCAGGAATCGAAAGTTGTAAACGCAGTAATGATGAACCGTACACAGCAGACGGATCGTTTTGAGCAAAGAAGAGATGATAGAATGGGTCCTATTAGAAATACCCATCAGGAAGAGAGGAGATGGGAAAACCAACGTAGGGACGCCCAGGAGAGGCCATGGCAACGTCGCTACGAGGAGAGAAATTTCTATCGAAGAGATAATGATCGAAACCGGAATGATCACCGAGAAAAGCCTTATATCAGGAATTACAGATATGATCAAAATAATCGAGATAACAGATATAATAGGAATATTAATAGAGAAGGTCGGAGTTCAGAAAGAACGCTTGACCGGGACAAAGGAAAACATTTTCGAAAAGAAATTAAGCATTGAGATGTCACGCATTCTTCCTGTTCACGACTACAAGAAAGTGATTACCATGACAGAGAAGTCATTATAATAAAATGAAATAATTGTTATGAGGTAGTAAGCCTAAATGGAAGAGAAATGATAGGTCGTTTCAATGCAAAAAACCTGAAAAGATATGTGAAGAAGATAGTCTGAGTGTTGACTGAATAATGCTACATATGCCGAGATTACCTGGAATGGTGTAAATAAAAGTTGAGGAAACTTTTATTTAAGGTATCAAAGGGAAAATGCACCATTATTCCTAAAGGTCTTAAGTACCGACATGGTTACAGTATTTTGGAAACGCCCTGTAACTTTCTAGCTAGCCTCTGAAGTCTATCATAACAGCTGGTCTACAGCGAGCAAAAGTTATGCTATCAAGAAAGAGATCGGCAGAGCTCGTGTTTCCGATGAGAAACCCGAAGGTCATCGATAATAACCATGTTGACTGTGTCTAACATTATATCGATCGATTTACCTGAGAATGATTAATTGAAATTAAAGTATATTTAACGCTATATGTAAGCAGTTACATATGTATGTATGTATATGTCCATGGCAGAAAGCTATTATTAAGCAAGTATGAAAAACAGAAGATGATCTGTTAAGTCACTGCTGATTACATTTCGACTGCGATATATTTTATATCGAGTCGTGACGTATTGAGGAGTGGGGGAGCGAATGTGGTGTTCAAGCGACCTCGTGCGGAGAGCAAGTACTAGAGAAACCGACAGCGTGCAGGTTTGAGCCTGACAATAGTGAAAGTGAAGTCGCCAGCTAACGGGATTTTAAAAACGTGTGACCGTGCTGAAGTGTATACGCTAGTTCGTTCAGCATTCTACGTGGAGTAGACACGTGCTTAATGGGGTTCAGACATGGTCTTAAACATGTAATAAGTTTATCTTTGCGACCGTGTATCTACAGCTACTAACGGGCCATGCGGGAGAATACTTTCATAATCCCGACCGCCTGCTCGGCTGTATAGTGTCGTAACACTCTGCATATAAACTTTCGTGGAAATGCAGCCTAGACTCGATTCAGACTTTTCACAGTTGCTATACTTCTTTAAAAAAAGCACATTCTTAAGCAAGGTGTCAGAGGGAAGGAATACTATGAAGCTTATATCCATTACGATGGTAGGCTAGATTAAAATAAGAATACTGCATTAGCAGGGTGTAGCGGAGACATGTTGGCAGCAACTTTCAATTACCATGAAGTGTGCAAGCGATTCTCGTGATGCAAGGGGCCGCGTGGACTCTTGTGAACTTGCTCACATTCGCGTTCATATATTGGAACTATTTAGCGACTGTTCGAGTTCACCCTCGCTTCTTGACGAGTTGATAAACTGTGTGCGGTCCGGCCATCGGTATTCTAATATGTGTGGGAAGATATCGCCAGGATATTTTGGGATCATTTCGACCGACCGGGTGTTGTTCGAGCCTAGGAGGACTATGGTTCGTTCTCTGGAGACCCAGTTGGAGTCCGGCATGTTTTCTGTTGGTCTGGAGCTTAGTATGGCCAACGATATCCTTTTTTCCTCATCCAGATTCGCCAAAGGTACAGATCACTTCAACTTGTTACAGTAGCGTAGCGTGGACATTTTGAACTACCACACATTGCCATATTTGATTTTGTAGATTAAATGGTTGAGTAGAAAGTGCAGGTTCGATGTTTATTTCGAAGCTGACCTTCTATGATGCCAGGATTTTGACTCATAAAAATGAGTGCATCCTTTGTGTATTTTGTTGGATAAATTTAAAATTTCAGTAGTATTTTACAGTATGTAAACTGAGATGCTCATTCTTATTTGTCGAGAAATCAATGTAGGAGGAAGATCTACAATTTTTTTTTTGTGTAAGAACATTTTAGTAACACAATTTCTTTTGAGAACTCTGACTGAGTTTTTCATATTCTAGTGTATTGTTCTTTAAGCACTTTCGCGTGGATCATCGTATTCTTTGAGGAGGATTTTCCTTTCCTTATTATTATTACGATATTAGGAAGTTTTCGGATCCTGTTATTCTGAATGTTACTTCGAGTCCTTTGACTATTTTTCTTCGGTTTATTAACAGATTTAACTTGTATTTTCTGAGCGTGATTTTCGAAATGGATTGCCTAATGGGTCATTAGTCGCTTAGCCTTTGTTGCTAACCTAGATCCATGCTGTAGGACCAATCCATCGACATTTTCGCGTTCGGGAAAATCAGGGAAGATCTTATTTTGAGATTGGATTTATTTTTATAAATTGCTTTTTCAACCTCAGTTTGTGTGGTTGGGAGTGTTATACTTTTCTTATTTTATGAAGTTAACATTGGATTAAATTGATATCATTGCCTTTGGTGCAATAGTTTTTCTCTATTAAGAGGGTATTTGAACGACATCCAAATTTGCGAGGATAATCCCAGGAATGACTTACTATAAGTCATACGTTTAAGAATTATGAATAATGTAATACATCAATGTAAGGCAAGTTTTCTAAAAATAGGTGGAGTATTTCTGGAATCCACTGGGCTTTGTTAGTAATCTGTTACAGAATCATATTATTTTTTTTGAACACGAGTTCAGGCTTTTATTATAAACAGCTGATTTTCATAATTGTGGATTTATAACAGTAAGGCTCCAATTTTAGGTGCATGTTCGATTTTAGAGAGGCATGTATTATGAATAATGCCCTTGTGTTTAAGTATATTGATACAGTGCTTTGCGAAGCAAATTTTCCTTGTTGAGGATTGAGCCAGGTGTGCCAATCAGGATTAGATTGAATGGGGTTTTAACCCAGAGAGGCGTTTTTTTAACCTAGTTTGGTTAAAATATGGTCATAGGTGACTTTATCGCTGTTATCGTGAAAATGCCTGTGTGAAGATTAATATTTTTCTGAGCAGTATTGTTGAGAATCTTGAGTGGATATCCAGTTCAATATTTCCAGTAAAATTAATATAACGACTTTGCCGTAGGATGTATGTTTAACAAGGATCACCGATAACTATTTAATGCTGAATCTTTAATAAATTTTTGCTTAACTTAACTGTTCGGCAGAATTTCCCTGAAATTAGAAATGAAACAATTTTAAGCAGAAATGAATGTCGTGACATTAAGTCAGTGGGAAGAGAATAATCGAAATTATTCTAGAATTTTGTGTAGATTATATTCTGTAAATATGCCATATGAATTTCATCGTTTAATAATAACAAGACCATATAATGCCACTGAAAATGTCGTGTAGGATTATTGGTTATAATCAGGATATTTTTGTATAAGATGTTCTTTCAGTTAAGGAACCGAAATGAATTTAATTTATTCAATTCTTATAATTTTTTTTGTGTGTGCTTATCCTATGGGATTGATCATTATTATTATTAATATGCCTTATATTTTAATCAACTAAAAGTTAGTCGAGATAATGGGTAATTCTTTTTTTGAAAGTCTTTCCCATTTTCCACAGTTGAAAGACAATCCAGTATAATCAATGTGATTTTTTGATTGGTCGTGGTATCGACAAAATTGATATTTCTTGTCATGTTTATTCTTGCAATAAACTAATTTATTACTTGGTTTTAATTATTGCGTGATGCTTTATAGAGGTGATGGAAGGGTGTATTAAGGGGGCCATCGCTAGGTATTTTAGGGTTTACAACACCTTTGAGATTCTTTCTTCCTTTTGAAGAATTCTTGTGTTTTGAGCTAGTCTTTTCTTTCTCTGAGCCTTGGTCAGTCTTAATACATCCTGTTAGGTATTCGAGTGGCCCTATTATCCCTGTATCTGTTGGTAGAACTTGTGGGTCTTTAGAGCCGGGGAATTTTCAGGTTCTACGATCCAGCTGCTATCCAGGGATTCAACAGGTATTGGTAGGTAAAAGGGTACAGTACCATCCCGGCATTTGCCCGAAGACGAAGTGGGAAACCACGGAAAACCACTTCGAGGATGGCTGAGGTGGGAATCGAACCCCCTCTACTCATTTGGAACACCCGAGGCTGAGTAGACCCCGTTCCAGTCCTCATACCACTTTTCAAATTTCGTGGCAGAGCCGGGAATCGAACCCAGGACCTCCGGGGCGGCAGCTAACCATGCTGACCGCTACGCTACGGAGGCGATGGCTCCGTTCACAGTACGGCAGCATAATATTCCTTCTAGGTGCAAGGCCAAAATGCTGGGGAGGGTATTTAGAGGATAAATGAGGTCCGGACCAATATACATTTGTACCATATTATGCCACAGTGTTCACTTTCTGAGGAAATAACAGCCCTTTAGTGTCCACATTTTTATCCGATTAATTCTTGGAAATCACACTTCCCTCACACGTGATCACCGCTGCCGCTACTTCATGAAGTGACGGGCAGGATTTCCCGTCAGATGATGAACAAAATGAATTACACTATGTGACGGTGAAATTTAGTCATTTCATGAAACCACGCGTCAGATAGTGCAACTGTACCTTTTTACATCATATGCCGGCTCTTCATGAAGTTCCTAGGATTTTCATGAAATGACGGATTTCACTATCTGACTACGACATATACATTAATACAGAAGGCAGTGATATTGGCTACAACTAAGATACAGTAGTTTGGATATTCATGGGCAGTGATCTAAATTAAGGTGATGATGAAGCTTTGATTCAATGTAATCTGAATAATTGCTTTGGAACTCGTGCAGTGTCCGTTGCCTGCCGCCATGAAAATCCGAAACATTATCTATAGAAATGGCTAATGTTACTAAGATATAGGAGATGAATTTTTTATTGATACACGGTTAACTAAAGTTTGGTGCTATTCAGTCGGTCCAATTCAGTCGACAGTCACTGGTGAAAGAGTGAAGTTGACACTGTTAGCAGCTACAGTGCGGAAGACACCCAACCAGATAAGTAATTGCCTACACTATACAGTACAACCATAGTTAGCTTTTCCAACCATATAGTCACTCCAAACAGACAAATTCCGGATTTCTATCACCATTTTAGCATTTCACCTAACATCATATATACAACAACTACAGTAACATACACTGACAAGTTGCATTACCAACACAGCAACTAAATAATTGTACATATTGTATATATTTTCACCTGTATTTTCAAACATAGATTTGTCAGCCTAAGTGTAACGGATCTGATGATGATTGCTTGACGATCAAAACTGGTCATCCTAGTGTATTTATTAAACTCATGTATCTTTTTTTTCAGGATTAGGGCATAACCCAGCTCTTTTGGGTACATTCGTGTTGACCGACTGAAAAGCACTAAACTTAAGTTTACTAAGGCAACACTGAAAAATGGCTTCAAACCTCACAATCGATTCAGGGTGGTTGTTTTTTCGGTAGTGTCAACATTATAGGTTGGCGCTGGTTTTGCCGCCAGTTCGAAACATGGAATCCTTGCGATATGGATTGTGGAAGTGGCGAGATAACTATCACCAGTTTAAATGGTTTTGCCTGGACGAATATTTTCATCCAGACCAATGGTTTTCGTCTAGACCAATAATGGTTAGGTATCGTGGCCCTGTGCGCCGCTTTAGCTAGTAAAACACCCCCCGGAAACCTCGCAACAGAGGATTGCGGTGACGTGAAGTTGGCAGCATTGCCTAATCCAACATGGCAACGTGTGTTTTTGGTAAGTTTATTACTTGAAAGTTAATGTTGAAAATTTCCTTATTTTTAAAGTGTAAACGTGGAGTTTGTTAATAGCAGTTGGCTTCAATAACGTGCCACAGTAGTCTAAGCACAAACAATTTTCTGAGCGCTACTAACAAAAATAACTCAGTTTGAAACGGGGCAACGGACTATGCACGAGAGTCATTGCCTTCTATTTTTCAGACAATGATCTAAGAACACTGGTTATAGTAATAGTAATAATATTAATAACAATAATAATAATGACTTACATATGTCCTGTGTCCCCTTTCGGAGCAAAGGGCTGCGACAAAGATCCTCCATTGGTCTCTTCTCCTGGCAATGTGTTGTAGATCTGTCCAGGATTTGCCTTCTTTCCTCATCTCTTCATCCACACTTCTTTTTCAGTTCACCTTAAGTCTTCCCCTTTTTCTTGTTCCTTGCGGGTTTCGTATGTTCCAACATCCAATTTTCGTAACCTGTTTCTTGCTAAAGATCGTCGTCTTTTTATCCGTCCGGTTTTTCTCTGTTGCAGTTTCAGTAATAATATTTTCTAGGAGATGCGGGTTATTGGCCTACAGTCTCCAAAGCACAGTGGGGGGGGGGGGGGCTGCCCCCTTAGCGTCTGTGTCCACCTTCTGGCTACTTCACGATTTGATGTTCGTCGCTACTATCTGTCCTTCTTTTGTCAATTTAGATCTCTACAGAGTGTAACCAGAATCCCTCCTCCTTTCTCAACCGGGCTTGGGACCGGCTATGGCGGAGTTGATAATAATAATAAAATTAAGGCAGGAGTGTGACAAGGTGATGGTTTATCACCCATTCTATTTAACTCAGTTTTGGATAGAATAATCAAGACATGGGAAAAAGGAGTCAAAGGCGTAAAAATGGCAAATCACCAGGAAAGAACAGTCAACATTAAATGTCTGGCCTTTGCCGATGATGTAGCGATTATAACAAATAACAGAAAAGAAGCCAAAGAGGTTCTAGAGACCCTACATGAAATCTCTGCCAAAACAGGTTAACAAATCTCATACGAAGACACACAGTTCATGGACACAAACTCTATAGACAGGCACCCACTGGAAACCGAGTATGGAAAAATAACACAATTGGAAAGTTTCAAATACCTAGGAGAGATTATACAGAAAACAGGACTTAACTCGGCATCCATTGAAGACAGGATCACTAAATTGCAAAAAGCATACCGACTTACATGGAACCACTACAATAAATAAAAAAGGTATTTCCATCAATGCCAAATTACGACACTATCGTACAGTAGTCTTACCAGAGGCCTTATACGCTTCAGAAACGACAGAAATCAAGGGACAAACAAAAGTCAAGGAATTAGAAAAACAAGAAAGAAAAATTCTGAAAAAGGTCTACGGGCCAGTTCAGAAAGAGGGAATATGAATAAAGAGACACAGAGACGATTACAAACAACATAGGCTAAGGAAAAGGAGGGCAAAATTTTATGGACATATATATAGGATGACCGAAGAAAGACTGACCAAGATATAGTTACGAATAGTACACCAAAAACCAATTGGGTAAAAGAAACCGTAGAAGGCCTCAAAAACTAAACATCTCTACAAAAGACATGACAGACAGGAGCACATACGGAGAAAAAGTTAGACAACAGAAGTTTGAGCAAACTCCCAAAGAGAGACAACCGGGAAACAAGTGGACGGAGGAGAGAAGGAGGAAGCATAGTGTGTGTATGAGAGGTTTTTGGGAAAAAGGAAGAAAGTGCCAGAATAAAACATAAAAATTGATTGTGTTGTAACGCTCTCCTTATGGGGAATTAACGAATAAATAAATAAATAATAATAATATAATAATATTAATCGTATAACCCTAGGTACCAACCTAGAATATATCACTTGATATGGAGTCATCTTGGTGCTAAATTTAGGCGCTCTGCTTGCACTGCCACCTAGCAGCGGGACGGAAACATTTTGCTAGAACTGTGCCTGAGATAGGCTGGTATGGTTGTGTAACGTGATATCTTGAACGAGCCGACATCATATTTCATATTACTCGGAATGCCGCGGATTCTTAGCACTGTTTCAAAATACTAACTTCGTCGGCTGGCAATCGAACCCACGATTTTGGATCCGTTGGTGGTCACTGGTCAACCAAGAAAGCAATCAACAATGCTGCTTTACTTTTCTCAGAATAACATTCTCTGCTGAAGACACTCCTTGACACTACACGAGTGCCAGTTCCAAACATGGACAGAATGAGATGTTGGGAGTAAACCATATTATTACTGACCACAAGGTAGCACTTACACCACGGTCTGGGATAAATCACAGTTCACCTCATCACGTCCACTCTCCATTTGAACTCGTAATTCTTATGGTCACAGCAGATAACATTGTGGTTTATTGTCCTCTCTAATTCCTATAATGTCAGCTCTTCACTCCAATTATGTCCACCCGAATACACAAGTTAGATTGAGGATCGTAGTGGTTGAATTATGTCTGTTAGAACACAAATCTGTTGTTGATGGTCATTCGTCCTCTGTACCTATGTGAGTTAATGGACACTGTGAATCACATGATATTCTACTACCTTCTGAGGTCTCGAGATACGTATTGAAACTCCAGTCCCTAAAGCTTGGGTTCGATTCCAGACTCTGCCACGAAATTTAGTTCTAGC
Source organism: Meconema thalassinum (assembly GCA_946902985.2). Classification (NCBI taxonomy): domain Eukaryota; kingdom Metazoa; phylum Arthropoda; class Insecta; order Orthoptera; family Tettigoniidae; genus Meconema; species Meconema thalassinum. Next base: position 457,271,077 of record OX336388.2, read on the forward strand.
CTAATGTTTGGAACGGGCTACACTCAACCTCGTGAGGCTGATAAGATGAGGGTTCGATTCCCATCTCAGTCATCCTTGAAGTGGTTTTCCATGGTTTTCCCACTCCTACTGTTGATAAATGCAGGGGTGGTTCCAAAATAAAGTGCACGGTCGCCCCCTTTCTTTTGTTTCTTGCACCTTTTGCTAAATTTCTCTTATTTATTATTATAACAATTTAGAAAGCTAAACGTGTATCATATTTTGCAATCCATCAATAAGGATGATGATTTATGTTTAAAGGGAAGAAAATCGAGGTCATTTTCCCCTTGAAACACAGTTCAAATGCATCTTTTTTTTAAATTGAGATAAGAAAAGAGCCTAATAACATTTTAAAACAAGTAGTTCCGTGATTAGGACACAAGAAGTAAAAACGAGATTTTAAAATTTCGCACACCTGCCATCTTGTGGTTATGAAAACAATTGAAATAAATTAGATGCCAGTGGATTAACTTCTATATAAGCATTTAACGTGGAAAATTCCACTACACTCGGATGGTTAAATCGCGAGAAACATCCATGTGAATATTTATACTTCGCGTCGCCGCCATGTTGGATTTGTGATCACCAGGTTATTGAAAGTCCTATAGGTGAACTTATGTTCATAGGCCCTATTAACATACAAAAATTCAGTTTGATTGCTGTAATAGATTCATAGATATTGAGAACTGTCTAAATATTTCGGATGGTCGCCATGTTGGATTGTTATATATATATAGGCCATAGAGTCATGTACCAATAAAGGAAAATTATTACGTAGGTCCATTATTCAAACTTTCACTTCGATCGCAACAATTGAACTAAATCAGATACAAGTGCATTGCAATGTGTATAAACATTTGCTGTACCAAGTTTCATTGCGTTTGGATCATTAAATCGCGAGAAAAGTCTATTTAAAATTTTCGACTTCGCATGGCCGCCATGTTCATTTTGTAGTTAACCAATTTCTGAATGTATCATACTTGAACTTCCAGTAGTGCCCTTTATCTCCGTACAAAATTTCAGGGTGATACCGGTAACAGTTTAAGTGATATTGAATGCCGGTGAAATAATTTCGCACAGCCGCCATCTTGAGATTATATAACAATTGAACGAAGTTAGATGTCGGTGCATTACAATGTGTATAAACATATACTGTTGCAAGTTTCATTGCGTTTCGTTGGTTAAATCGCAAGAAACATCTATTTAAATGTCGCAAATTTGCTTGGCCGCCATGTTGGTTTTTTAGTTAACAGGTTTTCAAAATTCAAATAGGTGAACCTCTAGTAGTTCCTTTTATCACCATACAAAATTCCAGGGTGATATCGGTAATAGTTTCGGTGATATTGAATGCTGGTGAAATATTTCGCACAGCCGCCGTGTTGGATTGGTGTGACGTAACAAAATTTGAAGGGCACGGTCGGTGTCATCCGGAATAGTGCTATGAACTTACCGAGTTTCATTGAAATCGCTCCAGCCGTTTAGATTTTATTAGGGACACTCACACACACACACACACACACAGGAATCACACACACACGCACTCACAGAGAGATACACGGACAAAAGGTGATCTCATAAGCCTATTTTTTCATAAATGAAAATAGGCTAAAAATCAGGTGCTGCCTGATTTCGTATAAATGGATAGTAACCTGTCCGGAATATAGGGGATTCCAGTTCAACCTAGGCGGTTGTTTTTATTTTCAGCTAACGCTTATTAATAGTAGTAATTAAACTTGAATCCATATTACCATTATTATTATTAGTCTATATTTTTAGCCTATTTTCTTTTATGAAAGACTAGGCTTATGAGATCACCTATTGTCCGTGTGTGCATGTGTGTGTGTGTGTGATTTTAATGAAACTCAGTAAGTACATATTTTGTCTGACCCTGACCGTGCCCTTCAAATTTTATTACGGCTCACCAATCCAACATGGTGGCTGCGCTAAATATTTCACTGGGATTCTATATCACCGAAACTATTACTGATATTACCCTGAAATTTTGTACAGCGATAAAGGGTACTACTAGAAGTTCACCTATGTGACACTCAAAAACCTGTTAAGTACAGGACGAACATGGCGGTCAAGCAAAGTTGACACATTTAAATTCTCGTTATTTTACCATCCGAGCGCAGTGAAGCATGGTACAACAAATGTTTGTACACATTGTAATGCACTGATATCTTATTTCGTTCAATTGTTTGCATAACCTCAAGATGGTGGCTGTGCGAAATTTTAAAAATAAGTTTTCATTTCTTGTGTCCTAATCATGCGATACCAAGTCAACGTTTGAATAATGAGCCCACGCAATAATCGTCATCTAATAGTAGATAACTCAATGGCCTACATATATAAAAATCCAACATGGCAACCATCCAAAATATTTAGTTCTCAATATCTACTAATCTATGACAGCACTCAAACTGTAATTTTGTATGTTGATAAAGGCTATTAACATAAGTTCACCTATGGGACTTTCAATAGCCTGGTGAGCACAAATCCAACATGGCGATGACGCAAAATATAAATATATAAATGGACGTTTTCGCGATTTAACCACCCGAGTGCAGTGAAACTTGGTACGGCAAATGCTTATACTAATTTTAATCCACTAAAATCTAATTTATTTCAATTGTTTTAATAACCTCAAGATGGTGGCTGTGCAAACTTTTAAAATCTTGTTTTTATTTCTTGAGTCCTATTCATGCGATTGAATAAACCTACGCAATAATCTTCATCTAATAGTGCATAACTCTATGGCCTACATATATAAAAATCAAACATGGCGACCATCCGAAATATTTGGATGGTTCTCAATTTCCACGATTCTATTAGAGCAATGAAACTGAAATGTTGTATGTTAGTTAGATAGTTAGTTAGTTAGTCATTGAGGTTTCAAGGGACGGAACTACGAGGCCATCTGCCCCTATTTTGTATGTTGATAGAGGCAGTTAACATAAGTAGGATATATGAATATAGACTGTTTAGTTCTTCATAGAACTACTTGTTTACATTTGAATTGAGACTCCACGGACTGCACATTAACAATCAATTTCATTTGTGTCTAGATCTTGTTCTTCTTCCGGCCTTAACATCCTCCCAGTATGTCTTGAGCCCATCGATCAGTGTCTCCTTTCTTGCCTCTGGTAGAGGCCCTTTCCCTCTCCTGGGCTCAGATTACACAGTTTTTAACCATTTGTCTAAATTCGAATTTGTGGTGGATTTTCGTTTCTGGAATACTAATTTGCATCAAGTCTTTCTCACATTATTATTAGTCAGTTATTAAGAATCTTGAAGAAATTCGACTTAGACAATAAAAAGGAATGATGAACCAACAGACACCGAATGACACTAGTGACACTAGTGAGTTGAGATGACTTTGAAGTGCCAAACAGGGAGACAAGCTCTCACTTCTCCCTTTGAAATGAAACTCGAGAAAGTTGTCCATGTGTGCCGCAAGGAACTGTGTAAATGAAGGGGTCGAATACCGGGTTCTGTATGAAATCGTCTTCTTCTTCTTGTGCCTATCCGTTCCGGATGTTCGTGACCATCATAGTTATGTCAGTTTTGGATGTTCTGAATAGCTCTTCACTCGTGTGTGAAGTCCATGTTCTTAAGTTTACAAGCCAAGATGTTCTTCTTCTTCCCCGTCCTCTTTTACCAGGAATCTTTCCTTGAAGAATGTTCTGCAATAGTTCATACCTGTATCCATTACTCATTACATGACCTAAATATTGTAGCTTTGTGCATTTTACTGTTTTCAGGACTTCTTTTTCTTTCTTCATTTTGTGAAGAATGACATTGTTTGTAATTTTAACTGTCCATGGCGCTCTAAGCATTCTCCTGTAGAGCCACATCTCAAATGCCTCTAGTCGCTTGCCCATTGTCCGGTCAAAGTCCAAGTTTCAGCTCCATAGAAAAGAATGGAAAATATATAGCAACGTAGAAATCTTAATTTTGTTTCCATCGAGAAGTAATGGCTCTTAAACACATTAGCCATTTCACAAAATGCAGCAAAATGTAGGGAATGAAGGAACATAAAACTACAGTACCAATTAATTGTATAGACTTGGCAGATGATATTGCGATCCCTTCTGATTCCTTAGGCACAGCCATAAACCAAATCAAACAACTTAGGGCACAGAGAGAAAATTTTGGCCTCCAGATATCCTTTGATAAGACGGAGTTCAGAACGAACATCAAACCAGTACTCACAGAGGTGGAGCTGGGTCAGGAAGATATCAAGAAATGATTAAATAGGCCACCTAAGTGATTGGATAGAACCCGACATTGAAGTGATACAAACCATTTTTCAGGGTTCTTACCAGTTGCCAGGGTGGGTGAGTGGTCAACGTGTCGGTCTACTAATCTCAAGCTTGCAGGTTCGCTCCTGGCCGTGGTAAGTGATTTTTGAAAGGCGGCAAAAATTACGACACCATGTCATACGATGTTGGCATGCCAAATAACCCATTTGAATTCAGTAGGCCGTGTTCATAGTGGCAAAATTAATCTCGGGAGTTTCCGCCAACACAAAGTTCCTCATTTCTCTACTAGAAAGCGCTTAGGTAGTGTTCAAGGAGCTTAGATATCTAACTTCCTTGACTTTCATAGTGCTTCAAAGAACAACGAAATTCGACGTGCAAGCTACCCTGTGGGTGTCAAATAACAAAGCTTGCACCCGGCATCTGAGGGCATGCGATATTAGTATTATTTATTATAGTTGGTCAACACAAATAGTGCCCAGTTACATCTCTAAGAGAGACGACTTCGCACCCAGGATCAACAAGTGGGTAATAGCATACCAGCTAACTAATGCCGTCTACAAGAAAACATAAGTATCCTTCATCGTCAAGCTCAGATACGAAAGCCTTGGCTGATGATAAGGTGTTTCTAAAATGAATTGCAAATGACCGGAAGCATTATATGCACGAAATGCCTCGTGATAAAACGAAGAGGTCTGATCGATAAACAGAAAGTCAAAGGAAGGAGGGTCCTCAGAAAATTCTTGGGTCCGGTCAAAGTAAACGGTGAGGAAAGAAGATGGTAAAACCACGTTTTCTACACATATGCGTGAAACATAAAAGACTATAAAAACTATATGAGGGGTCTCGATGCAAAACTCACGTTCTCCACTTTTACAGGAACTAAGAAAAACTTCTTAAATGTATGTAACTAATGGAATCTCTAAGAGACTTTGCTTTTGTTGGAGGCTATACTTAATTACACCTTCTTGTATAAACTATGTTTCATTATTTATATTAATTTATCTGAAAAATAGGTTTTAATTTTGGAGAATGTGACTCTTGTATCCAAACATTGGTGACTGTGAGTTCTGTGTCTGAACAAGTCGGAGAATGTTACTTTTGACACTAAACAAAATTAATTACTTCAGACAAAACAATAGACAAGTTGGCCAAGTTTGTGAAAAATGTAGACAAATTAAATCAATCGCATTGTTGGAATGCACATATTATTTATTTATTTATTTATTTATTTATTTATTTTGTAGAGGTTACGATTTGAACAGACAATAATAATATTGGCTTGCCGCTGTAGAAAGTCACATGACCAGAAGCTGTCTTGTGATTGGCCAACAGGGAGAATGTGCTCTTAGCAACTAAACAGTGTGGAGAATGATAGTTTTGCATCTAAATTTAGTTTTTGGCATTTGAAAACCACTAGATATTGTGAGTTTGGCTTTTCAGCACTAATATGGTCGTGTGTAGTTTGGAACGAAGAATAAGAATGCCTTGCTAACTCAATTTCGAACAAGAGTGGAGAATGTGAGGTTTGCATCTAGACCCCTCATATAAGGCACGATCCGGAGATGGATCGTTACCTTTAATGACACGAATGAGCCCTGCTAGACTAAACAGTCATCATTCTGCTATACAACACAAAGTAGATGTATTATTTATCGGTGCCTGCCACACCACTACGTAATCAGTCAAGTGCTAGACCGCATCAATGTGTGCTTCTCTCTTTATTGAGGTCCTTATAAACGAGTAACCTGTATCAGCATTTCTTGGTTCTGGAAGTACTAATTACTTCTTGAGTGAGGATTGGTACAGGATAGGTGTTGGTTGGTTCCTCAGGCTGTGTCCCAAAGCTACATTTTCAGCCGTAGTGAACTAGATAGTCGACTAATATTCCGGATGTGACGTCACAAGTCATGATCCAAAGCTGCTTAGCACATAGCAATAAAGTCTGTAGTAGCTAGTGAACGAAAGTGCATGCTAGAATTGTCGACTTGTACAAGGAAGTTATAATAATAATAATAATAATAATAATATCGTATGGCCTCGGGTGCCTGGTGCAAGCTTTGTTAATTGACACCCAGAGGGTAGCTTGCATGTCGAATTTCGTCGTTCCATTGAACGCTATGAAAGTCAGGGAGGTTAGATATCTAAACTCCTTGACACTACAGCGCTTTCAAGTAGAGAATGGAGGAACTTTGTGTTGGCGGAAAATCCCGAGATTAATTTTGCCATTGAACACGGCCTACTGAATTCAAATGGGTGCTTTAACATGCCAACAACGTATGACATGTGTGTCGTGATTTTTGTCGCCTTTCAAAAATCACTTACCATGGCCAGGAGCGAACCTGCAATCTTGGGGTTGGTAGTCCGACACTAGAACCACTCACCCACCGTGGCAAGCTAAGGAAGTTATAGAAATTGTAGGTTGCCTTTAGTCTTAATTATGAATCCTCTTTGCTTGGGACTTGGCCTATATACTCTTTGCCAATTTCTCAACCTTGTTTCAACCAACGTGCTCTATTGTTCTGTTTATTTAATTTATTATAAATGGATAGTTCTTCTGTAAACTCTCTTCCTATGGAAAGCAGAAATGGTGCGGAATTTAAATGCTTGCTTTTCGGAAATCACCACCGAGGATTGAAACGACATCTCGATTCATGCTCTCTAGCACACAATAAGGGCCTCGTCTCAGGTTTTCAACTTGCCGCTGCCTTATTAACATGAATGCCCTTCTTCTCTTTCTCCTGAACTGAATTCGCTTAATCAGCCAAACACAAACCATAATATTAAGGCTCGGCTAAAAAGAGATATGCCAGGCGCATCCATGATGGTATCCATAGCAATCCAAAGAATTGTATCGTTATTTTAAAACAGTTGATATCTTGAATTTGAACCTTCGATCGATTGTACTGTATATATGCAGTGTTTTTTTTTCTAAAAACAATTTATGGGGTACTCTCAGTTGTAGTCGACAGAACATTACGATCTTGCAATTTTCGGCAATTTGCAAAGTTCGGTCATTGTTTGTGTTCGAATCATTAACTTTCAGCTTTTTCGATGCCTGGGTGGATGTTAAATGCAGTAGAACCCCTCTTGTCCGCCCTCGGCTAGTCCGTCGCTCCGGTTGATCCGATCGTGCTCGAGCCGAACTTGCCCCGACTCGTAGCGGTGATTCACTACCCGTCGTGCCATTGTTGTTTACAGGTACGTGTTACCACTTGTCCGTTTTAGTGCTCCGTCATTATCTCCTATCGTTTCTGTCATTGTCCGTGTTTTGTACAGTACGTACTGCACTGTGAAGTTTTAAGTGCTTTCTGTTCGTTGGTTTTACGACATTGTTCTTCTGAGTTCGTTACCGTACTGTACAGTAATTTGTTTTATGTACATTGTGTGTACTGTACAGTTGTGTGTGTTTTTCCCCAACATGTCAGGAGTGAAACGTAAACACGTTACTCTTTCATTAAATGTAAAATTAGCAGTGCTACGAAGACTGGGCAAAGGGGAATCACTCCAAAAAGTTGCCAAGGAACTCAATGTAGGTGTTACGACAATAAATGATCGGAGAAGAAATCGGAAAGACATTGAACGATGCACAGCGACGATAGATGGTCAAAACGGTCTTATGAAACACAAAACATTCAAAAAGCCTAAACTTGAACTGCTTGATAACGGATTGTGGACGTGTTTCTACCAAGACAGAAGAAAAGGAACCCCGATATCTTGAGTTCAGAGATAGTTTATTTTAATGTAAATCCGTATTTTTCTGTACTATCTGATAATCCGACCTTTTATGCGTTCCGACCATACCCTTAGTCCCAAAGGTGACGGATTACAGGGGTTGTACTGTAGTTCTTTATTTTCTTCATCCTTCAAAACCAACCACACACACAAACTAACAACCTACTCCGCATCCAAACACTAGCCTGCGTGCTTATAAGATCGGAGTGCCGAGTTGCCGACCAAAAGAAACTGATTCGATAAATCGATTTAAATCGAGGATAACTCGAAATCTCCTCCAGGTGTTGTGAACAGCGCGTTGACGCCAGCTGATCGATAAACTTTCAAGTCAGAAGTTATATTTGCCGGACTAGATACAAATGTACCAATATTTTTTTTCAAACAGTTTTCAAATGTTTAAGGGGTACGCGTACCCTCGCGTTCCCCCTGAAAAAAAAGATACAGTCAGTCTGAGAGACTAGACTTTATATCATTTCAAATGAGACTTGCTACAAATGAATGCTAAACATGTTAGAAAGGCTCAGAAGGGCTCTTTCAACAGACTCCATTACCCATTAACTTAGTCTTCCCGCGCGGGGAACAGTGAGCGGGAGGTGCACTCTGCTACATGACGTCACGCATTCGCCGTCTCCATATCGCATAACGCCAGACCCCAGAAGTAAACTCAGACTCAACAGACTCCATTACCCATTAACTTAAGCTTCCCGCGCGGGGAACAGTGAGCGGGAGGTGCACTCTGCTACATGACGTCACGCACTCGCCGTCTCTGTATCGCATAACGCCAGACCCCAGGAGTAAACTCAGACTCAACAGACTACATCACCCTTTAACTTAGGCTTCCCGCGCGGGGAACGGAGAGCGGGAGGTGCACTCTGCTGCATGACGTCACGTACTCGCCATCTCCGTATCGCATAACGCCAGACCCCAGGAGTAAACTCAGCCTTGGTGCATATGCACTGAACAACATGATGACGTCATACACGCCGTAACCGTAACGCATAACGGTAGACCTAAGCATAACGATGAGGTCGACAAGATCATTTGAAGTGATAAAATCACTGTAATATATGTAACATATCAGATTTGTGAAGCCTCCGTGGCTTAGGCGGCAGCACGCCGGCCTCTCACCGCTGGGTCCGTGGTTCAAATCCCGGTCACTCCATGTGAGATCTGTGCTGGACAAAGTGGAGGCAGACAGGTTTTTCTCCTGGTACTCCGGTTTTCCCTGTCAAAATTTCATTCCAGCAACACTCTCCAGTATCATTTCATTTCATCTGTCATTAATTTAATCATTGCCCCAGAGGAGTGCGTCAGGCCTCGGCAGCCGGCACAGTTCATATCCTCGCCGCTAGATGGGGGCTTCATTCATTCCATTCCTGACCCGGTCGGAGACAGGAAGCAGGCTGTGGATTTTCATTTTCATCAGATTTGTATAGATTTAATGATCGAAGATGGAGACACTGCTGTGTAAGTGGAGCTTGCCCTTTCTCTATCTGCCGTCCATAAATGGTAGGCACAATATTTGGTAAATAAATAATAATAATAATAATAATATTAATAATAATAATAATAACCACGAACCTACTACGCTGTCGTAGCAGGCTGAGAGGTGATACTCCGACGTGGCGCGTCCCAGGTGGCGGATAGGGGGGTCCTCACCGGTTTACCGGCGGACTTGAGCGAAATAAAATAGCTCTCCCGGACCAAACACACTGCTCCAGGAACTAAAAATCCCTGGTTCTAAACATCCAGCGTAAGCTGGACATTAATTACAAGCAACACTGACTCGTACAAGTAATAACAAAATTACTCCAGGTGGACGATCCACCCGTTGTCAGACGGCAACCAAGCTTTCGGATTCTGAGGAGCTTGGGCATGTGCGAGAGAGTAACTCGGAGTGCTCTAGTAAACTTCCACGGAAGACCCATACGTACGTTGGAACGTTCAACATTCAAACACTTGTTCAACCTGGTAAGCTACACAATCTCACTACGGAACTTTCCAAACAGAAAATTCAGATTCTTGCCTTACAAGAAACACGCTTTCCTGACTCAGACATATTAGATTACAACGACTATAGGATCTTCAAAAGCGGAACCAAGAAGAAAATTTGCAAAGGCGCATCGCTATTCGGCATGGCCTTTATTGTAGACAAAAAAAAATCTGAATTCAGTAACAGACGTGAAACCCATCAACAATCGACTAATGACCATGAGAATTAAACACACGAACAAAAATTACACATTCATCAACGTCCATGCACCCACAAATGCTGACAACAACAAAAAACCGAAAAGACTAACAATTCTGGGAAGAACTCGAAAACGAAATATCAAAAATTCCATATGATGACGTTAAAATTCTCCTCGGGGATTTCAATGCACAATTAGGCAGAGAAAGAAAATACCAAAAAACAGTAGACTAGGTGATTACCCCGCGCACAAATTTACCAACAAAAACGGGACTCGACTCATTGAGTTATGCCAACAAAACAATTTGAAAATTATGTCAACCTTGCTACGAAAATCCCCCAAGAAACAGAAAATATGGCGATCACCTATCCACCACTTAGGCGAGTTTCAGATCGACCACGTCGCAATCTCTTACACCTATCAGAAAGAAATTCACGATGTACAAGTACGCAAAGGAGCGAACATTGATTCTGACCACTATCTCTCCCGAATCAAAATCAAATTCACACCAAGGAGAAAATTTAACAAGACACCCCCAATGATCCCAAAATTTTGACATAAGCAAAATCAAAAACTCCAAAATCGCTGAAAAATGGGAAGAACAACCCACAGAAAACTGGGAAAATTTCAAAGGAAAAATCATCGAGACCGCCAAAACCTTGATTCCTCTGACTAAAAAACCGAAACATCCTTGGTGGAATCAAGAATGCGAAATCGCCCTCGACAACAGAAAAACTGCCTTCCAAACCTATAACAGTAACAAATCTGAAAAAAAAAAACTGAAGATCTTCTTCGAGGTACGTAAACAGACGTCCAAAAATCTGCGACGAATCAAACGGAAGTATATCAATGATCAACTGACTTCGATCGTGAACGACTTCAGAAACTACAATACGCGTGATTTCTACAAAACATTCGCCAACCAAATCAAAGGGTACACACCACAAAACCTATGCTTCAGAAAACAAGACGGAAAACTGTATTGACAAATCGAGACAATTGCCAAGAACTAGCTACATACTTCTCACGACTTTTGAATTGCCCAGAGCCCACGAAAAGATTCCCAAAGAAACAATCAGACCACACATCAGAAGAATCACTACCACCAACTCAAGATGAAATCCACTCCCACATCAATAGACTCAAAAACAATAAAGCCTCAGGTGAAGACGGCATCACTGCAGAACTACTTAAGAACCTAAGACCCAATGCACTCAGAGAAATTACACTAATCATCCAAGAAATATGGCAAACAGAGAAAATACCTGATGACTGGAAAACAGCACTCATCCACCCACTACACAAAAGAGGAGATAAGTCTGACGTGAACAACTACAGAGGGATTTCTCTTCTTCCCGTCGCCTACAAAATTTTCTCAGCTTGTCTATTGACACGAACACAGGAACAGCTCGAACCAAAGTTATCAGAATTTCAAGCAGGATTCAGACCAAACCGATCCTGCCCTGAACAAATCTTCAACCTTAAAACCATTGTCAAAATGCATGCAATTCGAAATAAACCAGTGATGTGCACATTTGTCGATTTCCAAAAAGCATACGACTCGATCGATAGACAATCACTCTTCCAGATCCTTGAAGAAAGAGGATTAGATCACAAAACACGGAAACTCATTGAACAAACGCTGACCAACACAAAATCCAAAGTAAAATTTATGGGGGAAATCTCCGAACCTTTCGAAATTCAGACAGGTGTGCGACAAGGAGATGGTCTTTCCCCTCTCTTGTTCAACATTGTCCTGGATAAAGTCATGGAAGAATGGGGAAAAAAAGCTCAAGAAACAAAATGTCTGGAAACCAGTTACACTTGGCTATCGTAAAAACAATCTCTCTATACCATATCTTGCCTTCGCCGATGACTTGGTTACACTAACAGAAAATCAAGAGACCGCAATAAAACAAATAGAAACACTCCAAGAATGCGCCGAAAAAGTGGGACTTGAAATATCCTTCGAGAAAACTCAAGTGCTAAGTCACAAAGGCGACAACATACAAACAAAATACGGAACCCTCAAAAGAGTCCCACTTTTCAAATATCTGGGAGAATTTATCGAACCAACTGGATCCGAAAATATCTAACAACAAAACCGTCTCCAGAAAACCAGGAGAGCACTCGGACTTATCCAAAACCTCTATAACAAAAAATGCATATCAAGACAAACCAAACTTCGACATTACAACACTGTCATCAAACCGGCAAATCTCTACGCAAGCGAAACACTTACACTCAATAAGAAATATGAACTTGAAGACATCAAGAAAGAAGAAAGAAAAATCATTCGGAAAATACTGGGAGCAAGACTCACTCCTGACGGGTACCGACTACAGTCAATCAAGACAACTGAAAAATACTCAAACATCGAAGTCGACTTCAGAAAAAGACGATTGCAATTCTTCGGGCACATAAGTAGACTGCCGAATACACGACTAACCAAAATAATACTAGATTACATATCATTACTCAAAAGTACAACACCATGGATGAAAGAAGTACAAAAAGACATGCGAACTGCTAACATAACCGACACATCAGACAGAGACACCTTCCGTAACAAAGTGAACAACTGGGAAGTCCAACCAGAGCAACCAAAACCTACACCTTACAGACCTCAATGGTCTGACGAAAGAAAATTGGCATTCTCCAACAGAATGAAACAATATTGTTAAGATAAGAAGAACGTCAAGAATTGAGTCAAATTGCTTAACGCTTTCGAATATTGGGGAAATACGCTGTAAATATATAAATAAATAAATAAATAAATAAATAATAATAATAATAATAATAATAATAAACCCCAAGGAGGTTACATGTAGAAACAAGATGTTCAGTAAAGAACATATAGCCTACTTTCTCCTAAATGTATGAGTATAGTTATAACTCGTTGTTATTATCAAAGAGTATAATAGAACTATTCTTTGTTGAAGACCTTAGAAACGATTTACCTCTACCAAACGCCACAACCTAGATAAAAACTGCTACCATCATTGAAGAAAGATAGATAAGAAGTATATCAAGAATGTTATGGATCTGGAGACATAATCGACCGGACTGGCTGCGTGGCTCAGCGGTAACGTTCTCGCTTGCTGGGCCCTAGGTTGCAGGTTCGTATCCTGGCGCAGTCAGCTGGCATTTGAGAGTGCATAAATGCGAGGGAGCCGTGTCAGTACATTTACTGGCACGTTAAAGATCCCCTTCGGGCCAAAATTCCGGCACCCCGGTGTCTCTAAAAGCAGCAGTAGTTAAAAGGGATGTAAAACCAACAACATTATTATTATTATTATTATTATTATTATTATTATTATTATTATTATTATTATTATTATTATTATTATTATTATTATTATTATTACATATACGACCTGCCGTGGGCAACATCCAACTTTGAGTTGAGGCATGTCTTTACACGTCTGGTTGTGCATGGCTTTCACAACCCTAATTGAATTAACAAATCTTTCCATGACCCTACAGAGATAATAATAATAATAATGTTATTGGTTTTACGTCCCTTTTAACTACACTGGTTTTTTTGAGACGCCGGGGTGCCGGAATTTTGCCCCCGAAGGGGATCTTTAACGTTCCAGTAAATCTACTGACACGGCTCCCTCGCATTTGCGCACCCTCAAATGCCAGCTGACTGCGCCAGGTTTCGAACCTGCAACCTTGACCCTACAGAGACGTGTGTATACAAACTATGTGGATATTTTCGATTGCTATTTGCCTGAAATAAAAGTAGTAATTAATAACCTGAACTAACACCAACGGCTTGAATTCAGTTACTATGTGAAATCGTTTTGTTCTTTACTTCAAATAACATTTTCAAGTAACGCAAAATAGGCTGTTACAAACCCTTTAAAATAAAAAGTAAAAATGTATCGTAGTATCATCTTGTCATTCTTCAAATTCGATGCGCATAGAATGCCAATGGTATAGTAATCAATGGAGCCCCACGTAGACTAGTTGTGACATCTAGTGGTGAAATATCGAACAATATAATCCTAACAGAGCGAGTGCATTCTAGCGGCCAGTAGAAGAAACTTTTCAATAAAATCTGGAAGTTAATAAGTAGGTCGGCGTGCAGTTACCTTTTTGGCAGCTAGATGTCTCGAGTAAATCTGCTGGCGAATTATGTTTTAATTAAATATATATTTTACACCATAATATGCACAATATAACGCTTAATTTTAAAACATCTGAGTCATTACAAAACAATAAACATATAACATTTCAAGCAAAAAACCTAGCTCTGATCGGGTTTGAACCATAGGCATTTGAGCGATAGGCTAACGCTCTACCACTGAGCTAATTGTGTCAACGAATATCGTTCTATATAAAATGACTTACATAGAACTTGTTAGCAAATAATGATTTCATCACTGGAGTATATTATTTATATATAAAGCATTTCATACAAAGTTTATTTATTTTGTATCAGTACGCTATATTGCATGCAATACTCAAATTAGTGAAATATAAGTCAGGCACAAGATATCCGCTGCCATCTTGTCTTATTACTGAATCGGCTCAGCTTTTTAAAATCACGTCTGCACTATAGTATTACAAAATAAACTTTTAATTTCGAACGTGCCTCTTCCTTTAGAACAGTTAAAACGATTCTCGGCTCGATAATCGGAACTGGTGGGTCCCATGATATGGATTATAAAGTTTGCATAATTCGCACGGCCGCCATCCTGAAATGGTATGGCAGACGACCATGTAGTTTGGTCACAAGACGCATCCTATACGAAGGTATGTTGTTACCAAATTTGGTAGAGATCGGATGATTTGGTTAGTCGTTATTTGATTTTACGTTTTGAACGCTTGAGTGGCCGCCATTCAGTTTTAGTAAAGATGTCGGCGATATAAAACATGACACTGAGGTGTCCTTTGCTAGTGCTACCTTTGTACCAAATTTCGTTCAATTCGCATTCACCGTGTTCGAATTGATAGGGGGGGACAGACATTCAGAGTACACACACTCACACACACACAGACACACACACACACACAGACTCACACACACACATACACACACACAGACAGACACAATTTTTTCGCCCTGTGTTGATCTCATAAGTCTACTTTCATTTTTTGCAAAAATCGAAAGTAGGCTAATAACGGGGTCCATAGCTAACCGAAACGAAAAGGAATAATACTTTCAACTTTCAGATTGTTGGAGGTAGTTCTGATCCAGGAGAGATGATGCCAATAATACCCAGCAACTGAGTAAACAGATCTTCAAATCCTTGCGTCACGCGGTTATGTATTAGTGAATGGATGCGGAACATATTATACCTGTGTGAGACTTATCCCCGCCTACAATTTGCGTCACCGCCGAGTGGCAGTGACGTGAAAACAACATGATGGGCTCCAGAACACGTCAATGATCCTTATCTTGGAGTGCGGGTGGAAATCAAGCAAATAACATACGGAGCACAAGCTCTCAATATGGCTGGGATTTGCTATCGCGAGTGAAGATATTAGGGGATATAGAACTTTTTCCTCGTTACTGTGACTTGTCTTTGGATGTAACCGGGTGGAGAGAGCTAGCCATAGTTGGCGGAAGTTGCCAATAATTTGGTTACTGTACTATAGTTGAGGGTGAAATCTTCTTTCAAGTTCTTGTTATCATAGGTTGCCAAATGGCATTTATGCGATTGCACTTCCTCCTTTGCATGAATTGTATACCAGATTTCCACCTGTCTTCTTCAAATTGTAGACTAATAATATAATTCAATAATAGCAATTTACAGGTTAAACAAATGGGTACGAATTGAAAGGAGTTTCATAAAATTTGCACAGTATTTCTGAATTTGGAAACTGTATATTGTAATGCCATGTCAATAATAATAATAATAATAATAATAATAATAATAATAATAATAATAATAATAATTTAATTTAATTTAATTTTTTTTTTTTTTATTAAACACTATTTATGTTACATTATTGTGATATGTCTCACGAATCTGATGACAGTACAGATTATCTGTGAGACATATTAATTATTAATTACAACATATATATATAGATTATATTTCAGTACAAGAGTGCATGCATTTTTTTTGTAATGTTAATGATAAAATATTAATGTAAATAATTAAAGATACAAAAACTTACACTATGGTAGTTATATTAATAAATTTATGTTATGAGTTAATGTTTGGTTAAGTAATATTTTTTAATGCGACTTATAGCTAGTTGTTTGCTGTTAATGTTTGTCAGTCCAGGTGGTAGTTCATTAAGTAGTGATGGTATAATATAATTTAGTCTCTTGAAACCATAGCTATTTATACATAAAGGTTTAACATGTTTAGTACTTGTTATGGCTCTTGTTTGTATGTTGTGAGAGACCTTATGCCTGAATCTTGGATCATGGTAGTAGAGATTCAGTACAGTAATTTGAAACAACTCTTTAATATTAAAATAAGGGATATCAGTGAAATATTTAAAGAACCTGTTTTGGCTATCTTGAAGATTATTAATTAAAGTTGTGTTTTGATTTCCCCAAGCTGCTATAGCATATCTTAATTTGCTTTCAATCAGAGCACTGTAAATTGTTTTGTAAGTTTTCCTATCTACATAAAATCGGAGATTGTAGAAGATGTAGAGATTTGCTCTTAGGTTTTTTATTATGTTTACTGTGTGTGTGTTCATTTTAAAGTGTTCATCAAGGGTAATTCCTAGGTATTTTTGTGTCGAAGTACTATTTATGAAGGTGTTACATTTGCAACCTGCCAGGATGTTTTGGTGTATGCATGATAAGCTGTGGTGCGTTAGTTTGTATTTTTCTTGTGTGAAGTGATCAACTCTGATGTGCATTATTTTAGATTTGGTTGTATTTATATACAAATTATTGTCATGACACCATCTTGTGATGTTATTGAAGTCTTCTTGAAGTCTCTCAAAAGCTGTTTTAGAGTCTTTATGTATGGTATATATAGTGGTGTCATCAGCATAAATAAATATTTTACTGTGTTTAATGGCTTCATTCATGTCGTTTACGAACAGGTTATATAGTGTAGGTGAAATAATGCTGCCTTGAGGGATACCTTGTGTTCCTTCTACTGCGTCACTGATAGTGTTATTGACCATAACTGCCGTTTCCCTGTTTTTCAGATAGCTTTCAAATAGTTTGTAAGTCGTGCCTCTTATTCCAATATCGTGTAATTTAGCAAGTAGTTTATTGTGATTTATTGTGTCAAATGCTTTAGAAAAGTCAAGAAAAAGTACCATTATGTGATTGTTCTTATTTAAGGCATTATTTATTACATTGGCAAATTCAGCCAGGAGTAGTTCAGTACTTTTCCCCTTCCTAAAACCGTATAGGTGTCCCTTTAAAATATCATATTTATTTAGGAAATTCTTCAATCTCTTATCCAAGCATTTTTCCATTATTTTGTGGAGGATTGATAAAATGCATATTGGTCTGTAGTTGCCAAAGTCTAAGTGATCGCCATTCTTATATATTGGTTTAATAATTGTGTATTTCAGATAATAATAATAATAATAATAATAATGTAACTTATTAAATTTATTTATTGAATAGACTACTATTGATATTACATGAATGTGATATGGCTCACGAATCTGACGGCAAATCCAATACAGATTATCTGTGAGACATATTAATTATTATTTAGAACATATGTACAGATTGTATTTCAATACAAGAGTGCATGCAATTTTTTTCAATGTTTGAAATACATATATTTTAATCATATTACATTGATTTTAAAAATGTTTTGTTTTAATATTCCTTGTTTATTCATTTTAATGCGACGTATAGCTAGAACAGATGATTAGGTTAGTCGTAATTTGATTTAAGCTTTAAAAATTTGGGTGGCCGCCATTACGTTTCCGTCAAGATGGTGGCGATATAAATCATGACACTGAGGTTTCCTTTGCAAGTGCTACCTCTGTACCAAATTTCGTTCAATTCGGTTTTATCGTTTTTGAATTGATAGGGAGGGGACAGACATACCCAATCACACACACATACACACACTTGCACACACAAACAGACACACAATTTTTTGGCCTTGTGTAGATCTCATAAGCCTACTTTCATTTAGTGCAAAAATCGAAAGTAGGCTAATACGGCAACGCTAATCACAAACAATTGGAGTATACAGTATAAGAGGATTAAAGCACATATAGGTTTACAAGGCAACGAGTTGGCAGATAAACTAGCAAAGGAGGCAACAAAATTTAATCAAATCTGTAACGACAAATTATCTCTCTCAACAGTAACAACCGACCTCAGGAGAGAATCTACTAATGAATGGCAGCAGAAAAGCGAAGAATCTTCAAAAGGAACTATCACAAAGGAATTCTTCCCGACAGTAGAAAGCAGATTAGCAAGCAAAATAATTAACCTCACGCCAAATTTGACAACAATAGTATCAGGACATGGAAATATCAATTCCTAACTCCACAGACTTAATATTGTACGCAGTCCCGAGTATTCCTGTAACGAAGGACCCCAAACAGTGGATTATATAGCCTAATATTTGAGTGTAGTGCAGTGAATAGCGAGGGGAAAAACAGTGTTTCCATAGAAGGATACTGGCCGATTCATAAGTCTTTTTTAATCAGAAAATTTCTTAAACCATTTTCAAATTTCGTGAACTCTTTGGACTTTACAGTAATGAAAGATAATCAAGATCATCACCCATCAGCAAATAATATATGGGAAAACATGTACCGTATATTATAATTACACAATTGAGGGTGTTTTAGTAAAAACGTCAATTGTCCAAAATACTGAATTGAGAGAAATGCGAAAAAACTCTACAGGATCAACAGTTATTGGTATTCAGTTTTGGTAATTTTTATGAACATTGGCCTTAGTTATTAGATTATGTACAGCAAGTTGTTTGCACAAAGTGCATAATATTTGCATAATGGGAGCAAGACTTCATTGGGAAGCTGACCTTTTTACTTGAAAAGTTCCAAATGTATGAAAGAAACCAGCTAGCGTTTTAATGCAAATTTCTGGAATCATGTATAATATCATTATTACTCCGATATACAATGAACAAAATGTTTTGTGTTGCTAGCATCTGCCAAATAAATCATATTATTATTATTATGAAAAAATTAATTGAACAAACCATGTGATTTACTCTTATTTATTTATTTATTTAGCGTATGGCAATAACAAAACTGAATTACAACATAATAAATATACAAAATTAATTTAACTAGGTCATTAGATTTATAATTTAATATCTAAATTCTCTATCCATTGAAGGGCTGCCTCTGTCACTTCATAGAAATCGTTAAGATTTCCACGGTACGATCGACGGCTGCAACTGGATATAATGTGTTGGAAGGTCTGCAAAATTAACCTCACGCCAAATTTGACAACATTAATATCAGGACATGGAAATATCAACTCCTATCTACACAGATTTAATATTGTACTGCCACAATCACATTGGGGAGATGGGACCTTTCCCCAGCGCTGAAGACTCTCTGCGCAGATGCCATGGCCTGTTCGAATCCTGTTGTTTTCCATGCATGTCGCGGGAGTTCCATGCCTGGTGGCTTTGTGGTGGTTCTTATTAGATTCTGATGTTCGACGTTATTAGCTCTACTCCACATTTCCGACCACTTCTTGTTCTTGTAAAAGCCCATTTCTTGTAACGATTCTGCCAATATTAAGGATGGGTGCCTGGATTTTAATCTACTCCTTTTAAGCATAGGAACGTCAGAGTGAAATGGGAGCTGTGGATTTTTAATCAATGTTTCATATTCCTTGAGAAGGGCATTCTGTCTTCGCAAACCTGATGGAGCAACATGACTTAAAGGTGGTAGCCATTGTAGAGTAGATTTAATGCATCCTGTTATTGTCCTCATTGCTGTATGTAGTTGAACATCAATTTTCCTCACATGAGGGTTATTAAGCAATACTGGGGCGCAATATTCAGCAGCAGAGTAGACAAGACCTAAGGAAGAGCATCTTAAAGTTGTAGATGTTGCACCCCATGAACTTCCACTCAACTTCTGTATGATGTTATTACGTGAGCTCAACTTTGCAGCGATGTTTTCTATGTGTTTCTTGTAGGACAAAGTTCTATCAAGAGTAACACCTAAATATTTTGGGTAGACTTGATGGTGAAGGACCTGACCGTTGAAGGTTACGTTGAGCTTTGCATTAGCCAGTCTATTGCAAGATGAAAACAGCTAACTTCGGTCTTCGTTGGATTTGGTGTCAATCTCCATTTCCTGAAGTAATCATGCATAATATTTAGATCTGCAGTAAGTATCTCTTCACCAGCTTCAAGGCTTCTATGCTGTGTTAATAAAGCCAGATCGTCTGCATATATGAATTTCCTTGACTCTGTTTCAGGTAGGTCAGATGTATATAAGTTGAATAGAACTGGGGCCAAAACTGAACCCTGAGGAAGACCATTGTTAAGTTTTTTCTGTCTGCTTAATTGATTGCCAAGAACCACTTGAAAATATCTCTCAGATAACATGTTGTTTAGAAGCCTTAAAATGGTTTGAAAAGGAATAATACTTGCGAATTTGTACAATAGCCCTTCTTTCCATACCGTATCGTAGGCAGCTGTAAGGTCAACGAAAGCCGCAGATGTTTTAAGTTGCTGTTGGAACCCAGCTTCTATATATGTAGCTGAGCTAAGTACTTGATCTGTACAGCTTCTGTTAGGCCTGAAACCTGCTTGCTCAATTGGTGTAACTTCATGGATCTTTGGACCAATTCTCTTATAACGCCAACAGAACATGTGGTAGCCTAACACTTTAGTCAACCTTCACATCCACTGCTGTTGTCATCATCATCAACACATGGACCAATATCATCAGTATCTTCATCCCCACTCCTCCTACCAACATCCACATGGTCAACAGTCCTTCTTACAAGAAAGGCTGTGGACAACTGCCGTTTTCACAGAAACACTATGTTTTCAGCAGCCATTTGACAAGGGACTATTGACGTTGTTAAAGAACCAAAATCATGGGCTGGTGCATGTTCTTGAGGGACACAGGATGGCAGCTCTAACTAAAACTACCCGATTTTGGACAACTGACGTTTTTACAAAAAAAAACTCAATTGTATGAAAATAAACTGCTTAACAAAAGTTTGGAATATAAGGTGCGTTCAAAAAGTAACGAGCCGGAGGCTGTAATGCGCAAACCGGTGACGACATCGGCTAATCGTGCCGTGTGTAACGAGGTGTGGTTCCGACCAGAGCGTGGAAGGTCACAGCCCGTCGCTAGAGGGCACGCGTGCAAGTCACGAGACGATACAAAGCGAGCAGCAGCATGCATCAATCGTTCAACGCTGCCAGTCGCATTGCAAACAGTGACATGGAGGCGTGAAACGAAGTACAAAGAGGTGTTGTTCGGATTCTGACAGCGAAGGGAGTAGAGGGAACGGACATTCATCGCCGAATGTCACAAGTGTACGGCGAACACTGCATGTCCCTTGCAAGGGTCAAGGCGTGGCACAAGCGCTTCAGGGAAGGACGGGTGTCGTTAGCCGATGATGCCCGGTCTGGGGCACCCCCCTGCATTACCGATGACTACGTCCAGCTGGTTGATGCACTCATTACCCAGGACCGCCGAGTGACAGTGAAAGCCATAGCCGCCGTGGTCGGATTGAGCGTCGGAAGTGTGCACACCATCATGAAGGAACGACTGCACTTTCGCAAAGTGTGTGCCCAATGGGTGCCTCACAGTCTTCAACCACACCAGGAAGCATGTCGAATGGCCTACTGTCTTGGTCTTGGTTGGACGATTGATGCATGCTGCTGCTCGCTTTGTATCGTCACGTGACTTGCACGCGTGCCCTCTAGCGACGGGCTGTGACCTTCCACGCTCTGTTCGGAACCACACCTCGTTACACACGCCACGATTAGCCCATATCGTCACCGGTTGGGCATTACAGCCTCCAGCTCGTTACTTTTTGAACGCAGCTTATGTATATATTTTACTACAATGACTTCTTATAGTAAACCCGTTGAGGTTTGTACAACAACTTAATAACAAACTAAACATCAGTCCTTCTGAAAACAATAACAATCGTGGTTAGATAACAACGAAAAAAGCGAACTTGCTTCTAAGTCTCCCTTTTGAAAAGAAAAACATTGAAAACTGTATCTCATGATGATCACTATCAATCTTTAGTAGTCCTCCCCGCACTCGCAGGAGGCAGGCTCCGAATGAGACCATCAAGTTTATCTTGGAGTAAGAGGTCCCACTCCTCTATGGCAACGTCAACATAGGCTATATTGATGGCAGTAGTCCAAACTTTTGTTGAGCAGTGTAGTTAAGAGCATGTTGTAGTAGGTTGGTTGGTTCTTAAGTTTAGGGGCTGCGACAACGCGGTCATGTAGCCCCGTGTACTTTGGAAGTGTGTAGAATCAGTCTGATATCCGGTCTTAATTGTGATGATCAAGTAAGGACTGCAGACTTTTGAATTTTTAAATCATTCCCACTTTTGCTTCCAAACGCCACCGTCAACGGCTACTAGTTCAGAACTTAGCTACCAGACGCCACCGCAGTCGGCTCTTGGCAACGAACGTAGGGACCTAAGAGCGTTGTTTACATTCTTAACCTATACAATTTAGCTTCACACAGGTGTTATTAGTGGAAGGTTCTTTAACATGCCATAAATCTATGACATGGGACTGTCGGCTCTACTTCCCCTCCGAAGGAAGGCATACTGAGGGATTTTTAACGCTCTTAAAAATCCGACGACTTCGGCCGGATTTGAACCCGCGATCTTGGGCATATAAGTTCAACATACTACCAACTACACCACCCAATATGTAGTACTAGGACAGTGGTGGAACATGCAGAAAATAATAGTTTTCTATGGCCACATTGCTCGTAAGATTTCTACAAGGTCTAGCAATGGATCTTCAGTTTTCTTCTCAACCAGAAAACAAGGTGGCGTGGTTCACCGAGGTAGAAAAAGACCTGCGTGAAGTGGGAATAACCCAGGAGGATATCCAGAAACGTGTTCAACTAAAGTCGAAACTCCAAGAACATCATGGATTCCAAGAAAAGCCAACACTAAAAACTGGCAAGACATGAACTGAAGCGAGGAAGGAACAGCATAGGAAACGAATGCGGGAATACTGGGTGAACGTTAAGGCTCAGGCGCAAAGATATGGACAAGGGCAGTTGAAATAGCGTGATCCGTAGATGGCCGAAACGACAGCAAAATACTGTAACCTGAAACCGTATATTTTGTTTTCATTAACAGGGGTCGTTTTATGGAATTGAAATTTAAACAATTAGTTCCATGACGAACTAAATAGTCTAATTTCATATATCCTACTGGTCTTGAAATGAAAACGAGATTATAACAAGTAGTTCCGTGATGAACTAAAGCCTATTTTCACATATCCTACTTATGTTAATTGACATTATTATCAACATACAAAATTTCAGTTTTATTGCTGTAATAGATTCGTAGATATTGAGAACTGACTAAATATTGCGGATGGTCGCCATGTTGAATTGTTATATGTATAGGCCATAGCGTCATGTACTATTAAAGGAAAATTATTGAGAACGTTCATTATTCAAACTCTCACTTCGATCGCATGATTACGACACAAGAAATAAAAACTGAATTTTAAAATTCGCACAGCCGCCATAGTGAGGTTATGTAAACAATTGAACTAAATTAGATACCAGTGCATTACAATGTGTATAACAATTGCTGTACCAAGTGTCATTGCGTTTGAGTCATTAAATCGTGAGAAAAGTCTATTTAAAACTTTCAAATTCGCTTGGCCGCCATGTTCGTTTTGTAGTTAACCGCTTTTTGAAAGTCTCATAGATGAACTTCCAGTAGTGCCCTTTATCTTTGTACAAAATTTCAGGGTGATACTGTGCCCATTTAGCAAGAAATATGCCAATCACAGTATACCAGCGTAGCTCAATTCGGGATTTCGGGGCAGCGGTAAGTTCCCCCACTCTGTGACTCACATATTTTGGATTAATTAGAGGATACACTTGCAAAAATAACAACAAAATCAACTCCTATTTAAACACATTTAATTAATAAAATTAATGGCGCTACAAACATTTAAACAATTTAATTACTGACCCAAATATCAACTGCTTGTTCCAAATGAACAAGGGATCACAAAATAAAATAAACAAATATTGTATTCAAAACCTGTGGTTTCCACATAAACCAACAATTCTTACTTAATCTCACTTCCATAAAGCACTAACATTAAGTTTACATAACTCCGAGCTCTTTGGCTCCATGCATTTACATTATTACGGTGTCATTCTTGTACACCTCAAACACTAGCTTTTATATTTTCTTATTTCTCAAAAACAAATATATTCATATTTAAAAATCTATGTTAATTATCTAATTCAATATTTTTGGGCATGTCCACACATTCAGTTGTTATCATCTCTCTTTATTTCACAAATATATTAAGGTAATCAGAAAATCAATTGTGTACTCCAGAGCGTGAAGGTACTTGACACAGTCAAAAAACTATAGTTACTCCCGAACTCAGTTGCCTTCAATCAACTCGTGGAATCCCACGTCCATACATTGTTACCATAGGGATTGTTATTTATCTCTTATGTCTTAATAGACCATTCTCATATAAGAAACTACGATCTGAACCGGCAAACGAAATATCCATCTTTAAGGACCTCGGTTCAACGCCCGGGTCGTTTACAACTTTAAACACTCCTGGTGTATTTATTCTCTTTACAACAGCTTACGAGACGGTTCCTGGTCCCTCTCACTTTAAGAGAGCTAGACACTTTTACTCGGGTGCGATTTATGACACGAAGGGTGACGGCGACCCCTAGTCTAACTCCACGTTAGTATCTTGTTTCCAAGGCTTTCAAAACCAAACCTTCCCATTATATCCAGTTCTGGGGAGACCGGGCTTTACTGTACCGTAACATTCAAACAACCATTCTTTGGTTCAAAGACCATTTTTATATCCTTGGCATTTATTAATTATGAGAGGGTCCTCATTGATTGGGAAGATTAAATACACATACGACGACGGAGAATTACAGGGGCTTTTATCATAAGAAGATCCTGCATTCGAATCTCTTCAGGTGCCTCGGGAACCAATCCCTACAGAGGACTTATACAAAATGCGATTTAGAGTCGGCCGTGGCCCATATGACATACGCTCAATAGCTCCCTTTTTAAATACATACACAATGCCTCGTGATACTAATGTCACAAATAGAGGACTTACACAATTATCAATTCACTGCAATCAACTACCCTCCATAAGTAATGTACCAAGTATTTAACCACTACGCGTTCCTAGCGTGACACTTTAATATTATATTGGCGCTCATTATGCGCTATGCATTATTTTAAGCCGAAAATGTCTTCCCAAGAACTGATAAAATCTCTTTAGTACCAATTCATATTATTTTAATTCACATATTAATCTTTCCGTGGTCGATAAATCGCTCCCTGTTTTAAAATATTCCAATGAACCTCATCTTTTACACATACGTTAAGGCTTAACGTTCTTATATTCATATCAATTTATTTGATTTTTATTTAACATTTCCATATTTAATTATTATTATTATCTTTATTCTTTATACAAGCTCAAAAGCTATTTCTTTCATATCTCAACTTTACTTTATTTCAATGTCTTTCATGATAATTAAATGATATTTCGCTTGCTCTTATGACATTTGTTAAATACATTAACCCTTTATTCACATATTTCCCCTACGGGATTTATTCTTTACATAATTATTATTTTATTATTGTTCAGACCGTGTTCTTGATTATTCAGCATTTATTTATTAAAACACATCCCTTTCACTCCAAAACTCCGGTGGGTTTTGTACACAATCAATTTCTGACACCAAAATAAAAATGAATTTTGTACTCACATATTTTCCAGATCATCCCTGATCTTAAATCTGGTGCGGTGTTTCATTTTTGGGCCCACTTTGAACTTTTTACACCATATTAAAGGTATTCATCTTACGTAAAAACACAAATAAACATATATCTAAAACACTTAATATTGACGACATTTTTATATCTGATGTGTCCCTTTTGAACACATAATAAACACTAAAAATATTATTTAACACACAATCTTGATTATTTTACACTTCACAACGATCACTAGGCCGTGTTTCTGAGCCTCTCACACGTGATCTTCTTAAATTCCCGTTTCCAAGGGTGGAATTTATCCGATGTCGGCTTCCTATTCTGAAGAATGCGAAAGTCCCGAAACATCTACTGTTCCCTGGAGTTCAATTCTGCTATTCCTATCCTGGATAACCGGCTATTCATCTAGCTTGAACGGCTTCTCTGTAGATCTGTCTATCGATCCTAACGAAAGTCTATATGGATCGAGGTCTCCTCTAAGACCTATAGATTCAGTTTATAGCAGCTAGCACTTCTCGATTCTAGTACTATTAAAATTGTTCGCCTGTTTTCTGGAGCTAATGTTTATAGTCTCCTATTCTATTTATTTGAACTGTTTTAACACTCCTACGTTCGAACCTTATTCTGTTCTTCCTTGTTAGGTTTCTTCAATTTAAATAACAGTTTATCTGTCTGGTACGATACTTCCGTACGTTATGATCTATTCGTTCGTACATTTAACGACCTATCGCCTTTAAGTCCGACGTTCGCAGCCTGCTATGACTATATCTTGCGAATTTTCACTTTAACTTGTATACAGTCGGGCCTAAATCCTATAATTAGGATTTTCCTAATATTTCACTACGGCGATACTTTAAAATTTTGTCTTGACTGCTCCTTATGGAGGCAAGCAAGTCGTTACTACTGTGACGCCTGTGGCTATCGGATCTTGCTTCGGCGGTGTAAAACAGCGTTTCTCCCCTCAAGGAGTACTGGTCGCTGTTATCGATGTAACGTAGAGTTACGTCCCTTCACGGACTGTCGGAATGACTTCTTCTACGTCGTGGAGCAGCACTTCCCCTCACGGAATGCGATGTGACACAGTGACGTGCCCTCTGGCTGTCTGAATACTGCATGAATGGCTTGGAAACGCCCGAAGCTTTATACTGTTTTACTACAAAAAAATAAGACTCAAGCCTTTCCTGTGGTCAACTTCTAAAATAATGGTGCCACAAATATAAAAATTATACCTTCCGAAAGCTCGTCTTCTCAATGTCAAATGATCTTATTGCACCTAAGAATCGATCGTGCAATTCGGAGATATTAATTAATTTCTCGTCCTCAAATGTGTGGGTGTTGCATTCTTTTTGCTCTCTCCCCTCCACAGAGGCTTAGGTAATTCCCCTATGACGTCGTCTTACGTCGGCAGTTTATTTCTGCACAATTATTACATGGTTTCTCTATACTAAAAAATCTCTCATTCAAAATGATTCACTGTGCTGTGCTTGTTTACTCATTATTATGCTCGTAAACGTGTTAATTTTAATTATTCCTCTTCTGGTGCATATGCGGCGTTGTCAAAATCCAGCAACGTCAGCTTGAATTCCGATTCAGGCTTCTCTTTCTATCACGGTGGAAAATTCCACTCAGTTATTAATACTCGTGACCAGCCCTCTCTGAAATGTCGAGTGGGGTGATCTCATCTAAGGAACATCTGTCCCTAGTCGCTTGCACAATGTTAAGCTATATTCCTGGCTTAAAATCTCTCTCCGTTCCTTTAAGAAACTATACGTTTCTTTCATTTCTTCCTTAAAGACATGGATTCGACCGTCATGGACCCTATGGCCCATGGGTTCATCTCTCCCCTCCTTAGGTAAATAAATTTTCGAAAATTTTGAGGAAATTTATTTCAATTTAATTTTGTATTTCTTTATTCGTCGAATCCATCATAACGTCATCCGTATTTACTGTTGTTTTTACTTCTTTTAAGTCGTATCCGGTAATTGTGTAGGTCGGGTATGCTCTGTCCCTACCCTTTCTTTCTTTCTTTATTTGTCTGGACTTTAAGTTCCCAGAACCTCATTCTCCCTTACGGGTTTGGTCTATCCCTACCCGTTTCCTTATTTCATCATTTTCTTTTCTTAAATTGGAATTTTCTTCTTCAATAAATTCAATTATTTCTTTAATTTCCCAATATACTTTCTCCAATTTGCATTCGCACTCGAATGCTTGAACTCTATTTTCTATTTCTTCCTCATTCTTGTTTATGTCAAAAGCGGATTCATCTCTAAATGTTTCCATGACCAGGGCTTGTTCATTTTCTTCATCAAACTCTTCGGGAGGGTAATATAATTTCAAATTTGCTGAATTCATGGTCACTTCGTGATCCGTTTCACAGTGCCGAATTCTATATGCGTTATTCCTCAAATCTCTGATTATCTGATATGGTCCGTGGTACATTTTCTGGAACTTCTTGTACACGCGGTTCCCTGGATCCGAAATGGCTGGTCTTTTCACTAACACCATTTCTCCTGCTAATAATGGTCGATGATACCTCTTATGCCTATTTCTTCTCTGCCTCCTGTCGGCTTGAGCTTTTAAATGCTCAAAGGCTCTCCTAATTCGTACATCTCTTCCCGGCTGAGCGTCTGCTGGCCTAGGAATTACCAGACTCCAAGGTCTTTCTGGTTGCTCATTCCGATGTAACGTTATGGGTATCTCTCCGGTGGATTCATGGATTGTATTATTTATACAAAATTCAATAATATCCAAAATATCTATCCACTTCCAATTTTCTTCGGCACAGTATATTCTACAATACTTGGCCGTTTCTCTCATAACTCTCTCTACAGGGTTTGCCTCAGGATGGCGAATACTTGACAAAATTTGACGTATTCCAAGTCTTTCTAATTCTCGTCTGAACTCTACACTGGTGAAACAACTGCCGTGATCCGACAACAAATTCTCAGGTTTCCCCAGAATCGGTATCACTTTTTCTTTAAGTCGTTTTAACACCTGTTTGGTACTAGTCTTCTGTATGGGAGCAAGGACAACCATTTTAGTGAAGACATCCATAGCCACCATTATGTGTCGATTTCCTCTTCTTGCCTTTGGCAAAGGTCCAAAATTATCAATAGATATGATTTGGCCGGGCCTTTCGGGCAACAATGGTATAGGCTTCTGTCTCATCAGAAATGCATTAGGTTTAATCCTTTGACATAAATCACATGTCTTTAGCGTGTCCCTTACAGTTTCTCTCAGTCTCGGCCATATAAATGCTTCTTTCAGCATCGAGACTGTTTTGTCGACTCCCATATGTCCGAACGATCTATGGGCTAACCATACTATTTTCCTCTGCAAAATTGCAGGTACAACAATCCTTAATTTCGTATGGTCAGAGTCCACAAACTTATATAATAACCCATTATAAAACGTGTAGTCTTGTGCTATCTTCTCAGCTTCCGTGTACGCTGGTGTTCCTCTTATCAAGCTTCCTTCAAGGAATGATATGAGCATGTTCATCCATGGATCCTCCCGTTGTCTTTGACTAATGCTTCTTAACTCATTAAGAGTACGCTGATCCCTGTCTTCCAAATCTATAGCCATTACTTCCTCTTCTATGGACTCTGGCTGTCTACTTAAGTAGTCTGGAACTATGTTTTCCTTTCCTGGGCAGTACTCTATCTTGACATCAAATTGTTGAATATATAAAGCCCTACGCATCAACCTTTGACTGGATAAATCAGTCTTCATCAAAAAGGTTAAGGCTTTATGATCCGTCCTTAGAATGACCTGAAACCCATATACGATCTTCCGCCAATATTGCAAAGCATGCAATATCGCTAACAACTCGATCTCGCTGATCGTATAATTTTTCTCGTGTGGTTTCAGTCTCCTACTTGTGAAAGCTAGATAGTTCTTCTTATCAGAGTTTTCCGGGTTCTCCTGATATAGCATTGCCCCTATTCCAATCTGGGATGCATCTGTCTGAATGATAAATCTCTGATTAAAATCAGGATATCCTAGCTTCACGTAATTTAAGAGCATTTCCTTGGCCTCCACGAATGCTTTTTCTGCTTCCTCCGTCCATTTCCACTTGCCCCCCTTCTTCAGAAGGTCCTGTAGTGGTGCAACAGTTTTGGTGTATGATGGACAATGTCCTGAGAAGAACCCAATCAATCCCAAAAACTGGCGAACGTTCTTCACTTTCAAAGGCCTTGGAAAATCCCTTATCGATTCCAATTTGCATGGATTTGGTTTAACACCATCCTTGTCAATCACATGCCCTAAAAATGTCACTTGCCTTTGACAGAAGTTCGATTTCTTTAAATTTATCTTAAAATTTGCCCTTCTTAGGTCTTCTAATAATTTCTTCAAATTTTCTAAATGTTCCTCAATGTTCTCCGAGGTAAGCAAAATGTCATCTACGTATCGGATAGTGCACTCTTTCACTTCCTCTGACAGGTTTCGATCCAGCGCTCTTATTAATGCGGATCCTGCAGTCTTTAATCCAAACGGACATCTTCTAAAGCAGTATGTTTGTTGATCGAACTGAAATCCAGTCAACAAGCTGGTTTTATCTTCCAGTTCGAGATGATGATACGAAGAAGTCATGTCAATATTTGTAAAAATCTTCTTGCCTTTAAATTTCCTCAGTATTTCTTTTATGGGTGGTGCCGAATCATTTTCTGGTATAATTTTTGCATTTAAATTTCTGGCATCTAAACACACCCTTACTGAGCCATCCGGTTTACTCACAATCACTAATGGACTAACATATGGTGTCGCCATCTTTTCTATAACACCTGCATTCATCATCTCCTGCAGTGTTTTCTTGGTTTGTGGGTAATGTTTTTCCGCAACCGGGTATGGTTTTTGTTTGAACGGTGCCCAATCGTTGACTTGGAACGCGTATTTAAAATTTTCAATCTTCCCTGGCTTGGAATCAAATACGTCCCTATACTCCAATAATAATTTCTTTAACTGTTCCTTAATTTCGAGGCTGACTTTAGCTTCCTCCACTTTTCCTGACAGGTTGGTCTCGAACTCATTTTCCACAATATCTTCGAGTTCTATATTGAGGACTTCAAATATTTTCTCTATGTCCTTATAATCTTCCTCAATCACTTCTTCCATATGCCATACCTGTTCTGCTATTTTCGCCTCCTGATCCTGTAGGTTAATGTTTTGCTCATCCACATCCTCTCTTTGAATTCTAATGCAGTTTTGCGCTAGGTCTATAATGACCTTGTTCTCACGGATAAAATCAATACCTAATATGACATTATACGGTAATTGATTTACCAGCAAAAAGCACTGCGAAATTTCAGCGTTACCCATGATTAAATCAATGTATACCTGAAATTTACATGTCAAAGATTTTTCAGGGATAATTCCCTTAATCTTTACACTTGATGTGGGAATTTTTAGTACTCGGCCCCTTGTTTCCAATTCATTTAAAAGGGTTTGTGTAATTAGACTTATTGTGGATCCAGTATCAATCAATGCTCTGACCAGTAATCCTTCTATCCTAAGCATAATTATAGGTAGTTCTCTTTTAACAGGTGGGATTCCTTCCACATCCTCGTTAATTAGTTCATCTGGTCTGGCTATCCAATTTACAATTTCTACCTCCTCCCAGCTCCTGGTATGTTTCCACTTTTGACAATTTAAATTTGGAGTTTTTTTTTATCCTGAGGGCTCCCTTTTCCCTCATTCTTTAGCTGAGCTTGCAGTTCCAAGCTTTGAGCTCCGTCTAGTCGGTCGGGTGATTTCCGGTTCTTGATTGCCTCACTCCAACGGACTTTTTGCCTATCAGGTTCATCTGGTCTTTCGTTCATATAACGAAGACTCTCCTGATATCTTTCTTCTATTTCGGCCCGATATTCATCATCCCTATCGTCTGGCCTTACATTCCTCCTGGGATAATTCTCCCATTTCTTTCTGTTGTCCGGCCTTTGCTGGTTATTGTTATAGGGTCGGCTTTCCTGTTGCCTATAACCCGTTGTTCTAGGATTTCTTCCTCGATATCCTCCCCGGTAATAGGGCTGTATCCTTCTAGGCTCCTGGTGCCCATACTCTCGATCTCGTCCTTGAGTATCCGTACTGGTGGACTGATTCCTGGTCGCTGGTTTTTCTCCAGTTTCCTGACTGCTGGCCATGTGTACTTGCTCAGTTTGTCTCTGATGCCGAGGTGTTACGTGCGAAGTCGTCATATCTAACTGACGTAATACGCTTTCCACTTCCACAGCACTTCTGGCTTTGGATGAGATTAACAGCCTCTGAATCTCATATGGAAGCTGTCTTGCAATGGCGGCACACAGGTCATTTTCTGCCGGAGCAATATCCAGTTCGCGGAATTTACACAGCTGAGCGGTGAAAAATTCCGAGTATTTAGTGGGTGCATTGGTGCTGTACTTCCTAGAGTACAGATCTAGCCTTAAATTTTCTTGGACATCTGCTGCCCAATATCGCTTTAAAAATGCTTCCCTAAAGCCTTCCACCGTATCAAAAGTGTATCTGAAGCTTCTGAACCAGGTGAGACAATCACCTGCCAACAGCTTTTCAATAGCTCTCAGTCTCCGATCCTGAGGAACCTTCATTTCATTTAGATACTCTGCCACTTCTTTTAGCCAGTATTTTGGAGTAATAGACATGTTATTACCCGTAAACTTTACTGGTCTATCCTCATTGGATTTAATAATGTTTATTATTTGGCCATTAGTCTGATTCGTGTACGGGGTTGGCATCGCCATTGGATATCCTGGGATCTTATAAGGGCTCTCCCCTCCTAAGTCCCTCTCCGTATCTGTGCCTTGTTCACGGGAATCTACCCATCCTGTCTTTGGAAACTCCTCCTGATTTTCGAATTCTAACTTCCTTTCTCTTCGGGCACTTTCTTCATTTGCCATGAGTTGGATTTCCATTTGACTATTCTTAAGTTCCGTCCTCTCCAATCGGGATCTTAATTCATTTTGAATTCTTTCTTGATTCCTTTTAATATCTTCCTCTACCTTTTGGAAGTGGAATTTCTCATCCTTGATGCTATCCCTGAATTCATTTATTTGGTCTTCTACCTCTTTCTTAATGATCTTAGCATGTTGGTCTATAATTTCTGGCTTAACGTCACCTATGGTCTCCAGGCCCTCTCGTATCTCCTTTATTTGCTTCTCCACTTCTTTTCGTCCTTTGACCATATCTATTTTCATTCCTTCAAGCCTTCCCTCAGTCTTCTCTTGACTCTTATACAACTTCATCATTTCATCTTGGACCTGATTAACTTCCTTATTGGTTTTTCCTACGTGATCCTTTAATGTTCCGATGGTTTCCTGAACCTCAATAATACCCTGACTTATTTCATTTATTTTATGGGTACTTTCCTTACTTTCGTTCTCTCGTTGTTTTCTTTCACTCTGGAGATGCCCCTCGTATACACCTAATCTTTGATCTATTTTCGTTTCGTATGTCTTCAGATTCTCATCTACCTGCCCGGTAAAATGATCAATTTGATCTTTCATCTCCTGAACATCCTTTAGATTTTGATTTTTCATCTCAGTTACCTCAGTCTGAACTACACCGATTTTGTTCTCGAGGATCCCTACTTTCTCTTCAACCCCTTCAAATCTATCTCCTAGCTTATTCACGCTTTGTTTTATTTCATCCCGGGATGCCTTACAAATATCGCTGTTAGATTTTATCTGAGCTTCCAATTTTTTCTGCACACCTTGGATCTGGGTTACAAGTTCGTTTTTACAATCGTCTACATTCTTTTGACATGTTGTTTCCATCTTATTTAACTTAGTTTTTATAGCCTTAAAATTATCTTCTAAATTTCCAAATTTTACTTGACATTCAGTTTGGGATGTTTTTGTACTCTCCTCTAAAGTTCTTATTTGGTTTTGCAATTCTAATTTAAGTGCCCCATTTTCCTCCTGAATTTTACTGGTAATTTCCTCTTTTAACTCCGTTAACTTGTCCCTAAACTTAGTGTCAAACCCTTCATCAAGAATTTTAAATTTTATCTCCATTGTCTTTTCTATTTCAGCCTTCAGTACTCCATTGTTTTCGTTACTGTTGGCTTTCAGAGACTCTAACGTCTCCGTTTTCATCACTTCCCACTGTTGTTTAATGGTTTCCCCACTTTCTGTTTTCATCTTTTCTATCTCAGCCTTCAGTTCCTTATTCATGTTTATACCGTCGGCTTCGATAGCTTCTAATTTAATTCCCATGGTATTACCTTTAACTTCGATAGCTTCTAATCTGGTTCCCATGGTATCAGTCTTAACTTCGATATTCTCTAATTTAGTGCCCATATTATCACTGTTAGTTTTTAGTGACTCTAAACTTCCATTTATGGATTCGAACACTTCGTTATTTTCATCCTTTTGGAGGCCCAATGTATTGTCTATTGTTTCCAATTTATTGTTTATGGCCTCCAAGAGCCGCTGCATCTCTTCACTCAATGCCATCTTATGAGAATACAGTGGGCCACAAATGCCACCACACTGGTACATGCTTGAGAGATGATACTCTGAATTAGTGTGTCCCAATTTCTTTAAAACTTTACTTTGGTACGGGTATTCACTTACAACGTACCCTTTTACTACTTTTATTCAATTTCATAAACCTTTATGGAAGTGTTTAAAATTCAAAATTTCGAAAAACCATTTTTTTCAAAAAATGAAAATTTTGATTTCTCGAGAAAACTCGGGTTTTCCCTAGGAAAACTCATCCCTGCGTACTGGGCGCCAAAATCCTATGATTTGCTAGGGGGTTTATAATATAATATATTTCAGGGCTGCTCGGTATGAGTTTCCAGGGACCCATGCGGTCAGTTAATATTTTACGTTGTAGCTTTTCCTATTATTACTTTAATTTTACATGATATGACCGACTTAAGTGTTCCTCTAGTTATTAATCCAGCACAGTATTTATATATCCCCCTGTGCCCATTTAGCAAGAAATATGCCAATCACAGTATACCAGCGTAGCTCAATTCGGGATTTCGGGGCAGCGGTAAGTTCCCCCACTCTGTGACTCACATATTTTGGATTAATTAGAGGATACACTTGCAAAAATAACAACAAAATCAACTCCTATTTAAACACATTTAATTAATAAAATTAATGGCGCTACAAACATTTAAACAATTTAATTACTGACCCAAATATCAACTGCTTGTTCCAAATGAACAAGGGATCACAAAATAAAATAAACAAATATTGTATTCAAAACCTGTGGTTTCCACATAAACCAACAATTCTTACTTAATCTCACTTCCATAAAGCACTAACATTAAGTTTACATAACTCCGAGCTCTTTGGCTCCATGCATTTACATTATTACGGTGTCATTCTTGTACACCTCAAACACTAGCTTTTATATTTTCTTATTTCTCAAAAACAAATATATTCATATTTAAAAATCTATGTTAATTATCTAATTCAATATTTTTGGGCATGTCCACACATTCAGTTGTTATCATCTCTCTTTATTTCACAAATATATTAAGGTAATCAGAAAATCAATTGTGTACTCCAGAGCGTGAAGGTACTTGACACAGTCAAAAAACTATAGTTACTCCCGAACTCAGTTGCCTTCAATCAACTCGTGGAATCCCACGTCCATACATTGTTACCATAGGGATTGTTATTTATCTCTTATGTCTTAATAGACCATTCTCATATAAGAAACTACGATCTGAACCGGCAAACGAAATATCCATCTTTAAGGACCTCGGTTCAACGCCCGGGTCGTTTACAACTTTAAACACTCCTGGTGTATTTATTCTCTTTACAACAGCTTACGAGACGGTTCCTGGTCCCTCTCACTTTAAGAGAGCTAGACACTTTTACTCGGGTGCGATTTATGACACGAAGGGTGACGGCGACCCCTAGTCTAACTCCACGTTAGTATCTTGTTTCCAAGGCTTTCAAAACAAACCTTCCCATTATATCCAGTTCTGGGGAGACCGGGCTTTACTGTACCGTAACATTCAAACAACTATTCTTTGGTTCAAAGACCATTTTTATATCCTTGGCATTTATTAATTATGAGAGGGTCCTCATTGATTGGGAAGATTAAATACACATACGACGACGGAGAATTACAGGGGCTTTTATCATAAGAAGATCCTGCATTCGAATCTCTTCAGGTGCCTCGGGAACCAATCCCTACAGAGGACTTATACAAAATGCGATTTAGAGTCGGCCGTGGCCCATATGACATACGCTCAATAGCTCCCTTTTTAAATACATACACAATGCCTCGTGATACTAATGTCACAAATAGAGGACTTACACAATTATCAATTCACTGCAATCAACTACCCTCCATAAGTAATGTACCAAGTATTTAACCACTACGCGTTCCTAGCGTGACACTTTAATATTATATTGGCGCTCATTATGCGCTATGCATTATTTTAAGCCGAAAATGTCTTCCCAAGAACTGATAAAATCTCTTTAGTACCAATTCATATTATTTTAATTCACATATTAATCTTTCCGTGGTCGATAAATCGCTCCCTGTTTTAAAATATTCCAATGAACCTCATCTTTTACACATACGTTAAGGCTTAACGTTCTTATATTCATATCAATTTATTTGATTTTTATTTAACATTTCCATATTTAATTATTATTATTATCTTTATTCTTTATACAAGCTCAAAAGCTATTTCTTTCATATCTCAACTTTACTTTATTTCAATGTCTTTCATGATAATTAAATGATATTTCGCTTGCTCTTATGACATTTGTTAAATACATTAACCCTTTATTCACATATTTCCCCTACGGGATTTATTCTTTACATAATTATTATTTTATTATTGTTCAGACCGTGTTCTTGATTATTCAGCATTTATTTATTAAAACACATCCCTTTCACTCCAAAACTCCGGTGGGTTTTGTACACAATCAATTTCTGACACCAAAATAAAAATGAATTTTGTACTCACATATTTTCCAGATCATCCCTGATCTTAAATCTGGTGCGGTGTTTCATTTTTGGGCCCACTTTGAACTTTTTACACCATATTAAAGGTATTCATCTTACGTAAAAACACAAATAAACATATATCTAAAACACTTAATATTGACGACATTTTTATATCTGATGTGTCCCTTTTGAACACATAATAAACACTAAAAATATTATTTAACACACAATCTTGATTATTTTACACTTCACAACGATCACTAGGCCGTGTTTCTGAGCCTCTCACACGTGATCTTCTTAAATTCCCGTTTCCAAGGGTGGAATTTATCCGATGTCGGCTTCCTATTCTGAAGAATGCGAAAGTCCCGAAACATCTACTGTTCCCTGGAGTTCAATTCTGCTATTCCTATCCTGGATAACCGGCTATTCATCTAGCTTGAACGGCTTCTCTGTAGATCTGTCTATCGATCCTAACGAAAGTCTATATGGATCGAGGTCTCCTCTAAGACCTATAGATTCAGTTTATAGCAGCTAGCACTTCTCGATTCTAGTACTATTAAAATTGTTCGCCTGTTTTCTGGAGCTAATGTTTATAGTCTCCTATTCTATTTATTTGAACTGTTTTAACACTCCTACGTTCGAACCTTATTCTGTTCTTCCATGTTAGGTTTCTTCAATTTAAATAACAGTTTATCTGTCTGGTACGATACTTCCGTACGTTATGATCTATTCGTTCGTACATTTAACGACCTATCGCCTTTAAGTCCGACGTTCGCAGCCTGCTATGACTATATCTTGCGAATTTTCACTTTAACTTGTATACAGTCGGGCCTAAATCCTATAATTAGGATTTTCCTAATATTTCACTACGGCGATACTTTAAAATTTTGTCTTGACTGCTCCTTATGGAGGCAAGCAAGTCGTTACTACTGTGACGCCTGTGGCTATCGGATCTTGCTTCGGCGGTGTAAAACAGCGTTTCTCCCCTCAAGGAGTACTGGTCGCTGTTATCGATGTAACGTAGAGTTACGTCCCTTCACGGACTGTCGGAATGACTTCTTCTACGTCGTGGAGCAGCACTTCCCCTCACGGAATGCGATGTGACACAGTGACGTGCCCTCTGGCTGTCTGAATACTGCATGAATGGCTTGGAAACGCCCGAAGCTTTATACTGTTTTACTACAAAAAAATAAGACTCAAGCCTTTCCTGTGGTCAACTTCTAAAATAATGGTGCCACAAATATAAAAATTATACCTTCCGAAAGCTCGTCTTCTCAATGTCAAATGATCTTATTGCACCTAAGAATCGATCGTGCAATTCGGAGATATTAATTAATTTCTCGTCCTCAAATGTGTGGGTGTTGCATTCTTTTTGCTCTCTCCCCTCCACAGAGGCTTAGGTAATTCCCCTATGACGTCGTCTTACGTCGGCAGTTTATTTCTGCACAATTATTACATGGTTTCTCTATACTAAAAAATCTCTCATTCAAAATGATTCACTGTGCTGTGCTTGTTTACTCATTATTATGCTCGTAAACGTGTTAATTTTAATTATTCCTCTTCTGGTGCATATGCGGCGTTGTCAAAATCCAGCAACGTCAGCTTGAATTCCGATTCAGGCTTCTCTTTCTATCACGGTGGAAAATTCCACTCAGTTATTAATACTCGTGACCAGCCCTCTCTGAAATGTCGAGTGGGGTGATCTCATCTAAGGAACATCTGTCCCTAGTCGCTTGCACAATGTTAAGCTATATTCCTGGCTTAAAATCTCTCTCCGTTCCTTTAAGAAACTATACGTTTCTTTCATTTCTTCCTTAAAGACATGGATTCGACCGTCATGGACCCTATGGCCCATGGGTTCAATACCGGTAATAGTTTCAGAGATATAGAATGCCGGTGAAATATTTCGCCCAGCCGCCATCTTGAGGTTATGTAAACAATTGAACGAAGTTAGATGTCGGTGCATTACAGTGTGTATAAACATATATTGTACCAAGTTTCATTGCGTTTGGTTGGTTAAATCGTGAGAAACGTCTATTTAAAAGTCGCAAATTTCCTTGTCCGCCATGTTGATTTTGTAGTTGCCAGGTTTTAAAGGTAACATAGGTATACTTCTAGTAGTTTCCTTTGTCACTGTACAAAATGTCAGGATGATATCGGTAATAGTTTCGGAGATATTGAATGCTGCCGCCTTGTTGGATTGGTGAGACGTATCAAAATTTGAAGGGCACGGTCGGGGTCGTCCGGAATAGTGCTATGAAATTACCGAGTTTAATTGGAATCGCTCCTGCCAAAAATTGCCCAGCCGCCATTTATAAGTTCTTATAAAATTCCATTAAATTAGACGTCAGTATATTAATGCTTGTATGAAGATATACCGTAGCAAGTTTCACAGAGATCGAATGAAAAGTCGCGAAACAATTCCATTTAAATTTTTATGTTCGACGATGTCGAATTGTAAATATTATATGTCAGAAAACTGTATCATAATGAGGGTCATTATGACACTATTTTTCATTATGAAACAGTTTCTCCCACCAATCAGAGCTCAAGAAACAGTTGTGTGACCAATTAGGTAAGGAGAGTATCGCACCTGCGCTCACTTCCACGGCCTTCTATTTTAAATTTCACTGCGAGGCTTCTAGTGTCATAGTGGGGTATTCCAGGAGACCATGGTATTCTCTGCGTCCCATGCGCTCTGTTCAGTATATAAAACTGGCGAAATCTCGACAGATATCTATGAATACTTATATTCGAACATAAAATAGTTATAATTATCATCGAACATAAACAGTCGTATGCAACTCGCCTATAATGGTAATTAAGGCACTCGTATGGACATTATTGCCATTATAGGCTCGTTGCATAATGTACTATTAGATTCCGCGTCGCTGCCATGTTCGTTTTGTGCTCACCAGATTATTGAATGGTCCATGGGTGAACTTATATTAATAGCCTCTATCAGCATACAAAATTTCCGTTAGATTGCTGTTATAGATTCTTAGATATTCAGAACCGTCTAAATATTTCGGATGGTCGCCATGTTGATTGTTATATGTGTAGGTCAAAGAGCTATGTACCATTACATGAAGATTATTGCGTAGTTTTATTATACAAACGTTCACTTCGATCGCATGATTAGGACACATGATATAAAAACTTAATTTCAAAATTTCGCACAGCCGCCATATTAGGGTTATCGAAACAATTGAGTTTAATTGGATGTCAATAGTTTACATTTTATTTGAACATTTACCGTGCGAAGTTTCACAGTGCTTGGATGATCAAATCACGAGTAAATCCCATTTAAATGTTTTCATTTCACTTGGCCGCCATGTTGGTTTTGTGAAAACCAGGATATTAAAAGTTCCATAGGTGAACTTAAGTTAATAGCGTCTATCAATATAAAAACTTCCAGTTTGATTGCTGTAATATATTCTTAAATAGGCCAATTTTGAACAGTCTTAATATTTCGGATGGTCGCCATGTTGGTTTGTTATATGTAGGCCATAGAGTTATGAATCATTAGATGAAGATTATTGCGTATGTTCATTATTCAAACTTTCCTTCGATTGCATAAATAGGACACAAGAAATGAAAACTTCATCATAAGATTTTCCACAGCCGCCATCTTGTGGTTATGTAAACAATTGAACTAAATTAGATGTCAGTGCATTACAATGTGTATATATATTTTCTGTACCAAGTCTCACTGTGATCGAATGGTTAAATCGCAATAATTATTTTTTAAATGTTTCAACTTTGCTTGGCCACCATATTCATTTTGTACTTACCAGGTTTATGAAGGTCGTATATATGAACTTCTAGTAGTACCCCTTAATCATTGTACAAAATTTCATGCTGATATATGTTACTGTTGCGGAGGTATAGAATGTCAGTTCAATATTTCACGCGGCCGCCATGTTGGATTGGTGAAAGGTATTAAAATCTAAAGGACGCGGTCGAGGTTGGTCGAGATAGTAATTTGTACCTGTACTTACCGAGTTTGAATGAAATCACTTCGAACGTTTAGATTTTATTACACACACACGGACAAAAGGTGATCTCATAAGCCTATAAATACATTAGCAAACCCTATGAGCAGCCTCGGTATGCCTTCCTTCGGAGGGGAAGTAAAGCCGGCTGTCCCATGTCATAGATTTATGGCATGTTAAAGAACCTTCCACTAATTACACCTGTGTGAAGCTAAATTATATATAGGTTAAACATTTGCCTAACGTTCTTAGGTTCCTACGTTCGTCGTCAAGAGCCGACTGTGGTGGCATCTGGTAACTAAGTTCTGAATTAGATGGTCGTTGATGGTGGCGTTTGGCGGCAAAAGTAGGAACTAATTGAAAAAAGTCAATGTCTGCAGTCCTCACTTGAATTGAAAACAGATAACACACACTAATACAGTCATCACAATTAACACCGGTTATCAGACAGATTCTACACACACCCAAAGTACACGGGGCTACATGACCGCGTTGTCGCAGACCCTAAACTAAGGAACCAACCAACCTATGAGAGGCGTCACGTCAGAACGACTGGAGATATCATCACGAAGATCAGTATTATGAATAAGGGAGAGGGGGTATTGGAAAATAGGTTATGCTTGGTTTTATTATTACAGTGTGGAGAAATAGTTTTGTTGCTTGATTCAGGGGGTTTGCGACATCGTGGCCATGTAGCACCGTGTACTTGGGTGTGTTTGGATTTGGCCAGATAGCCTGTGTTATCGTGAAGGCTGTATTAGTGTGTGTGTTTGTAATTCAGACGAGGATTGGGAAGGAGGTGGCGCTAGGAACAATTTGCCACGAATAGAACTTGGAAACCACGGAAAATTTCTTCCAAAATGTCTGAGGTGGGAATCGAACCCGCCTCTTCTAAGTTTTGCCTGAGTGTACCTCGTTTCAGCCCTCAGAGCAGAATTACATTTCTGGACATAACCGGGAATTGGACCCAGACCATTGGGGCGACAGCGAAGAATGATAGCTGCTAGAACTTAGCAATTTCATATTTGGGCTGAAGTTTTTTCTAGTGGACCTGATATGAAACGATTGTCCATCTTCGAGTGTAGTTTCTAGCGTTTTTGGATGACCGAATTCCATTCCCGCTTCTGCAAAGGAATTTTTCAATTCTGGTCTCAGGATTGGAACGAGGTACACTCAGCCTCGTGAGGCAAAACTGAGATGTGGGGGGTTTGATTCCCACCTCCGTCCGGCATCCTGGAAGTGGTTTTCCATATCTACTCCAGACGAATGCTGGGATGGTTCCTAACTTACCGCCACAGTCGCTTCCTCTCCAATTCTCTCCTAAGTACACACACTACTATGAAACCACAGGTTATTAGAGAATTTCTACACACACTCAAGTACAAGGGGCTAAATGACCAGGACCTCCAAGCCTCTCAAATGAAACAACAAGAAGATGAGGAGATGTCACCGCATTATAGACGTATGGTCTGTTTTATTCCCACATGATAATAGCATGAAAACAGACAATGTCATGTGTTCATCTACTACACCCAAGTGTCGGATTCCAGATGATGCATTTCGTAGTACTCGGATATTTGTTCTATATTCGCTCCTAGTTCTACAAGGAAGGGTATGAGCGTCCGTTTGACAGCCTCCTCGCGGTCATCATGGCCCAAAGCGAGGATACGGAAGATTTCAGAGCGACGTGGACACATGCGATAGAGTAGTGTCATGAGCTGCTGGGCCATCCAGCCGTGGTAGCGGTGAAGAGTCTCCTCGTAGGCGCGCTTCAGCATGGGCTCCGCGTCATCATCCTCAGAGTCGTCCACGATGTACTGGAAGAATGAGTGGAGGAACTCGAGTGACCTCTTAAGCCACAGCAGTGATTCTGTCACGCGCATACCACCCTCTGCCTGCTCCTGATCTATCATGTCCGTTAGGTACCTGAAACAATACCAAACTGTTGTAAAAAAAATGAACGATGACTTCTTACTAAATTTTCTAAAGAACAACACGAACTGGTTCCGTGACGAACTAAAGAGCCTACTATTCTTAAAATGTAAGATTCATGCCAATCTATATAGACCTATCTAGAATGACGAAATCAA
The DNA here is from genome assembly GCA_946902985.2 of Meconema thalassinum. Taxonomy (NCBI): domain Eukaryota; kingdom Metazoa; phylum Arthropoda; class Insecta; order Orthoptera; family Tettigoniidae; genus Meconema; species Meconema thalassinum. The sequence continues at coordinate 457,314,202 of OX336388.2, forward strand.
GTTGGTAATATAGTGGAACTTGGATAATTCGAACGGCAAGGGACCAGTACAAAAATTCGAACTATCCAAACATTCGAATTAAGAAAGTTCTTTTAAAAGGGTAGAGAAAAGATATTGTGTTACGTTTACATAATGATTTACGTTCAACAAAGCATATTAACTGACAACGGTACTTTATAGAGACTGTATCGTGAATAACCTCAATAGTTATAAATGGAAAATAAAACCAAAATGTACTATTCACCTATTTAACGACAGTAGTAATCCAGCAATCTAGTTAAGTCATAGAGAAATCTACTGTTTTTCAAGATAGTTTGAGATTTTTACCTGTTTCCTACAATTGAGTTTCTCAGCCATCACAAAAGAATCAAACAAATTTGAGGAATGGAAAACAGAATCATTTACGTCATTTCTACTTTCAAAAGAACGCCTAAGTTTGTTGCTTGGGCTGCACTCGGAGCAGTTTTTTCGGGAACTGACCCAACTGTTTGGCTACCGATCGGCTTTTTACACTAAAAACTTCGAATTATCCAATATAATTCGAATTAACCACTATATTTTAGCATTGATTGTATATAAAATGTTAGGGACCAAGAGAAAAATTTGAATTAAAGAAGGTTTCGAATTATAGAAGTTTGAATTAGCCACGTTCCACTGTACAGTACTAAAATTTCTAAGTACTGCAGTTTGAAATACACCTGAACTAGTGTAGCTTAATAGAGTACCTAACTACAGTTGGTAACCCTGGTGACTCTGAATATATTCTTAGTTCCATTTCTTAAGGTATAGAATGCACACACAAAATTTGGTTGAAGTCTAATGGATAGTATGAACGTTACATGCTGTTTGATATTGGACTTATCAGTGAGCGTAAAATCATGTTGGGAACAATGTCATGTATGTGATGCAGTAGTGACCAGGATTAGTAATTTCAATTGTTGATGTCCCCCAGAAGATAAAATATGGTAGGAATATCATATATTATCGAAATTAAAGTGAAAATAAGCGGCTTCGGGGGCGTAGTTGGTAGCATGCTGAGCTTCTATGCCCAAGATCGCCGGTTCAAACCCAGCCAAAGTCTTGGGATTTTTAAGAGCGTAAAAAATCCCTCAGTATGCCTTCTTTGGAGGGGAAGTAAAGCCAGCGGGCCCATGTTATAGATTTATGGCATATATAAGAACCTTCCACTAACTACAATTGTGTCAAGCTAAATTTGTAGGTTGGATTTGATTAATGCTCTATTAAGTTCCAACGTTCAACGCAAGTTGACGGTTGTTGTGGCATCTAGTAGCCAAGTTTGCGGATAGGTGTCATGGACGGTAGCACATGATAGAAAAAGTAAGAACTACTTGAAATTGATCGTCTGCAGTTCTTAACTGAATTACAGAACTCACACACTAATACAGCCATCACAATTAACACCGGTTATCTGACAGATTCTACACACACCCAAATTACTCGGGGCTACATGACCGCGTTGTCGCAGCCACTAAACTGGCGAACCAACTAACTAACGAAAAATGAAATGAATGATTAAAAATCAGCAATTTTTCTAGGTGTATGCCGTGTTTTATGTGGGGTCTCACCTAGGAACACCAAGCTGGCTCATCAGCGGGCTCTTGGTGTCCGTGCCTGGTCTCCCACAGGTGTAGCAAATTGCGTGCTACCCTCCTTCTTATGAAGCGCACCTGCGCGTATTTACTGCGAGAGCTGAAAGCTCAAGCAGCCTTTCAACTTCCTATGAAGACTTTCCTCACACAAGACACGGCATAAACCTAGAAAAAATTTCTGAGTTTTAATTCACTGGTCGTGAAAGCCTATGTACCATCTTTTTGAAATGAGTGATGAATAGACTAGTAAAACTAATAGATGATAATGATGATATGTTGTTTTAAGGGGCCTAACATCATGGTTATCGGTCCCTAATGGTTAGAGTGTTAGTGAAATATGAGATGAGAATGAAAACTATAACTAATACTAACTACAGACTTACATACTAGAAGAAGAAATGGTAAACAAATAAAGGAGAAGGCAAATAAAGGACAGAAAGAAAAGTAATGCCCTCAACCCTCGAAGAATGAGGATTGAGGGACTTTGAGGGAAGGAAAGCTATGAAAGGCAGATAGGAAAAGGAAAGAGGAGAGGGCCCGCACCAAGGTCAGAGGAAAAAAGGGGATAAAACGGACCCAGCTCGGGAATCCCTCGGGGTCGCCAACTCCCAAACTCACTAGCCGTGAGCCCTTGAGAGTGTAGCACTAGCCAGGGTGCACCAGAAGTGGTGGGGCTACATAGGCTACACCCTGCCTCCTTTAGGATCTTGTGCAGAAGGCAGGAGATCAAATGAAAAGAAAAAGAAGGCTGACCCCTCGCAGAAGGAGGGTATCAGAAAAGATGAGACAAGGGCAATTAAGGCGGGAAAGGAAGAGACTCCCTAGGCCTCGGATAGCCTAATACCGTCGGGGTCGGAGGAGAACAAGAGTTTACCAAGTGAGGTCGAGAGGAAAGAAGACTGTGAGGAGCCCGGTACAAGTAAGTGGAAGCAATGCCGGACTCAGCAGGGGCCCCGTGGTTACGAACCCACGTCCCACTAGAGGTGAGCCCCTGGGGAGCAAACATAATAGAATACAAGGTTTAGTTCTTCACGGAGTTATGTACCTGTGTCTGATCTTATCGGTAACGTATCTTTCCTCCAGGGCGTCCACACACCGCCACATGTCATATTTGATGGGGGCAAACACTTGACGAAACTTCTCAATTAGAACAAGGAATCCTTTAACTGACTCCAGAAACTCTTCCGTTTCAATCATCCCATCTATAATGCCTGGGAATGGCTTCTGTACGGTATTGAAGTAAGTTTTCTCTGCCTCTGGAAGGCTCTGTCGACTGGAGACAGCCATTTCCTCGCCAAAAGGTGCCTAGTAACCATGGTTATTACAACAATGGAAATCTGTCTAACTTACTCCTGTCAGTTTCATTCTCAACGTATCCCATTTCCTTTCATCCTTGACGTGGTGGTGATTATTGTTTGAAGTGGTGAGATATCGATATCATCTGCCCCCTTGACAGGACTACGTTTTAGGTAGATTTCATTAGAAAGCTAACTATTGCAATGGGTCCCATGTTTCGACTTCCGGAAAATTTCGACATATCTTCGCGTTTCACATCCCCCAGACCCCAAAACCACCGTCAGTTCAAAAGTTTATATATAATTTATGTATATATATATGTATATATATATGTATATCAGTTTCTTGTGGACACGATAACTGCCGTAATTTTGCACCAATTACTTCGAATTTTTTACCGAAGATGTATACCTATAAAATCTCGGTCGAGTTCGTTACTGGGCTAAATCGGTCGAAGGGGGTGAAAATGGGGGGCTTTTTTTCGAAAAAGTGAAATTTCGCTATAACTCTCTTAATACGTGCAATATCGAATCCATTCAAAGTTCATAATATGTGTCGGATAAGTGCCAAAAATTTATGTCAAATAAGATTTTTGATAGCACCAACCATTGACCAAAGGGGTGGAAAAAAGTGGGTTTTTCGGGAAACATTAATCATATCTCTCTTAATAGGCACAATATCAAAACCGTACAAAATGGACAATATTCCCCTAATAATTACCTAAAACTTTTGTCTGAAAGAATTTTTGATATGACCCACCATTACGCCAAGGGACGAGAAAAATGATTTCGGAATTATAAGAAAATGCCAAGAGCTATCAGTGGTTGCCATGGCAACACTACTAAAATGATGAGGCATGGACCATCAGACGTTGCCATGACAACGCACTTGCACGAGATCAGATTCAGTATTTCCATCTGATTAAGTGGTTGGTTGGTTGGTTCTTAAGTTTAGGGGCTGCGACAACGCGGTCATGTAGCCCCGTGTACTTTGGGTGTGTGTAGAATCTGTCTGATAACCGGTGTTAATTGTGATGACTGTATTAGTGTGTGTTATCTGTTTGTTAATTTAAGTATTGCAACTAACAATTTTTCAGATAGTTCCTACTTTTGCCGCCAAGCGCCACTGTCAACGACTACGAGGCCAAGTTCAGAACTGAGCTACTAGACGCCGCCGCAGTCGGCTCTTGGCAACGAACATAGAAACCTAAGAGCGTTGTATACATTCTTAACCTATCCAATTTAGCTTCACACAGGTGCAATTAGTGGAAGGATCTTTAACATGCCATAAATCTATGACATGGGACCGCCGGCTTTACTTCCCCTCCGAAGGAAGGCATACTGAGGGATATTTAACGCTCTTAAAAAATCCGACGGCTTCGGCCGGGTTTGAACCCGGTATCTTGGGCATAGAAGCTCAGCATGTTACCGACTACGCCACCAAAGCCGCCTGATAAAGTGGGAAGCGGCTTCGGTGACGTAACTGGTAGCATGCTGAATGTCTATGCCCAATGTCGCGGTTTCAAAGCCGGCCGAAGTCGTCGGATTTTCTAAGAGCACTAGAATCCCTCAGTATGCTTTCCTTTGGAGGGGAAGTTCCAACGTTCGTTGCGAGTTGATGGTTGGGGTGGCATCTAGTAGCCAAGTTCACAGCTAGGTGTCGTTGACGGTTGTACCTGGTAGCAACATTAGGAACTACTGCTTGAAATTGACCGTCTGCAGTACTTACATGAATTAAGACTAATACAGCCATTACAATTCACACCGTGTATCAGACAGATTCTACACTCACCCAAAGTACATGGGGTTAGATGACCGCGTTGTCGCAGCCCCTAAACTGAGGAACCAACCAGAGGTAGATTTCGTTAGAAAGCTAACTATTGCAATGGGTACCATGTTTCGACTTCCGGAAAATTTCGACATATCTTCGCGTTTCACATCCCCAGGCCCCAAAACCACCGTCAGTTCAAAAGTTATATATAATTTATGTATGTATATGTATATCAGTTTATTGTGGACACGATAACTGCCGTAATTTTGTACCAATCACTTTGAATTTTTTACCGAATACGTATACCTATAAAATCTCGGTCGAGTTCGTTACTGGGCTAAATCGGTCGTTGGGGGGTGAAAATGGGGGGCTTTTTTTTCGAAAAAGTGAAATATTGCTATAACTCTCTTAATATGTGAAATATCGAATCCGTTCAACATTCATACTATGTGTCGGATAAAGCCCAAAAATGTATGTTTGAAGAGTTTTTTTTATAGCACCAACCATTGACCAAAGGGGTGGGAAAAAGTGGGTTTTTCGGGAAACATTAATCATATCTCTCTTAATAGGCACAATATCAAAACCGTACAAAATGGACAATATTCCCATAATAATTACCTATAACTTTTGTCTGAAAGAATTTTTGATATAACCCACCATTATGCCAAGGGATGAGAAAAATAATTTCGGAATTATAAGAAAATGCCAAGACCTATCAGTGGTTGCCATGGCAACACTACTAAATTGATGAGGGATGAGCCATCAGACGTTGCCAAGATAACGCACTTGCACGAGATCAGATTCAGATTTCCATCTAAGTGTGAAGCGGCTTCGGTGACGTAACTGGTAGCATGCTGAATGTTTATGCCCAAGGTCGCGAGTTCAAAGCCGGCCGAAGTCGTCGGATTTTCTAAGAGCGCCAAAAATCCCTCAGTATGCTTTCCTTTGGAGGGGAAGTTCCAACGTTCGTTGCGAGTTGCTGGTTGCGGTGGCATCTAGTAGCCAAGTTCACAGCTAGGTGTCGTTGACGGTAGTACCTGGTAGCAACATTAGTAACTACTGCTTGAAATTGACCGTCTGCAGTCCTTACCTGAATTACAGACTAATACAGCCATCCCAAAGTACACGGGGTTACATGACCGCGTTGTCGCAGCCCCTAAACTGAGGAACCAGCCAAAATCTCTGCGGTAGATATAATTTTGCGTGAAGAAGTAACAGACCGTTACATAGTTGCACATCAGTGTCGAAACCTAGCATAAGGACAGTGTGACCACAAGTATAAAAATGGACCCCAAATGACAAGAAGGTTACCGTTCCCATAAGACAATAAAATGTTTAAAATAAGCATAAAATGACGTAAAACAAAGTTAATTAAGCTCCAATTATAAAATACCTTCTCGCATTAAATGAGGTCTGATCCTTCTACGAAAATCTGCATATTCTGCCTATTTTCGCCTATCCCCAAGTTTGTCCGGTGAAATCTACCTCCGCCTTCCGGCGTGCCGAGAGGACTTTTTAATAAAGACACGTGTTATTCACAAAAAACTCAAATATAAATAACAAGTACTGTAGTACATAGCCTACCTCTATGGCCTACATACTGTATATTAAAATCCAACAAGGTGACCATCCGAAATATTTAGACGGTTCTCAATATCTATTAGACCATGACAGCAATCAAACTGTAATTTTGTATGTGTATAGAGGCTATAAACATAAGTTCACCTGTGGGATGTTCGATAACCTGGTGAACACGAATCCAACATGGCGGCGACGCGAAATTTTAATATTCAAATGGGCGTTTCTCGCGATTTAACCATCCAATCGCAGTGAAACTTGGTACGGTATATGCTTATATAAATTTTAATTCACTAGCATCTAATTCATTTAAATTATTTTCATAAACACAAGATGGCGGCTGAGCGAAATTTTAAAATCTCGCTTTTATTTCTTGTGTACCAATCATGCGATGGAAGTTTGAAACAAGTAGTTCCGTGAAGAACTATACAGCCAATTTTCATATATCCTACTTATGTTAACTGCCACTATCAACATACAAAATTTGAGTTTGTTTGCTGTAATAGATTCGTAGGTATTGAGAACCGACTAAATATTTCGGATGGTCGCCATGTTGGATTTTGTATATGTAGATCCTAGAGTTATGTTCTGTTACATGAAGATTATTGTGTACGTGTAGCATTCAAACTTCAATCTCATGATTAGGACACAAGAAGTAACAAGGAGATTTTAAAATTTCGCACATCTGCCATCTTGTAGTTATGGAAACAATTGAAATAAATCAGATGCCAGTGGATTAACATTCGTATAAGGATTTACTGTACCAAGTTTCACTGCACTCGGATGGTTAAATTGCGAGAAATGACCATGTGAATATTTATACTTCGCGTCGCCGCATTGTTGGATTTGTGATCACCAGGTTATATAAAGTCCTATAGGTGAACTTATGTTCATAGCCCCTATGAACATAAAAAAATTCAGTTTGATTGCTATAATAGATTCGTAGATATTCAGAGCCGTCTAAATATTTCGGATGGTCGCCATGTTGGATTGTTAAATGTATAGGCCATAGAGTCATGTACCATTAAAGGAAAATTATTGCGTTGGTTCATTATTCAAACTTTCACTTCGATCGCATGATTACGACACAAGAACTAGAAACTTAATTTTAAAATTCGCACAGCCGCCATCTTGAGGTTATGTAAACAATTGAACTAAATTAGATACCAGTGAATTACAATGTATATAAACATTTCCGGTACGAGATATCATTGCGTTTGGAACATTAAATCGCGAGAAAGGTCTATTTAAAATTTTCAAATTCGCTTGGCCGCCATGTTCGTTTTGTAGTTAACCGGTTTTTAAAAGTCTTATAGATGAACTTCCAGTAGAGCCCTTTATCTGCATACAAAATTTCAGGATGATACCGCTAATAGTTTCAGAGATATAGAATGCCGGTGAAATATTTCGCACAGCCGCCATCTTGTGGTTATGTAAACAAGTGAACCAAATTAGATGTCGGTGCATTACAATATGTATAGACATATACTGTACCAAGTTTTATTGCGTTTGGTTGTTTAAATCGCGAGAAACGTCTATTTGAGTAGTTCGTTTGCAAAGGCCGCTAAGTGCATTATAAACGAAACCGAGTAAATGACGAAAACCTGCTACGACCAAACTATTTAAGCTAATACCATATTTCTTACCCCTGAAAATCAACATTAAAACATTTATTACTCAGTTAAAATCTGTGAAATCTACGGTTGGATCTTCTGTCCCGGAACATAAATTAAAAAATTCCTCTCGGCACGCCGGAAGGCGGAGGTAGATTTCACCGGGCAAACTAGGGGATAGGCTATAATAGGCAAAATATGCAGGTTTTCGTAGGAGGATCAGACCTCATTGATTGCAAGAAAGTATTTTACATTTGGAGGTTAATTAACTTTTTGTTTAGTTTTTGTATGCATATTTTTATCATTTTATTGCCTTATGGTGATGGTAACCTTCTTGTCATTTGGGGTTCATTTTTATTATACTTGTGATCACACTGTCCTTACGCAAGGTTTGGAACTGATGTGTAACTATCTGACAGTCTGTTACTTCTTCACGCAAAATTTTATCTCCCGCAGAGATTTTTGTTGGTTCCTCAGTTTAGGGGCTACGACAACGTGGTAATGTAACCCCGTGTAGGCTTACATTGGGTGTGTGTAGAATCTGATAAACGGTGTTAATTGTGATGACTGTATTAGTCTGTAATTCAGGTAAGGTCTGCAGACGGTCAATTTTAAGTAGTAGTTCCTAATTTTGTACCATATACTAACGTCAACGACACCTAGCTGTGAACTTGGCTACTAGATGCTACCGCAATCAGCAACTTGCAACGAACGTTGGAACTTCCCCTCCAAAGGAAAGCATGCTGAGGGATTTTTAGCGCTCTTAGAAAATCCGACGACTTTGGCCGGCTTTGAACCAGCGACCTTGGGCTTATAAGTTCAGCATGCTACCAGTTAGCCGCTTCCCACAGAGTCAGATGGAAAAATGAATGTGATCTCGTGCGATGGCGTTGTCCTGGCAACCTCTGATAGCTCATCCCTCATCAATTAAGAAGCGTTGTCATGGTAACCTCTGATGGCACTTGGCATTTTCTTTAATTCCGAAATCATTTTTCTCATCCCTTGGCGTAATGGTAGGTCAGATCAAAAATTCTTTCAGACAAAGTTTTAGGTAATTATTAGGGGAATATTTTCCATTTTGTACGGTTTTGATATTGTGCCTATTAAGAGAGATATGATTAATGTTTCCCGAAAAACCCACTTTTTCCACCCCTTTGGTCAATGCTTGGTGCTATCAAAAACTTTTCAAACATACATTTTTGGCACTTATCCGACACATATTATGAAATTTGAATGGATTCGATATTTCACGAATTAAGAGAGTTATAGCGATATTTCACTTTTTTGAAGAAAACTCCCCCCCCCCTTCAACCGATTCCATTAACGAACTCGACCGAGATTTAAAGCGGATACATATTATGCAAAACATTCAAAGTGATTGGTGCAAAATTACGGCAGTTATCGTGTCCATAAGAAACTGATATATATGCATATATATATACACACACATATATATATAAACTTTTGAACTGACGGTGGTTTGGGGGTCTGGGGGATGTGAAACGCGAAGATATGTCGACATTTTCCGGAAGTCGAAACATGGCACCCATTGCAATGGTTAGCTTTCTGATGAAATCTACCTAAATTGCAATAGTTAGCTTTCTGATGAATTATACCTAAAATAGGCTACATAATGTTCCCATGTGAGTAATCTCGATGGAAAATATGCTTCTGCCTCCAGCTAGCGTCAGGACTCGGGCGTGTACCGTCTCCCCATCGAGCAGTTGCATATTTTGGATTTGAGGCTAGAAGGTATCAACTCTACAATGATAAGGCACAACTCTATTCTAAAACTTTAATTCAGTAATAAAATTCATGGCTTCAAACAAACAAAACAATCCCCACAAACATAAACCAAAATCAAATAAAATTTACTTCCACAATCCACTAATATCAACACAATATTATCACAATAAAATCATATCATAACTCAAACCTTTACCCTTATATCAACTTCACAATAATACTTTAGTGCGCTGATGCACATACAACTTCAGAAACAAACTGTACTTTAATTCTTCTGTCATCCAATGTGACTTCATTAATTCTACAAAATTATTTATTCCTTAAACCTTGTCTTAATTTGACAATAATGTGTATCGTGTGTGTGTTTTGATCTTTCTCTTCCCACCAAATGCTTTACATGCATTAGCCTATTCTGGTGTTGCACAGCAGTCTACATGCAACTCCATAATTATGTTAGCTACCCCTACCCTTCCTCTATTTATATAGTTCCACTGCATGCCGTTTGTGATTTCATCTTAAACAACGTTAATTATTGCTGTGTCGGATGGTACAATTAAACTACCCTTGCGCGCGTAGCCTGTGGCATCCAGTAGCCAACTTCTGAAAAAGTTGTCAGTGACAGTACAAATGCAACGTCTAACCATTCGTTAGATAGCTAAAATCATGAACAATCAGGGTGATCTATAATTATCAATGTGTTCTTAAACCACATGGCTTCATTACTCAACATAACAATATTTCATTTCAAGTCATTAATAGGGTCTAAAATCTGTTCTTTTCAAACTTGCTTTCACGGTTCGCTTGACCGTCCAGACCCTCTTCCCGAGCGGCCTGTACACAATAGCAGTGGAGTGAGGTCCTACAGTGCCTCGACCCTAGTCCCATGCCATATGTCTTACCGCCCCTAAGCAGTATAAGATTTTAACAGACAAATACCGTGGTCCTAGTGACACACATATCCCAATGGATTTAAACTGAATATTATGCAAACAGGTACTGGATGAGCTTTAACATTTATTCCTACCCTGAGGATAATAATAACTGGCACCACATAGGCCCATTTCAACATGAAGGCACGAGATTCATAAAACATTGGTCTAGTAGGTAACCGGTATCTTAAATAAATACTGCGGTCAGCCCAAGCTGCCGTTATAGGATTCGCTTCAACGAGCCGAATCACTCAACAATAAGCTCTCGGGGAATCAGATAGAGTGCAGAGGTGTCCATCGTTTTCCTCCCACCTATCACGGGATTCGAACCCGGAACATTCCATATCCATCATCAGAGTAAGGGTCCATTCACTAAATACACTCTGGTACGAAGCACATCTCCAATTATGCCCACGGCATACGAGATTTCATACGAAGAATAGATTACCTGGTCCCTTACCAAATGCTATGATCTTCATCCTATAATTATTAAGAGAAATCTATCAATTACTCTATAAGCTTTTACATAAGCTGCAAATTCAATTCACTAAAAAGCTCTTCCATTTCCTGGCATAATTATATTCCCATTAATACAATCTATTCTGATATAAAACTCTTTTCTTAATCCCGTAATGTAATCTTACTGTATAATCTTACTGCTTAGATCGATAAGTCTTGCCCTTTAGCGTAAATATTTCTTGCTTACAACATTTTTACCTGATGCGTTCATTCATACCTTTATTTTATTCATTATTATTATTGTTCTCACTGACATAAATTACCAAAATCCGACACAACTAATCATCTTAAAAATCCGAACAACCGTGTTCGTTTCATTTACATAACTGATTTGCCATTTTTAATTAATAGCGGTAACGATTAATCCACTCATTGATGCAAATAACATCTCAACTCTATTAAAATCAACACAATAATGATTAAACTTGGAGGGTCTATCTCCTACTACTGATTCTTACTGGCATCTTTATAACTCTGAAATCACATTACATGCAGTGGCCTATACTTCTACTTAAACATAATTTGTGGGGTACTTACATATATCAAGGCTCATCATGGTGGCTCCAACCACTCATATCCTTCCGGGTCGCCTGCCATATGCAGATTTAGATTCGACATTTGCATCTTGAATACACACATTTTATGATACATATCTTCCGTTAACCACACGACACTTTGCATTTCTATAAAGAAGCTATTGCTTCCAAAACACATGACACTTTATAACACTTATTAAACCGTTAATTTAAAAGATATTTCACATATGATTTATACATAACACACGTCACTCTGTACACTTTTCATTGGTTGAAATTCCCTAGCAAAGATATCAAAATTGCAGGTGTCGACGGCATCTCCCGTGCTCCTACCAACTCCTGATTGAAAGTCTGGTTCAACTGCCCTCGAAATTCACCAACAGTTTATCCATACTCCTACGGTAAGCTTCCTGCTTTGCATAAATATGCTAACTGCCGTGCTGAGCGTTACTATTTGGTATTCTTAAGACATTACCAAATGCTTCGTAAAGTTTCTCCCAGCGCATTCCAGCGTAATTAGACATGTATGATCAGTCAATATTTTATACATTGCGCTTAACACTGTACATAACTTTACACAGATTATTATTTACAATAGTTCTGCAACTTATCTCACACGTTGCTTCCCAAGTGAACACACCATTGTTCGTACTGCTGACTACACATGCAGCACGACTATTATTAATAAAAGCTTACTAAATGTTTCACTCAAATGTACAAGTCTTTGTTTGAGCGTCCTTCCTGGGGCCGGACCGCCATACGTTCCGCCTCAACAACTGCGTAAGACTGGGGTGCTCTGCCAAGGGTCGACTCCCTTATATTGGATTCACACAAAATGTAGAGCTAAATTTTCCCGCGCTATCTCGACTCATCTCCCAGCATGATTCCGGTCTCGAAACCATGCTCATCGGGTTCCTTTTTCTTCACTGATCCCAGAACTATCTGCGTGCTGAAGAATCGCTCGGCCAATTAATTAATATTAATTCCTCTCTCCATAGCGTGGGGACGCTGTTTCGCTGGGAATCCCTGGCGACCTCTTCAAACCCAGCCGCGAACAACCATAGTCTATGTTCTTCCGCACTTCATTAAATATGCGTCAATTTCGCAGATTAAAGGCTCTTAAATTAGCCTCCTGGCTAAAGATTCACCTGTGTGCCACTCTCATGTCATTGCGTTACTCCAATCACGAGTAATCAATGATTTTCCTTGGGATCTCTCCCCACTCTTCTTCGTCCTATTCTCAGTCGGGGAAAAACTGGGTCATTATTCAAGCCCCCGACCTCTTCCAGACGACATAACGAGGTCAGCAAGATTGACGAGGCTCCAAGGGGCACCTCCCACAATTCTGGGCCAATTAGTAAAACGTCAAACTCTGCACTTTCTGTGCTCCAAGTCCAGTATAGCCTACTCCAAGTAGTCTAATAATGCTGTATTCTGCTCAATTTCCCTGCATTATTTTAATAAATAATGTCATTATTACCTGAAATCACACAAGCGATTAAATATACACTTTTCTCTAGGGATTTTTACCATGAAACTCCCTCAGCAGACCACGGGTTCGTTCCCTGGTGGAACCTTTATACTGAGATCACAGTCTCTAATATCCACGTTCGATATCAGTCAGCATAACCCCCTCGGGTTCATATTCCCCTTGCAAAACTTATAGAAGTCAATTACAAGTGACTCTCTGTAAGTAACCAGCTGACTGTCTATCACTGTCTGTGTTTACATCTGGGGTCCTTAACCTCGTCTGGCTGCGAGTGGGTTAGTCCAGTTCCCCCTTCCACACTGCGCTTAGCTCTAAGCTGTTCATTCTCTTGACGGAGGGCTTCATTTATGGCCTCAACTTGCCTTGCCGCTTCGACCATTTCTTTGTAGAATTCTCGCAGGCACTGGCATTCTTGCTGTTTGTCCCTTCCACTAGGCAAGCTGTCTGCTTCTCGTTCCGCCTCGCCGCGTGAATTTTCAGGTCTGGCTGCCTGGTTGACTTCGCTATCCACGTTCAGTTGGGTGTGTGTTGTTAATACTTCTTCTTGTTCGTCGAATTCTTCTGGCGAATAATAAACTTTTAAATTGGCTGCATTCATAATGACCTCGTTTCCAGTTTCTAAATGCGTTATCCTGTATGCATTGTTTTGTAGGTCTCTAATCACCTCGAACGGGCCGTGATATGCAAAAATGAACTTCTTATACTTCCGTGCCTCTGGATCTGAACTGGGGGTTTCCTGACTAACACTTTCTCTCCGACGAGAAGCGGTCTGTGATACCTCTTCGCACGATTTCTCCTCTGACGTCTCTCCGCCTGTGCTTTGAGATATTCGAAGGTTCGTTGGATCCTCAATTCTCGTCCTGGCTGTGCGTCTACTGGTAATGGAATGACACCAGTCCACGGTCTCTCCGGTCTCTGATCCAAATGTAGAGTCACGGGAACCTGACCTGTCGCCTCATGTACGGTATTATTTATACAGTATTCAATTACTTCTAGGAATTCAGTCCAACGCCAATTCTCTTCAGAGCAATAGATCTTCATGTATTTCTGGATCTCTCTCATTACTCTTTCAACTGAACTTGCCTCAGGATGGCGAATGGTAGATAAAATCTGCCTAATTCCTAGATTCTCCAGTTCTCGACGAAATTCTGCACTTGTGAAGCAACTTCCGTGGTCTGAGAGGATGTTATCCGGCTTCCCAAGAATCGGAATAACTCTCTCTTTCAGGCGTTTCAATACCTGCTTTGAACTTGTCTTCTGTATGGGGCATAATACCACCATTTTTGAAAATACATCCATGGCTACAAAAATGTGTCTATTGCCTCTACGTGCTCTAGGCAGTGGTCCAAAGTTATCTATGCTCAATAGCTGCCTTGGCTTCTCCGGTAACAACGGGATAGGTCGTTGCCTCATTAAAAAGGGATTTGGCTTTACCCTTTGGCACAAATCACATGTCTTAATAGCATTTCTCACCGTTTCTCTCAACTTTGGCCAAGTAAATGCTTCTTTCAACAGAGCACAGATTTTGTCTATTCCGGGATGTCCAAATGCTCTGTGTGCTAGCCACACCAATCTCCTCTGCAAAGATGCAGGAATCACAATCCTTTGACGTGTATGATCTACATCATCCCACTTGTGCATTATCTGATTATACCATACATAATCTGTTGCCAATGCCTCTGCCTCTCTGTATATTGCAGTTCCCCTTGCTAAACGTCCCTCGAAGTAATCGATCATCATCTTCAACCACGGGTCTTCGCGTTGTAGGTTGGTAAGATTCCTCAAGTCATCCAACGTCTTCTGATCTCGATTCTCAATCTGGACAGCTAGCGATTCCTCTTCTCTAGGGTAACGGCTTAATATGTCCGGTATTACATTCTCTTTCCCTGGACAGTATTCTATTTCCACATTGAATTGCTGAATATACAGGGACCATCTTGTCAATCGCTGGCTAGACAAGTCTGTCTTTAACAAAAATGTTAAAGCTTTATGGTCTGTTCTGAGGACTATTTGAAAGCCATACACGAGTTTATGCCATGATTGCAACGCGTACAAAATTGCGAGCAACTCTATCTCTGTAATCGTGTAGTTTTTCTCATGGGCTTTCAGCCTCCTACTTATAAAGGCAATAAAAACTTTCTTTTCAGGCTGGTCAACATTTTCCTGGAATAGCATCGCTCCGATACCAATAAGTGATGCATCCGTCTGTATGATGAACTTCTGGGTATAATCCGGGTATCCCAGTTTCACATATTCCAAAAGCATTTGTTTTGACCTCACGAATGCTTCCTGACATTGCTCCGTCCAATTCCATCTGCCGCCTTTCTTCAATAGGTCCTGCAGGGGTGCTACTGTCGTAGTATAGTTTGGGCAGTGGTTCGAAAAGAATCCAATTACTCCCAAATACTGTCGGACGTGCTTCACTTTCGTGGGTCGAGGGAAATTTCGAATTACCTCCAATTTATCTGGATTAGGTTTGACTCCATTTGCATCAATAACATGCCCTAGGAATTTAACTTCCCTCTGACAGAAGTGCGATTTCTTGATATTAACCTTAAAGTTAGCTTCACGAAGGTCATCTAGCAACTTCTTCAGGTCTCTCATGTGCTCCTCCAGAGATTCTGACGTGAGTAGAATGTCGTCTACATATCTGATGGTACTCTCTTTCACATCATCTGATAGATTGCGATCTAACGCTCTTATCAGTGCTGAACCAGCTGTTTTCAAACCAAAAGGTAGCCTTAAAATTGTGTATGTGTGTTGATCAAACATGAATCCTGTCAACAGACTAGTTTTCTTCTCTAATTCAAGATGGTGGAAACTGGAAGTGATATCCAAGTTTGTGAATACGGTCTTCCCTTTGAACTTTCTGAGGATCTCTTTAATAGGTGGCACTTGGTCAAACTCCGGAATAACCCTCAAATTTAAATGTCTCAGGTCCAGACATACTCTGACAGTCCCGTCTGTCTTAGGTACGATTACCAATGGACTTACATAAGGCGTAGGTGTCTTCTCAATAACACCGGCCTCCAACATCTCCTGAATTGCCTCTTTCACTTTAGCATAATGCTTTTCGGCTATAGGGTAGGGTTTCTGCCTAAATGGTGTCCAATCACTGACTTGAAAAGCATAAGTGAAGTTCTTTATACGACCAGGTCTCGAATCAAAGACTTCCTTCTGTTCCAGTAATAACTGCTTTAAATTTTCCTTCTCTTTTAGCCCAATTTTCGCTTCTTCTAATTTTTCCGAAATATATTCTTCCAGTTCGGGTTCCAGATCTTTCTCCAAGTCTGTGGCTAGTGTTTTCAGTTCTTCTTCTAACTGCTCCATGGCTAACACTTCTTCCTCAGCCACGTCTCTGTATGTATGCCATACTTGTTCACTTGACCCTGGTTCAATCTCATCGAGTGCGACCTCTAAGCCTTCGGCTTCCTCATTCACATGGAACATAACCCTGTCCTGTGCTAGGTCTATTATCACTCTGTATTCCCTTATAAATTCTGCCCCAATAAGTAGGTTATAAGGCAGTTTGTTTACTAATAGAAAACTCTGTGAGAATATAGAGCCTCCTATCTGTAAATCTAGGAATACCTGATATTTACATATCATTGTTCTGTCTGGAATTACCCCTTTTATTTTGACACTAGAGATCGGTATTTTCAAAACATTCTCTCTCTGGGCTATTTCATTATATAAAACTTGTGTCATAAGGCACACTGTTGACCCCGTGTCTAACAGACTTCTTATTTTCAATCCTGCCACTCTTACTATTACAATAGGCAATTCTCTCTTGACCATGACCTGTGATCCTCCTGTATCCTCGATTAGCTCTTCTGGTTTGGCTATCCAATTGATGATGTTAACAGACTTCCATCCATCAGTCTCGAACTCTTCTAATTTTGGCGTTTTTTTTTCTTCAGCGCCCGTCCCCTTGGAGTTTCTTTTCTCCTGTTCGCTGCACTGTAGCTCCAAACTCTTAGCTCCATCTCCATATCTGTCTGGCGATGTCTGTTCTGCATAACTTCTTGCCAGCGTACTTGTTGTTTCTGGGGCTCATCTCCCCTTTCCTCGAGGTATCGCAATGAAGCGTGATATCGTTCCTCTACCTCGTCATCGAAGTTACTTCTTCTTTCTTGGGGTCTCCAATTTCTATTGTTGCCTTCTTGGCCATTGTTACCTCCATTGTTTTGGTACGGTCTACCCCTGGTATTCTGCTTATTCCACGAATTTCAGCCTCTTCCTCCTCTACTAGCATTCCCTTTGTACTTTGGCTGCCATCTTCTGGGTTCCTGTTCCCATTGCCGTCCGTAGGAATCTAATGTTTCAGTGCTCGTAGCTTTGTTGTTCCTTGGAGCTTGATGTTGGTCAGTCTGCGTGTTGGTCACGTGTACCTGTTCCACGGTTCGACTCTGACGCATCGTATTGGCTGTTGTGAGGTCCAGTTGTCTAAGAACTGTCTCCATTTCTATAGCAGTTTTCGCATTAGCCGAGATTAGCAGTCTTTGGATCTCGTATGGAAGCTGTTTGGCGATAGCAATACATAATTCCAGCTCGCTTGGTTTTTGATCCAGTTCTTTAAAGCGACACATCTGCGATATGAAGAATTCTGCGTACTTCGTTGGGTTGTTGGTGCTGTATTTTTTTGAATACAAATCCAACCGTAAATTCTGTTGGGTCGCTGGATCCCAGTATCTCTTCAAAAATGCCTCTCGAAACTCCTCAACAGTATCGAAAGTATACCGGAAACTGCGAAACCATAATGCACATTCTCCCTCTGTTAGTTTCTCAATGGCTCGTAGCCTGCGCTCTGGCGGTATCCGCGCATCATTCAGATATTCAGACACTTCCTTCAACCAATATTTTGGCGTCATATTACAGTGGCTACCTGAGAATTTCCTTGGTTTTTCTTCACTTGCCCTGATTACGTTTATCACCTGGGTGTGCATAGCATTTTCATGTGGCGTTGATGCTGCAACCGGTGCCCCTGGCGTCATATAAGGACTTTCGCCTGGGCCTGTAGCATTCCTGATTATAGGTTGGGTTTCTAAGTCTGCCCACCTTGTTTTTCTCATATCTTCCATGCTGCCTTCACTTGACTTAGGATCTTTCAGAAGGGTTTCCTCCCGTGCGATTATCCTAGTCTCCATTTGATTGTGGCGCATCTCCGCTCTTTCCAGTCGAGTAATTACCTCCTTCTCGATTCTGGTAAGTCTATCTCGATTTTCCTCGGCTACTTGAAATATTTTCTTCTTGTCTTCTTTCAGGCTTTGTTTGATATGGGAGATTTCATCCTCTACATCTTCCTTAATTTGAGCAAGGGTCTTGTCGCTTGCCTCTGTCTTCTGGCCTTCTCTCACTTCGAGTTCTTCTCTCAGCCCTTTAATGTCCTCTTGAATGTGTCCGTTGACTTTAGACAATTCATTCCGGACCTTGATGATCTCACCTCTATTCTCCTCTTGCCTTTTGTTAACTACAACAATGTCACTTTGAACTTGGTCCAGTTCTTGATGAACTTTGCCCATCTGACCTTTCACGTTGCTTACCAGCTCTTTACTTTTATTAGCGATAGACTTAATCTCGCTTATTTCCTGACATTGATCTAATATATTCTGATCCTGTTTCTTGAGATCACCGTTAATTTCTCTAGCATAGCTTTTCAATTTCTGGTCCCATTTAGAGTCGTTCTCTTCTAACCTCTGATCTACCGTTCTCGTAAATTCTGAAAACTGTTTCGCTTGGCGTTCGAGATTCGCCTCATTTTGGATTTGAATATCCTTAATGTCATTAGAGAGCGCATCTAACCTACTGTTGGTTTCATCCTGAGCGTGTTTACACGCTTGTAAATTACTTTCGAGCTTGGCTTCTATAGCCTCGAAACGTTTATCTGTTTTAACCTGCATTCCTGATACAATGCTTACAACAGTTTCTGTTACTTCGGTTTTAATTACCTCTTGCATTTGACCTAACTTATTGTTTAATTCAACCTTATTTGCATCCTATCGGTTGTTTATTTCAACCTGATTGGCATCTAACCGGTTACCCAATTCAACCTGATTAGCATCCAAACGGTTACTTAATTCACTCTGGTTGTCATTCATTGCAACCTGATTTGCATTAATTGCCTCCTGATTGGCATCTAAACGAGTGTTTATTCCATCCTGGAAAGCCTTAGCTTCCAGCTTATTTTGCTCGTTAACAGCATCAAAATGCTGTTTCAACCCTGCAATAACCTGCAGGATCTCCTCTGTACCTGACATTTTTACAATAATACACTTTGATATGCAGGCAGGCTTCCTGGAAAAATGTGTGGATATGTTTTGAAGAGAAACATCAAACACTGTACACATACTGTAAAAATCTTACAAAACCTGTCAATATTATGGTAAATTGTGGATTGGGTGTGTAGCGCTCGTACCCTTGGGTAATTCTCTTCTCAATAGAGAGATTCTGCGTTACATCACAAGCCTACTGAACTCAACAATCACTCAAACACAGTTTGAGGCAAAAAAAACAATTACTATGGTTTTCCCCATGAAATACCATAAAAATCTATGGGTTTTCCCTAAATCCCATAAGCTCCACGAACCTGGGCGCCATGATAATTAAAATGTAATCGAGAGTCATGCTTTTCCCCACACACGGGCGACATGATAATGATATGCCATGGGAGGTGGTCCACGTTAAGACATCGCAGCAACCCTCCAAGGTCTCGGTTGTACTGTCGAATGCCCCACTTGGGTCTCGCCATGATAATAAAATGTAATTAAGGTTTTTATCAAAAATTTATATTGTTCGTATCGGAGCTTAGCTTAAGATTAGGTGCGGTCATTCCCTACTTCATGTTAATTGTTACTTTAATAGAGTTGTGTGCACTAGATCTAGACCGACTTCAGTTGTACCTATAGCTCAAATCACTGTACAGGACATCAATTTCCATGTACCCATGTGAGTAATCTCGATGGAAAATATGCTTCTGCCTCCAGCTAGCGTCAGGACTCGGGCGTGTACCGTCTCCCCATCGAGCAGTTGCATATTTTGGATTTGAGGCTAAAAGGTATCAACTCTACAATGATAAGGCACAACTCTATTCTAAAACTTTAATTCAGTAATAAAATTCATGGCTTCAAACAAACAAAACAATCCCCACAAACATAAACCAAAATCAAATAAAATTTACTTCCACAATCCACTAATATCAACACAATATTATCACAATAAAATCATATCATAACTCAAACCTTTACCCTTATATCAACTTCACAATAATACTTTAGTGCGCTGATGCACATACAACTTCAGAAACAAACTGTACTTTAATTCTTCTGTCATCCAATGTGACTTCATTAATTCTATAAAATTATTTATTCCTTAAACCTTGTCTTAATTTGACAATAATGTGTATCGTGTGTGTGTTTTGATCTTTCTCTTCCCACCAAATGCTTTACATGCATTAGCCTATTCTGGTGTTGCACAGCAGTCTACATGCAACTCCATAATTATGTAAGCTACCCCTACCCTTCCTCTATTTATATAGTTCCACTGCATGCCGTTTGTGATTTCATCTTAAAAAACGTATTGCTGTGTCGGATGGTACAATTAAACTACGCTTGCGCGCGTAGCCTGTGGCATCCAGTAGCCAACTTCTGAAAAAGTTGTCAGTGACAGTACAAATGCAACGTCTAACCATTCGTTAGATAGCTAAAATCATGAACAATCAGGGTGATCTATAATTATCAATGTGTTCTTAAACCACATGGCTTCATTACTCAACATAACAATATTTCATTTCAAGTCATTAACAGGGTCTAAAATCTGTTCTTTTCAAACTTGCTTTCACGGTTCGCTTGACCGTCCAGACCCTCTTCCCGAGCGGCCTGTACACAATAGCAGTGGAGTGAGGTCCTACAGTGCCTCGACCCTAGTCCCATGCCATATGTCTTACCGCCCCTAAGCAGTATAAGATTTTAACAGACAAATACCGTGGTCCTAGTGACACACATATCCCAATGGATTTAAACTGAATATTATGCAAACAGGTACTGGATGAGCTTTAACATTTATTCCTACCCTGAGGATAATAATAACTGGCACCACATAGGCCCATTTCAACATGAAGGCACGAGATTCATAAAACATTGGTCTAGTAGGTAACCGGTATCTTAAATAAATACTGCGGTCAGCCCAAGCTGCCGTTTTAGGATTCGCTTCAACGAGCCGAATCACTCAACAATAAGCTCTCGGGGAATCAGATAGAGTGCAGAGGTGTCCATCGTTTTCCTCCCACCTATCACGGGATTCGAACCCGGAACATTCCATATCCATCATCAGAGTAAGGGTCCATTCACTAAATACACTCTGGTACGAAGCACATCTCCAATTATGCCCACGGCATACGAGATTTCATACGAAGAATAGATTACCTGGTCCCTTACCTAATGCTATGATCTTCATCCTATAATTATTAAGAGAAATCTATCAATTACTCTATAAGCTTTTACATAAGCTGCAAATTCAATTCACTAAAAAGCTCTTCCATTTCCTGGCATAATTATATTCCCATTAATACAATCTATTCTGATATAAAACTCTTTTCTTAATCCCGTAATGTAATCTTACTGTATAATCTTACTGCTTAGATCGATAAGTCTTGCCCTTTAGCGTAAATATTTCTTGCTTACAACATTTTTACCTGATGCGTTCATTCATACCTTTATTTTATTCATTATTATTATTGTTCTCACTGACATAAATTACCAAAATCCGACACAACTAATCATCTTAAAAATCCGAACAACCATGTTCGTTTCTTTTACATAACTGATTTGCCATTTTTAATTAATAGCGGTAACGATTAATCCACTCATTGATGCAAATAACATCTCAACTCTATTAAAATCAACACAATAATGATTAAACTTGGAGGGTCTATCTCCTACTACTGATTCTTACTGGCATCTTTATAACTCTGAAATCACATTACATGCAGTGGCCTATACCTCTACTTAAACATAATTTGTGGGGTACTTACATATATCAAGGCTCATCATGGTGGCTCCAACCACTCATATCCTTCCGGGTCGCCTGCCATATGCAGATTTAGTGCGACATTTGCATCTTGAATACACACATTTTATGATACATATCTTCCGTTAACCACACGACACTTTGCATTTCTATAAAGAAGCTATTGCTTCCAAAACACATGACACTTTATAACACTTATTAAACCGTTAATTTAAAAGATATTTCACATATGATTTATACATAACACACGTCACTCTGTACACTTTTCATTGGTTGAAATTCCCTAGCAAAGATATCAAAATTGCAGGTGTCGACGGCATCTCCCGTGCTCCTACCAACTCCTGATTGAAAGTCTGGTTCAACTGCCCTCGGAATTCACCAACAGTTTATCCATACTCCTACGGTAAGCTTCCTGCTTTGCATAAATATGCTAACTTCCGTGCTGAGCGTTACTATTTGGTATTCTCAAGACATCACCAAATGCTTCGTAAAGTTTCTCCCAGCGCATTCCAGCGTAATTAGACATGTATGATCAGTCAATATTTTATACATTGCGCTTAACACTGTACATAACTTTACACAGATTATTATTTACAATAGTTCTGCAACTTATCTCACACGTTGCTTCCTAAGTGAACACACCATTGTTCGTACTGCTGACTACACATGCAGCACGACTATTATTAATAAAAGCTTACTAAATGTTTCACTCAAATGTACAAGTCTTTGTTTGAGCGTCCTTCCTGGGGCCGGACCGCCATACGTTCCGCCTCAACAACTGCGTAAGACTGGGGTGCTCTGCCAAGGGTCGACTCCCTTATATTGGATTCACACAAAAAGTAGAGCTAAATTTTCCCGCGCTATCTCGACTCCTCTCCCAGCATGATTCCGGTCTCGAAACCATGCTCATCGGGTTCCTTTTTCTTCACTGATCCCAGAACTATCTGCGTTCTGAAGAATCGCTCGGCCAATTAATTAATATTAATTCCTCTCTCCATAGCGTGGGGACGCTGTTTCGCTGGGAATCCCTGGCGACCTCTTCAAACCCAGCCGCGAACAACCATAGTCTATGTTCTTCCGCACTTCATTAAATATGCGTCAATTTCGCAGATTAAAGGCTCTAAAATTAGCCTCCAGGCTAAAGATTCACCTGTGTGCCACTCTCATGTCATTGCGTTACTCCAATCACGAGTAATCAATGATTTTCCTTGGGATCTCTCCCCACTCTTCTTCGTCCTATTCTCAGTCGGGGAAAAACTGGGTCATTATTCAAGCCCCCAACCTCTTCCAGACGACATAAATAGGTCAGCAAGATTGACGTGGCTCCAAGGGGCACCTCCCACAATTCTGGGCCAATTAGTAAAACGTCAAACTCTGCACTTTCTGTGCTCCAAGTCCAGTATAGCCTACTCCAAGTAGTCTAATAATGCTGTATTCTGCTCAATTTCCCTGCATTATTTTAATAAATAATGTCATTATCACCTGAAATCACACAAGTGATTAAATATACACTTTTCTCTAGGGGTTTTTACCATGAAACTCCCTCAGCAGACCTCGGGTTCGTTCCCTGGTGGAACCTTTATACTGAGATCACAGTCTCTAAGATCCACGTTCGATATCAGTCAGCATAACCCCCTCGGGTTCAATAATTAAAAATACTACCATCAACGACACCTAGTTGTGAACTTGGCTACTAGATGCCACCGGAACCATCAACTCGCAACGAACGTTGGAACTTCCCCTCCGAAGGAAAGCAAACTCAGGATTTTTTAGCGCCCTTAGTTAATCCGACGACTTCAGCCGGGTTTTAACCCGCGACCTTGGGCATAGAAGTTCAGCATGCTACCAGTTCCGATACCGAAGTCGCTTCCCACAGACAGATGGAAAACTGAATGTTATCTCGTGCAGTGGAGTTGTTATAGCAACTGCTGATGGCTCATCCCTTATCAATTAAAAGTAAAGTTGTCATGGCAACCTCTCTTGGCACTTGGCATTTTCTTATAATTTTAAATCATTTTGCTCACCCCGTGGCGTAATGGTGGGTCATAGCGAAAATTCTTTCAGACAAAAGCTTTAGGTAATTATTGGAGGAATATTGTCCATTTTGTACGGTTTT
The DNA here is from genome assembly GCA_946902985.2 of Meconema thalassinum. Classification (NCBI taxonomy): domain Eukaryota; kingdom Metazoa; phylum Arthropoda; class Insecta; order Orthoptera; family Tettigoniidae; genus Meconema; species Meconema thalassinum. The sequence goes on from OX336388.2 coordinate 457,338,428, forward strand.
GGTATTGTGCCTATTAGGGCCTAACAGAGATATGATTAATGTTTCCCGAAAAACCCACTTTTTCCCACCCCTTTGGTCAATGGTTGGTGCTATAAAAAAACTTCTCAAACATAAATTTTAGGGCCTTGTCCGATACATAGTATGAACTTTGAATGGATTCGATATTTCAGATATTAAGAGAGTTATAGCGATATTTCACTTTTTCGAAAAATCACCCCCATTTTCACCCCCTTCGACCGATTTAGCCCAGTATCGAACTCGACCGAAATTTTATAGGTATACATATTCGGTAAAAAATTCAAAGTGATTGGTGCAAAATTACGGCAGTTATCGTGTCCACAAGAAACTGATATACATATATATATATATATATATATATATATATATATATATATACATACATAAATTATATATAAACTTTTGAACTGACGGTGGTTTTGGGGTCTCGGGGATGTGAAACGCGAAGATATGTCGAAATTTTCCGGAAGTCGAACATGGGACCCATTGCAATAGTTAGCTTTCTAATGAAATCTACCTAATAATGACTTACCGGTTTTTGCACACGTTTTGTGCAGTTAACGACATTTGCACCTGTGACGACGAGAATCGTTACTGAAACTTAGGTTGCAAAACCCGCTTTCTTTTTTACGAAAGCCATTTGGATGAGTTTTTTTTAATAAAGAACTATTTTAGTTTCTATTTGGTTTATTAGGAAAAATATATTTTGAAAAAATAGACCACGTCGGGTGCGATAAAAAAAGTTTGTTTATACATCTTAAACACCGTGCAACGTCATTTAGACAGCATAAAAATTGGCAAATTAAGAAAGTGCACAAAACAAGAAAAAATGGCACTTAAGTTAGGTCAGGTCATCCTCGACACCGTCCGTCAGCTCAAAATCTGCTGGTTCTTCGTCTTCTTCCTCTTGAGTTCTTGCTCCTGGAAGACCTCACTGAAGAATTTTAGGCTGCCGTACGTTGGTCAGTTTTCACCGAAATACAGTACAGCTCTAAAAGCCGTCAGACGTCTTGTGGTTTAGTTTCTTTGAGTGCAACACTTACTTGAATTGGTGAGGGACCCGGATGTTTCTTAAAATTCATTCCACTTTTCATGATGCTCTTTCCCTCACCAACCTCAAAATTGTAGAACGGCTCCCCTGGGACCAGACATGTTATTTTTATGTTTTGCCAATTTATTGTGAACACGATTTTCTTCGCTTTTTGAATTGGTAATGCTTACTACCCGGATGTTTTACCATGCCATACACATACGCTTTCCAGTCCCTAACAGGACATTAATCTTGTTCCAGGCGAACTACTGTCGCAAATTTCTCAATGTGCTTGATGTATCCAGAAGGATTTTCAAAGACACTCATTTTGCGAAGTTGCCGTTCAATATTTCCAAAAACTCTGTCAGGTGGGAAAAACGAGCGGCCCACAATTGGGATCATAGTCTTGTTTTTGTTTTGACCCCCACAGCCATCAGAGAAAAACTGAAATGTTTTGCACCTTAAAAATTTATGCTGGCCAGTTTGTGAAGAAGTGTCGACGCTATTTGGTTTGATCCTTTGGCAAGTTGATGTTCTAACCAGACGTAAGAAGTTGTTCTCAACTCCAATATCAACGGGTTCAACTACTTCAACTTGCACTATTTCTCCCACTACTTCTGCCGTTTCTGTTCTTCCCACCATATTTGGAACATCCACAATAGTATTACAGTCCACAAATTCAATAACTGCTTCACTTAAATCAACAAGATCACTCATTTTTCTGGCTTGAAATGCCCACAACCAAGAAACAACCTGTCGATCAAATGTGCTTTTAAACGGTGTATTTCGACAAGGCAACATGTCACTGTTGCGTACGCTTCCTCGACAATGCAGCCAACTCAAATCTGAAACACAAAACTATCCTTCCCGATCGAAATAAATAATTATTTACTATAAAGAAATTCTGTGGAAGGAATATTGGCAGTTCTTGTACCAGTTGACGTGTTTTGCAGCCGTATGTGGCAAGGCAGACGCCATACTTATGGAACTTGGCGGTCTTTGGACACGTGGAACATTAAACTGGCCTTGCAACCGTAGCCAACATGCATTTAGTGGTATATGCAAACAAATGCGATTTTTGTAGGCCATTTTCCAACGGTTTTGAGCGGGATATGCACCCTGAAACTTATTTCATTGTGTAGCCAGTTAAAAGATGAAAGTGACGGTATGCTCAACTCAAAATCGACAAAAAGTGCACTTAGCGGCCTTTGCATCTGGGCTACTCATTTAAAGTCGCAAATTCGCGTGGCTGCCATGTTGGTTTTGTAGTCAGCCGTATTTCAAAAGTCACATAGCTGAACTTCTAGTAGTTTCCTTTATCACTGTAATAAATTCCAGGGTGATATCGGTAATAGTTTCGGAGATATTGAATGCTGGTGAAATATTTCGCACTGCCGCCATGTTGGATTGGTGAGACGTAACAAAATTTGAAGGGCACGGTCGGGGTCGCCCGGAATAGTGCTATGAAATTACCGAGTTTTATTGACATCGTTCCATTAGTTTAAAAGTTATTAGGGGACACACACACACACACACCTCACACACACACACACGCACGCACACACACACGGACAAAAGGTGATCTCATAAGCCTATTTTTTCAAAATTGAAAATAGGCTAAAAACACCTGCACAATAATCTTCATATAATAGTACATAACTCTAAGGCCTATATATAAAAATCCAACATGGCGACCATCTGAAATATTTAGACGGTTCTCAATATATACGAATCTATTACAGCAATCAAACTGAAATTTTGTATATTGATAGAGGCAATTAACTTGAGTAGGATATATGAAAATATGCTGTATAGTCCTTCACGGAACTACTTGTTATATACAGTGTATAGGCCATAGAATTAACTTACGTACTCATAGATGAAGTTATTGCGCAGGTTTATTATTCAAACTTCAATCGCATAATTAGGACACAAGAAATAAAACGAGATTTTAAATTTTCGCACAGCCGCCATCACTTCGAGTGCTACTGACAGTTAAGAATTTTGTAATTTCTCTCATGGGTAAGCTTAAGTTAAGAACTAACCCAGCATTTGTTTGAAATTCAAGGGAGGGGGGTGGGGGTATCACACAAAACCACTTCTATGATGACTAAGGTGGGAAGCACACCTACAAGATTCCAACCTGAGACCAAAATGAAATTTCTTAGCAGAGCCTGGATTCGAACTCAGGGCATATTTGAACCACAGTCTTACAAGTTAGTCATGGGACCGATATTTTCCGAACCTCTAAATGAAGTGAGAACAAGAATACAGTGGCCAGATTAATAATGTTGATGAACTCATCACATGGCACCGGTCGGCAGGACGCTTGATATTATGAAATCTGCGCCGGACCAACCGGCATTTGTTTGCGTAATGACCACGCTAAGTGAAGTCACACTCTGCTGGTTGTGACGTCATGTGCTGGACCGGAACTGTGACGTAACCAAGGATGTTGAAGTTCAATAACTGGCATAGACAAAGCGATGCCGCTCGGTTTGGGTTTGGGCCGCTCCTTGGCGGTCCTCTCTCAGTTTGTTAAAATATGATATCACTGCTGCAGAAAAACTAACAAGCCTCGCTGAGCCGTACAACCTGGCAGACCACAGGACAATGTTGCCAACTGAGCGTTGCTTGCTGTCATTCGCCATTGTTGTTGTTGTTGTTGTTGTTGTTGTCATATATTAATTTAGGAAGTAGGACATCGTGGTCATTTCAGCCCCATATAATTGGGTATATATATTCGTTACGGCCAACTATGGACCACGTTTGATAGATAGATAGATAGATAGGTAGATAGATAGATAGATAGGTAGATAGATAGATAGATAGATAGATAGATAATGCCTTTATTGGTGGCGAAGTTAGGGTTAAAGGCCCTCTCTTACACTTAACCACTAGAAGAGTATACATCTACATGTCTTAAAATTAAAAATGCCAGTAGCACAAATAGCACAAATAATATTAATAGCAATAAGATTAGTGATAATATGAATAATGATAGAATCATTAATTTCAAAAAATACACAATGTAAAGTACTCTTAAATACTTAACTACACCGGTCGCGGTGGCCGAGAGCGCTAACACGCTACCTCGTGCCTCGCAGGCATCGGGAGAGCGTGGGTTCGAATCCCACCTCGGCCGTCCTGAAAATGGTTTTCGTGGTTTCCCATTTTCACCACCAGGCAAATGCCGGGACGGTTCCTTTCAATAGGTCCACGGCCGATTTCCTTCCAATATCCCTTCCCTGACCCGTCCTGAAAAGAAAAGTACATGGCCAATGGCAGCATTAATAAAATAATAAAAATACTTAACTACAGTAATCCAATCATTCATTCATTCGTTCATTCAACATTTATCCAGGAAGTCAGCGGGATCCACCCAGCAAATACTCGCAGCAAGCCACTTTAAACTTGCGATGAGAGGGATTGTCTCTAATGTTCGCAGGTAGCAAATTCCATGACCTGGACGCAGAGATTATGAACGAGCGATTGTAAACAGCAGTACGGTTTATAGGTATGGCACGAGAGGAGCCAGATCTCGTATTGTGGCCATGATAGGACGGGAGGTAAGAAAACGGTGTAACAAGATAGGTGTATTGGTGGAAAGTATTTTGTGCAGTAGTGATAACATGTGGAGTTCACGACGCTGGTGCACTAGAAGCCACGACAGCTCCTTATAATAGGGTGATAAATGATCATCATATCGCAGACCAAAGATATATCTTACACAGTTGTTCAGGCACCGGTCCAGTTTTTACATTATTTGTTGTCTTCACTCTCTGCCAATATCGCTTCATCCTCTCTCCCACCTCCTTCTTCTGTTCCTCCGCGTAAGATCTTCCTTTCTTCACTGACTACTCCCCTGTCTCCTGGAAACCTGCAAACTCCTTAACCAGCCGTCTAAATTTCTCTGTGTCCATTATGTCTTCTTCTTTCACTCCCATCCGATCCAAGTCCAATCTCACTTCCCGAAACCATTTCGGCTCCGTCCTCTTCTTCCTGAAGAATTCAAAAATCCTCTTAGTCAATCTGGCATAGTTCATCCTCACCAAGTGTCCATAAAACTGTATTCTCCTTTTTCACATTAGGACTACGACTCCTTCTATCTACAGGTATAGTTCTTTGTTAGGTTTGAGTCTCTTATCTCCATCCTTGATATTTAGGCCTAGGATTTTTCGAAGCATTTTCCTTTCCCTCTTTCGGATGCCTTCGAGGCCAACCTTTCCAATCATATCTAGTGTTTCTGCTGCATACAGACATTCAGGTTTGACAACAGTATCTAAGTGTCGGAATTTAGCCCCATAGGATAGACCCTTTTTGTTGTATGTATCTTTCGTTAGCTGACAAGCCATTTCCATTCTTCTCGCCCGCTCTTTGATGGCATCCTTTTCCGACCCATTGTTCTGCAATTTTTCTCCCAAGTACTTAAAACACTTAACTCGCTTTATCTTGGCTTCTCTCAACTCCAATTGGAGAGGAGCATCTTTGATGTGGTCATAAACACAGACTTCCCAAAATAAATTTGTAGGCCAGTCTTCTTGGCTATCATCTGAAGTTCTTCAGTCCTTTTTATCGCTGTTTTAACACCGGTAGTGAGTATCACAACATCGTCAGCTAATGCCAAACAATCCGTTCTTATACTTTCTTTACCTCTCCGTAACCTGAAAGCCTCTTTATCCGAAATTCCCATCGTCTATTCTCGAATAACTTTTTCTAAGACGCAGTTGAATAATATTGGTGACAGCCCGTCGCCTTGTCGTACACCAGGATTTCGAAAGGCTCTGACAACTTTATTTTGGAGAAAGTATTGCTAATCGTCTGTTGAATTAGATTCCTCGTCTTGTTCTCCACTCCAAATTCCTCGCGAACTGCCAATAAGGTTTTTCGGTCAATGAAGTCATAGGCTTTCCGGAAGTACACAAAGACGGCGATATATTTATTCTGTCCCAACATCTTGTACTTTATGATACTTCTCAGATTGAAGATTTGATCCGCGCAGGATCTCCCTTTCCGAATACCTGCCTGGTATTCACCCAATTAAGAATCCAATATCCCTTCTATTCTCGTCAGTAACGCTTTCGAGAAAATCTTGTAGGGAACCAAAACAAGAGAGATGCCTCTATAATTAGTAATATCCATCTTGTCACCCTTCTTATGAAGGGGATGTATCAGAGCCAGTTGCCAGTCATCAGAGATCCTCTCAGTTATCCATATGTTCTCAAGTAACAGCGTGAAAGATTTTACGACTCCCGTAGATCCGAGTTGTAGGAGTTCAGCGACGATACCATCTACAACAGCAGCTTTGTTGTCCTTAAGTCCTTGAATAATGCAGAAAACTACGTCTTCGTCAGGAGGCAATGAATTGGGAGATGATACCTCTGGTGGTTCCATTTTCAGGTTTTCTTGCGGACCATCACAGTTAAGCAGTGAGTCGAAATATCTCGCGAGGATGCCACAGTTTTGCTTATCGGACATTCCTAACCTCCCTTCTTCATTCTTGAAGCACATTCCGGATGCCTGATAACCCCTTAACCTCGATTTGAATGCCCGGTATAAGTTCCGTGTATTGTTCATTTGGAAATCTTCTTGCGTTTTCTTCAGCTGGTCTTGTTCATAGCCTATTGTCTCTTAGTCCTTCTGAATGTCCGGGCTGTATGTTTCGTCTGATTTCGGAAGATTAACAGATCATCATATTTTTTCGTTGAGCTCCATTTCTTCGCCTCTTTCCGACGTCTCAGTGCTTCGTCACATTCTGCATTCCACCAATATTGTCGCATTCGCTTTGTCTGAGGATTCGTTCTTTCAGCGGCACCTTGGATCTTGTCTCGAATATCATCCCAATTTCCTGACGCAAGGCACTTGAGTTCATCTCGGTAAATTTCCCTTGCCGCATTATTGGATGTTAATTTTCCGACGTCATATTGAGGGATGAATAAATAAATGAATAAGTAAATAAATAAATACATAAATAAATCAATAATATAAAGTGTTCTGCCCTTAGGCAGGTCTTCACACAGCAGCTCTCCATGCAGTCCAGTCTTCAGCCGTTCACTTTGGTGGTAATTTTCTGCTATAGGGTTACCACATAGAAAATAATGTTTCAATGCGCATGTGTACCAAAGTAGGGGAAAGTGTTTTCATCACTCTTGTCTGTCCACTGCTAGTCTTTCTTCTGCGCATTTGCGTCAGGTAGGGGAAGTGTCTCTCTCTTTCTCGCTGCTACTGGCTTCCTTGTCGTTGGACCTTGTTAAGTCGTGTATGGAGATGATACCTCTGGTGGTTCCATTTTCAGGTTTTCTTGCGGACCATCACAGTTAAGAAGTGAGTCGAAATATCTGGCTGCTCTTCAGCAGCAAAGTACAGTGACTCCCGCCTCCAACATTCTTTTCTACCTGGTACCACTTGGTATCTTGACAATGTCCGTCCTCTTCCTCTCTTTCCTTTTACTGATCCTTCGAGAGCATCCCTTGGCAAACACTCTCTTCGCAGCCAGTGTCCAAGCCAGTTCCTCTTCCTTGTATGGATGGTATGTAACATAACAGCCTCCTAATTTCTCCAACTCACTCCAATACCTCCTCATTCCGGAACCTTTCCACCCAGGATGTTCTTTCCATCCTCGTCCAAAACCACATTTCAATAAATGAAATATAATTAAAAATAAAAATAGTAAATAAATATATAAATAAATACCGTAAATAAATATGTCTGATAAAATGCGTATTATTGTAGTATCTTTATTCGTGTTGTATTTGCAATTAAATAATAATAATAATAATAATACGACCGCCTCGTTGCGTAGTTGCTAGCAGCAATCTTGGCTGTAACCACGGAATCCCGGGTTCGATTTGCGGCTCTGCCAAGAAATTTAATTCTACTCTGAGGGCTGGAACGGGGTACACTCAGCCTCGTGAGGAAAAACTGTGAAGAGGCTGATTTGATTCCCATCTCAGCCATCCTGGGAGTGGTTTTCCTAGGTTTCCCTTTTCTACTCCAGGCGATTACTGGGATGGTTTCAAAATTGAGTCTACGGCAACCTACTTCTTAATCCTCATCTGAATTATAAATACACACACTAATACAGCCATCACAATAACACAGATTATCAGACAAATTCTACACACACACACACCTAAGTACACGGGACTCCATGACCACGATGTCGCAAAGCCCCTAAATTAAATTAAACAACAACAACAACAACAACAAATAATAATAATAATAATAATAATACCAGCACTCGGAGAAAAACACATTTCGGAAAAGACGATTGAAATTTTACGGGCATATCCTCAGGATGGGCTATCAGAGACTGACCAAAAGGATTCTTAATCCTGCCCTGTCAATGAAAGTTAAAAACACCTAGCTGCTTTAAGTTGTAAAAGATCTTCAGGAAATTGGCATCACAGATGGCATTGTACTAGTCAGAGCTAAGTTCAGAGAATTAGTCGATAACCACCGCTTTGCAGGCAATCCAAGCACTATCACCAACGAAACCTGGTCAGAAGATCGCAAGAGAAGCCACAGCGAGAAGATGAAGAGATTTTGGGAGAAGAGAAAGGCAATGCCATCTGCTAAATAAGTTCAATCGAGCTCCTTAGTCGGGCATGACGAAGAGAGAATAATAATAATAATAGTAATAATAATAATAATAATAATGTTATTGGTATTACGTCTCTTTCAATTACTGCGGCTTTTAGAGACGCCAGTGTGCCGGAATTTTGTCCCGAAGGGGATCTTTAACGTACCAGAAAATCTACTGGCATGGCTCCCTCACATTTGTGCACTGTCAAATGCCAACTGACTTCACCAGGATCCGATTCTTCAACCTTGAACACCTTACCACTCAGCCCATATTTGTAATTGAGGCGACGATCAGGATGGAGGATGTTGTGGCCTTCAGTTAGGAACCATCCCGGCATTTGCCTGGATAACAAATAGGAAACAAGGAAAACTACTTCTAGAATGGTTGAGTTGGGAATCAAACCCACTTCTTTTCAGTTTTGTCTCACGAGGCTGAGTATAACTCGTTGCAGCCCTCAGACCACAAGTACATTTCCTGGGAGAACCATGAATCGAACCCGTACGTAAGGGGTGACAGCCAAGAATGCCAGCCACAACACCATGAGGTGCTCCGGACCAGTGTTCGATATCCGTATTTTCTGGTTGTTGTTAATTCATTTTGGGGGCATGGGACATCTAGACCATTAGCCACATATACTTGGGTGTGTGTTCAATTTAACAACTTGTGTTCAGTGGTGACTATGGCTAAAGCCCGGCACGGATGCGGACGTCAGCGGATAATCCCGCGGATATACGCAAAAATTTCACCTTGCGGATATAGTTTGCATGGCTGTGCGAATAGCGGACTAACTGCGGATAATGTTTGGAGTAAATTTGCGGATATTTTTTAGAATACAATCCGAACTCTTTGAATATCATTACTAGAACCTGATGTTTATGACAGATCATAGTTTTCCTGTTATGTTCTTTTCATGACAAATATAAGGTGATTATTTAAGCTAATTTCATTCAAATTATGACATTAAGCATAATTAACTCTCCTAATAGGAAAGGGTTGCAACTCTGGCTGTGTAACATTCATTTTAAATATTCAGTAAGTTGAAACCTCAAGTCAATAAATAGTTGTGCTTTAATCACAGTACCGGTTTCAGCCACATTGTAACCTTCTTCAGCGGTAAATTATAAAATATGAAAAGGAGCAAGACTTGCATACAAACATTTCCTTATCAAAAGTCGTTATCAAAATAATTACTTAAAATACTAACAGGCTAAAGGCTGAAATACACGTAGAAAAATTTTAAAAATCAGATCTGTTACAATGTTTTAAAAAATGAAAGATACAAATCTTGATAAAAATCATCTTGACGTTAAAACAGTGATGTGGTTATCATATGTGCATGGAAAATTTGTAGGTTATACGACTGACGTGAACATGTATGTGAGTGAATATTTATATACAGTAAATATAATGTGACTGTGAAATTATGAAAGAAGAAATTGAGTTATCCAATGTATATTAACATAGCACATGGCATACAAAGCCTAAGGGAACGGCAAAAATTCAGTTTGATTGCTGTAATAGATTCGAAACAATTGAAATAAATTAGATGCCAGTGGATTTACATTTGTTTGAGGATTTACTGTACCAAGTGTCACTGCACTCAGATGGTTAAATTGCGAGAAACGTTCATGTGAATATTTGTAATTCGCGTCGCCGCCATGTTGGATTTGTGATCACCAGGTTATTGAAAGTCCTATAGGTGAACTTATATTCATAGCCCCTATGATCAATAAAATATTCAGTTTGATTGCTGTAATAGATTCGTAGATATTGAGAAACGTCTAAATATTTCGGATGGTCGCCATGTTGGATTGTTATATGTATAGGCCATAGAGTCATGTACCATTAAAGGAAAATTATTGCGTAGGTTCATTATTCAAACTTTCACTTCAATCGCATGATTACCACACAAGAAATAAAAACTTAATTTTAAAATTCGCACAGCCACCATCTTGAGGTTATGTAAACAATTGAACTAAATTAGATACCAGTGCATTACAATATGTATAAACATTTGATGTACCAGATTTCATTGCGTTTGGAACATAAAATCGCGAGAAAGGACTATTTAAAATTTTCAAATTCGCTTGGCCGCCATGTTCGTTTTGTAGCTAACCGGTTTTTAAAAGTCTTATAGATGAACTTCCAGTAGAGCCCTTTATCTGCATACAAAATTTCAGGATGATACCGCTAATAGTTTCGGAGATATAGAATGCCGGTGAAATATTTCGCACAGCCGCCATCTTGAGGTTATGTAAACAATTGAACGAAGTTAGATGTCGGTGAATTACAATGTATATAAACATATACTGTACCAAGTTTCAGTGCGTTTGGTTGGTTAAATCGCGAGAAACGTCTTTTTAAAAGTCGCAACTTCGCTTAGCCGCCATGTTGGTTTTGTAGTTACCACGTTTTCAAACGTCACATAGGTGAAATTCCAGTAGTTCCCTTTATCACCGTACAAAATTCCAGGGTGATATCGGAAATAGTTTCGGAGATATTGCCAGCTGCTGAAATGCAGAACTTCTTCCAATCCACCGGCCAGGAAAGGTCTGATTCAGGTAATTGTGCACGTGAATCGCGAAGTGTGCTGGTGCTCCATCCTGTTGTGAGACAACAGTGTCTTCGATACAATTTTTCTTGCAATTGTGGCACCAACCACTCATTAAGAATCTCCTGGTAAGAATGTCCATTAACATTGTCTTCGAAGAAGAAAGGACGGCCGGTGGATTGGAAGAAGTTCTGCATCTTTACCAGCTTCCTTTGCCTGGCCTGCATAAGCCCTGATCTTACGACACCAGACAATGCTATCTGGGGTTTCACAAAGCAACTAGTAAGAAGCACTCGATATCACACAGCCCAGGAATTACGAGCACCTGTGGAACACACCTTCACCCTCGTGACTCCGGAGTATCTCCGCAAAACATGGCGAGAACATGGTGCAGAATTCAGCTGTGTTACGACAAGGATGGTGCTCATACCGATGTTTATGACCCTTAAGACTTCAAGGTAACTGTGTATAACAAACATTCAACCATAACTACCATAATGTTGAAAATAAAGGGGGAGGGGTGTCGCCCACTTCTGGACCACCCTGTAGACTAACTATCTATTATTATTCTTTCTTTTCTTTAAGGACAGGGGGGGGGTCTGGAGAGTAGCATCAAACCAGTTAAAAGACTTAGTCTACTGAATGGGTCTCGTACAATACAGTACATCAAATAAATTCGGAATGATGTCAGGGTAACGCCATTAGTAGGATTCTGTTTTCAAATATGTAGTCACAGATAACCTTAAAAAATTTGCGTGTCTGCCTTGTGGGTGGTCAAAAAAAGTGACAAGCTCGTTTGTATGAAAACACAGAACGTTGCCATATGACATGAGTATCATGCAGCATATCCTATTAATGACTCGCAAAAAAATTTAAGACCCATAAATGTCGCTAAGTCTAAAGAGAAATATTTTGCTCCCAGACAGATGATGTGAGTCGTAAGTTATACGGTAGTCCTGCCCCTCAGAAATGGGTGCAAGAGTAGCCTCCACTCTCTCTAAGAACGATTTCCATGCAATGTGAAAGAAATGAACACATGTCGCATATTGTACTTCACTTCTTGTCCACTGTTCACGATTCTTTTGCCACTGCCTTATAAGAAAACAATTGTTAAATATTTCTTTTAATATCTAATAGAAAAGCCTCCGTGGCTTAGGCGGCAGCACGCCGGCCTCTCACCGCTGGGCCCATGGTTCAAGTCCCGGTCACTCCATGTGGGATCTGTGCTGGACAAAACGGAGGCAGACAGGTTTTTCTCCGGGTACTCCAGGTTTCCCTCTCAAAAATTTAATTCTAGCAACATTCTCCACTTTCATTTAATTTCATCTGTCATTCATTTAATCATTGCCTCAGAGGAGTGCGACAGGCTTCCGCAGCCGGCAGAGTTCATATCCTCGCCGCTAGATAGGGGCTTTTTTCATTCCATCCCTGACCCGGTCGGTCGACTGGAAGCAGGCTGTGGATTTTCAATATCTAATAGGAGCTTGTTAATATTACTTGTCAATATAATTATTATTGCGAATACTGAAAATGAAAATCCACAGCCTGCTTTCAATCTCCGACCGGGTCAGGAATGGAATGAATGAAGCCCCATCTAGCGGCGAGGATATGAACTGTGCCGGCTGCCGAGGCCTGACGCACTCATCTGGGGCAATGATTAAATGAATGACAGATGAAATGAAATGATAGTGGAGAGTGTTGCTGGAATGAAATTTTGACAGGGAAAACCGGAGTACCCGGAGAAAAACCTGTCTGCCTCCGTTTTGTCCAGCACAGATCTCACATGGAGTGACCGGGATTTGAACCACGGACCCAGTGGTGAGAGGCCGGCGTGCTGCCGCCTAAGCAACGGAGGCTTTTATTGCGAATACTATTGTTATTAATTAAATTATAATAATTAACTAATGATTAATAATTAATATCCCAGCTCATAGCTAGAGGATTATGGGGGTGAGCTGTAAGTACGACACCTAAGGCCGTGGGACATTACTTTTCATATCACGCAATTACTCCATTATCCTCACGAGGCTGAATGTACCTCGTTGTAGCAAACCACGGATCGTTGGTAAGAGGCAAGAATGGCACACCTAAACCCCAAGGCCGGCTAATATTCTTATTATTATTATTGAAATGAAAATCCACAGCCTGCTTCCAGTCTCCGACCGGGTCAGGAATGGAATGAATGAAGCCCCCATCTAGCGGCGAGGATATGAACTGTGCCGGCTGCCAAGGCCTGACGCACTCCTCTGGGGCAATGATTAAATGAATGACAGATGAAATGAAATGATAGTGGAGAATGTTGCTGGAATGAAATTTTGACAGGGAAAACCGGAGTACCCGGAGAAAATCCTGTCTGCCTCCGTTTTGTCCAGCACAGATCTCACATGGAGTTGTCGTAGTCAGATAGTGAAATCCGTCATTTCATGAAGATCCTAGGCACTTCATGAAAAGCCGGCATATGATGTAAAATGGGATAGTTACACAATCTGACGCGTTTCTTCATGAAGTGACGGACTGCCTTAGGCAGATGGTGTAAGAAATCATTTTACATTATCTGCCGAGGCACTTCATGAAGATCCGGCATATTTTGATTCGGCTCTTCATGAAATGACTGACGCGACGAGGTCGTACATTAATTCTTTCAATTGTTCTATTCCAAAAAATAAATTAATGCTTGTTTACTATGGAATTCGAAATCAATTTCCACGTACGACCTAAAATCTAATCCTGGAACACTGGGTAAGTTTTTCTCTTGTTTTTTCTTCTGTGTATGTTTATATATTTTTTCCATTTGTAGACCTGAATTAATCCTTTTCTAATCAGAATTAAATGACTGCCACAGTGGAGACGTACATTAATTTTTCTGTGTAATACACGAATTATTCCGAGAAATAAATTGATGCTTGTTTATTATGATGTTCGTAATTAATTTCCACGTAAGACTGAAACCCTAATCGTGGAATACTAGGTACACTTTTCTCCCTCTGTCTTCTTTTTGTAGAAGCTTATATTTTTCCCAATTTGTGCAATAAACGTTTTCTTAATGTAATGTAATGACCTTATCAGACAACACACTGTGCACCCTAATATACTGGCCTGATGACCTTATCAGACAACATACTATGCACCCTAATATACTGGGCTGATGACCTTATCAGACAACATACTGTGCACCCTAATATACTGGGCTGATGACCTTATCAGACAACATACAGTACTGTGCACCCTAATATACTGGGCTGATGACCTTATCAGACAACATACTGTGCACCCTAATATACTGGGCTGATGACCTTATCGGACAACATACTGTGCACCCTAATGTACTGGGCTGATGGCCTTATCAGACAACATACTGTGCACCCTAATATACTGGGCTGATGACCTTATCAAACAACATATGAGCACCCTAATATACCGGGCTGATGACCTTATCAGACAACATACTGTGCACCCTAATATACTGGGCTGATGACCTTATTAGACAACATACTGTGCACCCTAATATACTGGGCTGATGACCTTATCAGACAACATACTGTGCACCCTAATATACTGGGCTGATGACCTTATCAGACAACATACTGTGCACCCTAATGTACTGGGCTGATGACCTTATCAGACAACATACTGTGCACCCTAATATACTGGGCTGATGACCTTATCAGACAACATACTGTGCACCCTAATGTACTGGGCTGATGACCTTATCAGACAACATACTGTGCACCCTAATTTACTGGGCTAATGACCTGATCAGACAACATACTGTACACCCTAATGTACTGGGCTGATGACCTTATCAGACAACATACTGTGCACCCTAATATACTGGGCTGATGACGTTATCAGACAACATACACCTAGTATACTGGTGACCAAGATGCACCTAGCCCGTTTTTACAATAATAAAACAACTACAACTATATTAAAATGTGCAGACTGAAAAAATGAAAATACAGAAACCCTCCCGAAATTACTTTCTGGGTACGGCCCTGATTTCTTCATTGCGGTAAGACTTCAGAAACACGAAATAAGCTGACTATTGTGTAGGCTATGTCCTAAAATGTTTTAATAATGGCATTAATATAAACATCGCATTGTTCTATTGACATCCCGCCTTTTAACTAACCCCATGTAATAGAAAGTGTGATATTTCGTCTGGACACATGTCGTTCATTCTCAGACTTGCGATGATACTGGTATTTGCGTAAACACCCATTAATCCTCTGTTAATCAGCCACCAGTATCATGTTCATCCAAATGAGACGAATAGAACACTTGTAAATTATTAAAACAGGCAGGCTACAAGTGACATAACCTAAAATATACCAAACAAGTCTTTCTTACCTTATCCATTTCTTCTTGAGACCAAGGTTTTTTATGAGGCTTTTCTTCATAATACTCATTATCTTTCTGAAGAAACAACTGCCTCTGTACTTCCACGGTATCTTCCATATCGTATTGCCATTATTTATTCTTGGAAAGCATACTTATCTCACCACGAGGACAACGCTACCGGTTCTTCATGAAGTGACGGGCTGGACTTTCCGTCAGATAGTGTAAAAAACAATTACACTATGTGACGGCTAAATTTAGTCATTTCATGAAACCACGCGTCAGATAGTGTAACTATCTCATTTTACATCATATGCCGGCTTTTCATGAAGTGCCTAGGATCTTCATGAAATGACGGATTTCACTATCTGCCTACGACAGAGTGACCGGGATTTGAACCACGGACCCAGCGGTGAGAGGCCAGCGTGCTGCCGCCTAAGCCAAGGAGGCTGCCTATTATTATTATTATTATTATTATTATTGTTATTATTATTATTATTATTAATATTATTATTATTATTATTATTATTTTTATTATTATTATTATTATTATTATTATTATTATTAAAGCATTATTATTATCATTACATGAATTAATTTATTCACCAGAATCATACCAAATTATTTTTACACTGCCTTATAAGTAGTTGTATCAAGGCAGTTTACAAGTTACTTTATCGTAGGGGTACTGAGTACACAGATCGGGTATCGAAAGCTCCGATTATTGCTTTCATGCACCTTACGTAGGTACTGTATCATCACCACATCTGCCTAGTCTATGTGGGATGGCCGAAATAGAGCTTAAAATCTTTGTATTCACTCAGAATGGTATTTAAAAGTAAGAGGTAGTGTCTTCCGGTTAGTAATGAAACGCCATTGCAGCGAATGCTCAGTTTCGACCTACGATAGCCGCATTGGTGACGTTCTCACCTGCTGTGCTCAAGGTTGCGGGATCACCGTCGGTTAGCATTGGAGATTGCTTAAATCTGAGGGAACCATATCAGTAGATTTACTGATATGCCCCTTCAGGGCAACATTCTGGAAACTTGGAGCCACAGTAGTTGATACGGACGTAAACCCCACAACATTATGAGAAGAAAGAAAGAAAGAAAGAAAGAAAGAAAGAAAGAAAGAAAGAAAGAAAAACCAGTGCGGTGACAAATCTTTCACACATTGCCCAGTATTCACCCATCGACATGTTCGGCTCCGTGGCTAAATGGTTAGCGCGCTAGGCTTTGGCCCGAAGTGCCCCGGGTTCGATTCCCGGCTAAGCTATCAGGTATTTTAATCTCCAGGGGTTAATTCCCGTGGCTCGGGGACTTGCTGTATGTGACGTCTTCATTCTCACTTCATCCTCATTACGACGTGCAGGTTGCCCACGAGCGTCAACTAGAAAGACCTGCACTCGGCCTCTCCGAAGGTCACACGATCATCATCATCATCATCACCCATCGACATTGTTCTATGCAACTAAGAGTTCGGTGGATTCATGATAATATGTTTGTTATACATAGGACTGTTTACCATCTCTTGATGAATGCAGTATATTTCTATTCGTCTGTTGGCACAGGATAGAGTAAAATATGGCTTTTCACCGATATTTCAGTCTCATTTATGGCTGTGATTATACAGGGTGTCTTTTATGTACCTTTGGAGAATGATAGGTCATGTAGGGGACGGGTATAGAAGTAATTTGAGATAGGGAACTTGGGGTCGGAGCAGCCCCACCTTAACCCCTAAAATAAGGGTTGCCTGTAAGTTAGGCAACTGACCCAAGCCTATAATACCTTTTCTCAGTTCTTTTCTCCTTTTCAAAAAGAAATGCCCAAGCTCGGAATCGAAACCGGGCCTACCAGCCTTTTGCACCGCAACGCTATCCATTACGCCTGCGCCACACGGTGTAATGAATATTGCCAAGAGTTAAAGGATTGAGAAAAGTAATAGAGGCTTGGCTCGGTTGCCTAACTTACAGGGTGGAGGGCCTGAATCAACCCTTATTTTAGGGGTTAAGGAGGCCGCTCCGACCCCAAGTTCCCTATCTCAAATTACTTCTATACCCGTCCCCTACACGACCTATCATTCTCCAAAGGTACATAAAAGACACCCTGTATGGAAGCAACTGTATGGGTGGTATTAAGTAATTCAGTAGTATCCGCCTGACTACGCAGGTCCCCGCACAGCCGAATGTCTGAGCTGTAAAATCCAGTATATGCCAAGGGGTACATGCCGATACGGCATTGTAAAACATCGGACCCCCGGGCAATGCCTTCCAAGCTAGGCGGGCCTTGCCCTGGCTGGGTAGCGCCTACTGTGACGGCCCGTGATCGGATGTCGGTGGCATTCGGGGAGGATGATCTGGCCATGGGTTCTAAAAGAAAAATCCCCAACCAGGGTGGACGTACACCCAAACAGGGTGGTCCTACACCCAAGTCTTTAACATTTGATTCCCTACGGGGATCAACCCCCTGGGAACAATCTGTGTGTGAAAATCTGGGTACTAACACCCCCAAGTTTCTGGTAGCTACCAGAACAGATGGGGGTGATTTCAAGCTGGTAAAGAGTATTTTGTTTTCTCGCCACATAGAAGGTGTCTATGGTGAGCTTGAGAAAGTACAAAAGATGAGGAACGGTAGCTTGTTGCTCAAGACTAGGACTGGAGAGCAAGTTGAACAACTTTTGCAATGTGACCACTTTGGCGACATTCCCGTCAAAGTGGAAAAGCACACGTCCCTGAATCTGGTCCGAGGAGTTATTTTCCACCGGGACCTGATTCTGAACACTGACGAGGAGCTCAAGGAGGATATGCGGCACCGTCACGTGACTGATGTCCGGCGCATTACGCGCAAGGTCAATGGTCAAATCGTGGATACTGGTGCTTTCATTATTTCCTTTGAGCTTTCGGTGCTCCCGGAGAAAGTCAAGGTTACAAGTTACCGTTATGACGTACGGCCTTATATCCCTCCCCCAATGAGGTGTTATAAATGCCAGAAGTTCGGGCACATGTTATCCCGATGCTCGAGCCCCGCAATCTGCGGAACATGCGGTAAGGTACCACACGAAGCGGAAGAGTGCACAACACCTTATCAGTGCACTAATTGCCCTGGATTTCATTCTCCTCGGGACAGGAACTGCCCTGTCTTCCTGAGTGAGAAGAAAATCCAGGAGATCAAAACCCTGGATGGTCTGACCTACCAGGAGGCCCGCAAGAAGTACCGTACCACGACTTCGCCTTCTCCAACGATTGATTATAGAGCCATAATACCAAATTTGGTCCCGGCTACCTCATCTTTTGTTCCAGCTGTGAAACCTGCAACTGAGTTTCCTGTTTCAAAACCAGCTCCTAACATTATAACGGAAAGCCCGAAGGTGACTTCAACTCCACCTTCGGCCAGCACGAAGGCTGTGCGAGCGAAGGCTGCTCCGCCCGCACAGCAGGGGAGGAAGTTGAAGACTTCCTCCCCACTCGGGAGGAAGTCGAAGTCTTCCTCCCCATCCAAACGGTCGGCGAAAGCCGCGCCGAAGCCGGCGGAGGCGGCATCGTCGACCAGGGTCAGGACTTCGGCTCCTGACCCGTCTATATACCTTAAAGAGCCGGGGGCCGGTAAGAAGGGACCCCGCACTACGCATTCCCTTTCTCCAAAAAAGGGGAAGCCATCCGCGCCAACACCTGCGGATGCTTCTGCGCCTGGGGACGTTTCGGCCCCCAGATCTTCGCGCTCCCCACGGAGATCCCCCCGCCGCCGAACTGCGTCCAGGAAATCATCTACCGAGTCGATTCACTCCATGAACTCGCCTGAGGACATGGAGATTATAGTCGACGTAGTGACTGTAGATTCTCCAGAGTCAAAGTTGGAGTAGCTTGCTGCTCCAACTTATTCCCTAAGTTCACACAATGGCACTGTTACAGTGGAATTGTAACAGTTATGACAGGCATTTGACAGAGCTCCGTCAGCTTATTGCCCAATACGCGGCGAGTATAGTCTGCCTACAGGAAACAAACCTCAGACCTGATCACGAGACTGTTCTGAGAGGTTTCCGACTATACTCTAAAGAGCGACAAGACGCCGCCCGGGCTTCCGGGGGCGTTTGTACCTTCGTTCGCTCTGACTGCTATAGTGAGGAGTTTCCACTCGCCACTCCTCTGGAAGCTATTGCAGTTCGCGTGTCCTTGCCTGCTATGACAACTGTTTGTAACGTGTACCTTCCACCGAACCAACCCCTTGATATTAATGACGTCTTAGATCTTGTTGATCAACTTCCAGTCCCTTTCCTACTCGTGGGTGATTTCAACTCTCATCACCCCCACTGGGGATCACCATCTTCCTGCCCCAGAGGAAGGGACGTGGAAGGCTTAATTCAAGGGTTGGATTTATGTCTATTAAATACAGGGGAAGCTACACATTTTAGCTTAGCGCACGGCACGTACTCACACATTGACTTGAGTGTGTGTAGCCGTGCGCTGGTCCCCTTATTTGGCTGGTATGTACACGATGACCTCTGTGACAGTGACCATTTCCCGATCGTTCTTACCCTTCTGAACCAGACGCCCGTTGAGTTCCCCAGTCGTTGGGTTCTTAAGCGGGCAAATTGGCCCTCGTTTCAAGAACGAGCTGTATTCGTTGATCTTGGTTGCCGGAGCGTCGATGACGAGGTACAGCACATCACCGATGTGCTTCTTGCTGCCGCCGAGGAGTCCATTCCATCCTTTTCTGGGACTCCTCGTCGCAAACTCGTCCCTTGGTGGACAGAGGATATTGCAGCGGCAATAAGAGACCGTCGTCGAGCTCATAAGCACTACCGTCGGCGTCCAACCATGGCCAATTTGGTGGCGTTTAAGAAATTCCGTGCCAAGGCACGGATTCTTATTCGCCAGAGTAAGAAACAATCCTGGGAACGGTATGTGTCTTCTATTACGGCACATACCCCCTCCTCTCAAGTGTGGACTAAACTGCGACGCATTTCGGGAATTCAGACATCTTCTACTGTACCGGGAATTTCCATTGCTAATGAACTGGTTACAGATCCTTATCGCGTTGCAAACCATCTCGCCTCGTATTTTGCGGATATGTCCGGTTCCGGTAACTATGACCCTGCCTTCGTGGCCCTGAAGCGCGAAGCGGAACGTTTCCATCTTAGTTTTGCTTCCCGCGCTTCGGAGGAGTACAACGTGCCCTTTACGGAGTGGGAACTCCGCGGAGCGCTGGCGCTCTGCAGGGACACGTCTCCTGGCCCGGATAATATTCACAACCAAATGCTTAAACACCTTAACGATGAGAGCATTCGCTATTTGCTCAGGGTGTTTAATCGTATCTGGTTGGAAGGTGTGTTTCCAGCGCAATGGCAGGAAGGTATCATTATACCTATCCTGAAGCCCGATAAGGATCCCAAATTGTCAGGGAGTTACAGACCTATTTGTCTCACAAACGGTTTGTGCAAGCTCTTTGAGAGGATGGTCAATCGGCGCCTGGTGTGGGTCCTGGAGAAACGGGGACTCCTGTCTGAATACCAGTGTGGTTTCAGGGCGTCACGGTGTACCAACGACCATCTGGTACGCCTGGAGACTGCCATACAGGACGCTTTTCTCCGGAGACAGCACCTAGTCGCTGTTTTCTTTGACCTCGAGAAGGCCTATGACACCACTTGGCGTTACGGCATCCTCTCTACCCTGCATCAATGGAAATTCCGAGGTAACTTGCCGGTTTTTATTGCGAATTTTCTGTCCCTTCGCCTGTTCCGTGTCCGAATAGGGGGGACATATTCGCAATATCATATACAGGAAAACGGAGTCCCACAGGGATCGGTGCTTAGCGTAACATTATTTGCGATTGCCATAAACTGTATAGTCGCTGCGGCTGGTCCAGCAGTGGTACCGTCGCTATATGTAGACGACTTTGCTCTACATTATAGTGCGCAAAATATGGAGGTCGCTGAACGACAGCTACAACAAGCTATTCGGAGAGTGGAACGCTGGACACTGGAGCATGGCTTTCGATTCTCAACCGCTAAGTCCTCGGTTGTCCATTTCTGCCGAAAGCGCACCCTCCATCCAGATCCTGAGCTTTATCTGGGCAATGTAGCTTTGCCTGTTGTTGCTGCGTACCGGTTCCTTGGGCTCCTTTTCGATCAGAAATTGACGTGGGAACCACACGTGCGGTGTTTGAAAACTGCCTGCGCTAAGAAACTCAACATGTTGCGGTTTCTTAGCGGCACATCATGGGGGGCGGACCGCGTGGTGCTCCTGTGCTTTTATAAGTCACTGATTTTATCTAGGTTAGATTATGGCAGTGTAGCATATGGTTCGGCCCGTAAGTCAGTGCTTGTTAAACTGGACAGTGTCCACCACGGCGGTGTGAGGCTGGCGACGGGTGCCTTTCGGACAAGCCCAGTCGTCAGCTTGCTCGCTGAGGCTGGCGTACCTCCTTTACACCTGAGGCGCCAACAAGTACTGCTGACCTATGCTGCAACTATTCGACAGATGCCACTTCATCCAAGCTATCCATGTTTGTTCTCCAATCCGAATCGCCGGCAGTATGGTGTGCTCGCCCGAGCCACTCGGCCGGCGGGGATTCGCTTGGATGACTTATACCGTCAGTTCCGATTTCCTTCTGTCTCCTGTATCGTCCGAGTACCTAGCAAGGCCCCTCCGTGGATGGTCTCTCGCCCTGATATCATCCTGGATCTGCACACCGGCCCCAAGTCGGACACGGACTCCTCCGTCCATCGGAGGTTGTTCCAGTCCGTGGTGACACGGTATCCGGGATCAGGGCTTGTATTCACGGACGGTTCGAGGGTAAACGAAAAAAGTAGGCTGTGCATTTGTGGTTGAGGATCGTCGGTTTCTCTTTTCACTTCCCGAGGCGTGTAACGTGTACACTGCGGAGCTCTATGCCATCTTAGAGGCTCTGCGGTACACGTTATCAGACGATCACCAGCACTTTCTTTTGTGTACTGACTCTCTGAGTGCGCTGCAGGCGATCGATGTGTGTTTCCCGAAGCACCCGTTGGTCCAGCGTGTGCACGACCTGCTCGTCAGTTCGCGTAACGCTGGAACCGGGGTGACCTTTGTGTGGCTTCCTAGCCACATGGGTATTGCGGGAAACGAGCTTGCTGATCAGGCGGCGAGAGAGGCAGTCGCACTGCCCTCGCTACCGTATAAGGTGCCTGCTAGTGATGTGCGCTCTCAGTTGCGGCATACGATCCTGTCGCATTGGGAGGAGGCATGGCGTGCCACGCCTCCACCCAACAAACTGAGAGGCATCAAGGAGACAACGAAGGTGTGGAAATCTTCCTTCCGATCTCTCCGGAAGGAAGCTGTGGTACTCTGTCGACTCCGGATCGGCCATGGGATTGCTACGCACTCCCACTTGCTAAAGAGAGAAGATCCTCCTGTGTGTACTTGCGGCGCCCACCTAACCGTGGCACACCTTCTCTTGGAGTGTGTGGATCTGGCCGATCTGCGCAACACTCTTAAACTGCCTAATACCCTCTCCCTTATTCTCCGTGATGACGAGCCGTCAGCTGACCTCGTCATCCGGTTCATGAGGGAGAGTGGTTACTTTTTTAAGTTTTAAGGTGTAGTTACGACTTTTAATTGTGGTTAAATCTGTTTTATGTTTTTTATTGTGTTATGTATTGTATTGTTCCCTATGCCTTATTTGTTTTATCCTTTTTTACCATCCGCCTTTTATTCTTTTTATTCAAATAAGGCATAATTTTTGGGGCTCACTGTCTGTTTTATAAACACCATTTTCGCTTCATCCATGGCAGTGAGTTGTTTTTATCTACATCCTTTCATTTCACGTCATTCCATTTCATTAGGGGCCGATAACCTCGATGTTAGGCCCCTTAAAACAACAATTATCATCATCATCATCATCGGTATTAAGTAATGGCATTCAGGGCACAGCTAGTGTCTGTGTATGTTATGAAAGGTTCTACTCGTAGGGTTAGTACTACTGTACTGACTCACTCCTCGCCTTGCCTAGTACACCTCAATATAGCGCACCGTTGGGTTTTTGTGGGTTTCTACCCACTTAACCTACGGTGGTACTTTTTGAGGATCCGACCAACCTCCGAGAAGACTATGAACTCTCCGTCCTTCTGCGCTGCCTCTATCTTCTACCGTTCGTAGGCGTATTTCTTCCAAATGTATTGCACGATGATGAACAAGTGATCTCCAGGAACAGCGATCAAGGGCTAAGGTCACCCAGTTATTGATATCAATGTGACACATTTGCATATGCGTTTTTAGTACGTCTTTGAATCGCTTCCGCGGACCTCTCACATAGCGTTTACTCGTACCCTCTGTTAATTCAGAGCAAAACACTAGTTTGGGAATGCGATTATTGGGTATGCGGATTACGTGTCCTGTCCATCTCAGCTGACTTTTATAATCATGGCTTCAATACTAGTAGTCTGTGCTTCTTCAAGAATGCTGGTCTTTGTACGCCTGTTTTGCCATGTCACAGGAAGCATTCTCCTCAATCATCGCTGGTAATATTGCTCCAGCTGTTTGAGGTGTCGTCTATAGTTAAAGTCCTGCGTGGATGCGAATATCTGCGGATAAACCCGCGGATATCCGCAACATTTATCGCCATGCGGATATAGTTTGCATGTCTGTGCGGATAGTGGATAAGTTGTGGATAATGTTTGGAGTAAATTTGCGGATAGTTTTCAGAATACAATCTGAAGTTGTTGAATATCATTATTAGGACCCGGGTGTTTACAATTACGTTTTTTTGATGTGAAACATCTTTCCGCTCGGTTGCTGGATAGTTTTATGGGAGTGATTTTGAAAATTGGGACGGAAGTGGATCGGAACGAGCTGGCAGTGGTGGATCGAACGGAAGTATGCACTGCCCGCTCGATCGATCGAACGGAAGTGTACTAGCTGGCAGTGGTGGAAAACGGAAGTATGCACTGCCCGCTCGATCAATCGAACGGAAGTGTACTAGCTGGCAGTGGTGGAAAACGGAAGTATGCACTGCCCGCTCGATCGATCGATCCAGCGGGCAGTGGTACGAGAAACAATGAGCGCGCGGTGTCAAAAATTTATACCATGACGTACTCTCAGCAACGAGGAATGTATATGACATACTGAACGGAAAACGCTCATGCGAACTCTGGTGTCAAGTGATGGAAACAAATGACATGGTACATGTTCGAAGTCTTCATATCAGTATTTAAATGGTAAAATGCCTTAATATCAAACATTGTAAGTAGACGGCATTGCCGGTATTATGTTACTGCACAATGGCTATTCAAATATTAACCCACATAACGGTAATGCAGTCATCAATATAATATAATCGTTGTGGTTATACGAGAATTGAGCAAGCCTTCATGAACTATTACTGAATACATTCTCTTTACTCACAAGAGGGCCTTTTCATAAGGCATTTTAAACTCAATTTCACGCAGGAACATTATCGAAAAGCAAGCAAAATATAAATGAAACTTAATTCCGTAATGCAGTATTATTGGAACGTGGAAATAAGTCACCATCTTGTGCACAATATTTGCGTAGTCAAAATAGCCGTGGGGTTAGTGCTTATGACTGTAAATCTAGAGATCTTGGGTTCGAATCCCGGACGGGATAGATATTTTTGCTACCAGATTATCATTTTAAACGATATTTATCATATCAATATGACTCATTTTAACAGAATCCATATGAAATTACGTGTTGGTCTGTGAATGAAGAGGACCTGTTTATAAGGAATTTAGGGTTATGAGCGGTGTCGCGTCTATTAATCTAGTTGATCCATATCGTATTCTTTATTTAGGCTAGTGCTGGTGGAAGCTACAAATCATCTAATAAAATGAGTTCCGTATTATAAACTACAATATCTGTAAAACACTCCCTTTAACAATAGATTAATATTTGTGCCAATAATAGTATACAATACCGGTGTATCAACAATTTCACGTGAGATTTCTTCTATGTCAGATGTTACACATCATATGCGACTACTGTAAGGCACGTAATTTTTTTTCATGGCATGTGTAAGGTGATGATTTAAGCTTATCTCATTCAAAGTATGTCATTAAGCATAAATAACACTCGGAACTGAAAAGGGTTGCAATTCTGGTTTTATAACATTCATTTTAAACATGGCACATGATATACATAGCCTAAAGGGGGAAGACTCTCTCTCCTCAAATGTCTAAATGTGTTGCTTTAATGTATGTCCACCCCTTATTATTCCCGTTCTCCAACGGGGTTGGGGATGAGATGCGATGTCTTTGTGGCCGATGGTTTTTACGGCCGGATGAACTGTGTTGCTTTATTAATTTATCTAATTAAAATATTATTGTATTGCCAGTTGATTCGAATAACAAACATGTGGATGTGGAGCGGGTGCGGATAACAGGCATGTGGATGTGGAGCGGGTGCGGATAACAGGCATGTTGATGCGGATAACGTTTTCTTTATCCGCGCAGGACATGTACAAGATTCAGATCGGGATGACTACCCAACTGACAGAAATACATAAGCTGGAGGAAACAGAGGAAGAGTGAGTTAGGAATGGATTCATAAACGCAGCTGCTGGTATGGCTGGATGGTGGGTCCATGTACTGCGAATAGCGGGTAAGATAAGCAGAGTTAGATTTAAAATTTGATGGTCAGATCTGTCTGTGTTAGTGATTTCAAAGTTGGATGTGTAGAGCCCGAGGAGGACGCAGTGCTTACTATTAATAGGGATTGAGATGCCTTGTTCACTCACACTTAGTTGCAGATTTAACTGAACTATGAAGTCATATCAGTGTATAATGAATATGACTAAATACATGGATAAATCAAACGTTCACTATTCCTTAACAGAAGCACAATGTCTATAAAAAAAATGGTTAAATATGTTTTGAAATTTTGGAATTGCATAAATTAATGATGTTGATTGTTGATGATTCTTTTAGGGCCTTTGCGGCATCGTATTCATGTAGCTCCGAGTACTTGAGTGTGTGCAGAATTTATCTGATAAGTCGTGTTACTGTGTTGTCTGTATTAGAGTGAGTATTTTTAATTGAGGTAGGAAGCTGCCGTGGCCTTAATATAGGTGCCATCCGGTCATTTCCCTGGAGTAGAAGTGGAATACCACGGGAAGCCACTTACAGGATGGCTGTGGTACGAATCGAACCAGTCTCTTCTCACTTTTACCTCACGAGGCTGAATGTACCCCGATCAAGCCTTCAGACGGTCTCCGCGATGACAGCCAAGAATGCTAGCCACTACGCCACGAGGCGGACTATGAATGAATGAATGAATGCGAAATATATTTTTCTTTCTGGGATGATTGGCTGCATGTCTGCGTGTTTGTTGATAGTTAATAGTCTTGCGTATTATTTGTGTTCTTGTATTTTGATTCATTTGTGTTTTGAAATTGTATGGTGAACCTTTATTACATTGTCACTAGTGGAATATTATCTGTCTGAAAATGAATAATACACACATTCTTGATTAAAAGCTACAAGACTGGAAGCCTCTGGCTCAATGAAGTCCATAAAGACTTGGATTCCGCAGAGATTACTGACCTTGAAGATCTTTTTCGCTCCAAATTTGGTGATTTGGTTAACTCTTGGTCCTCACCACTCATAGTGTCGGAAACCCCTCTTACAGGAGAGAAAGGAAAACTATCAGCTGGGCTCAAAAGATATCAGGAACGAAAGAGAGCATAGAACTGGTCATAAGCGCTCCTAAGTGGGCTCAATAGAATGCAAATACATTAGCCATTGATAGCACAATGTTTGTAGATATCCGTAATGATAGATGAATTCAAAGTTTGAATTATTCCCCAACCAATACTTACACAAATATATCTATTATATATTGTACATGTTTCAACCTGAAGATTGCAATCAATTAAGAATACAATTAAATAGACGTACTTAAGTCTAAAGTACAGTATTTTGATGTGGAAAATGTTTATGAGATCAATTGTAATTAAAAAAATGAAACAAAATAATAACAAGTAGTTCCGTGAAGAACTATACAGCCTATTTTCATACATCCTACTCATGTTAATTGCCTCTATCAACATACAAAATTTCAGTTTGAAGGTTGTGATAGATTCGTAGATATTGAGAACCGTCATAATATTTCAGATGGTCGCCAGTTTGGATTTTTATTTTTGTACAATTACATTAAGATTATTGAGTACGTTTGGTATTAAAACTTCAATCGCATGATTAGAACACAAGAAGTAAAAACGAGATTTTAAAATTTCACACAGCTGCCATCTTGTGATTATGCAAACAATTGAAATAAATTAGAGGCCAGTGGATTAACATTTGTATAAGCATTTAACGTGCAAGTTTCACTGCACTCGGATGGTTGAATCACAAGAAACGCCCATTTATATATTTATACTTCGCGTCGCCGCCATGTTGGATTTGTGCTCACCAGGTTACTGAAAGACTTATGTTCATATTCTCTATGAACATAAAACATTTCAGTTTGATTGCTGTAAAAGATTCGTAGATATTGAGAATCGTCTAGATATTTCGGATGCTCGCCATTTTGGATTGTTATATGTATAGGCCATAGAGTTATGTACCATTAAAGGAAAATTATTGCGTAGCTTCATTATTCAAAATTTCACTTCAATCACATTATTACGACACAATAAATAAAAACTTAATTTTAAAATTTTGAACAGCCGCCATCTTGAGATTATGTAAACAAATGAACTAAATTAGATGCCAGTGCATTATAATATGTATAATCATTTACTGTACCACATTTCACTGCGCTCAGATTGTTAAATCAAGAGAAAAATCTATTAAAATGTTTCAACTTCGCTTGGCCGCCATGTTCGTTTTGTACTGTGCAGGTTTTTGAAAGTTACATAGATAAACTTGTAGCAGTGACCTTTATCACCGTACAAAATTTCAGGGTGGTATCTGTAATGGTTTCGGATATAGAGAATGCCAGTGAAATATTTCATACAGCCGCCTTTTTGAGGTTATGTAAACAATTGAACTAAATTAGATGCCGGTGCATTACAATGTGTACAGACCTTTGCTGAACCAAGTTTTATTACGTTTGGATGGTTAAATCGCGAGAAAATTCTATTTAAAAATCTCAAATTCTCTTTGCCGCCATGTTGGTTTTACATTTACAAGGTATTTGAACGTCTCATAGGTAAACTGCTAGTAGCGCCCTTTATCTCCGTTCAAATTTTCAGGGTGATATCGGTAATAGTTTCGGAGATACCGAATGCTGGTGTAATATTTTGCACAGCCGCCATGTTGGATTGGTGCGACAGAATAACATTTGAAGGGCACGGTCGGGGTCGACTAGAATGGTGCTATGATCTTACTGAGTTTCATTGAAATCGCTCCAGCCGTTTAGATTTTATTAGGGGACACACACACACACACACACACACGAATCACACACGCACACACAGACAGACACACGGACAAAAGGTGATCTCATAAGCCTATTTTTTTTCATAAAATGAAAATAGGCTAAATATGGATATCCTTAAAATATAACATTAATTGTAGCCTGAATAGATGAAATACAATGAGTCCGGGAATGTTCTCCGCAGCGCCTACATGCGTCTGCGAAAGTTAGCTACAGAAGTTACGTTGGCAGCACGGCTGCCACTTGCATCATATTAGCCTTTCATGAAATGATTGCCGGCGATTGAGATGGGAACTATTCTTAGTTTACTTGTGTCACACGTCACCCTGCTTCGTTGACAGGTACAGTTGCGCGAGTAGGATATGACTTAGCTCAAGTAGTCTCTGTCATCGTTTAACTGTTCGTGGTGACATGAGCTCCTATGACGCGCAATGCTGCTTGACTTATGTGCGGAATGCATTCTGTCATCGCTGTGTTCCCTAATAACAAGCAAACGGTATACTTTGTACTCACCACAGCCATTCATAACAGATGCTGGAAGTGCTGATGACACATACGCTCGCTAATTGCAATACACACTGACGATATCGACAGGCTACAGCCCACACGTGGGATTCACCCTGTCAAGGACACTGTGCTGCCAACTAAACCGATGAGGCAACCACTCACAGCTGCACGTAACCACTGCGGAGAACATTCTCGGGCGCCCAGTATAATATATTGGACTTTACGTTAAATTTGAAAATTTGTATTCTTAATTGATTTTATTATTAATTGAGCTGAAGAAGACCTCAATCTCAGGTCGAAACATGTACAATATATAATAGATATATTTGTGTAAGTATTGATTGGCGTATCATTTAAACTTTGAAATGGGCTTAAATCAATAATAATAAGAAAACATACATACGATTTCGCAAAGCTCCTAAATGAATTTAAAAAAACTTGAGAGAAGCGCGAAGTGAACAGTGGAGGTCATGTCACTTCCTGTCTGCCTGGATGTTCGAATATGTAGCAGTCAGTTAGGCAGGCAGGGAGGCAATTAAGCGCACAATGAGCCGAGGTTCTTGTTTCCTGACCTGTAGTGCTCCGAGGGTCACTCAAGATTGGTCCAGCCGGCACGACCCGAGGAGCCGAGCAATTGACTACTTTCTTCTCCTGTCTTGTCATTGTAGTAGATTGCTTCTTCAGTGGATCAGCCATGGTCCCTAGATCACGGGTTCGACTAACGGTCGAAGCCGTTGGACGCTTAGAGGGTGGGTAAAAGCCACTACGAGTCGTATGAGCTCATAGAAGATCTGTCGTATCACCTTTGGTGATGACAAGACAATATTAATTAAATGCAGAACAATAGAATTCAGAGTGCTATGTACCAGTGCAAGTAGAATGTTGTGTTTGATTAGACAGTAGATCACTTAAATGGGTACCTGAATGTTCTTTTCCGGAAAGATGACGTATTTTGGATTATTATTATTATTATTATTATTATTATTATTATTATTATTATTATTATTATTATTATTATTATTACTGCATTATTCCCGTATATATGATTTAGAGTTGGGGACTATTTGTAATTAGCGTGGACAAAAAACTGACACGGATATCCGGTAGTTACCATGGCAACAAGTGCTCGTCGTCTAGGCCTATACATCCTAGTTCAGTAACGACTTACACAGTGCCGGAAAAAAGTTTAAGACCACCCAATAAAACATGTTATTTTTCATAATTCAACCTATTAGACAGTCATCTATTTACTTAAAGCAAAGATACATAAAAATACAAGTTTAGTACTTTATTGGACCCCGTCTGGACTTGTAGCATGCCTTGATCTTGTCCGGCATAGAGTGGATCAGCTTCTTACACTCCTCGAGTGATACTTGTTGTCTTAGTGTGAGGACTGCCAGTCTCAATTCTTCTACATTCTTGGGCTTGTGACACTTGCTGCCATAGTGTGAGGACTGCCAGTCTCAATTCTTCTGCATTCTTGGGATTGTGTTTTGCCAACCGGGTATCCCCTTGTGTTCCTTACGTTTCCTATGGGGTTGAGATCTGGACTACGAGGAGGCCAGGGAAGCAGCCTAATGTCCTTGTCCATGGCAATATCACCACACGAGTCATTAGATCTCTCAGGAGATCACTACAACTAGCATTTTTGTTCCTCTTACAAAGTTGCAGTAACTTACGGTCTTGCCTTGGTGATGTCTTCCCTGGGCAGCCTGGCCTTGGCCTGTCAACAACTGTTCCAAACTCACTGTATCGATGAATTGTTTGTTGCACAAACGTCTTAGACACTTCCAAAATCTCATCAATCCCTCTCTGTCACTTTCAACCCTTATTTAAAACAATAATATGCCACTTGGTGACTTCTGACACCAACGTTTTCCCCGTATTGTCTCCAGCACAAGAGTTAACCTCCAAATGTTGAAACAAAACAACAGCTAAATGGCGGGAACTACGAAGCAGGAGTGCCAACTGACTTGCATAGGGTCAGTAATATCAGAATGAACACATATTGCAAACTGAAAGGGAAGGAGGGGATTTTAAACTGCAATAAATGGAAAGTGCAAAAATTGACACTATTAGTCCTAAATTCAGCGGGGGGAAAACCTCAAATTTTTGTATAACTTATGTTTTGTAATTTTTTTTCCAAGGCTTGCATTGAAGTACCCTACCTATGTTTTCTTTGGACAACAAAAATCGTACCCCTGTCTTACCCCAATTTTGAACTGTGAAGTTTTCTGCATGACGAAATAAAACTTTTTTTTTTGTTATTTCATAATAGCTAAAAATTGTTGTAACTTTTGAACCGTTTCAGCTACAGAATTTCCCATTTAACCAAAATATTCTCTTTTTAACGTATTTTATGCCATATTAAAGGAAAGGTGAAATAGTAACAAGTTTAGGACCGAAAGCACATTCATTGATTTTTAGGGGTGGCCTTAAACTTTTTTCCGGCACTGTACTGTATATGTTGCTATAAGAACATCTTAGTAAAATTCAGCAATTTTTCTAGGTTTATGCCGTGTCTTGTGTGGGTTTCGCCTAGGAACACCAAGATAGGCTAATCATTGGGCTCTTTGTGTCCATGAAAGCGAATATACCATTTTATTGGAAGCCTTTATATGGAAGTGAAAGTCTGCTTGAGCTTTTAGCTCTCACAGTAATGAAGCGCAGGTGGGAGGTAGGGCGCAGTTCGCTACTTCTATGGGGGTGCAGGCTCGGTCACCAAGAGCCCGCTGATGAGCCTATCTTGGTGTTCCTAGGTTCCCGCACAAGACACGACACAAACCGAGAAAAATTTCTGAGTTTTAATTCCTTGGCTGTGAAAGTCAATATACCTTCCTAGTTACTATTAGGCCTATTGAATATTAGTACGCGTATCGGTCACTTCACCCACTGACTCTGTTTTATCTCATGAGGGTGAGTGTACCCAGTTCTAGCCCTCACATCAGAATTAAAATTTATTGACAGAGCCGGGAATTGAATCTGGACCTCCCGGCGACAGCCAAGATTGCTAGCCGCCACACCACAAGGTGAGCGAAATAAATGAGAATAACACGTATTCATAGGAAGTGTTCTGTGTGATGTCCATTCATTGCAGTGGATCCCGCTGGCCTTTTAAGTAAGTAAGACCTACCCAGAGCTAATCGTAACTCTTCAGTCGGTCAAAACAATGTAATCCCAATTTCCGGGACTTGCGAAAAAACAACCTGAAAAAAATGGCATGCAATTAAATTAGCAGAAGTACCCGTTCTTCGAATAGTCTTCGGTAATAATAGCCAGACGTTATCAATTGAGCTACTGTTGCAATGGTTGGGGGCTTGTCATTCCTTCATTAGTTTATCAGAGCAAAGTTAGTAGTTTTCAGGAAATATCACAGACACTGTTCATTTTAGGGTCTCAAAATGTGGTTTTCGGAAACCCTTTATAGACTTCCGAGTTTTGTGTCTCACATTGAAGGGGGATCAAAATAAGCTATCCCTGACCACCGCAATGAATCTCTTTCAAACGAAAATAATACCTGTTTTGACTTACGGAATTGAACTTATATAGGAGCCGAAATAAGTCAGAACCTTTTATGGACATCAAATTGGCAGGTAAAAAGCTGAAGGAAGTAGGAGACTTCTGTTACTTACGAAGAAAAATAACCAGTGATGGACGAAGCAAAGAGGATATAAAAAGTAGGTTGGCTCAGGCAAGGAAGGCATTTCTAAAAAAAACTGTTGAAATCGAATATAGATTTAGGTATTAGGAAGTCATATTTGAAAGCCTTTGTCGGGAGCGTGGCACTCCATGGAAGTGAAACTTGGATTATTAGTGCATCAGAAAAGAAGAGAATTGAAGCGTTTGAAATGGGGTGATAGAGGAGAATGTTGAAGATCAGATCTGTAGATAGGGTTACAAATGAAGAGGTATTAAACCGAGTGGGAGAGGAGAGATGTTTCTGGCGACTGCTAATGAAGAGAAGGTTGGTAGGACACATACTAAGACACGCAGGAATAGCAAGCTTAGTTATGGAACGAAAGGTCGAGGACAAGAACTGTAGGGGTAGACCAAAGTTAAAGTATATTAAACAGATTGCCTCGGATGTTGGGTGTGGTAGCTATGTAGAGATGAAACGATTAGCTCAGGACAGGGAGACATGGAGAGCTGCATCAAACCAGTCAAAAGACTGAAGACTTAAACAACATCAGGAAATAACTCTAGAGAAAGTGAAGGCCTCTTTCCCCAAGAGAACACTTGGTTACTCGAAATTCACTCGATCAAGATTTACTAAGGAAGACTATCTGATACAAGAGATAAGAAATAGAATGTTTCTGTCATCAACGACCGCTTTCCAAGATACAACAAGCAGACGAGAACAAAAAAGAGCAGACATTTGGTGGGAATTTCACAGCACTGACGCGATGACAAATCGGCACTGGACTCAAACTAATTACGAGTTGAGACATGGTGCCACCAGGTTTACATGTCATGGTTTCCATCATACGGTCTGCACCAATAAGGAATTCCATGAACCTTGTGATTCGTGTGTGTGTTAACTGTGTGATGTTCGGTGTGGCAGATACCACTTGCATTTTGCAAGAGATCAAAATCATAAACAAATCTAATGCATATTGTACACAATTATTTTAATAAAAATAAGCTTTGGTCGTCCTTCTGGGATAATTCTTTTATTTCGCCTATTTTTGCATGTATTTTGGGAAGTTTTCCTCTATAGCCACTCATTTATGAGAGGTACGGTAAAGAGTTATAACACCAGGTTGGTGCATTGCCTCTGAAGGATACCATACCTAATTTTACAATGCTCCATGCACGGTTATAGGTGTAGAGAAGGATACACAGTAAGACAGACAGACAATAGTACATTATGCAACGAGCCTATAAGGGCAATAATTAAGACACGAGTTTTATAATTTCCATGCGAGTGTCTTAATTACCATTATAGGCGAGTTGCATACGACTGTTTATGTTCGACGATAATTATAACTTTATTATTATGTTTTAACATAAATATTCATAAATAACTGTTGAGATTCAGTCACTAGAATGTTGTGATCTGAGTGCCAGCGCTGGGTAGGATATCTCTGTTTTCCAAGCTCTCTGACCGACCGACGCATGCGCTCTGTGTGCTTGGCAGTTTCTTTACGTGGACATATGGGCGGTGCACTTTCGGTAATTTATATAGACATGTTGGATTTTGAGCGCATGCGCGAAGGTATCCTTACCTAATTGGTCACACAACTGTTTCTTGAGCTCTGATTGGTGGGAGAAACTGTTTCATAATGAAAAATAGTGTTATAACTAACAGAAGTACCTATTCTTCGAACGGTCTTCGGTATTAATAACCAGATGTTATCAATTGAGCTACTGTTGCAATGTTTAGGGGCTTGGAACCTGTTTGTTGGCAAAGAAAAATTATTAGTTAAAATGTGCTCTCAAACTAAATTTACCTAACGTGTTCTTCCTGGCGTGAAAATAAAATTGAAAACCTCGTAGACGAATCGCAATACACGTCACATACGAACTGACCCTAATCGTTGTGTCAAGTGCCCAACTACAGGAAGACCCCTTTTATGAATTATAATGGCTTGTGGTGCATGAAAATTCAGTTTTTTTAGACCCCAATGGCCCAAATTCCTAAAATCAGCAAAAACAGTCTACTATTTCAAATCAGGAATTTTTGAAAATAATGTTGCTGTTTGGAGATATAATAGACCTTCTGTACGACATATCGCACGTGTAAGTCGTGTGAAGAATATCTAGGGTACTCCTTGAACCCCTTAAGCTCATTGATGAATTTTACAGTTTTAGTTGTTTCCGTGATAACCTTATAGCCATTTGCAACCTTTCACAGGAATGTAATAAATGGAGTGGCATTACTTATTCCAGAAATAGATGGAAAGTTGGATGCCATCTCTTGAGATACTGTTGTCATGGTTAGTGGCTTGCATTTATTCTTTAGTTTATTAAATGAAATTAGTTTTCTGGGAATATCTAAGAAACTGTTGGGTTTAGAGCCTTAAAATATAGTTTTCGGGGACCCTTTACGGCTCTTGAGGGGCCCCGAGTTTTGTTTCTGACACAAAGAGTTTGAAAATGAGCTTTGTCTCTTCGTTGTACGCCATAATAATGATAATAATTAAAAGAATAATAATAATAATATAACAATATAGGGATAGGGATATAATAGACCTCCCGGACCATACCCGCACGTGTAAATCGCGTTAAAAAATTCTAGATTACCCCTTGACCCCTTAAGCGCATTATATGTATTGATGAATATTTCAGCTTAATTTGGATCCGTTATAACCTTATTGCCGTTTGCAAACCTTCACAGTAATGTAATAAATGGAACTGCATTGCGTCTTACAGAAATAGATGGACCTCTGAGATTCTGTTGCCATTGTTACCGGCATGCATTCCTTCATTAATTTATTAAGTGAAATTAGTTTTATGGGAATATCTCAAAAATTGTTGGTTTTAGGGCCTTAAAATGTGGTTTTCGGGGTCCTTTTAGGGCCCCCGAGTTTCGTTTCTCACATTGAGGGGCTGAAAATGAGCTTTGTCTCACGCTTATTTCAGCATGTATTTTAAGGGGGTAGGCCTCCTGTTATGAGAGGTACGGAGAAGAGTTACATCGATGATTAGTGTCGTGCCTCTGATGGATATCTGTATCAAATTTTACGTTAATCCACTCAGCCGTTCTCGAGTTATAAGGACACAAAAAATTGTCCACAGACAAACAAACAGACAAAATATATTTTTGCGTGCATCCGTCACAAAACAGTCTGAAACGGGCAAATATGTCAAATTTCCGTAGAAATGCAGAAAAATCAGACAAACATTCATTTTTATATAATAGAGAAGGGATATAATAGACCATCCGTACCACACCCGAACGTGTAAATCGCGTTGAAGAATTCTAGAGTACCCCTAGACCCCTTAAGCGCATTATATGTATTGATGAATATTTCAGCTTAATTTGGATCCGTTATAACCTTATAGCCGTTTGCAAACCTTCACAGTAATGTAATAAATGGAATTGCTTTGCGTCTTACAGAAATAGATGGACCTCTGAGATTCAGTTGCCATGGTTACCGGCATGCATTCATTCATTAGTTTGTGAAGTGAAATTAGTTTTCTGGGAATATCTCAAAAACTGTTGGTTTTAGGGCCTTAAAATGTGGTTTAGGGCCCCCGAGTTTCGCTGCTCACATTGATGGGCTGAAAATGATCTTTGTTTCACCCTTCTACGCCTATTTCAGCATGTATTTTAAGGGGGTAGGGCCCCTTTTATGAGAGGTACGGAGAAGAGTTACATCAATGATTAGTGTGGTGCCTCTGATGGATATCTGTATCAAATTTTACGTTGATCCACCCAGCCGTTCTCCAGTTATAAGGACTCGAAGAAGTTGTCCACAGACACACAGACAGACAGACAGACAGACAAAAAAAAATATTTTTGCGCGCATCCGTCATAAAACAGCCTGAAACGAGCAAATATCGCAAATTTCCGTGGAAATTCAGAAAAAAGCAGACAAACTTTCATTTTTATATAGAGATAGAGATAGAGATGAGCCTCATTATGATACAGTTTTCTGACACATAATGTTTACATATCGACATCGTCGAACATAAAACTACGGTTTGCTTGCATTGGTCAATAAACAGTCCAAAATTGAATAAACAAGCATTCATATTTTATATTTGTAATGTAGGAATCATTAAGGAGTGGAAGTGAGAAACCAATAATTATTAGTAGACAAATACTGATTTTGTTTGTTGCAGTTCTAGGCTTTTACCATCACCTCAGCAGAGTGCTCGTAGGTTTCTTTTGTATTATTTTACAATTAGTTTGGGGCTTATTGACTTATGTTCTTCATATACGTTTGAAATGGCGTATTTGGATGGATTTCTCACCATTTTCAGCCTAGTTTCAATTATTAAAATATAGGTTTATTAAATCATATTTTGGTCGTGTGTGTGTGTGTGTGTGCGTATGTGAGTGTGTGTGTCACCCTAATGAAATCTAAATAGCTGGAGCGATTTCATTGAAACTCGGTAAGGTCACAGTACTATTTTGGCCGACCCCGACCGTGCCCTTCAAATTTTATTACGTCTCACCAATCCAACATGGCGGTTGTGCGAAATATTTAACCGGCATTCTATATCTCCGAAACTATTACTTATATCACCCTGAAATTTTGTACGGTGATAAAGGGTATTTCTAGCCGTACATCTATGTGACTTTTAGAATCCTGTAAACAACAAAACGAACATAGTGGCCATGCAAAGTTGAAATATTTAAGTAGACTTTTCTCGCGATTTAACGAACCGAACGCAGTGAAACTTAGTGCAATAACTAACTATACAAATGGCAATGCACTGGCATCTAATTTCGTACAATTGTTTACATAACCTCAAAATGGCGGCTGTGCGAAATTTTAAAATTAAGTATTTATTTCTTGCGTTCTAATCATGCGATGGAAATCAACGTTTGAATAATGAACCTGCCCAATAATCCTCATCTAATAGTACATAACACTATGGCCTACATATATTAAAATCCAACAAGGCGACCATCCGGAATATTTAGACTGTTCTCAATATCTATTAATCTATGACAGCAATCAAACTGACATTTTGTATGCCAATAGATGTTAGTTAGTTATTGTTGTTTTAAGGGGCGGACTACGAGGTCATATGCCCCGAATGTTCATAGAGGCAAGTAGGATATATAGCTCTTCAGGGAACTACTTCTTTTCAGATGAAAGCCTAATTATTATTCTTTAAGAAAATGTTTGGTTACGTCATGTTCCTTGCATAACTTTTCTTCTTCTTCTTCTTCTTCTTCTTCTTCTTCTTCATTTCTTGTTTCCAGTTCCATGTGTCGGGTTGCGATTCAAGGACCTCCACAGTTGTCTATCCCTCCATCATTCATTTCCTTCTTTCAATAAATCTTTTTCTTTTACTCCTGGTTTCTCTATGCTCCTTCACCGTATCTATCCACCTCTTTCTGGGCCTTCCTCGTTGTCTTCTTCCTGGTATTTTCTCCATAAATATTCCTTTTGGTTCTCTATATTCTTCCATTCTCATCATATGTCCGTACCACTTCAGCTTACTGGTTTCTATCTTGTCTTGCAGTTTTGGCAACCCAGTTCTCTCCCTAATGTCCACATTTCTGATTTGATCCCTCCGTGTCTTCCCAATTATTCCTCTAAGGAACTTCATCTCGGCTGCTCGAATTCGGCTTTCATCGCATTTTGTTGTGGTCCAAGTACCTGCTGCATATGTCAAAATTGGCTTTCTTTCATTTCTCTGGAACTTCCTGGTTCCATACTAAACGCCTCACACACTGGTAAAACTCATTAGCTTGTTGGATTCTCTTTCCAATTTCTTCATTTAATGTACCATCTTCTGTTCCTGTTCCTTGCATAACTATGCTCATAAAATTGGTTTAAATGAACCAGGGTGCACGTGTGTTATGATAATGCAAAACATAATTTATTGGGTGTTCTAGAAAAAAAAAGTATTTGGAACTTTTATATAATCAAATGTTTGTCAGGATATTCATTTCATTTTAGTAGAATGTTAAACAGTGAAAAATATATCAATGAATATCGAAACATTTACTACAATTTAATAGATGTTTCATAATTTGGATTGAATGGCGTAGTACTTTTTTAAAGTAGTTCTCAATAACTAAGAAAAAATTGTGTTTCTTTGTACAGGTTGAAACATCAATAAGTCAAGATTTCATTTACCTGTCAACCTTAACAAGGTCTCAAATTAAATATCATTTAATTAGAAATATTCTGCACTAAAGCTGAGATAATGAAAGTGTGGCCGCATTCAAAAACTAAATATGAAGATAATAATTTTATGTTTAGAAATTTTGCATTTTGGTAGGAATATGTTATATTTCTTGGTTGTTGTTGTCGTTTGAGTCTTCAGTCTTTTGACTGGTTTGATGCAGCTCTCCATTCCTCCCTGTCCTGAGCTAATCGTTTCATCTCTACATAGCTCCGACACCCTACATCCGAGGCAATCTGTTTAACATATTCTAACCTTGGTCTACCCCTACAGTTCTTGTCCTCGACCCTTCCTTCCATTACTAAGCTTGCTATTCCTGGGTGTCTTAGTATGTGTCCTACCAACCTATCTCTTCTCTTCATTAGCAGTCGCCAGAAACATCTCTCCTCTCCCACTCGTCTTAATACCTCTTCGTTTGTAACCCTATCTACCCATCTGATCTTCATCATTCTCCTGTAACACCACATTTCAAATGCTTCAATTCTCCTCTTTTCTGCTGCACCAATAGTCCAAGTTTCACTTCCATAGAGCGCCACGCTCCAGACAAAGGCTTTCAAAAATGACTTCCTAATACCTAAATCTATATTCGATGTCAACAGATTCCTTTTTTGTAGAAATGCTTTCTTTGCCTGAGCCAACCTACTTTTTATATCCTCTTTGCTTCGTCCATCACTGGTTATTCTGCTTCCTAAGTAACAGAAGTCTCCTACTTCCTTTAGCTTTTCACCTGCCAATTTGATCTCCATAGAGCTTTCTGATTTATTTCGGCTGCATTCCAGTATTTTTGTTTTACATTTATTAATTTTCATCATGAATTCTTTCCGTAATACGGAGTCCATACCATTCAAAAACTCATTCAAATCCTCAGGCTTGTCGGCCAAGATGACGATGTCATCAGCAAATCTCAGAGTTGAAATTATTTCTCCTTGAATCTTCACTCCCACTTTAAATTTTTCTCTAATTTCCTTCATTGCTTGTTCAATGTAAAGATTGAAAAGTATGGGTGATAAGTTGCAGCCTTGCCTTACACCTTTCTGAATACCAGCTTCTCTCTCATGTCCTTCAACTCGAATGACTGCTGTCTGGTTTCTGTACAGATTGTATATCACCCTCCTATCCCTGTACTTTATTCCAATCGATTTCAAAATGTCAAACAATTTAGTCCAATCAACGTTATCAAAAGCCTTTTCTAAGTCTACAAAAGCCATGAACGTTCTCTTATCTTTCCTTATTCTACCTTCCAAAATCAGCCTAAGACTTAGTACAGCTTCCCTTGTTCCTACATTTCTCCTGAAACCAAACTGGTCTTCACCCAACTCCGTTTCTATCTGGCTTTCAATCCTCTTGTAAATTATTCTAGACAGGATCTTTGAAGCATGAGTAATCAAGCTGATTGTACGGTAATCTTCACATCTGTCAGCTCCCACTTTCTTTGGTATAGGGATGATTACATTTTTCTTGAAATCAGGGGGTACCTCACCTGTCTCATAAATCCTACACACCAAGTGAAATAACCTGATCAGACCTTCATCTCCTATGCAGCATAGCAACTCAATCGGTATATCATCTATGCCTGGTGCTTTGTTCTTGCTTAAGTCTTCCAAAGCTCTATCAAATTCTGATCTCAATATTAAATCTCCTTTCGCATCCTCATCAATTTCCTCCTCCCTTTCCATTACATGATTCTCAATCTCCTTTCCCTTATACAAACTCTCTATGTAAGCTTTCCATCTCTCAACCTTTTCTTCCCTATCTGTTAGAGGCTTTCCATTTGTGTCCTTAATATTACAGCACTTAGTCTTCTTTTCCCCAAAAGTATTCTTAATCCTTCGATAAGCTGTGTCTACTTTTCCTAATTTCAGACAATTTTCTATACCTGCACATTTCTCTTTCAACCATTCTTCTTTCGCTTCCTTGCACTTCTTGTTAACCTCATTTCTCAGACGTCTGTATTCTGCTTTCCCCTTTTCATCTCTTACATTCTTGTGTTTCCGCCTTTCATCCATCAATTCTAGTATATCCTGAGTGATCCACGGTTTTCTACCTCTTCTTTCTTTCCTACCAATGTTTTCTTTTGCGGATTTTGTTATTTCATTCTTCAAAAGTGCCCATTCGTCTGCAATTGAAGTTTGTTTAGGGTTCTTCATTAGTCCTTCCTTTATACTCTTCTTGAATCTTTCGTTTACATCCTTCTCTTTCAGTCTGTCTATTGCCCACCTTTGGGGCTTTTGACTTTTCTTCAGTTTCTTCAACTTTAATCTGCATTTCATTACAACCAGATTGTGGTCAGAGTTTATGTCAGCACCAGGATATGTTTTACAATCCAAAATCTGGTTTCGAAACCTCTGCTTGACCATAATGAAGTCGATTTGGTAACGCCCTGTATCTCCTGGTCTCATCCATGTGTATATTCTTGGTATAATACTAATAAAATACCGGTACTACATTTGGTTAGGGGCATAAAAAAACTTGTCAATTATTATTATTGATTTAAGCCCACTAAGGAGCGCTTATGACTAGTTCTTCTTCGAGGCTCTCTTCTGCTGCCAATATCTCTTGTGCCCGGCTGATAGTATTTCCTTTCTCTCCTGTGAGAGGAGTTTCCTACACTGAGACACTTTGGGTGGTGAGGACCAACAGTTTACTTGTCAATACTCTTGTGGAAGAAATATTAAATAATTTCATTGTGGTAGTTGCTAGGTGATCTCAAATAATTCCATTTTGTTTTACAAATAATACTTGGACACCCTTTAAATTGTTAATTAACCCTGGTTGGTTGGTTCCTCAGTTTAGGGACTGCGACAACGCGGTCATGTAGCCCCGTGTACCTTGGGTGTGTGTAGAATCTGTCAGATACCCGGTGTTAATTGTGATGACGTATTAGTGTGTGTTACCTGTTTTCAATTCTAGTAAGGACTGCAGACATTGAATTTTTCCAAGTAGTTCCTACTTTTGCCGCCAAACGCAACCATCAACGACTACTAGTTCAGAACTGGTTACCAGATGCCATCACAGTCGACTCCTGGCGACGAACGTCGGAACCTAAGAGCGTTTGTCAAAGGTGTAATTAGTGGAAGGTTCTTTAACATGCCATAAATCTATAACATGGGACCTCCGGCTTTACTTCCCCTCCGAAGGAAGGCACACTGAGGGATTTTCAACGCTCTTAAAATATCCGACGACTTCGGCCGGGTTTGAACCCGCGATCTTGGGCATGCTACCTACTACGCCACCGAAGCCGCGTAAATTAACCATTCTGATGACATAACTGCTTTTATTTACATTCTAGTCAACCACTGAAAATATTTCAAAACGTTTGGCTTAAAATTATGTAAATTTCCTTAAAACCTATATGAATACCTTAAGTAATCACAGCAATAGTGGCAACTTCTTCATAGATTAATTAGTGGCGGGAGGCTAATTGTGGATGGGGTCGTCATTTCTCAGTCTTGAAACATTGTAGTCATTAAAATATATAGTTTTTTTTTTGGTGGTGGTTGAGGATATGGGGAGGGGTGCGTAATGCATTTGTATTTATCAGCAATAGTTGCCACACTTTTTGTGGGTGCCATTGTTGGTGTGATAGTGTTTTGTACATCTATTTTGTCTTGTATATGTTTGGATCTGATGATGCTTGCTTGACGAGCGAAACATGTCTATAGTTTTTTTTCCTCTTCTGTAGTCCATAACAAATATATATTTTTTAAATCACATGTAGCTTTCTTCAGGTTATTTTTCGCATGGCCCAGGAATTGGGATTTTACCGGATGATTTAGCATCCAATATCGTTTTCTGCAACCCAACTAACGCGTGTCGATATTTCTCTGCCTGCATCCCGTATGGTAATAATCCACAGCAAGCATATCCCGCAAACGATACTGAACCCTTTTATTTTTCCCTTGATGTAACTAGAGACTAATATGAGGGATAAATAATAGTGCTCAGTATCGTTTGCGGGATATGCTTGCAGTGCATTAGTACCATACTGGATGCAGGCCGAGAAATATCCACCTTCCAGCAAAATACGCGTTAGTTGGGTTGCAGCGAACGATATTGCAAGGAGCTGCTGAATCACCCAGTATTGTGCTGATTGAAGAATTTCAATATCAACTGACAATAACGCAACACTAAATGAAATGATCGTGTGGCCTCCGGAGATCCCGAGTGCAGGTCTTTCTAGTCGACGCCCATGGGCGACCGCGCGTCGTAATGAGAATGAAGTGATGATGAAGACGTTACATACACCCAGTCCCCGAGCCACGGAAATTAACCCCAGAAGATTACAATCCCTGACGGCTCGGCCGGGAATCGAACCCGGGCACTTAGGGCCAAAGCCTAGCATGCTAACAATTTAGCTATGGAGCCAGACAACGCAACACTGAAACAAAGCTTTAAAGGCATCTATATTAAGAGTAGCGTATACTAACATGTCTCGAACTACAAAACTCACCCTCTTTGAAGCAGTGCACATACAGCGACTGTGTTCATATTCACAACCAGAATTGTTTTCATTATTCCTTGTGACATATACGTATTCCATACCAAGGGTGTCAACTATGATTATCGGGTGGTTTGCACCTCCTATAAACAGTGCTCAGATATCAGAAAGTAGGCGCTGTAGGATCCATATTTATTAGAAATATCATTCTAGTTTTAATTTCACCTAATAAAATATTGGATACTTTCTAACATCCTATATAATTTGCATAGCCTATCAGAATGTGATAATGAATTCAATATTCTCAGGCCTGGAGACCTTTATAATCCTATTCTCAGGTCAAACTTTAGGTAGAGCAAGGACATACACCCCA
This sequence comes from Meconema thalassinum, assembly GCA_946902985.2. Classification (NCBI taxonomy): domain Eukaryota; kingdom Metazoa; phylum Arthropoda; class Insecta; order Orthoptera; family Tettigoniidae; genus Meconema; species Meconema thalassinum. The sequence goes on from OX336388.2 coordinate 457,382,450, forward strand.
GAAACCCGGGCTCCAGTTGAAGGACTTGTATTTTTGGAAATCAATTACTCCCACACAATCGTTGTTGTTCGACTTCTAAGAAGCAACCCACACGTTTGACATCCCTGGAACTTATATGCTCGATAACACAGCTCCTGCCTCCTGTTCCTTTGATATGGGAAGGGTTTTCAATCCAAACATTCTATTTTTGGTCTGAGAGTAATCTCCATTCAGGGAAGCAGTGTTATAACAACTGTATCTGGAGACAATTTCTGAAGAAGTACGGATATCCTGCCACCTACTTGCACAATAAGGAACCACGTGGGTCCAACAAAAGGAACAGGATGTTCAGCACGCCGCTTGCCTCTCCAAAAGCCATCACTAATATTTTTTCACGTGTTAGATACTTTCAATATTGTCTTGACGCATACTCTCACCTCCTGAATATTGGATGTTGATGGAGACTTCATTCTTTTCACTGGTTTGATGCAGCTCTTCACGCACCCCTGTCCTGAGCTGATCGTTTCGTCTCTACATAGCTACCACACCCTAAATCCAAGGCAATCTTCGTCTACCCGTACAGTTCTTGTCCTTGACCCTTCTATAACTAACTTTGCTATTCCTGTGTCTCGTTCTACGTTTACTACCAACCTATCCCATCTCTTCATTAGCAGGAACATCTCTCTTCGCCCACTCGTCTTAATACCTCTTCATTTATAACCCTCTCTACCCATCTGATCATCATTCTCCTATAACACCACATTTCAAATGCTTCAATTCTCCTCTTTTCTGCTGCACCAATAGTCCAAGTTTCACTTCCATAGAGCGCCACGCTCCAGACAAAGGCTTTCAAAAATGACTTCCTAACACCTAAATCTATATTCCTATCTGTAGAAATGCGTTCCTTGCCTGTATATTGTCTTAATAATAATAATATTCAGGGTTCAATATCATACAAAATTTTGGAAATATATCCGTGCCATACAGCTTTTTATAATATTTTTAGTATCCGTTGAATTGATGGTAGATCGAGTAATCATGTCACTCATGTTGTTTTAATAATAGATCATATTATTATTCACATAAGAATTGTAGCCCTCTTTTAACGTACTATAATTTGTTCTGTTTTTCAATACATATAATAATACATTAGGTAGGTCATTTAATTAATTATTAGGTAGATTTCTTTAGAAAGCTAACTATTGCAATGGGTCCCATGTTTCGACTTCCGGAAAATTTCGACATATCTTCGCGCTTCACATCCCCCAGACCCCAAAACCACCGTCAGTTCAAAAGTTTATATATAATTTATATATATATCAGTTTCTTGTGGACACGATAACTGCCGTAATTTTGCACCAATCACTTTGAATTTTTTACATAATATGTATCCCAATAAAATCTCGAGTTCGTTAATGGGCAAAATCGGTCAAAGGGGGTAAAAATGGGGGGCTTTTTTCGAAAAAGTGAAATATCGCTATAACTCTCTTAATACATGAAATATCGAATCCCTTCAAAGTTCATAATATGTGTCGGATAAGTGCCAAAAATTTATGTCAAATAAGTTTTTTGATAGCACCAACCATTGACCACAGGGGTGGGAAAAAGTGGGTTTTTCGGGAAACATTAATCATATCTCTGTTAATAGGCACAATATCAAAACCGCACAAAATGGACAATATTCCTCCAATAATTACCTAAAACTTTTGTCTGAAAGAATTTTTGATATGACCCACCATTACGCCACGGGGTGAACAAAATGATTTAAATTATAAGAAAATGCCAAGTGCCAAGAGAGGTTGCCATGACAACTTTACTTTTAATTGATAAGAGATGACCATCAGCAGTTGCTATGACAACGCCACTGCACGAGATCACATTCAGTTTTCATATGTCAGTGGGAAGCGACTTCGGTATCGGAACTGGTAGCATGCTGAACTTCTATGCCCAAGGTCGCGGGTTCAAACCCGGCTGAAGTCGTCGGATTTACTAAGAGCGCTAAAAAACCTGAGTTTGCTTTCCTTCGGAGGGGAAGTTCCAACGTTCGTTGCGAGTTGCTGATTGAGGTGGCATCTAGTAGCCACGTTCAAAGCTAGGTGTCGTTGACGGCAGTATTTTAGGTAGATTTCATTAGAAAGCTAACTATTGCAATGGGTACCATGTTTCGATTTCCGGAAAATTTCGACATATCTTCGCGTTTCACATCCCCCAGACCCCAAAACCACCGTCAGTTCAAAAGTTTATATATAATTTATGTAATATATGTATATATATGTATATCAGTTTCTTGTGGACACGATAATTGCCGTAATTTTGCACCAATCACTTTGAATTTTTTACCGAATATGTATACCCATAAAATCTCGGACGAGTTCGTTACTGGGCTAAATCGGTCGAAAAGGATGAAAATGGGGGACTTTTTTTTTTCGAAAAAATGAAATATTGCTATAACTCTCTTAATATGTGAAATATCGAATCCGTTCAAAGTTCATACTATGTGTCGGATAAAGCTCAGAAATTTATGTTTGAAACGTTTCTTTGATAGCACCAACCATTGACCAAAGGGGTGGGAAAAAGTGTTTTTTTCGGGAAACATTAATCATATCTCTGTTAATAGGCACAATATCAAAACCGTACAAAATGGACAATATTCCCCTAATAATTACCTAAAACTTTTGTCTGAAAGAATTTTTGATATGAGCCACCATTACGCCAAGGGATGAGAAAAATGATTTCGGAATTGTAACAAAATGCCAAGAGCTATCAGTGGTTGACATGGCAACACTACTAAATTGATGAGGGATGAGCCATCAGACGTTGCCATGACAACGCACTTGCGCGAGATCAGATTCAGATTTCCATCTGACGAAGTGTGATGCGGCTTCGGTGACTTAACTGGTAGCATGCTGAACTCCTATGCCCAAGGTCGCGGGTTCAAAGCCGGCCAAAGTCGTCAGATTTTCTAAGAGCGCTAAAAATCCCTCAGTATGCTTTCCTTTGGAGGGGAAGTTCCAACGTTCGTTGCGAGTTGCTGATTGCGGTGGCATCTAGTAGCCAAGTTCACAGCTAGGTGTCGTTGACGGCAGTATCTGGTAGCAACATTAGGAACTACTGCTTGAAATTGAGCGTCTTCATTCCTTACCTGAATTACAGACTAATACAGCTATCACAATTCACACCGTTTATCATACAGATTCTACACTCACCCAAAGTACACGGGGTTACATGACCACGTTGTCGCAGCCCCTAAACTGAGGAACCAACCAACATCTCTGCGGGAGATATAATTTTGCGTGAAGAAGTAACAGACCGTTACATAGTTACACATCAGTGTCCAAACTTTGCATAAGGACAGTGTGACCACAAGTATAAAAATGGACTCCAAATGACAAGAAGGTTACCGTCATCATAAGACAATAGAATGTTTAAAATATGCATAAAATGACGAAAAACAAAGTTAATTAATCTCCAATTATAAAATACTTTCACGCAATAAATGTGGTCTGATCCTTCTACGAAAACCTGCATATTCTGCCTATTTTCGACTATCCCCAAGTTTGTCCGGTGAAATCTACCTCCGCCTTCCGGCGTGCCGAGAGGACTTTTTATATTCTAATTTGTATTATTCATCTAGTATAAAATATTTGCGAATTGGCTTGTTTAGTTATAACTTCTTTTATTAGTTGTTAAGCTAGGTTTAATTTCTTATTACAAAACTTCAAGCCAGAACGTTGTACTTAATTTTATTGCAGTCGAACGACCATAGAGTATAACAGTTTAGATTACATGTGCATGTAAATATCATTGTTCTTTGCAACATTCCTTTAGTGATTTTGTGCGCTTTTGGCTCACAGGCCTTCCCGCAGAGGCTGCATACACACACTGGTGAGGGATCGTGAAAACTGTTTCTCATGCATATTTTGTGATGGAAACCGTGCACTGAGAGCCTAATTATGGCGCTTCGTAGGTACTTGTTTACTCCCGTCCAGTTCCTATCCAGCATCGCATCTGTTGTATAGAAATCGAGCCAGATGTCCGATCTCTTGCTTTGTCTGTCCCGAAGTTGGTCCGAATCTTGTTTGGTCGCTGGCAACTGTTATATATAAATCAGTCTGTTGTCAGTATACATAGCAAACAAGGAAATCCCAACTTAAACTATGTACACCTAAGAAGTAGAAAAAAAATCGAATCGTAATTCTATTCCAATCCTAACCAAGAAACCTATCGACTAACCGTAAAAAATTAAAACTAACAGTGCCAGCAGACAACATGCCCAAAGAAAATGTGCATGCAACACGAGGTTTATACCCCGGGAAATACAATTGAGGTACAGTATTTAAACAGGAAGACAAAATGAGAACGTTGTATATGCTACATAAGGGGGCTCCTTAGCCTCAGTGGCCTTTCTTTATGAATAAATTCAATTCTATTCAACCTACTATTTGTAAGCTCTTTGCTTCGTCCATCACTGGTTATTTTGCTTTCTAAGTAACAGAAGTCTCCTACATCCTTTAGATTTTTACCTGCGAATTTGACGTCCGAAATATTGGATACCTTTTCTAATGCCCCGTATAATTTACATACTGTTTCAAAATATGATTAATGTATTCAATCTTATCAGGCCAGAAGACCTTTACAATGCCATTCACAGTTGAAACTTTACAGATGCCTTTAAGACGTAGCTCTCCTTCCAACAGTCATGTCACTGCAGACGAGTCTCGAACCAGAATCTCCTGCTGTTCAGTCAGGTGCTTCTAGCCATTTACACCAATGCGGCTAAGTTCAGACCCCCCCCCCAAAAAAAGTCAACCCCTTGCACTATACAGCCCTTGACGGGCTACGGCCGACCAAGCGACCGCTGCCCAGCCATTTGGCCTGCAGATATTGGGGTGACGCGTGATCAGCGCGTCAGGTCCTCTCGGCCATAATCTTGGTATTCGTGATCGGGGCGCTGTCTCACTGTCAGACAGCTACTCAATTGTCCTCACGAGGCTGAGTGCACCCCGTTCCAACCCTCACGTCAGTTTTAAAATCCCCGACGAAGTCGGGGATCGAACCACGGGCCTCCGGGTGAGAGGCAGGCGCGCTACCCCAACACCACGGGGCCGGCGCTAAGTTCAGACCACAGAAAATATTCAAGTCTCAGCAGATGCGATCGCTCCGATGAGAACAATGTCCTGAAGCAATTCATGTAAGAGTCATATCTACCCAAACTGCACAATATTGATCAGGAAAAAACACCAAACCAAAATTGAAATCCTGAGAATTTTAAAAATTCAGTTGGCTTCCTTCAAAAACTATTCAAACCATTAACTATAACTGTGGATCTTGATAGAGATCCGGGATAAAAGTTAACATAAATATTACTTAAGATAAAAATATGGAAGCATTAAAAAAACAAGAAGTTCCGTGACGAACTAAAGAGCATACTTTTCTTAAAATTTAAAATTCATATCAATGATTAATCTACTGTATATGGATCTATCTAGAATAATGACGAAATTAGGTTGGTAATATCGAAATTTCTAATTAGTTCGAAATACTGTATACTTGGCATAATGTAGCCTAATAGAACAGGGGGCGTGGTGGCTCAGCGGTCTAGCTGTATGCCTCTCACCAAGGCGGTCCGGGTTCGATTCCCGGTCAATGCATGTGAGATTTTCGATGTGAAATGCCATGTCCTGTGGTTCGGATTCCACGTAAAAAGGAGGTCCCGTGGCTCATGATCTCAAGATTAACGGTCACGTTAAACTACAAGCTTCCTTCCTTCCTTTTCCTAATAGAACACTAAAGTTGGCAGCCCTGGTGACTGAATATATTCTTAGTTCCATCTCTTAGGGTACAGAATACAACATTTGGTTGAAGTCCAATGGATACCATGGACGTTACTTGCAGTTAAACATTGGATTTAACAGCGCACGTAAAACCATGATGGCAACAATGTCATGCATGTATTGGTCAGAAATAATCTGAAATATTATGATCAATTGTTGTGCCAATTTTGAATGAAATCCATTAGTTAGTATAGAAGTTACATGCATTTTAAAATTGGACCTATCAGCAGGCTTAGAATCAATTTGGCAACACTGACGTATATTAGTTATTCCAAATTAATCTAGAATGCCAGGTACTATACGTGTGCAAAATTTAGAGCTATTGGCTTGCATACTTTCTGATATATTGATATTAGGGTAACAAAAATAGAGACAGTATTTATTAACAGTTGGCAGCCCTGGTTACTCTTAAGAATCGGCATAGTCATATCTGTTATGGTACACATAGCACACACGAAATTTGGTTGAAATCCGAATTATAGTATAGAAGTTACATGTATTTAAAGTTGGACCTCTCAGCAGGCTTAGAATCATGTTGGTAGCACTGACATATATAAGTTACTCCAAATTAATATAGAATGTCAGGTACTATACGTGTGCATAGTTTAAAGTTGTAGGCTTGCATACTTTCTGATGTATGGGTATTTGGATAAAAAAAAAATGAGAGCATTTATTAACAGTTGGCAGCCCTGGTGGCTCTTAAGAATACGCTCAGTCATATCTGTTTATGTACACATAGCACATACGAAATTTGGTTGAAATCCAATTGATAGTGTAGAAGTTATATGAATTTAAAATTTGGTTCTATCAGCAGGCTTTTAATCATTTTGGCAACACTACCATGTATGGTCTCCTGGAAATTAAACTGCAATATTATTATCTATACGTGTGCCAATTTTGAAATAGCTCCCATTCATACCTTCCAAGATATCCAACATGGAGCTCAAATTTCAATTGCGATTTTTCAGCAGTTGGTAGCACTGATCTTTACTCCTACCAAATTTTGTTTCGATTGCTGCAGCCGTTTAGGAGTTGATAGGGGGGACACACACACAGCCAGGCAGACAGACAGACAGACAGACAGAAGGACAGACAGACAGACAGACAGACAGACAGACATTTGCCCGATCTCATAAGTCTACTTTTTCCTCATTTTTGCAAAACGTGAAAAGTAGGCAAAAATTTAAAATATAATTATTTCTTTTTCACTTCTTGATAACTGTATTTTCATTCGTTTTTCTTGTACTTCATGGATATATATCATTATGACGTCACAAACACCCAGTCCCCAAGGCAGGAGAATTAACCACAAGGGATTAAAATCCCCGTGGCCCGGATGGGAAATGAATCCAGGACCCTTCGGGTCAAAGCCTCAAAACCTAACACGCTAACCAATTAGCATATTTTCATTCTATGAAAAAATAAGCTTATGAGGTCACCTTTTGTCCGAGTGTGTGTGTGTGTGTGCATATGTGTGTGTCCCCCTCTAATAACTTCTAAACGGCTGGAGCGATTTCAATGAAACTCGGTAAGGCACCATTTTAACGACGCCGACCATGCACTTCGAATTTTATTCTCACCAATCCAACATGGCGGCTGTGCGAAATATTTCACCAGCATTCAATATCTCCGAAACTATTACCGATATCACCCTGAAATTTTGTACGGTAATAAAGAGCACTACTAGAAGTTCACCTATGACACTTTTGAGAACCTGGTAAGTACAAAACCAACATGGCGGCCAAGCGAATTTGAGACTTTTAAATAGACGTTTCTCGCGATTAAACCAACCAAACGCAATGAAACTTGGTACTGCAAATGTTCATGCACATTGTAATCCACTGGCATATAATTCCGTTCAATTGTTTACATAAAACCAAGATGGCGGCTGTGCGAAGTATTTCAGTGGCATTCGATATCTCCGAAACTATTACTGATATCACCCTGAAATTTTGTACCATAATACAGGGCACTACTACAAGTTTATATGTGTAAATTGAAAAAAACTGTTATGTACATAACGAACATGGCGGCCAAGCGAATTAGAAACATTTTAATAGACTTTTCTCGCGATTGAGCCATCTGAACGCAATGAAATATGGTACAGTAAATATGTATTCATATTGTAATAAACTGGCATCTGATTTAGTTAAATTGTTTACATAACCTTAAAATGGCGGCTGTGCGAAATTTTAAAATTAAGTTTTTATTTCTTGTGTCGTAATCATGCGATCGAAGTGAAAGTCTGAATAATGAACCTACGCAATAGTTTTCCTTTAATGGTACATAACTCTATGGCCTATACATATAACATTCTAACATGGCGACCATCCGACATATTTAGACGGTTCTCAATATCTACGAATCTATTACAGCAATCTAACTGAAGTTTTGTATGTTGATAGAGGCAAATAGCATAAGTAAGATATTAAAAATAGGCTTTAATTCTTCACGGAACTACTTGTTTTTTCTTGTATCCTAATAATACACAATAACACACAATAATCTTCATGTACTAGTACATAACTCAAAGGCCTACATGTATAAAAAAAAAGCATGGCGACCATCCGAAATATTTAGACGGTTATGAATATCTAAGAATCTATTACATAAATCAAACTGAAATTTTGTATGTTGATAGCAGCAATTAATATAAGTAGGATATATGAAAATTGGCCAAATAGTTCTTCACAGAACTAGTTGTTTTTGTATATAAAGAACATTCAAAGAACACAACAAAATGTATTAGATGTGCCAGCGAATGTACTGAATATTCCAATGAAGATTCATCAGGAGAGGAAAATAGCAACAACTTGAAAGCAAAGCAAAAGATCTCTCAATATTAAGACCTAGTGGAGCCTATCAGGAGGCAATGGCAGATTGCAAAGGTGAAGATCATACTAATTGTTATAATAAGAACTGGCGTTGTGCCAAGGAGTCTACTGTAGGGGTTGAAAGAACTTGATGTTGACACCAATTTATACAAGTCAATGCAAAAGCAGTCATCATTGCGACAAACAGATTAGTTAGAAAATTCATGAACTAGTGAAAATAGTTATATGGTGATTATGGCCTGAGTTCTTATAATCTGTAAAGTGTTCTGAGAGTGAAGTAATAATAATAATAATTCGGGAACACTGGGCGGTAGTTAGAGCTCGGAAGAAGAGACAGTTGTACTAACGTGGTCCCTAGTTGGCCGAATCGAAGAAAGGAGATGGAGAAGAATAATAACAAATATAATAACCCCTGGCACTGCAGCCCATGAAAGGCCTATGACTACCAAGCGACCGCAACCAGCCATTTAGCCTGCAGATATTGAGGTGACGCGTGGTCAGCGCATTAGGTCCCCTTGGCCGTTAATCTTCGTGACCAGGGCGCTGCCACACTGTCAGACAGCTCCTCAATTGTCCTCACGAGGCTGAGTTCAACCCATCCTGCCCTCACGTCAGTTTATAAAATCCCTGACGGAGCCGGGGCCTCCGGGTGAGAGGCAGGCGCTACCCCAACACCACGGGGCCAGCCAATAATAATAATAATAATAATAATAATAATAATAATAATTATTATTATTATTATTATTATTATTATTATAAAATGACTTCTTGTTTCGAATGTCTATGTATTCGTTGTAAAATTTGCACTGTCTCATTCATGTTTTAACGTGTTTTACTCGTATTAAACGGAAGTAATTAAGTCAATGCGGAACATAAGAAAATCATGGTTGTTATCATGGCAACTTAACATTGTTCCAAATCTGTAAATTCAGTACAATCGAAATCCGGGCTGATTCTGAGTGTTCTACTACGTGGAATCCCCATTTGAATGAATTTTCCCGACTTTGTTTCCTAACGGATTTTCCTCCGACACAAGTAGCCACTGGCCATGACCAGACAGCGTGTCGCCAGATACTGCTGAAGGAAGTCCGCGTGATAACACCACCGAATCAATCATCGCCGGAAGGAAATTGGGACATTAGCTCCTCTTCCACGACATAAGTGAAGTGTTTGAAGGGTTTTGTTCTTACGCAATATTTGAACTTACTACTACGTGTGGATAATAACTTCACCGTACACTGATCCACCCCGGACCTCATTTCTGTGATTTGTTACGCTGCGCAACCTAGTGCAAACACAAAATCTATAGGACGTTCGATTAGCCTGCTGGACATATTTAAATATTCTAAAATGCGAAGTAGGCTACATTCCCATGAATAAATAAATCAAGTGCACAACCACCTTCAAAAAGATCTCCTTGTGTAAACATACACTTTTGTCAACGTGTCAGAATGCTAGGCGCTGTCAAATCACATCATTCGTGACACTTGTAGCACTGTTGACAGACTGCCGTCTACCACAAAGTGAGTACAGTAACATGGATTTCTGGGAGAACCACTCGCCGTACACTGATCCACCCCGGACCTCATTTCTGTGATTTGTTACGCTGCATAAACTAGTGCAAACACAAAATCTATAGGACGTTCGATTAGCCAGCTAGACATATTTAAATATCGTAACGAAACCAGTTTTCTTCGCTAATGCACGCGCTTTTCATGTATTAACAAAAGCTTGGACAAAAGTAGAAATCTTTGTCAATGTAGACAAAAGTTGGTTGCGTTTACGACCTCGCCGATTACGAATTTTATATTAAAATGGACAAATTGAAAATGGTGGATCCAATATGGCAGACCAAATCCTTTAAAAAGTATAATTAATTAGACACAAACCGGTATAATTAGGTTTATGACCTTACTGATTACAAATTTGACCTCAAAATGTACAGATTTAAAATTGCGGATTCATTATGGCGGACTAAATCCTAAAAGTGTAGAATTAATTCGACACAAATCGGTATTATTAGGTTTTGACCTTCGTGATTGACAATTTGACCTCAAAATTTACACGTTCAAAATGGCGGACCAAATACTTTAAAAAGTAGAATAAATTAGAGACAAAAAGGTATTATTAGGTTCTTGACCTTGCTGATTACATACAAATTTGACCTCAAAATTTACAAGTTTAAAATGGCGGATGCAATCCTTGAAAATGAAGAATTAATTCGACCCAAATTGGTATTATTAGGTTTATGACTTTGCTGATTACAAATGTGACCTCAAAATTTACAAGTTTTAAATAGCAGATCCATTTGCAGACAAAAATTTTAAAATTATGGAATTTTAGCAGAAAAATATATTTTGTGTCATGCGTCCGACCCTTCTTCCACTTTCTCCTTAATTTTTCAGAAGTGTTTTTGATTAACAAAAACAATTGTTAATATATCATTTAACAATATTAATTAGGTACCATACCTTGGGAAACATCCTACTGTTCTTGAAGCACAATATATATATTTCTGTGGGGCTAAATGACCACGATGTTCAATCACCTCAAATGAACCAACAACAACAATAATTTACTAGATGTAAGTTATACTGTTTGCAGAATTGTTTCTTGTGAATAGCAAGTAACCACCTCTATAATAGGAGCGAAGAGAAAGCTATGTAGAGCCTCTGGGCTACGTGTATTCCACGAACTGTGAGCAAATGCTCTACTAGGAAACATTGTGAGAATAATTCTCAATTTCTTCATTCCATACGCAGAAAATGTAAATTAAATGCACTAAAATCATCGTTTTATTTACTCTAAGTCATTTGAACATTTGTTTGCCTCTATTTGCGCCAGCATCTTTCATTAAAAACATTCAAAACAATCTATATTCTAATTGCTACCATTACCTGTTGTGACCTCATTTAGGAGTTTGGGACAACGTGATTATCAGTCTCATGCACGTATATACGTGGCAAAACTGCATCATAACCTGTATTATTGTTTTGTCTATATCTCTGTTTGTACTTGTAATTTGGCCTAGGATTGGGAAAGAGTCAGCTGTAGTCTGAATTTGAGTGGATACCGGCATTTGCGTTCAATTAGGTGAGAAACCTTCTCTGGGATCATCAAATTTCATTGAGAGCGAAGTTAGTTCTGTACAAAAGTTTCTTCCTGCCGATCACCACCTACAGCCTTGAAACATGCGTCCCTACCAGCAAGGATGCCAATAAGCTTCAAGCAATGGAAATAACGTTCTTAAGGACAATGGTTCAGAAAACTAAGAGAGACAGGTTTATAAATGAAGAGATATGACGTAAAGTAGGCATCAACCAATCACTCTGTAAATCCGTATCCAACACCAGGCTACGATGGTTTGGGCACCTGAAGAGGATGGGCAATGAGAGAACAGCCCACAGGTGGTTGGATAAGAAGATCAATGGTAAGAGGCCAAGGAAGAAGTGGATCCCTAAGGTTCAACAAGATCTGGAAGGCCAAGGATAAGGACTGGCAATGGATCCTGGATGAAGAAATCTACCTGGATGGACAGCGATGGTGAGCGCTCATATACCGCACCCGGCTGGCTGGACATGGTTACGGATGATGATGATGAGGTGGGAATTGGGCATAGCTATTCTCACAAAAGTCAGTGAACTAGATTTATATATCTTGGAAAGGCTGGGAATCGAGCTCAAGTTCATAGGGGAAGGAGAGTTAAAATCTACCATCAATCCAGGATAGACAATCGCTTTAAGATGGATTATTATTTATTTATCGTATGGCTTTTAGTGCCGGGAGTGCCCGAGGACATTTTCGGCTCGCCAGAGGCTGTAGCTGCTTCAAGCGGACACCCAGAGGGTGGGCTACATGTTCCGTAAAATTTCATGTAGTTCCAAATATCGCTGCCAGATGTCAATGATACCTAGTGATGAACCTTGGAACTTTTGATAGAGTGTTACCACGGAATCTAACCTAGAAATTTTAGCTTCACACAAGTTTAGTCTGTGGAAGGATCTTTTACATGCCATAAATCTATGACATGAGACCGCCGGCTTTACTTCCCCTCCGAAGGAAGGCATACTGAAGGATTTAAACGCTCTTAAAAATCCGACGACTTCGTCCGGGTTTGAACCCGCTATCTTGGGCACAGCAGTTCAGTATGCAACCAACTACGCCACCGAAGCCGCTGCTTTAGGATGGAACAAAGCACAAATCAAAATTCAAAAGCAGGGAGAAAGTCTACATTTCTTCTTGAATATTATTCAATTGCAGGAATTGAATTTGCAAGACCATAATGATGTCAAATGCAGGGTTTGAGCTATTAGATTGGGAAGAGGGCGGCCGTGACTTTAAGTTGGGAACCATCCTGGCATTTACCTGGAGCAGAAATGAGAAACCACGGAAAACCACTTCCAGGATGGCTGAGGTGAGAATCGAAGCCACCTTTTTACAGTTCTGCCTCACGAGGCTGAGTGATCCCCGTTCCAGCCCTCAGACGAGAATTAAATTTCTTGGTAGAGCCGGGAATCGTACCCAGACCACATGGGCGACAGCCAAGAATGCTAACCGTTACACCAAGAAGTGGACCTAGGGTGATTAGATAAGTGTTATTTGCCACCCACTTTAGTTAGGCACATTCGTGGTGACTGACTAAAAATTATTTTTGTACAGTGAAAGAGTAATAATCTGAAATATTATGATCTATTGTTGTGCCAATTTTGGATGAAATATATTTGTTAGTATAGAAGTTACATGTATTTTAAAATTGGACCTATCAGGAGACTTAGAATCATGATGGCAGCACTGACGTATATTAGTTACACCATGTACTATACGTGTGCAAAGTTTGGAGGTGTTGGTTTGCATACTTTCTGATATATTGATATTAGGGTAAAATAATACAGACAGCATTTATTAACAGTTGGCAGCCCTGGTTGTTTCTTAAAATTTAAGATTTGTTCCAATGATTAATATATATGGACCTCTCTAGAATAATGACGAAATTGAGTTTCTAATATCGAAACTTCTAATTAGTTCGAAATATACCTGTCATGATGTAGCCCAATAGAGCACTACAGTTGGATGCCCTGGTGACTGAATATATTCCTAGTTCCATCTCTTAAAGTGCAGAATTCTTAGTACATAAGCCCTCGAGAAAACTATCCAAAATAAATTATAAACAAGCTCTAAATATAAACATCGGGAATGACGTTTAAGTGATATTTGCGACTTGTTTCTGTTTACACTAGATCTGATCACAAAGGTCATTCCTCGACCTCCACATTCCCTCTTGCAAGACGGTGACTAATGACGTGGGAAACACAAGAAGCAGACTGGCGGCACCGTCTCCTGTGTTTCAATTAAGTTGTCGACTATTTACCTTGTAAACCCAGCTACTGTCACGTAGCTCGCGAACTATGTCGTCCTTGCTGAGGACATACACGGTGAGCTACGAGGTTGAATCCTAAGTTCCGAGATGTCATTACAAAATCATTTCTTCGAAATAGAAAGCTCTCGTGCTTTATCCTGTAAGCTCTGAGTTTAGACGTGACCAAATTATTAAAATGAACTGTCATTATATCAAGGTATTATCTGTTATCAACTATCATTATTAGATGTGTTCTTTATTGTCACTGATGGTTGCGAAACTCCTGTTCTTTAGCAGGTTTCTGATTTGCGCAATTCTTGTGAATCAGAAAGTGTTTTACTATACCGCTGTTGTGCAAAGAATAACACACTTATTTCACAAGAGACCTGATTATCCGAAAACCGAACATCCTGTTTGTCCAAATCGAAAATAGAAAAAGAAAACAATTGTTGTTGTTGTGGTTATTTACAATTGATATTGTAAGTTTCAGTCAGTCAAACTAAGATAATTCCAATCATTAGAACATGCAAAAGATTAATCTAAAAAAAGTAGTTCCGTGAAGAACTATACAGCCTATTTCCATACATCCTACTCATATTAATTGTCTCTATCAGCATACAAAATTTTAGTTTGATTGCTGCAATAGATTCGTTGATATTGAGAACCGTCTAGATATTTAAGATGGTCGCCATGTTGCATTTTTATAACAATGTAGGTCATACAGCAATGTACTATTGCATGAAAATTATTGTGTAGGTGTAGTATTAAAACTTCAATCGCATGATTAAGACACAAGAAGTAAAAACAAGATTTTAAAATATCGCACAGCTGCCATCTTGTGGTTATGAAAGTAATTGAAATAAATTAGATGCCAGTGGATTACAATTTGTATAAGCATTTACCGTACCAAGTTTCACTGCACTCAGATGGTTAAATCGCGAGAAACGTCCATTCAAATATTTATAATTCGCGTCGCCACCATGTTGGATTTGTGCTCACCAGGTTATTGAAAGTCCCATAGGTGAACTTATGTTCATAGTTTCTATGATAATAAAACAAATCAGTTTGATTGCCGTAATAGATTCGTAGATATTGAGAACCGTCTAAATATATCGGATGGTCGCCAGGTTGGATTGTTATATGCATAGGCCATAGAGTTACGTACCATTAAATGGAAATTGTTGCGTAGGTTCATTATTCAAACTTTCAATTTGATCGCATGATTACGACACAAGAAATGAAAACTTAATTTTGAAATTTCGCACAGCCGCCTTCTTGAGGTTATGTAAGCAATTGAACTAAATTAGATGCCAGTGCATTGCAATGTGTATAAACATTTACTGTACCATATTTCACTGCACTCAGATGGTTAAACGCGAGTAAGGTCTATTAAAATGTTTCAACTTCGCTGGCCGCCACTTTAGTTTTGTACTTTACAGGCTTCTGAAAGTTACTTAGATGAACTCGTAGTAGCGTCTTTTATCACCGTACAAAATTTCAGCGTGATATCGGTAATAGTGTCGGAGATATAGAATGCCGGTGAAATATTTCGCACGGCTACCATGTTGGATTGGTGAGACGTAATAAAATTTGAAGGGCACGGTTTAGGATCAGCGAAAATGACCTTACCGAGTTTCATTGTAGTCGGTCCTGCTGTTTAGAAGTTATTAGGGGGACACACGCACGCACACAAGCACCCCCACATAAGCACACACACGGACATAAGGTGATCTCATAATAATCGTTTCGGTCGTCTATGGACCAAGTTATTTCAACTGTCTTTTCCTTCTTTCTTTCACATTGGCCCAGTATTCGCACATTCTTTTTCGGTGAGCTTCCTTCCGTTCTTCGGTCCACTACTTGCCGGTTTTCAATATAGGTTTTGGCTGAAAACTCTTTATCTCCCCAAGTTTCTTCTTCAAAGAGTCACGTTCCAAGATGTCCTACTGTGACATCCCCAGTTCTTGTAGGTCTTTTTCCACCTCTGTAAACCAGATCCCTTTGGTTTTCTTTCCCACAAAGTAGGCACAGATTCGATTGGACAATCTTCCAGAGTTCATTCGTGTTAAATGGCCATAAAAGGAGAGTCTTCTTTTGCGAATGGTATCCGTTATTTTCTCCACATGTAGATAAAGTTCATCGTTGTGTCGTCTTCTATACTCTCCTCGTTCCTTGACCGGGCCCAAGATCTTTCTCAGAATCTTCCTCTCTTTGGTCTCGAGTTGTTCTGCCAGGCCTTGCTTATTCATCGCCAGGCATTTGATGCATATAACGCCTCCGGGCGAATAACGGCAACCTATTATTATTAGTAGTAGTAGTAGTATTATATGACTTTCAAAAGAAATCTTTTTTATCATTGTTACGCTCCGGAATGAATGCATCTAGATTAATATTTGAAGTGGTGTATTTGATGTTTGGTAAACAATGTTCCCTATCTATTCCATATTAGTAGAGGATCATTTCATTATTCCAAATTGATATTATTATTGTTATTATTATTGTTATAATTATTGCTATTCTTCTTCTTCTTCTTCTTTCGATTCGGCCATCTAAGGACCACGTCATTTCAACTGCTTTTTGCTGCATCGAGCTTTAACATCCTCCCAGTACTTTCGCATTAGTTCTAGATGCTGTTGTTTCCTTTATGCAATCCACTTCTTGCCAGTTGGAAGCTTTGGCTTTTCTTCGAAACATCGGTGTGCTGTTAGTTTTTGTTTAAGTGTGGCACGTTCCCAAATATCGTTACTATTATTATTATTATTATTATTATTATTATTATTATTATCATCGACAGTAGTGGCTACGCTGGCTAAAGCGCAGCATTAGGTCATGGGGCCAAGCTCTCTGCTGACTCGGTAGACGCGTGGGTTCGAGCCCCACCGTCAGCCGTCCTTGAAATGGTTTTCCGTGGTTTCCCATTTTCAACACCAGGCAAATGCTGGGACGGTACCTTCTGACAGGCCACGGCCGCTTCCTTCCACATCCTTGCCCAGTTTCATTCACCATCATTCATTTAATCTCTCAGTAACTCCTCTCATGAGGTTGGCGTCAGGAAGGGCATCCGGCCGTAAAAATCATCGCCACAAAGACTTCCATCGCATCTCATCCCCGACCCCGTTGGAAAACGGGAATAATAAGGGGTAGTCATACAATCATACATTATTATTATTATTATTATTATTTATTATTTTATTTTACACGTTACAGGCCTATTAGACCACGCGAAGCAATCATGACTTTTTGTTCTTCCTGTCTTTCCAGTACTCTTTCATTCGTGCACTAAAGGCCCTCTTCCTTTCTTCGGTCCACTTTGGTCTTTGGGCTGTAGGTGCAGCTCTCTCTGACAACACTTCCCACTTGTATACTTTGTGTCTAAATACGCTTTTGTCTATGACGTCTTCTGGGTCGACTTGTGCTTTTACTAGATCAATTTTGACTTGCATCATCCAGGGTGTAGTAATCTTGAGCCGCTGTATGTATCTATTATTATTATTATTATTATTATTATTATTATTATTATTATTATTATTATTATTATTATTATTATTATTATTATTATTATTATAAGGCAACGATGTAATTCATAGTATTGGCCCATTCTGAGAACCTTGTTCCAATTGGTAACCATATAAATTCAACACAGCAAGTTTCACAGGAATCCGAGGAGTCGTTCAAGTTATACAGTACCGTATAGGACAGACAGAGAGAGAAAGACAGACACAAACCGAATACATAATACTAATTTCTCATAAATTGGATGGGATGAAATTAGACTAAAAGTCAAGATTTAGGGATTGGTGAATGTGAAAGGTGGAAAAGACAGAATTACCAGGAAAATAAATATCCTAAACACTCGAAAAATCATAGTTACGAGAGTAGTAGACTCATACACAGGGGTGTCACTATCAGTGCCTCAAATCGAACCACCAATCTTCAGACTTACTGAAGCTCCCCATCGCAGTCGTGGCGCGTGATTTAAAGCGCACATTGTCAGAACACTAGTCAGTACAGTGTTGTGTTAGAGTTAAAAATTAATCTCTTTTGGCACCAGATAGCTTGATACCGTTCACAGAGCCTCCCGCACAAGTCACATTCGTACGTGGTTGTCTGGGATATGAAAAGTATTTGTCATGCTTACGCGATGGTGGAACCCATGAACTGCAAAACGTGTCAGCGTGTGACGTAGATCAAAATCGGCACATTTCCATTCGGAGAATGTCATTGCCTCGGTAAAATAGAAATCTCTCCATACCTAATTTTTTTTGGGCTCAAGTTCTGAGAACAGTTCTTTGCATGCCCTTGTAGATGGCGGAAGCATCTGCAATCGAAGTTGCTCTATGAATGGCTTCCCGGTCAGCTCATAAGCTAGTCTAGAGGGTAGAGATTTGAAGACCTTCTTGCTTCAGTGTTGCTTACAAAAATTAAAATTTTTGTAGCTTTTCAGTCGGTCAACACGATTGTGACCAATCAATGGGTGGGGTACAAGATATAGATATATAAATTCCTGGAAACAGTTACATTTACTAGTTAATATTAACAATTAATTGCACCATTTAATAGTGAATAGTATCTAATACATGTATTTTTTCCAGGAGTGTATTTATATATTTACTAGCAGGTACCCGCGGCTTCGCTCGCGATGAAGACAATGGGGACGATGCATTATTGCTGATAATTGGTCTATTCTATTACAGCAATCTCGGCTACAGGTGGTTCCATTTTAATTCTAACAAGAAGTTCCGTGAAGAACTAAAGAGCCTACTTTTCTTAAAATGTAAGATTCATGCCAATGATTAATCTATATGGATCTATCTAGAATAATGACGAAATTAAGTTGGTAATATCGAAATTTCTTAGTTCGAAATACTGTTTACCTGGCATAATGCAGCCTAATAGAGAACTACAGTTGGCAGCCCTGGTGACTGAATATATTCTTAGTTCCGTCTCTTAAGGTACAGAATACAAAATTTTGTTGAAGCCCAATGGATAGCATGGACGTTACATGCAGTTAAACATTGAATCTAAAAGCGCGCGTAAAATCATGTTGGCAACAATGATATACATGTATTGGTCAGAAATAATCTGAAATAATATGATCTATTGTTGTGTCAATTTGGAATGAAATCCATTAGTTAGTATAGAAGTTACATGCATTTTAAAATTGGACCTATCAGCAGGCTTAGAATCATGTTGGCAGCACTGACGTATATAAGTTACTCCAAATTAATATAGAATGTCGGGTACTATACGTGTGCATAGTTTAAAGCTGTCCGCTTGCAAACTTTCTGATATATGGGCATTTGGATTAAAAAATGAGAGTATTTATAAACAGTTGGCAGCCCTGGTGGCTCTTAAGAATACGCTCAGTCATATGTGCATATGTACACATAGCACATAAAAAATTTGGTTGGAATCCAATAAATAGTGTAGAAGGTATATGCATTTAAAATTTGGACCTATCAGCAGGCTTATAATCATTTTAGCAACACTGCCATGTATGGCCTCCTGGAAATTAAACTGCAATATTATTATCTATTTTGAAATAGCTCCCCTTCATACCTTCCAAGATATCCAACATGGAGCTCAAATTTCAATTGCGATTTTTCAGCAGTTGGTAGCACTGACATCATTTTCAAATATGGCCGTGAGATATTCAGGTATAGATCTTTACTCATACCAAATTTTGTTTCGATTGCTGCAGCCGTTTAGGAGTTGATAGGGGAGGGGTTGGGACACACACACAGCCAGCCAGACAGACAGAAGGACAGACAGACAGACAGACAGACAGACACACATTTGCCCGATCTCATAAGTCTACTTTTTCCTCATTTTTGCAAAATGTGAAAAGTAGGCTAAAAATTCTGATACATTGATATGAGCAGCAAAGTGGGAATTTCGTAGAGTTTAGAAAAGTCTGCAGGGTACATTTTTTTTTTTTTTTAGCGTATGGCTTTTAGTGACGGGAGTGTCCGAGGACATGTACGGCTCGCCAGTTTTGTAGCTGCTTGAGACGGACACCCAATGGGTGAGCTACAAGTACCGTTGGGGAGGAAAGTTGGAAGGGAAGGGCGAGGAGTTGGAAGGTAGCGGCTGTGGCCTATAGTTAGGGACCAACCCCGGCATTTGCCTGGAAGGAAGATGGGAAACCACAGAATACAATCTTCAAGGTTGCCGGCGGGGGGATTTGAACCTCCTCGCCTCCCGGATGTGAGCGACTGCCATTAGTCATGCCGTAACGACCACGGCTAACTCACCTGGTTGCAGGGTACAATGTTACCTTATGTGAACAAATTTGAAAAAAAAATTACGTTTTTGGTTTTGCCATCTTCTGTTGAGACATAACGATTTTGTTGTCCGGATACTCGTGAGCACGCCACATACGGTTGTCCATGGGAAAAACTGGTTTTGTCCAAATGCACACCTGCTGCTGTAAGTGCGTGTCATTGCGCTTTGTTAATATTAATTGCGAATACTGTTTGAAGAGGGAACTGCACTCATGCACACTGGAATGGAAAATCGGAATAATCGGAATATGGGGAATTAAAAGTATTTTTCCTTAGGCTATTCAGGGTGTACTTTTCCCTCAACTATCGATGATTTGAACGTCAACATGTCGCTATTAATAGACCAATAGCTAAAATATCTCTCACCTTGGACGCTGATGTACATTGTGCAGCTTCTTCCAGTGTTACATCCCAGGGATTGTAATTCTCCAACAAACCTTTCGTCTCAAATGCCTCTCTAAATAATTCCTGATTCTTGTGTTTTTAGAGATCTTTGAAATACGTTGCCCTCGCACATACTGTAGATGCATTGTCAAAGGAAAACATTCCATGTTGCGAACATGGGCCGTATAACCTGTACCGAAAGCTTTTGCAGATTTAACACCCGGCATATTCTGAACAGCAGTTACTTGAATTCAGATTCGTCAACATTTTATTGTAACTTTCCATGTGTAATATCTATGTACCTCAACATATAGAAGAGTGCTTTCAAAATCACGTCTTGTGTAAATTTTGGAAAAGGTAGGCCTAGTGAATGTGGTTTTTGACCGAGTGGATAATTGCTCGTAGGAATTATTTTCAGTAAAATAGACTGGTTCACAGTTCCCTAAGTTGCATATTGAGGTATGTGATGGCGGGATGCCTTTAGTGTTACGGAAACGGCAACAGCTGCCACAGAGCTTCGTTGCTACTGATGTAACGACCAGACTGATATGTTTGTACTTAACTATACGGGATTTGTGTGCCCTGTGTTTATGAAATTGAACGTAGCTTGATCGCTATCTTTATTTAGTAGTCACTACTGTAGTGTTACAAAATTAAAGGTGGTATTAGAAGGCGCTCTCTCACTATAGTACGTTATTGTAGTCCTAAAACATAGAAAGCTATTAGCCTATTTTCATTTATGAAAAAATAGGCTTATGAGATCACCTTTTGTCCGTGTGCACGTGTGTGTGTGATGGTGTGTGTGTCCCCCTAATTACTTCTAAACGGCTGGAGCGATTTCAATGAAACTCGGTAAGTTCATAGCACTATTCCGGACGACCCCGACCGTCCACTTCAAATTTTGTTATGTCCCACCAATCCAACATGGCGGATGTACGAAATATTTCGCCAGCAATCGATATCTCTGAAATTTTACTGATATCACCCTGGAATATTTTACGGTGATAAAGGGAACTACTAGAAGTTCACCTATGTGACTTTCGAAAACGTGGTGACTACAAAACCAACATGGCGTCCAAGCGAAGTTGCGAATTTAAATAGACGTTTCTCGCGATTTAACCAACCAAACGCAATACAACTTGGTACAGTATATGTGTATACACATTTTAATGCACCGACATCTAACTTCGTTCAATTGTTTACATAACCTCAAGGCGGCGGCTGTGCGAAATATTTCACCAGCATTCTATATCTCTGAAACTATTAGCGATATCACCCTGAAATTTTGTACGTAGATAAAGGACACTACTGGAAGTTCATCTATAAGACTTTCAAAAACCGGTTAACTACGAAACGAATATGGCGGCGAAGCGAAGTTGAAAATTTTAAATAGACTTTTCTCGTGTTTTAATGTTCCAAACGCAATGAAACTTGTTACAGGAAATGTTTATACATATTGTAATGCACTGGTGTCTAATTTAGTTCAATTGTTCTCATAACCTCAAGATGGCGGCTGTGCGAAATTTAAAATTAAGTTTTTATTTCTTGTGGCATGATCATGCGATCGAAGTGAAAGTTTGAATAATGAACCTACGCAATAATTTTCTTTTAATGGTACATGACTCTATGGCCTATACATATAACAATTCAACATGGCGACCATCCGAAATATTTAGATGGGTCTCAATATCTACGAATCTATTACAGCAATCAAACTGAATTTTTTAATGTCCATAGGGGCTATGATCATAAGTTCACCTATAGGACTTTCAATAAGCTGGTGATCACAAATCCAACATGGCGGCGACGCGAAGTATAAATATTGACATGGTCATTTCTCGTAATTTAACCATCCGAGTGCAGTGACACTTGGTACAGTTAATCCTTATACAAATGTTAATCCACTGGCATATAATTTTTTTCAATTGTTTCCATAACCATAAGATGGCAGCTGTGCGAAATTTTAAAATCTCTTTTACTTCTTGTGTCGGTTCTCAATACCTACGAATCTATTACAGCAATCAAACTGAAATGTCGTATGTTGATAGAGACAATTAACCCAAGTAGGATATATGAAAATAGGCTGTATAATACTTCACGGAACTACTTGTTTTTAAATTATGATATAGACATATCTTGAAAGAGGGATGACTGTTTAGATTTCTAATGTTCTTATCGTGTTTTAATAATAATGTTATTGGATTTACGTCCCTTTTAACTACTCTGGCTTTTAGAAACGCCGCGGTGCTGGAATTTTGCTCCGAAGGGGATCTTTAACGTGCCAGTAAATCTACTGCCTTGGTTCCCTTGCATTTGCGCACCCTCAAATGCCAGCTGACTGTGCCAGGATACTAACCTGCAACCTTGGACCCAGCAAGCGAGAACGTTACCGCTGAGCCTCGCAGCTAGTCTATCGTGTTTTAGATAATAATGGGATTGGCATTGCCTCCTATAGGAATAGATGGATAATTGGATAACAGGTCTTGTGCTACTGTTGCCATGGATACGGACTTTCGATTAGTTCATCAGTTTATCAGAGCGTACTGTTGCCATGGATACGGACTTACCATTGGTTCATCAGTTTATCTGAGCGAAGATAGTTTTCTAGGAATATCTTTGAAACTGTTGGTTTTAGGGCTTTAAAATGTGGTTTTCGGTGTCCCATGGGGACCGACCGAGTATTGCTTCTCGCATCGAGGGGTATAAAATGAGCTATGTCCGGTCTTTATGCGACAACTTCGATATTTTGTCCCAGAAAATCAGATTTCAACCCTTTTCACCCCTTTAAAATCGGAATTTTAAAAAATTCTTCCTTAGTGCGCATCTACACTACGGTAGGAACATATCTTCAAAGTTTCATGCAATTATCTCCAGTAGTTTTTCCGCTAAATATTGTCGTCCTAAATGCTCTGCCCACTTCAATGTTCCGAAAATCACAATCTTCCCATTACTTATAACACGTTTTTAAGTGTGGAGATAATCATATGATCTACAAGAAATAAATCACATTCAAAATACCAATAACAGGATAACTCCACACCGGCCGAAGTTACGAATTAAGAACAGCGACTTGATAACTGAACACACTGCGGTACAAATCCTTCAAGAACTCGAATTAAAGGCATTAGAAATCTGCGCTCAACACCCTGCAGCGGCAGCACAAGTCTCACATTTTACACGATCCGAGGCCCAGACCAGTGCACACAGACAAGAATCACCAATATCCAGCGCTAGTGAAGTAGATTGCCTGCCAACACTCCACCCTCTATTGTTGCAGCAACTGCAAATCACAGAGCAGAAGACTAATAATCTGCTAGCGTGCATCACACAGTTATTGGATACAGACACTGTTAAGGCAGACAATCACAGGACAGAAGCAGTTCTAGATATACACACTATTTTGGAAACGGTGAAACAGGATCTATACAGGACAGTGGAAGTAGTCAAGTCCACACAGTACGACAACACACCATCAATCAGTGACGATATATCAGGTGACGAGCCACCTGGTAACGTAACACACGTGTCGTACTCGGGGAGTGAGGCTAATTCCCCTCAGAACAACACAAACGCCTTGTCACACGATAGCAGTGCGAACAGCGTAAACAGATTAGAATCCTTACACGGCCAACGAGAGACAGACGAACAGGAAATGAACAGGCTCACAGAATACCCCATGATCCACCCCACAAAGTTCACGGGGGAAGGCCAGGATCCCGAGGAATACCTCAAGGCCTTCAATAGAACGGCTCGGATCAATGGCTGGAGCGATGAAGTCAGAAAACGGCTCCTCCCTGCATACCTTACGAAGGCGGCCATGACATGGTACGAGCTCCATGAGGACACCTTAGAAGATGCCACATGGGAGGAAATCACTTTGTTGATGAAAAGTGAATTCCAGCTCATACCAGATGATGAGGACCTGTATGACCAAATTCGACAGAGGTCACAGGGACCTAAAGAGAGCGCACAATCATACGTAAACGCAAAATTGCTGATGTGCGACAAATATAACGCAGCTATGACGAATAAGCAAAAAGTCAAGCTGCTAATGCAGGGCCTTAGACCATCCATCGTGGACAAGTTATGCATCATGAATAACCCCACGGTCCAACACATGCTAAACAATATTAAAACAATAGAGGCAGGAAAAAAGATCACGGAAAAAGCTACGGAGAAAGCCGTGAATCAGCATTTTCATCCACAAAAGGACGATACCAACCAGAAGATGGATGAATTAGTCGACAGGATGGAGAAGCTAACGATAGCTGCCATCCAAGCAGGCGGGAGACCGCTTAGGGATGAACACACGGACGCGGAAAAACTCTATTATCCCGAAAGGGACAGGGGGTACACGGAAAGGGGACACTACGAGAGGGAGAAAACATACTACCCTCCACAGCGGTCAACAACACCACATACACACGACAGGCCACACTACCCTCCGCAGTACTCACCGGTCTCATACTCAAACGTAGAGCCAACATACACCTCACGGCGACCATCATCCCCGTACACACCGGAGTACTACCCTGAAGAGTACGACCACAGCATCCCCCGGCGAAGCAGCCCGCCACCGAGCGGACAGGGCTATGTTACCCCACAATACAGGGGAAACGGGGAGTATCGGGAGAACCCGCCCCCAAGCAGGCAAGGCTATGCAGCCCCACAATGTAGGGGAAATGGGGACTATCGGGAGAACCCGCCCCCACGCAGGCAAGGCTATGCATCCCCACAATATAGGGAAAATGGGGACTATCGGGGAAACCCACCCCCAATCAGACAAGTGTATGCATCCCCACAACACAGGGGAAACGGGGAGTACCGGGAGAACCCACCCCCAGGCAGACAGGGATATGCACCCTCCCAGTATAGGGAAAAGGGGAATCGCCGGGAAAACCCGCCCCCGCAGCAGCAGACGTACACCCCACCCTGGCGGAGACGAGAAAACAGACCGCCGGGCAATAACCGCAAGACAATAAACCCACAAAAAGGACGGGAAACCAGAGACACATACACAAAGGGCCCAGAACACTATCCACTCCCCGACGAACACCCGAGGGAGTTTAGGGATGAGGCACCCCGCCGGGCAGACAGGGGGGCAATACTTCCCACACCCAGTTACCCACCGCAAGCGGGGAGTTGGCGCAGCCACCCCGAGGGGGGGGGGGGCGTACATACAGCACAGGGAGACGAACGCCCACGTTTCCAAAAATCACCTAGACGGGGAGGTTCGGCCAGCTGAAAAAGCGGCAGAGGTTCCTCCCCTAACACAACACCAGAGAGGCCCCTCACTTAAACAGACTTGTAAGAGCAAGGGGAAGAAGCAGCCAACTATAGCCAAGGCTGACGATCCGCCCCCGGACCGTTTCCAAACACACCCCGTACAAGGGGACGGCAACTGTCTGTTCAGGGCCATTAGCTTCTTAGTCCGGCATACCGAGGATCATCACAGGGACTACAGACGGAAAACGGTCCAACATATCCTGGCCAACTGGAAAGAGTACCGGGATTTTGTATCGGACGAGCGGGAAAACCCATTCCAGACCAGGGCGGACTACCATAAATACATGGGTAGGGACGGTACCTATGCCGGCGCCGTAGAGGTGACCGCTCTCGGCAAGGTACTTGAAACAAACATACACGTATACACTGACGTGCACTCGCCCCCGCTATTCACGACCGCGGGATTTGACAGGGACCTGCACATACTATTTACGGGGAACCCTAGGGCGGGACACTATACGCCCCTCACAATCGCGCGCGAACAAATCAAGGGCAAACCCACACCCTCTAGACGGGAAACCATACCCCCTACACCACAACACGGGGCGGGAAGTGACTCCACACAGGCGCAGCTCGCGAGCTCACTTGACATAGGGGAGCCAGCAACAGGAGTTGAACTCGCGACCGCCTGGAACAAAAAACGAGGTCACAAGTGCAAACGTAGAGTTAGGTTTGCAGACACACCCTCCCAAAAGGGAGAAAGGAACAACACACCTACACAAAAACTGGGAACTGTCAATACATTAAACGTTCGCCAGAATCCCTGCATATTCACAGCGCGGGCAATGAAGAGAGCAGGCAGTGTACTGAATGGACACATTTCGCTGACCGAGACAAAGAGCTCGAGCCAGGAAATAAGCCGAGAGGCTAAACGTGCCAAGTACAATAAGCGGCCAGCTCCATGCCATTCCAGCACAAATGTCACGCAGGGCATCAATACTGGCGCACACAGTGACAAGGACATTACGCCAGTGGCAACAACAACAACATACAACCCATACAACACATTTTTGCAGGGCAAAGGACTCCAGGTATCGGCACTGACAGTACACACCAGCATAAATGGCCACAGAGTGCAAGCCCTAATTGACACTGGCGCAGCGGTAAGCTGTGTCAACAGAAAACACGTTACCGAAGGGCAGATACACGGTGTCACGGGCGACATCCGGCTGGTAGCGGCCAATGCGCAGACGCTAGAAAACACGGGGGTGGCAAACATACACCTCAGGCTAGACCATTTTGCCACAACACACCCCATGTTCGTTATAGAACATCTTTCTGCGTCAGCTATAATTGGCATGGATTTCCTCGCCAAGTATGAAGCTAGCATAAATTTTGCTAGCGGCAAGATGCTTTTAAATCCACGAGCACCAGGCTCCTACATTGAACACAATCAGCAAACACACTGACACACACACAGATAAGACGGTCAATCAGACTCACAGACAGGACCTGACACCGGAGCAAAATAGAAGGCTCAAGGAGCTCCTGAAAGCCAATAGGGATATCTTTGCCCATTCGCTGAAAGATCTCGCAGTGACAGACCTTATCGAACACCACGTCACACTCACCAGTGACCGGCCAGTCCACCAGCCCCCCTTCAGGGTGAGTCAGAAGGAGAGACATTCTATCGACACTCAGATTACAGAGATGCTCGAAGCGGGGGCCGTAGTCCCGGTAATTTCGAACTACAGTGCACCGGTCTTGCTGACCAAGAAACGGGATGGTTCCCTCAGGTTCTGTACTGATTACCGTAGGCTCAATAAGTTAGTCGAAAATGACAGTTATCCACTACCAAGGGCCGACACCTATTTGGATGCCCTCGGTGGGGCTAGCTGGTTCAGCTCGATGGATTGCTACAGTGGATTCTATTCAATCCCCGTCTATGATCCGGACAGGCACAAGCTGGCGTTCGTTACAGAAAACGGCCTCTATACCTACACATGGTTACCAATGGGCCTCCGTAACGCCAGCCAGACCTTCCAAAAGCTAGTGGATAAAACATTTTCAGGGCTAAAATGGCGCTCAGTGCTAGTCTACGTCGATGACATAACGGTCTTCTCCAACACCTTTGACGAGCATCTCGTACATTTGGAGGAGGCTTTCGCAAGGATCAGAGAGGCCAAATTAAGGCTAAAACCTGCGAAGTGTCAATTCGCCAGACTGCAGATTAACATATTGGGCCATAATGAAAACAGAGAGGGCATTATTCCCGACCCAGCGAAGACTGACGCAATAACGGGCATCCCAATGCCCACAAATTTGAAACAATTGCGCAGCTTCATTCGTCTCGCCTCTTATTACAGAAAGTACATTCACAGGTTCGCGGACATCGCCCATCCCCTAACCGAACTCACACATGAGAAAACGCCCTTCAACATTAAACAGGAACATATAGATGCCTTCAACACACTGAAGCAACTATTGACCACCCCACCATTACTGCAACACTTCCATAGTGATAGGCCCACATTTTTACACGTGGACGCAAGCCAGTACGGGCTGGGAGCGGCCCTATTACAGGAAGATGCAGAAGGGCGCATACGGCCAATAGCTTATGCTAGCAGAAAATTAACGGCCGTCGAAACTAGATACTCTGCCACAGAGCGGGAAATGCTGGCATTTTCATGGGGAGTGAACTATTTTCGGGTATACCTCTATGGTATCCAGTTCACGGTAGTGACTGACCACGCTAGCCTGCTTTTTTGGGACAAATTCAAAAACCCAAATTCGCGGCTCAATAGGTTTATATTCCGCCTGAATGAATATAACTTCGTGGTCAAGCACAAGAAAGGCGCTACACACCTAGATGCAGATGGGTTGTCTAGGCTGCCAGTAGCCGATCCCCCAGATGACAGTAAGGACCACGAATGGGACATGCCCACTTTTGCCCTGACGGTGGTTAACATCAAGCAGGAGCAAGAACGTGATCCATATTTGAAAGGCTGTCTAGGCAATTTTTTCTAGACAAAGACGGGGTACTGAAATTTAAACCCACAGCCATGCACGATTATGCACCTATAGCGGTTCCGGAGTCATTGAAAGAGAGTATTATGACCGGACACCATAATAGCCCAATGGCAGGGGCACATTTGGGTACGCATAAAACATACCATAGAATCCGGGACAAGTATTACTGGGTAAACATGAAGGCCGACATAGACACCTTCGTAAAGGCTTGTCACACTTGCCAGCGATTTAAGGCAAGACCTGGCAAGCCTCATGGATTACTCAACCCTATTCCCGTAGGAGAGCTATTCCATAGAGTCGGGATAGACGTGAAAGGCCCCATCACTACATCTGAAAAAGGCAAAAAATATATACTTGTGGCCACAGAGTATCTCACCCGGTATATGATTACAAAGGCTGTTCCCAAAGCAGACACGAACAGCATAGTCGAATTCCTATTTGACATAGTCACGCGATATGGCCTATTCCAAACCCTACTATCCGATAGAGGGACTATTTTCACCTCGAGAGTGCTCCAACAGTTTTTGGAGGTGCTAAGGATAAGGGCATACACGACCACGAGTTTTTCCCCACAAACCAATGGACTCACGGAAAGTATGAACAAAATAATTGGAATAGCGTTAGCAAAGTTCACGGGGGACACAGAGACAGACTGGGATAATTATTTGCAGCCCATTACATTTAGTTACAATACTTCCATATCCACGGCCACAAAATACTCTCCACACTTCCTGTTGCACGGATATACACCTAGAAGTCCCATAGACAACATATGCATCCCACAGGACACTCTCCCAGACAACGCAGCCCAGCTAGAGCACTTGCAGATATCTCGCATGGACGCCAGAAAGAACATAGCCGCGGCACAGAAAAAACAAAAAGAACGGTACGACCGGCAAAGGAAGACCGTAGAATACACACCCGGGCAATTGGTTATGGTTTCCAATTCCGCCCGTAAGGAAAATGTGTCCGAGTTCCTCCTGCCACGTTGGACAGGTCCCTTCAAAGTCTGTAGGAAGGTATCTGACCTAAACTATATAGTCAAAGTGTGCCATGGGCGTAAACTCATCAAGGACACTATACACACCCGCCGTATGAAGGCATATCACACCCGAAAAACAACACCTACACGTAAAGGCGGGAACACTGTCAAAAGGAAGGGAAATGATTCCACTGGCAGACGTGAAAAGAAAGCCAAGAAATAGCCTTAGAACCCCGATGACCTCACCGGGATACGAACCTAACACTGCCAAAACTGTCCCGGAGACACAGGCCCAAAAGGCAACAGGAATGATCACCCAGGACAAAGACGGTCTTGAACCCGCGACCTTCTGAATACCAAGAATGCAAGGCCGGGTAACTATCCAATTGGAGGATAGAGCAATAAGGGACAGTCACACTAACAGGAATATATTCACCCCACGCCTACAATAACACAAAATTTGGGGACACAATATATGAGCAGAGGTAGGTTCTTTTCCATTACGAGGAACCCAAGACACACTGTATATGCAGACATTAGAAAGGCGCGTCAACAAACCTACACACATTGTCTTGGCACATGTGGCAAGCGGGTCGCCAGACAAGCAAGCAAGTACTTCCTACACAATTGAAACGTAATACTATCGCAGTCAGCGATAAGGCGTAATGGGACAGCCGACCTTCGCGTGCGCCAGGCAGACTAAGAGCGCTCTGCTCCGGCGTAGTATACGCAATCATTCACGCCATTTTCAAAGCCCGATAACTCCCGAAATTAGGGTACGAGTGTCGTCCCGAATGGCATAAAATACTCACACTAACGTATATTTTCATACGCGTGTCGCAAACATACAACACACGCGCCATGGTACATAAAACACGAAAATTGTAATACCGAGGCCTTAGACCAAGGCATGGGCGAACACACAGAAACACGATACAAACGCGCCAAAGAGGACGCTAGCCAATGGCATTTTTGGCGCGAAAACACAATCAGAGGCGACACACAGGAACAGAGCTGGAGAAGGCGATGATGAGGCCTGACCCAGTTAACTGACTGACAGACGTAAGGTTGAAGCATCGATGGCTTGACGCGGGCAAACGTCAAGATCTAGGGGTGCGTCTAGCCTACCCCCCTTGTCGGAGACAGTTATACCCACACTGCGCCACGGTCATCGAAGCCAAAACCTGCAGGGGAGACTTTTGACGGCTGGTGGGGAATTAGCCAGCTCCACACTAGACTCAGGAGACAAACCTAGAGACGACCACGCTAGGACTAGACTTCTAGTTAGTATGTAACTTAAGTAGAGCTTCCATGGCGGGAAGTTAGTCTTCCATTCACGTGAAGTGAAGAAGGATCTCAGGATTCAGCGGGACCAATCCTAGATCCGCCAAGTCCTTGTCCCGCGAGGCAAGGTGAAGATGATCTAAGAAATAATTGATAATATATGAATAATGAATAATGCGTATGGAATGAATTAAATGGATGACACCGGGTCTCCAGAGCTTAAATGGTCACGCACCGGGCGGCCAGAGATATTAAATAGGTATGTAACGGGCTGCCAAAAGGGGTTTCGTAGGCAAACCCAATAATAAATATACAAACAAATGATAAATGGAGAATAATTCCGACAGAGGCAAATATAACAACGACGAACAGGATAGCCGGGCGAGGCGTTTGCTCTTTAGCAGCGCAGTCGCCCAGAATTTTATTAATTACTATTAATTTATTAATTACTAATAAGGTAATGTCGACAACTAGTATTAAGACGGAGGGGACTACGAGCCATTGCTGGGTTCCGGTCTCAGCAATTGGTTACAAGGGCCCCCGGTAGAGAAATCGACCGGACGAGCCTCCATCAAAATTCTAGCGTATAAGTTACAGTGCCATTTCAAAGGCAACTTAGATTTAAGCAAATTTAATAAGCACTGTTACAAAACAGTAGCTATACCACATTTCGGCATTAGGTTAAGGTCCACCTCGGCATGTATATACAGGATATTTTTTCATTTAGTATTAATTAATATAGTTTAGGTCAAACTTTTTTAAAATTAAGATAACAGCGCTCGGCACCTGGTAACTAAAATCCGTTACCAGGGTAAGCCCGACAATACATAGAATAAATAGTATTAAGATAACACGATCGGCACCTGGTAACTAAAATCCGTTACCAGGGTAAGCCCGACAATACATAGAATAAATAGTATTAAGATAGCACGATCGGCACCTGGTAACTAAAATCCGTTACCAGGGTAAGCCCGACAATACATAGAATAAATAGTACTAAGATAGCACGATCGGCACCTGGTAACCAAAATCCGTTACCAGGGTAAGCCCGACAACACATAGCATAAATAAGATTAAGATAGAACGCTCGGCACCTGGTGACCAAAATCCGTTACCAGGTTAAGCCCGACAATACATAGGCTAAGCTAGACAATACATAGGCTAAGCTAGACAATACATAGGCTAAGCCAGACAATACATAGGCTAAGCTAGACTAACATAGGCTAACCAAGATTAAGTTAGATTTAGATGGCACCATAGGCACATGAAAAGGCATGCGCAAAACAGAGATGAAGGGTATATGACAACTGTATGTGATCACAGTAATCCATTACATCTTTTGCAGGTTCACAAGGAGCTAACGTGAATGAGCACGATGGCGCATGAAAGACACTAACATATTTAATTTTCAGGAAGGCAGACACATATGAATTCACCCCTTGTAAATATATCCCCCAAACAAACATACCTTACACTAATGATCACACACACAAACACATTACTCATCGGTTTCTGTTGCACCCTTAAAGGTGACAACGTCAGCGGCCAGCAGTGAACAGTATACGTGGGATGCTGAACATTGCTGAACGCAAACACATCTTCACACGCAAATGAAGCGTGACTTCAGGATCTAAGGGCGGCACGGAAGTTGTAAGTGCCGAACCTTCGACCCTAAGGTGGAATTCCGACCCACGACGGAAAACCACGAGGTTCCATAATAAGTATAGCGAAAGAATAGCGGACTAGCCACTAAATCGCACCAGGAACAGCTGAGTAAGGAATGGTATACAAGGCATGATGGTAGAGTGCGCACGAGACTAAGAGGTATAGATAAATGGCCACAGCGAAAGATCTCTAAGATATTGTACAAAAAACAAAATTGTAACTATAGTTATAAGGCAAGAGTACACAAGCAAAGGTAGGATCACCGTATCCAGAAAATAACATTACCCCAGCATTATGGACACCACTATTGATAACATAAATATAGCGCCAAGCGCACACTCACATTGTTCTATTGTACTAGCATGATTATTATTATTATTGAAATTATGATGATTATTATTACTATCATCATAACCAATGTATCCTATACTGTATCAAAAACGTTACCACAGTCTTACATAATATGTCACACCATTTAACACTGCCACACGGTGAACACACTTTTATTTCTTTCCTTTCCATTCTAATAACGACAAAACTTGTGAAGGTGTCCCGTTTTACCCCAACACAATAAACCATTTTATATATATTCCATTAACTTATACCATGGGGCACCTGTTTTTTCTATTTTCCTCCATCTTTTACATAATACACTGCAGGGAGCAATTTTTTTCTCCAACACAGCGCCGGACGGCACAACCACCCGTCCAGCTATGGTTTTTTCCTCCCTGGATAATACCAACATATATATATGATGTCAAGATCATGTATTTTTTTTGTATTTTTATTATTACTATTTCAAATGTCAACTTTTAAAATCAGCAATTCTAGATTAACTATGTATAACTATGTACACCCAAAACCTACCCCTCTGAGCACACGCTGGACTCACATCACCACGACATCGCTACACCTACACGACACCGACACGGAAGACAAAGAAGAAGAGGTACGAGGAGAAACCAAGAAGAAACCATCACATCGACACCCCCACTCTACTTCCCGTTCGCGAGGACGCGAACTAATCGAACTACAGCCCGGGGGGGCAGTACCCCCTGAGAGCCACCCCCATCTTTTACCAAAACCACCCCAACTGGCAACACCATAAGACCAGGACATTATCTATACACAGCAAGTGGCGGCCGCCTAAGCTAGGAGGTTAGCCAACTGCTTGCCAAACATACACAAACATTTACACTTACAACTATCTGGGGCAGCTACATTTACGCAACGCTGACCAAGCAGCGCCGGAAGGTATAAGAATGGAGTCCAAACTGGAGCCATTATCTGTTCTACTCTGTGCTTCGCCAGTGGCCCTGTCCGACGTCTGTTCCAGTTTTATCACCAGGTGAG
Source organism: Meconema thalassinum (assembly GCA_946902985.2). Taxonomy (NCBI): domain Eukaryota; kingdom Metazoa; phylum Arthropoda; class Insecta; order Orthoptera; family Tettigoniidae; genus Meconema; species Meconema thalassinum. Next base: position 457,416,661 of record OX336388.2, read on the forward strand.
ATTCAGCCCGTGCTCAGACTCGTTTAATTCTTGTAAACACCTACCCCTAACTTGTACACACAAATTGTATCTTTTACTTGTCTAAATTCCCCAAGGGGGACATACCAATCTACATCTACTGACCAATAAATACATGGTCAGTAAGCTACACTTGCATTACTAATTACACTCCACTTCACATCCTCATACCCCACCTGACCTTCGTCACAATTGCCCGTGACCGTAGAAGCCAGTAATTGCTTTGTCAGACTACATTGTACTCACAGCACGCGACTCGACTGCATAGCGTCGAGCCGCTGACTTAGCACGTCTATTGTATTACTCATTCCGCCCAGCTGGCAGGCCGGTATAGTAGCCTGCATTTAGAGATCCATCCCCTAGCAGACACTCGCATCTTGCAGGGACACCCCCAAGAGATTAGACATTAAACACCAACACACAACACTAGTAAGCTCTCCCAGCTACGGGAAGCTACTCTCACCCAGGAACAGTCTTCTAAATTAACACAGTAACACAACCGTGTTTTATCCCAACTACCCCCTAACCAAGGGATTAAAACAATATTACTATGTATAACGTGGTTGTGACCATTAGGTTATCTAGTAACTTATCATGTTATGTGTACTACTTACAAATGCACATATTGGTTGTAGCATATGCACATTGTACTGTGATCAGAATGTTGTGAAATTGAATACGAGTATCTCAAAAATAAAGCACACAAATGTTTTCTAGTTATATCTTAATGCTGCAACCAATATGTGCATTTGTAAGTGCACATATCATAAGTTTTCGCAACCATGTTATACATTGCAATACCACCAGCAATAGCTGATCCAGATACAATTATCGTTGGAACAATTTCATTTTTCAACTCCGATGCAGATGAAACCTGCTGGACACAAGAGAGCATAGCATTAATACGATTAAAACTTTTATGCAAGGAATCGTTCATTAAACTACACAAAATGATATAGGCCTACATACTAAGTTAAGAGCTTTGTGGAGTAAATAAATATTTCTTTTGGAGCTATTTGAACAACTACAATGAGAATAAGCTGGCAAATAATGGTTTGGCAATGGCAGATATAGAGCATAGACATCTCAATTCCTCTATCGATGTTAACAAAATCACTACAGTTCATCGCAACTCCAATGGCACAGTCTAAATACAACAACTTCTAAGTATTTTACATTCAAATACTATGGTATATCGCTGATCCAGTTTTGAAGAATTTGCTAACACCCAAAATACGAACCAATAAGGAACTTTAAATTAAATTATTTTAAGGATATCAATTTCTCTTAACACTTGGTAACCTAGTTCATAATCCATTTACGCTGATACTGAAGAAGGTATAGTACCGGTATCAATGTAATGCCAAAACATGTAGCCTACATCGTTTAATAAATATTACATCATAGTATTGACAAGGCGGTGGTTCATCAAATGTATCACCAGCCAATATGGTTAACTATTATCACAATAAAATGGTAAATATATACGCATTCTAATAAATTTGTCCATAATTCACGCGTAGGCTATAATGGTCGACACAGCTGGAATTTTACTATATAAATCGTGATCTAATAAAGGGTACGGTGGGTTATAGAATCCGTAGCGGAGGAGTAAACTAAGTTACCGTACATAACTTCCAGATTCAATTTGTATCATTACAGAAGGTAGTTATTTTGGCTAATATCCTTAGCAGTCTATAACCCACCCACCTTTCTCTTTTTTGATCACAACTTATATATATTCCATCTGTGTCAGGCATTATCCGCGTGAATTATGCACAAGTACAGTATTGCCAACCCCACGTATATGGTACCAATAATTACTAGATAGCACGGACCGACCTCATGACAGGTGTATTTTGTAGGAGTATCTTACATGTTGGCAACACGAACGTGACGTCAATGTATGCACCTAGGTAACAGTTGAAGAGACCTCATGCGCTTGAGGAACATGGCTGCCATCGTTGAATGGGCAAGAAACAAAAGCACAAACTTGTACTATAATGAGCCTCATTATATTTTCTGACATATAATATTTAAATTTCGCCAGGATCGAACATAAACATATTAACCAATCTTCTTTCCACTGTTTTATGACTTAACACCCCTTCAAAACTGATTAGCATTTATTTTAGTAAGACACAGAAGCTTATTTATTAATGTAATGGACATCTGAGATTGATGCAACCCATAAGATTGCCACTCTCACCTTTCAGTAAATAACTAAAATTTTAAATCTGCGACTAATTCACATGTGAGTCCACTTGGTACCATCACATCGATCATAAATACCCACAATCCCACCAAATTGCTTGATATTTGGCAAGGGGGTGGAGGTGGGAGGTATCCCTCCTCCAACATAAAAGAAAAGATGGAGCCACATATTAGGCCTGTACACATTATCCAATAAAAATTCATTAATTTCATTACCGGTAATTCATGGATTTGGACCAAGAGATCTTACAAAATTTATGATTAGGGAATATTTCTTCCCAATAATTTCTATTACACAACAATTCAAGGGTAACTCCAGCATATCTTCTAGATATGGTGCGTGGTTTTGTTACTGGTTCTGCAGGTATCATCCTTCTGAAAGATGTATCATCATTTCTAATTCTATTCTTACTCTTTTGCCAGAGAGAAACAGTTTTGCAACGCATGAATACAGTGCTGTAGCTGCTGAATTTTCTAAAAATAATTATGGAATGATGGGAAGAAACATAAATATAGCCTATTCTAAATAACAACATACGCACAAAATGAAACCATTCTGATGAACTTAATAATCTTCAAATTAAGAGTACAAATGCGTTCACCATTTGGGGCTTCGTTCATTTGTATATTTTGACCAAAATTTAGACCTCTGAAATAAATTTTAATGTTGGACTTTGCTCCACAGAACAAGAGCACACAGCCACCCACAGGACCAGTGTGTGTTAAGATTTTAGAACTTGTAATTACAGTTCTACATCAGTAATGGCATTACTACCTATTCTACCAACTGAATAGGTACTTGCCACAGCTCCAGTAACTAACATGTACAAGAACTGATCTTTTTTGAATACGGTACCAATAATAATTTGAAATTCAAGGAAGGGGAAAATATTAAAGCTTCGACACGTTGTCAAGAATCATGACATTTTTAATCTACCGCAATGTAAAATGAATTATTAACACACCTCAAGAACTTGAGTACACATATGCAATAGGCTCATGGTACTGGACGTATCTCTGCAAGATGTAATGAAGTTGAAAACATTACGGTAACATAGACTCTTTCCTGGTCATTTCTTAGGAAAGTAGGCCTAATTGCCACATTCCTCTGCTATTTCGAGAACAGCAATTTACGATTTGTTTGTTCCCAGAATTTGGTAGGCCTACCTGTGGGATAAATAATAGTGAAAGTTAATTAATATGTCAAGTGGAATGTCACCTGTACACTGCGTCTAATATAAATTCAAAACTAGTCTACGGTATATTTTGCACACGCAGAAACACGTTTTTACTTAAATTCTTAAAATAACCTTACTTACTTGGCGTAGCAGAAGAAGAACTCTTCACTTCTCATTACCACGAAGACAATTTGATATAAGAAAGATGAGAATGAACACAAAATTAGCTTATTTATATACGGCCAATATTGTTTACAACATGCAACACATATAAACAGAGCGACCATGATCATGATCAATGCCGCCAACCCAGTAGAAATAATGTTTATTTAATGATAAGTGCCGTAATTATCGTCTGTGAGCAAGATAATTACAAGGAAATGTCAATTAGGAATTATGTGTATATTTATTGACGAAATATAGTGATATGTTTGCAATTTAATTACAACGTTGTATCATGCATATGTTGGCAACACGATATACAGCGCTCCAAACGACTGACTGACGTACTACACCGATGGTTCCAAATAAATCCTATCTGGTTGACACCCCCTGGTCAGGACATCTTGCTTTAGGCACAATCGTGTTGACCGACTGAAAAGCTACAAACAAGTTAATTAATTTACAGGGGGTGGATTTCGAGAGACACATAGGAGTCTTTTAGATATATCGCTTTGATTTTCTAGATTTCTATGAGGTTGTATTTAGTGTGATGCAACCATATTAAGTCTATTCCATAGGTACTATACGCATGATAACCTAATATTTGTATGCATAGCCTATATCATTATTAGGGGGGGGGGGTGATTTTTAGCATTTTTAAATCAGAAATTTGCTTTTTGGTTTGAACATATAGCATTTTGTAGCTTTCATACATTCGTAATAGCATTTTATACAATTTTGAAGAAATAAAAGCACAAATTTGAGATAAATCTAACAAATGAGTAATTTTGAATTGACATTAATGTGCAATCAAAATCACACTTGTAAAAGGTTAATAGGGAGGCAAAAATGCATGAAGTATTTATTTTCAATTGATTAGGTTAAAGTAACACAGAAGAAAATTGTTTCAAATCAAAGTATTACATAGAAAGAAAATTATACTGATGCAAAATCAGAATAATACAGAGAAAATACACAAAATTAACTCAAGTCTTGCTTCAAAATCCACCAAAGTTGGTAAGTGCATGGAAGTTCATGAATCATTAACGTTGTCAAATGAAATCTTAGAGGTAAACTCAGCAATTTTTCGAGGTTTGTGCCATGTCTTGTGTGGGGTTTCGCCTAGGACACCAAGCTGGCTCATCGGTGGGCTCTTGGTGTCCTGCCCGGACCCCCACAGGAGTAGCGAACTGCACGCTACCTCCCTTTTTATGAAACGCACCTGCGCCTCTTTACTGCGAGAGCTAAAAGCTCAAGCAGTCATAACCTCCCTATGAAGGCTTGCAAAAAGATGGTATGTTGGCTTTCACGGCCAGTGAATTAAAACTCAGCAATTTTTCTAGGTTTGTGCCGTGTCTTGTGTGGGGTTTCGCCTAAGAGGTAGTGCGCAGCTCGCTACTCCTGTGGGGGTCCTGATGGGGACACCAGAGACCGCTGATGAGCCAGCTTGGTGTCCTAGGTGAGACCCCTACACAAGACATGGCAGAAACCTTTTAGAGCTGTTTTATTGATAGTTTCGGTTTCACCCTCATAGCACTTGTTCACTTCACCTACGCGAAGGAAATTAAAGCGACGGACGGGCGGGCAGAATGTGCAGGAGGGGTTACTTTCCACATTCAAGACCGGTGGTCAAGCCGTCATAAACATTTCAGGAGTGTATAAACTCCTCATTTGAAGTTTCCATACGAAAAGAAGGAATAAAAAACGTTATGTTTAAAACATCGTGGATTTCGTATTTATGTTGCATTTTGGTATATTTTTTGCATTTTGTCGATTTCTCAAAACACATTAAAAAGTGGTTTACAGGTCGCAAAAAGGGAAAATACAAGAGTGTAAGCCATTATGAGCATTTCGTGCTTTATCATATTTGCGAACAAATACCACCCCTAATCATTATGTCATAGTGGACTGCCGGTATAGCATTCAGATTACTGCTAGCAATATGTCCATAATTCATGAAGACGGTTTTTAGTACGGGATCTTAACGTGTTTCTACATTTTTAGCTCACTAACAAGCCATAAGGTATGTCATTCCTGGCATTCTTGAGCTGTTTATTGTTCGCGTGAGTGAATGTTATTGCGACACAATATCAGCTGAGCGAAGGCTGTCTCTCTATAAGGTAACGAGGGAAGGACACCGCTCGAATCCCGATCAAGGCGGTCAGTCCTCCCGACCGCGACACTACATCACGTCATGTCATGTTTATGTTCTTACACAAGTTATACCAGTTCTATATTTAAACTGGTCCCCGCCTTATCCGACATTTGTTTGTTATTAATTGCCTTCAGATTGTTGGCGTTCTTGAAACACGTTACATTTAGAACATAATTATATAATAATAATAATAATAATAATAATAATAATAATAATAATAATAATAATAATAATAATAATAATAATAATTACCGTGACTAAGATCAAAGATGCCCTAGCAAAACTGCAGACAAAATACGGGAAGATCAACAGAGATGAAAAAATTAAATACTTGGGAGAGATCATCATGAAAAGTGGACTGGACAAAGAAGCACTTATGGAACGACTACGCAAACTCGAAATAGCCTATCAAACATAGCGCTCAATATACAACAAAAATTGTCTGACCAAAAATAATAAACTACGTCATTACGAAACTGTTCTGAAGCCAGTAGTTATGTATGCAGCCGAAACCCTATCCCTAAATGATAATAAAGGACTCCTTGAAGAACTGGAGAAAAAAGAACTGAAAATCGTTAGAGGTATAATGGGATCAAATTACAAGAATGGCATCCACTATAAAAACTCCAACAAAGAAGTCTACAGTGAAATAGAGAAAATTTCAGCAACGATCCGTAAGAGGCGGGCACGGTAATACGGTAATCTCAAACGAATGGACGGAAGCAGGCTGACTAAACAGATTTTCCATTTCTTTGACTCCAAACCAAAAACCACAATGCCCTGATTTATGAATACCAATGGTGACCTCAAAATGCTCCATCTAAATCCCGACGACGCCTTCAATAGAGATCTCTTCCGCAAAAAGATACTGACTAATGGGCTAACCCGAGATGAGACACCAAGACCGAAAAGAAGACAAGGTACCACCCGGACAGCGGAGTACAAGATGGCCCACTCACAGAGAATGGGAGAATTCTGGGCCCAGAGGAAAGCGAAGCAAATTGCCAAGTGTAGCAAGACTTAACGTGGTCCTAGATGGCCTCAACGAATTATTTATAATATATATAGGCCTAACATATATGGCAATTAACTCAAGGAAATGTTGGTTTGAATCCCTTTAACAGTGGGGTGGAATTTTCACTTGACAAATCACTTTCAATGGACAAGAATAGATCCGGTGACCTCAATTAACTGGGATAAACCGTTAAGAGTTTATTTTTATGGTGATGATATAGCACAGAGGCATATCCGCCTGTCTTCTACCCGGACGACTGGAGTGGAGAATGGAATTTTCATCTGAAAGATCGTGTGGTATCTGGAAGAGTATAAGGGCTTAAATCTACGACCAGAACCAAAATGAACTAAGTTGGATCCCAACTGATTGGCATAAGCCGATGAAGTAATACTAATAAAAAAATAAAAAAATAAATGATATTACGTATATTATGATAATTATTATGATTATTATTATTATTATTATTATTATTATTATTATTATTATTATTATTATTATTATACTTGTTTCCTTCCAGCCAACTAAGGACCACGTCATTTCAACTGTTTCCTTTCAGCTTTAAAATTGACCCAGTATTCCCTCATTCGTAGACGGTGTTGTCCACGCCTTTCCAGTTTTCACCGTCGGTTTAGGTTGGAAATTCCGATGTTCGAAGAGTTTTCTCTTAAACTGGATATTTTCATGTGCAGATTTTTGTATCTCAATGATCCAGCCTCTCTTTGTCTATCTTTCTTTCTTTCTTTCTTTCTTTCTTTCTTTCTTGGAGAAAAGTAAAAATGGGACAAGTTAATCGAGTTGACGTCATTCGGGTCACGTGACCATCAAACGTAATCCATCTTTTCAGCAACGCGTCGGTAATTATTATAATAATTATTATAATTATCTATCCTTGTCCATTGAAAATGATTTGTCGAGTTAAAATTCCACCCCACTGTTAAAGGGTTCAAACCAACATTTCCTTGAGTTAAATGCCAGAATTACCGGTATATCTTATTTTAACTGTCGAGTCAACTTTTGTAGACTTTTTTTTTTTCTTTTAGCGTACGACATATAGTCCTTGGAGTGCCCGAGGACATGTTCGGCTCGCCAGAGTTTGTAGCTGTTTCTATGTGGACACACATGGGATGAGCTACAAGTACCATCACGTGTGGAGTGTTGTCTGGGGAGGAAAGTGTGAATGTAAGGACGAGGAATTGGAAGGTAGTGGCTGTGGTCTGCAGTTAGGGACCAACCCCGGCATTTGGCATGGAGGAAGATGGGAAACCACAGAATACCATCTTCAAGGTCGCCGTTGGGGAGATTCAAACCTTCCTGCCTCCCGGATGTGGGCGACTGCCTGTAGCCACGCCGTAACGACCACGGATAACTCACCTGGTTACACGGGGCTGATGACTAAGGAGGTTTATGACCCTAGATGAGCAACATCAACATATTTATTTTTTTATTTTTTTATTTATTTATTTTTGGACATCTGTGTCATTCGAGAAGGGAGCACGATGGTAAACTGGTAGTAAATATTAACGCAGCAAAACACCAGATCAGGTATTTCGACAGGTGTAGGCATGCTTGAGATCCCAAAAATAAAAACCTGAATGCTGACTGATGATGTGCGCAACACCACCAATCACTCGCCAAGGAAATGAAAGGCTTTGACAGAGCATCCATTGTCTTCATTTGTAAAACTCGGCACTCTAACACCTCATAAAACTCGTGAGTACAAGTTTGATGAGATTTAGTAGGACATGTCAGAGCATGTTTCGAAGGTATGTTCTTCAGTTTGACATAAACAGTATAGTTCCAAATATTGGACTGCTCCTATGGTCCCTTATATTGAAGTGAACATTAATCTCTTATATATAATCCAAAATTGACTCATCACCGCAGGGCTCAAACCACTAGACCTAGAAAGCTGAAATTTTGCATGTTGGTTGATCCGAGTATGTAGAGGCTCACTAAGAAACGGTTTTTGAAAATTCAATTTGAAAGTTACTTTTTTCGGCCCTTTGGCATTGACAATCCAAAATTGACTCATCGACGCAGGGCTCAAACCAGTAGACCTAGAAAGCTGAAATGTTGTATGTTGGTTGATCCGAGTATGTAGAAGCCCACTAAGAAACGGTTTTTGAAAATTCAATTTGTAAGTGACTTTTTTCGGCCCTTTGGCACTGAGCAAGGACAGTCGGTACAAAGTTCGGATTTAGCTCATTTTAAGCCGCCAGATTCGAGAAACAATACTCGGAGGTCCTGTAGGGAACCCGAAACACACTTTTTAAGTTCCTAAAATGAACGGTTTCGGAGATATTCCCAAATAACTGTGTTCCCTCTGAGAAACAGGCATCGTTACTATGGCAACCGCTGAAATTTCGCAGACCGGGGATATTCTTCTGGCAATATCTCGAAAACCGTTCGTTTTAGGGCCTTAAAACGCTGGGTTCGGTTCCCACTTCTAACCACGAACGTTGCTCCTCGCATTGATACTCGTAAAATGAGATATATTTCATTTATAGAGGTTGCTTTTGGGGCTCGGATACGATCCTGATTTTGAGTCTAATTTTATACTCTTTCAGCTGGTTGTTGTAAGCGAGCTTTCAGAAGTTTACTCGAATTTACAATGTTAAGATACTTTCTATTTTGCACGGTATGCTTTCATTTTCTTTATAAATTTGTTTTTTGTTAACTGAATATTTTTGTTTGCCAATTTTGATCTGCTCTTTTTCGTTTTTAACCATGATCTGCAACGTATATTCACAGTCGAATGTGTCGTATTCTACCGGCTGTCACGTTAATTATTATTGTTTCTTAATTACTATTACTGAGGAATTGGGCAAACTTATTTCAATAATGTTGGTATTTTGTCATTCACGGCAATTGAATCCCCGCACAAGGCACGGCTTAAACATAGAAAATTTGCTGAGTTGTACTAATGGACTAATGGTGCAGCAGAAAAGAGGAGAATTGAAGCTTTTGAAATGTGGTGATACAGGAGAATGATGATCAGATGGGTAGATAGGGTAACAAATGAAGAGGTATTAAGACGAGTGGGAGAGGAGAGATGTTTCTGGCGACTGCTAATGAAGAGAAGAGATAGGAGGGTAGGACACATATTATGACACCCAGGAATAGCAAGCTTGCTGTCGACCAAAATATTATGTCCATTCGAGTTTGAAGGTTGTTTGTGAAGTAACCAATAGTCCTTCATAAAATCCAATGACATCATCATTTTCGTCGTTCGATTTTACGTTAGTTCATGTAGGTTTGGAATTTTTAATATATATTTTAATATTTTTTATCGCAGTTGAAACACAAAAAGTGCCCGTTTTTTAAGCGTGGTTTGTCGACAGTAGTTATGGATGGGAGGGTCGCGAACTAGAACTGTAGGGCTAAACCTGGGTTAAACAGATTGCCTCGGATGTAGGGTGTGGTAGCTATGTAGAAATGAAACGATTAGCTCAGGAGAGGGAGACATGGATTGCTGCATCAAACCAGTTAAAAACTGAAGACTCAAACAACAACAATCAGGAATTTTAATTACTTAGAGAGGCATGTGGGGCAAAAGGGTCGTTGGAGAATTTCAATCCCTGGGATGTAACACTGGAAGAGACTGCATAATGTACATCAGCGGCCAAGGTGAGCAATATTTAACTAGAGGTATATTAATAGGGATATGTTTACGTTCAAATCATCAATTAGTATGGCCAAATTACATCCAGAATAGCTTAAGTAAGAATACTTTTAATTCCCCATATTCCGATAGATTTGCCATTCCAGTGTGCAAGAGTGCAGTTCCCTCTTCAAACAATATTCGCAATTTCTTTAACAAAGCGCAATGACACACACTTAACAGTAGCACGTGTACATTTAGACAAAACCATTTTTTCCCATGGCCAACTGTATGTGGCGTGCTCGCGAGCATCCGGACAACAAAATCGTTATGTCTCAGCAGAAGATGGCAAAACCATCAACGTAATTTTAAAATGTGTTAACATAATGTAACATCGAACCCTGCAGACGTTCACAACTCTATAAAATTCCCACTTTGCTGATCATATCAATATACTGTATGTATCAGAATATTCAGAATTAGAATGGACATACCTATAGCCGCGATTGCTGTAATAGAATAGATCAATTATCAGCAATAATGCATCGTCCCCATTGTCTTGATCGCGGGCGAAGCCGTGGGTACCGGCTAGTAATAAATATATCTGAATAATTTTAATAACCAGTATACAACTACGTGCACAGTATGACAGATAGTTTTAGGAGCTTCGCTGTGGCCAAACTGTTCAATATTTTCAAAATTTATGAAATAGAAAAATAATTCCTTAAATCAATAAATTGTAATTCTTGAGTACATTCATTTATAAGTACTCTATTTTATTGGACTGACTATTTTCACAGTAACATATCATAAAGCTTCTTATTTCAACGTAAACTCATGATCACAATTACAAATCATCCCAACCTCAAAAGTTGTTAATGATTTATTAAATCAGTTCCGCATAATTGACATTTCCACCTCGAGCTGTCCTTTCAAATGATTTATCTTTCATCGTTAATCTAAAAATTGTAACAGATCTGATATTTAGTCTTTAGAGTATTTTTAATCATTTTTGAAAGTGTTTTGGAAATAATTTTGAAATCAGCCTTTTTATAAAATTTGCTGTCAATCTTGCAACATCATTTGTACTGTTTGCTGAAGAAGGTTAAAATTAGGGCTCGGATGTTTAGGAAAAGTCATACATTTTACTTTGCCTCTATTTTCATGTCCGATGGATTTCTGATGCAAATCAAGTAATTATCGTCACAATACAATGGTTTCTATTTGTCATGTAAATGAATATTTTGAACATTTTTTACCAGTAGGTCAGATATTGAGCATTATTTTGGTAAGAACGTCATATTTCGGTAGTTTGACGGCAGCTTTAGGTATTGTACAGCCCAGGGGCAGTACCCTTAAAGACCCACCCCTCCATCTTTCATCAAAACCACCCTCATAGGCATACCATAAGCCTCATATACTTCTTCAACACAAGCAGGCCCGGCGATACTGCTGACGGCCACGCTTACATAATACACACACAAACACAATAACTGGAGCGGCAACAGTGAGGAAACGCTGACCAAGCAGTGGGGGAAGGCCTTAAAGGCTAGGCCCAGAAGAGCCCCATTATCTGTTCGTGGCCAGCGGCCCTGCTCCTACGAGGTCCGTTCCAGCTCTTCACCAGGTGAGAACTAGCCGTGTGCTCAGATTCCTTATCATTGTAATACCTACTCTGAACACTTCTGTATTCTACACCTTGTACTTCATTTTATATCCGTCTAAACACCTAAAAGGGACAGTACATCACAGCTACTGGCCAATAAATACTTGGTCAGTAAACACCCACACTTATTACTCATTACGCCCTGTTTTACATCCTCACACCCAACCTGACCTCAGTCCTAATTGCCCCTGACCGTGGAGACCAAGAACTGCATCGTCAGGAGTTCTATTGTACTCGAGCAAGCGGCCCGACTGCAGAGTGTCAAGTCTCCGACTCTGCACGTGAGCTCGCTGAATCGCTTGCTCTGCTTAATTGTCAGGCTAAGTCATTAGCTCACCTCAGACATTCATCCCCTAGCAGGCAGGGGCGGCTCCTGAGGTGGTGCCCGTGTGCCATGGCACCACCAGTGTAATGAAGAGAGAATATGTGACTTTTCCCTCTCAAGAACAGTTTATATTACATTTACATTTTGAGGAAATTGTATACATATTCTGCATTTATTTGAACGAGCGCGCAAACTGACATGCGTTCTGGTGGCGCTTTATTGAATTACTGAGCCAGAGCCAACCGGCACTACCTACGAACATCAGACCGCATCAGACACTGTACTGCAATAAGGACTAGTTTGGCTTGAGTTTGTTTGTGTTGTGTTGAGACGCATATTACCCTGAGGTAGAGCCAACGGCCTCGTGACGCGGAGCTTCAATTCTATCCACGAGATAGCAGCACGTCACAGGTACAAGCACACACTACATACACGTTAGAACTGCTGAACTGCTTTATCTTTCAACCACTAGAGTACAGCATATGGCAGCACACCTCCAGTGGTACCAGCTTGACGATATATCACTGTGTCTTGACTATTAAATAAATTCAAACCACAAAATAGTTTTAGTTCTTTATTGATTGACATTTAGCAACTTCTTTAGGCTCATATTGATGACAGGGATTATTTGTTCTCTCTTTGTAATGTAAAAATTCGGAATTTTCAACGAGTTTTACTGTGTTTCGTTAATTTAATTTGGCGGCACAGTTTCACGTCCCAAGCGTAAACACAAATTCTCAAGTTTGACTGCAAATGTGTATGAATAGTGTCCGTCGTTAAATAGCTTTTGTGTTCATTTATATTAGATGCAGGGGATATCCTTTCCAATCAATCCGTATGTACGATAAGTAAGGTTGTCTTAGAGGTAGGTCATCATGTTCATTTCATCTCACATATTTATTTTGAGACAGCAACTGAAATTGCGACAAAGAGGCTGTGATCACGTGTGTGTTAGCAATAGCCATGCTTATTTTTTCCTATATAGACATGTTACATAAACTTGCATAGCATCATGCGGCATTGACCATATAAACACCGTTTTAATCTAATAAGTGTGCTTTTTGAATCGATACATGCAAGCTAGGTTCCTTAATAAAATTTGATTTTTTTCATGTTTGAAGATCGCATAGCTCGAGCGCAACGTACGAAGCCGTAGGAATCTCAATGAGCTCTGTGTCACCTTTCGGAAGTGTAACAATGAATAAAATAAGTGAGTTGTTACAATCTCCATTTAGCGATAGGACCGCTCTTATTAATTCAAATGAAGGTGTCGATCGAGGTTTTGGAACAAATATTTTTGATGAGCCTCCGTGGCTTAGGCGGCAGCACGCCGGCCTCTCACCGCTGGGTCTGTGGTTCAAATCCCGGTCACTCCATGTGAGATCTGTGCTGGACAAAACGGAGGCAGACAGGTTTTTCTCCGGGTACTCCGGTTTTCCCTGTCAAAATTTCATTCCAGCAACACTCTCCACTATCATTTCATTTCATCTGTCATTCATTTAATCATTGCCCCAGAGGAGTGCGTCAGGCCTCGCCAGCCGGCACAGTTCATATCCTCGCCGTTAGATGGGGGCTTCATTCATTCCATTCCTGACCCGGTCGGAGACTGGAAGCAGGCTGTGGATTTTCATTTCATTTTTGATGAGTAGGCCTAGCATATGTTGTTTTCTTCAAATTATTTTTCTGAGGGGTTTGTTCAATTATAATTCTTAAAAGTGGTTTTTATTTAAAATGCATATGGATCAAAATATGTGTATGATATAATATCGTATGGCCTCGGTGCCAGGTGCAAGCGTTGTTGTTTGACACCCAAAGGGCAGCTTGCTTGTCGAATTTTTGTTGTTCCTTGGAGGGCCATGAAATTCAAGGAGGTTAGATATCTAAGCTCCTTGACACTTTAGCGCTTTCTAGTAGAGAAAGGAGGAACTTTTGTTTTGGCGAAAAATCCCGAGACTAAAATATTTGTAGTAGTTATGCAATTTCTCAATTCACTTCAGCTGACACTTCAATTAAAAACGTCTTCTACAATAGCACAGTTAAATAATGTTAAACATATAACTTATTGCATAAAATATGCACTATCCGTACCTGCAACTTTGAATGATTTTATTGCAAATTTTGAATATGCTGGCACCACCAAGTGAAAAATCACCAGCCGCCACTGCTAGCAGGTAAACGCATCCTGTAGGGACACCCCCAATAGATAACGTACTCACACCAACACACTACACTGGTAGTCTCCCCCAATTACGGGAAACTACCCTTATTCGGAAACATCCCTTAAATTAACACACCTACACTACCCTGTTTATCCCACCCCCAACAGAGGGATAAAACAGTATGTAATAACCTTCAACTTACCGAACGGGAACTTGTGTTTATTGAAATTGAATCTTGATGTCCTAACCACTTAAACATATGCAGTATATTCAGAAAATTGGACTAATATGAAAATAGGAATAATTTAGTTAATAATTTAAGCTCGAAGGGATTATCGCTTGGATTTAATTTCAAAAAACGGCCATATTTAAATCAGTCATTTTCAGGACATATTTTGTATTTTTTTAGTGATATTTCGTCATATCTAAGGTCATATTTTACAGGCAAGTCAGACATGTAATAGGTAGCCTAAATGGGTACAAAAGAAGCAAATGGGAAAACTGGAAAAAGACTCCAGGGTCCAGACCTGCAAAGGGACTGATAAAGGGACCAAACAAGAAGCACACTAAAGAACTACTCCAACTCAGCAGAGGAAACATAAGATGGTAGTGGGACTATTGACAGGCCATTGCCATCTTTAAAAGCACCTACATAGGATTGGAGTAATAAGAGACAATATACTGTATGTAGGAAATTAAGGGAAGCAGAAGAATCAGCTGAACACATACTTTTTGAATGTGAGGCGCTGTGAAGATTCAGAATCTCCACACTGGGGCTACCGGGTGAAGAAAGGGAGAAAATCCTAGAAGACCCAATAAGATTGACCTGCAGCTTTGTGAAGGGAGCAGGGATATCCAGATGGGAATGAAGGAAACACATGATCTTGAAGGTCGACGCTAATCTGGAACTTGACAAACGAGGGGCCTCATGGATAAAAGAAGAAGGAGAAGAGGAAGAAGAAGAAGGTCATATTATATTTGCTTGCATATTCAGGATATTTCTAGGTCTTAAACATCCGAGCCGTAGTTATAATGTAAATGAAACCTGTATGCTGTACTCAAGAATTACAATTGACTAACGCTATTATTAGCTTACTGCTTGCCACGGTGGGTGAGTGGTTATAGTGTCGGACTACCAACCCCAAGATGCAGGTTCGCCCCTGGCCATGTCATACGTTGTTGGCATGTTAAAGAACCCATTTGAATTCAGTAGGCCGTGTTCAATGGCAAAATTAATCTCGGGATTTTCCGCCAACACAAAGTTCCTCCATTCTCTACTTGAAAGCGCTGTAGTGTCAAGGAGTTTAGATATCTAACCTCCTTGACTTTCATAGCGTTCAAAGGAACGACGAAATTCGACAAGCAAGCTACCCTCTGGGTGTCAATTAACAAAGCTTGCACCAGGCACCCGAGGCCATACGATATTATTATTATTATTAGCCTACTTTCGATTTTTTCAAAAAAAAAAAAAGTAGACTTATGAAATCAACACAGGGCGAAATATTGTGTGTGTGAGTCTCTGTGTGTGTGAGTGTGTGTACTCTGAATGTCTGTCCCCCCACATCAATTCGAACACGGTGAAACTGAATTGAACAAAATTTGGTACAGAGGTAGCACTAGCAAAGGGCACCTCAGTGTCATGTTTTATATCACCACCATCTTGACGGAAACGTAATGGCCGCCACACAAATGTTCAAGGATTAAATCAAGTTACGACTTACTTAATCCATTGATCTCGACCAAAGTTTGCAGTAACATACCATTATGTGGGAAGCATCCTTTGACCAAATTACAAGGTCATCAGCCCAATAGTTTGGGGATGGCGGCCATGTTTGTGTGCAAATCGATTCCCCTAACAATTCAAACACGGTAAAACCGAATAGAACGAAATTTGGTGCAGAGGTAGCAGAAGTAAAGGGCACCTCAGTGTCATGTTTTGTATCGCCGCCAAATTGACGAAAACGTAATGGCGTCCACCCAAATGTTAAAAGCTTAAATCAAATTACGACTTACTTAATCCATTGATCTCTACCAAATTTTGCAGCAACATACCATTATGTGGGAAGCATCCTTTGACCAAATTACAAGGTCATCACCCCAATAGTTTGTGGATGGCGGCCATGTTTGTGTGCAAATTCATTCCCCCTAACAATTCAAACACGGTAAAACCGAATAGAACGAAATTTGGTGCAGAGGTAGCAGAAGTAAAGGGCACCTCAGAGTCATGTTTTGTATCGCCCCCAACTTGACGAATACGTAATGGCGTCCACCCAAATGTTAAAAGCTTAAATCAAATTACGACCAACCTAATCATCCGAGCTCTAACAAATTTTGCAACATTATACCTTTATGCACGAAGAATATTTTGACTGAATTACAAGGCCATCAGCCCAATAATTTGCCAATGGTGGCCATGTATGTGTACAAATCGATTCCCCCTATCAATTCAAACACGGTAAAACCGAATTGAACGAAATTTGGTGCAGAGGTAGCACAAGTAAAGGGCATCTCAGTGTCATGTTTTATATCGCCGCCATCTTGACGGAAACGTAATGGCGGCCCCCTAAATGTTAAAAGCTTAAATCAAATTACGACCAACCTAATCAGCCGATCTATACTAAATTTTGCAACAACATACTTTTATGTGGGAGGCATCCTTTGGCCAAACGACAAGGTCATCGGCCAAATTGTTTGCAGATAGCGGCAATGTACGTGTGCAAACCGATTCACAATATCAATTCAAACACGATGAAACCGAATTGAATGAAATTTTGTACAGAGGTAGCACTAGCAAAGGTCACCTCATATTCATGTTTAATATCCGTATAACACGTTATATTTCAAAAAGCTACTACAACAACATTCAATTATACTCCTTGAAGAGGACAAAGGGTTATAACAATACCCATGCATTTAGGAGAAAGTAGGCTATATGTTCTTTACTGAACATCTTGTTTTTCTATTTCATTAAACTTTATCAAGAAGGATTTTGGGCAGGCATGGTCTTTTTCATGTCTCTCCGTTCACATTTTGTTTTCGCGACATATTAATCTAAGGACCTTAAGTTTTCTAACGGTACATTTTCTTTTTCTCATATCTCATTCTTCTGACTACTTTCGCACAACTTTGTGTCCTATAGGTAAACCAAAGTACTTTTATATTTTTATTTCTATTAAACGATAAATAAGGAGCCTCCGTGGCTTAGGCGGCAGCACGCCGGCCTCTCACCGCTGGGTCCATGGTTCAAATCCCAGTCACTCCATGTGAGATTTGTACTGGACAAAGTGGAGGCTGACAGGTTTTTGTCCGGGTACTCCTGTTTTCCCTGTCACAAACTTTCAGTCCAACAACACTCTCCACTGTCATTTCATTTCATCTGTCATTCATTTAATCATTTTCCCATGGGAATGCGACAGGCTTCGGCAGCCAGCACAGTCCATATCCTCGCCGCTAGATGGGGCTTCACTCATTCTATTCCCAGACCCGGTCGGTCGACTGGAAGCAGGCAGTGGGTTTTCATTTTCAGACGATAGATACAGTACAAGAAACTTTTCAGAAAGATGCTGCGTTAGAAGCAAAGGAAGATTGACATAGAACAATATCAAAACTTCAAGTGGAAAAACAGGAATCTTATGCTAATGTCATCTTCCAAAACCCGGAAATATCTTTGGTTAAAATTTCTCCCTAAAATGTTTTTCTATAAGTACAATTTCCCTTATTTTAGGAACTTTTCAACATACAGAGCCGGAATTTTTAGATGCAATTCCTACTGTTATTTACTTCAGTTTCATTTTGTCACATGGAAATGTTCATTAAAGTGCTCTTAAAAATACGCAATTTTAAAGCGAAGACTACTTAAAAATTCATTTTTGTTTTCAAAAAGCCTGTGTCGAAGTATGGAGAGAGTCTTGAAGAACATCCTTCAATAAACTCTATTAATTCATGTTAATACTTTCTGAGAAAAAGGAAAATATAAAGTTAAAAAAAATCATGTGCAATATAGGAGTCCCTTAATCCTTTGATTTTCATCTAAGGGGTGTGATGGTGCAGTGGTCAAGTTGCAAATCATGGAAATAATGTCATTTCCTCAAACTGTCTATAGTCACATGGTGGGAACGATAATGGTCTTCAGAATCGTTTGCTTACAGTGCATTAGCACCGTGCCGATAAGATACCTTAGTTGAGATAAGTAAGACTTGTATTGAAGTACTGTAGTCTATTTCGTATCCCGTGGAGATGGTTAGAAATAGAACAAAACAACGAATTTTCCTAGTGGAAACTTATCTTCTCAGGAAGTATTAGAATAAATGTGTTCGTAAGTTTCAGAGCCGTACGATTTTTACTTGTGGGGGAATCTGAAACAAAAGGTATTCAGAAACAATCCGCGTACTCAGGGGGCTCTCGAGAACGAAATAAATGCATTGATAAAACAATTCAGTGAGGATGAATTACAGCGAGTGTACCAACACTTCTTATGTCGTTGCAACGTGATTTTGGTAGTTAAAGCACAGCATTTCCAGCAACTGCTCTGAAATTCATGTACGTAATTATGATTTTTAAATACGTTGAAAAGTGTAAATGTGTTAAACTAGTTGGGCACTTCGCTGCTTCTAACGCCAGTGTCTTGCTCGACACGCTTCAATACACAGTGCCCCGGCCAGAGTTCTCACTAAAAATTTGGAGACACTTGGTTTTTTGAGTGTGTTTTTATTACATTTTTTTATTTTATGTTCGGTTTGTGGTGGTGGGTTTGGAAAGGATGATGCCGTATAAGATTAAGTGTTATAAATTTCGGCAAAAGAAGTAAAAAGCAATATAGTAGCCCTAGTGGCACCGGAAGTGTTCTCTGAGTGTGGGGAAAAGGGGATAGTTCGTCTTTTAGGACAGAGCAGAGGCTGTTAGTGTATCGTTGTTCATCATTCAGCGGAAGACGAGCTCCTGAAGGCATGTGGGCACTGCCAGGAGGAATGTGGGTCAAGGAAGCAGCTCGCTAGCCCACGTATAAACTAAGTACTAAAGGAAGCAGTGCTGTGCTGAGGTGACTTGGCCAACTTTATTCTTCTTTTTTCCCAGATTCTTATTGAATGTTCTCGTCTATTCAGGCTAGCCCAGGGGTGGCATGCTTGCCCTTACATATAACAACATCTCTAATGGGTTGGATACTGAGTTCCTGCTTTGTATGAGAAGTAGCACTCCGTCGCTCTAAATCCAAGGTAGACAGCAATTAATACCTGATGGCGCAAACAAGTGCGTCCCGAGAGCAGAGAGGGAAAAGGAGGAGAGGAATGGCAGTGGAGGGGGTCATTGCTGCTGTGCTCTTGGATGGCGCAAAACGTGCAATACAGCTACAGTTACAAGAGGAACCGATGTGAATATTTCCGTAGCAACGAGCGAAGTAAACGTTCCTCCCCTCTCAATCACGCTGCAGCACATGGACTCCTCCGCATACGGAACTCATTGCTTACGTAAGTTATGTGCCATCAGGTAATAATTGCTATTTAATACGGTTGAGTTTGTTATCACGCTTGCCAGCAATAATAATAATAATAATAATAATAACCAGCAAAAAGGCCAGACATTATTCTTATTGATAAAGTGCAGAAGAGAACTCTTCTAATAGGCATCGCAGTCCCTAACTCGCATAATGTCCAACACATTTATGCTGAGAAAGTAACGAAATACATGTCTCTGACAGATGTGGCGACAGGAATTTGTCACTGTATTGCCAATCATAATCTCTTCCACAAGGATCATACCGAATTCGCTGAAGGCCGACCTCGATAAACTAGGCCTCCACCATAATATGCATATCAGTATGCAGAAAGTAGTTATTTTAGAGACCTGCTCCATAGTTCGCTCGTAACCGGGTGAGTTAGCCGTGGTGGTTACGGCATGACTGATGGCAGTCGCTCACATCCGGGAGGCGAGGAGGTTCGAATCCCCCCGCCGGCAACCTTGAAGATGGTCTTCTGTGGTTTCCCATCTTCCTTCCAGGCAAATGCCGGGGTTGGTCCCTAACTATAGGCCACAGCCGCTACCTTCCAACTCCTCGTCCTTACATTCCAACTTCCCTCCTTCCCTCCCCAACGGTACTTGTAGCTAACCCATTGGGTGTCCGTCTCGAAGCAGCTACAAAAACTGGCGAGCCGAACATGTCCTCGGACACTCCCGGCACTAAAAGCCATACGCTAAAAAAAAAAAAGTTCGCTCGTTCCTCAACTTACCAATATAGAGAACTCCACTCCATCTTGCAACAAATGCCGATGACTTGTTGAATTGTATCCAATGACATGGTGAACATATGAATAATAATAATAATAATATAAATCATCATCATCCTTGCATTCAAGTCATTTGGGCCGATAACCTAGATGTTGCATTTGTTGCATGATGGAGTGGAGTTCTCTATATTGGTATGTTGAGGAACGAGCGAACTATGGAGCAGGTCTCTAAAATAACTACTTTCTGCATACTGGTATGCATATTATGGTGGAGGCCCAGTTTATCGAGGTCGGCCTTCAGCGAATTCGGTATCTACGATCCCTGTGGAAGAGATTATGATTGGCAATACAGTGACAAATTCCTGTCTCCACATCTGTCGGGTCTATTCAGCCAGAGACATGTATTTCGTTACTTTCTCAGCATAAATGTGTTGGACATTATGCGGGTTAGGGACTGCGATGTCTATTAGAAGGGTTCTCTTCTGCACATTATCAAATAAGAATAATGACTGGCCTGTTTGCTGGTTATCAACATCAGCATTAAAATCAACAGCGGATGCCAATACCATTGTAATCGTCACTGACGCCGCCTTGCCATGAGAATTAAATGCATCTCGTGCCTTAGCTTAATTGCTAGAGCATACGCGTTAGACATTTTATTTCTCTATATTCCAACTGTAGTTTTAGCTGAAGACCTCCTCGGTCTTTGCACATTTGACTATAAGGTTCTCGAAACTCTGCTGGCTCGTGCACTCCCTGTATGTATCGCTCCTTGCTAACCCAAAAGAGAAAGGTCGTCAGAAAATACTGTTGGACTAAATTTGACATATGATGTCATGCTGTTTCTCAATTTAACCACGGGCTCAGTAATTAAACCATAAATATTTAGATTGCGACCTTCAGGTAGTGTGAACTTTAATTCACCCCGCATGCATCGCGGTGGCTCGTCGAGATGAAGGTTCCTTATACTACCGGCGTCACTTCCTCACGGCTAAAACAGTCCCACTGGAGTGGATTAGTTGGTGTTGAATTCGTTTAGGGGCATTGCTACGTCGTGGTCATTTAGCCCCGTATACTTGGATATGTGTGTGTTGAATTTTGTATGATAACCTGTGTTATTGTGATGGCTGTATTGGTGGGTGTATTTGTAATTCAGGTTAGGATTGGGAAAGAAGCGACAGTGACCGTAAGTTATGAACCACCCCGGCATTTGCCGGGAGTAGAAGTGGAAAACCACGCAAAATCACCTCCAGGATGTCTGAGATGGGAATCGAACCCACCTTTTCTCAGTTTTGCCTCACGAGATTGAGTTAACCCATTTACAATCCTTGGGCCAGAATTTAATTTCTTGACAGAGCCGGAAATTAAATCCGGACCTCCAGGATTGCAGACAAAAATGCTATCCACTACGCCACGTAAAAGCATACAATCATGGATATGAATACAATTTCTGACTTCTTAGCTTCTTATATCATTGAAAAGCTTTGTAATGTTATAAGTACCGCCTTTAACTTTTGTATGGTGATCGCGCATCCTTCAACGTGTAGGAAATAAGTGTGCGTGCAGTTGTTGCCATGGTAACTAAATGCCAGGAATTTGTCGATGCAAAACAGCCACGCTAATCCCAGAGACAGCTCTACCTCAAGAACATATCCATATCAAAACCACACTCAGTATAGTCGCTGTCAGCGCCGGAATTCGAACCTCCGATCTCCGAACTTGTTGCAGCTGCCCATTGTGCTTGTTGTGAGTGATATAACGGGCACGGCTACGCCACAGGGTACTTCCAAATAAGTAATAGGAAGATTTCTACCGAGTCACATGAGGGGAAGGAAGGACGAAAGGGAGGGAGGAAGGGAGAAAGGAAGGGAGGAAGGAAGAAACGAAGGAAGGAAAGAAGGAAGGACGGAAGGAACGAAGGAAAGATGGAAGGAAGGAACAAAGGAAGGAAAGAAGGAAGGGAGGAAGAAATGAAGAAAGGGAGGAAGCAAAGAAGGAAGGACGGAAGGAAGGAAAGAAGGAAGGGAGGAAGGCAGGAAGGGAGGAAAGGACGAAAGGAAAGAAGGGAGGAAGGAACGAAGGAAGGAAAGAAGGAAGGACGGAAGGAAGGAACGAAGGAAGGAAAGAAGAAAAGAAGGAACGAACGAACGAACGAAGGAATGGAGAAAGGGAGGAAGCAAAGAAGGAAAGAAGGACGGAAGGAAGGAAGCTGGCAGGTTTACGTGACTGCCAATCTTGCTATCGTGAGCCTCAGGACCTCCACTTTTACGTGAAATTGGAATCGCAGGGCGTGATAAATCACTTCAAAAATATCACATGTTTTGACCGGGAATCAAATCCAGTAGCCTACGTCTTGGTGAGTGGCAAGCAGCTAGAGCACTGCACAACCACGCCACTGAGATGAGGTGAGATGAATAACTATGTGGCGAACGATTCTTACATCTGGATGCTTTTCATGGCGGAGGTTGATGGCCGATAAATATGAATGAAATTTGGCAGGGAGAAGGAAGGAAGTGGCCGTGGCCATTTGGAAGGTTGTCCTGAGTTGAACATTAGAAGCCATGGACTTTCAAGTACAAACGATCGTATGGTTCAAACCCGCTCGAACCCAAGTTTCTGAGTACGTTAACTAATACAGAAGAGGGAAAGGTGATGGCGCAGCGGTCAAGGCGAACTGGGCTGTAATCTCCGTTAATTCATGTGTGAATTTCGTGGTGAAATAACACGTCTGTTGGTTCATATCCAGGTACAAGGATGTTCCGTGGCTCATGATCAGAAGATTAATGGTTCCCGTCGTAGCGTATTAGTCAGAAAGGAATACAGTAATCACTAGTGTCTAGCATTCTTGGATGTCACTGCAGAGGCCCGAAATAACACAGGTTATCAGATAATATAGACACGCCCCACGGGGCTGAAATAACCACGATGTCTAAGCCCTATAAAACTTTTAAGAAGCGTTATGAATGAGTTCACTGCGATGTCCCAGTGGTCGCGAAGATAACTAGCGACTAGTCAGTGACTAACTTATCTGGCCACGTAACACAGTTTGCAGAAGTACAGTATTTCTCAACTTCAGGTAAGATGTTCCGTGAACTAGACTAATTCGTTATGCACAAACATTCCATCTTAATGAATCAACTGCGAGCTATTGTCTGTGACCTCACCTCTTTCTATACAAAAGAGGACTTCAAAGAAACTTCATCCACATCCAGCATACGAGTACAGTATATCCTCCCGCCATGTTCATAAGGAGTAGCATATACGCCAGGAAGTCCTCTAGATGTCCACCTCGTGTTATAGTGGCTAGCATTCTTGGTTGCCGCGCTTTCTACTGTATTCCTGGCTCTGCCAAGAAATTTTATTCTGGCCTGTGAGCTGGAATGGGGTACATTCCAAGTCGTGAGGCAGAACTGAGAAGAGGTGGGTTCTATTCTCACCTCAGCCATCTTAGAAGCCGTCTTCTACTCCAGGAAAATGCTGGGATGGTATTGATTTAAGGCCACAGCAGCCTTCTAACTATATAAAATAACAAAGAAATAATAAACCCTGGTACTACAGCCCATGAAGGGCCTAGGCCTACCATGCGACCCCTGCCCAGCCATTTGGTCTGCAGATAGTGGGGTGACACGTGGTCAGCGCATCGGGTCCCCTCGGCTGTTAATCATAGTTTTCGTGACCGGAGCGATGCCTCACTGTCAGACAGCTACTCACTTGTCCACACGAGGCTGAGTACACCCCGTTCCAACCCTCAAGTCAGTTTCTAAAATTCCTGACGGAGCCGAGAATCGAACCCAGAGCCCTGAAATTAAAAATTGGCCTAGAGGGCAGAGGTTCCGTACTCATGACGAGCTATAAATTGACATTAAGGCCTCTTTTCACCGATGTCAATTATCGGTTAATTCATCATTAAAGTTTATTTTACTTTGCACTAGCATTTCATCAAACAGAAACGCTCGTTAACTTACCACTAACAAGAAATTACGTTAAATGGACAAATCTGACCACTCAACTCTCTAAAGTATCGTTAACGTACAGAAAGACAGCTGAATTCTACCTCGCTCATCTTGCAATGGTAGAAGAATTGGTTTGTTTGCGTCTTTCACACGAATTTTCATCCATACGAATATAAAATATGTTGATAAAAATGAAATTATAAAAGATCATATATGTTACAAATACCAAGAAGGAAGAATACGAAATTTTTAAAAAATATACATATACTAAGTGGAATTCGAACTCTTTCCAGCTGTGCATAATGGCCTCCACGTCTGCAACGCAACCGCTTACACTACGCAGACAACGGGCATCACGTGCCCTATTTAGCTAGATTAACAATGTATACACACAACTGCCAGTTCTACTAAATACTTTGTTCATATCATTTTAAGCTTTTGCCATGGATAAGGGCTTCTGTATTTCCCTTACTGTATAATTATGTTCCAGAAAATCTCAAGGAAGCATCGCAAACAACGATCAGTGCTA
The DNA here is from genome assembly GCA_946902985.2 of Meconema thalassinum. NCBI lineage: Eukaryota > Metazoa > Arthropoda > Insecta > Orthoptera > Tettigoniidae > Meconema > Meconema thalassinum. Next base: position 457,441,857 of record OX336388.2, read on the forward strand.
CACGCTTCTTGATCTGCCCGCCATGTTTCACAAGCAAGCGCGAGCCGTAAGCATATTTAAGGAGTGGCCTCGTGAAATGCATCAACGATAATCATAATTCAGTACAATAGTTGCTTTTTAAAACAATCACTGAAGAAGGCCATACTATCGCCAAAAACTTGTATTAGGCCTAATTAATGTATATTAAATCAATTTTATTGACTACGGTGTAACACAATTATTAATTACCACTTGGTATTTATTTATCGTATAATGGTAGAAGTGATAGATAAAACAATTATTTACAAATATTTATACAATGAAACCGCTTTCCATTTGACAAAACAAGTTTATAACAAAAATGCCTCTCTTGGAATTGTAAAATTCAACATTATAGAACAGTAGTCTTACCTGCAGCCCTTTATGCAGCCGAGACACTTAATCTACAACATAAAACACTGAGAAGTCAATTGGAGATTAAGGAACGCAAAATCATGCGACAAAGTTTGGGACCAAGAATCAAAGATGGAATTCACCTTCTAAAACCTAATACTGACGTCTATTTGAAAATTATTAAAATCACAGCCACAATCCGTATGAGAAGAATCCAATTCATGGGACATTTGGACAGAATGGACCCAACTAGGTTAACACATAAAATCTATATGTTTTTGCAGAACAAGGCAACAAACAGGACTTGCCTGAATTAGGTTTTACCAATCTCAAGGATCGAGAGGAAATTAGGAAAATTACTCATACACTGGGTTTTGAGGGAGAAGAGAGAAGACCTACCAGACACGTCTGGTAGCAGCAACGAAGACTCGCTCAATCGTTGAGCAAGAAGAATTATTGGGCAAACATCAAGGCCAATAAGTGTTGATTCCGCGTGGTCCTAGGAGACCCATTCGCGCAGAAGAAGAAGAAGATATACACTAAGATGCACTTGATCTCAAGTTTGAAAAACTAGAGTCCAAAATTTAACAGTTGAATCCAGTCAATGGTTTCTTGGGACACATTGTGTAAGTCTTGCAATGTTCCTTTGAATGCTCTGAGGGGACATGCGAAGACTACGTGATCCATAGTCTGCGGTTCTTCGCCACAGTCACATGCAGGAGAGGACTTCCAACCCCATTGGTTCAGGATCGCTGCGCACCTTCCTTGGCCCGTTCTTATCCGAGTCAGTGCGCACCATTGATTGGTGACGAGATAGATGAAATCCTGCAGGCCGAACCCAAGGAGTTTCAATTAACTGATGGTGTGTCAAGGACGTTTGTTCCTGCCATTTGGTATTCCAGGCATCTAGGATGTTGAAGTTGTCGTCCTGCAGGCTGGTTGCTGTTCTCCATGATGGTTGCCTGAACTTCAGTCGCTGTTCTGAAGTTACTGGAAGCATGGAGTGTAATAGCAGCGATGGATTGTTTTGGATTTTCTTCCATGTGTTCCTCAATGACTGGAGTCTTCTAAGGGGAGGAGGTGGAATATTACTTAGTACTGGTAGCCAGTGAGTGTTGGTGGATCGCAGACATCCAGAAATGATGCGCATTGCTTGGTTCAGTTGTGTATCAACAATTTTGGTATGGGCATTATTAAGCCACGTAGAGCAGCAGTATTCTGCGACTGAGTACGTGCGAGCCAGAGCTGTGGATCGGAGAACTGTTGCGTTGGCGCCCCAGGAGGTCCCTGTCAGTTTCTGGAGTATGTTGTTCCGAGTTTTGATTTTAGCTGATGTGCTCTTCAAATGTGTTTTGAATGTCAATGACCTGTCTAAGATCATCCCTAGGTATTTTGAATTGCTGCAATATTGGAGAATCTGTCTTCTGAATGTAACTATAGGTTGGTGATTTGCATCTTTATTCCGTAGGTGAAAAGTTCATATCACAACTAATCGTATTTCATTATTAGCCTACTTTTCACATTTTGCAAAAATGAGGAAAAAGTAGACTTATGAGATCGATCCGGGAAAATGCGTGTCTGTCTGTCCTTCTGTCTGTCTGTCTGTCTGTATGTCCTTCTGTCTGTCTGTCTGTCCGGCTGTGTGTGTGTGTGTGTGTATGTGTGTGCCCTATCAACTCCTAAACGGCTGCAGCAATCGAAACCAAATTTAGTACGAGTAAAGATGTATACCGGAATATCTCAAGTCCATATTTGAAAATGATGTCAGTGCTACCAACTGATGAAAAAACGCAATAGAAATTTGAGCTCTATGTTGGATATCATGGAAGGTATGTATAGGAACTATTCCAAAATTGGCACACTTGTAGACAATACTTTTTCAGTTTAATTTCCAGGAGGCCATACATGACAGTGTTGCCAAAATAATTTTAAGCCTTCTGATAGGTCCGATTTTTAAATGCATATACCTTCTACACTATTAATTGGATTTCAACCAAATTTTGTATGTAATATGTGTATATAAACAGATATGACTGAGTGTATTCTTAAGAGCCACCAGAGCTGCCAACTGTTAATAATTGCTCTCTCTATTTTCTTCATCCAAACACCAATATATCTGAAAATATGCAAGCTGACAGCTTTAAACTATGCACACGTATAGTACCTGACATTTTATATTAATTTGGAGTAACTTATATACTTCAGTTCTACCAACATGATTCTAAGCCTGCTGATAGGACCAATTTTTAATTAAGTATTCTTATGAGCAATAAGGGCTGCCAACTGTGAATAAATGCTGTCTATATTCTTTAACCCGAATATCAATATATCAGAAAGTATGCAAGCCAACAGCTCCATACTTTGCACACGTATATCACCTTACACTCTAGATTAATTTGGAGTAATTAATATTAGTCAGTGCTGTCAACATGATTATATGCTTGCTGATAGGTCCAATTTTAAAATACATGTAACTTCTATACTAACAAATGGATTTCATCAAAAATTGGCACAACAAGATATCATAATATTTCCGATTATTTCTAACCACCACACGCATGGCATTGTTGCCAACATGCTTTTACGCGTGCAGATAGATCCAATGGCTAACTGCATGTAACGTCCAAACGACTTCAACCAAATTTTGTATTCTGTACCTTAAGAGATGGAACTAAGAATATATTCAGTCACCAGGGATGCCAACTGTAGTGCTCTATTAGGCTACATTATACCAGGAATATTTAGAACTAATTGGACATTTCGATATTACCAACTTAATTTCGTCATTAATCTAGATAGGTTCATATACTGTAGAATAATCATTGGCCTGAAAAGTAGGCTCTTTAGTTCGTCACGGAACTTCTTGTTATATTTGAATTGCAACCAATGGTCATAGCTGGGCATGTTTTGATTGAACCTCCGTGGGCTCCCAACAAGTTCAATTTCAAGTAGTTCCAACTCTGGCTACCAGATGCTACTGTCACTTACACCTAGCGGCGAACGTTAAAACATTGATAGAGCGTTTCTCACTAGCCAAATATAACCTACAAATTTTGCTACACACTACCATTTGCAGTGGTATGTTCCTTTACGTGCCATAAATCTATGACATGGGCTTTACTTTCCCTCCGAAGGAAGGCATACTGAAAGATTTTCACGCTTTTAAAAATCCGACGACTTCGGCCGGGTTTGAACGTCTCGTATTTAAGTTAAATCGTTAACAAAGAGTAGGTGAAAACGGCCCTAACTCACTGGTGGCGGCAAGGTCAAATACAGATCATACACACATAATTATGACAACAGACTCAATCTCCGTAGTATTAATAACAAAAATTAACCATACTTGCACATATGTTTTAGTATTATTATATTCATTTTGTTATTTGCGGTTGTCTTCTTTTAAGTACCACCGAAAATTGAAAAATAAAGGATCGCCTTCATTTTTATTTTTATTTTATTCTTACCATTGTGGTATCAAACATCTGAAGACGCAACAGTGGGTCCCTCAATATATGTTTTTCACCATTGTGGTATCAAACATCTGGAGACACAGCAGTGGCTCCCTCAATATAGCATTTCACCATTGTGGTCTCAGCCATCCGAAGACACAGCAGTGGGTCCCTCAATATATGTTTTTCACTATCGTGGTATTAATCATCTGAAGACACATCAGTAGGTCCCTCAATACATGTTTGTAGCGGCTTCGGTGGCGTAGTCGGTAGCATGCTGAGCTTCTATGCCTAGGATAGCGGGTTCAAACCCGGCCGAAGCCGTCGGATTTTTTAAGAGCATTGAAAATCCCTCAGTATGCCTTCCTTCGGAGGGGAAGTAAACCCGGCGGTCCCATGTCATAGACTTATGGCATGTTAAAGAACCTTCCACTAATTACACCTGTGTGAAGCTAAATTGGATAGGTTAAGAATGTAAACAACGCTCTTAGGTTTCTACGTTCGTTGCCAAGAGCCGACTGCGGTGGCGTCTAGTAGCTAAGTTCTGAACTTGGCCTAGTAGTCGTTGACGGTGGCGCTTGGCGGCAAAAGTAGGAACTTTTGAAAAATTCTAAGTTGCAGTCGGTACTTAAATTTAAAAAAACCAGATAACACACACTAATACAGTTATCACAATTAACACCGGTTATCAGACAGATTCTACACAGACCCAAAGTACACGGGGCTACATGACCGCGTTGTCGCAGCCCCTATACTTAAGAACCAACCAATATATGTTTGCCACAATTGTGGTATCAGACATCTAAAGAAGCATCAGTAGGTCCCTCAATATATGCTTACCACAATTGCGGTATCAGCCATGTGAAGACAGGTCAGTAGGTTCCTCAATATATGTTTGCCACAATTGTGGTATCAGCCATGTGAAGACACATCAGTAGGTCCCTCAATATATGTTTGCCACAATTGTTGAAGAACGTTCTTTACAGCCCTTTGCGAGAAGAACTGACATTGGAAACTGCTCCATTTTGCTCTCTGGGACACGAACGAGAAGTTGGCGAGAAGGAGCAGTCAACGTGAACACACCTCAGGGCCTTAGCAGTTATCAAGTAAACATTATTGACACCATGGAACAACGGCGCATGCCAAGGTCAGGACTATACTAGAGTAGATGATAAGCTGACATAAGGTACAGGTAGTAAAGTTAAAGACTCTAGTAATTTTGATAAGAGCCAAACCTTTATGACTGAAAGGCCAGGGCTGAACATTTCCAAGACCCCCATGCTTGGGGTTTACTCACCATTTGATATTGTGAGAGCAGAAACCACTTCTAACCCTTTATATGTTAGTGGTCTGTGTATAAACCACCTACTATATTATCAAAGATGCTGATGGTTGAATCTTTCAGTCTTATATCAAGGACTATTCACTTGGTAGGGTTAATATTTCTGAAGCCAAATATTATTTCATTATCTGCGTGACCTAATGTGCTTTATAAAATACTAGCAGTAGTGCCTGGCTTCGCCCGGTGGATTTATTTGTTTTATGGATGATAATGAATACTACTGAACTGGCACATTATAAGTTACTTAAACTAACAGAAAACAATATTAAAACAAAAAATTGGGTGCAATTAGGTGAAAAGGTGTAGAGTTGTGCTAAAGGGCCTAAAAGCAGGGAATAGAGTGGTCTGTCCGAAATGTCAAGTAGACAGTGTTACTCGTCGGGTTCCAAAGGGTAAATATGTAAAATTTGCTTCAGATCAGTGAAACGGTGAAAAGCCTCCGTGGCTTAGGCGGCAGTACGCCGGCCTCTCACCGCTGGGTCCGTGGTTCAAATCCCGGTCACTCCATGTGAGATTTGTGCTGGACAGAGCGGAGGCAGATGGGTTTTTCTCCGGGTACTCCGGTTTTCCCTGTCACAATTTCCTTCCAGTAACACTCTCCACTATCATTTCATTTCATCTGTCATTCATATAATCACTGCCCCAGGGGAGAGCGACAGGCTTCGACAGTCGGCACAGTTCATATCCTCGCCGCTAGATGGGGGGCATCATTCGTTTAATTCCCTTACCCGATCGGTCGACTGGAAGCAGGCTGTGGATTTTCATTTTCCATCGGTGAAACGGTGTAGATTTGTATAAATAACAGACACAGACAAACATTGAGCTTTATTATATAGATATTTAATTTTTATAAAAGCAATTAATATTAAAAAGTAAAAAGTAAAGTATTATTATAAATATTAAATGTAAAATAAATAGGCTAGTAAGAATTAAAAATAATTAACCTTATCAATATTAAATTAACACACGTGGCCAAATTATTAGAATATACTTATGCTTTATGACTTACTAGAAGTAGTGCCAGGCTTCGCCCGGTGGATTTATTTGTTTTATGGATGATAATGAACACTACTACAGAACTGGCCCATGATACTTAAACTAACAGAAAAAAAAACATATTTAAACAAGAAGTTCCGTGAAGAACTATACAGCTTACTTTTCATGCCAATGATTATTCTACAGAATATGAACCTATCTAGAATAATGACGAAATTAAGTTGCTAATATCGAAATTTCCAATTAGTTCGAAATACTGTATACCTGGCATAATGTATTCTAATAGAGCACTACAGTTGGCAGCCCTGATGACTGAATATATTCTTAGTTCCGTCTCTTAAGGTACAAAATACAAAATTTGGTTGAAGTCCAATGAATAGCATGGACGTTACATGTAGTTAAACATTGGATCTAACTGCGCGCGTAAAATCATGTTGGCAACAATGTCATGCATGTATTGGTCAGAAATAATCTGAAATAATATGATCTATTGTTGTGCCAATTTTGAATGAAATCCATTAGTTAGTATAGAAGTTACATGCATTTTAAAATTGGACCTATCAGCAGGCTTAGAATCATGTTGGCAGCACTGACGTATATTAGTTACTTCAAATTCGTCTAGAATGCCAGGTACTATACGTGTGCAAAGTTTAGAGCTATTGGCTTGCATACTTTCTGATATATTGATATTAGGGTAACAAAAATAGGGACAGCACATATTAACAGTTGGCAGCACTGGTTGCTCCTTAGAATACGCATAGTCATATATGTTATGGTACACATAGCACATACGAAATTTGGTTGAAATCCAAATGATAGTATGGAAGTTACATGTATTTAAAGTTGGACCTGTCAGCAGGCTTAGAATCATGTTGGTAGCACTGACGTATATAAGTTACTCCAAATTAATATAGAATGTCAGGTACTATATGTGTGCATAGTTTAAAGCTGTCGGCTTGCATACTTTCTGATATATTGGTATTTGGATTTAAAAAAATAGGAACATTTATTAACAGTTGGCAGCCCTGTAAGGTCTTAAGTATACGCTCAGTCATATCTGGTTATGTACACATACAACATACTAAATTTGGATGAATTCCAATTGATAGTATAGAAGTTATATGCATTTAAAATTGGACCTATCAGGAGGCTTATAATCATTTTGGCAACACTGCTATGTTTAGCCTCCTGGGAATTAAACTGAAATATTATGATCTGTACGTGTGCCAATTTTGAAATCGCTCCCATTCATACTTTCCAAGATATCCAACATGGAGCTCAAATTTCAATTGCGTTTTTTTAGCAGTTGGTAGCACTGACATCATTTTCAAATATGGCCGTGAGATATTTAGGTATAGATCTTTACTCCTACAAAATTTTGTTTCGATTGCTGCAGCCGTTTAGGAGTTGATAGGGGGGGACACACACACAGCCAGACAGACAGACAGAAGGACAGACAGACAGACAGACAGACAGACACACATTTGCCCGATCTCATAAGTCTACTTTTTCCTCATTTTTGCAAAATGTGAAAAGTAGGCTAAAAATATAACTATTTGTGGTGGTAGGGGTGATAAGTAGTACAGTATAATGGACGTAACATTCAGGTCATTTTCCCGTAATGATAATGATAATTATGAATAGGGAAACGCATATTTACTAACAACAGTACTGACACACGTAATTTACAAACGAATTGAAAAATATGATTAGAAAGAGGAGTAAGTGAAATAAAAGACACTACCTGGGGCCTATATATCATTGGCTGTTAGAAAAGTAGTGATTAATTGTGTCGCCATTTGTCGCATAGCACCGTAGGAAAATAATCAGATCAATTTGGAAAACTTCGGCTGTCCCGAGTTCCTGAGGTAGCAATAGTGTCATTTATTGCCACATACCACTCAGGGATAAGGATTGGAATAAATGAAAGTAAATTTGAAAGCACCAACGCTTATTGTAGCTGATAAACTCTATGTAAATGTTTTAAGGGGCATAAGAAATCTTTTTGCACTAATTACTCCCCATGACTCCAATTGATAAGCAGCGAAAGATATATCTATTTTCGCAATTCTGCACCACAACACTGGTAGGGGCGACGTGATGCAGCCCGCATTGCCGGCCAACAATAGACTTATTAAAATATTCTTACAGTTACACTACTACGAACATGAATGGCTCTAGGGCCTTAAAACCTGGTTTTCAAGTTCATTTCGTCTGTTGTTCTAAATGAAGGGAATGAAGAGAGTTGTCCAAAATATCAAGTGGACAGTGTTACCCGCAGGGTTCCAAAGGGTAAGTACATTTAATTTGGTTCAGATCGGTGAAACGGTGTAGATTTGTGCCAAAGGGCCCAAATGCAGGGAATGGAGTGGTATATCCGAAATTTCATATCATCTATGTGTTACTCGCAGGGTTCCAAAGGGTATGCATACAAATTTTGGTTCAGATCTGTGAAACGGTGTAGATTTGTGCCAAAGGGCCTAAATTCAGGGAATGGAATTGTATGTCCGAAATTTTATGTAGACAGTGTTACTCGCAGGGTTTCAGAGGGTAAGTATACACATTTTGATTCAGATCGATGAAAGGGTGTAGATTTTTGCCAAAGGGCCTAAATGCAGGGAATGGAGTGGTCTGTCCGAAATTTCGTGTGGACAGTGTTACTCGTAGGGTTCCAAAGGGTAAGTATAAACCTTTTGGTTCAGATCGGTGAAACGGTGTAGATTTGTGCCTAAGGGCCTAAATGCAGAGAATGGAGTGGTCTGTCGGAAATTTAAAGTAGACAGTGTTACCCGCAGGCTTCCAAAGGGTAAATATACAAATTTTGGTTCAGATCGGTGAAACGGTGTAGATTTGTATAAATAACAGACAGACAGACAAACCAACATTTAGCTTTATATATATACTAGCAGTAGTACCCGGCTTCGCCCGGTGGAATGATGATAATATTCCAGTCACTATAACACTCAACGTCATAAATTATATTTATTTATGTATTCATTTCTTACATTGTCAAACCCAGTGAAAATGTTTATACCTAAGGCTCTGTAAAATAATGATCATTCTCGTGATATTTGTCTTCAGTCCGAGTTGAGATATTTCGTTAGCGGTCCCAGAATTCATGACATCTCAGTCGTAGAAGACTTTATGTGGTGGTGATTAGTGGTATAATGGGCGTAACATTTAGGTCATTTGCCCTTATGATAATAATAAGGTAATGAAAAATGACTACTAAACGAACATGGTGTAATTTTTAATCCGATAGAGGTAATTCAGATTTCTAACTTCGATGTCTTTCAAAGTCTGAACGTTATTTTCTGGCTTAGGCCTATACTCGATGCGTGTAGTGAAAGAGCTTATCGACTACTGCTCGGGTCCCAGCTGCACGAACCTGAGAATATCGCAGATGATGACGATATATGATGACAGACATTCGGGGGGGGGGGGGGCGTTCCCGGTCCTATTCACATTGACCGGTGAATCACTCATTCTTTCGTAACACTACAGTGGTTTGAGCAAAGACCCTGTATGAACATCAGGATAGTCAGCAATACCAGGTAACATGGCGGGGTCTGGACATTCCTCTCATGTCACCTGGCGATGAAACAGCAAGCTATTCTCACACCTGCCCCCTCCTCCCCCCTCCACCCACCAGGGTCTCACAAGTTATGGGACGTGGGTTTGCGACCACGGGACTCCAGCTGAGTCCGGCATTGCTTCTTCTTACTGGTGCCGGGCTCCTTTCAGTTCTCTTTCCTGTCAGCCTCCCTTGGTCAAACTCTTGTTCTCTTCCGACCCCGATGGTATCAGGGTATCCGAGGCCTAGCGACTCTTTCACTTTCCCGCCTTAATTGGCCCTTGTCTAATCATTCCTGATTGCCTCATTCTTCGAGGTGTCAGCCTTCTTTTTCTTTTCTTAATATCTCATGTCTTCTGCTCAAGACCCTCAAGGAGGCAGGGTGTGTGTAGCCCCACCACTTCTGGTGCACCCTGGATAGTGCTACATCCTCAAGGGCTCACGGGTGGTGAGTTCGGGAGTTGGCAACCCTGAGGGTTTCCTGAGCGGGTCCGGTTTTACCCCCTTTTTTCCATTGCCTTTGGGACGGACCCTGTCCTCTTTCCGGGAATGGGGTGGTCTGTCCGCAATTTCAAGCAGACAGTGTTACTCGCAGGGTACCAAAGGGTAAGTATACAAATATTGGTTGTGATCGGTGAAACGGTGTAGATTTGGGCCAAAGGGCCCAAATGCAGGAAATGGGGTGATCTGTCCGCAATTTCAAGTGGACAGGGTTACCCGCAGGGTTCGAATGGGTAAGTATACAAATTTTGGTCTGGATCGGTGAAACGATATAGATTTTTGCCAAAGGGCCTAAATGCAGGAAATGGGGTGGTCGGTCCGAAAATGTAGGTGGACAGTGATATTCACAGGGTTACAAAGGGTAAGTATACACATTTTGGTTCAGATCGGTGAAAAGGTGTAGATTTGAGCCAAGAGGCCTAAATACAGGGAATGGAGTGGTCTGTCCGCAATTTCAAGCAAACAGTGTTACTCGCAGGGTACCAAAGGGTAAGTATACAAATTTTGGTTCTGATTGGTGAAACGGTGTAGATTTGGGCCAAAGGGCCTAAATGCAGAGAATGGGGTGGTCTGTCCAAAATTTCAAGTGGACAGGGTTACCCGCAGGGATGCAAAGGGTAAGTATACAAATTTTGGTTCGGATCGGTGAAACTGTGTAGATGTTTGCCAAAGGGCCTAAATGCAGGAAATGGGGTGGTCTGTCCGAAATTTTAAGAGAACAGTGTTATTCACAGGGTTACATAGGGTAAGTACACAAATTTTGGTTGAGATCGGTGAAACGGTGTAGATTTGGGCCAAAGGGCCTAAATGCAGGGAATGGGGTGGTCTGTCGGAAATTTCAAGTGGACAGGGTTACCCGCAGGGTTCCGAAGGGTATGTATACAAATTTTGGTTCAGATCGGTGAAACGGTGTGGATTTGTATACATAACAGACAGACAGACAGACAGACAAACATTGAGCTTTATATATATATACAGTAGATAGATAGATATACAGTCGATCCACTAAAGGAAACTTGGAACTCTACGACAAGGAACATATTGATTTTAGCTGTCTTTATACCTCACTCCTTGGAAGGAATTAGGAACTCGAATCAATTGATTATTTTTTATTCACATTATCAACGCCATTTCAGTCATTACGTTTTTTGGTCTTGGTTATTAAGTCATTCTGAGCGGATTTTATATTTTACTTTCTTTCATTTTTACATTTCAACACAATACCTCTTTCTTTTGACGATTATAAAAAAAATATTCACTTAATCATTTCTTTTTATATGAAATCGAAAAGATTCACAAATTAATTTCCACACAATACTGTATGTTGCTGAATAGAGTTACTGCTCTCTAGAGATTTTTGCGTAGTTCGTTAAAATTCTAATTACAATGGTGTTATTTTTCTGTTTCCAAATGGGTAGCCGCACTAAAGCCGATTTAAAGCGCAGGAAATTATGATTGTAGCTTTCATAGCATTACAGATGAAATGAAATAGTTTGGGCACGTCTGTCTAATAATTTTATAATCTTAATTTTAAGGTTAGAAAAATAATACAAAAACTAAAATTTAAAAAAATGTTAAGGTAGCAAAATTTATTATTATTATTATTATTATTTTAATTTCAAAATTTATAATAATGAGAATAACCCTATAATAATCAAAATTAAATATAAATAAATACAAATAAAATATGTTTAATAATATTCGGCCCTATAAAGAGTTAAAGTATACGATAAGAAAGCTATCTCGCCTGCTATGAACAAAGGTAAACCTTTCACGTGTGGTTTGAACCAACAGAAGTGTTAAGTGTTTAGCTTATGCAGGTCTAATGATATGGATGATAATGAACACCATTTACTACAAATACTGTTGTTACTTGAGTCTTCAGTCTTTTGACTGGTTTGATGCAGCTTTTCATGCCTCTCTGTCCTGAGTTAATCGTTTAATCGCTACATAACTACCACACCCTACATCCGAGGCAAACTGTCTAACATATTCTAACCTTGGTCTACCACTACAGCTCTTGTCCTCGACACTTCCTTCCATAACTAAGCTAGCTATTCCTCGGTGGCATAGTATGTGTCCTATCAATCTATCTCTTCTCTTCAGTAGCAGTCACCAGAAACATCTCTCATCTCCCACTCGTCTTAATACCTCTCCATTCGTAACACACTCTACCCATATGTTCATCATTCTCCTGTAACACCACATTTCAAACGCTTCAATTCTCCTCTTTTCTTCGGCATCCATAGTCCAAGTTTCACTTCCATGCAGTGTCACGCTCCAGTCAAAGGCTTTCAAAAATGACTTCCTAATACCTAAATCTATATTCGGTGTCAACAGATTCATTTTCTGTAGAAATGCTTTCCTTGCCTGAGCCAAGCTACTTTTAGGTAGATTTCATTAGAAAGCTATTGCAATGGGTCCCATGTTTCGACTTCCGGAAAATTTCGACATATCTTCTCGTTTCACATCCCCCAGACCCCAAAACCAACGTCAGTTCAAAAGTTTATATATAATTTATGTATGTATATATGTATATATATATGTATATATATCAGTTTATTGTGGACACAATAACTGCCGTAATTATGCACCAATCACTTTGAATTTTTTACATAATATGTATCCCCTTAAAATCTCGGCTGAGTTATTTAATGGACAAAATCAGTCAAAGGGGGTGAAAATGGGAGGCTTTTTTCGAAAAATTGAAATATCGCTTTAACTATCTTAATATCTGAAATATTGAATCCATTCAAAGTTCATACTATGTGTCGGAAAAGGGCCCTAAAATTTATGTTTAAAAAGTTTTTTGAAAGCACCAAACATTTACCAAAGGGGTGGGAAAAAGTGGGTTTTTCGGGAAACATTAATCATATCTCTGCTAATAGGCACAATATCAAAGCCGTACAAAATGGACAATATTCCTCCAATAATTACCTAAAACTTTTGTCTGAAAGAATTTTTGATATGACCCACCATTACGCCACGGGGTGTGCAAAGTGATTTAAATTATAAGAAAATGCCAAGTGCCAAGAGAGGTTGCCATGACAACTTTACTTTTAATTGATAAGGGATGAGCCATCACAGTTGCTATGACAACGCCACTGCACGAGATCACATTCAGTTTTCCATCTGTCTGTGGGAGGCGACTTCGGTATCGGAACTGGTAGCATGCTGAACTTCTATGCCCGAGGTCGCGGGTTCAAACCCGGCTAAAGTCGTCGGATTTCCTAAGAGCGCTAAAAAACCCTGAGTATGCTTTCCTTTGGAGGGGAAGTTCCAACGTTCGTTGCGAGTTGATGGTTCCGGTGGCATCTAGTAGACAAGTTCACAGCTAGGTGTCGTTGATGGTAGTATTTTTAATTCTGTAGCCTATTTTAGGTAGATTTCATCAGAAAGCTAACTATTGCAATGGGTGCCATGTTTGGACTTCCGGAAAATTTCGACATATCTTCGCGTTTCACATCCCCCAGACCCCCAAACCACCGTCAGTTCAAAAGTTTATATATATGTGTATATATATCAGTTTTTTGTGGTCACGATAACTGCCGTAATTTTGCACCAATCACTTTGAATGTTTTACATAATATGTATCCCCTTAAAATGTCGGTCGAGTTCGTTACTGGGCAAAATTGGTTGAAGGGGGTGAAAATGAGGGGCTTTTTTTTTCGAAAAAGTGAAATATCACCATAACTCTCTTAATACGTGAAATATCGAATCCATTCAAAGTTCATAATATGTGTCGGATAAGTGCCAAAAATTTATGTTTGAAAAGTTTTTGATAGCACCAAACATTGACCAAAGGGGTGGAAAAAAGTGGGTTTTTCGGGAAGCATTAATCATATATCTCTTAATAGGCACTATATCAAAACCGTACAAAATGTACAATATTCCCCTAATAATTACCTAAAACTTTGTCTGAAAGAATTTTTGATCTGACCTACCATTACGCCAAGGGATGAGAAAAATGATTTCGGAATTAAAGAAAATGCCAAGTGCCATCAGAGGTTACCATGACAACGCTTCTAAATTGATGAGGGATGAGCTATCAGAGGTTGCCAAGACAACGCCATTGCACGAGATCACATTCATTTTTCCATCTGACTCTGTGGGAAGCGGCTAACTGGTAGCATGCTGAACTTATATGCCCAAGGTCGCTGGTTCAAAGCCGGCCAAAGTCGTCGGATTCTCTAAGAGCGCTAAAAATCCCTCAGCATGCTTTCCTTTGGAGGGGAAGTTCCATCGTTCGTTGCAAGTTGCTGGTTGCGGTGGCATATAGTAGCCAAGTTCACAGCTAGGTGTCGTTGACGTTAGTATATGGTACAAAATTAGGAACTACTACTTAAAATTGACCGTCTGCAGGCCTTACCTGAATTACAGACTAATACAGTCATCACAATTAACACCGTTTATCAGATTCTACACACACCCAGTGCACACGAGTTACATGACCACGTTGTCACAGCCCCTAAACTGAGGAACCAACAAAAATCTCTGCGGGAGATAAAATTTTGCGTAACCAACAAAAATCTCTGCGGGAGATAAAATTTTGCGTGAAGAAGTAACAGACTGTCAGATAGTTACACATCAGTTCCAAACCTTGCATGAGGACAGTGTGATCACAAGTATAAAAATGAACCCCAAATGACAAGATGATTACCATTCCCATAAGACAGTAAAATGATAAAAATATGCATACAAAAACGAAAAAAAAAATTTAATTAACCTCCAAATGTAAAATACTTTCTTGCAATCAATGAGGTCTGATCCTCCTACGAAAACCTGCATATTTTGCCTATTATAGCCTATCCCCTAGTTTGCCCGGTGAAATCTACCTCCGCCTTCCGGCGTGCCGAGAGGAATTTTTATATCCTCTTTGCTTCGTCCATCACTGGTTATTTTGCTTCCTAATTAACAGAAGTCTCCTACTTCTTTTAGTTTTTCACCTGTCAATTTGATGTCCATAGAGTATCCTGATTTATTTCGGCTGCATTCCAATATTTATGTTTTACATTTATTAATTTTCATCATGAATTCTTTCCTCAAGACGGAGTCCATACCATTAGTCTTGCAATTATGTGCATACTTGATGTAATAAAAGAGTTGATTTTCAGTTGGCCAACACATTAATGTGCTCTATTAAATTGAGTGGGGAATAACAACTATTTATCACACTAACCTGAAAAAAATAACAATGATTAATTGTACAATGTACACTTTGATACACATTTCTAACTAAGGGGTTTAATTGTATATCATAATTCGTTTGTTATATGAACACCATCAAATCCTGCTGACTTAATGCTTTTAAAAGTGTTTATGTTCGACCCTAACTATTATGTGTCAGAAAACTGTATCATAATGAGGTTCATTATAACACTATTTATCATTATGAAACAGTTTCTCCCACCAATCAGAGCTCAAGAAACAGTTGTGTGCTCAAAATCCAACATGTCTATATAAATTACCGAATTTGCACCGTCCATATGTTCGCGTAAATAAACTGGTGAATATGAGACAAGAAATGGCACTGTACCTTAATATCCCCAAAATCAATTTCTACACAGCGCGTGGTTTTGAAACGACTTCGGTGACAGTTTTACTGAATACTGGAGCACAATCTGAACATATGGCATTGAAGCACACAGAGCGCATGCGTCGGTTGTCCAGAGAGCTTGGAAAACAGAGATATACTACTCACCGCAGCACCCGATCACAACATTCTAGTGACTGAACAGATATTAATGAATATTTATGTTAAAACATATAATAAAGTCATAATTATCGTCGAACATAAACAGTCGTATGCAACTTGCCTATAATGGTAATTAAGACACTCGTATGGAAATTATAAAACTCGCATACGCTCGTTTTATAAAAATACTAGTGTCTTAATTATAGCCATTATAGGCTCGTTGCATAATGTACTATTAATTCATATTACTCCAATGAACAAAAAATATTAAAATTATTATCTAACGTATTATTCGAATAGATTAAAAGCCTCTGTGGCTTAGGCGGCAGCGCGCCGGCCTCTCACCACTAGGTCCGTGGTTCAAATCCCGGTCACTCCATGTGAGATTTGTTCTGGACAAATCGGAGGCAGACAGGTTTTTCTCCGAGTACTCCGGTTTTCCCTGTCACAATTTCATTCCAGCAACACTCTCCACTGTCATTTCATTTCATCTGTCATTCCCCAGGGGAGTGCGACAGGTTTCGACAGCCGGCACAGTTCATATCCTCGTCGCTAGATGGGGGCTTCATTCATTCCATTTCCTGACCCGGTCGGTCGACTGGAAGTAGGCTGTGGATTTTCAATTCATTAATCGAATAGATTAAGGGGCTATAATATTGTTCAGTGGTTATTTAAACACGCTTACTAAGTGGTTATATTTCATCGCATGATCTCAGCAAGGAAGAGCATCCTCTTAAGCTCCTCTTCTTTTTGGACTAAGTTAATAATTTGCAACCTTAGGCTTTCCTAATACTAGAATTCGAATTGTCTTTCCATTCACGTCATGAGTTTTGTCACCAACCCATGCCAAAGAGACAGAAAAAAACTGAGGTTTTATTTCGTCACTGTACGCCTTATCCGGAAAAAATAGAGACATTGCATATGTGACTAAGTGACATTTATATTTCACCTCAGCAAGAAAAAGGCTATACAGGGTGTTTCTAAATTCCCATTACAGACATTGAGGGCTTGTATTGGGGATGAAGATGGTTAAGTTTAGCGCAAGAACTTGTGTCCGGAAACGTACCGTCATCCCAGTACCTGCAAAAACCCACCACAGCTGTCGCAATTTCGGCGCTCTGTCCGACTCCTGCTGCTTGTCGTATAGGTCATAGAGTTAAGTACAATTTAAAGAAAATTAATGCGTAGGTTCATAATTCAGACTTTCACTTCAATCGCATGATTACGACACAAGCAATAAATACTTGATTTTAAAATATTGCACAGCCGCCATCTTGAGTATACAGGGTGTAATTGATATAATGGAAGTCCGTTACTCTGGTGATAGAAGAGACTGTTGTAAGCTTCCTAGTAAAAATTTTGTCACCTGTTTTTAAATTGAAAATTTATCATTAAAAAGTCAATGTTTTTAGGATTTTCCGAAATTCTTCAAACAGAAGGTGAGGCAGCAGGCTGGGGGAAACGAGGTGGGGCTAGGTGGGTCGATGGGCGGAGGAGAAGTTTTTACGTAATCGGAGCGTTGACCTTACTAGTTGAGGGGAGGTATCAGCTTAACAGCAGGAAAACGAGCAATACCCGTCTCGTAAGAAAATTTGTATCGGTGTTGTTGTTGTTGCTGTTGTTGTTGTTGTTGAAATTGCACGCAATGTCTTGGGACGTTATGACCGGTAGTATTGTGTAGCCAACTTTGTAAGTGTCATTGCCGTCCGGCACTTTAATGAAATACGGTGTGACAAAATTCCGACATCCCGTAGTCTGTTCACAACTAGCATTTAAGACGGAAGGAATATGCTTGATGTTTTGTTTGAGAAGCTTGGCAATTTTGGTCATTTAGCCCCATGTGGTTGGGTGTGGGAAGAATTTGTCTGATAACCTGTGTTTTTGTGGTTTCTTTAGTAATGTGGGTATTTGTAATTCAGGTGTGGATTGGGAAGGAGGCGGCCGTGGACTTAAGTTATGAACCATCCCAGCATTTGCCTGGGGTAGAAGTGGGAAACCATGGAAAACTACTTCCAAGATTTAATACTAGTATGGTACCACATGTACATAGTAATATTAATAATGATAATAATAATAGCCGGCCTTGAGGTGTTGGGGTAGCGCGCCTGCCTCTCACCCGGAGGCCCCGGGTTCGATTCCCGGCTCCGTCAGGGATTTTAGAAAGTGACGTGAGGGCTGGAACGGGGTGCACTCAGCCTCGTGAGGACAATTGAGTAGCTGTCTGATAGTGAGGCAGCGCCCCGATCACGAATACCAAGATTAACGGCCGAAGGGACCCGATGCGCTCATCACGTGTCACCCCAATATCTGAAGGCCAAATGGCTGGGCAGCGGTCGCTTGGTAGGCCTAGGTCCTTCACGGGCTGTAGTGCCAGAGCTTTTTTTTATTATTTTTAATAATAATAATAATAACATTAAAGCAAATATAGCGAGTTGGTTGGCCCGAACAAAAGGCAATGGCATTTAGAACGGGTGAAGACCATACCTAATATTATCTCAAATACGGGCGTGATCCCAAATACCTTGCTCCAAGACCTTAAAGAACTGGTTCTGGATACTGAAATGGACAAACTAATGCAGAAGGCAGTAGTCCTCTCAACATCCCGAATCGTCTGGACATTCATGGGTAGCGATTTCGACTTTCCAGCTTAGAAGTGGCTGTTTCAGTAGCAATACTTTGGTTCCCTGAAGCCCGTATAGTTATGTTGTGATGTACCAGCAATGTGTTATATGTACTTTATAAAACAATAATACTAATTAAATGATAGTGAGGCTGTGAGCTCAGGTATTAGAGTGCTACCCTTCTCGAGGGTTCGATCTAGTCTGAGTCATGTAATACATGAAGGTGAACAAATACGACAGCCTTATGCCGATGGATATAATGGCACGTAGCCTACGTGAAATTCTGTGAACACAACATTCCGGAATCTCGACATCCCCGCCAAAAATAAAAATAGTGTGTCCAACAATATATTATTATTATTATCTCTTTATTTACTCAACTTACAGTCGGTACCACGTCTCATATCGGTACATTACGTACAAGAAAATGAGTCAAGTAACACTTAAGCCTATTGCATACATTTTCGAATAGCATAGATGTTTGACAGTTAATTTTGTCTTCTCTTCTTATCTTCCACGTCTCTTTTTCACAAGAGGGTCCAAAGAAAAATCCTAATGTGTATTCAAAAACCCTCTAACGATGCTGCAGGTTTTCAGAATTGCAGCCTTTTGTGCAATAGTATGGGTGAATATGGGAAGATTTAGTGTAGCTAGATCTACTGAAAAGGATTTAGGTGTCAGGCCAGTGGGAGAAAGGAGGAAAGAAAGAATCGTCACATTTTTTGGTCTCCAGATTCTGGCAACCTCCATAGCTAGAGGAGTATATTTTTCAATCTTTTCTTTGTATTTATGGTGGATATTATGGTCATTCGGAACAGATATGTCAATCAAGTACGTGTGATGGTTCTTCTTATCAGTTAAAGTTATGTCTGGTCTATTATGAGGAGTTGTTTTGTCTGTTTGAATAGTGCGATCCCAATACAGCTTGTAATCTTCGTTTTCCATCACACTTTCTGGAGAGTATTTGTAATGCGTCCTGTCGTGTATGAGAGATCGGGTTAGGGCGAGTTCTTGATGAATGACTTTGGCAACATCGTTATGCCTCTCAGTGTAAGATGTTGGTGCTAGAATTCTGCAGCTGCTGGTAATATGCTCTATGGTTTCTGGACCGGTATTGCACTTCCTGCATTCGTCATCTATAACAGTCTGATCTTTCAGGATGTGTTTCCTATAACTTTTTGTGGTGATAACTTTGTCTTGTATCGCCTGGTTAAATCCCTCAGTTTCTGGAAACAGCTCTCCCCTTGACAACCATGTGTTCGAAAGCTGTTTGTCAATATTCTTGTCATTGCACTGGTTGTAGAATCTGCCATGAAGTTCTTTTCCAGCCCATCTCTGCACCTTCTCTCTGTTCAGTGTGTTCTTGTCTTTCATGACGAAATTTCCTTCATGGAGATTCAAAGGAGTGTGGTTGAAGTCAGCTTGTGCTACCGCTCGATGTAAAACACTGGTATCTTTCCGAGAATGAAAGTAATTCCTTAGATGTATAACTTGTTGATTGTGCAGAGTTATAGCATCAAGAATACCTCTGCCTCCTTCATTTCTGGGTGTTGTTTCTCTATACAAGCATTGGGATGCAACATTCTGTGTTTCGTAAGCATAGTTCTTATTGTACGGTTAATGTTCTCTAGGTCTGTTTGAGACCATTTTAAAACACCAAACGAATACATCAGCACAGATATAGCATATGAACTGATAGCGTTTGTTAGGTTATGAGCACTAAGCTTGGTTTTCAGCAGAAGTCGAAGTCTATGATTACATTTCTGGTAGAGTTTCTCCTTCTCAGATTTACTGTCGATTCCAACTACTTGCTCAAATCCTAGATATTTATATGTTTCATCTTTCCCCATGCTGTCAATTCGCTCATCAGCTGTTATGCTTATTCCCTCTGTTCTACACCACTGTCCTTTGTTGATGCTGTTGATTTTGCATTTGCCAGTCCCAAACTCCATGCAAATGTCCTTCGAAATGTTATCTGTTATATTGATGAGTGATGTCAGTTGGTTCCTATTTGCTGCATACAATTTTATGTCATCCATATAAAAGAGGTGATTTACTTTGAGAAGATTTTGTTTATTTTCTTTTATTTGGTATCCGTAGTTGTTCATCTTTAGAATCTCTGATAAAGGGTTGAGACATAAACAAAACCACAGTGCACTTAAGGCATCACCTTGAAATATACCACGTTTGATGGGTATGACCTCTGTTTCAGTGGTAGTGATGTTAGATTTCAAGATGATTTTGGTACGCCAAAATTGCATAATGATAGCAAGGAAGTTGATGAGTGTCTTGTTTACCCGGTATATCTCAAGGGTATGGATGAGCCAGCTGTGGGGAACCGTACCGAATGCTTTTCTATAGTCGATATAAGCCAAGAAGAGGTTACGTTGTTGCTTCTGTGCTTGGTGTATAATCACACTGTCAATGGTGAGCTGTTCCTTGCAGCCTTGGCCGCCTCTCTTACAACCCTTTTGCTCCTCTGTCAAGATGCTATGCTGGTACATGTGACCATAAATTACATTTGTGATGACTGATGTGATGATCTTGTAGAGCGTCGGCAAACAGGTTATTGGTCTGTAGTTTGCTGGATTAGCTGAGTCAGCACTCTTAGGCAATATGTAGGTTCGTCCCTCTGTGAGAAAGTGTGGGAACTCTTCGGGATCATAGATTACCTGAGTTACAAGATCAGCTAATTTTTTGTGTGTGCTGGTAAATATTTTGTACCAATAGTTCTGAATTTTGTCTGGTCCCGGAGATTTCCAGCTGTGTGTTTTGCTGATGGCTATTTGGATGTCCTGTTCATTAATGACTAACTCTTGCGTTTGATTAATGCGTGAGTGCTTCTCGTTGATTTTATGGATCCATTCTGCATCTTCTTTATGCTGCACCGGGTTTGACCACACATTACGCCAAAAGTTGCTTATTTCCTCCTCATTCGGTGTTTTAGAGATTGTTGGTTCACGGCTGCCATCAAGATTCGCGTAGAAAGTTTTCTCATTAGCTCTGAAGAGATAATTTTGTGTTCTTCTCTGATAACTTTCTTTGTATCTCTTGAGTTTTGCTGCATGTACTGCCAGTTTTTGCTTGTAGTCGTCCATGATATTCAGGATTTCTTGCTTCCCTTTGTTTTTTATGTTCGGAATTATCCTCATGATTTTTGAAGTGATCTTTCGAGTTCTATTATCTGAAGCATATTGTGTGAGCAGACGTATTACATTACGCAACGACATTATTTTATTATTGATTCGTCGTTCCCATGGAGGTATTCTTTCTGTACGAGGACTGAAGTTTTGGTTACTGGGCACCTGGTTATGGAGTGATAACACAGTAACAGCTGCGCAGTATATGAGCAAATGGAAGTCCGTAAGATTATCTACTGTTTCTAAGAAAGCTGCCAAGCAATTGTTTACATCCTCAATTATATGTCTGCTATTATTTTTAAATCTTAGCTTGGGAATAATACTCCTTGAATTTGGATCACTATCTTCCCATTTCATTAATTCTGTCTGTAAAATATTCATCACATTTCTACGATCCTCGAGTGTGTTACTATTGCCTTCAATTTCGACTACGGAAGATTTATTACTTTTTGCAGTACCTTGACGTGGTGTGGTGTCTATGTTAACGGCAGGATGAACTTCATTATTGGTCTCCTGCATGGGTTGTAGTTCTGAGAGAACCCCATCTTTAATCTGTTGAATTTCAAATTCGCTTAGGAGACTGTTCCTTATTATGGTTCTACGCTGATCACTTACTCGCTGTTCTGTGATATTCAAATGGGAGTATTTACTTATAAACTTAGAATGCAGAGAAGTTCTATATCCAGTCAGATTTCTTTCCATGTCTGTAGCTAGGAAGTAGAAACGCATGACGTCTGTATTCATTTCACGTGTCCATTGCATGCGTTGTCTACTGCGGCCAGCCTTGGTGGTTGCAAATGAATTCTGCAAAGCACTTTCGGCGGTGCTGATCTGTTGATGTTGGGTATCAGCAGAATTTTCATTGGCAGCGGGGGTTTCTTCAGATGAAATGGCAGTTGTCCGCTGCATCCACAACCTGCCATTACTGGTGGCTTGTAAACTGTCACGTCCTGCGCCAGAACTAGACGTGCCCGGACGATCCTCCGGTAGCGGGCGTTTAATTAATTCAGAATTCACCATTGTCGTAAGACACTGGGTATTGCCTTTTATACCTATGGCAAGGTTTACAACATTCCTGTGAATGCCAGTATGTAAGTTTGACTGATCGACCGAGGTTCTTTGTACATATGTGATCCAACTGATATCAATTCACTCGATCGTAACCTCCGTTTCTAATGAAATAAACGACATTACACAATGAATATCTGTTATAGGGGCTCAGTTGGACTACTTGAGTAAACGGAGTAATAAACGCACAATACAGGGTACAATACCACTGTCGGTGCTGAGTTTGGCCCTCCAATATTATTATTATTATTATTATTATTATTATTATTATTATTATTATTATTATTATTATTATTATTATTATTATTATTATTGTTATTATTATTATTATTAGTATATACATTATAAGAGATTATATCTTTACTGATGGTTATTTATTTTTAAGTAGGGTTCCAATTGTTTAGGAGGTTCAGTAAATAAATATTTTTGGTAACAATGATGATGGAAGAGACTCGAAATCTTGTTGTGATGGTTGTTGTTAATTCATTTTAGGGGCTTGGGACATTTGTTTATCAGCCCCATGTAGTTGGGTGAGTGTTGGATTTGTCTGATAAACTGTGTTTCTGTGGTGACCGTATGTGTAGCTGTAGTTATTAGGGTCCTGAATGAGGTTGGTGCTCCGGGTCTCCAAGTACCATACTATCCCGGCATGTGCTTGGAAAGCGCGTGGAAGAATCCAGGGAAATCCAAACTCAGGATAACCACTGTCGGTGCTGAGTTTGGCCCTCCAATCACCGGACTTGTTGCGATCGTGGTGCACGATTAAATGCGCATCCCTACACCGCAGGGGTAGGAAAGAAAGCAGCCGTGGTTTTATGAAGGGACGTTCCAAATTTGGGCTCGTGGGATGCCACGGGAAATCATCTTGTGGCTGCAGATGGTGGGAAGTAAGGAGGCTTGTGGTTTTATATGACCGTAAATGTCGTTATCATGAGCTACTGGACCTTCTTTTTATGTGGAATCCGAACCACAGGACATGGCATTTCACCTCGCAATTCTCATATGCATTGACCGGGAATCAAACCCGGTCCGCCGTGGTGAGAGGCCAATAGCTGGACCGCTGCGCCATCACGCCCAGACTTGCATATCGGCCGGTGATGGTAAGCTGCGTCAATACTAGCACCCCATGTAGATGATGATGATAATAATAATAATAATAATAATAATAGTCTAATAATAATAATAATAATAATAATAATAATAATAATAAGAGTCAGCATGTGTGGCTCTGTTGGTAGAGTACTAAAAATAAAAGTCCTGCAACTCGACATACCAAAAGAAAAAAAAACATAAAGGAACTTAGGTTGGTTCCATAGTTTAGGGGCTGCGACAACGTGATCAGATAGCCGTGTATTAAGGAAGTAAGTGTGTCTAAAATTCTATTATTACTAATATTAGTACAGTAGTAGTAGCCTAGTATAATAATAATAGTATTATTAATATTTTAGTTACAGTTGTTGCACTGTCTTCACACAAAGATAGACCAACAGTTTCTTAAATTAATTTACCAAATCTTTAAGATTTCCATTTTCTATGCATAGGCCATGAGGATGTCAAAATCCTAAACAGATCCACCATCACTAGTCATGTAGCCACTCCCCATGAAGGTGTGAAACAGCTGTTCATAGGCTCGGTTTGTGTATTTCAATGTCATTGGCACACAAGACGAGGAGGTCACTCAACTTCAGACTCTAGTCAACATTCCTTAGCGTTGTAGGGGAGGATGACGGGGAGAAGTCAGCTGTGCTGCTGAGGGGAACGAAGTGTAAGCCCGTTTCCAAGACATTGACCGACGAGTTTTGTGATTTAATTCCACCTACACTAATTAAGATCCGACTGAATTTCATGAAGATATTTGCTTAGAATACCATCTTCTATCACCAGTGTATCAAATACACCCTGTATATAAAAATTGAACAAAATTAGATGCCAGTGCATTTCAATAGGTATAATAGGTACAGCAGCGAGACAGGACAGAACTACATGCAACAATGGAGATCTGATAACTGAGCAGGCAGCCAGGAATGAACTTTGGGCTCCACGTGGAGTGATAGAGTAAACATTTCTCTTGATCAGCAGCGAATAATGGCTATTGTCGGAACGTTTGAATCGCCGGTCGTCAAAGAGGAAAGTGAGAGAATTTTATGACAATGTGCTCTCTTACAAGGGGACCGTGCCTACTCGTCATCACCGATTTGGACCTAATTTATGGTAAATGCAGTGCTTGGCCAGAAATGAAAGTGACAGAAGTGGATCTCTAGATGGTCAAGGATTTAGAAAAAGAAAACAAGTAGTTTCGTGAAGAATTAAAGCCTATTTTCATATATCCTACTTATGTTAATTGCCACTATCAACATTCAAAATTTCAGTTTGATTGATGTAATAAATTCGTAGATATTGAGAACCGTCAAATATTTCGGATGGTCGCCATGTTGGATTATTATATATGTAAGTCTTAGAGTTTTGTATTATTACATCAAGATTATTGTGTACGTGTGGTATTCAAACTTCAATCACATGATTAGGAGTTTTAGGACACAAGAAGTAAAAATAGATTTGAAAATTTCGCACAGCTGCCATCTTGAGATTATAAAAACAATTTAAATAAATTAGATGCCAGTGGATTAACATTATTTGTATAAGCATTTACCGTACCTCGTTTTACTGCACTCGGATGGTTAAATCGCGAGAAACGTCCATTTAAATATTTGTACTTTGCGTCACCGCCATGTTGGATTTATGCTCACCAGGTTATTGAAAGTCCTATGGGTGAACTTATGTTCATAGACTTTTTGAACACAAAAATATGCTGTAAAAGATTCGTAGATATTGAAAACCGTCTAGATATTTCGGATGGTTGCCATTTTGGATAGTTATATGTATAGGTCATAGAGTTAAGTACCATTTAAAGAAAATTAAGGCGTAGGTTCATAATTCAAACTTTCACTTCAATCGCATGATTACGACACGAGCAATAAAGACTTGATTTTAAAATTTTGCACAGCCGCCATCTTGAGTATTTTCATTTTTCATTCATTCATTTATTTGCAATGGGGGGTGTGTCCCCCGGTGGCAAATTGTATATACATAACAAATAAATAATTATACATAACAATTCAATAACAATTATACAACAATTAAACTGGAGTATTTACACAAATAGTCAGTCTTTTCTTAAACACACCTATATGTTTGGGAAAAGGCTCTAAGACTGCGGCAGGTAGAGAGTTCCAGCTATCAATTGCACGGTTTACAAAAGAATATTTACCATAATTTGTTCGCTGTGGTCGGCCCTTAACTTTGAAAGGATGATCGCTCCTACCCATGTAAGTGGGCTTTCCCAATCGTTTGCTAAGCTCACCCCATGCTGGTTGATTTGTATACGTGTTGAGCATAGCGCAGAGTCTAGATTTCATCCTCCTAGCCTCCAGTGATATATAACATTGAACAAAATTAGATGCCAGTTCATTACAATAGGTATAATCATTTACTGTACCATATTTCACTGCGCTCAGCTGGTTAAATCGCGAGAAAAGTTTAAAGTTTCAAATTCGCATGACCGCCATGTTCGTTTTGTAGTCAACAGGTTTTTGAAAGTCTCATAAGTAAACTTCTAGTTGTGCCCTTTATCATCGTACAAGATTTCAGGGTGATATCAGTAATAGTTTCGGAGATATAGAATGCTTGTGAAATATTTCGCACAGCCGCCATATTGAGATTGTGTAAACAATTGAACTAAATTAGATGCCAATGCATTAAAATGTGCATAAACATTTTGTGTACGAAGTTGTATTGCGTTTGGATGGTTAAATTGCGGGAAAAGTCTATTTTAAAGTTCAACTTCGCTTGACCGCCATGTTCGTTTTGTTGTTAACAGGATTTTGAAAGTGTCATAGGTAAACTTCTAGTAGTGCCATTTATCACCGTACAAAATGTCAGTGAGATATCGGTAATAGTTTCGTAGATATTGAATGCTGGTGAAATATTTCGCACAGCCGCCATGTTGGATTGGTGAGACGTAATAAAAATTTGAAGGACACAGTCGGGTTCCGGCGAAATGGTGCTACGATCCTACCGAGGTTCATTGATATCGCTCTAGCCGTTTAGAAGTTATTAGAGGTGGACACACACACATCACACAGACACACACACACACACACACACACGGACAAAGTGTGATGTTATAAGCCTATAAAATGAAAATAGGCTAACAATAGCATTTTGGCGCGGGTCAGGTGAGGCATGAATCACGTATTTCAGCGCAGTTTTCCACCATCTTCAACACAGACATGGTACCGCCGTACCATACTCTGGCGCACATGATCACCAATCCTTGGTCCTCCAACATGTAGCCACTTAAGCAGTGCATAC
Organism: Meconema thalassinum; assembly: GCA_946902985.2. Taxonomy (NCBI): domain Eukaryota; kingdom Metazoa; phylum Arthropoda; class Insecta; order Orthoptera; family Tettigoniidae; genus Meconema; species Meconema thalassinum. The sequence goes on from OX336388.2 coordinate 457,468,986, forward strand.
ACCAGGTGAAATATTTTTATTGACTGCCGAAGTGTTAGAAAAGACCAATTATTCTACCATATCACAACTGTTTTATAGTGCTATGTTTCTAATGTGGCCTGAGGGCATCAAACATGACGATGTACTTTTATTTTTAACTGATTCTGCACCGTATATGGTACGAGCAGCTAATTCACTGAAGGCACTAGGCAACGCCGCGCTATGTTAATGGCTGGCGCGAGTGAGCAAGGTAATCTGGCTCTTCCCTCATGTTCACAGTTGTTTTGGGTCTGGTATAGTTAACTCAACTCGCAGGGCCCGCTGCGTCGTACGAAATCGTCATTCCTCTCCGCGCACGAAAACAATTAATTCTTCAATTATTTTGATGGCCCTATGTTACAGAGCTAAACATTTTGAAGCTGACTGTTCAAACCCCGTGACGCTACGACCAGCCGTTCGGGAGATATCATCTGCCCTTGAACTGAAGGGATAATTAGAGAGAGAATGGTTTAGCTGTTGAAATATTTCGGTTCGCTAGGGATGATACCGAAGAGTGACGGCATTGCTGTATCAATTCAGTAGTGGAGCTTTAAGAAGTGTTGTGAGCTGAAGGTTTGAACTCATAACAATGTCCTTTAGCGAGCTGAGTGGCAGCCGAACCGTTTTGGTTGGTTGGTTCTTAAGTTTAGGGGCTGCGACAACGCGGTCATGTAGCCCCGTGTACTTTGGGTGTGTGTAGAATCTGTCTGATAACCGGTGTTAATTGTGATGGCTGTATTAGTGTGTGTATCTGTTGCTTAATTTAAGTGCAGACTGCAACTTAGAATTTTCCAAATAGTTCCTACTTTTGCCGCCAAATGCCACCGTCAACAACTACTAGGCTTAGTTCAGAACTCAGCTACTAGACGCCACCGCAGTCGGCTCTTGGCAACGAACATAGAAACCTAAGAGCGTTGTTTACATTCTTAACCTATACAATTTAGTTTCACACAGGTGTAATTAGTGGAAAGTTCTTTAACATGCCATAAATCTATGACATGGGACCGCCGGCTTTACTTCCCCTCCGAAGGAAGGCACACTGAGGGATTTTTAACGCTCTTAAAAAATCCGACGGCTTCGGCCGGGTTTGAACCCGCTATCTTGGGAACAGTTTTACACAGCCAGGCAATACATATAATTTTCAGGGAATATGGCCTTTAAAAGAAGTTTTCGAATACTGAAGTACGTGAAAACACAAAATCTGATAACCTATGTTATTGTGGTGTCAGCAATTATGTTATTTTTTAGCCTATTTTCAATTTTGAAAAAATAGGCTTATGAGATCACCTTTTGTCCGTGTGTGTGTGTGTGTCCCCCTAATAAATTCTAAACGGCTGGAGCGATTTCAATGAAACTCGGGAAGTTCATAGCACTATTCCGGGCGACCCCGACCGTGCCCCTCAAATTTTGTTACCTCTCACCAATCCAACATGGCGGCTGTGCAAAATATTTCAGCAGCATTCAATATCTCCGAAACTATTACGGATATCACCCTGGAATTTTTTACGATGATAAAGGGAAATACTAGAAGTTCACCTATGTGACTCTTGAAAAACTGGTAACTATAAAACCAACATGGCGGCCAAGCGAATTTGCTACTTTTAAATAGACGTTTCTCGCGATTTAACCAACCAAACGCAATAAAATTTTGTACAGCATATGTTTATACACTTTGTAATGCACTGACATCTAACTTTGTTGAATTGTCTACATAACCACAAGATGGCGGCTGTGCGAAATATTTCACCGGTATTCTATATCTCTGACACTATTAGCGGTATCACCATGAAATTTTGTACGTAGATAAAGGGCACTGCTGGAAATTCACCTATTAGATTTTCGAAAACCGGTTAACTACAAAACGAACATGGCGGCCAAGCGAATTTGAAAATTTAAATAGACCTTTCTCGCGATTCAATGTTCCGAACGCATTGAAACTTGGTACAGGAAATGTTTATACACTTTGTAATGCACTGGTATCTAATTTATTTCAATTGTTTACATAACCTCAAGATGGCGGCTGTGCGAATTTTAAAATTAAGTTTTTATTTCTTGTGTCGTAATCATGCGATCGAAGTGGAAGATTGAATAATGAACCTATGCAATAATTTTCCTTTAATGGTACATGACTCTATGGCCTATACATTTAACAATCCAACATGGCGACCATCCGAAATATTTAAACGGCTATGAATATCTACGAATCTATTACAGCAATCAAACTGAATCTTTTTATGTTCATAGGGGCTATGAACATAAGTTTACCTATAGGACTTTCAATAACCTGGTGATCTCAAATCCAACATGGCGGCAACGCGAAGTATAAATATTCACATGGACGTTTCTCGCAATTTAACCATCCGAGTGCAGTGAAACTTGGTACAGTAAGTCCTTATATGAATGCTAATCCACTGGCATCTAATTTATTTCAATTGTTTCCATAACCACAAGATGGCAGCTGTGTGAAATTTTAAAATCTAATTTTTACTTCTTGTTGCCTAATCATGCCATTAAAGTTTGAACGCTACACGTACACAATAATCTTCATGTAACAGTACATAAATCTAGGACCTACATAAATAAAGTCCAACATGCCAACCATCCGAAATATTTAGTCAGATCTCAATATCTATGAATCTATTACAGCAATCAAACTGAAATTTTGTATGTTGATAGTGGCAATTAACATACGTAGGATATATGAAAATAGGCTGTATAGTTCTTCACGGAGCTACTTGTTGTAATTCAGTAACTCACCTCTTCACAGTTTTACCTCACGAGGCATAGCGTACCCAGTTCTATCCCTGAGACCAGAACTAAATATCTTGATTGAGCCGTGAATCGAATCCGGACCTGACGGGTTGTTGTTGTTGTTTTTGATGATGATTGTTTTAGGGGCTTTGCGACATCGTGGTCGTGTAGCCCCATGTATTTGGATGTGTGTGGAATTTGTCTGATAACCTGTGTCACTGTGATGTCTTTACTAGTGTGTGTATTTGTAATTGAGGTAGAATTTGGGTAGGAAGTGGCCGTGGCCTTACGTTAGGTACAATCCCGGCATTTGTCTGGAGTAGAAGAGCGAATCCACAGAAAAAACACTTCCAGGATGGCTGAGGTAGGAATCCAACCCACATCTTCCCAGTTTTGTGTCACGAGGCTTAGTGTACCCTGTTCCAGCCCTCAGACCAGAATTACATTTCTTGGGAATCGAACCCGGGCTTCCGCGGAGACAGCCAAGAATGGACAGCAAGTGTGCTAGCCAGTACACCACAAGGTGGTCTCCAATAAACAAAAACTGATCCCAATAAATTTTCTGTATTTCTATTACCTTATAAGGAGTCCACAAGCAATGTTAATCAGAATGACTTGGGATGTAGATTGCGTCATGTGATATAATAACGTTGTTGTTGCTTCATTTGAGGGGCAGGACATCTTCGTACTTGAGCCCCGTGTACTTGTCTGAAAATGTGGGTTACTGTGGTGTCTGTATTAGAGTGTGTGTATTTGTATTCTGGTGAAGATTGGGAATGAGGCGACCGTGGCCTTAAGTTAGGAACCATCCCGGTATTTTCCTGCAGTAGAAATGAGAAACCACTTCCAGGATGGCTGAGGTAGGAATCTAACCCACATTTTCCCAGTTTTGCCTCACGAGGCTGAGTGTACCCCGTTCCAGCCCTCAGACTTGAATTAAATTGCTTGGCAGAGCCGGGAATCAAACCCGGACCTCCTGGGCCACAGCCAAGAATGCTGGTCGCTACACCAGTTGGTGCTCACTTGCACGAATAACGTTTGCGTGGCATCATATATCTGGCTCATATCACATTGACGGCACTCCGTTGTGAGCGTAGATATTCGTAGGATTAGGCCCCCCAGCTCGTATATGCTCTTACATTCGGTGCGCCTTGTGTTCACGGAGAAGGTCGTGCGTATACTGCGAGTGTAGGGCTGTGTCATCTCCGCCAGTCTCACTGTGGCAACAGCGCTCAGCTGGACGCACGTTACTGGGCGAGCCCATGTTCACAGTTGTTTTGGGTCTGGTATAGGCAACGCCGCGCTATGCTAAAGGCTGGCGCGAGTGAGCGAGGTAATCTGGCTCCTCCCTCATGTTCACAGTTGTTTTGGGTCTGGTATAGTCATAACCATCTTCACTATCTGTGCATGTGGGTGCAACACATATAGTTTTCCGATGCTTCCTCCCTCTGGCGTAACTAGGATTTGCTTCTGGAGGGGGAGAGCAGAGTGAAAATTACATTGGGAGGGTGGGGGAGGGAGGAGGGGAGGGGTGCTCGGGCATACTGAGACATAAATTATAGGTAAAGGCCCTGCGTGGATGCGGATATACAGGGTCTTTCATATAAAATAAGAGCGCCAAGCGGCGGCTTTGTTAACCGCTGCTGCGGTCACCTTGGCCGAGCTTTTGGCGCGCCAAGGTCCCCTGCTTTAAGCGTGTGTACAATCCTATATGATGCAGCGGCATTGCTAGCGTGTGTACAATGCTGAAATCTTACTTTAGTTAGTTAGTTATTGTTGATGAAACTAAAACCCCTATAGTATTGAAAGCGCGCGCATAGTATATACGATGGCTTTTTTTTTTTTTTTTTTTTTTTTTAAGTATCGATGGACTGTATAAAAATAACAAATTGACATTACCAAACCTGACCTTGCAATAAGCGTGCAGGTGCTCAGTCGCCAGTCTAAACCTCAGCTGCTTACATGGTGAGACAGTTATCATTGAAACATCGTATTTTTAGCCTACTTTTCACATTTTGCAAAAATGAGGAAAAAGTAGACTTATGAGATCGGGCAAATGTGTGTCTGTCTGTCTGTCTGTCTGTCCTTCTGTCTGTCTGTCTGGCTGTGTGTGTGTGTCCCCCTATCAACTCCTAAACGGCTGCAGCAATCGAAACAAAATTTGGTAGGAGTAAAGATCTATACCTGAATATCTCACGGCCATATTTGAAAATGATGTCAGTGCTACCAACTGCTAAAAAATCGCAATTGAAATTTGAGCTCCATGTTGGATATCTTGGAAAGTATGAATGGGAGCTATTTCAAAATTGACACACGTACAGATCATAATATTTCAGTTTAATTTCCAGGAGGCCAAACATGGCAGTGTTGCCAAAATGAGTATAAGCCTCCTGATAGGTCCAATTTTTAAAAGCATATAACTTCTACACTATCAAGCGGAATTCAACCAAATTTCGTATGTTGTATGTGTCCATAACCAGATATGACTGAGCATATTCTTAAGACCTTACAGGGCTGCCAACTGTTAATAAATGCTCCTAATTTATTTTATCCAAATACCAATATATCAGAAAGTATGCAAGCCGACAGCTTTAAACTATGCACACGTATAGTACCTGACATTCTATATTAATTTGGAGTAACTTATATACGTCAGTGCTACCAACATGATTCTAAGCCTGCTGACAGGTCCAACTTTAAATACATGTAACTTTCATACTATCATTTGGATTTCAACCAAATTTCGTATGTGCTATGTGTACCATAACAGATATGACTATGCGTATTCTAAGGAGCAACCAGGGCTGCCAACTGTTAATATGTGCTGTCCCTATTTTTGTTACCCTAATATCAATATATCAGAAAGTATGCAAGCCAATAGCTCTAAACTTTGCACACGTATAGTACCTGGCATTCAAGACGAATTTGGAGTAACTAATATACGTCAGTGCTGCCAACATGATTCTAAGCCTGCTGATAGGTCCAATTTTAAAATGCATGTAACTTCTATACTAACTAATGGATTTCATTCAAAATTGGCACAACAATAGATCATATTATTTCAGATTATTTCTGATCAATACATGCATGACATTGTTGCCAACATGATTTTACGCGCGCTGTTAGATCCAATGTTTAACTGCATGTAACGTCCATGCTATCCAGTGGACTTCAACCAAATTTTGTATTTAGTACCGTAAGAGACGGAACTAAGAATATATTCAGTCATCAGGGCTGCCAACTGTAGTGCTCTATTAGGATACATTATGCCAGGTATACAGTATTTCGAACTAATTGGAAATTTCGATATTAGCAACTTAATTTCGTCATTATTCTAGATAGGTTCATATTCTGTAGAATAATCATTGGCATGAAAAGTAGGCTGTATAGTTCTTCACGGAACTTCTTGTTTTATCTAAAACTTTTTTTAAGTACGAGTCGGCTCGGCGGGTACGTGATGCATTTGTTCAACAATTTCCTGACGAAGTGCCACCTTCACTAGCACAATTGAAGTAATTGTAAATAAGTTTGACAATACTGGCTCTGTGCTCAATAAAAAAACATGCCCGAACACGAACAGTTTTAACAGAGGATGAGCTAGATGACATTGGCGAGAATCTTGAACGGTCTCCGAATAAATCACTCACAAAATTAGCACAAGTAGGGGTATCGGTTTCATCAACAATAACTAACTAAAGTAAGATTTCAGCATTGTACACACGCTAGCAAGGCCGCTGCATCATGTAGGATTGTACACACGCTTAACCCAGATATCCCTGACGTCCTTCCAGAAGGACGAAAGAATAATTCAAACTCGGTGTGCTCTAGTAGTAAAAATAAGTAGCTATCTGCGCGCATGCGTGTATTTACAGTCCTGACAATAACATGTCATCAGTTTGTGACTGCATGCACTGCCGTGCAGACTTTTTGTTAGCAACAATAGCGTTAAAGGTAAACCGATGTTTATGTGATGGACGAATTGACTGACATCAATGTAGAAGGGTAAGTATTATGACCACAGGTATGCCTGGATGATTTAAAAAAAATATCACACAAACTCTATGGATGTTGTTCGACATAATAATGTGATGATGTTTTTGTTCGCTGTACCAATATTAGTTGAAGTTATTATTACCTAAAACTACGGATCCTTCCAGAACGCTGTCAGGGAAATACGATGTATTTTTTTTTAGCTAGGTTCTTACTCTGAATGAACTCCTAGCGATCATTGAATAGAATAACACCCCTGAACTTGAGTTATTTGACATAATAGAAATTCCTCCTACTGGAAACAGCACAGATTAAGACTCAGGGGCGGAATTTTTTCCTACAATTGATCATTTTCTAGGCTCCCAACTGCAATCAGAAGCATTCCTCAGCATCTCAAATGCTCCCTCGCTAATCGAGATTATGCCTGAACGTCAGTCTTTGTATATGCAGAAAATACTAAATGTTAAATATTTACATAGTAGGTATCAAGTGGGGCTGCGTGGCGCAGTCGGTAGAGGCGCCGAGCTTCGAACTGAAAGGGAGTGGGTTCGATCCCCACCCAGGTAGTGGATTTTAGAAACAAAACTACCACTTTCGGAAACGCAAATAGCCCTGAGGTTCACTCAGTCCGCACCAGAAATGAGTACCAGGGTAATTCCTGGGAGCAAAGAAGGTCAGGCGTGGCTCTGACAACTCCATCCCATCTAGTGCCGATGTCACAAAATGTGGAAGCCTCTACCTCCACTACACCCAGGGCCTCCATGGCCTGTAAAGAGTTGGATTTGCTATAGTAAGTATCACTTTATACCCTAAAGGATATAAATCACGTTATATTCTCGTTTTAAGTTTGCCAATCTGCTTGAATCAAGAAAATCAGGGTAAATGTAAGAAATTTAGGAGAACTCGCGAACGCCCCAAACCTGCGGAATATAAATGGAACGATAATGATCTGAAAGCTCCGTGTGTTGAATGGTTGCCCATTCACACTTTCCAGGACCAAATGAAAACACCACTCGAATATTTCAAATTATTCTTTGATGAAGAAGTTGTGCAAACAATAATAATTTTTACCGATCAGTATGCTGAAAAGGCGAACAAAGTTCGTGATGTGTCTAATGCTGAAATGTGGCCTTTCATCAGCATACCACTAACTTTGACAAGTTCAGCCCCTTGAGTGAGGTATCCCGATTTTCCCGCCAGCAGAGAACAATAATCTCCGTACCTCAGCCAAGCTTTCTTTCCCCTTATAACAACGAAATGGGTGGGATTGATCGAACTGATGAAAATGTGTCACTTAACGGAGCCAATCAGAGGAAAATAGTGGTATTTTCCCATAATAGCACATACTATAGACTTGGCAGACCAAAATGCATGGCAGCTGTATCACAAAGATGGTGGAAACTTGACCACTTGCACTTTAGGAGTGTAACTAGATCTCTCTTGGCATCCAATAGAAGACTGAGCTCTGCCAAAGGACGTCCATCTAAGAAAAGGAAAACTGACGTCCGTTACGATGGAATACATCATTTTGTCTCAGACCTTTCCACAGATGCCTACACAAACAAGAAGAAAAAACAGCTTCATTGCAAACACTGCACGAAAAAATGCACTACAAGGTGCATAAAATATGACTGTGCTTTGTATGTTTCTTGCTTTGTAGTATTTCATACAAAGGTTTAATCATTCAATTGTTGCTTTCTTAAATAGTTCTAGTGTAAATAAAATTGTATTACATTTTATGTGATAATAGTACATTATGTTACGAGCCTATAGTGGCTATAATTAAGACACGAGTATGTTTATAAAACGAGCGTATGCGAATTTTATAATTTCCATATGAGTGTCTTAATTACCATTTTAGGCGAGTTGCATACGACTGTTTATGTTCGACGATAATTATTATAACTATTTTATGTTCGAACATAAATATTCATAAATATCTGTTCAGTTACTAGAATTTTGTGATCGTGCTGCGCTGGGTAGGATATCTCTGTTTTCCAAGGTCTCTGGCCGACCGACGCATGCGCTCTGTGTGCTTCAATGCCATATGTGCAGATTGTGCACCAGTATTAAGTAAAACTGTCACCGAAGTCGTTTGAAAACAAAGCGCTGTGCAGAAATTGGAATTGGGGATATTAAGGTGCAGTGCTATTTCTTGTTCATATTCACCAGTTTATTTACGCGAACATATGGACGGTGCACTTTCGGTAATTTATATAGACATCTTGGATTCTGAGCGCATGCGCGAAGGTATCGTTATCTAATTGGTCAAACAACTGTTTATTGAGCTGTGATTGGTGGGAGAAACTGTTTCATAATGAAATATAGTGTTATAATGAACTTTATTATAGTACAGTTTTCAGACATATAATAGTCAAGGTCGAACATTTAATATTTTACTCAATGAATATCATAAATTAATTCACAAAATTTCTAATGAATTAATTTTGATAGTGAATATCACTGACGTCCTTCTGGAAGGATGTCTGATTTTCGGCAAACTAGGCATGTTAAGTAATTAAAACCACTTTTTCTGGCCAGCTCACATCATCATCATCAGATCTTCATGGAACAAACACAAATTTCAACGAAAAAAAAAACAGGGTTACCTGGGTTAAAGCAGGGGGCCTTGACGCACCAAAAGCTCGGCCAAGGTGGCCGCAGCAGCGGTTAACAAAGCCGCCGCTTGGCGCTCTTATTTTATATGAAAGACCCTGTAGTTTCTATGGCTGTGCGGATAGCGGATAAGCTGCGGGATTTTAGAATACAATCCAAATTTGTTGAATATCATTACTATGACCCAGATGTTTATGATTGATCATATTTTTCCGTTATGTTTTTTTTTCTTTTTTCATGGCAAAACTAAGATGATGATTTATGCTAATATCATTCAAATTATGTCATTAAGCATAATTAACACTCCTAACTGTAAAGGGTTGCAATGACCTAAGGGAACGATTTTCTCCTGAACTGTCCAAATGTGTAGTTTAATACTTTATCTAATTGACATATTATTGTAATGCCAGTTAATTCGGATAACAAACGCACGGATGCGGATAAAAGTCGTGCGGACGTGGAGTGGATGCGGATAACGTTTTGTTAATTCGCGTAGGGCTCTAATGATAGGTAATATATGTTCCCGAAATCTCAAAACCCTCTATTTACATTTTTTTCGTGTTTGATTTTATTAGCATTTGATACGTTGTATAGGTATTTGCACTTATCAATGTCAGATGGTCGAAAATTAACAATCTTCTAAAATCCAGTTTTCTTCGCGAAATCATCTGGAATTTTCTATTCCCCGACATTGTGTAAATATTAATAAACTAGTTTCCAACTATATTTAACTTATAACAGCAATACAAGTAATAATAGTATTCACTTTCCAATCACACTCGGATACTAACAGAATAGCAACAAAAAAGTGGTGTATTTTTGGAAAGGGATGAGGAAAGATAGTGCTATTTTCACCCCTCTAGCCAACTCAACAGATGACCATTTTGCTCATTCTTTAAGTGTTAAGTTAGGATAACACTAAAAATGTTACACGAGTGAATAGAAATGCTTTCAAACACAATCCAGTCATTTTTCATCAATCCGAAGATTGGTTTTATTCAAAACTAGCTGTACCCGGCATGCGTTGCAATGCCAATCAAAGAAAGTAACTTTGCATTACGGAAGGAGAATTACAACGTGTAAACGCTAATTTATTTACACGGTACTACGCCTGTCTGTCAGCTGAAATAGAACATTTTCAGCATCATCTGTTCAAAGGTAAGTTGTTGAATCATAACTTGCTGGCGAATTTACCATTTATTAATGTACACAGTTACCATTTATGCCTACGCGCAATCTGCGGCCCCATTTCGGTTGGCTGACGGAAGGCGCGCGCGCGCTTGGTAGCTGGTCGTTGGCCTCGCTCAAGCAAAATATCACCCTGTATGTAGGCTATACAGGGTGTAACAAAAATTGTACGGCACAAAATGCTGGACACATTCCTCACACGTAGACGAAGAAGTTATGTTATATGAATATGGGTCCGGAAACGCTTTGTTTCCATGTTACACCTCATTGTCTCCACCTCATTAAGCATGGGAAACGCACAAGAACAGAACGTCAGAATCATGGGGAACATGCACTCTTTGTTACGTCTGGTTACGTTGTCATTATCGTAGGTGCACCGCCAGTGTTTCTTTACAAGGTATTGTTGCCATGCGACTTAGCAGTTGTGCCTTTAGCTGTGCGACAAAACATGTACTTCATGCACGATGGAGCACCTCCTCATTTTAGTGTTAATGTCCATCGGATTCTAAATAACAGATCTGGTGGCAGATGGATAGATAGAGGTGGACCAATTGCCTGGCCTCCACACTCACCAGACCTACACCCACTGGTCTTCTATTTGTGGGGTCATTTGAAAACTCTTGTGTATAGAACCCCAGTACAAGATGTTCAGAGTCTCCGTGCCCGTATTATGGGAGGCTGCGAAACCAAACGCAGCACTCCAGGGATACATCAGCGCATCCGAGATTCACTAAGACGTGACGGTGGGTCGATGCACGGAGGGCATATTGAACATCTCCTGTGAGCAAGAGTTGCATGTGGTATGCTGGTACGTTCTGTTCTTGTGTGTTTCCCATGATTAATGAGTTGGAAACAATGAGGTATAACATGGAAACAAAGCGTTTTCGGACCCATGTTCATATAACATAATTTCTTCGTCTACGTGTGAGGAATGTGTCCTGGACTTTGTGTCGTACATTTTTGTTACACCCAGTATAAACTTAATTCGTGAATCAGAAGATAAATATTAATTTGACATTTACGCCTCGGTATGATATTTTCGTGGTATCATTCAATTTTAAGCTTTAACCAAAAGTTCAAAATGTTCAGAGAGAAAGCTTACTGTACTTTATTTACCGAGAATTCACTAATTTACTTTCGTTGAAAGGGAAGACCTGCTATATTGTATTTCAAGTAAAATGAACACCAAAGTTGATCCTACAGCCAGTCGTGCTTTGTATGAGGTATATGACAAGGTTATAATAGGTTGTACATGTTGGCGGTAACCTTTAATTATTACAGGATTTCCAAGAAGAGATAGCTTCAGTTCAAAGGAGCACCACCTACGCTTCCCTTGCTTGTTAGCTAGACTTGCGGTATCAGATAAACCCCATTCTTTGCTCCAGTTCGATATTCTGTGACACATGAGCAACCAGAGCTCATCCCAGGACCTTATTAGAAAGATAATAGGGATGTATTAGCAATCCTTTATCAACTTGAGACCGTACAACCATTGGGCCTGATATACAGTATAGGAATTTTTGTGCCCAAGTATGTTAGGTGTGAAATCAAGTATGTTTATGCCCTAATATGAAAAACACTACGTAGGTCATTTATCACAAAATAACGAGCTTTTAGGAACAAAAATTGAAGTACTTAAGGGGAGACTCCACTGAAAACTTTAACTTCTCTCCTACTGCATCGATTTCAAATTAATTTTGTGATCATATATATCACGTAAAGACTAAGGTTTGAAGGCCATAACTTGAATGGTATTTGAATGATTAATTCTTAAGGTGCTTTTAATGGCATTTTTGAAAACCAACTTTTGGTACTCAGATATCAATTTTTACATTTCAATTTCTTCAGACACAGTAACAGGATATAGTTTAAGAGTTCTGTTCATTTATTTTGTGAGAATGTTTGTTTATTTACCCTTAGTTCATCTTTCAAATTTCAAATTATTTTTTCCCCAAATAATTTGTACATAAATGTCATAAAAATCATTGAAACTGCATATCATTTAATATTAATGCACAGAAGTATGCAAATACCTCATGATTACTTACTGAAAAAAAAACCACTGAGATTGGTTAATATTTAGGTTAAAAAAGTTGGTATTGAAGTTAGAAATCAAACTAATAAAAATTTCCCTCTCAACAAAATGTTTGTTGACATCACTAGTTCAGCTTTTTATCACCAGGAATCGCTACATTTGAAGGAAAAGCAAAGCGCCATCTTTGGAACAAAAATTATCTGATTGGTGAGAAGATGATTGCGTGTTTGATGGTGATAACACCAAATACTATCTTTGACAGCTCTCATTGAGCCACGCCCCCTGCTGCAGTCCATATATCAAATATTATTAAACATATTTATAATTTGAATAGAACCAAATCTTTCTGGGATATAAGAGCACTCCAAGGGTCTGAAATCTATATATATATATATATATAACAAGTAGTTCCGTGAAGAATTATACAGCCTATTTTCATCTATCCTACTTGTGTTAACTGCCACTATGAACATACCAAAATTTCAGTTTGATTGCTGTAATAGATTCGTAGATATTGAGAACCGACTAAATATTTCGGATGGTCGCCATGTTGGATTTTATATATGTAGGTCCCAGAGTTATGAACTGTTACATGAAGATTATTGTGTACGTGTAGCATTCAAATTTCAATCGCATGATTAAGACACACGAAGTAACAAGGAGATTTTAAAATTTCGCACAGCTGCCACCTTGTGGTTATGGAAACAATTGAAATAAATTAGATGCCAGTGGATTAACATTTGTATAAGGATTTACTGTACCAAGTTTCACTGCACTAGGATGGTTTAATTGCGAGAAACGTCCATGCGAATATTTATAGTTCGCGTCGCCGCCATGTTGGATTTGTGATCACCAGGTTATTTAAAGTCCCATAGGTGAACTTATGTTCATAACCCCTATGAACATAAAGAAATTCAGTTTGATTTGCTATAATAGATTCGTAGATATTCAGAGCCGTCTAAATATTTCGGATGGCCGCCATGTAGGATTGTTAAATGTAAAGGCCATAGAGTCATGTACCATTAAAGGAAAATTATTGCGCAGGTTCATTATTCAAACTTTCACTTCGATCGCATGATTACGACACAAGAAATAAAAACTTAATTTTAAAATGCGCACAGCCGCCATTTTGAGGTTATGTAAACAATTGAACTAAATTGGATACCAGTGCATTACAATGTGTATAAACATTTCCTGTACCAGATTTCATTGCGTTTGGAACATTAAATCGCGAGAAAGGTCTGTTAAAATGTTTAATTCGCTTGGCCGCCATGTTCGTTTTGTAGTTAACCGGTTTTTGAAAGTCTTATAGATGAACTTCCAGTAGTGCCCTTTATCTCTGTACAAAATTTCAGGGTGATACCGATAATAGTTTCAGAGATATAGAATGCCGGTGAAATATTTCGCACGTCCGCCATCTTGTGGTTATGTAAACAATTGAACGAAGTTTGATGTCGGTGCACTACAATATGTATAAACATATACCGTACCAAGTTGTATTGCGTTTGGTTGTTTAAATCGCGAGAAACATCTATTTAAAAGTCGCAAATTCGCGTGGCCGCCATGTTGGTTTTGTAGTTACCAGTTTTTCAATTGTCACATAGGTGAACTTCTAGTAGTTCCCTTTATCACCGTAAAAATTCCAGGGTGATATCGGGAATAGTTTCGGAGATATTGAATGCAAGTGAAATATTACGCACAGCCGCCATGTTGGATTGGTGAGACGTTACAAAATTTGAAGGGCACGGTCGGGGTCGCCCGGAGTAGTGCTATGAACTTACCGAGTCTCATTGAAATCGCTCCAGCCGTATAGAAGTCATTAGGGGGAACACACACACACCTCACACACACACACACACACACACACACACACGCACACACAGACACACGGACCCCCAAGGCTGCAGGTTCGAAACCTGGCGCAGTCAGCTGGCATTTTAGGGTGCGCAAATGCGAGGGAGCCGTGTCAGTACATTTACTGGCACGTTAAAGATCCCCTTCGGGGCAAAATTCCGGCACCCCGGCGTCTCTAAAAGCCAGGGTAGTTAAAAGGGACGTAAAACCAATAACATTATTATTATTAGACACACGGACAAAAGGTGATCTCATAAGCCTATTTTTAGCCTACTTTCGATTTTTGCAAAAAATGAAAGTAGACTTATGAGATCAACACAGGGCGAAAAAAGTGTGTCTGTCTGTGTGTGTGTATGTGTGTGTGTGTGAGAGTCTGTGTGTGTGTGTGTGTGTGTGTGTGTGTGTGTGTGTGAGAGAGTGTGTGGACTCTGAATGTCTGTCCCCCCCTATCAATTCGAACACGGTGAACGCGAATTGAACGAAATTTGGTACAAAGGTAGCACTAGCAAAGGACACCTCAGTGTAATGTTTTATAACGCCACCATCTTGACGGAAACGTAATGGCGGCCACACAAATATTCAAAGCTTGAATCAAATTACGACTAACCTAATCATCCGATCTCTACCAAATTTTGCAATAACATATCTTTATAGGGGAGCATCCTTTGACCAAACTAATAGGTCATCAGCCTAATAGTTTGCGGATGGCGGCCATCTTTGAGTGAAAATCGATTCCCCCTATTAATTCGAACACGGTGAAACCGAATGGAACGAAATTTGGTACAGAGGTAGTACTAGCAAAGGGCATCTCAGTGTCATGTTTTATATCGCCATCATCTTGAAGGAAACGTAATGGCGGCCACACAAATGTTCAAAGCTTAAATCAAATTACGACTAACCTAATCATCCGATCTCTACCAAATTTTGCAACAACATACCTTTATGGAGAAAGCATCCTATAACCAAATTAATAGGTCATTAGCCTAATAGTTTGCGGATGGCGGCCATCTTTGTGTCAAAATCGATTCCCCCTATTAATTCAAACACGGTGAAACCGAATGGAACGAAATTTAGTACAGAGGTAGCACTGAGCAAAGGGCACCTCAGTGTCATGTTTTATATCGCCGCCATCTTGGCAGAAACGTAATGGTGGCCACACAAATGTTCAAAGCTTAAATCAAATTACGAATAACATAATCATCCGATCTCTACCAAATTTTGCAACAACATACCTTTATGGAGGGAACATCCTTTGACCAATCTAATAGGTCATTAGCCTAATAGTTTGCGGATGGCGGCCATCTTTGTGTGAAAATCGATCCCCCCTATTAATTCGAACACCGTGAAACCGAATGGAACGAGATTAGGTACAGAGAAAGCACTAACAAAGGTCACCTCAGTGTCATGTTTTATATCGCCGCCATATTGACGGAAACGTAATGGCGGCCACACAAATGTTCAAAGCTTAAATCAAATTACGTCTAAAATAATCATCCGATCTCTACCAAATTTTGCAACAACATACCTTTATGGAGGGAGCATCCTTTGACCAATCTAATAGGTCATTAGCCTAATAGTTTGTGGATAGCGGCCATCTTTGTGTCACAATCCATTCCCCCTGTTAATTAGAACACGGTGAAACCGAATGGAACGAGATTTGGTACAGAGGTAGCACTAGCAAAGGGCACCTCAGTGTCATGTTTTATATCGCCGCCATCTTGACGGAAACGTAATGGCGGCCACACAAATGTTCAAAGCTTAAATCAAATTACGATTAGCCTAATCATCCGATCTCTACCAATTTTGCAACAACATACCTTTATGGAGGGAGCATCCTTTGACCAAACTAATAGGCCATTAGCCTAATATTTTGCGGATGGCGGCCATCATTGTGTGAAAATCGATTCCCCCTATCAATTCGAACACGGTGAAAC
Organism: Meconema thalassinum; assembly: GCA_946902985.2. Taxonomy (NCBI): domain Eukaryota; kingdom Metazoa; phylum Arthropoda; class Insecta; order Orthoptera; family Tettigoniidae; genus Meconema; species Meconema thalassinum. The sequence continues at coordinate 457,485,372 of OX336388.2, forward strand.
CGAATGGAACGAAATTTGGTACAGAGGTAGCACTAGCAAAGGGCACCTCATTGTCATGTTTTATATCACCGCTATCTTGACGGAAACGTAATCGCGGCCACCCAAATATTAAAAGCTAAAATGTAATTACGACCAACCAAATAATCTAGTCTCTACCTAATTTTGCAACAACATATCTTTATGTGGGAAGCATATTCTGACCAAGCTGCAAGATCATCAGCCCAATAGTTTGCAGATGGTGGCCAAGTATGTGTGCTACTCGATTCCCCCTATCAATTCAAACACGGTGAAACCGAATTGAATGAAATTTGGTACAGAGGAAGCACTAGCAAAGGGCACCTCAGTGTCATGTTTTATATCGCCGCCATCTTGATGGAAATGGAATGACGGCCACCCGAATGTTAAAAGCTGAAATCAAATTACGACCATCGTAATAATTTGATCTCTACCAGATTTTGCAACAACATGCCTATTTGAGGAAAGCATCTTATGACTGACTACAAGGTCATCAGCCCAATAGTTTGCAAATAGCGGCCATGTATGTGTGCAAATACAATCCCCATATCAATTCAAACACGGTGAAACCGAATTGAATGAAATTTTTTACAGAGGTAGCACTAGCAAGGTGCACCTCATATTCATGTTTAATATCCCTTTAGCACGTTGTATTTCAACAAGCTACTACAACCAACATTCAATTATACTCCTTGAAAAGGACAAAGAGTTTTAACAATACCCATGCATTTAGGAGAAAGTAGGCTATATGTTCTTTACTGAACATCTTGTTTCAAAATTGAACATAGGCAAAAAATCAATGTTACGTGATAGTTTGTGTGTGGGTGGGTGTGTGTGTGTGGGTGTGTATGTCTCCTATGCGTTCATATACCACCCAACCGATTGCGATGAAATTTGGATGAGATGTTGAGTACACTCCAAGGAAGGTCTCTGGCTTAGTAAATCCATTTTACAATAGGTAGCTCACAAGTGGATTCAACAAATGAGCGACGACGCGCGAAGCGTTTCAATAAAGTCCGTTATGCGTTCATTTCACCCGATTGCAATTACACTTGGGTGAGGTGTTGTATACACTCGCGGGAAGGTTTCTGGCGTAGTAAATCAATTTTACAATAGGTAGCGCACGATTAGATTCAACAAATGAGCGATGACGCGCGAAGCGTTACAACAAAGTCCCGTATGCGTTCATATACCGTTCGTCCAATAGCGATGAAACTTGGGTAGGATGTTGTGGGTACTCCTGGGAAGGTTTCTGGCTTAGTAAATCCATTTTACAATAGGTAGCACAAAAGTAGAATCAAAAAATGAGCAACGACGCGCGAAGCGTTTCAACAAAGTCCTGTATGCGTTCATATCCATTCGTCTGATAGCAATGAAACTTGGGTAAGATGTTGTGTACACTCCGGGTAAGGTTTCTGGCTGAGTAAATTCATTTTACAATAGGCAGCACACGAGTAGATTCAATAAATGAGCGACCACGCGCGAAGCGTTTCAACAAAGTCCCGTATGCGTTCATATACCATTCGTTCGATATCAATGAAACTTGGGTGAGATGATCTGTGCACTCCATGGAAGGTTTTTGGATTAGTAATTCCATTTTACAATAGGTGACGCAAGAGTAGATTCAACAAATGAGCGACGACACGCGAAGCGTTTCAACAAAGTCCCGTATGTAATCATATATAATTCGTCCGATATCGATCAAACTTGGGTGAGATGTTGAGTACACTCCAGGGAAGATTTCTGGCTTAGTAAATCCATTTTACAATAGATAGCGCACGAGTTGATTCAACAAATGAGCGACGATGCGTGAAGCGTTCCACCAGAGTCCCGTATGCGTTCATATAACATTCGTCCGATAGCGATGAAATTTGGGTGAGTTGTTATGTACACTCCATGGAAGGTTTATGGGTTAATAAATCCATTTTATAATAGGTAGCGCACGAGTAGATTCAACAAATGAGCAACGATGCACGAAGCGTTTCAACAAAGTCCCGTATGAGTTCACTAACCATTCATCCGATTGTGATGAAACTTTGGTGAATAGTTGTGTACACCCCAGGAAAGGTTTCTGGCTTAGTAAATCCATTTTTCAATAGGTAGCGCAGGAGTAGATTCAACAAATGAGCGAGGGCGCGCAAATCGTTTCAACAAAGTCCCGTATGCGTTTATATACCATTCATCCGATTGCAATGAAACATTGATGAATCGTTGATTACACTCCAGGGAAGGTTTCAGGCTTAGTAAATCTGTATTACACTAAGTAGCGCACGAGAAGATCCAACAAATGAGTGACGGCGTGCAAATCTTTTACAGAAAATCCCGTATGCGTTGATATACCATTCACCCGATATCGATGAAACTTTGATGAATTATTGAGTACACGCCAGGGAAGGAATTCGACTTAGTAAATGCATTTTACAATAGGTAGCACACGTGTACACTTAAGTGAAGGTTTCTAATTTGGTAAATCCTTTTCACAGTAGATAGCGCACGAGTAGATTCAACAAATGAGTGACAGCGCACGAATTGTTTAAACAATATCCCGTATGAGTTCATATGCCATTCATCTGATTGCGATGAAACTTTGGTGAGTTGTTGAGCACGCTCCCACGAATGATTCCAAATGAGTAAATCCATTATACGATAATTTAGGGGCAGTTAACGGAGATTGAAACACATATTGTGTATCCAAAACAATTTGAGAAACAAAATTACAATGCCAACACTTTCTTTGATTGGCAATGCAACGCATGCCGGGTACAGCTTGTAGTCAATAAAAATTCTTTGAAAAAATTGAAGTTTTGCGGTGGAGTCTCCCCTTAAAACGGAACACAGGTTAACATTTATAAAATACGAAACCGTTGACCTGTACTAGGGTAGACTACTGTCTGTATGTTGCGGACCAATTAATTACGCATCATTTTTTATTCACCTATTATTGTTTGTTTGTTTTTTTGTTCACAATAGTTGTGTGAATTGTTCATAATATAACACAAGTAGCGCGCAAGATATTGCTTGTCTTACGCGCCGACTACTGTGTCCCCCTGCTCGTCCGGGAAGGCTATTGTCAACAAACACTGGCGCCGCTAAGTTTTGCGATAATCGTATCTTGAAAGGCTAATACTTGGAATTTAAATGACCTCGATGATGCAAACCTCTAAATGAATCGATTGCAACAACAACAACAACTCAGTGCGGGTTGACCTGTTTTGCCTGGCTCTAGGGGATTTCGGAACCGGAAATTGTGTCACCAATATCTTTTGTCACCGTTGCTTTGTCACAGTTTTAATGTCATCTGGAAGATTTCGTCACTACATAATCTTCGTCACCACATTAATAAGACACTCATCAATCATACTTTTGAATATTGTTCACATATTTACATGACGCAAATACAATAAGGGAGCGTCAAATTGGAGTCGTCTCAAAACTCACGAGTTTTAGAACTCACGAGTATCGACATTCAAAGAAGAGGATTAGTAAGAGTAGGATCTAACCGGTTTCTTTACATGGACCAGTCTCGAAACTCACGAGCCGGGTCAGTTTTCTTTGAATGGATAAATGCCCACCCTACCCATATAATTCTTCTTTCCTAGCGTGTATCCCGCGATGGTGCAGGGTCCGCTTGTTTGGTTGCTGTTCGCCACTTCTTCCTGTCAAGGGCATCTTCAGGTTTAAGTCCACACATCACCAAGTCTTCCTTGATTCTGTCCAGCCATCTTTTCTTTGGGCGTCCACGGGGTCCATTTCCTCCTGGATCGTATTGGAGAGCTGTTCTGGCCACAGAGTTCTCATCACTTCTAGTGACATGCCCATACCACCAAAGCCGTGCTTCTCTCATTTTATCGGTAATGGCTGTAACTCCCATCTGTTTCCGGATATGTTCATTCCTGACATGATCAAGCCGTGTAACACCCATGGACCAACGTAACATTTTCATCTCCATTCCATGTATATGCTTGGTTGAAGCTGGCCAACATTCTGTGCCGTAAAGTGCCACTGGTCGTATCATGGACTTGTAAACTTTCCCTTTCAAAGGGATAGGTACTTTCTTATCGCACAGCACTCCTGTGACTTGGCGCCACTTCATCCATGCAGTGTTCACTCGTGCTCGAGCATCGAGAAGCGTCTCACCATCTAAAATGATATGACTGTAGAGTGTAGATATTTGAAAAGTTAATGAGAATTCTGCGAAAAGGTCCATTGTTAGCGCCAGCCGGAACAGCGTGCCCTCTTGTAACACTACACAACAAATTTTAACATTTTGTGTTTTTACAAAGACCATAACAGTTGATTTATATGGATTTGAGTGTGCTGAAGTTGAGAATGACTGTTAAAAATCTAGATTAGTTCAGGTTTGGAAGTTATTGAAACATTTATGTTCTTCACATATTATAATGTGACGACAATTGTTGGAGTTATTAGCACATCTGCGGGGCATTATATCAGAAGTTTTGACTCCACAGAGTAACACAGAAACTCGCGTCACAATACACAATGGAGCACTACGGAAAACAAGCAATCTTACACTGTGTAAACTAGAAACAAAATACAGCATTCATTGGTATTCCTGAAATAAGAAAAAACGAGAGCTAAAACAGAAATAAGGACGTAACAAACTTCATACAGCAAGAAACGGGTGCTAAAAAAAGAACATTATTGTCATTTTCGAATTCAGTGTACCAAAATCTACAAAGATTGTGCATTTTTGTTTATGTAAACATTTCATTGTTGAACATTGGCACCTCTCATCAAGTGGTGGGCCTGTCGTGTAACCTCGAACAAAGTATACGCGACAGGGGTGGAAAGGTAGTGAAAGTCACAGTGCAGCTCATCCGTCCTGCCGCCATCGCAGGCACTTGCTCACTTTGGTCGTGAATTTTGTGACTCTTAGAATGATAATTTAGCTACTATTTTGTAGTCATGAGTTTTGATACTATTTGATACTATTTTTAGCTCGTGAGGTTTGAGACATAACCACCAAATTATATAGAAACTGCTTTAATAAGGGGCCTCGGAAAGTCCTAAGCTACCCATATTAATTTTCAACTTATTATTTACCTTCGTCTCATTAACTATTGTCAGGTAATAATAGAAATTTTCCAGGGATGTTCGTTCGGGCTCTCTCATTACTTAACAAGAAGTTCCGTGACGAACTAATCTATATGGATCTATCTAGAATAATGACGAAATTAAGTTGGTAATATCGAAATTTCTAATTTGTTCGAAATACTGTACACCTGGCATAATGTAGCCTAATAGAGAACTACAGTTGGCAGCCCTGGTGACTGAATATATTCTTAGTTCCATCTCTTAAGGTACAGAATACAAAATTTGGTTGAAGTCCAATGGATAGCATGGACGTTACATGAAGTTAAACACTGGATCTAACACCGCGCGTAAAATCATGTTGGCAACAATGACATACATGTATTAGTCGGAAATAATCTGAAATAATATGATCTATTGTTGTGTCGATTTTGAATGAAATCCATTAGTTAGTTTAGAAAATACATGCATTTTAAAATTGGACCTATCAGCAGGCTTCGAATCATGTTGGCAGCACTGGCGTATGCCTATATTAGTTACTCCAAATTAATCTAGAATGCCAGGGACTATATCTGTGCAAATTTGGAGCTGTTGGCTTGAATACTTTCTGATGTATTGATATTAGGGTAAAACATATAAACATCCTCTATTAACAGTTGGCAGCCCTGGTTACTCTTAAGAATCGGCATTGTCATATGAGTTATGGTACACATAGCACACGCGAAATTTGGTTGAAATCCAAATGATAGTATAGAAGTTACCTGTATTTAAATTTGGACCTCTCAGCAGGCTTTGAATCATGTAGGTAGCACTGACGTATATAAGTTACTCGTAATTAATATAGAATGTCAGGTACTATACGTGTGCATAGTTTAAAGCTGTCGACTTGCATACTTTCTGATATATGGGTATTTGGATTTTAAAAAATTTGAGCATTTATTAACAGTTGGCAGCCCTGGTGGCTCTTAATAATACACTCAGTCATATCTGTTCATGTACACATAGCACATACGAAATTTGGTTGAAATCCAATCGATAGTGTAGAAGTTATATGCATTTAAAATTTTGGACCTATCAGCAGGCTTATAATCATTTTGGCAACACTGCCATGTATGGCCTCCTGGAAATTAAACTGCAATATTATTATCTATACGTGTGCCAATTTTGAAATAACTCCCATTCATACCTTCCAAGATATCCAACATGGAGCTCACATTTTCATTGCGATTTATCAGCAGTTGGTAGCACTGACATAATTTTCAAATATGGCCGTAAGATATTCAGGTATAGATCTTTACTCCTACTAAATTTTGTTTCGATTGCTGCAGCCGTTTAGGAGTTGATAGGGGGGGACACACACACAGCCAGACAGACAGACAGACAGACAGACAGACAGAAGGACAGACAGACAGACAGACAGACGGACAGACAGACACACATTTGCCCGATCTCATAAGTCTACTTTTTCCTCATTTTTACAAAATGTGAAAAGTAGACTAAAAAGGACCTTTTTGAATAGGATCATAGTTTCCCTTCTTATGGGCGACTTCGGTGGCGTAGTTGGTAGCATGCTGAGCTTCTATGCCCAAGATCGCGGGTTCAAATCTGGCCGAAGTCGTCGGCTTTTTAAGAGCGTTAAAAATCCCTCAGTATGCCTTCCTTCGGAGGGGAAGTAAATCCGACGGTCCCATGTCATAGACTTATGGCATGTTAAAGAACCTTCCACTAATTACACCTGTGTGAAGGTAAATTGTATAGGTTAGGAATGTAAACAACGCTCTTAGGTTCCTACGTTCGTTGCCAAGACCGACTTCGGTGGCGTCTGGTAGTTAAGTTCTGAACTAGTAGTCGTTGACGGTGGCGTTTGGCGGCAAAAGTAGGAACTATTTGAAAAAATCAAAAGTCTGCAGTCCTTACTTGAATTAAAAACAGATAATACACACTAATACAGTCATCACAATTAACACCGGCTATCAAACAGATTCTACACACACCGAAATTACACGGGGCTACATGACCGCGTTGTGGCAGCCCCTAAACTGAGGAACCAACCAACCAACCATCCCTTCTTATTATGTGTTTTTAAAATGGCGTAATTTAACAGAAATTTCAAGAACATTTCCATGTGACAAAATTAAACTAAAGTAACTTTGATAAGCAGATGTGATAAATTGTTATAATACATATAGGCGTTATACTTCTAAAAATGTAAACCTTGTATGATTTATGGTATGAAGATGAGCATTTCAAAGACGAATGGTATACCGGTGGGGAAGAAACGCAAGAAAGTTTTGCCTTATGAGGCTGGGTGTACTCCGTTACAGGTCTCACACCTGAATTCAAATTTCTTGGCTGAACCGGTAATTGAACCCGGGCCTCCATGGTGACAGCCAAGAATGATAGCTACTACGCAAAAAGGCGGACGGTGATAAAACACATGGTGACAAGAGTGACATGATTTAAAAATGATAAAAATGAAATAATGACGAAAGATGGCTATGACGATTGACAAAAAAGAATGGTGAAGTACATTCCTGATCCAGTTCTGCATTCATTACCTCAGTCTAGACTCTAGAGGTTACTGGAGTTGGTGACCAAGAGACCGACGTTTCAGGTAGATTTCATTAGAAAGCTAACTATTGCAATGGGTACCATGTTTCGACTTCCAGAAAATTTTGACATATCTTCGCGTTTCACATCCCCTAGACCCCAAAACCACCATCAGTTTAAAAGTTTATATATAATGTATGTATATATGTATATATTTATCTATATATATCACTTTCTTGTTCACACGATAACTACCGCAATTTTGCACCAATCACTTTGAAATGTTTACAGAATATGTATCCCTATAAAATCTCGGTCGAGTTCGTTAATGAGCACAATCGGTCGAAGGGGGTGAAAATGGGGGGCTTTTTACGAAAAAGTGAAATATCGCTATAAATCTCTTAATATATGAAATATCGAATCCATTCAAAGTTCATACTATGTGTCGGATAAGGCCCAAAAATTTATGTTAGAAACGTTTTTTGATAGCACCAACCATTGGCCAAAGGAGTGGGAAAAAGTGGGTTTTTCGGGAAACATTAATCATATCTTTCTTAATAGGCATAATATCAAAACCGTACAAAATGGACAATATTCCTCCAAGAATTACCTAAAACTTTTGTCTGAAAGAATTTTTGATATGACCCACCATTACTCCAAGGGATGAGAAAAATGATTTCGGAATTATAAGAAAATGCCAAGAGCTATCAGAGGTTGCCATGGCAACACTACTAAATTGATGAGGGATGAGCCATCAGACGTTGCCATGACAACGCACTTGCACGAGATCACATTCAGTTTTCCATAAGTGTGAAGCGGCTTCGGTGACGTAACTGGTAGCATGCTGAACTTCTATGCCCAAGGTCGCGGGTTCAAAGCCGGCCAAAGTCGTCGGATTTTCTAAGAGCGCTAAAAATCCCTCAGTATGCTTTCCTTTGTAGGGGAAGTTCCAACGTTCGTTGCGAGTTGCTGGTTGCAGTGGCATCTAGTGGCCAAGATCACAGCTAGATGTCGTTGACGGTAGTATGTGGTAGCAACATTAGGAACTACTGCTTGAAATTGACAGTCTCCAGTCCTTACCTGAATTACAGACTAACACAGTCATCAAAATTCACACCGTTTATTAGACAGATTCTACACTCACCCTAAGTACACGGGGTTACATGACCGCGTTGTCGCAGCCCCTAAACAGAGAAACCAACTAAAATCTCTGCGGGAGATAAAATTTTGCGTGAAGAAGTAACAGACCGTTAGATAGTTACTCATCAGTGTCGAAACCTTGCATAAGGACAGTGTGACCACAAGTATAACAAGTAGTTCCGTGAAGAACTATACATCCTATTTTCATATATCCTGCTCATGTTAATTGTCTCTATCAACATACAAACTTTCAGTTTAATTGCTGTAACAGATTCGTAGATATTGAGAACCGTCTAAATATTTCAGATGGTCGCCAGGTTGGATTTTTATTTTTGTACTCTTACATTAAGATTATTGTGTACGTGTGGTATTCAAAATTCAATCGCATGATTAGAACACAAGAAGTAAAAACGAGATTTAAAAATACGCACAGCAGCCATCTTGTTATTATGCAAACAATTGAAATAAATTAGATGCCAGTGGATCAATATTTGTATAAGCATTTAAAATGCAACGTTTCACGGCACTCGGATAGTTAATTCGCGAGAAACGTCCGTTTAAATATTTATACTTCGCGTCGCCGCCATGTTGGATTTGTGCTCACCAGGTTACTGAAAGTCCTATAGGTGAACATATGTTCATAGTCTCTATGAACATTAAAAAAATCAGTTTGGTTGCTGTAAAAGATTCATAGATATTGAGAACCGTCTAAATATTTCGGGTGCTCGCCATTTAGGATTGTTATATGTATAGGCCATAGAGTTATGTACCATTCAAGGACAATTATTGCCTAGGTTCATTATTCAAACTTTCACTTCGATCGCATGATTACGACACAAGAAATTAAAACTTAATTTTAAAATTTCGCACAGCCGCCATCTTGAGGTTATGTAAACAATTGAATTAAATTAGATGGCAGTGCATTACAATCTGCAAAATTATTTACTGTACCACATTTCACTGCGCTCAGAGAGTTAAATCACGAGAAAAGTCTATTAAAATATTTCAAATTCGCTCGGTCGCCATGTTCGTTTTGTACTTTACAGGTTTATGAATTATACATAGGTAAACTTGTATCAGTACCATTTATCACCGTACAAAATTGCAGGGTGATATCCGTAATAGTTTCGGAGATATTGAATGCTAGTGAAATATTTCGCACAGCCGCCATGTTGGATTGGTGAGACGTAACAAAATTTGAAGAGCACGGTCGAGGTCGCCGGGAATAGCGCTATGAACTTACCGAGTTTCATTAAAATCGCCCCAGCCGTTTAGATTTATTAGGGGGACACACTCACACACCTCACACACACACACACACACACACACACGCGCACACACACACGGACAAAAGGTGATGTCATAAGCCTATATTTTCAAAATTGAAAATAGGCTAAAAATGGACCCCAAATGACAAAAAGGTTACCGTTCCCATAAGACAATAAAATGTTTAAAATATGCATAACAAGTTAATTAAGCTGCAATTATAAAATACTGTCTCGCAATAAATGAGGTCTGATCCTCCTACGAAAACCTGCATATTCTGTCTATTTTCGCCTATCCCCAAGTTTGCACGGTGAAATCTACCTCCGCCTTCCGGCGTGCCGAGAGGACTTTTTTTATTCTCGTCCAGGTATTTCAAAACATCTCAAAATCCCTAGTATTTTATGTAACTGTTAGAAATTTACCTCTTGAATGCATTATTCATTTTATCTTTATGATGATGTTTAAGAATGTCTTTGCAGTTAAATAATAATATTTCTTTCTTTTACTCTGTTTACCCTCCAGGTTGGCTTTTCCCTCGGACTCAGCGGGGGATCCCACCATTACCACCGCCAGGGCAATGTCCTGGAGTTTGTAACACCTGTAAGGGGGATACAACTGGGGAGATGGGACCAGCACCTCGCCCAGGCTGCCTCACCTACAAAGCGAACAGGGGCCTCATGAGGGATGGGAAGGGATGGGAAGATTGGGAGGGATAGGCAAAGAAGTGGGAAGGAGGCGTTCGTGGCCTTACGGTAGGTACTGCCCCAGAAAAATGAATTATATGGGGCTTAAATGAGAATATTTTCCGAGCCCATGATACAGTTTAACATGGCAATATAAATCCTGGAACCTGACACAAAGCAGTCGTGTTTGCAAGCGAGAGCAGGCAGTGAGATTCCGATCACGTGATATGTTGCGCAATCGAAGCTTCTAGAAGCTTGATTTCGACAGAGCAACAGTGAATTAGTTACGGAATATTATAAATATTGTTATAATTTATGTCATTGGACGTAAGCCCACAGCCAATGAGGAGAGGTCTTATTGAAGACGGGAATACCTTCAACTATATTATATGGAGAATTTATGCATTTAGGCCCCAAGAAGGATTTTTTATTCATTGGTAATAAATGAGAAGAAAATGAAAGGAAAATATTTCAGAAACTTTGAAAGCCACCGAAAGGACGAATTACGCAGTAATAAGCATTACTAAAGTGCGCGGTAAATTTCAGGTGGGAAACAGAAATGGCCGCCAAATTTTCGGCTTGGAGAGTAAAAGGCAAGCATCGAGGTTCTTTATCCTACAGACTTTGAAGAGTGTAGAGGTGTTTACCAGGGTAACCGACGTCCCGAAGGTATTGTCCGAGAACGGTATTGAGACTACTCGTGGAGACAGCGTGATCGCCGGGTCGATAGTGGAGATCCCCGTGCTTATAAACTAGGCGAAGTTCGCAAGTTACTTAATATTGCGTTTGCTCATTAATAGTTGAGAATGGACTTCGGCCAATTGAACAGTTGTATAGTACAGAGTGACTACTATTATTTGTTGAAAGTTAAGCGTCACAGATAGAATATTTCAAAAGATATTGGCTAGTTAGAAGTGTGTTAGAAAAGTGACGGACGCAGAAGCTGTAAAGCATTTTAGTTAGAATGAGACAGCAGTGAACACAGTCCATGTGAGTAACAGTGTTTTAAGTTTCACATTGGAGCAGCATACAAACATTTTCATTATGACTGCTAATGTTCATCAAGAATTGTTATTCGATATTTATCACATTGTTGCAATGATGAACTATGCGACAGGGGCATATTTAAGGCAGAGATATAGATGCAACATGGAGCTTCGTTAACCAGAATATTTCTGAATGTAGACGTTATGTACTCCTACATCTTGTGCATTAACGTCATTTCACGAACTTTATATACAATCTACGAGCTATAGAAATATTTCATTAACAATCTATTTGAATATTTACACAATATTACTCAACAATGACGCTAAAATATATCTACGACGGAGAATGAAGATGCATCATAAGAAGATCTGTCAAGATGCCAGGGAAGTCCCGGCAACCCAGAAGCATTATGACAGGGAGGATGCGGTTCGATTCCAGTCGGAGGTTGGTGATTACCGGAGAGGTATTTCCATCCTTATCCGTGGTCGCTGGTTCGAGGGAACGAACATGGGGTCCAACTCAGTATCTTGGATTGAGGAAACAACTAAGTATTTTCCTAATACTTAACTAGATTTTCTAGATATCGTCTGATAAGGTAGCAGTGTTAGGGTAAGTGTACCATTAATCGGCACCTTAAGACGAACCGCGTTACATCATCATGTGTCAAGTCTTTAGTATCTACATTGCAACTTACGTTGATATGGCACATAAATACCTTTGTATTCGAAAGGATATATTCAAGTGCTTGCAAGTACAACCCGTTCATTCCAAAGTAATTTAATTTACGAGTTGCACCCTGTGTACCGATGATCGGCAGCGCAAGAAAAGCTGAGACCCGGTTATCGACACTCAAGTATACCATTAATCGGCAGTGGCAACTAAAATGCTGTTAAGTCAAGACAGATTTTATTTCTACCTTAATAATATAAAATTTCACCCAAAAAATTGAAACAGTATGTTTATTATTGAAGCACCATTAAATAACACGCACAAGGACACATTTCATTACAACACAGATTTGTGGTCTTAAGTACAGTAAGCCTATCAAAACAATGTTTACCTTTGTCATAATATTATAATTATGCGTACGTTTCGTCCATAAGAAACACTGACACTGAAAGATTTATTCATTTACACAACTGTGGATTGTGAATGTCATGGGAGCCCTTTTTTTATTCATTCTGCAGCACTCTTCCTGAAACCATGTTTTGCACTGTACGCACTGTATCATAGGTAATTTTTTGTCTTCTTCACATATTTCGCAATACCATGAATCCTCTGCAACATCCGAAGGTTTTTCCCTACTCCTCTTCTGAACGTTCTTTTGATGTACAGCTTCCTTATCGTTTGCTTCCTGAACCTTTTTATTACGAGTTGCTGTTTTATGCAAAGTTTTCTCTTCCTCTCCTTGTTCTTCCTTTTTCTTTATTTTGCTTGCACCCTTTTCTTTCTACGTTCCTCTAGTTCAGTTTGTTTTTTTAGTTTTGTCATCTTCCTTCTTTTGTTAGTATCTCATCCATTGTACAGATGTTGCTACTACTGGTATCGTCTCTTCTTCAGAACTGGCTGATCTCTTGGCCATAAAAGTATGCTTTTAAAATGAACATAACTACCTGAGACGTGGAAGGTGGAGTAGACAGGTGTTTAGAACCCAACTCGTTGAAATTTCTGGTGTTGCACTTATCCAGTGTTTGATCCGACGCTGTCTCCTGATTTGAACATGTAGGTCTATCGTCTATCATATTGTCCGCTTGAGAATTATGATTCAATATATCTCCAGAAACTTGAATTGCACTGGTTGCAGATTCTGAAACTATCACATTGCTATGATTAAAAAACGAGAAAGAGGGATAAATCTACTTTCTGACGTGGATGCATGACACTTGGGTTCTTCACGATTTGTTACAGAGGGATCGATTCATCCTTTAACAGAGTTAAACTCTGGAAGCAAGCTCTTCTTTGACATTCGAAGTGGTAAATCTCTGTTGAAGTTATCCGATTGTTCAATCAGTCCCCTATCTAAATCGGATATGTGCCCAGATAATTCTTCAATAGTCCCTCCTGAGTATGAAGTATTCACACACACACACTTGGATGGGAAATCTCATTTGGAGTGTTAGTTAGGACTCCTTCAAATTCACTGAAATCGTGATTTTCTAAATACATCGAATGATCGGCACATACATGTCCTAGTGTTCGGCATTTCTTTCATCGGCATTTCTTTCATCAAGCTATAAATAGAAACTGAGTGAAGAATGTATATGCTGATTACTAGTTCAACTGTTCTCAATGTATTTCTTTTTGATATTTCAAACGGAGGGTTATGATGCAGGAGTTATATATTAAGAAAAGGTGTACTTCCTGGAAGCCTCAGTTGCACTAGTTATCGGCACACCAGCCGATAACCGGTATGGCTATGATTTTCTTCGAACGAGTATTCGGCACTGACCTAAAATATAATATAAATAATTAAAATCATGTTCTATGTGTTCTGACTCATGCAACACATAGTTTCGCAACATAATAATTCAAAGTTCAACGGTACTTACATTGCAAAACACGCCAATGTTACGAACACTGAAGTCCTACTCCTTAACAAGCACGTTAGGCAACGACAGTGACATCGCCAGAGTTCACTTCAACTGGCAACGTAGCAGAACACCTTCGACACAAGCGCCTCTAGTGGAGTTTGAATGAATCATGTGTACCTAAGGTTTATGAAAACCCCAGCAGATGGCAAACCTATTCAGTTAAAGCCTTGATATAGGCATTTAATCGCAAATGTGCCGATCACTCGGTCAGTGCCGATTAATGGTACATCCACCCTATTTACTTTTATATTTAGAGCTTAATAGTTGCATTCAGAGCCAACGTTTTTCTCCATATTTTCTGTATTGCGATGTTTCGACATATATTTATACTTCATGTGTGTAACAAGATTTTATTCTACAAGATCATTAGAGATGATTGTCTTTCATCATTTTCATATTTATATTCTACGGATCAGTTTCTGAACTGACATGCTTATTTGTTTAAGGATCAGTATTCCTTATTTAAGACCAGTCATTTTAACTTTCGACGTTTTGAATTTTATTTGAATTAAGGCTGCAGACATTTATTCGCGGATGCCAATAAAATTCCTTTTAAGTAATTTAATTTGGGCATCTTACTGTAAGGAAAGCTTCAAGAACAGAAGAAACTACGAATGATATATTGTTGTACGAGGCACGTCCGGAAAGTAAGTTCCGTTTGGTAATAAAATTAAATTGTGTACAGATAATGAAAAATTATTTATTGCACAACATTCTACACCTCTTACACTACTTTTCCACATAACTGCCGAACTTTTGCAGGCATCTGTCATAGCGTGGCACAAGTTTTTGGATACCTTCTTCATAGAAGTTTGCCGCCTGTGTCTTCAACCAGTAGGAAACATCTTCTTTCAGCTCGTCGTTATTGTTGAAGTGTTGACCGTCAAGGAAAGACTTGAGATGTGTGAACAGATGAAAGTCGCTAGGAGCGAGGTTAGGGCTGTACGGAGGGTGGTCAAACACGTCCCAGCCAAATCCCTGTAAGAGGTTTTTCGTCACATTTGCAGTGTGTGGTCGTGCGTTGTCGTGAAGAAAAACAACCCCTTTTGACAGCAACCCTCGGCGCTTATTCTGTATTGCGCGCCGCAATTTCCTACGTGTCTCGCAGTAAGCACCTGCGTTGATTGTTTGACCACGCGGTAAGAAATCAATGAGTAAGATGCCTTTCCAGTCCCAGAACACTGTGCACATCATTTTCCGAGGTGTCAAGATTTGTTTCGGTTTAACCTTTGCTGGGGATGAAGTGTGCCTCCATTACATTGATTACCACTTACTTTCAGGGGTGTCGTAAGAAACCCAAGTTTCATCTCCTGTGACTATCTGTGTCAGAAATTCTTCGCCGCCTTCATTGTAACGGGTCAAAAACTGAAGTGCACTACCCATCCGTTTTGTTTTGTGTTGCTCCGTAAGAATCTTTGGTACCCAACGTCGGCAAAGTTTACGAAAGTTAAGTTTTTCGGTAACAATTTCAAGAATCAGTGATCGTGAGATTTGGGGAAATTCCATAGCGAGAGCACTAATTGTAAACCTGTGGTTTTCCCGGATCTTGTCATCAATCGCGTGAACCAGTTCTTCTGTAACCAAAGATGGACGCCCACTTCGTTCTTCATCGTGCACTTCACTATGTCCTTCATTGAACTGTCGGACCCATCTTCTCACCATTGAATCACTCATCGCATTTTGTCCATACACTTCGCAAATTTGCCGATAAATTTCAATTGGTTTCACTTTCCTAGCATTCAGAAAACGAATCACAGATCTGATTTCACAAGCGGCGGGATTTTCAATCAACACCGACATTGTACGAGTAAACATGCACAACAACGCGTACGTGGCTGACAGCGCTCCCAAAATGGCGCACGTTTCTTCTCCTTGATACAGAGCGTCTACCGCGCATATGCGGAACTGCGCTGCAGCGGAACGTGCAACTAGTTGAAGACACAGGCGGCACACGTCTATGAAGAAGGTATACAAAAACTCGTGCCACGCTACGACAAATGCCTGCAACATTTCGGCAGTTATGTGGAAAAGTAGTTTAAGGGATGTAGAATTTTGTGCAATAAATAATGTTTCTGTATCTGTACACAATTTAATGTTATTACCAAACGGAACTTACTTTCTGGACGTACTTCGTATTATCATAATTACTATGAACTTTACGCCGATCTGACAAGAAATATTCGCCATCATATGATAGAAGTCATAAACTCATAGACATTCTTTGTATAGAATGGAGACACATTGCGGAATTGACAATCCTTACTTTATTTGATAAAATTGAGAGCTTTAGTAATTTAATTGTATTAGGAGATATATCTTTATAGAAGATAATTTTTATCTTACGACAGGCAATGCAAAGCTAGTTTACCCTAGTCGAGATTGAATTCTATTGCACATAAATAAATAACATGTGTGGTTATTTATACACTATATGTGGTGTCATGTTATATTGTGGACATAGCATTGCAAAGACGTATAATTTAAAGCGAGATCAGAATGGTGGACGTAATAGTAATTCTATTAAATGTATGTGTGAGAGTCTGTTACCATTAAGTAAAATGTTATAAAGTAAACTTATGAAAGTCATACACGACATGTCTAAGGTCGTCATTTATCAATGGAAGTTTCATTTAAGAACAGAAGGAAGTGTTTTGTATACCAGCGGTTGGGTGTTACAACGCTGATGAATATCCCAGTAATTTAAATGCAAGTCCTACAGAAGAGATGTTGGTAACAATTTATTTGTGTTAAGAAATTGTTCAACATAGTAGATGAAAGTTTTAATACCATATACTGGGTGTAAATGAGGCTACGTGAGATGTTTGAGCTCATGCGAGGTTGTACCGCATTTGAGGGAAATTACAGAAGTATAGTTCTTTTGGTAAGAACATGGCATTAATAACAAAGGAGTCGTTGTGTTAAGAACTCCGATATATGTAAATTTACGACTTAGCGGTGATGGCATGAGAGTGAATAAGCGGAAAATAATTTGGAAAGGAAATTGTCCACTTATGTTAACTAATACCTTTATTAAACATTTATTAAAACACGGAGTTGTGTATTTACGTGCAATTGACCTTTGTTGGTTGAACGCATTTGACTGATATTGACTACAAACCCAAATACGACAGGGTAGTGCAGTATATTAACAATGGTGAGTGATTAAGAAATTTTATGTGAAGATCACATACTTAAATACTTGGTAGAAAGGTATACTTTGAGAGAGAGCTAATACTCCATTATATAACGTAGGGAAATTGTTATATAACGTTAAACATAACGAATACTGTGTGTAAATATTTTTCACTATTATTTAATTAGAGAATTTTTGGAAATGTAGTGAATTTTAGTATGAATGTTTTTGAAACGAATGTTTTTAAGCTGTTAAGTGTGATTGAACAACTCTATTGGTCATGAACAATATGAGAGAGTGCATGGATAATTGTATTAAAACTTGAGTGTGTTTGCTTGAGAATTGACAAAATATGACAAAATAAATGGAGAGAGTTATTGAAGGCCACGGCCTTCTGAATGAAACCAGCTTGCCGGCTGATTGTATGTGTGTCAAAATGAATGGAACTAGAAACCAGATGTGCATAGCGAGGTGCGTGCCAACCTTAATAGCGTTATAAGAATGCTTGGCTCGCCGGAATTTTTTGTTAAACGTTTTATTGGTTCTAATAGGCTTAGACCTTTCAAAATTTATTTATGTATTAATCACATTATAGTAACTTCAGTAGTGTATGTGATCTGTTAGTGGAGAGCATATAAATGTATTAATTATTTTATTAATTAGGTATTGTTATTAATTGTTTAAATATTAGTTATAGTTTACATTTGTCAAATAAATTTATTTAGTTCGTTTTGCTTTATCGTCTTTTGAGTGATTTATTTTAAATATAGCTGAAACAGTGGTATCGTGGACCCATTCTTCAGGATGGAGCTAAGTCCCTTTATAGACCCCGAGCATAAAGGTAGGTGTTCAACTGATCCTCAGTGTATTTTGTTGTATATCCACGATATCATTGATCAATACTGTGTAAATTCCCGAAGACCCTCTTGGAGCGATTTCTGACGGACTTTTAGCCAGAGCCTCCTTAGCAATAAGCGATCCCGCTTTGCGATGGATTTCCGACAGGCCACTTCCCGAATTTATGGGTACAGAAGGGATGGCGCCCTAACTAGGGGGCTACGAAATTAGCTTCCTAGGGCCTTTAGAAGTTGTTGGTTTGAACATTTCTAGTGGAAGAAATAAATACCAAACTTATGGGATGTCTAGTCCAATATTGGATGGATGTGAGTGTAATTATATAGGTATTTTTGTGTAGATTTTAGTAAGGTTGCACTCTATCAAAAGGTCAGATCTTATATAAAACCTGAGAAAGGTATAATAGGTGGAGAATTTCGAAAACGGCCTATGATCTCGATTTTATTTTATTTTACCGGTTCAAGGCAGCTGTTAGTCATGTTTAATATAAAGCTAACTTGTTTTAATGATAGTAAATGTAGAGATGTTTAATGTTAGAATATATAAGGTAGATCACAAGGAAACGAACGGTATAAGTAAGTTTATTAAACATAGGGTGTCTGTTAAGTTAATGTTAAGATACTATTAAGCTATCTATAGACATTAAGGTGCTCAAATACATGGACGAAAGCGTTGCTCGAATGTTGTTATCTTGCTCTGTTTTTAAATATGTCTCTACAGCAGTTTGGATATTTGTATTGTCATAATGGCAACTGAGGATGTCAGGAGAATGTTGGAGGAGATGCAGGAGAAGCTGCAGGAAATCATGAAGGAGAATATGAAGAGTGTTAAAGGTGAGATTAAAGAGAATTTAAAAGTGAATATGCAGGATTTTCAATGTAAATTTCAAGAGGCCAAACGAGACTTGAAGCAGCTGAAAAGAGAACGTAAAGAGGATATTGACATAGTAGTGGTCAAGGTTGTTGAAAATGTTGTTGAATCCATTACAGATATAGTTACTGAGAGCGTGAAGGAGAGTTTCAAAGAGGAAATTCTGGAGTACAGACTTCCTTGGATGGATTACAGACTAGTGCCTCTAATATGAACATAAATGTAACGCGTTTACAGACCAGTTCCAATGAGATAAAGGACGATGTACGTGGTGTACGGACAGATATCGGAGATGTCCGAAGTGATGTTGCTAAGTTTAAGGGAGAATTGGATCCCGTTTTAAAACTCGAGGTCACCATATGAAAAAATAAATTGAGAGAGTTATTGAAGGCCACGGCCTTCTGAATGAAACCAGCTTGCCGGCTGATTGTATGTGTGTCAATATGAGTGGAACTAGAAACCAGATGTGCATAGCGAGGCGCTTGCCAACCTTCATAGCGTTATAAGAATGCTTGGCTCGCCGGAATTTTTGTTAAACGTTTTATTGGTTCTAATAGGCTTAGACCGTTCAAAATTTATTTCTGTATTAACAATATTATAGTAACTTCAGTAGTATATGTGTTGTGTTAGTGGAGAGCGTATGAATGTATTGATTAATTTATTAGTTAAGTATTTTTATTAATTGTTTAAATATTAGTTATAGTTTACATTTGTTAAATAAATTTAATTAGTTCGTTTTGCTTTATCGTCTTTCGAGTGATTTATTTTAAATATAGCTGAAACAGTGGTATCGTGGACCCATTTCAGGATGGAATTAAATCCCTTTATAGACCCCGAGAATAAAGGTAGGTATTCAACTGATCCCCAGTGTATTTTGTTGTATATCCACGATAAAATTGATCAGTATTGTGTAAATCCCCCGAAGACCTTGTTGGAGCGATTTCTGATGGATTTTTTTGCCGGAGCCTCCTTAGAAATAAGCGATCCCGCTTTGCGATGGATTTCCGACAGGCATCTTCCCGAATTTATGGGTACAGTACAATCCCGACATTTGTCCGGAGACGAAGTGTGAAACTATGGAAAACCACCTCGAGGATGGCTGAGGTGGTAATCGAACTCCCTCTACTCATTTGGACCACTCGAGGCTGAGTAGACCCCATTCCAGTCCTCAGACCACTTTTCAAATTTCGTGGTAGAGCCGGGAATCGAACCGCGGACATCCGGGGTGGCAGCTAAGCACGTTGACCACTACACCACGGAGGCGACCAAATAATAAATAATAATGTTTTTGTCTTACGTCCCTTTCAATATTTGCGGCTTTTAGAGACGCCGGGTTACCGGAATTTTGCCCCGAAGGGGATCTTTGTCGTGCCAGTAAATCTACTGATACGGCTCCCTCGCTTTTGTGCTCCTTTAAATGCCAACTAACTGCGCCTGGATTTGATCCTGAAAACTTGGGCACAGCAAGCGAGAACGTTACCGCTGAGCCACGCAGCCAGCCTCTTTTTAGTCAGTCAACACGTTAAAGTGCCTAATTAAATTCGGCGGGCAATAAAACTGTCACTTGCTAACCACCAGAATATTTACATCGATTATTAAATTATACACGTTTTAATGTTAGTTCCCTTCAAACAATATCTATCATAGTCATCACTTTTACACACTTCTCGAAAGCGAGGTTATTAAACAAGTGTATAATTAATCTATGTAGTTATTTCAGGCTATTTAATTGGGCACGTTAACGTGTTGACCGACTGAAAGAGCAATTCTTTTACTAGTTCAAGCAACACTGAAAACGGCTTCTAAAATGTCTATATTAATGATTAAAAGAATAGATGGGGGCTTCATTCATTCCATTCCTTACCCGGTCAGAGACTGGAAGCAGGCTGTGGATTTTCATTTTTCAATGATTAAAAGAAATAATATTTTCTTTTTAAATTCAATAGGGCACTTTTGAAGAATGAAATAACAAAATCGGCTGAAGAAAACATTGGTAGGAAGGAAAGAATAGGTAGAAAGCCGTGGATCACTCAGGATATACTAGAATTGATGGATGAAAGGCGGAGACACAAGAATCTAAGAGATGAAGAGGGGAAAGCAGAATACAGACGTCTGAGAAATGAGGTTAACAAGAAGTGCAAGGAAGCGAAAGAAGAATGGTTGAAAGAGAAATGTACAGGTATAGAAAAGTGTCTGAAATTAGGAAAAGTGGACACAGCTTATCGAAGGATTAAGAATACTTTTGGGGAAAAGAAGACTAAGAGCTGTAATATTAGGGACACAAATGGAAAGCCTCTAACAGAGAGGGAAGAAAAGGTTGAGAGATGGAAAGCTTACATAGAGTGCTTGTATAAGGGAAAGGAGATTGAGAATCATGTAATGGAAAGGGAGGAGGAAATTGATGAGGATGCAAAAGGAGATTTAACATTGAGATCAGAATTTGACAGAGCATTAGAGGACTTAGGCAGGAACAAAGCACCAGGCATAGATGATATACCGATTGAGTTGCTACGCTGCATAGGAGATGAAGGTCTGATCAGGTTATTTCACTTGGTGTGTAGGATTTATGAGACAGGTGAGGTACCCCCTGATTTCAAGAAGAATGTTATCATCCCTATACCAAAGAAAGTGGGAGATGACAGATGTGAAGATTACCGTACAATCAGCTTGATTACTCATGCTTCAAAGATCCTGTCTTGAATAATTTACAAGAGGATTGAAAGCCAGATAGAAACGGAGTTGGGTGAAGACCAGTTTGGTTTCAGGAGATATGTAGGAACAAGGGAAGCTGTACTAAGTCTTAGGCTGATTTTGGAAGGTAGAATAAGGAATGATAAGAGAACGTTCATGGCATTTGTAGACTTAGAAAAGGCTTTTGATAACGTTGATTGGACTACATTGTTTGACATTTTGAAATCTATTGGAATAAAGTACAGGGATAGGAGGGTGATAAACAATCTATACAGAAACCAGACAGCAGTCATTCGAGCTGAAGGACATGAGAGAGAAGCTGGTAGTATGAAAGGTGTAAGGCAAGGCTGCAACTTATCACCCATACTTTTCAATCTTTACATTGAACAAGCAATGAAGGAAATTGGAGAAAACTTTAAAGTGGGAGTGAAGATTCAAGGAGAAATAATTTCAACTCGGAGATTTGCTGATGACATCGTCATCTTGGCCGACACGCCTGAGGATTTGAATGAGTTTTTGAATGGTATGGATTCCGTCTTACGGAAGGACTTCATGATGAAAATTAATAAATGTAAAACAAAAATACTGGAATGCAGCCGAAATAAATCAGAAACCTCTATTGAGATCAAATTGGCAGGTGAAAAGCTGAAGGAAGTAGGAGACTTCTGTTACTTAGGAAGCAGAATAACCAGTGATGGACGAAGCAAAGACGATATAAAAAGTAGGTTGGCTCAGGCAAGGAAAGCCTTTCTACAAAAAAGGAATCTGTTGACATCGAATATTGATTTAGGTAACCGGGTGAGTTAGCCGAGGTCGCTGCGGCATGACTGTTGGCAGTCGCTCACATCCGGGAGGCGAGGAGGTTCGAATCCCCCCACCGGCAACCTTGAAGATGGTCTTCTGTGGTTTCCCATCTTCCTTCCAGGCAAATGCCGGGATTGGTCCCTAACTATAGGCCACAGCCGCTACCTTCCAACTCCTCGACCCTCCCATCCAACATTCCTCCCCAACGGTACTTGTAGCTCACCCATTGGGTGTCCGTCTCGAAGCAGCTACAAAACTGGCGAGCCGAACATGTCCTCGGACACTCCCGGCACTAAAAGCCATACGCTAAAAAAAATGATTTAGGTATTAGGAAGTCATTTTTGAAAGCCTTTGTCTGGAGCGTGGCGCTCTATGGAAGTGAAACTTGGACTATTGGTGCAGCAGAAAAGATGAGAATTGAGGCATTTGAAATGTGGTGTTACAGGAGAATGATGAAGATCAGATGGGTAGATAGGGTTACAAACGAAGAGGCATTAGGGCAAGTGGGAGAGGAGAGATGTTTCTGGCGACTGCTAATGAAGAGAAGAGATAGGTTGGTAGGACACATACTAAGACACCCAGGAATAGCAAGCTTACTTATGGAAGGAAGGGTCGAGGACAAGAACTGTAGGGGTAGACCAAGGTTAGAATATGTTAAACAGATTGCCTCGGATGTAGGGTGTGGTAGCTATGTAGAGATGAAACGATTAGCT
Organism: Meconema thalassinum; assembly: GCA_946902985.2. Taxonomy (NCBI): domain Eukaryota; kingdom Metazoa; phylum Arthropoda; class Insecta; order Orthoptera; family Tettigoniidae; genus Meconema; species Meconema thalassinum. Next base: position 457,508,725 of record OX336388.2, read on the forward strand.
CAGGATAGGGAGGCATGGAGAGCTGCATCAAACCAGTCAAAAGACTGAAGACTCAAACAACAACAGGGCTATTTAGGCTAAAATACATAACAAATCTAAACTGTGGTATTTTGTGTTTGGGTATTCCGTTTCAGTCTCTACTACATATAGTTAGTTACTTATTGTTGTTTTAAGGGGCGGAACTACGCGATCATCTGCCCCTAACTCTACTACATATTTTGGCCATCCTGTGAAGCACAGCGGCCAGATTGAGCGTCGTATCATGTTCGCTTTCAAATATGAAACGTATGTAATCTGTTTTACGTGATTGTGCCATTGTAATGTGTTGAGATTGACGTCGTTTATGTACAATTTATTATCTTCCGATTATATCACTGAAAATGAAGACAAAGTGTAAGTTCAGAGCTAATTCATAACAAAGTATCCTAGTTACACAATTTATTTCATCAGTTTATGAATCTGATTTTTTTTTCGGTCTATTTAAAACGATTAAATACAATTTGCCATTGAGAAATGATGACTTGTTTTTAGGTTGTAGAATGCACTAATAGTGCAAAACATCAAGAGGGGAGATTTATTTATTTTCCGTGTCCAAATCAAATTAGATTTTGCCAGTAAGTAGCAACAGTTATAGCATTAGCATTTGCAGCCAAAAGATCGTCTTTTGAACATATGTCCTCTATCAAGGGGCAGATCAGCAGGTGTTCTGGGCCTTGTAAAATTCTGCAGTCACAAAACTCATCATTGTTGACGAGCATGTTCCATTTCTTGAGATTGTTCTTGCAGCGTGAAACCCCCGTCCTCAGCCTGTTCAATGATTTCCAAATTCCATATGGCAAGTTGTGACCAGGTGCCATTTTTTCTGATAGAGGAATAGTTGGGTCTGTGATCTCTGTCTTCCATATCTTCACACGGGCAGCTTCTTGTGAGCCTTCGAGGGCTGTTACTCAAGAGGGGAGATAGAAAATTATAATGTTTGACTCAAGTGGGATTCGAACATACGACCATCGGTCTTTAACGCCAGTGCTCTGACTGCTTTAATTGATTTGTTTTCTTTTATTTAATTTTATCTTTTAGTTTTTCTATTTTCAGTTTGATTCCATGAAGACATCACAAACAACTCGAGGCAAGGGGATTTACCCACAGGAGATAAAATTCCTCACGGCTCGGCCAGTAATTTAACCCGGAATCCTTCATGGCAAAGCCTAGCATGCCAACCAATCAGCTTGGGGGACAATTGAATTCTCCCTTGGCAATGATACATCTATGACGCTACAGTTTGTACTACTTACAATGTAATGTACAAATTACACGACATCATAGCCTACAGCCTTCATTTTCATCATTTCTGTCGTGAAAATCCAATTCTTTGAATTATTTTGTATTGCTTGGCTCAACCAAAGTATTGAAAGATTATTAGCATTGATGAATGTTCAATAGTAGAATTAAATAAATAGATTATTACTATCTTCTTTGAAGGAAATACTATTTGCTCAACCCACATAATTTATATAAAAAACTGTCCACTTCTAAAACACTATAGGCCTACATCTAATTTAAAATACCGTTCCCAACGAAAAGGAAGTTGGTTGTTAGTTCCGTTTCTGTTCTCTTTCAGTAAAATATGAAATGTTATTATTTCAAATTTTTGTCCATAAACGTTATATTATCATTTGACCATCCTGTGCTGGATAAACTAACGGCGAACTCAGAGTGTTGTGGTTGGTATACCTGACTTTCCGTTCCCTGTTACAATGTTATCTCTGTTCTATACTGTACGTAACACTTCTTACCTCAATATGTCCTGCTAACAAGGTCTTTCTCATCGATATAAGGCGTTGTACGTAATATTGCTGGCGTCATAATAAGTAGTTCCGTCACTAGAGAGGGGCGAGAGAGGAGTATTGATAGTACGGCAAGTTGACGCTGGAAAGAACCGAGTCAAGAAACTAGGCGTTCAACTACACCTGACTCTATCATTACTCCAAAACTTCCAAATAAATGGGGAGACAAGGCCACTGCTATCTGTTAAATGCGACATGTTGTCTTGTCAGTTAACCTCACCATTATCACCGCGTGAGGCATGTGCTACTTAATTTTGCTAGACTTGACTCTAGCTTGAACGATAGAGCTGTTTAACTTTTAATGCAGCATGTAGAAGCATGACTCATGAGGCAGATGCTACCATACAGCTTCCGGCAATACAACTGTCTTCTAGTGTCGTAATTTTGCATTACGCGATATGACTCTTTTGTTGTAGTAATTCCATGTCAGTCTGTACGCCTTGTGGAGTTTGGTGGCCCTTTCTACATTGGCACTGCTGTCTAGTGACCGTTAATCTTGAGATCATGAGCCACGGGACCTCTTTTTACGTGGAATCCTAACCACAGGACATGGCATTTCACTTCGAAAAGATGGTAGAATGATTTCTCCAAGATATTTGAAGGAGAAAACCTGTGAAATTGTGCCGTTTTCCAACTCTAGCGTAGTTCGTTTGCTATTTTGATTTTCCATGTACTTGGTTTTCTTGTACGATATCTGGAGGCCTGCTTTTGATGCTGTATTGTGTAGTCTCTGTATGGCATATCTTGTTTCATCCTTGGTCTTAGAAATGATTGCTAGATCATCAGCAAATGCTAAACATTTCACATTGACATTGCTTCCCAAATTTCCGATGTCCACACCCTTGATATCCTTTTCCCATTCTCTAATAACTTTGTCTAGAACTAAGTTAAACAGATGCCGTCTCCGTACATATTTCAAAGGGCTCAGAGATTTCTCCAAGGAATTTCACTTTAGAGGTCGTATTCGTGAGAGCTTGCCGGATAAGTGCTCTGGTCTTCTTGTCCACTCCGAGTTCTTCGAGAGTATCAAAAACTGTTTATCTGTCTACAGAGTCATACGCCGTCTTTAAGTCCACGAAAGTAACGAACGTGCTGGCACTTCGGCGAATCCTTAACATCGTCTTCAAGTTCCATATTTGTTCAGCACATGATCGACCTTTCCTGAAACCCGCTTGGTACTCGCCAATCAGATGATCTGTCTGTTTTTCTAACCTGTTTAAGAGAGCTTTGGAACGAATTGTGTATGTGATTGGCAGTAGAGATATGCTTCTGTAGTTGTTTGGATCCACCTTGTCACCTTCCTTTTGCAATGGGTGTATTAATGCACACTTCCAATCCTACGGGATTACTTCCGTTTCCCATATTTCTACCAGGATTGCATGAATTTTGTTTACAAGGTCATCTCCAAGTTTACACATTTCCGCAGTGATTCCGTTCTCTCCAGGGGCTTTATTATTTTTATGCGATCGTATGATCTCTGCTGTTTCCTGTATTGTCGGTGGTTGTGAATCAGGGTTGGGCATGGGCTTTTCAAAATTCAGTCTTTCCTTTGGAGGATCACAATTGAGGAGGTCTCGGAATTAGTTAGCTAAAATGGTGCAGTTCCATTTGGTGTTCCTTTCCATTGTTCTATTTGCTCGACGGAAGCATGAAGATGGTGGTTGATAACTGGATAAATTCTCACGGAAGGTCTTGTAGAAATTCCTGGTGTTGTTTCTGAGGAAATCTTGTTCGATTTCCATGAGTCTATTTTTATCATAGGCTCGTTTCTCCCGGCGGATTATTTTTGAGGACATTTTCTGCACTTTTAGGAAGGTTTCCCATTTCTCAGTTGTTTGATATCCATTCCACTGATTCCATGCTTTCGTCCGGTCGTCAATGGCTTTATCACAAGTCGTGTTCCACCACCTATGCTTGCGTTTCCTTGGAGGCTGTCCTAATTTCAAGGCTGATGTCTGAAGTGTTTTACGAAGACCTGGCCAGTCCTTGGAGTCCTGCTCTCGTATATCTTGTAGGAAGGTCGTGGAGTTCTGTCGAAGACATTCTGGATCAATTCTTAGAGATCTTTTGTGTTTAGGTCTGCATATGTTGAGTTGGAATCTCTCTTTGATTTGTGTTAGCTGGTGGTCCGAGTCGACAACTCCCTTCCGTACTCTAACATTTTGGATCTCACACATATTCTGTCTAGAGATTGCGACGTGATCGATCTGGAATTCCCCCAATAACGGGTTTGGTGATTTCCACGTTTTCTTTTCGTGTGGGGGTCTCTCAAAATGCGTATACATGAGTCTTAATTCGGAAGTTTTACAAAATTCTATAAGACGTTCTTCGTTCTCATTCGTCCTACAATGTGCCGAGTGATGACCTACAATCCACTTGTGTTTCCTCTCTCTGTCAACCTGTGCGTTAAAATCACCTGCTAAGATTTTCACATGATGCTAAGGAATCTTGCTGGTGGTTTCTTCTAAGAGTTCCCAGAAGGCTTCAACTTTCTCTGGGTTTTCTTATTGTGAATATTCGTGAGATCGTGGGCGTTGACCAAGGAGTAAGCTTTGTTGCCAGATTTCACAGAATGTACTGAGATTCTTTCAGATGGGGATGTAGAGACACGTACTGAATTGATGATAGTTTCCGTACCGCAAAGGCTGTTCCAAGTTGTGTTAAATTCACGTGGATTCTTATGGCAGGTTTACTCTTAAATATCCTGTATTCTTCAGAGTCAAAATGGTTTTCATCTTGGTAGCGCGTTTCCTGGAGTGCTATTGTTTGAATGTCAAACTTGTCCAGGGCGTTCGTGAGCTGTTTAAGCTTGCTTGTTTTCAGTAGGGTGTTGACATTAATTATACCTAAGAAGGTATTTTTCTGGGGACGAAGAGATTTTGAGAAGCTCCGACTCTTCTCTGCATGATGCTCCCGATCCCCTAGAATCCGATGATCGGGAGAAACCGGACTAGGTATATCCAGAGCCTGGGGTAGTTGCTGTGAGAACGTGTTATACAACAAGCCAAGGTTGAAAATTGAAGATTCATGCAGGGGGTGATCATACTGGTATGACACAAGGTTACAACTCGATTGTTAAGATCGAGGGGTGTCTCTTGGTGATTCCCGGCTTAATTATATTTTACGATTAATTAGGAGTCCGTGGTTAGAACTACGGTTGTAAGCCGTAGAGCCAGTTCTTCCACCCTCTCAGCCGTTGGGAAATGTCCTCTTCCGCCCTTGAGGCCGTTGACTGCGGTCCTTTTTGCCTCAGTTAATCCGCGGGTGCTTATTTGGCTTGACCTTATTCACACCTGTACTGCATATCTACAGGAACATCCCCTATCAGACATATGGGACGCGCCGTGTCGGGGTTGAGGGCCCCCACCCCAGTGTCTTCCGCAGCACCTACTCAGACCCCCACGAAAGCTGATTGGGCACGGCGGTTCGCTAATTATTATTATTATTATTATTATTATTATTATTATTATTATTATTATTATTATTAGCCTATTATTATTATTATTAATAATATTATTCATTTTCGTTTGAGTGGCGAAGTTAGGGCTCTTGGCTCTCGCTTCCACTTAACCACATGTTGTGTTATCAATTTAACATGTAGAAACATTGAAAGCTATACATGAAAAAAACACTACATTAGAGTTTTCACAAACAAAACAAAACTTTACATTAATAACTAATAGGGTAGACAAGGTCACTGCTATCTGTTAAATGTGATATGTATTCTTCCCAGAAGAATTAACCTCACCATTGTCATCGCAACAAGGCATGTGCTGCTTAACTAACTAGTTATAGAGGAGCGTGGTGGAGCAGTGGTCAAGCTGTCTGCCTCTCACCAAGGTGGACTGGATGTGATTCCCGGTCAATGCATGTGAGATTTTCAAAGTGAAATGCCATGTCTTGTGGTTCGGTTTCCACGTAAAAAGGAGGTCCTGTGGCTCATGATCACGAGATTTGTGGTCTCGTAAAACTGCAAGCTTCCTTCCCTCCTTCCTTCCTTCCTTTAACTAGTAATAGATTTCTACTCTATTATCATTTTGACAACATTGGTGAAGTTTGAATTATAAATGACTGACTTAAGTTAAAATGTTTCTCAAACTTATCGGTACGATCAATGTGCACTCTGGGTAGGGATTTCAATTTCTCACTCGCTTTTCCACTTACATTTTTCTTCCTCCTACTGCCCTTCACTCTACAACTTTGTAAGGAGTAATCACTAATGTTATGTGCCTGTCTTGGGTGCATATGGACACATTATATAGTCAATGGTTGGGGCAATACCAATAATATTAATCGAAATATCCATTGCTGTATTAGAATACCACCACCGTGGCCGGCGACAGGCTCGTTGAAACACTCACCCAGAGGTACCATCTCTCTGTCTACTACCACTTTTAATTAAAGTTTAAAGGTAAACAAAACAAAAATTCAACATTATGGCGTTAGACCCTTTGTCAAAATTTGTTTTTGGAAAAATAAATACCACATTCAAAAGGGGACGTCACTCCATGTTCTTCAACACCTCGTACACGTCTCTAGCCTTATGAGTTTGCCACATATAACAAACATTCTAAAAATCACGTTTTTATCCCAAAATAGGTTTCCTTCATTCTCAACACGGGCATCCTCGTTAAGAGGGCAACGCGACGATAAATAGGACACGTCAAATTTTGTTCTAGGCTTATTGGTTCTCAAGATATCAGCAACAATGTTTTAAAAAAGTTTTTTTTAACCCAAAATCCAGTTTCCAAATTCAACGGATTAAAACAATAACCTCACTATCAGATAGAGCGGAAAAAATACTATTCAAACGACCGATCACTCGACCCTAGTCCTTCCCCCACCTAACCCCTTTCCAACATAGCCATCTGTATTCAAGCACGCACACGATTATGGGTAGAAACACCATTCTCACACTATGCAATGTTATGTGCCTGTCTTGGGTGCATATGGACACATTATACATAGTCAATGGTTGGGACAATAACACTAATATTAGTAAAAATAATGATACTGTTGTAGTTTAGCGTGTGTTTTAGCTATTATGGTTTTAGAGATGCCAATGTGCAACGTGCCAGAATTTCATTTTTCAAGGAATTTTCAAAGTTCTTCTGTAGTAAATCTACTGCCACAGGTATGTCATTAACACCTGTAGCCCAACCCCAGTTGTTGCTTGCATTGATATTCTGACATATTACATCGTGTTGCAGCACTATGTCATGAATTTTGAATCTACCCACGTATCAACACTACCGTAGTGAATTTTGAACCCAGAATCTATCAACGGAAAAAATCAAAACTAAATAACTTAAAATAAAATAAAATAAAATAAAAGAGCCTTGAACATCCACTAAGGGCTATGGTATGGCCTCCTGCATTGCAAGAACGATGCTCAGTTTAACTCATCAGGTGAACAAGTCCTGACATTCAATTATTGTTTTGGTTACTTCCTAGATCACGTTGCATATTCTTACACCTATTAATTTGGGATATTTTGCAACCTTACGTATACAACTACACTTTTCTGTCCATAATCCTTGTCCCAGCACAATATTGCAAGATCACATCGTGGCGTAGCGGCTAGCATGCTTGGCTGTGGCCCCGGAGGTACGGATTCAATTCCCGACTCTGTCAAGAAATTACATTCTGGCCTGAGCGTTGGAACGGGGTACACTCAGCCTCGTGAGGCAAAAAAAGAGAAGAGGAGGATTCTATTCCCAACTCAGCTATCCGCTGGAAGTTGTTTTCTGTGGTTTCCCACTTGTATTCCAGGCAAATGCCGGGATGGTTCCTAACTTAAAGCCACGGCCGCTCCTTTCCTTAGCTGAATTCAAATACGATCAGTACTACAGCCATGACAATAACACAGGTAATCACAAAATATCTACACACACACCCTAGGACCCGGGGCTAAATGACCACGATGTCCAAGCCCCTAAAACGAAACAACAACAACAATATTGCAAACATACATTGATTGATTCGTAAATGTCAGTGTTACCAGCATGTTTCTTTTTATATGAATAATAAGTCTCATAATTAGTTTTAGATACTCTCACACAGATAGATTTGGTAATTTTGTATATTTCCTGTTTTTAGACACATTGCTAATTTCTGGAACCTATTTCTGACATAATTGATTCTGACGCCTATGTACGAGGTAGGCTATATTAACATATCGGACAGATTCCACACGAGGATGGTAACCACCCCTCGATTTAATAACAATTTAAAAAAATATACGAGCCTTACAGTAGTCGCATATGATGTGTAACATGTGATATGTTATCCTGCTATGTGTGTCCCGGGAGCGCAAATACCTTGTTGACAGTGAACTCTGTTGGTCATTGAAATAACTACTTGTAAAACTCCACTGCCAAATCCTGACCGTAATATATTAATCATAATTGTTATTTGCCGTGGCGGAAGCAAACCACTGCCTACTTGATGCGAGCTGCGCTCTATACCGGCCAGTTAGTGAACCCATGCCAGCGATGTTATTGAAAATGGCCTCGTTTTGCCGATCAGCGCACTGCCAAGTATAGGCGCGATTAAAAATTAAGCGTGCGGAAGGTATATTAAAAGTGTTTCTCCCAGTGATATGTTTAGACCAACGAAGTTTCAATTATTGTTAGTAGTCGGCGTTAATATACTGAATTCCTACGTTGTTTGGAATGTTTGTTGATGCGATATAGATTACACATAGCCACATGGCTGAGAGTACATCGAGTGCTAACATTAAATAAGAATAAAGCAAAGGTATGAAGATTTAATAAATCGTAATTGTTTTCGGAAAATATGATAAAATAAATATTTTCACACTAAAGAACGACAACTTGAAGATGATTTATTGTAAGAATATCTTAAATGGGGTCTCCAAACCTTGAACTAAACTGTATGCGATGTACATTCCTCATAGCCACATGACCTACAGTACGTCGTTTACCGATCTCCGCCATCACGCGCGCTCATTGTTTCCGTCCCATGCACTTCCATCCCTTTTCCAAAATCACTCCCACAAAAATTTCCAGCTACCCATCCCATCAAAATGCATCTGATAACTCATGTTATTGTGGTGTCTGTACTATAGTGTGTTTTTTTTAGCGTATGGCTTTTAGTGCCGGGAGTGTCCGAGGACATGTTCGGCTCGCCAGTTTTTGTAGCTGCTTCGAGACGGACACCCAATGGGTGAGCTACAAGTACCGTTGGGGAGGGAAGGAGGGAAGTTGGAATGTAAGGACGAGGAGTTGGAAGGTAGCGGCTGTGGCCTATAGTTAGGGTCCAACCCCGGCATTTGCCTGGAAGGAAGATGGGAAACCACAGAAGACCATCTTCATGGTTGCCGGCGGGGGGATTCGAACCTCCTCGCCTCCCGGATGTGAGCGACTGCCATCAGTCATGCCGTAACCACCACGGCTAACTCACCCGGTACTATAGTGTGTGTGTGTGTGTAATGAAACTATGTTCTAATATTCTACTGTAGCTCAAGTTAAGATATCGCCTGGAGTACCTGCTACCCACCAAGTTAAGATATCGCCAGGATACCTGCAACCCACCAAACATAGCATCTTGTTCTACCAAACCTCTATAGTTTATCTTGCTACCCAACTGTTTATGGTAGCATACGGTAGCTTTACAGCTCAGATTGAAGAGGGGCCGCAATTTTTCAAACGAGCCATAGAACTAGGGGAATGGGAATCAATCCTCTTGAGTGTATATTTTCAGAATACTCCCGCTTATAGAAGCATAGGATACATAGGCTCATGAGTGTAAAAGCTGTCCGACAAAAAGAAAAGAAACATACTAAATTTAGCCATGAAACAAAATTTAATTTGGAGCATATGATATATGCATCAAGGTTATAGTAGTGCATAAAACTTAACACCTATCTAGGTTATAATAATAATATAATCTAGATTAAAAACGAGGGAAAGAAAATTAAAGCTTCTCCGATTCACTGAGAAAAATCATGGATATGGTTTTCAGATCTAGATGATGAATACCTTTTAACACATCTAACAACCTGTCTAACAATGTTATATTATAGGTAAGCAGGTGTCAACAATCGCAATTTGCATGAGGATAGGTCTGTAAACCAGTTTCTTTATAACGTTGTGGACACGCAAAGTTAGCTAGTTTTGCGTTGAAGTTGCGGGGACAAGTATAGATCCAGAACAAGAGATTCGGGTAGTATCAGCGTGAGCGCGCCCGCTTAGGGGTAAGGTGCGCGGTACACCATCACGCTTTCAATGGGTATCATGCAAATTTTGGCTTGACCCGCAAGTGGGCATGAAACATCTGCTCTACGAGACCTTCGCTGAAATTAAGTTTTCCTATTGTTTTAATAAAAGGAATACATAGTTACATAAAAAACTTTTATGTTCGACGATATCGAAATGAAAATAGTATATGTCAGAAAACTGTATCATAATGAGGGTCATTATAACACTATTTTTCATTATGAAACAGTTTATCCCAGCATTCAGAGCTCAAGAAAAAGTTGTGTGACCAATTAGGTAAAGATAGCATTGCATTTGCGCTGACTTCCACGGCCTCCAATTTTAAATTTCACTGCGTGGCTAGTGTCATGGTGGGGTATTCGAGGAGGCCATGGTCGAATACAAGGTATTCTCTGCGTCCCATGTGCTCTGTTCAGTACATAAAACTGGCGAAATCTCGACAGATATTTGTGAATATTTATGTTCGAACATAAAATAGTTATACTTATCGTCGAGCATAAACAGTTGTATGCGACTCGCCTATAATGGTAATTAAATCACTCGTATGATATAGCAGTGGTTGCGGACTCAGAAAAGGAATTATCCAAGATGCTTAATATACTGTCATCATATTTAGTAGATTTATACTTAAACATTAACGTGAAGAAGACAAAAATATTAGTTGTAAGTAAACATCCTGAGCGAAATCTCACCAACATCAGGCTTGCCAACTAAGTAGTGGAACAAGTCACCAGTTTCCCTTACTTCGGAAGTTTAATCACAAATGATAACCGATGCACCAAAGAGATAAGAAGGAGAATAGCGCTTGCCAAACAATCATTCAGCAACAAAAGAACTCTTCTGACCAATATGTCATTTGTGTGGAACGTACTCTTATATGGATATGAATCTTGGACAATTCGAGAACAGGATGGGAAACGGCTTGAAGCGTTTGAGATGTGGGTCTGGAGGCGAATGCTAAAGGTCAGTTGGACTGAAAAAAAGATCAAACGAAATTATACTGCGAGAAATCCAGGGGAAGAAACAGCTTGAAACGTTACTTCCTTTGCTCCACGTTGAGCGTACAAGTGTAACAGTTTGACTGGCCCTTACTGCACTTTGATATATTTTCTCTGCCTATGATATGTTGTTTTAATGGGCGCCAAGACCTCAACGCAATGTTGAAATCTAAATTTGTATTTAACAACACCTAGCTCTGGTAAAACACCTTCATGAATCTATTCACTCAGATCGTGGTATGATTTGATCATTAACCCAACAAACAATTGAATCAGGAGAAGGAATTGGTCTATATCTAATGCTACCTACTGAAAGCAAAGATTGCATGGTTAAAAGAAATGAATTTATTGTATAAAAAAACAAGTATAGCAAAATTAATAATAATAATAATAAGTTTAAAATTTAAATTGGAGCTTTGCGATTTGAATATTACCGCTAGAAAATTACGTGAAAACGGATTCGGATAAATTACTGATTTTACTCCAAAATCCCAAGCTATGAAGTTACTGAATACTGAATATAAAACAAAGAGAAACGAGAGATTGAGTAGTTCTGCGTCATTCGCGCTTACCACTGGAAATTGCCGAAGCATTTCCCTCGTACTGGATGATGAAGAGAGCTTCCCACTGTTTCCTGGACGTCGTCATCTCCTTCGTTAGTAGATGATATACTTGTAGATTTGGTGACTTTATGGTCCGAACATCGGAGCCATACACTCGTACAACCACACCGGTTAAGTTTTACAAAGATAGTCCTTTACTCCACGGAACATCGGAGCCACACACTCGCGCAACCATACTCGGTAAGTTCTACACAGATAGTCCCCGCTCCACGTCGCGCCAACGATATATCCCTCGTCGGCACCCCACTCCGGTCCCGACTTCCAACTTACGTGGTCTCCACTGATTGGCTGTGCCACCCCGCTATACTCCCCTCCTTAGGCTCAATACACACGGCGCGCGGATGATGTCGTTTGCAATTCCAGACTATTTCGCCTTATCTTGACGCTGCAACCCAGGCTTGCGACATACTTCTTGACAAAAATAAGCCTGTATCTGAATTCCCAATGAGTCATCTCTCTCATAATACCCTAACTGACAAAACTCCGTAAAATTCCGTAATCATATAATTTTCTATGATAATGTAGTTCGTAATAATTTGCTTGATAGTGTTTTCTATTACACAGAAAACCTATCTGTATGCTTATAATTTTATAAAAATGCTCCAAAAATACCTTAATAATAATAATAATAATAATAATAATAATAATAAGTTAATAATAATAATAAATTAACATGAAAGCTTCTTTTGGCTGAACAATTTGCCGCGTAAATAAATATAGAATGGCTTACTACTGACTTATGCCAGTGGCGTAAAATCCCCTCGAAAAACACGTTACATATTCGCCTCGGATCATCGGATGATTTGCCGTGACGACGGTCCATTATCCGATTATCCCAGACACGTTAATAAACCCCATCCAAAATACATATTACATAAATGAAATCACCCTAAATTACAGATATATACACTCATAATTTTTCTTTACGCACATTGCGTCAAAGTTTGTTGTCACTATGGATGGCACTTCGCAACCAGTCCAATGTTTTTCATATAGAATAATGTTCCACGGATATTTCCGCCTCTCAAATTTCTCTATTGTGCCCTTTTAGCAAGAAATATGCAAATCACAGTATGCCAGCATTGCTCAAATCGGGATTTTCGGGGTTGTAGTATGTCCTCCCACTCTGTGACTTACACATTTTGGATTAAATAGAGGATACACTTGCAAAAATAACAACAAAATCAACTCCTATTTTTAAAACATTTAATTAACCAAAATTATGGCGCTACAAACAATAAAACAATTAAATTACTGACCAATAATCTTCTACTTGTTCCAAGTGAACAAGGAATAATATAAGAGTAAAACAAATATTGTATTAAAACACATGGTTTCCTTTAAAACCAACAATTCATAATTATTTTTACTTCCATAAAGTACCTATCTTAAAGTTCCATATAACTACGAGCTCCTTTGGCTCGATATTTTCCAATAATAATGGTGTCATTCTTCTAGTACACCTCAACTACTATTTTTATATTTTCTTATCATCAAGACAAATATATAATTACATTTAAAATTACATGTTAATTATCTACTTCAATATTTGGGCACTTCACATGTTCTCAGCATTTACCATCACTCTCAAGTTTCACAAATTCATTACAGTGATCGGGAAAATACTTGTGTACTCCAGAGTTATAAAGATTACTTGACAAAGTCAAATACTATGATTACTCCCGGAACCTAGTTACCTTCATTTAACTCGTGGAAATCCTACTTCCATACAGCATTACAATAGGGATTGTTATTTATTTTATTTGTCTCACAAGACCATTATCACATAAGAAAACTACGATCTGAACTGGCAAGCGATAATTTCATCCACAAGGACCTCGGTTCAAAGCCCGGGTCATTAACAACTTTTAAACACTCACGGTGTATTATTTACTTCTTACAGACGGCCTCCACCCAACCCTCCTGCTATGAGGGTCAGGCCGTTATACTCGAGCGAGATTTATGACTGGTAGGGTGGCTCCCTGTCTAGCCTACGGTTGGAGCTCTCTTCAATGCTTTTAAAACAAACCTTCCTTTCTTTCAGTTCTATGGAGAGACCTAGCATTTAACTTCTCTTTTCACTTTCAACAATATTATTCGGCTCATAAACCACTTTCGTAACCTTGGCATTTATTAATTATAAAGGGTCCTCATTGATTGGGAAGAGTAATACACATTCTACGACGAATAATTAGGGGCTTCAACAACAAGAGGATTCTGGGTTCGAATCTCTTAACATGCCTCGGGAACCATTCCCATATTGGAGGACTTATACAAAATGCGATTTAAAGTCGGCCGTGGCCTACATGACCTACGCTCAATAATACCATACATTTGTTCCCTTTTACATAATAACACACACATGGCCTCGTGATCTACGTCACAATTAGAGGACTTACAACATATCTCAATTCACTGCAATCAACTACCCTTCATAAGTAATTTACCAAGTACTTTTAACTTTTACGCGTTCCTAGCGTGACATTTTATTTTAATTGCGCTCCGTTGCGCTATACTTTATTTTTAAGCCTAGCGTCATCCAAAGAACTGATAAATTCCATATTAACAATTGATACATATCTCAATTTTTATATTAATCTTTTCCTTTGACAATAATTGCTCTATTTTAATAACATGCGTTAATATCATGTCTTATACTTTTTATTAAGGCTCCAACGCTCTTATGTTCATATCATTCAATTTGATCTTCATTTATATTTCCTTACCTTGTTATTATTATTATTATTATTCATATTATATCTTCATTCCTTACAAAAGCTCAAAAGCTATTTCTTTCATATAACTCAAATTTACCTTTATTTAAATATCTTTCATGATAATTATTATTATTACGCTTGCTCTTATAACATTCGTCAAATACACTGACATTTTATTCATACATTTCCTCTACAGGATTTATTCTTTCACATAATTATTTATAATTTCTCAAAATTCTATTTTTGTTCAGACCGCGTTCTTATTCTGTATTTAGTTATTTAGAAACATCCCTTTTACTCAAAAACTCCGGTGGATTTGTACACAATCATTTCCCCGACACCCAAAACATAATGAAAATCTTTACTCACATGTTTAAGGTCGTTTCTTGACCCTTCTCCTCGTGCGATGTGTCATTTTTGGCCCACTTTTTAACTTACTCCATCGTGTACAACTTCATTGCATGTACAGATATATCTTGACACATATTTAACACGTATATATTTAACACTAATAACATTTTAAATACACTGGTGTATCCGTTTAGAACACACAATAAAAAAACACTGAAAATATATTATTTTTAACACAAAAACTTGATATATTTACACTTCACAAATTTTGATCACTAGGCCGCTATTTAAGCCTATCACACGTGACCTCTTGATCTCCCGTCTCCAAGGGTGAAATTTAGTAATGTCGGCTTCCTATCCTCTCTGAATGTGAAAGTCTCGAATCATCTACTTCCTTCCTGCACTAGCACTCCTTCGAATCTCGTTCTTGACGACCTGCTATTCCTCTGACACGAACGGCTCCCTTTTTAGATCCTATTTATTGATCTTAGCGAAAGTCTGTTCTGTTCACGGTCCTCTCGATAATTTATCGGTGACCTACGGATTTTTAGCAACTAATACTTCTTGCGTCTTAGTGTTTTTGAATAGTTCGTCTGCTTTCTTAAAACGATCTCTATTAGTTTCCTGTCTTCCTCTTTGCTTATTCGGTTCTTGCACTTCTAATCTTCGAAAATACTTACGAACCTTATTTTCTCTGTCCCTGCTCGGGTTCTTTAAATTACATAAACTGTTTATCCTTCTGTTACGGTACTTCCGTACGTTATGATATTTTTGGTCGTTTACTTAAAGACCTATCGCTCTGAGTCCTAAGTTCGCAGCCTGCTCTGACTATATTTTACGAACTTTTCACTGTAAACTTTTATACTGTCGGACCTAAATCCTGTAACTAGGATTTTCCTACTTTTTCAAACACGGTGATACTGTACTTTTACTTCTTTACAACTCCTTACGGAGGCACGTAAATTATTGATAACGCGACGCCCGTGGCTATCGGATATTCTTCATTCGGTGTGATACAGCGTTTTTTTTTCCTCAAGGAAAGCTGGTATACTGTCTTCGGTGTGTTTCAGCGTGACGCCCCACACGGACTATCTGAATTCGATGTCTGATGAAGCAGAGTGACGCCCCCTCACGCATTGTCGGAATACTGCTTGTACTGATGCATAGTAACGCCCTCCTAGACTTTCGGAATACTGCATGTACTGATGCAAAGTGACGCCCTCCTGGGCTATCGGAAACTGCATGTTTGGCTTGGTGAGGCCAGGAGTTTTATACTTTTTAATCACAAAAAGATAAAATCCTAGTCCTTTTCGTGACCAACTTTTGAACTAATTGTCGTACAATTATAAAAATTATATCTCCAGAAAGCTCGTCTTCTCAACGTCAAATAATCTCATTGCGCATAAGAATCGATCGTGCAATTCGGAGATATTAATTAATTTGTAGTCTTCAGCGGCGTGGGTGTTGCTGTTCTTTTTTATAATTCCCCACTCCTCTGGTATCAGTGAATCCCCAATGACGTATACTGCGTTTGCAGTTTTTTCCTGTGCAATTATTACAAGGTTTTTCTTTACTTAAAAATCTCTAATCCAAAATGATTCACAGTCCAGTGATTATTTACTTATTTTCATTCCTGTAAATGGGTTAAATTTAATTATTCCTCTTCTGGCACATCGGCGGTGTTGCCGTTTTCCTGCAAGCTAAGCTGGATTTCCGAGTCACGCTTCCTTGTCTAACAGCCAAAACTTTCCACTCGTCCTATTAATATCCATGACTGGCTCCTTCTCAATGTCAAGAGGCATGATCTCATCTCTTGAACACCTGGTCCTCGCGCTTGCACAACGTTAGACTAGAACCCTTGCTTGAAATCTCTCTATGTTACATTAGAAACTGTATGTTTCTTTCATTTCTTCCCCAAATACATGGATTCGATCCCTTTTTGAGCCAATGGTACATGGGTTCATCTCTCCCCTCCTTAGGTAAATAAATTTCCGAACTTTTTGAGGAAATTTATTTTAACTAATCTTATCTTTCTTTATTCGGCGAAGCCATCATAACGTTATCCGTACCTTCTGTTTCTTTTATTTCTTTAAAGTCGTATCCGGTAATTGTGTAGGTTGGGTACGCTCTGTCCCTACCCTTTCTTTCCTTTTCCTTTATTTGTCTGGACTTAAAGTCTCCAGAACCTCATTCTTCTTTACGGGTGTGGTCTATCCCTACCCGTTTCCTTATTTCATCATTCTCCTTTCTTAAATTGAAATTTTCTTCTTCAACAAAAGCAATTATTTCCTTTATTTCCCAAAATAATTTCTCCAATTCGCATTCGCACTCGAATGCTTGAGCTCTGTTTCCTTTTTCTTCTTTATTCTCGTCTCTATCAAAAGTGGATTCCTCACCTCTAAATTGTTCCATAACCAGGGCTTGTTCATTGGCTTCATCGAAGTCTTCGGGAGGGTAATATATTTTCAAATTCGCTGAATTCATGGTCACTTCGTGATTCGTTTCACAGTGCCGAATTCTATAGGCGTTATTTCTCAAATCTCTGATTATTTGATACGGTCCGTGGTACATTTTCTGGAACTTTTTGTACACGCGGTTCCCTGGATCCGAAATGGCTGGTCTTTTTACTAACACCATTTCCCCTGCTAGTAGTGGCCGATGATACCTCTTGTGCCTATTTCTTCTTTGCCTCCTGTCGGCTTGAGCTTTTAGATGCTCAAAGGCTCTTCTAATACGTGCATCTCTTCCCGGCTGAGCGTCTGCTGGCCTAGGAATTACCAGACTCCAAGGTCTCTCTGGTTGCTCATTCCGATGTAACGTTATCGGTATCTCTCCCGTAGATTCATGGATTGTATTGTTTATACAAAATTCGATAATATCCAAGATATCTATCCACTTCCAATTTTCTTCGGCACAGTATATTCTACAATACTTGGCCGTCACCCTCATCACTCTTTCTACAGGATTTGCCTCAGGATGGCGAATACTTGACAAAATCTGACGTATTCCAAGTTTTCCTAATTCTTGTCTGAACTCTACACTAGTGAAACAACTGCCGTGATCCGACAACAAATTCTCAGGTTTTCCCAGAATCGGTATCACTTTTTCTTTGAGTCGTTTTAACACCTGTTTGGTACTAGTCTTCTGTATGGGAGCAAGGACAACCATTTTTGTGAAGACATCCATAGCCACCATTATGAGTCGATTTCCCCTTCTTGCCTTGGGCAAAGGTCCGAAATTATCAATAGAGATGATTTGACCTGGCCTCTCGGGCAACAATGGTATAGGCTTTTGTCTCATCAGAAATGCATTTGGTTTGATCCTTTGACATAGATCACATGTCTTTAGCGTGTCCCTTACAGTTTCTCTCAGTCTCGGCCATACAAATGCTTCTTTCAGCATCGAGACTGTTTTGTCGACTCCCATATGTCCGAACGATCTATGGGCTAACCATACTATTTTCCTCTGCAAAATTGCAGGTACAACGATCCTTAATTTTGTATGGTCAGAGTCCACAAACTTATATAATAATCCATTATAAAATGTGTAGTCTTGAGCTATCTTATTAGCTTCCGTGTACGCCGGTGTTCCCCTTATCACACTTCCCTCAAGGAAAGATATGAGCATGTTCATCCATGGATCCTCACGTTGCCGTTGACTAATGCTTCTTAACTCATTTAGAGTGCGCTGATCCCTGTCTTCCAAATCAATAGCCATTACTTCCTCTTCTGTGGACTCTGGCTGTCTACTTAAATAGTCTGGAACTATATTTTCTTTTCCTGGGCAGTATTCTATCTTTACATCAAACTGTTGAATGTATAAAGCCCAACGCATCAACCTTTGACTGGATAGATCAGTCTTCATCAAAAAGGTTAAGGCTTTATGATCCGTCCTTAAAGTGACTTGAAACCCATATACGATGTTTCGCCAATATTGCAGCGCGTGCAATATCGCTAACAGCTCGATTTCGCTGATCGTATAATTTTTCTCGTGTGGTTTCAGTCTCCGACTTGTGAAAGCTAGATAGTTTTTCTTATCAGGGTTATCCGGGTTTCCCTGATATAGCATTGCCCCTATTCCAATCTGGGATGCATCTGTTTGAATGATAAATCTCTGATTAAAAACAGGATATCCTAGCATCATATAGTTTAAGAGCATTTCCTTGGCCTCCACAAATGCTTTTTCAGTCTCCTCCGTCCATTTCCACCTGCCCCCGTTCTTCAGAAGGTCCTGTAGTGGTGCAACAGTTTTTGTGTATGATGGACAATGTCCTGAGAAAAATCCAATCAATCCCAAAAACTGGTGAACGTTCTTCACCTTCAAAGGCCTTGGAAAATCTCTTATCGATTCTAATTTACATGGATTTGGTTTAACACCATCCTTGTCAATCACATGCCCTAAAAATGTTACTTGTCTTTGACAAAAATTTGACTTCTTTAAATTGATTTTAAAATTTGTCCTTCTTAAGTCTTCCAATAATTTCTTCAACTTTTCTAAATGTTCCTCAATGTTCTCCGAGGTAAGCAAAATATCATCCACATAATGGATAGTGCAATCTTTCACTTCCTCTGACAGGTTTCGATCAAGCGCTCTTATTAAGGCAGATCCCGCGGTCTTCAATCCAAAAGGACATCTCCTAAAACAATATGTTTGTTGGTCGAACTGAAACCCAGTCAACAAGCTGGTTTTCTCTTCCAGTTCGAGATGATGATACGAAGAAGCCATGTCAATATTTGTAAAAATCTTCTTGTCTTTGAACTTCCTCAGTATTTCTTTTATGGGTGGTGGCGAATCATTTTCTGGTATGATTTTTGCATTTAAATTTCTGGCATCTAGACACACCCTTACTGAGCCATCCGGTTTACTCACAATCACTAATGGACTAACATATGGTGTCGTCATCTTTTCTATAACACCTGCATTCATCATCTTCTGCAGTGTTTTCTTCGTTAGTGGGTAATGTTTTTCCGCAACCGGGTATGGTTTTTGTCTGAACGGTGCCCAATCATTGACTTGGAACGCGTATTTAAAATTTTCAATCTTCCCTGGCTTGGAATCAAATACGTCTCTAAAATTTAATAATAATTTCTTTAATTGTTCCTTATCTTCGAGGTTAACTTTAGCTTCCTCTACTTTTCCTGACAGGTTGGTCTCGAACTCAGTTTCCAAATTATCTTCGAGTTCTATGTTGAGGACTTCAAATATCTTTTCTATGTCCTTACAACCTTCCTCAATTTCTTCTTCCACATGCCATACCTGTTCTCCTATTTTCGCATCCTGTTCCTGTAGGTTAATGTTTTGTTCGTCCACATCCTCTCTTTGAATTCTAATGCAGTTTTGCGCTAGATCTATGATGACCTTGTTCTCACGGATAAAATCAATACCTAATATGACATTATACGGTAATTGATTTACCAGCAAAAAGCATTGCGAAATTTCAGCGTTACCCATGATCAGATCAATGTATACCTGAAATTTACATGTTAAAGACTTTTCAGGGATAATCCCCTTAATCTTTACACTCGATGTGGGAATCTTTAAAACGCGGCCCCTTGTTTCCAATTCATTTAGAAGGGTTTGCGTAATTAAACTTATTGTGGATCCGGTATCAATTAATGCCCTGACCAGTAATCCTTCTATCCTTAGCATAATTATGGGTAATTCTCTTTTGATAGGTGGGATTCCTTCCACCTCCTCGTTAATTAGCTCATCTGGTCTAGCTAGCCAATTCACAATTTCTACCTCCTCCCAGCTCCTGGTATGTTTCCACTTTTGACGATTTAAATTTGAAGTTTTTTTTTATCCTGAGGGCTTCCTTTCCCCTCATTTTTTAATTGAGCTTGTAGTTCCAAGCTTTGAGCTCCGTCTAGTCGGTCGGGTGATTTCCGGTTCTTTATTGCCTCACTCCAACGGACTTTTTGCCTTTCAGGTTCGTCTGGTCGTTCGTTCATATAACGAAGACATTCCTGATACCTCTCTTCTATTTCGGCCCGATATTCATCGTCCCTATCCTCTGGCCTTACGTTCCTTCTGGGATAATTCTCCCATTTCTTTCGGTTTTCTTGCCTCTGATGGTTATTGTTATAGGGTCGGCTTTCTTGTTGCCTATAACCCGTATTCCTAGGATTTCTTCCTCGATATCCTCCTCTGTAGTATGGCTGTATTCCTCTAGGTTCTTGGTGCCCATACTCTCGACCCAGTCCCTGAGTATCAGTACTAGTGGACTGATTTCTGGTCGATGGTTTTTCTCTGGTTTCCTGACTGCTGGCCATGTGTACCTGTTCAGTCTGTCTTTGATGCCTGGGAGTAACGTGCGAAGTCGTCATATCTAATTGACGTAATACCCTCTCCACTTCCACAGCACTTCTGGCTTTGGATGAGATTAACAGCCTCTGAATCTCATATGGAAGTTGTCTTGCAATGGCGGCACACAGGTCGTTCTCCACTGGAGCAATGTCAAGTTCCCGGAATTTACACAGCTGAGCGGTGAAAAATTCTGAGTACTTAGTTGGTGCATTCGTGCTGTACTTCCTAGAGTACAAATCTAGCCTCAAATTCTCTTGGACGTCTGCTGCCCAATATCGTTTTAAAAATGCTTCCCTAAAGCCTTCCACCGTATCAAAGGTGTACCTAAAGCTTCTGAACCAGGTGAGACGATCACCTGCCAACAGCTTTTCAATAGCTCTCAGTCTCCGATCCTGAGGAACTTTCATTTCGTTTAAGTACTCTGCAACTTCCTTTTACCAGTATTTTGGAGTAATTGACATGTTATTACCCGTAAACTTTACCGGTCTGTCCTCATTCGACTTAATGATGTTTATTATCTGACCATTTGTCTGGTTCATGTACGGGGTTGACATCGCCATCGGATATCCTGGGTTCTTATAAGGGCTCTCCCCTCCTAAGTCCCTATCTGTATCTGTGCCTTGTTCACGGGAATCTACCCATCCTGTCTTTGGAAACTCCTCCTGATTCTCAAATTCTAACTTCCTTTCCCTTCGGGCACTTTCTTCATTAGCCATGAGTTGGATTTCCATTTGACTGTTCTTATGTTCAGTCCTCTCCAACCGGGATCCTAATTCATTTTGAATTCTTTCCTGATTTTTCTTACTGGTTTCCAGTTCTCGTTTGAGTTGTTTTTTGTCGTCCCTGAAGCTATCCCTGATTTCATTTAAGTGTTCTTCTACCTCTTTCTTAATGACCATGACCTGTTCTTTTATAATTTCTGGTTTAACGTCACCTCTGGTATCTAGGTCTTCTCGTATTTCCTTTATTTTCTCCTCCATCTCCTTTTGTCCTTTGTAGACTTTGTCCTGGATCTTGTTCATATCCTCTCGAGTCTTTCCTTGTTCCTCGAATATAATTGTTATGTCGGTCATAACCTTATCTATATCTCCCTTTGTGTCTTCCATTTGTTTTGTTATTCCACTTACTGTTTCCTGAATTCCCGTAACCCCTTTATCTATCTTCTCTATTTTTAAGAGTTGTTCCTCACGATCCATTCTCCGTTGCGTGCTTTCATCTTTAAGCTTCCCTTCGTATTTACTTAAATTTTTATTTATTTTCGCTTCGTACGTCCTCCAGTTATCATCTACCTGCCCGGTAAACTGCTCAAATTGCTTTTTCATGCTCTCCACATCCTTCTGATTTTGATTTTTCATCTCAATTACTTCGGCTTGAACTCCACCGATTTTGTCCTCGAGGGTTCCTACTTTCTCCTCAACCCTTTCAAATCGGGTTCCTAGCTCACCAACACTTTTTTTTTATCTCATCCCGGGATGTTTTACAGATATCGCTGTTAGATTTTATCTGAGCTTCTAATTTTTTCTGCACACCTTGGATCTGGGTTACAAGTTCATTTTTACAATCGTCTACATTCTTTTTGCACGTTCCTTCCATGTTACTTAATTTAGTTTCCAAATTTTCAAAATTTTCTTGACACCTAGTTTGGGACTCTCCCATACTTTCCTTCAAGATCTTTATTTGGCCTTGCAATTCTGACTGAAATACTTTATTTTCCCTTTGAATTTCACTTGCGATTTCCCCTTTTAACTCAGTTAACTTGTCCCCAAGCTTAGTGTCAAAACCCTGAAATTTGTTATTCATTGTTTCTTCCAGAACCTTGGATTGTGCTGACAAATGATCTGAATTATCTGTTTTTATACTATTCAATTTGCCTTCTATCTCAGCCTTCAGTTCACTGTTCATGTTTTTACACTCGGTCTGGATAGATTCCAATTTAATTCCCATGTTAGCACTATCAGTTTTCAGTGACTCTAAACTTTGATTCATGGATCCTAACTTTTGGTTATTTTCCTCCTGTTGGCTATCCAATTTATTCAAACTCTCATTTATGGATCCTAAATCCCTTTTATTTTCAGTCTGTTGGTTATCCAACTTACTGTTTATGGCCTCCAAGAGCCGTTGCATCTCCTCACTCAATGCCATCTTATTAGAATACAGCGGGCTACTCATGCCACATCGCTACAACATGCTTGATAGATAGTAATCTGAACCATTGTGTCCCAATTTCTTTAAAAATTTACTTTGGTACGGGTTTTTACTACAACGTACCCTTTGGATAACTTTATTCATCTCAGAACCTTTATGGAATTATTTAAAAATTCAAAATTTCGAAAAACCATTTTTTTCAAAAATTGAAAATTTAGATTTTTCGAGAAAAATCGGGTTTTCCCTAGGAAAAATCAGCCCTGCGTACTGGGTGCCATGAAATGTTCGATGGGGGTTTGTTTAATATCCAGGGCTGCTCGATGTGCGTTTCTAGGGACCCATGCGGTCAGTTAACCTTATACGTAGTAGCTATTCCTAATATTACTTTACTTTACATGAAATGACCGTCTTAAGTGTTCCTCTAGTTATTAATCCAAGCACATTACTTTATATACCCCCATGTGCCCTTTTAGCAAGAAATATGCAAATCACAGTATGCCAGCATTGCTCAAATCGGGATTTTCGGGGTTGTAGTATGTCCTCCCACTCTGTGACTTACACATTTTGGATTAAATAGAGGATACACTTGCAAAAATAACAACAAAATCAACTCCTATTTTTAAAACATTTAATTAACCAAAATTATGGCGCTACAAACAATAAAACAATTAAATTACTGACCAATAATCTTCTACTTGTTCCAAGTGAACAAGGAATAATATAAGAGTAAAACAAATATTGTATTAAAACACATGGTTTCCTTTAAAACCAACAATTCATAATTATTTTTACTTCCATAAAGTACCTATCTTAAAGTTCCATATAACTACGAGCTCCTTTGGCTCGATATTTTCCAATAATAATGGTGTCATTCTTCTAGTACACCTCAACTACTATTTTTATATTTTCTTATCATCAAGACAAATATATAATTACATTTAAAATTACATGTTAATTATCTACTTCAATATTTGGGCACTTCACATGTTCTCAGCATTTACCATCACTCTCAAGTTTCACAAATTCATTACAGTGATCGGGAAAATACTTGTGTACTCCAGAGTTATAAAGATTACTTGACAAAGTCAAATACTATGATTACTCCCGGAACCTAGTTACCTTCATTTAACTCGTGGAAATCCTACTTCCATACAGCATTACAATAGGGATTGTTATTTATTTTATTTGTCTCACAAGACCATTATCACATAAGAAAACTACGATCTGAACTGGCAAGCGATAATTTCATCCACAAGGACCTCGGTTCAAAGCCCGGGTCATTAACAACTTTTAAACACTCACGGTGTATTATTTACTTCTTACAGACGGCCTCCACCCAACCCTCCTGCTATGAGGGTCAGGCCGTTATACTCGAGCGAGATTTATGACTGGTAGGGTGGCTCCCTGTCTAGCCTACGGTTGGAGCTCTCTTCAATGCTTTTAAAACAAACCTTCCTTTCTTTCAGTTCTATGGAGAGACCTAGCATTTAACTTCTCTTTTCACTTTCAACAATATTATTCGGCTCATAAACCACTTTCGTAACCTTGGCATTTATTAATTATAAAGGGTCCTCATTGATTGGGAAGAGTAATACACATTCTACGACGAATAATTAGGGGCTTCAACAACAAGAGGATTCTGGGTTCGAATCTCTTAACATGCCTCGGGAACCATTCCCATATTGGAGGACTTATACAAAATGCGATTTAAAGTCGGCCGTGGCCTACATGACCTACGCTCAATAATACCATACATTTGTTCCCTTTTACATAATAACACACACATGGCCTCGTGATCTACGTCACAATTAGAGGACTTACAACATATCTCAATTCACTGCAATCAACTACCCTTCATAAGTAATTTACCAAGTACTTTTAACTTTTACGCGTTCCTAGCGTGACATTTTATTTTAATTGCGCTCCGTTGCGCTATACTTTATTTTTAAGCCTAGCGTCATCCAAAGAACTGATAAATTCCATATTAACAATTGATACATATCTCAATTTTTATATTAATCTTTTCCTTTGACAATAATTGCTCTATTTTAATAACATGCGTTAATATCATGTCTTATACTTTTTATTAAGGCTCCAACGCTCTTATGTTCATATCATTCAATTTGATCTTCATTTATATTTCCTTACCTTGTTATTATTATTATTATTATTCATATTATATCTTCATTCCTTACAAAAGCTCAAAAGCTATTCCTTTCATATAACTCAAATTTACCTTTATTTAAATATCTTTCATGATAATTATTATTATTACGCTTGCTCTTATAACATTCGTCAAATACACTGACATTTTATTCATACATTTCCTCTACAGGATTTATTCTTTCACATAATTATTTATAATTTCTCAAAATTCTATTTTTGTTCAGACCGCGTTCTTATTCTGTATTTAGTTATTTAGAAACATCCCTTTTACTCAAAAACTCCGGTGGATTTGTACACAATCATTTCCCCGACACCCAAAACATAATGAAAATCTTTACTCACATGTTTAAGGTCGTTTCTTGACCCTTCTCCTCGTGCGATGTGTCATTTTTGGCCCACTTTTTAACTTACTCCATCGTGTACAACTTCATTGCATGTACAGATATATCTTGACACATATTTAACACGTATATATTTAACACTAATAACATTTTAAATACACTGGTGTATCCGTTTAGAACACACAATAAAAAAACACTGAAAATATATTATTTTTAACACAAAAACTTGATATATTTACACTTCACAAATTTTGATCACTAGGCCGCTATTTAAGCCTATCACACGTGACCTCTTGATCTCCCGTCTCCAAGGGTGAAATTTAGTAATGTCGGCTTCCTATCCTCTCTGAATGTGAAAGTCTCGAATCATCTACTTCCTTCCTGCACTAGCACTCCTTCGAATCTCGTTCTTGACGACCTGCTATTCCTCTGACACGAACGGCTCCCTTTTTAGATCCTATTTATTGATCTTAGCGAAAGTCTGTTCTGTTCACGGTCCTCTCGATAATTTATCGGTGACCTACGGATTTTTAGCAACTAATACTTCTTGCGTCTTAGTGTTTTTGAATAGTTCGTCTGCTTTCTTAAAACGATCTCTATTAGTTTCCTGTCTTCCTCTTTGCTTATTCGGTTCTTGCACTTCTAATCTTCGAAAATACTTACGAACCTTATTTTCTCTGTCCCTGCTCGGGTTCTTTAAATTACATAAACTGTTTATCCTTCTGTTACGGTACTTCCGTACGTTATGATATTTTTGGTCGTTTACTTAAAGACCTATCGCTCTGAGTCCTAAGTTCGCAGCCTGCTCTGACTATATTTTACGAACTTTTCACTGTAAACTTTTATACTGTCGGACCTAAATCCTGTAACTAGGATTTTCCTACTTTTTCAAACACGGTGATACTGTACTTTTACTTCTTTACAACTCCTTACGGAGGCACGTAAATTATTGATAACGCGACGCCCGTGGCTATCGGATATTCTTCATTCGGTGTGATACAGCGTTTTTTTTTCCTCAAGGAAAGCTGGTATACTGTCTTCGGTGTGTTTCAGCGTGACGCCCCACACGGACTATCTGAATTCGATGTCTGATGAAGCAGAGTGACGCCCCCTCACGGATTGTCGGAATACTGCTTGTACTGATGCATAGTAACGCCCTCCTAGACTCTCGGAATACTGCATGTACTGATGCAAAGTGACGCCCTCCTGGGCTATCGGAAACTGCATGTTTGGCTTGGTGAGGCCAGGAGTTTTATACTTTTTAATCACAAAAAGATAAAATCCTAGTCCTTTTCGTGACCAACTTTTGAACTAATTGTCGTACAATTATAAAAATTATATCTCCAGAAAGCTCGTCTTCTCAACGTCAAATAATCTCATTGCGCATAAGAATCGATCGTGCAATTCGGAGATATTAATTAATTTGTAGTCTTCAGCGGCGTGGGTGTTGCTGTTCTTTTTTATAATTCCCCACTCCTCTGGTATCAGTGAATCCCCAATTACGTATACTGCGTTTGCAGTTTTTTCCTGTGCAATTATTACAAGGTTTTTCTTTACACAAAAATCTCTAATCCAAAATGATTCACAGTCCAGTGATTATTTACTTTTCATTCCTGTAAATGGGTTAAATTTAATTATTCCACTTCTGGCACATCGGCGGTGTTGCCGTTTTCCTGCAAGCTAAGCTGGATTTCCGAGTCACGCTTCCTTGTCTAACAGCCAACACTTTCCACTCGTCCTATTAATATCCATGACTGGCTCCTTCTCAATGTCAAGAGGCATGATCTCATCTCTTGAACACCTGGGCCTCGCGCTTGCACAACGTTAGGCTAGAAACCTTGCTTGAAATCTCTCTATGTTACATTAGAAACTGTATGTTTCTTTCATTTCTTCCCTAAATACATGGATTCGACCCCTTTTTGAGCCAATGGTACATGGGTTCACTATGTTGGAAAAATGGACATAATTACTGTGTGAGCACTATACTATGTATATAAGAAGTCACATCACACGCAACAAGGTGTTCTGATATATGTATATCACCATAGATCTTCCTAATTTCACTGGAGGTTCCTTCCTTATGGTGAAATTTAATCTCACTTATCACTGAGCACACGATCACACTATTGTGGCAGCGCATCGTGACCATAATACTTAATCTCTCTTTATAACAGATGAAATTAATATTGACTTCTGAAAAAAAAAACAGTAAATGCGCATTACATATAACACCAAATATTTCTGTGCCGTAATCGCCCTGTCTTCTTAAGTTCCCGTAGACCATATTCTACTTAATACTAGTTCTCAACACAGATCATTTCTCCTCACACAAATAATACCATTGTACAAATTACCTTAAATTACACACTTACAAATCTTACATGGCGAGGCCGTAAACAGAAATCACGTGTGCTGTTATGTATGAGTTTCATGAAGGACTGTCTCGCCTTCTGATGGCCCATCTTTTGTCTCGTGAACGCCTTAAGCAAAAATACCCTGTCCAAGCGCTCACCCATCTCTAGGAGACAAATGGGAATTCACCAGCGCTACCAAATTCTGGCCTTGGTGTATCGAGACATTTTAGTGCTCAAGAGCATCCGACAATCCCGTCATATTTCCCTGTACCTTAAAAACTCTCAATTACTTACATACAACCCCCCTGTGTGACTTCTGATACGCCTGCCTGGAAGACCAGATCTTCCCACGCACCAAATACCACACTTACTCATTTGATAGGCTGGCTCGCCAGCTAAACATCCTCACTTTATGACACATACTTTCGTAGGCTATGTATATTATACGTCCCGTATAACCTGTTTCCCTTACTATCCTCCAGCACATATGCTGTTTTGCCAATACGTTTGAAAACTATAAATGTTACTGCGTCACCTGCTTCCAACCTTGCCAGTGGCTCCCTTAAATGAACGTCATCACGTTGCTCTACCTACTTATTTTTCAATGTCTGTAACGATGCCCTGTTGCTACTGTCCACACATGCTAACCCTACTTTTCTCTGGTGTCACACCTCTACTCGACACTCTATGACCTAAAAATGTCACTTCTGACTGACAGAATGACGACTTAGACAGCTTCAAAATGAACCCTGCCTGTTCTAACTTCTGAAAAACTTTATCTAAATGACGTAGATGCTCCTCAAAACTGCGTGAACTAATTACCATATCATCAATGTAAATGGTTACAAACTCTCCTGTGTCATCCCCAAAGCGATGTTTAAAGCCCTAATTAAAGCTGCTGAACTACTCTTTAACCCATAAGGTGTTCTACAAAATTGATAAAGGTTATATTTATGACTAAAAGCTGTAAATGGTCTATCTTCGTACATAAGTGGCACTTGCCAAAAACTGGAACTCAAATCTACACAAGTGAAATACTTCTTCCCCTCAAATGTTTGCATTAATTCCTCTATTGACATAGATTTCAGCTGATCTGAACTAATTCTACTGTTAACCAAACGAGAGTCTAAACAAATACGAACTGTGCCGTCGACCATGGGTACCGTGATCAATGAATTAACATACGGACTGTTAGAGTGCTCAATAATCCCATCTTCAAGCATCTGGTTAATTTGTGCCTCAACTGCACTCTGATAAGCGAAAGGTACAGGATATCTATGTCCTGTGAATACTGACCTATCAAGAACGTTCAATGAATGTGTATAGCAATTGGCCATACCAATGCGATCCACAAAAACTCTCCTATTACACAATAACACATCATAGAGCCGAACACATTGTTCCACCTCTATATTTCCCTGAAATGCAGCATCACGTAACGAGTCCTCTAGACTACCGTTCGTAATCACACTGCCCACAAAACATGGAGAACCCCGATCTACGGCTGGCGATATCTCATTTAAAGTACAAATCACACCTACAACACTACTTCTCTGAATATGGTCATTGAACGCTATTTCTACTTCAGATTCTCCCCATTTAAATTTCAAACTCCCTACATCATAACATAAGTTACCAGACACCCTACTTAGCCACTCTGAACCCAAGATAACACTGAATACTAAATTTGGAATTACAAGACAAATCTGTTTTTCTATATGATTATTAATTTTAATGTCTACTAAAACTTGCTTAGAAATTACTTTAGACCTCTTCCCAACAGCTGTGATAACAAAAGTGCTTTTAATTGGAACTCCAGTTCCTTTCATTTTATCATAAAATGCACTACTTATGCAACTCTTCATACAACCACCATCAATTAAAACATCTGTATACGCCTCGAACACGTTAAATTTAACTATGGGGCTCTTACTAACCACTTCCTGAATAATACCTTCATCATTTAGTTCATGTAATAATTCATTTCTTACATTTAGGTCATAGGGTTCCTGTATAATTGTATGGACAGGGCATGTTACAGACTGAGATTCTGACCTTACTTCGCAGCCTGGTTCGTGTTTAAAGAACCGCTACAGCTGGCTGTAGTACTACTAACTACTGCACTGGTCTGGTTGTTCTGGGCTGTGTGGTCATTGTTTGGCTGTATATTGCTACCACTAGGCTGTTCTCTTCCTTGACCCCTATTCTGGTTGTAACTATTGTCATTATAATTTCTCCCTTTATTTCCCCTGAAATCATTATTTCTCCTTTGATTTCCCCTGTAATCATTGTTCCTCCCTTGATTTCCCCCTGAAATCATTGTTCCTCCCTTGATACTGATTACCATAGCCATTTCTCTGTTCTGATTTAGCTGATTATTATTATTATTATTTCTATTTTGAGCGTTGGCCCCTTCGCCACCGTTCCCTTGAACTTCCTGATGCCTGGCGTCATTAGGCCTATTATTATTATTACCCTGGTTCCTATTGAAATTGTCCTCATAACCCCCTCTCCCTAGTGCATCAAATGTGCTTAACAAATTTTCTACTTGTGATATTGTCTTTACATTCTGGATACAAGCAGCCTCCTTGATCCTATAGGGAAAGTGCCTAAGTAGCAACCTCACCACATCACTTTCCTCCTTCAAGCCATCCAGATATTTACACACTAATACCAGCCCTAAAAAGTATTCGGTCATGGTGGAGCTTCCTTTAGGGTTATATTTACCACACACTACTCCCTCACGATGCTGCGACTGAATAACCTCATTCCAGAACTTTTCACAGAATTTCATTTTAAAATCATTAATATCAGTAAACTTGTCTCTGTAGACAGCAAACCAATTCCTCGTTTCCCCCACAAACACTTGTTCTAAAATTTCAACTACCTGGCACCACTCAATACTACCATTTTCCAACCTCTCCCCGAATTTATTTTCTATAGTGTTCATGAACTCCATTGGGCTCCCCTGTCGATTGCTGAACTTACCCAGTTCTACCTCCCTGTGTGTGCTATTCACAAAAACTGGCCTATTCTGAATATTTTCTTGCCTGATCCTAGCTTTGAATTTTAATTCTAATTCTGCGATTTTCTCCTCAGCCTTCCTCTCAATACTGTTTACTGTTACTTTAATGTTTCCTTCTGATTCTTCTACTTTATCATATAGCTTTGCTTGTTTCTCCTCAATTTTGCTAATGCTCTCTCTATTACTCTCTCTTAAATCATTTACTTCTGCAACTATTTGCGAGTGGACTTTCTCAATTCTACCCCCCAGTTGTTCCTTAACCTCTTTAGTTGCTACCTGAATTCTGTCAATTTCTCCCCCCAATTGTTTTTTGACCTGCTGTGTTTCCAGTTGCACTAGTTCTTTTAAATTTTCAGCCTGTGTACTGTGCCCTTTTAATAAGAAATATGCAAATCACAGTATGCCAGCAATGCTCAAATCGGGATTTTCGGGGTTTTGGTATGTTCTCCCACTCTGTGACTTACACATTTTGGATTAAATAGAGGATACACTTCCAAAAATTTAAAAAAAATCAACTCCTATTATAAAACATTTAATTTACCAAATATATGGCGCTACAAACAAATAAAACAAATAAATTACTGACCAAACCTTCTAACTTGTTCAAAGTGAACAAGGAATACACAAAATCAAACAAATGTCATATTAAAATATATGGTTTCCTTCAAACCAACAAACTTATAATTCTTTTCACTTCCATAAAGTATTCCTTTTAAAATTCACTACAATCACGAGCTCCAATGGCTCGATACTTTCCACTATAATCTGTGTTATTCTTTTACACACCTCAATATCTATTTTATGAGTTTCTTATAATCAAAACAATATATAATCTTATTCAAAGTAATTGTTACTCCTTTACTTAAATTTTTGGGCATTTCACAATGTTCTCATGTTACCACCTCTCTCAAGTTTAACAAATTCACTACAGTGATTGGGAAAAACATGTGTGCACTCCCGAGTTATAGAAGACTACTTGAACAAAGTCAAAAATTATGATCACTCCCGAAATCTAATTGTCTTCATTTAACTCGTGAAATCCTACATCAATACAACATTACATTAGGGATTTTTATTTATTTGTCTTAAAAGACCATTATCACATAAGAAAGCAACGATCTGAACTGGCAAGCGGTACATATCATCTACAAAAACCTCGGTTCGAATCCCGGGTCATTAACAAACTCTAAACACTCATGGTGTATATTTACTTCCAGCAGACGGTTCACAGACCTACCGCACTTTCAATAGTGAGGGGTCGGACCGTAACACTCGAGTTGATTTATTGTCCGGGAGGGGAGACTCAAGCCTTGCCCACACGGGACAGCTACATTCATGCTTTTAAAACAGTTATTTCTTCTTCACAGTTCTCTGAACAGACCTGGCGTTTCTTTCATTGATTTTTAACAACATTATTTAGGTTCATAGACCACTTTCGTAACCTTGGCATTTATTAATTATGAAGTATCATCATTGATGGGTAAGAATAATTCAATACAACAACAATATTTAGGGGCTTCAACAACTATACGAGTTTAGGTTCGACTCTCTCAACTGCCTCGGGAACCAATCCCATACTGGAGGACATTACAACAAATTTGCGGCTTAGGGCGACCTCAGTCTAACCTGCGCTCATCAACACAATAAATTCGCACCCTTATACAACGCCTCGTGATCTACATCACTATATGGAGGACTTATTATAGCTCAATTACCACAATCAACTGTCCCTCACAATTAATTTACCAAGTATATTTAGATTCAACGCCTATCTAGCGTGACAATTTACTTTAAGGCGCGACAATGCGCCATACATTTCTTTAAGGCCAAGCGTCTTCCAAAGAACTGATAAATTCAACATCAACAATTGATCTATATCTCACTTTTTATATTAATCCTCTCCCGTGACAATAATCGCTATACTTTAAGAACATGTATTCATACCATGTCTTTATACTTTTACTAGAGCTCAAACGCTATTACTTTCATATAATTCAACTTAATCTTCATTTACCTAGTTATTATTATTATTATTATTATTATTATTATTATTATTATTATTATTACGCTTGCTTTTATAACATTTATCAAATACGCTGATATTTTATCTCATACATTTCCTCTAAGGGATTTATTCAGTTCACATAATTATTTTATAATTTCTCAATTTTATTTGTTCAGACCGCGCTCTTATTCCGTTATTTGTTATTCAAAAACATCTCTGTTTCTCAAACTCAGGTGGATTGTACACAAATATTCCCCAACACAAAACATAATGAAAATGGTTACTCACATGTTCAGATCGGTCCAATACCGTGCTTTCCAACGATGTTTCATTTTTGCCCACTATTTGTAATTACACCATCGTGCTCAAATTCATTTTATACACTGACATATCTTGACACACATATACTTTATATACCTTAAACACTGGCAACATTTTAAAATACACTTCGGTATTCTTCTATTACACACAATAAAATCACTGAAAAATTACTATCTAACAAAAATTTTATATATTTACACTACACTGATTCTAATCACTAAGGCTTTTATTAGGCCTTTCACACGTGATTTCTTGACTTCCCGTCTCCAAGGGTGAAACTAGTAAATGTCGGCTTCCTATCATGACCAGAATGCGAAAGTCTGGAACGA
This sequence comes from Meconema thalassinum, assembly GCA_946902985.2. Taxonomy (NCBI): domain Eukaryota; kingdom Metazoa; phylum Arthropoda; class Insecta; order Orthoptera; family Tettigoniidae; genus Meconema; species Meconema thalassinum. The sequence continues at coordinate 457,542,490 of OX336388.2, forward strand.
TCTACCTCCTCCCTGGAATAGTACTCCTTCAATTTCGGTTTCCTGACGATCAGCTATTATTATTATTAGTTCAAACTGCTTCTTTCTAGACCCTATTTGTTGGTCTAGCGAAAGTCTGTCTTGTCCACGGTCCCCCAGATAATCTATCGGTGACCTATTATTTCTAGCATCTAATACTCCTCGTAACTTAGTGCTTTTTATAGTTCGTTTGTTTCCTTGAAACAATGTCTAGAGTTTACTTCTCCTTTCTGATTATTCTATTCTCGAATACCTATCTTTTCAGAATATTATGCAAACCATATTCTGTCCGACCCTGATCGGGTTCTTTAAAGTTGATAGAATGTTTATCTCGCTGTTATGGTACTTCAAAAACGTTACGATACTTTCGGTCGTCTAATTGAACTGTATTTTGAAGACCTATCGCCTGTGCTCTACGTTCGCAGCCTGCTTTGCCTGTAATTACTGAACTTTTCACTGTAAGATTGATACTAGCGGAACTAGATCCTGTATTTAGGATTTTCCTAATTCTCCACACGGCGATACTATAATAATACTTATCGGCCACTCCTTACGGGTGCACGTTGGTTGTCGATACAGCGACGCCCTCGGGCTGTCGGATACTGTCTATACGATGTGATACAGCGTTTCCCCTCAAGGAATACTTGTAGACTGCATGATGTGCTTGGTTCTGCCAGGATTTTTATACTCTTTGGCTACAAAAATATAAAATCCACGCCTTTTCCAGAACAACTTCTGAAATAATGGTCGCACATTATTTAAAATTATATCTCTGGAAAGCTCGTTTTCTAAACGTAAACTGACTTCTTTTCACATGAAAATCGATCGTGCAGTTCTGAGATATTAAATAAAATTTAGTCTTCAGCTGTGTGGGTGTTACAGTTGATTTTTAATTCCCCACTCCTCGGGTCTCGGGAAACCCCCAATGACGTATGGCCACGTTTGCACTTCTCTCCTGGGCAATTATTAAAACCTTTTTCTCCACACAAAAATCTCTATTCCGAAATGATTCACAATGCTGTATTTCTTTAGTTAATTTTATTCTTGCAAATGGGTTAAATTTAATTATTCTTCTTCTGGCACAGCTGCGCGGTTGCCATTTTACTGCAAGGTAAGGGCGATTTCCGAAACACGCTCTTTGTCATTCGCTTGGAAAATTCCACTCGTTCTATTTATATTCGTGACTGGCCCCTTATCGATGCGTCAGGCATGATCTCATTTCCTAGTCACCTGGCTCCAGTTTATTTCACAACGTTATGCTAGCCTTCTTGTATAAAATATTTCTATGTTCCTCTGAAGACTGTATATTTCCTTCCTTCCTTTTACAAAAATACATGGATTCGACCCCTTGAACCAATGGTACATGGGTTCAGTACTGATTCTAATTTCTAACTCCTCCTGTACTTCTCCTAATTTTCTGTCTACATCTGCAATAATCTCTTTAACCTTCTCTTCCATCACCCCCTTGATCTCACCTCTAATCAGTTAGAATTTATCACTGATCTCCCTACTGTTTCGTTCTAATTTAGCATTTAAATTTTCAGTACTCTCTCTATTTTCCCTACTATTTTGTTCTAATCTGGCGTTTAAGGCATCTGTACTTTCTTTATTTTCCCTACTGTTTTGTTCTAGTTTAGCGTTGTTTTGTTCCAGTTTAGCATTTAAAGCGTCTGTACTTTCTTTATTTTCCCTACTGTTTTGTTCTAGTTTAGCGTTGTTTTGTTCCAGTTTAGCATTTAAAGCGTCAGTGCTTTCTTTATTTTCCCTACTGTTTTGTTCTAGTTTAGCGTTGTTTTGTTCCAGTTTAGCATTTAAAGCGTCTGTACTTTCTTTATTTTCCCTACTGTTTTGTTCTAATTTGGCGTTTAAGGCATCACTACTAACTTTGTTCTGATACATAAACTCGAGAAGTAAAGTTTTTAATTCTGGTTGGCCGCCTACACTCCCTATTTCAGTATCGGGATTTACCTCCACTACCCCGGTGCTACCATCACTCGACATACTGCTCGCATCATCACTCTCCAGTTGATGACCACTACGTAACCTCATCTGTCTTTCTTTCTCATCCCCCATAATGATATACACTGATACAGACAAATAACCCCCAAAATACAGGCACAGAAATATATACCCTTCTCCTTCCACAAATGTTATTAGGTTTTCATCCCCACGTTGGGCGCCAAATGAAACGTTACTTCCTTTGCTCCACGTGGAGCGCACAAGTGTAACAGTTTGACTGGCCCTTACTGCACTTTGATATATTTGATCTGCCTAAGATATGTTGTTTTAATGGGCGCCAAGACCTCAACGCAATGTTGAAATCTAAATTTGTATTTAACAACACCTAGCTCTGGTAAAACACCTTCAAGAATCTATTCACTCAGATCGTGGTATGATTTGATCATTAACCCAACAAACAATTGTATCAGGAGAAGGAATTGGTCTATATCTAATGCTACCTACTGAAAGCAAAGATTGCATGGTTAAAAGAAATGAATTCATTGTATAAAAAAACAAGTATAGCAAAATTAATAATAATAATAATAATAAGTTAAAAATTTAAATTGGAGCTTTGCGATTTGAATATTACCGCTAGAAAATTACGTGAAAACGGATTCGGATAAATTACTGATTTTACTCCAAAATCCCAAGCTATGAAGTTACTGAATACTGAATATAAAACAAAGAGAAACGAGAGATTGAGTAGTTCTGCGTCATTCGCGCTTACCACTGGAAATTGCCGAAGCATTTCCCTCGTACTGGATGATGAAGAGAGCTTCCCACTGTTTCCTGGACGTCGTCATCTCCTTCGTTAGTAGATGATATACTTGTAGATTTGGTGACTTTATGGTCCGAACATCGGAGCCATACACTCGTACAACCACACCGGTTAAGTTTTACAAAGATAGTCCTTTACTCCACGGAACATCGGAGCCACACACTCGCGCAACCATACTCGGTAAGTTCTACACAGATAGTCCCCGCTCCACGGCGCGCCAACGATATATCCCTCGTCGGCACCCCACTCCGGTCCCGACTTCCACCTTACGTGGTCTCCACTGATTGGCTGTGCCACCCCGCTATACTCCCCTCCTTAGGCTCAATACACACGGCGCGCGGATGATGTCGTTTGCAGTTCCAGACTATTTCGCCTTATCTTGACGCTGCAACCCAGGCTTGCGACATACTTCTTGACAAAAATAAGCCTGTATCTGAATTCCCAATGAGTCATCTCTCTCATAATACCCTAACTGACAAAACTCCGTAAAATTCCGTAATCATATAATTTTCTATGATAATGTAGTTCGTAATAATTTGCTTGATAGTGTTTTCTATTACATAGAAAACCTATCTGTATGCATATAATTTTATAAAAATGCTCCAAAAAATACCTTAATAATAATAATAAAAATAATAATAAGTTAATAATAATAATAAATTAACATGAAAGCTTCTCTTGGCTGAACAATTTGCTGCGTAAATAAATATAGAATGGCTTACTACTGACGTAAAATCCCCTCGAAAAACACGTTACAAGCTGATGGTAACAGTACAGAGAAGAACAGCTAAATTCATTGGACACACCGTGCGTCATAATACCTTTCTAACCAATCTACTAGAAGGAAAGGTCTTAGGAAAGAAGGCACGAGGTCGACCTAGGAAGCAATTCCTTCAAGTATTGATGCAAAACGTAGGATGTGATTCCTATTGTGAGATGAAAAGGCAAGCTGAAGACAGAAGACAATGGTTGAATCGACAAGGCATTGCTTTTAGACATTGATTGATTGTATGGAAATTATAAAACGCGCTTCGCTCGATTTATAAACATACTCGTGTCTTAATTATTGTCATTAGAGGCTCGTTGCATAATGTACTATTATGGCACCAGATACATCAATGTTTGAGCTATTTTTCGACATAACCACCACCAGAATTGAGACACCTTTCATACAGTGGGATCAACTTTTGTATTCCTGTGTCGTAGAAATCTGCCGCCTGGGAATGGAACCAGTGTGTGACATTTGTTTTCAGTTCTTCATCAGTATTACAATACTGACCGGGGGAGAGGAATTTCTTGAATTGCAAGAACACTTGGAGATCACTTCGACCATATACAGCTCGGCGCTCAGCAACTGTTATGCAGGAGTTCGGCTGGGAGCTGTTTGAGCATCCACCGTACAGTCCAGATCTTGCTCTCAGCGATTTCCATCATCCCGGAGGTCCGGGTTCGATTGCTGGCTCTGCCAAGTAATTTAATTCAGGTCTGAGAGCTGGAACGGAATATATTCAGTCTCTTGAGGCAAAACTGAAAATTGGTGGGTTTGAATCCCATCTCAGCCATTCGATAAGTGGTTTTCCGTTGTTTTCAACTTCTACTGAAGACAAATGCTGCGATGTAAGGTCACAGCAGCCTCCTTTCCCAATCCTAGACTCAAATACTAACACACACCAATACAGCTATCATAATAACACGTTTTCAGGCTAATTATAAACACACCCAATAACACGTGGCTACAGGATTGAATGAATGAATTAAAGTCTAAAGTGTCCCGTGAAGGGCACATGCCTCCCTTTAGCTCTTTTGATTGGTCTCACACGGTGAGCTGCTCCATGTGATCTCCTTGGTTCAGTCTCTTTGATAGTCCTATTCTACAGTTGTAGTTTTCGCTTTGCTATTTTTTTTTTCGATGATGATGATGATGATGATGATGATAGTTGTGATTTTATGGGGCCTAACATCTAGGTTATCAGTCCCTAATGGTTTCGGTGATAGTGAAAGATGAGATGAGAATGAAAACTATAACTAATACTAACTACAGACTTACAAACTAGGAGAAGAAATGGTAAAGAAATAAAGGATAAGGCAAATAAAGGACAGGAAGAAAAGAAATGCCCTCAACCCTCGAAGAATGAGGATCGAGGGACTTGGAAGGAAGGAGAGCCATGAAAGGCAGATAGGAAAGGGGAAAGAGGAGAGGGCCCTCCCCAAAGTCAGAGGAAAAAGGGGACAAAACGAGCTCAGCTCAGGAATCCCCCGGGATCGCCAAATCCCGAACTCACTAGCCGTGAGTTCCTGAGGGTGCAGCAATATCCAGGGTGCACCAGAAGTGGTGGGGCTACATACACCCTGCCTCTTTGAGGGCCTTGAACAGAAGGCAGGAGATAACATGAAAAGAAAAAGAAGGCTGATCCCTCGCAGAAGGAGGGTATCAGGAAAGATGAGACAAGGACCAATTAAGGTGGGAAGAGAAGAGACTCCCTAGACCTCGGATACCCTAATACCGTAGGGGTCGGAAGAGAGCAAGAGTTGACCAAGGGAGGTCGAGAGGAAAGATGACGGAGAGAAGCTGGCACAAGTAAGTGGTAGCAATGCCGCACTCAGCTGGGGTCCCATGGTCGCTAACTCACCTCCCACAGGATGTGAGCCCTTTGGGGTTAATTTTATTTCATCCACCGTCTTGTCATCTCTTTCCAATCAGTTTTGCTTTGTGCTGCCCTGGTCCAGTGTGGTTCTAATAGATGCCTGAAGTCAACTCTGCCCATGTGCTTCTTGGTCAGCCACTGATTCTCTTTCCTATGTAGATGAGATTAAAATGATAAGAGCAAAGTTTGTAGACAAGTCAGATTTAAACAGAATAGGAAATGAAAATGAGTGTCACACTTTAATAAAATTACCAAAAAGGAAAGGGAGGAAGGCAGGCCAATTAGCGATTTTTTAATATCAGGGGAAAAATAGGAAAGCGACAGATGAGAACCAGAATAAAGATGCATGTGAATTAATCATACAGGTACAGGAGATGGCTTCCTAAACAATAAAACGTAGTTAAAGTCTCGGAGAGCCTCTCGGTACCAACTAGGATACGATTAAGTTAGTTCATAATTAATAGTCATTGATAGTGTCTTGTTAATCGTTACAATGTAAATAAGTTGTAAGTTTGTGACTTATTTATAAATTTTATGTGAACAGTGTAATAATCACATGTATCAGGTGTTGGTTGGAATAAACAATACTCTCGTCCCAATCTCTGGTTATCCGAGATTTGGAGCTCAGGGTATTCTAATTCTAAAAAAGACCTATGTAGGAGTCCCAGATGGTTATCCTCTGCGTCCAACTGTTCTGGTGTAGTCTCGCGATGTGACGTGCCCTCCCTACTTCCTCTTTACACTTGTGACCTGCTGAATGGCACTTTCAGAGGATGTCATTTCATGGAGTCTCTTATTTGATACTTTATATCAGTATATTGTGGGGTTTGAAGCCATTTTTTCAGTGTTGCCTTAGCTAACAAGAGTTTAGTGCTTTTCAGTCGGGCAATACGAATGTACCCAAAAGAGCTGGGTTATGCCCGAATCTTGAAATAAATTACATGAGATTAATAAATATTTATTAAACTCATGTAATTTATTTCAGGATTAGGGCATAACCCAGCTCTTTTGGGTACATTCGTGTTGATTGACTGAAAAGCACTGACCTCTTGTTATATCAGTATTTTGCCCACTATTTTCCTTTGCATCTTCCTTTTGCACACTCCCATTGCTTCAATTTGTTTGGTTGTCAAGTACCAAGTTTGAAGGATTTCGATATCTTAAAACCCCGAAATAAATCACCAACAACTCTATTCCTTTGATGAAACAAAGCTGTGGATGTTTCTTGCCACCTATACTGTTATAAAGTATATAGGTATATTCCTAAAGAACATTCAGGTTTAATCTATTAACCTAGTTGAACAGAATACACTCGGCTGTCACTCGACTGACATGTTTATCAGTGACCTTGTTTAACTGCAACCACAATTGCCAATCGCACCCCAACTGAAAAGTTATTCACATTTTATGACACTTCGTGCTTCTCGCCTCATTATTCCCGGATGGAAGAAGCTGGCACGCTACCAAACCAGCATTTCCACAGACCTTACCAAGAAAGGATTCAAGGGTTCCATTTACCACCCATTGTAGCTACGTGCAAGGCTATAGGGCGTACCGATTTCCAAACTCTGTAGACGAGTGAGTTCAAACCCCAACGTTGCCTGTATTTCAAATGGTTTACCATGGTTTCCCATTTCAAATTCTAGGCAAATGCCGAGATGGAACCATCTACGTGGCCACAACCACTTCATTCCTACTTCCTGACCAGGTTTTATTCATCCATCATATCTTCTAATGAAGCAACCTCGAAAAAAGGCACGCGGTTGTAAAAATCTTCCACCGCATGGAACATGCATTTCATTTCTTCCCCGACTCCGTACAATATGGAATCATAAGGGTATTTATTATATATATTTGTATACTGTACCCGCTAATCACTGGTTCATGTGATATTTTTCACCGCAACGCATTTTTGATGCATCACTTTTGAACGCACCCACTGACCGACCATGCTGTCGCTACATGCTAACATTCTTTGGAGTTATAAAGGGTTGATCTTTTGACTACGGAGAAACCACTATTAAATAATCTGAAGCCAAATTATGATACTTCTATTTTCTACGAAGCTCAGATATTATCACACTGTAATTCTGTATCATCAAAACATTCTTTAGCATGTGATTTCTGCTTATGGTAAGGTAGTAACCTCGCAGATGCGCGAACCGAAACCAGACAGACGCTGCACGACCAGTGTAGTTACGAGCTAATGCAGGGCATAGCTGAGAGCTTACCACATGTGTTTGGATTACCATATAAGTTGGATGCCCGTTGTATTAAGTCCGTCTATAAGACGAGGTAACAGTCCGCCTGTAGGCGAGGGAAGCAATCCTAGAGCATCGCACTTTATTTCAATTCGAACAGTGCATGATATTGTTAAATATTACAGCCGGAGAAGACTTGTGCTACGAATTCTGTGAATTTTTGAGAAAACTGATCATAACCATCGAACGCCACATTTTCAGCCACGTGCTTGAACGTCATACTTCGACATCGTCGAGTGGCGATAAATACATCACTCACAGTGAAATCATTATTAACCGAGTGGAACATTTCAACACTCATAGCTACGAATATTGCTTTAATCGCAAGTGCGATTATTTTCAGTGAAACGCAACGCTGATGCCACGTGATTTGTGGGCAAGTGAAATCTGTATCAGTGAAGCATATAAGAGTGCATGGCAAATTTTTAAACCATCTGCGCCGTGTAGAAGCAGTGAGTTTAGTGCTACGTTAAAGCTAGATTCTGTGAAATTGTGCTACGCTTATTCATTGTACCTTAAAGTGGTAAAGTGATATTTCAGGAAGTCATATTTTGACGACCACGTGTACGAAAATCCTTGTTACGCATCACCTGTGGAGATGAACTGTTAAGCGTCATAATGTGAAGGAGTGGACCAGAGAACTACAGCCCATGACGGAAGAACCATGGCTTTAGCATCCGCTAATGCAAGGAAGATGACGACTTTGAGGAGGAGTCTGGTTATAACATCACGACAACGACGAGGACGAGTAAAGGCCGTGGAGATGGATAGAGCCGATGTGGAGGCTCAGATTGGACAACCCTTGTCCGGAGACCAAAGCCTTATTATATCCCTCTCGTCGTTGGAACGACCGAGATGTAGACATCCTTTCTTGTGAGTCCGAAATATTCATTCCTTGTGAGGTTCTTTTGCGGTGTAGCTTAGTGTAGTTTATTGTAGTTAATTGTAGAATCAGCCGAACTTCTTGACAAGCCATAGGTAGGTTTTGTATTGTTAGAATTAATGCTTGTAGATCACTTTCAGTGATTGTTAGTCACCTGTAGTGATTGAATTTCTCTTCGATCACGGTGCATTCTGAGGGACATCGCTACGATGTTATTTCTACCCCTGCTAAGCGTGACAGTAGTCTTGTTACTACGTTTTGTTCAACCCTAGGTCGGTGATCTTGTAAAGTTATATGGAATGACGATCAGACGTCATGGCCAAGTGTTATTTTTATAGCACCCCTTTCTACTAAATGTTGTCACGCCACTGATTTATTCAGAACAGTCCGTATCGTTGGATAGCCGACTGTAGCTATCAGTTTCGTAATTCTATGTCATTTTTCATTTTTGATGTGCTATGAAGCCATCCAGTTCAAGTTTGAACACATTCATAGTGTTACAGTTTGTATGCAATCTAGCATCGAACCATGCAACGAATGCCGTATCATTGGCAAACTTAGCAATTGTAAGATTTGCGCCTTAATAATGTTTATTTCGTGTCAGTGTTTCGACACGGTTATTATTTTGGTTATATTTAGACAGAGCAGTTATGAACTGACATATCTGCACATTTCAAAGAGGTTCTGATTAAGTGGAATATCTATGTTTTTCTTTTCTTTGACTTTTCAAACATGCTATATCTTTGAGCATAGTTTTAAGGCGTGATTTCAAGCCTAATGCTTGTGTAAATTTCTATTATATCTGGGACATGATAACAAGGCCAGTTTTTGTAACAGGACTTTCTGCATGAAAGTTGCCTGCCTTCAGTGATGTGTATTTTCTAAACTGTTCGTGTGGATGATTGCGAGTAGCGAGGCTAGCTTGAATCATGGATAGGTGTTCACAGTTCCCAGCATGCAGTGTTCTAGAGCACACTCACTCAGTGAGACCGTAACTTTTTCAGACTCTTTGACAATGCTTATAGCATTACTAACATTTAGATGATGTGTCTCATATGTAGGTCAATGTCCAGGCCACCATTTTGTAATGATCATATGTTTCGCTACTTAGAGATGACTGGCGAGGAGCCATGTGTTTGCATCGCTACTAGAGCGAATATCTGTCGTCTCCATTTGAGAATGTTTGCACGTTATGTGAAGGTTTATTTATGGTAATTAAGAGGCTAGATGAGACACCTGTTTAGAGACTATATTTATGTGTGTCCAGACTTCGATTCTGTTGACTGTGTTATTGTAGGAAGGTAACTGATGTTCATGCCAGGCCTTACCCAGAGGTAAATTAAGTGAGCCGAGAGCCACTAATAACCTGTGTTATTGTTATGTCCGAGCGGGAGAGCTCGTTGATGGTGTTATAGCAGAGATTGATCTCGCACGAGACTGCTACTGCTGAGCCCAAGGTATTCAGGATTGTCAGCCTATTCGTCATAAACCAACGATAATTTAAACCAACGATTCTAATAATCAGTAACGTCATTATTATAAACCTGATGATAATTAACTACTCATAGCATTTAACCTTGGTTTTCTTGCATTTTGGACCTGATGGCTCGCACTTGCTTTGTGCACACTTCTCTTGTGGAAGTAATCTAGGACAGATGACACTAATTTTTTATCGACGGAGTGCTTGCTCGACCTTTAGTCAGTAGCTGGTGGAGCGTGAGCCTCATGCGACGTTAGACGTAGCTTTCACTACGCAATCGTCAACGTAAATCACATGCACGTAGATGACACTGGTTTTCAAACAGTAACCCAGGGCGAAGGCAGGAATAATAATGTTTACGGTCTTGTTTTATTTATTTCAAGTGTATGTTAACCCATGTTTACCCTTTTACTTAGATTATAAGAGGACATTTAATGTTTTTGTTTGACGGCTTGTCATGTAGATTTTGTATTAAATTGTTTTTGCTTTACGGACGTCATCGCCGTAAATATTGTATTAATTGTTAGGAATTAGCTAGATTTAAAAATAAATGTAAATGAGGAAATGGTATCATCCTAACTTAGATTTGCTATTGCTACCCTGTTAAATGTATATTCCGTTATTAGCTTATTTTGTAAATTGTTTTAGAGACTATTGCCGTACCATTTACCCAGCGTTGCTGTTGTTGCTTTACTTTGTCATATAGATCTTTCGCGAGGGTTTACAGTAGTTTACAGTTAGGGTACTGATCTTTTATTTTTATTTGTTTATTAGTTTGCGGATTAGCCGATAGAAACCCTCCGAACTAGGCTAGGTGTCTGAATATTTTAAATAAATATTTCTACAAGTTTTACATAAGTCTGGAAGTTTAATTTCTCAGTCTAGCTTTAGGGGGTGTATTTTCTTGGGCTGTCTATGACCTTTTAGCAACCATGTTACTACGGATCCCCTTGATCATGGATTTCTCGTTCCGCTGTGGCCTATATGCAATTCACCCAATCCTCATGGCACATGGGTCTGGCAGATGATGTGTTAAGGATGTCGTTTCGGCTGCTGGCAACCCTGATAGTTCCTCTGACGGGCACATAACTACTATCTATTTTTTCTTTGGCGCCCAACTAGTTGTGCCGATGTAGACATGGTAACATTCTGTTCCATGCTCTTTTTATGAGGATTTTATTGTGATTAAAGGTAAATTGACTGGACTGGGACGAACTTAAGATGTCGTACTGCAGATCAATTAACCGCATGGCATTCGTGCGTGATTTAAGTCCATGGGGTGAGGCTTTGTAGTATAAATAATTACAGGATAGGTTTTCTTGATGATGCCTCATCCTGAGTAAATGTAAGACTTTGCTTTGCTTGTTGTTGTTAATGTAAATGTAGAAGCACTTAGTTCGCATACTCCAGCAGTACTTGTAATATATATTCAAGAGAAAGCAGGATGCCCTACACCGCAAAAGTAACTAGTCATAGATGTAAGTTTTCTGGAATGCTCCTTCCGTTCTCTCATATATATTCGTGTGTCATGGATGAGGAGGCAATTCGTCGTGTGATGGGGGAGATGTTGGCTCTTGTTAGCACCAACGTCCAACAGATTAGGACTGATTTAGGTGAAGTCAGGACTGATTTAGGAACTGTAAGTGGAAATGTTGAACAAGTCCGGGGTGACTTGGGTGTGAACACTCAGTCTATTGATAACGTTAGGGCGTATCTTGAAGCCAATACTCAAACTACCAATAACGTTAGGACTGATATTACAGATGTTAGGGCTGATCTTGAAGCTAATACTCAGACTGTAAACAATGTTAGGGCTGATCTAACTCAGGTCAGGGCTGACATAGATGCTCATAGGGAAGAAGCTAGGAATAGTCTTACAGAAGGTTTAGCCGCAGTTAGAGTTGACATATTGCGACACCAACAGAATGCTAATGATAGAATAGATCATTTAACCGATCAAATGAACCTAGCAAGGGACGATGTTCAGACCAAGTTAGGCGAACATACCACTCAGATTAAGGCGAACATAAATAGAGTTCAGGTCGATATGAGGTCTGACTTGGATCACACTAGAGAAGAGTTTGGTCATCGACTTGCAAATGTCGAGGGATTCATCAACAATGTCAAGAGGGACATCGCTGCAGTCAATGTAGGATTAACCTTGATGAGAGGAGCAGCATACGCCGTAAGCGCTAACGTGAAAGCTATCGCTGACGACATGATCGAATTGAGGGAAACATTAGCGACAAATACGAAGAATGTTACTCAGTTAACGGACACCGTGGGAGAGTTACGCGAAACTATACACACTCATAGAAAAGAGACGAAAATTGACATCTCAATATTAAGAGGAGATCTTAACGAACACAAACACGTTGTAAAAGCTCAAGTAGCTCGTGTTCGAGACGAAGTAAGGGAACTTCGAGGGGATGTCTCAGAGGTTAAGGAGGACGTTTACCAGGTAAAAGAGGACGTATCTAAAATCGAGACGGGAGTAGAATCCGTGAAGAAAAGGTTAGAAGAAGTTGCACTGACAGAGCGTCTTCAACTTAGCCGCAACCTTAGGACAGAGATTCGAGACGTCGACACAAACCTCAAAGGGAAGATCGAGAGGGTAGAACTGCAATTAAACGATCTTGGAAGTAAGATTGAGGCAAGGAATACTCCAGGGCTCGAAACTATTGGGAAACGTTTGGATAGGTTGGAAGCTCAACCGAGAAAGACTCGAACTTCCACACTGTCAACTGAAACGCAGAATACACCAGGACCACAGTTCGTACAATCGACATCGTCCGGTATTCAACTGAGCGCACCACCCAAAACACAACCTTTCAGATTCGCAGACACCATGCGCAATGCAACATCACCATTCACGAGGTCATACTTCGGTGATAACGTAAACGTGAATACCCAATCAACGCTGAATTGCAATGCTAATCCATTTAGACCAGCACAAACTCAGCATAACCAAGGCAATGTGATGATCATACGTTCAAGAGAAGAGCAACCAGCTTGATTTTCAAGTACTGGTAGCAGCATTACACCAGTAGAATTTTTGGCAAATGTAGAGAGTTATCTACGTGACACTGTGGTGACACCGGAAAGAGAGCTCAGAGTCATAGAGCGTCTTCTTGAAGGTCAAGCTAGCACCTGGTTCAGGGCCTTTAAGTACTCTTTTACTGGATACCAGGACTTCAGGGAAGCTTTGTTACGCACTTATTGGTCAAGCGATGTACAGCAGAGTATCAGAGCGGAGATGTACCTCGCCGATACAGCCCAAATACGCCTACACGTTATGCAAATTACTTTGCAACCCAGCTGACGAAACTCAGATGTCTTCAACCCCCACTATCAGAGCAGGATTTAGTGAACACTATCATATGGCAATATCCAGCCGATGTTCAACGAGTGTTAATTGCTGCGGGAGCAACAACCTTCCAGCAATGTGGCCAGATTCTGAGGCGATTGGACGCAAACGCTGAACAATTTGCAAGCCACCGTCCAACCAAAGGAGAGACGCGCCACGTGAACTTGACTACTGTGGACAAAGTTAGTCAGACGCCACAGCGAACTCAGAATGAGAATAGAGGAAGTCACAATCCCAATCGTAGTGACTGGAATAATACCCCATATGCAAGAGGGAGACAACAAGGTGACAATAGGGGATATTGGAACCGACGTTTTAACCAAGGGACGAGCGACAACCGTCGTCACGACAACGACCGTCGAGGGACAGGAGAAAATCAGCGAGGAAGAGGAAGTAATTGTCGAGAGTATCGTTATAGCGGAGGCTATCGACGCGATCGATATCCTAGGTGGAGGGCCGATCGAGACTGGCGAGGACGTGCACAGGAGAGTCGAGAATACATCCGACAACTCCACAATCAACGAGAAGAGGTGGATCAGAACCGTACACCGAGGGATGCACGCGAAATTCCAGAAGAAGACATGGTGCATGACCAGCCCAGTACTTCCCAGGAAAAAAAACGCCGAAAAGGAAATAGATTCTGACCTGATTGTTCGCAGAGTAACAGCCACTATCTTACTCTGGGAGCCAATCCAGGAAGATCTTTTGGACGAAAGACGATCGACGAACCACGACTACGAATTGACACGTCTACCGAAGATAACGGCTACTTTAAATGAATGCCCAGTAACCATTCTCATCGATACAGGGGCTATGATAAGTGTCATTTCTGCTGATTGCCATGCCCGATTGAAAGCAAACTCTGAGGTGACAGAGCTGCCAGTTTCTGCAGTAAGAGTCAGAGGAGTTATACCTGACCGTCTTGTAACGTGCAAAATTCAGATTTTGTGCACTTTGAAAATTTCGTGTCACGTGTACTTGCACCAATTTTCAGTCATGAAGGGACTGCATCATGACGCCATTTTAGGCGCAGACATCATACGCAAATACGATGGAATCATTGATATGGGACGTAATACTCTGGAATTTAAGCCAAACGAGCCTATTCAGTTGAAGAGTTGAACGGCAAGCGAAATGGTAAGACACAAAACGCCGAGGAAGAGGCAGAACAATTATCAGCACCCATACAGGAGAAATTGGAGGCACTTCTGACTGAATTTAAAAATATTTTTGATACCACACCTGGTGAGATACTTTATTATGAGTACGACCTGATTGTACTAGACGATTCTCCATTTCAGAAGAAGGTTTACCCTATCGCGGAGAAAGACCCAGAGGAAGCTGCTAGGAAGATCCATGAGATGGAAACGGCCGGTATTATCAAGAAAGCACCGACTTCATATGCGAATCCTACAACGCCTGTAGTTAAGGTGGATGGCAGTCTAAGGCTTTGTTTAGATGCCAGAGCTTTGAATGAACGCTTAGCTCCAGAGCACGACAGACCACCAAAGATCAGAGATCTTCTACGAAAATTTAAGGGAAAACGAGTAATTTCATCGTTAGACTTGGTACAATCATACTATCATATCAGATTGTCCGAGCATACTCAGAAGTATACAGGGTTTTTGATCGATCAGACCACGTACGTTTTCCGAAAACTACCTTTTAGACTGAAGAATGCAGGAGCTGCATTAATTAGAGCACTCGATGCGTAGTTGACTCCTGAAGTGAAGAGGAAAGTCATATTTTATTTGGATGACATCATAATAGCTTCAGAGACGGAAGAGGAACATTTAGCTACCTTGCGCCTTGTATTTGATAATCTTCGACAGGCTAATTTCAAGGTGAAGTTCGACAAGTGTCGATTCTTCCAGAGATAAGTTAAATTCGTGGGACACATAATCAACGGAGATGGATATAGGCCGAATCCGGAGAAGATCAGAACCATCGCAGCATTTCCGACACCAACCCGTGTCAAACATGTGAGGCAGTTTTTTTGGGATTCTCCAATTTTTTGCTGCTCATTGTGAGAGGTACTCCGAAACCGTCGCACCACTTCAAGGTCTACTTAAGAAGAATTGCCGATGGGCATGGGACGAGAAGTGTGACACAGCTTTTCAGAAGGCTAAACAGATGCTTGTGAATGCAATCCAGTTGGAATATCCAGACTACTCCCGGAATTTCATCTTGGAAACTGACGTATCCGCCGTGGGAATCGGAGCAATCTTATTGCAGGAAGACGAGGAGAAGAAACGTCACTACTTCGCTTTTCTAAGCAGACGTTTGAGAGCCCATGAAACTCATTATTTTACCACGGAGATCGAGGCACTAGCAATTGTCTATGCATTGGAGTACTGGCAGAAACTTCTGTTAGGCCAGAAGGTCATAGTGAGGACCGACGATCACGCGCTGACTTTCATTTTACGAACAAGACTGGCAAGCGACAGGATTACACGGTGGGCACTGTTTCTTCAACAGTTTGATCTAGAAATTGTTTACCGTCCTGGCAGAGAGAATGTGTTGGCCGACATTCTCAGCCGAAATCCTGAAGCCACCGTGAATGCCATTGACGTCGAGGGAGAATGCGAAGAACACCTTCGCCGACTTCGTCATTTACCTGAAGGAAACGACGCGAGGAGGAACTGAGGAATATCATTCGTTTTTTGGAAAACCGAATGGACGCCCAGGATGCCAATTATGCTCAGACAGCTGCTATCGCCGATGATTATTTGATCTACCATCGTGTCTTACATAAATTTGTCGATGAGGACCACACTCAATTGCGTGTAGTAATTCCACGAAGATACCATAAAACTGTTATTCTTTTGGTACATCTATCTATTGGACACGGAGGGACTGATAAGACCATTGCAACGATTAAAGAGTCCTTCACTTGGAAAGGGTTAGGAACCTCTGTTAGACAGTGTTTATGTGCTTGCGACGCATGCCAGCGTAACAAGTACACGTCACACTTGTTGAAAGAACCACCTAGACCCATACTCCCAACTCAACCGAGGGAACTATATGCACAGGATCTTTATGGACCGATTAAAAAAGGCTCGCCGAGGGAACCGCTTCATCGTCGTAACGATTGACGTGTTTACCAAATACACGATGCTCCACCCTGTACAGAAAGCCACTGCACACCAAATTATACAAAGGATAAGACGACAAGTGATACCGGAGGCAGGAAAGCCACAATTCCTGTTGACTGACCACGGATCACAGTTTACCTCTGCTGAATTTGCTAACGCGATGATTGATTTGGAAATAGGACACCTACTATCATCAATTCACCACCCTGAGAGCAATCCGGCAGAATGCGTTATGTCGACTATTGCAAAATTTTGGCGTTTATACTGTCAGGAGGAACACTGGCGTTGGACTGAAGTCCTTGTATTAATGGCAAACTGTATAAATTCAATTGTCCATGAAAGTACTGGTCAAATACCCATGGTCTTGCATTTGAACCAGACGCCGATGAGAATACTGAACCGAGTGATTGTAACACCACCCTGTTTACAACCCTCACGCGCAAGCAGAATTCAAGCTGCGAGGGACACTTTGGACAGACAAGCTGCGAAACGTTTGAGGAGAACGAGACGCCAGAGATTCAGAGAACCATTGGTCGCTGGGGATCATGTTCTTATAAGGAGACCCGGAATATCAAATCCTATAGCTCGAGTATACGGGAAATTTCTATCATTGTATTATGGACCTAATCGTGTTCAAGAACCCCTGAACAATGGAAGTTATGTGATTGAAGATCTTCAAACTGGAGAGCGCATTGGAATCTTCAACGCAGCTAACCTGAAAAAATATCACCAAGCTTGAGCTTGAATTGGAGACAAATAAAAATGCATTCCTTAATTTTTATTTAAAACGACGGAGAGGCAGATGAACCCGCTAATCACTGGTTCATGTGATATTTTTCACCGCAACGCATTTTTTGATGCATCACTTTTGAACGCACCCACTGACCGACCATGCTGTCGCTACATGCTAACGTTCTTTGGAGTTATAAATGGTTGATCTTTTGACTACGGAGAAAACCACTATTAAATAATCTGAAGCCAAATTATGATACTTCTATTTCCTACGAGGCTCAGATATTATCACACTGTAATTCTGTATCATCGAAACATTCTTTAGAATGTGATTTCTGCTTTTGGTAAGGTAGTAACCTCGCAGATGCGCGAACCGGAACCAGACAGACGCTGCACGACCCGTGTAGTTACTAGCTAATGCAGCTCATAGCTGAGGGCTTACCACATGTGTTTGGATTACCATCCAAGTTGGATGCCCGTTGTATTAAGTCCGTCTATAAGACGAGGTAACAGTCCGCCTGTAGGCGAGGAAAGCAATCCTAGTGCATCGCACTTTATTTCAATTCGAACAGTGCATGATATTGTTAAATATTACAACCGGAGAAGGTTTGTGCTACGAATTCTGTGAATTTTTGACAAAACTGATCATAACCGTGGCACGCCACATGTTCAGCCACGTGCTTGAACGTCATACTTCGACATCGTCGAGTGGCGATAAATACATCACTCCCAGTGAAATAATTAACAACCGAGTGGATCTTTTCAACACTCATAGCTACGAATATTGCTTTAATCGCAAGTGCGATTATTTTCAGTGAAACGCAACGCCGATGCCACGTGATTTGTGGGCAAGTGATATCTGTATCAGTGAAGCAGATAAGAGTGCATGGCCAATTTGTAAACCATCTGCGCCGTGTAGAAGCAGTGAGTTTAGTGCCACGTTAAAGCTAGATTCTGTGATATTGTGCTACGCTTATTCATTGTACCTTAAAGTGGTAAAGTCATATTTCAAGATGTCATATTTTGACTACCACGTGTACGACAATCCTTGTTATGCATCACCTGTGGAGATGAGCTGTTAAGCCTCATAATGTGGAGGAGTGGACCAGAGAACTACAGCCGATGACGGAAGAACCATGGCCTTAGCATCCGTTAATCCAAGGAAGATGACGACTTTGAGGAGGAGTCTGGTTATATCATCACGACAACGACGAGGACGAGTAAAGGCCGTGGAGATGGATAGAGCCGATGTGGAGGCTCAGATTGGACAACCCTTGTCCGGAGACCAAAGCCTTATTATATCCCTTGAGTTGTTGGAACGACCGAGATGTAGACATCCTTTCTTGTGAGACCGAAATATTCATTCCTTGTGAGGTTCTTTTGCAGTGTAGATTAGTGTAGTTTATTGTAGTTTATTGTAGAATCAGCAGAACTTCTTGACAAGCCATAGGTAGGTTTTGTATTGTTAGAATTAATGCTTGTAGATCACTTTCAGTGATTGTTAGTCACCTGTAGTGATTGAATTTCTCTTCGATCACGGTGCATTCTGAGGGTCATCGCTACGATGTTATTTCTACCCCTGCTAAGCGTGACAGTAGTCTTGTTACTACGTTTTGTTCAACCCTAGGTGGGTGATCTTGTACAGTTATATGGAATGACGATCAGACGTCATGGCCCAGTGTTATTTTTATAACACCCCTTTCTAGTAAATGTTGTCACGCCACTGATTTAGTCAGAACAGTCCGTATCGTTGGATAGCCGACTGTAGCTATCAGTTTTGTAATTCTATGTCATTTTTCATTTTTGATGTGCTATGAAGCCATCCAGTTCAAGTTTGAACACATTCATAGTGTTACAGTTTGTATGCAATCTAGCATCGAACAAAGCAACGAATGCCGTATCATTGGCAAACTTAGCAATTGTAAGAATTGCGCCTTTATAATGTTTATTTCGTGTCAGTCTTTCGACACAGTTGTTATTTTGGTTATATTAAGACAGAGCAGTTATGAACTGACATATCTGCACATTTCAAAGAGGTTCAGATTAAGTGGAATATCTATGTTTTTCTTTTCTTTGACTTTTCAAACATGCTATATCTTTGAGCATAGTTTTAAGGCGTGATTTCAAGCCTAATGCTTGTGTAAATTTCTATTATATCTGGGACATGATAACAAGGCCAGTTTTCTAATAGGACTTTCTGCATGAAAGCTGCCTACCTTCAGTGATGTGTATTTTCTAAACTGTCCGTGTGGATGATTGCGAGTAGCGAGGCTTGCTCGAATCATGGACAGGTGTTCACAGTTCCCAGCATGCAGTGTTCTAGAGCTCACTCACTCAGTGAGACCGTAACTTTTTCAGACTCTTTGACAATGCTTACAGCATTACTAACATTTAGATGATGTGTCTCATATGTAGGTCAATGTCCAGGCCACCATTTTGTAATGATCATATGTTTTGCTACTTAGAGATGACTGGCGAGGAGCCATGTGTTTGCATCGCTACTAGAGCGAATATCTTTCGTCTCCATTTGAGAATGTTTTCACGTTATGTAAAGGTTTATTTATGGTAATTAAGAGGCTAGATGAGACACCTATTTAGAGGCTATATTTATGTGTGTCCAGACTTCGATTCTGTTGACTGTGTTATTGTAGGAAGGTAACTGATGTTCATGCCAGGCCTTACCCAGAGGTAAATTAAGTGAGCCGAGAGCCACTAATAACCTGTGTTATTGTTATGTCCGAGCGGGAGAGCTCGTTGATGGTGTTATAGCAGAGATTGATCTCGCACGAGACTGCTACTGCTGAGCCCAAGGTATTCAGGATTGTCAGCCTATTCGTCATAAACCAACGATAATTTAAACCAACGATTCTAATAATCAGTAACGTCATTATTATAAACCTGATTATAATTAACTACTCATAGCACTTAACCTTGATTTTCTTGCATTTTGGACCTGATTGCTGGCACTTGCTTTGTGCACACTTCTCTTGTGGAAGTAATCTAGGACAGATGACACTAATTTTTTATCGACGGAGTGCTTGCTTGACCTTTAGTCAGTAGCTGGTGGAGCGTGAGCCTCATGCGACGTTAGATGTAGTTTTCACTACGCAATCGCCAACGTAAATCACATGCACGTAGATGACACTGCTTTACAAATAGTAACCCAGGGCGAAGGCAGGAATAATAATGTTTACGGTCTTGTTTTATTTATTTCAAGTGTATGTTAACCCATGTTTACCCTTTTACTTAGATTATAAAAGGCATTTAATGTTTTTTTTTTTGACGGCTTGGCATGTAGATTTTGTATTAAATTGTTTTTGCTTTACGGACGTCATCGCCGTAAATTTTGTATTAATTGTTAGGAATTAGCTAGATTTAAAAATAAGTGTAAATGAGGAAATGGTATCATCCTAACTTAGATTTGCTATTGCTACCCTGTTAAATGTAAATTCCGTTATTAGCTTATTTTGTAACTTGTTTTAGAGACTATTGCCGTACCATTTACCCAGCGTTGCTGTTGTTGTTTTACTTTGTCAGATAGATCTTTCGCGAGGGTTTACAGTAGTTTACAGTTAGGGTACTGATCTTTTATTTTTATTTGTTTATTAGTTTGCGGATTAGCCGATAGAAACCCTCCGAACTAGGCTAGGTGTCTGATTATTTTAAATAAATATTTCTACAAGTTTTACATAAGTCTGGAAGTTTAATTTCTCAGTCTAGCTTTAGGGGGTGTATTTTCTTGGGCTGTCTATGACCTTTTAGCAACCATGTTACCACGGATCCCCTGGATCATGGATTTCTCGTTCCGCTGTGGCCTATAAGAAATTCACCCAATCCTCATGGCACATGGGTCCGGCAGGTGAGGTGTTAGGGATGTCGTTTCGGCTGTTGGCATCCCTGATCGTTCCTCTGACGGACACAATACATATACAAGCTGTACCAGGCATGCGTTGCAATGCCAATCAAAGAAAGTGTTGGGGTTGTAATTTTGTTTCTTGAAGTGCTTTTGGATACACAATATTTTTCAATTTCCATTAACTGCTTCTAAAATATCGTGAAATGGATTTACTAATTTAGAAACATTCGTGGGAGCGTGCACAACAACTCACCAAAGTTTCATCGCAATCGGATGAATGGCATATGACGCATACGCGATTTTGTTTAAATGATTCATGAGCTGTCACTCATTTGTCGAATCTACTCGTGCGTCACCTACTGTGAAATAGATTTACTAAGTTAGAAACCTTCACGTAAGTGTACACAACAACTCATCAAAGTTTCATCGCAATCGAAGAATGGTATATGAACGCATACGGGATTTTGTTGAAACGCTTCGCGCATCGTCACTCATTTGTTACATCTACTCGTGCGCTACCAATATTGTAAAATGGATTTACTAAATCGCGACCTTCCCTGGCGTGTACACAAAAACTCATCAAAATTTCGTGGAATCGGATCAAGGGCATATGAACGAACGCATACGGGATTTTCTTTAAACGCTTCGCGCGTCATCGCTCATTTGTTGTATCTACTCATGCACTACCTGTTGTAAAATTGATTTCCTCAGCCAGAAATCTTCCCTGGAGTGGACACAACATCTCACCCAAGTATCATTGGTATCGGTCGAATGGTATATGAAAGCATACAGGATTCTTTTGAAACGCTTAACGCGTCGTCGCATATTTGTCGAATCTACTCGTGCACTGCCCATTGGGTCCAATTGGGAATCTAAACCATACAGGGGCCCACTCAAACAAACTTACATGTTGTTTATTTTCTATGAGCCGTTTTTGAAATGTCCAAACAATGTCAAGATCAACGATGCAAGTGATTTGTGCATGTTTTGAAGCCAACGTCAAATACCAAGAATTCGACATCACCGTCATCTATGGTACAAAAACATTAATTATTAATTATTCTCAGAAAATCAATTGTTCAAGAACTTTTGAGATGAAATCACTGTCAAGAGAAGGAGCTTGGGGAAAGAAGACCCTGTTGAGCCTAGCGGTTTCCATGATGACAGTTTTGTTGACTGTACCTTGTGGTTCTAAAACTGTGTTCATCCTACATTTTGGTCACTACGCCAACTACCGGGTCCAATTGGGAATCTAAACCATACAGGGACCCACTCAAATATACATTTAAACAAGTAGTTCCGTGAAGAACTATACAGCCTATTTTCATATATCCTGCTAATTGTGGTGTTTGAAGCCATATTTTCAGTGTTGCCTTAGTAAACAAGAGTTTAGTGCTTTTCAGTCGGTCAACACGAATGTACCCAAAAGAGATGGGTTATGCCCTAATCCTGAAATAAATTACATGAGATTAATAAAACACTAGGATGACCAGTTTCGATCGTCAAGCGATCATCATCAGATCCATTACACTTAGGCTACAAAATCTATGTTTGAAATACAGGTGAAAATATTTACAATATGTACAATTATTTAGTTGCAGTATTGCAACTGTCAGTGTATGCTAAATGCAGTATATGTTAGGTGAAATGCTAAATGGTGATAGCTATCCGTAGATTGTACTTTAGAGAGATTATATGGTTGTAAACTATGGTTAAACTATAAAATTTTAGGCAAACTACTTATCTGATTGTCTTCCGTATAACAGCTACTCGCAGTTTTCGTGCTCACTGGAACTCACTATGCGGTAGACTGCGGTGGTTATCTTAACGACTGGTTTTTCCCTGCTTTCTCCCCCCTGCTCCTACGTGCTGTGGGGAGTGATAGCGATGTGTTTATGTGAGGTGTTGCCAACCTAGATAAGATGTATGTTATTGAATGAGGTGGGTCTACAATTATTAAAGACCGTGGATTAGCCCTCGCCACGCGTGGAGCATAACCCATTCGAACTAAGCGTTGACGGTCTTATGAGGACGTCCCGGCACCTTTAATACTGCCGCGAATATGGGCCTTGGTTTATTGCAGAAGAAAAGTACATCGTACACCTGATCCAGATAACATTTACCTATTAATAACCCCCTAATTTCCCCCCTTTGTTATCTAGCTTGGCTGTGTCAATAAATTGTGTTTTGTTTCCGACAGGGTGTGTTTTTTTAGTAGCGTGAAGAGGGGTGAGCTCTCCATGAACGTGTGTTCATTTAGATTGTTGGGATTGTTTCGTTTGGCTAGGTGTATCTCGATTGCTTCCTTTATGTCAAGAGCTCTGCCTTTCGATTCGTGATGGATTATTTTAAGGTCCGACTCTATGTTGGTAAAGCTGTGCCCTGCGTCACACATATGTTCGCACACGGCTGAATGTGTTCCGTATCTTATCGCATTCCTATGTTCATTATAACGTGTGTCTACTCGCCTTCCACTCTGCCCGATGTAATTAGCTTGACAATCGGTGTCTTGGCACGTTGTAGAATATACCCCTGACCTTGAATATGGGTCACGTTTATTTAGATTACTATTTAGGAGGTGCCTAGCGGTTGTGTTTTTCGTTGTGAAAGCTATCTTTATGCCTTGCTTTTTGAATAGGTTAGTGATTTTATATGTATTCGCATTCACATAGTTGAAACGCGCAAATTTTTACTCATTATTGTCCGGTTTGGGAATCGTTTTATCTTTATTTTTATGTTTGGCTATAATTTGATTTATTTTGCTTGGCGAGAAGTTGTTTTCCTTTGCTATTTGCATAATAGTTCTTATTTCCTTATTATAGTTGTCTTTTGACATAGGTATGTTTAAAGCTCTGTGCACCATTGAATTGAAACCCGCTAGTTTGTGCGTACTGGGGTGATTAGACTGATTGTCAATTGCATGCGAGGTTTGTGTTTCTTTCCGGAATATGGAATATGAAAGGTCGTTGTCTTTACGTTCAATAGTTATATCGAGATAATTTATTTTCCGGTCTATTTCGGATTCCTTAGTGAATTTGATAGAGTGGTGAAGGCTATTAATGGATTGGAGAATTGTTTCTTCGCTTGTTAGTTCAGTATCGTAGATGCAAATTACATCATCTACGTATCTTTTCCATATTACTATTCCCTTTGTTGAAGTCTTTTCTAAGAACGCATTTTCTAGTGCATTGATGAAGATGTCAGCGATTAACCCACTTAGTGGCGATCCCATTGCTAGGCCTTCTCTCTGTGTGTATATTTTATTGTCGAATTGAAACACGTTTTGGGTGAGAACGACCCTCAGTAATCTCACAATCTCTTCAATTTCTTTTACCGAATTGTTGGATTTTAAGTTGTTTTCGATAGTGTTGATTGCTTCATTAATCGGAATATTGGTGTACATGTTAGTTACGTCGAAGGATACTAGCCTGAAGCTAGGTTTCATTTGTAGGGTGTTCAATGCTGTTACTAGTTCTGTTGTGTTCTTTACAGAGTTGTTTTTGTCGTTGGAAAGACGGCATTTTAAGATTTTTAGTAACTCTTTGCTGATTTTGTAATTAGGGGCATTCCTACAATTGACTATTGGTCTCATTGGGCATTCCTTTTTGTGTATTTTTGGTTGTCCCCTCAATGACGGTATTTTCGGGTTCATGTTTATTAGTTTTGATTTTTCGGCTTTGGTCAGTATGTATTCTGTTTCTTTTAGCGCACTTTTTATTTGTTTTTGGAATTTGTTGGTGGGGTCTTTTGTTAATTCCTTGATTTCGTTGTTGTTTAGGAATTCGACTGTTTTTTCAATGTATTCTGTTTTGTTCAAAATTACTGTAGTGTTTCCCTTATCTGCTTTTGTGATGATTAAGTCATGTTCTTTTATTTTTTGTTTCAACGACTTTATTTCTTTGAGTTGTTTCTTGTTTTGAATGTTATTGCTATCGCCCTCTCGTTTGAGGATTTTTTTGGCTTCGTTGGTGGCGAAATTTTTGGTTAATTCCCTGTCTTCTGCTGGGAGCTTGTGACTGGCTATCTCAATATCTGTGATTAACTGTTTTATATTGTGGTTCGTGTGTGCGTCTGTGCAGTTGTATTTCAAACCTTTGTCTAACATATTCATTTCATCTTGAGAAAAGGTTACGTTCGTTCTGTGGAAATTGAATTCATTGTTATTCGTGTGTTGTTCGTTAGATTGATGGTTCTGTGTTTCTCCTAGTTTTCTTAATTTATTTTCTAGCGTTTCATGCTTCCTCGTTGCTCTGATTTTGATGGTGTCATGTAGGTGCTCGGTGAAGCTGTCCCATTGGGCTGCGTGCCAGAAATTACTTAGTTGCAATTGAATGTCGTACAATTGTTGGTTAATTTTTTGCTTTCTTATGTATGCAAATCTTAATTCGTTTTTTATCCAAAGCGCTTTGGCTTGTTTGGTTGAAATGATCGAGGCTGGTGTGTTCGGTACGGTTTTAATTGGTACGTATTTAGGGGTGAGGTTTAGTTCTATACATTTTTTGTTGAACCAAATTGACTTGTCTAAATTCATGAGTTTAAGCCTGAGTGATTTGAATTTCTTGGCTTCACGATTTGCCTGACTAGCCGTGAACATTGTGGTGTTTGAAGCCATATTTTCAGTGTTGCCTTAGTAAACAAGAGTTTAGTGCTTTTCAGTCGGTCAACACGAATGTACCCAAAAGAGATGGGTTATGCCCTAATCCTGAAATAAATTACATGAGATTAATAAAACACTAGGATGACCAGTTTCGATCGTCAAGCGATCATCATCAGATCCATTACACTTAGGCTACAAAATCTATGTTTGAAATACAGGTGAAAATATTTACAATATGTACAATTATTTAGTTGCAGTATTGGTACTGCAACTGTCAGTGTATGCTAAATGCAGTATATATGTTAGGTGAAATGCTAAATGGTGATAGCTATCCGTAGATTGTACTTTAGAGAGATTATATGGTTGTAAACTATGGTTAAACTATAAAATTTTAGGCTAACTACTTATCTGATTGTCTTCCGTATAACAGCTACTCGCAGTTTTCGTGCTCACTGGAACTCACTATGCGGTAGACTGCGGTGGTTATCTTAACGACTGGTTTTTCCCTGCTTTCTCCCCCCTGCTCCTACGTGCTGTGGGGAGTTATAGCGATGTGTTTATGTGAGGTGTTGCCAACCTAGATAAGATGTATGTTATTGAATGAGGTGGGTCTACAATTATTAAAGACCGTGGATTAGCCCTCGCCACGCGTGGAGCATAACCCATTCGAACTAAGCGTTGACGGTCTTATGAGGACGTCCCGGCACCTTTAATACTGCCGCGAATATTGGCCTTGGTTTATTGCAGAAGAAAAGTACATCGTACACCTGATCCAGATAACATTTACCTATTAATAACCCCCTAATTTCCCCCCTTTGTTATCTAGCTTGGCTGTGTCAATAAATTGTGTTTTGTTTCCGACAGGGTGTGTTTTTTAGTAGCGTGAAGAGGGGTGAGCTCTCCATGAACGTGTGTTCATTTAGATTGTTGGGATTGTTTCGTTTGGCTAGGTGTATCTCGATTGCTTCCTTTATGTCAAGAGCTCTGCCTTTCGATTCGTGATGGATTATTTTAAGGTCCGACTCTATGTTGGTAAAGCTGTGCCCTGAGTCACACATATGTTCGCACACGGCTGAATGTGTTCCGTATCTTATCGCATTCCTATGTTCATTATAACGTGTGTCTACTCGCCTTCCACTCTGCCCGATGTAATTAGCTTGACAATCGGTGTCTTGGCACGTTATAGAATATACCCCTGACCTTGAATATGGGTCACGTTTATTTAGATTACTATTTAGGAGGTGCCTAGCGGTTGTGTTTTTCGTCGTGAAAGCTATCTTTATGCCTTGATTTTTGAATAGGTTAGTGATTTTATATGTATTCGCATTCACATAGTTGAAACGCGCAAATTTTTTCTCATTATTGTCCGGTTTGGGAATCGTTTTATCTTTATTTTTATGTTTGGCTATAATTTGATTTATTTTGCTTGGCGAGAAGTTGTTTTCCTTTGCTATTTGCATAATAGTTCTTATTTCCTTATTATAGTTGTCTTTTGACATAGGTATGTTTAAAGCTCTGTGCACCATTGAATTGAAACCCGCTAGTTTGTGCGTACTGGGGTGATTAGACTGATTGTCGATTGCATGCGAGGTTTGTGTTTCTTTCCGGAATATGGAATATGAAGGGTCGTTGTCTTTACGTTCAATAGTTATATCGAGATAATTTATTTTCCGGTCTATTTCGGATTCCTTAGTGAATTTGATAGAGTGGTGAAGGCTATTAATGGATTGGAGAATTGTTTCTTCGCTTGTTAGTTCAGTATCGTAGATGCAAATTACATCATCTACGTATCTTTTCCATATTACTACTCCCTTTGTTGAAGTCTTTTCTAAGAACGCATTTTCTAGTGCATTGATGAAGATGTCAGCGATTAACCCACTTAGTGGCGATCCCATTGCTTGGCCTTCTCTCTGTGTGTAAATTTTATTGTCGAATTGAAACACGTTTTGGGTGAGAACGACCCTCAGTAATCTCACAATCTCTTCAATTTCTTTTACCGAATTGTTGGATTTTAAGTTGTTTTCGATAGTGTTGATTGCTTCATTAATTGGAATATTGGTGTACATGTTAGTTACGTCGAAGGATACTAGCCTGAAGCTAGGTTTCATTTGTAGGGTGTTCAATGCTGTAACTAGTTCTGTTGTGTTCTTTACAGAGTTGTTTTTGTCGTTGGAAAGACGGCATTTTAAGATTTTTAGTAACTCTTTGCTGATTTTGTAATTAGGGGCATTCCTACAATTGACTATTGGTCTCATTGGGCATTCCTTTTTGTGTATTTTTGGTTGTCCCCTCAATGACGGTATTTTCGGGTTCATGTTTATTAGTTTTGATTTTTCGGCTTTGGTCAGTATGCATTCTGTTTCTTTTAACGCACTTTTTACTTGTTTTTGGAATTAGTTGGTGGGGTCTTATGTTAATTCCTTGATTTCGTTGTTGTTTAGGAATTCGACTGTTTTTCAATGTATTCTGTTTTGTTCAAAATTACTGTAGTGTTTCCCTTATCTGCTTAGCTGTTATACGGAAGACAATCAGATAAGTAGTTAGCCTAACATTTTATAGTTTAACCATAGTTTACAACCATATAATCTCTCTAAAGTACAATCTACGGATAGCTATCACCATTTAGCATTTCACCTAACATATATACTGCATTTAGCATACACTGACAGTTGCAGTACCAATACTGCAACTAAATAATTGTACATATTGTAAATATTTTCACCTGTATTTCAAACATAGATTTTGTAGCCTAAGTGTAATGGATCTGATGATGATCGCTTGACGATCGAAACTGGTCATCCTAGTGTTTTATTAATCTCATGTAATTTATTTCAGGATTAGGGCATAACCCATCTCTTTTGGGTACATTCGTGTTGACCGACTGAAAAGCACTAAACTCTTGTTTACTAAGGCAACACTGAAAATATGGCTTCAAACACCACAATGTTCACGGCTAGTCAGGCAAATCGTGAAGCCAAGAAATTCAAATCACTCAGGCTTAAACTCATGAATTTAGACAAGTCAATTTGGTTCAACAAAAAATGTATAGAACTAAACCTCACCCCTAAATACGTACCAATTAAAACCGTACCGAACACACCAGCCTCGATCATTTCAACCAAACAAGCCAAAGCGCTTTGGATAAAAAACGAATTATGATTTGCATACATAAGAAAGCAAAAAATTAACCAACAATTGTACGACATTCAATTGCAACTAAGTAATTTCTGGCACGCAGCCCAATGGGACAGCTAAACCGAGCACCTACATGACACCATCAAAATCAGAGCAACGAGGAAGCATGAAACGCTAGAAAATAAATTAAGAAATCTAGCAGAAACACAGAACCATCAATCTAACGAACAACACACGAATAACAATGAATTCAATTTCCACAGCAGAGTAAACAACAGAAGGAACGTAACCTTTTCTCAAGATGAAATGAATATGTTAGACAAAGGTTTGAAATACAACTGCACAGACGCACACACGAACCACAATATAAAACAGTTAATCACAGATATTGAGATAGCCAGTCACAAGCTCCCAGCAGAAGACAGGGAATTAACCAAAAATCTCGCCACCAACGAAGCCGAAAAAATCCTCAAACGAGAGGGCGATAGCAATAACATTCAAAACAAGAAACAACTCAAAGAAATAAAGTCGTTGAAACAAAAAATAAAAGAACATGACTTAATCATCACAAAAGCAGATAAGGGAAACACTACAGTAATTTTGAACAAAACCGAATACATTGAAAAAACAGTCGAATTCCTAAACAACAACGAAATCAAGGAATTAACAAAAGACCCCACCAACAAATTTCAAAAACAAATAAAAAGTGCACTAAAAGAAACAGAATACATACTGACCAAAGCCGAAAATTCAAAACTAATAAACATGAACCCGAAAATACCGTCATTGAGGGGACAACCAAAAATACACAAAAAGGAATGCCCAATGAGACCAATAGTCAATTGTAGGAATGCCCCTAATTACAAAATCAGCAAAGAGTTACTAAAAATCTTAAAATGCCGTCTTTCCAACGACAAAAACAACTCTGTAAAGAACACAACAGAACTAGTAACAGCATTGAACACCCTACAAATGAAACCTAGCTTCAGGCTAGTATCCTTCGACGTAACTAACATGTACACCAATATTCCGATTAATAAAGCAATCAACACTATCGAAAACAACTTAAAATCCAACAATTCGGTAAAAGAAATTGAAGAGATTGTGAGATTACTGAGGGTCGTTCTCACCCAAAACGTGTTTCAATTCGACAATAAAATATACACACAGAGAGAAGGCCTAGCAATGGGATCGCCACTAAGTGGGTTAATCGCTGACATCTTCATCAATGCACTAGAAAATGCGTTCTTAGAAAAGACTTCAACAAAGGGAATAGTAATATGGAAAAGATACGTAGATGATGTAATTTGCATCTACGATACTGAACTAACAAGCGAAGAAACAATTCTCCAATCCATTAATAGCCTTCACCACTCTATCAAATTCACTAAGGAATCCGAAATAGACCGGAAAATAAATTATCTCGATATAACTATTGAACGTAAAGACAACGACCTTTCATATTCCATATTCCGGAAAGAAACACAAACCTCGCATGCAATCGACAATCAGTCTAATCACCCCAGTACGCACAAACTAGCGGGTTTCAATTCAATGGTGCACAGAGCTTTAAACATACCTATGTCAAAAGACAACTATAATAAGGAAATAAGAACTATTATGCAAATAGCAAAGGAAAACAACTTCTCGCCAAGCAAAATAAATCAAATTATAGCCAAACATAAAAATAAAGATTAAACGATTCCCAAACCGGACAATAATGAGAAAAAATTTGCGCGTTTCAACTATGTGAATGCGAATACATATAAAATCACTAACCTATTCAAAAATCAAGGCATAAAGATAGCTTTCACGACGAAAAACACAACCGCTAGGCACCTCCTAAATAGTAATCTAAATAAACGTGACCCATATTCAAGGTCAGGGGTATATTCTATAACGTGCCAAGACACCGATTGTCAAGCTAATTACATCGGGCAGAGTGGAAGGCGAGTAGACACACGTTATAATGAACATAGGAATGCGATAAGATACGGAACACATTCAGCCGTGTGCGAACATATGTGTGACGCAGGGCACAGCTTTACCAACATAGAGTCGGACCTTAAAATAATCCATCACGAATCGAAAGGCAGAGCTCTTGACATAAAGGAAGCAATCGAGATACACCTAGCCAAACGAAACAATCCCAAACATCTAAATGAACACACGTTCATGGAGAGCTCACCCCTCTTCACGCTACTAAAAAACACACCCTGTCGGAAACAAAACACAATTTAGCGGCACAGCCAAGCTAGATAACAAAGGGGGGAAATTAGGGGGTTATTAATAGGTAAATGTTATCTGGATCAGGTGTACGATGTACTTTTCTTCTGCAATAAACCAAGGCCCATATTCGCGGCAGTATTAAAGGTGCCGGGACGTCCTCATAAGACTGTCAACGCTTAGTTCGAATGGGTTATGCTCCACGCGTGGCGAGGGCTAATCCACGGTCTTTAATAATTGTAGACCCACCTCATTCAATAACATACATCTTATCTAGGTTGGCAACACCTCACATAAACACATCGCTATCACTCCCCACAGCACGTAGGAGCAGGGGGGAGAAAGCAGGGAAAAACCAGTCGTTAAGATAACCACCGCAGTCTACCGCATAGTGAGTTCCAGTGAGCACGAAAACTGCGAGTAGCTGTTATACGGAAGACAATCAGATAAGTAGTTAGCCTAACATTTTATAGTTTAACCATAGTTTACAACCATATAATCTCTCTAAAGTACAATCTACGGATAGCTATCACCATTTAGCATTTCACCTAACATATATACTGCATTTAGCACACACTGACAGTTGCAGTACCAATACTGCAACTAAATAATTGTACATATTGTAAATATTTTCACCTGTATTTCAAACATAGATTTTGTAGCCTAAGTGTAATGGATCTGATGATGATCGCTTGACGATCGAAACTGGTCATCCTAGTGTTTTATTAATCTCATGTAATTTATTTCAGGATTAGGGCATAACCCATCTCTTTTGGGTACATTCGTGTTGACCGACTGAAAAGCACTAAACTCTTGCATCCTGCTAATGTTAATTGCCTCTATCAACACACAACATTTCAGTTTAATTGCTGTAACAGATTCGTAGATATTGAGAACCGTCTAAATATTTCAGATGGTCGCCAGGTTGGATTTTTATTTTTGTACTATTACATTAAGATTATTGTGTGCGTGTGGTATTCAAACTTCAATCGCATGATTAGAACACAAGAAGTAAAAAAGAGATTTTAAAATTACGCACAGCAGCCATCTTGTGATTATGCAAACAATTGAAATAAATTACATGCCAGTGGATCAACATTTGTATAAGCATTTAACGTGCAACGTTTCATGGCACTCCGATAGTTAATTCGCGGGAAACGTCCATTTAAATATTTATACTTCGCGTCGCCTCCATGTTGGATTTGTGTTCACCAGGTTACTGAAAGTCGTTTAGGTGAACATATGTTCATAGTCTCTATGAACATAAACAAATTCAGTTTGGTTGCTGTAAAAGATTCATAGATATTGAGAACAGTCTAAATATTTCGGAAGCTCGCCATTTAGGATTGTTATATGTATAGGCCATAGAGTTATGTACCATTCAAGGACAATTATTGCCTAGGTTCATTATTCAAACTTTCACCTCGATCGCATGATTACGACACAAGAAATAAAAACTTAATTTTAAAATTTCGCACAGCCGCCATCTTGAGGTTATGTAAACAATTGAATTAAATTAGATGGCAGTGCATTACAATCTGCAAAATCATTTACTGCACCTCATTTCACTGCGCTCAGAGAGTTAAATCACGAGAAAAGTATATTAAAACATTTCAAATTCGCTTGGTGGCCATGTTCGTTTTGTACTTTACAGGTTTATGAAATATACATATGCAAACTTGTATCAGTACCCTCTATCACCGTACAAAATTGCAGGGAGATATCTGTAATAGTTTCGGAGATATAGAATGTCAGTGAAATATTTCGCACAGCCGCCATTTTGAGGTTTTGAAAACAATTAAACTAAATTAGACTCCAGTGCATTACAATGTGTATAAACATTTGCTGTAGCAAGTTTCATTACGTTTGGATAGTTAAATCGCGAGAAAAATCTATTTAAAAGTCTCAACTTCGCTTGACCGCCATATTGGTTTTGTAGTCACCAGGTTTTTGAAAGTCTCATAGGTGAACTTCTAGTAGTGCCCTTTATCACCGAACACAATTTCAGGGCGATATCGGTAATAGCTTAAGAGATATTGAATGCTAGTGAAATATTTCGCACAGCCGCCATGTTGGATTGGTGAGACGTAACAAAATTTGAAGGGCACGGTCGAGGTCGCCGGGAATAGTGCTATGAGCTTACCGAGTTTCATTGAAATCGCTCCAGCCGTTTAGATTTTATTACGGGAGGACACACACACACCTCACACACACACACACACACGCGCACACACACACACACGGACAAAAGGTGATCTCATAAGCCTTTTTTTTTTTCAAAATTGAAAATAGGCTAAAAATCATCAAATCGGTCCAGTCGTTTAGGAGGAGTTCAGTCACATTCACCCGTGTCGAAGAATCCCTATATACTGTAAATTAAATGGTACATTTGACCTTCTGTATGTCTGTTCCTCCATCAATTGAAAACGGATCAACAGATTTCGTTCACAGTTTGCAAATGGTTATAAGAACATCCCGGAATCAGTTTAGGGTGTAAATTTCAACAAAACATGCAATGCGCTTAAGGGGACCAGGGGGTGCCCAATTATATTTACCTTCGATTTACTCGTGTGATATGTCGTACGAAAGGTCTTTTATAGCTCTATACAGCAAGATTATTCTCATTACTTCCTGTAGAAAAAGTATTTATTTTCCAATTAATTACAAATGTTGTATATAGGAGGCTAAGACACTGAATCTGCATGCCCCACAAGGTTTATAATTAAATTTAAGGGCGTTATCACGGGAATGGGGACTTGCATTATCGGTGAGGCATCATTATTTTACATGATGAGATGAAAAAATAGTATTTTCTTGGTTTCATCCATACTTTATCTGATTCTTAGCCTATTTTCAACTAGGAAAAAAAATAGGCTTATGAGAACACCTATTGTCCGTGTGTCTGTGTGTGCGTGTGTGTGTTCCTAATAACTTCTAAACGGCTGGAAAGATCTCAAAGAAACTCGGTAAGTTCATAGCACTATTTCGGAAGACCCTGACCTAACCCTTCAAATTTTCTTACGTCTGACCAATCCAACATGGTGGCTGTGCGAAATATTTCACCTGCATTCAATATCTCCGAAACTATTACTAATATCACCCTGGAATTTTGTACGGTGATAAAGGGAACTACTAGAAGTTCACCTATGTGACTTTTGAAAAACTGGTAACTACAAAACCAACATGGCGTCCACGCGAATTTGCGACTTTTAAATAGATTTTTTTCACGATTTAACCAACCAAACGAAATGAAACTTGGTACAGTATATGTTTATACACATTGTAATGCACCGACATCTAACTTCGTTCAATTGTTACATAACCTCAAGATGGCGGCTGTGCGAAATATTTCACCGGCATTCTATATCTCTGAAACTATTACCGGTATCACCCTGAAATTTTGTTCGGAGATAAAGGGTACTACTGGAAGTTCAGCTATGAGACTTTCAAAAACCGGTTAACTACAAAACGAACATGGCGGCCAAGCGAATTTGAAAGTTCAAATATACTTTTCTCGCGATTTAATAATCCAAACGCAATGAAACTTGTTACAGCAAAAGTTTATATACATTGTAATGCACTGGTATTTAATTTAGTTCAATTGTTTACATAACCTCAAGATGGCGGCTGTGCGAATCTCAAAATTAAGTTTTTATTTCTTGTGTCGTAATCATGCGATCGAAGTGAAAGTTTGAATAAAGAACCTGCGCAATAATTTTCCTTTAATGGTATATGACTCTATGACCTATTCATATAACAATCCAACATGGCAACCATCCGAAATATTTAGACGGTTCTCAATATCTACGAATCTATTACAGCAATCAAACTGATTTTTTACGTTCATTGGGCTATGAACATAAGTTCACCTATAGGACGTTCAATAACCTGTTGATCACAAATCCAACATGGCGGCGACGCGAAGTACAAATATTCACATGAACGTTTCTCGCAATTTAACCATCCGAGTGCAGTGACACTTGGTATAGTAAATTCTCATACAAATGTTAATCCACTAGCATCTAATTTAATTCAATTGTTTCCATAACCAAAAGATGGCAGCTGTGCGAAATTTTAAAATTTCCTTTTTACTTCTTGTATCCTAATCATGCGATTGAGTTTGAATACTACACGTACACAATAATCTTCATGTAACGGTTCATAACTCTGATACCTACATATATATAAATCCAACATGGCGTCCGTCCGCAATATTTAGTCGTTTCTGAATATCTACGAATCTATTACAGCAATCAAACTGAAATTTTGTACATTGATACTGGCAATTAACATACATAGGTTGTATGAAAATAGGCTTTAGTTCTTCACGGAACTACTTGTTCTGTATTGCGGACAGAATCAATACCATATTTTTGGGTCTTTTCTTTTATACAGTCGTTGGCACTGTTCGTACGAAAGTCTCGACACCGACGTCTATCTGTTTAACAGTCTGTTATTCCTTCATGCAAATATTAGCTCTTACAGAGACAGAATGGAAGCAGAATGAGACCTCGTGAAATAGCGTTGCCATGACAACGTTTATCAATTTCGCAGACCGCGAATAGTTTTCTTGCAATATCTCGTTTTATTGACTTAAAACGAAGGGTTCATGGTTCCTGTAACCGGTTAAAAGGATAACTAAAGAAAATCAAATATGTTATTAAATTTTGTAGTGGTTACTCGGGTTACAAACTACTCAAACTCCCGTTTGTACCCTGCTACTCGGGATGATGGAAGAGAGCCCTAATCTCAGAGGTCCGGAAGAGGAAACAAGTTTCCTAGGGATAGTCGCTAACGAAAAGAGATGGTCATTTTAATTCACAATCATATATTCCATAACAGTAAACAATACAAATAAGTGAACCTTAAACTACGTCGCACCCATTTACATTTAATAAAGTGTTAAATTGATTTTCATAAATTTGTATGTTACATATTGGGACGATGCCTGGAACAATAGCTACGAAGACTCGACGTTAGAGAAAATGATTACTACTTAAGCAAGGCGCAAAACTTAACCTAACCTGAAAGAAAAACACACTCACACTGCCGGCACATACACTCACCATACCACTAAACTAAAATGAACGAAACAGAAATTAACAAATGGAAAACCCAACAAGCTGGGATGATACCCCCCTCCCCCCAAATGCAAATAATTTCAAGGAACACTAAAGACGAACAAGAGCTAGACGGTCTACGCGTCTGAGTAGAGGAATAACAGAAACAGTCGACAGGGGTAAAGGTTTACCTTCATAATAAAATGACAAACTTGCTATCATAGAATTTCCCCACAAAGCATAAAGAAAATACATTCACAAAACACAATAGTAAGAAGAATCGCCCTGGCAAATACAAATAAAAGGAAAAGCACGAAGCTTCTTGCCAGTGGTCAAACAAACCTACTTCACACTTTCTAGGCCTTACAAACTTGACGCCTAGGACAAACATACAACAAAATAGGTCTTACAAACTTGACGCCTATGAATTACTTAACCTCAAAACACATGCTAACAAATGTATAGGTCTTAAAAACTTGACGCCTAGGACAAACATACAACAAAATAGGTCTTACAAACTTGACGCCTATGAATTACTTAACCTCAAAACACATGCTAACAAATATATAGGTCTTACAAACTTGACGCCTATCACATACTTACTCAACATCACATCCCCCCCCCCCCTGAAGGCTAATTAAACAACCTAGATCCAATGATCCACCAAATTACTTGTTTGGACCTCGAAAGGCACAAACAAATACCATGCCGACAATAACTGATAACCCAGAACACATCACGCAAACACGCCGAAATTTAGCGACAACAAACCCCACAATTTACCAAATCAATCGCCATCAAAATGAATCGAGAACCATGTCTACTTAGTAATTTAACCCAAATGCTTATTTCCTGAATCAAACAAAAATATAACTAGTGTTCTTCATAGTGCTAACTTTGCACGTGGTCAGATCTAAAGCGTCACCAACGGACGCGGCTTTAAAACAAGTTTTGGCCTGCACGAGGCAAACAAAATATTTACGTAAATTAAACCAACAAGAACTTAAAATGCAACGGCGGCCGATACACATTACTAACAGAAAGCAAGTAATTACAAATGATACATAAAATTAGCACTTTTGAAAATACGGCCCGCGTTACTACGCAATTTAACTAAGTCAACTTTACATTCTGACCACGTAAACTAAACGGAATTAAAATAAAATGAAACAAGTTTACAAAGAATGAAATTTAAATGTTCATCAGTCCCGTGGCCGATCCTCTTAAAATATAAATTATTGTTCACATGGCAGAGTCCTCGGGAGAACCCGAGGCCGCCTGGTCGGCGTCTCCCGTAGAAATTTTCACATCCACCTACCTCAGTTGCTGGCGATGAAAGACCCAGTCCTTCATGCCTAACTCACAGAGCTAGGATCCTCCATATTGGCCAATCCAGGCCTATCACTACAAATTGTCACAGATTAAAACAATGGCCATATGCCAATGGAAGTTTGGAGTCCTCTTAAGTTGGTACCTTGGAGTTATAACAGTTGCTACTAGAACACTAGCGCCAATGTTTCTGATCACAACCAGCACCTTGGAAATTTCCACGATGACATGGCCTATAGGGTGCCACAAAAGTTTGGTCACTATTGGAACATGTTGTAGAATTTGAGTTATCACACAGAAAGTCACATTTGGGGGAAATGGGAAGTTGTTGGATCTTTATTTCAGATGTTTCCAGGGGGTTTATTTTAGGATAGCCCCCAATTTGCCAGGCTTGATTGTACCAACGGTACAATCCTCCCCCTCCAGATCCACAGCGTGGGGTGACAGGCAAACTCC
Source organism: Meconema thalassinum (assembly GCA_946902985.2). NCBI lineage: Eukaryota > Metazoa > Arthropoda > Insecta > Orthoptera > Tettigoniidae > Meconema > Meconema thalassinum. The sequence goes on from OX336388.2 coordinate 457,580,409, forward strand.
TGAGATCGCGTACCAGATGATTTATGAATGTTCCCAGGGTAGATGAAACAGGTCGGCGTTAGGTAAGACAGCCCCAATGTCTGCCAGCAGAAAACCAGGGATACTCCCACCAGATGTTGAATCACCAATGCTGAACAGCTGACCATGGCCATTGGTCGCTCGTTCACTCAATCTCCATATCTCCTTTCCTCTGTAACATTCAACACACACCCAGCAACGAGACACCAAGCACATATGCACATCTTCACCACATTTTGAAAACTTAGTAGCACTGCGACAGTATGTGAGTTAATTTAGCTTCCATAATTTTGACGAACTGCACTCTTGTTTATTTAAATTCCAAAGTCAGTTTTGTTTTCCACGCGCACACGATATCTGGACTGAATGTCATTACTGTCAATTTACTGTAATCAAACCAAACCCTAAATAAGGAAGAACACCATTACAAATCAAGCGTTAACTTAAATCAGATTCAAAATCTTCAAAACATTTTCATTACTGGAGTTACTTCACTACCAAACAGGTTCTTAGTTATCTTTCCGTATGAACTTTAGTTACATAAAAGTTCTTTAAACATCAGAAGACAATCATAGCTTTACATTAACCTTATTACATTAATCGTTACAATAAAGCAGTTACTGTTGTGTTGGCAGTAAGCACAAGAGTGTAGTGCAGTATCTTTGACATAGTCTTTGATATCAGTGAAGTTCAGTGTCAAAAACAATATGGTGTGTGTCGTGTGAATTGTGAATCTTTCCACAACAAATAATAAAATATGCATTCTAGAGGAGTCTATGTGATTTATTAAGAAGTGAACCTAACATTTTATGGCGACCAGTGACACGATTCATTCATAGTAAAAGGCTCCCGTGAATAAAGAAGATGGAAAGACTCGCTAAAGAAAGAACCGTAAAGCGGCGGTTATTTACGCGCTCACACAATCAGCTAATGGCGTTGTTAGAAGATGATCAAACTGAAACTGAAAAAGTGCAAGTGCAACTTGAAATCCTTCAAGAAAAGTTTGATGATATCTCTAATTTAGATGGATTAATATTTCAACAGATGTTAGACGACGAGTGTGAGGATGACGAAATAGAAACAGAATGTGAATCAGCTGATGATTACAAACACAAATTCCTTAGCTGTAGAACAAAAGCAACACGTTTTATGAATCCCGTTGTTTCCATGACCCCTCCACAAAGTGTAGTGAATGACAATGTTTGTGATAAAAAGAAATATAGACTTCCAAGAATAGAATTCAAGAAATTTTCTGGTGAAATAATTGATTGGTTATATTTTTGGAGCCAGTTCCGTAAAATTCACGAGGATGAGGACATTGGGAAGGAAGATAAATTCCAATATTTAATTCAGGCTATGACAGAAGGTTCCAGAGCATATGAATTACTTACTAGTTTTCCACCCACTGCCGAGAATTATGACAAAGCTATAGAGAGTCTTCAAGCTCGATTTGGTAGAGAGGACTTGCAGGTGGAAGTTTATGTTCGTGAATTGCTCAAACTAGTATTGACGAATGCAGTCAATTCCAAAGAAAGGCCAACACTGAGTAGCTTGTATGATAAATTAGAGTCACATCTCAGATCGCTGGAAAGTTTAGGCGTTACTACAGAAAAATGTACTGCAATGCTGTATCCCCTAATTGAATCATCTTTGCCAGAAGACCTATTAAGAGCATGGCAGAGGAATACTTCCTTCAGGTGTGATTCCGTATCCAAAGATCGTTTGCAGCAGCTTATGGCTTTTCTTCAAAATGAAGTAGTAAGTGAAGAAAGAATTTCATTGGCTATGAAAGGGTTTAGTATTAGCACATTCCAAGGATCTAAGATTAAGGGAGACAAGAAACCAAGGGATGTCATTGAACCAAATATACCTACTGCTTCTGCTTTGTTTGCTGATGTTTCTAAGAGACAGGAGTGTGTTTTTTGTCTTAAACCTCATTCGAGCCCAGAGTGCATTAAAGCTCAAAAAATGACTGTAGGGGAGAAAAGGAAAATCTTAACTGATAAACACTGTTGCTTCAATTGTTTAAAGAAGGGCCATGCAAGTAGAGCTTGTAAATCGATTGTCAGGTGCATTGTTTGTGGTGGTAAACATGTGGTATTAATGTGTTATAAGCTCCGTGACAAAGAAAATGAAAGTGTGTCCAAACAGAATTACGAGGGAGACAGGAATTTGGTTCACCAGGATGGCAATAATGTGGATAAGGCTTTAGCTAATGTGTCTTGTTCTCCTGAGGTGTACTTGCAAACCCTGGCAGTTGTCGTTAAAGGAAAGGGTAAACAAAAAACTGTACGAGCTGTCATTGATACTGGGTCTACTAAATCCTACATTGCACGTGACCTAGCCGAAGAAATGGGGTATCAGTCAATCAGGAAGGAAACATTAATACATTCCTTGTTTGGTGGAGTACGTTCTCGAGAAGCAAAACACGACTGTTACAGAATTAGTTTAAAGCGATTGGAGGGAAACTATTCCAAGGAGCTGGAAGTTTTAAGCCAAGAGATTATTTGTGAAGATGTCCCATATATTAAGAATGGTTCTTGGAGTGAGGAGATAAGGGATCTGAAAATATGTTTAACTGATGTACTAGAGCGAGGGCCTGTGCAGATTCTGATTGGGGCCGATAAGGCGGGTGAACTGCTCACTGGGAGGAAACATCAACTAAAATGTGGCCTAGTTTTGGTGGAGACTTCCCTAGGGTGGACACTAATGGGAAAAGTCATAGCTAACAAGGCCCAAAGGGATTCGGCATCATTATTAGTGTCATCATTGTTTTCCCAACATACAAGAATTTCTGATCTCTGGGACTTGGAATTTCTTGGAATTACTGACCCTGTTGTGAAAGAATCTATCGTCGAGAGGAATGAGCGTGTTAGAAATAACTTCCTTGAGACTGCACGACTGAATGAAGATAACAGATATGAAGTGTGTCTGCCTTGGAGTGAACAACATCCACCTCTCCCTGACAACAGAGAAATTGCTCAGCACAGATTAGAAATCACTACAAAGAAACTACAAGCTGAACAACATTATCAGGAGTATGATAATGTCTTACGAAGTTGGTTGGAGCAAGGAATCATCGAGAGGGTACCTGAAGAAGAACTGAAGAATAGTGGACACTATCTACCTCACCGACCTGTCTTCAAAGAAAACAGCACCACCAAGATCAGGCCTGTTTTTGATGCCTCGGCGAAGCAGAGAAACGCTCCATCTCTGAACGAATGTATTGAAAAAGGGCCTAACTTCATAGAGTTGATCCCTAGTTCGCTACTGAAGTTCAGAGAAAATGAGATCGGTGTGACGGCCGATGTAGAAAAGGCATTTCTTCAAATAAGTGTCAATCCTAGAGACCGTGATTTTCTGAGATTCCTTTGGTGGGAGGAGGAATGTACAGGGAAGGTAGAAGTGTTCCGTCACAATAGAGTTGTCTTTGGACTTGCATGTTCTCCGTTCCTATTGTCGGCAACCATCAAACTCCACTTGAACGAGCTGAAGAGACAAACAGTCGATAATAGTTCCTACTCAACTTCAACAATAGAAAGATTGGAAGAATGTTTTTATGTGGATAACTGTGCTATTAGTGTTAACAACAGAAATGACCTTCATTCATTCATGCGAGAGGCAAGCATAATAATGGATAAGGCTTCTTTCAATCTCCGAGGGTGGGAGTATTCTCAGGATGGTACAGCTGAAAATCTGACTCATGTGCTAGGGCTCATTTGGAATAAAGGAGAAGATACCATTGAACTGAATCTAACTCATGTTAACGATTTCAAATATGATGTAATCACTAAAAGAGCTATACTAGGAGCTGCACATAAGGTGTTTGACCCTATTGGCTTCGCATGTCCGGTATTTCTCTGTCCAAAATTAATCTTGCAAGAACTATGGGCCACTGACTTGGGTTGGGACACCAGAGTAGACGAAACGACAAAGAGAAGATTCATGAAGTGGTTGGCAGAACTACCTCAGCTGTCTGAGATTAAGATTCCTAGATGTTTGATCGGTAGTGTCCAGTCGGTTGAAGATATATCTCTTCACGTGTTCTGCGACGCCAGTCAAACTGCGTATGCTGCAGTTATATTCTTGCGAATACAGAGGGTTGACAATATAGAGCTACGATTTGTACAAGCCAAGACAAGAGTGGCACCCAAGAAGAGTATCACCATACCACGCCTGGAATTATTAGCAGCTACAATAGGGGTTCGACTAGTGACGTCAGCACTGCCAACATTAACTGCAAAAGAAATCTTTACTTATTATTGGAGTGACTCGTCGACTGTGTTGTCCTGGATCAAGTTAGACGAACCTTGGGAGACCTTCGTGTGGAACAGAGTGCAAGAAATTCGAAGACTGTCCAGAATAGAACTGTGGCGGCATGTTCCAGGAACCATGAATCCGGCTGACCTGGCATCAAGGGGATGTAGCACAAAACAGTTACTTCAACAGAGATGGTGGGAAGGGCCAAAATGGCTAAAACAATCCACTACGCAATGGCCTAGCCCCGAAATTTCAACAAACGATGATGAAGTCTTGCAAGAAAGAAAAAAGAAAGTCAACGCTATGACGGTGTTAGAAGTCAAGTCCAATACCCAAGAATGGCACCTTGACTATTTCTCAAGTTTCCGTAGAACAGTTCGTATGATAGGATGGATCTTGAGGTTTCTGTATAATTGTCGACAGAAAAATAATAGAAGAACTACCGAACTATCCATTGAAGAAACCACAGAAGCAGAAAAAGTCGTGATGAAGTTCATACAAAAGGAGTGTTTTGTTGGTGAAAAGGATGAAAGATTCAACTCACTATGTGTTTTCATGGATGATGAGGGAGTGATGAGACTGAAAACAAAAATTATATCGCGCAAAGATGATTATGCTTTCCGTTGTCCTGCTATCCTTCCTGCGAAGTATACAACAGTTCACGCTCTCATTAGGGAGAAGCACAAAGACTTATGTCATGCTGGAACCCAGATTCTGCTCAGTGGGCTCAGACAGAAATATTGGATCCTTGGAGGAAGGAGAACGGTGAAGGGTGCAATTAAAACATGTGTTGTCTGCAGGAGGTACCATGGAAAACATCTTGAAGCAGAACAAACTCATCTCCCCATAGACAGAGTAAGAGAAGCCTCAATTTTTGAAATAACAGGGGTCGACATTGCTGGGCCTCTGATTTTGAAAGGTGGAGAGAAAGCCTGGGTCTGTCTGTTCACGTGTGCGGTTTTTCGTGCAGTACACCTGGAGTTAGTAACATCTTTGGCTACTGCAACATTCCTCGAAGCTTTTCGGCGCTTCGTGTCCAGACGTGGAAGGCCAATGATTGTCTATAGTGACAATGGGACAAACTTTCAAGGCACCTGCAATATGTTGGAGACAATTCAGTGGGATAAAATTGCTGAATATAGTTCTGTACACCAAATAAAATGGAAATTCAATCCTCCCACTGCAGCATGGTGGGGAGGATGGTGGGAGAGGCTGATTGGTGTCCTCAAACAAATACTCAGGAAAGTTCTGGGAAGGTCATGTCTGTCGTACCAAGAAATGATGACTGTTCACAACCACTTACTTACCTGTCCAATGATGGAGAAGACTTGATGGCTATCACCCCTGCAATGTTCCTACAGGAAGTCAAGGAGATTGGAATGCCCGATATCGACATGATCGAGGACATAAAACTTGACAGAAGATTCAGGTACAGACAGAAAGTAAAGGAAACATTAAGGGTAAGATTCAGGAATGAATATCTTGGACAGCTAATACAGAAGAACCACATTAGGAAAAGTCATCACAAACCCTGTGTAGGTGAAGTAGTACTGGTAGCCAGTGACAACACGAAGAGACTAGACTGGCCGCTGGCAAGAGTGACGGAGGTCATCCCTGGCAAAGGTGGTGTCGTGAGAGTTGTTCGCTTGGCGACTACAAAAGGAGAGCTACTGAGGCCAGTACAGAGGGTGTATCCACTTGAAGTGACATCTGGAGAAGATCATGCTTTAAGACTGCAAGTTGAGCGGAATGAAAATGAGAAGAAGGAGACAAATCCAAAGACTGTTAAACCATCTACTAATACTTCTGATCTCATCAAAACCAGTAGTGAGAGAGTGGTGGTTAAACCAAAGAGATATTTTGAGTGACTTATTTATTTATGTGTTCATTTATTTTGTGAAAATATATGTGTTATGTTATTTTATTGTTTTGTTGAGTTGTTTCCACAACTCAAGGTGGGAGAATGTTGTGTTGGCAGTAAGCACAAGAGTGTAGTGCAGTATCTTTGACATAGTCTTTGATATCAGTGAAGTTCAGTGTCAAAAACAATATGGTGTGTGTCGTGTGAATTGTGAATCTTTCCACAACAAATAATAAAATATGCATTCTAGAGGAGTCTATGTGATTTATTAAGAAGTGAACCTAACAGTTACCATTAATCCATATATACTTAAATGAAAGAAATAATGTTTAATCATGCCGTACGACTTCCCATTTTTTAACAGGTGAAGCTATTCTCAAAATGCAGTGACCAAGACTTAAAAAGAAAACATTTACATTTAACTTACATCAATGCCAACTTGAGCATGCCCCAGCTCATTAGCAATGAGATTAAATTTACCAAGTTAAATTCTACTAAAACATGTTCGGTTACATTTCTCACAAAGCTCCTACCACAACAGAAAACCTTTTGAAAAGTTACGATAACCAGACTGAGCAAGAAACGAACACAGGATCAGACCAGATAATCGAACTGGGACCCCTCACGTCATAATTCATCCATCACGCAGACATCTCACAACTCACCAAAGACAATCCCTCCCATTAAACAAATACAATTCCCATTACACACAAGTATGCAAATATGAGTCGCTGAAATACCATAACTAATACTAACACCAACCTCTCAACACTTGCCTGAGGACCCCAAAAAACAACATTCACAGTTGCATCCACAGAAAACCACAAAATTCTCTCAATATAACCTGACAAATTCTTCACAAAACTACGAAACCCCCATAATATCACTTCTCACCATTCATCGCTGTTATCTTCATCCCATTTTAAGACAACTCAAATCGTGTAAGCACTATGTACATCCTGCACAAGAATCGAACCGGGCTGGACCCCCTAACCCAACCTGACCTATCTTATACAGTAGTTACTTCAGCGAAGCACACACTGGCATACTAGGTCACTCACAACGAAGAATACTTCAGGACTAAAATAAAATGACCTAACCTTACTCCTGAGAAAATAAACCAACAACCTATCTTAATTCCTACCCTCAAATCTAATTGCAAATCTGAATTTCCATAAACACACCAAACAGCAACACATCCCAGAACGTCCTCCTAATATAATAAAAAAAAATAACCAATAATAATGCCGCTAAATAAAATTTCCAGATGACCACTTCGCAACGCCCACTTCGACAACAAATACACGTTATCTCAAGAAGAAACAATTTTCAAAAATCCACACCAATGACTATACCAGTTTCAACGTCTTCACTTAATAATCCAAGAGGTGTAATTAGAAGCGGGTGAACTCGAATTTTAAATGTTGAACTACAACTCGCATATAGTATTGCATCTCAAACAGCTGACAGCTGGTCACATTATAATAAAGGATGACTTAGCACACCAAAGTGACGGTGGCTCAAATAATTGAAACTATATTTTAAATATTCCACGACGCAGCCAACCCAACTAAATCACAAAGCTTTACACAAACTCCTACCAAATTTAAATGTACTCAACAGCTGATCAAACCAGAATCGAACAGAAGCTAACAGTTGCCAACATAACTAATTGAAAATTCGTGAAGACAGAAACCACCATTACCAAAATTGAAATAAAAGATACCTACGAACAATTGACATGACGACAGCAGATGAAACCCAATTACCATAAGGAACTTTTATGAAATTATCAACGCAGCCTAACAACGACACACATCCACAACAGAAATATGTCACCAGCTTAACAATATTACTTACCCGAGCACCAAAGAGTTACTTTTGAATAGAAGATCACAATTCAACCACCACACGCATAACGTAAAATAACACCAAGTCTAACCTGACCTCAACGGAACTACTACTTACGATGAGATTACCAATATAAAATTCCTACTACACCATACGTTATGACAATAAAGCCCATCTTTAATTTCACACGAAGACCATAAATGACGACACACGAAATAACACATTGCCACGGAAGACATCAGCTGTTTTTCTCGAACAGGCAACTTACCATCAATAAAAATATATTTGCAGCACACAACCAAATTTAGAAATTAACTCGCAGATAATTTATCACTTCACATGTAGACAGATGACTTAACACACCAAAGTCAACGTGGACACATAACCGTTCACGTAACAACTTCTTTTTTTATGAAATAAGTTAACTACACTGACTTTAAAATAAAAATGAACTGGGACTTACTCAGCTGACCGACTCCACCTCCCGGAAACACTCGAACAGTCAAGGCATTTGTTATGGATAGTCGTACGCATGAAAATAAACAAACAAAACAAAATTAGAAACCAATAAAATAATGATACAGTAAATACATTCTATGGTTCTCGATAACTTATTAATTACCCACCTAACCAAATTTCAACTACCACCATGACAAAAACAAAAGTATTAACAAACCTAGACAACTTGACGATAAATTTTATGACAGAGGAATTTGACACCCCAAGATTTGCTGCAAGAAGACAATAAGTGAACCATGAGATACTGCTACATTTGTATTAGCTAACAATATCAGCCGAGAAGAACACCAACCATGCCTCTGCTACCATTCTGTACCCCCCTATCCCTGCATGTACTACTATTTACTATGCTACCTGAGGACGGATTGAGGAGAAGCGAGACTGGCTCGTTGGTGGAAGTTGGACCTAATCCCATGGCCCGGAAAGAAGAATTTCAGGGTATCCTCAACAAGGAATGATTATACCAAGTAAAAATCAAATATAATTTTCTAAGGAACGTTACAAATGAGGTTATGACCTGCGTGCCCTTAAAAAAACTAGGAACTAACAATATTCAGTCGTTGCCGTTAATAACATGGAAAAGAAGAATACACAATATCAGTGCAAGGGACACGAGACCTAACTGAAATGATATAAAATTAAATATATATGGATAACCATTTGGTTCAGGAAAACTTAATATCACAAGGAAATAAAATATCAAACACACATCCCTGCCGGCAGTACATAACTAACACAAACATAACCTAACCTAAACACGTACGAGAAATAATTTATAATCCACCGCTAAAACGGAATTGGATCTTTACACTAGACCTCCCTCGTTACTTATGTTAGCAGAATTACTTGGATGATATGCTGGCAAGAAGGAATGGTCCTCGGGAGGCACCATGTTAAACACTGGAACATGAGGTAGGCTTAATCTCCGCTAAATCGTGAATAAAAGCAAATAGAATTGAACACCAACGGAAACAGAGTTACTTGAATTATACATTGACAAGAAGGAATGGCCCGTAAGAGGTACCACGTTAAATTACGACCACGAGGTAGGCTTAACCTCAAAGGCGATTAACCAAATCGTGAATAACATCAACTATAATAGTTTACAAACTTATGTGAATAACTAAAAGGATGAATGCAACTAATTAAACAGGATGGCGGTTAACCTAAAAGGTTAATAATTAAAGTTAAGTATCTATTATGTTTTGAATAAAGCACATTATAGCTATTATGTTTTGAATAAAGGATATTATAGCACTTTAATATGCACACATCTCAATCAACAGCTTAACACAATGAACAAATTACAACTAACATCGTCACAGAGTAAAAGCATATATCCACTCCGACCAAGTTCCATAGAGGACATAAACTAGATACATAATAGTCTCCCCCACTTATATAAAAACAAATAAAAGGAACAATTCATATTCATTTGGGCACATAGTCTTGCAGATACTGAGGAGGTCGCCTGTCTCTGGCTGGTCTTCTTAAATAATTATCAGCAGGTGGTGGAAGGCTGTCTCGATCAGGGCGTTCATCTGGTTGCAGGATGGTCTGCCTTGTATCATCTGAAGTGTGGGTTGCAGGAGGAATATCCTCATTTTCTAGTCTTGACTGGGTTGGTGTTGGTATATTTGGAACACCACGCACTGGAGGATTTGTTGGAGCAAAAGTGACATGCTTATCTTTCTTTGGCACGAGAGTCGATAATAACTGGTCAACATGCCGCTTTAAAATTCGTCCCGAATCCAATTTCAGATCATAGTGACGCTGGCCGAGTTTAGTTTGTATAACACCGAACTGCCAAATATCACGGTTTTTCTGGTGAATCCGGACTTGCACTCTCTCTCCCACTTTGAAAGAGCGAACAGGGGGTGAGAAACTGGATGTAGTCAACCTCTTTTGGTTTGGAAGTAGAGCATCCAACCGGATACGTAGCCGACGTTTCAAATATAGCTCAGCTGGAGACTGTCCACATGCCAATGGCGTTGCTCTGTATTGAAACAAGATGTTCTGTAACTTAGTCGATAATGGTGCTGGGTCATTTACAGCAGCACGAAGTCGCCTCTTCAAAGTTTGGATGTTTCTCTCGGCTAGCCCATTGGTTGCTGGGTGCCCTGGTGCAATATATTTCTGAAAAATCCCTCTCTCCTTGCAATAGGATCTGAATACATCACTCGTGAAGATAGTGGCATTATCTGAAACAAGGACATTCGGGTACCCATGTACTGTAAAGATATTGACAAGCAGACTGATAGTAGTTGCAGTGAATGGAGCGTCTTTCACCATTCGTACTTCGACCCACATGGATTTCGCGTCAACACACATCAAGAAATGGTGGTTATCAAATGGCCCCGCATAATCAATGTATATGCGTTCCCAATTTTCTTCTGGTTCATCCCAGGGGTGTATTGGGCACTTTTAGTGGATTTCAACGAGTCTGCGCGCACTCTTCACAAGATTTGATAAGCTTCTCAATGTCTTTGTCTAATTGCGGCCTGTAGACATATCGTCTTGCTAACTGTTTTGTTTTCACAATGCCGAGGTGTGTTAAATGTAACTCTTCCAAAAATTTTCTTTGTAGTTTCTTTGGGATAACAATTCGGTCTTGACGGAATAGAATACCATTTTGAATTGTATATGGTTCATCCAAGGATTGAGTTTGAAGACGTTGCAGGGTGGCACTAAGTTCTGGGTCTAACATAGTCTCATCACGGATAGTTTCGTACGTAATGGCTTCACTTGACACTTGAAGAATTGTTTCAGCACAGAGTTGTGAAACTTCTGCATTTATTGATGTTTCAATGTTTGGCGAGGTAGATGCAACAGGGGCTCGGGATAGGCAATCAACATTTTCGTTATCTTTCCCTTTTTTCACTCTTACCGTGTAGTCAAACCCGGAGAGAAACGATGCATATCTTAGGAGCCTTGCGAATGTCATTTGTGGCAGGCCCTTGTTCTGGTGAAAAATACGAGACAGAGGTCTGTCACAAGAATGAAATTTCTTGCAAAAATATAGATGTAGAAGTGTGTTGTGGCGAAAATTATTGCCAGCGCATCCTGGTCAAGCTGACTGTAATTACATTCTGCTGGTGTTAGGGCACGAGATGCATAGGCGATGGGTCTTTCTTGGCCATCCATCTCATGACTTAATACTGCTCCAACACCAGTAGGACTGGCATCGGTTGCAAGATGATAGGCAGTGATGGGTTGAATGGGGTAAGAACACGTTCACTACGTAACTCGGACTTGAGATTCAAGAAAGCTGCTTCACAGGCTGCAGACCAGAAAAACCGTACACCTTTCCACAATAACTGCCGTAATGGGTGGGACTTCGTTGAAAAATTGGGAATGAACTTTGCATAATAAGTCACCATACCAAGGAAGCGTCTCACTTCTTCATTGTTTTTAGGGCGTGGCATTTGTGACACAGCTTGAACTTTCTCTGGTGACTTGCGGATTTCATTATATGATACAATATGCCCTAGGTAGTCTATGTTTTCCTTGAAAAATGAGCATTTGCTTTTGTTCAAATGCAGATTATTTTTTGAAAGCCGTTCTAGACAGGCTATTAAGTTCTTGGTGCACTCCTCCTTCGTTGTACCATGTATTATGATGTCATCAAAATAAGCTTCAGTTTTTGGAAGACCATGAAGGATCTGTGATAATATCCTATTAAATTCTGAGAGGGAAGTTTTGATGCCAAAACTCAGTCGGTGCATCCTGCAGGTTCCTTTGTGAGTGGATATAGTTTGAATCCTACTACCTTCTTCATCAACCTTCAGATGTAGATATGCCTTGTATAAGTCTAACTTGCAGAAAAATTTTGAGTTTCTAAGACTATGTAGAACATCATTAACTGGTCTTATGGGATGGTTTGCAGAAATCAACTTTGAATTTACTCCACATTTGTAGTCAACACATAACCTAACTCCCCCATCCGGTTTTGGGATAACAACAAGAGGCGATCCCCAATCACTTAAAGCTGTGGGAGAAATAACTCCTTCTGATTCCAATGAAGCGAGTTCCTTTTCAACGCATTCCCGAAGAGCAAAAGGGACATCACGTTCACGATTGAAGACAGGTTTCACCCCCTCTCTGAGTTGCAGTTTTACTTCTATATTGGGAACGCATCCAATTTTTTCTTTAAAGATTGTACTATACTGATGTAAAATATCCTGAATTGACTGCACTGAGTTGACAGATTCAGTGTGAAGTGATTGATTTGTGTCTTTGTCAATCTCCTTCAGATCAAGGCCCAGTCCCCTGATCCAAACACGACCAAGCAATGCGGCATGACCTTACGGAACTACAAAAAGATCTGCAACAATTTCTGTTCCTTTGTATGATAGTGTGACAACAATTTTTCCTCTGGGTTTGATAACATGATCAGAATATGATCGAAAACAGACATTTGTTGGCTGCAATGGCAAACCAAGGCCCAAGGTTGAACATTCGTTCTTTGGGATGAGTGAATATTTTGCTCCCGTGTCGACTTCAAATCTTTGTGATTTATTGTTGAGTTTAACAGTGATAAAGTATTTATCTGATTCTTGTCCTACTTCAAAGAGATCATCGATGCATTCCAGTTGTCCTATCCCGAAATTGGTTTCAGGGTGGTCATGCAAGTTGTCATCTATGTTCTCAGTTGCAATGTTGTGTGTATTTGACTGTTGAAGAATTGTAGTGATACAAACTCTTGCAACATGTCCCACTTTCCTACATGACCTACATTTAAGAGAGTTTCTGTTTGTGCGACAATCTCTTGACCTGTGGTTTGAATTTCCACAATTCAGGCATAATCCATCAATACCTAGTGCTCTTTAATTGACAGAACTACGGCGGCCCCTGGACTGTGAACGTGAGTGAGAGCCTGGGTTAGGCTGTTGAACAAAACGTGACTGAGTATCACTGCTATATTGATTCATACTTCGGTCATTATATGAACCTGTGGCTTTTGTTACTTTGTTTGTGTCCTCTAGAGTGTCTGACTGTGCAGTGAGCTGTTTTGACAGCTGATTACTCTCATACCGCGATGCTTCCAAGGCTATAGCCTTCTTCAGGAGATCATCAAATTTCGTGTCATTAGACTGGAGAAGTTTCTCTCTGATCCAATTATCTCGCAAGCCACGTATAAATTGTGCACGAAGAAACACATCCGCGATTGAAATTCTGGCGTCACATGTACACTGAATATAAAAGTCACAGTCTAGTAAGTGGCTTCTAAGAGTGGCAACAAATCCTGCAATATTTTGACTTTCTTTTTGATTGACGTTCAAAAAATAGTGTTGGGAAACTACGGTTGAGACTTGAGGTGACAGTATTTACTTGAAATGCTTTACTAGGTCATTATAACCGAGAGACTTGATTGGTTTATCAGGGCCTAAAAATGCAGAGAGATTGTTATAATGAATTGCCCCTATTGATGTACACAAGAGTTGAGCTTTCTTTGTTGGATCGGTGGCATTGTTGAAGTTTGCGTAGTTTTCAAATCGTTCTAAATACGACACAAACTTTTCCTTTTCAGAATCAAAATTTTCAAAAGGTCCCGATGTTAGTGGCTTGTGGGGTTGTGACGGACTGGTGAGCTTGATACCTTTCAAGTAACTTCTCTTGAGAATCAGTAAAAATGTTCAGTAATTGTTGAAACTGATTTGCGTCCATCTTGACGGAATTTCGAAATAATTTTAAAAATCACAGTTCAAATATAATAAAATGTTTCAAGATAACCGATTTAAAACACACTGGGTAGTGATCGATGACCGAATATTGTCCTGGGCTTGAGAAAGAAAAAAAAACCTTGCATAACCTCAAAGTTCGAACTGCGATAAATATTATTTTGAATGTGTGGCATGGAGGCACACGCAGCTGAATATACGATGAGTTGCTTAGGATCGTTTATAAGTACTCTGTGTACATTTCATGTCGATTTGCCTGATTCTTGATTTTACTCACGTGGCCGTTGAAACACACGACGTAAATACCGTACTTCATTGGTGTAGGCTATATCTGTACTGGAGAATCAAGTCCCAATTCCTCGTCGCCCACTATTATGTTTTGAATAAAGCACATTATAGCTATTATGTTTTGAATAAAGGATATTATAGCACTTTAATATGCACACACATCTCAATCAACATCTTAACACAATGAACAAATTACAACTAACATCGTCACAGAGTAAAAGCATATATCCACTCCGACCAAGTTCCATAGAGGACATAAACTAGATACATAATAGTATCAAAACACACGAGCTGAACTGATAACCGTCCGGCCGCCTCGGGGGCTACACAAAGAGTGACGCCGCCAAGCATGATGAGAAACAAAGACGAATCACAACCAAACAAACCCCGACCCCTGATTTATCTTAAAAACCAACAAAATACATTCCCCAAACTAATTACAATACAGATCACTTAATAAACCAAAATCTTAAGCCTAGTCTATTCGCGTCTTTAGTTAATTTTGCACGTGGTCAGATCTAAAGCGTGACCAACGGACGCGGCTTTTAAAACAAGTTTTGGCCTGCACGAGGCAAACAAAATATTTACGTAAATTAAACCAACAAGAACTTAAAATGCAACGGCGGCCGATACACATTACTAACAGAAAGCAAGTTATTACAAATGATACATAAAATTAGCACTTTTGAAAATACGGCCCGCGTTACTACGCAATTTAACTAAGTCAACTTTACATTCTGACCACGTAAACTAAACGGAATTAAAATAAAATGAAACAAGTTTACAAAGAATGAAATTTAAATGTTCATCAGTCCCGTGGCCGATCCACTTAAAATATAAATTATTGTTCACATGGCAGAGTCCTCGGGAGAACCCGAGGCCGCCTGGTCGGCGTCTCCCGTAGAAATTTTCACATCCACCTACCTCAGTTGCTGGCGATGAAAGACCCAGTCCTTCATGCCTAACTCACAGAGCTAGGATCCTCCATATTGGCCAATCCATGCCTACCACTACAAATTGTCACAGATTAAAACAATGGCCATATGCCAATGGAAGTTTGGAGTCCTCTTAAGTTGGTACCTTGGAGTTATAACAGTTGCTACTAGAACACTAGCGCCAATGTTTCTGATCACAACCAGCACCTTGGAAATTTCCACGATGACATGGCCTATAGGGTGCCACAAAAGTTTGGTCACTACTGCAACATGTTGTAGAATTTGAGTTATCACACAGAAAGTCACATTTGGGGGAGATGGGAAGTTGTTGGATCTTTATTTCAGATGTTTCCAGGGGGTTTATTTTAGGATAGCCCCCAATTTGCCAGGCTTGATTGTACCAACGGTACAGTTCCCACCGAACTCTATTATTTATAGAGGTGGATTGTAGGGTCTGAAACGAGGCGTGATTTTGCCTCTAATGTTATACTCTCTGCGTCGCTTATTGTATGTGAGTATTTGGATCTTTACGATGGTTTACCAAGGTATGATTGTTTTTACTTTGTACGTTATGCTTTCTTTCTGTTTATAGATTTTTATTTTGTTGAATTCTTCTGTTTGCAAATATTTAACTGATTTTTGTCGTGTTTTACCACTATGTGTAACCTAAATTCACAGACTACTGTGACGTATTCTGCCGACTCTCGTATTCGTTTATTAAGTTTGCCTTATAAATCTCACTGGTCAATTGTGCTAACATATTTGAATAAAATTGGTAGTTCTTCTTTCACAGCCAAGGAAACCTAGCACAAGACACAGCGTGAACCTATAAATGTATCTGAATTTTAATTGCTTGGCCATGATTGCTAATATACAATGTTTTTGTATGCCTTCATATGGAAGTGAAAGGCTGTTGAGCGTTTACCTCTCGCAGTTAAGTACCGCAGGTGCACATGATAAGAATTTAGGTAGCGCGCCATTCGCTACTCCTTTCTGGGTCCCCAAATTGACAACAAGATCTCGCTGATTACCCATCTCGGTGTTGCTAGACGGAACCCCTCACAAGACACGGCATAAACTTAGAAATATTGATGTGCTTAAATTTTTTTTGTTATTATTACTTGAAATGATTACAGTTTGTTTTGTTACTTTTACTCCTAATCATGGCATGATACGTAGTTCGCACAATATCACTTACTGTGGATATGACAATTGCTACCATGTTTGATGTATTTTTAGCATACTATTATTCATTTTTAAGTGTACAGTAGTATGAGGACGTTAAACGACGGGTGTTTAATATTTGAGAAAGGTTATTGAAATTTTACTACATAGAAGCCACCGTGGTTTTGGCGGCAGCACGCCGGCCTCTCACCGCTGGGTCTGTGGTTCAAATACCGGTCACTCTATGTGAGATTTGTGCTGGACAAAGCGGAGGCAGGCAGGTTTCTCTCCGGGTGCTCCGGTTTTCCCTGTCACAATTCATTCCTGCAACATGCTCCACTATAAAATCATTTCATCTGTCATTCATTTAATCATTGCCCCAGGTGAGTGCAACAGCCTTCGGCATCCGGCACAGTTCATATCCTCGCTGCTAAATAGGGATTTCATTCATTCCATTCCCTGACCCTGTCGGTCGACTGGAAACTGGCTGTGGAATTTCATGTTCACTACATAGAAGCTGATGTTTATTTCCAGTATATAGACGAACTTTCCTGCCTCTGATTAATAATTAGGTGAGTGAAGATGCTTGTAGTCTACACAACATAGTAGTGAAAAGGGAAAGAAGCTTGTAGTTGACATGAACTTTATTCACGCGACAATGAGGCACTAGGCCTCTTTTCTTACGTGGATTCTCAACCACAGTACATGATAATTCAGTGCGAAACCTTCCATGCTCTAGCTGGGAATTAAACTCCGTCTGCCTGGTGAGTAGCAAGCAGCGAGACTACAGCACAAACTCGGCCCCTTCTTAGTAGTGTAATAATTAGGGCTCGGATTTTTAGGTCCTAAAAATCGGGAAAATATTTATTTTTATGTATTAAAAATACCTAAAAATGCTACAAAAAAGTAAAAATATTTAATTATAATTAAGTTTATTAATGTGAATATAAACAATATGCAGTACTCACGAATGCAATTTATTCTATGTCTCACTGGCAGCCGAAGCATTACAATACACAACGAGATACATCTTCAGGTTGTCCACCACAAATAACCGACGATTATTGCGAAACACTTATTCTAAAGGCGCGAAACTGCGGCAATTTGCTTCTTGCCCTTGAGGTGTTGTGTAACTTGAGATCGCTGTTCAGCCTTGATTGCTTTCCCACGTGGTTGGCAGAACACCCCCCATCAGAAGTAAAATTATCTTTAAATTCTGCAACAGACGATAACTTTTAGTTGTTTTTACTTTAGGCATCGTAGAACTGCCTTACACTTCACAGTGCCAAAATGAACTGCATGTGAATGACACTGGTTCCAGGTAGATGGAGGAGGGGGCTGTAGCACGTGGTGCAAAATGGATATGGACAAGGAAATCCCCGGCTTCCACAGTGAGTGGCACGGGCCGCCCTGTATGAAGGTTATATATCTCACAGGTCCTTCCCCCGTTGAAGTAACACAGAACAAAAATGCAATAAACTGAAAGGCATACTGACTTTAAAAATGTAAAATGTTTTGTCTTTTTATGTGCTAATAAGTGAAAAGCAGGAATTTATGTGTTTACAGAAAAAATGCTTAAAATATGTATTTACATAAAAAAAATATTTATTTACCTAAAAATCCGAGCCCTAGTAATAATGATAACAATAAAAAAAAGTGAATATTATTTTCAATAAAAATCAAAATTGTAAGTCAAATGTTATTTGCCAACCACATAAAGAACTAAACGACAAAAGGTTGGTTGGTTGGTTCTTAAGTTTAGGGTCTGCGACAACGCGGTCATGTAGCCCCGTGTACTTTGGGTGTGTGTAGAATCTGTCTGATAACCGGTGTTAATTGTGATGACTGTATTAGTGTGTGTTATCTGTGTTTTATTTTATTTTAATTCAAGTAAGGACTGCAGACTTTTGAATTTTTCAAATAGTCCCTACTTTTGCCGCCAAACGCCACTGTCAACGACTACTAGTTCAGAACTTAGCTACCAGACGCCACCGCAGTCGGCTCTTGGTAACGAACGTAGGAACCTAAGAGCGTTGTTTACATTCTTAACTTATACAATTTAGCTTCACACAGTTGTAATTAGTGGAAGATTCTTTAACATGCCATAAATCTATGACATGGGACCGCCGGCTTTATTTCCCCTCCGAAGGAAGGCATACTGAGGGATTTTTAACGCTCTTAAAAAATCCGACGACTTCGGCCGGATTTTAACCCGCGATCTTGGGCATAGAAGCTCAGCATGGTACCAACTACGCCACCGAAGCCGCCTTAAACGACAAAAGAACATAAAAAAGTTATTTCACGTTAATCTAGCATTGTATATGTGCGTTATGTATGAGTAGTTCTTATTTAAAGATGGACATATAGATTCTTAGATGATATTTAGTATGTTTTTTTATTTTTTGGTATTCCTTTTTCCCTAATCAAATGCGTACATTATTATGAGGCTGGGATTCCAAGCGTTTATCCTCGGACTACCTTTATCCTCTTGAAATGTTGCTGTTCGAAAAAACCCTGAAGCCTAATGCAATTAAGAAAAAGAAATTCATTGGCCCTTAAAATGTATTTGTTAGGATAATAAAGCATACAATGATTAAAGTAGGCTCCTTAAATATTCAGTTATATTAGCGAAATTTCAGGCTTTTATCTATAAGCTACGAGCAGTATAGAGCCGTCTAACCCACTGATTTAACAACTTCAACACAATTTGTGATCACATAAAAAGCACGCTCAAGGACTTTGAGTGGCAATAATATTGCTCATTATAATAACGACCTACCTCCGGGTTGCACACAATACGACAATGCGAGCAAAGGTGCGATCTCTTAATATCCAATTGTGATCCCGAGCAACGCCGGGCATAACAGCAAGTTATATTAAATTTATTTATTTATTTATTTATTTATTTATTTACTAATTTATGACATCACAACTCCACCAAGTACTTTCGGACATTACTGTGATGTTATTTATTTATTTATTTATGTATTTAAAACAGGTTCCTATTATCTGTGATACTTGGTACGCTATATGCTTATAAAAATGTCAATCCAATGGCTTCTAATTTATTTCATTTCTATTGTTTACATAACCACAAGATGGTGGCTATGCGAAATTTTAAAATCTCGTTTTTATTTCTTGTGTCCTAATCATGCGATTGAAGATTGAATAATACACCTACATAATACTCTTCATGTAATAGTACATAACCCTAAGGCCTACATAACTTATATAAAAACCCAACATGGTGACCATACGAAATATTAAGACGGTTCTCAATATCTACGAATCTATTACAGCAATCAAACTGAAATGTTGTACGTTGATAGAGGCAATTAACCTAAGTATGATATATGAAGATAGGCTATATAGTTATTCACGAAACTACTTGTTATTGATTTCTTGTGTCGAGCACAGTGTACATCCAACCATTTTGGAACAGTCATTCGTTTCTCATCTCGGAAAGTCTGTAGTCTTGTAGTAAGTAGTAGACCCATCTCTTCGAAGTTTTTGACATTATTTTTATATTTTTATTATTATTCTTAATTACTTTGTGCATGCGCTTACACAATCTCAGTATATTTGCTGGAAAGTAAACATTTGAAATCTCAGTATCAAGTACATCATAAGGAGCAAATTCTTCAATATCTCAGCGTTTGCATTCTGCAGTATTACTCTTCTCCCTCACTCTTTCAGGCCTGATCCCAAAGGCAATCTTACTATGTGACACGTCGAAAATATGACTATTCTCTGCATAAGCTTAGCCTATTGTTCTTCTTCTTATTATCTTCAGATGGGCCAGCTAAGGACCACGACGTTCACCTTTTCGGCTTGGCGAGAGACTTGATGTTGCCCAATATTCACGCATTCTCTGACTATTTTTCTCCATTCTCTCTTTTGTCCAGACGGAGTCGGTTATCTTACAGAGTGGTCTGTTCTGAAACCTTTTTTGTTTACGTATCTGTCTGAGATGTGATCGGCTTCTACTATCACTTTCCTTCATCTTCATTTCCTGGATTTCCTTGTTAACTTCTGATAGCCACGGTGTCACGCTCTTTCTATTCTCCCAGTAGTTGAGAAGCCGGTTGGTTAGTCTTGTTGGCTTCATCCTTGAGACATGTCCGTAGAAAGCCAGACGTCTCTTCCTGGCCACGTTTGTGATCTTCTCAGTATATCTATATAGCACCTGATTTGGTTTTCTTCTGTACTCGTCATCTATTTTGACTGGCCCCAGTATCATTCTCAGGTCTTTCCTCTCCTGGATCTCCAGTTTGTTCATCAAACCTTTCCTGCTCAGTACCAAACTCTGTAGCATACAGAGCTTCTGCTTGAATAACTGCGGAGTAGTGTTTCAATTTGGTGTTGCGAGAGAAACACTTCTTGTTATAAACATTCTTCGTCAGTTGATATCCCTGTTCTAGCTTGTTAATCCAGGTTGTTAGTGCTGTCCCTTCTGATAGATTTGACCCAGTTCCAACTGTAGTTTACTGGTACTCTCACAGATGTTGGTGAAATATTTTGTCTCTTCTAGTGACAACTGCAATCCCACTCTGGCAGCCTGGTGTTGGTGTGTGTTGAGTTGTTTTACTGCTTCTTCTACTGAACTTGCCAGGAGTGCCAGGTCATCTGCGAACGCTAAACAGTCTACAAGCAAATCCTTTCGTTTATGTCCCAAGTAAATCCCGGTCGGTACATTTTGTTCTTCCATTTCTTTTCTCCCCTCTCTGACCAGTGCGCAGTTAAAGAGAGGAGGTGAAAGCCCATCTCCCTGTCTAACTCCTGTCTTTATCTCATAAATTTCCAAAAGTGTTCCTCTGAACTTCACTCGCGAACTGGTGTTAATCAGGGTTTTGAATAAGGCTGTGTGTTTTCTGGTCTAGGCCCATTTCCTGTAGAATTCTCATAAGTGCAGATCTGTCCACTGAATCATATGCTTTTTTTAAGTCAACGAAAATAACTATTTACATTTTGCCTGCTAATTTAACCTGCCAGATTCCAAGTTGAGAGTCTGCTCAGCGCACGAACGTCCTTTTCTAAAACCAGCCTG
Organism: Meconema thalassinum; assembly: GCA_946902985.2. Taxonomy (NCBI): domain Eukaryota; kingdom Metazoa; phylum Arthropoda; class Insecta; order Orthoptera; family Tettigoniidae; genus Meconema; species Meconema thalassinum. The sequence continues at coordinate 457,602,033 of OX336388.2, forward strand.
ATATTCTACGAATTGTGGATCTGTTCAATAAGGCCTTAGATAGTATCGTATCTTGTATGTGACTGGTATCAAGGAGATCCCTCTATATTTGTTGGTGTCGATCAAGTTCCTCTTCTTGTGTAAGGGGTGAATGAAAGCTGATGTCCAGTCATCTGGAAGGCTCTCTGTCTCTCAAACGTGCCGTAGGATCTCGGTCAACTTCTGATTGCTTTGTCACCAGCCTGCTTCCACAGTTCGGCAACTATTGAGTCTTTCCCCGGTACTTTGTTATTTTTCAGAGACTGAATTATGATTTTCACTTCTGCTATTGTCGGAGGGTGAGAGTTTGGCCCTATCTTGATAGATAAAGGAGGTCTTAGGGGTCTCGCAGTTGAGAACATTTCCAAAATGCATGTCCAATACGTGGCAGTTGCTCTTGCCGTTATAAGCTAGTTTCCCATCTGGTCCTCTGAAGTGTAGGCTGGGTGGGGTATATTTTCCGAGGTTTCGCTTGAACGTTTGGTAAAAATTTCAGGAGTTATTTCTCTTCATCCAGTTGTGTCAATTGGTCCTGAGTGTGTTGCCGTTTAACCTGTCTGATTGTTTTGGCAGTTAGCCGACGATGTTCTATTAACTTATCTCTGTTTATTTGGGACTTCTGTGAGCTCCATCGTAGCCAAACTGTTTGTCTCTGTGCAATCGCTTGGTCGCAGGTGCTTTTCCACCACGCATGCTTCTTCTGTTTCATTAACTTCTGTGGCAATTTTCACTAGGTTATTCCGTAGTTGGTTCCAGTTGCTCCACTCATGATCCAGTGCCTGCATTTTCTCTGAAAGCACATTGCATGTTTTCAGTTTTTCCAAATCAAACTTAGTGAGTTTATTATTATTACAAGGGGCGTACTATATTTTTCTACCCAAATGTCTACCCTTCGTATTATTATTATTGTTATTAATATTATCAAAATAGTCTGCCAAAGGTAACCATGGTAAGTTTGTTATAGTTGTTGTTGTGGTATTTGTTAATTCGTGATAGGGGCTTGATACATCTTTGATCATCAGCTCCGTGTACTTGGCTGTGTGATGATCTTTTCTCTTAAAGTGTGCTTCTTCGGTGACTTGAGTAGTGTGTATAGCTTTAAATTTTTTATTAGGGTCGGCAGGGGGTAGATGCCACAGGATTGGAAATCGTGTGCAAAGAGTGTGCAATACTCCAGGCAATAGCTGCTGTCAGCGCTGGGATTCGAACCTCCTATCTCGGGACTTGCTGCAGCACCCTACCGCGGTCTTGGGGTTCCCTGGTAAGTACATGGGTTGATGACTACGATAGCCCTAGCCCCTAAATAAAACAAGAAGAACAGATGAACTAAGCTATGTGTAGAGCCCTGCGCGGATAAACAAAACGGTATCCGCATCCGCACGACTTTTATCCGCATCCGCCCCGCATCCGAACGACTTTTATCCGCATCCGCCCCGCATCCGAACGACTTTTATCCGCATCCGTCCCGCATCCGAACGACTTTTATCTGAATCCGCCCCGCATCCGAACGACTTTTATCCGCATCCGCCCCGCATCCGAACGACTTTTATCTGCATCCGCCCCACATCCGAACAACTTTTATCCGCATCCGCCCCGCATCCGAACGACTTTTATCTGCATCCGCCCCACATCCGAACATCTTTTATCCTCATCCGCCCCGCATCCGAACGACTTTTATCCGCATCTGCCCCGCATCCGAACGACTTTTATCCGCCTCCGCCCCGCATCTGAACGACTTTTAAATGCATCCGCCCCGTATCCGCACGACTTTTATCTGCATCCGCCTCGCAACCGCACGACTTTTATCCTCATCCGCACGACTTTTATCCGCATACGGCCCGCATCTGCACGACTTTCATCCGCATAGCCTACGCCGCGCATCCGCACGACTTTTATCCGCATCCGTACAACTTTTATCCGCATACGCCCCGCATCCGCACGACATTTATCCGTATCCGCCCCACATCCTCATGACTTTTATCCGCATCCGCACGACTTTTATCCACATACGCCCCATATCCGCACGACTTTTATCCGCATCCACACGTTTATTATCGGAATTTACTGGCATTAGAATAATATTTTAAATTAGACAAATTATTAAAGCAACACATTTAGACATTTGAGGAGAATGTTCCACAGCCAGAATTGCAAACGCTTTTCAGCTCAGAGTGTTAATTATGCTTAATGACATAATTTGAATGATATAAGCTCAAATCATCACCTTACAATTGTAATGAAAAATAAAATAAAAGAAAGATATGTGTCACAACATCCGGATCCTAGTAATGATATTCAACAAGTTCTGATTGTAAACCAAAACTATCCGCAAATTTACTCCAAATATTATCCGCAGCTTATCCACTATCCGCACAGCCATGCAAACTATATCCGCATGGCGAAAAGGCGTGTAGGGCTTTAGCTATGTTGTGTGTCCTTATCTGTGAAAGTGCCAGCACGCAGATTCGTGATTCCAACATTACATTGGTAGATGAGGATGGGATGGGAGACGACAGGCTGCTGACGTCACGTTTTATTTCATTGAGAGCACGAGCGGCAAGTCAAGGGCGAGCGGGACAAAAATCAATGTTGTCCGTGGTTCATGGGACCCCTTGCGATAAGAGCGTGTGACTCACATCCCGCGGGAAACAACACATCATGTCTATCAATATACACTACACTGCACTTATCTCGAGGAAAAGGTCGAATTTTATCTTTCTGGGAACTAGCGCACTTCCAACATCAACAGAATACAATTAGGACGCTCAATACATTTTGCTAAAGAGTACAAAATACTTTTCCATGGGGGGGGGAAGGTAATATATTTCATTTCATTACCTACCTGTCACTAGGTGATGATGAGAAGTACCTCCCCCAATTTTCCTTTGAGTCGCCTCCGTAGCGTAGCGGCCAGCATGGTCAGCTGCCACCCCGGAGGTCCTGGGTTTCATTCCCGGCTCTGCCACGAAATTTAGAAAGTGGTATAAGGACTGGAACAGGGTCTACTCACCCTCGGGTGGTCCAAATGAGTAGAAGGGGTTCGAGTCCCACCTCAGCCATCCTCGAAGTGGTTTTCCGTGGTTTCCCACTTCGTCTTCGGGCAAATGTCGGGATGGTACTAACTGTAAGGCCACGGCCACCTCCTTCCCGCTTCCTTGCCTATCCATCCCAATCCACCCCTCCCTTCCCATCCCTCATGAGACCCCTGTTCGCTCTGCAGGCGAGACCGCCCTAGCGAGGTGCTTATCACACCTCCCAGTTTTATCCACTCCGACCAGATGTTCCCAGCTCCAGGACACTGCCCGCAGAGGCGGTAGTGGTGAGTTTCCTTGCTGAGTCCGTGGAAAACACCAACCTGGAGGGTAAAATCGATTCAAAAAATGAAATAAATCATTTTATTTCTTGCTTGCTTCGTGATATTCATACTGTATTTGGTTCCTCTGAAACCGTTGAGTACATTTTTTTTAGTTCTGAGTTTTTGTCCACTCTTCTTTGTTAATCATCGTCATAATGTTCATTTCTTAAAAGCAGGTAAAAAGTAATTGTATCACCATGTATCGACGAAAATAAAAATCAAGCAGTTCATTAAAATGACAATGTTAATCCAGTTCGCCGATTTTCATAATAACTGGAGATATTTTCAAATAATGCCAAATTAGTAAGTTAAATAAAACTGTGGATTTATCCCTACATCTAAATCAGTTAACTAACTTCAATTTATGAAACAAACTGGTGTGACAATGAACAATGGAAATATTCTCGGGATTCCAGGGGGGGCGTCCTTGCCCCACCTTGCGGGCGCCCATGCAAAAGAGTGATAAATGCTTCACTGTGTTTTACACACCAATATTTCCTGTGCAGAGAACAGAATTACCAACTGTAAAGACATGCCCCTATGAGCACACACTATCTGTTCTTCTACTTCTTCTTATTATTATTCCTTAGGGTTTATCCCGCCTAGCTGCTGGGTCCGCTATAAGCACAGACTATCTGTTGTTTTCAATATAAGCATAATTCAGAAGTTCTCTTGTTATTATAAGATCAGAAAGCATCGTCGAAAGAATGCTCGTTTAAATATATTCTCGCTTTCTTTTAAATGATATTGTAACACTTTTTCCTGCATTCATGTATTGCAATACAGTATAAGAGAGACTATAATGTGTCCAATGCATCATCAGAAATGCACTTCAATTGTTTATTTGTATTCTTCGAATGTATTATAATTTAGCTTCTGTGTAGTTATCAGTCGTCATCTATGTAAAGAACTTGTGCTGTTCCCCACGGCAGAACTCCGCTCTCGGGAATCGTTTGCCAACTTACTAACTAACTAACTAACTAACTAACTAACTAACTAAATAAATAAATAAATAACGAAATAAATAAACAAATAAATAGATAAATAGATAAATAGATAAATAGATAAATAGATAAATAGATAAATAGATAAATAGATAAATAGATAAGTAGGATGACGAAATTCTGGGAGAAGAGAAAGGAACTAACCAGCAAATCAATTGCTTCCTGTGGTCCACAGTAGGCCAAATTCGAAGAAAGAAGAATAAATAAATAAATACATAAATAAATGTATGGGAACATTGTGGACAGAACAAATGAAACAGAAACACAGTCAATGGATGAAGGGACTTTGGGATGAGAGGAGGAAGAAGGGAAAGAAGCGAAAATTGTGTCATTGTGAGATTTTCAAGTTCAAACACTGTCCATAAGGCCAAAAATGATGTAATAATAATAATAATAATAAATATATAAGTGAATAAATAACTTCTCATTATATTATTATTAGGCTTTTTTATTATTTAAACATCCACCCTAAAATTATGAAGATAATACAATTTTTAATATCACTTTCATGGGGATTGCGACCACGATGATTGAAACTCTTAAAATTAAACCACAATTTGTGTATGCTATTTTAGATAGAATGAGAATCGTTTCAAATATTCTGCAGGGGCATGACGATAGAGACATTAGCAGCAAACAATTTTTGTTCTGTAAGTATGTGATGCGATACAGAACTGAAGATATTTAACCAGCCTTGGTTGGTTGGTTGGTTGGTTGTTAAGTTTAGGGGCTGCGACAACGCGGCCATGTAGCCCCGTTTTAACCAGCCTCGATAGGCATACACACCAAGGTGCGTATCGGTATGGGAGATGCAGGAGTAACTCGGGAATTACTTGGAGTGGTCATGAGCAAATATATACCTAAAAGTGAAGACATTTCTCCTTTGCATAGTAACTTAAGCCGGGTGAATTATAATTAACCAGGGGAAGCTTTTAATCTGTTCCACCAACTTAAGCGAATCACATTCCCACAAACACAAGCGTATCATGGAGAAGTGTTTCTGCAATTTCAGGCACTGGAATATATGACAGAAAGTGATTAAAACTTTCGGTATGGAAGCCTCATATATCTCATTGAAAAGCTAATTTGGGTTCTGGAATTATTATTAGTAAATTATTATTATTATTATTATTATTAATAATAATAATAATAATATTGTTATTATTATAATAATACGTCTTTCAAAATAAATATATTTATCAACTTTACGCTCAGGAATGAGAACATCTGTGCTAATAATTGAAGTGATGTATTCAATGTATTGTCAAAAATGATTGTATTTCCTTACATATCTGTTCCATATCAGTAGGACACCATTTAATTATTTCAAATGAAAATATTATTATTGTTATTATTATTATTATACTTCTTCTTCTTCTTTTCGTTTTGGCCATCTCAGGAACACGAGGCTCGCTTTAACTCCTTACATGGGTCATCTGTTTCTTCTTAGCCCAGAAGGCTTTCATTTTCCGGCTACGAGCAGACTTCCTCTCCTGTCCACTTCGGTCTTGTCGTTCCTGTGGTCTTCCTGCTGGTAACGGTTACTGGGAATACCCCTTGAAGAATGAGCTGACGGAATTTGGTTGGATCATGTGAGGTGTTGGGAGAAATTTGAAGCTGCTCCAGGTCTGATTTCACTGTGGTGATCCATTTGTTCTTGGAGGCTTTGCTTCTACCTGTCGAGGTGAAAATCCTGTTTGTGAGTCTGCAGGGGTTCATGCGAGTTAGATGACCATAAAAGGTTAGTCGCCTTTTCCTTATCGATGTAATTATGTCCTCTTGGAGATGGAACAGCTCATAATTGTGTCTGATCCTATAGGTGCCATCCATTTCTCGTATTGGTCTTAGCATTCACCTTAGGATTTTTTGTTCATTGAGCTCAATCCTCTTTAGTGGACCCTTCCTGTTCAGCAAGGGGCATTCAGAGGCATAGAGTGCGGAGGGCCTTACTACTGAGTTATAATGTTTGAGCTTAAGATTCTTGGAAAGGTACTTGGAGATGTAAATGCTCTTGCCTGAGTGATAGACCCTCCACTTGACAGACCTGGTATTTACAGTCAAGTTCCCGCTTTCGCTTTTTGAAATCCACTTTCTTAATTACTTTACTGCAGGATACTTACGAATTATTATGAGACAATATTTGATGTAATTCACAACAATGGCCCATTTTAGAGCCTTGTTACCTTGGTAACCATTTACCCTTTTACACTTTTGAATAACTATCAATTTAGGAAATTCTTGAGAATATTTTATTGACACTAATGTTTCATGTTGGTAGCACTGTTTTTTGAAATTTAAAATTACACTTGGAGATGCTAGAAGAAATATTGAAATTTTTAATGAGTTCGTACTATCAAGCGACCGATAGGCGTACTGATTTTCATTAATAGTAAGAAATATGTTCTTATAGCAACATAAGGTACTAGCCGGCCCGTGCGAGAAATCTCGCATGTTCATAAACCACACTTTCCCCAATTGGTTTATTATGAGACTTAAGGAGAAAGGTTGTTATGTTTTTATTTCAACCAAATTATTATAGAACACTGTTTACATTTCAGTTAGAATTCCAAGTTCTACGTTCCCTAACTTAAGTAGGCAATCCCTGAAAATTGGATCATCAAAACACTCACCGGTTATTCGATATTTATGAAATTATACGATGTATACTATTATAAATGTGAAGTGGACAGCAATTATGGAGAGTATTTTCCTACAGAAACAGTATTTGCAAATCACACACTTCCTACATTTCTTTAATATCATTGTTTAAAGAAATTATAGATATTTATGAAATTAGGGTGCAATTTGTCACTGCTAATGTCTATTCTCTTTCATTTGAATGCTCATTTGTCACGATCGGTCGCTTGTGAGTGCTACAGGAGGGATCTATACTACTGAAATAATAAATAATAGCGGACCCGTGCGAGAAATCTCGCAAGTTCATAAACCACACTTTCCCCAATAGTTTTATAATGAGAGACTTAATGAGAAAGGTTGTTATGTTTTTATTTCATCCAAATGATTATAGAACACTATTTACATTTCAGTTAGAATTCCAAATTCTACGTTATTAACTTAAGAAGGCAATCACTGAAAATCGGATCAACATAACACTCACCGGTTATTCGATATTTTATGAAATTATACAATTTAAGTGAATTTTACTGTTGATTTACTGTTTCTGAAATCCATGCAGAATGTTAAAATGACATGAAACATGCGTCACAGCGGCCAAAATGTGAAGGGGACAGCAATTATGGAGCGTATTTTCCTGCAGCAACAGTATCTGCAAATCGCACACTTTGTACTTTTTTTTAAGTCAAGTTTTAAAGATATTATAGATATTTATGAAATTGGAGTGCAATTCGTCACTGCTAATGTCTATTTTCTTTCATTTGAATGCTCATTTGTCATGAACGGTCGCTTGTGAGTGCCGCAGGAGGGATCTATACTACTGAAATAATATATACTAGAGGACTCGTGCGAGAAATCTTGCATGTTCATAAGCCACACATTCCCCAATAGGCCTAGGTTTATAATAAGAGACTTAAGGAGAAAGGTTCTTTTGTTTTTATTTGAACCAAATGATTATAGAACACTATTTACGTTTCAGGCGTCCCTAGGCCAAAATGCGAACTGAACAGCAATGATCTCACGTATTTTCGTACGGCAACAGTATTTGCTAATCGCACACTCCTTACAAAAATTGATATTTATGAAATTAGAATCCAATTCGTCACTGCTAATCTCATTTGTGTGCTGGGTCCATTGATTGACAGCTTAGCCGTAACACTCACCAGTTATTCGATATTTATGAAATTATACGATTTGAGTACTCATTCCTTTAAATTACTGTTTCTAAAATCCATGAAAAATGATAAAGGAAAGACCTCAGAATGTAAAAATTACATGAAACAGGCGTCACACGGCCGAAATGTGTAGTGGACAACAATTGTGGAGCGTATCTTCCTGCAGCAACAGTATCTTCAAATCGCACACTTCGTACAGTTTTTTAAAAGTCATCTTTTAATGAAAATATAGATATTTATGAAATTAGAGTGCAATGCGTCACTGGTAGTATATATTCTTCTTCATTTGAATGCTCATTTGTCACGATCGGTCGCTTGTGAGCGTCGCAGGAGGGATCTATACTACTGAAATAATATAAATTATGATGATGATGATGATGATATGATGAAGATGTCTGTACTTAACTAGGATGCATGTGTCTAGTTGACGAATACTTGTTGCCATGGTAATCACTGGATATCCGTACTGGTTCTTTCTTCTTTTTCTTCTTTCTCTTCTTCTTAAGACCTCGTCTCCGAACGGAGGTTGACGATGCACAAAGCTAGCTGTGATCTTGACATTGCTGCATGAAAAGCCTCTTTTGTTGTGTTACAATGCCATCTTCGGATATCCTTCTAGCACGAGTTTTTTCGTCTTCCAATATAGGCTACCTTTTTCCATGAATTTTCCCTTCAATAATTAGTTTTAATAACTGGTATTTTCACCTCTCATAACATGTCCCAAGTATCTTGTTTTTCGTTGTTTTATTATAAGCAGTTTTCTTTGCTTTTCCATCCGACGAAGGACCTCGTTATTCGAAACTTCCAGTATCCATGATATACGTCGGATACGTCTGTACAGATACATTTCAAATGCCTCAATTTGTTTCTCAGTCTTTGGGTGCAAAGTCCAACTTTATACCCGTAAAGGAGGACATAGAAAATGCAGCAACGGATCATTCAGATTCTCAGCTTGCCACGGTGGGTGAGTGGTTAACGTGTCAGTCTACTGACCCCAAGTTTGCAGGTTCGCTCCTGGTCGTGGTAAGTGATTTTTGAAAGACGGAAAAAATTACGACACCATGTCTTACGATGTTGGCATGTCAAAGAACCCATTTGAATTCAGTAGGCCGTGTTCATAATGGCAAAATGAAACTCGGGAGTTTCCGCCAACACGAATTTCCTCATTTCTCTACTAGAAAGGGCTATAGTGTTCATGGAGCTTAGATATACAACCAACCTCCTTGAATTTCATAGTGCTTCAAGAAACAACGAAATTCGACATGCAAGCTACCCTTTGGGTGTCAAATAACAAAGCTTGCACCCGGCACCTGAGGCCATACGATATTATTATTAATATTATTATTATGCAGATTCTCAGTGGTAAGCCGAGGTCTGATCGTATGAAGAATTTTCTCATGTCGATGAATTGTTTCCGGGCCTGTTCAATTCTAGATCTTATCTCTCTCGTAGAGTCACATCACATTGACTGTCCAAAATAGTGCATAAGTGAAGGAGGATATCTGCTCAACTGCTTTTCCTTCTATTGTGAGGTTTATTTGGATGTTCCTTTTAGAGAATACCATAATCTCGGTCTTGGAAGTGTAAAGGCGGCTACACACGTTACGATATAACTGTGCGATTTAACTGCAACGATGAACTGCACAGTAAAACTGAAAGCCCTATAGCATCCAAATGTACAGATAACTCCGTCGATCAACAGTACCCATCAGATATTCATGGCAAGATGACGACGACGTACTAGCGATGTTGGACCTATGTGTGTGGTCTAAAGATTGGCTTCTACAGAGAAAGCAATATTCACACGTAAATTTATTAAATGAATTACGTTTCTTACCGAAAGATTGGCACAATTATTATTTAATAATGGATGAGGAGACTTACGTACACCTTCAATCATTGATTACTCCGTTTATAGCATTCAATGAAAGCTTCCAAGTGCTCGCGATATCCACTTTGATCTTCCTGAGACATGTTGCAATAACTTGTACAGGCCGGATGTTTGTTTTAGACGAGTGGAAAATCTTAATGGAAGCCTGGAGGCGAGTTACTGCAGTACCTGTGTTGTTATCAGCTGCCCCAAGCGGTCCGATGATTAACAAAGCTGTCTCACACTCCTACTGAAGTACATTCATTGGCAAATATAATGACGTTCTGCTCGTAAATACGTAACGTGTACTTCCGCGTCACACAATACTTCGACGTTGACTGTACTGTCTGCAAGTCGGTGTCGCCACGTGCTCAAGTCTGGAATTCCATTACATCAGGTCGGTGGTGACAAATGTGAAGCGATAGGGTGAGAAGGTGACTGTGTACAGGCTCACCCGCAGGCTTCAAGGTCAAGGGCAATCGTCTAAAACAAATGTCCGGCCTGTAGCACGCACTATCTCAACGAGTGACTCTCTTGAACTGAGCAATCGGCAGTTGCCACCACCGTCCACACGTTACGATAAAACTGTGCAAACGCAATCGACACAGATTTATCGGTTAGAAAATTCAACTTGCTTCAATGAACTGTGCAAACCGAAATAACTGCAACGATTTACCCTCCACACGTGAGATAAATCTCCGCAATTCGGTTGGTGCAGTTAAAACGCACAGTTATATCGTAACGTGTGTAGCCGCCTTTAATAATTAGGCCGGATTCCCCGCTACGTAGAACTAGTTGGTTTATCATCCGTTGAAGGGCAGGTAGCTCATCTGTTATGACGACAGTGTCATCCGCATATCTAGTGTTGTTCATAACTTTTCCATTTATCGCGACTTTTATGGTTGTTTGTCTACGCTAATTACAGATAGACCGCTACCTTACTAGAGCAGTAAATAATGCATGAGCTAGTGTACAAACATGTGCATGCAGACAGCCCTATTTACTGATATCAATATTAAAATCGTCGCCTCCGTAGCGTAGCGGTCAGCATGGTTAGCTGCCGCCCCGGAGGTCCTGGGTTCGATTCCCGCTCTGCCACGAAATTTGAAAAGTGGTACGAGGACTGGAACGGGGTCTACTCAGCCTCAGGTGGCCCAAATGAGTAGAGGGGGTTCGATTCCCCCTCAGCCATCCTCGAAGTGGTTTTCCGTGGTTTCCCACTTCGTATTCGGGCAAATGCCAGGATGGTACCTTCTTCAAGGCCACGGCCGCCTCCTTCCCTCTTCCTTGTCTATCCATCCTAACCATCCCTTGCCTTCCCTCATGAGGCCCCTGTTCGCTTTGCAGGTGAGGCCGCCTGGGCGAGGTGCTAATCCCACCTCACCAGTTGTATCCCTTCCGATTCGATGTTCCCAGCTCTAGGACATTGCCCGTAGAGGCGGTAGTGGTGAGTTCCCTCGCTGAGTCCGTGGGTTCCACCAACCTGGAGGGTAAACGACTAAAAAATAATAATAATAATAATAATAATAATAATAATAATAATAATGTCAAATGAATCATTAACGTATTGCATTGAATTCTTATATCAATAGGTGTATCATTTATGTATTCTTTTCTGAAAATGTGTTGATATAAAATGCATTTTTATGTGTGTGTGTATTTAATTTCTTCGGCTAATCCTTAAGCTTCAATATCAGTTGTAATTGCAATGAGGACTTCAAAGCAATCAACACATGATCAGATAATAACACCGAATCTAACATCAGCAAGGCGGCTTCGGTGGCATAGTTGGTAGCATGCTGAGCTTCTATGCCCAAGTTCGCGGGTTCAAACCCGGCCGAAGTCGTAGGATTTTTTAAGAGCGTTAAAAATTCCTCAGTATGCCTTCGTTTGGAGGGGAAGTAAAGCCGGCGGTCACTTGTCATAGATTTATGGCATGAAAAAGAACCTCCCACTAACTACACTTGTGTGAAGCCAAAATTTGTAGGTTAGGTTTAATTAATGCTCTTAAGTTCCAACGTTCATCACCAGGCGCTGGTTGCGATGGCATCTAGTAGTAGACAAGTTCACAGCTAAGGGTCGTGGACTGTAGCATTTGGCGGCGAAAGTAGGAACTACTTGAAATTATCGTCAGCAGTCCTTATTGAATTAAAAACCGATAACACACACTAATACGGTCATCACTATTAACGCCGGTTATCAGACAGATTCTACACACACCCAAAGTACTGTCGCAGCCCCTAAACTAAGGAACCAACTAACATCAGCAAATTTCAACAACTTCACAGAGTCGACTTGGCAAGCTTACGCGCTTCTTGAAGCATATCAATACCATTATTTCACTGGATAACAGGCACTGTTGCAAACTCAAATTTTCAGAAAATCGTGAATTTATTCCAACGTACTGTAGCAGTATTTTTTGTAGCCTTCCATTTGTAGCTATAACATCAGTAGTGACCATAACAATCGCAAACACATCGTGGATTCTCCTACCTTATTAGAGCAGATGTAAGTAAATAACACATACACTGGTATACAAACATGTGCTGAATTATCGCATACCTTGGGATGGTTGAAATCTTGGACTAAACGCTGAATTTCAAAAAAATGCTGTGCTGTATGGGGAGAGCCGGATATGTGCACAGGTGTAGTTCAGGCAGTAGACTCCTGAGTCACTTATCCATACACAGATAAGCCTCGAATGCTCTTTCTGCAATCTGCAGAGCGATGTAATACATTTATGTTGTAGACTGTAGATGACTTTTGCTTGTGTACTTAATGACTACTTCATAAACTTAAATATTCTCATTCGCTTACCACTTCAAAATGTCATCTCTTATCTATAACCAACTTAAAAATTAATCGTATTGTCCGCATCTTTGGCTATCTTTATCCATATGACTAGGTAACGTTTGCAGAACGATAATGCTAATCTCAGATGGGATATATCATTTTAATAAATCAGCTCTTCCTAAGTTGCTCTACTTCGTGCAAGTTACTCACTCGCTCACTTTTGTATCAGTTACTCTAGCTCAGGCTGTTCCAGCCGTGCTGCTCGCCAGTGAGCATCTGAGTACTCGCCACCTTGAGTGAGTAAACCTGCAACATGCAATACAGCTCTGGTGTGGGGGCTGTCGCCACTGCGCGGTGGATACATCAAGACTGACAGGAAGCGCATGGAGTTGTGTTATGACCTTCCCAGTGACGTATTGGCTATCATCCCCAGTCCCTCTCCAACCGTGCTCCGAGCATCTCTGCTGAGTACTCGTGTGTACACATGCTCAAACTCGTGGATTTGAAACAGCCTGCTAGCTGGAAACTGCATTCTTCACTGATCAATTTCGAATACTGGTGCTAAGAGTGGAAATCCTAACAGACGTTTTCCACACACACCACACTCACTACTGGAAAATTCTGAGATGGGTCTTCGATAAAGGATTTAGAATATATTTTTACGCTGTTGACTTGTTGTGTTCAAAGTAAAAATGGTTTTCCAAGTTTCTGAACAAGTAGATGGAAGCCAAATTGAAGGGCATGGCAAAAGGACGAGGTAGGTCCACGTTTGGGCCAAAATAAGTTACAGATTACTTCTGACAGGGGAAAACACCGTTCTACGTTTGTTGTAAAGACCAGACAGTTTCACAGAATAAGCAACCTATGGTGTCGAGGCACACTGCCAACTCCTTGCATTTTCACCACATGTTGACTCTGGAAACATTCTAAACCTCATTTACAGACTTTTATTTGCCACTTAGCATGGCAAATGATATTAAAATCAAAGACTGCTTAGTGTTGAACAAGTAGGCTACGCCAAGATTATTACTTTGAGCACAACACACAAGGTGAATTTGAAATCATTACAATTTGGCCATTTCTTCCTGTTTGTTTAACAGTTTGACATACCTGCATAATTGAACCCGTAGCTGAGACCATACGATTTTCTATGACAACATTTTGCTTAAAACTATCATAAACGTCTTGGACGTGTTTAGTTGATTCAGTGAATTTAGAGCGGTCATATGCACTTGTAACGTTTCTTCATAGAATCGGTCGATTTGAGCCGGATTTCATTTTTATTTGTTTATGATTCGTTAAGTATTTGTAAAAAAATCACGAAAATATCTCGTTTACTAGTTTCTGAAGTAAAATATTATTTCACGATCTTTTTAAAATTTGGTTGTTGATTCTTGTAGGGTATTGGACATCGTAGTAAATTCAACCCCGTGTAATTTTGGGTATGTGTGTGTATAGAAATTGTCTCATAACTTGTGTTATTGTGGTGCTTGTAGTGTCTGTAGTAGTGGGTGTATTTGTAACTGAGTCTAGGATTAGAAAGGAAACTGTCCTGGCCTTAGGTTAGGAACTATACCGACATTCAATGAAGTAGCAGTGGAAAACCACGGAAAACAACTTCTGGGGTGGTTGAGTTGGGAATCAAACCCACCACTTCTCAATTTGATGAGTGTACCCAGTTCCAACCCTCAGACAAGAATTAAATTTCGTGGTTGACTCAGGAATAGAGTTCAGAACTTGTGTGACTGAAATCTCGATACGTATCCCAAGACCCGTTAATGAAATAAGTTGTGAAATGACAATAGAGCATGAAGGTTGAAATACTTTGCTAAACGCTACTTGTTATGTTGGCACAATCGTAAAATGGCAGGTGTTGTGTATCCAAGAATCTGAGTCAGCCTTCCGCACACAAATGATAATCTTAGAACTTTCTCACTGCAATCTGGTGAGCTATGTAACAATTATATAGATTTTAGGTGACCTTTCCTTGTGTATTTTATTACTCCTTGATAAACACAAACATTCTTACTCACGATTTGAAAAAATCATTTTTATCTACAGCCAACGCAAACTTGTTTACGGAGTGATAACCTTAATCTCATCTGGGGAAACATGTGTATATTTATCAGTGAATAAGCTAGTCCCTAGTACTACAACGGCGTGCCGTTACGTGCGAGTATCTTCCTTTGAAGATGTTACTCTCCGTAAGATATTGGGAACTGCACCCTTAGCCCAGTCATTTGGTGCCCAGAAGTGCCTGTTTCAAAAAAAAAATAGGGTAGAAGGTTTCTCGACGGATTCTTATGTTTTTTGGTGTGCTGAATCCGAATCTGAAGTTTGCCAACAAAAAAATGACGGCTTCACAGTGAAAATCGCAAATAAAATCCTAAACATTTCGGACTTTTTTCACAAAATCGCTTATAAGTTGAAAAATATGCAACCTAGTGAATTTCTCATGATTTACAAAATTAAAGTAGACAAAATTTCTTTCAAAATGCACTGGGCACTTTTAGTTTTTGAGTGCAGGATATGGCCGCTAGAGCGCGCTGAAAAAGAGCGACGTTTTGGCACTTAGGTAAAAACGAGAGAAACTCAGCCCTAACTAGCCCCAGACACTTTCTAATCGTGTTTCCTCCATTAATACGTGTTTTATTCATGTTCTATGGTGGTAACATGATTGAAAGTTCGTTGGAAAAAAAATTGATAAATTAATATATTCAAGTCAAGTCCATCTGAACTTATCCACCTAATGGTAAAGTGTGAAAGTGATGAGGTGAGTAATGTAAAACAGTTTTTGTGATTTTTCACTCAACATCCCACCATGTCACACACATCTCACACATTCCTAATAGCCCAGTCAAATGGTAGTCTTGACCAAACAAAATTAGGGTAGAAGGTTTCTCGACGGATTCTTATGTTTATCGGTGAGCTAAATCTGAATCTGAAGTTCGCCAACAACAAAAATGACGGCTTCAAGTGAAAATAGCAGAAAAAACTAAAAATTTCGGATTATTTTCACAAAATCGCTTATAAGTTGAAAAGCATGCTTCCTAGTGAATTTCTCATTATTTACAAAATTAAAGTAGCCAAAATTTCCTTCAAAATTCACTGGTCAGTTTTAATTTTTGAGTGCAGGGCACCGCTGCTAGAGCGCGCTGAAAAAGAGCAACTTTTTGGCACTAAGGCAAAAACGAGAGAAACTCAGCCCTACTAGCCCCAGACGCTTTCTTATCGTGTTTCCTCCATGAATATGTGTTTTATTCATGCTCTATGGTGGTTACAAGATTACGAAGCCCTTGGAAAACATTGCCCACGGAGTGGTAGGAATTCATAAAGGACCGATCAAGCCGTTTTATTATTTATTTAAAAATTAAATTAAATGAATATAATGAAAAGGAATGTAATAGCAATTAACTATTATTGCATTACAATTAATTTCAATTCTTTAATTGAGCTTCCTCCTTTTTGGCCTTGATGGAGCAGCCTCCGGTTACCAATCAGAAGGCCCCGGTTGATCGCTACCGGTCGGTAACTCCACTGGAGAAGGAATTGTACAAATTATTGTCCACAATACTTTCAGGTGTCTAGTTGGAAAACTGTTCGAAACCCAGTGAAATAGGGTGTATTACAAACAGGCAGTTTACCTTCTGCTGAAGTCTCCGCTATCGTCGTTGGTGATTCGACCGGGATGGAATCGTCAGGATTCTCGGAAAACTCGAAAAAAGAAATCGTACGAATACATTAGAGGGTGAAGTAAACAGACCGCATTGGAATAAGGTGGTGTACAAACATACTAATTACCTTGTGCTGATGTCTCCAGGATTGTAGGTGGTGACTCAACCGGAGAAGGGTCATCAGGGTCACCTTCATTGTCGATGTCGAATGAGTTGTCAAGGTTCAGACAGTTTCCCTCGCAGATGGTACAAAGCCTAGAGCAATATAGACCCACACGTCGACAACCGCAGGTTCCTCGAGAGTCGCCTTTGCATTTGCAAGAGAGCTTGCAGAGAAGCTTGTCAGGAGCTGGGGCCTTAGCTGTTCTCGTGGGGGTGAGGCTGTTCCTCGACGACTTCCACCCCCACTGTTCTGGGTTGAGCTGATTGTCGAGCCACTGCTGGATCTGGTGGTAAACTCGCAGAAAGTGCTCACGTGCTGCAGCTTCAGTGGGAGGGATCGAGGCCATGTTTCCGGTGACTTTATATGCTGTACTGAGGTACAGCTTGTACCTCAGTTCATTTAGACGAGTGGTATGGTGGTCACCACCATATAAGGCCACTAGAAATTTTTCGCCAGCATTCACTAGCTCCTCGACTTGGGCTGTGGGGTCCATGTAATGCTCATGGTAGTTTACAAGATCTGGGTTCTTCTTGAGGGTCTTCAAGAATTTCGTCTTACTCTGGTTGAACATGGCGGATGTGGAGTCACAACCACTGACAGCGTGGAGGAATAAAATATGATGGCTCAGGGGCTCCTCTAGCGAGCTACCAGGGCTATATAGCGTCAGTGGTACTTTTCCTTTTCCTGGTTTCAGGAAGTACACGTTAGGAGAAGTGCGGATGCCTATCATGATGACGAGAAGGTCAACATCTTCTCCCACCACTGCAACTGTGCCATGCGTGTAAGCTATGGATTGAGCCGTTCTTACGATGAGGGCATCAGCATCCTCAATGGCTTGTCGTGATTCAATCCCTGCCTCACTCAGTCTACTCCTGAGGAGCTCTATGAATCTACTCTTGTTCTTGTCGTTTGAAAGAAAGTTCGAGTTTGATCATCCAGAGGCTCCTCACAAATTACACATTCACGACGCAACATTTTCGTCCCTCACATATTCACTCATAACAACATTAGTTCACTTGAAAACACTGAATGAACGGCAGAAACCCGAAGAAGAACGCTTAGCAGTCCCACGAGGAGGAGAGAGCAAACTACACTAAACCCGAATGGCAGAGGAGTTGGCCGGAGGCATGTAGGGGGACCTGTCAAGGACAGATGTGTCGGCAAAAAAGGGACCCTTCCTATTGAGGACTTGAGGGTGAACATTTCACACAAAGGGGAAACGACTCCGGTTTCACACTATCAATATATTAAATATATCTCTTTGGGAATGTGTGAGATATGTGTGACATGGTGAGATGTTGAGTGAAAAATCACAAAAACTGTTTTACAATACTCACCTCATCACTTTCACACTTTACCATTAGGTGGATAAGTACAGATGATTTATCTTGAATATATTAATTTATCAAAATTTTTTCCAACGAACTTTCAATCATGTTACCACCATAGAACATGAATAAAACACGTATTAATGGAGGAAACACGATTAGAAAGTGTCTGGGGCTAGTTAGGGCTGAGTTTCTCTCGTTTTTGCCCAAGTGCCAAAACTTCGCTTTTTTTCAGCGCGCTCTAGCGGCGATACCCTGCACTCAAAAACTTAAAGTGCCCAGTGCATTTTGAAAGAAATTTTGTCTACTTTAATTTTATAAATAATGAGAAATTCACTAGGTTGCATATTTTTCAACTTATAAGCGATTTTGTGAACAAAATCCGAAATGTTTAGGATTTTTTGCGATTTTCACTGTGAAGCCGTCATTTTTTTTGTTGGCAAACTTCAGATTCGGATTCAGCACACCGAGAAACATAAGAATCCGTCGAGAAACCTTCTACCCTAATTTTTTTTTGTCAAAACTACCATTTGACTGGGCTACCTTTGGAGATCCAATATTCGAACATCGGTGCTAAGAATGACAATCCGAATAGTACTAGTACCCTGCCCCTGAAACACACTTCTTTCAGGCAAATGCGAGACCATAGAGAATTTAAAAAAAAAACTGGCACTATACAGCCCATGACGGGCTAAGGCCGACCAGGCGGCCACTGCCCAGCCATTTGGCCTGCAGATATTGGGGTGACGCGTGATCAGCGCGTCGGGTTCCCTCGGCCGTTAATCTTGGTATTCGTGATCGGGGCGCTGTCTCACTGTCAGACAGCTACTCAATTGTTCTCACGAGGCTGAGTGCACCCCGTTCCAACCCTCACGTCAGTTTTAAAATCCCTGACGAAGCCGGGGATCAAACCCGGGGCAGGCGCGCTACCCCAACACCACGGGGCCAGCGAGACCATAGAGAATGTATAAGTAATTTTTTCATTGTCACATTGTATTCTATGAAAGACCACCTTGTGTTGTAGCCACTAGCACTCTCAGCTGTCGCCCCAGAGGTCTAAATTTGATTCCCGGCTTTGCCAAGAAATTTAATTCTGGTCTGAGGGCTAGCTTCGTGAGCAAAAGACTGAGAAGAGGTGGTTCGATTCCCATGTCAACCATCTTGGAAGTGGTTACTCTAGGCAAATGTCAGGTGGGTTACTAAATTAAGGACACTGTCGCCTCCATCCCAATTCTCACGTGAATTACAAACATAGACACTGACACTGCCATCACAAAAATACAAGTTACCAAACAAATATTCCACACACATTCAAGTGAACGGAGCCAAAATGTCCACGATGTCCAAACCCTTCAAATGAAACAACTACATCATCTGTATCCTGGTTGGCGACGAATAGCAATAAACATTAATATGTTGACCAAATGAAAAGCGATTCTTTTATAAATTAATTATTTCCTTATACGTACAGTGTTCTAACTCACAGTGACAATTCTGTGAGAATGTTAATTTATGTTTTATCAGCTTTAGGAAAGTAAATAATAATAATAATAATAATAATAATAATAATAATAATAATTTCGTATGGCCTCGGGTGCCAGGTGCAAGTTTTGTTAAATGACGCCCAGAAGGCAGCTTGCATGTCGAATTTTGTCGTTCCTTGGAGCGGTATGAAAGTGAAGTGGGTTATACAGGGTGTTTCAAAAATAGGGGGCATAATTTCAGGTATGTATTTGTTATAGACAATCAAAATAGTTCATTACAACATGTGTCCGGAAATGCTTCATTTCTGAGTTATGGCCTTCACAATACAGAACTTCACCGGAACGTTTTTCTTATCGCAGATTGTTGCCGTGGCAGGAGACATTAAGAGGACACTCTGACGGTTCATTCTGAGGCGAAGGTTAAATTCAGCGTTGTGTTTGGCGTTCGTCTGTGCGTCATGTACTCAAATCAGCATCTGGCAGAGATGCACTTCATGTTCTGTAAGGTGGACGACAATGCTGCGTTGGCTCGTCGTTTTTCCAGGAGAGGTCAATGATACATCAATGTGAGGTCTGTATTCAAGCAGAAGGTGGATATTTTGAACATCTTTTGTAATGACGATGACCAGCGGAAGCAAAACGTTCCGGTGAAGTTCAGTGTTGTGAAGGCCATAACTCGGAAATGAAGCATTTCCGGACACATGATGTAATGAACTATTTTGACTGTCTACATACAACAAATACATACCTGAAATTATGCCCCCTAATTTTAAACACCCTGTATATCTAAGCTCCTTGATGCTATAGCGCTTTCTAGTAGAAAATGGAGGAACTTTATGTTGGTGGAAAATCCCGAGATTAATTTTGCCATTATGAGCACGACCTACTGAATTCAAATGGGTTATTTAACATGACAACAACGTATGACCTGCGTAACAAGAATTGTGTCGCCTTTCAACAAAAAAATCACTTACCACGGCCAGGAGCGAACCTGCAAGCTTGGGGGTTGATAGTCCGACACGATAATCACTCACCCTCTGGTATACTCTTGGAATACACTGTACGAGAGAATATAATTTGTAATGCTCTTTGCATGTTCATTTCTTCCTTTTTTATCAAACACCAACAGTGATCTTCTATTTTCTCTTTGTTGGTCATATCTCTTATGTTCTTTGTGAGTCTGTTCTAGATATATATCTTCCATGACCCACCTAGCGTCATCTAGCAGCGAATCTCTGAAGCTCCTCAATTCTTCCTGGTGCAAGAGGACTTCCTTTTCCATCTGGCCACCAGATCTCGTTGCCATCGCCAGCTATCATCTCCTTGATCAAGAGAACTTCGTCTACTTTTTCACTCACCATGCTGCGCTAGTATCGCCTGCTATCAACTCTCTGAAGACCATTTCCTCAAGAGAATTTAAGTTTACCATATTGGTCATGCGTATATGTATTCCTTTTGTCTCCTACCCCCACTCTTTTCCCTTCCTTGGACCCTCCGCGCTTCGCTGAGTGGGTCTCACTTGTAAGTCGGCAGTTGACTTGGTCAGTCAAGGCTCAACTAGAGCCAGTCTCCTCAAACCAAGAGGCACTCTCTACATTCTACGCCATGTTGGCACATTAAGTATTCGTCAAAGGGAACTTCACCTTCGACATGCAACCAAGATAAGTACAGACTTCAGGTTTCAACCTCATCTTCATCAGTTTTATTATCTACATGCTTTTATTGATCATTTTATAGACAGCGTGAGATTACTTATTTGGGGCGGTAATCATTCTTCGCGGGATTTGCCATGTTGGGCTTTTGTCTGTCTAAGCCAACCTTAATAGAAAGTAGCTTTTCTTAAGCTATTTAAATGAGAGATCTTCTCACAACGTGGGATATTATCTAATACCCGCTGTCCATAAAATATTAAGCTCGTTCCACCGCTGGATTAACTTTGGCCCCATTCTTCTATTAGGATTGTTCTGGAACCTTCCAGATTCTGTACTCTATCTACAAGTCTTGCCGTCATACTATTTAAAATGAGGAATCTTCCTTATAAATTACTGCAATAGCTAAATTTTCTTCCACCGTTGGAATGTTCTATGGCGCATTTAATTGTAATTCACAACTTTCTCAAGCAATAGACTCTCGCCTACCTAGTGCAACCAGTTATTTTTCATCATTGCAATAACTTTCTTTCCCATAAACTTTCGTGTTACAACAGTGAACTTTTCATCCATTCAACAGACTATAGTGATAACTAGTGCTTGTTCAACATTTCTACCACGTCGCGATCGTCCGATTACCATAAGTAAGGCCATGATCATTTATCCTAAATACCAATTGATCTTTCCTAAACCTTCTACTAACAAACCAAGTTAATAAAATTGTTTCTTTAAGGTCTATTGCCATGAGGTGTCACTCTAAAGACGTGTCCTCCCACCTTTGCTTATATCTCATTAATTAATTTCTGCATTACCACGTGTTTCATACACGGTTCAAGCTTACATTGTTTCTCCCTTATAATCAGGGAATACAATTCTTTCAACTCAGGAGTGAGTTATTTCCAGGTTTCACGAAAGGGAAACTTGCCCCATTAGTCTCGTGATTCCTAATTAAACATAGGAAGTCTAGAACCTTCCTTTTGACTTTCTCTTCAGGTTTCACAGTAAGTGACCTGCCCTCTTTTGTATAATTGTAATAAAAATAATTCTGCTCAAAGATAAGAAGTTATAGGAACTTCTATCTTATTCTTCATGTTTTTCTGATTGTTATTTTCGAAGTGGTTACTTTTTCTAGAATGTTTTCTCAGAAATTTCTTATAGTACACACCTTGTACTCTATTTATTGTTAAACTTTAATTACCTTAATTGTCTTTAAATTTTGAATTTTGATCTTCGCTCCTTTAAACCCTTGCTAGGATTTTATAAAAGTTTGAAACCTAATAAATTGTTAATTGCCTGGAGCAAACTTTAAATGTTAGGAGTTCTGCGACCCCAAATTGTTACTAAAAATTGAAACTATATACTTGTCAAATTTATTAGACTTTTTTGCATTGTTAAATAAATTCAAACTTTCCTTTTCGACTCATCATTTCTCTAATACAACGGTTAGGCAAGATCCTGTCTTCCTTGGCTCTTCCTACTCAATGCCATTAAATCCATTGATAGGGTTTTCACCACTCGTTGCATTTAAGCAAGAACTCTTAGTGGTAATCTCGTTAAGGTTTCTCTTAGCTTTAATAGCTAATTCTAACTGGCCAGTAAGGCAAGTAAAGCTCGCTACGCCAGCTACCTGCTTGTGGAGATCCTCTCCGAAAACTTATGGTTGGTTTTCCAAAAAATAAGTGTTTCTCTTTGTCTAAACTTTTAGCCGGCTCCTTGCTGAGTAAAAGCTTAGCCATTTCCAAATGCAACTATTGGTTCACTTACCAAAATTACTCCCCAAGGTATAATTTTTTTATCACAATCCTTCTTGGAAGCACTTGGTCGCTTTTTAGGAACTCCACAACTTCGAAAACTGGAAATATCAAAATCGATGCAAATTATTGGCATTCTTCGAATTACTTGGTCAAAAAAGAATTCCTTTGAACAGATCTACAATAAGTCTGTTGCTCTTGCCAGACCATCACCCTTCCCTATAGTTCGCATATGCATGCTTGAGAGGGAATACTCTAAAGCCATTCTCTTGCAAACCGCCCAAGTCCTAGCTGCGGTTCCCGTTAGCTTCGACCAGGTCCTTACCCACTTTAGGCATCAGAGAACGGATTTGCAGTGGCAACCGCCTCTAAGTGCATTTAAAATTAAATTTACAACTTTTGTGGGACTCTCCTCCTATCTTTCTATCCTTTTTCTCCAGTCCGAAACCCACCTCCTTTTCTTTATCATCTTCCCTTGGTGGTTAGGTTATTCCTCAGCCTATAATCTACCCACCCTCCGTGGCAAGCTTTTTTCTTACGTAATGTTGTCACTGATAGAATGTCTTAACAGCAGAAAAACGTTCAAATTTACATAAAGCAGTGGCGGCCGGTAATAAGGTTGAAAAACGATCAGATGTTTTCAATAAATCATAATCTCTTAACAATAAAATGCTATGCGTTTCCACTTAGAAAGGAATTCGTAGTTTTGTTCTTTAATAATTAAGGAAAACTTGTGGTACAGTGAACTCTTTGAGAAAGTAAAGCGCGCCAGCAGTACAGGAGTGTTCGCCGTGTGGTCATTGCCAGGCTCGAGCACCGTGATTTGTAGTAGGTTAGTATCCGGGTTCGATTCCCGCCTGTGCCGAGGAGATTTTAATCTCCTATACAGGGAGATTCTTTTATTGGAGTGGGGCGGCGGCCGGCTGCCGTGCGTGCGCGTTTCTGCCAGCCAACCGAGCTCGGCCCGCGGATTGCCCGCAGGTGGAAACCGTAACAAAGTACATTAATTAATGGTAATTTCACTAGAAAATCATTATTAAAGAACTTACCTTTTCTCAGAATATGCTGAAAGTGTTCTCCTTCAGCTGATAGACAGGCGTTGTACCGTGTAAATAAATTAGCGTTTACAAATTGTAATTCCCTTCTGTTGTGAGGAATATCTGCTGCCGTATATTGTTCTCCAGCTCCACTAGAGTACGGGTAATTGATCAGTACACATTGAATTTAAAATTACACCACAATTAAACGTCAAATGAGCTTTAGGTCCGTGCTTCGATTAATTACAGAAAACACCCAGGAGGGTACAGGAGTAGCTACATAATGTAACGATGTAACTTCCAAAGTTACTGTCTGTCAGCTGAAATAGTACATTTTCAGCATCTTCTGTGAAATGGTATGTTCTAACCCAGTGGCGTAGCCAGGGGGAGGGGCCCAGAGGGGCAGCCCCCCCCCCCCCCCAAATAAATCCAGAAACGACTCGAACAAATTTAGTACCTACAACGAAATGTTAAATACCGTACAGTAAATGCAATGACAATGTACTAACACTCTCAGCACGGCCAGACATCATTTTCCGTACCTGCACTGCTTGAAAGAGCTGAAATAACAGGGTAGGAATTAGGATTGTGACGTGAGGGGATTTTCCAAGTAGGCCTACAGTACGGGCCTCAGTACTGGGGATACAACCAGGTGATTGAGACAAAAGTCTGCCAAGAGATTAGGATTGCCAATTAGCAAAAGACCTCTCTGCAGGGGGCCAGTTATAGCTTGTCTACTTACACTCTCTTGTCAGCTCTTAATTACCATTTCCTAGAAATATCAGTGTTCAATAATGGCTACAATTCTGACGCTGCGTGGTTGATTGTCGCCATTGTCGGGATTTACGGCGGTTTTGTGTCTCTGCGAGAGGCGATATACAGTCTGTTAGTGGTAGTGTTGAGGAAGAGTCGCAAGTTCTTCGATAGTTGCTCTTTTCTTTTTGTCACTTTAGCGAGTGTTTAAAAATGGACCAATTTGTCATAAAGAAGCCAAAACTGGATAAATCTTTGGTAAGTTAATGCAAGTTTTTATTGTTATGTGTAGCTTTTCATTATATAGGTACAGCTTTTACAAATAATTTTCTCTGCACGAGAAAGACGCATTGCTCACTGATAGAATTTAAAGTTATTAGATTTGTTTTAAAAGGTTCGTGTTAAATTATGATTATTATGTAAAGTTTATTAGAGCTTCCGTGGCTTAGGCGGAAGCACGCCGGCCTCTCACCGCTGGGTCCGTGGTTCAAATCCCGGTCACTCCATGTGAGATTTTTACTGGACAAAGCGGAGGCAGACAGGTTTTTCTCCGGGTCCTCCGGTTTTCCCGGTCACAATTTCATTCCAGCATCACTCTCCACTATCATTTCATTTCATTTCATCTGTCATTCATTTAATCATTGCTCCAGTGGAGTGCGACAGGCTTCGGCAGCCGGCACAAATCATATCCTCGCCGCTAGAGGGGGGGCTTCATTCATCCATTCCCTGATCCGGTCGGTCGACTGCGGGTCGACTGGAAGCAGGGCTTGGAGTTTCTGCTGTCACATAATGCAGTTAAGAAAGAGTTTGGTGACATTGGGAATGCGATTGAATTTTACAAAAGTGATCTTCAAACCACAAACAAAGACATTCTGGAGGCAGGGTGGCGTTTGTGGAAGCTGAACTGCAGAATCTCAACAGAAAGTCAACCAAAGACTGTGATTGAAGTACTCAAAAAAATCGACAAGACCTCCTTTCCAAACATTGCTACACTCCTTACAATCCTGGCTGTTATTCCAGTAACTACAGCGTCTGTTGAGAGATGCTTCTCCACGCTGAAGAGGCTAAAGACATACTTGAGAAGTAAAACTGCTGAGGAAATGCTGACGGCTCTTTCACTCATGGCAGTTCATAGAGACATCATTGTGGATATTGGTGAGATTGTCAAACATTACGGACATAGTGCTCTTTCTTAAGAGTACAGTAAACTGCCCTTTCTTTAACCTTTATAGGGCAAAACTATGTGTTATTTTTATGTGTTTTTACATTTTAATTTATTTTAATTATTATAAATACTAGCAGGTACCCGCGGCTGCGCCCGCGATCAAGACAATGGGGACGATGCATTATTGCTGATAATTGGTCTATTCTATTACAGCAATCGCGGCTATAGGTGTGTCCGTTCTAATTCTGAATATTCTGATACATACAGTATATTGATATGATCAGCAAAGTGGGAATTTTATCGAGTTGTGAACGTCTGCAGGGTTCGTTGTTACATTATGTTAACACATTTTAAAATTACGTTTATGGTTTTGCCATCTTCTGCTGAGACATAACGATTTTGTTGTCCGGATGCTCGCGAGCACGCCACATACAGTTGGCCATGGGCAAAAATTGTTTTGTCTAAATGTACACGTGCTACTGTTAAGTGTGTGTCATTGCGCTTTGTTAAAGAAATTGCGAATATTGTTTGAAGAGGGAACTGCACTCTTGCACACTGGAATGGCAAATCTATCGGAATATGGGGAATTAAATGTATTCTTACTTAAGCTATTCTAGATGTAATTTGGCCATACTAATTGATGATTTGAACGTAAACATATCCCTATTAATAGACCTATAGTTAAATATCGCTCACCTTGGCCGCTGATGTACATTATGCAGTCTCTTCCAGTGTTACATCCCAGGGATTGAAATTCTCCAACGACCCTTTTGCCCCACATGCCTCTCTAAGTAATTAAAATTCCTGATTGTTGTTGTTTGAGTCTTCAGTTTTTTAACTGGTTTGATGCAGCCTTCCATGTATCCCTCTCCTGAGCTAATCGTTTCATTTCTACATAGCTACCACACCCTACATCCGAGGCAATCTGTTTAACCCTGGTTTACCCCTACAGTTCTAGTCTGCGACCCTCCCATCCATAACTACTGTCGACCAAACTATTATGTGTACTCGAGTTTGAAGTTTGTTTGTGAAGTAACCGATAGACCTATATAAAATCCAATAACATCATCATTTTCGTCGTTCTTTTTTACGTTAGATCATGTAGGTTCGGAATATTTAATTTATATTTTAATATTTTTTATCACAGTTGAAACACAAGAAGTGCCTGTTTTTAAGCTTTTTTCAACCATGCGTCACATTTAAGAATTATTATCTCACAAACCCGTCATCAGATCGAATCCAAATTTTAACACAATATACACTGGAATGTTGTATAACAGGTTTATTAATTTTAAATTTTTTTGTGTCCAAGAAACAAAGTTGTTATTATTTTTGTAAGGTAACATTTCCTCGGCTCGGGATGGTTTGAAAATGTAGTTCTTGGTCGCGTTGTAATCCTTATACATCAAAACGGTATGCTGTATGATTGTGAAATACGTAAATTAATTCACTTATTGTATATCGGTTTGTATTTGTACGGAGAATTAAGACATGGTTCACCAGTTAGCCGCTCCGGTGAAAGCAGTACATCATTGCCAAGATGGCTACATCACGCGTCATGGCACGTCTCGCTCGGAAGTGATGGGCTCCATATCAGCAACGCTGTATAGCATTTCCCGGAGCGGCTAGCTGGTGAACCATGTCTTAATTCTCCGTACAAATACAAACCGATATAAAATAAGTGAATTAATTTACCTATTTCACAGTCATACAGCTTAACCTTTTGATGTATAAGGATTACAACTCAACCAAGAACTACATTTTCCAACGACCCCGAGCCGAGAAAGAGTTACCTTACAAAAATAATAACAACATTCGTTCTTGAACACACAACATTTTTAGATTAATAAACCAGTTATACAACATTCCAATGTATATTGTGTTAAAATTCGGATTCGATCTGATTACGGGTTTGTGAGGTAATAATTCTTAAATGTGACGCATGGTTGAAACACGCTTAAAAAGGGGCACTTTTTGTGTTTCAACTGCGATAAAAAATATTAAAATATAAATTAAAAATTCCAAACCTACATGAAATAACGTAAAATCGAACATCGAAAATGATGATATCATTGGATTTTATGAAGGTCTATTGGCTACTTCACAAACAACCTTCAAACTCGAGTGCACATATTATTTTGGTCGACAGTAAGCTTGCTATTCCTGGGTGTCATAATATGTGTCCTACCCTCCTATCTCTTCTCTTCATTAGCAGTCGCCAGAAACCTCTCTCCTCTCCCACTCGTCTTAATACCTCTTCATTTGTTACCCTAACTACCCATCTGATCATCATTCTCCCTTATCACCACATTTCAAAAGCTTCAATTCTCCTCTTTTCTGCTGCACCATTAGTCCATTAGTAAAACTCAGCAACTTTTCTAGGTTTAAGCCGTGCCTTGTGCGGGGATTCAATGGCCGTGAAAGACAAAACAACAACTTTATTGAAATAAGTTTGCCCTATTCCTCAGTAAGAGTAATTAAGTAACAATAATAATTAACGTGACAGCCGGTAGAATACGACACATTCGACTGTGAATCAACGTTGCAGATCATGGTTAAAAACGAAAAAGAGCAGATCAAAATTGGCGAACAAAAATATTCAGTTAACAAAAAACAAATTTATAAAGAAAATCAAAGCATACCGTGCAAAATAGAAAGTATCTTAACATTGTAAATTCGAGTAAACTTCTGAAAGCTCGCTTACAACAACCAGCTGAAAGAGTATAAAATTAGACTCAAAATCACGATCGTATCCGAGCCCCAAAAGTACCTCTATATATAAAATATATCTCATTTTATGCGTATCAATGCGAGGAGCAACGTTCGTGGTTAGAGGTGGGAACCGAACCCAGCGTTTTAAGGCCCTAAAACGAACGGTTTTCGAGATATTGCCCGAAAACTATCCCCGGTCTGCGAAATTTCAGCGGTTGCCATAGTAACGTTGATCTGTTTCTCAGAGGGAACACAGTTATTTGGGAATATCTCCGAAACCGTTCATTTTAGGAACTTAAAAAGTGTGTTTCGGGTTCCCTACAGGACCTCCGAGTATTGTTTCTCGTATGTGGCGGCTTAAAATGAGCTAAATCCGAACATTTTACCGACTGTCCTTGCTCAGTGCCAAAGGGCCGAAAAAAGTCACTTACAAATTGAATTTTCAAAAACCGTTTCTTATTGGGCCTCTACATACTCGGATCAACCAACATGCAAAATTTCAGCTTTCTAGGTCTAGTGGTTTGAGCCCTGCGTCGATGAGTCAATTTTGGATTGTCAATGCCAAAGGGCCGAAAAAAGTCACTTACAAATTGAATTTTCAAAAACCGATTCTTAGTGAGCCTCTACATACTCGGATCAACCAACATGCAAAATTTCAGCTTCCTAGGTCTAGTGGTTTGAGCCCTGCGGTGATGAGTCAGTTTTGGATTATATATAAGAGATTAATAATGTTATTTTTTGTTTCTCTAATTTTCATGTTTATATATTTATTAGCCTACTTTTCACATTTTGCAAAAATGAGGAAAAAGTAGACTTATGAGATCGGGCAAATGTGTGTCTGTCTGTCTGTCTGGCTGTGTGTGTGTGTCCCCCTGTCAACTCCTAAACGGCTGGAGCAATCGAAACAAAATTTCGTAGGAATAAAGATCTATACCTGAATATCTCACGGCCATATTTGAAAATTATGTCAGTGCTACCAACTGCTGAAAAATCGTAATTGAAATTTGAGCTCCATGTTGGATATCTTGGAAGGTATGAATGGGAGCTATTTCAAAAGTGGCACACGTATAGATAATAATATTGCAGTTTGATTTCCAGGAGGCCAAACATGGCAGTGTTGCCAAAATGATTATAAGCTTGCTGAAAAGTCCAATTTTTAAATGCATATAACTTCTACACTATCAATTGGAATTCAACCAAATTTCGTATGTACTATGTGTACATACACAGATATGAATAAGCATATTTTTAAGAGCCAACAGGGATACCAACTGTTAATAAATGCACTCCCTATTGTTTTTATCCAAATACCCATATATCAGAACGTATGCAAACAGACAGCTTTAAATTATGCACACGCATAGTACCTGACATTCTATATTAATTTGGAGTAACTTATATACGTCAGTGCTACCAACATGATTCTAAGCCTGCTGAGAGGTCCAACTTTAAATACACGTAACTTCTATACTATTATTTGGATTTCAACCAAATTTCGTGTGTGTTATGTGTACTATAACATATATGACTATGCGTGTATTTAGGAGCAACCAGGGCTGCCAGCGGTTAATAATTACTGTCTCTATTTTTGTTACCCTAATATCAATATATCAGAAAGTATGCAAGCCAATAGCTCTAAACTTTGCACACGTATAGTACCCGGCATTCCAGATTAATTTGGAGTAACTTATATAGGCCTACGCCAGTGCTGCCAACATGATTCTAAGCCTGCTGATAGGTCCAATTTTAAAATGCATGTAACTTCTCTACTAATTAACTAATGGGTTTCATTCTAAATTGACACAACAATAGATCATATTATTTCAGATTATTTCTGACCAATACATGTATGTCATTGATGCCAACATGATTTTACGCGCGCTGTTAGATGCAATGTTTAACTGCATGGAACGTTCATGCTATACATTGGACTTCAACCAAATTTTGTATTCTGTACCTTATGAGATGGAACTAAGAATATACTCAGTCACCAGGGCTGCCAACTGTAGTTCTCTATTAGGCTACATTATTCCAGGTATACAGTATTTCGAACTAATTAGAAATTTCGATATTACCAAGTTAATTTCGTCATTATTCCAGATAGATCCATTTAGATTAATCATTGGCATGAATCTTAAATTTTAAGAATAGTAGGCTCTTTAGTTCGTCACGGAACTTCTTGTTTTTAATTTTCAATTTATGTTCTTATAGATTCAATATTGATATTTTTATTGAATTAATTAATTAACTAATTACGAATTGATTTTTTCAATTATTTTCATAATTCATTTACAGTTATGTTTATTATTTTAATTGTTATATTTGTTTTATGATTGTAATTTTATTTTTATGATTTTCATTTCTATATTTATATTTTATTTTTTCACTTGAATTGTTTATGTTTGGATAGGATCTGTCAATGCGAGACCTCCTCTTTCGGGAAGGACTAGAAGTGAAGCTTCTAGTCTAATAAGCAAATGAACTTTACTAAGTAGGAACAGATTGAACATTGATGAGTAAATAGCAATGGAAACAGTTTGCCAATCACAGTGGTATTTTATTCAAGAACAACTTTCAAAAGATTAACAATAAATAAATATATAAACATGTAATGGAAATGTGACCTTTGACAGGCCGACAACAAGCGAACAAGATTTCATAAGCTTTGAATGCCAACAAACCTGAGAATAAGTAACCACTTTGTGGCCAGTTAGTCTAAAGTAAAACTATGCAGGGTAAAATAATGAGTAAATATAGTACTCAATAAGGACTTAAATTCTAGCCTAGGCCTGCACACTGAGAGTAGGTTAGTTTATTTACAGAAAAATCAACATTAACATGCCAGTAGCGATAATATCCCGCTAGTCGCCTGGTAGTTACAAGGCGAGGTTGTTTACAATTGAAATGGGAGCATTCCCAAAAACACCTTGATAGATTAAATAGAGAACAAGCCATTCACTTCGTCAGAGAGGTGAACTGGTGTTAAGCCCAATAGTTTATACAAAAATAGAGAAAAATATGATTTGTTTTGAAGGATAGTTAACGTGCGAAAGAGAACAGTT
The DNA here is from genome assembly GCA_946902985.2 of Meconema thalassinum. NCBI lineage: Eukaryota > Metazoa > Arthropoda > Insecta > Orthoptera > Tettigoniidae > Meconema > Meconema thalassinum. The sequence goes on from OX336388.2 coordinate 457,633,660, forward strand.
GTTTTCTCATAGACCACAATTTAGAGGCATAATACATGCTTAAACCACTTAATAGAAGGAAATAAGTTGCGTTTGGCATGGTTTGACAAGTTATTTAAGTCATGTAACATAACCCTAAAAAAGAAAGATACATTTTTAAGTTTAGAAATGTTTAGGTTATAATAAACACTTAGCTTGATGGCGATGGTGTAGAGGAATTTCCACATAATAGAAATAGAGGAAGAACGTGTGTTGATCACTTTTTTTCGTCTTAGAAATGTTGAAGACTTAGTGCCCAGCACAGAAGAAAATTTGTTTATCACTTTGGCTCAAGACAAACTGACGTAGGCCAAGTATCGATGTAAACTTATATAGATTTCGTAGAACTCGGTTTTGATCACTTTTTTCCGTCTTGGAAATGTTGAAGACTTCGGGCCCAGCACAGAAGAAAATTTGTTTATCGTCTTTGCTCAAGACAAACTGATGTAAGCCAAGTATCGATGTTAACTTATATAGATTTCGTAGATTTTAGAATGCACTCCGGGTTTGACTAGAAGCATTTTGCGATCCATCGGCACACAGCGTTGCGACACTTTCAAGAGTTGTGCGAACAGCGTGCAAACGGCTGAAGATGAGTGACTGGCATGGTGACTTGCTGGAGACAGACTGTTGATGTAGGCCAGGGCAGGCTATATACCGGCCAACGTGCTGGATGCGTGATGTGGACAGATGACGTCGGCCAATACGAGAGCGTGGAGCTTTCTCGAAGCCGTTGAAGGCCAATCAGAGAAAGGGGCCAACTGAAAATGAACCTCGTGACCAGCATTACTTCCGGAAAAGTTCAGTATCGCGGAACACGTGCAAGCTGGTTCAAATTGAGAATAAAAAGGAGAGAATGACACTGACAGGTAAGAGGTTATGTTATAATAAAAGCAAGAAGTTCCGTTAAGAACTATACAGCCTACTTTTCATGCCAATGATTATTCTACAGAATATGAACCTATCTAGAATAATGACGAAATTAATTTGCTAGTATCGAAATTTCCAATTAGTTCGAAATACTGTATACCTGGCATAATGTATCCTAATAGAGCACTACAGTTGGCAGCCCTGATGACTGAATATATTCTTAGTTCCATCTCTTACGGTACTAAATACAAAATTTGGTTGAAGTCCACTGGGTAGCATGGACGTTACATGCAGTTAAACATTGGATCTAACAGCGCGCATAAAATCATGTTGGCAACAATGTCATGCATGTATTGGTCAGAAATAATCTGAAATAATATGATGTATTGTTGTGCCAATTTTGAATGAAATCCATTAGTTAGTATAGAAGTTACATGCATTTTAAAATTGGACCTATCAGCAGGCTTAGAATCATGTTGGCAGCACTGACGTAAATGATTTACTCCAAATTCGTCTAGAATGCCAGGTACTATACGTGTGCAAAGCTTAGAGCTATTGGCTTGCATACTTTCTGATATATTGATATTAGGGTAACAAAAATAGGGACAGCACATATTAACAGTTGGCAGCCCTGGTTGCTCCTTAGAATACGCATAGTCATATCTGTTATGGTACACATAGCACATACGAAATTTGGTTGAAATCCAAATGATAGTATGGAAGTTACATGTATTTAAATTTGGACCTGTCAGCAGGCTTAGAATCATGTTGGTAGCACTGACGTATATAAGTTACTCCAAATTAATATAGAATGTCAGGTACTATACGTGTGCATAGTTTAAAGCTGTCGGCTTGCATACTTTCTGATATATTGGTATTTGGATAAAATAAATTAGGAGCATTTATTAACAGTTGGCAGCCCTGGTAGGTCTTAAGAATACGCTCAGTCATATCTGGTTATGTACACATACAACATACGAAATTTGGTTGAATTCCACTTGATAGTGTAGAAGTTATATGCATTTAAAAATTGGACCTCTCAGGAGGCTTATAATCATTTTGGCAAGACTGCCATGTTTGGCCTCCTGGAAATTAAACTGAAATATTATGATCTGTACGTGTGCCAATTTTGAAATAGCTCCCATTCATACTTTCCAAGATATCCAACATGGAGCTCAAATTTCAATTGCGATTTTTTAGCAGTTGGTAGCACTGACATCATTTTCAAATATGGCCGTGAGATATTCAGGTATAGATCTTTACTCCTACCAAATTTTGTTTCGATTTCTGCAGCCGTTTAGGAGTTGATAGGGGGGACACACACACACAGCCAGACAGACAGACAGAAGGACAGACAGACAGACAGACAGACACACATTTGCCCGATCTCATAAGTCTACTTTTTCCTCATTTTTGCAAAATGTGAAAAGTAGGCTAATAAGTGAACTTTGTAAATTTCACTGAAAAGTGAACATACTGCCAGAGGGGCAACAGAGAAAAAAAATAACATGAGAGAGAAGAGCTAGAGTGGCAGAGGGCAAATGACTGAAATAGGACGAACACAGTGTCCTGATGAAGTTTTAAGTTTGACCACTCGAACTCTAGCATCTCTGCCATAATAGCATTTTATAACACGACCAGTTTTCCATACAAGAGGAGGACTTGGGTCTTTGAGAAGAACCAAATCACCCTCCTGAAGGTTAGGCCGAGAGAGCTGCCACTTGTTCCTCCTTTGGAGCGAGTGAAAATGCTCAAGTCTCCATCTCTTCCAAAATTGAGCCTCAAGGGATTCTATCTTTCTCCACAAGATAGGCAAAGACAGATCAAGTTTACGATCAAGCAACGGAGGAGACGCAGCTAAGGAACTGCCCACCAGAAAATGACCTGGAGTCAAAGGAAGGAAATCACAAGGATCGTTGGAAAGAGGAGAAAGAGGTCGTGAGTTGACAATTCCCTCAATGAGTATAATTAAATAATTGAATTCTTCATAAGTTACAATACTAGAGCCAAGAGTTTTCTTTAAATGATTTTTTGTGAGTTTCACACAAGATTCCCATCGTCCGCCATGATGGGGATCATAAGGAGGGATGAAATGCCATTTGAATTGGTTTAAGTGCGAGTAATTGGAGATTTGTTCTTTCGCACGAGGGGAACAAAGGGCTTTATACCATTGCTGCGAAGCTCCAACAAAGGTTTTGGCATTATCAGAGAAGACTTCTGAAGGAATGCCCCTCCGTGAAATGAATCTAGAGAAAGCGGAAAGAAAATATGAGGTGGAGGCACTAGTTACGAGCTCAAGATGAATAGAGCCAGTGGCCATACAGACAAATAGAGAAACGTATAGTTTTCCAAGGATTTTCCTTTTAGCACTAGGGTGATTTTGTTGAAACACAAACGGACCGGCGTAATCAATGCCGGTGAAGGAAAAAGGTCTGCAGAGAGCTGAACGAAATGGGGGAAGGTCAGGCATGAGTTGCTGATTAGGTTTAGGCTTAGCTTTGAAACAAGTAATTCATTTATGTATAACAGAAGTGACTTCGTGTAAACCATTAATAGGCCAGTATTTTTCCCGTATCACGCATAGAAGGGTTCTAGAACCAACGTGTAAGTTTTGATAATGAATCTGACGAATGATTATCCGAGTGACATGATGTTTAGACGGAAGGATAATAAGGTGCTTTTTTCATCAGAGAAGTCAGAAAGAGAAAGTCTGCGCCCACTCTTAACAAACCATCGTCATCTAGAAAAGGGCATAAGGCAAAAAGCCTGCTGTGTTTCTTGAGAGTTTACCTTTAGCCAATATGTTTATTTCGACTGAGAACGCCTCTCTCTGGGTGAGCCAAAGAACTTTGATGGAGGCAATTTGCAGTTCAACAGCCGAAAGAAAAGGCTGAGGGAATAGAGGTTGATCTTGTACTAAAAATTTCCATCTGAGCACATAAGCAGTGATGCGCACTAGTTTTTGAAAAGAAGAGTAACGTTCCAACAAGGAAGGAGTGTTGGCAGTTACAAAGGCAGAAGCTTTTTTTGCTGATTTCAGGAATATCCTCTAACGGGAAATTAGAGTTGGAAGGTAAGTTTTGAATTCTTTCAGAAAGCCATGAAGGGCCGTGCCAGTACAAACAGGATTGAGAGAGTGACTTAGGTGAACAACCACGAGAAATGAGGTCGGCGGGGTTGTCTTTGCTAGAAACATGGTTCCATTGTTCTGGTTTAGAAACAGTTTGAATTTTCTCAACTCTGTTAGCTACAAAAGCTTGCCAATTAGAAGGAGGTTTATAAATCCATGCCAAAGCAATAGAGGAATCTGTCCAAAAATATGTGTGCGAGAACTTACAGTTAAGTGTTTGTTTGAGTTTGTTAGCTAATTCGGCAGCAAGTAGTGCGGCACAGAGTTCAAGACGAGGTAATGAAACGGGTTTCAAAGGCGCAACCTTATATTTAGCACATATCAAATTGGAGAAAAAAAAGGGGAGCGGCTCACAATATAAGCACAACATCTGTATGCTTTCGTCAAACTGTCAGCAAAAAGGTGCAAATCCAGGACAAGCGAGCAAGAGAACGGAACTAGCACTCTAGGAATGTCTATTAATGAGAGATCACAGAGACTGTGCCGAAAGGCAAACCACTTTTGTAAAAGCGAAGGCGGAATGGGATCATCCCAATTCGAGTTCAATGACCATAGCTCTTGCATAAATATTTTAGCTAGAACAATTACGGGTGCAATGAACTGAAACGGGTCATATATCTTAGCTATTTCTGATAGCATTTGTCTTTTGGTTTGTGGAGGTGAGGAAGACAAATTTACTTCGTAAAAGAATGAGTCAGCTTTAGGATACCAGTGTATTCTCAAAACTTTAGTAGCATCCTTCAATTGACAAAGCTCTACTGGAGTATTAACAGGATAATGTGGCAAGAGATTGGATAGAAGTTCCTCAGAATTTGAGTTCCTACGATGAAGTAAGAATCCTCCTCTGCTACGTAAAGATTTTAAACTTTGAGAGAGTTCGATAGCCTCAGATACATTCTTAAAAGAAAAAAGAAAGTCATCAACGTAGAAGGAATTTTTTAACAAAATAGGAGTTTCAGAAGGAAACAAATGATCATCTTGGTCGACAAGATGTTTCAAAGTACGAATGGCAAGAAAAGTCGATGGTTTAAGCCCATACGTTACGGTTTTTAATTTAAAGATCTTTATGGTTTTAGTAGGAGCATCACGCCAGAGAATTCGTTGAAGATTTTGTTGTTCGGAATTAATCAGAATTTGTCTATACATTTGTTGTACGTCGGCTATGATTCCAATTGGAAATAGACGAAAATTTAAAAGAATATACGGGAGATCAGACTGAATGGCAGGTCCAGATAGGAGAGTGTCATTTAAGGAAATGCCATTGGCATCAGGGGCAGAACCATTAAAAACAACTCATATCTTTTCTTTTGTGGAGGGATTCTTCCAAACGGGATGGTGATTTAAATACACTGAATCTAAAGAAGGGTTGAAATCTTGAACAGTCTCCATATGGTTAGAAGCTTCATAATCCTCCATGAATTCAAGGTATTGTTTGCGAGTGGAAGGATCTTGCTTGAGTTGATTCTCAACTGCAAATAAAGCTTTAAGAGCTTTCGGATAGGAATCACATAAAGAAGGAGGAGAAGAAATGCGTGGCATTGTGACAATGAATCTGCCATCTGGGTTACGAACAGTGGTTTCTAAAAAATATTGTTCACAAAATTCATCTTCTGATGAAAGAGAAGGAGCAGATTCAATGGACTCGATTTGCCAAAATTTTTCCAGACGCTGATGAAGATCTGCATTAGTGAAATGGCATTGAGAGGAACCTTGAACAATTTGAAGAGGACTGTAACCTGTGATAAGCCAGCCAAATTTAGTATGGTGGGCGTAGGTACCAGATGAAATATTAAATATTAACCCTTGACGGAAGAAGATTTTGCCAAAATGTGTTAGCGCCAAAAAGAATGTCAACGTGAGAGCTTTTATAGAATTGAGGGTCAGCCAGTTTTAGATCAGAGGGAAATTTCCATTCGTCAACGGAAAAAGAGCGACTGGGAGTAGGACTGCCAATACTCGGAATGGACAGACAGTTTAGATGAAAGTTAGTACCATATTGGACTGAATCCTTCACCTGCAGCTTGACATAATTTAAGGAAGTAGACTTGCTGTTGTTGATACCAGATATTTCAATATTGGTGGAGAGTGGTTTGAGACCTAACCTTTCAACTAATGATGAGGTTATGAAGTCATGAGTTGCCGCATTGTCGAGCAAGGCTCGTACTAAGTGCCAATTGCCGGAAGAATCTTTAACTTGGACCTGAATCGTAGATAACAAAACTCGAGCACTACGCCATGAGGGGGTTGTTTGATTGTAGGATTGGGCAACGGTATTTACAGTAGAAACAGAAGAGCTAGGTGGAGAAGCATCACTAGTGAGGCTCAGCGCAGGTTGGGCACTAGGATTTGAAACTGTTCCAGGAATAGACCGTGGCTTTTCGAAGCGGTGTAAGGTAGAATGATGTCTTAGCTTGCAATGCATGCAAACTCCTTTGGAAGGGCAGTCCGCTAAGTTATGCCTTGAAGAGAGGCAGTTAAAACAACATTTGTTTTGCGACACAGCTTTTCTACGATCGTCAACTGAAAGGCCTTTGAAGGTATTGCAGAAATATAAAGGGTGAGGATTATTGCAAAGAATACATGAGGTGTTATTACCTTGTATAGAGAAAACATGAGAATGTGAAGACTTTTCCGAGAAATGCTTGGTGGGTTTACTTTTGCTGACATCGGTGGAACCTTCAGCTTTATTGATTAAAGCAGAAAGAATTTGACAACATTTCTTTATGAAAGAGATCAAAACTTTAAATGTGGGTTCAGGTTTGTCCACTAAATCGGATTCCCATGCTTTACGAGTATTAAGTTCAAATTTGGAGGTAGTGAGATGTATAAGAAAAAGATCCCAATGTTCAACAGATTGTTTAAGATGTTCTAGGGCTCTTACATCAAGTTCAACGGTGTCTCCCAGACTTCTAAGGGATGATAAATTATCAGGGCGTGAAGCTGGTAAATTAAACAAGGCGTTCATATGGCGTTGAATCCTAAGTTTGGCATTGCCATATCGCTGTTGGATGAGGTCAATAGTGTACAGCCCGGGGGGGGGGGTGAGTACCCCCTGAGAACCACCCCGCCACCTTCTACCAAAACCACCCCAACTGGAAACATTATAATTCCAGAACATATCTCTACACAGCAAGCGGCGACCACCTAAGCCTAGGAGGTTAGCCAACGGCTTGCAAAACTCACATAAACATTTACACTAACAAGTATCTGGGGCAGCTACACTGATGCAATGCTGACCAAGCAGCGCCGAAACATATTAGAATGGAACCCGGACAGGAGGAATTATCTGTTCTACTCTGTTCTTCGCCAGCGGCCCTGCCCGACGTCCGTTCCAGCTCTTCACCAGTTGAGATCTAGTTGGTGCTCAGAGTCCTTTATTCTTGTAAACACCTACCCTAACACTTTACAAATTGTACCACATTTATATTTGTTCAAACTCCCCAAGATGGACATCACATCACATCTACTGGCCAATAAATACATGGTCAGTAAACTACACGCTTGTTACTAATTACACTCCACTTCACATCCTCATACCCCACCTGACCTTCGTCACAATTGCCCCTGCCCGCAGAGGCCAGTAATTACATCATCAGATTTCATTGTACTCGAGCACGCGACTCGACAGCATAGCGTCGAGTCACTGACTCGGCACATTCATTGGATTGCTCATTCCACTCAGCTGGCAGGCTAGTTTAGCAGCCTGCACTTAGACATCCTTCCCCTGACAGTTAATTGCATCCTGCAGGGACGCCCCCAATAGATTAAGCATTCACACCAACACACTACACTGGTAGTCTCTCCCAATCACGGGAAGCTACTCTCATCCGGAAGCACCTTCAAAATTCGCACACTAACACTACCGTGTTTTTCCGAACCCCCAACCAAGGGATAAAACATATTTGGTGGAGGCGCGACTACCACGCAAAATAAGGTCAGGGACTCAAACAACGAGCCCTCGTGGTAGAAGCGATCCGTACCGCATACAGCCAAGCAAAAGTTGATTTTTTTATCTCTCTCTCCCAGAATACGCTCCACACTTTTTCTTTTTCTCTCCCCCATTTATTACACGGGGATTTGTATTATCACACACACCCCCAACCTCCCCATAGTGCAAGAGCGGTGGAAATTAAATGACCACGTTTAGAACCACAGTAAGAGACTTTGCGCACCATTTGTCAGCTAGCACAACTCCACTCCTGCCGAAGTTAAAAATTAAGAACAGCGACTTGATAACTGAACACACTGCAATACGCTTCCTTCAGGAACTCGAATTAAAGGCATTAGAAATCCGCGCTCAACACCCTTCAGCGGCAGCACAAGTCACAAATTTTACACGATCCCAGGCCCAGTCCAGTGCGCACGGACAAGAATCACCAATATCCAGCGCTAGTGAAGCAGATTGCTTGCCAACACTCCACCCCCTATTGTTACAGCAACTGCAAATCACAGAAGTAGAGAGGCAGGGAGGGTTCTGCTTCAAATACCGTTATTTATGCAAATGAGGGGGGCGTGGCAAGGTCAATGACCTTGAGGTAGGTCATAGTCAATGACCTTGAGGTAGGTCATTGACCCCCAAGGTCGCCGGGACCCCGGAAGGTAAACAAACCTTGGAGGGTCCAGGAACCGGTTTGAGGGGGTGTGGGTGGAGGGGGAGGAGTGGGGGGGTGGGGGGAGGGGGGGAGGGAGGGGGAGGGAAGGGTGGGGTGGGAGACGAGGGGGGAAGGATGGAAGAGGCTCTGCACGAGACCCTCCTCGACCCAGTCTCTCTCTTGGACTGAGCGCCTTCTCTGATATTATCCTGGGCTATATAGCTTTGCCTTATGCCCGATGAGATCCGAGTGTTGCCGAAGGTTTCCGAATCTTTGTCGGTGAATGAATCGTCAGATTTGAACGGTCAACTGGTGTGTGTGTGACGTCACAGCAGATTACGGGATGTGAGGTAGGTCATGGACGGGAGTGTTTTGAATGGAAAACATGAATGGCGGTGGATGGCGGCGGTTGTTGAACCCTGACGTGGTAGGTTGGTTAGTTGTGAATGGGTCTGAGAGACAAACAAGATGGGGTTGAAAGCGCTCAATGGTAAACAAACATCAATGGTATCTGGAGTAGTGAATGGAATTGAGAGAGAGAGGGGGAATGAACTGGTTGTTGAATGTGCTCAATGGTAAACAAACGTCAATGAATCTGGAGTAGTATTTCCTGTAAATGGTAGGGTGGGGGTAGGATACAAATCGCATGGCATGTTGACTCGGCCAGCTCGACATGAAATAAAAACAAGAAGGTGTACACCAGATCTGATTTATTAATCCATGAATTATATGTGGCATTAAAACCTAGCCACTTAACAAAAAGTTTATTGCCACGTTTTTGTACAATTTTTTCAACAAGATAATGCTTGGGATATTGCGTCCTTTGCAGTTCCTCCATGTAGAATCCTCCTTGGATTGGCTGCTTGTTGAGGTCATCAAGTAAATAAACAACTGGATTAGAAAGTTTTACCTTGCGAATACGAAATATTTCTGTGCTCCAGTTTGGTGTGTATCCTTTGGCGAAGATTGTTTTATGTTTACTGATGCGCACATAATCACCAATACGTAATTGATGACGTCGCGGATCTACTGTTTTGATTTTGTGATGAATGCGATCCAATTGCGCAATGTTCTTGGTTACAAGGCGTGGTTTCATTTTGATGGTTCTATGTTTAGTGTTGTTGTAACGTGTCACCAGGTCGCCTACAAGTTCAAGCCAGCGATAGGATCCTCTTGCTGTAAATTGTTCCCACATGCGCGTCTTGAGTGTGCGGTTGAAACGTTCTACAACACTTGCCTTTAGATTGCTAAAAGTGGAATAGTGATGGATGTCAAGTGATTTGAGATAAGCGGAAAAAGTCTTGTTGAAAAATTCTTTGCCTTGATCTGTTTGAAGCAAACGAGGTTGTCGTCTTGACCGCTGAACGATGGTCTTGAATGCAGCGGTGACCAGTTGTGCAGATTTATTCCGAACAGGTTCAACAAAGGCCATTTTGGAATAAACGTCGATGACGGTGAGCAGATAGTTGACCCCGTTGTTAGCTTTGGCATAGGGAATCATTTCAACCAGATCAGCTTGCCAAAGATCGTCAACGCCCCGTGTGATGACATGACGACGATGGTAGAGACGACGAGCTGGTCTATGCAACTCGCGAGCAATGCCAGCCTTAACAGGCGAGGGTGTATGAACACGTTGACTCATTAGACAATAATGCCAGCATGACGAAGCTCCTCTTCTATTTCTAAAACTTCCGCCTCGTGTCCGGTATGACCAGCCTGTTCTGATGCACGCAACAGTTGCAGACGTTTAACCAACTTATTTGGATTGTTCCAATAGGCGAAATCGATGAATGGTTTCAAAGTATTAAACGTGATACCGGACGCTGAATTTGCACGGCGAACACTTGCATAGGTGGGAAACAATTTTGATATGATGGTTTTATATTTGAAGCTCTTATTAGCATTTACTGCTTCAGAACGTTTATAATTACGTCTAAAACCATTTGTAGCCATCAAGATGTCTTTATACTTTTCAAGATCTTCTTTATCATACTCCTCGGTAGAAGGTGTACGTGAAAATAAAAGTTCTAAAAGACCTGGCGTCAATTTATAACGAACTGTTTTAACAATCAAAACATTGTCACTTATCTTAATTGGTGAATCGCCAATTCGAAATCTATTGTTTTCATAGCGAACACCATAAGTAGTATCAGTTTTCTTAGTAAAAAGATCTTCAAGGAAGGGGGTAACCAACGCACCATAATTTTGTAGTAAAATGGATTTTAACCGCACATATTGTTCGGGCGTATTTAATATTTCTTTAAGAGTAGGCTGCTTTTCTTTGGCTCTAGTGGGTGTTTCAGCAATTATTGATGTTTTCAAAAACTGGGGCAGCGGTGATTCTTTGGAGCTAGAAGACGGAAGCAATGGAGAAAAAACATCCTCAGGTTCTTCATCATTTTCTTCCTCCTCCTCTTCAATTGTTTGTGTTTCTTTTGATCGTGTACTAGGTTTTGATGTTCCTTTCAACACAGCTTCCAGAGGTGACTTCAAATGTTTTTCGACAAACAGTTCACTGTCGGCATGTGCACGTTTTAGATAGCGAAACTTTTGTCGAATGCTATTTCGTGCACGGATTATGTGCTTTTTTAATTGACTCCCTGTTGTCGCCATGACATCTGAACTAATGATGTTCAGAAAAGCAATGCAGCTACTTAAATACGAATGAAATGGTCAAATCCCATGCGGTAGCGTCCATTGTTGATGTTGCTCTGCTTATCAATAACAAGACAACTGTGGTGATGAGCGTTCCAACACATGGCACACAACTGTGTAAAGGCTTGAAAGGTCATGTCTGGGTTCACGTGATCATCGTAGACGTGATGCATGTTGCGCTCATCCTGTCGGAAGAGAACAATCACGTTGGCATTGTCACGAATTAACTGTTTTGGTATTCGCGAATAGGTTTGAGCGAGATAAAAACAATCAATATATTTATGACGTCCCATGCTAAAGTAAGCCTGAATAATACCCTGTCGTTCTGTGGCCACATCGTCAAAAATCATAAGCGAATGGGGGCGAACATTGTCTGGAGAAATGACATCTTCGTGTGCTGCGAATGTGAAGTAGCCCATGTTGCGCAGACCTGACATGACCTGTTCCAAGAACACATACAGCGGTTGATACAGCGATTTGGCAAAAATATAGATATTTTGAAAGCGCACTCCGTTTAAGGAGGTGATGAGGGTAAGCAGAAGATTGGTTTTTCCACATCCCGACGGGCCGGCGATGAGACAGCGAATGGAGGATGGGAAGAGTGATCCATGACGTTGTTCGGACGATGTTGAGAAGAGGTGTGAAACCAAGTCTCCCACCGGAAGTGAATGTTGTTGCTTAATAATCTGCATATCAACTAAATGTGAAAGGGGAAGAGCTGGTCTCTATATACATGAGGCAAACGGGTGTTTCAGTTCCAGTGTAACCATGGACGCCTTTGGAAGAACTCTCAAAACAAATGAACGATTTGCTTTGACAAACGATCCAAAACATGATACAGATCCGGCTACTAAACGATATGTCGATGCTAATGTATTGTCACGCACTACAGATGGCAATTACGACTTTAATGGAAAGCGATTGACCAATATAACAGAACCCGTATTACCCTCGGACGCATGTTCAAAAAAGTATGTAGATTATTACCGATTACGACGTATCAAAGGAGATTATGAGGCTCACAATAAACGTATTACAGGCGTTGCAGATCCTGTGAACGATCAAGATGTGTGCACCAAAGCCTATATGTTATCCAATGCTGTGGTGTTAACAGAAGCAAAGGACTATGACGTACACCAACGTCGAATCACTCAGCTGGCTCTTCCAACAAACAACACGGACGCTGCTCGAAAGGACTATGTAGATAACAAGGTGAAACAGGTGCTCAGTATTGTGCCCACCCTAACTGCAAAGGGCTATACAGCAAATAATGCACGCCTTGTGCATGTGGCCGATCCTGAAGATGATCAAGATGTTTGTACAAAACGGTTTTTAAACTCTGAAATGGAAAAGGTGTGGGAAATTAAGGAGAACGCTCTACAGATGAAGCGAAGACGAATAGCAGAAGTTGCTGATCCTGTGCAACCTCACGACGTGACGACCAAACGATTTTTGGAACAACGGTTATCGCTTTTTATTAAATCAATACCCTCTATATTTCTGCTTCACATTGTAAACCAACAACCGGTAAAAGATCCCAATAACCTCGCCTACATACTACGTTCGGGGTATGACAATTACCGTTTAATGTATGATGGTGCCATTCGTGTAATTGAGTATGCACCAGATTTGAAACATTTAGAGGTACGATTAAACGGTAGTGTTCAACCACTTATTGATCAACCGGTGAAAGCCGGAGACAAATTATTCTTTCACTTGAAACTCTCGTCTGAAGAAAAAGAGGCGGGGAAAACGATGAACGATTTTCCTCTGTATATAGAACTTGAATATACAGCCACCATTGAATAAATAACTACAGGTTCCCTTCCTGAGGAGCGTTAGTTGTGTTCTATACTTTGCGGTGTGAGGTTGTCTTGTTCTTTGGTCGCGATGGTGAAACAGAGATATGTGGTGAAGAAGAGGAAGAAGTTGCCAAGAAAGGGAGGATTTAAAGCTATTCTTCATGCGGCACGTCAAGCTTCGCGCGGAGAAACAAATAGTGAGTTGGCTATTAAGAAAGCACTCCGAGCAGCACGATTGCATGCGAATCCCAAAAGTAAACTACGTTTTAGAAAACGTGCCCGAGTTATTCCTGTGCCGAAACGTGGTGGATTTTTACCTGCACTGTTTGCTGGACTAGCAGCCCTGGGTTCACTTCTTGGAGGAGCAAGTGCGGTAGCACGAACGGTGAAAGCTGTTGAGGAGGCGAAGCAACAGTTGAAGGAAAGTGAAAGGCATAATAAAACTATGGAGGCCATAGCACTGCGCGGTAAAGGTGTGAACATGAAGCTAGCACCCTACAAGAAAGGACTCGGTATTTACATGTCGCCAAAAAACGGTTAATCGATGCACTGCCACGACGAGCCATGACGCATGAGGAAGTTATAAGATATGCAAAACAGCTTAAGATCTCCCACTTTCGAGGCGTGTTTATGCGCAACCAACTACCGTCTCGACCACGGAGCCATGAAAGTGCAGTTGTCAATTTGGATGACAGTCATGGACCGGGAACGCATTATGTGGCCTACATAAAGCATGGGCGAACCGTGTGGTACTTTGACAGTTTTGGAAATCTTCCTCCTCCGACAGAGCTTGTTCGCTATTTTGGAAGCAGTGCAACAATACACTATAATGTGAAACGAGTGCAAAATTTTAACACGCAACAGTGCGGTCGTCTATGTTTGACTTTTCTATATAAGACCGAGCACGGCGGGTGACGTGGTCATTATGACAACAGAAAGTAGAACGTTTACAGTGCACGGACAAGGTGCGGAAGTAACTGTTGACTTTTATCCTCCTATTGAATTGGGACGACGACCCTACGTGCTGGGACTTGTTTCGTTTGAAGGCTATAATAGAATCTGCAACATAATTGAAGACGTCAATGATAAGTTCTACTACGATGACTATGTGTTAACTCTACCGTCTGGCAGCTACACCGTAGATGATATTCACGATCACATCTACACAACTCTCACCAAAGAATTTAGTCTAAAAGCATTTCTGGACGGGACACGCAAGTTTGAACTCATAGCCAACAACGTGACACATCGCTGCAGTATTCTTTCTTCTTTTAGGATTGATTTTAAATCTCAACCAGATTCGATTGGGTCATTGTTAGGCTATTCACCACAAGTGTTAGTACCGAACGTGATACACAAGTCTGACCAACCGGTGAAAATAATTGAAGATCATCACGTATCTGTCACGTGTAATATTATTACAGACGTCTACACCAATCAAGATCCCTCGCATTCGCTTTATGATTTTATTGTTACTTCACCTGGTGGTTATATCATCCGCGAAAACCCGTCGGTGGTGCTCTATCATCCTGTGAGTGTGACCAACATCAGGAATATTACCTTAAGACTGGTGAATAGAAACCAACGTCTCATCCGATTAGACCCTCATACACCTGTGACCTACAAACTGTATTTGAAACCAGCATGAAACAAGTGTATAAAGCGGCAACGCTGTCAAGAGCAGGTGTTAGTTGTGCTCAACGCGTGTACAGGTTAACACGTGTCAACAAGCAGATCCTACAACAACTTGGTTACATCTTACGTCATGAATTCGATTCTAGACGTGACAAACCCTGTCGAAGTACAGGAGGGTATTGTAAGAATTGAACACCATTCCTACCAACCGTATACTCAGGGACTAAATAATAATGATGAGATTCGAATTACTATTAACCAACAAGATATCTACACGCTTCCACATGAAAGTTACATCCAGATTGAAGGGCAACTCACCAAATTGGATGGTACCATTCCAACAACGTCAAAGTTGGCCAACAATGCTTTGGCCTTTTTGTTTTCTGAGGTTCGCTACGTGATCAACGGTATTGAAGTGGATACTACTCGAAATGTTGGCATAACAAGTGTCATGAAACTTTATCCCTCGTACGGAAGCGAAGAGAGTAAAGCTTTTTGTATGGCTGGTTGGTGTCCCAACTCAACCAACGACTGGATGATTAACGATGATGGTACATTTACTGGACATTTACCTCTAAAATTAATACTAGGCTTTGCAGAGGATCATAAGCGCATTGTTGTGAACGCAAGACAGGATCTGATTCTTGTACGAGACAGGAGTGATTATAATGCGCTAAAGGGAGCTGATACAGCGCCAATAGATACAAAAATTCTACTGCAACGAATTCTATGGAAAGTACCGCACGTTACTCTATCAGATCAGAAAAAATTGAGTCTGCTCAAGATTGTGGAGAAGGATACAGCTTTACCCATTCAATTTAGAAGCTGGGAGCTGCATGAATACCCGGTATTACCACTCTCCGATACACATACTTGGTCTATAAAAACCTCACGGTATACAGAGCGGCCACTCTACGTCCTGGTTGGATTTCAAACAGATCGCAAATATCAACAGAATAAAGATGCATCAAAATTTGACCACATCCAATTACGAAATATACGACTCTTTTTGAACGGAGTTACCTTTCCCTATGAGGGAATGGATTTAAACTTTAACAAGAACAAATATGGTAAGCTCTATGACATGTTTGTAAACTTTCAGTCTTCCTATTATCAGAAAGAGGCATGTCCGCTATTATCACCACAAGACTTCAAGTCCAAGGCGCCTCTGGTGGTGATGGACTGTTCGTATTTGGAGGAGTCGATGAAGGAAACAACAATTGATATCAGACTAGAATTTGAAACATCTACAGTTATTCCATAAAAAACAACAGCCTATTGCCTTATTGTTCACGAGGCGCAAGTGTTTTATCAACCGCTGTCCAATATGGTGACCAGAGTATAAATAGCATGTCTTCCTGCATTGCCCTTCACAGTCATGGAAAGCTACGATGAAGTCACAACCCCCTCTGCGAGGTGGGTCTGCAAATGTGAAAGTGATTCACCAGGTTCAGATGAAGATTCAAGGTTTACCATTTATCGCGCCCTAGTGAGTGAAGCTATAACTGCCTATCACAAGAATCATACTGTGCTTAGAATGCCGCCGCATCTGGTTCACTATTTACCAGATGGATTCATGTCTACGTTTGGTATTCATGACAGGGGCTACAACAACAAGCCCATCGCTAATCAAACAAATAATGTGGACGATGGTGTTGCCAAAGCTTCATCTTGTCATGTTGGAGAGCGGGTAGATTGCATGGACTGCAAATGCGATCGTTGCTCAACAAGTCGAGACGCTGATGCAGCATTTGAGATTTATCGCACCCTGGTGAGTTTAGCAATACGCGCCTACCATAAAGCGCAATTTCTTCGTGAAATGCCGCAGCATCTGATTGCCTATTTACCAGCTGGATTTCTGACCGCGTACGGTGCACACGACATTGACCTTAATTGGGATAAGCTACCATTACACCTCCGTATGTCGGCGGATGTTGCAGCCTGCCGTCCTTGTCGTAGACACTTTATGCATCGAGGAGATTCTCACTGTGATTGGGATGGTCCAAATCCTATGATAAAAAATTGTAAGCGATGTACTGATAACTTTATGAATAAAATTGTGTAATTGATTCTTTGTGTGTATATTATTTTCCCGCTCCTATCCAATCAGTTAGTTGTTAAGAAGCAGCGGTGGTGGAAGGTGTGATATCCGTCGCCATGCCGAAAACATTGATTGTCGACGTGCAGGGTTTCAAGGTGAACGGAAACAAGTTTGTATTTAAAGAAGTAGGAATTATTGACTGCACAACCATGTGGGCACCAAGAGTAACCAGTTTTGTCTTTGAACCACCGTTTCCATTGCATTTGCAGTCAGACGAGGACAGAAGACAAACAGAGTGGTTGCAACGCAATTTGGGACTAGTCTGGAAAGAAGGTGACATTCCTTACCAGCATCTATCACTTGTTCTGAAAGCACACTTGTTTGGTGCTGACCTTGTATTTGTAAAGGGAAGTGAAAAAAAGGAATGGTTGCGTCAGTATGTTAATTCAACATGTCAACTTGTTGACCTTCATGATCTGGGATGTCCTGCACTGTACAACCTGTCCGTGCCTGATGAACCTCTACAAAATAAAACACTTCAAAATGTTTGGAAGCTTTTTGATTGGCTAGCTCGCAGAGCGTGTCAAAACTTGCATGTTGAGTGCAAGGCGTTGTAACGTCAGCTTCAGTGTGAGACATACCAGTGATCAGTGTGGACGTGTAGTAATATGGCAGCAATTGAAGGTTTGGACTCAAACCCCACAGAGCGAGCTATTGTCAAGTTTTTTGCCTGTAAAAAAAAGCTTGACAGTTTCACAGATGAGGAATTGAACGCTTTGCCCAAGGCGTTCCTTTTTTATGTTGCTTCAAACGCGGTGAAAAATATTTGGCACAGTGTACCTAGTGAATGGAGCAGAGATCCTGGTCTGCGTGAACTACAACCATGCACTGACTTTAGTCATCACCAGCAAGTGTCTATTACTAAAATGCCATCCATTAGACAGTGTGGAACGTGTCAGCTCATCAAATTGTACCACGGCCATACAAATATACCGTCCTGTAAAGACTTTGCTTCATCATTCCATGGTTGCGATGAAGAAGAGGAAGAAGAGACAGCAGCGGCAGTATCGCCAGCGCCAAAAAGTAAGACAACGCTTGAAAAAGATATGCCAGACCTTTGCTGGTCATGGTCTAGTTAACAAGGCCATTGATCTACTTCCCATTGAACTGCATATTCCTGGCTATCAATTTTGTGGACCTGGAACTAAACTAAGCCAACGTCTAGCACAAGGGAACTCGGGAATCAACATATTGGATGCAGCGTGTAGAGATCATGACATTGCTTACAACAACAAGAATATAGAAGTACGTCGAGTTGCAGACCGCATTCTTCTAAGAAAGGCCATGCAGCGTGTGATGTCATCTACTGCTTCTATTGGTGAGAAGATTGCAGCCTTGATTGTAGCAGGAGCGATGAAGTCAAAGCTATTGATTGGTGGTGGATTAGTGAGAAAAAGGACAAAGTAATAAACATGAATCAAATATTGTGAAGTATTTATTTGAGAGTCAGTCCACCAGTTCATAGTATACACAAAATATGGTTTAGTTTTCTTCTTGTACAAAAACCAGCAATTTTAATAAAAAGAATTGAAAATGAAAGTGTGTTCTTTTTTACAAGGTGTGGAAATGTCCATAAGGCAAGCTATTTACACCATCCCACAGACGTTTATTGTCATATGTTGTCAGCGATGTTTTATTTTGATTTACTGTAAAAATATTATGGTTCTTTGAAAGAATGCGTGTTTGCTGGTATAAGCGAGAGGTGTTTTTGTAGAGTACACATCGATATTCCTCAACATTGAGGAATTGTGTGACGCTACGAAGAACGCCCTTCGCTTTGCATTGACCTATATTCTTTTGTGTTGAAAATGCGTACATTTTCGGCGCCAAAGCCACAAATTCTGTCATAACATCACCGGCGCACTCATCCTTAAATAGACCTATTTTTTTTTATTCATGGGAATTATGCCAAACATATTGTTAACCTCATAGTTTGAGGTATCAAAGTAATTTGGATGTTCTCTCATCACTGAGTAAACATCTATCGTATTGGTTTGATAAATAAGACTGTCTGTATCCATATACAGTAATTTTACATCTCCAAACTTTTGTTTGGCAAACTCATAATGAAATTGATACATTACAAATTTTGAAAAGTCAAGTATTACCATTCCCAAGTAAATTGGTTTGTTATACATGATTTCTGTCTTTGACAATTCAATGGTTACTAAATCAGTTTCAATAACTCGTACAGAATGGAAATTAGGCATAGCTATATATTTTCGTGCGCCATATCGACCGTCCCAGTGGTTTACCAAATGAATAGTTCTATGCTTTCGAATATTTTCCATTGATTTACCGTAGCACGCATTGTTCATTAATTTATAAAAATTTGATTCAAATGTGGTCTTGGCGTGCTGCCGATGATGAGTATTCAATTGCATGTACGGTTGTAACCATGGTTTTTGGTCAAAGCAAATAATGCGGTGAATGGATTGCAGTTTCAAACCATGTTTCAAACATTGCATTAAATTTTCAATGTGTATGACGTACCGATTTTTTGAATTTAACGTTGCCAGCAACTTTTTATTGTTGGAACGTGAACTGGGAGGTTGTAATTTTTCAACACAAAATGGTAGATCAGAATGATCATTGTGTATCTCACAGGGATATAATAAGTCGACCTCTAGAACGTAGCCACGCTTGTCATTGCTCAACACATCTTTTAAATTAAAATTTGAAACTTCATCTGAAGTCAACCATCGAAAATTTTGATATGGAAGAGGTTTTTCCATAGCATATCCGTATAAATTGTTACAATCTAGGTAGGTGAGGTATGTTGTAGGTTGGTTTGGTTTGTATGTATCCATATATGGATTATTTGCTTTGGCGTGCTTTTGCACAAGCGAAACAAGACCACCACGTATTCCACGTTCAAAAAAGAGTAACATGTCGATGTCTGTTAATAGTTCCAGTTCTATGTCAGTCACCTTCAACATACAGTCCCAACTATATCCGGCAAGGGTGTAGTAATGGGCTGGATCTAGATTGTAGATTTCAAGACACAGTTTGAGAAAGTGTTCAAACACGTCTGTCAAAAGTAGTGTATCAATTTTGAGGTATAAATCAGCATACTCGCCCAAAGTTGATATCTTGAACACGTCCCATACTTTTTGGGCGTGTAAATAGTCTTCTTCAGAAATATGACTTTTTGTTAAGTCATTGTAAAATTTGTCCTTTGAAGGGAGTGCAGTTTCCTGTAAACATGCCCAATTGTTTACATAATTATAGGGAAACACCCCTTTTCGAATGCATAATTCAAATTGTTTGGCATCAGTAAAGTGTTGACGTACAAAATGCAAATTGTTTGGGTGAAGCCCTTGAACAAGCGCATCCAATGATGATGCGAGGAATCTATACGAATCTAAAAATCGTATACTGATTCCATTTCGCCATTTCGAAAACGAAATAAAATTTTCATGATTTTGTGGAATTAAAGAAAACTTTTGGTTTTCAAGGTTAACAAATTCCTTAATAATTAGATGACTGTCATACCGAGACATGTTGTGCAAGAAACAAGAAATATAGCGTGCTCTTTTATACGCCAAATTACATACACTATGAGCCGCTCCTCTAAATTTGCCAGTGTACCGATTATGGTCTCTCACTGGCGTGTCACAAGGTGCTATTGGTTTTTGACAAATGTGACAAGTGGTTGCTGTTGCAAAAACCGCCTCGTCTGCGTCCGACATTTGAAGCGGAATTGGGTTTTCCAGGATATTGTACACCCGATCTGCCAAGGCGTCCAATTCATTTAAAAACCAAGCAGCAGCATCTGCATTGCGATAAGATTTGAAGTATGAAAGTGAAGGGTCATATGAACAAATCACGTTTAGGGCACAACTGAATGGCTCATGTTGCTGTACTTGTTGAGTGTACGGACGTGTCGGATCTGGTTTACATGTGTCAATGGGTGTGGTTAAACATTCAAAATCTGCATATACTGTAAATGGAAGCGGTTCTTGACGAGACACATTTTGAAATTTCATACTGGCTTTATCCTTTTCTGGAAATATAATTTTTACCGCTGGTTGTGTGATGCAATCAATAGTATGTGCTGCCAACTTTTGATTGCTAGTAAAATATTGCAAACAGCGATCACATATGTATACCCTATTTTTTTTTTGTAACTTGTGAACGAACTAGTCTAGAAAGATCTTTGATATAACAATAATGGATGCACAATTCCCCTTCAATGTACAATAAATTAAAATGCTTTTCTTTTTTTCCTTTGTCACATAGAGTGGCCCAATAACTTTGCCCCCTTCAACTCCGTATACATTAATGGAGTAAAGCGGATTTTTAGATTCAAAACGAGAAATGGCGTTGAGGTCCATTGGGAATTCTATGTCTGCTAAATTTAGACTGATCATTAATTCCATAAATTTCTGGTGATATTTTCCCATTCTGTGAACATTTTCAGTTGCAGGACTTAACCCAGCAGCCAAGGACCACACAAAGCAGAAAACATCATTATTATCCACATTGATAACTGCGTGACGGTTTTCCAACTGTTTAGGCAAATTAACATGAGATGAACCACTATTTATGGGATCAAAGGTGCATACATTAATTTTAAGATGGTTGATAGCTTCCAGCGATTTGCCACTTTCCAATTCTTGAAACTCGGCAAAGCGCGTCATGAGCTTATCGACAATGTTTTTA
Source organism: Meconema thalassinum (assembly GCA_946902985.2). NCBI lineage: Eukaryota > Metazoa > Arthropoda > Insecta > Orthoptera > Tettigoniidae > Meconema > Meconema thalassinum. The sequence goes on from OX336388.2 coordinate 457,655,128, forward strand.
CTATACCAACTGTGTATATTATCAGTGCGGTACAATTCGCACATTTTCGTATGTAAATAAATCGGTTTGGTTACTTCAACACCTTGTTTTAAAATAACAAAATCACATAATAACTCAGCGTTAATCTTTAACGCTACATGTTCTCTTAAACAGTCTTGCATTTTATTTTGAAAAATGTTGTAGCTAGCGTTTAAAAATTCATTTGGGTCTAAAAATTTAGCATCATTATTAATTTTTAAGCTACATAACTTATTATTAAAACAACTATCCACGTTCTGCCAACTAAGTTCTGATGCTGACATCATGACACTTACAGTAATTACATTTACTACAAAAACAGCAAATCACTGAACAGTTTTCAGAGAATGAAAACAAACAAAGTTTATTGTCTCTGCAAATTCTGTTTTAACATTAACAAATTTTAAATTTTATTTGATTCTTCAATAAATTCTACCAAACATCTTTTATTTTCTACTCCCAAATATTTTAGGTAGATGGTTCCTTTGTTGAGGTCATTTACAGCTTCGTCGTTGAGTTCCATGAACCTCGCAGGTAAGAAGACAGCGAAATCTTCTAGTTCGCAAACAATTCTTCTGCCATATTTCGTGTTTACTTTGCGAACAGCTGTCACCAAATAGGACTCGTTAACTGGCAGGTCCTGTAAAAGTTTAGTCTCCAGACCGGTTGCTCTGCCAATGAGATTCGCAACTGTTATAGCAGACATATTGGTTCTGAAAGGTAATTATAAAGTGTTTAGGTAAACTATTAAAAAGGTTCAGGTACCCTCCACCTTTATTTATTAGCACATTAACTCAAACCCTGATCTATAGACTAAACCATCAAATGTGTATACAAAACTTATTTGCGAAGACGAGGAGTCTCTAACAGCGCTCAGTCCCAGTAAATCAGTCGGATAGAGCGAGATAAGGTAATATCTCTTTTGACTGACGTCAAGCCTGGTAATGACTGTTAGTTGCAATAATAGTTTCATATATCCACTTGAGTAGTGTGTCCTGCATCCCCATCCAAACCTCTAGACTAAACCATCACATGTGTATACAAAACTTATTTGCGAAGACGAGGAGTCTCTAACAGCGCTCAGTCCCAGTAAATCAGTCGGATAGAGCGAGATAAGGTAATATCTCTTTTGACTGACGTCAAGCCTGGTAATGACTGTTAGTTGCAATAATAGTTTTATATACCCATTTGATATTATTATCCACTTGATAAATATTTAAGGTCAACTGTATAACCATCGACAGTTAGAGAAACTAAAGGTACTGTGTTCAATATTACCTGATAGAAGATCTTTGCAGCAAAGCGATGTGTATACTACCAACTCGTGGACTTCTCTGGCTAGCAACAATAATGTCAGGGCTTATATACCCTTACAATCAGAGGCAACACACCGGTTTGTTCGCTTTCTCAGTAACTGGATGACCTCCATATTTAGTGTCCGATTTCTCAATAACTGGATGACCTCCATATTTAGTATAAATGAACCTGCTACTTTACAAAGAATTGTCGTTCACTGCTGATATGTCGGATCATGAAAACACCCATCATGGGGATGAGGAAGAAGAATCCGCAAATTGGGATTCATCTTTAGACATTTTCATGTAAGTAATATTCATTTTTTTTAATTGATACCAGGCTAAAAAAAATTAAATCAAAGCCTAGAACGCTAACCATCTAACCATGGGACCGGAATATATTTTTAATTAAGACAATACAAACACCCAGTCCCCAAGCCAGGGGAATTAATCACCAGAAAATACAATCCCCACAGACCTCCCAAAAGTCTAACCCAGGACCCTCCAGTTTAGAGGCTAACAGCAGCCAAGAACAGTATAGTTGAGCCACACAGCTAAACACATAGTTGTATCTTGTCTCGCAATAAACAGTCAAGTTAATTATTACACTATTGTTTAAATGCAATGTCAAGCTTGGCTAACACTATTGCTGTTAATGTTAATAGCGTTTGTCAAATTGTGGTCAAGTAGCTTTGAACACTTAGATAGGTGTTAAGGTTTTATATACTTAGCCGGGTGTAGCCCAAGGACGGCCGACGGTGGGGCTCGAACCCACGCGTCTACCGAGTCCGTCCTGACAACCTTTTAATTGAATTTCATAGCTAGTTTTTTTGTCGTGTGACCTACTCAGAGGCCAAGTGCAGGTCTTTCTATTCGACGTCGGTATGGAGTGGAAGATGAAACTGGGCAAGGATGTGGAAGGAATCGGCCGTGGCCTATCAGAAGGTACCGTCCCAGCATTTGCATGTGGAAGGAATCGGCCGTGGCCTATCAGAAGGTACCGTCCCAGCATTTTCCTGGTGTTGAAAATGGGAAACCACGGAAAACCATTTCAAGGACGGCCGACGGTGGGAAAAGCCTAGAACGCTAACCAATTAACCATGGGACCGGAATATATTTTTAATTAAGACAATACAAACACCCAGTCCCCAAGCCAGGGGAATTAATCACCAGAAAATACAATCCCCACAGACCTCCCAAAAGTCTAACCCAGGACCCTCCAGTTTAGAGGCTAACAGCAGCCAAGAACAGTATAGTTGAGCCACACAGCTAAACACATAGTTGTATCTTGTCTCGCAATAAACAGTCAAGTTAATTATTACACTATTGTTTAAATGCAATGTCAAGCTTGGCTAACACTATTGCTGTTAATGTTAATAGCGTTTGTCAAATTGTGGTCAAGTAGCTTTGAACACTTAGATAGGTGTTAAGGTTTTATATACTTAGCCGGGTGTAGCCCAAGAACGGCCGACGGTGGGGCTCGAACCCACGCGTCTACCGAGTCCGTCCTGACAACCTTTTAATTGAATTTCATAGCTAGTTTTTTTTGTCGTGTGACCTACTCAGAGGCCAAGTGCAGGTCTTTCTATTCGACGTCGGTATGGAGTGGAAGATGAAACTGGGCAAGGATGTGGAAGGAATCGGCAGTGGCCTATCAGAAGGTACCGTCCCAGCATTTGCATGTGGAAGGAATCGGCCGTGGCCTATCAGAAGGTACCGTCCCAGCATTTGCCTGGTGTTGAAAATGGGAAACCACGGAAAACCATTTCAAGGACGGCCGACGGTAGGACTCGAACCCACGCGTCTACCGGGTCAGCAGAGAGCTTGGACCGTGACCTAATGTTGCGCTACAGACTAGTTGAAAAAAAAAAAGTTCTTTTCTTTTCTCCCAGTCCCACTTAAGAAACATGACTAATTTATTGTAATTTAATGCAAATTGTATTACCGGTTGAAGACCTGTTAAATTTATTGCCAAGACATACTGCTTTAACAAAAATAAAAGTTAATAGCCTACATCCTCAATCTTGATACCAGTCTAATGTCAAACAGGCTTTCAATATCTTAGAATTGTGACAGTATCATTAAAATTGTGTTGGGCTGTTATGTAAATTAGCAGTAGTATACCAGCTCTCACTGCTAATCTGCAGTTTAAATCTCACTTACTTCATGTGAGATCTGTGTATGGTATCGCAAAAGTTAAATTGTTGTTGTTTGAGTCTTCAGTCTTTTGACCGGTTTGATGCAGCTCTCCATGTCTCCCTGTCCTGAGCTAATCGTTTCATCTCTACATAGCTCCAACACCCTACATCGGAGGCAATCTGTTTAACATACTCTAACCTCGGTCTACCCCTACAGTTCTTGTCCTCGACCCTTCCTTCCATAACTAAGCTTGCTATTCCTGGGTGTCTTAGTATGTGTCCTACCAACCTATCTCTTCTCTTCATTAGCAGTCACCGGAAACATCTCTCCTCTCCCACTCGTCTTAATACCTCTTTGTTTGTAACCCTATCTACCCATCTGATCTTCATCATTCTCCTGTAACACCACATTTCAAATGCTTCTATTCTCCTCTTTTCTGCTGCACCAATAGTCCAAGTTTCACTTCCATAGAGCGCCACGCTCCAGACAAAGGCTTTCAAAATGACTTCCTAATACCTAAATCTATATTCGATGTCAGCAGATTCCTTTTTTTGTAGAAATGCTTTCTTTGTCTGAGCCAACCTACTTGCTTCGTCCATCACTGGTTATTCCGCTTCCTAAGTAACAGAAGTCTCCTACTTCCTTCAGCTTTTCACCTGTCAATTTGATCTCCATAGAGGTTTCTGATTTATTTCGGTTGCATTCCAGTATTTATGTTTTACATTTATTTTCATCATGTATTCTTTCCGTAAGACGGAGTACTTTATTCCAATTGGTTTTAAAATGTCAAACAATTTAGTCCAATCAACTTTATCAAAAGCATTTTCTAAATCTACAAAAGCCATGAACGTTCTCTTATCTTTCCTTATTCTACCTTCTAAAATCAGCCTAACACTTAGTACAGCTTCTCTTGTTCCTACATTTCTCCTGAAACCAAACTGATCTTCGCCCAACTCTGTTTCTATTTGGCTTTCAATCCTCTTGTAAATCATTCTGGACAGGATCTTTGAAGCATGAGTAATCAAGAAGGTTGAATTAAGGATAACAAAATTAACAGTATTATTCTCTTCTTGCAAAACATTTTTTAAACTCAGCTTCCAAAAGCTTACATATAGCAGAACGCGGATTTTACAACTACAGAGGTGACAGCCGAGTTCAGCATTGCTTCCACTTACTTGTGTCAAGCTCCTCTCTGTCTTCTTTCCTGTCAACCTCGCTTGGTTAACTCTTGTTCTCTTCCAACTCCAACAGTATTAGAGTATCCAAGGCCCTTGCCACATCTTTTCTGATTCCCTCCTTCTGCAAGAGGCCAGTATTCTTTTCCCATTATTTCCTACCTTCTGCCTGTCATTTAATCATTGATGCAGAGAAGTGCAAGGAGTATGCCTCCATAACTTAGGAGGTTTTCTGCTGTGTACTTTAATTTTCCCTGACACAAACATCAAGACAGTTTATATCCTCGCCGCTAGATTGGGTATTCTAATGACATTGATAGACATTTTTTCTATTTTATAGTTTCTCGAATGACCGTGTCATGGCGGAGTTTTTTCTCCGCATGATGATGATGATGGAGGCCGATCATGAAACGGAGGAAGGAAGTGAAAGTGAAGAGGAAGAAGAAGAAGAAAAAGCTTCCGAAAATAAATAATTAAAAATTACAAGTAAATGTAAGGAAAAAAACTATTAATAAAAAAAATCTTGTTTTGATTTATTTGTCTATCATTCCCACTTTTATTTTTTTTATATGAAGCTGAGCGAGCCAACATGTCAGGTGTCAATCTCAGAAATTCACTCCTGTGACATCACACATCGGTTGACCGTTCAAATCAGATTGTTCATTCTAACACCCATCCATGTCCATTAACCATCTAGCACACCTTCCATATCCTCAGCTCCATAACATATAAATTCAAATCTCCCAAGTCAGCATAAATAAAAAATCCTTCGGCTGCACTAGGTCTCTGTGATTATGCCTCCATGGCTTAGGGAGAAGCATGCCAACCTCTCACCGCTGGGTCTGTGTTTCAAATCCCAGTTACTCCATGTAAAATCTGTGCTGGACAAAACAGAAGCAGACTGGTTTTTCTCCGGGTACTCTAGTTTTCCTGACTAACTTTCATTCTACCAACACTCTCCACCATCATTTAATTTTATCAGTCATTTATTCAATCGCTGACTCAGAGGAGTGCGATAGGCTTCGACAGTCGGCACAGTTCATATCTTCACAACTAGATGGAATATTCCAATGTCATCAATAGACATTACACCATCTTGTTTTTATTTCATGTCGAGCTGGCCGAGTCAACATGCCATGCGATTTGTATCCTACCCCCACCCTACCATTTACAGGAATTACTACTCCAGATTCATTGACGTTTGTTTACCATTGAGCACATTCAACAACCAGTTCATTCCCCCTCTCTCTCTCAATTCCATTCACTACTCCAGATACCATTGATGTTTGTTTACCATTGAGCGCTTTCAACCCCATCTTGTTTGTCTCTCAGACCCATTCACACCTAACCAACCTACCACGTCAGGGTTCAACAACCGCCGCCATCCACCGCCATTCATGTTTTCCATTCAAAACACTCCCGTCCATGACCTACCTCACATCCCGTAATCTGCTGTGACGTCACACACACACCAGTTGACCGTTCAATTCTCTGACGAATCATTCACAACCAAGGATTCGGAAACCTTCGGCAACACTCGGATCTCATCGGGCTCAAAGCAAAGCTATATAGCCCAGGATAATATCAGAGAAGGCGCTCAGTCCAAGAGAGAGACTGGGTCGAGGAGGGTCTCGTGCAGAGCCTCTTCCATCCTTCCCCCCTCGTCACCCACCCCACCCTTCCCTCCCCCTCCCTCCCCCACCCTCCCTCCCCACCCCCACCCCCACTCCTCCCCCTCCACCCACACCCCCTCAAACCGGTTCCTGGACCCTCCAAGGTTTGTTTACCTTCCGGGGTCCCGGCGACCTTGGGGGTCAATGACCTACCTCAAGGTCATTGACTATGACCTACCTCAAGGTCATTGACCTTGCCACGCCCCCCTCATTTGCATAAATAACGGTATTTGAAGCAGAACCCTCCCTGCCTCTCTACTCACAGAGCAAAAGACTGATAATCTGCTCGCGCGCATCACTCAGTTATTGGATACAGACGCTGTTAGGGCAGACAATTCCACGACAGAGGCGGTCCTAGATATACACACTATTTTGGAGACAGTGAAACAGGATCTAGACAGGACAGTGGAAGTAGTGAAGTCCACACAGTACGACATTACACCATCGATCAGTGACGATATATCAGGTGACGAGCCACCTGGCAACGTAACACACGTGTCATACACTGGGAGTGAGGATAATTCCCCTCAAAACAACACAAACCCAAACACCTCGTCACACGATCGCAGTGCGGACAGCGTAAACGGACTAGAATCCTTACACGGCCGACGAGAGATAAACGAGCAGGAAATGAACAGGCACACGGAATATCCAATGATACACCCAACAAAGTTCACGGGGGAGGGCCAGGATCCCGAGGAATACCTCAAGGCCTTCAATAGAACGGCTCGGATCAATGACTGGAGCGACGAAGTCAGGAAACGGCTCCTCTCTGCATACCTAACGAAGGCGGCCATGACATGGTACGAGCTCCATGAAGACAATCTAGAAGTTGCCACATGGGAGGAAATCACTTTGTTGATTAAAAGTAAATTCCAGCTCACACCAGATGATGAGGACCTTTATGACCAAATCAGACAGAGGTCACAGGGACCTACAGAGAGCGCACAGACATATGTAAACGCAATACTGCTCATGTGCGACAAATACAACGCAGCTATGACGCATAAGCAAAAAGTTAAGTTGCTAATGCAGGGCCTTAGACCATCCATCGTGGACAAGTTATGTATAATGAATAACCCCACGGTCCAACACATGCTCAACAATATCAAAACAATAGAGGCAGGGAGAAAGATCACGGAAAAAGCTACGGAGAAAGCCGTGAATCAGCATTTTCATCCACAAAAGGACGACACCAGTCAGAAGATGGATGAGTTAGTGGACAGGATGGGAAAACTAACGATAGCTGCCATCCAAGCAGGCGGGAGACCGCTTAGGGGTGGACACACTGACACGGAAGAACTGTACTATCCCGAAAGGGAAAGGAGGTACACGGAAAAGAGACACTACGAGCGGGAGACAACACATTACGCTCCACAGCGGCCGACAATACCATATACGCAGGACAGGCCACATTACCCTCCGCGGTATTCACCGGTCTCATACTCAAACGTAGAGCCAACATACCCCTCACGGCGACCATCATCCCCATACACACCGGAGTACTACCCTTCAGAGTACGACCACAGCATCCCCCGGTGAAGCAGCCCGCCACCGAGCAGACAGGACTATGCTGCCCCACAATATAGGGGAAATGGGGACTATCGGGAAAACCCGCCCCCAGGCAGGCAAGGCTATGCATCCCCACAGTATAGGGGAAATGGGGACTATCGGGAAAACCCGCCCCCAGGCAGGCAAGGCTATGCATCCCCACAACATAGGGGAAATGGGGACTATCGGGGAAACCCACCCCCAATCAGGCAAGACTATGCATCCCCACAATATAGGGGAAATGGGGACTATCGGGGAAACCCACCCCCAATCAGGCAAGAGTATGCATCCCCACAATATAGGGGAAATGGGGACTACCGGGAGAACCCACCCATAGGCAGGCAGGGATATGCACCCTCGCGGTACAGGGAAAAGGGGAATCGCCGGGTAAACCCGCCCACGCAGCAGCAGACGTACACCCCACCCTGGCGGAAACAAGAAAACAGACCACCGGTCAATAACCGCAAAACAACAATCCCACAGAAAGGACGGGAGACCAGGGACACGTACACAAAGGGACCAGTACACTATCCACTCCCCGACGAACACCCGAGGGAGTTTAGGGACGAGGCACCCCGCCGGGCAGACAGGGGGGCAATACCTCCCACACCCAGTTACCCACCGCAAGCGGGGAGTTGGCGCAACCACCCCGAGGGGGGAAAAACATACAGCACGGGGAGACGCACGCCCACGTTTCAAAAAAACGCTTAGACGGGGAGGTTCGGCTAGCTACAAAAGCGGCGGAGATTCCTCCCCTAATACAACACCAGAGAGGCCCCTCACCTAAACAGACTCGCAAGAGCAAGGGGAAGAAGCAGCCAACTAAAGCCAAGGCTGACGATCCGCCCCCGGACCGTTTCCAAACACACCCCGTACAAGGGGACGGCAACTGTCTGTTCAGGGCCATTAGCTTTTTAGTCCGCCATACCGAGGATCACCACAGGGACTACAGACGGAAAATGGTCCAACATATCCTGGCCAACTGGAAAGAGTACCGGAATTTCGTGTCGGACCAACAGGAAAACCCATTCCAGACCGGGGCAGACTACCAAAGATACATGGGTAGGGATGGTACCTATGACGGCGCCGTAGAAGTGACCGCTCTCGGCAAGGTACTTGAGATGAACATACACGTATACACTGACGTACACTCGCCGCCACTATTCACAACCACGGGATTTGACAGGGCCCTGCACATACTATTTACGGGGAACCCTAGGGCGGGGCACTATACGCCCCTCACAATCACGCGCGAACAAAACGAAGGCAAATCCACACCCTCCAGACGGGAAACCATACCCCCTACACCACAACACGGGGCGGGAAGTGACCCCACACAGGCGCAGGACGCGAGCTCACTTGGCATAGGGGAGCCAGCAACAAGAATCGAACTCCCCACCGCCTGGAACAAAACACGAGGTCACAAGTGCAAAAGAAGGGTTAGATTTGCAGACACACCCTCTCAGGAGGAAGAAATGAACAACACACCTACACAGAAACTGGGAACTGTGAAAACATTAAACGCTCGCCAGAATCCCTGTATTTTCACAGCGCGGGCAGTGAAGAGAGCAGGCAGTGTACTGAATGGGCACATTTCGCTGACCGAGAAAGAACTCGAGCCAGGAAGTAAGCCGAGAGGCCAAGCGTGCCAAGTTCAATGAGCGGCCAGCTCCATGCTTCTTCAGCACAAATGTAACGAAGGGCATCAACACTGACGCACACAGGGACAAGGACATTAAGCCAGTATCAACAACAACAACATACACCCTCTACAATACATCTTTACAGGGGAAAGGACTCCAGTTATCGGCACTGACAGTACACGCCAGCATAAATGGCCACAGGGTGCACAGATAAGACGGGCAATCACACTCACAGACAGGACCTGACACCGGAGCAAAATAGGAGGCTCACGGAGCTCCTGGAAGACAATAGGGATATATTTGCCCATTCGCTGAAAGATCTAGCGGTGAAAGACCTTATCGAGCATCATGTTACACTCACCAGTGACCGGCCAGTCTACCAGCCCCCCTTCAGGGTGAGTCAGAAGGAGAGGCACGCTATCGACACTCAGATTACAGAGATGCTCGAAGCGGGAGTGATAGTGCCGGTGATCTCGAATTACAGTGCTCCCGTCTTGCTCACCAAGAAGCGAGATGGTTCCCACAGGTTCTGTACAGATTACCGCAGGCTCAATAAGTTAGTAGAAAATGACAGTTATCCACTACCATGGGCCGACACCTATTTGGATGCCCTCGGTGGGGTTCAGCTCGATGGACTGCTATAGTGGATTCTATTCAATCCCCGTCTATGAACCGGACAGGCACAAGCTGGCGTTCGTTACAGAAAAAGGCCTCTATACCTATACAAGGATACAAATGGGCCTCCGTAACGCCAGCCAGACCTTCCAAAAGTTAGTGGATAAGACATTTTCAGGGCTAAAATGGCGCTCGGTGTTGTCTACGTGGATGACATAACGGTCTTCTCCAACACCTTTGACGAGCATCTCGTACACTTGGAGGAGGCTTTCGCAAGGATCAGAGAGGCCAAATTAAGGCTTAAACCTGCGAAGTGTCAATTCGCCAGACAGCAGATTAACATATTGTGCCATATTGTCAACAGAGAGGGCATTATCCCCGATCCAGCGAAGACGGGCGCAATAACGGGCATCCCGATGCCCACAAATCTGAAACAATTGCGTCCGTCGGATATAATTGCCGTGAGGATCAGGTGAACTTCCAAATAGTCCAAAGCGGCACGAGAAACTGTAGTCCACAGGGATCGTGGTACATGGTGACGATGGTCATAGACTGCCTAAGGAAAGGTTCACCTTAAAAACTAGACTGAGAAAATAAACATCCAGACTTATGTAAAACACCGTGAAAATTTATTGTTAAAATTCACAAGCCCCTAGCCTAGTTCGGAGGGTTTCAATCGGCTAGTCCGCAAGTTAATAAACAAACAAAAATAAAGAGCAGGTCCCTACCTGAGAAGTTACGGAAAACCCTCGCGAACGATCTATCTCACAATAATAAAGCAACAACAGCAACACTAGGAAAATGGTACGATGCAAGTCCCTAGTTCAAGTTACAAGATCAAGCTAATATCTGAATTTACATTTAACAGGATAGCAAAACAAATCTAAGTTAGGATGATACCATCTCCACATTTACATTTAACGTTAATTCATCTAGCTAAGTCCTGTCAGTTAAACACAAAATTTACGGCGATGACGTCCGTAACAGAAAACAATTACATTCAAAGCTAAGTGAACAGCCATGTAAAAAAAACCATTTAATTATTCTTAGAAACTACGTGCTAACAGCACACAATAAGCTAACATGTAGGATTCATACACTTTTACATCATAAATAAGTAATGAAAGAGACAATAGTTTTATTAAAATGCCTGCCTGCACCTTGGTTTACTCTTTGTAAGCCATAGTCATCTAATGTGTGTAGTTACGGTGACGACTGCGTAGTAAAGACTACGTCTAACATCGCATGGCCTGCGCTCCACAAGCTACGAACTCAAGGTTCGAGCATGCTTCAGGACACTACAGTAGTGTCAGCTGTCTTAGTCATTTCCTCAAAAGGAAATACCTTCATCTGCACGGCCATGTCAGCAGGTTCCAAATGCAAAAGAACAAAGTTAGATAGAAAGAATTCGTTAGTTAGCTTTGGTTTTACCAAAATTTTGCGTCTTATTATTAAGATGTCGGTTTAGGTTTATCGTTGGTTTATGGCGAATAATACTGACAATAGCCTGGGCACGGAGTGTCTCCACTGAGATCAATCTCCACCAAAAGCCTCGACTCAAAAGTCGGAATATAATCAACGAGCAATAACAACTCGGACACACAATAACACAAGTTACCAGCGGCGCACAGCTCGCGTTCAATAACTCTGGGATGGGCCTGCACACTCAGTAACCCTCCAATAACATCTGGTCAACGGGAACAATACCGGACAAGGTACACACAAAATACCTTCATACAATAAATACCTCTTTTAACGGGGTAGTCTACATCATACTATAGAAAACCTGACATAACTGTACTCGTCAAACGACGGTACACGCAACAGTGCGTTTAACTAACAAAAAACAATCTATAAAAACATGTGATCAGATACAAGAATGGACACTGGGTTCCATGAGCTAAGTTGCAATGAAAGGAAAAGCGAATACAACAAGCATTCTGTCTCTTGTCAAAGTAATTCTGTCTCACAATACAAGCGTGCTCTCAAGGGCACTGGGTCACAAACCAGTTTGTGTCGCTGGCAGGCTATAACATTCCTGCGCTCATCTGACACAACACACTATCAAGGCCGGCGATTTAAACAAAATAAAAACTGTACATCTGGCCTCATCATAAAATATTTACCATAGGTTATGAACCTCGAAGAATACGTGTATAAAAAACACGCTATGAATCTGAATACAATAATATAATTCCGTCTTTCAAACCAAAGACATCTAAATGATAGCAATGTCACTATTGCTGGAGCTCCTTGCTTTCAAAGATATAATTCAGTAGATTCTTGTACAACAAATAAATACGTGTCTTCACATGACACTAACAAAATAATAATTGTGGCGCAGATTCCACACTCTGGATCTGCTTAATGATACGTTGGGAACTGGCTTCGATGCTAGACAACGAAACATCCCTTTTACTTATTAGGTCCACACTTGACCAAGAATGGCTTCTGAGCTCATTTCAAATGAAATATAATGCAGTTACAAAACTGGTAATTACAGTCGATTACCTAACTGATACGACTGTTCTAACGAAGTCAGGGGTGTAACAAAGACTGGCTGCAAAGAATGCAGTTAAAGAAATAACTATGGCATCTGATTGCCATAATTAAAGTCAGCAAAGACTTGAAAAATCACCCCAAATAGGGTTAAACAAAGTAGCCTGAAATGACTACGGTCACGTTTAGCAAAAGATAGGCATTGACGTTCTACGACGTTCATCAAGCTGCACCAGGGTTGACCAAAATGTCTGACCCAAGGTTGTCTCACTCTAACTGAAATAAATGACATCTAATTAGACTAGTTACATTCCCTAACTATACAAATGGCTGACACTGAGTTCGGTTGGTTCACAAACTACATTAAACCTACTATACCACCAGAAACTAGAACGGGAAAGGGTGTGCAAAAACTCACGAAACGGAGGAGCTCTCACTCAGCCCTCTGTTCAACGACAAGGGTTGTACAAATTCACATCTGGCTCTCCGGAACGGTATCATCCTCATCAGGACTCCCATCTGGACTCCTCCTAAGACCAGGGTTCGATCTGTCCCTGTCGATAACCTCGTGGATGTACTGGACTTGCCTGGGAATGGCATCCTGGATTCCTTCCTCCTCGTTCGCTGTTCTGGAAGCTCCACCATCATGGTGGTTCCAATAGAAACATCTCCCTCATACCATGATGGTATTAGCCCATGATGTCGGTCTCAAACATGGTGTAGAATAGTTTGATCACGTGGGTGGTGGAATAAATCGTGTAGTAGTTCATTCTTTCACTTCAAAATCACAATGTTCGTAGTAAATGTTACAGGCTTTAATTACAATAGATAACACAGCCTTTATTTCGCAGATATGAATTAATACGTGGGCAAGCACTGTTCTGTGGTTCTTCACGTGTGCTGACGCCACTTTTACATCACGTAGCATCCGTGAAATGTGCGTCGTTTTGGAATTGAAAAATTCACTGTGGCAATTCAAATATGTTATACATTCATAATCACACTTATTCAAAGTAGTAATAACACGTTTACCTCTATATTTTTCACCAGGCACTCGGCCCTCCACAATCACGTGGGTACAAAAATGTGGTGTTACGGTAATATTATAATATTCACTATACTTGCCAATTATTTCACCATATGCTTCTTGTTGCTCACTGTGCATAAATAACAGTGATTTGCAGTATACTCGTGCACAATGGCACCTGATAATAACTTCCACGCTAAACAGCGGATATTTTCTACGTCTTATAGGACGGATGCAATTTCACGCCTACACGGGGCGGATTCTCCAGACGTATTGCAAGGCACTGAGTTCCTCTAGGAAGTAGGTCGTCAAAACGAAGTCGTTGAGCGACTACTTACATTCCTATTTGCGCATCTGCAAGGGTATTACCTTACCTTAAGTGAAAATAACATTCTCCAAAATGTATTAATAATGCAGCATGACGAAATGGAATATTCTGAGTCTCGTGGAAAGATAAAATTAATTAATAAGACCTCAGATAAATAATTAGCAGACTTCACCAAAGTCAAAAGTGCGATTCTCCGCTACTTCAAAGAGTATAGCGTGAGCTCTCAGCTCCACGTGGCTTTCTGGGTGTGTTCAAAGGTACTACATCCCATCATAAATGTGCTGTTATAAAAATATTACATGAACCTTAGCTTAGCGGGTTCAATACACAACCACGAGTTTTTTTCCACAAACCAATGGGCTCACGGAAAGTATGAACAAAATCATTGGAATAGCGCTGGCCAAGTTCTCGGGGGACACAGGGACAGACTGGGATAATTACCTACAGCCCATTACATTCAGTTACATTACTTCTATATCCACGGCCACAAAACACTCTCCACACTTCCTGTTGCACAGATATACACCCAGAAGTCCCATAGACAACATATGCATCCCACAAAACACTCTCCCAGACAACGCAGCCCGGTTAGAGTATTTGAAGATAGCTTGCATGAACGCCAGAAAGAACATAACCGCGGCACAAAAGAAACAAAAAGAACGGTACGATCGGCAACGGAAGACCGTGGAATACACACCCGGGCAATTGGTTATGGTTTCCAATTCCGCCCGTAAGAAGAACGTGTCCGAGTTCCTCCTACCACGTTGGACAGGTCCCTTCAAAGTCTGCAGGAAGTTATCTGACCTAAACTATATAGTAAACGTGCGGCATGGACACAAACTCATTATGGACACTATACACGCCCGCCGTATGAAGGCATGCTACACCCGGAAAACAACACCCACACATAAAGGCGGGAAAACTGCCAAAGGGAAAGGAAATGATTCCACTGGCAGGCGTGAAAAGAAAGCCAAGAGATAGGCTTCGAACCCCGAGTACCTCACCAGGATACGAACCTAACACAGACATTTAACTACCACCTACGAACATATTCGCACCAGACCTACAATAACACAAAATTTGGGGACACAATATATGGACAGAAGTAGGGTCTTTTACATGGCGAGAAGCCAAAGGCACACCGTATATGCAGACAATAGAAAAGCGTGTCAGCAAACTCACGCACATCTGCTTATCACATGCAATAAACCGACCGCCAGACTAGAAGCAGGTACTGCCCACGCCAGTGAAACTTGACACTATCGCCAGTCAGCGATAAGACGTAATGGAACAACCGGCCTTCACAAATATCAGACAAGCTAGGAGTGCTTTCACTCCAGCTGTAACATACAGAATCATTCACACCATTTTCAAAGCCGGATAACTCCCGAAATTAAGGTACGAGGGTCGTTCCGAATTACATAAAACACTCACACTAACGTGCATTTTCGCACACGTATCTCAAACATACAACACAAGCCATGGTACATAAAACACCAAAAAAATGTGGTCCCGAGGCATTAACCTAAGCATTAGGCTAAGGCATATGCGCACGCACAGAAACACGATACAAACGTGCCAAAAAGGAAGCTAGCCAATGGCATTTTTGGCGCGACAACACGATTAGAGGCCACACTAGGGACGCACAAATTCCCAACAGACAACGCAGACATAAAACACGGAGCGCTACACGGGATCGCGGGTCCGAATACCCAATAAAATCGGACGCCGTGGAAAACAAAAATTGGCGACCGACGAAAGATCAGTTACATACAATACACAGGTTTTTCAACATGACGAATCAGAAAACTTAGTCGGCGCGACTAGACACCAGATAGACCCATTCACAGGGGAAAATTCTCTCCCACATAGACGGAAATTGGCCAAAATTAAGGCAATCCGCAAGTACGTCCAAATTAAACCAGGAATATGGACACGAGGACAGACAATTACACGGGCAGCATCGCACAAACAGCATGCATACACCATCCCCAACAGAAAAAACCATAGGGTCCCACATAAACACTGTGCCCCATAGAGTATAGCCAAAAGTGAAGATAGGCATAAGAATGTTTGAATTATATGTATATGAATGACATATTATTACTGTGTACACGCTTTAAACATACATTAGAGGTGGCAAATGCATTGCACTAATGCCATATACAAGTACATAAACGATTGAGCCTCACAATCGTGAACACAGGAAGGTTCTTTAATATAGATACAGGGGCGTAGATTCGTTCTAAGGTACTCGCTACAACAGCCTACTTAGGGCATTAGCGACCCCGGGACTACCAATAGGGGACGTACTGGGAACGCCAGGCCTCTGCAGAGACCACGAGACACTTTTCTTTGAACCATAGCGCCCGACACCTGAATACGGGGGACGCCACTCTCACAAACAAACGCCCTCACAAAACAGGTAACACCACATCCCTACGGCCAAAAATCATGGCAAATTTGGATTACCCCGAACATAGGCAACAGACTTGCTAGACACAAATCATAGATAATTACACAAAGCAGAAGTATTGCGGAAGCAAAGTCCACACAAGCTTGGGAGCGAAAATGTGACAGGTTAACACATTGGCCCTCCTAAAATGTAAAACACATGTCAACATACGGACAGTGGCGGAAGTCACGTTCCGTCAGCCGCCATACATAACATTAGAGACTTTCTATACAAGGACGCAAAAACAAAATACAACAAAACACTGAGTTGCGAATAAGCGAATTCCAGCGCGTTGCAACATTGTTGCCGGTAGACATTCTCATATTAGCCAGACGTGACAATGACACGCAGACGTGATGACACCGGCACAAAAAAAACAATAATAACATACAGTGACACGGATGTTGACACAGGATTCAGCGCTATTACAATAGGCCTTGCATCCACTAATGCACAAATACTATGGGCAGGATTCATCTCAGGAATACAGGAACATGTCTACAAGGGTGTAAACACGCAATAAGCGACACCTGACAATTAGCCACGCGACATGAGATAAGCCTTCTCCGATAACGTCCCACGCGCCAGCGAACGTCAGCGATACGCCACCTCACGCACACAGCCGCGCTAATTACAGCCACGGGCACCTCCTTCCTACACGCGCCCAACACTCAGGAGCGGATACAGCCAGCGTCCATGAGGGAACAACCCCCCCCCCCTAATAATTTCTTTTCTTGTTTTTTTTAATCATTACAGGCGATCAGGCTATGGCAATTCACACTTACAATCAAATGCTACCCCAACGTTATGAACGTTATGACCAGGAGACCAGGTTAGGCCGTGGCGTCACAGCGTCACTGCACTTAAACATCCCAAAGGGCAGCCCGAGCTCGGTGCCCACAGACACACACATTTTTACACAACGTGGGTATCACAGACCCACAGCCACTCCACAGATGCTTTATGGCATCTCAACTTAGCCAGTGTACATCCCAAGGAAAAGTAGAGATCGCATAGTGACTAAGAGAGGATGATACACCACGACAGGAGCAGAGATGGATAGTGCCATCCGAATGGACAAGGTACTAACTACGGGCTACCATTCCAGCACCCTTCTCCCTACATACCCTGTCACCTATAACACTATCCAACACAAACATACAGACACATAAAAACAGCTAGACTACATTTCAAAATATACATCGGGGTTGATAGACTTCATGCGTCTAACAAATTAAGGTATGCTACACCTTGGCCCCAAACGCCTACACCTGAGTATTAGAGGTGAGTCGGAAACAATATCAAGCGTAATGCACATCTCTATGTAGAGCGATGAGGCCACATTTATATTAACAAGTATTTTTATTAACTAATCCCGCATGCAAGGGACATCACAACGACACGCCCACTTTACTTTCCGTTCGCGAGGACGCGAACTAACAACGGAGGAGTCTTGTACAGCCCGGGGGGGGGCAGTACCCCCTGAGAACCACCCCGCCACCTTCTACCAAAACCACCCCAACTGGAAACATTATAATTCCAGAACATGTCTCTACACAGCAAGCGGCGACCACCTAAGCCTAGGAGGTTAGCCAACGGCTTGCAAAACTCACATAAACATTTACACTAACAAGTATCTGGGGCAGCTACACTGATGCAATGCTGACCAAGCAGCGCCGAAAGATATAAGAATGGAACCCGGACAGGAGGAATTATCTGTTCTACTCTGTTCTTCGCCAGCGGCCCTGCCCGACGTCCGTTCCAGCTCTTCACCAGGTGAGATCTAGTTGGTGCTCAGAGCCCTTTATTCTTGTAAACACCTACCCTAACACTTTACAAATTGTACCACATTTATATTTGTTCAAACTCCCCAAGAGGGACATCACATCACATATACTGGCCAATAAATACATGGTCAGTAAACTACACGCTTGTTACTAATTACACTCCACTTCACATACTCATACCCCACCTGACCTTCGTCACAATTGCCCCTGACCGTAGAGGCCAGTAATTACATCATCAGATTTCATTGTACTCGAGCACGCGACTCGACAGCATAGCGTCGAGTCACTGACTCGGCACATTCATTGGATTGCTCATTCCACTCAGCTGGCAGGCTAGTTTAGCAGCCTGCACTTAGACATCCATCCCCTGACAGATAATTGCATCCTGCAGGGACGCCCCCAATAGATTAAGCATTCACACCAACACACTACACTGGTAGTCTCTCCCAATTACTGGAAGCTACTCTCATCCGGAAGCACCTTCAAAATTCGCACACTAACACTACCGTGTTTTTCCCAACCCCCAACCAAGGGATAAAACAATAGCTACCGAGTAATTTTCGGTTGTGAGAGGTAAAGCTTCAATTAACTTTAAAGGAGGAACCTGAAGAACAGACCTTAAATAATACAATTTTTGAATCTTAGGGAATGATCTATTACACTAGTGGAAAGCTGCAATAGAGCAATTAGAGAAGAAAAAAGTTCAAAAAAGGAATCCCACTGTTTTTCCTCGCCTGAAAAGGTAGGAAGTTGGATTTTAGGAAGAAACGGTTTGCTAACTTCGGTGTTTTGATGGGTTGCTAATTGCTTAATTAAATCCTTAGCTTCGCCATACGTATTGTAATACAGTTCTTCAACAGAACTGCGATCCTGTTCTTGATCAGGTTCGATTGTTTCAATTTCGGTTTGCAACACATCATACTCTTGAAAATGTTGCTGATAAACGTTAAAACGTTGAACTAGAACGTCATTATTGTGATCATCAAAATATTTGGAAACAAAAAAATGCTGAAAACGAGTAAGTTTGTTTTTACAGGCGGTTCTTTTGGCTACAAGCTCCTTAGGAAGAGACTTGGCGGAACTTTGAGTACTTTCACTCACAGATCTGCTAGACTGCCGAGCGTCTGAAGTGGTAGTAGTAGTATTGGTACTGGTAGAGGTGGTAACAAGGGACATCTCCGCTCACCCCAACACAGCTTTCATAGCGACAGCTGAAAAATACAATTAGCATTAATAACAGAAGTGGAAAGCTGCAATAGCTTATCGAATGGCTTGGCAACCTGTTTCATACAATAAACAATTATGAAGGTTATTTAAAGGTCCCGGGTTTCGGCACCAACTTGGATAGGATCTGTCAATGCGAGACCTCCTCTTTCGGGAAGGACTAGAAGTGAAGCTTCTAGTCTAATAAGCAAATGAACTTTACTAAGTAGGAACAGATTGAACATTGATGAGTAAATAGCAATGGAAACAGTTTGCCAATAACAGTGGTATTTTATTCAAGAACAACTTTCAAAAGATTAACAATAAATAAATATATAAACATGTAATGGAAATGTGACCTTTGACAGGCCGACAACAAGCGAACAAGATTTCATAAGCTTTGAATGCCAACAAACCTGAGAATAAGTAACCACTTTGTGGCCAGTTAGTCTAAAGTAAAACTATGCAGGGTAAAATAATGAGTAAATATAGTGCTCAATAATGACTTAAAATCTAGCCTAGGCCTGCACACTGAGAGTAGGTTAGTTTATTTACAGAAAAATCAACATTAACATGCAAGTAGGGATAACATCCCGCTAGTCGCCTGATAGTTACAGGGCGAGGATGTTTACAATTGAAATGGGAGCATTCCCAAAAACACCTTGATAGATTACATAGAGACCAAGCCATTCACTTCGTCAGAGAGGTGAACTGGTGTTAAGCCCAATATTTTATACAAAAATAGAGAAAAATATGATTTGTTTTGAAGGATAGTTAACGTGCGAAAGAGAACAGTTGTTTTCTCATAGCCCACAATTTAAAAGGCATAATACATGCTTAAACCACTTAATAGAAGGAAATAAGTTGCGTTTGGCATGGTTTGACAAGTTATTTAAGTCATGTAACATAACCCTAAAAAAGAAAGATACATTTTTAAGTTTAGAAATGTTTTAGGTTATAATAAACACTTAGCTTGTTGGCGTTGGTGTAGAGGAATTTCCACATAATAGAAATAGAGGAAGAACGTGTGTTGATCACTTTTTTCCGTCTTAGAAATGTTGAAGACTTAGTGCCCAGCACAGAAGAAAATTTGTTTATCACTTTGGCTCAAGACAAACTGACGTAGGCCAAGTATCGATGTAAACTTATATAGATTTCGTAGAACTCGGTTTTGATCACTTTTTTCCGTCTTGGAAATGTTGAAGACTTCGGGCCCAGCACAGAAGAAAATTTGTTTATCGTCTTTGCTCAAGACAAACTGATGTAAGCCAAGTATCGATGTTAACTTATATAGAATTCGTAGATTTTAGAATGCACTGCGGGTTTGACTAGAAGCATTTTGCGATGCATCGGCACACAGCGTTGCGACACTTTCAAGATTTGTGCGAACAGCGTGCAAACGGCTGAAGATGAGTGACTGGCATGGTGACTTGCTGGAGACAGACTGTTGATGTAGGCCAGGACAGGCTATATACCGGCCAATGTGCTGGATGCGTGATGTGGAGAGATGACGTCGGCCAATACGAGAGCGTGGAGCTTTCTCAAAGCCGCTGAAGGCCAATCAGAGAAAGGGGCCAACTGAAAATGAACCTCGTGACCAGCATTACTTCCGGAAAAGTTCAGTATCGCGGAACACGTGCAAGCTGGTTCAAATTGAGAAAAAAAGGAGAGAATGACACTGACAGGTAAGAGGTTATGTTATAATAAAAATAAGTGAACTTTGTAAATTTCACTGAAAAGTGAACAATGTTTTTAGTTTTAATTTGTTTTAAATTTTATCCAACACAATACGTCAAGTAGATAATATTAGCTTTTTAGAAATACTAGCACTTCAACATGAAAATTCTCCGAAATTTGGCTTAAAGATTGAAAGCATAAACTGTCCTTATGAGAGGTGGCTAATATAGAGACCACTATCCCATAAAGGGTTAAAAATTTACTGACTGGTACCTATATGTATATTCCTTCACTATATTATTAGTATAAGATGGCAACTTGCCCATAGCTTGTCAATGTCACATAAGCTAAACATGATTTAAGTTAACAATATTATACTGCCATCCTTTATTCTAGACAAGAATATTAGACTTCAATAGTTCCAAGATTAAACTAACAGTTCACTCTTGCATTGATTTAACTTATAATCAGAAAAAATATATGAACTTCTGCAGTAATTGATGAGGACCTAATGCCCCCCCCACAAACTAAAATCCTGGCTACGCTACTGTTGTAACCATGGTGACGTGAGGTCATCCAGACTCCCAAGAAATAAAAAGAACATCTGTGCTTCTTTAATTAAATCTTGCAGGAAAGTGTTATATTACCTTCTTATCTGTTCACTGACATTACACACCCTCGTTGATGAAAGTTGAGTGATTGATTTTAATGATCCTGGTTAGCTCGCCTCCACGCAACCCTGCGGCCCGAGCGGAAGATGCGCACGCCCGGCAGTCGGCCGCTGGCCCCGCTCCAGCAAAAATAATCTCACTGTATAATTATTAGTTGCCCTGGCACAGAGACTGGATGTTGTGATATTTTCAAAAAAGAAATCTGAAAACGTTCCAAGAGATTCCTGCTTTTATGAAAGCTACTCACATTCAAAGAACTCAGATTACTGTATACACACAGTACATACATACATACATACATACATTATGCGAACCGGCCAAAACTAAGGACCACGCAAATATCATTTCATTTCCTTCTCATAGTTCTTTCATTCTTTCTATCTTTTCTCTTTCTTTCTTTCTTTCTCTTCCTCCAAACTTCCTTCATTCTTTCAGAGTGTTGCGCCTTTCTCTCTGCTGTGCATCTTCCTCCCCTGCGTTCCCTCTTTTCTCCCGAAAGAACCTTTATGTTCGAAAGTATTTCCCTGAATTGTGTTCTGTCTCGACAGTCGTCATCTGTAATTCATAGCCTCCGGAGTTCCTCCTTCATATCCTTGGTGTAACCCCCTTGGCTCTTCAGATTAAATACAGTATTTTATCAAAAATTTGTTTATTTATTATTGTTGGATCCATTCTAACCATATGTCCATAAAACGTAAACGTCTTTTCCTAATTGTTGTTTCCAGGTCTTCCACCCTTTCATATATCTCCTTGTTTGATCTTAGTCTGTAGGTTCCTTGCACCACTTTTGGGCCATAAATCCTCCTCAATATCCTCCTTTCAATCTTCAGAAGCTTTTCCAGGTTCATCAAATTTGCCGTCTCCACACCATATAAGATCACCGATTTTACCACAGCATTGAAGTGTTGTAGTTTGGCATTAATGGAGAGGTTCTAGTTGTATATATTTTTAATGGTGAAGTTGAGTTTTTCTAGTTCAAGTCTTCTGTTTTCCATTGACTATTTGTCCAGTGCATTGTTGCTAATGATCTCTCCGAGGTATTTAAAATGTTTGGTGACCTTTAGCCTCCCATATTTCGTTTTCTTCATGGAGTTCTTGTGGGTGCTCATCATCTCTGTTTTTGGAAAAGGGATTTGTAACCCTGTTTTCCCAGTGATTTCTTTTGGTTCATTTATCTGTATTATTGCTTCCTGTACCGTTTCTGCTAGAAGTGCCAGATCATCCACGAAAGACAGACATCTGGGTTTGATGTTTGTATTTTTACTTCCAAGTAAAGCCCCGGAGTCATTGGTTGTCCACAATGTCTTCATGATTATCTAGAACCATGTTGAACAACATCGGTGATAGGCTGTATCCCTGCCTCAAACCAGTATTTATTTGGAAGGGTTTGCTGATCTATCCCCGGAATTTCACCTTGGATATAATGTTTGTTATCGTCAGCCTAAGTAGGTTTAGCGTCTTTTGATCCACTCCATATTCCCTTAATATGTCCATCAATATATTGAATCGTAAGCTTTGTGAAAGTCAACGAATGAGATGAATAGATCTTTTGATCGTGCAGTGTCCATTATTTACTGTGAACATTTGACTAAAACCTCCACCAAAACTGGTTGCCTGAGCTGCCGGTAAACATTCCACAACTTCAGGTAAGTATCAACAGTAGACAATCTTCCTCCCACAAACTAATCTATGAAGGTGTAGCTACTGTTGCTGTGATACACTTTAGCAGTAACCCAAAGTACCTTCGAGTTACACTTGACAGAACGCTGTTATTTAAAGAGCATCTAACAAAGACTTCAGCCAAACTGAGATCAAGAAATAACATCCTACAAAAACTGTGTGGTACAACATGGGGTTCCACTAACTTCTACCTTTCATTCAACTGCCCTAGGTCTTGTATACTCAACAGCAGAATATTGCAGACATGTTTGGTTAAACAGTAGCCACACGAAGCTAGTAGATGTACAGCTAAACCAAACTATGCGAGTTATTACTGGTACAATCAAGTCTATACCTGTTTTCTGGCTACCTGTCCTGTACCGTATTCCACCTCCTACGCTGAGAAGAAAGAATATCCTCCTGAGAGAATATCACAAAATCAGCAACAACCAACAATTGCAAATCCATGAGGATATACCTGCCATCCAAATCAACAGACTCCGCTCCAGGTTGGTTGGTTGGTTCCTCAGTTTAGGGGCTGCGACTACGCGGTCATGTAGCCCCGTCAGCAATTGTAAAGCTAATACAAAAATTATGTTACAAAATATTGAAGGGTCCTGATAATATTGTTAGTGAAGTACTTACACTTGGAGGTAGGGCCGTGGCACGATACTTGGAGGTGATGCTTAATATGTTCATAAACAATGCGCAAATCCCAGATGACTGGAAAAGAACTACGGTAGTCCCAATATTTAAGGGAGGGAGCAGACTTGAATTGGGCAACTACAGGCCGGTTAGCCTTACGTCCATCGTTTGTAAACAGATGGAGCATCTCATTTGCGACTACTTGAGGGAACAGTGGGAAGGATTATCATGGTTTAATGGTAGGCAACATGGATTTCGGAAAGGTTACTCATGCGAGAGTTAGATGCTATCACTGTTTCAAGATATTAGCGAATCGTTAGACAATGGAGTTTCAGTCGACGTCGTAGTTATACATTTTGCGAAGGCATTCGATGTCGTGCCGCATGACATGCTACTCCATAAATTAGCTTCAACGAAGATTGACAGAAGAGTAATTTTATTGATCCAAGAATTTTTGACGGGTCGTTCCCAGAAAGTGAAAGTCGAAGGCCAGTTCTCGGATGAAATTACCGTAATGTCGGGTATCCCTCAGGGCAGCGTAATCGGAACTTTGTAATTTTTTGCATTTATAAATGACTTACCAAATGGAATTCATAGTGATTGTCGATTGTTTGCGGATGATTGTGTAATGTATCGAAATATACATGACTCACAAGACAACGCAGTACTTCAAGACGACCTGAACCTGGTCTATATGTGGGCGATTGAAAATTAAATGAAAATAAACACAAGAAAATGTAGTCTCATAAAAATAGGGGAAGGGCGTAGGCAAGATTTTCAATATAATATTGCCTCGGAAATACTTGTAGAAGAAGATTCTTGCAAATATTTGGGCGTTAACGTAAGGAATGATATGAAATGGAGTACTCATGTAGGATGTGTAGTTTCTAAAGCTTACAAATCTCTGTACTTTGTAATTGATTGATTGATTGATTTTATTTTCACGGCTACACTTAGAGCTTAAGAGCTCCTTTACAGTAGCGCCCTACAAAAGATAAGATTAGGGCTTATAAAAATAAAACATTTCACTTACATTCACAATATAAATAATCATAGTCTAACAACTGTAGTAACAAAAAGATAGTAAAAATACAATAATAATAATAATAATAATAATAATAATAATAATAATAATAATAATAATGGAAAAATTATGTACAAAAGAGTGAGAGTGCATAGAGACTATCAGTCCGAAAAACAAACACCATATACTGTACAAGAAAAGCTATTAAAGTAGAGAGGTTGTCAGCTATTGTTCTTGTGTTATAATTGAACTTTAAAAAAAGTATTTTAACATAATACAGTAATTAAATGTGAGAGGTATACTGCTCCAAGAAGCAGGATGAAAGATGTCTTTTGAAAGCTGCAGTGCTTGCAATGTTGACGAACTTATATAAATCGAAGGTGTTGAAGAGGCGTGAGGCGGTGCAAACAAAAGATTTATTGAACTTCATGGTTCGGTGTGTAGGAATCTGGAGTGTTAATTTTGTGTATCTAATTTATCGATTATGTACAGAATGCATTGGTGTAAAGGCATTGTAGAGATATAACGGGGTCTTGGTATGTAATATTTTATGTGTCAGAATGGCAACTGACAACTGCCTGTGCTCGTGGAGTTTCAGCCATTTCAGCTGCACGTAGTAAGGTGTGATATGTTCATCTCGCCTTACATCCAGAATGTACCGAACACATGCATTCTGGACTCTTTGTAATTTGATGTTCTGTGTTTCTGGGAAATCATTGTATACAGCAGAGCCATAATCAATGATTGGAAAAATGAGAGTTTGGACGAAGAGCTTACGTATGTTAGGAGGGGTGTTAGAAACAGTTCTTTTCAGGAGATGCATAGTTGATACAACCTTCCTTACCACATTAGACGTATGCTCTGCCCACGACAGTATTGTATGAAATATCACTCCGAGATTATTGACAGTGTTGCTATATTTAATATTATTATCTAGTATCTTGATGGGTGGGGTATTGAAAGGAAGTAGTACCTCTGCTAAAGAATTAGGATATTTGTCACTTGTAAGACCTATTCCGGAATACGCCTCGGCGGTTTGGGATCCATATCAAGTAGGGCTCATCAATGAGTTGGAAATGGTACAAGGAAAGGCCGCTAGATTTGTGCTCAGTGACTTTAATCCCAGGAGCAGTGTGAGCCGTATGTTAAAGAAACTTGGGTGGGAATCACTGGAGGCTAGGAGGATGAAATCTAGACTCTGAGCTGCGAATGTACAACACGTATACAAATCAACCAGCATGGCAAACGTATGGGAAAGCCCACTTATTGAGCTGAAGTGATCGTCCTTTCAAAGTTAAGGGCCGACCACAGCGTACAAATTATGGTAAATATTATTTCGTTAACCGGGCCATTGATAACTGGAACTCTCTACCTGCCGCAGTCTTAGAGCCTTTTCCCAAACATATAGGCGTGTTTAAGAAAAGACTGATGATTTGTGTAAAATAATACTCCAGTTTAATTGTTAATTGTTATTGAATTGTTATGTATAATTATGTTTTTGTTATGTATACCCAATTTGCCACCGGGGGACACACCCCCAATTGCTAATAAATGAATGAATGATGGGATGGATAACCAGTGTTAATTGTGATGACTGTATTAGTGTGTGTTGTCTGTTTTCTATTCAAGTGAGGACTGCAGACATTGATTTTTTTCAAGTAGTACCTACTTTTGCCGCCAAACGCCACCGTCAACGACTACTAGTTCAGAACATGATTACCAGATGCCACCGCAGTCGGCTCCTGGCGACGAACGTTGGAACCTAGCTTGTCGAATGTCTAACCTATATATTTATTTATTTATTTATCGTGTCAGAAGTACAAAGTAAACATAGACAAATTAAACAATAGTCATTTTAAACACTGGAACCTATATATAATTTAGCTTCACACAGGTGTAATTAGTGGGAGGTTCTTTAACATGCCATAAATCTATGACATGGGACCGCCGGCTTTACTTCCCCTCCGAAGGAAGGCATACTGAGGGATATTAACGCTCTTAAAAATCCGACGGCTTCGGCCGGGTTTGAACCCGCGATCTTGGGCATAGAAACTCCGCTCCGGACATCCTGCAATCAGAACAGCAATCAAACTGGCAAACCATAACTTCAATCACCATGAAGCCTGGACACAAGAATGGTATAATAACACTCCATCAGAGCTACATAGTTTTCTCCAAAGCACCAACAACTCATGGGAACTTGATTTGCCCCGTAGGACATGGTGTACTCTGATTAGGATACGTACCAACCATGGGAGATGTAGTCATCTTTTTCACAAATGGGGAAAGATCGCCTCTCCTGAGTACACCTGTTGATACCCGCGTCAGACAATCAGATATATAGTCGAAGAGTGCCCTTGTTTTGTGGTAACCGATTGGACTTTTTGTATGCTACAGCAATTGTGATTGATTACAGTATGTAAATAATTTATCCGTAAATTTGTAAATCTTGTATATATTTTTCTTTGTGTTCCAAAAGTGATGTGTAAATGCCATACGATTAATAATAGTAGACAATCAATATTTTATGTTGTAGTTAGATCTTCTAATCATCACAACGGACTACTTGTAGTTCAGTTCCGCATATTAGTTTACAATTCTACTGTAGTGTTAGGGCTTATTGCTGAAGTGTATCACAGCAATAGTAGCCACACCTTCATAGATTAGTTTGGAAGAGGAAGACTGTTTTAGCCTACTTTTCACATTTTGAAAAATGAGGAAAAAGTAGACTTATGAGATCGATCCGGGCAAATGTCTGTCTGTCCTTATTTCTGTCTGTCTGTCTGCCTGTCTGTGTGTGTCCCCCCTATCAACTCCTAAACGGCTGCAACAATCGAAACCAAATTTGGTACGAGTAAAGATCAATACTTGAATATCTGAAGCCCATATTTGAAAATGATATCAGGTCTACCAACTACTGAAAAACCGTTCTTGAAATTTGAGCTCCATGTTGGATATCTTGGAAGGTATGCATGGGGGCTATTCAAATATTGGCATACATATAGATAACAATATTTCAGTTTAATTTCCAGGAGGCCATACATATCAGCGTTGCCAAAATGATTCTAAGCCTGCTGATAGGTCCAATTTTTAACTGCATGTGGTGTCCATGCTATCCATTGGACTTCAACCAAATTTTGTATGTGCATTCTGTACCTTAAGAGATGGAACTAAGAATATATTCAGCCACCAGGGCTGCCAACTATATGCTCTATTAGGCTACATTATACCAGGTATATTCCTAACTAATTAGAAATGTCGATATTCAACTTAATTTCGTCATTATTCTTGATAGGTCCATATAGATTAATCATTGGCATGATTCTTAAATTATAAGAAAAGTAGGCTCTTGAGTTCGTCACGGAACTACTTGTTGTTGATGGGATGGTCATTTCTAAGCTTTGTAATATTAAAATAAATAGTTCTTTTTTCTGTGCTTGATGCTTTAACATTCATCAGTAGCTAGTTTAAGTACCCGGTGTTGCTCGGGTTTCATTTTTCTTGCTGCATATAAGCAGTCTAGGGTTTAGATATTTTAGTTTCGATGTAGAATGTTTCTGGTTAGTCCTCAATTTGTTAGCTCGGGGCTTGGCCATGCTCCTTAAATCGCGTACCACGACCATGTTGCAGAAAATCCGGGGATCGTAGGTTCGAATTCCGGTGCTAGCAGTGGCTATCCTGAGTATGGTTTTCCCCGGGTTCTTCCCCACTCTCTCCATGGAAATGTCGTGATAGTACCTTATTTCAAGTCCCGGGGCACCTACCCAATCCCTGCCTTTAAAACAACTGCACACACAACTACAGTCATCACATAAATACAGGTGATCAGACAAGTTTAAGACACAAGACACGGGGCTGATGATCAGTATGTCCCGAGTTCCTAAAGTGAAATAACAACGATGCGACTTTTTACATGGATGTTCAGGACAGATTGCGCTGCATAATGAAATTGTGTCTTAATATGCTGAGCTACCTCCTGGAGTAGTTATATTCCTCTAAGTTTTCATCAAACATAGTCATTTGAATCAATTTGGGGGATGGAATGCGTCAATCCCTACAATACTTTAGATCATAGAGATTTGCTGTAAATACTTCGGAGAACAATCGTTCCTGGTAGCCTTTTCTCTGAGGCACAGACGTTGCTATGTAAAGACAGTTTAGACTATAGTTATGTGTTATTGTACACATCAGCTCAGAATTTTCGAATGACCACATGTATCTTGAGTTCTGTTCTTACTAATTACAGCTGTCAAAGGATTAATAATAATGTTATTTTTTACGTCCCTTTTAACTACTGTGGCTTTTAGAGACGCCGGGGTGCCGGAATTTTGCCCCGAAGGGATCTTTAACGTGTCAGTAAATCTACTGAAACGTCTCCCTCGCACTTGCGCACCCTCAAATACCAGCTGACTGCGCCAGGAATCGATCCCGCAACCTTGAACACAGCAAGCGAGAACGTTACCACTGAGCCTCGCAGCCAGCCCCCTCATAGAACTTGGTGTATAAATTATGAGTAATGTAAATGGTGGTTTAAGATGCTGACTGAGTCTTTCACATCATTTACTATAATAGGCCTAGACAATTCCAGTGTAGTGTGCCTTCTTTGATTGTGGAGAACAATTGATGAACAATCTCCTCGTGGTACATTATTGAGTTTTGAATTTACCATTTACTGTAATAGATGTGGATACTGATAGTAAAGAACTCAGTGTTCGACAACTCTATGGCATGTTGCAACATTATTCGTAATTAACTTACTGGTGAGAAATCACGTTTCTGGAGATACCCTTTATGTAATAGTGTTTCCTCTAATACAACAACTAACCATTACCGTATTCAACATTACACTAAACCAGGCTGTAACACCAAAGAGTGATTGGAAATTTCCGCCCAGCCGAAGATATTATTAATTCATTTCACGGGCTTGGGACAATTTGATCATCAAGCCCCGTGTTGAGATTGTCCTTTGTTTCTGTAATGACTATAGTAATGTGAGTAACTTGAGTTGTTTGGGTGTAGGATTGTGCTAGGTGCCCCGGGACTTGAAAATATATACCATTCAGCAATTTTCTTTGAGAGAATGAGGAATATCCCGGGGAGC
This sequence comes from Meconema thalassinum, assembly GCA_946902985.2. Lineage (NCBI taxonomy): Eukaryota > Metazoa > Arthropoda > Insecta > Orthoptera > Tettigoniidae > Meconema > Meconema thalassinum. The sequence goes on from OX336388.2 coordinate 457,685,313, forward strand.
AACCCCACTCAGCGAGGTCATCTGCCCCATGGTCGCATTTTATAAACTTCCATTGGACTGATCCTGAGGTTGTATGCATTAGATGATGTGCAACTAACGTAATAAGCCCTGAAATATATTGGTCACATAACTAAATATTGTATTTAATATTTTTATTTAGTAATAAAATCATAAGTTGGTCATATTTTCTATGAAGAGTTTAAAGATTGCAGTGTAACTATGTTTTCTCTGTAATTGTGTCAGAACGAACAGAATTTTGAATTCAAATATCCTAACCTCTTTATACGGGGTCGGGGACGATGTGGATGAAAATTTGTTTTCATGAAGCGAGCAGAATGTTGAAATGTAATTTCCTAACCTCATTTTACGGGGTCTGGAATGATGTGGACTTCCTTGAGGAACATTTATTTACATGATCACATGCCGTCCTTCACACTAAAGTAATAAAATAATAATAACCCTCGGATACTCGCGCGGGCCACATATGTAGCCAAAAGATTTATTTAGTTGTAGCGCAGAGTATATATTTGCTAGGAATATTGAGATTCTCTGTAGCTGCCTGTTGATGCTGTATTTGACAGACGGGTGTGATTCCAACTGAACCAATTGCACCAAACTGACTCCAGATGCATTAGAAGTCGTCTGGGCTACAATAGTAGCGAGTATCACTGTTTCAGAATTAAGCCTGCAAAGGAAACGTTGTCTCACAGGAGGTGGCCATGTAGATAACTTTCAAATCAGCCAGTGTTTGGATGAAAGTAATGATAGGTTGAGTGTAGTGGAAATAAAGTAGGTGGTTGCTTCTTGTGTGGACGAGGGAGGAATATATCAAAAAGGAACAGATGCGCTAAGTGCAATGAAGATCTTCTCGGATCATTGTGTCCATTTGCACAGAATGCTTGAGTGACAAATTAGTCTGAGCATGCTTGTGGATTTCCTGGGCCATAAATTTTAGCCAAAAGGGCAAAAATAAAGTTCAATACTTCGAGAAAAAAATTAAAATACGGAAATTGTTCATAATAAGTGCTGATTTTCTAAGGGAATTACCTATCCTAGTATTTTATTTGTTTAATTCCAATCCAAATATGCACTAATATAAGTATTTAGGTTTACATAAAAATAATTTAACAGTTCTAGTTCCATTACTTTTATTTTTGTTTCAGTTTTACCGAAGATGTACGATAAAATCGAATTTTCTTCTTAGGTTTGTATTTTCTCTCCATATGAAGATAAAAGCATACATAAAATCTTTAGATTTAGCTTAGAATTCTAATATATACTACTATTTATCATATTATTGAAACTGAACACCAAAAATAACGTGTGCGAGTCCATCAGATTAAATAAATGTTTGGGCTACATACATCCCGCGCGAGTAACGCTGTATCTGCTACTAGCGCGAATGTCCGAGGGATAATATTGGGATACCTCCCATGTAGTAAGAGGTGCATCTTTACTGCAAAATAGAAATATATACCGAACTTACGCAAATTCATCCACTCTTCCACTGAATGCTTGAACGATCAAAATAGATGTACCTTAACGATTATGCAAGGATCATAGGACATTGACATAGCGGCTTCGGTGGCGTAGTCGGTAGCATACTGAACTGCTATGCCCAAGATAGCGGGTTCAAACCCGGCCGAAGTCGTCGGATTTTTTAAGAGCGTTAAAAATCCTTCAGTATGCCTTCCTTCGGAGGGGAAGTAAAGCCGGCGGTCCCATGTCATAGATTTATGGCATGTTAAAGATCCTTTCACAGACTAAACTTGTGTAAAGCAAAATTTGTTACGTTAGATTTCGTCAGAACGCTCTATCAAAGTTCCCAAGTTCACCACTAGGTATCATTGATATCTGGTGGCGAAAGTTGGAACTACTTGAAATTGAACGGAACTTGTAGCTCGCCCTTTAGGGTGTCCGCTGGAAGCAGCTACAGACTCAGGCGAACCGAACATGTCCTCGGACACTCCCGGCACTAAAAGCCATACCATAAATGAATAAATAAATAAAATAAATTGACTGACAGACTCTACCATGAAGGTAGTAATATTTGGAAGAATCTTTTGTCACGGATGGGCCTATACGAAAATTTATAATTTTATTCATATAGCGTTTTCTAACCTTTATGGTAGCTCACACATCAGCTGCATAATTATCATCTCGTGGATTTGTTTATTGCTTGGCAAACGATATGATGAATTAGCATCCCTACGACTATACAGGCAGCTCGAATAGCATATACTGTGTAAACTGAAGCCAACTTTTTGAATACAAAAGAAGCATGCTGAATTAGAATCGCTACGCCTATACAGGCAGCTCCAATAGCAGGTATAAACTGAAGTCAACATTTTAAATACAAGAGAAGCATGGCCGTGGTCTATAATTTTTAGTTGGCATTGCACTCACGGTTGCTGTATTATGCTTCTGTTAGGCTTAAGGCTAAGGTCTTAGTCAAGTTTTATCACAAATACGATATAATGATGATAATTAGTAATTTGGAAGGAGCCATGCTTTAGGTACAAATCAGTCTTGTTTACGCACAAAAGCTGCATGATAATGGTTGCTGCAGTAAGTATCTGTATTCTTTACTCACTGTATCTATCTATATTATAATTCTATGAAAGCGACTTGGGTGGCGTAGTTGGTAGCATGCAGAACTTCTATGCCCAAGATTACTGGTTCAAACCAGGCCGAAGTCGTTGGATTTTTTATGAGCGTTAAAATCGCTCAGTATGCCTTCATTCGGTGGAGAAGTAAAGCCGGTGGTCCCATGTCATAGATTTATGGCATGAAATAGAACCTTCCACTAACTACACTTGTGGGAGCTAACATTTGTAGGTGAGTTTGATAACGCTATATTAGTTCCAATGTTCGCCGCCAGGTACTGACTGCGTTGGCATTTATTAGCCACGTCGGCAGCTAGGTGTCGTGGATGGTAGCATTTGGTAGCAAAAGTAGGAACTACTTGAAAAAATTAATCGTCTGCAGTCCTTCTACCTGAATCACTGACAACACACACTAATACAGCCATCGCAAATTAACACCGGTTATCAGACAAATTCTACACACACCCAAAGTACACTGGGCTACATGACTGCGTTGTCGCAACCCCTAAAGTAAGGTACCAACCAACCTAACTCGATAAACCCCACCTTCTTGAATGGATCCGAATGAAGCCATGCAGGCAGGGAAACAAACTGTAGTCATGGCAACCGTTAGCCTTAGTCAACACTAATGTCTTTGGATTGTCTCTGCCCGTGGCGGTACTTGGTGTTAAACTATGTTACTACCGCCACACCAAGCCTGGTGGCAAACCGTGTTACTACCGCCACAGTATCATTACTTACTGTTTGGTCTTTATCAGTCGAAATCTAATCGCAAAGACAATAATACTCTTCTTAGAACAATCTGCAATAAGAAGCAAAAATTACTTTAATGGCTGATTTATAATCCGAAAGACAACCGGTAGGGGTACAAACTGTGAACAATAAAACAATGGAGCATAAAGTTATTATTATAAACGTCAACACAGCAGTAGTATTCCATACCTTCACGGAGAGTATAACACTACAATTGTAGGAGGCATTACATACAATATATTGCACGTGATACCAACCAACATAAGGTAAAGATTTAAATTCTCCCGTAAAAGCAGCGGCATCAGGACTAGGCCTATAAAATTCGATCCTAAATTACATACGGATTTGGTACGCTGAAGGCAATAAGAATTAAATAAAAGTATGCAAAATGTGCATAATCATCTAGACCACCTCGTGGATTAGCGGCTAACATTCTCGTCTGTTGTCTTGGAGGTCCGAGTTCGAATCCCTGCTCTGCAAAGAAATTTTAATTCTGGTCTGAGGGCTGGAACTGGGTACATTGCACTTCTCAAGGCAAAACTTGGAAGTGGTTTTCCGAGGTTTCTCACATCCACTGCAATCAAATGCCATGATAGTTCCTAACTGGAGGCCCCAGCAGCCTCCTTTCCAATCCTCAACTGAATTACAAATACACACACTACTACAGTATATTAGAAAAATTCCATATACACTAAAGATCAAGGGACTACTTTACCATGATGTCGAAAAGCCTCCAAATCAATCAACAACAGCAAAACAAAATCATTTGAGCTCACTTAATCTTAAGTTTCGTGATGATATCTCCAGTCGTTGTGACGTTATGCCGCATGCCGGCTTAGGCAATGTAGACTATTTGGCTATTAATTTCTATTCCCTACAACGACCCCTGTTAAAAAATACGATTTCAGTTTTTTATGGTGTTCAGATTCCAAATGTTATTATCGTGTTTTAGATAATAAATGGAGTGGCATGGCCCCTTAGAGAGATGGAAACTTCACGGTCACGTCTTGAGCTACTGTTGCCATGGCGATAACTTCCCTATTCCTTCATCAGTTTATTTTCTGATTTAATTAGCCTTTTCTCGAGTGACAAAAGGCCGAAATCAGAAGAATGAGAAATACTATCGAAAATTAATGTAGCCAGCGGTTTCTTCTCGGTCCTGAACTATGTGTATGCAAAATTTGGTTGAATTTGGTGGAACGGTGTAGATTTGTATACGGAACAAACACACATACATACCCACATACGTACGTACATACAGACTTTCACTTTTATATATTAGATAATTACCACACTTACTAAATTTTCTGGTGGGTTTTCTTGTATTTTGTGTTTGGAAGGCAGAGAAGGTCTGTGGGTGTCACTTTAGGTTTAGTAGTGTTCTGTAGAGCAATTTATCTCGCATATTTGTTCTGATGATGCTCGCTAGACGAGCGAAACATGGCAACCCTTAGTTTTCTTCACCATCAATAGTCCGTAACAATATGCTGTATATAAACCTTAACCACATGTAATTTATTTCAGGTCATTTTTCACATATTCCAGTAATTGGAGTGATGTGTTGACCGACTGAAAGTTACAATATTAATTGCCAAAAGAAATTCAAGAAAATAAAGCAAACAAAAAAGTAAAACAAAAGAAAGTATAATTTAAAAAGGGGAACAAATAATTATTTTAGTTTGTGCAGATGAATACCATATTCCATATTATATTCAATTTAATAACTGGACTAAAGCAAGGAAGTGTGTTGTCATCCTTATTGTTCTTAATGGTGATGGATGACATCATGAAGGCAGCAATAAAAGACTATAGTAGGGCAAAGATGAAGGTATTGTTGCTTGCAGACGATGTTGTGATCTGGGGCGAGGATGAGATGGAGGTACAAGAACAGTTAGACTTAATAAAAGATTGAGCAATGGGCATTGAAGATACATGTGGAGAAGAGTAAAACAGTGGTGATGAGTTGAGGTAGGAAAGTAGGAAAAGGAGTGATCAGAGTCGGAGATAAGGAATTGAAAGTGGTGGAACACTTCAAATAATTCGGAAGTGAGTTGAAGATGGAAGACTAGATTTGGAATTTAGCCGAAGAATACAACTCGGGAGGGCTTTCTACCAACAGGTACTGGGACTAGTATGGAACAAGGATACCAATTAAGGCTAAAGAAGTTATGTACAAAGCATATTATGTTCCTATAGTGACATATACAACAGAAACTTGGACAATGACTACGAGGGATGAGAGCAGAGTACAGGCAGCTGAGATGAGATTCCTGAGAAGTATGGTCCAGAAAACGAGGAGAGACAGAGTGAGAAATGAAGATATACGGAAAGAACTGGGAGTACAGAAACTAAACGACAAACTGGAGCAAAACAGATTGAGATGGTTTGGACATGTCAAGCAGATGAATGAAGTAAGGCTACCAAGACGAGCACAGGGAAGAGAGGACGAGGAAGACCCAGAATGCGTTGGATGGACTCGGTGAATAATAGCATTAATAAACGGAACCTGGATTTAAACACCGTGTCGGCAGAGGAATGGTGGAACGACCGAACAAAGTGGAGAGGAACCATATTTGCCCCCACCCAAGGTCAGCTGGAAAAGGGGAGATGAAGATGATGATAAACTGATGCAAACTCATAGTTATTAGCCTACTTTCGATTTTTGCAAGAAATGAAAGTAGACTTATGAGATCAAAACAGGGCGAAAAATTGTGTGTGTGAGTGAGTGTGTGTGTGTGTGTGTGTGTGTGCGTGCGTGTGTGTGTGTGTGTGTGAGTCTGTGTGTGAGTGTGTGTACTCTGAATGTTTGCCCCCCCTATCAATTCGAACACGGTGAAACCGAATTGAACGAAATTTGGTACAGAGGTAGCACTAGCAAAGGGCACCTCAGGGTCACGTTTTATATCGCCGCCTTCTTGACGAAAACGTAATGGCGGCCACCCAAATGTTAAAATCTTAAAAGAAATTACGACCAACCTAATCATCTGATCTCTACTAAATTTTGCAACAACATACCTTTATGTGGGAAGCATCTTTTGACCAAACGACATAGATCATCAGCACAATAGTTGTCAGATAGCGGCCATGTATGTGTGCAAATCGATTCCCCCAATCAGTTCAAACACGGTGAAACCGAATTGATTGAAATTTGGTACAGAGGTAGCACTTGCAAAATGCAACTCAGTGTCATGTTTTATATCGTTGCCATCTTAACGGAAACGTAATTGCGGCCACCCAAATGTTAAAAGCTAAAATCAAATTACGACCAACCTAATTATTTGATCTCTACCAAATTTTGCAACAACATACCTTTATGTGAGGAGCGTTCTTTGACCAAGCTCGAAGGTCATCAGCCAACAGTTTGCATATGGCGGCCATGTATGTGTGCAAATCGATTCCACCTATTAAATCAAACACGGTAAAACCGAATTGATTGAAATTTGGCACAGATGTAGCACTAGCAAAGGGCACCTCAGGGTCATGTTTTATATCGCCACCATCTTGACGGAAACGGAATGGTGGCCACCCATATGTTAAAAGCTTATATCAAATTACGACCAACCTAATTATTTGATCTCTACCAAATTTCGCAACAACATACCTTTTTGTGGGAAGCATCTTTTGACTGAACTACAAGGTCGTCAGCCCAATAGTTTGCAGATAGTGGCCATGTATGTGTGCAAATCGATTCACCATATCAATTCAAACACGGTGAAACCGAATTAAATGAAATTTTGTACAGAGGTAGCACTAGCAAAGGGCTCCTCATATTCGTGTTTAATATCCGCATAACACGTTGTATTTCAACAGGCTACTACAACCGGTATTCAATTATACTCCTTAAAAGGGACAGAGAGTTATAACAATACCCATACATTTAGGAGAAAGTAGGCTATATGTTCTTTACTGAACATCTTGTTTTTGCTATGAAGCAGTGAATATTAATGATATATTCAACATTAAACATGCTTTCTCCAGAACCCCCCCCCCCTCCCCCCCCCCCGGTTATTGAATCTGTTTGTCGGAATGATAGTCATATACACAATCATATGGCGTGACTCACTCGCACATTGTAATTAGTAGCTAACCGACAATTAAGATGCTAGACAGGTGCTTCGAGCCGGGACCACCTACACAGGATACCGCCGCGCCGTATGTGCATGGAAACAATCCTAAGTTCAATAGATCAGCAGAATATTTTAATTTAATATTTGAATACCCAGTAGCGTAGCCAGTACGTTAGATCAGACCCCTCAACTGCAATATTGGAAACTGCAGTTTGTAGTTTTGAATCCTGTCTCTGATAGCGGCCATTGTGGGTGGATTTTTACCCTGGAGTTTTCCATACTTACACCAAGTATAAGACACACCCGATTGTCACGTTGTTGCAAGTTCTTAAATGAAGCAACAACACCCAACTTAATATGACATTTCATTGATAAATTTTCAGTTGGCCAATACACATTTAGGCTATGCCCAATTATGTTATGCGTGAAATATGAGACTCTTCCTGGAAAACAATTATATGTAGTTAATTATTATTTGAAGACTCCACAAGGAAAACGGGGTAAGTCACATTATGTAAATGTTTCAGGAGAGACAATTTAAACTTTCGACACTAAACAGAAATACTTAAAACACCCCAATTGAGGGTAAGCAATATAGTTATTTTGTCAAATGTATTTCTAATAAAGGAAGTACATGTAAAACAAATAACAACTAAAGTTAAATAATGAAAAAAGTGAGAGGATTTGGGACGTTATTTCCGTTTCCACTAAAAATAAAACCTCTGTATCTCGCGACTTACCGCTTTACAGTGCCTACCAAATGATTAAGACCACTAGCATATTTTCAACACAAGCTTCCTGGTCTTATATATTTGATTGAAATTTTGCCAAATATTTTACGAAAATACTTTGATCTAATAGACATCCACCTGTACCAAGAACATTGTAATATGGGTTTCAGTTTTTGAATTTCAAATTTTTTTAAATACAAGTTGAGTATCGAAAAAAAAAACAATTTTCAACCACAAATTAATTTGTGGACACTAAACCAATGGGGTTACCTCTTTAATATTTTAATAAGTATTGTAGAATGTATAAAACGTTTTGGTAAATGAAAAAAAAAATCTTGTTATTTGGTAGTGATGTTTGTTCTTTTTGTAAAAGGTAGCGAATTGAAGCTAAGACTGATAAGCGCTCACTGGTCAATAGCTCCTGTGAGGGTTGAGCAGGTGGACCCAAACTTTCACCAGGCACAGCACAGCACAGCATATTGTCAACAGATGTGCATAAAGAGACAGTTCCAAGGTCAACACTCGGAGTACATGGATTCAGTTTCCCTCGTCAATTCTAAGAAGCCAGGTGTACAAAAATCACTACCAAATGGCAAGAAATGTTTTTTATTTTTCATTTACCAAAACGTTTGCATACATTCTACAATACTTATAAAAATAATTAATAAGGTTTGGTTTAGTGTCCACAAATTAATTTGGGGTTGAAAATTTGTTTGTCTTTGATACTCCGCTTATATTAAAACAAGAAGTTCCGTGTCGAACTAAAGAGCCTACTTTTCTTAAAATTTAAGATCCATGCCAATGATTAATCTACATGGATCTATCTAGAATAATGACGAAATTAAGTTGGTAATATCGAAATTTCTAATTAGTTCGAAATACTGTATACCTGGCATAATGTAGCCTAATAGAGAACTACAGTTGGCAGCCCTGGTGACTGAATATATACTTAGTTCCATCTTTTAAGGTACAGAATACAAAATTTGGTTGAAGTCCAATGGATAGCATGAAAGTTACATGCAGTTAAAAACTGGATCTAACAGTGCGCGTAAAATCATGTCGGCAACAATGACATACATGTATTGGTCAGAAATAATCTGAAAGGCGGCTTCAGTGGCGTAGTCAGTAGCATGCTGAGCTTCTATGCCCGAGATAGCGGTTTCAAACCCAGCCGAAGCCGTCGGATTTTTTAAGAGCGTTAAAAATCCCTCAGTATGCCTTCCTTCGGAGCGGAAGAAAAGCCGGCGGTCCCATGTCATAGATTTATGGCATGTTGAAGCACCTTCCACTAATTGCACCTGTGTGAAGCTAAATTGCATAGGTTAAGAATGTAAACAACGCTCTTAGGTCTCTACGTTCGTTGCCAAGAGCCGACTGCGGTGGCGTCTAGTAGCTAAGTTCTGAACTTGGCCTAGTAGTCGTTGACGGTGGCGCTTGGTGGCAAAAGTAGGAAATATTTGAAAAATTCTAAGTTGCAGTACTTAAATTAAGAAACAGATAACACACACTAATACAGTCATCACAATTAACACCGGCTATCAGACATATTCTACACACACCCAAAGTACACCGGGCTACATGACCACGTTGACGCAGCCCCTAAACTTAAGAACCAGCCAACCAAATAATGAGAAATAATATGATCTATTTTTGTGTCAATTTTGAATGAAATCCATTAGTTAGTATAGAAGTAACATACATTTTAAAATTGGACCTATCAGCAGGCTTAGAATCATGTTGGCAGCACTGGCGTAGGCCTATATTAGTTTCTCCAAATTAATCTAGAATGCCAGGTACTATACGTGTGCAAAGATTAGGGCTATTGGCTTGCATGCTTTCAGATATATTGATATTAGGGTAACAAAAATAGGGACAGTATTTATTAACGGTTGGCAGCCCTGGTTACTCTTAAGAATCGGCAGTCATATCTATTATGGTACACATAGCACACACGAAATTTGGTTGAAATCCAAATGAAAATAATATAGAAGTTACATGTTGGAGAAGTATAAATTCTGCCCTAAAACTTCCCCATACGGGAGAACGAAACGCATCAGGCGAAAGCCTGGACAAAATAACTACTGTGGTCAAGAAAATTAGACTGAAGCGATGCGGGGTATTGGGCATGAAATACGTGACTAGAAAACCAATATAGGGAGCAATACATTAACAATTTTTATTCCTAATAATAAATTTATAATGAACAAACAAATTGCACTTAAGTGCTTATCACAGAAATGAACAATCATAAATGTAGCAAAGTGTGAGGGCCTGATGACAGAAACCCAGTTTATAGAAAGGTCCACGAAAAAAGCTTGCTTGATTGGAGAAAAGTTGAGCTTAACATATAAAAATGCAGTTTATAAAAAGAGAGAACCATAAAAAATAATTGAGAGTGTAAAATAACTGGTATGATATAAGTTCTTCATAAAATTAAACTTATCTTTGAAGAGGGTTGAAGAGCCAGCTCCTTAAAAAGTTCCAGCTAGCACACGTTGATTTAAAAGTCTTCACGGTTTTCTCGGAAGGAGGCGTACATGGCCTAGAGTTATGTGCACCATCGATAAAATGTCAACTCTCTCTTCTTTTCTTGCGCAGGAATGACATTTGTAGTTTCCAAGAGCTGATCCAGCAATATTTCGAAAGAAGATTCCAAGTATCCTCTCTAAGGTGAAGGCGAAGAGTACAGCGGCTGGCAATTATTCTTGCCATCTTGAGCAATACGTCATGGTGCAGATCTTGTGACGTAACTGCTCGGTAGCGTAGATATCAGCGATGGTGTCATAAGATGCAGTAGCGGTGACCAGCAGGTTGAAGTGATCCAAAGTGATGGTGGATCAGAAGTGATGGATCAGAAGTGGCGGTTGATCAGAAGTGGTGAAGAACGCCAGCAAGCGGCGTCTTAAATAGGGACCATGGAACTCTCTCGAAGGTTGGAGATCGCCCGACCAGACAAAGACCTGCCATTGGTCGAACGAAAGTCAGGGTGACGTCAGTCGACACTACTCGGCGGACAGTGGATCAACCAGTAGATGTCCGGTATGTCGTGAGTGAGGACGCCTGAGGTAGCGAGCGACTGTAACACTCGAGGTGAGAACTATAATATCTATGAATAAGTGATTGATAACAAGATTATGCATATGGTTTAAGCAATTAACATTTGTAAAGAAATAATTACCATTCGGGGATCTCAGTAACAATAAATAAAATTTGACCGACAAATGGGCCAAGCTAAACATTGAAAGTATCACAAAAGTGATCATGCTCCGAGAACTCCGAATGAAAACAAACAAAAGAATCAGTCAAAGCAAAACATGGATAACAGACGAGGAGAAACTAAGACTCGAAAGGCAAAACAGAAATAGCAGAGATGGGTCTAGTATAACGACCTTTATTGTTAAAACATCAACAACTCTGACGCGTTTATCACGGCCAAAGTGGCAGTGAATAACTCTACCTAGGTTCCACACGAGAGGCGGAGATGGGTCCCGAAGAAGAACCATGTCCCCCACTCGTACATCTGGTTGAGGAAGCCGCCATTTCTCACGCCTATTTAGCAAGCTGAGATATTCTAACTTCCATCGGCGCCAAAAAGAACATCGCAAAGATTCTACTTTTCTCGAAAAGATAGGCAAGTTAGGATCACAGCGTCGAACCAGCAAAGGCGGAGTAGCAGCAAGCGAACAGCCAATCAGGAAGTGACTGGGTGTTAAAGGTAAAAGATCCTTAGGATCGTTTGAAAGAGGGGTCAGAGGTCTGGAATTTACAATACCTTCAATTTGAATAATCAAAGAGTTGAATTCCTCATAAGAAAGTATGGTAGGACCAAGAGTTTTCTTAAGCTGTCTTTTAGTAAGTTTGATGCAGGACTCCCAACGGCCCCCATGATGGGGAGCATAAGGCGGGGTGAAATGCCATTTGAAACCTTTAGAATAGGAAAAGTTGGAAATTTTTTCTTTAGCAGAAGGGGAGCTTAACACTTTTTTCCAGAGATCAGAAGCGCTTACAAAAATTTTTGCATTATCTGAAAAAACTTCAGATGGAACACCCCTTCTAGCAGCAAATCTAGAAAAGGCGGCCAAAAAGTAGGATACAGAAGCGTTCGTAACCAACTCAAGGTGGATAGCTCCCGTCACCATACATACAAATAACGAGATGTAGAGTTTACCTAAGATTTTGCGCTTAGATGAAGAGGGATTGGTCTGATATACGTAAGGACCTGCGTAATCGATCCCAGTAAGAGCGAAAGGCTTACTAGGTTCTGAACGAAATGGAGGTAAATTACCCATAATCTGCGTGGCGGGCCTTGGTTTAACCTTGAAGCAAGGTATACACCTTTTGACAACAGAAGAAACCTCATGAACGCCATTGATGATCCAGTAGAGTTCACGAATTATACAGAGCAAGGTGCGAGTGCCAGCATGAAGGTGTTTATAATGAAACTTTTTTATTATAAGGGTAGTGATAGGATGCTTTGAAGGAAGGATGATGGGATGCTTTTTCCCATCCTCACAACTAGACATAGCTAATCTTCCACCCACACGTAGTATGCCGTCCTGGTCTAGAAAAGGAGTGAGTGGTGAAAGCCTGCTAGACTTGGGTAAATCTTTACCACTTATAAGAGCTTGCTTTTCAGGAGCAAATACTTCCTGCTGAACAAGTAACAACATCTTGCAAGTAGCAAATTCTAACTCGACTCTGGAAAGAAAGGGTTGAGGCTTCAATGGTTGATCAATTACTAAATATTTCCATCGGAAGATATAAGACACTACACGAATCAATTTATCAAATGAAGAGTATCTATGAAAAAGGCTAGTAGAAGTAGAAGTAAGATGCGACGTGACAGGGTCATTACGGGCATCAGGTATTTCTTCTGCAAATTGATTAGCTAAGCGAGGCCAGCAAGATGATTCCTGACTTAGCCAAGGAGGACCATTCCAGTACAGGTCTGAAGAAATCAATTTTTTAGGCGTGCAACCACGTGATATTATATCCGCGGGGTTTTCACGGCTAGGAGCATGTCTCCATTGTTCAGAATGAGAGACTTCATGAATCTTAGAATCGCGATTTGCCACAAAGGTATTCCAATGAGAAGAAGGCTTGGAAATCCAAGCTAATACAATAGAAGAATCGCTCCAAAAAAATGTGTGGGAAAATTTTAACTTTAAACTGACATTTAGTTTAGTAGCTAATTCTGTTGCCATTAAAGCAGAGCATAATTCTAATCTCGGCAATGATACTGTTTTAAGTGGAGCAACCTTAGATTTAGCGCAAACTAAATTAGAAAATCCAGGGAAAGTAGCTGAGGAACGTCCTACTATGTATGCACAACAGCCATAAGCTCGTTCTGAACTATCAGAAAATACATGCAGGTCATACTGCTGGTATAAGGGATTAGAAATTAAAGGGCGGGGTATAGAAACCTTGGAGAGATCCAGCAAACTGCTGCGATACTCTAACCATTCTTCTACAAGAGGAAGGGGGAGATTTTCATCCCAGTCTGATTTTAATGACCAAAGCTTTTGCAAGAACATTTTTGCAACAATAACTATAGGAGCAATATATTGCAAAGGATCAAAGAACTTTGCGATTTCTGACAGAACTTGTCTCTTAGTTACAGGGGGAGATTCTGACAGATGTACCTGATAAGAGAAGGTATCAGAAGAAGGACACCAAAAAACACCCAATGCTTTTACGGCTGCTTCATCAATAGGAATGGCAACAAATTCATCAACTGGGACCTCTGATGAAAATTTTGATATAAATTCAGTGGAATTTGAAGTCCATTTATGGAGCGGAAAACCACCTCCTAGGAGTAGGGATTTCAAATCTTCGCACACAAGGAGCGCTTCAGAAATATTAGGGAAAGAGCACAAGAAATCGTCGACATAAAATGCCGTTTTTAATGACTCAGAGGCCAAAGGATGATACAGATGACCATCTTGCTCGGCTAACATGTGGAGAGACCGAATCGCAAGAAAGGCTGAAGGTTTCAGGCCATATGTCACAGTCTTCAATCTAAATATCTTTATGGGTTTGGAACTCTCATCGCGCCACAATATTCTTTGCAGATCTTGCTGCTCAGAATTTACGAGAATCTGCCGGTACATCTGCTTAATATCTGAGATTACAGCAATAGGAAACCTTCGAAAATTAAGCAAAACAGAGGTGAGATCTGTTTGAATCGCGGGACCACACTGCAAGGTATCATTTAAAGAGATTCCATTGGAATCTGGTGATGAGCCATTGAAAACTACTCTTATATTGTCTTGTGTTATGGAATTTTTCCATACCGGGTGATGATTTAAATAAACTATTTCATTTAAAGGATGGTCAATTTCTTCTGATTTAGAAATTACCTCCATGTGATTGGATGATTCGTATTCCTCCATAAAGGAAGCATACTGAGTTTTGACAGAAGCATCTTGTTTGAACCGATTTTCAATAGCAAATAGTGCCCTAAGTGCTCTGGAATGCGAGCCCGTAATGGCGGGAGGATTGGGAATACGTGGAAGAGTTACTATAAATCTGCCTTCAGCAGTACGGACAGTGGTTTCCTTGTATAACTTTTCACAAATTTCGTTAGAAGAAGAAGAAGAAGTAGCCTGAACATTCTCAAGATCCCAGAACTTGGTTAGCTCTTGGCTCAAATCGGTACCAACAAAATAACAATTCGATACAGTTTGAATAGGATTACGGTATATTTGGCCAGTAGCAATCCAACCAAAATCAGTTTCGAGAAAGAAAACATTAGGAGCAATTTTTACTTTATTGGAATGAAGACATTGCCAAAATACGCTTGAGCTGAAAAGAAGCTCTACGGGTGAAGCTCTGTTGAAATGAGGGTCAGCTAGCTGGACAAAATTCGGGATATTCCAACTTTGAATAGGATAAGAAGTGCCAGGAATATTGTTGCCTATAGACTTGATAATCAAACAATCTAATTGCAACTGCGTACCAAGATTATTAGAGTCCTTCAGATCCACTTTAGCAAAGCTTAAGGATTGCGATTTAGAGCAGTTTATTCCTGTAACCTCTATTGAGGTAGGATGTTTTGGAAGGCCTAACTTTTGTACCAACGATTCATTAATAAAATTGTTGGTAGCGGCATTATCCAATAATCCCCTGACAGATACCCATTTTCCGTGAGAATTTTTCAATAGAACCTGCACGGTAGATAATAAAACTTGAACTTTTCCAAGCGAGGTAGAACTTTGAGCATACGACTGCGCACTATTTTGAGAAGTCTCCGAATTAGACTAAGTATTGGAACTGCTTGGTTCTGATAACCGTGATCTTTCATGCCTGTGCAAAAGTGAATGGTGTCTTGCCCTACAATGAAAACATAAACGTTGTGAACGGCAATTGTTTAACATATGCGTTCCTGACAAACAGTTGAAACAATGTTTTTTGTTCGTAATGAACTTTCGTCTTTCATCTACTGATAAAGATTTAAATTCATCACAATTGTATAAAGTATGCGATTGCTGACACAGACCGCACGTTTGCATTTGGTTCGGTGACCGAGCATCAACAGGAAGAGCCTGTGATCTTAAAATTCTTTGATTAGAACTGCTAACCTTATGTTTTGAGAAGGTTTTTGAATCTGAACTACTAGTTTTTTGATTAGCTATGGCGGAAAAGACTTGGCTTCTGGCCTTCAAAAAGTTAATAATCGCCTCATAAGTGCATTGCAAATTCTGGGAAAGTTCTGTTTCCCACGCTTTTAATGTATTTGCATCCAATCTTGCAGAAATGAGGTGAACTAGAAATAAATCCCAGTGATTTACAGGTTGGTTTAAATTGGACAATGCTCTGACGTGTAGCTCTGCAGTGTCAATCAACTTACGAAGTGATAAACTGTTATCTGCTTGCACGTTAGGTAACTCGAATAAGCTTTGTATATGGCGTTGAATAGATAGACGAATGTTCCCATATCTATCCTTAAGAAGATTCAGAGCAACTTCATAATTATCACTGGTCAAAGAAAGTGCTTGAATCAGGTTAAGTGCGTTGCCTTGAACTGCCAGACGCAAGTAGTGAAATTTTTGTATTACTGGTATAGAAGTATTCTCATGTACTAAAGAATTGAATAATTCAAAAAATGGTTCCCATTCTATGTCTTTACCAGTGAATTTGGGTATTTCTAATTTGGGTAATATAATGCGTGAAGAAGATGTAGAAGATGCTGCAGAAGTTTGATCTTCTTGTTTTTCTTTTAAAGTTAAAGCCCTAATAAGCTGTTTAGCTTCAGCAAATCCCTGATAGTATAATTTTTCAACTTCCAACCTATCACTTTGCTGGTCCGGATGCTGAGTTTCTATACTGCATTGTATCTCATCATATTTCTCAAAGGCTTGTTCATAATTCTTAAGCCTCTGCGAAATTATGTCAAGATTACGCTCTTGGGGTTCGAGCTCTGTTAAGAAAGTACGAAACCGTGTGAGCTTGCCCTTACAAGAGGCTCTGGCGTTGCTAAGTTTTTCATCAAGGTTAGGCATATTAAAAGTTGTTTGTTACTCACGTCAATATTGTGACTTCGAGTACTGGAAGCCAGAAGATGACAGCTTGCTAGGTAGTAAGGTTTAGTCTGATGCGGAAGAAACCGACTTAGCTTACGTTTCTCTCTTCTGCTGCACATGCGCCTTAAGCTGAAACGTACAATATGAATTAGTGTTGAAACACAATGAACAAAAATTGTCAATGTAAAATCCACAATATTAAACTTGTATAGGGATCCAGGGTGCAACAGATATGTTTCCCGGGGGTGAGGCGACAGAAAATTTTCAAGAAAATTGGACTGAAGCGATGCGGGGTATTGGGCATGAAATACGTGACTAGAAAACCAATATAGGGAGCAATACATTAACAATTTTTATTCCTAATAATAAATTTATAATGAACAAACAAATTGCACTTAAGTGCTTATCACAGAAATGAACAATTATAAATGTAGCAAAGTGTGAGGGCCTGATGGCAGAAACCCAGTTTATAGAAAGGTCCACGAAACAAGCTTGCTTGATTGGAGAAAAGTTGAGCTTAACATATAAAAATGCAGTTTATAAAAAGAGAGAACCATAAAAAATAATTGAGAGTGTAAAATAACTGGTATGATATAAGTTCTTCATAAAATTAAACTTATCTTTGAAGAGGGTTGAAGAGCCAGCTCCTTAAAAAGTTCCAGCTAGCACACGTTGATTTAAAAGTCTTCACGGTTTTCTCGGAAGGAGGCGTACATGGCCTAGAGTTATGTGCACCATCGATAAAATGTCAACTCTCTCTTCTTTTCTTGCGCAGGAATGACATTTATAGTTTCCAAGAGCTGATCCAGCAATATTTCGAAAGAAGATTCCAAGTATCCTCTCTAAGGTGAAGGCGAAGAGTACAGCGGCTGGCAATTATTCTTGCCATCTTGAGCAATACGTCATGGTGCAGATCTTGTGACGTAACTGCTCGGTAGCGTAGATATCAGCGATGGTGTCATAAGATGCAGTAGCGGTGACCAGCAGGTTGAAGTGATCCAAAGTGATGGTGGATCAGAAGTGATGGATCAGAAGTGGCGGTTGATCAGAAGTGGTGAAGAACGCCAGCAAGCGGCGTCTTAAATAGGGACCATGGAACTCTCTCGAAGGTTGGAGATCGCCCGACCAGACAAAGACCTGCCATTGGTCGAACGAAAGTCAGGGTGACGTCAGTCGACACTACTCAGCGGACAGTGGATCAACCAGTAGATGTCCGGTATGTCGTGAGTGAGGACGCCTGAGGTAGCGAGCGACTGTAACACTCGAGGTGAGAACTATAATATCTATGAATAAGTGATTGATAACAAGATTATGCATATGGTTTAAGCAATTAACATTTGTAAAGAAATAATTACCATTCGGGGATCTCAGTAACAATAAATAAAATTTGACCGACAAATGGGCCAAGCTAAACATTGAAAGTATCACAAAAGTGATCACATGTAATTAAAGTTGGACCTCTCAGCAGGCTTAGAATCATGTTGGTAGCACTGACGTAAATAAGTTACTCCAAATTTATATAGAATGTCAGGTATTATACGTGTGCATAGTTTAAAGCTGTCGGCTTGCATACTTTCAGATATATGGGTATTTGGATTTAAAAAATTAGAGCATTTATTAACAGTTGGCCACCCTGGTGGCTCTTAAGAATACGCTCAGTCATATCTGTTTATGTACACATAGCACATACGAAATTTGGTTGAAATCCAATTGATAGTGTAGAAGTTATATGCATTTAAAATTTGGACCTATCAGCAGGCTTATAATCATTTTGGCAACACTACCATGTATGGCCTCCTGGAAATTAAACTGCAATATGATTATCTATACGTGTGCTAATTTTGAAATAGCTCCCATTCATACCTTCCAAGATATCCAACATGGAGCTCAAATTTCAATTGCAATTTTTCAGCAGTTGGTAGCACTGAAATTATTTTCAAATATGGCGGTGAGATATTCAGTTATAGATCTTTACTCCTACCAAATTTCGTTTCGATTGCTGCAGCCGTTTAGGAGTTGATAGGGGGACACAGACTGACAGACAGAAGGACAGACAGACACACATTTGCCCAATCTCATAAGTCTACTTTTTCCTCATTTTTGCAAACTGTGAAAAGTAGGCTAAAAATGAAACTCAAAAACTGAAAGCCATATTGCAATGTTCTTTGTTCTATTAAATGAAAGTATTTTCATAAAATATTTGGCAAAATTTGAATCACACATATAAGACCAGGAAGCTTTTGTTGAAAATAAGCTACTGGTCTTAAACTTTTGATAGGTACTGTATTTGAAATTAATTTCAACTGATCTGTAGTTACAATGGCTGGCCACCAGAATGCGCCATAAACTCATTTCAGAAAAGATTGGACTTACCCCGTTCTTTCCGTGTGTTCTTCATTTGATCATATTACAGACGGAGGAGGAGTGTTCACAAGAATGACATGTTTCGTTCGCCATGCGAAGCATCACCACATCGAGTTTAATCAAATAAATCATGCATACAATACAACAAACAATCATTATAAAAACTCACAAATAGATGCTGCCTTCCGCCAATAATGTATGCGCCTACTATTACTGTGATGTACTTAAGCGATAAGCCCCCAAGTTATAACTAGTGTATGTTAAAATGTTATGTTTACGACTTTGATTTTACAGTTCTTTTGTTTCTTGTACACTTTGTCCATTTTTGGCAGTCAGTAAATAAGGGAAGTTGATGATTGTTATTTAATAAATCATTTGGTCGTGTTCTGCTTAGGAAAACTGATGTATCCACTGGAATATTTGCAACTGAGTAAATAAGACGTAACGTAATTCGGAATAGGCCTAAATACGTGTTGACCTCCTGAAGAGTTATCAGTCAGTTGTTCATTACACAACACTGCCAATGGCTTCTAGGCTTTCTACAGTATGTTTAATATTTCTGTAATATTTCAATTTATTTATACGCTTAAAATTTGTCTTTACATAAGATTTCTCAACTGTACATCAGTCTGATAATTTCTACTGGGACTCTTACAACCTCTCTGGAATTTGGGTCAATAGAACATTTTTGAAAGGTCACTGTAAGCAATTTTCACATTTAGAACAAGTAGTTCCGTGAAGAACTATAAAGCCTATTTTCATATATCCTGCTTATGCTAATTGCCTCTATCAACATACAAAATTTCAGTTTGATTGCTTTAATAGATCACGGTAGCAGATATTGAGAACCGTCTAATTATTTCAGATTGTCACCATGTTGGATGTTAATGTATGTAGGTCTTAGAGTTATGTACTATTACATGAAGATTATTGTGTAGGTGTAGGCATGATTAGGGCACATGCATAAAATCGAGATTTTAAAATTTCGCACAGCTGCCATTTTGTAGTTAAGAAAAATTGAAATAAATTAGATGCCAGTGGATTAACATTATTTTGTATAAACATTTAACGTGCAACGTTTCACTGCACTCGGATGGTTAAACCACGAGAAACGCCCATTTAAATATTTATATTTTGCGTCACCACCATGTTGTATTTGTGCACGCCAGGTTATTGAAAGTCCCATAGGTGAACTTATGTTTATAGCCTCTATCAACATACTAAATTTCTGTTTCATTGCTGTCATAGATTAATAGATATTGAGAACTGTCTAAATATTACTGATGGTCGCCATGTTCGATTTTTATATATGTAGGCCATAGAGTTATACACAATTAGATGATGATTATTGCGTAGTTTCATCATAGCGTATAGAAGAGAAAGTGACGTGACTTGTGGGGTTTGTATGGTTCAGCCGCTAGGCGGCTCTAGCGTCGGCAAGCGCTGAGTGAGGACGGTATCAACACAAGCAGTTGAATGTTACTTTTCAGTAACTGAATGTTATCAGCTTACACTACGTTGTATTAGGCAAGATGATCCAAATATAAAATTGTCCGCACTGAGTATATAAAACGCTGACGTCCGTTGTGTTAATCATGAAACATCAGATTACGTCATAGGTTCATATAATAAGGCAATTAAACATTCTGACGGGGTCAAAATGTAACTGAATGTGAACTTATAGTAGTTCCCTCTATCACCATAGAAAATGTCAGGGTAATATCGGTAATAGTTTCGGAGATATTGAATGCTGGTGAAATATTTCGCACAGCCGCCATGTTGGATTGGTGAGTTGTAACAAAATTTGAAGGGCACGGTCGAGGTCGCCGGGAATAGTGCTATGAACTTTCCGAGTTTCATTGAAATCGCTATTGCCGTTTAGATTTTATTAGGGGGGGACACACACACGAATCACACACACACGCACACACACACGGACAAAAGGTGATCTCATAAGCCTATTTTTTCAAAATTGAAAATAGGCTAATAAGAAGACACATGTCTGAGGGTTTTTCGATGTGGTGTATATTATGAGGTGAAAGGGGTGAAAAGTGGGGGTTGAAAGATTCCTAACGGAGCCTGTATCTCTTAAAAGACATAGGCGAGGAGTTTGAGACTCAGCGGAAAAAAATCATCATAAAAATAAGTAAATAGGTGTTTGACTGGTTTTTTTTTCATAAATCCAATTTAAGGGGCCCATGGGGAGGGGTGAAATTCTGGGTTAAAAAAAACAGGAAAGAAAGTGTCCTAACCGATTGACCCACTCGCTCTTCAAACTCAGGGGGAAAAACTGCTTAAAACTAAGTATATATGTGTTCGACAGTTTTTTTGATAAATCACATTTAAGGGGTTCATCGGGAGGGGTGAAATTCTGAAGAAAAAAAATTGAAAGAAAATGTCCTGACTCACTCACCCACTCATCATCGCCCAGCCAAAAATATTGAAGTTGGAAACATGTCATTTTCGGGATATGTTCGTTGTATGTCAAAACCATACACTAAGGGAGGATTTTTGAATATTCAGGTTCTCACGAGTGGTTTCATTTGTGGATGTGATTCTCGGCATATAAACTAATCATTAAAAACAAGATGTTCAGTAAAGAACATATAGCCTACTTTCTCCTAAATGCATGGGTATTGTTATAACTCTTTGTCCTTTTCAAGGAGTATGATTGAATGTTGGTTGTAGTAGCTTGTTGAAATACAACGTGCTATAGGGATATTAAACATGAATATGAGGTGCCCTTTGCTAGTGCTACCTCTGTACCAAATTTCGTTCAATTCGGTTTCACCGTGTTTGAATTGATAGGGGGAATCGATTTGCACACATACTTGGCCACCATCTGCCAACTATTGGGCTGATGTTCTTGCAGTTTGGTCTGAATATATTTCCCACATAAAGATATGGTGTTGCAAAATTTGGTAGAGACTAGATTATTAGGTTGGTCGTATTTACATTTTAGCTTTTAACATTTGGGTGGCCGCGATTACGTTTCCGTCAAGATAGCGGTGATATAAAACATGACACTGAGGTGCCCTTTGCTAGTGCTACCTCTGTACCAAATTTCGTTCCATTCGGTTTCACCGTGTTCGAATTGATAAGGGGAATCGATTTTCACACAAAGATGGCCGCCATCCGCAAAATATTAGGCTGATGACCTATTAGTTTGGTCAAAGGATGCTCCCTCCATAAAGGTATGTTGTTGCTAAATTTGCTAGAGATCGGATGATTAGGGTAATCGTAATTTGATTTAAGCTTTGAACATTTGTGTGGCCGCCATTACGTTTCTGTCAATATGGCGGCGATATAAATCATGACACTGAGATGCCCTTTGCTAGTGCTCTCTCTGTACCAAATTTCGTTCCATTCGGTTTCACCGTGTTTGAATTAATAGGGAGAATCGATTTTGACACAAAGATGGCCGCCATCCGCAAACTATTAGGCGAATGACCTATTAGATTGGTCAAAGGATGCTCTATCCATAAAGGTATGTTGTTGCAAAATTTGGTAGAGATCGGATGATTAGGTTAATCGTAATTTGATTTAAGCTTTGAACATTCGTGTGGCCGCCATTACGTTTCAGTCAAGATGGTGGCGATATAAAACATGACACTGAGGTGCCCTTTGCTAGTGCTACCTCTGTACCAAATTTCGTTCCATTCGGTTCCACCGTGTTCGAATTAATAGGGGGAATCAATTTTGACATAAAGATGGCCGCCACCCGCAAACTATTAGGCTAATAACCTATTAGATTGGTCAAAGCATGCTCCCTCCATAAAGGTATGTAGTTGCAAAATTTGGTAGAGATCGGATGATTAGGTTAATCGTAATTTGATTTAAGCTTTGAACATTCGTGTGGCCGCCATTACGTTTCTGTCAAGATGGCGGCGATATAAAACATGACACTGAGGTGCCCGTTGCTAGTGCTACCTCTGTACCAAATTTCGTTCCATTTGGTTTCACCGTGTTTGAATTAATAGGGGGAATTGATTTTCACACAAAGATGGCCGCCATCCGCAAACTATTAGGCTAATGACCTAGTTATTTGGTCAAAGGATGCTTCCTTTATAAAGGTATGTTGTTGCAAAATTTGGTAGAGATCGGATGATTAGGTTAATCGTAATTTGATTTAAGCTTTGAACATTTGTGTGGCCGCCATTACGTTTCCGTCAAGATGGCGGCGATATAAAACATGACACTGAGGTGCCTTTTGTTAGTACTACCTCTGTACCAAATTTCATTCCATTCGGTTGCACCGTGTTCGAATTAATAGGGGGAATCGATTTTCACACAAAGATGGCCGCCATCCGCAAACTATTAAGCTGATGACTTATTAGTTTGGTCAAAGGATGCTCCCCCCATAAAGGTATGTTGTTGAAAAATTTGGTAGAGATCGGATGATTAGGTTAGTCGTAATTTGATTTAAGCTTTGAACATTTGTGTGGCCGCCATTACGTTTCCGTCAAGATGGCGGCGATATAAAACATGACACTGAGGTGTCCTTTGCTAGTGCTACCTTTGTACCAAATTTCGTTCAATTCGCATTCACCGTGTTCGAATTGATAGGGGGGGACAGACATTCAGAGTACACACACTCACACACACACACACACACACACACACAGACACACACACAGACTCACACACACACATACACACAGACAGACACACTTTTTTCGCCCTGTGTTGATCTCATAAGTCTACTTTCATTTTTTGCAAAAATCGAAAGTAGGCTAATAAGCAGAAATCTGTCTAAGGGTTTTTCGATGTGGTGTATTATTATGAGTTGAAAGGGGTGAAAATTGGGGGTTGAAGGATTCCTAACGGAGCGTGTAGGCCTATCTTCTAAACGACATAGGCGAGAAATTTGAAACTCAGCAAAAAAAATCAGCTAAAAAAATAAGTAAATCGGTTTTCCACCGTTTTTTTCATAAATTAATTTAAGGAGCCAATGGTGTGGGGTGAAATTCTGGGGGGGAAAAGGAGAGATAGTGTCCTAACTGACTGACTAACTCAATCACTCATCAAACTCAGGGGAAAAAGACAGCTTAGAAAATAAGTTAATAGGTGTTCAAGCGTTATTTCATCAATCCAATTTAAGGGGCCCATGGGGAGGGGTGAGATTCTGGTAAAAATAATTGAAAGAAAATGTCCTGTCTGACTCACTCACTCATCACGCCCAGCGAAAACTATTAAAGTCAGAAACATGAAATTTTGGGAATATGTTGGCTGTATGTCGAAAACGTCAACTAATGAATGATTTTTGTTATTCGGGTTTTAAAGAGGTGTTAAGGGGGTAAACGTGCATTTCATTGAATAACGATATCTCATGAGTTGTTTCTTTGGGGATGTGATATTCGGTATATAAGCTAATCATTAAAATAATCAGACATATGTCTAAGGGTTTATCGATGTGGTGTATATTATGAGGTGAAAGGGGTGAAAATTGGGGGTTGAGGGATTCTTAACGGAGCGTATATCTCTTAAACGACATAGGCGAGAAGTTCGAAATTCGGCGGGAAAAAACAGCTTAAAATATAAGTAAATAGGTGTTCGAACGTTTTTTCATAAATCCAATTCAAGGGGCCCTTGGAGAGGGGTGAACTTCTGGGGGAAAAACAGAAAAGAAAGTGTCCTAACTCACTCACTCTTCAAACTCAGGGGGGAAGAACAGCTCAAAAATAAGTAAATAGGTGTTCGACCGTTTTATTTTTCATAAATACAATTTAAGGGGTTCATGAGAGGGGTGAAATTCAGAAAAATAATTGAAATAAAATATCCTGAATTACTCACTCACTCATCATCCCCCAGCAAAAATTATTGAAATTAGAAATATGACATTAAGGGGCTATGTTCGTTGTAAGTCGAAAACGTCCACTAAGGAAGGAATTTTGGATATTCAGGTTCTAAAAGGGTGTTAAGGGGGTGGACTTGCATTTAATTGAATAACAATATCTCCCGATTGGTTTCCTTTGGGATGGGATACTAGGCATATAAACTCATCATTAAGAATAAGAAGACACATGTCTGAGGGTTTTTCGATGTGGTGTATATTATGAGGTGTGGGTAGATTATTGACTTGGGAATAACCTAACCACCACGGGAAGATGATGAAGAAAAGGAAGTGGGTTTCGGACTGATGAAAAAGGATGGAGAAATAGGAGGAGAGTCCTACAAAAGTTATAAGTTTAACTTTAAATGTACTAAAAGGTGACTGCCACTGCAAATCAGCTCTCCGATACCTTAAGTGAGTAGGGACCTGGGCAAAGCTAACGGAAGACGCAGCTGGAACTTGGGTGGTTTGCAAGAGAGTGGCTTTAGCGTATTCCCTCTCAAGCATACATATGCCTACTATGGGGAAGGGTGATGGTCTGGCAAGACAAAGAGTAACAGATTTATTATGTATCTGTTCAAAGGAGTTTGTTTTTAGACAAGTAATTTGAAGAATGCCAATAATTTGAATAGGTTTCGATATTTTTTGTTTTCGAAATTGTAGAATTACTAAAGAGCGACCAAATGCTTCCAAGAAGGATAGGGATAAAACAATTATACCTTTGGGAATAATTTTGGTAAGTGTACCAATAGTTGCATTTGGAAATGGCTAAGCTTTTACCCAGCAAGGAGCCGACTAAAAGTTTAGGCAAGGAGAAACACTTATATTTTGAAAAACCAACCATAAGTGTTGGAGAGAATCTCCACAACCAGGAAGTTGGCGTAGCGAGCTATGCTTGCCTTACTGGCCAGTTAGAATTAGCTATTAAAGCTAAGAGAGACTTTACCAAGTTCCCAACTAAGAGTTCTTGCTCAAATGCAACAAGTGGTGAAATCCTTATCAAGTGATTTATTTGCATTAAGTGAGAAGAGTCAAGGAAGACAGGATCTTGCCTAACCGTTATGTCAGAGAAATTATAAAGCAAAAAAGAACGATTGAATTTATTTAACAATGCAAAAGAATGTAATGAATTTAACAATGTTGGGTAGTAGTTTTTTGACAAATATATAATTTAGATTTTGTAACAAAAGGGGTCACAGACCTCCGAAAAACATCTAAAGCTTGCGCCAGGCAATTAACAATTCTTTTAGTTTCAAACCTTTTGTATGTTTTAAAATCCTCGCAAGATTTCGAAATGGCGAAGATAAAATGAACAATTTAAAGACAATTAAAGTGATTAAAGTTAGACAATAAATCAAGTACAAGTTGTGTACTTTTAAGAAATTCTAGGTAAATATCTTAGAAAGAGTAACAACTTCGGAAGTGACAACAACAAAAAGCAGGAAAAATAAAAGAGAAGTTCCTATAACTTCTTCTATTAAAGCTGAATTACTTGGTTGGATTATGCAAATGGGGCAGGTCACTTATTGTGAAACCTGAAGAGAAAATCGAAAGGAAGTTTCTAGACCTCCTATGTTTAAGTAGGAATCACGAGACAAATGGGGCAAGTTTCCCTTTCGTGAAACCTAGAATTAACTCACTTATGAGTTGAAAAAAATTGTATTCCCTGATTAGAAGGGAGAAACAATATAAGTTAAAGCGTGTACTAGACACGAAGTTTTACAGACTTTAATTAATGATATATAAGCAAAAAGGGAGGGCACGTCTTTAGAGTGACACCTCATTGAAAAAGACCTAAAGTAACAATTTAATTATTATGGTTTGTTAGTAAGAGGTTTGGGAAAGATCAACTGGGATTGAGGATAAATGTTCATGGCCGTATTTATAATAATCGGACGAGCGCGACGCGGAAGAAATATTGAACAAACACTGTTTTTCACTATGGTCTGTTGGAATAGATGAAAAGTTCACTGTAGTAGCACAAAAGTTTATGGCAAAGAAAGTAATTGCAATGATGGAAAATAACTAGTTACACTAGATAGGCGAGAGTCTATTGCTTGAGAAAGTTGTAGATTACAGTTAAATGCGCCAGAGAAAATCCCAACAGAGGAAGAAAAATTAGCTATTGATCAGTAATTCATAAGGAAGATTCCTTAGTTTGAAAAGGTATTCCCACATGTGAGTGGAAAATACATGACGGTATGACTGGTAGATAGTGCAGATTCTGGAAGGTTCCAGAGCAATCCTGACTGAAGAATAGGGCCAAAGTTATTCCAGCGGTGGAACGAGCTAAGTATTTTATAGACAGTGGGTAATTCAATGGTATCCCACGTTGTGAGAAGATCTCTCATAAGAAATGCTGCTTTCAATTAAGATTGGCTTAGACAGACAAAAGCCCATAATAGAATATCCCACGAAGGATGATTATTGCCCCAAATATAGTAATCTCACACTGCCTATAAAATGATCATTAAAAGCATGTAGCTATTAAAAGACGATGAGAATGAGGTTAAAACCTGAAGTCGGTACTTATATTTGCTTCATGGCGATGGTGAAGTTCCCTTTGACGGTTTAGATTAAAGTTCCAACATGGCGTGGAAGTAAAAGATTGCCTCTTGAAGAGGAGGGTAGCCCTAGTTGAGCTTCAACTGAATAAATCGACTGCCGACGTACAAGTGAGACACGCTCAGCGAAGCACAGAGGGACCAGGGAAGGGAAAAAAAGTGGGGGTAGGAGACAAAAGGAATACATATAAGAATAACCAACATGACAAAAAAAATCTTGATGAAATGGTCTTCAAAGAGTTCATAGTAGGCGACACTATCGCAGCCTGGTGGGTGAAAAAGAAGACGAAGTTCTCTTGATCACGGAGATGATAGCTGGCCATGGCGACGAGATCTGGTGGCCAGATTGATAAGGAAGTCCTCTTGTACAGGGAGGAATTGAGGAACTTCAGAAATTCGCTGCTAGATGACGCTAGATGGGTCATGGAAGATATATATATAGAACAGACTCATAAGTAACATGAGAACCCTAAACAGCAAGGAGAAATTAGAAGTTCACTGTTGGTGTTTGAGAAAAAGGAAGGAATGAACTGGCAAAGAGAAGAAAAAGTATACTCTATCATACCGTGTATTCCAAAGAATGCACCAAGGTGTATGTGTGAAAAGCGAGTGTTGAAGGATTCTTAACGGAGCAAGTATCTCTTAAAAGACAGAGGCAAAAAGTAAGAATCTCAGGGAGAAAAACAGATTGAAAAAGTAGTAAATATGTGTTCGATCGTTTTTTCATAAATCCAATTTAATGGGCTCATGGGGAGGGATGAAATTCTGGGGAAAGAAGTCCACTAAGGAAGGATTTTTGGATATTCACTCATTATCTCCCAGCAAACCTATTGCAGTTAGAAACTTGAAAGTTTGGGGATATGTTCGTTGTATGTCGAAAAAGTCCACTAAGGATGAATTTTTGGATATTCATGTTCTGAAGGGGTGTTAAGGGGGTTAAACTTGCATTTCATTGAATAACAATATCTTACGAGTTGTTTCATTTGGGGATGTGATATTTGGCATAAAAACTAAGCACTCAAAATAAGCAGACATATGTCTAAGGGTTTATCGATATGGTGTATATTATGAGGTGAAAGGGGAGAAAGTTGGGGGTTGAAGGATTCTTAACGGAGCGTGTACTGTATCTCTTATTCAACATAGACGATAAGTTTGACATTCAGCTGAAAAAGCAGCTTAAAAATAAGTAAATAGGTGTTCGACCATTTCTTCATAAATCCAATTTAAGGGGCCCATGGGGAGGAGTGAAATTCGGGAGGAGGAACAGGAAAGAAAGTGTCCTGATTGACTCATTTACTCACTCATCAAACTCAGGGGAAAAACAGCTTTAAATAAGTAAATAGGTGTTCGACCGTTTTTTTTTTTTCATAAATTCAATTTAAGGGGTTCATGGGGAGGGGTGAAATTCCCAAAAATAAATGAAAGAAAAAGGCATGGCTGACTCACTCACCCATCATCGCCCAGCCAAAATTTATTGAAGGTAGAAACATGAAATTTTGGGGATAACTTCGTTGAATGTCGAAAACGTCCACTAAGGAACGAGGTTTGGATATTCAGGTTCTAAAGAGGTGTTAAGGGGGTAAACGTGCATTTCATTGAATAACAATATCTCATGAGTGGTTTCATTTGGGGATGTGATACTTGGCATATATACTATTCATTAAAAATAAGCTGACACATGTCTAATGGGTTTTCGATGTGGTGTATATTATGAGGTGAAAGGGATGAAAAGTGGGGGTTGAAAGATTCCTAACGGAGCGTGTATCTCTTAAACGACATAGGCGAGGAGTTTGATTTTCTTCGAGTTTCAATCAGCTTAAAAATAAATAAATAAATAAATAAATAAATAAAATAAGTAGGTGTTCGACCGTTTTTTTTTCATAAATGCAATTTAAGGGGTCCATGGGGAGGGGTGAAATTCAGGAAGAAAAACGTCCACTAAGGAAGGATTTTTGGATGTTCACTCTCATCGATCAATCAAAACTATTGAAGTTAGAAGAAGGGGATATGCTTGTTGTTTGTCGAAAAAGTCTACTAAGGAGGGATTTTTGGATATTCAAGTTCTAAAGGGGTGTTAACGGGGTTAAACCTGCATTTCGTTTAATAACAATATGACACGACTATGACGCGAGCGAAGCGAGGCTAAAAATGAGATGGTGTGTGTCTGTGTATTACTCAATCACGCAAGAACCACTGGTCCGACTTACATGAATTTTACATGGAAGTAGCTGATTTACCTGGTTAACATATAGGATACTTTTGATTTCAATACTTTTCAATATTTAAAGATGGCGACCTTTTTAGTGACGTCACTACACCCTTTGGTTTCAAACTTTCATATTTCCATTTCAAATAAAAAGTGAACGCTAAGAAATAGCAAACTTTTGATGGCGTATACGAGGTTTAAAATTACATTTTCTATCCGAAAGGTATCTCCAACGGTTAGCGAGTAAAACCTAAATTTGTGCTATAAAACACGGTCAACGCCGAACGGTGTAGTTGGACAAAATGTTCCATCCTTAATCTCCCTCTGCGCAGCACCTCGCCTATCCCCTGTTTAAACTGTCACTTTCACATTTTAATTTATTTATGACGCGTAGCGAAGCACGGGTACTTCAGCTAGTATAATATAAACTCACACATGAAACTTATAGCTGTCAGTTGTCCGAAACTTTCCACACTTAGAAGATGACTGCTCTTTCCTAATTTATATCGTATGAAATAAAAAGCGGCACTTCATGAAATGAAAAACGAGTTTTCCTATAAAGTCCAGTTTAGGTTACATACAACATCCTAAATCATACGGCCCTAAAACAATCTCATCAATGCTGTCCAAACACTCATAAAATATATCACTCCACAAATTTGAAAGGGAAGATAGTTTATTTTCAACGACTACTTCGACCTGTAGAAGAATGTTGAAGGCACTGTCGGACGGGTGAGTTAGGTCACTAAGGGCATTTATGTGAGTGAAAGTTGCAGCTGTTGTGTCCGACGGCCGAAGGGTTGGTGCACACTTCACACAGCTGATGCCTTTCCTTAGTTCTTGACAATGTACCCTGCTAGATAATAAACCAAGCATTGTTTCGGAACGTTGTCTTCATAAGGAAGAGGAGGATCATTCTCCCAGTCCGTTATCACCACTTTGTCTCTAATTTTGTCGTCCGCACACAACTTAACATATTTGTTTTGTTCCTCGGTTTGCTTCGCATATAATCGCATTTGATTAACAAATGACGTGAGAGGTGGTTCTAAATTAGGTTCACAGTTCCCGGCCGGTGATATAGCCATCTTAATTGGAAAGTTTGGTACAAGATTTCGATATGTCTGTTTTTCTCACAGTCCTCTTCGGAGAAGATTTGCGTGCTTTCTGTCGCGTAGTGAAATATCTCGGCAAGTTTGGAAAAATGTGTGGGACTGCACCAGGCTTCAAACTCCATCTCATTCTTGCCATTTCGACTGTCTTTCCTTCTATAACGAAAGTGTCCGTTTTATTAAGGAAATTATCGGAGAAATGTTTGACACATACAAATGACTTATTTGATAATTTCAAGTATTTCCTCGGAATGGCCCCAGTCCACTTAGATACATCATCTTCGGCTTTTGGAGGTCCAAAAAGTGCCTATCTGTTGCAGATGACTTGTCGTATCCAGATCGGCACCCGGGAACAAAACAACACGGCATATCTACTTACACAGCATTGTTTGACGAATCTTACCAAGTTATAATTAACTCGACAGCACAAATGTAAAGAAGTGTAAAGGCTTACAAATACTAAACACACCAGTGTCATAACGTATGTATTATTTCAATATCGCTTCTTGATCGCATACACT
Source organism: Meconema thalassinum (assembly GCA_946902985.2). NCBI lineage: Eukaryota > Metazoa > Arthropoda > Insecta > Orthoptera > Tettigoniidae > Meconema > Meconema thalassinum. Next base: position 457,716,589 of record OX336388.2, read on the forward strand.
TTTCAACACCAAGAAATAAGGACTAAACACGCCAGCATTTCTGTGTTTTCAAACTCGCGAGCGCTTAGAAAGTGACTCCAACCAGCAACAAGCAACCGCTGCGCAGTCTGTTGGCGGGTGCAGCAACTACCCATACTAAAGATACGGAAAAATCGGGAGTCGACACCCTTTCTCTTCTATAGGCTCCGTGCGTTAGAGGGAGAAATGCTCCGCCACGCTACGAGTGGCCGGAATTGTAAGCTGTTGCGGTTTACAGCGGACCGCAGAAATATCAGCTGTCATCACACAGCGTGTTGCCATGGCAGATTTGATAATAACTGTAGGATTCAGAGTATTTTATCTGACAATAATCGGCCCAATTCTTCGAAGAAAGGCCGTCTACTTGCAGAAAGTGGGCATGTTTTAAATTTAGTAGAAAAGCAGTTTGCAGGAAATACCAACAGTGTAATAACTGCTAATGTGATAAGAGAAACATCAGTTCGCCAGAAACCTTATCATGTCACAATAGAGGTAACGTATCTATTCATTTTATGCATTAGTTATGGGTGACAGCAGGGGCAGATGACCACGTAGTTCCGCCCCTTAAAACATCAATAACTAACTAACTGGGGTGACAGCGGCATTAATGTTCATGTACACGCAATTTCTAATACGATATAATGTTATCGTAAGTTAATGCTACTAGAGAGACGATTGCATGTTCCTGTGAATGCCCAGCTGGATCGTCAGAGAAGTGCAAGCATATTTCAGCAGTTATTCATGCAGTTAATTCAGAGCATGTAACTTCGCGAACCGATCAACCCTGTGAATGGTCTAGACCTCGAATCTCAAACGCGGGGAAAGAGAAATATAACAAGGGGAAGAGGTTAGAAGAACTTTTTCCCACAAAAAGGCAGAGGCTTGATGTAAAACCAGCTGAAATTCCCGATTTGAAAACCCCATGTATACTATACAAAATTTTAAATGAGGAGAAAAAGTCAGAATCAGTTAAAGTTGCCAATGAATTGCTAGGAAATGTAATAACATATGTCACAGTTATGGTTCAGAATAATGCATGTAAAAATGTAATAACAACATTATTAATGAAACAGGAGACTACATCTGTAATAACGGTAATTGATGTGTGTAGTGTTAGCAATTCTGCACTAGCAAGTTATTTTTATAACACTCATGTTGTAATTAATAAGACTCAAGCAGCTGACATTTGTGTAAAAACCTTACATCAATCGAAGTCTGACCTCTGGTTTTCAGAAAGGAAGAAAAGGATCTCTGCAAGTAAGGCACATTCAATTAAAACTAGGAGAAAAAATCATGAGAAGTTGGTAAATACACTCTTGAACCCTAAATGTCTTAATGGTAGGGGTCTTAGAAATGTCACATTTGGAAAAAAGTTAGAAAAAACTGCACTTGCCAAATACACAAATTTATGTGGTAAAACAGTTGTTGAGAGTGGTCTCATAATTCATCTCACCCATCCTTGGTTGTGCGCTAGTCCTGATGGTATAGTAATGGTGAATGGGAAGCCAGAAAGGGTACTGGAAATTAAGTGTCCTATTTCATGTAAAGACAAACCAATCATAGGTGAAAATGAGGAGATTAATGTGCCCTATCTTATAAGAAATTCAGAAGGAAATTTGGAACTGAAACCAAATCATGCATATTTCACTCAATGCCAGTTGTTGATGTACTGTTGTGGGCTTGATGCTTGTGACTTTTTCATTTATACAGACAACCATAGTTCCATTCTTTTAGAAATTCAAAGAAATGATATGTTCTTAAAGGTCTGTATTGAAAAGTTGCAACAGTTTTTCTTCACACACTATTTAAGGGAACTAACGTGCAGATTTAATAATGGGCTTCAGACATCAAGGGAGGTTGTACATTTGTCATAACACAACACATATGCACAATGTCATCAACACTACATAATAGCTCACTTGGAATTTTTTGAAGTATGTTACATACTTTCACTCTTTGAATGCACCGTTCAACATGAATTCGCACACTAGCAATATTGTAAGTGTCATCAACTTCTTCAGGTGTCAAATGACCTTCATGCATGAAGAGTAGCATTACTAAAATTGCATTGCTGTCCTCCAATATAGTTTTTATACCAGGGAAACCTTTTTCAGCCATTATTTGATCTCCTGATTCTATCAATTTCAAAATTCCACAGTCATTTGTGATAAAACTGTCACTACCTCGACCACCATAACATTTGGAAACAAATGTCACCATACCACAAGGTGCAATTGCAATAAGGACCTTAGCAGTATATGTAGACTTATAATTAGAGTACATATACACACGCTGGCTGATCTCAGGAAGCTGTTCTGTTTTAATTTCAGTGCAGTCTATAATAGCTCTACAATTTGGATAGTTATCTTTAAAAACAGAAGGCAATGTAGCATTAACAGTATCCTTGCTAGGCCAGAAAAACCCACTTTTTTTTGCTTGTGCCAGTACAGGTAAAACAGATTGAAATATCCTAGAAATATTTCTACGGTGAATATTGAAAATAACAGCAAGGGCAGCAAATGGTAAGGCTAACTTCATTTTCATTAAGAATACCAAGAGTCTATTTTCTTTACTAATTTTGCGTGTATTACTGTCCGGCAGCAAGTTTAAAAATATATTAAAAATTTCTTTGTGGACACCAGCCAGAACATTTAATTGTGATTCATCAGAAACTGAACTATAACCAAAAAATCCTCTTTCTTCATATGGGAAGTCAGGCCCAGACAATTTACTAACATGTCTAGGTTTAGCATGTAATGTGTGAAGGGATGATATATTTGCTTGTGTGCTGACACTGTTTCCATCCAAAACACAACTGAATTCAAAATTGCTTTCTACATCACAATGTTTGTTTGTCTGAGTTTGGGCATCAGCTTTCATGGACACTAGAGCAGGCTCACTAGTTTGCAGATCTAATATATCAGGTGTTGAAATGACTAGATTTCTATTTACACTTCTCTTCTTCAATCTCATAAATCTGCTGAGAGAGCCTGTTCCTGTTGACTTTCTTCTGTAACATTCAGGAAAGATACTTGGTACATATGCTGGACTAGCAGGATGTTGAGATTTACACCCTCCTATGAAATGTGTACTGCAGATTCTAGATGATTTTGAAGGTGTCCACAAAGTACCATCTGCCCTATAAAACAAATTGTGTAAATGTGGCAAATTTATGTATACATACCTTTTAAAGTATGGGCAATCTGTAAATGCAAATATTATTTTGAACACATTTTGTAAAATTTGACTTGGATCTGTATTAGGCCTATATTTATTTGAATTTCTATTGTAATGAGTTCAAATTATTTTGTGACTATCTGGTTTCATAATAATATGTTTGTAGGACTATTTAAAATACTGTAATGCTTTTTTATTTAATGTTTATGTATAACTACACACTTCTAATATATTTCTGTAGGCTATTAATATTTTGTTCCTATTTTTTGTCATGTACCAGGGCCTATTTCTGTAAATATAATATTAATCCACTAGCCTTTCGAATCCACTTCATGAGGTCGGGGAGGAAATCTAAAAAAAATCACACTTTGCTCGGTATTAAGGTATCTGTTATTTAATTATTAAGGCTATCATTAAGACTACTGTGTGATAGAAAATCTCTATTATGATGTTTGTGCTTTAAAAATATGGCCTACTGGTGCGGACCTTACCTTGGAAGTATGGCATTACTGTAATTATTTTGGTTGTTACTGTTAACCTATTTGTAAAAGTCATGGTTAGTATAGGTTCTGTACTGTGTAATTTAGTATTAATTAAAATATTGAAATTCCCCATTACTTACTTCTTGCGATTTACTGCTAAAATTCACTGTCTTTTCAAATCCATTTCGTGATCTCGTGATGGAAAACTATAAAATTTCACACTTTGCTCTGTATTGCAGTATCTATTATTGCAGCCAACAACACAGCACATAACATTGCCAGAACGTTTTGACATTTTTTAAATAATAATCTGAAGACAACACTATAAAATATTGAATAAACACATGTAAAAATTCACTCTTATTGCATCGTCTTACGATCAGCTGTTGATAAACAAGACCGTGTGTAGTTCACGTAGTATCCACCCGCAGCAGCACCTTGCAGAACGCACGGTGCCTATAGGCACCGTGCAGGCAGCTCGAAATGCTACTACTAGCGCTACGTAGTGGCCCGTTCTAAAACAAGAGATGAGGCGTATTGCGAGAGTCTCAGTACAGCATGTGTGACGTTCGGACAAGTTGCGGGTTTAGAGAGATTCAATTCGGGGATCTAAGTGAATCATCATGTAAGATAGGAAGAAATCTAGTTGTCAGTGGCCACGTGAACGACGTGGAAGAGTTAATGTCGAATGCTTTCGTATATATCACAGGAAAAGTCACCCGGCAAACGTCTGTGGCTTTGCCGCCTTATATCGTGAAACTTGAGGTAGGCATGGTGTAGTTAGGTCACAATTTATAAAGTTTATTTAGGAAGAATTACTTAATGTATCTCATTACGTAGACTTTCACGACCACTAACAGACATTGTAATATTTAATTTGGGGATATTAGGTCGCCTATAATATGTATACAGCTGACGCGTTTGCATGTTTGCTATGTGCTAATAACTTGTAACCATTTTTATTTTGTGTTTAGGTTGACCAGAATCGTAATGTCACGAGCAGTGAATGTTCCTATCCTGCAGGTGCCAGAGGAACTTGCAAACACGTAGCTGCGGTAGTGTATTTTGTAAATAATGAAAGTGTTGTCTCGAAAACAGACCATCCGCAACAATGGGGAAAACCGAGTCCGAAAACAGTGTCAAAAGAAAAATATAGGAAAGGCAAACGCGTAGAAGCACTGTTCGGCAAAAAGAATTTAGAGACATCTCTTTCTCCCTTTGAATTAAGTGAGGATATTTTAAAACACATCCCTTGCAGTCTTCGTGCAATACTTCGAGTAGAAGCAAGAACTGAAATCGAACAATCGTGCAGGGCCGTAGTCAGCTCGTTGATGGACAGGGTAGTGAATGATGTGGAGAGAGTAGAAAGTGAGGAAATTGTGACACAGCTAGTACATTTACAAGTCACTAACGCCTTGCGCTCACCGGTCAAATACACCTTTCACACTGTGAGTGACGAAATGTTTTTTACCAGCAAAGTTCAGGTTGATACAGATCAGATAATTAAAATCTCCCTGTAAACTTTACCTCAATCACGAAGCCCTCGATGGTTTCAAGAAAGAAAGATACGAATATCTGCTAGCACGAAAGCACATCGGATCAAAACTAGGAGACATAACTTTGATAAGCTCTCGCATTTGTAACTGATTCACCAATTGGGGGAGCTGCTTTGAACAATCTTTCTTACGGAAGTGAAATGGAAAGTGAGGCAATAGAATGTTATGCAAGTTAATTCGGTGTGGGTTAATAATCCACCAAAACAACCTTGGATTTGTGGTTCTCCAGATGGCATAGTTCTCAAGGGGAATGTAGCTGACAGGGTGTTAGATACAGTTCTTCCTGTAAAGATAAATCAATAGTTGATGAGGCAGGGAATGTGAGAGTACGTTATCTTTACGCTGACGGGCAAAAAAAAGGTACATTTAAAGACAAGCCATATGTATTACACACAAATACAAATACTGATGTACATAACTGGCTTAGAAAAATGTGATCTATATGTATATAGCAGAGCACAACAGTTGACAATACCTGTTTATAAGGACAATAAGTATGTCGAGGAATGTCTCACCAAATTTCAAAGTTCTATTTCAGTAATTACTTGCCAAAAATTAGCGGTATTCCTAATGATAATTAAGTAATCATTTGTGCTTGGTAAACACTGAACAGTTCAATAGAAAATGTAAACAAAGAATATATAAAACAAACTGATGGTAGAAAAAATCTCGAACTATTCTTTAATTATTGGAGTTTGCAAATTTAATAAAACGCAACACATATGCACAATGTCATCTATGTACGGAAACAGTTCTGTTGGCAAGTTCTGTAATATATTGTATATTTTGATTCTTTGAATACACCTTTCTACATGAATTCTAACACTAGCAATATTGTAAGTACTCTCAACCTCCTCAACTGTTAATCTCCCGTCATGTAAGAACGGTGGCGTCACAATTACGACACCGCGGCCAGATAAGTTAGTTCTGATGCCAGGAAATCCTTTATCAGCCATGACCTCATCGCCAGGTTGAAGTAAAGTTAATAAACCACTGTCAGTTGTTATGAACGAGTCACTAGCTCTTCCACCATAACATTTCGATTTAAAGGCGATCATACCACTAGGCGTGATAGCAATTAAAAGTTTTGCAGTGTAGCAACCCTTGTATTGAGAATAGAAATACACTCTCTGATCTACTTGGGGAGGCTGTTCAACCCTAAATTCAGTGCAGTCAATAATGGCTCGACAATTATTGTATTTTCTCTTAAATGCTGGAGGCATTGTTTCTCTAACACTTTCCTTACTAGGCCAGAATATGAAATTTTTCGTACGCTGCACGAGTTGCATAAAAACGGTCGGAAAAATACGTAAAATTGTAGTCCTGTGAACACCGAATAGCACTCTCAAAGCAGAATAGGACAGTCCAGTTTTCATTTTCATTAGGAAAATTAATAATCTGGTTTCTTTGCAAACTTTGGAAACGTTACAGTTTGGTAATAACCCAATCAGTATGGCGAAGACGTGGAAGTTTACACCTGTTAAATCACGCATTTGTGTATTGTTCCTTATGGAACTGTAACCTTGGAAACCTAGGCTCGTGACGTCTGCATAATCGTCTTCCGTTCCACACATTTTATCATGTTTCGAAATGTTCCTTCCCAGACCGAAATTAAGTGGAATACATGCTTGTGTATTAACGTCGTTTACATTTACAGAACAAGTAAACATGAAGTCTGAACAATGAAAATCAGATGCGTCTGTTCCCACGGATGCATCCTTGGTTATGTTACTTGCGCAAACTGTAGCTGAAACTTTTCCGCCTGGTTCTTCCTTTTTTAATCGTTTGAGTTGTCTGTGAAAGCGCTGTAAGCTAGGACCCGGCGAAACATTCCTCTTCTTGTATTCATCAGGAAATATTGTCGGAACATAGGCTGGACTTAGTGGGTGTCCAGATCTTCTGTTTCCGATGAAATGTGCACTGCATATTCTTGAGTAAGTCGTAGGTTGCCAAAGTAATCCATCAATGCTAAAAATTAACACAAAAATGAAATTAAATCGGGTCAGTTGAACTTATTGCAAATTTGTGCAGTATGTACGTGTACTTACTTCCTTCGGTTAACTGCTTGTATCCATCGCCTCCTTCGGTCCACTTCTATCGCTCGTTTAGGAAAACAATAACATTGTATTTCACTTCCCGTATTTGCATAAGTATTGGAACAACCGACAACACAACAATTGCGTTTACTTGATCTTCGTTTCTCTGCCATTATCGTCGGAGTGACTACACGCTCATACCAGAACAGAGACTGCGAGCGTAAGGTAATCTGTGCTGCGAGCCTAGAGTCTGCCTCACTTATAGTTCTCCACCCGGCCGCTAGAGCGACACGCACGGTGCCTATAGGTTTCATTATTCAAACGTTCACTTTGATCGCATGATTAATGCACAAGAAATAAAAACTTAATATTTAATTTCGCACAGCCGCCATCTTGAGGTTATGTAAACAATTGAACTAACTTAGATGACAGTGTATTACAATGTGTATAATTATTTACTGTACCATATTTCACTGCGCTGAGATGGTTAAATCAGGAGAAACATCTATTAAACATATATTAAAATATTTCAACTTCGTTTGGCAACCATTGTACTTTACAGGTTTTTTAAACGTTACATAGATGAACCTGCAGTACGGCCCTTCATCACAGTAAGAAAATTTCAGGGTGATATCTGTAATAGTTTCGGAGATATAGAGTGCCAGTTAAATATTCGCACAGCCACCATCTTGAGGTTATGTAATCAATTGAACTAAATTAGATGCCAGTGCATTACAATGTGTATAGATATTTGCTGTACCATGTTTCATTGCGTTTGGATGGTTAAATCGCGATAAAAGCCTATTTCAAAGTTTCAACTTCGCTTGGCTGTCATGTTCTTTTTGTAGTTAACAGGTTTTTGAAAGTCTCACAGGAAAACTTTAAGTAGTACCCTTTATCACCATACAAAATTTCAGGGTGAAATCGGTAATAGTTTCGGTGATATAGAAAGCCGGTGAAATATTTCGCACAGCCACCATGGTGGATTGGTGAGACGTAATAAAATTTGAAGGGCACGGTCTGGGTCGGCCGACATGGTGCTATGACCTAACCGAGTTTCATTGAAATCGTTCGAGTCGTTTAGATTTTATTAGGGGTCGTACACACACAAACGCACACAAAATGTGATCTCATAAACCTATTTTTTAATAAATGAAAATAGGATAAAATATTTGGAGCATATTTGAAATGTTACGAAAACGGAAGCTTTTAGTTTTACGTGACCGTTAATCGTGCGATCACGAGCCACGGGACCTCCTTTTTACGTGGAATCTGAACCACAGGACATGACATTTCACTTTGAAAATCTCACATGTATTGACCGGGAATCGAACCCAGTCCACCTTGGTGAGAGGCCAACAGCTTGACCACTGCGCCATCCAATTGAAATGCTACATTATGGGTTTTAGTTAAACATTGGAACTCTTATACGTTTTAATCAAATCATTATTTGTATAATTAATCCATTCACTTAATTGGATTATTAACAGGTAAAAAGTAAATTGAACTGTTATAGTACATTTTATTGTTATTACTGCTTGCCACGGTGGGTGAGTGGATATCTTGTCGGTCTACTAACCCCAAGATTGCAGGTTCGCTCCTGGCCGTGGTAAGTAATTTTTGAAAGGCGGCAAAAATACGATACGCATGTCATGCGATGTTGGCATGTCAAAGAACCCATTTGAATTCAGTAGGCCGAGTTCATAATGGCAAAATTAATCTCGGGAGTTTGGTTGGTTGGTTCCTTAGTTTAGGGGCTGCGACAACGCGGTCATGTAGCCCCGTGTACTTTGGGTGTGTGTAGAATCTGTCTGATAACCGGTGTTAATTGTGATGACTGTATTAGTGTGTGTATCTGTTTTTTTTAATTCAAGTAGGGACTGCAACTTTGAATTTTCAAATAGTTCCTACTTTTGCCGCCAAACGCCACTGTCAACGACTACTAGGCCTAGTTCAGAACTAGCTACTAGACGCCACCGCAGTCGGCTCTTGGCAACGAACGTAGCAACCTAAGAGCGTTGTTTACATTCTTAACCTATACAATTTAGTTTCACACAGGTGTAATTAGTGGAAAGATCTTTAACATGCCATAAATCTATGACATGGGACCGCCAGCTTTACTTCCCCTCCGAAGGAAGGCATACTGAGAGATTTTTAACGCTCTTAAAAAATCCGACGGCTTCGGCCGGGTTTGAACCCGCTATCTTGGGCATAGAAGCTCAGCATCCGCCAACACAAAGTTCCTCATTTCTCTACTGTACTAGAAAGCGCTATAATGTTCAAGGAGCTTAGATATCTAACATCTAACCTCCTTGACTTTCATAGTACCGATAGTAGTGGCTACGCTGGCTAAAGCGCAGCATTAGGTCATGGGGCCAAGCTCTCTGCTGACTCGGTAGACGCGTGGGTTCGAGCCCCACCGTCGGCTGTCCTTGAAATGGTTTTCCGTGGTTTCCCATTTTCAACACCAGGCAAATGCTGGGACGGTACCTTCTGACAGGCCACAGCCGCTTCCTTCCACATCCTTGCCCAATTTCATTCAACTTCATCCATTCCATCTCTCATTCTGACGCGCAGGTCGCCCACGGGCGTCGACTTGAAAGACCTGCACTCGGCCTCTCTGGAGGCTACACGGAAAAAAGAAAAAAAATTCATAGTCAAGGAACAACGAAATTCGACATGCAAGCTACCCTCTGGGTGTCAAATAACAAAGCTTGCACCCGGCACCCGAGGCCATACGATATTATTATTATTTTTATTATTATTGTTATTACTTATCAGAAATTATGGACATTTTAGAAGACATTTTGAGGGTTGCCTTCGTAAATTAATAACATGATTGATTTTTATTCGGTGAACATATGAATGTGTCCAATTGAATTCGGTGAGGATTAAAATGAATGTACTCACATCTGTCACTCTGAAAGAAAAATGCATTGATTTATTTATTTATTTATTTAGCGTATAGCATGGTACATCTACATAATTACAAGCTAAGGAACACATTAAACATATTATATATTAGCATTTAAAAGAACAATAAATATTAAAATATATTTGGATGAGGAGACACATATTCAACAGATAAAATGTTCAGATTTACAAGGAAATATTTAAATTTGGAATTCAATCAAGAGCAGGCTGCGTTGCATCATGAAAATCTTTCAGTTTCCCATAATAGGCTCGAAGGCTGCAGTCCTCCACAATATGTTGGATGGTCTGTCTTTCAAATCCACATTCGCACTGAGGTGAGGAAGCATTCATTATTCACATTTTATACACTTTGGACACATTAACGTGATGACACACTGAAAATCATAATTTTTTTCAGAGATTGATTGAAATTAATAAGATAACTCCATTGAACTACACAGACCTGTAAACCTAGTGTGATTTTTATTCTGTTTTTCACTTGACAGTTTCTCAAGGTTTGGTCTGTTTGTAGATTGTACCCCCTTCATCCAATGTTGTTTGCCAGACAGCCTGTAAGGAACAATGCAAAACTTTCTTGAAGTCTAAATAAAGAGAAAAGCTATATTGTGGGAAAAAATCCTTCAAATAATTTATTGAAAAATGAAAATCCACAGCCTGCTTCCAGTCGACCGACCGAGTCAGGGAATGGAATGAATGAAACCCCCATCTAGCGGCGAGGATATGAACTGTGCCGGCCGGCTGCCGAAGCCTGTCGCACTCCCTTGGGGCAATGATTAAATGAATGACAGACGAAATGAAATGACGGTGGAGAGTGTTGCTGGAATTAAATTTGCTTCAGGGAAAACCGGAGAAACCCGAAGAAAAACCTGTCTGCCTCCACTTTGTCCAGCACAAATCTCCATGGAGTGACAGGGATTTGAACCACGGACCCAGCAGTGAGAGGCCGGCGTCCTGCTGCCTAAGCCACGGAGGCTCAAATAATTTATTAATGTATTATGTTATGCAAAGTAACAAGTATTATATTCAATATAAGTTTATTAGAAAATAAATGGTTTTTGCTTGTGCTACTGTAAGGTAATTCGGAACATCATAGCGAGTCACTCATCGGCTTACCATCAATGCTCTAGTGTTTCAATCTGTATATTATTCTTATTATTCTACTTCTGCAATCAGGAACTATTTCGGGCGATAGAACAGTACCGGTATCAGTTTTGGCTGTCATGCACCTTACCTCTCGATTACGATTCAGATCACAGCTCGTGACGGTACCATACGAATGATGACATAAGGCCGTCTCTATGGTCGTTAGCTCATGCCGCTGGCATCCTAATGATGTTCCAAGCATCATCCTTAGTCCTGGCGCATCATTCCGCTGCTTCTCTCACGACGGCATTTCCGTGAAACGGACGACCATCCTGGGAATTTAGGTGCAGTTGCTCCCAGCCAAACGTGTCTGATTACTAGCTATTGCGCTAATGAAAGCTTCTTTCAATGGAGAGATAGTGTTTAGCTCTTGCTAATCCTATGGTATATGGTCATTGCTCACAGGTTGTAATCCCACGCATCGCTTGTGCTTTGACTTCGATGCCATCATTCTTATGCACTGTATCTCATTATATGTACCGTTGGTTCCTCAGTTTAGTGGCTGCGACAACGCGGTCATGTAGCCCTGAGTACTTTGGGTGTGTGTAGAATCTGTCTGATAACTGGTGTTAATTAATAATAATAATAATAATAATAATAATAATAATAATAATGTATGGCCTCGGGTGCCGGGTGACAGCTATGTTATTTGACACCCAAAGGGTAGCTTGAAAGTCGAATTTCGTTGTTACATGAAGCACTATGAAAGTCAAGGAGGTCAGATATCTAAGCTCCTTGAACACTATAGCGCTTTCTAGTAGAGAAATGAGTAACTTTGTGTTGGCGGAAAATCCCGAGATTAATTTTGCCATTATGAACACGGCCGACTGAATTCAAATGGGTTCTTTGACATGCCAACATCGTATGACATGGTGTCGTAATTTTTGTTGCCTTTCAAAAATCACTTACCACGGCCAGGAGCGAACCTGCAAGCTTGGGGTTAGTAAACCGACACGTTGACCACTCACCCACCGTGTTAATTGTGATGGCTGTATTAGTGTGTGTTATCTGTTTTTATGTTCGACCCTCACTATTATGTGTCAGATAACTGTATCATAATGATGGTCATTATAACACTGTTTCCATTATGATACAGTTTCTCCAGCCAATCAGAGCTCGTTCATTGACCAATTAGGTAACGATAACTTCGCGCATGCGCTCAAAATCCAACATGTCGGACATAAACACAACATCGAACTATAATAAATTACCGACATGGAATACCCACCGTCCATATGTTCGCGTAAATAAACTGGCGAATATGAGACAAGAAATAGCACTGTACCTTAAAATCACCAACACTAATTTCTACACAGCGGATTGTCTTCAACTGACACCGGTGACAATATTACTGAGGGACGGCAGATGTAAACATATGGTTTGCATATGGCATTGCAAACACACAGAGCGCATGCGTCGGTCGTTCAAAGCTCTTGAAAGGCAGAGATATAACACCCAACGCTCGCTCTGCGATCACAAAATTCCAGTAGCTGACTCTCAACAGATATTTATGAATATTTATGTTAAAACATATAATAAAGTTATAATTATCGTCGAACATAAACAGTCGTATGCAACTCGCCTATAATGGTAATTAAGACACTCGTATGGAAATTATAAAACTCGCATACGCTCGTTTTATAAAAAAATACTCGTGTCTTAATTATAGCCATTATAGGCTCGTTGCATAATGTACTATTATAATTCAAGTAAGGACTGCAGACATCAAATTTTCAAGTAGTTCCTACTTTTGCTACCAATCGCCACTGTCAACGACAACTAGATCTTAACTTGGTTACCAGATGCCACCACAGTAGGCTCCTGGCGACGAACGTTGGAATCTAAGAGCGTTAGTCAAACCTAACCTATAATTTATCTTCACACAAGTGTAATTAGTGAAAGGTTCTTTTACATGGCATTAATCTATGACATGGGACCGCCGGCTTTACTTTCCCTCCGAAGGAAGGCATACTGAGGGATTTTAACGCTCTTAAAAATCTGACGGCTTCGGCCGGGTTTGAACCCGTGACCTTTGCCATAGAAGCTCAGCATGCTACCAACTACGCCACCGAAGCCGCCTCATTATATGTATATTAATGAAATATTACATTATTGTATTTGTAGTGTTCATAGTGTTTCACGCTGGACGCATTGCAAACATTATTAAATAATAAATGTATTACAGCCAAATGGCCATAATGGTGTTACCTATGAGATAACAAATTAGCTGCATAGAATTTACAATTTTTCATACATCGTGGTCATAAGTAAAGATGATGATGATGATAGTTGTTGTTTTAAGGGGCCTAACATCTAGGTTATCGGCCCCTAATTGTTTGGGTGATCGTGAAGATGATAATGAAATGTAAACTATAACTAAAACTAACTACTAACTTATATAATAGCAGAAGAAATGGAAAACAAAAGGAGAATAAGGCAAATAAAGGACAGGAGGAAAAGGAATGCTCTCAACCCTCGAAGAATGCAGATTGAGGGACTTGGAAGGAAGGATAGCCATGAAAGGCAGATAGGAAAGTGAAAGAGGAGACCACCCCAGAGGCAATGGATAAAAGGGAGAAAACGGACCCTGCTCAGGAATCCCTCGGGGTCGCCAACTCTCGAACTCACCAGCCGTGAGCCCCTGAGGGTGTAGCAATATCTAGGGTGCACCAGACGTGGTGGGCCTACATACACCCTGACTCCTTGAGGGCCTTGATCATAAGGCAGGAGATAACATGAAAAGAAAAGGAAGGTTGACCCCTCGCAGAAGGAGGGTATCAGAAAGGATGAGACAAGGGCCAATTAAGGCGGGAAAGGGAGACACTCCCTAGGCCTCGGATACCCTAATACCGCTGGGGTCCGAAGAGAACAAGAGTTGACCAAGTGAGGTCGACAGGAAAGAAGACGGAGAGGAGCCCAGCATCTCTTACGTAAAAGTCAGGGTCGATCTCTCTCCGTTTCATATATCTGGTTAGGAGGAATTTCCCTTCTTACCTTGTGGATGGAAGTTGCAGTCAAATTCTCAAATCCTCTATTAGGATTGTAAACAATATTCCCACTATAATAATAACAATATCGTATGACATAGGGTGCCAGATGCAAGCTATGTTGACACCCAGAGGGCAGCTTGCATGTTGAATTTTGTTGTTCCTTGGAGCGCTATGGAAGTCAAGGAGGTTAGATATCTAAGCTCGTTAACACTATAGCGCTTTCTAGTAGAGCTTTGTTCCCCCGATTTGATTTAACACCGTCCGATGAAACGCTTCCATTTTCGTTTAAGAAAACACAATGTATCACAATCAATAAAGAACAAGGGAATATTCTAGAACTTGTAGATCTATATTTTTTTCATCAACGTTTTCAGCCATGGCTGGTTATATGTGTCAATGTCAATAGTGCGATCTTTCAACGACCTTAAAGTTGCAATAGAGCCTAAAATTAGCCGTAAAAGAATGGCGTATTTAAGAAAAACCTTTAGGAAATATTTTCCCATTAACCATCATGTATTGACGGCTTTCAACTAATATGTTATGAGGGGCTCCCAACCAGAAGGGCGATCTCAACAAATGCACGTTTCGAGAATAATGCCATCGCAATTTTCTACCTAGGGCGAACACAACATATTCTTCTTCTTTTGTGATTTCAACCAGAGATAGCCAATAGATTCTAATAAAACAAAACTTGTATCACATTATTAATTTGTTATAATCGACACGTGACATGAATGGAAAAATAATAATAGTTATAATAATTATAACACAGTTCATGGACACAAAATCTACAGACAGGCACCCACTGAAAACCAAGTAAGAACAAGTAGTTCCGTGAAGAACTAAAGCCTATTTTCATATATCCTACTTATGTTGATTGCCTCTATCAACATACAAAATTTCAGTTTGATTGCTGTAATAGATTCGTAGATATTGAGGACCGTCTAATATTTCGGATGGTCACCATGTAGTATTATTTTTTATATACAAGGTATGTAGGTCTTAGAATAATGTACTGTTACATGAATATTCTTGTGTACGTGTAGTAATCAACTTTAATCGCATGATTAGGACACAAAAAGTAAAAACGAGATTTATAAATTTCGCAAAGCTGCCATCTTGTGGTTATGGAAACAATTGAAGTAAATTAGATGCCAGTGGAATACCATTTGTATAAGCATTTACTGTACCAAGTTTCACTGCACTCGGATGGTTAAATTACGAGAAACGTCAATTTAAATATTAATATTTCGCGTCGCCGCCATGTTGGATGTGTGATCACCAGGTTATTGAAAGTTATATAGGTGAACTTATGTTCATAGCCCCTATGAACATAAAATATTTCAGTTTGATTGCTGTAATAGATTCGTATATATTGTGAACCGTCTAAATATTTCGGATCGTCGCCATGTTGGATTGTTATATGTATAGGCCATAGAGTAATGTACTATCAAAGGAAAATTATTGCGTAGGTTCATTATTCAAACTTTCATTTCGATCGCATGTTTACGACACAAGAAATATAAACTTAATTTTAAAGCTTGCTCAACCACCATCTTGAGGTTATGTAAACTATTGAACTAAATTAAATAAAAGTGCATTACAATGTGCATAGTTATTCGCTGTTCCGAGTTTCATTGCGATTGGATGATTAAATCGCGAGAAAATTCTATTTAAAACTTCCGCCATGTTCGTTTTGTAGTTAAGAAGTTTTTGAAAATCTCACAGATGACTTTCTAGTAGTGCCCTTTATCTCCGTACAATATTTAAGGGTGATATTAGTAATAGTTTCGGAGATAAAGAATGCCGGTGAAATATTTCGCACAACCGCCATCTTGAGGTTATGGAAACAATTGAACTAAATTAGAAGTCAGTGGATTACAATGTGCATAAACATATAATGTACCAAGATTCATTTCGTTTGGTTGGTTAATTCGCGAGAATCGTCTATTAAAAAGTCGCAACTTCGCTTGGCCGCCATGTTGGTTTTATAGTTACCAGGTTATTGAAAGTTTCATAGACGAACTTCTGATAGGTGCCTTTATCACCGTTCAAAATTTCAGGGGGATATCGGTTATAGTTTCGGAGATATTGAATGCTGGTGAAATATTTCGCACAGCCACCATGTTGGATTTGTGAGACGTAAAACAATTTGAACGGCACGGTCGAGGTCAGCCAAAATAGTGCTATGTCCTTGAAATGAAAATCCACTGCCTGCTTCCAGTTTCCGACTGGGTCAGGAATGAAATGAATGAAGCCCCCATCTAGCGGCGAGGATATGGACTGTGCCGGCTGCCGAGGCCTGACGCACTCCTCTGGGGCAATGATTAAATGAATGACAGATGAGATGAAATGATAGTGGTGAGTGTTGCTGGAATGAAGTTTCGACAGAGAAAACCAGAGTGCCCGGAGAAAAACCTGTCTGCCTCCGTTTTGTCCAGCACAGATCTCACATGGAGTGACCGGGATTTGAACCACGGACCCAGCTGTGAGAGGCCGGCGTGCTGCCGCCTAAGACACGGAGGCTTGCGCTTACCGAGTTTAATTGAAATCGCTCCGTCCGTTTGGAAGTTATTTGAGGGGGACACACACACATCCACTTAGACACACATACGCACACACACACACACACGCGCGGACTAAAGGTTATCTCATAAGCGTTTTTTAGCCTACTTTCGATTTTTGCAAAAAAATGAAAGTAGACTTATGAGATCAACACAGGGCGAAAAAAGTGTGTCTGTCTGTGTGTGTGTATGTGTGTGTGTGAGTCTGTGTGTGTGTGTGTGTATGTGTGTGTGTGAGTCTGTGTGTGTGTGTGTGTGTCTGTGTGTGTGTGAGTGTGTGTACTCTGAATGTCTGTCCCCCCCTATCAATTCGAACACGGTGAATGCGAATTGAACGAAATTTGGAACAAAGGTAGCACTTGCAAAGGACACCTCAGTGTCATGTTTTATATCGCCGCCATCTTGACGGAAACGTAATGGCGGCCACACAAATGTTCAAAGCTTAAATCAAATTATGACTAACCTAATCATCCGATCTCTACCAAATTTTGCAACAACATACCTTCATGGGGGGAGCATCCTTTGATCAAACCAATAGGTCATCAGCGTAATAGTTTGCGGATGGCGGCCATCTTTGTGTGAAAATCGATTCCCCCTATTAATTCGAACACGGTGCAACCGAATGGAACGAAATTTGGTACAGAGGTAGTACTAACAAAAGGCACCTCAGTGTCATGTTTTATATGGCCGCCATCTTGACGGAAACGTAATGGCGGCCACACAAATGTTCAAAGCTTAAATCAAATTACGACTAACCTAATCATCCGATCTCTACCAAATTTTTCAACAACATACCTTTATGGGGGGAGCATCCTTTGACCAAACTAATAGGTCATCAGCGTAATAGTTTGCGGATGGCGGCCATCTTTGTGTGAAAATCGATTCCCCCTATTAATTCGAAAACGGTGCAACCGAATGGAACGAAATTTGGTACAGAGGTAGTACTAATAAAAGGCACCTCTGTGTCATGTTTTATATCGCCGCCATCTTTACCGAAACGTAATGGCGGCCACACAAATGTTCAAAGCTTAAATCAAATTACGATTAACCTAATCATCCGATCTCTACCAAATTTTGCAACAACATACCCTTACAGAGGAAGCATCCTTTGACCAAATGAATAGGTCTTTAGCCTAATAGTTTGCAGATGGCAGCCATCTTTGTGTGAAAATCAATTCCCCCTATTAATTCAAACAAGTTGAAACCGAATGGAACGAAATTTGGTACAGAGGTAGCACTAGCAAAGGGCATCTCAGTGTCATGTTTTATATCGCCGCCATATTGACAGAAACGTAATGGCGGCCACACAAATGTTCAAAGCTTAAGTTAAATTACGACTAACATAACCATCCGATCTCTACCAAACTTTGCAACAACATACGTTTATGGAGCGAGCATCCTTTGACCAATCTAATAGGTTATTAGCCTAATACTTTGCGGATGGCGGCCATCTTTATGTCAAAATTGATTCCCCCTATTAATTCGAACACGGAGGAACCGAATGGAACGAAATTTGGTACAGAGGTAGCACTAGCAAAGGGCACCTCAGTGTCATGTTTTATATCGCCGCCATCTTGACTGGAACGTAATGGCGGCCACACGAATGTTCAAAGCTTAAATCAAATTACGATTAACCTAATCATCCGATCTCTACCAAATTTTGCAACTACATACCTGTATGGAGGGAGCATCTTTTGACCAATCTAATAGGTCATTCGCCTAATAGTTTGCGGATGGCGGCCATCTTTATGTCAAAATTGATTCCCCCTATTTATTCGAACACGGTGGAACCGAATGGAACGAAATTTGGTACAGAGGTAGCACTAGCTAAGAGCACCTCAGTGTCATGTTTTATATCGCCGCCATCTTGACTGAAACGTAATGGCGGCCACACGAATGTTCAAAGCTTAAATCAAATTACGACTAACATAACCATCCGATCTCTACCAAACTTTGCAACAACTTACCTTTATAGAGGGAGCATCCTTTGACCAATCTAATAGGTCATTAGCCTAATAGTTTGCGGATGGCGGCCATCTTTATGTCAAAATTGATTCCCCCTATTAATTCGAACACGGTGGAACCGAATGAACGAAATTTGGTACAGAGGTAGCACTAGCAAAGGGCACCTCAGTGTCATGTTTTATATAACCGGTATCTTGACGGAAACGTAATTGCGGCCACCCAAATGTTAAAAGCTAAAATGTAATTACGATCAACCTAATAATCTAGTCTCTACCAAATTTTGCAACACCATATCTTTATGTGGGAAACATATTCTGACCAAACTGCAAGAACATCAGCCCAATACTTTGCAGATGGTGGCCAAGTATGTGTGCAAATCGATTCCCCCTATCAATTCAAACACGGTGAAACCGAATTGAACGAAATTTGGTACAGAGGTAGCACTAGCATAGGGCACCTCATATTCATGTTTAATATCCCTATAGCACGTTGTATTTAAACAAGCTACTACAACCAACATTCAATCATACTCCTTGAAAAGGACAAAGAGTTATAAGAATACCCATGCATTTAGGAGAAAGTAGGCTATATGTTCTTTACTGAACATCTTGTTTTTTCATAAAATGCAAATGGGGTAAAAATAACACAAGTAGAAAGTTTCAAATACCTACCAGAAATTATACAGAAAATAGGCCTGAACTTGGCATCCAATTAAGACAGGATCGCTAAATTGCAAAAAGCATACACACACGAATCACACACACACGCACACACAGACAGACACACGGACAAATGGTGATCTCATAATCCTATTTTTCATAAATGAAAATAGGCTAAAAAGTATTTCCATCAATGCCAAATTACGACACTATCTTACAGTAATCTTACAAGAGGTCTTAAACGCTTCAGAAACGACAGAAATCAAGGGACGAATAAAAATCAAGGAATTTGAAAAACAAGTGAGAAAAATCCTGAGAAAGATCTACGTGCCAGTTCAAAAAGAGGGAATAAGGATAAAGAGTATGACAATAGAACTGTACAAACAGACAGAGTCGATTACAAACAACATAAAGAAAAGATGGGCTGAATTTTATGGACATATACATAGGATGACCGAAGACAGACTGACCAAGAACATGTTTAATATAGTTAAGAATAGTACGCTAAAAACTAATTGGGTAAAGGAAACCGTGGAAGACATCAAGAAACTAAACATTTCTACAGAAGACATGGTAGACAGGAGCACATAGAGAGAAAAACTTAGACAACATAAATTTGAGTAAACTCGCAAAGAGAGACAACCAAGAAAGAAGTGCACAAAAGAGAGAAAGAGGAAGCATTGTGTATAAATGAGAGGTATTTGGGAAAAAGGAAGAAAGGGCCAGAATAAAACATGAAAATTGATTGAGTTGTAACGCTCTTCTTATGGGGAATTAACGAATAAATAAATATAATAATAATACAAAGGAATGCGTGGAAATTACCTGTGGGGATATTCAAGAACGCAATCCCCTCAGGAAGAAACTACACGACCACCAGGGTTTTCAAGAAAAACCGAAGTTGAAGACGGGAAAGATGTGGACGGAAGAAAGAATACAGGAACACCGGCAACGTATGAAGGAACACTGGGCAAAGATCAAAGCCCAGAGAAGCCAGTTGAAATAACGTGGTCCTTAGTTGGCCGATACGATTAAAGAAGAAGACAAAGGAATGCGTACAATCGATTTTTCCCACTCAGGAGAAGTATCCTCTCCAAGAAAATTGGATGCCGTTTGTGATGGTTGAACAGTTTGTTGTTTTGTTTTTGCTTATATATGGGGATGTGTGATATCGTGGTCATGTAGTCACGTGCACTTGTGTGTGTGCAGGATTTATGGGATAACGTGTGCCATTGTGATGGGAGTAATAGTGTGTGTATTTGTAAATTGGGGACAGGAATGGGAAGAAGATGGACTTAGCCTTACGTTAGAAACCACTCCGGCATTTGCCTGGCGTAGAAGTGGGAGACCAGAGATGGCTGAGATGGGAAGAAGAGAGTTATGGGTAAGTCTCACGACGTGGCTCCATAGAAATTCCTGTATGCCGATATGGTACCTAATTCAAGGTCATTGCCACCTACTCAAATCTTTGTAATAATTACTCGTACAAATAATCACAACAGCATAGCCATCATAATGACACAGGTTACCAGACATATTCCACACACACCCAAGTACCCGGCGCAGCATGACAATGATTTCGCAAGGCCCCCAATGAATCAAAAACAAACAATTTACCTCAACCATCCTAGAAATGGTTCCTGTGGTCTCCCACTTCTATTCCAGGCAAATGCCGGAATGGTACCAAAATCAACGTTGGCCATATCGGTGAGATTATAAAATACCTCCTGTTCTTATTCGTACTTTGGTGGAATGTAGCCAGGATATTTCCTTATCGTGCTTTTAAAATCTTTCTTAATAATATTTAGAAGCGATGTTTTGGCAAGACAGGAACACTCTCTAGGAGCATTCTTCATTTAGATTGTATCATCATAAATTAATGGCAAGAAGAAACAGTACACCCAGGCCTGAGGCGGCAGCTTCCGATAACTGAGCTCTGGCAGCAAGCCACGCGCTGCGCCTACCTGCAGGCAGACTGTATTACACGATATAACAGTATTTATTCAAGCAAGAACACGGCAGCGATGTCCTCAGGCACTCCAACAAGTTTTCCCCCGTGAAGGAACTCCAATTTATGCAATATAAAACATTATATAACGTATAGTTCCGTAAAGTACTGAAATAGCCTATTTTCATGTATTTACCGTACCAAGTTTCACTGCACTCGGATAATTAAGTCACAAGAAAAATCCATATAACTATTTACTGGATTTCTGTAATAGATTCACAGATATTGAGAACTGTCCAAATATTTCGGATAATTGCCATGCTGGATTGTTCTATATGTAGACCATAGAGTTATGTATCATTAGATGAAGATTAATGCTTAGGTTTATTATTTAAACGTTCACTTCGAACGCATGGTTAGAACACAAACTAAAAAAATAAATATCAGCACAGCCGCCATCTTGAGGTTATTAAAGCAATTGAATAAAATTAGATTCCAGTAGCCTAAATCATGTGTAATTATGTGCAGTACCAAGTTTCACTTTGCTCGGACGATTAAATCGCGACAAAATGCCATCTGAATATTTCATATCGCTTGGCTGCCATGTTTGTTTTGTAGATAACAAGATTGTTGATGTCACATAGGTGAACGTTTAGTCATATTATCTATGAACATACGAAATTTCAGAGTGACATCTGTAATAATTTCGGAGATATTAAATGCCAGAAAAATATTTCGCGCAGCTGCCATGTTGGATTGTTACATATGTAGGCGTTAGAGTTATGTACCATTAAATGAAGACTATTGCGTTGGCTCATTATTGAAACGTTCATTCGATCGCATAATTAGGACACAAGGAATAAAAACTTTATTTTTAAATTTTGCACAACCGCCATCTTGACTTTATGAAAACAATTGAACTTAATGAGATGCCAATGATTTGAAAATTGTATAAACATTTACCATACCAAGTTTTACTGTGCTCAGATGGTTCAGTCGCCAGAAAAGTCCATTTAAATGTTTCAACTTTGCAAGGCCGCATTGTTGGGTTTATAATTAACAGGTATTTTTGAAAGTCACATTGGTGAACTTTATCACCATACAAAATTAAATGGTGATATCAGTAACTGTTACAGAGATATAGCATGCCTGTGAAATATTTCGTGCAGCCGCCATGTTGGATTGGTGGAATATATTAAAATTTGAAAGGCACGGTCGAAGTCGGTACCTAGTTTTGTAACGGCTTCCTTCGTCGTTGGATATCGCTATACAAGTTGGGCGATCATTTATAACGTTTCTACAGATATTACACTCAAGACTCCTTAAAACCACCTCATCGTTCTTATTTAGCATTGGCCTGTCTAGACAGACGACATACACTTCATTAATTTAGATTTACTGGGCGCCAGTTATCGTAAAGATAACACATTAAAATTTTATTTAGCCACGGCCGCTCCCTTCCTTGAGCCAAGATCTATCATCGGAGCGTAGGGCAATAAACTTGCTCTATGAGATACTCTTTGCATTCCAACTATCCTATATATTCAACTCCCAATGAACAAGACATTTTAACTAATACTGGTTTATTTACAACAAAATTATTAATAACATTTGATCTGAGGTTTCGAGCTGTGTACAATATGTGCATTAATATTCCCTAATTGCGGGGCAATATTGACTGTCTTCTCGCTAGCGCTGATCTTCTGTGTTGATAATAACTCGGTCCACATACCTGGTGCCTTGTGGTTCAAAGTCCATCTCGTTGGTCTGCTTGCAGTCTAATTTGAGATCTTACGCCAACACACGTTTATTGACCTTTGAAAACATATGTTTTCTTCTTCTTGTTGTTGTTGTTGCTGCTTGTTTCTGAGTTTGATCACCATGGTAAGCAAATTTGAACAAACCAGGCTAATTGAATTCACTAAGTCCCATCTTACTGAGCGACTGGCAGAGTCTACGACTCACAAAGTCAGTGAGTGAGTGCGTGATCGAATATGTGAATGACAGAATAGAATCTATAGAATAGCCAGTGCTGAAGTCGCGCTGGGCTTTTATACACTCTGAATGGTCCCGATGTTTCGCGGCATAAATTTGCCCGCGACCCATCAGACCAATTATAGCAAAGCATTTCTCAGTCCTCAAGCGACGCTAAAACTTCTCCGAGCGGGAATACAGGCCCGCGTACTTCAAATATTCCACTCAGAACCCGCTATTCCTCTCGTTGCGCATCTATATATTCCGCCGAAATCTTTCTCCAAGCCCTTGTCTCCAGTCAGCGTGGCTTCGTTCCAGAAATACATTTTCTTGCAATATGTTGCTTCACCGTCCGTAACTTCTTCCAACCATGCCCGTCCTGTCTTTACAATTTAACTAATAAAACAGCCCTAGACCTCTATAAAAACCCTGTTTCTTAATCTAAGCACTTGACAATATTATATATGACTATGGTAATGACGTGAATATGGTATGGCCTCTCCCTTGATATTAATGGGTGAATAAAACGATATAACTTTGATATTTCAATAATAATAATAATAATAATAATAATAATAATAATAATAATTACACAATGACTTTAAAAATAATAATAATAATAATAATTTGTACCGTAATCAAGATTACGTTACAGTTTCATTGAAATCACTTATGTTGTTTAGAGTTTATTAGGTGATACACACACGGACAGAAGGTGATCTCAAAAGCCTTTTTTTTTTCATAAATGATAATGGCCTAAAATTGAAGAGTACTGAAAAAAAAGTGACCCGTGTCAAATAAAGCGTATTTTTCAGGGAAGCAAATAATAAAGAAAAGAAAGTTCTTCCGGTACACTGAGGAGCATCGAATTATGAATATGATTTTCAGATATACACTAGATGCTGAATACCTGTTAACCATTCTAACAAGCTCTCTATCCAAGATATAGTGTTTGTTGTTATTGTTGTTGGTGACAGTAATTTTTTAGGAGCTTGGCAACATCATGGTCATGTAGCCCTGGTGAAATTATCTGAGCTTGTGTAAAAGTTGTCTTATAACCAGTGTCACTGTGATGTTTGTACTTGTAATCGAGGTAGGATTTGGGTAGGAAGCGGTCGTGGCTTTAAGTTAGGTACCATCCCAGAATTTTCCTGTAGTAGAAGTGAGAAACCTCGCAAATCTACTTGCAGGATGTCTGAAGTAGGAATCGAACCCGCCTCTTCTCAGTTTTCCATCACGCGGCTGAGTATACCCGTTCCAGCCCTTCCAGTATCGGGTCTGGCGGCTTCAGTGGCGTAGTTGGTAGCATGCTGAGCTTCTATACCCAAGGTCGCGGGTTCAAACCCGGCCGAAGTCGTCAGATTCTTTAAGAGCGTTAAAAATCCCTCATTATGCCTTCCTTCGGAGAGGAAGTAAAGCCGGCGGTCCCATGTAATAGATTTATGGCAAGTAAAACCGGGTGAGTTAGCCGTGGTTGTTACGGCATGACTGCTGGCAGTCGCTCACATCCGGGAGGCGAGGAGGTTCGAATCCCCCCTCCGGCAACCTTGAAGATGGTCTTCTGTGGTTTCCCATCTTCCTTCCAGGCAAATGCCGGGGTTGGTCCCTAACTATAAGCCACAGCCGCTACCTTCCGACTCCGTGTCCTTACATTCAAACTTTCCTCCCCAGACAACACTCCTCACGCGACGGTACGTGTAGCTCACCCCATGGGTGTCCGCCTCGAAGCAGCTACAAAACTGGCGAGCCCAACATGTCCTCGGACACTCCAGGCGCTAAAAGCCATACGGTAAGAAAAAAAAGGCAAGCATTTCTCCAACGTTCACCACTAGGTGTCAGTGACATCTGGTAGCGGAAGTTGGAACTACGTGAAATTGAACGGAACTTGTAGCTCACCCCATTGGTGTCCGCTTGAAGCTGCTACAGCCTCTGGCGAGCCGAACATGTCCTCGGACACTCCCGGCACTAAAAGCCATAAGCTAAATAAACTAATAGTATCGGGTACTTACAGCTTTTCAATTTGTGCTATTAAGTATGATACACCTGTAGAAACAGGAGAAATGAGGGGTAAAATACATTAATGATGTATCGTGCAACATACTGTATTTCTATTTAAGTACGAAGGTGGATCCAAAAGATTGTTGCACTAACGCGCAAACGTGGACTTAGCGGAGAAAGGGACAGACACTGCCCACACATCTGTTAGGCAGGTCGCTGTGGTGTCTCGTCTTGTATGGTGTGAATAGTGGCCAGCATTTGGCGCGTCGACTGGACGTTCACTCCAGATATGAGGTGCGTGCGGCAATCCGATTCCTATGGGCCAATAGGAAGAATTGCACAGACATTCGTCGTGAAATTAGTGCTGTGTATGGGAAGTGGGCCATTTCCCGGCAAGGGATCGTAAAGTGGTGTCAGCAATTCGAAGCCGGGCGCACGGATATCGCGAGGGCCGCCCGAAACGTCCTGGACCCGTGCCAATATCACCAGTGTGAATGCGATCATTAGACAGGTGGTCGACGTTTCCAGACCGATGAGGAGGTGAAAGCCGCTGTCTCCGTGTGGTTGCAGAACGCTGGAGGATCGTTCTATGAATCCGGCATCGACAAGTTGGTTGTGCGTTTGCAGAAATGTTTGGAGTCTCTTGGGCACTATGTGGAAAAGTGACGTTACCATTGTTTGTCATTATAGGCGTGTTGCTGTTGTATAAGTGGTGTGATAAATGGTCATAACTGGGAAGTGCAACTAATTTTTTGATCTGCCCTCGTAGTATTCGATGTTATAAGATTGGTATTTGTGTCTGTCCTGATTTAAAGCCCATCATATGACCGCTAAGATTACAGATACAGCAACTTATACACAGTTTATTACTTCATGTCACTTGTTATAATATACACGCAGTGCTAGTTATGAATACATTTATTATGAACCAAGTAGCAAGAACTAGAGCACAGTAATGTAAGATGTGACAGGCCTGGTGCAAGTGAGAGCTCCTGAACTGAGTGTTGTGTACTCACGTTTTACTAGGCTATACAGGGTCATTATCTATGTGCGCTCCGATAAACACAGCAAGCTAAGCTGGCTGTGACTGGCGCAGATCGCGGGCGTGCGTACGCGGTTCAGCCAGTGGTTGGCGCGCTCCGTTGACTCTATCGTTAGTTCACACGTGTTTTGTCATTCATATAGACGTGTATCTGCAAAGCTTAGACGTTAGTGTTGCACGTTTAGTGAGTATTGTGATTATTGTGATTGTTGATGATAGTTATTGTTTTAAGGGGCCTAACATCTAGGTTATCGGCCCCTAATGGTTTGATCTTTTTTGTTCTTTTTTTCGGCCCGCCTCGATTATTTTGTATTGCATCTGACCCTGCCTCTAAAATGTTTGTCCATGTCTGCCTTAAATGAATCAACAACAAAGACGCCTTCGTAGCTCTAAAAAAAGCGAGAAGTGTCATTAAATGTTATTACTGTTCTTAGGATTGGAGGTCAAGTAGTATGGCTTCAACGCTTACGTTTCAAAATACGAAATTGTGAACAGTTGCTAAGTACAGATAAAATGTTAATTCTGCTGTCAGCTTAAAAACAGACACATTCTATGACGAATTACAACTACAATTCTCGTCCGATTCTAGAACGTCTTAGCATTAATTGTAACTTCTCTGTGTCCTTAGACTTGTTTCATTTTTAGGATTTGGGCATCGAGGTCATTAGTTCCGGGCGATCGGGCGTGGGAGTTATGGCTCTGATAATATATGTTATTGCATTATTGGTACTCTTTTGATTGGCTATGCAGTTGTTAGATTTAGTAACATACCATCCCGACATTCATCTGATGTTGAATACGAAAACCACTTTTAAGCAGTGTATTTTTTCTAATGGGAGGGGGAGGGGGAGTTCATGCGGTGGCGGATAATATTTAAGGGGAGAGATATTAGGAAGGAAGCTTTTAGTTTTACGTGACCGTTATTCATGCGATCATGAGCCACGGGACCTCTTTACGTGGAATCCGAACCACAGAACATGGCATTTCACTTCGGAAATCTCACATGCATTGACCGGGAATCAAACCCGGTCCACCCACCTTAACCGCTGCGCCACCACGCCCTTAGAGGCAGATATTAAAAGATCACCCAGTTCTACAATGATGAAGTGATTTTATTTTCCAAGTGCCTAGGTCAATTTTTACAGACGTGATGTCTAACCATCGTTAAACAATTTTTTTTTTGGTGCGGCTTCGGTGGCGTAGTCGGTAGCATGCTGAGCTTCTATGCCCAAGATAGCGGGTTCAAACCCGGCCGAAGCCGTCGGATTTTTTAAGAGCGTTAAAAATCCCTCAGTATGCCTTCCTTCGGAGGGGAAGTAAATCCGGCGGTCCCATGTCATAGATTTATGGCATGTTAAAGATCCTTCCACTAATTGCACCTGTGTGAAGCTAAATTGGATAGGTTAAGAATGTAAACAACGCTCTTAGGTTTCTACGTTCGTTGCCAAGCGCCGACTGCGGTGGCGTCTAGTAGCTAAGTTCTGAATTAGACCTAGTAGTCGTTGACGGTGGCGCTTGGCGGCAAAAGTAGGAACTATTTGAAAAATTATAAGTTCCAGCACTTAAAATTAAAAAACAGATACACACACTAATACAGTCATCACAATTAACACCGGTTATCAGACAGATTCTACACACACCCAAAGTACACGGGGCTACATGACCGCGTTGTCGCAGCCCCTAAACTTAAGAACCAACCAACCCAACCAATTTTTTGGAGCAGCATTAACTAACCCACATACTGTTTAAGGAAAAACAGTAAGTTGACTAGGGCCCCTTCAGACGAGGCCACTTAGCAGCGCTGCTTCGTGGTGCGTTGATACTGCGACCAAGCGTTGGTGGCGTTTCTACCAAGCGTTAGTGGCGTTTCTTCCAAGCGTTGGTGGCCCTGCTAGTATTTGATACCCGGTGGAGAACTCGTCAGTTTTCCAGTAAACATGGACGTAGAAGATGATATAATTCTTGCCATGCTCCTCATGCGGAGGAGAAAGAGACTTCAACGGAAAACAAGAAGATTCTGGGTCCATCCATTGGTTTTGGAAATACAGAATCGAGGACTGTGCTACACCTTATTCGATGATCTACAACAGGATAACGGAAAGTTCTTTGCGTGTCCAAAAATTCATTTCAAGACCCTTTAGATGGTATCAGCATCAATATTCGGAAAGAGTACAGAAAACAAGGCAAGAAATACAGTTCCGAGGCCGCAACAAAAATGAGATAATAGGGACATGGGATATCAAAATACACGACCATGTGGCGAGCCGTTAGTAGCGCTACCGTCGCGCTACGTATGCACCACTAAATTAGTGGCGTGGCTGCAGCCTCGTCTGAAACCAACAATATACGAGGGCAGATCAACAAATTAGTTGCACTTCCCAGTTATGGCCATTTATTACACCACCTATACAACAGCAACACGCCTATAACGACATACAAAGTAACGTCACTTTTCCACATAGTTTCCGAGAGACTCCGAACATTTCTGCGAACGCACAACCAACTTGTCGATGCCAGATGCATAGAAAGTTCCTCCAGCGTTCTGCAACTACACGGAGACAGCGGCCTTCACCTCCTCATCGGTCTGGAAACGTCGACCACCTGTCAAATGATCGCATTCACACTGTTGACATTGTCACGAGTCCTGGACGTTGCGGGCCTGCTCTTGCGATATTCGTCCGCGATATCCGTGCGTCCGGCTTCCAATTACTGACACCACTTTTCGATCCCTTGCCGGGAAATTGCCCACTCCCCATACACAGCACTAATTTGACGATGCATGTGCAATTATTCCTTTTGGCCCATAGGAATCGGATTGTCACACGCACCTCATATTTGGAGTGAACGTCCAGTCGACGCGCCATTGCATTTGGCCGCTATTCACACCATACAAGACGAGACACCACAGCGATCTGCCTAACAGACGTGTGGACAGTGTCTGTCCCTTTCTCCGCTGTGCCCACATTTACGACACACAGCGCGCTGCTGCAGCGCGTTAGTGCAACTAACGTTTTGATCCACCTTCGTAGTTCCTGGTTTCGCGAAGAGGAGCGCTACTTTTTGTGGCCGCCACCAGCGGTGAAGTCAACTACACAGACCATCTGCTGCGCCACTGTTCTGTGGTGGTGGCTGTGTGTGAACGCTCTCATTTATCTACCTAAGTATTTATGAACGGAAGTGCTTCAGAGAAGCACTGCTAAGTGGCCTCGTCTGAAGGGGCCCTAAAAGTCGCCTACAAATTCCCTTCTTGCTGCAGCAGCCCTCGCAGTCGTGGTGCACGTGTTGGTGAGCACTGCTAGCATTCTTGGCTGTCACCCGGGAAGTTCGGTTCCCATTCTGCCAAGAAGTTTAATTCTGATATGAGGACTGGAACGGGGAACACTCAGTCTCGTTACGCAAAACTGAGAAGAGGTGGGTTTGATTCCCAACTCCGCAATCCTGTAAATGATTTCCCGTGGTTTCCCATTTTACTCCAGGCAAATGCCAGGATGATTTCTAACTTAAGTCTATGGCCTCCTTCTTCCCAATCCATACTTGAATTACAAATATACACCCAAATACAGCCATCAAAATAATACAGGTTATCAGAATACAGCCATCAAAATAATACAGGTTATCAGACAAATATTCACATTCGCCCAAGTACATATTCATTTAGACTACGATGTCCAAATGGAACAACCAGTTGTTAGCCCCTGGGGTTGGGGGGGGGGGGGGACAAAATGAAGATACAAATGCCAACGCAGTAGTGCGATACATCAATGAATAAATTGAATTTGAATTTCATTCATAGAGAACTGTCACTGAGGCTTAAGAGCCCCTTTATGTAGCATGTACAATGTTCTGGCTTTAGGTTTTGTAATAAAAAACTAAACTTAGCTTAACAACTAATAAAAGAAAATATAAAATATACTTATAACAAAACAAGCAAATTAGCAAACATTTTATACAAGATGAATGATACAAATTAGAATATAATATAATATAATAATTATAATAAACTACCTAATGTATTATTAAATTGAAATAAAAAAGGGCTACATATTTTATGTGAATTATGATATGATCTATTATTAAAAGAAGTACATGAGTGACATGATTATTCGAACTATCTTGGATACTAAGAATATTATTAGAAGCTGTATGACACGGATATATTTCAAAAATATTGTATGGACTATTTATATTTTTGATTCGTATTCCTTCAGGAATCTTGATATTAGGTATTTCTTGAGTAGTGTAGTGGTAACAGAGTTTGTAAATGAGTGAAGGTGGAATGTATTAGAGAGCCGTGAAGCTGTGCATAGAATGATTTATTGTATTTAGTTGTACGGTGGACTGGAATCTGTAGAGTAGAATCAGTGAAACTACATGTATTTTCTCTGTTGTGGACGGAGTTCATTGGTTTAAACACATTATAGAGATAACCAGAGGTTTTTGTACACAATATTTTCTGGATTATGATCGCAATTGGCAACTGCCAACGTTCACGAAGTTTTAACCACTGTATTTGCACATGATAAGGTGTAATGTGTACATCACGCCTGATGTCTAAAATGTAACGAACGCATGCATTTTGAACTCTCTCTATTTTTTTATGTTAAGTATTTCTGATAAGTCGTATAAAGTAATTTACTGTACAGTGGTGGGGCGTTATAAATTTTCAAATACAATTACATTCGCTTGTATTATTCAAATTAAATTTCGCCTGTGGTTAATTCATGATTTTCTTAAAGAGAAAACACATTTACGATTTCAGATTTGGTGCCACGTGCGGAGGTACATGTTGCATGGGTCACCAACCAACACTGGTTACAGTTGCCATGGAAACAGTATCCCTACACATTGATCACACCTATGCTCTGAAGGTACTATACCACTCTGCTCGCGGCCATGGGCACGAATAGCTGCATGAATTAACTCCCTCTTCTCTCCCGATTAGCTCTTTCCCAGCCCGCATTGCTCAGTACCGTTACGTCATTGTTCTCCCTCACTGGTTTTGGTTCATGTGAATACCAAATTCCTGTTGGCGTAATCGCCGGTAACTTGCATGCCATGCAGTGCACCAGTGCAGGGCCCGAAGTGGTTTCTTCTTAGAAGATTTCGTTTGTTTTGTTGCTCAATAACGTTGTGTTATCTGGGAAACCTAGCTTGCCACGGTGGGTGAGTGGTTAACGTGTCGGTCTACTAACCCCAAGCTTGCAGGTTCGCTCCTGGTCATGGTAAGTGATTTTTGAAAGGGGTTAAAAATTACGACACGCATGCCATACGATGTTGGCATGTCAAAGAACCCATTTGAATTTAGTAGGCCGTTATTATAATGGCAAAATTAATCTCGGGAGTTTCCGCTAGCACAAAGTTCCTGATTTCTCTACTAGGAAGCGCTATAGTGTTGTAGGAGCTTAGATATCTAACCTCCTTGACTTCCCTAGTGCTTCAAGGAACAACGAAATTCGGCATGCAAGCTGCCCTGTGGATGTCAAATTACAAAGCTTGCACCCGGCACCCGAGGCCATACGATATTATTATTATTATTATTATTATTATTATTATTATTATTATTATTATTATTATCTGGCAAACCACTGAACTCACAAGGAATCTCTCTTTATACAGGTATAATGATCTAATGATGGACACGAACGTCGTAACATGTTAGAGGAGATGAGTATAAACACATCTATGATAGACACAGTCCGTGGGTCAGATACGGAAGAGGAAGAGTTTTAACAACGAAAAAAGAACAATATTATAAATGAAAGTAGGCTATTTAGTTCTTCACGGATCTACTTGTTTGGAAGTGTGATTAAGCTGTGCGAATGTCCCCCGAACGAACCACACAAACACACAAGAGTGCGTTGACATAGGATCGAATGCCACCACCGACATGAAGTGAAGTTCAGGCAACTGTTCTGGTGGTTTAAAATTTTGATCGCTTGCATAATCTTCCACCTCTTGTTGTGAGATTGCCAAATATTCCAAGCTGCTTTCAAACTACCAAGACAAACCTCAAGCAAACAAACACTTGGGGATACTTGAGCTCATCTCAATATGGTAATAGTTTAGTTGTTGTTGATTATTTGGGTGTTTTGTGACATACAACTGCTTAAGCACAAAGGCAATTGTGAGAAAGGAATAGATGGAGATTAGAGTGCAGGAGATCTTTGAACAGAAGTGGCAAGATTCAGAAACAGAGAGCAGTTTGACAGTGCAGCCAATTTGTTTTTTGCATTTCTCTGCAAATCTGTTTTTCGGAGATATAATGTACCTTTTCTCAGAAATCAATGGGCCAAGCAGCTTGATATTTCTTTTGGATACTGTTCATGTACTTGCTAAGAATTTGAATAAATTAGAATTTCAACAATAGGCTTAATGTTTAAAAATATACATTTTAAATTTACCGAAAAACATAATTATAATATAGATAATTTAACCCCATGTAGTTGGGTGTGTGTAGAAATTGTCTGATAACGTGTGCCACTGTTATGTCTGTTCTAGTGTGTGTACTTGTAAACGAGGAAGGATTTGGGTAGGAAGTGGCCGTGACCTATATTTAGGTACAATCCAGGCATTTGCCTGGAACAGAAGTGGGAAACGACGGAAAATCACTTCCAGGATGGATGAGGTAGGAATCGAAACCCCTCCTCTCAGTTTTGCCTCATGAGGCTGAGTGGGCCTCCGCGGTGACAGCCAAGAGTGCTAGCCATTCCGCAACGAGGCGAACCCTAATTAATTTGAGAATACATTAACACCTTACATAAATTAATGCTGTATTTTTTAAATATGGCAAACAGTTGTTTAACCTAAAATACACTGTAGCAGTGCAAATATAAATGTTATGAGGTCATAACTTATTTGGATTCCAATCAAAACAACCTCTGAAAAATAAGATCTATTTTGTGAGTAATTCTGGGCTAAACTTGGTTAAATCTAACACCCTTCAAGTACGTGCAACTCAGTCCCAAGCATACAAATTAGAGGTACCTTACATAAACCTTCCTGTGTTCGCATCAGTCAGAGTAGATTAACGTCGTACGTCCGGATTCTTGCAGGAATTCTGAAGATCCGAGCCAAAGCCTTGCCGACACCACGCCCGATCACCTTCCGGTCCTCGGTGCCTGTTTATATCCATTGTATGGGTCGGGTGTGGTGCAAAGCTATCACAAAAGATTTCGATTAAATTCCTTGTCGAACCTGAATTCCGAACACCGCCCTTTGACACCATAACTCTTCGGGTTGGTCGCACGTATTGCCCCCGTTTTACTTCTCCGATAAATGTTATAGGCAATACGGAGTGAAATGTGTAATTTACAGGATTAGGTAAGTTAACTTCTAAAAATAACTAGGTTATTATTACCGTTACTTATCACAATATTTATTTATCTATTTATCGCATGGCATACATGAAAATTATTTATAATTTGACATCAAGTTTAGAAACGTAATGAAGTGCCTGTGGTGTCCCTAGGAAGAAGTCGCTGAATTCACCACTGCAAGATGTTTGTGGCCATTTTTGAACTAGGTGCCGAACAGTCTGTCTTTCAGCACCGCACTCGCAACATGATGAAGATTTTTAGCCTACTTTTCACATTTTGCAAAAATGAGGAAAAAGTAGGCTTATGAGATCGATCCGGGAAAATGTGTGTCTGTCTGTCCTTCTGTCTGTCTGTCTGGCTGTATGTGTGTCCCCCACCCCCCCTATCAACTCCTAAACGGCTGCATCAATCAAAACCAAATTTAGTATGAGTAAAGATGTGCACCGGAATATCTCACGTCCATATTTGAAAATGATGTCAGTGCTACCAACTGCTGAAAAAACGCACTAGAAATTTGAGCTCCATGTTGGATATCTCGCAAGGTATGCATGGGAGCTATTCCAAAATTGGTACACATGCAGATAATACTATTTCAGTTCAATTTCAAGGAGGCCAACAATGACAGTGTTGCCAAAATAATTTTAAGCCTTCTGATAGGTCCAATGTTTAAATGCATATAACTTCTACACTATCAATTGGATTTCAACCAAATTTTGTATGTGCTATGTGTACCATAACAGATATGACTGTAAGTATTGTTAAGATCAATCAGGGCTGTCAACTGTTAATAAATGCTGTCCATATTTTTTACCCTAATATCAATATATCAGAAAGTATGCAAGCCAACAGCTCTATACTTTGCACACGTATAGCACCTGACATTGTAGATTAATTTGGAGTAATTAATACAAGGCAGTGCTGCCAACATGATTCTATGCCTGCTGATATGTCCAATTTTAAAATACATGTAACTTCTATACTAACAAATGGATTTCATCCAAAATTGGCACAACAAGATATCATAATATTTCAGATTATTTCTGACCAGCACACGCATGGTATTGTTGGCAACATGCTTTTACGCGTGCTGATAGATCCAGTGTCTAACTGCGTGTAACGTCCATTGGACTTCAACCTAATTTTGTATTCTGTACCTTAAGAGATGGAACTAAGAATATATTCAGTCACCAGGGCTGCCAACTGTAGTGCTCTATTAGGCTACATTATACCAGGTATGTTTTGAACTAATTTGATATTTCGATATTACCAACTTAATTTTGTCATTATTCTAGATAGGTTCATATACTGTAGAATAATCATTGGCATGAAAAGTAGGCTGTATAGTTCTTCACGGAACTTCTTGTTTTCCTCCACTTGTACAGCAGGTCCCCGCATACACCGTGATTGGTCCGGATTCTATTTAATGTTGACCAGGTCTTTCTAGGCTGAGTGAGCCCTGGCACCTTCTCAGTTATGCATAGCATTACTCAACTCTCTGGAGGGGCAAACGAATTCCAATCAGAAGACCATCTCTCTGCCAGGTTGAATTTATTAGTTGCAAGATTCTCCGCTGTGCAGATAGGTGGATGTCTTGAACGTAATCGTTTCACATGTAGACCAGCGATGTCTCCATGGATAGGTACAGTAGTTGTTTGTTGGTCTGGATCTTTCTATATTCTCTTACCACAATAGTAACTACATTACAGTGTTATCGAGGTAAGGCATCATTTCTTATCCATTACTTTTGTATAAAAATATAGGCGAAACTTTGCAAAAGACACGGCAATAGCCCAGATTACTTGCTGAGTTAAAAAGGAAGTTCTGTGAAGAACTAAATAGCTTATTTTCATGTATCCTACTGGTCTTACTTAGGACACGAGAAATGAAAATTTCAAAAAATTGCACAGCCGCCATTTTTAAGTTTTCATAAAATTCCATAAAATTAGACGTTTTTATGAATATATATCGTGGCAAGTTTCACAGCGCTTGGATCAAAAGTCGCAAGAAAAATAAATTTAAATATTTAAATTTCGCGTCACCACCATGTTGGTTTTGTGCTCACCAGGTTATTGAATGATCCATAAGGGAACGTATGATAATAACCTCTATCAACATACAAAATTTCAGTTTGATTGCAGTAATATATTGGTAGATTTTGAGAACCGTCTAAATATTTCGGATGGTCACCATGTTGGATTGTTATATATGTATGCCATGTACCATTAGACTAATATCATTGCTTTGGTTCATTATTCAAACTTTCGATCGCACTAAATAAACTAGAAATCTCTATATATATAAAAATGAAAGTTTGTCTGTTTTTTCTGAATTTCCACGGAAATTTGCGATATTTGCGCGTTTCAGGCTGTTTTATGACGGATGCGCGCAAAAATAAATTTTTTGTCTGTCTGTCTGTCTGTCTGTCTGTGGACAACTTCTACGAGTCCTTATAACTTGAGAACGGCTGGGTGGATCAACGTAAAATTTGATACAGATATCCATCAGAGGCAACACACTAATCATTGATGTAACTCTTCTCCGTACCTCTCATAAAAGGGGCCCTACCCCCTTAAAATACATGCTGAAATAGACGTAGAAGGGTGAATCAAAGCTAATTTTCAGCCCCTCAATGTGAGAAACGAAACTCGGGGGCCCTAAAGGGACCCCGAAAACCACATTTTAAGGCCCTAAAACCAACAGTTTGGCGGTAACCATGGCAACTGAATCTCAGAGGTCCATCTATTTCTGTAAGACGCAATGCAATTCCATTTATTACATTACTGTGAAGGTTTGCAAACGGCAATAAGGTTATAATGGATCCAAATTTAGCTGAAATATTCATTAATACATACAATGCGCTTAAGGGGTCAAGGGGTACTCTAGAATTTTTTCACGCGATTTACACGTGCGGGTGTGGTACGGAAGGTCTATTATATCCCTTCTCTATTATATAAAAATGAATGTTTGACTGATTTTTCGGCTTTTCTACGAAAATTTGACATATTTGCCCGTTTCAGACTGTTTTGTGACGGATGCACGCAAAAATATATTTTTGTCTGTCTGTCTGTCTGTGGACAATTCTTTGTGTCCTTATAACTCGAGAACGGCTGGGTGGATTAACGTAAAATTTGATACAGATATCCATCAGAGGCACGACACTAATCATTGATGTAACTCTTCTCCGTACCTCTCATAACAGGGGGTCTACCCCCCTTAAAATACATGCTGAAATAAGCGTGAGACAAAGCTCATTTTCTGCCCTTCAATGTGAGAAACGAAACTCGGGGGCCCTAAAAGGACCCCGAAAACCACATTTTAAGGCCCTAAACCCAACAGTTTTTGAGATATTCCCAAAAAACTAATTTCACTTAATAAATTAATGAGGGAATGCATGCCGGTAACAATGGCAACAGAATCTCAGAGGTCCATCTATTTCTGTAAGACGCAATACAATTCCATTTATTACATTACTGTGAAGGTTTGCAAACGGCAATAAGGTTATAACGGATCCAAATTAAGCTGAAATATTCATCAATACATATAATGCGCTTAAGGGGTCAAGGGGTAATCTAGAATTTTTTAACGCGATTTACACGTGCGGGTATGGTTCGGAAGGTCTATTATATCCCTATCCCTATTTTGTTATATTATTATTATTATTATTATTATTAGTATTATTCTTTTAATTATTATCATTATTATGGCGTACAACGAAGAGACAAAGCTCATTTTCAAACCCTTGGGGTCAGAAACAAAACTCGGGGCCCCTCAAGAGCCGTAAAGGGTCCCCGAAAACTATATTTTAAGGCTCTAAACCTAACAGTTTCTTAGATATTCCCAGGAAACTAATTTCATTTAATAAACTAAAGAAGGAATGCAAGCCACTAACCGTGACAACAGTATCTCAAGAGGTGGCATCCAACTTTCCATCTATTTCTGGAATAAGTAATGCCACTCCATTTATTACATTTCTGTGAAAGGTTGCAAATGGAGTGCCCTAGATTTTTTTCACACGACTTACACGTGCGATATGTCGTACAGAAGGTCTATTATATCTCCAAACATCAACATTATTTTCAAAAATTCCTGAATAGAAATAGTAGACTGTTGTTTGCTGATTTTAGGAATTTGGGCCATTGGAGGCTAAAAACACTGAATTTACATGCACCACAAGCATTTATAATTTATAAAAGGGGTCTTCCTGTAGTTGGGCACTTGACACAACGGTTAGGGTCAGTTCGTATGTGACGTGTATTGCGATTCTTCTACGAAGTTTTCAATTTTATTTTCACGCCAGGAAGAACACGTTAGGTAAATTTAGTTTGAGAGCACATTTTAACTAATAATTTTCTTAGCCAACAAACAGGTTCCAAGCCCCTAAACATTGCAACAGTAGCTCAATTGATAACATCTGGTTATTAATACCGAAGACCGTTCGAAAATGGGTACTTCTGCTAGTAAATAAATAAAAACTTAATTTTAAAATTTCGCACAGCCGCCATCTTGAGGTAATGTTAACTATTCAACAAAATTAGATGTCAATGCATTGCAATGAGTACAAACATTTGCTGTACCAAGTTTCACTGCACTTGGAAGGTTAAATCGCGAGAATAGTTTTTAAATATTTTATGCTTGGCCGCCATGTTCGTTTTGTACTTAACAGGTTTATGAAAGTCACATAGTCTAGTTAGTACTCTTTTATACCTTACAAAATTTCAGGGTGATATGTGGTACTGTTGCGGAGATATAGAATGCCAGTGAAATATATCGCGCAGCCGCCATGTTGGATTGGTAAAACGTGTTAAACTTTGAAATGTACGGTCGTTATTGGACAAGGTAGTAGTATGCACTTACTGAGTTTCATTTCAAACACTTTGGCCGTTTAGATTTTATTAGGGGGCTCACACACATATACGCACACACACGGACAAAACGTGATCTCATAAACGTATTCTTTTCAAATATGAAAATAGGCTAAAAATGTAGAAATCGGATGGTTAGCTTAGTCGTACTTTGATTTAAGTGTTGAACATTGGGGTGGCCGCCATTTCGTTTTAATAAAGATGGCGGCGATATAAAACATGACACTAGGGTTACTTTTGCTAGTCCTACCTGTGTACCAAAGTTGGTTCAATTCTGTTTCATCGTTTTTGAATTGATAGGGGAGAGGTATACACATACACGGCCGCCACCTTGAAATTATTTGGCCGATAACCTTGTAGTTTGGGTTATAAACGTTTCCCAGATGAAGGTATATTTTCCTAACATTTGGTAGAGATCGGTTGGTTAGTTTAGTGGTAATTTGATTTAAGTTTGAACATTTGGGTGGCCGCCATTTCTTTTTCGTTAAGATGGCGGCGATATTAAACATGACTTTGATGTTTTCTTTTCGAGTGCTACTTCTATACCAAATTTGCTTCAATTGGGTTTCGTCATTTTTTAATTGATAAGGGGGGACAGACATACACACACACACAGATGGACACACGAACTTTTGGCCGTGTAGCCTACATCCATAAGTCTACTTTCTTTTTTTTGCAAAAATCGAAAGTAGGCTAATATAGGCCTAGTTGTTAATTCTTTTTACTTAACAATCGAACATCAGATTGTGTTGCCTAAAGAACATGAGTAGCTTACGAGTTAATATCAATAATAGTTTACTGAAAGGAATCCATGATCCAAATGGAATAGTGGATTGCAATAATACGGCAATGGCTAACAATTTCCACGAAGATGGCAAGGGTTCGATTCCAAGCTCCATGAATTTTAATTCTACTATAAGGTTGGTCAACCTCTAGAGGACAGTTGAGAAGAGTGGTGACTTCGTATCCTACTGTCGGCCATTGTAGAAGTGGTTTTCCATGATTTCCAAAAGTAAATTCAGATCATGGCTACCTTCTTCCCAATCTTAGCTCCTACTTACAAGCGTTGTTGTTGTTGTTGATGTTGTTTCATTTAAGGGGCTTGGGCATCGAGGGTGTGTTTAGAATTTGTGTGATAACCTGTGGCATTCTAATGTCTGCAGTAGTGTGTGCATTTGAAATTTAGATAAGGATTGTGTTAAGTTAGAAACCATCCCGGCATTTGCCTGCAGTAGAAGTGAGAAACCATGGAATATCACATCCTGGATAGCTGAGGTAGAAATAGAACTCACCTCTTCTCAGATTAGCCTCATGAGGATGAGTGTATCTCGTTTTAGCCCTCAGACCAGAATTAAATTTCTCGGAAGAGCTGGGAATCAAACCCGGACCTTCGCGGTGACAGCCAAGAATCCTAGCCACAACGCCAGGAGGTGGACTTACAAGCACACGCACTGTTACGGTCACTGTAATAACGCAGGTTATCAGCTAGATCCCACACACATTCAAATGCCCGATCTGTTGACCTTGAATTCACAAAACCCAAAAAATCAACAATAAGTCGCTCTGGCCGGTTTTGTTATAAGGACCCGGACATCACAAAATTACCAACAATATCATTTTTTATTTTATCATAAACGTGTAGTGGGAACCTTCCTATATCAGAATATGTGTACTTTATGTAAATTCGTTTTCTCGTAAGTCCATTCAAATAGGGTTTAGAATATAGCGCACCCTTGTCACTTCCCACTGGCCGATGTTTTATTCAATTTTTTGTTTTATTAATTTTCTATCTTTTCATATATAAGTGTCAACATCAACCTCAAATACTTAATTTCATTCTGAATTAGTATACTTTAATCTGTGTTAAGAGGGGCAGATAACCTCGTAGGTCCACCCCTTAAAACCTCAATAACTAACTGACCGTCTGGACACTGGACACTTTGATTCAGGCTTGGTTGTTGATACTCATTTGTTTCCTAGGTTCTGCAATGTTTATAAACAGTTTATGCCTGCATGTGTTTGCTATTACCGAACTAAATATACATCTCTTGACTAGCCTACTCGTTGCTGCCTCTTTAAAATGTAATATAAAAAGAAATTCAATTCAAAGCTAAAATTTCGTAGAAATCAACATATAGACCGGGAGTCACTGACAGAAGATGTAATAATGGAAAATAACAGTGCAAATATACACCGTGCAGGTGAGGTTAGTTCTCCCCAAGTGCAACGAAAGTCAGATTAGGCCATTATTGAGGAGACCAGATCAAAGAAGAGAGCTTAAAAAAGGATATTGGAGGACAATAATTAATTACGAATGCGACCCAGGTTTATGATAAGTCACCTAATGATGTATGCAATTTGTCATTCATTATGTTAAGCTTTCCTGAAAAATTTATATTTTGCAAACTTAGGGTACACCTAAGTGTACCCTAGGTACCTCTCAAAGTGATGCTGAGAGAGTAACATCATTTTAAGATAGGCAGATATGGTTACATTATATGTTTTATAGCTACAATGAATCGCTTTGTCACAATATATTAAATTGTATTTTATATGTTTGCAAAAACAATTAATTTAAGCTTAATACAAGTATTACTTCTTTGATTTCTCTTATGATTATTACTCTAGACAAACAAGACCAGGCAAGACAACACGATGTGCATATGATAGTATGAACCACAAAGTTGAAGGTTGTTTCATGAGACACTTTTCGACCAATGTGTACCGAAAGTTACACCCGTAAACTGAAAATTATGAAACATGCAAGGACATTCCCTGGTATAATGGATAGAATATTATTTCTACGTATGACAATGATATTTTAAGAATAGGCTCTAAATAACATTTGCAATAATTGTGTGAAATCGCATGCAATTCGAATTAATACTTTTCCAGAGAATGGCTCTCTAAATTGTGCTGATTTTGGTAGGTTGCCACGTACGGTTAGGTATTGTTATTTTAAGGGGCGGAACAGCGAGGTCATCTGCCCCTCTCACGTCCGGGTCCCCTTAGGTTATTCACCACTGTTCTGTCAAGGCCTAAATACGTGTTCACTCTCGCCCGTTTCATGGATCTAGGGTAATCTTCAAATTGCTCCAACTTGTAAAAGCAGGGATCATTGTCGTCACTCCGTGGCTGTCTGGAGAGGGCGCGAAAGAATAATCACGTGAGGAGGCGCGCACGGTGTTTTCGACCGGGTCGCGAAAAAATAACTCAAATGACGCAAAAACTTTTTTATTGTTACAAAACAAGTAAATAATTTTGAACCGACTTATAAATAATGCTCAAAGTGATTTAAACAATAAAATGATTGTATGTTAGACATTTAATTTTCTAGTAGGTGTT
This sequence comes from Meconema thalassinum, assembly GCA_946902985.2. Classification (NCBI taxonomy): domain Eukaryota; kingdom Metazoa; phylum Arthropoda; class Insecta; order Orthoptera; family Tettigoniidae; genus Meconema; species Meconema thalassinum. Next base: position 457,758,598 of record OX336388.2, read on the forward strand.
CATTCAGTATCATCACTAGATTCTTTATCCTCCGTAGAGCACCGAATACATGTCACTACCGAGTTCTCTTTGCATATATGTCGCTGGCAAATGCGGCATCTAGTCTTGGTTTTTCGGTTTTTCTTCCAGTTGCAGTAGGCGCATCTTCCAGATCCTGCCGTGGAGGGCAGTGGACAGTCCAAGTTGTTACATTGTCTTTTCCGATATACTGAGGTCCTTGGCACTCAACCTGCTCCTCTTCGTCAGCTGATTCCTCTGAAGTGGAACCTTCTTCTTGTATTTGAAGCTCGTCATCGAGGTCATCATCTGAAGCAAGTTCATCAATTTTTCAACAGCACGTTCATCGATAAACAATTGGCGCCTAACCGTTCCTGGATTTTCAGTTCTCCTCTTCTCTTGCCAGTTCCTTCTCAACACTTTCTAAAAGTCTTTCAATTTCTCGTTCCCTGTTTCTATCCATCGTGTGTTTAGTTTCAGTATATATAATGGCACAATTTACACGAAAACAAAAGAAAATTAACACTTTCCCACTAGATTAACTGAAAAATAAAAGTAAAACTTAACTCATAAACACGCATACGTCATGGGGCGCGCCAGAATGTTTAGACCGGGTCCGTTAAACAATGCACTTTGGCTGAAACTGAGGAGCGGGAGGGGTGAACTGTTTACGCACACCGACAGTGGACGAGTCCAATGTAAGGTACTGAGGGGATGGAAACGAACGGCCCACTACGTTAAGAACTATAAACATTTATCTCTGGACCCGGTCGAAAAGACCGTGACGCGCCCCCTCCAGGGTTAAATGCAGAGGCGTAACAGTTAATTAATGTAATGACGAACGTTGTTACGCGTAACTCCACAACCCTGCTACTCTAGCGACGGAATGAAGGTCCATGTGATTTCGGTCAAGCGAAAGAGGAAACACTAATAGCTTGAGATGTTAACTTGTACCAGTGCCTTGAGGTATTGCTGGATATATAATTTGTTTGATTGCTCTGTTCTCATGTTTATGTAAACATCTCTGAAGATGAGTCTGGCTACACCTGCTTTCCCATTATAATAATCAAATCTGTAAACATACTTATAAGATAAGGTGTGACCATTTGTAAGATGCACATTTCAATAAAGGAATTAACTAATTACGCGCTGAAAAGCAGTATTCCATTTTAAGTCTATATGATACCCTTGCATTAGGACACATATCATGGAGTAGAACCTTTCACGAGTGCAAAGCCATGAGCAAGAGTGCAATCAACAATGAAGTTAGTTAATTAGTTATTGTTGTTTTAAGGGGAGGAACTACGAGGTCATCTGCCCCTAATCTACAATGAACCCACGCGGTGTGGAATATTGTTGTCCACTCAACAAGGTGCAGCGTGGCTGTTGAATAGATAAGTTCATAAATATAGATCTTAAAATATTCAGAAAATTAAAACCTTAAGTCAATGAATGAAAATCCACAGCCTGCTTCCAGTCTCCGACCGGGTCAGGTATGGAATGAATGAAGCCCCCATCTAGTGGCGAGGATATGAACTGTGCCGGCTGCCGAGGCCTGACGCACTCCTCTGGGGCAATGATTAAATGAATGACAGATGAAATGAAATGATAGTGGAGAGTGTTGCTGGAATGAAATTTTGACAGGGAAAACCGGAGTACCCGGAGAAAAACCTGTCTGCCTCCGTTTTGTCCAGCACAGATCTCACTTGGAGTGACCGGGATTTGAACCACGGACCCAGCGGTGAGAGGCCGGCGTGCTGCCGCCTAAGCCACGGAGGCTTCTAAAACCTTAAGTCAATAATAAGTATAATTATAGTACCGGTTTCTTCAGCCGAAAATTATAATATAAGGTGCGTTCAAAAAGTAACGAGCCGGAGGCATAATTACAGAAACCAGTACCTGTTTGTTAGAAGTATTGGCCCTGGCTGTTGAGGCACTTGTCCCACTGTGACACGAGGCAGTGAATAGCTGTCTCATAAAATTACCTGGGCTGCGATGTGAACCAGTTCCGCTCGTACAGCTGGACGTCGGCGTCCGAGGTGAATCGTTGGCCTCGCAGAGCCCTTTTCAGGGGACCAAACATGGCGTAATCACAGGGAGAGAGTTCTGGACTGTATGGAGGGGGGCCGAGAACCTCCCATTTGAATTTCTACAGGAGTGCTGCGACTGTGTTGGCCGTATGTGGTCGTGCATTGTCGTGGAGCGACCACGGCGGCTATGGCGTTCACTGTCACTCGGCGGTCCTGGGTAATGAATGCATCAACCAGCTAGGCGTTGTCATGGATAATGCAGGGGGATGCCCCAGACCGGGCATCATCGGCTAACGACACTCGTCCTTCCCTGAAGCGCTTGTGCCACGCCTTGACACTTGCAAGGGACATGCAGTGTTCGCCGTACACTTGTGACATTCGGCGATGAATGTACGTTTCCCCTACTTCTTCCGCAGTCAGAAACCAAACAACACCATTTTGCTCTTCGGTTGACGCCTCCATGTCACTGTTTGCAATGCGACTGGCAGTGTTGGACGATTGATGCAAGCTGCTGCTCGCTCTGTATTTTCACGTGACGTGCACGCGTGCCTTCTAGCGACGGTAAGTGACCTTCCACGCTCTGGTCAGAACCACACCCCGTTACACACGCCACGATTAGCCGATGTCGTCACCGATTTGCGCATTCCAGCCTCCGGCTCGTTACTTTTTGAACTCCCCTAGTACATGTATAGAGGCCAGACCTGCAATCAAACATTTTCCATATCAAAGGTTGTTATCAAATTTATTTCTAAAGAATACTAATCGTCTAAAGGCTATAAGCATACATTAAATTTAAAACAAATCTGATATGTTACAATGTGTATCTATACTAATGTATAACAAGTAGTTCCGTAAAGAACTATACAGCCTATTTTCTTATATCCTACAGTACTTATGTTAATTGCCACTATCAACGTACAAAATTTCAGTTTGATTGCTGTAATAGATTCGTAGTTATTGAGAACCGACTAAATATTTCGGATGGTCGCCATGTTGGATTTTATATATATAGGTCCTAGAGTTATGTACTGTTACATGAAGATTATTGTGTACGTGTAGCATTCAAACTTCAACCGCATGATTAAGACACAAGAAGTAACAAGGAGATTTTAAAATTTCGCACAGCTGCCATCTTGTGGTTATCGAAACAATTGAAATAAATTAGATGTCAGTGGATTAACATTCGTATAAGGATTTACTGTACCAAGTTTCACTGCACTCGGATAGTTAAATTGCGAGAAACGTCCATGTGAATATTTATATTTCGCGTCGCCGTCATGTTGGATTTGTGATCACCAGGTTATTTAAAGTCCTATAGGTGAACTTAAGTTCATAGCCCCTATGAACATAAAAAAATCAGTTTGATTGCTATAATAGATTCGTAGATATTCAGAGCCATCTAAATATTTTGGATGGTCGCCATGTTGGATTGTTAAATGTATAGGCGGGCCATAGAGGCATGTACAATTAAAGGAAAACTATTGCGTAGGTTCTTTATTCAAACTTTCACATCGATCGCATGATTACGACACAAGAAATAAAAACTTAATTTTAAAATTCGCACAGCCGCCATCTTGGGGTTATATAAACAATTGAACTAAATTAGATACCAGTGTATTACAATGTGTATAAACATTTCCTGTACCAGATTTCATTGCGTTTGGAACATTAAATCGCGAGAAAGTTCTATTTAAAATTTTCAAATTCGCTTGGCCGCCATGTTCGTTTTGTAGTCAACCGGTTTTTGAAAGTCTTATAAATGAACTTCCAGTAGTGCCCTTTATCTCCGTAGAAGAATTGAGGGTGATACCGCTAATAGTTTCAGAGATACAGAATGCCGGTGAAATATTTCGCTTGGTTGGTTAAATCGCGAGAAACGTCTATTTAAAAGTCGCAAATTCGCGTGGCCGCCATGTTGGTTTTGTAGTTACCAGTTTTTCAAAAGTCACATAGGTGAACTTCTAGTAGTTCCCTTTATCACCGTAAAAAAATTCCAGGGTGATATGGGGAATAGTTTTGGAGATATTGAATGCTGGTGAAATATTTCGCACAGCCGCCATGTTGGATTGGTGACACGTAACAAAATTTGGAGGGCACGGTCGGGGTCATCCGGAATAGTGCTATGAACTTACCGATTTTTATTGAAATCGCTCCAGCCGTTTAGAAGTTATTAGGGACACACACACACACATGCACACACACACGAAAGGTGATCTCATAAGCCTATTTTTTCATAATTGAAAATAGGCTAAAAATGAGATGGTGTGTCTCTGTGTGTCTGTGTGTTACTCAATCACGCAAGAACCACTGGTCCGATTAATATGAAATTTTACATGGAAGTAAATGAATTACCTGGATAACATATAGGCTGCTTTTGATTTCGATACTTTGCAGTATTTAAAGATGGCGACCATTTTAGTGACGTCACTACACTATTTGGTTTCAAAATTGCATATTTCCATTTCAAATAAAAAGAGAGCGCTAAGAAATAGCAAACCTTTGATGGCATGTGCGGGTTTAAAATTTAATTTTCTATCCGAAAGGTCCTTATCACTTTTCGTATATTCACAACGGTTAGCGAGTAAAACCTAATTCATCATCATCTTCATTTCCCGTTTCCAGCTTCCTGGGTCGGGTTGTGAATTAAGGAACTCCAACGTTTCCTGTCTCTCCACCACTCCTCTCCTGTTTTTAGTACTTCTTCAGGTTTTCCTCCTCTCTTCTCTACACACTCCCACACTGTATCTGCCCATCTCTTTCGGGGCCTTCCTCGTGGTCTCTTCCCTGTCATCTTTTCACAGAAAGTGTTCTTTGGTACTCTCTCCTCTCCCATTCTCATCATATGTCCATACCACTTTAACTTTGTTGTTTCTATCCTGTCCTGCAGCTTCAAGATTCCTGTCCTTTTTCTAATCTCTTCATTTCTAACTCTATCTCTTCTGGTCTTGCCCTCTATACCTCTTAGGAATTTCATCTCCGCGGCTTGTATTCTACTCTCCTCTCTTTTTGTAGTAGTCCACGCTCCAGCTGCATATGTTAGTATGGGTCTGTAGTAGGTTGAATATAATACATTTTTACATTTCTTTGGGACATCTCGGTTCCACAGAATACCCCTTATGCTCTGGTAAAAACTGTTCGCTTGTTGTATTCTCTTTCCAATTTCCTCAGTTATCCTTCCATCTTCTGTGATCACACTTCCCAAGTACTTGAAACTTTTAACCACTTCTAGAATTTTTCCCATTCAATTCTATCTTTCCTCTTCCTTCCTTCCTTCCTCTTGACATTACCATTGTCTTGCTCTTCTCTGTGCTTACTTTCATCCCAAATTTCTCTATTTCTTGATTCCATACATCTAGTTGTTTTTGTACTTCCTTTTCATCCTCGCCCCATATCACTATATCATCTGCAAACAGCATGGCCTTTGTTGCCTATTGTCCCCATCTCTGTTTAACATTCTTGTGAATTTCATCCATGACTATGATGAATAGTAAGGGGGACAATACACTTCCCTGTCGGAGACCTGTTTCCACTTTAAACCATTCTGTTTCTCCTATACTGGTCTTCACGCTACTCACACAATATTTGTACATAGCTTTTAACATTTGGACATCAGCTCCGTTAACTCTCCTTTTCCTTAATACATTCCAAACCACCTGTCGAGGCACACTGTCGTACGCTTTCTCAATATCAATAAATGTCATCACCATGTCTTTTCCAAATTCCCATCTTTTCTCCATCATTTGCCTTAATGCAAAGATTAGGTCAAATGTTGATCTGTCTTTCCTAAAACCATACTGTTCTTCTTCCATCTCTCCTTCTATCTTCCTCCTCAGTCTGCCTTCCAAAACTCTCTCAAAGATCTTAGCTACATGAGCGATAAGAGTGATCCCTCTGTAGTTATTGCATTCCTTTTTGTCACCTTTCTTAAAAATCGGGATAATTAATCCCTTTCCCCATTCTTCTGGAATCTCTTTCTTCTTCCAAATTATTCTAAATAATCTATACAACCACTGTACACCTATTGGTCCCGCTGCTTTTATCATTTCCGCGGACACCTCATCCTCTCCTGCTGCTTTACCGCTCTTCATCTTCTGTATGGCTTCCTCTATTTCTAGCATAGTGATCTCCTTTTCTTGTTCTTCTTCTTCTTCCATTGTTTCTTCTTGCTCCTTTTCATCTTCCAGTTCAATGTATTTAACATTTAGTAGCTTTGAAAAGTATTCTTCCCATCTTTTTAATATATCATCTCTTTGATACAATATCTGTCCTGCTTCAGTTTTTACAAATTTTGTGTTTTCCCTACCTTTTACACTGTTTTTCACCAATCCATATAGAACCTTTTTACTTCCTTGGATATCCTCCTTCAAAGTTTCCGTGAAACCTTCTCAACTTTTCCTTTTTTCTTCTTGTATAATTTTTTGGCATGCCTTCTTTGCTTCTCTATATTTTTGCCATTTCTCTGCATTTTTACTGCCTATCCACTTCCTCCATGCCATTTGTTTTTCTTTAACAGCTTCCTTTACCCTGTTGTTCCCCCAAGGAGTCTCCCTTTCCTTTTTCTTCCCTGATAGTCTTCCACAAGTGTTTACTGCACACTTCGCAAAACAATTTCTAAAACATGCCCATTCCTGTTCGACACTTTTTGCTTCGTCTTTGGGAATTTTCTTTTTCAAGTCTTCTTGGAACTTTTCCATTGCCTCTCTCTCTCTCTTTTAGCTTCCACACCTTTATTTTTCTTTCCCTTTTCTCCGCAAGCTTTGTGATTTTCCCAAGCCTTAATTTGGCTATCACCACTTTATGGTCTCCTTCAAAATCTCCTCTTGGCATAGCTGTCACATCTACCAGTTGTCTACGTTTATCCTTTTCCACTAGGATAAGATCGATCATTGTTTTTGTCTTTCTGTCTCCCCATCCATACCTAGTTATTTTTTGGGAGTTCTTTTTCCTAAACCATGTATTTCCAACAATAAATCCATTCCTTCTACAGAAATCTATTAACATTTCTCCTTCTTCATCCTGATTTCCATAGCTAAATGGGCCAATTATCTCTTCTTTTCCCTGCCTATCTGTTCCCTCATGTGCATTCATATCCCCCATTATTATAACCTCTTTGTCTTCTATACCCTTTTCCAGTTCTTCTAGGAAATCCTCTAAACATTCATCTACCTTCCCTGTCTGGGGTGCGTAAATCTGTATAAAATCCTTTGTTCCACTCTCAAGTCCTAGTCTAATTTTCATCATTCTGTCATTAATTTGGTCTACTTTCTCAACATACTGCACTAAGTCTTCTCTCAATATTATTGCAACACCATTCATTGCCTTATTTCCTCCACTCCAATATATTATATATCCCTTCCCTTTCTTGACTTCTTTCTCACCTTTTCCCTTCCATTTCGCTTCACGACTCCCATCATTGCTATTTCCTTCTTTTCCATATAGTCCACCAATTCTTCTGTCTTGCCATTTAAGCTCATCACGTTTATGAAGGCGATGTTTGTGGTGTCTGGTAGCCTACTTCTCACAGTTCCCCCAGACCCCTGGGAACTGCGCGTCGCCTGCAGGGGACGCCCTAGCACTTTCCGAGGCCTCAATTCACACTCACTCATTTTATAGGCTATTAGTACGATGAGTTCGCCACACTCAAAGGCATTTTATGACCTACTGCCAGGTATTGTTCTAGGCCGATCCACTGGATATCAGACGCCTTTTGTAGCCGCTCCTCTGGAGTACAGACACTACAGAATTACCTCTTCCGCCATCGACGCCGTACCGAAGTCCATCCTCTCCACCGCCGATACCGTTGGGGCTTCGCCCATAACCCTGGGCTTGGGCCCTCCATATTTATGGCCCCTGGAGAGAGGGTGTCCCAGCATTTTAAAGCCCCCAGGAGCTGGGCTGCCTGTTGGTCCGCGGGTTCATTTTCCGAGGTATTTGAACCAGCCCACATTTCTGTGAGCCCCCTATCCGCCACCTGGGGACGCGCCCTCTAGGGGTTAACAGGCTCCCCCGAGGGAGTAACACGTAATTTCATATGGATTCTAATTGTGTGCTATAAAACACGGTCAATGCCAAGAGGTGTAGTTGGGCAAAATGTTCCATCCTTACTCTCCCTCCGCGCAGCACCTCGCCTATCCCCTGTTTTAACTGTCACCTTCACATTTCAATTTATTTATGACCCGTAGAGAAGCACGGGTACTTCAGCTAGTGTGTATTAAAGACGAAAGAATCAGCTTGAAGTAGAAACAGTGATGTGGAAGGTATACGTATATTATAATTTGCGCTAAGGAAGGTCACAATGTGGCCGAAACTGGTCTATAATTAAAAGTACAACTTATTATTGACTCAAGGTTTTATTTCTCTGAAAATTTTAAACTCCGTCAATAAGGACCAGGGCAGACATGGTCATATTCTTGGCTTTTCATACTTAAGTTAATAAAGAGCTTGTTTCCCAAGTGGCTTAAATCCAAAATGCTTGATTTTCAATATTTTGACTAAAATGCTTAGACATTAACCATTATGAATATGGTATTAGATATTATCCGTGTTGACTGATATTAATCTCAAAATCAGCCTTGTCACAACACTAAGAAGTTTAATAATTAAATTAAAACGTACATGTTTCGTTATACAATGATACCTTAATCAGCGTAGATTAAATAATAAAAAAAACTTTACGAGCCTTACAGTAGTCGCATATGATGTGTAACATCTGACTCGGAAGGAACCTCACGTGAAATTGTTGATACACCGGTATTTTAGAATATTGTTGGCACAAAAATTAATCTATTGTAAAAGGGTGTGTTGTACAGATATTGTAGTTTATAGTACGGAACTCATTTTATTAGATGATTTGTAGCTTCCACCAGCACTAGCCTAAATAAAGAATACGATATGGATCAACTAGATTAATAGACGCGACACCGCTCATAACCTTAAATTCCTTATAAATAGGCCAACTTGCGAGTAAATGCAATGTGCACAGCAGTAGATCATGAAAGGCTTGCCCAGTTCCCAGACCTATTGATTCACAGACCAACACGTAATTTCATATGGATTCTATTAAAATGAGTCATATTGATATGATTAGCGGCAGAGTATCAAGAAGGCAGTGCGAGAACAATCAAGAAGGCAGTGCGAGAGTAGAAATATCAGGTAGGCAGCGAAGAAAAAAAAGAGAGTCTTGGAATTGCTATGTATTATTAGTGTGTAAATAAAAAAAGATTTGTGTGTGTTGATGAATGTCCAGGAGGGATACGATCCAGCTGGCAGTGCGTCTTTCACACTTCCGTCCGATCCACTTCCGTCCCATTTTTCAAAATCAATCCCACAAAAATATCCAGCCACCGAGTGGAAAGATGTTACACATCAAAATGATCATAAAAAACTATGTTAACAAATTCCAAAGAGAAAATGGATATCCTTACAAAAGCATTAGAATTTAAATACATGAAATTTCACAAACATTTTTTTAGAGAATACATTAAAAAACAATATTTAAAGTTAATATAAATCTATCTTAATAGACTTATTAAACTTCTTAGTGTTTTACAAGGCCGATTCTATAATTGGAGATTAATATTTGGTATGGCAAAATATTGTATACATTCCTAGACCATCTCACACTTTAATGTGTTCCTAAACGGTTTATATTACCTGTTAAAATGGTTGTGATTGTAGGCCCTCCAGTAAAAGGCGATACGTTAAAAGACATTAAATAACAATCCAGAGTCGGCTCATATATACATACATATCTGATACATAAGCTACAGGTGACTCATATGAGGGTAGCATGAATTATTTCTTGGACAAATAGATCGGAACAATGGTAGGAGGGTACTCAACGAAGAGAACCACTGCGTTAGATGAAGCTGTTCGTATAAACTGATTTAGACGGTGTGGTCATGTGAAGAGATTGGGGGAGGAGAGGTTAATGAGTTGGGCTGTAGCGGGTAAGAGAAGCAGAGGGAGACCTAGGAGGCAATGGTTGAACGATTTCAAAGTGCGAGGTATAGAAGCAGAGGAGGCCACAGTGATAATTGCTAATAGGGGATCATGGAGGTGACTTGTTCATAAACAGAGGCTTGGAGACTGGACTGGACGCTGATAGGCAAAACAGTCTCAAATGAAAACGTATGTATTATCTCTACTTAGTATAAAACAAAGTCTCCGATTTTTGTATGTCACGGGTAATCTCGAGAACCACTGGATGGATTTTGATGCGGTTTTCAGCATTCTGTAAAGGATATCTCGTGGAAGGTTTCTGTAGAAAATAATTTATATGTGATGAAAGGAAGCCAAGCAGTATCGATTTGAGTGAAAAAGTCGAAAAATAACCTGGCGTCCGTGCGTTTTTTAAGCTTACGCTGGGCAAACCGTTAAAAATACATACTATGAGCGTAAAAATTTTTCAGCATGAAAAGTTCTACCAAAAAGTCCGCGAGAGCATATCTCTATCTTCAATTCTTCGCCCACTAGGGTTATAAGTGGTTTTGCGTTCTCATTTCTTCCAACAATGTACATTCAATATTTCTGAGGCGACGGTTTAAGAGCTAGCTTTCGTGTTCACTGCTGGAGGGAAAACGACTAATGTCGTATACAAGGAAATCTTATAAGCCCTCGGTTAAAAGTAGCCTAACACTTCCATTCATAACTGTTCCCGGGCGAAGCCGGAGCGGGTTGCTAGTTATTATTATCAAACAACTCCTCAGCAAATCCCACTTCAACAAACATCAATAGATCATTACTAATTACGGTACGGTACGTAATTAAACAGTAGCAGGTTAATCGCCAAGTTTCTAGCCCACAAACAAAATACCGAACGGTACCAGAAGGTGTAGGCTATATAGAATCTTTGCCCAAAGTGTTCTAATTATTAATTTTTAGGTAGACTACCGTATTTTTAGCCTACTTTCGATTTTTGCAAAAAATGAAAGTAGACTTATGAGATCACTACAGGGCGAAAAAAAAGTGTGTCTGTCTGTATGTGTGTATGTGTGTGTGTGAGTCTGTGTGTGTGTGTACTCTGAATGTCTGTCCCCCCCCCCTATCAATTCGAACACGGTGAGCGCAAATTGAACGAAATTTGGTACAGAGGTAGTACTAGCAAAGGACACCCCAGTGTCATGTTTTATATCGCCGCCATCTTGACGGAAACGTAATGGCGGCCACACAAATGTTCAAAGCTTAAATCAAATTACGACTAACCTAATCATCCGATCTCTACCAAATTTTGCAACAACATACCTTTATGGAGGGAGCATCCTTTGACATATCTAATAGGTCATTAGCCTAATAGTTTGCGGATGGCGGCCATCTTTGTGTCAAAATCGATTACCCCTATTAATTCGAACACGGTGAAACCGAATGGAATGAAATTTGGTACAGAGGTAGCACTAGCAAAGGGCACCTCAGTGTCATGTTTTATATCGCCGCCATCTTGACGAAAACGTAATTGCGGCCACACAAATGTTCAAAGCTTAAATCAAATTACGACTAACCTAATCATCCGATCTCTACCAAATTTTGCAACAACATACCTTTATGAAGGGAGCATCCTTTGACAAACCTAATAGGTCATTAGCCTAATAGTTTGTGGATGGCGGCCATCTTTGTGTCAAAATCGATTACCCTTATTAATTCGAACACGGTGAAACCGAATGGAATGAAATTTGGTACAGAGGTAGCACTTGCAAAGGGCACCTCAGTGTCATGTTTTATATCGCCGCCATCTTGACGGAAACGTAATGGCGGCCACACAAATATTCAAAGCTTAAATCAAATTACGATTAACCTAATCATCCGATCTCTACCAAATTTTGCAACAACATACCATTATGGAGGGAGCATCCTTTGACCAAACTAATAGGTCATTAGCCTAATATTTTGCGGATGGTGGCCATCTTTGTGTGAAAATCAATTCCCCCTATTAATTCGAACACGGTGAAACCGAATGGAACGAAATTTGGTACAGAGGTAGCACTAGCAAAAGGCACCTCTGTGTCATGTTTTATATCGCCGCCATCTTGACGGAAACGGACTGACGGCCACCCAAATGTTAAAAGCTTAAATCAAATTTCGACCATCCTAATAATTTGATCTCTACCGGATTTTGCAACAACATGCCTTTTTGTGGAAAGCATCTTATGGCTGACTACAAGGTCATCAGCCCAATAGTTTGCAAATAGCGGCCATGTATGTGTGCAAATCCATTCCCCAGATCAATTCAAACACGGTGAAACCGAATTGAATGAATGTTTTTACAGAGGTAGCACTAGCAAAGGGCACCTCATATTCATGTTTAATATCCCTATAGCACGTTGTATTTCAACAAGCTACTACAACCAACATTCAATTATACTCCTTGAAAAGGACAAAGAGTTATAACAATACCCATGCATTTAGGAGAAAGTAGGCTATATGTTCTTTACTGAACATCTTGTTGAATATCACAATGTGCATAAACGATGAATCACAATGTAATTTGAAGTCATCTGTGCTCGAAATTAGGCCTAAATTCTGATGAATTCCTTAAGAGCAATAAAAACGTGAAAAATCGTCATTTGGTGTGGTTGACATTTAATTATGTTTACAACTGACTACAACCTCTACTGTAAATCTAATTTGGCTACAATGTGATCAAAAATGTATTTTACTTTTATAAGTTGGCAATTGTTTTAAACCAGAAAAAGAAGAAGAAAACAGCTAATAGCAAAATGTATGTGAAATGTATTGTCTGCGACATCTGAAGCAATCAACCATCAAAATTGTATCTTAATCGAATGTAATGAAGTCTTGATAACTCATAAACATGCTTTATGCTGTGGAGTCAAAAGGTATGATATTGTCGAACTATCTAATATGTATTTTTCAACTTGTATTTGAATGAGGTTATATGTTGTATGGAAGCACACCTACATAATATTCATTATAATGGAAGAAGGTTGTAACTAAGTGTGAAAATCATTATTGTATTATTTATTTGTTTGCCAGGCGCCTTTTGATGATACTTGCTGTTTAATTTGATAAATAAAAGGACGTCATACATATTGAAACCGACTTGATAATTCATCCCTGCTCGGAGCCTAAGAATTACAACAGGTGTAATATAAGTAAAAGGTTTGTCATCATTATGATAACTAGAAGACCCGTGCTGCTCCGCAGCATTCACGCCAACAATCCTACAGCACTTCTGTCCATATGACATTTGCATGTGTTCAAGCTAGTGACCTGAACAGACATTTACGGTACCGTCGCTTTTGGGTAAATGATGAAGTAGACTTATGAGATCAAATGTCCTCTGTGTGTGTGTGGCACTATTTACCCAGCGTAAGCTTAAAAGGCGCACGGACGTCAGGTTCCAGACGCAATTCTGAAAAGCCGAGGTGAACAGCTAACTCCACATAAGCTATACTCTTCTCTGAAGTACGTGGGTTGGCGACCACGGGACCCAGCTGAGTCCGGCATTGCTTCCACTTACTTGTGCCGGGCTCCTCTCCGTCTTCTTTCCTGTCGACATCCTTTGGTCAACTCTTGTTCTTTTCCGACCCCGACGGTAGCCTATTAGGGTATCCGAGGCCTAGGGAAAATACTGGAATGCAGCCGAAATAAATCAGAAACTTCCATGGAGATCAAATTGGCAGGTGAAAAGCTGAAGGAAGTTGGAGACTTCTGTTACTTAGGAAGCAGAATAACCAGTGATGGACGAAGCAAAGAGGATATAAAAAGTAGGTTGGCTCAGGCAAGGAAAGCCTTCCTACAAAAAAGGAATCTTTTGACATCGAATATAGATTTAGGTATTAGGAAGTCATTTTTGAAAGCCTTTGTCTGGAGCGTGGCGCTCTATGGAAGTGAAACTTGGACTATTGGTGCAGCAGAAAAGAGGAGAATTGAAGCATTTGAAATGTGGTGTTACAGGAGAATGATGAAGATCAGATGGGTAGATAGGATTACAAACGAAGAGGTATTAAGGCGAGTGGGAGAGGAGAGATGTTTCTGGCGACAGCTAATGAAGAGAAGAGATAGGTTGGTAGGACACATACTAAGACACCCAGGAATAGCAAGCTTAGTTGTGGAAGGAAGGGTCGAGGACAAGAACTGTAGGGGTAGACCAAGGTTAGAATTTGTTAAACAGATTGCCTCGGATGTAGGGTGTGGTAGCTATGTAGAGATGAAACGATTAGCTCAGGACAGGGAGCATGGAGAGCTGCATCAAACCAGTCCAAAGACTGAAGACTCAAACAACAACAACATGGAGTCTTTCACTTTCCTGCCTTAATTGGCCCTTGTCTCATCTTTCCTGATCCCTCCTTCTTCGAGGGATCAGACCTCTTGTTTTCTTTTCATTATATTTCCTTTTTAAGATCCCGCACTGTTTTTTGTTAATTGGCTCCCGTCTATCTAAATTCCATTTAGCGATTTCTTTTGCATCCAAACTCCATTTTGTAGGTGTTTTCAGTCAAGTTGCATTTTGTAAGTCTTTTCGATCTACAGTAAATTGCATTTTGCTAGGGTTATCAACCTCGATTGCATTTTGTAAGGATCGACAATCTAAATTGTCTTTTAGTAAGTCTTTCAATATAGGGAATGGGTCTTTTGTGAGTATTTTGAATCTAAATTGCATATTGTATGGGGGTCATTTTGCAGGTATTTTGATTCTGAATTGCATTTTGTGGGTATTTTGAATCTAAATTACATTTTGTAAGTATTGTCAATCTAAATTGCATTCTGTAAGTATTGTCCATCCTATTGAGTAGTTTGAATCTACCATGCATTTTGTAAACATTTTCAATTTCAATTGCATTTTGTAAGTATTTTGAATTTCGTGTTTTTTGGAATCTGAAATGCGCTTTTTTCAATCTAAATTGCATTGTGTATTTTCAATTTCAATTGCATTTTGTAAGTATTTTGAACCTCAATTGCATTTTGTACGTATTTTCAATCTCATTTGCATTTTGTAAGTATTTTGAACCTAAACTATATTTTGTGCGTCTTTTTCAATCTATTCCTTTTGTGAGTATTTTCGTTCTAAAATCCCTTTTGTAAGTATTACCGCTCTCCATTTTGTGAGTAGTTTCAATCTGAGTTCCTTTTTGTAAGTATTTTCCTTCTCATTTAATTTTCGTTCCGATTTCCACTTCATTGTCATTTTCGCTATCACCCAGACCATTAGGGGCCGATAACCTAATTGTTAGGCCCCTTAAATCAACAATTTATCATCATCATCTCTGAAGTATTAACTCGACACGACTCGACAGTTTGATACTGGCTGAAGGTAGGGTGATAGGTCACTGGCAAGCCCGTAAACTCACTCTGAAGCTAGTAATTTAAATTTCCACTGAATGGAGATTGCTTGAAGAAATGAAAACGTAAAAACCCTTACAGTGGTCGATGTGGGAGCTGTCGCGATCTTTCCTGCAGAACTTTTCGTGCTGAACAATTCTCAGAGCATATCGATATTTTTAACGGTTTACCCAGCGTAAGCTTAAAAGACACATAGACGTTAGGTTTTTCTTCCACTCGATTCACTGAAATCATAACTGCTCGGCTTCTTTTGGTCATAAATATTTTTTTCTACCTAATCCTTCATCTTAATCGAGAAATCCTTCAGAGAATGTTTTTCTTTCTTTCTTTCTTTCTTTCTTTCTTTCATTCTTTCTTTCTTTCTTTCTTTCTTTTTAGCCTATTTTCAATTTTGAAAAAATAGGCTTATGAGATCACCTTTTGTCCGTGTGTGTGTGCGTATGTGTGTGTGTATGTGAGGTGTGTGTGTGTCCCCCCCCCCCCTAATAAAATCTAAACAGCTGGAGCGATTTCAATTAAACTCGGTAAGTTCATAGCACTATTCCCGGCAACCTCGACCGTGCCCTTCAAATTTTGTTACGTCTCACCAATCCAACATGGCGGCTGTGCGAAATATTACACTAGCATTCAATATCTCCGAAACTATTACCGATATCGCCCTGAAATTGTGTACGATGATAAAGGGCACTACTAGAAGTTCACCTATGAGACTTTCAAAAACCTGGTGACTACAAAACCAACATGGCGGTCAAGCGAATTTGAGACTTTTAAATAGACTTTTCTCGCGATTTAACTATCCAAACGTAATGAAATTTGGTACAGCAAATGTTTATACACATTGGAATGCACTGGAGTCTAATTTAGTGCAATTGTTTACATAACCTCAAAATGGCGGCTGTGCGAAATATTTCAGTGACATTCTATATCTCCGAAACTATTACAGATATCACCCTGAAATTTTGTCGGTGATAAAGGGTTCTGATACAAGTTTACCTATGTATATTTCATAAACCTGTAAAGTGCAAAACGGACATGGCGACCAAGCGAATTTGAAATATTTTAATAGACTTTTCTCGTGATTTAACTCTCTGAGCGCAGTGAAATGTGGTACAGTAAATGATTTTGCAGATTGTAATGCACTGCCATCTAATTTAATTCAATTGTTTACATAACCTCAATATGGCGGCTGTGCGAAATTTTAAAATTAAGTTTTTATTTCTTATGTCGTAATCATGCGATCGAAGTGAAAGTTTGAATAATGAAGCTAGGCAATAATTGTCCTTGAATGGTATATAACTCTACGGCCTATACATATAACAATCCTAAATGGCAAGCTTCCGAAATATTTAGACGGTTCTCAATATCCATGAATCTTTTACAGCAACCAAACTGATTTTTTTATGTTCATAGAGACCATGAACATATGTTCACCTATAGGACTTTCAGTAACCTGGTGAGCACAAATCCAACATGGCGGCGACGCGAAGTATAAATATTTAAATGGACGTTTCTCGCGAATGAACTATCCGAGTGCAGTGAAACGTTGCACGTTAAATGCTTATACAAATTTTGATCCACTGGCATCTAATTTATTTCAATTGTTTGCATAATCACAAGATGGCTGCTGTGCGTAATTTTAAAATCTCGTTTTTACTTCTTGTGTTCTAATCATGCGATTCAAGTTTGAATACCACACGTACACAATAATCTTAATGTAATAGTACAAAAATAAAAATCCAACCTGGCGACCATCTGAAATATTTAGACGGTTCTCAATATCTACGAATCTGTTACAGCAATTAAGCTGAAATTTTGTATGTTGATAGAGGCAATTAACATGAGCAGTATATATGAAAATAGGCTGTATAGTTCTTCACGGAACTACTTGTTTTTTCGTGTGGCCTCCTGAGAGGTCGAGTGCAGGTCTTTCTATTCGACGCCCGTGGGCGACCTGCACGTCGGGATGAGAGATGGAATGGATGAAGATGAATGAAACTGGGCAAGAATGTGGAAGGAAGCGGCCGTGGCCTGTCAGAAGGTACTGTCCCAGCATTTGCCTGGTGTTGAAAGTGGGGAAACCACGGAAAACCATTTCAAGGACAGCCTACGGTGGGGCTCGAACCCACACGTCTACCGAGACAGCAGAGAGCTTGGCCCCATGGCCTAACGCAGCGCTTTAGCCAGCGTAGCCACTACTGTCGGTTCACAGAATGGTGAAAACCGCATCAAAATCCATCAAGTTGCTCTCGAGATTCCCCGTTACATCCAAGAATTGGGAACTTTTGTTTTATACTAAGTAGATAGTGATATCCACACAATTTAATGCTACAGCGGTACAATTTGCTGATCTGTCTACTTATGATACCAATGGTATACATTTAAAATAAAAGATGGGTCTCTTATATTTGAACTTAGAGATGTACCGTAACTCTTGGGTAACATAATTATAAAAGTGTGCAAATTAATAGAATTAAATAAAATAATGTTGATTAGTCATAATTTCTTTTATTCAAAATCATTTTATTGACCAACTTCCTTTGTTATCCTACTTAGTAGTGTTTCCTCTCCCGTGGTATTACACCTTTTCCCATAAGGAATTGCGTCTGGAAACTTTCAGATTATTGGATTCCGAGGGATATGTGAGCTGGGTCCGTTTTCAATTTGTCATTGACTTTAGAATTTAAGTCAGGTGATTTCAATGAATAGTTCATGAATCTTTGAATAGTTCAATAGCGTTCATCAGTTAAAAGACCCCAAATCCCTCTGCTCTAAATTCACACGTAAAGTAGAGTGAAGTAATAAAAACGAAACGTGTGGCATCTTGCATTTTCAAGGCTCCTCTGTTAGTGGGAATTCTAAAAAATCATTTTAATTTGAGTTTCTTCAATTAAAATATAATTAGGAGTCTTGGTTGAACATTTGAAGTCATTTCATCGCCTTGTAAACATACTTAGTGCATTAAACCGTGAAAAGTAAAAATGCAATTTTGGAAAACTGGCATCGAATCTAATAATTTGCACATCTCTGTAAAGACAGCTATCGCCTCTACCCCTACAGATAGAATAGTAAGTAAAGGCGATAGATGAGAAATGAAAAGATAACTCACACAGAAGGAATTAATATTTATTAAGCTGTAAATTTGATTGAGTATATCTTAGTTATAGAACTGAGGGAATGAAAGAACAGGATGTAGGATAGTAATCACCGATGTAGGACAATAGCACTTTTTTACCATTACCACAGGACAGTTATCGTATTAGGGATTCGGACGTCCTTGTATAATTGTTATTTAATCTGTGCCCCGTTTGCTGAGGTCTGTGCTCCTGCGCAACATTCGTTTCAACATTCTAATAGTACTTCCTTCCATACGACATTTGCTGTTCACTTGCCTTTTGGTTCTATTTGAACTTTGACGTCACGAAAGGATTTTGCTCGTGATAGTGTGACATACAGTAAAGTTGTCCGTGGCTAAACACCGGTTGAGGTAAATAAATGCCTACTTGATCTAGTGTTTGACCTTGAGCTTTATTGATAGTTATACAAAAAGCCAAACGTACTGGAAACTGCCTCCTTTTGAAGGAAAACGGCATAGAAGTATCTGATAGCGTAAGGTCAAGGCGAGGAAGTAGAACATTGTTTCGAACATTTACGCCAGAAATAATTTCCAGGTGTAAGCAATTGTCATGCATCTTCCGAACCAATATTCTAGTACCGTTCAACAGACCTTGGGTAACATAAATATTTCTCAACAAAATCACAATAGAGCCTCCTTTTACTCGAAGGATATGAGGTGGCAATCCACCTATGTCTATGCTGTCTAAAAATTCTGTTTGGAATTGTAGAAGTTCACTCTCATCTTCAGTAATCAAATTATTTACACTGATGTAAGTTCTCGATGATCCTGGGATTAGCTCTAAAACTCTGTCATTGATTTCTTTACAGTGTTCATTTTAGGTGCTAAAATCGCAATTTTTGATAAGCGTGAAATATCCTTCAGTGTGGAAACTTCGTTTCCATATATTTCAGTGATGATATCAGTTTTAGCAATGATGGAGGGTGGTAAGTCGACTAATTCTGAATTTTCTCCGTCGACGTGAGGGTATTCACCGTTACCAATTTGTATCAAGAAGTTTGCAAAGTCACGTTGATCTGTATCCGCTCGCATATTTTTGTTGAGTTTAAAAATTTTGAATAATGGCCACAAAGGAGAGAACCTTACTGACATTTGGACTGAAGCTGCTCTAGATGCGTTAGGCACAACAGGCAATACCTGCCTGAAAACTCCACTTAAGATGATAATTTTTCCTCCGAAAGGCACGTCATGATTCATGATGTCCTTGAGCAGCCGATTTACACACATCAACGCGTGATTATTAGCCATAGGGGCTTCGTCCCAGATGATAAGTTTTGCTGAACGAATATAAAAAGCTTCCTTGCTGTTAACTTTTATTCCTGATACTGAACTTTCATGTAAATGTAGAGGTAACTTGAACTGGCTGTGTACAGTGCGCCCCTGAGGTAGTAACATTGCTGCAATACCAGTCCTTGCAACAGAAACTACATTTAACCCCAAATTTGTGCAACTGTCAATCAAGCCTTGGTAAAGAAATGTTTTCCCGGTGCCCCCTGGACCGTCAATGAAATATGCATTACTCATCCTTTCATTGCCGTTTTGTACTAACCCCAAAATTTATGTAATTATAGCCGTTCGGTTTTCATTTGCTTGGTTTATCATCCGACTTAATTGATCCTCATTAAGTTTTGGATAATTCATTGGTAAATTTGTCTGAGGGAAATTATCAATAATAGCTGGCAATTCGAGAGAAGTAATGGGAAGACCATGGAGCTTTAATGTATTAGAAATATGAATAAGAGTGAATTGATATGCAATGTTCTTCTGATAATGAATTCTTGAAAATGTCCCATAACTGCCTTACATATGAAGGGGTCTGAAAGATACATGTGTAAGAAAACAGTTGTCGTAACTGAGAAGGCATCTGAAATTGTGACGCTTCTGCCAAACAACGCTACCATTCAGAATCATCAATCAGCAAACCTCGCTCCTTAGCTGATTCTTTAAAAGTAGAATAGACAACGGCTTTGTATGTTCATAGATCCTGGAAGCTGGTAGCACCTAAGACGTGAATCAATAACAGGCGTAAATTATACCTTTCTGTTTCTGTAGCCGAAACATTATACATTCTGCCTATAGTTTTTGAAACATTTTTTTCTTTTTTTGCCACTGGCAGTTGCTCTTATTCCAGACTTAATGTACTGGTGTTTCAGGATTTTTATACGGACTTCTGGCTTTCGAATCATGATTTAACTTGAACCACGCTTGTAATTCCGTGTTGCGCAACTGTGCTTGAAGTAAAATATCAGGAGCGTTAACATTTTTAAAATAGATATTTTGCAAGTTTGGCAAGTGAACTGGTAATCGCACGATAGAATGTGACTGTTCATGCATGTGAAATGAAATTATCCTGTATGCGGCTTCTGTTGGACCAACATATCTAGCATTTAGAAAAGAAGTAATTTCATCGTAGTTCACCGTTTCGCCTTCAGGACATATTTTAACATTGCAGCAGTCATGACCTTTATACACATACTTGTGGATCTATTAACACTCCGAACACTTGAGCATATTTCAACATTAATATGATCTTGAATGTAAAGTTAAAAAAATGGATTGTAGGGAACAATGATTCGACTATCGATTTCAATGCCAATGCCTCGAATTGTTTTTACAATAATCCGTCCATTATTTCTTCTCCTATACGAAGAATAACCATTGGCGTTATCTTTGGTCTCTTCCTGAAACTGTTTAGGGAAATCTTTCTTCCATACGCCATCTTTCATACAGACTGAAGAAGGATTCAAAGATACGCAAGGACCATGTACCATATGACGCCTTACCAACTCGTATAGCGCTTCATCCTTGAGATCAGGTATTTCGGCTGACACCACACTGTCAATGTCAGAAATTTCTCGAAACTTACTATCTTCCGTTAACGTTAATAGTCAATGGATGTGCGGGAGACCTCGTTTTTGAAATTCCACTGTATAAAGATATGCTTTTACTTTACCGAAAATTTCCTTAACATTAACCAATCGTAGCAATTCCTTTACTTTGCAATGGCAAACTCTCACTACAATATCAGGCCTATTATTAGCCGTTTCCCAAGGATGAATGCTGTTAAGTGTTTCTGGCCAGCCCGCATTACAGGTGAACGTAATGAATAAATCTGGCTTTCCAAACTTCCCCACTATCACCATCGCATCCTGATAATTTTGCATCATATTCCTTGGGCTACCTGTAAAAGAAGATGGCAAAACTACAATACGACCGACTCTGAGATTTTCATTTTCTGCTCGTACATGCAAGGCGTCTGCTAAACCGGCATATGTATCAACTCGCAACTTAGTTTGTTGATGACGTATATATTTTAACAGGTCACCTTCCATACGACAGTAGTAATCCACGAATATCTGTTGAGTCAATTTACCAGCGTCAATAAGGGGATTGAAATCGAACTCAGCTCCTAGACCTCGAATGGCAATTCTCTACAGAATATACTCACGCATTGTTACAGTATGACGTATTTTAGTTTGTCTCACTCCAGCAGTTGGCATTGAAATGTGCCAACCAGACTCTCCGCAAAGCCAAATCAAGGTATAACACATAGGATCACAGTGTAATACTATCATAATCAACATTCCTCAAGCCACCTTCTCTCTCATATACTGCAATGTGTCGATGAGAAGGTGGAGGGAGCTCCATCAACAGTTCCAAATACAGCAGCAATTTCTGAACATGTGGGGTCATTATAACGTCTTGGATCTGAGGAAGGTTCGTGATAGAAACGCATTACTAATTCCATTTGACGACGATTTTCTTTTAGAGTTGATTTTTTCTCTTCACTTACTTTCTGGTGCATTGTTTTATAAGAGCGCACGTAAGGATTGTGCTGATCTAGTAAACGATTTAAAAGACTGAGGGTATCTTCTCTCAGTTCGTGATTAGCATCATTCAGTACCCTTAAATCATTTGCCTCTGAAAATTCTAATATGTATAATTGGCCATATGAACTGTTTTCCTGTTTTCTGGCATATAAAGGGGAAATTCTATGATGAATGACACCATTGATTTTGAAACAGTAAGGCCCATGGTTCGGCAGTAGTTCAGCAGTAGCACCAAAGGATACAAACTACATAGCATTATTATACTGCCGAACATTTTTCCTAAAATTTTCACTGATTTCGTCACAATTCGTAAACAACTGCTTAATTTCTGGAAGTATTGTGTATGGTGGAAGTTTCACTTTGCCATCGCTACAACAAAAAGAAAAGTGACCACTTGTATTTTTCTCTTTTGAAAAGTCTACAGCTGAGCAGTAGTGACAAATGTTACACAGACTTCCAATTGAGAATGGTTCTATGTAGGGAATAGTATCAAAAATAGCACATCGATAAGCGGCTGAGATCGGTTTTGTGACAATCTGTTTCTGATATCGATTTAAGTCGCGTGGTGCTCGTTTCTGTTCCTTGGTATTGACGTTTTCGACCATACTTGACTCTGAGTTAGCACTGATATCTAGGACGTCATAGTGACCGTTCCGGCCATCTCCAGAATACAGTAGGGACATTATTCTATTTGGTGGCGTATTTTCGGTGTTTACAGTATCTGTTTTATTATTAGTAACTATGTTAATATTCATTTTGTAAACTTGAGCAGCGGCAACTAACTCAACATGATCTCCATGAATACCATTCATAGACATATGCATTTTGTAATCATCGCTCGTATTGATAGCAGTTTCATACATATCGCTGTTGTCAACAATCAAGGAAGAATACTTATTGCAATTGTCTGTAACATGTTGAAGAATTCGTTTTCTAACCTTTGTAAATAAACTCTGATTGTTGTACACACAATATGCCAATGCCCTGAACAGACAATTTCCGTCACCTTTAATTCTTATCACATTTTGTCTCTGGCTAACTTGTTCTGAGGTTCGCTTCCGACACGATCCTGGGGTTTTACTGCACGCAAACCCTCACTTGGTTTGAAACTGTAAATCTGCTACTGAATCGAGTGACTTGGCATCCACGTTCTCAACTGAGTTAGCACTGATACCGGTATTTAAGACGTCATAATGACCGTTCCACCCATCCCCAGAGTATAGCAAAGAAATGATTCTATTTGATGGCGTATTTTCTGCTTTTACACTATGAGTTTTATTATTAGTGATTATGTCAATATCCATTTTGTAAACTTGAGCAGCGGCAACTAATTCAACAAGACCTCCATGAATACCATTCATAGACATATACATTTTGTAATCATCGCTCGTATTGATAACAGTTTCGTACATATCGCTGTTGCCAACAATAAAGGAAGAATAATTATTCCAATTGTCAGTAACGTGTTTTACAATTCGCTTTCTAACCTGTGCAAATAAACTCTGATTGTTGTACTCACAATATGCCAATGACCTGAACAGACAATTGCCGTCACCTTTAATCTTTATAACATTTGTTGAGTGTCGCCTCTCATTCATCAAAACATGATTCATTGTTTTGATTGAGCACACAACCTATAAGGACGAATGGTGAAACGAAAAGAAGACAGTTTGTAGCTGGTGAAACCAAAGACTATATAATTGAAAGATCGGATACACAATACAAAATGGCGGTTCCAACATTCGACTGTAGCGGCATCTTCGTGAAATTAGTTGTCTTTCGTAGACAGTATATGTTGTCATTCAAAGAGATGTTGACATGCCAGTGTCATTAGCAAAATGGCTGCTGATTGTGCATGAGCATTTCAGTCTCAAAGTAATCCATTCTTTGAGAAGTTTTAATTAAATTATGTGGACAGAATCCCCTTCTGCTTATTGAATGGACACATGCGACATTAGCGCCCGAGTGGAACAGGTAGAAGTTAACGATATCAAGAATGAATACATGCGACATTAGCGCCCGAGTGGAGCAGGTAGAAGTTAACGACATCATGACGTAATTAGGGAACTCACTGTTATTATCAAGTTAGATTTATTATTGGGGTGGCGTTGAATATCATGACACCTTGTTAGTCGTTGTCGCCTAGCGACAATATGTCCGTCAAGTCATTCGATTCTATTTTTGTGAGACCTTGAAGGAAGTAATATTCGCAATTATCTTAATACACGAATGATATAATCAAGTAAGGTGGGTATCAATCAACGGTGCTTGACGGGCATTACATTTAAAGACAACAAACGTCGTCGTAGCGCAAATACTTCCCAAGATATTTCAGGTTAAGTAAATGGTGAAATTTTTTGAAAACTATTTTAATATAAAAGATTTGAAGTTCCCAAAATATTTCTCCTTTGTAAAACTCGCAACTTCCGACACCTGAATTCAATTTCATCGTGTTTCATCGTATTATTAGGTCCCGCCGCGTCTTTCACATGAAATTGGCCTCGGGTAGGTGCTCTTATATTTCTACTGTGTGGTCAAAAGTGAGCCTTCATAACGCAATGGTGTATATTAGGCGGGTAGCGCTGAAGAACATGCAGAGAGCGGCCGTCCGGATGTTATCGCTTCATATTCTGACGTAATTTTAATTCTGGTCTGAAGGTGGTTCACCTTCGTGAGACAGAATTGAGAATAGGTGCGTTCGATTTCCATCTCAACCATCCTAGAGGTGGTTTTACGTGGCGTGCCTATTCTATTCCCGCAAGTGCCGCTATGGTTCATAACTTGAGGAGGGGGCCACATTCCTCTCAAATACAATTACACGCACCACTACAGACACCACAAAAATACAGGTTATCAGATAAATTCTATACACAGATCAAAAGTACATGACGCCGACATGACCACGATGCCCAAGCCATTAAATCAACCAACTATACTATACTGCCATTAGAAAAAAAAAACAAGAAGTTCCGTGACGAACTAAAGAGCCTACTTTTATTAAAATTTAAGATTCATGCCAATGCCTAATCTATATGGATATATCTAGAATAATGACGAAATTAAGTTGGTAATATCAAAATATCTAATAGTTCGAAATACTGTATACGTGGCATAACGAAGCCTAATAGAGAACTACAGTTGGCAGCCCTGGTGACTGAATATATTCTTAGTTCCATCTCTTAAGGTACAGAATACAAAATTTGGTTTGAAGTCCTATGGATAGCATGGACGTTACATGCAGTTAAACATTGGATCTAACACCGCGCGTAAAATCATTTTGGCAATAATGACATACATGTATTGGTCAGAAATAATCTGAAATAATATGATCTATTGTTGTGTCAATTTTGAATGAAATCCATTAGTTAGTACAGAAGTTACATACATTTTAAAATTGGACCTATCAGCACGCTTAGAATCATGTTGGTAGCACTGGCGTAGGCCTAAATTAGTTACTCCAAATTAATCTAGAATGCCAGGTACTATACGTGTGCAAAGTTTAGAGCTATTGGCTTGCATACTTTCTGATATATTGATATTAGGGTAACAAAAATAGATACATTATTTATAAACTGTTGGCAGCCCTGGTTACTCTTAAGAATCGGCATAGTCATATCTGTTATGGTACACATAGCAGGCTTACAATCATGTTGGTAGCACTGACGTATGTAAGTTACTCCAAATTAATATAGAATGTCAGGTACTCTACGTGCGCATAGTTTAAAGCTGTCGGCTTGCATACTTTCTGATATATGGGTATTTGGATTTTAAAAAATGAGAGCATTTATTAACAGTTAACAGCCCTGGTGGCTCTTAAGAATACGCTCAGTCATAGCTGTTTATGTACACATAGCACATACGAAATTTGGTTGAAATCCAATTGATAGTGTAGAAGTTATCTGCATTTAAAATTTGGACCTATCAGCAGGCTTATAGTAATTTTGGCAACACTGCCATATATGGCCTCCTGGAAATTAAACTGCAATGTTATTATCTATACGTGTGCCAATTTTTAAATAGCTCCCATTCATACCTTCCAAGATATGCAACATGGAGCTCAAATTTCAATTGCGATTTTTCAGCAGTTGGTAGCACTGACATCATTTTCAAATATGGTTGTGAGATATTCAGGTATAGATCTTTACTCCTACCAAATTTTGTCTTGATTGCTGCAGCCGTTTAGGAGTTGATAGGGGGACACACACACACACAGCCAGACAGACAGACAGACAGAAGGACAGACAGACACACATTTGCCCGACCTCATAGTCTACTTTTCCCTCATTTTTGCAAAATGTAAAAAGTAGGCTAATAATTCATATTTATATTTTGAATAATTATATCGAAATGTAATTTATTTTCGACCCTGACGAAATGTAAACATATTTCAGAAAACTGTACTATAATGAAGCTCATTATGATACAGTTTCTCCCACCAATCAGCGCTCAAGGAACAGTTGTGTGACCAATTAGGTGAGGATAGCATCGCATCTGCGCTCACTTCCATGGCCCCCTATTTTAAATTTCACTGCGTCGTGAGTTTCATAGTGAGATATTCCAGGAGGCCATGGTCAAATACAAGGTATTCTCTGCGTCCCATGCACTCTGTTCAGCACATTAAACTGCTGAAATCTCGACAGATATTTATGAATATTTATGTTCGAACATAAACTAGTTATAATTATCGTCGAACATAAACAGTAGTATGCAACTCGCCTATAATGGTAATTAAGACACTCGTATGGAAATTATAAAACTCGCTACGCTCGTTTTATAAACCCACTCGTGTCTTAATTATTGCCATTATAGGCTCGTTGCATAATGTATAATACTAATTTTTCAGTCGGTCAACACGATTGTACCCAATTGTAAAGGGTGGTCACCTAATCCTGAAAAAGGAATACGTGAGATTAATAAATTTAGATTATTTATTAATACGAATAATTACAATAAATTTAGATTATTTATTAATACGAATAATTACATGTACTTTTTTCAGGATTATGGAACCACCCATTACAATTGGGTACAATCATATTAACATTAAATTTCGATTACTAAGGCAACACTAGGGGGCTGCGTGGTAAAGTCGGTAGAAGCGCTAATCTTGTAACTAAAAGGGAGTGGGTTCGATCCCCATCCCTCTAGTGGATTTTAGATGCAAAACTACCACTTTCGGAAACGCAAATAGCCCTGGGGTTCACTGAGCCTACACCAGAAATGAGTACCAGGGTAATTGAGAAACTTTCTTGCAAACTCCACATAAGTCATTTTTAATAGTTTTACAGGAAGAACGGAAAAATACGATCCTTAAAGTAGTCGCATATGATGTGTAACATGTGACATTTTATCCCTTGCTAACAGTGAACTCTGTTGGTCATTAAAATAACTACTTGTAAAACTGCAGTGCCAAATCCTGGCCAACAGTACCTCGAGTGCTTAGGCCTACATTAAATAAGAATACAGCAAAAGTATGAAGATTTAATAAATCATAATTGTTTTCAGCTAATATGATATAATGAATATTTTCACACCAAAGAACGACAACTTGAAGATGATTTATTGTAGGAATATCTTTAATAGGGCCTCCAAACCTTGAAGTAATTTTGTACGCGATACAGATTCCACATAGCCACATAGCCGACAGTAACTCGAGTGCTTACATTAAATAAGAATACAGCAAAAGCATGAAGATTTAATAAATCATAATTATTTTCAGCAAATATGATATAATGAATATTATCACACCAAAGAACGACAATTTGAAGATGATTTATTGTAGGAATATCTTTAATGGGGCCTCCAAACCTTGAAGTAAACCGTATGCGGTATTCATTCCACATAGCCACATGGCCGTCAGTACGTGGTATCAATCTCCGTCACCGCGCGCGCTCATTGTTTCCGTACCATCCATTTCCGTTTCATTGTTTCCGTCCCATCCATTTCCGTTTCATTTTTCAAAATCACCCCCACAATTAATATACAGATACCGAGTGGAAAGTTGTTACACATCAAAAACATATTCTACCTAAGCATAATATTATTTTATTGTTTTAACTTTATATGTTAGGTCTCGGCATGCCTAAAAATAGAGATGAGCTATATTAATGTGCGACACGGGATTAGCGCCCTATGAAAGCGTATTTTAGTACACATTCGATAGTAGCAAGTTCCGGGAGCTGCAGTATAATGGTCATAATGTACGTTACAAAACATTCTAACATGACCAATAATTATTCTGAATATCATTCAAACACCTTAATACTGATTGTTGCCTTTACTCACTACTTTAAGAGTCCTTCTTTGTATCGCTTCTCGCTACTTCCTGACTGCAGCTGCTTCACTTTTGAGAGTTACAATGACTGTTTGAATGGCTCGTATTGTTGAACTTGCTTATCCCTCCCAAACCCACATTCAAATGTCATTACATGCTGCACTGGTATCTATATTAAACCGCGAATGGAATTCTAACATGTGGATTTGACCTAAGTGGGGTTTGGATGTAAGTATTTTAATGGCTTAAGGGGATTTTGAAAGAAAGAAAAAAAAAAGACGAGCCAGTTTTCACATCTTATTTGAATGAGACTTCAACGAATTTTGCATGTTATTGTAGTTGAGTATGTTTGTGTATCCCATACCATCAAGAGGTTTCAGAACAACAACAAGAAAGCCAAGATAATGGACCTAAGTGGTATTTGGAAGAAAACTCATCAATTCCTGGGAGCAAAGACGGCCGGGCATGTAGCTGACAACTCCATCCCATCAAGTGCCGATGTCACAAAGGGTGGAAGCCTCGACCTTCCACCACCCCCAGTGCCTCTATGACCTGTACGGCAACGCTGAAAAATGGATTCTAACACGATAATGTATCTAATGTTATTTTCATCACACCTGATGATTTTACAATGCCCAGGGCCTCTCGTGTTTTGCATATTAACACGCACGGAAAATTCATTTCACAACAGTGACGAAGTGTTTTTTTTCTTCGTGGGTAGAATATTAGCATTTACAAGTCTATTTTTGGATATTAGAATTATCCTGAAAATTGTTCCCACTAACGACTCAATTTATGAAAGTAATATTTATCCTAGCAACAGAGCACCTAAAGACAGCTATCTCTTCATCTCAAGAAAATAAGCCCAATACCGATTAATATTAGTATTTATCTTCTATCCAAGAATAATTGGGTAAATATATCGATCTAATGAAATACAATCTACTCTTGATAAGGCCATGAGTTTCATTGAAAAAATTCGAGAACCAGTTAGTATTCAGAACACACGACTCTGATGTATAATCAGATTGTACTTTATAGGAACATTATAGTGATTTTGGGCCAGATGGAAGATAGGGAATGTGTGATCAGATGACAGGTGTCTCGAGGCGAACCCAACACCTGGCTAATTCTCGCCGCCAGAGTGGGCGGAGTGGATTCTGTGGGCAGTGCTACAAGTGCTGCTCTTTAAAGATTTCATATTCAGACCACAACATCTTCAGGAAGTCAAATGAGATCATCAAGTATGAAGATTAAGTAACCACGAGTCCAAAATATATCCATTTCCATCTGTAACACCACGATCACTTTTGTTGTTGTTGTTGTTGTTGTTGTTGTTTCACTTAGGGATTGACATCGTGGTTATCAGCATGGTGTGCTTAATTGTGTGTAGAATGTTTCAGATAACCTATGTTATTTTTTAGAGGTGCATGAGAGTGGCTTCGGTGGCGTAGTCGGTAGCATGCTGAGCTTCTATGGCCAAGGTCGCGGGTTCAAACCCGGCCGCAGTCGTCGGATTTTTTTAAGAGCGTTAAAAGTCCCTCAGTATGCCTACTTTTGGAGGGGAAGTAAAGCCGGCGGTCCCATGTCATAGATTTATGGCATGTAAAAGAACCTTCCACTAATTACACTTGTGTGAAGCTAAATTACTGTATTTGTTATCTTTGAGTAACGCTCTTAGGTTCCAACGTTCGTCACCAGGAGCCGACTGTGGTGGCATCTAGTAACAAAGTGCAGAACTAGTTGGTCGTGGAGCGATGCATCAAACCAGTCAAAAGACCAGATGATCTCACACTCCTAGCATCCGGGATGGAGGAAGCTACGCACCAACTCTCCTCCTTTAATGAAATACCAGCTGAAGTAGGATTGATGGTTGCCATTAACAATACGGAGTTGATCACCAACATCAGAGACGCACCCAACTCAAACTCACACGGGGACACAGTAATAAAGAAGAATAACTCCTACAAATACGTCAGGGAAGGGATAACCCCGAATGTTAGTGATGATCTGGCCATGAAAGCCAGATGTACCAAACTGGAGAGAGCTTACCATCTCTGTAAGAACATTCACAAGTTTAAATCTCTTCCCCTTCACCTCAAACTTAGACACTACGATACCGTAGTAATACCTTTGGTGCGGTATGCCTCAGAGTGCTTGAACATGGTTATAAAGGGACAACGCAGGAATTTGGAACTGAAAGAACGAAAGATCTTGAGAAATTTCATGGGCCCCATTAATTAGGGAGGTTAATACAGAATCAGGCATAACAATGCGTTTTACCAACATTTTGAGAGCATAGCATCAGCCATGAGAAAGAGGAGACTTTTATTCTACGGTCAGTCAGAATGGAGAACAAGAGACTGACCCCAAGAATCTTCAACACCATTTCTAGAGGGAAGGGGTCAAATGCCAAAAGGTGGAAACTTGTTCGAAAAGAGCACGAATTTAAAAATAATATCCCAAGGATATTTAACAGGGGTACATTTAGAATGCTGATGAGAACATCCGACACTCTGCAGTCATTGACAACTTCATTGCGTCCTGGAGTGGGAGTGAAGTGGACTCAGGATTAGAAAGCCACCAATAGAGCAACGATTTATTCTAATTACATATTATAAATGTTGAAATTCTCTCCTTGCTGCAAATAGTTTCATAGAATCTTCCTCAGCACATACCATTAATACTTCTTAACTCATTGTTGATTCATCTGATGCTTCTTTCTTTGGGCGTTTGTTAATCACTGTCTTGTCTGATTTCACTTTGAGGGATTTTCATCAAATATCGTATCTTTATGAATGTATATACCTGCCATTCTTGGAACTTCCTTTATTTCTTGGGGATTTTTGGAGCACAGGTCATGTACAATTGATTCTACTTCTCCTACTTTCAGAAGGAAGTTCTCGAATTCTTGATCCATTTTAACAACTTGTGCCACTTTATCAATAGCAAGTGTGCAATCGAGAGATTCGAGAGCACAGATCGGGAGTTCCACAAGACAAAATCTGTTTGCTGATGGTTGATATCTCCGGAACTTTGGCTACACGATTTCGACTTTTTTAATCCCAAAGAAAAGGTGCAAAATTTGTAGATTAAGCTTCTCCTATCAAACGTAGAAGGGCTAAAAGGTACTCTCGACGTAGCCTAGAGAGAACTCCTTGAATATGAAGATATCGTCTTACTGACTGAAACTTATACAACACAGGCAATTGACATCAAAAGTCTCTACTCAGAACATGTCCTCACCACCCAAGGCTTTATATCGCACCGATGACACCGATAGAAGAAGTCATTGCAACAATTCTGACTGCAATAATGAAGTTAAAAACAGGAGGCAATATCATCATAGCCGGGGACTTCAACTGTAGACTGGATGTCAACAACCACAGGAGTAACGAGCTACTGCACTTAATGGATGAAGAAGTAAACACAAAGGAGGGCACAAATTGAAGAATAGACATGTTCCTATATCATGTATTGTATCTTTATAATTTGCACAATGTGTGCGCGTTTGTAATTAATAAAATAAAGGTTGAAATACATGTATAGCTTTGGAAAATTGGTAACACATTTAAATAGTCGATGTAAAATGTGACAACTTTGATATTGGCAATTTTCAAAATTTCTTTAATCCTTTATATGGCAAAACTATTTTTATTTGTTTTTACATTTTAATTTATTTTAATTATTATTATCAATGTTATTTTTTGTTTCTCTAATTGCAATGTTTATATTTTTTAATGTATGTTCTTATAGATTTAATTTTGATATTATTTATTTAATTAATTAATTAATTTCGAATTGATTTTTGCAATTATTTTCATAATTATTTTATAGTCATGTTCATTGTTTTAATTTTTAGCCTACTTTTCACATTTTGCAAAAATGAGGAAAAAGTAGACTTATGAGATCGGGCAAATGTGTGTCTGTCTGTCTGTCTGTCTGTCTGTCCTTCTGTCTGTCTGTCTGGCTGTGTGTGTGTCCCCCCTATCAACTCCTAAACGGCTGCAGCAATCGAAACAAAATTTGGTAGGAGTAAAGATCTATACCTGAATATCTCACGACCATATTTGAAAATGATGTCAGTGCTACCAACTGCTAAAAAATCGCAATTGAAATTTGAGCTCCATGTTGGATATCTTGGAAAGTATGAATGGGAGCTATTTCAAAATTGGCACACGTACAGATCATAATATTTTAGTTTAATTTCCAGGGGGCCAAACATGGTAGTGTTGCCAAAATGATTATAAGCCTCCTGATAGGTCCAATTTTTAAATGCATATAACTTCTACACTATCAAGCGGAATTCAACCAAATTTCGTATGTTGTATGTGTACATAACCAGATATGACTGAGCGTATTCTTAAGACCTACCAGGGCTGCCAACTGTTAATAAATGCTCCTAATTTATTTTATCCAAATACCAATATATCAGAAAGTATGCAAGCCGACAGCTTTAAACTATGCACACGTATAGTACCTGACATTCTATATTAATTTGGAGAAACTTATATACGTCAGTGCTACCAACATGATTCTAAGCCTGCTGACAGGTCCAACTTTAAATACATGTAACTTCCATACTATCATTTGGATTTCAACCAAATTTCGTATGTGCTATGTGTACCATAACAGATATGACTATGCGTATTCTAAGGAGCAACCAGGGCTGCCAACTGCTAATATGTGCTGTCCCTATTTTTGTTACCCTAATATCAATATATCAGAAAGTATGCAAGCCAATAGCTCTAAACTTTGCACACGTATAGTACCTGGCATTCTAGACGAATTTGGAGTAACTAATATACGTCAGTGCTGCCAACATGATTCTAAGCCTGCTGATAGGTCCAATTTTAAAATGCATGTAACTTCAATACTAACTAATGGATTTCATTCAAAATTGGCACAACAATAGATCATATTATTTCAGATTATTTCTGACCAATACATGCATGACATTGTTGCCAACATGATTTTACGCGCGCTGTTAGATCCAATGTTTAACTGCATGTAACGTCCATGCTATCCAGTGGACTTCAACCAAATTTTGTATTTAGTACCGTAAGAGACGGAACTAAGAATATATTCAGTCATCAGGGCTGCCAACTGTAGTGCTCTATTAGGATACATTATGCCAGGTATACAGTATTTCGAACTAATTGGAAATTTCGATATTAGCAACTTAATTTCGTCATTATTCTAGATAGGTTCATATTCTGTAGAATAATCATTGGCATGAAAAGTAGGCTGCATAGTTCTTCACGGAACTTCTTGTTATATTTCTTTTATTATTGTCATTTTATTTTTATGATTTTTATTTTTATATTTAGCCTATATTTTATTTTTACACTTTAATTGCTGATGCTTTTAGTTTTAATTTTATTAAATTTTATCCAGCACATCACTTCAAGTCGATACGTATATATTATTTGATTTTTTGAAATACTAGCACTTCGGCATGAACATTCTCCGCAATTTGGCTGAAAGATTCAACCATCAACATCTTTGAAAGCACAAACTGTCCTTATGTTAGGTGGTTAATATAGAGAGCACTATCCCATAAAGGGTTAAACCGAGTGAGAACGGTCAAGACATCTGGTGTCCAGAAGCCGTACTTGGGCGAGGCTAACAAGGGAATGGATTGCGGTGTAAAATTAAAATCTAGTTGAAATTTAGTGCACACTCTTCCTACAAAGTTGTACAATGACGTAGTGAAAACAGCACGGGCCACTTTCAATTTTGAACGCCATTATTGAACGCCGAAAACCTGTCGGGTGACGACATGAGTGAGGTGGTGGGCAGCACGCGATGGCTCGCGGCCACCAGGCAGCGACCTGCCATGCTGCGTTGCATTCCCCACATTAAACGTTCCCCTCAGCTCACTCTTCCACCCTCTCGATTAGCGTATAAAATGCAACATAATGTGATGGTTTGCGCTTGGCCATACTGTAAATACCTTTCATTCTTTTCTCTTTTACTCTTTGTAATCCTTGCAATACTGGACTCGAACTGATAACTGCCGTCATCCGGCAGGTTATTTGGCGTTCAATAATGGCGTTCAAAATTGAAAGTGGCCGGTGTGATTTTCACTACGTCATTGTACAACTTTGTAGGAATATTGTGTACTGAATTTCAACCAGACTAGAATTTTACACCGCAATACGTTCCCTTGTAAGTGGTAGGATTTGGGGGGATGAATGGCTTTCAACTACACTAGGTGTGCGTAGCCTGTCACGTCTATAAACCGAGTATGTTCAGCAGAATTAAAGAGTAGAGCGTGACCAATTGAGGGTTAAGACATATCCTTTATATTCATTAAAAGTAAACAGTTTGTTGTAGTGACGTGGACCTATAATTAACTCTTCAAACCTGTTCTGTTCTTATGAATAAATGCTTCATTATTAATGGCCGTAAAACTATCGATAATAATGCGAAGGAAGTCAAAGGTGTTGAAATATTTTTAAACCAGTATCTCACGCGTATTACACTGTTTTCTTTGAAGAGCTATTCAAGGAATGACAATACCGGCATGTTACGTAAAACTGCCGTCATGCACTGTGCACATATTTCCATACTCGTGTGATTAAGTGTGCGTTTATTCGTCCTAAGACCGGGTTTCAAATGATCGATACAACTATCGACACTGCCCTGAGGCTTCTCTCAGTGGAATATATGATCAGCCTACGAATTTAAAGATGAGTGTTTTCCTGTGTGAAAAAAGTGAATGTTTAGATAATGGACCCGTTTCTAAAAGCGACAGGTTGCGTGGCTCAGCGGCAACGTTCTTACCTGCCGTGCCCAAGGATCGAATCCTGTTGCAGTCAGCTGGCATTTAAGGGTGCACAAATGCGAGGGAGCCTTGTCAGTAGATTTACTGTCACGTTGAATATTCCCTTCGGGGCGAATTTCCGGCACCCCAACGTCTCTAAAAGCCGCAGTATTTAAAAGGAACGTAAAACCAATAACATCAACATCATTTTCTAAAAGTGAAGGATTAAAAAATAGAAACGCTTAAGTATCCGAGAAAGTGAGCGCAGGTGCCATTCACTTACACCTAGCTCTGAGGGAAACAGGTGGAATACACGTTAACATAATGAACTATGCTAAATAATGACAAAGAACATTTATCAACAGTTGGCAGCCCTGGTGACACTAAATAATATGCACATTCCTATATTTTGTGGTACACAAAGCACATCTGAAATTTGGTAGAAGTCCAAATGAGAGTGTTAAATTTACATCCATATAAATATTGGACATATCCAACACGCGTAGAATCTTGTTGGTAACGCTATCATGTATGAGCTTCTAAACTTCATTGTGAAATAATATTAGTATCTATAAGTGTTCTAATTTTGGAACAGGTCCCATGTATACTTTCAGAGATATCCAACATAGAGCTCAAATTTCAATTGTGACTTCTCAGCAGTTGGTAGAAATGACATAATTTTCAAATATGACCGTGAGATGTTCTGGGATAGGTCTTGACTCATACCAAATTTGGTTTCGATATCTGCAACCATTTATGAGTTGATAGGGACACACACACAGACAGACAAACACTCGCACACATGTTCCCGGATTGATCTTATAAGTCTACTTATTCATCATTTTTGCCAAATGTGTAAAGTGGGCTAAAAACTCAGCATCGTAGCAAACCATGTTAAGGTAGGCTACTCTTCATGGATGCTATGGGGAGCTGCAAGTTTGGAGAAAGAAACGCCCTGAAATGCAATCGAATGGCATCATCATGTTCCAAGATGACGTCCAACGCCACACTGCCTAGCTATAACATCAGAGATCTTTACGCAATGGTTATCACCGCGGGGGCCCGGGTTCTGTTCCTGGCTCTGTCAAGAAATTTAATTCTGTTTTGAGGGCTGGAACGTGGAGCACTCCGCCTCGGGAATCAAAACTTAGAAGAGGCGGGTTTGATTCCTACCTCAGTCATCCTGGAAGTGGATTTCCGTGGTTTCCCCACTTCTACCCAAGGCAAATGGTACCTAACTCAAAGCCATGGCCACTTCCTACCCAAATCCTACCTCAATTACAAATCCACACACTAGTATAGACATCACAGTGACACAGGTTATCAGACAAATTCTACATACACGAAAGTACAGAAAGTACATGGCCACGATGTCACAAAGCCCTTAAATGAATCAACAAGAAGTTTGGAGAAACAAGAATTGAATCCCCCGCTGATTACAAAGTTGCTTCTCGGATAACGCTGTTGTTGTTAATTCGGCTTTAGGGACTTGGGACACCTTGATCATCAGTTCGAGTACTTAGGTAACTTATGTGTTAAATTTGTGTGATAACCTGTGTTTCTTTGGTGACGGTAGTAGTTTGTATATCTGCAATTATTAGAGTCATAAGAAATCGACAGTTGAGAAACCCAACAAAGATGAGACAAATAAAAGAGTGCAGGAAATTTAAATCTAGAGAACCTACCTGTACCTATTTTATTAAAACAAAACATACATGATAGCCGTCTTTAATCTTACGCTTTCTATGGTAAGTATTATACTATACATCAATATAAATACTGTATAATAACTGGTTTTACCTAGTTCCCAATTGTTCAAGAGACTGGCTGCGAGGCACAGCAATAACGTTCTCGCCTGTTGTGCCCAAGGTCGCAGGATCGAACCCCCCCGCAGTCAGTTGGCATTAGAGGGTGCTTAAAAGCGAGGAAGCCGTGTGTTTTACTAGCCCATTAATGACCAGTTTTGGGCAGAATTCCAGCAGAACGGTGTCTCTAAAAGTCGTAGTAGTTAAAAGAGACTTAAAACCAGTATCTTTTACATTATTGTCCAAGACATTTAAATAGAAGTTAATTTGTTTGAAGGTTTCTTGAAATCTTTCATGGTGCTTTTGTACTAGGCTATTAGGGAATTGTGTAATTATATATCACATGTATCTAGCGATGAATTCAATAAACAATGCTCTCTCCGCAATCTCTGGCAATCCCAGATTCGGAACCCGGGGCGTTCAATTTCTATTTATTAGCCCAGGAGAACTCGCACTGATATATTTTCGCCAGAACTCGCGCGTGGTCTTATCGACCGCACAGATCTATGGGCCATTATTTAATGCACAAATTATTTTTTCGAACACAATACACTGAAATGTCATATCATAGCTTTAGGCAAAAAATGTAAAGCCTGTTAGAGAAGTAAAGACCGCAAAACCAAAGTTTTTTATGGAGTTTGTATGTCAGTGTTGTACCCATGTGAGTAATCTCCATGAAAAACATGCTTCTGCCTCGAGCTAGCTCCAGTTCTCAGGCGTGTACCGTCCTCCCACTGAGCAGTAGCATATTTTGATCTAAGACTAAAAGGTATCAACTCTACAATGATAAAGCACAACTCTATTCTAAAGACTTTAATTCAACACTAAATCATGGCTTCAAACACATGAAAACACAATCCCAACAAATACAATACAAAAACAAAGCAAAATTACTCCCACAATCCACTTATATTTTTCACATTATCCTATTCAATCCATATGATTATTCAATCATTTACCCTGAGATTGACTTCAAAACTCACTCTTAAGTGCGCTGATGCACATGTAACTTCCACCAAAAAAAACTGTACTTATTATCCTATGTCACCGGGTGTGACCTCTTTAATTTCACAAGATTAATTGTTTCTCACAACACATCTTACTTTACATTATGTGTACCTTTGTGTTTTGTTTCTCTCTTCCCACCAAAATGCTGTACCATGCATTAGCCAATTCATGGGTTGCACATCAAATCTACTTGCAACTCCACAATTACATTTAAATATACCCCTACCGTTCCCTTTTTCTATAGTTCCACTGCATGCCGTTGTGATTTCAACTTCAAAACTTTCGTTACCGCTGAGTAGGATGGTATATTAGACTACCCTTGCGAGGGCATAGCCTATGGCATCTGGGGCCAAGCTGCATAACTAAGTGACAGTGTCAGTATAAAATGCAACTTCCAACAATTCGTAAGTTTGCTAAATATTAAATCATCAGGGTGATCTTTAATTATCAATGTGTTTCAAACCACACAATTACATTATACAATACAACAATGACTCTTTCATTACAAACAGGGTCTCAAAGTCTGTTCCTTTTAAATGTCAACCTTCAAGGTTCGTTTAACGTCTCCCCCCGGGTTCTTGCATGCATAATGGGCTGTGGCGGGCGGTAACGAAACCCTCGTTCCGTCCTCCACTAGCTCTGTCTCCCTTTCACC